>OY755084.1:11127796-13943207 GCA_963576655.1 Gastrophysa polygoni
ATGATGATAATAATAATATTCATATGTTTTCTTTTTCACCTTTCTTCATCTCCTTTTGCTCTTCAATTCGATAATAACGATGAGTGAATTCATTTGTGAATTTTGAGATACAATACGTGAAGAGGATTGTCCGCATTTTTATACATACCGTATTTATTCGGTACTCTAGAAGATGAATTTGGTTTTGATTTCAATTAGGCTATGCTGAGTCGCTCCAAACGTCGAAAGGAAATGAATTTAGGTCGTTTTCGACACTCGAAACAATGCTGGGATATCTCAAGCAAAATGGATATTGATATCACGGTTATAATTTCTATTATGGCTTTTCAGCATATGAATAAAACGTCATCCACTTTTTTGACAACAGCAAATAGGACATAAAGAGAAGTTGACAGAGTTGTGAAACGGAAACCAATTAATTGCGGAATTATGCCACACGACCTCTGTTTTTGTGCAGTGAACTCGACTTTGATTAATAGCAACGAACAGAAATATGCCGGTTCTCCTCCCTCTTATTGTTTTATTATTCTCGTTTGCCTCGCTTGTGAATTGAACGTTTTTGTTGGGCGCATTAACCGACTCTGCAGATGTATTTTTCGAATACGTTTCCAACAAGAAAACTGCAAATCATCCTTGGAACAACAGAGTCACTTGATATTGACTTGATATCTTCCCTCCACTTGACAATTGAAATCATTTCGCCCCATCGCTCAATCATCTCTCTTTTCCTTCAATATGAAGATACTTGAGACAAGAATTTCTAGGTGTAACATATGATAATCACGTCAACGCTAGTGGCATGATATGTGAGGTAAGTTTCCGTAAGAAACTCCAAAATATTCAAGGTGAAGGGTCTACATATTCACTCTGATTGAATATTTCATGTTTTCAGTCAAGTTCATATCAACTTCCTCATATAAGATTTATAACTTCAGGATTAGACTAATGTTATTGTTTTTTGTTTCAAATGAATAGGTAGTTTTCTATTTAACATATTTATTCAACACTTTATGTCAGCATCAGTTATCACTTCATCATTTGCGATCAAAAATATTGATGATCTTGAATACGGATACCGTTACAATTTTTCACTGAGCAAACCCAATTTATTTCTACGTATCCTAGCAACGGGGTCCCCTTTTTTTCGGAACACTCTGTACAACAGAAAAGAGTGAAAATGAACGAAAAACTGGCCAAACTTCCCCTCTTCGTGTAGGTGCGTAGGCAGGCACGCGTGATAGCCGTAAAGGCGTCGTAAATTTCGACGCCGTCGTCGATTCCTCGGAGATTCGCGTGATATAGGACATGCCGATTGGTACAAATGTCGGCTGCCACAACAGCCGATCATGTAGGGAGAATATTCGGCAGCATGAATACGAAACAGATCGAACGTTTTGCCACTTTTGCTGTTGCAGAAAATAGTTATTTTTATGAGAGCCAAAGTGAGAAAAGATGTGAGAACTGGAATATAGTACAACGGGTGACAACGAAATCGTGTTAAATGACGCTATTCAATTGTTTTATGAGTTAGATATCGGAAATTCAGATAAAAATCGGAATATAGGATGATTTAACTAAGTGAATGTTTGGATCATGCGTCAGTTTTGGAGAAAGAGCCTCCAAAATTTCAGGAATATCCGAAGAAAAAATTCTTGATCCTCTGAAACAAGGGCTGATGTATCTCCAGGTGTTGCCAAACTGCATCATAAAGCAACAAAATCCATAGTCTCAGCATCAAAATAAATGGAAATCTGACCACGCATGCGGTAAAAGAACAAATTCACCCTCGGAATCTTATGAAGTCTAATAGTTTGTCCAATATCCTATAATTATCCTCGTTTATTTTTCTTATTTTCGAATGTTTATAGTTTGATTCTTGAGAAACAATGACCTACCTCTGATTGTTGTTTTCAGGTGAAGATATTATATAACATATAATATCGTATCTTTGTGAACCCACACCCGGTTATAGTCGGCCAGCAAGCATGGATTGTATTCATTAGGTCGCGCACTCGATGCTTGGGCTTGGACTTATTTGGGTTTAATCGAGGGTTTAATTATTTTGCTCTGTACGATGTATATCTTGAAGTTCTTCATAGAACTAGCCCTAATGCCCTATCGGTTCCTATTCCACTTGTATGAATTGTCGCATAAGCCCTTCTAGTGCTTCTGAGGGTTGCTTTGGCAACTAAGAAGATAATTAACAATAACAGATTGTCGCCACACTGAATTCAAGAGAAATACCGTCTACGTTGCTATTTTGAAAGTGTAAAACAAAACACATGAATGAGAAAGCATCAAGTTCATAGTACAGGATGTATTTTTACCATTATCCATGAGAGAAATCAAACTATAAAAATATCATAGGGAGCATCAACCCCGCGCATTCGCCAATACTTTAAAATATCAAAGCTGCTGTTGCTGACTAAAGTGTGGAGATACCATTAACTTTCTGTAGTCATTTCAATTCATGACATGCATTGTTTTTCACTTCGAAGTTATTCTATTTTCATATTTGTGGAATATGTTTGTATTTTCAAGACGCAGTTGGCATTCCTTTGAAAAAGTGGTTCTTCCGGCTACTGACATTCACATATAGGCTGGGTGCGCAAATTTATTTTTCATCATTCGTCAACACGAAAAGAAAACCTATAATTTTCGTGGAATATCGTGTGTTCTGAGGTCGTGAGCATCAGCAAAGACTAAAGTAGGCATTCCAAATACGTTCTGAATAGAATCTGAGAGCTCCATTAGTGTATGGTTTTGTGTAGACGACATATGAAGTGTGCAATCCTCCGCAAAGATATGAGGCAGGAGATCACATCTAGCTTTCATTGATTTGTAGCAAAAACAAAGTTGGTGCCATGTCAGATCCTTGCGGAACACCCGCATCATTGATCAATGTATATTGTCTTCCATAACATACATAGATTGATCTATATCTGCGTGGAACTTTGGTAGTAAGAGACGAAGTTGGGGTTGCATCCCATATGACTGAAGTTTTGCTAGAATGCCTTTTGGTGCCAAACTCGGTCAAATGCTCTGGCGATATCCAATGTTATAGCCAGAGCCTACCTGCCACATTTGTGCCATATAGGCGAGCAGGTCTACTGTATATCTCTGGTGACATTAATCACAGCTACCAGTCGTTCACGATTTTTGAGAAATGTAGATTTCGGATGAGCTTATTGTTGATTACTTCTTCATTACTTTCCGTCACAGATATAAGTGCAATCGGTCTATAGTTGATGTTCAACAGCATACAAATAACTAGTGTTATTTCTGAGACACATTTCTTGAGAATATTAGATGATGGAATTTTGTCTAGCCTCAAAGCCTCCATGTGTTTGTATTGGTGTGTTGCTGGAAGAAATGTCAACAATTGCTGCCAACAATTTGGCAAGAGTGTTGGCTTTTCCTTGTAGTGTTGTAGCCAATGTGCTATCATCCTTGACGAGTGGAGGAAATGAGCTGATGTTGCTGCATACATTCCATTGATGAGCTGAATTAATTCCCGGGATATCATTCGATACGATCACACTATACCTGAATATTTTGATGGTACATCCAATCACAAGGAGTTATCGTTCATCAGTACAACAATCACCATTTTCTTATTGATTCGATAAACACAAAGGGTTTGCCAGATGAGTCTCAAAAATTCATGCAGAACTTCACTCACTTTTGTAGATATGTTCAATTTTTCGATTCTCATCTCTTGACTCACCATCAATCTCTGTAACAAATGATATCAGTGAAATCCATGTGACAGAATTCCTCTATGTACGCGAATGTGACAGTCAATTATCTTTTTCAGTCATGAGAAAAACTTCAGTTTGAACACGAACATGTTCTAACGAGCAAACAAAATTACGAGACCTGGCGTTGAAGTAATCTTCCTACTTATTAAAGCAAAAAAGGGCCGTCTCGTTCTAATACCGTCTCATTTGTTTCAAACTCGAAAGGAAAATTAAAAACTTCCAGCAGGGCTGGAAGTCGACAAGTAGAAAAATTGAAGTAATCAAGGAAAATGCATCGGAGGTCTCTGATTATACAAGAAAATCATTTGTATGTCGAAAGTTTCCAAACACAATGCTGGATGGAAATGAAGAATTATAGAATTTCTTTTATAAGGGATGAATCGAATAAATACGTGATTTTACGAAGAACGAGATGGGATCATTAGACCCTCAAGTCGTTAATTTCCATAATACAGGGAGTTGAAGAATTTCAAATATTGTTTCTTTGAAATTATACATATAATAATGATGAATATATAATATTCAATAGGTAACATATCACGATTTTCCAGTTCGCGGCTGAACCATCTATGAACCGAAAGTACGAAGTACTTGTAGGTTTGTTGAGTGGGCATACATGTCATATTGCTTTAATCTTACTCTTATATGCTGAATCTGATCCAGTATCGTGATACTGGAGGATGTGTTACCTTCATTCACTATTACTGATCGAAATACATTCAAAAAAATAAGAAATACGAGTTGAATTTCCTTGAACCTAACTTCTCAGATCGCAAATGTTTCCTTTTTGCCATATATCTTCCCTTCTAATATGAAAGTTTTCCAATAAAGAAATCACCTTGAGATTTTAAATTGTTTCTCGACATAACTGTGCGTGAATGTTCATAGAAAATATGGTATCTGGAGGTTTAGATCCTCTCATTACCACTTCCAGTCGGTTATAACAACTGGTCAAAATTATATTTCTCAATCTTCAAATTTGATCTCAAAATGATACGATAAGTTGATAAACAATGTTTTACATCCGATCAAACCAATACAATTCCATTGCGAATAATATCTTAAGTTGCTTGTACGACTTCAGACCTTCTTTCAATTCGTAATCGAAATGTAGGTCCGTACTATTATTTCAATCTGTATAGTCTGGGAATAATTCGTACTCCAAATGACTGACTAGAAACCTCGTGCATATTATCTGTCATGAAAATGTCAGCAAGTGTCAAGCTGAACCTGTTGTGGATTTCGATTAGAATCAAAATCGGTTTCCAGTTCTTTGTCTGAGATCGAATTAGTTCTGTTTCAATTGCTGGATTTCGAGCTCGAATTGCATTTCGATGAAGTGACAAATTAAAATCCAAACTGAATGATTCGAATCATCAGATGTCCACTGAAAAACTCTTTCTTTCTGAATATAACTCAGGACATATTAACTCTCTATATACTTTCAAAATTCGAAATGTATCATTTTGTGATGATATTCTCGATTTTCAACTGATGATATGACGAAACACTCGTATGGTGAAGTGTGATGTAAAAACTCTCTGTGAGTTATTCGATGAGGTGGTACATTCATTTTCCAGCTGAAAAATGAAAGTGTCATACAAGTTTTTTCCTGGAGTTTAGACATTCTCTGATGAGTTTTCATAACTCATATAATATATTTTTCCATATCTGTGTAATATTCGTTTTTAGTGATAATATTGATAATAATTTCTCAAGATACTGTTCTCCTTAGAAGTAGTTACTCCAAGATATTAGTAGTCATACAGTTTTCGACTTCCTGTGGACTATTTTATTCAGAATAGGTATATCGATATAGAAGGTAGAACGTGTCAGATGATAAAAATACGACAACCACGTGTTGCGCGTGTACAAACAAGGCTCGCTTGGCTTTCAGGACACGTATTCGGGTTTGGAGTCAGTTCTTTAGGCCCGACGAAAACCCTGCTTTTCATGGATGTCGTAAAATAAAACAGTATAGCGCCATATAGTATACGATATTCTCTTTCTTCGGTTATATACAATATTGGCGATTTCTTACCCAAAGAAAAAAGGAGAAGAGTAAATAAACTAATGAAGTTACGGAACATGATTTATTGATTTTATATGTTTGCTATTACAGTGGCTGTAGTATTGGATATCTCGGAAGCATTGCAGCGTTTTCCTCTAGAGCAAATTCACCATCCAATGAGGCCAGACTTGCAAGACGTATATTGGTCAATACTCTACATGATGTTCTGGCAAGAATTTTAAAATAGGGATCTGGAAGTCTAGTAGAGTTCAATGTAAAAAAAACCTCAAGCTTGTATCTTCTTCAAGAAGGCAGATCACACAATGCCTGATATGATGATGTCAGGTACTACTGTTTTTGTGAAGTCCTCAATAGCTCGGATAACATATCTACGAAGCGCAAATTCGACATGTCCTGGAGTACTGTTCACATGTTTTGAGTTCAGCTACCCAACATACGCTGAAGCTCTCAGATTCTATTCAAAACAGTCATCAAATTGACCTTCCTAAAGAACATCGTCGGTGCTCAACGGAAATCTCTTCTATTATGACCAGATTTCTACTAGACGAGTTCATTGTCAAGGATCATTTTTCGATAGGACGGCAAAGTTGTGGAATTCTCAGTCTAGTGAATTTTGCTCATGCCTACTACCTCCAAGCATTCAAGAAAAATCAAAATACCTTCTCTCCCAACATTTCACCCTTCGGTTACACTATGTCCCGAACGTGTTGTAAAGAGATGAAAAGAATGAATTTTTTTTTCAGTCTAAGAAATCCGATTCTCTGGTCTATTCTCAGGATGCATAGTACATATTTAGGATTAGTTCGGAAATTCTCAACACTATCTGTCTGATGCAGACTGTTGCTTGCACTCGAGAGAAATTTATATGTAAATTGAAAAATAATACAAAAATACTGAAGAAAATCTTAACATATCACATTCAAAAAACATTCTCCAAAGGGTTTTCACACCTCGCCAACTGCTTCGACCTGAAATTTGTCAACGCGCATTGTGAAGATGTCATTACCGGACTTATTATACGTAGACTACTATCACGAATAAAAATCATTATCTTTGTATATAAGGTGTTGCAGAATAACACACTTTTTCCACCTCAAAGGGAACCGTATCTGTGGTGACTAATTGTTATATGATTCGATCTGAAATTGAATGATGTTCAAATTCACTTCGAATATTAACTAGAAAGTCCAACCTCGAAAAAGTTATTTTTGAAACTTCTCGGTTCGAATTAGCGCCCTCTATGAAAATCAAACATAAAAACAAATTCATGCGATTCGTCAGCTCCCAAAACATTTTCATACAAAATTTCATCCCAATGTTTCCGGAAATTTCGTCATGATCGTAAAAGATGGGTACACAAAATTTTTCTTTTTTTTTATGACACTGTATCTTGAATACGGATGCCGTAATGAAAATTTTCAACTGAGCAAACCCAACTTATTTTGCATTGTCCTAATACGTATCCTAGCAACGGGGTCACCTTTTTTTTGAAACACCCTGCATATTCCGAAATCGATCCCTGTTCCATCAACGAATACAAACAGCATCCTTCTGGACCATCCATCTTGCGAAACTTGATAACCATCCCAAAAATTCCATGTTATATATCTCCTATATAATATCGTGGCTTGATGTTCGCATCCATCATTAATATTATTTTGCTTTCCAACAAGCTATTACCAATGAAGATGCAATTTGCAGCACGAACCGAAGGCTAGTACTATAACATTCGAGTGGATAGTAGTGCATTATGTGCTATTTTCTACAACTAGTCCAAAAACAAACTCTGATTTGACCGTTCTGTCATTATTTTGTCATTGTTCATGTTAGCTATTATCATATTAATATTATTTCTATTGTGTATCATGAGTTCCCATATTTGAAGTTAGTAGAAGAACTAAATTCATGAATAATTGGTTTGAGACCAATAATTTATTATTGATTGGATTTAGCCATTTTTGGAGGAAACAGTGACAGATAGCGATTTTTACAAGAGTACCTTTTTTATGTAAAAGGCATTGAAGAATCATAATCAGATATAAAAATGGTAAGAAGTTGAAGCCTAAGAGGAGTAGGGTCAAATTTGCCCAAATACCCCCCTGGTTTGTACGCCCCTGGTTAAAGGTGACAAAATCCGGAAGGCTCAAATTGATGAACCTACGAACTAGATTTCATGTCCCAAAATTGGTTGCGATAGCTGCAGTAGTACCGAAACTATAAAACTAAAAGTAGTTTTTGAAGGTCATCTTCGAAGAAGCGTTTCCGGACCCATGTTCACATGAACTTTTTTTTCTTATTTTCGTGTGTTTTATCTACCCTAGAAATTTATAACATGATCACCGGAACACCCTGTATATATAATCATACGACATTTTTTTGATTCACAGTGCATCCGAACTGTATCGCAAAATCTGAAATTTTAACTCTCCAATTCTTGATATATGGAGTATGGATTTTGAACAAATTGACGATATTTAACCATTAGAGAATCTGAGTCATGCCAGTCGAGCGAAAAATGCAAATGATTGAAAATACTGTTCCTAATAATGAATAACAACTATATAAAAAGATAACGGAATGAATTCGAGAAATTCCATCAGTCAGTAGAGTTTCGATGATATTTTTTTTATCTTCCGACAACATGAAAGGAAAACCTATAATGTCAGCCAGCGGTGAATGTTGGGAGAAAAGGATGTTGTTGGATTTTCTCAAGAGTTTGATGGTCACAACCACCCAGAAAAACTGCTTGATAGAGCGAAGTTCGGCAGGTCGCGAGCCTGACAATGTAGTGATGACCAGCCTGAGTTCGTCTAGGTTGTCTATCTGGAATCGCTCGTGGTGGCATGATAGACGATATCTCCGTTGAGCACCAACCATGGAAATATATATGAAAAAGGGACAGATCGCCCACCATTATAAATTGATTCGTGAGTATTGTGTTCTAGAGTGAACTCCAGAACTACTCCAGCACTACTCCATTTGCGGCAGGGAACAGAAGAGACTTTTCAATTCAAAAGTAGGCTATTTTGTACACTCTCGTTCATGGCACTGTGATATTCCAGTCGACAGATTTTTTATATAATCCATCGATACTCAATAGAATATCTGTAAACGACATTGAAATCGTTTTTGTCATCCGGAATTTCGAACTATAGTATACTTGTGCATCGTTACTTTTCAATTGTGGAGCAGTTTAGTTGGATACAACGCGCCACTGGCGGAAAGGGTGTCGCTAATTGACTTCAACGCCCTGTCCTTATCGCAGGCCTGTTCTGATAGTCACTATAGGCTGTTTACGTCATTTGATAAATGCTCATTCGATTATGACGTATTATATCGGCGGAAACGGGCCGAAGTCACCCCGACGAGTTCTGTTTGGGGTAGAAACACTCTCGAGCCCGAGACTCTCAGCCAAGAGGCTCGAGGGGAAGATGATATGAACCGGTTGTCATTACTCACGATTTATTGAGTTACAACGAATACTGGCTGTATACAGTGTGTCTTGTTCTGAATAGCCTCCCCTCTTTGAATCATATATTAGTTATGCAATTACAGCTGATTTTGACTGTTGTCAACTGTCACGAATACGAAGCCCTGGAAGGGACATCTAAAATAAATAAATGTTACCTCAAAATTTTGAGTAAGTTTAAATTATGCAAAATTGAACTTATGCCAAACTCATTATTTTAGGTTAAAAATCCGACTTATATCTCGGAAGGTTAAAGTTCAGAATTCGAAAATAACAAGAAAAAACTGAATATGAACCCATAGTTTACTTACAAACCCATTACCAATAACATAATAATAATTGTTATTCCGGAGAAACTTACATACAGGGTGGCCATGATGGAATGTGTCCCACTAATGTGTTTTTTCTAAATTGTTAACGCAGCTCTTCTGTTTCGATTTCCTCTGGCCAACCCTTCACAATTATACTCTACTATTAACAAGCTCATTTCCAGATACTCAGACTCCATCTGTCCTTGTTTTCCTTCGATTTCGCCTTTCCAAGTCGTTTCCAAAGGATTAAAACTCCGATCTAGATAAAATGCTGAGTTAAATCTTCGACAACAATACGAGCAACTTCCAAATGAAACTGGCAATCCGATTAACGTTCTAGAAAAATTTCCAGTGGAATTTGAGGCGCTTACTTGGACTCCGATGACGCAAAAATCCCATCGGAACCAAATTAACAAATCTTTTTCTCTATTAGCTCCTCAGGACATCATTATCATTTTCCATAATTATTTCCCAATGTTATTCTTTGTATTGAAATAAAATTTTAACGAATGAAGGAGACTTAACTGACTCTTCCGAATCTACAAAGAGATAAATATCGTTCTGAAATTATTTTAATGATAAATGGGATTATAATGAAATAAAATGAATAACAGTGTGATCCATTTGAAATTGGGACACCTCAATGGAATTTTCATTTCTTCTCTGATTTTGATGAACATTTTTTTGAAATGAAGAGCTCCAAAAACTGTACTTTGTGCTAGATTAATCCTTTTTCCACAAAAACCAAAGCCTGCTGCGTATATTTTCAGACGTTGAAATTGAAAGTTGAAATTAAAAAAGGGGAAGTTGAAATTCAAGAAATCATTCTTGCGATTTTTTCATGAGAATTGCAGAATCAGATATTTGTAATTGTTTGGCCAATCGAAAATAAAGTTTTTATAATGAATCAATTCAGGTATCCGAAGGAATGAGTAGTAAATTCAATAGTGATAATTATTTTCAAATGGAATGAACGAATGAATTCATCCATTCTATTCAAATATTCATTGAGCTATTGTAGCAAGAAATGAAAATGAACGTTCAAAAAACTCAAGTTGTTCCGTCGATAATTGTAATGGTATTTCACAATCAACTCACCAAGTTTTGAGAACCATCTGTTGTGCATCAATATTCTTAGTGAAAAATCGCTAATATGATATCTCGAATTGGAATCTCTGACAGCAAATGCAGCAGACCTTGTCTCTGTTGAAAAAAAGTTGTTTGAAAGTATAGTTTCACAAGCTATACAATTACAAAAAAAAAAGTTCGTTGAAATCTTGAAGTGTTCAAGTGATGCCCTCTTTTGATATAATCGGGCGAATTTTCAAATGAGAATTTCACTCAGCTCATCGTTCACGAATGATGCAAGAGATCAAAGTTAACTGTGATCCAATGAAGGTTTTGATTCATAGTGACTATTGAATCTTGACTCAAAATTTAAAAAAAAAAACAAAATTGTGCATCGATATTTTTCTTATCGTTGTCCCTTTTGGATCCATTACACTCTACGTTAATGGTTTATCTGCAGTAAAGGCAGTATTCAGAGTTGGCAATGCCCGCCGGGATTTGTTTTCCGTTAATTACCGGAGTATCTGTTGTAAATGCCCTTCTGCCTTTGTTTATCTTTGCTTACATATAGTCGGCGGTCAGAAGGGCTTTTCACTCGAAACTCTCTCTGTGGAATTCTCCAACATAATCGATTCCGGAAGCTTCGCTAATGATTTATAATAGTCAGTTGCATTATGGAAAGATTAGCTATCTGAATTTAATTAATCGGGGGAGAATACACAAGAGAAATACTCGTCTGTTTCAAGGGTCAATGAGAATAAGCGAGTGGACGTTCTTTCTTGAGTTTTGCATAATGTATACAGAAATGCTCAATCTCAAACTCCTACAATTTTCACACTGGATACCAATATGTATTCAAGTTTATTTCATTGTAAGTGGTAAATAATAAACGATTATTATTATTATTATTATTATTATAATTATCGTTTTGTAAACGTGGTAGTATCTTATAAAGGCCAACAGGAAAGATACACATAAAATAATTACTTCAAATTCCAGTTCATTTTGTGATATCATGCCTATGAGGAAGTGTGATTATTTCGTAAAGCTGTCAATACTCTAACATATGAAAGCGTATGAGGCATTTGACAGCCGACGCATATTGAGGCGATTTCGCAATGAATATTGTCGAATATTTTATGTCAGTCCAGTGTCATAATCAACCAATCACATTTCAAATGAAACATTCCACTAAATGATAAGAAGATACAAAGCTTTCATAATAAGTGAAGGAAGGCATTCTTCTTTGAGTACTCCACGAGTAAATTTGTTGCGTTGAGTCCAACTGACAGTCGCGGTATTTTTTGACATTCACTATACTCTGTTTTCGAAGTCAATCGGTATGATGTGTTCGAACATTGTTCTTAATAAAAAACTAGTTGGCTCTTATTCGGCTCTTATACGAGTCCCAGCCAACTAGTGCTTTTATTTAGAAGGACAATGGTTCAAATAAGTTATTGTCTACGTTAAATACCAAACTACAAAAATGAAGCATTGACTCCAGTCGAGAAGAGAAAAAATATGTCAGCGATATGATATTATATATTCTCTACTAGATCGGACTCAGAGAGAGGAATTGGAATTGGAAAAGTTGGTAAATAATCATGGTTGGTTCAGCTGGTTCAGCTCATCCCATTCAGCCTATATGGCTGTACTATTGAATTCAAAAAATATCATCATATATCATTTCATAGTTGGGTTATTGAATAATGTTGAAAAAATTTCAAATAAACCCAAGTTCGCGTCTAGAGAAAATCAGAGGAATCCAACCAGCACTGATCAGATGACTGTTGGCAAAATTCTACCTTTCTTTGTTGCACATCCAGTCAAATCGATAGCTGTTTCTTTTCTCAATGTTCGATTCAATGCTCCTCATAAGTCGATGGGGCAAGGCCGCATCTATTAGAAAATATATAATAAAATATCTTTGAAATATAGTGTACAACTCAAAAGTAGATTGTCCATATCGCTCTCGAACGATGAGCACTTCACCTACGGCGTCATGCTCAATCTTCTTCATGCAATATTGGCATCATTCACACTTTTCACACCGAAATTGTACCATGTTTATGAGATACAGCCCCAGTCCAATTTTGATAGAACAGCTGGAACAAACTTCCTATCGCCATCTATTGAAATACTTCCCAACCCCGACCTATACTCCCTTCCCAAAAGAGGGCAGGTCAAAACCCTCTCGAACAGAACCCTTCGCTGAATAATCATTATCGATCTCGAATGTGGCATCGTTGTTCAGGATGGTTCGTAGACGTAAATGCGAATGCCTTCTTCAAAATGCCTGATTTCTCATTCGTTTTCGACAAAAAACTAACTGTCTTTTTTTGTTTTTTTACAGCTATCCGAGTTGGAGCAGAGGGTTTTGGAGGCGGAAGGCAGGGCAGAAGAGGCGGAGGATAAGGTTAGTATTGCGGCGTTGCCCCCTTTAAAATGAAATTCCGAGAAATCCGAATAATTACTATTTATTGTAATCAATACAAAGACATTTCCAATAACATCAAATATCATGTCTTGATATTTACTTCTATCATTGTACTATTATCCGCAGGGTGCCGGATCTTCAGCATTAATTATATTTCGCAAGATACGAAGTTGTTAGAATCATGACAAAGTTCTGCATGCGAAATAACTGAATTTTGCGATTCTCGTTTCGATTTTTCCTAACGGAAAATCAGTAAGCCATTTCAACTGAGTATTAGCAATCCCTCAAGGAATTGAAAATTCAGATGAGATGTATTCTAACATTGATAGAAACAGGCAATAGACATTTTCATAACATACACCAGCTATTGAATTCGTTGAACACAGCCAATCACGAAAACGTTCATTTCTGCGCTGGCATCACTGTTTTTGTTGCATTGTGTGTTTCAGACAGTTGAAGGGATGAAAAGGCAGGGACGGACTAGGCGAATGAAGTGCAAAAACTTATAAGAATTGTCATTATTGTCAAATATCCAGCATTTTTCAAGTAGCAACAATTTATTGGTCGTGAATTACTTTTTGTTAGGAGAAAAATCTCTTCAGAGTTTGTATGTAATATATATTTTGATTCTTCAACATTTGCAAGATGTGAGACCTAGTCAACACTTCGTAAATTTTGTTTTTCATAAGAATGTTATCTCAATTGATCTGAATGTGAGTGCAACTCACTATACATATAAATCAAGGATTTCATGAAGTATGATAATTACAAGTGTTCTCGTTTCCAAACGTGACTTAAAAAACTTTATTCACTCACTTATTCTGTGAAACATGTAAACCGACATCACTTACCATGAAAGTGGTCGCCAAGTCCGCATATTTGAATGTTCAATGACATTTAATGGTTTTCAAATGGTGTTTGTCGGAATACTACAGGTTAACTTGTTCTGAAAATTATGCATAGATGTCATTCTATAGTTAGTTTTTCAATCATATACACATTCATTCTGAATTTACGTGTGTAATCTTGCCTATTGTTTCATAAATTTGCACGTTTTTCTGCACATCCTGTTGTTAATTTCCATTGAATATATCAGATATGTCCACGAATGGGCAGCCGTTCAACATTTCTATGAAACAAACCTACTATTCCGAATATTTTTTTGTTGGGCTATGAATTTGCCCAATGCGGTCCTGTAATTTTTCCGGCGAAGTACGGAGTTGAGGGGTTGCCAGGCGACCGTCCGTCGTCCGTCTATTGATTATTTTCCGTCTCGACGCTGCTGGCGGTCATAATGGCGTCTTTCAGCTGACAGAAAAACAACGACGGGTCGCGATCGCTTTTTGTTTTCGCTTTTGTATTTGTTTTCCGCCGTTTCGGTAGTGCCGGGAAAATTGGCGAGGAAAATTTCGAAAAATCGTGATAAGCCGTGCCATGAAACTACAGGCGAACGAACGAGAGATGTGAGTTTTTCTATGTGATACTTTTACGTTCTTGATTATTGACATTTCTCCTTCAATTATACACGCCTGTTCCAAAGAATGTGTCACAAGCAACTGATCGAATGTCATATCAAACATCTCGATAAACGATTAGAAGCTACCTATCTTTTTCAAAAAGGAAATATTGTGCTTTGCTTTCTCCAATGATATGCCGCAATTACTACTGACAACTGTCACTGTAAAGTTATTCGTGTTTTATTC
The DNA here is from genome assembly GCA_963576655.1 of Gastrophysa polygoni. NCBI lineage: Eukaryota > Metazoa > Arthropoda > Insecta > Coleoptera > Chrysomelidae > Gastrophysa > Gastrophysa polygoni. The sequence goes on from OY755084.1 coordinate 11,142,578, forward strand.
AATGAAATGTCATTTCAACACATGAAATTTCATTTCAAAATCGTTAGAAAATTGATTGATTTTCTATCAGAAGAATGTATTTCAAATCATTTGAGTTTGACTCTCATTTTCCCAAAGCTCATCACAAAAATGAAATAATTGCTTAATTAGTGCTTGCTTATTGAACTTCAATGGAACTTTTATATAATTGAGTATGCATTTATCGATAAGAAATAAGGATATATTGAGAATTTACTGATATTGTTCTCGTAGATTTCTACTGTGAACAAAAGAAATGTCCATGTTATTAAAAATTCAAAACATTCGACGTCCACCTATAGTGTTCTAGTATGTAGGTAGCTATAGTATAGACAATAAAAAATTATGAATTTTTCACAGGATACTTCTGTATGGCAAAAAATTGGAACTTCATAGAAATTCATAATATGTATTGACAAACAAACATGCATAGTAGTTCTTTCAGGTATTGTCAACATTGATGAAAATGTCCAATATTTTGAATCTTTTCTCTCACGCAAGCCCGTTTATTTCACGGTATTTAGTATTTTCTTTTCATTACAAATTGTGTTTTTCGTTCATTGTATTTGATAGGAAGAATTCAGTTCTTGTACTTAGAATATCCTCGAAGTTGAAATTCACTTTTGAAAGAAAATATGTAGTTTGTTTGAGAAGCCCATCTATGCCTTCTGTCTATTGTCTGTGAGGAATACAGAGTATTCCTATTTGAAAAACAAAAACATTGATTTGAAGTGACAATGGACATGTTCAACAAAAAAACATCATCATTTGATAGTTAGTAGTAGTTAGTAGTAGTAGTTTTCCACGTTCCTTGAATAATCATTGAAATTCGCGATTTTCATATTAGCAGGGAACGAAAAGATCTAGTGACGTCAATATCCGAGCCATTCGGCTGCCACCCTCTGAAAGAGATGAACTGATAGATTAATCACTTCATCAAAACGAAATCAATACGAAAATTTCATAATTCATCACGACATACCTTCAGACTAAACGTGTTTGTCATACTCATAGTTTATGCCAGAGATAACAATACCCTATTGTGTGAACACAGCTTGCTGAAGCATGAGAATTAACTTCTAAAACGAATAATGCCGTAAGATGATGTTTTTATATGACAATATCACCACCAAGATGGTGTCAGTTGGAAATTTTATAGATCTGTGCACCCCTATTTCAGATTAATCATCGTGCATATTGACAGGAACGCTTGTTCTGTAGCCAACAATGAACAGGTGTACGTGATAAAGTGATAATAATGTTCAGGATCAGGATCCGGATCCGGATCGATACAGAATTTTTGTGCGATGCCTGTACTTTTTCCGATCCAATGACTCTGGCAGGGACATTCAATTTCGCAGCCCATTATTTTTTTTTTAATTCCCTTCGGGCTGTTCGTTTACGTTATTTATGACCCTCCACCATTTTGTACGGGATTAATAATGATGACTCCCAGACGAACGTTTATTTTTTTCTATTCATTGAACCTTTCCCCCTGCAACTTCACATTGACGATGACAGGCTAAAAATGGTCGAGAAAAAATTACGATGCATAATCTGCTCTCTTCTGTCTGGAAAGAGATGTTCTGTTTGATGCCATCTTTTTGCTGGAGTTTTTCATTCCGCCTGGTACGTTTTTCTTCCAGTCCTATAAGTCTCAGCCATTACTTCACGCCAAAAGTAGGCATATCCAGTATGAAGTTCAAATGATTTTCCATTTATAAAGATTCCAAATATCTCAATGAATGTCAGAGTTCATAACAGTGATATAACTATATTTTTTATACGACAAAAAATTTATATTTGACTTTGACAGTTGCTTTCTACTTGCTATTTCAACTAGGAAATGTTCCATGAGATCAGTATATATACAGGGTGTCCTTAAAAGGTCTTTACAAAAAGCTACCACATATTCTTCAGACCAAAACAATTCGATACAAGCAAACTTACCTCAGTAAAAAGTTGCTTAGTTTGGGCGCTAGACGGCTCTGAAGTTGAAATTTTCAAATCGATTTTGCTTCATAACTTTTGAACGGCTCATGAGATTTTTTTCAAATTTGGTACGTTAACATAGACTCATCGGGCAATGAAACTCATATCATAATCATAATGAATATCATTCCATGGGCGTAGAACTTGATTTTTTCAGTAAATAAACATCTAAAACTCCTACGCCAATGGAAAAAAATTAGTTTCAATATGAAATCTAAATTATTCAACTCATTCACTACAAAAAAGGTACTCTTGACAAAAGTCGATTCCTCTCATGGTTTCGACAAAATTTTAATTTTAGTGATTTAGAGCATAATTAATAATAAAACGATTAACAGATATTTCATAAAAATTGTTCAAAATGTTCACCATTTTCACGTATACAAAGATTTATACGACGCAAAAAGTTGAGATGTACTTTTTGCATAGGTTATTTCTTTTGAAAATAAGTAGCACTGGTTTTTTTTCTGAAGACTATTATTATCTGCTCGAAAACAGTGATATTCACATTCTTGGTTTCCATAGTTTCATCTGTGTTGATTTGTCGAGTTTTATTGACGTTGATTGTTGATATCGGACTTTTCTGATTTATCATGGCCGTACAATACACCAATGAAGAATCCACCGATATGTTATTGGTATTCGGATATTGTCAAGGAAATGGTCGAGAGAGTGTGAGGGTGTATTCGGCAAGGTTTCCAAATCGTCGCGTACCAAGCCACCCAACCTTTGCTGCAGTTGAGAGACGTCTTCGGGAAACCGGTCATTTTGCTCCTAGAACTGGTGATTATGGAAGACAGCGTTATGTAAGGATTCCCGAAGTCGAAGTAGAAATTTTAGACCGTATTGAAGAAAATCCAGAATTGAGTACTAGACGGATAAGTAATGAACTAGAAGTTTCTAGGAATGCCGTTCATGAAGTACTAAGAGAACAATTATTATACCCATACCACAAGACGCCAGTTCAAGATTTATTAATCCATGATTCACAAAGTCGTCTGATGTTTTGTAGGTTCATTAATTTGCAAAGAGAAATGAATCTGAACTTTGGAAAGAATATTTTGTTCACTGATGAAGCCTGTTTCACGAGAAGAGGAATAACTAATTTTCATAATGAACACGTTTATGCAATTGAAAATCCTCATTCCATTAAAATAAACCATTTTCAACACGAATTCAAAATCAACGTTTGGGCTGGAATAATAGGAAATTTTATAATTGGTCCTGTCATACTTCCACAAAGATTAACAGGAGACATGTATTTACAACATCTACGAAATACGTTGCCAAATTTGTTGGAAGATTTACCACTCCAACATCGGGTAGATATGTGGTTTATGCACGATGGAGCTCCACCACATTTTTCGATGGATGTTAGGAATTTTTTAAACCAACAGTACCCAGACAGATGGATAGGTAGAGGTAATGATGCACCCGTGAATTGGCCACCACGTTCTCCAGACTTAACACCGATGGATTATTTTGTATGGGGTTATCTCAAGTCTACGGTTTACAAGACCCCTGTGAATACTGTAGAACAATTATGGCAACGTATCCAACAGGCGACGAATAATCTTACAGGCGATGAAGAAGTTATGCAAAGAGTACATTTCAACTTTTTGCGTCGTATAAATCTTTGTATACGTGAAAATGGTGAACATTTTGAACAATTTTTATGAAATATCTGTTAATCGTTTTATTATTAATTATGCTCTAAATCACTAAAATTAAAATTTTGTCGAAACCATGAGAGGAATCGACTTTTGTCAAGAGTACCTTTTTTGTAGTGAATGAGTTGAATAATTTAGATTTCATATTGAAACTAATTTTTTTCCATTGGCGTAGGAGTTTTAGATGTTTATTTACTGAAAAAAACAAGTTCTACGCCCATGGAATGATATCCATTATGATTATGATATGAGTTTCATTGCCCGATGAGTCTATGTTAACGTACCAAATTTGAAAAAAATCTCATGAGCCGTTCAAAAGTTATGAAGCAAAATCGATTTGAAAATTTCAACTTCAGAGCCGTCTAGCGCCCAAACTAAGCAACTTTTTACTGAGGTAAGTTTGCTTGTATCGAATTGTTTTGGTCTGAAGAATATGTGGTAGCTTTTTGTAAAGACCTTTTAAGGACACCCTGTATAATAGAGGGCAACAGTTTTTGATAAACAAAAACCGTAGTAATGTTGATAATATCTGAAAACGTAAAGAGACTTCGAATGTATGATGGATAAATCCTTTAGAGCAATAAATACGTGTGCGCTAAGTGTCATTTTGAATTATCGCAGTCTCCTCAGTTCATGGTCTCATCGATTCCTGGCACATGGCCAAAATCTGGATAGTCGAGATCCTTGAACTCTGTTGTCGAAGACCACGGGGTGGTTTCGCGGTTCGGCGAGGCATTCTTAGCCGAGTATACAGGGTAGCCAGAGGATGAAGAACTTTCGCAGATGCCAAGAGAGAGATAAAGTTTTCAGAAACGCTCCTTGATAGGCAGTTGAGCTCCCATGAGATTTCTGAAATTATCAACCGTCATTCTGTTTTGGATATTTTTGTCTGTATTTCTGGTTAACTGGACGTTTGAGATCAGTTATCACTCGACCCCACATTTCATGAAATAAATCTTTCAAGATGGCGCTCAGACGCCATTCTGAAAGATATATATACTGTCCTCAGATCAGTTACCTGGTGACGGGTTTGAAAAAATCATAATGTTCAAATGAATGTCACAATATTGGATATATATCCAATATGCGGGGTTACCTCTTTTTTTGATTCCCACTATTGCTATAGACAATGTAGTTCAAATGGAGGATACACTAGAATCGTCGAAACAGAGCCATACTCTTATCATCTTCATTTATATCGAAGATATCTATAATACATAGGTGAGAATGGATTCATATGATGTTGATGAAGAATTGTAATCGACGGTTTGTAATCGATACCAGAAGAATTTGATTGGGATGACAGATTTCTCTCTCACCATGTTTGACAGGCGATGTTCAATTTTTGTTTTCTAAATCATGTCACATTAGTTCAATAAACTAATGGAAGAAGAAAAAAAACTAGAAATTTTTTGCACCATCTTCAACAACGGCAATTCACTTGAATGGAATATATCAATCAACTCTATATACAGCACCCTACAAATACAAATTACAAATACAAATTCAGCGTTAGTGTCAGTGTCACTGTGCTTTTCTGCTCGGTCGCTCAAAATTATTCAGGAATGTCAATATTAAACAAATTCTAGTAAAAATACAAAACTCTCATATTGAAAACTTCTTTAATTCCGATGGATCCAGGCCATTGTATAGGCTATGAAAGATATGAATATCTCGGAATGTTGAATTTTTAGTTTTGCCACTATTGCCGTTGGTGGGTGTTGATTTCCAATTATTATTATTAAAAACGAGAAGGCAGCTCCAGAAAAATCTAAAAAAACGGACGCAGTTCCTGTTTTCTGCTCGCCACCGTGTACTATCCTACGTTTCTTTATCGGGCATGCACGGCAGTATTTCGGTATTAAATAATGCCCAACACATTCATTTGTTTTATCGCGGCATGCTTTATTATACTCCATTGTTCGGATTTATGGAACTCTGAATTCGCAGTTTACAAGGACTTCTCGTGTTTCGAAACTCGGTTATTATTAGGACATACAGGATGTCCAGCACAACATGCAATAAAATGCTAGCCATGAGACCTATATATGAAGTAAGATTTTCTTGAATTTTTAGAAATTTCTGACGACGCTGCTTGAATTCTGAAGAACAAGGTACAACAATACTTATGAATATCATAATATTCTAGTCGACAAACAAGGAAGGGGAGATAATCATAGATATATCGCATTCTGTTTGAAGAAAATCGCTGGCCATATTTCTTCAAGTAACAAAATTACGTACCTTATTTCCTTCTGCGTTGGGTTTTCAGGAAATTTCGATTGGTTTACTGTATATTGGGGACAAGGTTCATTTTTGGTGCCTCTTCCTATACTCATTACATCTTTAACATTTCTCTGTTCAATATAATGTTATTATAATCATTCATGTTAACTTCGATTAAGTTGTCCTATGAGCGATTATGATTTCTCATACTATCATTTGCCTCTGATATCCAATCTATTTTCAATCATTGCATGATTTCTCTATTCATAATTGAGGTACGAATTAGCCTTGTCTGATATTGTATACCAAGCTAACTTCACGAAAAACTATGATTCGGGAAAAGTTAGACAATTGGTTTGGTCATTTATGATGGAAATATCTGAATATTGTTTGTGGCGTAGGTGCTCAAAAAGAGTTATCTTCAAAAATAACAGTGAAGAGCTCCCCTCGAAGCTCCCTGTGTATATCGACTATTATGGTATGACACGTCTTCTATGCGAATCCATAAGTTTAGAGCAGATCAATTTGAAGAAATGAATTAAATCTGATGAATTATTCATTCATTCATTGCACGTTCTTTTGTGACACCCTGTGTACATCCTCCTATCTCTTCAGATGTCAGGATTATGAGTCGAGACTAAATAGCTATTGCTTTGTCGCTTCTGCACTTTGCATGCTTCTGAAGCTTCAGAAAATACGTAATTACAAGCCGTTCGAGTCGTTAGCACTGAAAGAGCCACGTTTGAACTGGAATCCGCCATTTTGAACGGTAATTCGAGGATGCTAATGCTGGATAAATCGAAATTACGGTGTCTGGCACCCTTGTGTAGGGATTTATCCAGCCACCGCTAACAGAAATCAGAGCTAATTCGATGAATTGTCATTCGAACCGAGTTGAAATTTCCTGGAAGCAATAGGAAATTTCGAATTCATAATGAATAAAGAACACAAAGAATAGCATACTATTATACAAAACGAGTGCACGAGTGCGACAATATGTCTCATGAGATGAGTGTAAAGATCGAACAGTTTGCACCATATGGGAAACTATTTTATTATCCATTTGTCAGAAAATTTTATTTTTGATAAACATTGAAACATTCCAAATAGATTACAAGAATTTATCAAAATTCTAAATTTCCAAACAATATACAGGGGAGAACAAAAATTAGGAATTTTGATCAAGAGTCAACTACTTTTATTTCCGACATTTATAAATTGGTTATTAGAGTTTTTTGGTCTTTATTTTGATATTTCCGATTCTTTCTTGAAAAAATGAATGATGCAGAAAATTTCGAGTTTCAATAGTTTCTCAGAATCCTACCTTAGATCTTTTGCCGTTAGATGGCGTTGAACATGCAGCCCCTATGCTTTACGTGTTAAAAGCTTCAAATGTTATATGCTGGTCATACGAAGTATTTCCACTTTGTCGGCAAACCAAGGGCGACTGATGACGAATTGGAAATATCTTCGACCAATATCTTTCATTGTTTCGGATTCAGTTTTTTTTTCTCAGATGATCTATATGCATATATTTTTTGGTATAAACATATACGAAGATTTGTGGTGATTAAGAGTTTACTCATGAATTTGCAACCAAGATGTTATTTTTTTAATCAGTCTCTATATCATTGAATTTTTCGAGAAGTACATATATGCATAAACTCAGTATATCAATATTGTTACATCTGCAAATCATTTAATTTCTTTTTCAAATCCAAAGCCGATATCGAATTGATGTATATCAAGAACATAATCTTGAGGTACACCCCACTCAATAAATCATTATACACAATAACATATCGTTTTTCATTCATTGAATACCTTTTGAACCAATTGTGAATGTTTGCTCTTATACCTATTGAATATAATTTAGTGAGTGAAACGTTTTGATTCACGGTGTCAAATGCCTTGAATAAGTGCATAGTTGAAAAGTCACCCTCTTATCACCTCCCTAATTTCGTGCTTGGATATCTGAAATCTTATCCATGACAGCTATCTCAGTATCTTTCGACTTACGAAATCCATATCGACCATTATAGAAGGGATTAATTATCATTTTCGCGAAAATCAAGCAATCGAACCTCTGTTTCAGCAATCAATTCGCTATCTTTGGTAACATTAATGTACGTAAGCTGGCTGAGTAACATGCGACGAGATATTTCTCGTGACATATTTCCTTCGATTGAACTGTGTTGATCCTATAGCAAAAGTGTACGATATACAATGCGTTTTCCGGTCTGGGGAACGTCCCTAAAATCTCGTCCACCCCGTGCGTACGACACACATACCGACTGGGGTGCGTAAGCTAGGAGGGTGGTTTCCCCTCAGTCAGAATAATATCTGGGTTGAAAATTAAATGACTCATCTGCATGTGATTCAATACATTGTGTATACGAACTGGGTTTTTTGTGTCTGTGTTTATCTCATAATTAAAAGTGGATGGACGTCAGTGTGGTTTCGTAGAGGGAATATAGGGATGCATTCACATTGTACATGAAGTATGGAACTTGAAAATATTTTGAGGATATCTTCAGACAGGGAGATTTTTATTTTTGCCCGCGCATCGTATTTCTTATTGCCCTTTATTCTCATATATTTGATGGTACAGGGTAATCACATATAATTTGAACCCCCTCTCAACCTTTTCAATTTATGGTTGACTTTTTTTTTAAATTTACACTTTTATGATTTTTTCCATAGACTTTATTTATGTTAACGTAAACAGACATGGGCATATAATGGTATCATTTTAATGGAGCACCCCATATAGTTTTCGATATATTTATTGTTGAGGTTCATATTTCCTCCAGTCACTCTTTATCATGGTTGCTCCTCAGGTATAATTGCACAGCTTGCCATTTTCTTCATTTTCTTTTTCTCCCAATTAAACTGATACTATACCATCTTTCATCACTGAAGCCCATAATCACAAATAACTAATTGGTTATCATACCTGTCTATTTTACATGGCCATATGTCATGATCAACGTATAGGTATTTGGAGGAAATGTGAAATTTAATTTGACCTTCAATCTCGAATACACTTACTTATTTGAAATCACAAAAATTTACCCTATATGAGAGGAGTGGATTTGAATATTAGTACCCTATATATCAACTCATATCAAAGAATGCTTTCATCCTTGATTTTGAAAATATAAGCATGTTTTATATTTCATCATCCACCACCCGTTTTCTTAATGAAAGTCGAATATTCAAACGAATGTTATTTGAACTAATATGCGCAATAATACATAGTTAGCCCAATTGTTGATGAGGTATAACAGGACCAGGCGTCAAGAATTCATTCTTCGAAAATATTAATTCTGAGCTATTGGAGCATTTTGTCGAATTGAATATGATTTATATGTAGTTTTTCGTATTCCGAATGCTTATTTCATTCTGATTCTGATAGGATTCACCTACTTATTATATTTTAGTGCTCATTCATTCACTTTTTTCAATGTTTGAACGCTTATATTATAGAAACGTGTCGATGAAATATAACACTCAGTTAATATTTCATAGAAATCTGAAAATGATGCTCTTCTAACATGAAGAAATTCATGACGTGTGTCATTTGAAAAAAATGTCGAAATAATTTTGCATTTTCGACAAGAAATTCTGATGATTCAGAAAAAATATTCTATCATTCTTGTGTTAATTCTTGTATTGTTTTTTTTATATCTCCTCAAATAACCTCAGTAGGTGGAGTGCGAAAATATACATGCATATTCAACTAGCGTTCGATTTCCGAAGAGCTACTGATTCCCGATTAGCGGCAACAGGGCAGCGTATACCGGCGGGGAAGTTCCGTGACTATGAAGCGCGTCGCGACGGTCAGGCGTCGATTTCGAGCTGGGTTAAGACCGAGTGCGAGTTGTGTTTTGTTACTACTACGTGCACTATCGGAAACCAGATAGAAATAGAAATTACAGTTGGGTTGGGGTGGAGATAGAATTCGTTCCTCTATTCAACGACAGTGTGCAGTTGATGTTGCAGTTTGTGATTTGCAGGAGAAACAGCTAACAAAATGGGTAATTTTTTGCAATTTTTCGGGGGTAAATGCACAAGGGATCATTTTTCTATCGATGAATATACATACTCGATTATAAGTAAGATTGTTGGGGTGGTAAAATATTGAAAATCACGGGAATGTTATCTCGTTGAAATACATCATACGGAAATACATTTCAATAACCACACATATTTTTAGGCTGTTTCATAAAATTTCTCAGGATATACATTTGATAATCTATTTCAACTCCGAGAGAGAGAAACTATTCTGGGGAAATATTCATGAAAGTTATATTTTGGAAATGGGTACGAGTATACGCGGAAAGACTTTCTTCTATTTTTTTTTTTTGTTTTTCTATTTGACCAAATTTTTGTCATTTTCCCATCCTCTCAAACTTACTCAATATCAGATGAGGAAGGAGCATATATCCTCACTCTCATTCCTTAGTTTATGTGTATCAAATGATGAACTTGTTTCACTTTCTTTAGATTTATTGTATATTCTGTTAATGTATAAAAACACGTTAAATAATCTATCAAAACATGGCTGTAATGAAAATTTCTGAGGATATTCTATCAAAATTCAAAGTACAGCCATATTTATAACCTTCATTCATTTTCTCCAATCTCTTTCAACGATTATTGAAACCAAATTCATTTTGGAACGGCTGTGTATTGAAAAGAATACGAATAACTTCACAATGACAGCTGTCCTCTTTTTTCTGTGGATACGACAGATACCAGAAGTCTTCATAACACGGCATAGAAAATAGATCAGTTTCTGTATGAAATCGCAGGATCACAACTTGAATCGATTGAAATAATTTTGGGATTTGTCAATTTTTGGATTCTATCAAAATTCTTGAAATTGAATCATTTTCTGTATCGTGTCACACGGACCTATTTATATTTGTTGAAATGTCTGATACGGACACTTTATTGATTAATGATTATTGAGAACATTTGAGAATTCTCATTAGCCGTTGGAATAAGCGTGTAATAATCGACAATTCATAATGAAATATACAGGGAGTGTGAGACCCTGTTTCAATTTATCAGATGTAAGAGACACCAAATTTATTCATAAATATTGCGCTAATAATATGTAATATGTAATTAATAAGATCACTTCGGGTGTCCAAATAGATCTACGATATTTGTAACCGTTCCTGAATATTTCCCTCTTTGCTTATGGTACTCCAAAAAATCGTGCGCCTAAGGAGTGTCTTACAGAAAATGTATATTATACTACTCTGAGTATATTCAATATTTTCAATGTTGAAATATGCCTCATGACACTTTTCGTCATTTCCCTTAAAATATTCAGGACACATTCGTATTCTGATTGTTCAGTTAAACTTTTCGAGAACTGAAAAAGAATTGGAGATCTTTGAACAATCCTCCGTTCCTCGTAATCTTTTTGCCATCTGCGGATTCCAGTTTGAAAACTTCTCAAGAGGATGCAAATGCAGAACACGTTCGTTCCTCCTGCGGCGCAATGAAAACCGAGCTTCGTTGCCTTCTCACGCTGCGGTGGTGACGACTCCTATCTTCTTCTTTTTCATCCATATACGTGGCCAGATTGATAAAATATTACGAAGGAGGATAGCCCATCGCTTCTGTCGACCTCCCGGGGATTTAACTCAGTGGCGTTATGCCCTATGTCGTCTGTGTTCAACAGCTGCTCCGTAATCGAAGGATTGAGAGTTGGAACCCCCGGAAGTGGTTCTGGAGCGCACCACAACCTGTCTAGCCCTGAATTCGTCAGATTAGGTTAGGTTAGGTTAGGTTTAATTTAATTCGAGTGGGGCGCAAGGTTGCCCCTCCAATGCGACTCTTGATTGGATATATTATGGCTCACCTAAGGGTTACAGTTGGTAGGGTTGAGATGTACCTGAAATCGGTAGGTCCTAAGTTGGTGGGACCAAATGAATTGAACCTTATTATCTCCAAGCAAGGGCATGAACATAGTATGTGCTCAGCCCTTTCGTCTTCCACGCAGCAAAACTGACAGTCCGTTTGTTGGTTCTGACCTAGCCTTCCTAGGTGGTGCCTTAGACGATAATGTCCTGTAAGTGGTAGCGTCAGAATACGTAGGTCGGTCCTACGGCATTCCAGGATCTGCGTGGTTGTTGTTTGCCAAGAGTTTCGGTGAAAAAGCCTCCGAGTATGTCATACCTGGTAGTCAGACCAGTGCATGAGTCTTTTTCTCTCCGCCTCATCTCAAATGATGGTTAAGGCAGCTCTTGAAGAGACGCCAAAGTTTCGGCCCCCTTTCTGGCGAGGTTGTTGTCCGTGGCACTCTAAGGATTCGGTAGTTTCATACAAATTTAGAGTTTATCTTGTTGGAGCTCAGTACTGTAAAATCAGCGTGGCTATCTCAGATGACCTTTATGTTTTTGTTCTATGTCTGTTGCTCAGCTCTCTAGCACACAATTCGATAGCGAAGAAGTCGGTAAAATGGAATGAAATCTGAGTGAAAAATATCTTTCATGGTTTTGCAATGAACCTGAGTTTTGAAAAACTTTTTTCCCTACTCCATTTGAAGTAATGGACAGATCCGTAGTTAAAAACAAATATCTAATTGTTAATCTATTTTTGGGGTGGTGGTGGATTGGCTCGGGGGATTACGTCAATGAATCTGTTCATTTTATGCTAATTTTAAAATCGCAAATTTCAATAAAAGTTTAAAAAAGTAGAAGTACTTGGAAAAAACCGGTCGGTGCCATATTGTTAGTGAAATATTTGTTTTGCTGGACATACCAATCAAATCAAAGTGAAAACTTCGTAGGTACTCACTCATTTCCTGCTCACCCTCCACATAGTTCCCTTCTTTCGTTAAGAGATCTCACTGAAGGAAGTCTTTTTGTTTTCTTTCGAGTAGCTTTGTGAAGGAAGATTGCCGAGCATGGCGTAAAAATAGAATCTCTATTTGTAATTTTCGAAAGTGCATCCACTTCTCTTTATGGGATACCGTGACAAATGATGGATTGTGTTTGTGGAAGTGGTGGAGACGTTTTTATAAGCTCTAGTTAGCTCGAATGAATCACATTGTGGCGCTATAAATAACGGGGAATGGTCATTGTTATGATAGGATATACGAGGAGATATTTTTCAAACTTGAGACTAAAGATTCTGAGGACCTTTATAAAAACATCGAGTTTCATATGTTGCAAGTATTTCGAACAAGATACTATTTATCTTCTATCTAGACTGTTACGAAATCGATGATATACTTGGGGATCTCGCAAACCACATGGAAGATACTGGCAAGTTCGAATGGCTGCCTACCAAAATTGTAAAAATTCAGATATTCTTCAGAAACATATGGCACTGTCATTTTCACTCTTTATGATTCACACATATGGCACTATATCCTGGATTTGTCATTGCATTTATTGATTTATTTTAATACTATTAATATTGACGATGATAATAAGGATGATAATAATGTTTTTCCACTCAGTGATAGTATTTCAACAAACTCCAATTTTGAAGCAAACATTAGATCCCACTAATAGAAATATATAGGAGCTTTTGCGCAATGGAACTGTAGTTTTCATATCCTGATAATAATGTAGTTGAAACAAATGAATGCAATGAGGAATGTGTGTTAGACCAGGAAATGATTTTCATTCTATTTGCAATTTTTATTTTTCTTCTCTTCGATTTCAATGACCATAGATAGATAACGAATTACAATTCATAATCATTCTCATAATCATTCAACTCGCTCTGTCTAAACCTTGTGGGAGGTTACTTTTTCTTCGTTATCAGTAGTGCTATATCAGACTTTTCCAGTTATGGAAGAAAGTATGCATTTATGTAACAAAAGTTAGTGAAGCGTAATTCATTTCATTTGAAACAACGTTATCTTTGGATGCCAATTATCCTGTCAGTTCTGATAATATTCTCAAATTGTTCATTGAATTATTCATTGAAAACATGCCGTTCACAAGGGAAGGAAACAAGATAAGCCAGAATTATTTCATTATTTTGATGCGATAGAAATATTGCGAGAGCATCTGCCACGAGGTTTTGAAGAGATTTTTTATAAGTGTGTTTCGTTACCGTACTGAAAACTTTCGATAAATGCAGTGAAAACTCCAAGTCCTCATAAAAACAAACTGAATTTTGTGGTTTTCTCGTGGACATTTTTTTGGGCACCTGATTATGCAATTTGGCATCTGTAACCTTTGCTATATCTTCCACGGTTTCCAACATCCCGATGCATAAGTACTTATAATCGAATTCGTAACAGTCTGTATATTTAATGAACGAATCTGGCTTGTGTACATCCCTGTTCAATTTATCTAGCCACTCTATTAATTCCCTTCATGTCGCTCAAATCGACAGAAACAAGATATATTCATTCCAGGGGTGAGTCGCCATTGTTCACCCTCGAGATAACTATAAGAACCTTTCCGATTTCCAGATCTATTAGTGGTCAAGCTACTGTTTCATCCTCTTCTGCTCTGACCTCCGACATGAGTCTCACGGAATGATAAAGTAAAAAAGCAAGTCACGGAACGTCAAGAATTACTTACAGTGATTTCACTAAGACTCATGCTGACCAATCATCAGAATTGAAATTCCATCGACTTTGATGTATGGAGACTTCAAAGAACATCTGAGATTGAATAGAGAAGTAGTCCAATGATCAAACAGCTTCAAAAAAACGAACAAAGAACATAATACCTCACAGAAGTTGGGATTTATTCGATGATTTCTTCATCGTGCCGAGTACTACACCTCACAGCAGCTTTTGATCATCTACACATCTTGAATTCTAAGATCTCTTGAATAGTGTTCGTAGTGCATGTTTGGAGTTCGGCCCTGAAATCTTGAATTTACTAAATTTGTTTCAAAGGAAAGCCATTAAATCACCATTAATCATTAAGCCATTCATTATTCGAAAACGTTTGATGGTGGACAGTAAATTTTCACCCTATGAGTTGATTCTCACCTCCACTGAGAGATATGATAAAGTCATTAAGCTTATTGATGGCTATCTTCACAAGTATTTCTTCTTTCATAGGACTTTGGTCACTTTGCGATTCAGTAACTATAGGAGATGTTCCCAAAAGAATCACATCAGAAGGATTAATCACTATTTGTTTTACGAGAACTTCACCATACAGGGATCATAATCGGTAATTCCGGTTCTTGACGTTCTATAATATAAGCTCTGGAGTTGGTGTATCATGTTTTTTGATAACATTTGAAAAATTAGACAGCTGTGAGATGGACAGCCGTATTGTTTCTGGTGTCAAGGATAATCAATCGTCTACTAAAATACAAAAAAAACAAATGTTAGAGTTCGTATCATTATATCTACTAAAATACAAAGAAAAAACAAATGTTAGAGTTCGTATCAACATATCTATGATATGCCTATATAGTTGGCACAAAGTGAAAATAACATCGAAAAAACGTAAATTACATTCAAAGATCATTGATTACTGATTATTACGGTTTCATGATATGAGTTCTGTCTTCGAAATTCCGTGCTTACAAAATCACAGATGAAGCATGGCAGTTGAGAGTTGATAGATGCGGCCATATTGAGCTCAGACTTCTCTTCTGAGGAGAGAACGTCTTTAACCAAAGTGAATGAATTCGATAGGATCCATCTTAGTCTAAAATCTGCTTTTCGCTTCTGCAGGTGCGTATAATGGAACAGAAGCTGGCCTGGACGGCAAAAAGTGACGCCGACAGTGGCGCGCACATCGGCCGCTTGGAAGGGGAAGTGGAGCAGCAGCGCCAGCTGCGACTGCACGACGCCAAACAGGTCGAGGCCAAGGCCGCCAGGATCAAGGAGTGGGTGACCAACAAGCTGAAGGAGCTAGAGATACAGAACCAGACACTACGCGAGCAAAACATCAAGTGCAACAGGCAGCTGGAGCTGCTCAGGAACCATCTGGCGTTGTCCGACAGGCGGCGATCGGAGACGGGATCGCCCGAAGGCAGACAGGTCTGTGGCGTGATTGTATAATGCAACAGTAGTAGATGAGCGGGGTGGGTTCTGGAACGGCATGAGTATATGAGCGAAGCGGGTTTGGGTGCAAATCGCATGTAACTGAGATAAGCAACAGATAATAAACGAAAATAATCACATGCTTCCTTGAGGGATGAACACTCTCTGGATATACAGTGAGAAAAATTGAGTACGCCCTTCTTCATGCATAAATTTTTCATTGGCTTATAAACGGATTGAACTCCTCAGATGTGACATGGCTGAGTATAAAGAGAGTATAAAGAGATATAAAAGCAGCATCAGTATCAGGTATAGTAGATACATGATATATATTCAAAAAGAAATACAATTTCCAATCAATTTTCTGGTTTATTCATTCCTTCAGAAAAAGTACTCTCACTGAATAAACTAACAGAGAAGTTATATATACTAGTACTATTGTTGATAAGTCATCTACTGGAAATATTGAATATAATTGATGGAAAACATCATTAAAGATCTATCAGTGTCAAATGATGAGTATTCAAGTGACATCTGAAGTGTTCGGTTGTGATTTATTATTGAACAGCTGAATTTGTTATAAACAATGCCTCAAAAACTTGGAACTGTTGATATATTGAAGAAGTCATTATGAAATGAAATTCTATTTTGATGATTCCATTCATGTACGAAGAAATCCTATATAAATAATATGATCAAAAGAATATGTTTTTTTTTGGGAAATTTGCGAATCTTGACAAAAGCTTGATCACGTGACCCTCTGAATACGTCACTGTGCCCAGGCCAGTCATTTTCGTCAGTTAGGACGAAGAGGCATGCCGTTACGATTTTTCTTCTATTTTATTGATCGAACACTACTTATTCCGCAGTGTTCTACGTATCCCAGAAATGGGGTCACTTTTTTTGAATTACCTTGTTATGTAGGTAGTTGTACTGTATCATCTATTGAAACATTTCAAATTGTTGATTGATTTACCTAGGCTGAGAAGTACGCTATTATATAGCAAGCAATTGTATATGATATAATGTTCGAGCTATATGTATAATAGCATTTTCAACCGAGGTATATAAGATATTATTTCTATTACTACCACTGAAAAATGAGCATGTTTTAATAAGTCAGATTTCCATTTCCACTGAATATCAGTATATCACTTGAACAGAAACATAGACTTAGATTAGAGACGTGATAAATATCGCAATTATATATCAACATCGCAAATGCTACGAACTGACTACGTACTAAATCGTCTTCAAACATGGGTATTCCTCAGTTGATGCCCATCTCTAATTAGCAAATGACAGTGACAGCTCAGCTCACGTATGATTTGTGACATTTTCAGAATATTCATGATTCAAAATTGCAGAAATCGCTTTGGGTTGTAGTGTATGTCGCATCTCATCTATATTCCTTTTTTTCTATGTTCTGGTTGAAAATTGGTTACATAGTTATCGGTACCTACGTGTGTCTACTAAATATCATCGAAGCTATTGACAGTTCATTATCCACCTAGGTGAAATTTCTTAATTCTTCACCTAGGTCGAAAAAATGTGATATTTCTCTTCAGAGGAATTCCTTAAATGCGAGGGATTTCTCAGGTTAGTAGTGGAAAAACATTATTTTCTTATCGGCTTCGACTGCTGAGGTCATTAACCTTCAACGAGTGATTTCTCATTCATACCGGAAAAACTGCATTTGAGTTGGAAGTGAAATAAAAATGAAATGCTAGAATAAAAGGTATGGTGTGAAATATCACATGGTATCACAGATTTCGTATCGCGTTTCAAGTTTCGAGTATCACAGACTACTATATTGAGGATGGTTCCATATACCTTTTCAATCAGAATTTTTCATACGAAATTCGGCAAACCAAAAGTGTCTTCCAGAATTTAACAATTCATTATTATTCTTATTATTATCATCATGACGATGTTCGCTTGTTGCTTAGTTTCCCGCTCTGTCGGGCGTCGCGCGCAGCCAGAAGCACCGCCGCCACCAGTCCGTCTGCCTCTCGGCGAGCACCGGCTTCGAACCGGGCGCGCCCGTCGGCCCGCTGGTCGCCAGCGTCGATTTCGGCTCGGCCGGTGCCATGGACCCGCTGACGGACGAGCTGCGCGCCGCCGTCGAGGGCCTCGCGCTGGGCGTGGGCGGGCGCGTGCCCAGCGGCAGCGCCAGCGACCCCGATCTGGCGCACGACTACGCCGAGATCTACACGCCCAGCAGGGAGAAGGCGGCCGTCGCGTGGCCGCGCCCGCCCACGCCGCCCATCCACCGGTTCCCCAGCTGGGAGGAGAAGATTTATCAGGTGGGTGGTGATCGATTCACGATCTTGCGAATATTGGACAATCCCACCAAATTTTAAGAAATCTTGCGAATCATTCAAGAATTCCTAGAATATTCTAGGGATTCTACCTATAAGACCCTCAAAAAATATGTAAAATCTTGATAGTTTTGCAAATCTTCTGCGAATCTTCTGAAAATGCTTCGAATCTCACAATAGCCAATCTGTTGTACACATTTTGATCAAACGCTCCTCGTGTTTTCCCTTACTCTTTTGTCTTTATCGGACAGATGACAAGAACAGAAGTTGTCATCATTAAAGGTGACATGAGGGAAGTTGATGTAATGAAAGGTGACATGTGACACTTTTTTTCACGTATTTCACAGATACCTGACGATCTTTCAACGCTTTTTCACGAATTTTCATGGATACGAGACACTTTTCTACATTTCGACGGACGAGTTTTGTTTTTTTTTGTTTTCGCGCTTCTTCACATCAGGGTACAAACATACTGGAGCAACGCAAGATACCCAGCGAATAAAATTCGATTGAGCAGCATGAATGTTATGCAGCCAAACATACTGAAGAGGTTGTCGCTACGTTTGACATACATCCTCGAGAATTAGCGGAATCGTTCGAGATGAACCTCAGTGACTCAACCTCGCTTATTTGTTGGATGTATAGTATAGTTTCTGATACCCAGACACACCGACGCCAAGAGTAAGCGTAATGGAGGACTATCCAAATCCAACAGAAACTTATTCTCACTATCCGATGACATTGTCACTACTGACTCAAATCTCGTAGCAAATCTTCAATATGCGCTAGCACCTCTTGTGGGGTCGCGTGTTTCTCTTTTCATTATGTTCTTACCCTCTCATGCATTCGTCAAGAAGGTGAAAAAGTCTCACACATCTGTCAAAAACGTCTGAAAGCGTGAAATGGCAGAACAAGCTCAGGAAATGCCTTTGGAATATGGATACTATACATGCACATAATGTTTTGATGCGAACATACATCTAGTATGGTTTTATTATTATTAAATATATTTGTATTTCCAATTTTTTTCAAAAACAAGGTGTCACTGACCAATAGAGAATTTCTCTTTTAGGTATCTAAAGGTTTAATCTCAAGCGCAGTGACATTTTGGGACAGATCCTGAATCCGAATGGAACTTCGTTAGTTTTACGTAACAAATGATATGATAATTATCATAACATCGTATCGATAGAAAGAAGAATTCAAACTCTCAGATCCGAAATTCTCTCGAGTGGTTCACAAAGAAGATCTATTTCTGCTCTTAGGTCTAATAAGTTTGCAAGCAATTTGCGACCAATTGGCTGAGTGATCACCAACCAATTGTACGCCCGGTGACTCGTTTGAAGGAGAATGTTGATTCCTGATACGTCCACCTTCACTACTGCATTGGGAACATGATAATTTTGAGCCAACTTTCCCTCGGTGACAGGTGGCTGGAAAATATGATATTTGAAAATTTACATTGAGGCATGAGATTTGTTACTGTTTCATTTCATGCGATGGCGAAAGTGAGTTTTGTGTCTATACTTCTATCATGAGGAATGCGACAAGTGACATATTATGACACCTGTCACATGTCTCACATATCTCCCCATATGACTTTGGGGTTGGACCCTTCTTGTCGTCAGTAAACCTTTGTTATTTACCGAATTCCGAGCTATTGGCCTCTTGCAGGTTGCTGCTGACGGTCTCACCCTGACCGGTACCACGCCCAGCGATTTGGGACCGGAACACGCTGGGTACCAAGACATTCCGGTGCCGGTCTACGCCACAGTGAAGGGACGGGCTAGCCAAATCAGGTCCATGCCGTTCACTGGGGACTCGTCTGATGATTCTAGCGATGGGGAAGGAAACAATACCACGGTGAGCTTAATTCTTCGAACGAATTTCTTCTTTAACCCTCAAATTTCCATTTGTGGCTGTCGCAGCAATCCTAGCTCCGATCGATTTCCACTAGTAAAATTAAGACTGCCTGAGTATATCGTAGAATAGAAATGAAATCAATATCTGAAGATTAGCTGGTAGTGTTTGGAAGTCAAATTTGAACCCACCAATGGCTTTTTCGGTTGAAAGAACTATTCTTTCAAGCCGAGTAATCGAAGTGGAAGTGACAATTGAGAAACTTCCGATGAGGGATTGGCAATTTGAAAATTGGTTCGTGTCGTTTGAGACTCAAATTTTTCCAGAAGTGTCCCATGTTTCATTTGATTTTTTCCAGCCGACAAAACAATTATTGAGCCGACAGTTCAATCAAATTTTTTCGCTTCTTCTAGGCCGTGGATGGTACGAACACACATAGTAGGAGCTCAGGCGAGACGTCTGGATCTAGTCCTGGAAAAAGAACTGGTTCCAGCAGTAGTGGTTCGCCTAGTAAAAGTAAAACCAGAGGTAATATTCCTTCTACTCCCAACTGCCTGAAATTTTGATTTCTATTGTTTTCTTATTATTTTCCATACGATCCATTAACGATTGACTCAAAGGTGTTTCAGATACTTCTTTTGAATCCGGTATGTCTGATGATTACGCAGTACCTCCAGATGCGGTCAGTTGTGATACTACCAGCTTAGAGTCTTCGATGCTATTAAGGGCTTCCTCCTATTTAGACAGTCCCAAGAGGATAGAGAGCTTAGAAAAAAGTGGATCATTAGCAAAATTAGGTATGAAAATCGATTCCTACCGACTTCGCGAGATTTCAATTGTAGGTTAAGATGTACCTATAATGTTCGTTTTCAGGTGGTAAATTGAAAACGTGGAGGAAAAAGTGGTTTGTCCTGAAAAATGGCGTTCTAACTTATCATAAGAGTCAGAACGATATCAACAGAAAACCCCAAGGTCAAATAGTTTTAGATGAAATTTGTAAAATAACCAGAGCCGAAGGCTCGAATACGTTCGAAATCGATACAGGAAAAAAGACTTATTATTTGACAGCTGACTCCATAACAGCGATGGAAGACTGGGTGAGAAAATGAAAGTTTTCGTAAAGGAATTGTTTCAATGTTTGTTGATTCTCAGGTTAGAATATTACAAAACGTGCAACGAAGAAATGCAACCAAGTTGTTGTTGAGTAGGGACGAAAATAAACCAATTTTGCAAGCAGTTTTGAAGAAAGTTAAAAACGGAATTCCCAGAGAGTGTTGGTGTGTGCTCATAGGCAAAATGTTCTTGTATTATAAAAAGTCGACGGATTCAGTGAGTCCAGTAATAAAATTCAGAGGATTTGCAAATAACTATAGCGTTATTCTAGACACCGCATGGTCAAATCAACATGAGAGATGCGAAAGTGGAAGAAATCGAACATCTTTCGGATTCGGACTCAGAAGAACAAGATTCTGAACAACCTAGATATACTGTGGGAATATTTCATAACAATCAAGCACCAACGTATCTACATTTTACCGGAAAACAGGTGAATAACTGGAATAAATCAGTATTAGATAGCATTCATTCACATTTCATATATCGCCCATTTATAATTCCTTATGATTAAATTTCACTACCTGATGTAACAAAATATTTATACTACCGACTGCGCCAATTTCTTGAATTCGCGAATGAGTTCCACCAATACAATCAACACCTCTGAAACGTCATTTACCGTTCTCAGGAGAAAGATTCTTGGTTGTACCATTTGACTGTGGCCAGTGGTGGAGGGCCAAGCACCGGCACCCAATACGAGCAGCTGATCCACAAAATAATGGAAGTCGACGGAGATCCGAACTGTGTCTTATGGAGACATCCTATCTTATTACACGTGCCTTGTACCAAAGATGGCGCTGTGCCATCGTATTTCCCACTCACCAGCTTGCCTACCGAGAGCCTACAGGTTTGTTGTTTTCTGAGTTCAGAATGGTAATATCGATATTCTTCATTCATGTTTTCCATTCGTATTCCAGATAATCATTGATGTATTTTCTGAAGACGAAAATGTATTTTGATATCTAATCGGTATGTTGAAGCTTCATGACTTTTCATTGCGTACTTGTAGCTGTTGAATATATCCGTTCACTCCATCAGATCTGAAGTAGTAATGAAAAAATAGTATAAGAAATTTTATCATACGGAAAATATAGCTCACTTGTTTACTTTTCTTGATAGAATTTATCCAAAATTCTCGGTTTTCAAACTTGAGTCATTGAACCTGAGATCACACAATCGTAGCGATTACGATTCACACTTTTTCACGCTGTTCAAAATACTGCAAGTGTTTGCGTGAGCCGGGAAATATTTCACGTTCGAACAATATAATTTGTTTCGTAGCAATAGGTCTTTGAAAGTTCGCTATTTGATGTTGGAAATTGTTAAATCTAGATTTCTACAAGTGGAATGGTCACAATGGACATTTTTTTAGGTAGAAGTCATCAATCTATTCAGAAGACTGCAACTGATTGTTTAAGCAGCAGAATACTTCATGTGAAAAATATTGAATCCCGAAAAGAAATCTCATAACGTTCCCCTCGTAAATAAATTTTCCCTATGCGAATTCGTTCAGAACTCGAGGTCACTCACGATTAATCATTAAATCACAACTTCCACAGTAGGAGCAGCTAAGATATGCACTTTTTCAGGCGGAAGCTATCAAACTGTTCAAATGTCTGCAACTTTTTATGTCGGCGGCGGTAGATCAAGCAGGCATAGACTACCACGTGGTGCTCGCTCAGAACGCTCTTCAACAATGCCTCGACATGCCGGAGCTGCAAACGGAACTGATATGTGCCCTCATTAAACAGACGAGCAAAAGTGCCCCCTTGCCCAAGCTGGGAGTCCAGGTATCCACACAAAAATTGATAAGAAAGGGCGTAAGTGTGCTTCTTTTATTTGGTTTTTATTTACTGAGTTACGAGAGGCATTTTTATAATTGACGATAGGAGTCACTTTGCGAATTTGGAACAATCTGCGAGGATCGGGACAAGATTATTCTCAGCAGGTATCCTTGCTAGATATGTTTCAGCTGCTCTTGTTTTTATAATTTATGGATCTATAACCTGTATAGTTCTCGTACAATTATTATTATAAAAGTGTCTCCCATCACGTAGATCTTTTTACGAAACTAGAACTAGTATTCAGAATATTTAATGATCAACTTATTGCAGTTTAAGGTCGAAACGTATGAAAGGTCTTATAATTTATGGATCTATAACCTGTATAGTTCTCGTACAATTATTATTATAAAAGTGTCTCCCATCACGTAGATCTTTTTACGAAACTAGAACTAGTATTCAGAATATTTAATGATCAACTTATTGCAGTTTAAGGTCGAAACGTATGGAAAGGTCTACTTTAAGTATCCTAATTTTTAACTGAACTGCAAGCTTCATCACATTTCTGTTACTAATCTCGAGTCTGTCGAATGACACTGGATTCTTTACTGTTGCATGGAAATCCCCTTTCAGCTGTGATCATCTAATAGATAGGAACACGTGTAGCTAGGAACGCTTATAGTTGTCACGTGATCCTAGCTGCAAGAATAGATCTGTGTCTTTTCAAATTCCGAAAATTACGAAGAATGTTGGTGTTTCGTCATTAATTTGGTTCGTTTCTTTATAATGGTTGTGTTTTTAGAAGGTTAGAATAGAGATACTGATAGATTGCCTGTACATGTTTTCCTCACTTACTGTCATTGATATCAATATACATGGTGTCTTCGAAATTGTGTGAGAAATTCTAGGGGGTGATTAGTCTTGAAAATGAAAAATATTTCTATGTTTATGAGTTCAAGGAATTATCTGAAATCGTTCGTTGAAAATTGAATTGTTGAGAGTAAATCATCTGCTAATAGTAGATAAATGATTCTTCTTCCAATCATAAATGTTATTATTTGTAGAGGTGGTGGTTGTTTTTTCAATAGCTCATTTTTCGGTTAATGTTTCTTCAAAGAATTATCTACCAGGACTCCATTGATCTCAGCACAAAAAACATTCTTCCATTGCAAATCAGTTGGGATCCTCAGATACGTGAATGTGAAGATTCTGCTGCGCTTAATTTCAATACTATACGACTTAAAATTCATTGATATTAAAGTGATATAAGTGAAATGATATAAAATATTTCAGGAAGATGATTGCGCATCCATTGCGATAATTGCGCAAGATCGTATGCCTTCAAATACAGGGATCTGCATACCCATGTTCGTAGGAATGTTTTTCCCATTCTCATGATCCTCCAGAATCACTAACACCTCATCAGTAAACACCTTGTATGCTTTCCCATGGTGGTATCTAGTCAGCAAATGTGAAGTTGGTGGGAGCCGCTCTCTACAATCAAATCTCTTTCATGCCGCACAATTTCACATCATACACGTTCAATCACGATCATACACACCTACTATACTTTTTTCACTTTTTTCTTCTTCTATACGAACACTCCCTTCCCGGAAAAAGAAACACCAATACTCTTTTCAGCAACTGCTGTTATGCGCCACGCAAAGCCTGTTCACGTGCGAAACCGCCACGAACGGCAGCCTAAACGGCACCGTGTCTGACCAACAAATCGCCTTGTCCGAGGTACAGGCCGCTCATCACGAGGACAGGCACAAGGAGCACAAGGACCACAAGGGCCCGCCCACGTACGCCTTGCTGCAGGCGTGGCAGCTGCTAGCGCTCGCCGTCAGTCTCTTCGTGCCTAAGAACTCGATGCTGTTGTGGTTCCTTAAGGTGCATCTGCAGCGCAACGCGGAGAACAGGACTGAGTGCGGGAAGTACGCCGCGTACTGCGAGAGGGCCTTGGAGAGGACCATCTTGACCGGTGAGTGAGGATTGATAAGGAACGGTAAGAAGCCCGCGACACACAATCGTTATTCTGTCGTCACAGACTTCGAACTGATAACACGAACGTCACTATCTACAAATTTGTCGCACAGTTCCATAAATTCGTCATGAACTTTGTTACAAATTCGTCACACACTCTACAGAAGATTCGTCATGTATCTGTAACGCAAATTCGTCACATTCATCATAAATTCCTCACTCTTTCTGTCTCAAACTTTCACTGATTCGTTATGATGTTGTCCCACAATGGTTCTGATATCGTTTCCTTGACAAAATTATTACGCATCCGTCATTCATCTGAGACCGGAACAGAAATTACACGCATCCATCTCAAAATATATTCTCATCTGTAATATCAATTTATTTCTAAAACGCCATACAAGTGCCCCTCGTACAAGTGCCTAGTGCACTTAAAACTCTCATGCTTTCTGTACGTTTTGGTTTCAACTATTTCAAATTCATTAAAGAAATAATACAGGTACAAAAATGAATGATTAGTGATGGATCATTATGGTAGGTACAATGAAACACAAAACTTTGTGGGATAAAATTTCGAAACATTATAATCCCTAATCTGGTTGTGAAAATAAACATTCGGTAAGGAAATTCAAACGTATGCTGAGAAATTCAAATCAAATTTTAGATATAACTATAAGAAACTACAAGAACATAAGGTACCCGTTTGAATTGATTTATTTTTTGCTTTCATCGTAGCAAATTAACCTATATGATACTATTAGGATGCGCATCCAATGAGTGGGTTTGTAGATTGGTAGACAACATATGAAGTGAGTTCAGGTTGTATAAGTGTCCTTCGGATCTTTCGTGTACGTTAAATCTTTTATTACTTTCATTCCTCAATGAAACTCCGGCCATGAATTGTTTTTTTTGACAAAGAAGCGACATGCAGGATATGTTTCCATTGATTTCCAGATGCAATCTTGACGAATTGTTTGTCGACTGACCGATTTATTCATGCAACTGATGCTATAGATATTGATAATGATAGAAAGCTGTACATCGTCTATGACTGATGCAATCAATGTGCTTCACTGCCTAACATATGGATTTCTTTCGATTGTTTGAATATTTGGGTTTTTAAAATAGTTACGATTCCCGCAATATGTTCTTTTTGTCTATCGTCATGAATTCAATGAACAGTGGGAATCGCAGTTGTTGAATGGGCAATTGGTTACCACGGAAATGTATGAATGAATAGTATCAATACTCACCATGATCTAAGTTTGACAAGTTATGAAGGTTCCTACCAATCATACTCATGTTGGAAATATTATGAAATTGTTGTCTGTCCTGATATTATTTCTTTCAAAAACAAATATTCAATTGTCATAGACGCCAATTATTTTCTTTCCTAGACTGGAAAAGTGATTCTTTGCTGACTGACATTTTCCTGAAGAATTTGTATTTTTGCTCAATTGAAAAGTCCATTTTGTCTGAACCTAACTGTCGAACGACAAGAGAATATCCAGCTTGAGTTTTGTAACTGCCGACAAAAAATCGAATCGTGTCAAGTTTTCTTCATGAAATAGAAGTTTATCCTCCTCTGTGAATTTCAATTTGTTCTTCAATGATACATTAGTTGTGTGTGGTGTTCAATCTTGTATATCATGGATTCAGGCGGGCGAGAATTGAAACCGTCCCGCATGGAGGTGCTGAGCATCCTGCTGAAGAACCCGCAACATCATTCGCTGCCGCACTCGATGCCCGTCCATCTCGCCAACGGCGCCTACCACATCACCAGTTTCGACGGTTCGACCACCATCAGGGAGTTCCAGGACAGTCTGGCGCAGGAGATCAGCTGCCGGACGACCAACGGCTTCGCCATCTTCAGCGACGATCCGATCGAGAAGGATCTGGAGCACACTCTCGACCCCACCGCTAAATTGTGCGACTTGATATCCAAGTGGGAGATCGCGCTGCGCGAGAAAGGAATGGGTGAGTTGAACAAACACGGCGTGCTGACATTGGTCAACCGCAATTTCGCGGTGTTGTTGTTGCAAAATAACGTCGTTTCAACATTCTTCGACTGCCACACGCAAAGAAACATAACTGTTATATCTTCTGATCGATTCATTGGACAAATTGAAAATATTAACATTATTCCTTCCTTCAAACTCAAGTATCAACTCTACAATAAGAATTTCGAACTCAATATTAGCATGAATTTATTTTTTTACCTTTAAAATTGAATCTGATTTTGTCTTTTCGTTGTAGGCGTTGTATAATTCAAAGTATAACTAAAAAAAAAAACACTTATTTGTCAGTGTTTTTATGTCATCTTCACACAAAAAACAATGTTTTGACATTCCTCGACTGCAAAAATGTGAGATATATTTCCACAACAAGAGGATGTCAAATGAGGGATGGAAAGTGCTGACATAGGATGAACTACAGTGGTTGAAGCCACTATAGGATGAACGTGTGTCAAAATTTAATTGCAATACGGAAATTCATTACAAGTGAATAACTACTAGAACTATAGTTAACGCAGAAATTAAGCTTCGAATCCAGATGATTCAGGTACACAAAAGCGACAGCCTCGAATTCCAATTAGATATTACAAAATTTGAGGCTATATTTGGATATTGAGTTTTTATTATTGACTATTGGTCAGATATTTTTTAATCTGAGGTTGGTTACCTCCTCAAAGAAACTGAAGTTGATAACACACTCAGAACAGTTATGCACCATATCCTAGTTTGAGATGAATGGCTCAAGACAACGCCGTATTGATATTCTCCGACCACAACTTCACATTCTGTTTTCCGTCGCTCAGGCAAGTTCGAGAACAGCAAGGTGATCCGGCTGACGTACAAAAGCCGCCTGTGGTGGAAGAACTGCGCAAAGCTGGAAACAGAGAAGGAGCGGCTGCTGCTCTGCTACCAGGTGAACGGGCAGATAGTGGGCGGGCGGTTTCCGGTGACGCGCGAGGCAGCGCTCGAGTTCGCCTCGCTGATGGCCCAGCTCGACATGGGCGAGTGTTCGCTGTCGCACAAGAGTCCGAGGTCCGTGGCCGGCGCGGCAAACGGGGCGATCAGTCCTGCCGCTGCAGAAAATTTAACGGTGAGTTTTTTCGATTCTACAACTGTAACGCATTTGTAACGAGGTTTTTAACAAATGCTTTATTTTGCACTAATCATTCGTCACGAATTGTCTCGGACCCGTCACGCATATAAACATTTTTTCACTAATTAATACTTATATATCTAACCGTTACACATTTATATCGAGTTTTAAAAAGGTATCATCAGGTTCCGAAATTGTTTTTAATTGGAAATATACTCTATGGCTTCAAAGTTCATTTTTGAATAAGTGAACCAACTATTGTCACAAATCTTACTTCTAACACCTATTCTATTCTGAGTTGAAATAAATGTCATTCCAAACGAGAATCGTTGTTTGCATTACTTACTAGTAGGAGAACAAAAAATATTATTGTTAAATATTATTATATTTCTCAGGTTGAAGATAGCACACATAATTGTATAATTCACAGGTTGTAGTAGAAAAAATAAATTTCACTCAAGAATTTGATCAACATTAATGAAGAAACCAGCAATAATAAACTTATAAAATGATATGGAACATGCTCTTTCGTTACACTCTTTCTAACAAGCTATTATTTTGTAATTATCTCATAGACTTCCAACACCTTGAGCGCACTGAATAACGTGCAAGGCATCCTCGCGGCGCACTCGAACCAAGCCTTAACGGCCATCGACAAGTTCTACCCGTACCGGTACAGGGACCAGCTGAACGCCGAAGGGTTGGCCGAGCTGCAGGCGAAGCTGATGGCCAAGTGGCGCGCGCTCAAGGGTAAGACGCAGGCCGACTGCGTCAGGGCCTACTTGAACTCGACGAGGAAGTGGCCGTACTTTGGGGCGGCTCTGTTTCAGGTGAGTCCTTCGGTTTGGGTCGGACTTCAACAGTTTTCCTCCATTTGAGCTTCGAATTGATATGATAGACCTATACTTTCCGGTCCTACTCCTTTCTTCTCCTGGTTGACTGTAAACCGCAACAACCCTACTCGCTCATGGTCTGGCTAGTTATGAATTAATTTCTATCCAAGATATGAATCTATATCTTTCTATTCTTTCAATGTAATTTTCATGAATGTAGATTTCTTTTAGTGACATTATTATCTTTCTGAATGTGATTTTTATCACTACCTCCTCTAAAAATGTTCCAGTGTCATAATTGTCTCTCTAGACGTGTTTTAGTGTATATTTTTTCGCAACTTGTTTCAGTGTCATTATTGCCCCTGTAGACTATTTCAGTAACAGTATTCCCCCTCTACACTTGTTTTTCGGTACTGCCGTCCTTATAGTCTTGTTTTGGTGCAATGATTGTGTGTTCTCATCTCGAAATCTTCTATTAGACTGTCATTAATTCTCGGCCGAAACTAGGTCAGCAGCAGCTACCGAACAACCCAACGCTCATGATCTGGCTAGTCATAGTTCATTTCTTTCAAAGTGAATAATTTTTGATGTCATTTTCGTCAATGTAGACTTGTTTCATGTGTTATTTTAGTATTATGATCGTCCCTCTAGACTTGTTTTAGTGTCATTATTGTCCATCTAGTCTTATTTCAGTGTAATGACTGTGTGTTATCGTCTCGAAATCCTGTGTAAATCCACTTGCGTGTATTCTCAGGCGAAGCTGCGCCAACAGCAGCAACCCCAACAACCCGACTCACCGATGATCTGGCTAGCCGTCGGCGAAGACGCCGTCACCGTCCTCGACCTGGCTACGATGCAACCCCGCTCGCGCCATCCCTACGCCACCGTGCTCACTTTCGGCGGCTGCCAGGACGATTTCATGCTGGTGGTGCAGCAGCCGCAGCAGCAGAAGCTCGTCTTCTCGCTGAGCAAGCCGAAGATCCTGGAGCTGACGCTGCTCATCGCGGATTACATGAATCTGTTAATCAACAATCCCGGGACGCCGCTGTTGGGCGGGACGTTGAGCAGAGGGACGTTGGTGTCGGTGAATCACTCGGCGGTGAATCATAGCCAGCCGGACATATTGAAATCGACGCCTGATCACGGCGGAGTGCAGCGAGTGGATTCGAAGCGAAGGACTCATGTTGATTCGGGGCTGGCGTGATAGGTCCAGCAGTCCTAACATCTTTTCCGATTTTTTTTTTGATGATGGGAGTTCGAAAAGCTTCGATTCCATTTCGAAAAGTGTCGGTCGTGATTTTGAAGTTATCGATTGAGGTGCGAAAAGCATCGATTATAACTTGTAGATTGAAAGGTGTCTTCTCTAATTCAGCCCCAAATTAGTCAGTTGCAACTAATGAAGTCTGATTTGTAATTCAGGAATCGTCATTCGTATTTCAGGAAGAGTAATTTGTAGTTCAAAACTATCGTTTTTAATACAAAATGCATTCATTTTTCGATTGGACAATTGTAATTCAGATTAGCTAATGGATAGACAGATTTTGTATTTAAAATTAGTCAGTTACAATACACGAAATGATCTATCGTTCCTTAGACAGCGTTGTCTGTAATTCGAATCAATCAATAGAAGTTTGAGACCAATTAATTGTGGTACAAATCAGTGTGAGTTCGGAAAGCGTCAATTTTGACTCAGGAAATGTCATTTTGTATTTAGAAATCGGTAGTTTCCACTAGGAATGCGTCATTTGTTCTTCAATGGGAGTACGAGAAACGGAGCAATGGTAGTTGAAAAAGCGATGGAAATTCAAATAACATCAATTTTAATTCATCAAACATCAATTGTAATTCGACAAGGTCAATGGAAATCATGAAACTACGATTGTAATTCGGGTAATCATGTTTGTTTTTCTAGACTTGAATTCAAATTACGGTGGCTGAAACAATATCAATATTCTTTGAATCACAACTAATGCATTCTGAATTACAATTGACATGAATGATGAATCGCATGATTAACAATTGACACTTGTTGAATTACAATTGGGACTTGCTGAAATACAGTTGAAACTTTTGAATTTGAATTGAAGCTGTTGAATTACAATCGACACAATTCAATCACAATTGATTCGGTTTGTGTAATTATGACTGACACTTCATCACTTGATTATTTCGATTGGGTGGTTCTCGTGAAGTGAACAGGATTATAGTTGGAGGGGGAGGAGTGTATTTATAATGTTTTTTGTCTTAATCTCAAAGTGCATTATAATTCAACAACTAATAAATTGATCGAAGAATTCAGCAAATTTCGAAAGTAAATCGAATAATAGAAATTAGCAAATTAAATTTCGAAAAATATCAAGTGGACTAAGGGTAATAATATCTCTTTATCAAAGTGTGTATGATTCAGCCTGTTATATGTTCTTTTCTTTTTAATTTCAATTGTGATTTGTGAGCTTTCAATGTGCCAGAAAGTGTACGAATCTTGTATATAAATGGATATTATCTATACATAGATATTTATAGACGCATGTACATAATAAATAGAAGGTTTCGTTAGAATATTTTGATTTTTATGGAAATTCATTTATGAATTTATACTTTGTTGAAAAGATTATTCTATCGACAGGAATATCTCATGTTTGACATTTAAATTATCAATGTAGACTTTGATTCTCACCGATGACAACATATTTGCGCAATAATTCAGATTTTTCTATCTTGATATAATTCAATTCAATAAATTTCCTGTCAATGAAAATGTGGATTTATGTTTCTGACAAACCATCTGGAGGCCATTTGTTCGTTTCGAACAATTCAAAAATATCAATAAAATTATTTGAATATGTAAATTCAAAAATAAAATCACAAAACCGGAAATAATATCTTGTTGAGTGATTATTATTCTTTTTTTCAAATGACCAACAAGTCCTCTATCATGACAACCATTTGCATGTATGACAATAGTTACCATTACGAGATTTAGAAGGGCGAATATTGTGAAAATAATAATAGAAATATTCGTATAGCAGCAACAATTTGTTGATAATAAATGATGTTTCTCCGTATTTTTCACTAATAAAATTCAGTAAGTGATAATTTTTGGTATGAGCATATACATTTGATATTATATATTAATATTAATTTATTATTGACATTAAATGAATATTTATAATTAAGCAGTTTTTATTCTGAAAAACAAATATTATAAATATTATAAAACAAATATTACAACACAACTATGAACACAAGAAAGACAATGAACAATTCGAAAATGGAGTTGAATTGAAAGTCAAGACAATTTCACGACTTGTAACTGCAGGACTAAATTTCATACGTATCATTGATATCTCGTAAACAGTAGAAATACAGGTCGAGTGAAAATAGGACAAAATTCAGTAATTTAGCGCTTGTTGAAATGCTGCCTTGACATTTGAGAAAGTCAGAATACCGAAAATGTATTTTTTTAAACTTTTCCCTGGACTTATTTGAAGAGATAACTAATAACTAATATAAGATAACTAATTTGTATCAAACTTTGAGAATGTTCAGTGGAAATGATTCTTCAATCGAAACTGAAACAGGCGCGGCCCCTTACATCATCCACAATTTCGAAAAATCTACTGAAACGGATTTCAATGACTGCTATATCAACGAAATTAAATTGAAAATTCGTTGCATCTGAATTTACGTTTGATATTCTATGCTCGCAGTTTGTCAATGATCCAATTCGGTGATTTTATATGCTCATTTGGATAAAAATTATCTATACTTACATCTATACTGGTATAGTTGTTGAGAATATTCAGGTTTCAATTTGTCAAATTGAATATTTCTAACAAAACTGTGACACTTTTCTGATAATCAGATTCTGCAATAACTTTGATGTGAAGTTAAAACGTGGAGCCGAGCGGAAGCAATATTTGGGAGTCGAATTATTATCGAATATCACACTGCCACAGAAAGAATCTGAAAAATTCACAGCTGATATCTCTACACAGATGATGCCAAAAGTGAATCCACGAAAATCACCACCAATTAACGATATTCAAGAAAATACATAATAAGAAAATGGAAATGATTTTCAGATACGAGAATTTTATAATTCGGCTTCAATCTGGAACTGGAAAAAAGTGTTGGTATTTGTCAGCCCCACCAGAAGAATAGCTAGAATAGCTATGTATATATTCGAAAAAACTACAGAATTCTTGATATTTGAATAGTAACGAAATTTATTCAATTTCATTAGATTCAGTACATTTGTCCCTGGTCCCAGAAATGCTCATACAAAAGCCAATACTTTCAACTCCTCAGAAGATTTCTATTCTAAGAACTATAAATATGTTTTATATATCTTCTATATCTCCCAAGTCTATGTGCTGAACAGTTGTCGAAATATTCAATAAAATAAAGTTCACAGTTTCTCTAAAACTTTCACGATTAGCTTCAATCATTTCACGACGAATTCAAATCCACCATTAAATTTTCTACATATTAGCTGACTATCTCTCATAGTTTTTTGATCTGCATCAAGTTTGGACACACTGTATACTCAGTATATCCACAACAAAACTGAATTAATTATAATGCAAAGAGTGACAAAGGAGCATGCAACCCGAATGTCTTTACAACTATAAATCATTTATTTTTGGTGTTGCGGCTTTCGCAAATCATCATTTTCTTGGAGATGGAAGTTCAAAGAAAACTATTGCTATTATTCCTGGGAAAATACCTCATGTATCTCTGCTTTGTCCAACATACCAAATAACAATAAGTTGATGATAAACATAATTGCTTTTCAGTACACGGTTGCCAAATTTTCTGACACGTGCCTCCAGGAGCCACTATGAGAGGAAATTTTTTCCATTGTTGATACGGCCAATATTCAATAATACATTCAATAATTCAATAATCAAATAATACCTACAAAACAGGGTGTCGAGTTTTGAAGTTGCACATAATATATATTTATCGATAGAAAAGATGTCAGCTTGTTGTTCTGTTGACTTACTCAGTAAAAACTGGAAGTATCAGTCAATAATATCACTACGTGTGAACAAGTTTTTTGAGTATAGTTTATTCGCTAATTCGTATTGAATTCTGGTTTATTGTCTGACTATAATTTCATACTATTTACAGTTTGACTCGTTGAAAACAACTCATTCCATAACTTTTTGGAGAATAAATGAAGGAATAAACCCAATTCTCAGCACTCTTTTAAGAATAATATCATATTTGACGTGTATCGGACGTGACAAAGATATTTTTAGACTCCAGACAAACAAAGACATGCCGTGACTAAATTTCCAATAAATCATTCAATACAAAAATTACCATGTGGTGTTTGGACGATTTGGTGAGCACTGTATATATATTTCGTAAACTGTGCATGATTTCATATTCTTTTTTCATCACATTGCAGTTCGGCACAATTTCCCTCAACGTTTTAGGATCCACTCAAAGTTATTAGAAATGTGCACCGAAATTGAGTATTATTTTTCTTATCCTGAAGTCTACGGAAAGTTCGCACATCTTGCAGCAAGGCGTCGCCCAAGAAAATCGCATCGCTGAAAACTGAAACGCTGAAAACGTCTAAAGCGCAACGCAGTTCTAACAAAAACTCAGATCCAGAGTGTTTAAAATTAGACGAATTTCTTTTTGACTCTTCATAGTTCGATTCCGCACGAAAATTCATACAATCCAGAAAGTGAACGCGAAAACAAGTCAGTGTTTATGGTGGAAGCAGAAAAATTAATGAAAAGTTCAAAAATGCCTTCTTTGTCATCTCCTACACAATGTGAGTGGAAATGGATTTGCATGTGATTATTATTGTCAGTTTGAATGATGTTATCCTTCTGAACTCATTTCGATCAATTCTGAAAAATATGGTATAGATATTGTGGAAGAAAAATTAAATTTGTCAGAAACATATCAAATTCGAACAATATATGTATATATATATACAGTTACCACCCGTCAATTAGAATAATTGTCTTCTTGGGAAAATTATTGGCTACAAATTTGCTAAAATATTTTTTACAGTCAATTACGTTTTTATTGAGTAAATATTTTGTATAAGTTGACGTGTTGGAAATCTGGCAATTCCTGGAAAATCAAAGCGCGTCGTATTCGGAAAATGAGGTTAACAGTATGTTGGACTTTGGACTGAGTCATCGTTCTCATTGGGATTTTCATTTATATCACATTGACAAATCTGTAATTTTCCTATGAAAACTGAATAGGTAGTTTCAGTTTTCCACGAGAGAACTATAATTTATTTGAATCTCTTTCTCCTTCTCCTTTTATTGGGAAGATTAAAAAAATACTAGATGAAACTGCATCAATCAAAAATATAGTTCTGAGAATTTGTTTATTTTGTTTGAGAAATTTTAGGTTGATTGTTTTTATACACCCAGCATTCAAAAGAGAAAAGTTCTCAAAATTCAAGAATTACCTTAGTGTAATTCAGAATGTTCTTGCAGAAAGTGAATAGGGAACAAAATCGTTCCAATCACTCTCCATTCCTTGAGAATAATAATAATACAGCAGAACACTTGAGAATAGCGAGCGTATAGAAAAGAGTAGTTTTGTTAATTTTGTTTCATAGGTGAACAATGACTTGAAAGTTAATTATTTTGATACCTAACATTCCAAGAGAATAACATTCGACATTCAGGAATGAGGAGAACACCGTTTTGTTATTGCTGCCTGTGTATATAGGGTGTTTAATAAATATAGTCGAATGATTCAGATGGATGATACTCTGAAAGAAAATCAGGTTTTTAGAATTGTAATCATATTTTGTGCGAGGAATTCACCCTTAAAGCACCCTATAACTTTATACTTTTGATACTCTTGAAAAAAAAGTTCCTGTCAATGTATACGTTTTACAATGAATTATTGTAGATAGTTTATATATCCTTCGATCGATAAAAATAAGAATTATTTTCATTTCATATAGCAATGGATACAGTATACCCAGAACCCATGTCAAGGTTGAACAGACGGGTGGTTCCAAAGAAAAGAAGAGGAGGTTCTGCAAGGTACCGCACTCAACCAGTCACATTTTCGGAAATACAGGTTAGATATAGTATTGCAAAGAACAAACGATGAAACATGATTCATTTCGTTCTAAAGCTAAAGTTGTGAATGGTGGTTCTTGACTTCTGAGGGTTGCAACTAAGGAGATGAGTTACGATAAAATTGAAATAACACATGAGGGTTACATATTATTTCATGTTCTACAAAACGACTTCGTTAAATATTTCAATGACATCAATCTTTTCAGTTATCAACTATCAACTTGTTATCAACATGAGTTTTTTGAATACGGACCTCAACCTCATTCCCAAGACGGCCATATTCAATCAATTCGAACACTTTTTATGACGTTTTGGGAAGGAAAATCAGTATTACACATCCTGATGTGGAAGATGATTTGACTGCAAGAGTATCAATTTCGTGAGAAGGATATATTATCACAATTTTAAAAATAATTTTCTATTTTCATGTCCATTCTACTTGTTAGCGAACGTTACGTTTTTTGATTTGTCAATTTTTTTACTCGTGTTATTGGGCAAATTTATTATTTCGTGTAAGATGACCATTATGCTATTTTTTTTTGGTACAAAAAAAATACGATTTTTATTATTGTTATTATTATATGGTAACTATTCTACGAGGCTCAAATCGAAAATATATATAAAAAAATATATAAAAAATAATAATATATGTATGATATAGAATATAATATAAAATATTCTAGATTATAAAATTTCTAGGAGGTGGACGAAGAAAATGTGACAGAAGACACTGTACCAGAATCTTCCACTTCAAAATCCGAGCTCAGCTTGCTAATCAATAAGAAATTCGAAGAGTTCAAGAAAAACAGAGACATTGACATCCTGCTTAGCAGTCAGACAGATGACAATCATCTGCCAATCAGCGATATCATCACAAAAATCAACGTGCCTCTGAGTACTTCGAGGTCTATAGGGAGGATTCCCTCTCGACCATCTTTCTAACAGAAATATCCAAGGAATTTCTGTCTTTCTAGGAGGAGAAAAGACAGAAGTATGCGTATATGTCACTCTAGAATACAGGTTGGGTCATATATACATTCATTTTTATTATCTGACTCCATTGATCAACCTATGTATGAGGATAGCGTAACATTTTTACAAAATATAAGGCCTACCTACAGCTACTGCCCCAGTGTTATCGAGATTTGAATGTTGAAAATTCATAGATATCGGTGATCTTTATAAGATTATACTCAATAAAATAGGTTGACACGATATGAAATTGAAACAAATAGTCTGAAGAGGAACTGCAGTAAAATAAACAAATACCTTGCAATTTTTAGCGCCAAAAGATTTCAAACGTTCATCAACCGTAACAAGACGATTCACAACAAGCTCTATACATGGTCTAGTGTCTTGTTCAATCACACCAAGAAATATTGTCAGTTTACCCACCATTTTCGAAGAATTGTTCTTCTTTCCTTTGTTAGTTTCCCAAACTCAGTTTGGAAAAAAAG
This sequence comes from Gastrophysa polygoni, assembly GCA_963576655.1. Taxonomy (NCBI): domain Eukaryota; kingdom Metazoa; phylum Arthropoda; class Insecta; order Coleoptera; family Chrysomelidae; genus Gastrophysa; species Gastrophysa polygoni. Next base: position 11,180,022 of record OY755084.1, read on the forward strand.
AAAAATCAGCTGAAAGATAGGTGAAGATTGTAGACATACAAATGGGTCACAACAACTATATATCTACAATACGTAATGAAAATTTCAAGATTTATGTATTTGTGAAACACGTTCTTAACTACAGAAAAAGTGTAGGTTCTCTAAAAACATAGACCTCTATTCTAATGCGCTTTCATAGATTTCCCTGTTTATTTGAACGGATAAGGTTACAATCAAAACTATATATTGACATGTTGTGTACCAACTAAGGTAGAGGAGACATAAAGAAAAATGTAATCTCCCCTGGTATTTTCTTCAGATAATCATGAGAAACGAATCTCTTCAGGTCTACCTATTATCTTTCACAGTATTCGAGTCCTTTGGGTGAAATATACACTTATGTTTTTCGTGAGCAAATTTTAATGAATTATTTCATCATGAAACAGTCTTAAAACAGTACATATGTGACAATAATTAATTCTAGCTCATAAAGTTGCTATTAGTTGCTTTAGGATTTGTTATTATTGTGATATCAGTTTATTGCTGCTTTTGTGAATAATTGCGTTTGTACCCTATTCAAATATTTCAAGTAGTACTGAATATTCAGTGTTGCGAAAGATTCATTCCCAATATCAGCAACTGCATCGTACAAAAAATGTCATATATGACACACACATTATTTGGTGTAACATGAAATTTGAACGCAGTTCCTGATAATGGCTCTGTTTCGATTTCGCCTGGCCACCATTCATATTCAATCAGTACCTTCTTCTCAGCTGGAATGAATAATTGAAGTAGTTAGAAGTAAGTCTCATTTAGTACCTGGGTGATACAGAGATCTACATTTCAGCAATATTGTTAATTTAGATTCTCTTGCATTGAATCAACAATAAGATTTGTACACCATAGATGTCTAAGCCATGTCTAGGTATGTCGTAGATAGATATTAAGAGAGAATTTTATTGTATATTCAATATTCTGTATGATGAATAACTTTTTTTATATATCAATATACTTTCAAGTTTGACAAATACCACTTGTTTTATTGTTTTGATGACTTTCATAAATTTTACATGGGTATTTATGACTGAAATAACTAATGACTAATGAGTTCAATTTCTGATAAACATTTGGAGAAAATAAGCAATACTGGGCGATAGACTCGAACCTTGAAATCATATTAGGTGGTCACTCGGAAAAGAACTATATTTCAAAAAACGATTAGAAAATTACATTTCCAAGCCTACTTTGGTCTACCATTGATAAATGAATCAGGTGATATGATTGAATTTTGCTTTAACAAGCATCATTCATCATGTTCATTCTACTCGTAGGTTCAAATGAACGGAAATCTCATAGTTTTCAAATATTTGAATATTATTGTTTGATGAGTACACGAAAATCATATTGAATTAATTCAATCATTCAATTTTCGATAAATAATTCAATGTTGTTGTTCTTGTCGAAATAGTAATTGATTCATTATTATATCTTATATATTATATATTATCACTTATTCCTTACTAATTCCTGTCACTCGTAACATTTTCAGGATGAGAAACAGTTGTACCAAGAGGAATAGGGTACCCATTAAATAATACGATTTCGATTTTCTCAAGTCTTTGTATTGAACTAGGAGGTAGATTTGTATACAATAAATAGATTATAGTAATTCTATCTGAAAAAATTACACAACTCTTAAAGAATTTTAGAATTTATATCTCTAATATGTATATTTTCAACATGAATCTTACTCACTGTATAAATAACTTTTCATTTCATATATCAATAATATACTTTTGAGTTTCGAAATTATCACTTGTGTATTATTATTTTGCCTAGCACTAACATATCACGCGCAGTTTCCATTATTTATATACAAATAAATAAATATTATACCAGCTAACTTCATTTAAATATAAACGGGGGTGGGTGGACGAATTGATTCCAGGATTCAACATTCAAACTAAAAAATCTAGTGATTCCATCAAGCAGTGCGTTCAGGAAATAGTTCAAATGAACAAATTGTACTGGATATATTTTCATGAGTGTAACCGAATGAAAAATGTCTGTCTGTAGTTATGAATGAAGACTGTACAAGGAAAACAGATCCAGTAGATTCACCGGATCAAGTATATAGAGGCGAAATAATGTTATCGATTCCAATAATTAATGTTATTGATTGGGAAAAAAATATTATAGTCCTCTCGGATATTTTCAGATTTTTTGTTCACTTTTTTCATAAAAAATCAAATACGATATTTTTAGACGTTTCCCGCGTTTGCTCTAAAAGTATAAGAGAGACTCCATTCAAAGTCAGAAAGAATATCAATTCGATTATGTGAGATATACCTAAGTATTTTAAAAATTTGTGATTATACAGTTTTGTCCAATTGTGAATAATTGGATTAGTTGGATGTGATTTTCCAGTCAGAACCCAAAAAAGATATTTGGCATCAGAGGACAAGAGGAAACCTATGGATGAGAAAATAAGTAATTTACATCAGGCCATATGAAAAACTCGGTGAGAAAATGAGAGTATTCGATAAGAGCTCAATTCCTCAATGTTTATGTAATTTTTTTGTGAATATTGTTAACATTCACTCAGTATGTTTGGAAAATCCTCCTAGTTATCTCTTCAATGACGCGAAGAATACGGACTGTTCCTATAAAAGAATATTGATTTATGATTGCTGATCACCCCCCTGTATATTGACATCAGAGTTTCAAGTCAATATATTTGTTTCACTCGATCCGGTGGAATGAGGTACTGAAAAAATGGGTGAGAACACTTGAAAAATGAAATTTCCATAAATCTCTAAATATCCACAGAAATACCCAATTTTATTCCATAAACGGTTTCCACAGTGTATATCATATGATCAATTGATATTGATCATCACAATGATCAAATGAAGAGAGGATAGAATATTTTGAGAAATCTACAATTGAATTGATTGAAACATATATATATAACAAAGCACTCGATGGAGCAGAAAAATATCCAAAATGAAATTTGAAGCATTTTGTCAAGACCAGATTGGTGATGAACAAAAACATGACACATGACGACTTTTATGATTCAAAATGTGTTGTCGACCTAGTTCGAATTTAGAATCAACAGTACTCACATCGAAATAGGCTGTTGATATTATTCCGTAGGTTTTCATGTCCAAACGTTCAAATAGCAAACACTTGCACTCGAAAATTTACACGATGAAATCGTTGTTGGTCCTGCCTATGTGAATTGTTTCGCAAATTGTGTTCGGTATACCATTGAAACTAAATTGAATGAATACTGACTGAGCTCCGGCAATAAAATAAATCTTTTCCGATTTGTATACATTGGTGTCGTCGAATTACTCACGGAACTACAAAAAAACCTGCCATGCAGGTTGCACAATCGCCTCTTATAATAAAAATATGTGTTTTGTGGAACAAAACTAGATACCTGTAATGTTAATGAAAAAACACACTTGACATCTGGACAAGTTTTGTGAAATTCAAACGATCAGCTTGGTAATTTTTACCAAGATTGTAAATAGTGATCGTAAATCTCAATTGTGATCATCTGAAATTGAGTAGTTAATGTAGTTGTGATTCTCCAAATTTCCAAAGATTGTTCGACGCACACCAAGTATGAAGCAGAATGAACCACATATTGATCATGAAACCCAGTTGGAGACGGGGAAACAGCGGGTTATTAGGAAGTCTACTGGTGGTCTAGTGGTTCGTTGATTGCGTTGATTTCCATCGTTGAAGTAGCGATATAACTTATTGACGGATTTTCCTCGAAAATGTTGAATTGAATAGGTACCGTTAAAGGAGTGTAACATATCCTGTTTTGAGAAAATCAAGTGGCAGTCGTGACTCATGACATAAGACACTTGGAAGGAAAATCGACTCATGAAGTTTGACCGATGACGACAGATTACGGATGCGTGATGTTTGCTACAGGTTTATTCATGGTTTTACACGTTTTACCGAAAGCGTGGAAAAACATCACGCTCTCGTAAAAAAAGCGTGAAGAACTGTCGAGTGTATGTCCCAGAATTTCAGCATCCTCAATTTATAATGTCGAGAATAATATCGTTTTAATGAGTTTCATCAAATTGGATTCAATTTTCGACACAAGCTTTGGAAATTCATCTCGATTTTTTCTAAGATGGCAAACGAATTTCTCATTCTTGGACCTTTGAAATTGAGTATTTTTAATTCAAGGAGCCGAGAAATGTTAGTTTTTCTCGATATTGCCGAATTCAAGATTTTTTTGATATCATAGGAAATAAGTATTCAAAAAATCATTGGAGATATCCACCGAACATCTTCACATGTGTACCGAAAACAATGACCTTGTTTATGAGCCCTTTTAAGCGGAACAACCTGTTTACTACTTCTCGCAAATAAGGAAGGAAAACGTACTAGATCTGGGTTTTTCATCATGCTCGGAAAAAAATGAAATTACATATGTAAAAAAGACTACACAATAATAGTAATAATCATATTGTGCTGGATTTTTTTCATGTCTACAGTTACTCGCAGGGATTGAAGTATATGATCTTTTCCTTCAAAGTGTTTGGAGTTCAATTCTTCAGTCGGAATATTACCGATCTGGAAGATGAAAACAATTCGATAAGAAAAATAGTGCATGGGTTACTCTTATCTTTTTCGTTAGTCCTCTCGATTATATCGGTTCAACAATCAACATCAATAATCTGAAAAAAAACAAAAACATAGAAGACAACAGAATTGATGAAAAGAAATACTAATAATAATAACTGTGGATGGCAAATAGGAATTTTTCGTAATTTCAAAACCCTCCAGAAAAAAATTTCACATCTCATCATATTTCGAAAATGAGAGTTCCTGTCACATAATCGTGTTGTAACAAGAAATCAGCAATTAACTTTTAACTGTAATACACAATTAGTACTAATTTTGAGTTGCAACAAGAAATCGAGAACATAAAATTATCACACTAACAGAGTGACATCTCAAATATTACCAACTCAAAATCATTACACGAAATTGCATCAGATTCAAATTGCAACGCGAAAGAACGCTAATTTCGAGTTGTTATACAAAATTGTGACAAATTTCGAATTATAACACGAAATTAGCAATAACTTCCAACATGGAAATGAGCTATCAATGAATGCAATTCGAAATGACCACTGATTCCGGATTGTAACAAGAAATTAGTTCAATAGAATTTCGACTCGAGTTGTAACATCAAAGTGGCATTTGCTTCAAATCATTACACGAAATTAAATCTAGTTCCGAGTTGTAACCAGAAACTGGTACCAATTTCAAGTTGCAACACGAAATTGCCATATATTTTGCCATATATATTTCATGTCATAACTTTGAGTTATACCATGAATTAGTAGTAGTTGTTACAAGAAACTACCACTAATTATGAGTTGAAACTCAATTTGAGAACTTATCACCTACCGATTTCAAGTTGTAATACAAATGTACGCTACTTTCACACGGAATTATCACTAATTTCGAGTTGTGGCAAGTGATTAGCACAAACAGGAGTTCAGCATGATCTGTATACCCTGACGGAATCAACTATAACGAGCCTCTGAACTATTCGAATAACCCCTGTACATCGTAATTATCTCAAGATGAATAACATGAAAACGTTTGAACGAAATTTCGAAACGGCACGCCGGAAAATCCGAAAACATCACAGTCTTCCAACTCATCGGCCGCCCTTGTCACGCTCTTTCCTTCGTCGCCCCGCCCCCCGATCACTACCTCGACGGCCCCGCCGCCCCGTTACTCAGACTAGACCCGCTCACGCCCACTCCCACTTCCCCGCCCACGTCTTCCGCCGGGTGCAGCGTCACGACGCTCTGCCTGCGCACGGGCGGCGGCGGCGGCGGCGGCGACGGCGAATGGAGGATGGCGTAGAGCGGCCCGTCACGCTCCTTGGCGGGGCTGACGAGGATGGCGGGACCGGCGAGGGGCGGCCCGGGCGGCGGGGACGGCGATGGCGGCGAGGGCGAATCGTCCTCCATCTGCATGCTCGTCTCCGCCGCCGACGGGATAGTCGTTAGGAAGCGCACTGTCAGTCGGCCTGGCGAGCCTGTAATGTAACGAAAATATATTTGTTAGCCCGAGCGGTGGCCTATATACAGGGGTGCAACAAAGTTAACTTTTCCACAGGGTTCGCGAATATTTATGCAGGAGGGAGAAAGGTGGTTGTAGACATCAAGACACTAACTCAGAATGCATACATTGATGGCATATAGAACTTAGACAGGCAGAGGTGGCAACGGTAACTAGAAATTCTTACATTTTTGAACGGACATTGTTGCTTTCTCGTAGACTTATTCACACTCCACTTTTATGTACTTTGATCTCTAGCTATTCGAAGGTTTTACACATTGGTTACAATTTACTATGATGAATACTGACACTATTTGATGACTTTTCACTCGATTCAAACAAAAGCAGAACCTTCTTTGTATCTAGAGATTTGTCCCAACATGAATCCGAGGCACTTCTAAACTTCGACTATCAACTTGAATGTCTCTCTGAACTGTGATTGAACGTCTATTTCATCTCGTAATTATACGAAATGTTTCATGAGTAAAATCTTGGAAACTCCCTTCCTTGGTTATCATCTTGAATCGTGACTCATGTGCCGAATATAAATGATGCGAAATCCTTTGTTAATGAGAAAATTTCTTATCAGTAACACTATCAATAGCAAGTCTCCCTTTTCAATTGATTATCGATGCAAGTAATATGAACAAGCACTGATCGCAGTCTTCTTTGGTGATTAGTTTCATGACATTGCTTTCACATATACCCACTGGAATTACAGTATAAAACTGACCCAAATATTCTGATAGCTCGATATTGTCTCGTGTTGGCTTTTTCACAATCCACAAAGCGTTTCACCACTGCCGACGAGTGAAGTAAGACTGCAGTCTAAGAAGAATTCATTGTTGATGAACAAATTTGGATGTTATAGTACAAAATGCACCTCCATGTCAAAAAGAAAATCTGCTAGTAAAAGGCTTTAACTCCAGAAGGCAGTTTTCGATCATGAATTCTAAAAATTTTAGCAGTTGTAAATGTTATAAGTAAATTTATGAGTCCGGAACACATTTTGCCCGCGATAAACAAACGAAAATGTAGTAGTAGTTAGTAGGAATTTTTGAATGAATAACACATTCTCCATCTTCATGGTGACGTACAAAAAATATTTTTCTATCGATAAATAGATTCGAATGTATGAATCCTCGAGACTGACCAATCATCCGCTCATCTGGTGGTATTATTCGATCGAAGAGAAAATTTCATTGTGAGAATAAGAGAAGCTTACAGTCCAAACAGATTTTTCCCGTTTACAAACAAATTCAAATGTAGCAACTGAAACGCATAATGTCTCATCAACAGATGAATTGAAATGTAGTGTAGTGAGTGGTATAAATTCATAACTTCAAAAGCAATTTCCGGTGAAAAAAATAAATGAATGAGTATAAAATGCATCTTCCCGTTAACAAACAAATGTTCGAGGAAGAAAAAATCGAATGTGCTAGTGTCTAAACCGCATTTAGTCGTCAACATGCAAATCGAAATTTATGATAGTGCATAGTTGGAGAATACAGCCGCGAAGACAATTCTTGTTATGAAAAAATATAGATATAGTAAAAGAAACACAGAACCAAAACAACGAATTGAAATGAAGCAGTAGTAAAACTGACACGCTCCCCGATACCCACCTGGTGGCTCCCCGTCGTCCTGCACGGCGCTCTGCCGCGTCAGCCTCGGCTTGACCCTGGCCACCCTCGCCGGCTCCGACGAGGCGCTCGACCGCGACATGCGCCACGTGCTCGTGCTGGCCGTCGTCGCCGAGCCGGACGAGTCGTTGCGCGACGACGACAGGTTCGAGTCCTGCGACGTCTTGCGCGTCACTAGCCACGAGGAGGCGCGCCGCTTGGGGTCCAGCAGGCGGAGCGGGATGCCGCAGTGGTGGTTGTGGCGCCACGAGTCCGATCTGGCGAACGAAAAGGATGATTCGGTTCAATTCAATTTCGTTTATTCAGCAAAAGATATCATTTTTCAACATAGATAATACATTTGTACGATTTATACTTAAAATGGCAGATACACTCGTAGAGGGAAAATACCATTCAAGTCCATTTGAGAACTTGCCTATGGGTTATGATCTTCATCACGAAAGTTAGCCGTGGAGTGATACAATTTGAAATATGTCATGATTTCCATAATGTAGATATTCATATCTAATTTTATGCTATACATTTACAAATATACAAAATTATCCGTTGAAATTCCCTACATTCGAATGACATGCCAAGTCTATTTCACCTCATTTATTGCCTTATCTATTGCTTGATTTCTTTGTATTATATTCTTCTGTATTCATATTATTCCCTTCAAGAAGGTTCTGAAGGCTTTCTAATATTTTTCATTCGACAATTCTGAGATCAAACTCACACATGACTGATTTACGGCAGTACCTATATCTGAAGTAGTTAGGTCTAAGTCACTTTCGATGTTCATCATCATCCTTATTTGACACGATTGATACAACAGAGCTGTCATCAGTAGTATTCATTGCTTGGAATTTGATATTCCATGGAAGATGTGATTTATTGTCTATAACTAATATAACAATGACTTCTTTGTTTTATCAGATGAGGAAATGGAATTGAAGAGATACAATGTACTTCATTGTTTTGTCAAAAAGAGTTATTGATTAGAATAATTTCATTAGCAACAATCAGTCAAACATTAAATCATTTCACTTATTTCAGCGTTTTTCTCAAGTTTTCTCAAAACCAATGGTGATAAAACGAACATCCCCAATTTGCTAATGCTGGTCTTGAGATCCCTATCAGATTGTACTCTATGGTTGACTAGTATGCATTATTTACACTTGAGGAACAAAGCTGGTTTCTCGTTGGACAGTGATAATTTCATTCTGGACTCACGCGGAACTCTGCTATATGACTTTTGTTGACTCATTACAATGATGATTCAACTATTACTTCATTATCTGGCCAAAAAAAAATTAATTATTTACCTGGAGGAGCTGAAGTTCTCGCTGGACGACACCGAGGAGGCTCTTTTGTGTTGCTTCTGCTGTATCTCGGCGATCTGGTAGGTATACTGGTCGTTTCTAGGTCGGTGCCTAGCAGGCCTTCGAACGCAGAGCAACCATCTGGCCTTATTTAACAACCACTCTCGCGTCGTGATCTGGTTCTTCTTCTGTCCGTTGGCTTTTTGCTGCTGCGGCTGTTGGGGTTGTTGATCACCCAGCAACTTGGCGTTGCAAGTGCATTGCGGCGCGTGATTCTCCTGCTTTTCCCTCGAAGACCTGAAGAATCAGCGGATGTTATGTATATACCGCTCTTCTCGATTATTAAATGTATATTTCTTTCATTTATTCGAGTTCCCATACGTCAGTAGGCTTCAGTAGGCCGTAGGCAACGGGTTTCAGTATATTTTCCGACAGCACGAAATGATATCCATTTCCTCCCATGAGTTAGAGAGTGTTAGAGAGAGAGAGAGAGAGAGAGAGAGAGAGAGAGAGAGAGAAAGCACTAGCAGTGTGGTGGACAGAAATGTTGTTTTAGAAGTGTCGTTCAATAATCGATATATAACCTAACTAAACTTCTCGACATCACGTGTGTCGAAAATTTCAATTTTCCTGTTGAAATCTATCTGTATTTGAACCTGACGGCCAGTAACGCTATCAGGCTATAATCTATACAATGAAAATCAAGGTATTGTTCATCCGTTAAAAATATGTCTACGCTAATACGTGGATAAAAAAAATTAATGCTCTTGCCGAGTTAGCGTTTCGTTTTCAGCTTGCACCATAATTGCTAACACTGAACATTTCTATCCTGCGCAGTAGGTTATATGATAATCTTCATTCATGAACACGAACTGATTCTCAAAACGAAATAAGAGTATCAAAAATATTAAAACATCATCACGCATCCCAGACGCTCTCTAACACATTCATTGTCCAACACTTGTAGGAGAGCCATATACTTCATCCATTCCAGTTTCATGCAAGAATACAATCCACATCGAAGTCGAAAAAGTCGATGAACGATCTCCAGTAGAAATAAAAACAACTCACCTGTCAGCCAAGCTGTTAGTATTAGCCGGAGTCTGTCTGTTGCTGAAGTTGGAGCTGTGCCTGCACCTTCCGATGCCTCTGGTTACCCGACTTTCTTCGATGGCCTTGCAAATCATCACGCAATCCTTCTTGAACTGCTTGGTCAAAATGGCGTAGAGGAACGGATTGCAACACGAGTTCAACGGCAGGACAAACACCGTGAACACCTTGGCCTGCTCCAGGGAGATCAGCTGCAGCCCAAAGGTTGCGGTGAGGGCGAAAAACGCGATGGGCGACCAGCAAAGAAAGTCCGTGAATACCAGAAGGGCCATGCGCTTGGCGATGCGTGAATCGTTGGAATTCCACGCCTGAGAGCCGCGGATCGCGCAGTACATCTTCAGGTAGCAGCCCATGAGGATGAGGAAAGCGATGCCGTTGATGAACATGAGGAAGACAACGTAAGCCAGACTGGCTGAGTCGCCGGTCTCAAAGGGTAGGCAAACTGCGAATTTCCTAAGAGAGAATAGGATCGTAGACTTTCTGGCAGTGACTCCAAATTTCACCCTTGTTGCATGAATGAGTGATTTTCATAAGTCATCACAATGACCCAATTACATCGACGATCACAATAAGCACATTGCTTGGCAACAGACCGACGATCAGAGGTCTCTTGGCTGAAGAAACGTGCTCGAGCGATTTGTTATGAAATTATTGAGTATATGTTGATGTTCGTGGGTTATTCGTAAGAATTTTTTTTGCAGTCATATCCTATTTCGAGAGATACAGGTCTGAATCATTCAACCGAATAATCGAATAATTTGTTATATTCAAATTCTTTGTCTTGTCGCTCTTGTGGGTCTTTCAATGTTTGTTCACGTAGTTCACTGTTATTCACAAATTGTCATGAAACTTGATTGAACGTTATCATTATTATCATTATTATTATTATCATCATAATTACCATTATTATTATCATGATTAATATTATTATCATTATATTTATTGTTCATAATATTATTATGTCACGGAAATATGAGCCGAATCGTGAGAATCGATAATTCTGTGAAAACCTACTGACAACGTCACGAATGAAACATTGGCATGATGAAGAAAAATAAATCAATAACTGTGTAACGATCTGATACCGCTTTGATGTTGTTATGATTGGCTATATTCTATCATTTGATATATGTTCAACCTGAAAGTTGATTTGCGAATGAAAAACAGAGGGGTGTCCCACTAGGCCCCCCTTTGGCTATACTACTATACTATATACAGTCTGTCCAAGATAAGGTTGCACAGCATGGGGATCTCGGAAACGGTAGGAGATACGTAGTCTGTTAAATGGGGAAAAAGTTGCGCATTCGGAGGCTCATACCAACAGCCTTCGAAAATTTCCAAAATTGTTTTTAGTTTTTCAGTTATATCGAAGAAAGTGAATTTTTAGAATATCTATTTTATTTTTTTTCTCCGTTATTATTAGAGATACAGAAAAACTGAATATACTTTTTCATAGCAACTTTTGATGACGTTGAACGAGGTGATACCGATTTTTCTATGCGACGTTTCGTATTCGTAGAACCATTATCAACTTTTGTTTTTCAAATACGGCCCTGATAATTCTTTCACAGATTCTGAAAGCTTATTTTATTCTGAATTCAACCATGTATTATACAAGGTGGTTTGAATGTGTTTCGAACTATTTTTAGCCATCATCAATGTATTTTTCGAAATTACAAAGGAAAAATGTCATCAGTTCCACTTATTTTGGAGGAAAATTAGTCAACACACTAATACCTCATCAACTAGTTCCAATTGATAGGCTTATAGGGATAATTAGTTCGAAAAATCTAATAATGACAGGCTCCTTCGGAAAAATACGAATACAATTTTTTCTCAATGTTTTTAACTGGAGTATAATTTCTTCATAATCACTCATTATTCTGCAAAAATTGAATTTTCGTTGTTTCAATAGTTTTTCCAATTGCAATCATGAAATAATTCATTTCATCAAATCGATCAATGAAGAATACGACGATATTATGCTATGTACAGCTTGGAAAATCTAGCTGTGCCTCTGAGATGCTCGAGAAAGTGCGAGCGAGAAACGAATAACTAGTCCATCAATGTTTGACACTAAATGATCAGAAATAAGTGGAACTGATGGCATTTTTCCTTTGGAATTTCGAAAAAAACACTGATGATGGCTAAAAATAGGTCGAAACACATTCAAACCACCTTGTTTAATACATGGTTGAATTCAGAATAAAAAAAGCTTTCAGAATCTGTGAAATAATTATCAGGACCGTATTTAAAAAACAAAAGTTGATGATGGTTCTACGAATACGAAACGTCGCATAGAAAAATCGGTATCACCTCGTTCAACGTCATCAAAAGTTGCTATGAAAAAGTATATTCAGTTTTTCTGTATCTCTAATAATAACGGAGAAAAAAATAAAATAGATATTCTAAAAATTCACTTTCTTCGATATAACTGAAAAACTAAAAACAATTTTGGAAATTTTCGAGGGCTGTTGGTATGAGCCTCTGAATGCGCAACTTTTTCCCCATTTAACAGACTACGTATCTCCTACCGTTTCCGAGATCCCCATGCTGTGCAACCTTATCTTGGACAGACTGTATAAGAGGATAATTGAGGGATTTAAATTTCGCATTTTCAATATCGACACCAGTTGTTCAGCTTCTTCTCCACTCAGTGAAGTCAAGTTTTCAGTCCAGACGTTCTCATTTTCTGTTGATTCACCATCTACATAATAATAAAACATAACGATGTCGATAGCAAAAACCGTTTTCGATGCTATCTGGACTTTATACAAATCAACAAATATCCATGAAAAGTGGAACTAACTATACCCTTCAGAAGATATTATCGTAAATTATCTAGATGAACATGAAATCTGATCTAACCTGTAATCGGATATATTGAAGATGGGCATGACGGCCATCATCACAGCGAAACTCCAACCGCACACCATGATGTAGCCGGCGTGCTTCAGCGACAGTCTCTTATTCAGGTGCATGGCATGAGTAATGGCGTAGTTACGCTCCAGCGTTATCACCGCTAACGTCCACACAGACAACTCGGAGCTCAACACGCCCAAGAAGCCTGAAAGTTGACAGCCTGCCGACATTTGCCAAGGGATGGCGTACATTCGAAACTCGCCGAGAGTTGAAGCGTCCACAACCGCCAGAAAACCTGCAACAGGAATCGGGTGAGGAAACCAGAAGGAGAGTAGAATGAGAAGTAGTTCATCAAAGTTACTTTCAGCTCAGAATGGAAGTATACTCCAAGGAGCCAAGACAGACAATCTGCACTTGATTCGTTTTAATGCGTGACGGTTTTTTAATTCCTTTTCATGTTTTTGGCATTCGCATTAGTTCGTTTTGACATATAATAATATTTTGAATGATAATAATAGTAATAATAATGAAAATAATAATAATAACGTATTTCTCTGTTTCAAGTATCGTAATATACCATAACACTAGTATAATTGAGTGGGTAAAATCTAGCCAAGGCTACTCTACTTTACCTTTACTTCACAGTAAATGGAGAAGAATTAAATCAATTGAAACTTGTTATTCTGTTGGAGAAGTGGAAAATGTTTTATTTTCTTACGAAAACAATAAATCGATAGCTTTTCATCTTCAGCAGGAATAGAATTATAACATGTTACTGCATCATACGTGAAATACGAAGACAGCTGAATGAAGCTTAAGCAGGTTCCCAATTTTCAGCCATGTCAATTGATCTGACAGATACTCTATCATATCTTCGAAGACCACTGACGAAACTACATTAATAATAATGAATATTTTAAAGTCTATTCTGAGTGACTTCATCAAAAAAAAAAGAAATTATTATAATGGACAATTTTTGATATATCTAGAACTAGAACTAGAACTCATCACCTTTCTAATGGACGAGTAATGCTCTTCAAACCCTAATCCGCGTTTTTTAACGATTTTTGCATGAATAACTTTTTATACTTAGAAAACGCTAGATCTTTGCGCCATCAAAGCTTCTGAACGCCGCAGCCAAACACCGCCATCATATGGCAATCACGTTAAAAACCCCTTGGCTATACTACTGATTGCGCTGTTACGCGAAGCGGTTCGTCACGCATCTATTAAGGATCCGTCCCACATTCTGCACACAACCGCAACAGTTCCACACGCTTCAGTTATGAGTTGGTGGTGCTAATTAGACCTAAAATATTAATTCATTGACAGTCGCACAACAGAGTAAACTTGGTACTAGCACGGAATCTCAAGCTCACCTAAGTAGATGCCCATGAAGAAATCCGCAGCGGCTAAATTGCAAACCAAGAACCTCGGCACGTCCATCTTGCTCCTGGAGAAGATGAGAACAAACACTACGGTGCCGTTGCCCAGCATAGCGCAAAGAAAAACTATCCACACGCCACACCGCAAGGTCCACCAGTCGAAGAGATCCTGGCAGGGAAGGAAAGGGCCCGGCAAGGGCAGGCACTGGATTTTTCCGGGAGAAGCGGTGGAAGGTTCTCCGGGTAAGCGTATAGTTGCTTCGTCTTCAGCGGCGTATTCTTCGATGTACGAAGGGAAGTTGCTGGGATAGGTGAAGTCCGAGCGGATGTTCTCCCAGATCTCGCCGAACTTTTTACCGAACTTTTGGCTTATGTTCTCTGGAAAATGACGAACTCAGATAGCATCCTTATCCTTGGGCACACACCGTGGCAACACTCTTTAGATTCCAAACAAATCAATCCTCCATAGTCTGATAATTTTTTCCGATAACTTTACACTATTTCGAGCAGAGTTTGGTTGTGAGGTATTAATATCTACTTGAATGTTAAATCTGAGTTGGCTAGAGTCCAGGTTCCCCATCAGAATGGAATTCTGTGGCGTCCAAGCAGGGTTATTCATTTATGATTCGCGCTTCCTAGACTTAACTAATTACGTCCTTACAAGCAGGAAAATTACCAAACTCCCAGTTAGCAGAATTTCCCACCATATAATCCTAGATAATTTTACTATACTTCACGATAGTTACTTTTCCGGACTAGTACTCACGTTGAGCCGGCCAAAGGTCAACTGAGCTGTTCCAGAAGTTCAGGTCGATGTCCTCGATGTCCGGAAACACGATGATGTCCTTGGCCTTCGCTGGCGGAGGATTTGAAGGAATCAGCGGCAAAAAAGCACAACAGTGGTAGGCGTAAGCAAGCACCAACGTTTGTATCCGGGGAAAATCCGTAGGTGGAGGAAACTCCCTCAAATTGGGGTTGTTGAAGGTCTTCAGATGGAGGAGCAGTTCCAGGCCAGCAGAAGGTAGGTGTGGAAACACGTTGTTGCCCAAATTACTGTGCAAGATATAGAAGGAGAATTTATATACACTGTCAAAAGACATCAAATGTATCACCATGAATCACAATTTTGATTTCTGAAATTTTCATTCGATTTCGATGTTCTTTTCCATGAATTCTTCATCAAAAATTCAAGAATTTCAATATGTCAATTGATTCATTTATTATCCATTTCCATGCATCCTCACCAAGAGTTGAAGATTTCAGAAAATAACTCGAAAATCACAACACCCTATTCATCCTATTCAACCAAATCTGTATCTCTTATATCTTCAGATATCTGTCCCTCCTTATCAACTGTATACTGTATTATCAGTTTCTCCATACCAATTCACGAAGGAATTAAAAATATCACCCAGTTCATGCATTCGAACTAACAGTAATAGATGAAAATATTAAGGGGCTGAATACTTACAGATCTTCGATTTTTGAAATCGGCATGAATGAGTCTGGGTGGATGAAAGAAATCTGATTATCTTCCAGGTCCCTGGAAAACGTACCATATCAACCAAATACATGATCACATGATTTTTGTATTCCATTTTTTCTATAACTTACAGTACTTGGAGCTTCGATAGATTGTAAAAAGCGTCTTGCGGAATGTACTGGATTTGATTATGGGCCAATAACAAATCATGCATCTGGTACATTCCCCGAAACGGTTTATCCTCGATGGATCTGATGTAGTTACTAGCTAAATCCCTAAAAATGATGGACGCCTTATATTTACATTCGATGGGTATTGAGCTGCTGTAATACTCACAGTACTCTCATTTCTCTGCAGCCATTGAGGTTTGGAACAGCTCGGAGTTTGTTGGATTTCAAATCTCTAATGAAAAATATCTGATTGAATATATAAGATTACAAAAATATTCAAAAATAATCATCAGAGTGGTAGAAGGATTTGTAGGAAATCTGAATACCAATTCATGAACAACAATAAAATTGTATTCCCATAACAACGGTTGTGATGTTTCATATTAGGTTTTCTAGATTGAAGTGGATGGAATTGTTATACTTTCAAATGTTACATTTGTAGTACGTAGTAGGACAAAGTACGTTCTGACTCACCAGCCGTATGTCTAACCTTTTCTTATTTCTAACGCTTTCTTCACGGTTTCTTTATTTTAACAAGTACAGTTTTTATACCACTAAAAAATATAATAGCAGAATGATTTGACAACAGGGAAAAATACACATTCACAATTGGAATATCAAAAATAGTTTTCGAATTGGACGCGATAGGATTTTTCCTCTGTTGATCTTTGAAGGTTTTTCCATAAATTCTCATTTGATGGATGTCGACATGCTTGATTTTTGGCAGCAGCGATTTCTGAAGAAATTCTAAGGCATTTCAGCTGGTCGTCATGCAATGATTGAAAAGTTTTTCTACAAATCGATTGAACGGAGCTGTTAGTTTATATCGTGATTTATATCATAATAATAACTCAGGATGAACTGTTCATTTTACTATTCAAAAAAATTGAATTGGAGACATATAACGTCCTTATTGTTTTATCAAAAACAGTTGCAAAAGAGTAGTTTCGTATAACAGGCGAAGAAAAATAATATTTCAATGCTGTTATTTATTATAGAGCTATCAATTCTCCTATATTTCTATCCCATTCTCAATAACTTACAGGCTCTTCAATTTGGGGCAAGTGGTGCACAATGAAGAGGGTACGGAAGTGATTCCATCCCTGTCCAATCTCAATATTTCCAAAGCGCTGGTGCCGTTCAGATTGGGGAAAGTGGAAAGTTCCTTTGCATCCGATAGGATCCTGCGAAAAAAGGACGTAAATCAAAACAAATTAGATATTATTATCATTATTACATTCTTCCGGAGATTTATTCGCATGTTTTTTTCCCTGTTGCGAGATATCGCCGCTGTGCAAGATTGGGGTTGTTTTATTAAATTGGGGGGTGAAACCCGTCGGGCATCGTTGTTTCTTTGTTTCTACGTTTGATTTATGACAGCGATAAAACGTCACAAGCCTAACTTGTGAATTTCAAATATGGCCAATGGAATATCTCAAACGTATCATCATCAACCAATCAAGCTGTTTCAATGAGAGATACAAATGAACTACAAATGGCTTCTCAAAGTAGCATGCCGCGTAAGGTATCTGTCTTTGGCAATACTGATGATATTTTACAAACCAGTGATCTCTCCAAATCTAACTCACTCTAGATGAACTATTATTTGTTCACTCGAACTTGTGAGGTGAAATCATTCAAGCACACCGCATTAGTTTTTCGAAAATTTTCTAGCAAGTAGGTGTACATGATATTCAAGAAATATTTTTTTCAAATAATTTTCAATATCATCAAATAATTCAGACGTGGTGAGAAAATTTCATATTCAATTAAATTGAGCGACTGATATACATACCTACATATCTGTAAGATACCTACTCATGAACAGTAACTGAAAATCTCTTCATCCATTTTAGTTACAGAAAGGGGTTGATGTAGTATCTATATTATTTTATATTATGTATTTAGCTTGATGGAGATTTCGAAATGTTACAATAGCTCGAGTAAACCGGGTGACAAATGATATCCTTTTCTACTATTATTGAGTATACCAAATTTACTGAAAATCGACCGAGACAACTCACTGTTCGTGTTCGAATCTAAGTTATTATCACAGGTCATTGGACGAGGAATGTTTTTTTGAAGGACTCGGAGTTGATCTGTCAAGATATCATTGTGACAAACTTTCATCACGCGGACGAAGTCGCGGGCGAAATTCAGCGATTCATAGAACTGTGTCAGATCGAACCAGCCATAATTCTTCGTTAGGAAATATTATTCGGTCCACTCACAAATCACCAAGGAACTCGACACACACTATTTTAACAGGCGATAAAACTGTCAGGAAAGAATGAAAACACTTGTAGGTACATTCCATTCTGACTTCCGACTACACTTTTATACATTCTTGAGTTGGAAATAGACATGCCAGAAGATTTTTTTCATTTATTAGCATATTAAGCCACTCTATAAATCATAATCTTTTTTAAAATAGTTCTAACTACATAAACATTTTTGGTTCACATGATTTGGTGAAAATCATCAGTCAATTTCAAGAAACGATATGTTACAATAGGTTCTATAGAATATTAGTAGTGGTTTTGTGCAAAACGAGACCCAGTATCCCCGAAAGCAGATTCAGTAGCATTTTTAACTCATTCCATTTACAAATTCAGTACGAGAAGGGGTTATGAGTAGGACGACTTATCCTGTTCTTGCACCAAACAAACTTTTTCATTGCAGAATACACCAGAACCTATTTTTATGCAAAAATTAAACATTCTCCATTGAGACGATACATATGAAACACTCTTTTTGTTCTTTACCTCAACTGAAAAATTACAAAGGTGACTTTGAATTGAACCCATTTTGCAACGAAAATCTCGAAGATCATCAGACAAAAAAGTAGGTAAGATAATTCAGTTACGATAAAATCGATAATTATCTTTCCAAGGGAAAAATCAATCATTCGCTTATTAGTGTTAGAACTGATGATTTACAATGTTGAGTTATTCTAGATCCCTTCCAGATTGATATTTTGTTTTTTGAAAATATTAAAAATACTCGATCAAAAAATTTTATTTTGAAATATTTCAATCGAGTATCTGTTTATTTTTTCACGTGAGACTGGTCCTTTGGGAAGCAGTGGAAACATTCTAAATATTGAAAACAGCTTGAAATACACCGTAAAATCTATGTACGGATGTAACAAACAACGTATCTATACTGTGTTAGCACTTTTTGGTTTCTCTCTCTTGCTATTTCCTAGAGCTTCAGATATAGGAAGATATTTTAAGATCGGAGAAAAGTTGTTTTTTGGTGAGTTTACTATGATACTTAAATATATCCATTCTATCGTCTTTTGTTTCGGAGATATCTGAGGATCCGAGAAGAAATGAAATATATCCAAGATATCCTAGATTTCGAAGCTCTAAGATACAACAATAATAGGAAACGAAAAAGTGCAAACCCTGTATACCGGAGGACAGAAATACAGGATGAATTTATCAAATCATAGAGATGCAACGTAATACTTGCAGCTTTCGCAGTCGCGGCAAGAAAGAAAAGGCTTGCGAATCCACCCCCACCAAGGGGTTGCCCTTCAGCTCCAGCAGAGCAAGAGCAGGAGTCTTCTGCAGTAGCCCTCCTTCGATATACTTGATCCGATTGCCGGAAATTGAGCTTGAAAAAAAAAACAAAGTTTCCGTAGATAACAAAGTTACATTCTTTAAAAAATTCATCGAATCTTGACAAATCTGAGAATGTTTCGGATCTTGTAGAAAATGCTTCGTATTTCATATCTGATGTCATGTACACATTTCGTCGAAGTGAGACATCCTTCGTATCTAGGGCACCGATTATAAACCAAGAATGCTTTAAAAACTTTGTTATTTGACCTGCGTTGCATTTATCGTATTTTTCACTCGTTTGAGATATTTGTTTGCCAGATTTTTATCCTCTAAACTGGTTACAGACCTCGTAACGTAAAGAATATACAGTCGAGCAGGAGTGAGTACTCATCCAGAAAATCGGTCTCCGAATAAAGTTTTGATAGCTTTGAAGCTCTTCCGTATCAGTTACTTGGGATTTACTAAGATCGTTCTGGAGTTTGCAGGAGTTAGTAGAGTAGAACGATAGTAGGTGGGGTATTTCTAACTTTTTATATTTATCCAGTCCTGCTACACAACATTCAACAATATTTATCCTGGAATTATTCGATAGTCTTCAAGGTGTTTTTGAGGCTAGTAACATGGAAGTTTCATTCAGGTCATTCTGCGACTACTCCCATGTTGCATGGATTACTGATCTTTGAGACGTACTTTTGTATTTATTTATGACGACAGCTGGAGTGCTGATAGTTTCTCAGAATTCCAGCGTAGCGTTTCAAGAATCGAGACATATTGGAGATTTCTATGGATTTCCCAAATATTTGTGAGATTCACCAAGAATTGACAGATTTCTGGCAATTTTCAATGTTTATGAGGCTTATCAAAGATTTGAACGATTTGTAAGGATTTATTAATATTTATTCAAGATTTGCGGGATTTGCCAAGATTCGTTATTCGTGGCGATGAATCGCGAGTTCTGCATTTTGAATAATAATTCGAAAAATTGTCAGAATATTCTTGGGATTGAAGGATTGAAAGAAAGATTGATGGACAAGAAATTTCCGAAATCCCAAGAATCGAGCTGGGATTCCAAAGATTTTTTCACAGTAATTCCAAATATTGTCAGATACGATGTATTCAAGATATTGATCTTACGTATTCCTGATACTCATTATTCATCGTCACGATTTTTTTTCAGCTTCGATAACAGATTGATAGACTGGAAGAGAAATTGATAGCTGTATATTCGAACCGAATTTGATGTATATAGAGTCATTTTGGAGGCACCCTAAATATATTCAGTGGAAGATAGAATAATGATATATTTAGAAAAGCAAAGAATGTCTCGATTGATCATGATTTTCATGAAAAAAGATTTCACGAAATTCAATTTTTTTTCAGATCAAATTAAACAACTTTGCCCAATTTGATGAACATTATATATCTTACAGTGAACGAGATCCCAATCACGGTCTAGCTTGTCGAAGTGAGATATCAAGTGAGTAGGAGAAGATATTTCATACAAGCTAGTATAAAAATTCCACAAATTCCACAAATTCCAAAAACTTGAAAACATTTTTTCTATCGAATTCCGTATTTTCACTATGGACATGAAAAGAGAGCATCAAGTATCAGATTGAAATGAAAAGCCCAATATATAACTCATATTTCGAGCAACACTTTGTCGCAATGTCGGAACGAAGACGATAAATACCGAACTTTCCGCACGATATAGTGACTCTTTGGGAACTTACAATTCTTGGAGATCGGACAGTTTGGTGATCGCTGTTGGTATGTGTGTCAGAAAGTTATCGTCCAGCTCCCTGAAACAAAAAGATAAAAGTTTTATTTGTTGTTCATCAGTTTCTTCTTGAATATCACCCTTATATTTTTGTTGCTGAAACAATGTCGAAAATTTATAGCCGTTGCTCAATCGATCAATCGATTATAACTGATGCATAAAAAATCTTTCCGTCATGAATTAGAAATATGCTGGGTGTTATAGTTGACCTTCTCCTAAGGAATATCTTTCCAATTCCATTTCGAAAGATGAAAATTTCAAAATCTCACGATTTGATGTGCATACAAGGATCTTCAACAATAACATCAGATATTTACCTGATTTGAATTTCTTAATTCGAAAGGCACACTGTAGTATATTATTTTGGAATTCGATTTCCACGTAAATTTACCTCTCTAACAATGTAACAATGTGTAATACTCATAGACAATGATACACATTTGATGTCTTTAGTAATACTAGTATTTCACACAAAAATATGCTTCAATACTGAAGAGTAGAAGTAGACAGAAAATTTGTGTTTTCAACTTCGAATTAAATCATCCAAAATCAACCTCAAATAGCTCAATAATTATGAAATGATAATTATAATAAAAATGATATTGTAGATTTGGAATTAAAGAACAATGTTACACAGAAGCAATTGTTGGACAGATGATTCTGGGTGGGAATTTCGAAATCAGGAATTCATATTCACTGCTGGTTTAACCGGAAGTGATTTACGGTTCTTATGAGAATTTCAAATTCTTATATCTTCGAATGGCTGATATATTCGATTGAAAGATGGTGTACAATTGGACATCTGTAATACATGAAATTGCAGAACATCAACAAAATATTGAGAAAATTCCAATGGAAAATGCAATATTTCAAATTGTTCTGGTATTCCGCAGCTGCTTTGATGTGTTTGAGATATTAATGTAATGATATCAATGTACTCACAAGACTTTAAGCGAAGTAAGGTTAGCAAATGCATCCACAGCTATATCGCTAATATGATTGCGCTTCATCAACCTGAAAAATAAGGAGAAGATCTGCATTCTGGTGAGCTGATTATCCAAAATTGCCGCCAAACATCTCAATACATACAAGTTAGCTACAGGAAAAGGAAATAGAGCCATCAAGAACTACGTCGACATACAAATAAATAAATATCAAATCAACAATGTATAGGGAACAGGGGACAATCAAACGTATTCTCGAATGCACTCCTAACCACAAGATTTCCATTCGTATACTTAGGTGGATCACTCTGCATATCGAAGGCAATGGATGCCAATGGCAAACTGAAGTTTTTGAACGCAAATTTGTTTTCTTCCCAAGTTCTAATTAGAGTCTCTGAAAACAGGCGACACGAAGGAATTCAAATCGATGCAGAAACAATACGATTCCAGCTCATTTTGCTGGGAATCCCCGTTGCAAGCGACCATAAATTCGGTTCTTCACGTTCGGCCAAATTTCGCTACTGCAACTGGAACTGTAAATCATGATGGCACACGAGATAGCATCCGAGCGGACCTAAAACATTTGAATACAGAACAAACCGAGCATTTCCTTTGGCCCCATCTCTTTCTTGTATCCCCTTCGGGGAACCGGTTGACGGAAATCCCCAACCACGTGGAGCATATCTGGGGCACTGTCTTTTCATATATGACACAATGTAATATGCATGTATTCTCGTTATTTATGTTATCTATTTTGAGGAGCTATTCAGGATGCGATTCTTCCACATATTATGGCAAAAATAGTTATTTATGACAACAAGTGAGTGTAGTGTAACTTTTTCACAACTGTCAAAAAATGATTCATTAATATCACATAGTTTTCAAGTATTTGTTATATCTAAGGATTTATATATATATATATAAATATTTCGCCCATATATATACTATATATATATATATATATATATATATATATATATATATATATATATATATATATATATGGGCGAAATATTTGATAATTACTCAAAGGATAACTGCCACTTTGCCCCAGAATTTAGTTGTCATTATTATCTGAGATCTGAAGTTCTTATTATTATAATGATGTTAGTGATGTCTGATCCAACTTTCTATCGTTTATAGCTACAATCGCCATAAAATTTTGAAATAAGATTTTCACATTGACAAATTACAAACGTTAGGTACACATACATTAAAATTAGCTCTTTATTTGATAGGCAAATTTCATTTTCTCGACACTGATATTACTCGACTACATGACAAACGTCAAATACATATACATTGTATCTTATTGTAAGATAAGGAGGGCCAGTATGGGTATTTCGGGGACTACAATAGATACAGATTTGGTTGAATTACAGAAAACTTGAGCCATTGAAGAGCTAATAAAATGAAAATCTTCGATATGATTTATCGTTTTTGAGTTATTTAAAAAATCCTGGATTTTCAATTTCATCTCTTCCTGGCGTTGATAATGAAGTTAGGACAAAACTTGAGAAAAATCTTCATGACGACTTTATGTGCTTATTGATTCAGCATTATCCAAGATACTCATACTGGCCGTCCTCATCTTGGGAACAGTGTATATATGATCATACTATTTCTTGTTATTATACTAATCTGAGTTTTTCTACCCTGCATCCTGCGGAATCCTATAATTACGGACACAATGAGTAAGTAATTAATATTTCATCGACATTGAAATGTGTGCTACTTCTCTTAGTATTCAAGCGATGTATTTTGGCGCCTATATCTCACCACGCTACTTTTTTTCATAGAGATACCACTAGTGTAGCATAATCTCGATCATTTTCGAATAATTTTATATACAGGGCGCTTCATTTGGAAATCGAAAGTTGTCATTTGCCGGAAAAACCGGAAGAGTTTCTGAATATTCCAAAAAGTGCCCTCTACTGAAGATATTTGAAGCAAATTTTCTATTAGGGTCCGTTTATATAAAGGTCGTATACATGAGTCTGTGTCATCCGGTACCTATGAAATTTGGCAAACTGAACTGTTAGTGATAAAGGATGGTAGTTAACTTTTCAAGAGTCATTCTAGCTTCGACTCAACTTCACCCAGCAAAATCGCCCAAATCGGTAACAGAAATACCCATTCTCGGAAACGAGAATCGTCCTGATGATAAGCTCGTACAAGTATGGAAATACAATTATCCCTGAAGGAAAGTAACAAAAAATTATGGAACCGTGATAACAACCATTTTAACTCATAATATCATGCTGAAATCGTATAAAAGTCAGAGAAAAAAACAAGTTGACTAGGCTGGTCACGCACACAGATTTCATTTATTATTTACAGTGACACGCGTACATCAGTGGATTTTTTTTGTTCGTGAACGTGAGATTCGTTTGATCTCAGAGATTTTATTTTTTCTCTCAGCCTATATTTATGGCAACTAAACACACTTTGTCGCATTTATCCAACACGTTATCCAGCAGTCACTAGAGGGAAATCCATTTATATTCCATGATTCAGAATCATATATTTGCGTTATACTCATTTGATGTTTGGAGGGTAAATAGAAATTATGGCACCAAATTCATTCAAAACCGTACCGTAACATTCGTATATTCTGCTAGAATTATAAATGAAACTATGAGTTAATTATTTTCGTCCATCACCTATTCCACATCCATTCATGTCCAACGATATGCCAATGACTTTGACAATTTTGCTGGTCTATGATGAAAAAGTTAGGCATCGGCCGAAATCATCTGATTCATGGATGATTCATCACACATTTCACTCCATTCAGGACTTACGATTTTTTTTATTGAACACAGAATTCAAATATTCGAATTTTGCCTAAACATGACGGATGTCTTGCGACACAGTTTATTGGTTTGCGGATTCGTTGTACTATCCGTCTCCAACATACAATGATTATGTTTTTCCGTCTCTTTTCATTTGAATACTGATCGAACTCGAACATTTAGAGAACAGTTCACCGCTGAAACGACCAATATAAAAGAAGCCATACCACTGTCGCCACTGTGGTTCATATAGAGTCTCTGTAATCCACCTTGGCTATGACCATAGATACATCGATATCAATGCTGAGCCTGTCTTCGCACGACCATATCGGAGGCATCGTCTAGGAGGCCTTACAGAAGCTGAGACTTCTTTTCGAGCCAAGAAATATCTACCTCACAGCAGTTTTCAATACTCAACAGAGCTCATTCCGACCAATTATTTAGTACTGTTCGCATGTTTTACTTGTTGGTCAAATATGAATATTATTCCGACATTTCCAGTTATTCTTATGAAATAGTGAGTGATGCTATAACAATTTGAAAACGAAACGAACTGATCGGATATCCAACGATATATCAATGTATTGAACAACTGTGGATATATAAGAATTTCATTGATCTGGTCACCGTGTATTCCCTAAACATTTTCTAATGAATCATTTCCATTTCAGGAATGAATTATTTTTCATTTCCTCGGTCTTATGATTCGTTCAATCTACCCAAAGGGAACTTCCGAAAAATCATTCCTGTATATCTCAAGTGATACTGGAAAATTGTTTCTTCCGAGAAATCGCAACACATCAACTGCAACTCATATTTCGTTTCACCAATCAAATTAATTGTTTCAAAGTTTCCAGTTCGGAAAATATATTAGCCGAGAAGCGCGATATTATTTTTTTTTTTTCATATCGTTGGCAACGAATGTGGAAAGTTTCCTTTGTGTTCCAGTTTTGTTATCCGCCGCATTAGGAAGTTGTAACAACTTGTTTGGAAGGATATAGGGGGTTCTTAAGTGGCGGATGAATTTATTTTCTAGATCGAATCGATGAAAAAATATCAAGAAGAAAAATAACAAAACACCATATAATATCAGGAGAAGAGTAGCATACACAAGTTAAAGTCTCAAATCAGCCTCCATCTCATTTCAGACCATATTTTACGAGGTGTTTGCAGGGTTTATTGGTTCACTTTCAATTCTTCTCTGATTACACATGCCTAATGAGGAAAGTGATAGCGTGCCATATGAAAGGGAGCTATTGAATATTTTTCAACAACTTTATTGATTCCAAATCGACCACGAAAGATGATTGATCTACTGATATATATATATATATATATACACCACTTCGTGTAACAAAGGCCAGTGAATAAGAAGTAATATAATTCCTACATTACATCAACACATTGTCATAGAATAACGAGTATGGAGTTTAATCATATAGCTGCTCAAATCATAGACCTATTCCAATCTATTTTATAGTGGAATTTGCTCACCGAATAACAAACAACGACTTTTGGGATGATTTTCAAAATAGTCGTGAGCTCTCTAAAATTCCCGTGTAGTATATGACCTCTAGTGGTATTATAAATCTCATAGTGATAGCTGTCACATATCAAATAGTATCAGCTATTGTACCTAAAGCCGTTTGCAAAACTAATAACAAGAACTTGTTCAAATATAATTTTTGTTTGCGAAATTGGAAGGGAACTATATAAGGATTATGATTATTATATCAAATGTAAACGCGACAATCAAGTTGAATCGTTTATCATTGTGAACATGGAATGCGTAAAAGGAGATAGCGTTAAAAAGGTCTATAAGGACGAGAAGGAAAAACATTGGTCGCAAATCCTTGTATTGTTGATAGGTGAGTACCTGATTATTCGTCCAAATATCATCCTCATGACATCATCCTCCTGAATGAACTACAAAAACGTGTAAAAATTTCTTTTAATAATTTTGGTGAAAATTGGCATTCCTCAACTGTTTTTGATAGCACAATGGAGGAACACATTCCTCACTAAAACAGAATGTGTTCATTCTCTCATGCAATGTCAAATTTGAAGTAATGAACTAAAGTTAGAGTTTGAACTGCTCTTGCTGTGGAATCATTTAGCTATTGAATGTTAAAGTCGTAACAATTTCAGTGCATAACTTGCACAGAAAATTTGTCGTTGTCTCGTTGTTCTTTCACGCAACTTCGTTTCATATAATATGTATCTTATAAATCCGTATGTCGGTTCAAAATGAGCTCTGAAAATTTAAATTATCGGAACATCCAAAATTTCGCGACATAACTTCCTATTGCACCTCACACCCTTTATATAACATCGATTTTATAACTTTCACTCACTTCTCTATCCCTTGCCCGAATGTTTCGATCTAGAACTCTGGAGAAACCTCATCAACGTGAATCCTATGAAGCTTTCTACCTCCTAATTGTACTCATTTTTCTAGGATCCATTGGCGTGATCACAAATGGCTTGCATTTCTCCTGGTCCTCACCCTTCATTCCACAAATCACCAAGGACAAAGAAAACTACGACATAACCGAATCCGAAGCCTCTAATTTCGTGGTTCTCCAGCCTTTCGCGACGATGATAACCGCCGGCCTCTTCTCCTACCTCAGCGACCTCATCGGCCGGAAAAAGACATTCATGTTGATGGTGGTACCTCATATTGCCTGCTGGACACTGACTGCTCTAGCCAGAAGCGTATACGTCTTCTATGTGGCCAGAGTTCTTGCTGGGATAGGAGACGCTTGCGTCTTTTCTGCCTTCCCAATGTACGTCGGAGAAATCGCAGCTCCCGGAGTGCGAGGTACTTGGGGCAACTGCATAGCTTCCGCCATGTACCTGGGGGAATTCCTCATCAATGTAATCGGCAGCTACTACGGTGTGAAAGCCACAGCATACATTTGCTTGCCGCTGCCAGTGCTATTCTGCGTGTTGTTCTCCTTCATGCCAGAATCCCCCTATTTCTGCATCATGAAGGGAAGGTTCGAGGAAGCCAGGAAGTCTTTGGTGTTCCTCAAGAGGAAAGATGACGTTGAGCGGGATTTCCAACAGCTCAAGGCTGACGTGGACAGGCAGATGTCTGAGCGAAAAACCTGGTTGGACATGATCACCATCGACAGCAACAGGAGAGCTCTGATCACTGCAGTGTTCCTGAGGATTTCTCAGCAGCTAGGAGGTTTATCGGTGTTTTATATGTACACTCAAACCATCTTCGAGAAGGCTGGGGGAGATATATCTATGGAAACATCTTCCATGATGTACATGGGTTTGTGTTTCGTCCTCAACGTTTTTGTGGTGACGTTCCTAGTTGGCAGAATCAGTAGAAGGGCTTCTTATATCATCTCGCTGAGCCCTTGTACTTTGGTGCTGTACCTGATGGCGGTTTTCTTCTACGTGGAGGAGTACGAGCCACAGTTTGATGTCACTCCTTACAATTGGGTACCGCTCGCTGGCATGATTTTGTACCAGATTTTCTGCTCTGTTGGCATCACTATCATCCCCACTCTGATGCTGGGTGAGTTGTTTTCTGCTAGCATCAAGTCGAAGGCCATGACTTTGTTGCTGATGACGTTCAGCGTGTCAGCATTAGTGACGAATGCGATTTTTTACGCTCTTTTGTCGAATTTCGGGATATTCGCGCCGTTTTTGTTTTTCGCAATTTGCAATAGTGTGTCAGTGGTGTTGTCGGTCTATTTGATACCGGAAACGAAGGGAAAGACTCTGGAGGAGATCCAGCAGATGTTGAAAAATAAAGGAACTAAGAAGTAGGATGTAGTTTTCTTCTCATTTCGTTAGGTTATGAGCCCTTGGAGCCCTAAGAGTTACTGGACTATCTCAGAATTCTCATGAACCCAGGAGAACTTCCAAAATGGCGCCAAAAGCACAAGTCCGAAAGATTTTTCAATTCTTTATAGGATACTAGGATTACAGACAAAAATATCCATCCAAAGCAGAATGGCGATTGATAATGTTAGAAATCTCATAGCAGATTCTTCCCGATTAAATTGTGCTATAAAGCAGCTCTCATGAAATCTTCATCTATGCCTTGATATTTAAAAAGTTCTCGATTCATAAAAATGGTGGGAGAGAGCCATCTTGCAGAAAATTCAAATGATAAGGGAGTAACTGTCAGCTCATTTCGCTTTCCGCATTTTCATCAAAACTAAGAGAATATCAATTTAGAATACAATTGATTTGTTTTTTTCACATGAGTGAATATCGTTCTCCATTCTGAATTTGCAGGCACACTAATTCAGCTGAGACTGTTCAGATAATTGAAAGACGTGTGAAAGATATTGTGGTACCGACATCACAATGTCTCTGTGAATTTGATTAGATTGCTCTAATTTCGCGGCCAC
Organism: Gastrophysa polygoni; assembly: GCA_963576655.1. Lineage (NCBI taxonomy): Eukaryota > Metazoa > Arthropoda > Insecta > Coleoptera > Chrysomelidae > Gastrophysa > Gastrophysa polygoni. Next base: position 11,209,542 of record OY755084.1, read on the forward strand.
ACTGATATCCAATTTTTCCTGCATGCTCAGATAAATCACTTTGCAAATAATTCATATCAAACCCTAATCGAAAGTCTAGATAAATGACTTGTAGGAATGAAATTTTGTTTTTATCTGTTAAAATTTGTTCAACTCTCATTGTGACCCCCAATGAAGTTTTTAGAAGACAAAAGTGGAGTGAAATCCACCCAAAAAGTCTCACTCCGTTCTCGAAATATTTTTTTCGACATATAACCAGGTCCGACCTATACCTATAATATAATATAATATTTTTTATGTCTGTGAACGACATTCTTGAGTGGAGACCAAATTGTTTATTGATAAAAAACCAAAAATAACAACTTTCCAAAAACATGTTCTTCAAGAAATATTACCCCATAATTCTAAAACTGCAAGAGGTATCGTATTGATTCCTTTCAGAGTCGGAACAGATTTGTTTCTGCTTCTCACACAAGTATTCAGCATGAAATATTTTCAGTTTTTTGTAAATCGATCTAGAACGCAAGTTATCATTTTTTTTTTGGTACATATCTTTCGACAATCGACCAAATTTTTTTGTTTTTGATTTATTGTATAAAACAGGGTGTCTGAAAATCTCCTCAACAACCATTATCTCCGTTATTTGAAAACATACAGGGTGTCCTTGAAAGGTCTTTACAAAAAGCTACCACATATTCTTCAGACCAAAACAATTCGATACAAGCAAACTTACCTCAGAAAAAAGTTGCCTAGTTTGGGCGCTAGACGGCTCTGAAGTTGAAATTTTCAAATCGATTTTGCTTCATAACTTTTGAACGGCTCATGAGATTTTTTTCAAATTTGGTACGTTGGCATAGACTCATCGGGCAATGAAACTCATATCATAATCATAATGAATATCATTCCATGGGCGTAGAACTTGATTTTTTCAGTAAATAAACATCTAAAACTCCTACGCCAATGGAAAAAAATTAGTTTCAATATGAAATCTAAATTATTCAACTCATTCACTACAAAAAAGGTACTCTTGACAAAAGTCGATTCCTCTCATGGTTTCGACAAAATTTTAATTTTAGTGATTTAGAGCATAATTAATAAAAAAACGATTAACAGATATTTCATAAAAATTGTTCAAAATGTTCACCATTTTCACGTATACAAAGATTTATACGACGCAAAAAGTTGAGATGTACTTTTTGCATAGGTTATTTCTATTGAAAATAAGTAGCACTGGTTTTTTTTTTTCTGAAGACTATTATTATCTGCTCGAAAACAGTGATATTCACATTCTTGGTTTCCATAGTTTCATCTGTGTTGATTTGTCGAGTTTTATTGACGTTGATTGTTGATATCGGACTTTTCTGATTTATCACGGCCGTACAATACACCAATGAAGAATACACCGATATGTTATTGGTATTCGGATATTTCAAGGAAATGGTCGAGAGAGTGTGAGGGTGTATTCGTCAAGGTTTCCAAATCGTCGCGTACCAAGCCACCCAACCTTTGCTGCAGTTGAGAGACGTCTTCGGGAGACCGGTCATTTTGCTCCTAGAACTGGTGATTATGGAAGACAGCGTTATGTAAGGATTCCCGAAGTCGAATTAGAAATTTTAGACCGTATTGAAGAAAATCCAGAATTGAGTACTAGACGGATAAGTAATGAACTAGAAGTTTCTAGGAATGCCGTCCATGAAGTACTAAGAGAACAATTATTATACCCATACCACAAGACGCCAATTCAAGATTTAATTATCCATGATTCACAAAGTCGTCTGATGTTTTGTAGGTTCATTAATTTGCAAAGAGAAATGAATCTGAACTTTGGAAAGAATATTTTGTTCACTGATGAAGCCTGTTTCACGAGAAGAGGAATAACTAATTTTCATAATGAACACGTTTATGCAATTGAAAATCCTCATTCCATTAAAATAAACCATTTTCAACACGAATTCAAAATCAACGTTTGGGCTGGAATAATAGGAAATTTTATAATTGGTCCTGTCATACTTCCACAAAGATTAACAGGAGACATGTATTTACAACATCTACGAAATACGTTGCCAAATTTGTTGGAAGATTTACCACTCCAACATCGGGTAGATATGTGGTTTATGCACGATGGAGCTCCACCACATTTTTCGGTGGATGTTAGGAATTTTTTAAACCAACAGTACCCAGACAGATGGATAGGTAGAGGTAATGATGCACCCGTGAATTGGCCACCACGTTCTCCAGACTTAACACCGATGGATTATTTTGTATGGGGTTATCTCAAGTCTACGGTTTATAAGACCCCTGTGAATACTGTAGAACAATTATGGCAACGTATCCAACAGGCGACGAATAATCTTACAGGCGATGAAGAAGTTATGCAAAGAGTACATTTCAACTTTTTGCGTCGTATAAATCTTTGTATACGTGAAAATGGTGAACATTTTGAACAATTTTTATGAAATATCTGTTAATCGTTTTATTATTAATTATGCTCTAAATCACTAAAATTAAAATTTTGTCGAAACCATGAGAGGAATCGACTTTTGTCAAGAGTACCTTTTTTGTAGTGAATGAGTTGAATAATTTAGATTTCATATTGAAACTAATTTTTTTCCATTGGCGTAGGAGTTTTAGATGTTTATTTATTGAAAAAATCAAGTTCTACGCCCATGGAATGATATTCATTATGATTATGATATGAGTTTCATTGCCCGATGAGTCTATGCCAACGTACCAAATTTGAAAAAAATCTCATGAGCCGTTCAAAAGTTATGAAGCAAAATCGATTTGAAAATTTCAACTTCAGAGCCGTCTAGCGCCCAAACTAAACAACTTTTTACTGAGGTAAGTTTGCTTGTATCGAATTGTTTTGGTCTGAAGAATATGTGGTAGCTTTTTGTAAAGACCTTTTAAGGACACCCTGTAGAATGATGAATCAAAAAAAGTTTCGAGAGGCATCAAATAGTCCTTTTGATTGCCGTGAAACATCGTCTCGTTTATACAACCCTCAAAAAACCACCACTAACTTTTTTCAAATGTCACCGTCCATTTAATTTCGTAGAAATTTGATCTCTATTCCATTCTGAGTACAATGGTATACCATACTCTTTCTTCCATTGTTTGTTTCCGTCGAAAAAACATACACGAGCTTGGGAGGTGAGTTAATTTTGGTAAGAATAAAATCGACGGTACATAGTAACATTTTATAAACACATAGGTAGTTCAGATTTTCTTCTTACCAAAATTAACTTACCTGCCTAGCTCTTATAAGTTACTTTTTACGAAAAAAAAGTGAATGAGTACGAAGTAGAAATTCATCGTCCCTGAAATGAAATAGATGGTGATATTTGGTGAAAAAAAGATTGGGGGTGGTTTTTGAGGGATGAAAAACCGAATAAAAGTTTCACGAGTGTAATCAGAAAAAGACTAGTTGATGCCTTTCGAAGCTTTTTTCTCAAAAAATCATAGCTCTGATGGCCAGAGTACCACGCCGTACGCGAGCTATTACCGTAGGCGCCCAATTACGGCCACACAAAATCATACCATGAAAACTATAACATTTATGTCATATGTTTTCATTCTGGAAACTTTTTAGACTCCTCGCCTGAATATCCTTCTCTACATATATGTCAGAAACTCGAGATATTGATTGGGTGATATTTTTAAAATGACATTTTTTCCTCCTCATAGGAAAATGTCGCCCAGCAGGATTCTGATCGATAATAATGTACAGAAGTTACAGAATATCATCTGGTTATACCTAAAGAATACGACATACGAACTATATGAACATTTGAATTTATAACTGATTAATACTCTCAGAATGTGGTAAAATCGATATTTTCTGGTTGAAGAGATGTTTGGCAGCTTCAATATTACTAAATATTCTGAAAATCATACTCACAGAACCATCAAGTCATCCATTATTGGAAAAGCATCAGAAGCCAAATTTGTGATCAAGTTGTTGCCAATGTTTCTGAAAAATACAACAAATCAAATACCTTTCCCAGCACTATATGATATTCGTACAAAGTCAGAATCGTCACTTTAACATATGTTCAATTATTTTCTTACATATTTTCCATATGCCAATCGATGTTTATTGCCAAAAATATTGTAGCAAATGTATGGACTCTTCGATGTTGTGTTTTTATGTGACAATTATGTACAGTATATCGATTTGTTTATTAAGTGTTAATATAGGACATTAGGTATTATTACAGTCAATGCGTTAGATCTACTGCCAAAGTGAGATTTACTGTGAAGGGTCGTTATCATACAACATTCGGTTATAATATAGTTGAGAACTCACCAATTGCATTGACTCGTTTATATTTTGTAGTTATACACAAAATAATGATATTTGGGTTCGTTGATCGATATATCACCCCGAAACAATTATTTTTTCCCAGTTCAAATATTCATCTACAAAGTCGTTTTTACTTTTACCTGAGTTTTCAAAAATGTCACACATCTTTTCGAAATTTCTCGAAACCGCCCTCGGTTTTTTATCCGAATTCCATTTCGCCTATCCACTGTTTCCTCTTTGAGTATGTCTCAACAATACCATATTATTCCATCCACAACCTCATTAATTATAATAACGAATAGTGGGTGGAAAACTTAATTACTTAGAAGCTGAAGAAGTTCTAAATGTCTTCCAATGAATGAACTGCATTTGTGTGTGAAATGGATAATAATTGTTGGACACCCCGTGAAGAACAATTAGTTGAATGAGATTTCCGTGGACTGCTTTCGTTTCAACACGCAGAGTTATACGACTTGAAAAGAATATTTATAATGAATCAATGTGACAGGTATACATGGTGGAACACTATACCATAGAAAAACTTGCTAATATTCACAATACATGATCAGAATAATTTGATTACAGCATATTTTGTAGTAGGTATAACTAGTATCAAGCAATTGATGAATTCTCACTGCAGTCAAGGGACAGAATGTAGATAACATGCTAGTTTTTTTTGTCATTGCCTCAGCCCTTACTATTTCGATTGAAAACTTCACGAAGGATGATGCTCGAAAAGTCAATTCAAAAAGCTTCAAAACATCAAGAAAAACGATACACAATACAATCCTTATGGAATATGGATAGATCAGAACAATCACTTAATTTACTGTTGAAAAACTGTTCAATAACCTGTTTTACAGATTTATATCCAGCAACAACCTATTTGTTGGTGAAGTTTTCAATTTATAAACATTTCGCATCTACTGGGTATAAGGGTACATTTGTTACGAGCTAGGATATCACCAGTTTCAGGACCACTACATTTTGACGAAATCAAACTATACGGGAAAAGCGTATGTCATGTTAATGTTCAATTCAACATGTATTTTCGATTGAAGAGAGAGCAAATTATGGAACAAGAGAAGTTGCAATGGATTTACTCTCATACTCTGTGTGTGTTTCTGGTATTTCTGCTGTTGCTTCCATATCGAACCCTATGAAAACTATTGCACCTTCCAAATATGTTCCCTGAGATACTGCACAATCGCTAAGAATCAAGATCTATCAAATACTATGTAACGCTGCTAGGAAAGTTAAACTACTCTCACTATTGATGCCACCGATGTATCCTGACATTATCCGACATTATTCTCCATCTCTCTAAAAAATTTGTTCCAATCCTGAATACACTGACCAATACAGGAACAATGATAATTCTTTATGATACAGCAGTTGAACGCTCTTGCTGCTGTTACTCAGGCTCATACCTCAGACTCACTCAGAAACTCATTCACGAACATCTTACTACTATTCGAAAATAACAGCACTCCAAGACTGATAGAGTTGCTCCTCTATATGTACAGGGTGTGTCTTTACTAATACTCGTGAACTTGGGAAATTATAGCTGACTATAAATGATGATGATACTGGAGAAATGACACTATTCTTGAAGATTTTAATCCACAATACTAGACTGTCCAGTGCACAATACTAGACTGTCGAAGATTATGTATAGGTAATGTTCAAAGCTTGCTATTAATGCTGAATCATGGTCTACTGTCGAAGTGAAGCTATTCTTCCATTTGTTGCTGATACTCTTCAAGAAACTCCTACATCCCTGTCGAAGTATCACACAGAAATAAAAATAGCTGCGTCACCACCATACTGAGCGTCATACAGCGTCACCATACTGAGCGTTGACGTAACACAAGTCTACCAGAGAACGTGAGACTATTCATGCAGCTAATAATCCTGACTCTGAACTCAGATCTCGATGAATCATCCATCTTGAGTGACAGTGAGATACTGATACTGAATAATAAATCTAAACTGATTTCGTATAGAGAGCTACTGATGAAAAAGTGAAGAAAATCTTGTTGCTCTTGATACTTCCACCACTGTTTATTGCTAAAGAACTCCCAATCTCCTAATCCCCAAGTATCATACAGAAGTAATAGCAGCTCCTTCACCAATATACTTTCTAAAACAACCAAATCGTATCGAACATTGCATGTTTCTACTTGGTGAAGTGCTGCTCCATATGCTCCTATTTCAGTCACTTCTGAAAAGCCTTTCACCTGCATCTGAGCGTCATATGAGATCATTAGTAGTCGCTTCTTCATTATATACTCGGTAGATTCATCATATACTGGGTATCTTTCAAGAAGAACTCGAAAATTACTGGATTACTGAAACTAGACTTGCCGCTACTTATTTTCCTACGACGCCTCGACCACCTCAAGAACTGCTTATCACACAACAGCAATGGGTAATCATTCGAAAGTTAGTTTGGCCTCGAACATGGGATTGAGAAAATGAAGAATACTCTCGCTGCTGACTCCCCCAGAAATCATTCCACCTTTATCTACGTATCATACGGAAGTAATAGTAATTGCTTCTCCATGATCCCATGCAGTTGTTCAAGAACATATCGATGATAGCGTAAAACTACTGAGGTGGTGAAACTATTGTTGACTCTTCTCGTCCATCCACATACATACTATTTCAGAACAACAGCAGTTGTTCACCATTACACTAAATTTTCTAAAAAAAAATATAACAAATTGAATCGAATATAGCATACGTCTACTAGGGAAAGTGAAACTACTCTTGCTGCTGCTACTTATGCTCCCGCTGCTACTACTACTGTGCACGGTCCTGCAGGATACTCACAGGACCTCGAGGTGGGCGAATCCCGCCAACGCCTCGAACGGGACGCGGCTAAGACGGTTGGCGTCGAGGCGCAGGTTGCGCAGCGACGTCGCCGCGCCGCCGAAAGCGTCCTTTTCCACGCGCCGGATGTCGTTGTTGCCGATGTGTCTGGTGACGCGACATTCGTTCGTGAAGTATTAACGGGGCAAACGACATGGGGTGTCAGAGATTTTTTGATGAACGACAATGATTGAACGTGAAATGTCGCATGGTAAATCTTTCGTATACCTTCCTTCCTGATCTTTCAATTTTAGAAAAATTACTAGATTTAGAAAGTCATCCATTATTTTTAGAAAAAAAACCATGAAAATTATATAGATGTTCAATCATTGTTGATCAATCTGTACATAGCACATTTAGACATGCTCTAACGTACACATGGAAGAATACCTACCGTACGTGTATTTTGTTGATGAACATGCAGTCGAGTCGAACCAAGATGTTTCATATGTAATAATACGCGACATAATACGATTCTAGTATGCAATTATGTTTAAATTTTCAATAGATCGATCGAATCAACGTCCAATCAGTGTTGAAGCTCCTTGAAGGACATATACTTGGGAGTTCAATAATAATGAATAATAACTCGAAATCGAAAAATCACCCTAATTCTCGGTTATGGAGACTGTAAAAGTCATAGAATATGGTATATTCAGAGCCGATTTGATGACATTTATCTACCATTGAAATATCTCCCTTGAACTGTGGAAAACCCTGTATAGTCGAAATATTCTAGAAGGGGGTTGACATCGACAATTGAAAGAAAAACATATCAAGAATTGAAGCTCAACTGAATGATATAAATTTCCTCTTACACATTTTTGTTAAATTGTCCTGCCACTTTTTAAATACCGGTTAATCATTCTGCAAATACCTGATAGCGTGTTTCTTATGCCACTGAACAAACATATCAAAAAATTACAGTGTCAACTCAATGATAACTTTTTTCAATAATTCAAGTTGTGAGAATTTCGGAATGTGTAGAATGGTCCACATATATTATCTCTACCGATATAACTTGGACCTGCTGAATCCGACTCAAGCTGGGACTCACGGTTGTTCTGCTATGCTTATTTCAGTGTGATTTTGTTCGAGAAACTAACTAAAATGAACTCGTAAATGAGCATCTCACATCAATCAATCAAAATATTCAACGAATGAAACATTTTGGTTCCCTGTAAATATGACTCGATGACATGGAAGAAAAAAGTCCAATCAATTATCATCATTTCAGGATTCATCAGGTTTTGGAAAATGAGGATTAGTAATCAGTTAGTCACATGATGAGTGTGTTGGTTCATGAATATGCTAGTGTTTCCAGTATTGTCGAAACTGAAATAAATGAGTAACATCCTTGGAAGAAACCGAGATCAGAACAAAGGATTGTAAAATTGCCTGAAACAAATTATGGTGGCACATAAAAGTAAATATAAAATAGCATGTGGGCTGTGTGAATGAACTAATAAAATAACAATAATTTATTGATATAATTGCATTTTCTTGTTGTTCCTCAAAACTGCCTTTTTGTCTAGACGGGACCTTGAAAAAACTCTACATCGTTATTAGTTGTCCGAAGGAATACAGGGTAGTTCAGATTCAACTGTGTGAATATTTATTTTGACAAGATATTCTACTCATCGCTCTGATTCGAATAATATAAATACGCAACAATATATACCTACCTGAAATTTTGAGAAACATACAGGTTGTCCAAATTTACACATATGAATATTATTTCACCATTACTTTTTGAAATAGGCACTTGATCCGGCAAAACTGCCTTACTTGAGTGGTTGTTTTTAAAACAAGTGTCATTCAAATAAAATATAATGTCTTTGTCTTACGTTTTTCTCAAGTTTTGAGAATCTTCGTTCAATTTTGAATAGAATGAGGATCCTAATTCTAGACATATTCAGGATAATGGAAAATCTCAGATAACGTGGAATTTTTTTCATCAACTCGAAAATTTCACTCAAATCACATTCAGAAATAATTGTTTGATAACTATTTTCGCCAAGACTCTCATTCAAGATCTGTGAATTCGTTCCTATCCAGAATTAAATGAAGAATTTGAGAACGTGAGTGTGTTGTCATGGAATAATATCAATGCAACCTCATTGCACGCCACTGGTATGTCGCATTCAAATTTGAATGCAAGATTCATTTTCGTGAACTGTGGCACCTCGTATCTTTCTTGATAGTGAGAGAAATATGTCTGTATATTTTCCAGATCAGAACGATAAGGAGAATATCTCGTCAAAATATTCCGTGTTCAATCTGAACCACCTTGTATAATTAACTGGAAATATCTGAGAATATTCTCGATGGAAGTGATGCCAGGGAACTCGTATTTCAAGGAAAAGTTATAAAGTGTCAGGAAATGTGAAATGTGACAGGATAGTTCGGTATATCTATGGAAATATACGAGTCGTAAAAATTTGTTATGACTGACAGGACATCCAAAGAAGTGTAGACAGGATGAGGAATCGACAAACACTTGTTGACAAATTTATTTCTCCAGCATGAATGTCTATATCGATAAATTTTCTATTTTCTAGGTCTAGCAAATTTGTAGGACAGATTCTGAAAATAGAGGTGATGAAACGAATTTGTTTTCACCAGAAACTCAAAGTTGTTGATTATAGAGGCTGTTACAAAATCGATTATATGCAAGAGGAAATATTGAATGATAACGTTTGAAAAATCTCTTATCGATATCAGATTTCTCGGGTTGCGAAACTCAATTTTAAAATTTCTGTTTGTCCATATCTCTATATATATAAACAAAAGATGATAATGTAAATCTGTTTCAGCGATCACACTTCCGATAAAGACTTTCTTTCCCATGTAAACATGTTTCTATCTCTGATGCTCTAAGATATAGCAATAGACGAGAAAAGTATGATGTCAAAAATGTCGTTCCAAACAAAGAATTTGAAATTACGTTGACGATTCACCTATTTTGCTTACACCTTCAGCACAGAACAACAAAATCAAAGATTCACTATATTCCAATTATAACAAAATGAACACAATCGTATAACACCAATCGATGCGACTACAAGAAAAGAACAAATTTTCAACAGAAAAACATCAGTCGTAATGCAAGCCCTCTTGTCAAAGTAAATCATGAATCAATTGAACAAGTTTCGAGTATAAAATTTCTAGGTGTAACAGTTGATGAGAAATTGACTTGGAGAAATCATATCGAAATTCTGGTTAAGAAATTAAGTAGCATCAATTTTATCATCAGACAGCTGAAAGGCACTGTATCGTCAGATGTTCTCCGAATGGCATACCATGGTTTGGTGTTGTCAGCACTTGCATACGGCTTGATTTTCTGGGGTAGTTCATCATATATTGACAAAGTATTCATTGCGCAGAAGAAAATTATAAGATGCATGATGGGTGTTCGAAATGATGTTTCATGTAGAGTTTATTTCAAGTCCCTGTCAATTCTTACTTTACCGTCTCTTCATATATATCTTTTGATTATGAATATCAGAAAACAACAAGATAGTTACGTCAAAAGTATTGAGGTTCATGATCACAATACACGACATAATAATGACATTAGATTACCATTCTCTAGGCTCAGTGTTGGGCAGAACTCTCCAATATATCAAGGAATTATATGTTATAATCATTTCAATAGGGTTTTTGGAGAAATAAAGAATTTCAAGATATTCAAAACAACATTATTCAATTATTTATGTGAGAATACATTTTATTCGATGGAAGAGTATCTCACAGCTAGGTGATGATATACATGATTTTAATCTGTTAGTAAGTGTGTAATCTATTGGTGTTTTCATTGTAATTTTGACTATATTTTTAATTTTTAATATGTATATGTATTTCTTTGACTAGTCTGATAAGGTTTCATGTTGTATCCGATACATGTATGAAATTTTCAATGATGAATAAATTCTTTCTTCTCCTTCTTCTTCCAATAAGCTGAATTTATTTGACAGGTGTTTGTTCGTAATCATTTTTTTGCCAATAATAACATTTGTGACGTTTCAAAGGCTCCTCGTCTATAGTGAGAAACGGAAAAAAACTAGCCCTACTGTAATCGAATTTGTAACAACCACACCAAAATGGGAACGTTCAAGATTCCATATTCTTTTTCAAATATTAACTTGGAACAACTCTATGAAATATCTGATGGAAAATTCGCCATACCTAGTATCTATAATAAACATACAAAATGGAGTCGTCTTCCGTAAATTCTAGATTGCACTTCTGGAAGGATGAATTTTTTTTCTTGGTTTGGCACCAAAGGGTCGGAAATAATAATATCATATTCCAAACCTGTTGGTTCAGCCATACGTAATAGATCGAAATGAAAGCAAAAAACCCTATATATCACGGAAGTTTTCGGTAATACAATACCATTTCCTCGATACCCCATTTCGAATGTTTTCCAAAACCAATATGGTAAGTGGCAAGAAGTTTATGGACGGAAACGTCTATATCAAACCGAAAGAAAGCATATTCTGTTTTTTTCGCGTTTTCCCTCTCAGTCGGAATGAAAGAATCACAAGCAATACAGAATTTCTCATTGTACGATTTCTTCAAACTAACAATCAATCTAGCTGAAATAATGTGTTCAGGAATGATATATTAAAAAATCTCTCGAAGGATGAATGTATACCCGATATACCTGATATACGTGCTTTTTCTATAACAATAGATAAATTCATCTTATGTATAGTGACGCCAATGAATATTTAGGTATCTATATCTATTTATACTTTCAACAACATATATGGAGCATGATTTCCTTTGGAATCGTATATACCGGGTAAAAACGAAATCGTGTTACTATGATTCACATGGAAGGGAAATTATTATACCTTTTATGGTTCTCCCGGAAAAACCTAAGCCAACAAACTGATAAGAGTTTTTTTGGGAATTTGGAGATTGAATGAATCTCTTCATATTTTTCCTACATTCTGATATAGCTTGAAATTCTCTTTTCCATGACATATTACAAGATGTAATTTATTTTCGATATGGCAAAGCAGAATCGTCACGTGCTCGATCACGAAATAGTCAATTTGATAAAATCTGATGATTTTCGTGTATAAAAAAAACGCTAAAGTACAAAATACCGTGAAATCGATGAATTTTCCAAGTCGAAGGTATGAATTTCAAAAAGAAAAGAAAATTGGAACACAATATGAATTCGAAAGGTGAGATAATTTTTATGGACCCTCCTTCAGTATATATAAGTGGAGTGGATATTGAATCCACATTATTTCAGTTTCATATTTGAGGTTCAAGATGTTGATTCTACATCATCATGACCATATTATATTCCAATATCATTGGAATCATAGATTCATTCTAATGGTTCGACATATCAGTCTCTAAAAAAGTATCTATGGAAGTTACCTGAGTGTTGATTCTAGATATAAACAATATTGATAGAATATGAGGCTACAGTGTTATTGCTCTCGATGCTACTGATATTACAGAGCGTTATGAAAATCATGTAAATAATCCAATATCAGCCTAATATGTGAGAATAAATTGAATAATGGATGAATCAATCCAAACAAAATCTTCAAAATCGAATGAAAGCCGTTCAAAATAATATCAAGATCAAAATTATGATAAATTTATGGTGGCGGTAATTCCTTTCATCAGTCGCCAGTGTATAATCAAGTAAACGCAGAGAAAAGAAAACTTCCAACCACCAGCCAGATGTTTTCCCAGTGAATTCACCCCCGAACACCATTCATCTTTTTTAAGTTGATTACGATGTAGATTATTATGAGTGGCCCAGCCTATTCGTCAAATTAAAACAAGCGGCTCTTCGGGAAACAACGTTTCAGCGCCCTCTAGATCCTTCCGAAAATTGATGAAAGTGTAAATGAGGGAATTAAAACGGGGAGCAAGATGACAAGGAAGTTCCTGTATCCAGGAATGAATGCGGGGTTTTTTTTTCTGCACAATTCTGGTCAAGCATATTGATATAATTTTTATTTTGTTCCCTTTACGCATTTATTCCAATTTGATATGTATAACTTCGTTCTTTTCTATCTATTATTACATTTTACGGAGTGTTTTCGGTAATGACTATTTCATTTGACGATTTTACTGTATTTATTATATGATATCTTGTATTTCTGTTCGAGATTCATAATTTGTCTACAGGAATTTCATCTCATGACAATATATAACATCTATCATATCTATCTATCTTTAGTTAGAACTGAACTGATCAGAAAAAACAGGTACACCTGTTTTCAGGTATGATCACTTAAGTTCTATATATATATATGTATACATTTGATCCATGCTCATGCAAATTAGTCTTAATACTTTCAGATTTTTTGGAAGTGACTAAATTATCTCGAAAGGTTTTTGCGATTTTTTGTTTCTTTCTTTTGAATATTTAGTTTCAATTCCAAAATTGGGTTAGCTTTCAGATGTTATCACAGAAATCAACAAAGCGAAAGCAAATGTGAACAACGCTTTTCAATCAGATATCCACCAGAATACGAATCAAAGTACATTGCTTTGGTAATGATGATTTTCAGTCAAAACATTGGTGATTGAAGAATGAAAAAAATTTATTTACATCTTTTATTTCTTGTTATTGTGATCCAAAATGAACATCTCAATCACTTCTCACGTACCAGAAGCTACAACCAATTGAAATCGAATGAAATTACCAAATTTCCCGTTCCTATTTTTGATCACCTCATGTCAAACTAACGGAGAAGTTTTTACGAGATTGTTGTAGAAAAACTAGGAAAAATACTTCATTCGGTTTCTTTTTGAAATGAAAGTTGGTTGATATTTTCACAGTCAACAAACGTTATCAGTAGAGTTGTTCCAAGTTTGTATATAATGTCTTGTTATGAAAATGTATGGAAAAATCGCTTACAGAGTTTGAAGTTTCCCCAGCGGTTCCAAAGCTTCCTTTGGTATTTCTTTGAGATCACAACCTTGCAGCAATCTGAAAAATAACTATTTTCAGCTATAATATAATAAGTGATTATCTCGCTGATTATTTTCGATGATATTTCAAGCGAAACCGAGCTGGCAGGACGAGTTAAATCTGCCACTTCGGTTTCACGAGATATTTCAGCGATTAGGACGATATATTTGACGAGAGGATACAATGATCGTCTCTCCAACGAGATTATCATACATTTTGATGCAATTCCAATTTGACAGTTTTGAATTGTCAAAACTGACAGATATCGCTACTCGTTCGAAACGGAGCAAATAGATAATTTCTTTTGTTTTTATCATCGCTGTGATAGTAACTATGCATTTCCAGGAATTTCATTGGTTCGAATTCGAATTAATTATACTCTCAACATTATGAAGTTTTCTGATGCGGACATTATTTTGAGTAGTGTCGTTCATTTCCATTCTATTGGACATTGCTCTACACAGAAAATAATCCTTCAGTTTGATTCGTTGGACCACCCTCCCTCGCAAATATTGTCATCATTCCTTCTGATGAATTATGAACTGATGAAATTACCGAGAGTTTGAACTCATCAAAATATCAATATCACCGGAATTCGCTTTACATAGATGAACATTTAGTGAAATTGGTAGGTTCGGTTTTACCCTATGTAACACACAATACCTGAGAAATTCTTCTGTTTTCAATAGTTGATGGTGATCTAGAACTAAATAAACAACCACCTCGACAATCACAGATTGACAAAGAAATGATCGAAATCAATATAAAATTTTGACATTTTATCAACATTGAATTTTCGTTACTAAACATGTACATGTACATGTACAGGTTGTAGGACATGATATTGAATTCTGAATGATTTTAAAGTCTAATCTATGCCAGGATCATACTGGATTACATTTGAAGAAATACCCAAAATCATTAGGTATTGGAATGAATTGGCATCAATTGACAAGTGACTCAACATTTTGACATGTAACCATCGGTCCCCATGGCATCCGAAAAATAGATCTGATAATGTTCAGTCTAATGAGAACCTACAATCATCAGATAGGTATATGGAAATAAGGAAACATAACATAACCTGATGATCATACTATCATACGATAGAAGTGAAACTATCATAATCAAACAAAATTTCATAGGAATAGTGCAATGAGAACTTTCGAAATACCAACTTTTTCAATGGAGAATGCACCGTCCCTCGTAACTCCTCTCATCTAAGTATGAAATTGCGCCCTCAGCATCGTCCATGCACGTAAACGGGCCAAACTACGACCTGCATTACAAGCCGTCATGCCCTATATTAACCCTCCCTCTGCCTCTTTCCACCCCACGATGATATCGCGCCATGCAATCCGTAGATTCCGATGTCTTATATGCAAATTGGTGTTTTCATGGGCTTTTATTGAAGGAAAATATGAGCGATGTTGGAACAGAATCACGTACGTAAGTTTGTCTTCGAGAGATTTCCTCAGGACGTGATTACTATCTCAAAGTCCGTCATCACAGGATTCAGTTTTTCATATATTTTCTGAATGAGAAATTGTACTCAGATTTCACTGTACTTAACATGCAAAACAGCAGCACAGAGTTTGATAGCACAACTAGATGAAAACATAGAACAGATAATTTAAGAGCGCCTTGAAGGGTTATGTAGTCGAGGCCAGATTAGGCTAATGTTGGTGTTCAAAAAATGTACTTGATATAAAATACAAATTATAGTTCTCATATATTTCATGTACCCCAAATAGGTTCATCTGTTGTTGAAATGACCGATGCATGTTGGTACATTAATTGAAGTATTCCAGAAATATCTCTGTTAATACACAATCAATCAAACCACTACAACAGGAATGCACGAATGAAAACTGATGGATATTTGTAAAGTTTTAAGTAAACTTCATGAAATTATAAAAATTCAGATACAAACTCATTATTTTTATTTCACTCCGATTGGAGATTCGAAAGTAGACTATAGGGCATGCCCACAGCTAACTCTGTTACTGTCACACAGCATTTGATTTCAATCTCGAGGAATGGCATTTTTTCACTAACAAATTTGTTTTGCTGAAAATTTGGTGAATTGAATGGGAAATGAGTCGATTCGTTTCGAGATGAATTCATCAGAAATTGATAATATCATCGAAACAATAAATTCTAGAATTCTAGCATGCAGAGGAAACGGCTGAGGAGAAACCGATTTCTTTGAAAGTATTATCCCGGATTGATTATTTGTTGTTTTTTTTTTTGAATCGAAAATAGATGACATATTGCAGTTTGAATATTTTCACGTTGGAAACTCATTTTGAACGTATTCAATGAATAATATCGAATCATTGTTCAACTCTTCTTTGGTTTACCGAAGTTGGAGAGAGGAGAATAACCACGGCTTCAGGCAGAAAAACCCTTGATCCGTCCCTGAAGTTTTTCGGCTTGTTTGAGATCCAAAGGGTTGGTGGAAAGAAACTCGTTGGTACAACTTTTTTTTATTATATCTACCAGCGTCTCTGTGGATGTCATATTAAATCCCGCAAAATGCAAATAAAAACTGATTCACTTTCGACTTTTTCATTTTCTTCTTTTCATTTCAACAACGTGTTTGTCTGATTATTGCATTTTCAAGTTCAATTCTATCAATTATGTTGTCCATTCCCTTCTTTTCAACCATGTGAGGTATTCTGAAGTTGAAGATATAAGATAATTGTAGATGGAGGGTTCACTTTGGTGATCCAGAATCAACCAATATTGTCATTTATGACTGAGAGAAACATTTCGTTTCGTTCTACCCGCGTATAATGGTAATTATTCGACGCTCGTTGAAGGATATACTGTCATTCAATGCAAAAACTGTTAATTCTCTTTCGACCCCCGTATAACTAACTGACTCATTCCACTTGGCTTGCAACCAACCAGTTCGCTTCGGATCCTGTTATTTATTATGATAAGCGCAGTGCATGCCCCGGTTCTCTTTGCCGCTGGATCTTATGCATTTCTGATTTATAAAGATGAGATTCCAGCCCCGTGCAAGGATAGAGAGATTAGGCCATAAAAGAAGGTCCGGGGATGTTGTTGACCCGCTCTCTTTGA
Organism: Gastrophysa polygoni; assembly: GCA_963576655.1. NCBI lineage: Eukaryota > Metazoa > Arthropoda > Insecta > Coleoptera > Chrysomelidae > Gastrophysa > Gastrophysa polygoni. The sequence continues at coordinate 11,226,749 of OY755084.1, forward strand.
ATCAATCACTTCCAACGCCGTGCCATTTTAAAACTCATGTTTTATTCAGATCTGGCGGATAAAGAGTACAATGGTTGGTGCATACCGCATAATGGAGAAAAATTATTAGAACATGCGGAGTCGTTTGGAAATTCATTGAGTTGCTGTTTGTTTCACCGACCTCGAAAAAGTATGTATACATGGCGTTTCGTAACATGTGGAACGCACTCTTAAGGATGATAGAGTTTCTCAAAAAAATTATAGGTTTCTATAAACCTGTCCGAAACTTTTTTGTTTCCGAATTACAGAGTGTTGAACTTTCAAGATTTTCGAATATCATTGAGTAAATTTAGTTCGATTAAATCAATGAGAATGAGCTCAGGAACCATATCCTATATTTGTAGCCATCAATCAAATTATTATTATATCCAAATGATTTAACAATTGAAATGAATTGAACTTCAAAGCCCTACCCCGCTTGAACGTCCAGGTTACAGAATATACAACTGTGAACAGTGGATCTCTGGAAAGTAAATAAGTTTGTTCATTCGAGATAGTATATCTGATTGATCCTTTATATTCTAGTCGAGTGACAAACATTTTTGATCGACTGCTTGATTCACGATTCCGACGTAAAAATGAACTTCTTGATGTTTTCTATTCCGTACCAACTGCGATATGAAATATCAACCTATTCCTTACTGTCAACTAGTGAGGAATAAGAATTCATGTACAAAGTATTTCATTCACTATATTCAATGGGGGTTGAAAAGAGTCATATTTCGTAGAAGCCTTAGTAGAAATAATAGAATTCTATGTCAAATGAGAGCAAATGACCAAAGCGTCAGAAATGAGGGGCGGAAAAATTGAAGGAGGTTGCACGTAGAGAAAAATCTCATGAAAATTCGAATATAGTCAATTTTATATTATTGGGCAGAAGTAAAGAAATAGAAAAATTCTAAATATTGAATATCAAAATTAAAATATAAAATATTAAATCTCGAGGAGAAAAAATTAATGTTGTTATCATTTGTGTTATTATATTTATTGATGAAATACAAATGGAGGATTGTTACAAAATGTACGGAATGTACGATTACCGTGCTGTCTTATGATTTTCCTGATGCTGTCTCTAAATGAACAGGGAATAAAGAATTAACCATGTGGAACACCCGAAATGTAGTGATTTTCTCACAAATGTTTGACAATTGATGGAATTCCATAAAATTTTCATTTCTAAACTGGCAACCCTTTTCGTTTCGTTCATTCCTCACACACGCTGAGAGAATGTATTATTTCCAATAGTTTTTCATGTAGTCAACAAAGTCGAAGAATAAATTATCGGCGAGTATCATTTGTGCCCCTTAGCAGCCAAATACTTACATCAGAAATTCAATAATTGTTACTTGTTGGCACTGCAGCGTCTTCGTAAATCAAACACCCGGTATACGGATATGAGAAAGAAGCTAGCGAATCCTCTACTAAATAAATCATCACGATTCTCAGTTTCGTTTCGAAAGAGCGGAATGAAGATTGCACAGCTTAGTCGATTCCGACTACAACAGAACGCCTTGCATAAATATCAATATAATGGTGTAGAATCGTCAGTTTTATGGCTGTTTCGCAAGAAATATACCACAACCTAGTATGAATTCATATTATTGAGATATTCGCCGAGGTGTATAGATGTTTTATGCATTCTGTTCGAGTCTACCTATCTTTTGGTAAATTATACTCGAAAACAAGTATACCATTCACTGAATAGTTATTATGTAACAAGTGTTATGAATGACCATTCAGCAACGAGGAGTTTACAACCGCGTTGAATTCTAAACTTTTTCTCAACTTCCGATGGCTGTCAACGTCAATTCGAAGTTAAAGACCTTGCATTAATCTTTTTTTTCCATACTAATTTTTGGAGGTCCCAGTTATATTTTTATTCTTCTAGAATATGTGAACAAGAGAAGATTGGGTGAGTGACATTTTTGGGCAGATCACAACCCTGTCCTGGCTACAGATATATTGATATAGTTATAATTTTGATAGTTTTGCTTTTTTGTATTGAAATCTGAGTAGTTTACAGAAACGGTGGAGTGGTCTTTCAATAAAAGTGTATATCAAAAAATTTAGATCCAAAGTTTCATCTTGATAACTTCTACCAGGAAGATGTCTGTTTGTCAACCGACAATTAGTTAAACCCTTCGACCATAAAACAAAGTTGACCCAAAGTAGAAAAAAAAATATTAATGATTGTTCTGTTCCCAAAAAGATTCACACGAGAAATTGAATCAAGGAAATATTCGAATATCTGGTAGAACTGTGAGATGAATAATTTCCAAAGCCTGCTAGAAATTGTACGGTCTGGCTGCTCGAAGTGATTATGTATTAATTATGGCGCATTGGAATGAATTCGCCAAAATTTCAGTTGACTCTATGAAAATGCTCAAAGAATGGAGAATTTTCCTCTGATTTGATTAGTTTTATCTTCATTCCCAGTGAAAAATGTGGATCATAGTAATACTTCCTTCAGTTCTAGTTTTCCTGATTCGACTGACCTAGAGACATCTTCCTGTAGAGGATATCAAGATGAAACTTCGGACCTGAATATTCGATGTATTCCTCCATCTTTATTTTCCACAATTGTAGTACACAGTGAGATAAATTCACCAAAAAATATATATAATACTTATGTATACGGAGATGTACCAAATATGGGAAAACGCGGAAGATCAGGTGATCAATGTGATCAATCCTAAGTACAAAGTACAAAATACAAGGGCTATCTATTGATAGGCTAGAGAGCTCATTGAGTAGAATATTATGGATTTTTTGTTTTTGGAAATCGGTCGACGGGTTTCAAATCAAGATTGTTCAGCCTATTGAAATCGCACACATTTATGTATGACCTAGGCCTTCTAGCACACATTTGACTTTCGTTTCAATAGTCAGTGGTGATACACATGCGGCCGGCATCAATCAAGGAACAACATTGTGAGTCTCTGGCTGTAGCATTTATAGAGGCATTGAAGACGGAGTCTCATATCCGATACAATGACTATAAATGCCGGAGTTCCACAAAGATCTGTCTGGTATTGTTCCACATCAATTATCTGCTATATACTAGCTATATACTAGGTATACTTCGTACTGCCTTCTCATCTAGATGATTTGATGATCTCATTTGATGAGGCCAGAGGTACAAGACAGAGACAGGTCGAATACAGGTCGTTTGAGAACTGAAAGAAGAGTTCAATACATCAAAAACTCCAACCCGCCAATGCCAAACTGCCCAATATGATGTCTGTTCCTATGAAATCGTCAATATTCATGCTTGGTATCCAGTTTGTGTACGATATTGTAGTTCAGCGAACAGACCATTTGACTTCTCTGGAAAAACTTAGCAAGGTGGGTGTTCCTTCCGTCTTTTATAGATATTTCCATAGTCGAGCGATTCTATCCAGACAAACTAGACTACCTCAGGCTGGTCACCCCTATATTGTCAGGCTCTAGACTGGTTGAACTCCGCTCTACCAAAATTCATTTATGAACGCAACGGTAAAGTTGTGGAATTCGCGATGTCCAATTTCTAACTCAGGAGACGATTGAATAGCGGTTTATTTCGACATATTAGGTACATTAATTAAATAAATGGAATACTGAGAAGTTCTCTGTCAGGCGGTTCATTGCTGTTTTTGACAAGCATATAAAAATGAAAACTCGACTACGCTCACGATATAGTCTCACTCATTGTGAGAGAATAAATAGCCCCGGACACGTCCCACCACACTTAATAAATAGTATATTATATAGTACTCCCAGTTAGTGTGGTCCACAACCTAACCTCGTAAATTCGATTCTGTCCATTCAACCGTCACACAACACACAATGTTGTGGAAATGTCCGGCGATATAGGACGTGTCACGTGTCGTATATACGTAATAAATGGCCGAAATTGGTTTCAAAGGATCGTAATGAATATATCAATGAATCCATGCGTGCTGTATAATGGGCATTATGTCGGTTAACAGATTGTTATGGATTTGTTGTGGATGAGAGAGTGGACTCAGAGAACCAACTGGTCAGAAGCTGTACTTTGTGCACTAGTGCAAAATACTGGGTGCGGTTAAAGTCAGTTTATTTTATTTATTGATTATTCACATAACTCACTGTACGGCAGTCGTATATACTAGCAAATACAGCCGAGGTCCTTTGCTGAGTCGCGTTCTGAGACTCTCATTATGACCTCGACAGAGTTAACTGACTTCTGTCGCACTTCTTCTAGTACCACAAAATACTACAACCTCAGAATTTCTAAAATCCATTCACATGATTAGGCACACATTTTCAATAGTTCACACAGTTCAGTTCATTTTTCAAACAAGTTCAATAGTGAATTCAGTGAAGCAAATGACAGTTTTGTTCACTTTCAGAAAAATTATTTTATGTACCACGTAATCAAAGATTTTTCATCATAACTAGGTATTTATTTTCAGCGAGAAAAAAACAGAGAAAAAAACAAAACTATTGAATTGGTAAAAAGATACTGATCATTCATTTTCCATATTCATTGGCTTATGTTCTGCCTTAGCCTGAGATTCTTTAGAATTCAGTAGACAATGAAACATTAAAAAATGAATAAATATCGACATATATGAAAAATAAAATAGGGTTACCAAATCCTTTCAGCGCACTGAAAGGATAATTACACTGATGCATAATTCCATTGTGCCTAGCCACTTAGGATATACCTCCACAGTGTAGACCCCTTTTATAATGATAAGATTATTAGAATCTAGAGAATACAGCATAAATTGATCATTTTCATATGAGTGTAATGTCACATATCAGAAGACTAAAAAACTTATCCTGAGAAGGCAGTTTTTCGACATCTGTTTTATATATAAAATTTTCAACGAAATAATAGACTCCCCATACTGTACATGTTTTTCCTCTTGAATTGCGCTATAGATACCTTATGCGATACCGGCTACTTTTCGTACCTGGTAGGATGACCACCAATTACATGTCTAATTCACCACTATATAGATGTATAAAAACCTGCAATTGTTTAACTAGTGAAGACCTTGACATCTTCTCGACCAGATTTATAAGTTTCAAGAGAAAACTGAAGTCTGTGCTGGAAAACTGTCAGTTGACTTTTCCATTTTAATTTTCTTCTTGTAGTTCCCCACATTTGTTCCCTCAATATTGCACAGTATAATTATTATCTGAATTTTCCAGTTGATAATTTCGAAGAATGTAGATTTCTTTTTCTTCTTTTCTATTTTCATTGTTAACATCCTCGCTACTGTTAATTACTCTCTTAAAAATTATGTCATTTTCCATTGTGTAAAATCAAACACCTACATTTTAAACAACTGTTACTATTTGTTCCACAATCTAGAATACTATTTCTTACAATTATTTTATATTACAGAATGTCATTATGTAATTTAGCATAGTCTTGTCTTAGTTCAATCAATTATATGTAACCTTTATGATTCAGTCACTGGATAGTCTCATCTATCTGTTGAATCACCTAAATCTCTAAATGAATAAATGAATGAATAAATAAATACTCACAGTCTTTTGAGGAATAAATTCTTCGAGAACGCATTTGGATCGATCAGCTCCAGCTTATTGTCCGATAATATCCTGAAACAAAAAAAGCTTTCGAGTGTTCATTCGTCAATCATCGTTCATTCCGTATAGAAAAATACAGCTTGTGAGCCCGTATCACTTTTGTTCAATTGAGAGTTAGCAACCACTATATAATTAGTTCAACGAAGGCGTCCATTCTGAGTGAGATTAGAAACGACAGTAAATTTTAAACGATATCTAGTGGTAGAGCTTTGTATCGCGTGCCTCAATCTGCATATTCTCAGCCTCGTGTAGTGGTCATTGTCCATCGATAGGCATATTTGCATACAGTGCACGTTGGACAATTCAGTAATTCGTTTGTTATCGAAATAGACAAGGTGGCGTGTCGAATGAATGGTATATTATGTATCTGTCTCCCTGAAGGTCGCACACTGGACAGGAGAGATTATGTAGAATGCAGATATTAAATCCAGATAAACGTATCATGTATTTGTAATTTGCTACTTTGTATCCCCCACAATTGCTTTAGCTGTCACAGACCATGCTATATTGAATGTACGTACTCATCAAAATATACAGAACATAAATATTCTAGTACAGTGTGGTCAAAATTCGATTGAATGTTACACAAAAACCGATCAAGGTTTCCTGGTGGTTATCGCAAAAAAAACAATGGCGCAAACCGCGAGTGCTTATCCTTTCTGGCTGGAATGAATGACACATTCTCAAAAGGCATTCGTTTGAGCAGACTTCTTTAGTGATGGAAGCACAATTAGGCATGCCACAGTTTTCGAGTTATCAACCTGAATGTCGTTTTTAGAGATGAAACGCACCCAATGAATTATCCTCCTTTTCGATCACAATTTCAATAAGCTTTCCAGCGATGTATCACATGCGATCACATGGTATATTTCATTGAAGAACAAGTGGTTGCTTTTTAGAAAAATCTATATTCACGAAAAGCTGACAAAAAGTGATGACCATGTATGAGCGTTTGATCAAATTCACAAGTATTTATCTATGATCATCATCCAATTTGATAGACGGTGACAGTTAGAAATATTCAGTTTGACTTATGTACGATATTGTTTTCTTTCATTATCTTCTTCAAATTACATTTCGCATTGTGTGTCTTTTGATTTTTCAGCTTTTTGTGGGATTTTATCTCTTCGTTTCTAAAAATTATTTCAATATATTTGTATATTATATATGTATATTTTTTGATCTGCCCCAAAATGTCACAGCGCTTGAAATTAAACCTTTAGATACCTAAGGGAGGAATTCTCTATTTGTCAGTGACACCTTGTTTTTTGAAAATTTGGAAATATAAATATATTTAATAAAAATAAAACTTCTACTCATCTCAGATTTTTATCTTGCGAAGAGACGTGTTCTCATTTCGTTGAGAACGAGAGCAGATTCGTTCCACTGAGATAAGTGGAAGTTTTATTTTTATTGAATATATTTATTAAATATAAACCAATTTTATTCTCATTCAGTTTTCCTGCAGGAAAAATAAACACTCCTGCTGGGACAGTCGCTCAGTTGACGATGAATAAAGCTCGGAATAATCTCTACGTTTTCGGCGTCGCGCAAATCAAATCAAAATCAAAAACGATAACTGTAGGCCAAATGAGCGGGAAGATTAAAAGGGTGCCGACATTTTTACTACCTTGCTAATTTTAAACCCGCCGAAAATCCGTTAACTCGAGCCGGATGACGAATGAACATCGGGAGATCAATCTGGAATGTCGGGATTCTCGGAATTCGCGTTGGTATACACTGGTCAACGTTGGAAATAATACGGAAAGCGATGGGTCGATTATTGAAAATTCGCTGGGTAGGATAGGAAACGGGTCAGTTAGTGAAAGTACAGGGTGCCTCAGTTTTGAAAAGGGATTAGAAGAACATTTATGGAAATATGTCTTGATTTCAATTTATAATACTACCGTGTCTCTACCCTACCGTACACTGTTTCGTATAATCACTTAGGATGATTTGTTGTAATAGTTAAATTTCGTGGATTACTTTCTAGGTTGTATCAAATTGATAGATGTCATGATTGATAGATATCAAATACTGTCTGTAAGTCTTTCGAGGAGGTGGTAAATTCATTTTCCAGCTTTTTGTGGGATTTTCTGTTTCTAAAAAATAGAGTAGAGAGAAAATCCCACAAGAAGCTGGAAAATGATAGATGTCAGTTGTAATAGACACTAGAGTAACATCAAAATGTATATTCAGCTCAAAGTCAGGTTTTTTATTAGATATTTTCCTCACAAACAAAGAACGTTTTTCCGACTTCGAAGAGGGAGACCTTTTCCACACGAATACCGGGTGTCCCAGAGCTTTTAGGCCAGCAGATATTTCAGTAATTTGCTGGAAAGAAAATTGGAAAAAAAATACGTGTAGTCGGAGACCAAAGCTAGTTCATGCACCATAGCAAAATCCATCCTCCTGGCAAACAACCCACGAGAAACCACCCTTAACTTTCGTTTTTCAAATGTTTGTTTTGGTTCAACTCAATGTTAATCCATGATGAGGGCGATTGGGGTATAATGATATCAAAAACTCGACTCGTGGACTATACAGACATAAAAAATAACGGGAATTCAGTTCATGGCTGAGTAGAATTTAGAATTTCACATTCACATATCTCATTGCGCCTCCTCTGTGGAAGGATCACGAGCCGCCACTGGTTCCATGTTCCTTGTGTAGCAGTGTATTCCAGCCAGTTCCTACAATTCATCTATCTATCCACTTCCTTCCATTGACTGCTCTTCCCTTTTATAAGCTGCGAACTGATAGATGTATCTGCCCAACTCGATAATATTGAGTCGTTTTATTCATACAGGGTAGCTTTATTAGATGAGTTCACATTGCAAGCTACGAAACGGTCGAGTTACGAGGCCGCTCAGATCATAAAAAAGTTTTGTGAAGCAGATTCGAGGTGCCTTCACATTTTGTATGGTCCCTGATATTTTCAGAAAAATTAGGGGAATACCAACATTTCAGTTCTCACATATTTCGGAAACTGTAGATGATGAAGAATGAAATTGTTCATCAAAAAGCTGCATAATTCATCAGTTCAGACAAATTGACGTTTTGTCTGATTTTTTATGCATAGCCGAAGTTATTTATTTCCAACTTTTGTATTTTTGTGAACGAAAAGAAAATTTTCATTCCTTTTCTTCACAGCGCTTTTGATCCCCAAACCAAGAATTTGTAATATTTCACGATTAGACTGAAAAAATCCAAAATCCTCTAAGCACGGTCCTGAGTCATTCTATTTTATTATTCATGGTTTTTCCTACGTTTCTGCTTTTCGTGCTTCAGTACATACTTGGTGGCCCAATGAAAACGAAACAAGGCGGATTTGACATAGTTATTATTTTCAGAAAATGAAACACTCGAGCCGATCGATTTTTATTTTTGAGGGGAAATATTTTGGGCATGTTTTCAACTTTTTCACTTCAAACTCCTCGGAGGGGTGAGCTCCAACCCTTGAATCTCAAAATGAGATAAGGGGTCGAGTGATACATCATTTTGAAGGTAACCGAAATCTCTTACGAACGCTTCCTTGTTTTTGGAATTCAATGCAGTAGTTCTCGAGAAAACACGTTTATGAAAATATCATCACTATCTCTCATTTTGTAGCTAGAACGATGTTCATCTAAGAAGTGCCTTATGTGTTTTTTTTATTACTCTCCTATCCAACATTACATAAAGGAACGTACTATGGAGAATGCATTGAATGCATCTAAGTCGAAACTTAGTTGTTCCAGGGATGGAAATCAAAATATTGAATAAAAAATTCCAATTATCAAATGTCGCAACATCATTATATAGAAATCATTAACTTGTGATTAATACTTCTCTTTTACTTTCATGAATATGTACCAATTGAAATTTTGACACTTTCACATTTTCCTGCGTACTACAGAATCTACGCAGAATGTTGCAACGCCGTGAAGACACCTCAATGGGTTTCCAAAAAGACAACTGTTTCATTGTTTAAGCGACCTCGTAACTAGAGCCGTTTTAGAGATATGCCGATACACCCTGTATTGTTCCGATTCCGCCACCGCCGGGGTTTTTCTCCCGGAAAATTTATATCTCGCTTTTCGGATAGCGTTTTTTCCGGCGGCGACGGCTGCGGCGTTTTTCATTTTCGTATTTGTTGTCGTTCATCAGGGCAGCTGGGTCTGATGTAATCATATTCAAATTCGCCCCGGCGAATGGCAGAAAAAATAGCTTAATGGGGGAAATATGATCTGGCATACTTTCTCTTCTTTCTTTCGCTATCCGGAATATTCAAGGCAATGGGTCATCATTTCTCTCGGAATTTAAGAGCACATGGCCATATTGAAATTTCCACAATCTTCTCTTCTTTTCTCAATCGAATATCTACGGAAGCGTAGTAGAATAGCCACAACAAACAATTGTTTACTGAATTTCGTCCACAATGTCGGAATTTTATTAGATTCCAAGATTGAAGCCAGAATTTAATAAAATCCGGAGATTGACGTCCGGATTAATTCCGAGTTGTTAATCGGGATTCATGGTATTATTCCAAGAATTTTCGGAATTTTTTGAAATTCTGACTTCAATATCGGAATTTAGAGAAAAATAAAAATAGACGAACGCTTCCGTAAATATTTTTCCAGAATAATTTCGATATTTTGTAATTGATTTCCTATTTGGATAATTGTCTATTGGCCAATACGGCAAAATCTGTATGTTCATGATGGCATCACTCAGATACGAGAAATGGACTTTGGATTTTTTCAAAATTTCCTAATGATCTAATAAGACTTAAATTTGTTGAGCAGTAGTTCCAAAAAAGACCGATCTTCCCTGCGAAACAATTCAAACTATTTCCACTTTTTTCTTTGAATATTATCTATTGTTCACTTGTGGGATCAATAATGGAAAACAGAAAAGTCCATAAAATTGTGAAAAATTTTTAGTTATAGTTTAGTGATAGGGGACATCAAAACAAACATTTTTGTTCATACAAACATATGTCCGCAGATGATCCGTTTGGGCTGTGGAGCAAAAAAACTATTCAAATCACACGCAAATAATTTAAGGAGTTTTTTAATAGATTTTCATTTAGTTGACCATGAGCTGCAAAAACATTTTCTCATCATAAACATTTCTGAAGTTCCCACCTTGGTGGTTGTCTATGAATTTAAGTGAAGGGTATTGAAGTAAATGGTCAACATTGTAGACCATGATTCATTTGTTGATAAAGCAAAATTAATAGGTGAACACTGATTGAATTATTGTGCAGTGTACCAAACAGTTTATTTTCTCTACAGCCAAAACGGCTCATTTGTGGACATATGTTTATATAAACAAAAATGCTTGTTGTTGTTTTCTCCCATCACCCCTTAAAGTCGGTCGTAGTTGTCGGTATCTTTTCGGGACACCCTGTATATTTTCTCTTCATTTATGTAGAAAGAGATTCTGAATAATTGTGTAATAACGATGCCAATGAATTGGCAATGCCGTTGATAAATAAATAAGTAAGTTGACAATATTTCGACAGATTTTCGGGATCTTTTTGCCAGACATTTGATACGATAACCCGAGCGGTTCGAGGGGCTATTGCCGAACGGCAAAAATTTCGAAAAAGTTTTGGGGGATAATTTTCCAATTCATAGAACTCTTGTGTGGTATCTGATAAATATTTTTCGTTTCGACAGGCAGAAACATAATTTAAGAACAATGGAAATTCCAATTTCGTTGAGAACTGTCTAAAAATGATAATATCATCATATATGTCATCAATGTATAATATCATCGAACGCTAGATAGAAAGTTAACCAAACTAAATAATCCTGTTTCCATAGTCGCGATTAAAAAGCGGTCTGCAAGTTCTGAACTTCTCTCGGGCTGTTTTTCCCTCGCAGACTCATCATCCTTCGGTAATCATCATCCCCTTTCTCAGAGTGTCGCCATCTCGACAATTAGCGCGTCATTCGACGCGGATAAGCGGTCCTTCGACCTTGCCAGACGTTCATTTTCAGTTTTCCCCGCGTTTTTCATTCCGAAAAAGTTGATTTACCGCCGACCGCAAAAAACTCCCCACTCCGGATCTGCGCTACTAAGTAGAATAATTCGGGAGTTAGCGTGCAGGGTTGCCAACCCGACGGATTTCACGCCAAAGCAAAAGAAGATGTGGATCTTCTGTGACAAAATACCGTATTTAGTTATGACTAAAATATCATGGACCCTTGAAGGAAATATAACAAGTGTCCTTAATTTCGAAGGCGTGGAGGCCACCAACTCATTTTTTGTTCCCAAATTCCGAGTTGTAAGTCGGAATCCTGAATAACAAGTCGGAATTCCGATTTACAAGTCGTAATTTCGAGTTACAAGTCGAAATTCCGATTCACATGTCGGAATTTCGATTCACAAGTCGGAATTCCGAGTTACAAGTCGGAATTTCGAGTTACAAGTCGGAATTTCGAGATACAAGCCGGGATTTCGAGTTACAAATCGGAATAAATATGTGTGCTGTGAATGAGCATCGTGGTACGATAATTTCTCCATGGAGGTACGGAAACTTTGAAGGGCCAAAATCACTTTATTTCCATTCTTTTCAAAAAATTGGAGATTGAAGTCGGAATTCAATGAAATTTTCTATAAAATATTTCCAAACTCGGAATTACTCAAGGAATTTTATAAAATTCCGATTTCGATCTCGGAATTTCATAAGATTACGACATCAAAGTCGGAAATTAGTAATTTTTTTTAACCAATATGTGGCCCTTCTGAACTTTCGTACAATGCTGGTATGTCCCTAATAAATTTTTTTTCATGACGAAACGTTCATGTATAATCTTCGAAGAAGTGTATATTAACTTGACATGTATACTCTTGACTAGATATAGATATTTATGTATGCTGTTTTTGTTTGTATAAACATCTAAACGACCGGCCCTATGAATACGCCCCTGTGATATTGGGATCAACTTTGGTATGACTGAAAGATACCGCATATGATATCATCAAAAGAAGCTGAATGAAATCAGCCGGATTAGTAAAACAACACTGATTTTCAGAACAATGTATACATGTATAGTAACTTCCGGCCGGAGAATTATTCCCTCAAATTTAGGAGCATAATCAGGAAACACTCTTTTGATTTCTCACTTTTGTTGTCTTCCGATTATCGATCGATCTCTCATATTACCGAAATTCTTGCCTGCAACTCTGGAATTCCGATTTGTAGCTCAGAATTCCGACTAACTATTCGGAATTTAAAGAAAAAACAAGTTGGTGGCTTCTCTCTTCTGTGATTGTGAAATTGATGACTTTTGAGAATTGGCAACACAGCGGTCGCGTGTGCCGGAAACAGGATCATAAATTCCGCAGGCACTAGCTGATAGTGTAAACCGGCTAAACTCTGATGGAGGTGGTGATTTTCATCGACTAGGCAAGGGTTGTTCGAGTGCCGTTTGTTTTTTGCGTCGTATTTCATGTTTTGATAAGCCGCTTTATGACACTTCCGTTGGTCGTTAGGACCGTTGTATATGGCAGGTCTGAGCGAAAATTGGTACCATGTATTTATGGCGAAGGTAGATTCACCGAAGCGACTCAGGTCAAGCGCTGAAAAAACACAAGAGCTTCTTTAATCGTTTAGGTAGTTACCTTGCCTTTTCCAACTATAATCACGAGAATAAACTGTTTGGGAGAGATCTTACCACAATGATACGTTATATAAAGATATATCATATATCTCTACTAGATGCACCCTTGTCTTCATTGTTTGGATTCCTCCACGTTTGTCTAGGCGCGAACTAGGGTCTATTTGAAATTTGTTCAACATTATTCACCTACGAATTGATATATTTCAATCTTTTTTCTTATAAAAATCTATTAGTACCTACAGCCATAGGCTGAACAGAACAATAACATCTCGAACAAAGTTTTAAAATCCGTCCTTGTCCCAGAAGTAAAACTCTCTTTGTTTTATGACACTTATGAAATATAATAAACTTCAGTAAACAATTGATTTGAGAGAACAATCTTACACCATTAACTCGATTGGAATAAAAATAACTGATAATGTCATATTTTTCATACATTGGCAATGAATTGGGATCGTTGCGTCTCGTTCTCATCGTCCCTTCAAATCCTCTCTCTCCCTAAGCTCGATCTAGTAGAGAATATACTATAATATCATATGGTTTATATGTTTGCATGTTCTGTACAAATTTTGCGATCGAATTTGAACTAACTTCGCGATGAGCAGGAGAAACTCGAAATTTCAAATATCCTGCAATAACTGTCAATCAACAACGATAAATATTATAAATATGCTTACGACTTCCTGGCTTTGAAGAAAAAATCTCATATTCAATTGAGAAAGAAGTTTCAACAGAAATAATTTTCTAGACATCTAGCTCATATGCAGGACCAACCAATGTTGTTTTCAATGGAATGTCCTATATTTTTTTCATATAATTGATGTTCTCTCTATTGTTCCGTTCTATCCATAAACAGCATTATATAAGTCGACACTGGGTGTTTTAGTTGGTTATGCAAGAAAGACGAGATAAACAGGATCATTGGAGGACAAAAATTTTAAATAGATAGTCGGATTGATTGATTCGTCATCTTTTTGACATCTCCCACAATATTTGCATGACAGTGAACGAAACCTCGAACCGGCGGTTCATTCAATTTCATCGAAAGAGACACCCTGTATCTATCTTAATATTTCTAAAATGCAAACTTCCCCATTATTTCAATGAAATATGAGCTTAATACTTGTACTGATATCCAGGCAAAGTATTTGTATCAGTAAACCACAGAAACTTTGAGGGTTCAACGGGGCGAAATTACTGGAAAATCTGAATAATTGAATGCCCTTTCTATGGAAAACATCATGTAGTGCGCTTTTTGTGTGCAACGGGTATAGTATTACAGCGGTCTAGAAGAGCAATAAAAATAGTCGTCAAAAATCATTGCGAGTCGTTTCCAAGACAATTCTGAACCGACAAAGTAGAACTAATTGAATAGAATACTGGAATTTCATTCTTTGTATGTCTCTTGGATTGAAAATGGTATCTAATTTGCAGTAATCATGAAATACGAACTCCTTTGAGAACTTCTTATGGAATTGCAAAACCCTCAAATTTACAATGTATGCGGTCAGATAGATTTCTATACAATTAACGAACATTTCATGCACTACAAGAACCTTATAAATATTGTTGAAAAAAAAAAAATTTCAGTCTTAGTCTTTGTAAGATGTTCGATGTGCCTCATAAAACTATTTTCATGTTTTCATACATATGTCACTGAAACGAGTGAATTCTCCCTTATCAGCTTGTACTCTATATTTATTCACTTTTCAACCCTATATTCCTGATTATACTTACCAACAATGCTACAATGTAACTTTAACTTATTTTACATGTTTTCATGAATACGTACATAGTATCACTCCTTTGTATACTCACGATTATATATACCTGTATTGTGAATAAATTTATTATTATTATTTATTATTAAATTATATTATATTATATAATTTTATCAGTACAGTCTTGGTTTCTTTGATACTTAGTCCTGGTTACTCCTGACATGCAAATAGTATACAAAATGAGCTGGTTTGGAAGCACAAATGGAACAATCAACTTTTCAATCAAAATTAGGAAGAACCACCAATCGATTTTGAAATATTGTTTTTTTTTATCTGTGGACAACACGAAAGGGAAACCTATTATGTTCGAGGAACATCGTATTAGCCAGCGGTGGAATTTTGGAAGAGTAGGAAGGTGTTGGAATTTTTCTTGAAAGTTTGGAGGTTGTAAGCATCAGGAAAGACTAGGTAAAGAATTCCATAACTTTGCCGTTCTATTGAGGAATGATGCTTGTTATAGCGATGTTCGACAGGTCTCGAGCCTGACAGTGTAGGGGTGACCAGCTTGAGCTCGTCTGGTTTGTCAACTAGGAATCGCGCGTGGTGGCATAATAGATGATATCTCCGTTGAGCACCGACCATGAAAGTACCTATAAAAAAGGCATAGATCGCCGACCTTTCTACGATGATCTAGAGAGGTCAATGATTTGGTGAGTGTTGTATCATCGACTAGGCGAATAGCTCTCTTCTGAATTGAATCTAAGAGCTTTAGCGTATGTTTGGGGGCTGAGCTCCAAACATGTGAACAGTACTCCAGGACAGGTCGAATTTGTGCTTTGTAGATCATAAGCAGCTTCTGGGATGTGAAGTATCTCTTCGCACGGAATAGAAAACCAAGTTTTTGTGAAGCAGTTTCCGAAATGGACCTCACATGATCGTCCCATGAGAGAGCACTGTTGGTGGTGACACCCAGCATGGATATTGACGACTTCATAGGAACAGTGGCACCCGACATCATCAAATTGGGCATTGTGTGATCAGCCTTCTTAGTGAACATACAAGCTTGAGTTTTAGTTGCATTGAACTGTACTGGATTCTCAGATCCCCATTTCAAAATTCTTGTCAGATCCTCATTTAAAGCATCAACCTGTCTTCGCCTTGCACCTCTGGCCTCGTTGGATGATATAGGGGCTCTAGAGGAAAAGGCGGAATGAAGAGTACTATCATCCGCAAAGCTATGAACTGGGCTGGAGGTCACATTCAACAAATTATTGATGTGGAGCAAGAACAAAGTTGGTGCCAAGACAGAGCCTTGTGGAACACCAGCATTGATAGTCATTGTATCAGACGATACCCCGTCTACCACCACGTAGAGTGATCTAACTGCAAGAAAACTTGATAGTAAGAGACACAGTTGGGGCGGCAAACCATATGACGGAAGTTTCGCTAGGAGGCCTTGGTTCCAAACTCGGTCAAATGCTTTGGAGATATCCAAGGCTACAGCCAGAGACTCCCCATGTTTCTCTATTGACATCTGCCACTTATGTGTCACATAGGCAAGCAGATCTCCAGTTGACCTCTGGTGACGAAAGCCATATTGCCGGTCGTTCACGATTCTTGAGCTCTCTAGATATCAGATGAGCTCGATGTTGATTGCTTTTTCCATTACTTTAGAGATCACAAATAGTAGTGCAATCAGTCTATAGTTGTTAGGGAGGGTTTTCTTGCCCTTCTTTGGAATCGGTTGGACCCTAGCTTTCTTCCAGTTAGAAGGAAATACACCGAGTTTGTACGAAAGGGTGAACAACCTGCAAAGAACTGGTGTTGTTCTAGGGCACATTTTTTGAGAACAATAGGCGGTATTCCGTCAGGCCCCATAGCCTTCTTGACGTTGAGGCTAAGCAGAATGTGTCTGATTGTGCGTTGTCGGAAGACAATTTCTGGCATACGGTTATCGATGGTAGCGATTTTGGGAAGTTCCTGGCCTCTGTTCACAATATTGCATCATTTCCTGGGTAGTTATAACGCACCTACCGTTTCTTTCTTTATTGAACAACCTGTAAACAATAATGCAATAATTCTCAGTTAAAAATCATACTTAGGTTGTATGAACTGACCTGCAGATAAAGTATGTTCCCCCAACAAATTTCAAGATGCCAGTTTCTAATTGCTAAAACTGACAGATATCGCTACTTTTTAAAAACGCCTGACTAAAATAAGGTGATAAATACTTTTGTTGTATGTTTGTACAAATTCTCAAGAATTATATTCTCCAGTTGACCAAATAGTTAGTTCATTACAAATAAGCCAAACATAACAATTTGTATTCAGTTTTCACCTGGATTCCCGATGATTTGTTTTCGCAAATTGATATATTCTTGTTCTCCGATTCGGGATAGATGATAAAGTAAAATATAAAAGTGGAAGTGGGTGAGAATCGCCGATCCTTTGGGAATGTGTCTGCGCCGCGATATATATTCCCGAATCCCGAGACTTCGACGGGTGAACGGACGGGAAACTGCCTTTTCGTCCTCGTTTCTCTCATCCGGATATTGGCCGATCTTCGAGTATCTTCCGAAGTGGGTACTATACTGGGTGGTCCATTCTACTTGAGACAGCCGCATAATACGATGGAAGAATAATGGACGAAAACAAAAGTTGTCAACGAATTGGAGTTATTAGTTTTTCGAATATCTTCAGATTAGGTAAGAAGAAAATACAAGAAATGGAAAAACTTTTGTTTGAAGCTTATTTCTAAAATGCATGGTTCTCATCGTATACATAGGTATAGGACAAAACCTATTCAATTTAATGACGTTCATTTTAGGTTCGTGACCTCATAATGTGACTTTTCTCCCATCAAGCAGCATAAAAATAAATGAATATCTGTTAGTTTATGATGGAAAATTGGTATATATACTTTGAAAAATATTCATATCTTTCTTTAACCACTATGTTTCATATTTGACAATTACTACCACAATTAATACCTCAATAAATACCTCACATTTCAAATAATATTTGTATTTTATGTTGTCTCATTTGACAGCTCTTCAACAAACAAAACCAACTTCCTCTACCTAATAATGATAAACGAAATATATAAACAGAATTTCCAACAGCTATATTATCGTATCTTTGTATATATCAACATCAAACTAGGTATTTCGTTTAGGTGAGCCTTTACCGATGATGGAATAAAATATAATAAAGTATGTGTCACATGTGTAAAATTACGGGACGAGCCATTACGAGACTCTTTCTTCCCCAACACTGCACATGGTATAAAAAAGAATCACAAAATGAAATAGGGAAGAAGTATGGCCCAAAATATGCAGAAAAATCTTAATGAACGTAATGTCCCGCAAATAAACGGTTCCGGGGATATGGATCCTAGCCAATGAGGGTAGAGTGTTTTTCGGAAAGAGTTCGACTGTTCTTGCGGCGCGCATATGTTTTGACTGCAATGAAATGAAGAGATGGCACTTTGAACATTTTATTGACTCTATGTTTCTGTTGTTTGACGATAGATATCATCGTTTTTTTGTACACATCAAAACAATGTTCTGAACGAAAAATGGTCCGTATCTCCGTAGCCTTAATTTTCTCTTATCAAACATATGTTCGTTGATACTTTTATGCTTATTTTGGAACAAACTATATCCACCATTTTATTTTGTGACACCTTTTTTTCCCCCATTATAGAGTTGATGGAGGTAATTCAGTAACATATGGATTCAGTAATTCGGTGTGTTTTCGTGCGGCTTATTCAAGATTCTTCTACCGCGTTGACATATAAGTCCCCATCGATTTCTCACTTGCAGAAGGATTTTGCAAAAATGAGTTTTTTGCACTTTTCGAGGCCACCCAACGGTAAGTTTTACAATGAAAATAGATCAGACAAAAATAGATCATGCAATTATCTATAAAAATAGTCTCTTATTACATTTTCTCCTAAACGTTCCTGAGATATGATGGTTGAAAAATATGTATTCTTCATAATATACATAAGTACGTCGGGTACATACTCCACTGGAGCTGTAACATAAGTAGAAATCTTTTTAATCGGTCTGTCTAACTTTTATATGAATATATAATGAAACAATTATGGGAATGTAAAATAGGAACATAAAGTTCCAAACATTCGTACCAATAACATGTCTACTTCGACCGGATTATCAAAAAACAAGAAAATGCGAAAAATTTCAAATATCTAATTATAATATATTTCCGAAGCTACTCGTCACAAAGAAAAAGTTTCAATAACAAAGTTGCATAACTTATCATTTTTTTATCAGTTCGGGCGCTGTTATTCGAAAATATGTCGTGTTAGCACTTTGAAAAAAAAAGGAATTCAGATAATTCTGCGAATAAAAATCTCTGCATTCATATCAACTGACATAGATGTTTTTCAAATACTTACATGAATGAATTTCTATGGAAGTTCAAAATCTACCGACAGCGTGAGTCATCAGGTTGATTCTGGAGATAAATAAATTTGCCTCGAGAATTAGAAATATGGCCGAAATATTCAGTCATTATCGAGAAACTATCGAGTGTGTTAGAGTAGAAATAGATAGTTATTTCGTCATACATTGTGTAACATTATGTAAATATACTTACAGTTCTTCCAGAAGTGGATAACGGGCCAAAGAAGTTTCATTGATGACCGTGATGTTGTTGCTGGCGAGGTCCCTGCAAAAAACAATCATCAATACATGTCAACAAGAAATTCGGAATATGTATAAAAATTCACCATGAGATTCTGAATTGATTTTTGTTGATTCTGTAATGAAATGTTTTCTTTATTTTTTCATTCTACGAAAATAAAAAAAAAAACTATGTGGGTAATACTTCATAACGTGTCTCTCGGTACATATCGTTGATGTATATGCCGGATGAAAGGCAAGGAAAAAAGTTACATTTACAGGTGCAAGAGAGCAAAATTACCTCACAAGGTGATATAATGAAGATACGGTAGACGCTTATCGAGCTAAACGCTGTTATATGTGCACTTCGGTCGTAATATTAGACATAATTGGGAGTATAAATCCTCATATTATCCGTTTATGACACGATTTCGAGACTCGGGGGCGATTTATATGGCGAAACGCCTCTGAAAATTGGCAACGCGACAGAGGATTACTAGTCCCATAATTTCTTCAATGCTGATGGTGCAAGAGAACATCTTGATTATGTGTCTGTGAGAGCCAATCTTCGCAATCGAATGAGTAATGATAGAGTTTATTTCACATGAATTCTCTGAAATTTGTTATCAACCAAATAGTTACACATTTCGTGGTTCAAAATGGATATTGGAATGAAATATAATAAGACACCAATAAAACATCTCCACAACTTTAATCCTGGTGCGAGAAATTATGAAGGGACAACATGTATTGAACTCACATGAGTTCATTTTCAGTCGTACAGGTGTTGTATATGTTTGTAGAAGTTATCCGCAGTTACATGATTAACCAGAGAACCTCGATGTCATGTCCAAGAAATGACAAATTAGATTCACTATTTCATTTTACATGTCATTAGTGAAGTACAGATTGAAGAAACAACAAGAACATTTAGCAGTGTGAATGTGAGTATGTGAGGAATGCAGAAAGTTAGGGCACTGAATAGAACTGTTTATGTGAATTTAATGAAGTCAAAACATATCTATTTTCTGTTTTTTGGACGAAATAATTTGGTTATACTTCCATTAAAGCATGAAAGCATGAAATATTTTTTTTTTCTATAATGGCGGAATCGAATATTTGTGCTGAGTGTCGTCTTGGTTCACCTATTAGATCACGAAGAAAGTGGATGCGCCAAATTCACTAAACTAGGTGACAAATATTCATCATCTGCATATTACACCCAATTTCTATAGAAAATATTTCAAAAGATGCCAGTCCAATTCTCTAATGGGGTAATTTCGAATATTTCAAATTTAGTAATCACGTTTCACGTTTCTCCCTGTGAACTTCTAAACACAAATTTCAAGAGCAGCTACCTAATTTACGAAAGGGATTTCTTCACCATGGAACTTACTGTTCCAGAATAGGACGATTTCAAAATTGCATTTCAAAATTCCATGGAATATTCAGGTGTCACGGAGTATAATTTGATATTTTTTGATGTCTCCAATTAGCCACTTTCCCCATCGAGATTCAGTCGAGCTCCTAATATTCTCATTCGAGAAAACTCTGCAAGTCTTGAATTCCGCAAAGAAATCCCGATGCATTGCCAGCCAGTTTTCCGGGCGGAAAAGTGACTCCATTTTCACCATTTTCATGATACCCCTCCATCCTAACGATGCTGGAGAAAATCGGGTATGCAGGAGAGACGAACTAAATGGCGTGCAATAAGTTGCTAGAGCAAAGTTATATCATCATTCCTCGCCGGGTATAGTGAACTATCTAACTGGAAGTTGTCTTTGGCTTGCACCATTTTATTCCCGGCGAATATACATGTGCAATGAGGATGACCCAATTTGAAAGTAGAAGATTGAATAAAAGAACCAGGATATTTAATTGCAATGCAAGCCCAGTTGTAGCTTCCATTGAAAATATCGTACAATGTCTAACTTTTAAAACAAAGAAGACAAATATAAAAAAACTACTATAAAGAAAAATTACAGTTACAATTGTAGCGAAGCTATTATTTCATTCTCTTCCAGTTTGGCAGATGTCGATGTGAGCACTATCAACTCAAAAAAATCTATGGGCTATAAAGGGCTCATTTGACATGTGTTCTGATTCTCTAATTTGATCCAAAATTCACGCAATCAGTACTTACTCTCACAACTCACTCTCACCGTAAAATATTTTGTCTTGTGTTACACCTAGGAATTATTTTTGGAAATGTTTCTCTCTCTCTCTCTCTCTCTATCTTGTTTTTATTGTGGTGTCTAACTAATTATTTCCTGTTTATCCATTTTCCTTCTACCGCAGGTCTATATTCATCAAAATTGACCCTATAAAATAGTAAAACATGTACTATTTGAAATATTCATTGATAGAAAGCACCAAGTGCTTCCGAACTAATCATGTTAAGGAACATTTTTTAGACTAGTCCTGTAAAGATGAAACTTCCAGTCTGGATATAGAATCAAAGACTACATTTTCAAGTCGGTGGCCTGATTATAACTTTCTTCAAGATTTTGAATCTACACAAAATTTTTTCGGACCAATGGCGCCTGACTTTTATTGATGTTCATCAGAAGAATTGGATCGACATCCAGAACACTGAGAATAACACATTCCCGCATGGAGCTGCTGAGTCAATATATTTTTCAAGTTCTAGATGATACATTTTGTTCTGATGGGTAACTCTTTTTCGATCCTTTGTACCGATGACGTGAGAGCCATCTATCAACTGGTATAGAAAATGGATTTACATCTTTTTGCAGCAAAAAACAAACCAAGGGCCAAATTGCACTTGTGCACTACTAATGTTGGAGGACCATCGCACATTTATTATGGTGGCAAATTTATGATCGGGTACAACGGACGATGACTAACAGAAGTTGCATAAAGCAGAGCGAGAGCAGTTACAATCCGGATTTGCATGCAACCATTCCGGCTCGCCTGCTTCTTATGAATTATACAAAAGCCGTAAAACGGTGACTTCCTTCGGGGTAATATAATCTCGAAACGTTGTGACGTCCTCCGCACTTTTCCATTGGATAATCTTTCATATGGCCGAAACCAACGCTGAATCAAGTTTTACTAGGTCTTTGACGTTCATCGTCTGATGGGGATGATGAAAGGTGAGACGGTTTTTTTTGTTGTCTGATGGGAATTACTGAGGGAATTCTTCGACGTAGGTAGCTGATTGATTTTTTCCTGGATGAGGGGTGCGAACAAACTTCAATGTAAGCCTCCTCAATATAATGATTCACCTTGCAAGCAAGCAACCTTGTATCAGAAGCTTTTGAGCAAACCTAATATGTTACAACGATTTCATCAAATTTACGGAATACTATATAACACATAATGAAAATAACAGTTTTTCATGGGAATGCGATCTTTGAATCTTCAAAAGGATTCTCATTGGCCTTTCTAGGATTATTTTCTAGTGGAATACTGTTCAAACTGAAGTTATTAGCCATTCTCAGAATACTAATCCACTATGCAGAAATTGTGATGTAGAAGATTTCCAGTTAACATAATAATGTTGAACATATTCGTAAATAACGAACATAATGAACGATTTTTTCAATGGAAACGCGACCTCTGAAATCTCAGACGAAAACGGAAACTTCTATAAAAGGCATGATAACATATTATAAAATCACGTTTTATCGTAAAATATAATAGCACAGTCTGATCCCACTATTTTTTTTTTCAAATTCCGATTTTCCGATCAAATTTAGATTATATATGCTGTGAAACTCAAATACTCACCTGAATGAATATTCGAAAGAAGAAATATCCATTTCAATACAAGTCCGACCTAGAAGAAATATTCCAGCAACGTGTAATGGCTTTTTCGCATGTCGAACTCCCCATTCGATCTCTATCATTTTCACTTCTCATCATCCGATGATTCCGATGAACATGAAAGAACACCATATTATGTTTGCTAATGACAGCTTATTCCAACGCTGAGGACACTCGCTAAACTCTACCGAAAGTATGTCGCATTCTTCGGCGAATCACCTATCACGTACGGCATTACAATCAGTATACGAGGGGAGTCGAAAATGTCATTAGTCAATTCACAATTTCGCCCCGGAAGAACATAGGAATAATATACAGTAGACATGACAACAGATATAACTCGAACTTGACACTGTGGCCCTTTCCAATTGCCAATCTGGTAATGATTTCTACGCCTTTCCATAATTTTCCTTGATAATTCTGAGATTAAATTCACACATGTCTAATTTTCGGCAACACTCATTCATGGAAAAGTTGGTTTTAGGAATTTGGTTGCTCATTAAATGATTATTCAAACAGTATTCATTTCTTGGAATTCGACATTTATAAACAGTTGTAACTGGAAGATGGTGAGGGAATTAAATTCAATGATCTGAGCACAACCAACAGAGTTGATCTTCGTTTGGGTGCCAGGACATACTCGAGAGAAATTAAGAAGCAGAAAGTCTGGCACGAAAAGAAGCTTCAACTCCATAGATGGGGCTAGGACCATTATGTGGCCTTGGAAACTCATATTTCTAAGAAGAACCTGACGAAGTCGAAGACACAACGGACAAGACTTCCAGTACTGCGACAGGACAAAGATCCTTAGCAAAAGAAGTATCACGGTAATTGCGGTATTTGTAAAGGGGCATTGCAGAATCAGAGTACACCAAAGAAAGATAGCCTTAGTGGAGGACAGCAATTGCAGATTCTGCAAGAAGACACCAGAAACAGCCCGCCACATCCTGATCGACTACGATTCTGTACAAAACAGAAGATTGAATATACTGAAATTTCACGAGCTGACTGTATGAGAAATACCAAGAATAGAACCCTCAGAATCGAAAAATTCCTAAAGCAATTTGGAGACCTGCTATGAAGGAGCCTTAAGATAAGCAGAAGTAGATGGGACACAATATATTTCTATCATCGCACAGTGCATTTGTCACCATTTACAACTAACTAGCTGTAGAAGGAGTATGTTTTAAATTAAGTAAATGCTGAGACCACACCACATTTTATGCTTTTACTCACAGGGATTACACGCATTCCAAGACTGCGACAAGATGCATTGCCAATGTTGCCGGTTCGATATACAAGAGCGATACCAGAAAAGCATGTTTCCAATTAAAAGTCCGATATGTGCGTAATTATTCTCTGACGGTTGACTTATTTATGAATACATCGACATGCCTTTTCGATTTATGATTTATCTAATTTTGTTTGGTCAGCTGTCGGACGTACACGGTATAAATAAGATGGCAACACCATTCGTATCGTTCGCTATTGATATAGTAATTTCCATAGCAAGTACTGCGGAAGATATTCCAATTATGCCGGTAGGCATAGCCATCCGTTCACGTAATTGGAAAAGAAATTACTTTTTGTTATTGTGAAGATACAGAAAACATTCGAAAAAACTGAAAATTTAATCGATTATCATCAATATATAGATATTTGTAAGATCATCCAGGCCACTATGGGATTCCGTATGATCATTTGCATGATCCAGTGCTCGAACGATATTTATTATTTGAAATAGTCAACTTTCAATGGCCCAGATGGCTCGCTCCATCCGTGGATAACGAAGCTCCCAATATATGAATGAGGATGGCAAAAACAATAGAAACCCTGCACAGTGGCCCGTGAAAATTCTTGTTGGAATCTCTGAGACTTTCCTGTGGGATCACTTTCGGTAGAAATTGCCACAATCCTGGAAACATATGTGACATCAAGCACTGAAAATATGCACACACAGATTTTTGATTTATATTCTCGCTTTCCATTGAAGTGCAGTCTTACCTCAAGATATCGTATTGAAGCTAATAAATATTGATGTTTATGCATTACAAATTGAGTTTATAGCACGTAATAGCGCGTTACAGTAATATTATTAGAGCCTGTCTGCATGAACAAACATTACTGGAAATGTTCTATTATCCTTTGCACCAACAGGTTGTTAGTCGTTGCTTTATCACGTTGAGAAACGCGATGTTGTCGTTCCACGGATGAAATTCATCCAAGTGAGATGCAGTCTGCTTCACAAAATATGTTTTGGTGAATAGCTGTACATTCCTCTCATCATCGTACTCACACCAGCCACCATCAAGAAATCATTAATACAATAAATATGGCAAGGTTATCTTGGATATGGTAGAGCTAAGAAATATACTTGAATTGGGACGAAGTGCCACAATATGAACATCACCCACAAAATTTTCCAAGTTGATTGTCTTTCTGCGTTCTCGTGATATTTGGGAATGGTGTATTATGTAAAAAGTTTCATAAGAAGCTGTTCTAGCAATTATACGTACGAAATTGAATTCCCATATTTCCAAATGTATTATTGGACATGTCAGTGAAGATTAGAGTATTATTATGATTACATATTACGCATTATTCGGTTGTTAGAATCTTCATAATAGATATAGTTATCAAAAAAGGTACTGCTACTTTCATTTCCACTTTCGAGCTCTGGAGAATAGAGTTAATATTTGGAAAAGATCGGAGGAAAGCATCATCAACTCGTGAACAAAGTTAGAGATGCCTCACAAATTATTTTTCGAGAAGACTTCCTATTGATGATCACAATTTAAATTGACAGATTGCATATATTGATGGTTTTCCAGATCAAAACCGATCAAACTTTTGGATATAGATAGAAATACAGCTATTCCAAAATTCAGATGATAATGGGTAAGTGATATAACAATGTGTTTGGAATCATGATTTCACAATAGAAATTAGATTATTCCGGAATATTTGTTGAAGTGGGTAAGTCACGAAGGATCTTCTGAAAATTTATGTTTTTGGCATGACCAAGGAACTGAGATAGGACACATCTATTTTCTCGAATTGTAGAGAATCATAATTCAGATAATCATTCCGGAACATTTGTTGAAGTAAGCATTGAAATAATCTCCTGAGAACAATGATGTTTTTGTAAGTGACATAAGAAATCGCTTCTATCGACTTACCAAGGTCTGGGGCCAGTTTGTAGTTCCCTATCATTAAAATATGAAATCCAATATGAAAGATATGGATAAATGCGTTTGCGTTATAGAAACCAATGCGTGGCCTAAGCGAAAATTAACAATCCAACGCTCATCTCCCGTGATGTCATCGCAGTGCGTATGCTCCCAGTGGGTGAACGAACTCCCGTCGTTCCCGTGTTCCTGCTTTGGCTGTCGTCCTTGGTAGGGACAAAAGGGCCCCGTCTGTGAAAAGAATGATGAATGATCGGGAGGAAATGGGAAGCAAGAAACGCGAAAAAACGTCTACCATCAGCCTTCTGGATGTGCGTTCCATGAGTGAAGGCGAGTTCGCATGCAAGAATTTCGCTCATCAAGCGTTGTTTTTTGATTGGTGGTGAAAAGCTCTTTTCAAGGTCAGTGATCAAAACAGTTAGACTTCTTTCGAAAAGAACTGGACGCATGATTTGACCGATCTGCATAAGATATCACTTCATTTAGTTGTCTATGACACTAAGGTTGAATCTTGATCAAACTTACATGTATATTGTATCAATGACTTCACGAGATATAAAAAACTAATAATATAGTCAGGTAATATCTTCAGACAACGATAGAAATGCATAATATCAGCAGGCATAATGAGAGAGCGTTAAAGCTTATAACGCCCTAGGACATTAGCATTGTGTTAATAGTAACCATACCCAAAGAATTATCAACGAATTATATACAGGTGAAAAATAAACAATTATAGTAGGGGAGCTTTATAAGATATATGTGTTATAGAAATAGAGCATTTACGTTTAATATTATTCATTCTAGAACGAAAAATTACATAAATAGCACAATATCAATTTCGAAAACAGAATTTCATTGGCATTCGCAATAGTTTGATTCCACTGGTGTGTCCAGCTGTGGCGTATTAGTTTTAGAAACGATGTACAGAAGACTAATGCAGTCACTGATGGTGTTTTGTTTCGCCAAACTCTCAAGAAGAATTCCAACACCTTCCTTCTCTCCCAAAATTCCACCGCTGGCTAACACGCTGTTCCTGGAACATCATAGGTTTCCCTCTCGTGTTGTCCACAGATAAAAAAACCGCTATAGGTAATGGCACAAAAGTTATAAAACTCCCCCTCCCACATGCTGAGACGATGGGTGGATCGGCCCAAAGGAGTTTCTTTGTCACACTCAAGCAGCATATGGGAAAATGAGTGGGCTATACTTTCGTATTCTTTGGATATGACACCAAAAATTCGTTATAGTTGATGTCAAGCATATCACCGTATTCTTCAGAGAAATCACAAAAAAACGGATAGTTGAAATCATTATTGTAGTCTCAAAGCAAAGATGAAATAAAATATAGGGTGATTCAATTCGAAAAGTCGCATGCTCTGGGACTGAATATCACAACATATTTCACATGACGAAATGTCCTCCTGTATATTATTTTCGACGTGTATTTTTCATTTTCACAAAATTTTTTTCTGTTCCTCATAGCGGTTTCGTTTCATTTTCGTCTGGCCACCCTTTATGATGAAAGAAAGTGACTGTAGTTGGCCTTGAGCAATTATAAGGTCGATTTAGTGCTGAACCACCATTTCTCACCCAGACTTCTTCCCATTATCTCTATCTGACACGAGGATTGCTTGAATGGAGATTGAAACGGCGATTAGTTCCAGAAATTCCCATAACAATGAAGACGTCTTTATTTTGGGGTTCTAAGAAGGAGTTATCGTCGCATTCTTAGTTAATTGATACGAAAAGTATCGTCTTTTATGGATTTCTCAGTTTTCCGCCTTACTTATTTTCACCACCATTTTTCATTTGCCTATTGCATTTGTAAGGTTAGGTTATCTTTTTCAGAGCGTATAGTGAAAACAATATGTTTTATCGCACTGGTGGATCTAGGGAGTTTTTCAGGGGAGGGGGCGCATGAGTTAATGGAAATTTGTAACCAAAGTTATGAAATCCATAGAAATGACCAGAATAATGAGGAGAAATTGAAGAAAAAATATATAAGGAATGCTCTGAGGAGCAAATATGTATCCGTCTCCATGAAAAACATTCCAGGTCGATTTTTCATAAAAAAAATACATTCCGAATCACATTCATGTTCAATGGTTATTGATATCCGAGATTTCTCACAATTCAGATAAAAAAAATTTACTGAATGGAGCATGTATTTATTGATGAAAATCAATCTATCGTGTAATTACCCCCCAAAAGATATCTTCATTTTCACTGTGTATTTCTGGGTATGTTATAAGGTACCTATCTAGAGTATATAGTAGTGTTACACTTGCCAAGGCTCGTACTGCAACATTTGAAACTCGCAAGAAATGAGTAGGCTGTATAAAAATTGCTCAATTTGAAACACAATAAGTGAGGAATGAAAGGCAAATGAATTATTCAATCAATATTTCAATCTAACTCAATCAAATCAAGCACTTCCACCTCATTGGATATCCAAAACAGGCATTTACGATCGATCTGATCCACTTTTGACGTCGATAATCGACTCCGACCCGGCAAAATGGTCGACAATGACGAGCACAATGGTTATTTCGGCTTCAGATTGATCTTGAAAGGCTGCTTTCTCTCGGCCATTAAAATAGGCAGATACATGGCCTACTTATGCGTTCAGCACATTCGATCATTCATTATATCATTCGGAAATAGTCAGGCGTATTTTCTACTCGGACGAAGAGATTGACCTTTAGATGATTGGTTGTCTTGGTCTTCATCTTATCTGTCTTCCTCATATGCCGACGTTTCAATGATACTCATCTTCTTCATATATTTTTTTTTAATTTATGTCATCTTCTTCATCTTCTTCATCTTTTTCATCTTTTTCATCTTCTTCATCGTCTTCATCGTCTTCATCTTCTTCATCTTCTTCATCTTCTTCATCTTCTTCATCTTCTTCATCTTCTTCATCTTCTTCATCTCCTTCATCTTCTTCATCTTCTTCATCTTCTTCATCTTCTTCATCTTCTTCATCTTCTTCATCTTCTTCATCTTCTTCATCTTCTTCATCTTCTTCATCTTCTTCATCTTCTTCATCTTCTTCATCTTCTTCATCTTCTTCATCTTCTTCATCTTCTTCATCTTCTTCATCTTCTTCATCATCTTCATCTTCTTCATCTTCTTAATCTTCTTCATCTTCTTCATCTTCTTCATCTTCTTCATCTTCTTTTCATCTTCTCTTCATCTTCTTCATCTTCTTCGTCTTCTTCATCTTCTTCATCTTCTTCATCTTCTTCATCTTCTTCATCTTCTTAATCTTCTTCATCTTCTTCATCTTCTTCATCTTCTTCATCTTCTTCATCTTCTTCATCTTCTTCATCATCTTCATCTTCTTTATCTCATTGATCTTTAGCAGGAACCTAGTCTAGCTAAAGTTTTGACAGTTCAATGTAAACAAGTTTTTTTTTTCGAGGACGAGACCAATTTTATCAATACAGATCCGAATGATTGGCTATAGGATCATGCATTGTTATTGCTTGAGAGAACAAGAACATCACGTTCCTACATGTGCGAGAATAATCAGTCTGAACACTGACCTAGGACACAATTCGCAAACAAGGACAAATACATCTTGAGTAGATATATTCTATTCTCTCGTTCCACGAACTGGAGTAAACATGGAGAATAAGATATAAATACCAAAGGGCAAGAGGCCAGCGTAGTGCAATATCATGTTCCCTCGGGATATCTTTGCGGAAAGGTCTGGCTTACTCGTATTTCCCGACGCTCCAAACATGCCTTTGGGTATATAAGAATTCCTGAGGCAGGATGCCCTAACTTTTTCGTAGTGTGTCTGAGATTATCAGGAACACACCATAAATATTACTGAAAATTTCAGTCATTTTATCGAAACACAAATTATCTGATTTGTTTCGAAAAGAGAAAGAATTTTCGATAATCATCAATAACACGAGTTGTATTTGTTCAGATTGTTTCATGAATAATTCTTTACACCGCGACACAGCATACTGAATTCAATTTTCAACCAGGTATTTCTTTACACCCCGCATTGTATTCCGCCTATGTTAAAAATTGTGTTATAACTTCATTATGAACGCCAGAAAAAATAGAATTGAAAATTTAGATATTCAGTTTTATGAAAATAGCTCAGATACGAACAAACGTTTCAAAAATTCATTCATGTATCATTTTGTTTGTCCTTCAATAACGCAATTTTCCCTTCATTCAACCAACCATCTACTTTCCAAAATCCCCATGGTGGCCTTCCTTATTTTATCGCCGACACAGAAATCAGGTGGATTGGTTTCTCAATAAAATTCAGAACATATCAAATATTGAAATTTTTGATACATCGCTACATCGATGACATTTATGCTGAAAACGTACTATCTGGACTGGACCCGATGTACACCGTTGCAGCCTCATTGATAATCCCTTCGTGTAGTTCTGGATCGAGCTTCACTTCTTCTGTTTTAGCGCGGCTATTAATATACCGGCGGGATGATATTTGATATCAACAGCAGGCGCATATATTAGCTTCAACATCGGTCGACCGGGTCGTAGCTGATAGCTAGGAACTGTAATTCCACTCCACCAGAGATTATACTTTATAATGACTGCGCTCGATTTTCGAAATGCCGCGTGGTTTATAGCCTCTAGCTTACTGTTGAACTCGATAGTATACCACTCAACAAATGTTGCTTAAAGTAGTTCGTTTTTTGGCAGGCTATTTGGTGTAATGTGTTGTTATCTGTCTTCAAAGATTTCATCAAAAATAAAATTTCCTGACGAATTGATAATAGAAAATTATACACCTGGTGCAAAATTTTTGACACTCACTGTATATCCTCCACAGTTCGGTGTGTATGTAGGTGAATGTATACAGAAAGTCATTGTAGCAAAAACTTTAGAAAAATAAAAACAAATCAGTTGGTAGGAGCGATTCGCTCGGGTATTGACAGAAGAGGAACAACATATTGAATGATTCAAAAGGCACAAAAAATCAACCGTACGTTTGATTACTTCATTTCATACTGCATCATAGAACATACCTTTACGTACCTGATTTCAATCCGGAAAATAGACTTTTACAGGATAGGCGCACGTAATATTTCATTACGTGCTACTATCCCGTAATGAAATTTTGTAAATATTGAAAACTCAGTTATGCGTCAAAAGCATGAATACATTTATTGAAGATTCAACAGCAAAACAATACACAGAAATTACTTATTGCTAATATTAATATTAACCGTTAAATTTTCGTTCCCATGAATATGGATACCAGGATCTCCATTGGATGAATTATTTATTAGGGAGTTGCTACCTGCTGATACATTCCCATTTTTTGTTGTAGCACTTCAACAAAGATTAATATTTTATTTTTGACTGTTCATTTTTGTTTTTTAGCAGTATGAAATAAAATGTTATACGTCACACGTCCGGTAAACTTTTACCGGACAAGTAACGTAAATATCTATTACATAAGACTGTAACAAATATAAATGTAACATTTGTAACAAATTCGGGAGATTTGAGTTTTCATGAAATTAAAAAAAATATTCAACTCCTATACCTACTTCAGAAGCAACTCTCAAATCAATTTCTCAGCGGGATTTTTTGCACCGCATCCTAATATACAGGGTGCCCGGAATATACAAAACACTATCTATTTCGTGTGACGTTTGTCTAAATAAGTTATACGAAGAAACTTGTCAATTTCGTTTAATCTAGAAGTTGAGAAACATATTTTCCTGCGTAACAACCTGTAGTCGAAATTCAACACTGAGATAGGGGCTGTTAGTTTTTCTTTGGTCGATCAAGTCGAAAAATTATCAGTTGTTCACCCCTCGTCGAACTGAACAAAATGGTCCATAAAACAAGCCAAACTCACGTTTTCTATTATCTCCAGACATTTCTCATTTTCTAGCGACTAGAGCAGATTAGAGGGAATTTTCATGAGGGCGTTCCTCTTATCTCGACGCAATTCGACCGTAACATAAACGACAATGTCGTCATTCGATTTTACAGCTAATAAAGTGACCATTTTGGTGTCAGACAGTGGCATCTTTTTTTAACGACTTCTCAAACTTAACGGGCTGAACTAGAATCAACAGTTTTTACATAAAATTATATTTTGTGATACAAAAATAAGCAGGAACCACCAATAATGTCATTCGGAATGATGGAGATGAGTTTGCCACCGAAATGATTGACAGATGTTTTTCGCACCCTTTGAATGTCTGACATACCTTTATCATCATATCGAATATCTCGAAAACGAATATCTCGAAAAAAAAAGAAGAAGGAATAGTACTTAATTGTCTGAAGAAATAGTATTTTAACTAACACAGAATGGTTTAAAATCAAAATGAAAAACAATAGAATCAAGTAAATGAATAAATAGAATTAAGTAAATGAATAAATAAATGCACATGACACTTGACAAATTTTAATTTTAGGTGAATGAGTCTTGATAAAATTCACCTAGAGTGTGATAGGCCTTCACAGCCAAGAGGATTTTCAATTCTTGTCTCAATTGAATGCATATGCATGCATATTTCATTCTTGGTAATGGGAAGATGATTGGATATTTTTTCTACTTTTGTAGATTAGTGAGCTTTTTGTAAGAGCTGGTGTGGGCGTTGGGAGAGGAATATGGAGGGATAGAAGTGTGTTATATATTGAGCTGTTTTTTATTTTATCCTTATATTTTTTGTGTATAAGACATACCGTCTATAGAATGAAAAGACATTTGCCTAGTCGGTGATACTGAACAGACAAATTGATTGAACTCTCTAGAACAGATTATATGCATTAATATATTGTGACTGACGAATACAAACATTTCAATTTGATTGGTCAGTTGTGTACGCAGCCGGTACAAATAATCACAACAATGGCATACCCAACGAACTGTATAAATTCTTACTTACATTCCTGGAGTATTATTGAAAGATAAAGTGAAGTTTCCTGATGGGCTCGGTTAGAAAATAAATTTGTAGAAAAAAATCTTATATTGCAAAAACAATATTAATAAAATAATAATAATAATAATAATAATAAAAATGAAATCAAAGTATCCAGGCGTGCCGCAAGGATCTGTATTAGGCCCCAGAGACCCATCTAAAATCGTCAATTAATTATGATGTTGCGGTTGAAAATCTTTCAGAACTATCATAAAGTGGTTTTCATCGGGCGATTCTATCCTGGAATTGGATTACTTCCAGTTCCATCGGTAAATCTGCAGCTTGCGGTTGTCGAAATGATTCACCTCGGGCCATTATAGTCGCAGCCATCCAAATAATTCAACAGACCATGCCGGCGTCTTTCCATTCATTTTCCATGAACTTATGATGCTGGTAATTCAAATATGTCTCCCGTTTTTCCGAGAAATAACGTACTTTAACGGCGTTAATCAAGTTTTATGTAACCGTAATCCTAACTGCCGCTTCCCAATATGATTATTGCCAGTCATCTTTAACTTTATTAGCCGATTTCGAGACTCCACTTTATCGAAGAAGTTTCTGATGGAATTTATTTTCACTATCTTCCGGACCCTCCTGTGGAAAGAAAGTGTCGCCTGAGTTAGAGAGTGAATTCCAGAGTGATCAATATCACATGTCCTACTGAGTAGGTCTGCTGTCAGTTCTTGGTCAGTCCTCAATCTCACCTTCAATCAATATTTCATTATAAATATGAACCGATATACCATGTGTCCATGAACCCTTCCTCCTGCAGGTTAACTCTTGAACGGTCTGAATTTTTCTTTAATTTGGTACCGCTAAAAAAAAGATTCTTTGAAAATAGCGCCTGGGCGAGATTTTGAAAGATTTTTTCAAATGGAATGGGTGGTGGGGTATTTCACTTCGAACGTCTTTCAGACGAAAATATTCATTCGAAACAAATTGGCGTTTGTTAATGTTAGGTTCACTATTAGTGGTTACCCAATATCTATACCGACTTTATCGTCCCTCAGACACAGATTCTGAGACCTTTTTTAACGTGAATCTGTCCCTGAGGCACCCGAAAAACCTCAACCGTAAACATCTTCCAAAACGAGCCGGTTCACGACATTAATCCGCAGCTTTTCTCGAGGAAAAACTGATTGCGTTCGTACTACTGAACGATATATCATGCCTGGGCTGCAAAAACCCTATACAGGGCCATTCGGATTCGAATCTATACATTGGGATCTCGGAAACAGTAAAAACAAGTCGGTTGGATGGACACACAGTAGCGTATTTTGCAGGTCAATTATGAAAGCTGAAAAAATGTGATCTAACTGTCTGAATATTTTGTGAGTTTTCCAGAAACTGTTGAAGAGACCAAATGAAATCTGTGGAGAATCTAAATACATACTATGTTGATGAAAGTGATATATAAGATTTAGTACGATTTGGGCCACCCTCAACTTTTCATTTACAAATACAGACCTGATTTTTTTATATTTCTCAACAATTCACAGTCATGTTTCAACTTGGCGTATTATTTTCATTCAGACAATATACATTTATATCAATATATACATTCATATAGTTCAATAGTCTACAGGAATTTGCTATGGTAAAGTGTCAAATGTTTTCGAAAACGATAGCAAAATAAAAGGAGAATTTCGAAATGTTTTCCCTTATATACCCAGAACAAAAGAAGCTAGAACATGATTTTGTGGTTCAAACAATTGAACTATGCTACTTAGTCCCCATTTCTTCGTTTCCGAGATTCGAATGCATATACCCGAAATTTGAATCGCCCTGTATGATACGAATGAGAAGCCGAACCCTCTGCGATGCGCGTGACACCGGTTCTAGCATGAGTTTGGAGGATGATGGATGGAGGAAGACGATTGGGTATCATCTTCGATTAACAGAGTGATAAATTGTGAACTATCGGAGATGATCGATTCAATGAGTTGGTTGAAGAATATCGATTTGAATATATTATTTTTTTAAAAAACGGCAGCCAGATACATCCATGGTTTTCTGATCATTTCTATTAAAATGAGAGTCAATACAATTATATTTGTTTAAAGACTAACCTGAAAACCGTGCATTTGAGTGTTCTAATCTTCTGATTACTTTTGTTAGTTCACAACGGTATTTTTCGAAAACTGTCCATCAAAAAATAATTGACTAGGGTATCGTTGCGCCTTTCGAAATGATGTGCCACCGGACCCCCTTTTTTGATTCTTCATATTATTTACTAGAAGGGAGATATTGAGGGTGAGAAGTTTTAGAAATGCCACCCTGTGAATTCATACTGTTCTTGGATATACACGAAACTAAAATTGAAAGATTCTGATTGGTTTCATATCTAAGCCAAAAATGTTCACTCTAATAAGTTCTTGTTTACTCCATTAGAGTTTCTACATCAAATTCTGAAATACTCTGTATACTCTCGACTTTCACTTTCGATGCGAGTAAATCGAAAAATCAATAGTCGACCACGATGATATTTCGCAATCAATCATTTGCTTGCACTTTTCGTCGACAAATCAATCAATCCAGAACATATCCGAAAGAGCATGTAAATATCGCACCGAGGGAGAATGATAATGACGACAATTATTCATAGGCGTAGATTGGCACTACAACTCAAGGGTGCTTGACCATGCTTGAGCCCTCGAGCCCATTAAGGTGGTGAGAAAATCAGTTGTAATTTCCAATAAGTCTTTTCGGGTTAAGATCATCAGTAACAGGAACTATAAACTTTAAAAGCCGACGTCTCGAAAATGTCCGAACGTTTTTCCAAAAAACTAACGCTTCAATTTCAAATGAATTGGATTCAATCCTTGCGTCCTCACTGTATATGTGATCCTCTCAGTATAAAACCTCGGACAAAACATAATATGAATGAAAAAAATTCAACAATAATCAGAGTGAACCAATAACAACTAATAAACGGTCTTCTTGTTTTTTGAGTTCGACAACCCTTTTCTGAATGTAAGAAATTCCCTAAACATATGTAAGAATCGCCATTGATGAATAACATTGGAAAGGAGTATTATAATGTACTACATCTATGAGGGATTCATTGACAGTGTTCTGCATTGGGCTACAGATTTTCTTTTTTCGAACATGTAAAACAAAAAGTAGGAAGTAATGTTGAGTTCATCAGTGCTTTTCGTATTGAGGGACACTATTTATTTGCAAAAATGTTGCTTCGCCATTTGTATAATAATAATAGTATTGTGTGATGATACCTTGTTAGGAATTAGAAAACCCAGGATGTTTGTTCCGAGGTTTGTTTGCATGAATACTTTTTCTAGTCTGCACTGGATACATACATAACATGTTTGATCCTCACCTCGATCTTCACCTATTACATGTTTGTGAATTTGATGTATAATCAGCACCATTTTGGGATCCTGATTCATTGAGAATAAATGGGGGAAGCTGAAAGAAGTTTTGGGGTGCCAAGCACCCTCAAATCCCCGCGTAGCTACGCCTTTGGAATTATTCACGTACAGTATTTACAATGAGCAGGCAAATAATTCGTCAGAAAAAGATATACCTTAATCGGTCATAATTATACCCTAGATCCGAATCAACTCTGAGAAAATGAATATAAGCTATGTAATTATTACGACAGGGAGTGTTGTTTGCTAACCAGAATGATTCAGCAATAGATTTTTTTTCAAATCTTGAAAAAACACGATTCATGCAACTAATCAAATGATGAATTTGTTGATATTCAAAACTAGGTGGATAAATACAGGGTTTTTTATAACGAAGGAATACAACAATGTTGTGAGAATTAATCGAAATAATCTCTATTTTGGTACTTGGTTTCAGTTCACGAAATAAAATGCTCAACAATTGAAACTTAATGATGCCTAATACATTAATTCGAAAATTCCGAATGACTCCACTGGGTGTTGGATGAAAATGATTGAAATGTGTCCTTATTATGTCTATGATAACCAGGTGTTTATTCATGAATTGATCTTGATTTCACCATTTTCATATTCAGTTCCAAAAAGTTTTATAGCCTTTCGAGTCGTTTGATCTTCAGTGCATAAATGAATGAATAAATATATATCCACTTCGACCTATACACAAGGTGATGAAAAAATGTCCGAGCCTCTTGAGGAATTACATTGAAATACTGACGATATTTTATGTCGTTGCGACAACAAAACAATACTTAATTTATCATTATGAAAGCCCACACAGTTGAGAGCGGATTTTTCAACAGTTATACAGCTCCTAATTAAATGAATTGCAGGTAGGGTATCGACTGCATTCCTTGCCTTTTTGGTACAGGTAATGCACTCTTTAACGAATGGCAATTTGAAATAATTGATTACTCTGAAATCGTACAATGATATGATGAAGAAACTAAAGAATCCTTTAATTGTTATGGCACTTTCCGAGAAGTTTTCTGCAGCAGCACTGAAATAAGTGTCTGGTTATACAAGGTTTTTTTTTTTTTTTTTATCTGTGGACAACACGAAAGGGAAACCTATGATGTTCGAGGAACATCGTGTTAGCCAGCGGTGGAATTTCGGGAAAGAAGGAAGGTGTTGGAATTTTTCTTGAATGTTTGGAGGTTGTAAGCATCAGGAAAGACTTCACTAGGCAAAGAATTCCACAACTTTGCCGTTCTATTGATGAATGATGCTTGGTATAGCGATGGTGGCCAATCAGAGACATAAAGAGCCTACTGTCAACATTTTGGAAAAACATAAGAATATGTCGAAAATTTTATACAAGCCGACATGTTTCTCTAACATTACTCTAGTGTAACATTCATTCCCAAACTGCCGGAACAAGCCACTTGATTATGTTACATTGATCACTCTGTATTTTAATCCATCATAGGTTAGGGATCCATCATAAGAGATTCAACGATACTACACTTGATGATATCTCTTCTAAGGAGATAACATACTACTAACATACTACAATGTTGTGCAAAAGTACACGTTCATTTCCAACAATATTTCCTTTTTTGAAATTTGAAATACGATTGGAAATGGTGGAGATATGGTCGTCCATTTTCCCAACGGAGAAAGTCAGCGATGAAAATAATAATTGAATAATATTTAAATTATCCAACAGTTGTTAGGAAAGACCTTGAAGTCAATCGGATATGAAACAGAGCCATCATCAAGTTCTGA
Organism: Gastrophysa polygoni; assembly: GCA_963576655.1. Lineage (NCBI taxonomy): Eukaryota > Metazoa > Arthropoda > Insecta > Coleoptera > Chrysomelidae > Gastrophysa > Gastrophysa polygoni. The sequence goes on from OY755084.1 coordinate 11,265,431, forward strand.
ATTTGAAATTTTTCAATTCTCAATGACAGTATTCATTGATGTTCCATTGTTAATAATATCAGTTTGTACGATGAGAGTGGAAATGATGTCTATTTCGTACGAAGACGATGATCAATTGTTATGGACAATCCACTTGTCTTGTAGAGTAGATTTCGATTTTTTCTTCAACTGTAATCATTCATTTGCAATGCTTCATTTTTTCTGTTTGTTGATATCTCAGATTGACAATGATTGATGATTGATGGTAATAGTACAGACACTATATGATTAGTAGGTTTCATATCTCGCAATCATAACGGATATGAATTCATATCCATGCAGTTGATTGGAATGGCCTACTCATTCAATACAGCCAATTTTTGTAAAATTGAAATGAAAAATAACTATAGCGCAATCAGTGAACTCATATTTTTCGTATGTTTGTCTTCAAACTTAATTCAAACTAAGCAAACTTCCCAGTTCAAAAACTGCACTTCAACCCCTCGCACCCCGTATCGCTGGGCGATTTGCATATCTCGAACTTTAATTCGCGAATAAACTTCGGCCCACGCGTTGCCAGATCGATTCCTCCATTCAGGATCACAGGACCAGATCTGCTCCCGATTGTGGTGTTGAATACGGAATCAGCCGGGCGTGGGAAAACACCTATAAATTTTTTGAAGCGGAGGGAAAGGCAGGAAACTTCTCCGGATCCATGGAGGAAGTTCTCTTTGTGATACCCAGCCAGGACCTCTGTTTCGGGTTTGCGATAAATCTCGGTTTGGGCTGCACATACCAGGAATTTCGTATGTCCGAAGAAACTCGCAAACGTGGCGGATAAATCAACCGTTTTGACCATTTCCGAAGGAAAAACTGTTTGGTCAGTTGCTTTGCTCGAGACTTTATGTGCCGATGTTCTTGACAGAACAATCACTAGCAGATACCGTTTACCAAACTTAAAATTACGAGTTCATTCCCAAACTGCAGTGTACCAAAGATTTGAAATGATGTACCTGTGGAAAACTAGACCACAGAATTGATTTTAAAAAACATACAATTTTTTTCGTGTGTGTGATATCCATATCATTTCATTTTGTTATGTTGTTATGCCTTAAGTTATATGTATGAAATGATACAACTCATGAGTCGTACAGGATCTCGAGTTTTCAATGTTCATGAATATTCCAATACGTATTCGTATGAGTACCAGATATAGAGAAGATTCTATCAACCAGATAGGCCTTGAATTCATAATTCTTCTTTGGTTTATAATCTCCTTGTTCGGTTCAGACTAACTAAAGCAAAGCAAAGTCAGGGGAAGATTTTCCAATGTACCTTTCACAAACGGCAGGCTCCAAACTTTATATTGGCATAGGCCAAGAATTCGGAAACGAGAAGCCGGAATATATGTTTTTTTCGTCGGGATTCTATCGGTCCACGAACTGAATTTGAGAACAATCCGCGCCTTAGCGGAAAGTTAAGGAGCAATAAATTTCGAAAGTCGGGAGAATAAGAATGAGTGAGCTTGTGAATTCATCATTCTCAAGACTAGTTCAGCATTGAAGTTCTCAAATTAGGAATCCTAGTGCCAATAATTATCTTCCAGATTGAATTTGGAATTTTCTTCTCATCAATTTGGGAACAGTTAGAAAAAGAGTGGAAAACTTTACTTTTGGGCTTGCAGTCAAACTTTCAATAGAGAAATGTGAGCTTATATGTTTTGAAGAACGAAGACAGTTCCATAGGAAAACTCTTGTTCATGACTTATTACATATGATAAAATTTTGAAAAAAGAAAAAATAATTATAGTTACTGTCTTTATAGAGGTTCTAACTTGTATTTTTTCAATTTCCTTGTATTTCATATCGATTTCATGTATGATTCTATATCAGTTTTTGTTAAGAAGTGGAGATAAATCATAATTAACTGAGTGAAATGAAGTTGTTAGTTACTGCCATGGTCATTTATCCTGCGTGCAGGTTTGCGATCGTCAAGACAAAGAATGTATATCCATTTATCTCATAACAAAACCCTGTCGAGACAATACCAAGTCAGCAAGTCTCTCTGCTGAAACAAAAAACCTCTCAATATAAGCGATATTCACGAATTTTCACTTTATTTCCTTCGACAGGCTATAAATCAGCACAAACAAATGTTGACATTTATCAACAGGAATGGCACACTTCCGCTAAGCAAATATAAGGGCTTTTGTGAACGCGAAGAGAGAATCGCTCTGAAGGGCTTTATAGGATTTTTATGGTAAATATAGCAGGATTAGTATGTGGTGGAGTCCTTTGTGACAAAGGATTTCCACAGTCTCAATAGGTATGTGAATAGATTCCAAAACTATTACCTCATGGAAAATAACATAATATTCTAATAAATTCAATAATAGCGTTCGACTGAACACTAATGGACACAAAAGATGTACAGGCTGTTCCTATTCTTGGAATTTCTGCAACGTACACAATAGTATTGTGAAAATGTCAAAGATAGTGAAGTAGGAAAATAGTTCTTGTAAATTATTTCCAGTTTTCGAGATACAGTGATTAAAGATTTTCGAAAATGAAAATGTTCCATTTTTTGGAACAGGCTGGTCATCCGCTTATGAATGAATCTTCTTCTAGATTTTCTTGAATTTTTTTCAGGTCGGTTGTTAGCAATCATAATATTTCAGTTCAATTTTACCAGTAATGTCTGAAGGGCCAGTCATGCTGATAATAATACGATAAGGTATGTTATGCTACAATATATTTCCCAAGTGAATTATCATTATTAGATTGAGCAGTTCAAATTACAACTTTCGTGTGTCCTCATTTTTTTCTATCTTGCTTCATTTTAGAAAAACAAAAAATGAAAAAAACATTTTTCTGCACGCAGTCGGACCAATGGATTGTTTTGTTCATTATCATCAATATTTCATGATTAATTCCATCAGAAAAATTGAATTACAAATTATATTATATTTAATCATATTGTCATTTGGCAACATATCTTGTGCAAACTGTGATTCTCGATTTTGAAAACGGAGCGGTGACCAGACTGAGCTCGTCTTGTTTGTCTACCTACCTATTATCGCTAGTGTTATAGTTATAATTATGAAAAAGGATCGCCCACCTTTCTACGATGAGAGAGGTCAGTATAGTATCATCGACCAGACGAATAGCTTGCTGAGAAGTTCAGCTTATATCTGGGAGCTGAGCTCCAAACATATGAACAGTACACCAGGACAGTTTGCGCTTTATAGATCGTGAGCAGTTTCTGGGGTGTAAATTACTTCTTCGCACGGAACAGGAGGCTAAGTTTTTGTGAAGCAATTCTCGCAATAGACCTCAAATGAGAGGAAATGAGGGACTCCAAATGAGAAGGGTGGTATAAAGTGTACCATCATCCACGAACCTATGAAATGGTCAGTAGGTTACATCCGACAGATCTTTGATGTGAAGCAAAAACAAAGTTGGTGCCAAGACAGATTCTTATAGAACACCATCATTGATAGCCATTGTGTCAGATGAGAGATGAGACTTGATCTACCACCACATAGAGTGATCTATCTATGCTTTGGAGGAATCTAATGTCACAGCCAAACTCCTCATGTTTCTCGACTGACGCCTACCACAAATGTGTCACGTCTGAGGACGAAAGCCATATTGCCTCTATATATCGAAACTAAAGCAGTATTCATCGATAAAAACTTGATCTCTTGTGTAGTTGCCTCCGAGTTTATATGTTTATATGAGAGGTCTATTCTTGTTTTCTCGCAAAGAAACTGCCAATACATTATTTCAGAAAACCAATGATATATAAACCCTGTTTATATATCAATGAAAAGCAAATCTCGGTACACAAGAACAAAAACTATTCGTTATAATCGAAATCTTAGCAACTTTATTCGTGTGAATCTCCGAACAACAAACCCACTAGAAGGATCACAAAACAAATATTCTGATGTTAACATGAATTCCCAGAATTATCATAATATTAGTACCCAATCGTCGCCAGTGTTGTCATATCCAATCATCAAAAAGTGATAAATAGTCAATAATATTTAAAGTCCTTCATGAATTCATGTAGTTCAATGCACAAATATGATAATGAATTTGGGTCATGACAATTATGAATCAGTTCTGATTAATAGGAGATTGCTACATTATTCTGAGACTTAGCAATTTTATTTTTTTGGGGGCTCGAGGACCAGCATGGGTATCATGAATACTTTTTGCTCAACGTTGCAACACCGCAATTTGATATTGACAGTCAATGGCGATTATTGCTTTGTTTGGTATCTGTCATTATTTACGTTTTGATTTATCGATATTATTCAACTTGTGTTCAGTTTTGTGTACTCAGAATTCCTCAGAAACTCAGTTTATTTCCTGTTTTGGTGATTCGATATAATGGTGAGACGTTGTGAGGTGTGTTAAAGACAATTTGAACCGGCGATCAAAACACGTCATTTCATAGGTGAGTTACCATTGTCCATAGACTTATTATCCTGAGGAGACGGAACATCTCATTCATAAAACTGCGTTTGTTTTGAAGCAATGATTGAAAATGAACTGCACGTGTATGAGGAAGACTACCGATCGAACCTCTTTGTCTTCACCAACTTGTTGGCAACGCTGTTATGTTTATGTGTCTTGTTTCCCTGATTTCAGCCAGTGGCGTACCGTTCTAATGGTTCCATAACTTGGAAATATATTTAATCTATAACTATATTACTGAATATTGTTCTGTACGGAGTCGAAGCGTCGTGTTTGTTAGTTAGGAAGACAAACAAATTCCGTTTGATTATGAACAAGCTACGAATGTACTGTCAATGAAAACATGTAATTTCTCTCTGTATATGTCAATCAACATTCTGAAAAATGATACATCATTGAAAATATATAACCAGATTCTTGTCAGTACCTGTAATTCCTGATATTATGTTCAACTGAAATAAGTGCATTATCATATGCATTCAGACAGTTGTATAAAATTGAATTTCCTTATAATTTGTACACAATAAATTTTTCTGTTTTGATAAAAACAAGAAACACAGCTTTCACACTTTTAATATTCATATAATACAACAAATTTATTCGGATAATGATGACACATTTCGATTCATTACTGGAAGAAAGGTGTTGGATTTGCATCTGGCTTCAATAAGTATTTGGTACCACTTTTCTTTGTTATGACATCACTTGAATTGAAATGATCAGAATATACATGAAGATATTTGCTCAGACGATTCTCCTGCCAGCCAAGAAGAGATGCCCAAATTTTTCTTTCTTCACTATCAGCGGGAAACCTGAAGTAATACAGAAATAGGTATACTAAGTTGCTTAGAATTTTTGATGCAATGAACAAGAAAGTCTATGCCATGAAAACATGAATAACCTAAATCATTAACAAACATGAATAAACAGTACCTAAACATCATATATTCACGCCACTGGAATAACAAACAAATTTGGAGGTTAGGTACTCCAACTTACTTGTGAAAAGAAACATGAGGGCTGGAATTGTTAAGTTTTTTGCACACTTGGCAGTGACGAACCATATTGTCCAAAAATTCACTTTGAATTCCACAATATTTATTCAAAGTCACTAAAAACAACACTTCAAAACACAAGACCACTCGTCTACAACACCGCAACGAGAAATGGGCAGATCGTAGTTTCGTAGTAAAAATCATTCATACAATAGGCGTGGCATGGACGCGCCGATGTCGCTTTGTGTGTAACAAATCCTATGATGCTACAATGTAATAGTTCACAAAATGAATATTCGGTAATTCCAACGTGTACATTTCAGGTTTTCATGATATATAAAATACCGTTCAGAAAAATGTTCCATTGAGACTGTATTACTTGCAATACAATGAAAAAATGATATGAACGTGTCAATAATTATTGCGAATCTCGTTCTCAAACTGGAAATATGGCAACGACACATTCCAATCGGTCACACTAGTATCCTACAGTGGACCAGATATTGGCAATGTCTGATGTTCTTTGAATGTAAATAGTTCCGTCTCCTCAGGATAATAAGTCTATGCCATTGTCGTATCATTCGAGATTTTGAAGCATTTTCCCAAATGGAATGAATGAAAATGAATCTAAATTGAATTGATTAGATTATATTGATTATACCCTTAGGTCAGCTGCGACAGTGTCTTGTGGTAAAATATGTAGCACTGATAAATGCTTCCTTATTTGTAGTCAAAATATGCGAAGCTGCTGAAAAATCACTGAGAATAATGATGAACTCAATTAATATCTTTGATAAAAAATATAAGGATATTGCTATTCTTCTTGTACACACAACAATGAGAAATTTACCGTTGACTGTTTTTGGAACTAGTCAAACTAATTTGGAGAAATATTTCACTGTAAGACTCCATCATGAGGCAAATAAATTGAAAGATTCAACGGAAGTTAGAGTGAGAAGTATGTTAACAAAAACAATCCTATTCAAAAATCAATGTGTGATTATCCATGGTTGTTTTTCATTTCAGTCCTGTTTTGAATAAGAAACACTGCTATTTGCTACATCTTCACATGATTCATGATTTTATTGTTGATATAACATTTCGTCATAATACTTGTCAACACATATTCATTATCGATTTTCATCTATCTACATGAATTTTTTGCGTCAAAATATATTATTCTGCTCAAGATGAAACCTCCTTCATTTCTGACGATATCGTGAAATGATATAAAAAAGTTTCATCTTCAGATCTGAAAATTACATTCAAATATGCAATCATATCTATTTGCCTTGGGAACGAGTTTTTCACTCTTTTGAAAATTATTTCCACTAGTAGGTACTGAACTTTGAAATCGTAAATATACTTACATGCACTGTCACTGATCGCCAAAGATATAAATGTTCATTATTGAAATTGAACGTTATTTATGATAAGGTATAAGTAGACAACTGTATACTGAATAGTAAGTATATTGTTTCATATGGCGTTGAGAATTGAACTTTTCGTGTGACGTGGTCATAATAAGTTTATTGATTACAAGCAAGTTACAAAAATCATCATAGGATTGTATGTATTCGAATTTCTCGTAACAATGTGAAAGAAGTATAAAGATGTTCATTTTCCCACCAAGAAATGCTAAAAAGTACCACTGGAATTGTTACGGATTTTCTATTTGATTTCATCATGAATTGATAATAAATTCGACCCCCTCTGACAACACGGCACTGGTGCTGGGAGAATCAGCTCCTGCTATCCTTGTTTAGACAAAGATAGATACTATAGATGTTGCTTCCGAACAAACTGTATTGCCAGGGCTGTGGATTACTTATCTAGTCTGTTCAATGATCGAAGGTGTGAATGCACTGTGTTCCAGTGAAATGAACCAGTTAGACGGCCGCTAAAATAACTCATCTCCTCGTAAGCTCCTCCCTGTCCCCAATAACACCGGAAAATAACAAATAAGTGTCACCGTTCCGCCGAAATAATCCTGTATTTACGAAGTGTTGCGTCGGTTATTAATCACCAAATGGAAAAGTGACGTTTCTATATACTTTCGGAACATCTTGCGAGACGCATGAAAACACAAACGAGATGAAACAGATTTCGAATTCGATTGGAATGAAGAAGACCTGCAGGCTTCACTATCATTCCTGTTGATATTCCTAAGAATTACAAATTATTTATTATTCTTCCTCCATCTCCATATGAATATGAATGAAGATATTCACTACAATGATAAAATTTTATTTATATGAATTCTCATGCATTTGATTTCGACTACAGCACAAAAATCTTCAACGATCGGAAATATGACTTTTGTCACCAGATATCAAGAGGAGACCAGCTCGCCTCGAGAAACAGCTTGCAGTAGCGTTGGATGACTCCAAAGCATTTGACCGAATGTGACATACCAAGTCGTCCAAGCTTTCGACATGGTTTGCCGCCCCAACTATGTCGTTTACTATCACATTTCCTCGCAGATAGAATAGTTTATGTGATGACATATGGAGTCTCATCTGGTTCAATGACTATATCCATGCTGGTGTTTCACAAGGTCTTGACACCAACTTTGCTTTCGATCTCTCCCTTTGTCAAAGATATTTCCATGGTAAAGAGGTTTAGTGTCAACTTCTTACTGTCTGAAATGAATATCGCAATATTTCAAATTCTATAAATTTCAAAAATTTCATTATAATATTTTGTTGCAAGAATTGATTTGATATAACCGTGGCAATATCCAGAATCACTACGGCAGTCGGTATCTGTCAACACGTACCGGTTTCTTGTATTTCAGTACCTATTGCTTTTTTTTTAATATATATATATTTTCTTTTTTGATTGGTCTTGAAATATTATGCATAAGATGTAAAATAATATAAGTATCCTTTGACTCTAGAAGCTATGTATGTAATATGTAATAATGTATATATGTATATATATATATATATATATATATATATATATATATATATATATATATATATATATATGTAATATGTTATCAAACACACTTGATGTCAATATTTTGTAATCCCGAAACCGACCAATCCAGGCCGATTTGGGACTATTTTTTGGTAGTAAAATTGTAATTTATAAAAAAATTGGAATAAAAATTGAGCTTTTTTATTTATGGTAGAATATCAAAGTGAAAAGTTTTATGTGTAACAAAAGAAGGTGCTGGAAATTGTTTCCTGAATTTATTTCCAACTTGGATCGTGCGTGAACTGGAACTATAGCGTATACTAGATTTTGAAATGTATTTCTATACGTTGTATAGAAAACCCCCATCTTGAGAACTTTTACCTCGACCTAACCATATCTTTGATCAGCCATCAATGATCCATCAATTCACATAATAATTTGATATTGAGTAGTCAGAATTCAGTGAAACTCCGAGAAAATAACCATGCCCAGAATCATGTTTCCGGGTTCGGAACAATATTTTTTCTATGAATTGTCTGAAAGATAACGCAAAACATTTCATGAAAAAAGTCTTTCGGTGAAAATGGCTGAATTTTTGATATGTTGTAGCTGTAGTCATTCCAAGTTGAAGTCTCTATCGGCCCAACCCGATCGTATGATCAGATTAGGCATTAGAGGTCGCAATATAATGAATTTTGAGTATTTTTGAGAATTCGCATCTCAATGATGGATGGATATGAAATGTCAAGAATGCGGCTTTGATTGAGATCATGAGATTCTTGAAGAATATATTTCAACCACACAAAAAATGCGATATGGTTTATACATGCATTTGCTGTTCGCGTTGATTTATTCATTCATGATTTATGACGATCGATGAGAATGAACGTTGCAGATAGGAATATAATATAATCATAGACACAGTGTGTTCGGAATATAATATGATTACAGATACAGAGTATTCAGAATGATGAAGGTTCCATTATATAAGGTACTTCCTTTTCGAAGGTTGCAGTCATGGCCTAGTAATAATCGAAGAGTGGCATCAGCAATGAATATGTCCTCTTTAATTTCTGAATGTCTCCGAGGAAGTTTATAAGCACTTGGCCCATATTAGTTTGAGTTCTATATTATAGATAGGTACATACATGGCTTCTATAAAAGAAACTTCTCTTGAAAGTATAATAAAATAATACGATTACATTTCAATATGCAATCTGCCCTCGAAGGTATACATATAGAAGACTACGAGTATGTGGTATACAATGTGTCAATGGAAGTTACCACTGCGAAAAATATTATAGTTTTGATGATTGATTCCGATCTATTTCATAGTAGTCAAGTCAGTTTGCTCAAGCATATTCTAGTTCAATAAAATACATTCATGATTTTTTCAAGATTTCACATTCAATATAAAAAATTAATAAGGGGGTGACAAAAGCGCCAAAAATCTGGTGGATGCGCAAAATTCACCATTTCAATACTTTTCCAAAGACAAATTGTATCGTACTGAAAAAATTGAGAATACGTATCAGAACATTTTTCATGGATAATGTACAGAAACAAATTACAATTCCTCATGAAAGCGATTAACAGAGTTGTAACGGCGGAATAGAAACAGATGAAAAGTGGAGTGAAAGGAAACCATTTGCAAAAAAAGAAGTTTCAACGATTTACTTGCTCCACCTCATGCATGGCGAACAATATTAATATAACGAACCGCAACACAATGGCAATCAGAAACATCATCTCTGTACATTTCCGTTCACGTATAATTGAACATTGTCCGTATCCAACGTTTTTGCGGGGATTCCCCGTAGGGGGTAGTCACCCCAACAAAATCCAAACTACGGATGCAACCACCACTAAAACAGAAACTGTTTGAAACTCTCCACGGCACCCCTTCGAAATATCACACATTACGTGGAACTGTGAATATAACCGAATATAACGCAATCATCTGAAATTAGATGGCCACGGAAATATACTGGACGACTGAAATCAGATGAAGTTAGTGAGCATTTCAATATGAACATGCATGCTGCGTTGACATTTAAGAAATTCCGAACACTTCTAGAGAAACATATTTGGAAAAATCGAAAATCTTCTATATCGATTTTATTTTTTCCGAGGCTTATCTGAAGACATTTCAAAATAATTGTTAGTTTCATCATTGCCACTTTCTCGTTCCTACAAGATGGCGCAAACATAATCGGAATCCAACCCTCTTGGGTATAACATCATCAACTTTAATTTTTCAAATACTGCATGCCCTGAAATAGTCATATTGTACTTTTTTAACTCGCTTATCAAGCGAAATGATCTTGCTTCGAACCAGATAATATTATATAATAGTATTATTTTTTCATTTATATATTTATTTCCTACTGATAATAAGATAATCATAACGATTCTGACACGACGAGGGGAAAACAACTCTTCAACTAGTTGTACACTATGGAATTTTTATCATTTGAGTACTATTTTGATGAATGAAGTACAATCCAATATGATTTTCAGTGATTCACTACTAAAACATCAAATTCGAATATATAACTTCCACCAACCTTTATTCTTTAAGTATCTCTAGTAATAGTTTCAGTATTCAAGAACCTGTTTAGTATATGAATACTGAACATTTGGTATTTCATCACCAGTGAGCTAGCTCATACTAGTTTCAAGTGTTTTGAGTATGGGTTCTTTATCAATTCATTCAAGTATCGGATATTCCAATATGATTCACAAATTTTGTGTAGCTGTTTCGTAACACGAATGGCAGTTTATATAATAAATTGGATAATGATGGCGACTACTATTTCTTCATAAATGTCTTGTTTTTTTTGATTTGACATCATATAACGAAAGATGGCGAGAATAAGATAAAGTGGCATATTTGAGTTGTATGAACACTCGCCACCCAATCTTTGATGAGTTTTCATCCGCTATATCAGATTCTTCTATTCACGAACCGAACCGACGCCTATACCAAAGATCATTTTTGGCATCTTCTTCGAGTGAAAAGCAAACAGCCATCGAATCCTCACTTCGTTAAACGAACTCGCAGACATACATACATTGCCCCAACGGCAAATATTTTTGAAACCAGATATATGTTATTGGTCGTGAGAGATTCTACTTTTACTTTCTCTGCTGTCGACGTTAGGACATAAAGCAAATATAGAGTCATATAGACAACGTATTTCCAGACTGATATCGGAAATTTGTTTTCCCCGAAACAGGCGGAAAGACGCTTGTATGTATGCATGGAAAGGCATTTTCTTATTGTTGACTTGTGGAATGGAGGATTCAAGTAATTTGATGGAAATCGTTCGGATAAACTGGTAGTTTTGTAGGACATTCAACTTTCTTATATTTCTTCTTCAGAGTTTGGACCCAGATTGTCGAAAGTCATAAATGATGAGAGGGTAGGACTAACAACTCGTAGTGGAATCTGAACCAATTCTAGGGCACCCCTGTGAACTACGTAATCCCTTGTCAGATTTATTCATTTATGATTTTTGACAAATGTCGCTATGACCACAGGAGATATAGTAAGTAAGTAATTCATCGAAATATGATGATAGCCACATATCCAAAAACAATATAATCGCTTCCATCTCATGGACACAGTAGGATGATAATGAACAAGTTAAAAAACAGAATAGATTTTATGAAGTACGTAAATTTAGGTAGGTATCTAATGATATATAAAAGTTGCAGTTAATAATTATTTCATGAAATGTGCAGTGAAAATAAAGGATTATGAATTTACTAGTGTATCATCATTGGTATCACTGTTGTTTCACAAGACACAAATGGCTCATTAAACGAGTGTACTCCATGTAATATATTTTGCAATGTGTGATTCCATAATGTGAGGTTGAACAAGTGGAATTGTACAAAACACAAATTCGACCTAGCCTGGAGTACTGCTCACAAGTTTGGAGTTCAGCCTACAAACATGAGCTGAAACTCTCAGATTCTATTCGGAAGAGAGCTATTCGCCTAGTCGGTAATGCTACACTCACGAAGTCATTTGATCTCTTCAGAACATCTAAAAAAAGTTGGACGATCTCTATTTTCCCTCATAGATACTGTTCATAATTTATTATTCGCAAAGTTTGTCCATAATGATATTTTATTGTTCATGCTCTCAACGAGGTCAACAAAGATAGAAATTGAATTAGCAATGTAGGATATCTAAGTTCATAGCATTGACTAATGTTATTCAAATATTTCCCAGAAAATGCAGATGAGACTAACACCTCACCTTCGATGAAAAGCGAACAGTAATGAGTTTTCCTCATGAAAGGTCAACATCACAGAAATGTTAACATCACAGAAAGCTCCGTTTGATTAGAAATTCCAATTCGTGGTCCCTTCAAAAAGCTTCTGATTCGATTGTTTTCAAATGGAAATTAAACTGGAAATTCATCGAATTCCATTATTGACAAAATCGACAAAAGCTTTCACGACGAATGGCATATATTAACCCAATTGGTTCAGTTTCCACAAACCTCTTTCAATCATCCATTCAACATTACACAGCTGGTTCTAGGTCAGGAAATGAAAAAAGCTTTATATACCATATCATGCACCATTTGTGGAAATTTCGTCTGTAATTCATACTCTATCAGATGTCTCTAGTTAGTTTAAATCATTTGTTTCCATTAAAATGAGTTGTTTTCATATTTCGCTTTCACCCTGTATCACTACTATTAGGACACCCACACACAAAATTTCCGTTGACCTTGATCTCGCTGGTTTTGGGACACTCTTTATAGGCAATATATTCTTTCTGTTGCTAATGGTTCGAGTGATTTTTGTAGCTTATACAGCTCAGGTCATAAAATTATATTCACTTGAAGGACCGTTTCTCAGCCTGAGGTGAACCGGAAGATCTTTTCCAATCGTAAAATTATCCCTCGTTCGTAAAATTTGAATCTCGAGTCGCGAAAAGGGCCGTAAAACATTCCGAAAGTGTTTCAGATGTACGGATGATAGGCATCGAATGTCCAGGACCCGTTCGTGTGTCTTAGTTCGGGCATAAAAAAGAGATACTTTCAGAGTGACATCGTGACATCTGGTGTCGTAGAGTGCGTAGTAAAAGGAAGCGGGTATGCCTCGTTTCATGTACCGCATTCTAGAGATGGGCATATCGAACAAAAGGCATCGATGTTCCTACATCGATAAGCGAAAATTCATACCGGGTGACATTTGGAGGGGATCTTGGCGCAGTAGGTCCATGAGAGCTATAGCTCTAGCGGTCGTGAGTTCGATCTCTGTCACGGCTAACAATTTTTCAGAAAAATTATCATGACTAATTATTCCACTCATGACGTCGCTTAAGTAGTCTCGGTCCCTCAGAAGTGGTTCGGAGTTCACTAAAAAAAAAATCCCGGTTTTCTCAACCCGCCCAAGTTTGAACTGATTGGACATATTCATAAATTTTCTTCAACTTCCAGATTTTCAGTTAATAACGTTCGATTTCCAAGTGGAAACAGCTGTATATCATTTCATTTCTGGAATAATTATATGGATGGATTGGTCATCGATGGTACTTTCAAATGACGTCAGAGTACCAACATGGTACATTCGAAGAAATGAAGTTTCGTGTTGGTACCTATTTCTAACCGCACAATACTTCAAACAAAGGAAAAAAGGGCTTTAAAATGACAAAAAATCTTCATGATGTGAAAATAAATTGAAAAAAAAATGTTTCCTCTAAATAAACATAAAATGAACCGCACATCCTATTTGCTTTTATAGAATAAAACACTTCTTGGTCAATTTTTTTCCACCAACAAAAATAGCTAGCAGGAAATAAAGGATGACAGATGACATATTGACATTGAACACTGAAAAGCGCACATCAGTTTTGCTTGATTCTGTGTGGGAACGAGCTTCATGCTGATATTCTTCATTGAAGTCATCCAGTGCTGTTTTCTATTCTTATATTCGAATAATAATTTTCGATAACACATCGATATGAACATAAAAAGTCGATAATTGACCTGTCTTATACATCGATACTTTCATATCGATTTATATTTTACCCATCCCTATCTAGTTGCCTCGTTTTATGTCCCGCATTTTCGAATAATGCAAAATAGAGACCGAGCTTTCCAGCAGAAGATTGAAATGCTCGAACATAAAACGTGGATCTTTCTGGTTCCTTTAGGACCAATAACTATGTGCTGAATGGGGATATTCCATGAATTGCAATTTTAAACCCAAATTACTAACGATACATATCTCGTAAAATTTTTTCAGACCGCTCTATTATATCTCAGTTCTTCATAACAAAAGTAGGTTACTGCAACTCTACCGGGCCAGATGAAAAATTCATTTTCAAAAAGGCATACCTTTGCATTTGAAAAAAAAGTTGGGTAGGCTAAGGGGTTGCAGAAAAAAAATCATCATTCAGTTCATGTTATTGGCAACAATACGTCCAACGTAAAATCAATTCACGTGTTCCACCGTTTTTTTTTTTAAGTTACTGGTTGAACCGTGGTAACTTTATCCCGGACTTTTGTGCAACTCTGTGTGTTCAATATTGTATCGGAAAAACGCCAATGTTCGCAAAACCCAGCGACATAATTCTATTGGAAAATATCAAAATATGGAGAGTGATAGACACAGTTGAATATCCTGATGCGTATATTCGGTTGACAACACGAAAGGGAAACCTATGATGTTCGAGGAACATCGTGTTAGCCAGCGTTAGAATTTTGGGAGAGAAGCAAGGTGTTGGAATTTCTCTTGAAAGTTTGGAGGTTGTAAGCATCAGGAATGACTTCACTAGGTAAAGAATTCCACAACTTTGCCGTTCTATTGATGGATGTATCTTGGTATAGCGATGTTCGACTGGTCTCTAGTCTGACAGTATAGGGATGACCAGCCTGAGCTCGTCTGGTTTGTCTATTAGGAATCGCACGTGGTGACATAATGGATGATATTTCTACGATGTTCTAGAGAGGTCAATGATTCGACTAGGCGAATAGCTCTCTTCTGAATTGAGCTTTAGCGTATGTTTGGGGGCTGAGCTCCAAACAGTATGTGAACAGTACTCCAGAACAGATCGAATTTGTGCTTTTTAGATCATAGGCATTTGCTGGGATGTGAAGTACCTCTTCGCACGGAAAAGAAAACCGAGTTTTTGTGAAGCAGTTTTCGCAATGGACCTCACATGATCGTCCCATGAGAGAGCACTGTTGGTGGTGACACCCAGCATGGATATTGACGATCTCATAGGAACAGCGGTACCCGACATCATCTTTTTGTGTGTGATCTGCCTTCTTGGTGAACATACAAGCTTGAGTTTTAGTTGTATTGAACTATACTAGGTTCTCAGATCCCCATTTCAAAATTCTTGTCAGATCCTCATTTAAAGCATCAACCTGTCTTCGCCTTGCACCTCTGGCCTCGTTGGATGATAAAGGGGCTCTAGAGGAAAAGACGGAATGGAGTGTACTATCATCCGCAAAGCTATGAACTGGGCTGGAGGTCACATTCAACAAATCATTGATGTGGAGCAAGAACAAAGTTGGTGCCAAGACAGAGCCTTGTGGAATACCAGCATTGATAGTCATTGTATCAGACGATACCCCGTCTATCACCACGTCGAGTGATCTATCTGCAAGGGAACTCAATAGTAAAAGACACGGTTGGGGCGGCAAACCATATGACGGAAGTTTCGCAAGGAGGCCTTGGTGCCAAACTCGGTCAAATGCTTTGGAGATATCCAAGGCTACAACCAGAGACTCCCCATGTTTCTCGATTGACATCTGTGCGTCACATAGGCAAGCAGGTCTCCAGTTGACCTCTGGTCACGAAAGCCATATTGCCGGTCGTTCACAATCCTTGAGCTCCCTAGATATCGGATGAGCTCGATGTTGATTATTTTAGAGATCACAGATAGGAGTGCAATCGGTCTATAGTTGGTAGGGAGGGTTTTCTTGCCCTTCTTTGGAATCGGTTGGACCCAAGCTTTCTTCCAGTTAGAAGGAAATACGCCGAGTTTGTACGAAAGGGTGAACAACCTGCGAAGAAGTGGTGTTAGTTCTGGGGCACATTTCTTGAAAACAATAGGCGGTATTCCGTCTGGCCCCATAGCCTACTTGACGTTGAGGCTAATTAGAATGTGTCTGATTGTGCGTCGACGAAAGACCATTTCTGGCATACGGTTATCGATCGTAGCGATTTTGGAAAGCTCCTAGCCTCGTGGATTCAAGGTAGAATTGTCTGCAAACATTTTGGCGAAGGTGTTCCAATTGTTCAAATTTTCCTGTTACTGAAAACAGATTTGAAATCCACATCAAAAATAATTTCATCTTGTATACCCTGTATAATAAACGCACTATTAATTAACGACAGTTTTATACAAAGTTTGCCATCTATAGAAGGATCAGCTCTTCTGACAAGCTCCAATGAACCGTGTAATATAATGAATGGTGTGTAATACGCAATTAAAGTTTATGATAATATGTCTATTAATATTACCATAAAATATGCCATAAAAGTTGAGGTACTTGTTACATGCGATGTTGAATTATCGTTTAGGATTTATGCTCGATTAAAGTGCACTATGAATGAATCGAATCGGGGTGGTCTAAGTGAAATTGATGAATGAAGATTTTCAGTTTACTACGACCAAATGACGAAATAGGTTCATACTCTCAAATCGAACGTTATTTGAATAACACAACATCATGAACCACTGGAATGCAATGAATTCGATATTTTCATCAAAGAGAGGGTTTACGGAAATACTTTGAACACGACAATTTTGTTTTTCGATGACACATTTCTTCAATCATACCAAGATTTGATGATGATAATAATTGAAATACTTCTCTGCTTCTTATACCTCTCTGTCACATTCATTGAGCATATTTGCGACATAGTCCAAAATATCTCTGTTGTCTTTCGACATAACCCCATAAACCCTAGTATCGTTGAACTCGTAATGGAAATCCCTATCCGACTACGAGATGAAATACTTGAAGAATAGAATGGAATACTAGATATCATTTGTACAGAGCTATTCAAATTCGATCTATGCATTGGGGTCTTGGAAAAAAGATAGAGAGCCTATAAATGGAGGCAAAGTAATAATTTTTCCAGTTTTCATGGGGTTTTCTCTCCTCTTCTCTTGAAAAAATAGAATATAGAGATCACCTCAACATATCATGTCATGGACTCAATGCATGAACTCAAATTTGAATAGCTCTGTGTAAACAGAGTGTCCCATAATTAGCCTGCCAGACTTCACCAGTGAGATGGTTCTGAGACCAAAAACAGGAAAAAATCACATTTCGTTACGAAATTATTTGTTGAAACAAAACTAGTTGTTTTTTCAATAGCCACAATGATTTAAGAATTGGCAATCTTGTTTATAATTTGTGGGTTGTAACAATATTTTTCGCATCTGATCGATTTGAATCTCAATATTCATGATCCGAAGTGCATTCTGCATTCAAAAAACATTGGACTCCTGATTGAAATTTCGAAAGTACTCCTCAACTACATTGGGAATAGAAAGCTCAATTCTTGTACTGAATTGCAACAGTTTATCACATGGCGTTTCGGAAATATTCAGGAAAAATCATCTCCAGCAACCCCCTTTAAGGATGCCGTAGCTGCCTTAGAATATATCAAATATACGACCCATGTTCATTCGCACCTTTTTTCCTTATTTTTAGTCGAACAAGACGCTGGATAAGTTTGGCATGCTAATTATGGGTATAATGACTCAATGTTCAATGAATAAAATCCTTCCAAAATTGACAATTGAAAAAAAAATAAGCAAGAATTGACTGATCGATATAATCACGAAGAGGTATAGGGATAGAGGTATACGTCATATAAATGAAGTAGTAGAAGAAATTATATTTTATTGCGAATTCAGTAAGAATTGCAGTATTCATGTAAGAAATACTGAAAAAATAATAATATAGTAATGTATTTTCATTTCTAAGTTCGTTGCAAATCATAGGAGTGTTAGTTTCATCTTGGGAATTGAACTCTTTCCCCATACTTGATGTGTTATTTAGTAAATGAATTGCAAAAAATAATGGCCTGGAAAATGGCCGAATTCCGTGTGGTCCACTTAGTGTGTCGCAAACTGTAGTTCAAAACCAACAGTTCAGAATCAATTTGGCACTATATCACAATCATACCGAACCCGCTATTATGAATAATAAATTCACGATGCTGCGTCAGGGCCCTAGCGCAGTCAGTATTTTCGAATGAACAGCCCGCAAATTTCATTAAAAATTTTATAGTGGTACTTTATCTTCGTAATGCGGATTAAGTAAATGGTAGTTTATAAAAGTTGGCTTCCATATTTCATTTCAGCAGATGAGACTGTCTTCTGCTTGGCCCACGCAGATCGAGAGAACTTATTTAAATTAGGAGCTATCGTGCAAATAACTCGAACACAGTTGGCAGGTCTCCTTCATTCCTGTTCACAGAATATGCTTCATGGAAAGCGATCTTTGGGATTTTCAACACATCATAATATGTTTCAGGGTGTTTGAGTTTGAGAATTTAGGGGAGAATTCTCAAAGAGTGAATCAGTTTCAATGAACTTTTTATGAAACGGTAGTTTTCGAGATAGAAAGAACAGATTTTAAAAAATTTTTGGAAAAAACCTCTCACGATTTTTTGAAAGCTTAAAGTGAATAAAATTCGTTCATTGTCGCTGAAAGAATCGTAAAGGCAAATATGCTGATAATGAGTATGTCACGCCACTGTAAAATATGATTTCAAAATGGAGAAATTCAAAGTAAAAATTTGTTGGATGCTGATTTGTATCACTATCCTGAAGTAAAAAAAAACAGCGAATCATTATTTCGAGAAATTTGTAAATAGTTGATTGCAGAAATTGCTGCAACCCTGTTTTTTCTGGACCACTTTGATACTGAACGTTAAAAGAAACTGGATTTTTAGAAAATTTCATACCAGGTCATGAACTTTCTCGTTATTTTTAACCCTTGATAATTCATCATTCAATAAATTTCTTCATAAGCAGTGTGTCCCGTAATGGGTAGTAAAAGCGTGAGTAAAGAAAAATGCATCTGAAATTTTTCAATAACAACTGATTTTATCCGTTTTTCTCATGTTTCAAAAACGTGAATTCAAAGTTTCAATGAAATACACGGTGTGCTACGATTCTTTTCTTCTTCGATTAGGACGAAAAATGCATCAACACATTTGACCTTACATGCATTTTCATTATCAGAAAACGTTTCAATGCTACAAAACTCGGATCCGCCGACACCTCTCGCCAACTCAGCTCATTGTGAAAGCCTTAAAAGGCGGCCTATAACGATAGTAATTCCAGTGGCGGGGGTACACAAACAACATAGCTTCCTGAACGATATTGGGCCACCTCGAATGGCACAACGAAGAAAAGAAAAGGAATAGAACTAATCTCTGAATGGAATTAAGTGGTCAGATATAGCGTAATGGACGGCGGGTCGGAACAACCACGAAACTTCATTAATTCCGACATATATCAAGCGGAGAACATTGGACGCTAGCAAACTGCCTGCCGGATTGTAAACACCTATTAAATAGGCCTGCCCTATTTTTCCGACAAGCACTACGAGTCGAATATTTCGGCAGGGTCGTACTGAGTGGACGAAAGCTTATACGTGCGCTCTTATCGTATCTGAGATCAAGACGAATTGACTTCTCTCACGACTGACTAGGAACTATTCAATTTCCGTTTTTTTTTTCTTTCACAAAATTATCGTTCTATCGGTTCAGCCCGGAAATCGTCCTCCAGGGATTGGCAAAGTCCTTTTCTTAAGTGTACCCGTTGAACACGATTCCTGCATCAAAATTGACCTTTGAGTATCTTAAAGAAATTTATCGTATTCCTCTTGATCGAATCATATAAAAATATCTATGACAGACTAACGGTGTGTCGTATATTGAGCATATTTGATTATCAGGATCAGGCCATCAGATGAAACATCATTCTCGAGATTCGCTCTGATTCAAGCGGTATAGAAATTATAGACGCCAAGAAAGACTGCAAGAAAGTTCTCGAGTACGATAATCCTTAGTGAGATTTTTAAATGTTTCAATTTATTTCTATGTCCAGATTATCGCATTCAGGTATTCTTGATGTGTACTGTAGGAGCATAGGTGACAAGATATCAAGCTTCTTAACTTATTACGATTGGGACACATCGTGACGTTTCAGAAATGTGTTCGTAAGGAGATATCAAAGCCATTGTGAGAGCGAATTTGATATAATCTCGGAGAAGAGGAAAATCATTCCAGATCCATTCTCAGATTTATTCATTGATACGGCAACTCTAGTACGCTAGAGACAGTTTATAAACTCAGCGTATTACACAACCATAAATGTTTTACTTCATTTCAAACATGGTTATACCTCTCCACAGATTCTAGATTTCAAAAAATGATGTTGAAAGTAATCATAGAATAGTTCCCGAATAGAACACCCTGCATATTCAATTTCATGATCGAGAGATTCTCTTAGAGTATTCTGCGAGTATTCATCTCGAGAATAAT
The DNA here is from genome assembly GCA_963576655.1 of Gastrophysa polygoni. Lineage (NCBI taxonomy): Eukaryota > Metazoa > Arthropoda > Insecta > Coleoptera > Chrysomelidae > Gastrophysa > Gastrophysa polygoni. Next base: position 11,286,366 of record OY755084.1, read on the forward strand.
CATTTCATTATTGAATATTTGAAAGAAGCAATGAAAGTGACAACGTTGTCATTGCAGATATATGCGCTGTGACTTCGTAGTCCATCGACTACTTCATGAAGAAAAGGTGGATGTGCCAAAATGTAGACACTTTTTGAACATCTGAAGTTTATCGAATAATAAATACCGGTAGTAGTATTTTATATAGATTATGCGGAAAAGGTTGAAATTTTTCAAACTTCCTCATTATCTATCTGGGCTGACGGAATGCTTCAAATTCATCTAATACGTCACTGCATCTTCAAACCGCTGTCCCGAGAAGCATTTCCTTGGAAACAGGAAAAAGGACGAGGAGAAGGATAGGGAACCGTTTGTTTGTGTTTGCACAACGAGGCTCTTACTTAAAACAGCAGTAATTTGTGGCCTACTGTTTTTTCAAGCAAGGCAAGTACATTCTCGTTTACTATTTTCTATGCTGCATCCATAAAAGTGTGTGAGAAAAATTGGGTTGAAAGCAAAACACGACACAGACTGCTAGAAAATATGGTACAATTAGGATGTGCATCATTCGTGATGAATTCGATGTCCTGTGACATAATCAGTGGGGTTATGTTACATAAGGTTAGGTTGGGTATAGTTAGGTTAGGCTAGGTTACGATATATCTGTCATTGAGAATTCTATAAATTCTTTTGTGATGTTCAGAAGGATGCAACAGGATATCAAACCTGATATAACGCTTACCAAAAGCTAAATTCTGCAATGACTTTTGATGACTACGAAATTGTAAATAATCGAAAAAATCATATCAGACTTCGATCAAGGGTTCCATAAGGACAATAAGTAATTCGAAAGTATTCTATCTCGTGTTATGTGTTATTGACATGATATTGTATATATGTACAATGCATACATATATTATCATACGGCCTGAGGTCCCGTCAAATGAAGGAATCGTTCATTATTATCATGAACCAAATATGGACTGTATAAAAAAATATCTCGAAATCGAATAAAGCAAACGAAAATGAAGATAAAGAATCTCTTACTCTTCTTCAAGCGTTGGGCCTGAACTTCCAGAGGTACCAGGATGTAGACTGGGCGATACCGGATCTTGATGACAGGTTGCGAAACCACGATTGGGTGCCGAAACCGGGGACCATTAGATCACGCTATATGCGGAGCGATTTTTATGAGTCCGAACTATAGGTATGCGATGCGAATCGATTCTGCCCGTTCTGGTATAGGTGGGCCAAGATGGTTCTTCACTTCATTTTTTACCATACGCGATAAATCCCGAAAAAACTTAACATTCGATACTGAAATATTTCATTACTACCAAACTACGAGGGTTGTTCGATAACTAATTCCCAATAAATCAATAAATATAACTGAACTAAATACCTAACTAAATGATAATGATAATAACTAAATGAGCTTATGATGATGACGAAACATTCCGCCCACCAAAATGCAAGGTGCATTTTATTGAGACGGTAGAGGACACAACTTTATCAACGGCCTCTTAACAGTTCCAGATGCCGTTCTTATCAAAGCAATGCGATTTATTCCATCTGAACCACTATATAATTGAACTACGCGTCCCAAACGCCAACGAAGGGGGGGCTGAAGTTCATCTTTAATCAAGACTAACGTTCCAATATTTAAAGACGCTTGATCTTTCGTCCACTTTTGTCGTTGTTGGAGGGTATTCAGATATTCGAAATGCCACCGTTTCCAAAAATCGCGATTGATTCTTTGTAAAAGCTGCCACCTTGATAAGCGATTGATTTTTATGTCAGAAAAATCGGGATCTGGCAAACATGTAAGGGGCTCTAATGTCAAAAAATGACCCGGTGTCAGTGCATTCAAATCATTAGGATCTGTGCTCAGTTCGCACAAGGGCCGAGAGTTGAGCACAGCTTCAATTTGTGTTAACACCGTATAAAATTCTTCGAAAGACAAAATTTGTTCACCAACTACACGAGTGAGATGGCTTTTTGCGGATTTAATTCCTGCTTCCCAAATGCCACCAAAATGTGGACTTGATGGACAATTGAAGCGAAATTCGATATTTTCTTCTTTCGCTACGTCCTGAAATATATTTTTCAAATATTTACTACCTGCAACAAAATTGGTACCACAATCTGAATGAATTACTGAACAGCGCCCTCTACGGGCGATAAATCTGCGCAATGCAGCCAAAAATGCTTCGCCAGACAATTCAGATGCAAGCTCAATATGTATGGCTCTCGTCACAAAACAAACAAATAAACATATATAAGCTTTATATGTCTTGGCTCCGCGTGACTTTGACATTGTAATAGCAAAAGGCCCTCCAAAATCTACACCAACAACAGAAAAGGCCTTGACTTGATTGACTCGAAAAGGGGGCAAATTACCCATATACGGAGTCAATGATGTAGGTCGAACACGAAAACATCTATTACAACGTGAAATAACTTGACGAATGGCTCGTTTGGCGTTGAGTATCCAATAATTTTGGACAATCAAACAACGCAATGTTTGAAGACCAGGATGAAGATTTGATAAATGATAATACTCAATGAGCAAATAAGTCAAACGATGCTTTTGAGGGAGCAGCATAGGATGTTTTTGTCTATAAGGTAAACTAGAGTTCTTGAGTCTACCACCGACAACTATAATTCCGTTGTCATCCAGAAACGGAGCGAGTTTACGAAACGATTTAGAAAGAGTTTTCTTCGATTTTAAAGCAGCAATTTCTTCGCGAAATGAAATGCTCTGTACCAATTTTACCAGAACGATTTCGGACTGGTGCATTTCTGGTAAGAGAATAAGACCAGTATTCTTATTTTTTGAATTTTTAATATTGTTGATGAATCGAAGAACGTATGACGTGATTCGCAAAATTTTCAACCAAGAAGAATACTTATTCAAAAATTCATCTAACCAGTCAGTCGAAATCTGGGTAGAGAAAACGATCTTTTTTGATTCTTTAATAACAATTTCAGAAGTGTCAATTTTAGGATCAACTGAAGTAGGCCAAGACTCTTGCGGTTCTTTCAGCCACTTGGGCCCCGCCCACCATAATGTGTGTGACAATAATTCATTAGGAGTTAAACCTCTAGAAGCGCAATCTGCTGGATTATCTTTCGACGAGACGTGTCTCCAACAAGATGGCGCCACATGATCTTGTATACGACTCACTCTGTTTGCCACAAAAGTTTGCCAACGATGAGGTTCTGATTTTATCCAGTACAAAGTAACCATCGAATCCGACCATGCGAATATACAATCTAACGAAAGTTTTGACCCAATCGTTTTGATAACGAATGTCAATAACTCTGCCAAGAGCACCGCAGCACATAATTCCAGTCTGGCCAAGGATATTTTTTTTAAGGGAGCAACTTTCGATTTGCCCATCACAATAAAAGAATTCATTGAACTCTCGTGGATCATACGAATATAAACAACTGCAGCGAATCCTCTTTCCGAGGCATCACAAAATCCATGCAGTTGACAATCCACAATACTGGTACACGATCCAAAGAATCTAGGAATTTTGATTGAGGATAGATGTTTCAATTCTTTCCTGAAATCTATCCAACGAGATATACAATCATCTGGCGGTTCTTGATCCCATTCTAATCCCAGAGCCCACAAATACTGTATGAAATATTTTGCATAAAACGAAACTGGACCCACAAAACCAAGTGGATCGAAAATTCGCGCCAAATCTGACAGAATTGTTCTCTTCGTGCACAATCGATCATCAATGTCCACTTGATACGAAAACATATCTGAATTCGGAAACCATTTCAAACCTAATATTTTGATGATTGAATTGTCATCTTTATCGAAAGATAATGAAGGTTGATATCGAAAATCATCAGGAAAATTATCTAATAGAGAAGGGTGATTACTTGCCCATTTTCTGAGTTCAAAGCCACCTTTTTTCAGTAATGCAATAATATCCTCCTGTAGTAGTTTCGTGTTTTCCAGCGTAGCACATCCTGTGATCAAATCATCAATATAAATGTCATTCAACAATATTTTCGATGCGAAAGGAAAGTTAACTTCCTCATCGTGCGCCAATTGACACAAAGTCCGAATAGCCAGAAATGGAGCACTACTGACACCATATGTAACAGTATTCAAATTAAACTCCTCAACAGGATTTTGAGAATCAAAACGCCAAAGTATTCTTTGGTAATCTCTATGTTCGGGATGTATCAGTATTTGACGATACATCTGACGAATATCGGCTGTGATTACATAACGATGACAACGAAATGACAACAGTAGTTGCGAGAGATCCTTCTGTAATTTTGGACCTATCAATAATGATTGATTCAAAGAATCACCACCAGGTGGAGCCGCTGAGGCATCGAAAACAACTCTCAATTTTGTTGAAACACTTCCAGGTTTCAAAACACAAAAATGTGGAATATAAAATATTTTATTTAGGTCTTTAGGCGGACCAGACACGATACTCATATGGTTCGACGCTAAATAATCTTTCATAAATAGCGAATATGACTCATATAATTCAATATTACTTTTGAGACGACGTTCTAAAGACAAAAAACGTCGGAGAGTCATAGAACGAGTATCACCAAACAACGGTTCACCATTTCTAAATGGTAAAGATACACTGTATCTACCAGAAATGTCACGAGTGAACGTTTTTGTGAAGATTTCTTCACATAATATTTCGTCCTGTGACAACAACTCATTGGTTTCTGGAATATTTTCAATTTCCCAAAATCTTTTAATGTTGGAATTCAATGAATCAATATCGAAAGTAGAACAATACGAATTAACAACGGTCGACTGTTCAAACGAAGCTTTTCCTGTTATTACCCAACCAAAAATAGTGTTAAGAGCTGTAGGTTCATTGGGACCTCCATGTAACTGACCATCAAGTAGAACTGTAGAGAATACATCTGCACCTAATAATATATCTATGCCACAAGGTGAGTTGAATTGAGGGTCAGCTAATTTAATATTCGAAATATGAGACCAATTTCTACTAGGTATAAAAGTTGAAGGCATCGCCTCACAAATTTTTTGAATAACATAAGCATCGACTGTAACAACAGGAGACGATTTTCCAACATGTCGAATATCGAAACTAACTCCACCGTGAGCCTTAGAAGACATTTTTCCAAGACCTCGTATTTCCAAAGACGTTTGGGATCGACGTAATCCCAATCGATCACAACAAACTGAAGTGATGAAACTAGCCTGACTGGCACTATCTAACATCACTCTCAATTGCATCAAACGACCTTCAGCATCCAAAGCCTCAACAACTGCTGTAGCCAGCAAAACAAAAACAGATTCTGACATACTCGAAAAATTACCAATTTCCTGCGAAATAGAACACGCCGAAACGATACTATTCTCATGAGAAGTACTACTTTGATTCGAATTGATAGTACTATTATCTGAATTAGAAGTCATTGGCAGAACTGCTGGTTTTGCCGAAATAGATGTCCTATTGCTGTAATGTAATAGATCATGATGCTTAGAGCCACATTTTGAACAACCACTCTGTATAGAACATGTGTTTGAACGATGTCCCGATTCCAAACACATCAGACACAAAAACTTTTGTTTAGCAAAAGTGAATCTATCAAAAGGTTGCCTTTTAATGAAATTTTGACATTTTGTAAGCGAATGTGATGCATTACATAATACACAAGAGTTACCACTAACTTCCGTTACAAAAGACGAAGTACGATTTGTCGATATGTGATTATCTCGACATGTGTGGGTTGGTGAACTGTTATTGTTTTTCTTGAAACGAGAATATTGAGATTTCTGATACGAATTGATATTCGCCGACTCGAGCGCCGTGCACTGAATTTTCAAAAATGCTGAAAGAGCATTATAGGTTGGTATGTCAGTTGAAGCGTAATGCAATTCAAATCTTTTCACCATATCAGGGTTCAACTTTTTTATCAGTATATGGAACAATACAAAACTCCACGAATCAACCGGCAAGTTCAAATTTCTCAAGCCCTCCAAATTTTCATTGAAACAATCTAACAGTTCTCTAAGATCATTGGCAGAATCCGAATTCAATTTGGACGCATCAATAATTGCTTGCCAATAGGCACTAGCAAGCAATCTTTGATTCTGATAACGTTCAACTAACGTTCTAAATGCAATATCATAATTGTCATCTGTAAGATTGATACTCTTTACGCACATCAATGCATTTTTTGACAAAGAAGACAAAAGATACTGAAACTTTTCCGTTTTGGACAAAGTAGCATTATCATGTATCAATGCTCTATATAAATCAATAAATGAAGGCCAATCTCTAACATTGCCATTAAATTTCGGTAAATCAATTTTAGGCAACTTGACACAAGGTAGCCTCACATCGGATTCTAACTTAGGTTGTTCAGACTTTTCAAATAATTCGTGGTAAATTTCTTTTACCCTATAAAAATTGTTGTCGAAAGTTTTACGAATTTCTTCCTCTATTCTCATATCATAACCGTCAACTGTGGCTGACTGGGCAGTAACCAACAAATGATTTTTTTCAAATTCTTCAGCTACTTTTTCAATATCAGCAATTCGTATTTTGAGTTGGGTTCGAAGATGTTCATCAGTCAATGCTTCTTCAGCAACATTCTTTAATTCGGTCAGACGATTTATCCATACATCTCGTAAACTTTTTTGTTGTTTCAACTTGCTAGCCATGATGCCAATAAAAAGGTTCCCAAATGTTTACTAAATTTCTTACTACTATCAAGTTGAATATATCCTGTATAACAGACGAGCTCGAAATAAACAGAGTACTGATCAACAAGACTCTTTTTGGATGGATTCGACGAAATCAAAATGAAAAATAGAATAAATCGTATGAGAACAGAATTTACTCGAAAAGTCTATTCAAACCATAACAGGATAAATCTATTTATTCATGACTTTCCAAAATATATGTATTGCTATATGTGTTGACTGAAACTTGTTTTAATCACCAAAAACGATTTGCTGATAAGCGCAGGTGAATAAAAAAAAACTACGAAACGAACTAAATCGAAAGAGACCTTGAGCTATTCTGGCAATAATGAAACATGTCAGTATCGAATCGAACTATTTACGTATTTCCACAATAATTTCAAATCCGGCTCGAAGTGACCAATGAATGAACCAAATATGGACTGTATAAAAAAATATCTCGAAATCGAATAAAGCAAACGAAAATGAAGATAAAGAATCTCTTACTCTTCTTCAAGCGTTGGGCCTGAACTTCCAGAGGTACCAGGATGTAGACTGGGCGATACCGGATCTTGATGACAGGTTGCGAAACCACGATTGGGTGCCGAAACCGGGGACCATTAGATCACGCTATATGCGGAGCGATTTTTATGAGTCCGAACTATAGGTATGCGATGCGAATCGATTCTGCCCGTTCTGGTATAGGTGGGCCAAGATGGTTCTTCACTTCATTTTTTACCATACGCGATAAATCCCGAAAAAACTTAACATTCGATACTGAAATATTTCATTACTACCAAACTACGAGGGTTGTTCGATAACTAATTCCCAATAAATCAATAAATATAACTGAACTAAATACCTAACTAAATGATAATGATAATAACTAAATGAGCTTATGATGATGACGAAACAATTATCATCACTGATATTATTATTACATACGCAAATAGAAATATCTACGAATACATTCCTCCATCCAGTTTTCACTTTGAGTAAATTGAGCTATCGACAAAAACTGCAGACAATGTTCCCGGATTATGTCTCCCTGAAGACTCAAACTAATCCACAACTTCAAAGAGTCTAAACTCCTTCACCCCACTTCACCGACTCCTCCGAAGTTTCCCCCAGAAAGTTGCCTGGTAGATTAATCCGACGCAATGAACCTCTTAGAAAACCAATCGAGAAATAGAAAACTAGTTACTTTCCAGCTACAGCCCCCTTATATTGGACTTGACAACTCCGGCAATACTTCTCCCCCAACAAACTCGAAATTAATCCCAGAAACACGGAGTAACTCCATCGTCCGGATTATCCGGAGATATGATTAATAGGTTTCCTCATCTCGGCTAATTGACCCGGATTCTTCGGATATCGTAGTTCGAGGAGCTTAGGGAGTTGCCATGAATTCCAGTCAGATGTTTCGCTCGCTTTTTCAACCACCTCCAAACTCCAACACTGTCATAAAACGCTTGGTGAGTTCTTATTGATAGGGAATTTACGAGCAGTTCGCTAGCCAAATGGCAGGACTGAAGTTTGCATTCGGATGCAACTTTCGGAAACTCGAAACGATACTCGAAAGTTTCCGAGACAGGAATGTACAGTAGTCATAAATCATGTGACAGATAATGAAAACGTACATCCATTCAAGTTTCTACCAGTCTCTGTTCGTTTGATTGGGACTGTGCAGAAATTTTTATGTAACTTCTGCGGATAATACCACAGAAGTTCGAGTCAGGGTTCGAAAATGAAAACTCATTACATTTTTGAAAGCATCAAAATATCGGGAGTATATCGGATGTTCATCAAATCTGGATATTTATTTTTTGATGGTTTGATTTTTTTTTGAAAGAACATCGGCTGATAATGATGAATTTCAATTATTCCCGAAAACAAGATATGTGTTAGAAATACTGGTTGCCATACGAAAATTATCCCAAAATCGTATAATTGTCCGTTAAAAATAGCCCGAAATCAATCAAGTGACCACGATCATTGTAAACCAAGTCGATTTTCAAATTGGATATATCATAAAGATGACATGACAATACTCCCCATTATACAGGGTGTCTCAAAATGAGGTGGCCTTGTTGCTAGGATACGAAGAACAGTGCAAAATAAGTTGGGTTTGCTCAGTAAATACCTGACCTGTCCTGAAGTATTGTTCACACGTTTGGAGGTTAGCTCCCAAACATACACTGAAGCTCTTAGACGTTATTCGCCTAGTCACTGACTATACTCATAAATTCGTTGGCCTCTCTAGAACAACGCAGAAATGTGGGCGGTCTCTCTATATTTTATAGATATTTCCACGGATGGTGCTCATCGGAAATCTCGTCTATCATGCCACCACGACAGATTCCAGGAAGACAAACTAAACGAATTCAGGCTGATAATCCATACATTGTCAGACTCGAAACATACCGAACTTCTCATTACCGTCTGTCAGTTTTTCGAAGAGGTGGTACATTACATTACATTACATTACCATGCATCATTAATCAGAACGGCAAAGTTATGGAATTCTTTGTCTAATGATGTTGTTCTTGATGCTTGCGACATCCAAACTGTCAAGAATTATTCCTTCCTATACCTTCCTTCTCTACCAACGTACCACCGTTGGCTAACACGAATATAGGATTTCCTTTCGTGTTATCAAAAGATAAATAGAAAAAGAAATTCATGCGCCAAAAGAGCGTCTTAGGAAACTTCTCTCATATACTTTTTTTGTCTTGGGACATCGAATGCGAATTCGAAGTTTTCGATGGAAAACCTCACCGGGAAATATGTTCTTTGGCTAGTTGCGAAAGTGAATCAACGAAATAGAAAGCGACTTGGTGGTCGTAAATAACCAATTTCGTCTTGCATAAAATCATCCGGTCCCGGTTTTCCAGCATGGGTCGGCGAATGTTTCGGATGTTTCTACCGTCGGCGTCGAACACGGAGTTATCTGCATTACAAGCGACTCGCACGAAGTTTTGCCTCGCCATCGAGGTTTTACGATGCCCATTCGATTTTATCGGAGTTTGTTGTAGTTGTATGTAGGAGAATCGCGACGGATGCAACTGCAAGGGGTAGGTGCAGAAAAAGCGACGCAAACGAGGGGGAAATTCTCTCGAACAAAGAAACATAGGGGTTGTGAGGGTTCCAGGAATATCTGAAATGAAATTTCCAACACATATTTCTCTATATTCATCATAAAGAGATGAAGCAAAAAAATATGGGACTCATATTTATGTAATAACTTGAAATTGGCTATGCAATCTAATAATATCAATAGAATATAAAATATATAAATTATCTGTGTCCCAAGTTCGATAACTCGCCACCAAAAAATATGAATACAGAAAAATATTCACTGTAGAAAATTCGTGGTTGAAAATTCGCCAGGTTACTTTGCTATGGTACTATCACTACTTGAATATCTGCTATTTGTTTGTTGTCACTGAATCAAATTATTTTCCTAATTCTCAGTATTTGAACAGCATGCAAATACAGATGTTCAATCATCTAGTCCATGTACAAGAAGTGAAAAAGTATCTATGCTTATTGATACAACAAACTACTCAGTATGATTCCCACGAACTTTCAAATATCACGTGAAAAAAAGGTATTATATGACTTCGTTCTCAAGTCATTCACACTATTTTTTGACCATTCGAGGAAGTTTTCGTAAAAATTCATAGGGCCCTTGATAAACATGATTGTCGAAAAATACGAAGACGAAATACGAAATACACGAATTGAAAATAATCAACTGGTCGAGGTTGAATTTTTGGAATTGACAGAGCGACATCATTTTCAAATTGGACGTTCTTTTCAACTTCAAATCTCAAGTCAATGAAAAATATAAGCTTTCAGATAATGAATATTCTTCATAAGGGCCATTTGAAAATGTCTTCACTACATACCAAGAGACTTTTTTGAAATAGTAACGATATGCTTTCGTGAAAATCACATCTATCAATACAAAGTTTCGAACTGATAATCCTTGGAGAAGAAAATGATAATCTAGAAAATGAGTTATCCTAGTAACTCTTTTGAAATTCATGGAAATATTCAGTGCAATATAAAAAAACATTGTAGCAATGATTGTCAGCAGGTAATTTAAATTTTGATACCTGGAGTGCGTATGAAAAGTTTCAAGTCCATCTGAAAACTAAATTGTTGAATTTAATCTTGAGGTAAATCCTCACTCACCAATGAATTTTGATTCAATGTGGAGTATGGTAGAGTAGCAACGACTCGAATTAATCAACATCCCTCTCTTTCAGAAGCAATTACCCTGTCAACCGACCCCTATAACTCTAGCAGACGTCTCTTCGAAATTTGCTGTCCTAATTTATATTTGCATAACTGTATTTTAACTATCCCGATTCAACCCTCAATCGAAAGCGATGCATCAATGTCTCATATATCCTGCAGATCCGGTCCTATCCTCGGATTCCTCAGATACCCACCTATACGTCGTTTCAATTAAGATTAATCAACTCATTGTGCAATCAATCTCTCAAATATTCCGAATAAAAATTGAAATAATAGAAATGTGACGTAGGTAACCGTTTTCTTCTTATCGTCACCTGCCATTCGCCATCTATCGTATGTCTAGTGTCAAAATCAAGTAACATGTCAGGTCTCATAATATGTCACCTCTTATCTATTATATGATATCTATCACATGTCAAATGTAACCTGTCATATGTCACATGTGATCAGTTATACATTTTTTCTTCGATAGATACAACCAAATGCATTGAGATTCCTTCATTTATATTCCTTTGATTTGATGCTTTCCATTGATGGAGTTATGGAATTTGTGAAGAGTCCTGCCTTCGTTCATTCATTCCATTATTCAACCTATCGTTATCGTTTCCGACGGAGTAGAAAGAGAAATATTTTCATAATAAAATTCAGTCTTCATGGTACTCGAGAATGATTGCATAATATACAAGATGTTTCATTAATATTGCAAAAAAAAAGAAAGAGTTCTCAAAAACAGGTTCTCATAATGTTCTCAAAGATCTATTCTTTCTATTTTGGCACCTAATAAGAATTTGTTCAATCATTCCATCTCATCATAGCGACCTAGAGCAACTAAGAGGATAAAATATTATAAACAATTATGTCACGTCACTGTTTCCTCCAAGTAAAACAATATTGTAAAATTGAGAAATTCAAAATACAACATTTTCGTGTCCTGAATATTTTTCGTTTCTCGACTCGTTTTATAAAAAATGCAATAAAATCTATTTCTCTGCACATCGTCAAAACAAGTAGATATAAAGTAGCAATGAATTATATTGTTTTTAGTATATTTTTATTATTATCATCAATATTACGAACAAACCTACAAACCAATAAAACTATAAAATCAATCATAGCAAATTAAATGTTCATACAGTGCTCTGTTTCCATGAGACTACCGAGGATATTCTGACATGTCACTAGAAGATATATTAAAGAGATAATCGATAAGGTAATAATGTTTTCAACCTGTATAAAAGATACCAAAAATGCTACGCAGACGAAGTTGCGAGTCACAGCTTTTCCGAACTGATCTAATTTAATTGAAACGCCTACAATGGTTCATTCTGCTCCCTAACCATTTCATATTCATGAAAATACCGGTGATTTCGATCGATTTGAATAAATTTGCATTTTCACATAATAAAACTCGTTGAAATTATATAACATAAATAATCTGAATCAATGCTTACATAGGAAAACATAATGGTATATCAGCTCGGCTTGTATTCATTCATACAGTATAATTTATAAAAGCCTATAAAATTCGTGTACCAATTGGTATTTCCGGTATTCGCTGCCTCAGTTTCGATTGAATTATTGGAATATAATGCATCTCATCAAGAAGATGGGACAGAACTATTAATTCAATATTCATTTTTATACAATATATCAGAAATTAGTTCTGAAATAATCTAAATCATTAAGATAAAATAAGGAAGAATATTAATACGGTCCAATTTTTCCACATGAAGAACTCAATGAAATATAAAACGAACTCAAAATTCCGTGAGTACAAGTTGCAACATGAATCAAATAGAATATTCCAGAATAGTGATACCTAATAGTATGAATGGCACTAAAAATACGGAGGTCCCGCAAGGATCAATACTAGAGCCATTGTTTTTTTTTTTATGTTCATGAATAAATATCCAAAAAACTACTCAGTATGGAGCATAACAAGAGACTCCTCGTTATTTGTTATTTTCACTAAGAATATTTCATCGCTATCGATTATGCCTTGAATATTTCATTTGATCCAATAAGTATTCAGGTTATCGCTGTGTTTTGTGGTAATTACGACGAACTAACGTCGTGAATAATGAAGCGATTGTTGAAAAATGTAGGCCAGAGTTTGGTCATCGAAAGTTGTATTTGGAAACACACAGCGAGACATATGGACACGAGTATGAAGTCAGGACGAACTACCAGGATTGAAATATTGATTGATCAGTTTGGGAAATAGTATTGAGGAAGTTTCCTTCTGATGAATTACCATGTAATTATTTCAATTCGATTCCAACTAAATAGTATAACCTTCTTGCGGTCTGAAATGAATTTTTAAGTGTTTCTAAGTGTTTTCAGAAACCATTTTTGATTTAGAAATTTTGAGGTCAATTTGATGAAATGAACAATTTGATATAGATGAAGAAAACAGTTCTCAAAGTAAATGAAAACACCTGTTCAGAACTTGGAGGCTTCACAGAACACTGATAATTGTTTCGCCATACAACAACTTCTTTCGAAGTAGAAGTCCAGTACATATAGTATCTCAGAATTCTGAGATACTGAAGTAGGATTATAAAGTTCATAAAAAAATATTCCCACTTCAGCGCTTTCGATATTCCAATCTCAACGATTAACCTGTCTCAAAATGTAAATTCCTAAAATTATATGTGGAGCGATCGAACTTGCGGACGAGCTTATTGACGACAGACAGGCTCATCATTCATTTCCGCCATTCGTCTCTTCCAATAGGAGCAATGAAGAGTGACGCGTCCCGACGCAAGATTAGCAGTCTTTCATTAGAGAAAGTGACGACCAGATCATGTTTCTAGATACCGACATTGAATATACCAATGAAATGAATACCTCGTATACAGCGTGTCCCATGACTACGTGAAAATCTCTCGGAAGCATACAATGGAGGTCAAAATAACACTAGGTATATTCCTGAAAAATAATGAAAAGAATGCGCCACAGGCAATTTATTTCCACTCAAAATCCACTGATTCAAATTTTGAATGATACAGTTTGATTAGTTCATTTCCAAAATAATATTTCAATTTTGGTAAAACAAAATCTCTCGGAAGCATACAATGGTGGTCAAAATAACACTAGGTAGTTGGTCATATAATAAGTCACCATGAGAAATTAATTCGGTTATGATGAAAAAATCTCTGCTTTTTATCATTGTCTCATCGATATCTTCACTGGAGATAATCGATACAGATAATTGAACAGATAATTTCAAGTATTGATATTGATTGTAAAGAGGATGAGTACAGTATTGCAGCGAACAATTCAATACTTATATTTTTCCCCTGTTTTTTTCCATGAGAGTATAGGCATATATAGCTGAGAATATATATAGCTGAGCATATAGAAGTTTATATGGATAAAAAAATATACCGTTCATAGGCAAAACAAGGGTGCAGAATATATTTGTGTGTATGCCAACTGTGCTGTAGTTTTAGAAAAATTACAAAATATTTGAACAGTATGTGTTTAAAAATCATCGTAAAAGAGTTTCCTGCTGCAAATCAGGTGCTCAACCCATTTATCATTATCATTATTTTATTATATTACGAATTTTGTATAGTTGGGTTCAAGTTTTCTGTGGAGAAGAAATGATTTTTTGAATGATTACCTTGTCCCCATCTCTTTACCCACAACATCATTTCACAGTAAGAAAATCACTTGTGAACAATAATATAGTATAATCCATCTAGAAAAGGTCAATTTTGTGAAAACAAATTATTATAGTGAAAATCGAATTGTGAAAGTACAGTGTTCGTAATGAAATAAAATCACAGTATTGGTTCTAGAATATCGTTTTACAGAACTGATGGTGAAATTCAGGTATATAATAATTCAGATGAATTTCACAAGATGAATTTTTTTTACGGACTGCTGTTAATCTCCACCATGTAGAAACATTTTCAAGGCCGAGAAAGTCAGGACGAAGGAAGAATACCAGGCCATCGACGTAATTTAGGGCCGTTCAACTGCGATCTTCCGGTTCGATAAGCCTTTCGTTTCCCGAAAATCCCGAGAATCATGCCGGATAATCAGCCATTTTTTGATGCCGCAACAACAAACTCTCTTCTATTCATTCGGCCGCCAGGGATTATCGACGTCTGGCACCAAAAAAATCGGGACACGTTGAAACATACACGTTTTTTTTTTTCGAATGAATTCCGCGTGTGGCAGCATTCTGCGGCTATCTGATATGCAAATGGCCATAAAACAGATTGAAATGCAGATATAGTTTACTAGTTGTGTTCGATGCATATTGCATACATATATACAAGTTTTTTCAATTAGGAAAATTTGCTGCTGCAGTAAAAAAGTCGTCCCAATTCTAATCAGACAGTTGAACATCTCGAAAACCATCAATATCTTCGAAAAAGTAACTTTTATATATAGGTAGCCATTTGAAGAGTCAAAGTTGGGACCCACCCAGAAACAATGGAACACACTGAGAATCATTTGCGTTTTGGAGAGTTGAAGAACATAGACAACAAGGCGAGACTGTGTAACAAGAGGTATACCATTATTCATTATTCACCATTATTCGATATGGTCGATTTTTTCTTTGATTAATCTCCGATTTATTCTAGGAATCAACAGCAGTTGAAGATACTTGGCAAATACTTCGGAATTTCATTATATTGTTACGATATGACTGAACTGAAAAAACTATGTATAACTAGGTATTCATTTTCACGAACGTAACTTTAAGTCTTAGTTGTAAAACAGCTTCAGATGACACTTTCATGTATTTGTATTTTTACGTAATCATCAATAAATTTGCATCGATTTGATCTATCCTTAGTTTCTTAAATTTTTATAAAGGTACGTCCATATCTTCACTATGGCATTCTAGAGATGCTATCGTTCATCTTTAGAATCCGGGCTAGAATCCTCTAAGATGTATCTTATTATGTTCTTGATGATGAGTCACGCATTGGGCAGCAGTCCTGTTTCTTCTTTGACCGTTCATAGCGACAGAATAGCTCAGGATCCTAGGATGCATCTGTAACTCTTTTGTGAAACCACCTAAAGTCCAGATATACATAAGAAAATCGTTTTTAATCCGTAGTAAATTCAACGGCCATCCGAAAATTTCCTCTTTTCTCTTGACATTTTTATCGCATGTATATATGACCCACAGTATCCAACAGCAGGAGGATTCTTCCAGGCAGTGGCGCAGGGAGATTTGATGGTTACGGTACAATATGAGGTAGTTGAGGATTTTCTTTGTGATTCTTGGAAAAACACTTCAGTGAGTCCGAAGTTTCGTCGCATCAAAATCTGTTTTTTATTCAATTACTTAACATAATTACTATTGAAGAGCAGAGAGGAGATCATGATGGGAAATCATCACTTCGAAAGCAATTGAACAAAATATGTAGATATTCCAGAACTCAGCTTCCTTCAAAATTATCCCAAACCATTTCAAATTCCTAATCTTTTTCGGCAGCATATCAATCGGCTCTGAAATCGATTTGTCAAAAGAGCCATTCGTAATCACTAGAGGGGAATAGGATTTCGATTACCTTCAAAATGATGTATCACTTGGCCCCTTATCTCATTTGAGATTCGGGGGTTGGAGCTCACCCCTTCGAGGGGTTTGAAGTGAAAAAGTTGAAAACAGGCGCAAAATATTTCCACCTCGAAATAAAATTCGACCAGTTCCAGCGTTTTTTTTTTTCTGAGAGCGCTAACTATGTCAAATCGGCCTGGTTTCGTTTTCATTGGGCCACCCAGTATATATTGAGCAGTTACGGCACCGAGACAAAAAATATTATTCAAGATTTGAAGACATCTTACGTTTTTCAACATTGACCATGCTACTATCTTAATATTTCGCACAACAGTACTTTCCTTCGATTTGTTGAAGCAGGTAGGATAAGATTCCAAAAAAACTGGGCACTGAATCAGGGTGATCAATCAACTAACTGGACTTCATACCAGAACTGGTGGTGCGTAGTTTGCTTCTCAGACAAAATACAGTATTTAGTGGAAGGTGTTTTTCTTTGTTTTTTTCTTCGATGACAATGGTGAAACTATTTGTTCTGCTTGTGCTGATTTATATCAGCGCTTGCATTTTGCTAGTTTTCTGAATGAAGTTGAGGAACCCATCGGGAGACATCGACTATATGACTTTGTGTCCACATCACCAATGAAGGTAGTGTATGCGCAAAATGAGACAGTAAATATCGAAGACAAAAGTTAGCAATTGGTACTTAATAAATGTGTCATGGAAATTTGGTCTCCGCAGAAATATAAATGATATTGAATTATACTAATATTTTTCAAACTTTTCCTGACATTTTCGAATATGTTTTGCGATGGCCACACTTGTGGTTCTTTAATGATGTCCTTTTATAAGTCACCGCTGATCATTATCATGGTATTTGTGGCTCGAAACCACCAGATAAATATATTCCGAAATTATTGTTTCAATGCGCTCGATGGTGATGTTCTAGTATATTGATATTGTTATTTTGCGACTTCGAAAAATTCTAGTAAGCAATACTGCCGATCTGCCCGACCATAGATATGCCACTGTTTATATGAGATTTATGGGAAGTGTCTTCTTGGCTCCGTGGAAAATAATACAAGACAGGACTAATGCGACCCTTCGCAGGGACCGTCTTCCGCGATATTTCATTTTTACAAGGCGATAGTGGAAACACGTTGCGACCGGGCGATATATTTTCAGTCTCCGGAACATATTGGATCGAACACGCTGAGATGACTGCATGCATGGGGTGCAGAGATAGGTCAGTTTTAACGAGGAATTGAATAGTTTCCATCAGTTGAATGAGACCAATTTAGTCCACTACGTCCTAAGTAAGTCTTTCTCCTCATTTCAAGTGACTTAAGCCAGATTTATACACAGTGTTTTTTCAATCATCTGTATCTTCATCATCATAAACATATTCATTAAAATGTTTTGAACTATCTATTTCCATGTAAACATTTTAAACATCCAAATCAAATTTAAACTTTCACCATCCTCTTTTCAAGAAATAACCAATATTGATTTTTTAGCGAAAAACTAAAGTTAAATGCGATGAGCACATGCGCGAATCTGTCAATAATAATTTTCTTTTCTTCTCATCAACTGTGGTTAGAATAATCTTATCGGGCTAAGTACGCAAGCGACTAGTATCACATAACGAAGTAGAGTTTCAATTCATTAAAGTGTGTGCATAAAGGTAGAAAAATCCTCAATGAAAGTTTTAATAAATAAAAATTGATGAAAGAGAAAGAGTGAATACAAAGCGCTGTGCATAAATCCACCCTAAGTGATTGATGAATCTTGGAATTTCAATCATTTCAAAATACAAAAACAATAGGATATCACATTCATTTCACAGATAAATTGTCGCACTCGTTCACTTAAGGCTCTCCTCTCTTTGCTCCTCGTACTCCAAGAAACTCTCGCTCCAAAACGTATCATAATATACCCTCCATTTTCTTAGCGAATTGATCTGCTCAATCTAGTCAATCCAAATTTGCCTTGTTGTTGCTTCTATAACTCACCGATCGTCCGCTACCTATTAGTCGAACTTGTTCGGAAAACCCTCTCCTCCTTTCTGGCAATGTTTCGGATGTCAATTCTCATGCCAGACGTCATGTTTTTTAAGTTCGAATTGGTGTCTGTGATTTTCTTGGTGATTTTTTTAGACAGCCAGAAAAGAGTTGTTGTTCCACCCATTCTCTCGCTCTTTTCTATTAGGTGAATTTCTGGACGATGTAACTCCAGAAGAATATTGTGTGGTTCAATGAAACCACGATTCGTAGTTATGGCTGCGCTAGAGGGAGACACATGAAATTAGTGATTGCATTAAACCTGGGATGCCGATACCGATATACTGATATAGAGGTAACGTTCGACAATCGATCCTGACCTAACCTCGCGTCTTATGTGAGCTACATATCTCAACTATAAAAAAAAAAATATTTTTTGAATGGGATTCGAACCCCATACCACAACTTGAGAAGCACGTTTGCTAACCATTAGGCTTTTCATCATATATTTGTAGGTGGAGCTGCCTTCATTTATATCACTGTAAGAGAATAATTTAGGTGAACAAACGTTCAAAGAAATGCTTCATTGTTATAAATACATTCGTATTTGTTTACAAAGCTTGTACAAATACTTATTCAAATGAAATACATTCAAAAATGTATAATGAAAAGCTCGTATACAGCTTAGAAGGTTATAAATTGAAAAAACAACAAAGTTATACAATGGGTAATAGAAAATAAAATATAGTGAAACTATCACATGTGAGAGCTTCTATGAAACCATGGTCAAAAATGTGAAGGATTGAGAATTGATTGGGAACCCTCAGGCGTTTTTCCTCTCCTAAAACTTATTTCCCGAATCCGTCTTAGAAATTGAATTCAAAAAATTTCCTCTGATTGATCAGGGTTGATACGACATACGCATTTCTGCTCTTCTGATACGAATATCAGAATTATTCCGTTCTTTATAGGTTTGTGACACGACATGCGATAGATGGAGGAAAAAAATTGAGGAGATGTAATGAAAGTTTCACTTTAAAAACTGTTTGAATAAGCGTTAGAATAATCCCTCTCCCCATAGAATCTGCTCTGCTGAATTCGATTCCGTCTCATTATTGAGAGTCTCGACGGGTATGGCGAATTTCAGTGAATTTTCGAACAGATTACGAATTTCATATTTTCAACCCTCAATTTTATGAAAAAAAAAATGTTTTTATTTTGTCATTTTCATGAGAAAATTACTTGCCCACTTTTGTATTGAAATTATATCATGAACAGTTTCACAGATACATATAGCAAGTGTTCACTCTTAATCAACCAGCGGATACATCAATATCGGTTCTAATTGATCGGTATTCCTTATAAGTTTACTGCTGATAATGGCGTACATTGAAAATGAGGTAACTATGCGGAATGTTGTTGTTTATATTCCGTACATGACTCGAATTCTAATACGAATCAACCATTTTTTATGCAGTGAGCACGTATAGGATGGTCGCTAAATTCTATACAGGGTCAAAAAGAAAAATCGCTAGGACAAATCGATTTATATATGCAAACGTGCATATTCTGACATGTAATTCTTTTTTTGACATCATGATAATTCGGCTAGTTTTGATGTAATCGAAATTTTTTCAACTAGTAACGACAATTTTCCCAAATTCGATGGAGCACAGGATTTTGAATAAATGAGTTGAATTTTATGGCAGGAAGAAAACATATTCCAACCGATACTGATGCAATTTGATAATAATAGATAATAGTTGGTTCCGTGAGTGAAGAGAAGTGATAGCTTTCTAGTGGAAATCGCTTTTCTCATGCATTGAAAACTCTGCGGTTTCGTATTCTCAATGGAAATGTATAAATTGTGTGTGACATTCACGTTATAAAATTTTGACAGCTGATCATTCCCTAATGTTTTTGACTGAAATGTCACCATGGAATCAGTAAAATAAATACATAAGTACATACCAATATTCAAGAAACTTTTCCTCACTAGAGTTGATCCATCAGTAATAATTGCTATTATTATTTAATTTATTTATTCCTCGAACTTTCTTCAAATGGTTGCTTTCGAAAAAAGTGTCGATCACTTCATAACTTTCCCAAATTCCAGAAATTTTAACCAGAAATTATGGAGAAAAAAAATCTTCCGTATTCGATTGTTTTTTCCACCCAAAGTGGAAATCATAATATCCAACTTGGAACTTGCAAAGTTTACTACGACTGGTTTGGTAATCGACAGCTGATCATCGAATCGCATACGAATGAAGAGCATTACCGTTCTCAATAAAGTATGAAATGCATTTGTTTACAGGTCAGTAGTCATTTATATTTGCAATGAGCAATTCAGCTCGGGCATGATTTACTCGAAACATCTGTGTTTTTATGGACTGAGACCGTCAGTGAAGTTATAAAATACGAACGGTCGCATTTAATTTCAATCGCGAGACCATTTCGTTGATTGGATGCAACTGTGCGTTAGAAATTATAAATTGAAACTCGTTCAAACTAAAGGGTGATGAACTTCTTCAGAAATTTGCTGAGAAGATTTTTTTTATTATTATCCTTATTATTTGCACTCCCTATAAAACTATCACTTTCATTCACTCAAAGAACTTATTTTCATTCCCTTCATTCAAGATTTTTTTCCAAATTGACAAAACTTGAGTATAATTCTTCATGTGAATAATCATTAGTGACATGACTCACACAACTGCTTTTCGTAATATCTCTTCTAAAGAATTGCACTTCAATATATTCGAAAGATTCTTGATATTTTGAAACTCACAAACACAGTAACAAATGGCGAAGTAGTAAATGCGACAGATACCTTCCCTACATACCAACCTATACTTGTTTGAGAAATCACTGTGAAAATTCTCATCACTTATTGAAAATTGAGAATTTCCATTGGTCGTTGGAACTGGTGCGTATATTGATAATAATCAATTATCAATCCAATCAATCCAAATTATATGGTGTGGGAATGGCCGATTGTAATGAATACTTCGCATAAGCGTGTCAAGAAACGATTTATTGAAACAAAGCTATGAACGACTACCATCATTCTCTATTTCTAACCGTTGATTGATATCAATCAACGTTGTAACCTAGACAAGTCTCTTTTCCCTCCTTTTCATAAGCCGCCTTGCTTCCTACTACCTAACCTGATTCTTCTGATTATAATACTTCATCAACGATGTACAAAACACTGGTGCAGTCACTGATGGTGTTTTGTTTCGTCAAAAACGCTAACGGCATTTTCCGCTATAATGGCCTAATAGTTATGAAACTCCCCAGAAGATAGTGACATTTTTACAGATTTCTGTACAAATAGTTGACGTTTTGAGATTATAATTATGTATTTCCATCTGAAATTGAGAAGTAACCTGAATTACTACTTCTGAATCAACATTTCTATAACACAGATTGTGCAATTATCAATAATACTGATTTTGTTGTCATTTTTGTACCGCCATCTAACAACTAACATATGAGTGATTTTCCGCTATATTGAATAAAATGCTGTTATCAAGTTAGCTGTACGTTAGAGTTCTGGTTGAAGAAATTTGATAGGCAAATAGGCAGAATAGCTCCACCAGTGTTCTGTACATCGTTACTTCATCAAAGGACACAAGCACCACATCAGGCTTACAAAGGACTGCCTAGAACTACAAATGGCAACCGTGAATCCACCATCGTAGTCCTCAGCTAGGTGACTTCCGTTCCAGTCAGATGATTGTAAATTGATTTTGAAGTGGAGAATACGAGCTTCTTTTCCTACTATGTCATATTTTCTATGGCATTCAAGGAATTCCAGCAAACCGTACGGAAGAATAGTTTACACATAACTATCACGTGACAATATCACCCTCTTCGACTGCAAACTGTAGATAACTGGAACGATTCCTAGTCTTTCCGATGAATCTTCCTTCAGTCGCATTTTTCTCAGTTCATCATACTTAGAAAATGTAAAAGTACTTTCAGACTGTTTTTTGTTCAAGATTCCTAAGTAATAAACAGTAGATTCATAATCACCATTACTCAATATTAACGATGATGACTGTTCAATCCTCAGATTATTGATCCTACTACTAGTATGCTAAAATTAGAGCACGCCTAGTGATCAGCTAACAGGCTAAAAAAACAGTTGTATGCTAATTCTCTCACTAATTATCTATTCTCCATTGACAAATATTGTAACAAATGAGCGATCGTCCGAAAACAACAATACTGCATGAACAAGCGAAATATCCCAGTGTTGCCAAGTCATCTTGTTCCTGGCTTGTTCAACTAGAGTGAGCTGTGCTCTAGGGAGCAGCGTGAAACTAGTGAAACCAGATGGCTTATCGCGATTCGCGAAAAAAAACATTTTCCTGATAATGAAGGCGAGGAAACGTGGGAGTCTAGACCCATTCCTTATGGAATATAGGTTTAATTCCTGCGGCGAGCAAGCAACAATGTGGTTTGGGTGTTACGTGATATTATGATAATGAAAGCTGGGGTCGAGTCGAGATAATCGTATTCGCCATTTTTATATTCTTTATGCGGCATTTCTTGTTTCGTCTCGCGAGAGAAAAAAAAAGACAACTCACGAGATGAGTTGTGGTTATTGGCACCATATAAAAGCACCTACACGTATATAGTGTCGCTGAATCGTGAGGAAAACGAGGGGATCATAAAGGGTTTTTCCTTCTAGAATCCACAATAGAATTATACTGATCAGACCAATTGTGAATTACTCTCCCTCATAATCTCCCAAGTTCTTGATTTTCTGCTCCTGTAGTTTAGGGATGATTTAAAATTGCAACTGTAATTTAGGAGTGATTCGAGGATAATTTCTGTATCGGAATTTGGAAGTGTATTCTGAGGATAATTTCTGTATTTCCATCTGTAATTTAGAGATAATTTGAAATTGAAACTGAATTGAGGATAATCAACAGTTGCACCTATAATTTAGGGAAATTTTACAGTTGCAATAGTAATTCAGGGTCAATTTACAATTGCAACAGTGTTTTGAGTTTGATTCACAATTGCTAATGTGATACATGGATAATTGACAATTTCAACTGGTCATTCCAGATATAATTTAAAGTTAAAACTATGATTTGGAGATAACATACAATTTTAAATGTAATTTAGGAATAATTCACTATTGCAACTGTAATTTATTGATAATTTACAATTGCATGTAACTGTGCTTTGCGCATAATATACAGTTGTACCTGTAATTTAGGAATAATTCACAATTGCCATCATCGTGATTATATGGGCACACGTAGATTGGCAACTTTAATTTAGTATGGAGAAAAGTTACAATAATGGGAGATGTTATTGAGAGATAATTTACAGTTGCAACTGTTATTTAGACGCATAGTTACAATTTCAACTATAATGCAGATATTATTTCCAGTTGCAACTGATTCTAGAAAATTTCACGGATAATTCACAGTTGCAACTGATGTAATGATGAGATAATGAACAGCTCCGTAAAATTTGTACGTTAAAGATGATTGAGGATGGTAGTTTGGCCAAAATCGGCACTTCCTAGTTCTCTCTCGTATATTATGTCCTCGCAATGTCGCAAATTTGCCGGTCGTTGGCCGACGGTGAGGTGTCACGTAAAATGGAACGATATCGTTCGTCGATAAGTGACATCCAACTGCCTTTGCCTTTCCCGATATGGCATCGCGAACGTGCCGAGGAATACATAAAAGTTAACCTAGGTCGTGTGTGGTGCACACTGAACGGGGTTGCTGGGCTATGGATATTCTGACGTATCCGAACGGTATTCTCATTAGCTTTGTTCACTATGAACATGAAAAATCTAACTCAAACAACAACTATATTTCCACTTTACAGGATTATTATGCATTTGAGCAAATTGCAATTGCAATTAGATCTGAATCAACAGATGTATCTTGGATTGGAAGTAATTGTAAGATTAACCTTAATTCATCGAATAATATTGCGATTATATATATAACCGATGGAGATATTTGCCTTGGTATGTCCGTCCAGAGCCATAGTGAAAATCTCATCACGGATTTCTAGTCGTCAGTTTGTGAGTCCCTGATTGCGCAATCCTACCTCATATAAATAAATATGGCATCATACTGGCTATCATCATCTTGGAATATCACCTATGCTGGTATATTAATATCTTATAATTTTTATATCCTTCAGCTCCAGTTCCTTCAAAGGATCGAAGATTATTGATGCTGCATATAGCTTTCCTAGCTGCCTCCCCTACAATTTTCAATTAGCATACATCATTAGTATACTATTCTATTATATTATATTCTATTCCGTGCGAAGAGATACTTCACATCCCAGCAACTGCTTATGATCTACAAAGCACAAATTCGACCTGTCCTGGAGTACTATTCACATGTTTGGAGCTCAGTCCCCAAACATACGCTAAAACTCTCAGATTCAATTCAGAAGAGAGCTATTCGCCTAGTCGATGATACAACACTCACCAAATCATTGACCTCTCTAGATCATCGTAGAAAGGTCGGCGATCTCTGCCTTTTTCATAGATACTTCCACGGTCGGTGCTCAACGGAAATATCATCGATTATGCCACCACGTGCGATTCCTAGTAGACAAACCAGACGAGCTCAGGCTGGTCACCCCTACACTGTCAGGCTCGAGACCTGTCGAACATCGCTATACCAAGCATTATTCATCAATAGAACGGCAAAATTGTGGAATTCTATGCCTAGTGAAGTCTTTCCTGATGCTTTCAAAAAACATTCGAACACCTTCCTTCTCTCCCAAAATTCTACCGCTGGCTAACATGATGTTCCTCGAACATTATAGGTTTCCCTTTCGTGTCGTCCACAGATTAAAAAAATACTTCCTTCAAGTATATCCATATATCAAATTTTGTACTTTTTTATACACTTGTGGTTTGGGAGGTTTTTAACCTCTTTTTATTCGCTATCTACTGAATCAGAATGTGATTAATTGGATGGTATCAGTAGAGGCATCTCTGAACTGGATTCTGTAAACAACGATTGAGAAAATTGAGTATCTTCCCTGTCATTAGAGATGAACTGATTGAAAGAGAAACTGAATTGTCCGTCTACGAAGGATTTATCGTGACCAATGAATCTTCTTTAAGGATGGTGTAGGTATTTTCTCAACTTTCTGATAAAACAATATGGTAAATTATATCCCTCTCTCATATATAGCTCCTTCCCAGATAATCATATGATGAGCATCGAAAGTGACCAGCTAACTTCTTCAACGGTCCTACACGCCATAGAATAAAACTCTTTGGAGGCTCTTTGCTTACGACAATGCATTGTCAGAATTTTGATTTGCCGACGCCATTAAGAGGCAAATTTCCCATGAGCTTACATTGAGTTCACGCAACATAGCAACCTTCCATGTGACTTCACCAATCTGTGTAATAATATCTATATGGATAACACTTATTGTTTCCGTCATGCGACAGTGGTGCCGAAACAAATGATCGTTTCCGCATTCTCTCTTTTTATGCGGAAGTTGCTTCTCAATTTAGACTGTCTTTTGTTTGTCTAGCTTCAGCTTCTTTTCCGTCGTTATACATATAGTTATCCATATAGTTATCCATATATATATATAATGAATGATTCTGAAAAATATACCAAGGTCGAATTTCTGATGAGATAATGGTGATAATTCCATTTCTTCCACCAGTGTATTTGATTCATCGCAAACCTTCTTCATTGGACTAAACGCCGACGGATAATGAAAGAAACGAGCTACACCTCCCTAATTAACATCACATAAGTGGCGGCAAATCGCGCGAAGTCGTCGTTAAATATGAATGGTCTATTCTCATTTGCGGTTTATGATGTATGATGCTATTTGACTGCTAGTCGTAGCTCTTTACTGCTTTTATGCGGTACATAATAGGACACGAGAGCTCTAGCTGACTGGAGCTCTATAGGAAAACGGCGCGATCGAGGACATATTAATTTTCAGAAGAACGAGCGAAGGATTCTCTAGCTCCTTACAGAACAGAGATTTAGAAGTCGAATTCAACATAACTGCATGTACAGAGTTACCCATCGAAGAGGCTCACTTTCTGGAAAGAGAAAAAGAATTCACGGAAGTGTCGTGATGGGCCCCCTTCCACAGCCTTCATCCGGGATTATTTTAGAATATATTGTTCTATATCATATTATTTAATCATCCGATCTGAGCGAGAATACAGATGGTTAGGTAGATTTCTTATAGTAGGTAGTTATTCAGTTCCTCATCAAACTATTTTTCATCTGTTGACAACACGAAAGGATAACCTATAATGTTCTAGGAACATCGTGATAGCCTGAATCCGATGAGAGCCGTGAAAGGGTCGTCATGGCATTCATTTTTTTCATTTCAGCAAAAATAATTAATATAGATGTTGTACGCTGCCGACTAAATCTCAATGTTGTGTTCTATTATTTCATTAATTATCTAACTTTCGGTGCTACCGAATGATGTTGATATGTCTTTCGGTTTGGAAAATTTGATTGACATAATTCATTTCAATGCAATCACAAATATTTGTTCGATACCCTTCAAAATGATCTTTATCGGCTGAAAGAGATAGGTTAACATCAATAAAATATTTCAGAGCCAAAACTTCAGCTGGGGACTGAAAATCTAAACGAGATTTCGACACGAAACTCCAAACCAAAATTTTTACTTCGAATTCTCGACAAAATTCCCATCATTTATAATCTACGATTTGGTGATTCAGCACCCAGAATCATAAATATTCAGACCGAACATTTTTTAGGGTGTCAAAAGCGTCTGAGGTGAAGTACAAAATAAATCCGAATGAGTCGAATATAAATCTCGTTAGTTTACACGGTATCAAATGACTTTTCCTGATCGTAATCAAAATGGAGGTATCGTATCGTTATCGAACATATCGTATTTTTCCAACAGCTTAGCATGTGGCAAAGAAGAATCCAAGCTGTCTGGAATGTAACAAATGACAAGCGTTCAAAACTTGGCAATGAATCTGTAAAATTCATTGTTTTTCTGCATATAGGACATGAAATGACGGTGGATTAGTGGATGAACAAGAAAATTAAAATATATTATGAAACCGTTCGTTTTTGATATTTTCGAAACAATTTGGAGCCACATTCATTCGGTAGATGGAATGATTGATATCTCAACAGATGTTGAAACATTCTCGACAGGACTATACAGGGTATATCGTAAGTGTACGGCAAAAACTCAGAATTGGATAGTACTGCTGAAAATAATAGGAGTTCGTATGAACTATTCTCTTAGGTCAACCCCTTCCTGAGATGAAAAGTGAAAATTAGAATGAGGTTTTCCTCCAATACATTCCTATCGGTAGACGCTATCCGAATGAAATTTTGGTCACATGGAGAATGCACCAGTGTTAGAAATTATCTGAAGGATGTTGATTTTTGATCGACTTGAGTTTCAGGGTTTTCGACTGAACACAAACACCAGAACGGTATTCTTGTTTGATGTTTCATTAAATGCACATCCACCAGATTTTCGAAAGCTCTCATACCTCATAATGATCACAGCGATCTCACTCAACGTTTTTATTATGAATACACAAATCTGTCTTTTCTACAAATATATTGAAAAAATTATAATAATTTCTATTTTATTTTCAAGAAACGAGGAGAGAAAATCCCACACAAAAGGTGGAAAAATGTTTTAACTATACCTAGATCAGGAAAGTTTTATATCGCGATTATATTGCGAAGAAATTCATCGTCATATATGATATTATTCATGATAAATATTGAAAAAACAAGCATAAGTAAATATCAATTGTAAAGTAATGCTGCGGTATATATTTAGAAGGACAAATAAAATTCGAAATGCTTCCATACTCTGGTCACATCACTAAATGAGGCGACATAAGACAATACACCAATTCATTGGCATTTCTGAAGAGACAGCCCGACGGATACCAAATGCAAGTTGAATGTCTCGTCGAAATAGTATATCAATCAGTTCTTGATAGGCGTTGATAACAAAACATTTCTGATGGCAAAGGTGAGAGTTTGTAGCTATGGTTTGTAGCTCCTTCATGCATACATTTTTCATTTCATTCATTTTTCGGAATATAATATAGTGCATGTAGGAAGTCTGATGGGACATCAGCATGTATATGCAGCATCCTTTTGGATGCCGGAACCCATAAGATGATTCATTGCCAAGTTTTGAACACGTGACACATTTTGCGTTCCAGTTATCTTGGATTCTTTTATACCAGCAGGGACAGCATCCACAACGTAAATTGATCAGAGACGTATTTCGTAAGAGAAGGCGATTCGTTTCACGCGAGAGAAGTGAAAAAGAAAAAGTAAAAGAAGTTCAGCGAGGGTCATTGCCAGTGCTGACCAACATTCTGCCGAATTCGACGGAGTGACTCAGTGGGCTGTTGTTTATGTGCCAAGGTCATAAATCCGCTAGAGAAAAATTAAGAGTAGTTTCGATAGTATCGAAAATACTTTTGGTAGGAGCACATATTGTAGACAACCTGTCGTTACCGGTTGGTAAAGCTTCATATTGATGCCTGCGGTAGTAAAATTTAAACAACGAAGCATCGAATCGACGTTCTTTTTTCTTTCCTTTCCATGATATATTGCGTCATTTTGGGATATCAGGTGGTATTAATGAAATATGGTATTGTATATACATATATATGAAATGTGAATTGATTTCAAAATCTGATTTACACTTATAGGATTTTCTCTCCTCTTTTCTGAAGATAAAAATATAATGACTCTTTCGGATCCATAAAAGGTATCCATTTTCATTTATATCCGCAGTAGATTTTGAAAAAATTATGAAATTTTTCGAACATTCATTTCGATCAGCCATCTTATCAAAGTAGATCGACTTTGCAGGCCCAGACATAATCACAAATTCATTCAAATGTACTTCAGCGGGACTCGATGACTTATAGTCTGAGGATTTCAATATTGAAGAGGTCTCAAGGCAAGTTCGACAGATAAAAAAAAATAATTTAATATCCAAATGAAACTCAAACTGTTACGGCCGATGCGGCGGAAGGTTGATTAGGACTGATAATCGCTTATCAAATCTCGAAATAGGTAGTACGAAGTCGACCGGGTCAGTTAGTGATGAAAATTCACCTTGCCTTCTCGAAATATTTGAGGTACCTGTCGTGATTACTGTCAACTTGACAAATGTAATCTCGCAATTCACTTGTATAGAAAATTGAAGAAAATGAGGGACTGTTACTCCCTGGAGTGGTTGTGTATGAATCTCCCCAAATACTCGAGATCAGTTTTTTAGAAAAATATATATGTACTTCATAAAAGTTTTATTACCAGTCGAATTCAAATGACAATTGAACTAATCGTATATTATTTATCTAAAAAGTATTAGTTTCTTGTGTATTTACCTCCGAAAGTATGGAACTTATAAATATATGTAAGTGATCTCGAATGAGAAGTTTTTTCACGGTCTCCGGGATTTATGTGCCCATAAATAACAGTGCGCATTTTATTGGAAACTGCTATTACAAACCAGGAGCACCAAGGAGTTTTATTTTCCGATCGCTGCTTGTAGAAAACAATCCGTTTTCGATCAAAACCAATTGGAAACAATTTCAAAATGTGCACTGACCTAGTCGGGATGTTCTTATCTTATTTACTGCATTCGTTCGATGAGAAATATGTTTCCAAAATAGTTTCCTTGTTTCTTTCAGACACTAATAAATACTGCTAGCGATTGGAGAAGTATACCGAGAGTCCCATTCATGTTTCACATACCAGTTTCAATCACATGCAATTTAATGGAAATGATATCGAAACGGTGCCAAAATCAACAAGATTGGGCAGCTTCACTGATATTCTCAAATTTTCAAGTAGATTTCCTCTATCACGCCAAATGTAAAATACAAAGTGTCATAATCGTTGGAAATGAAATTTCAAGTAAAATTCGAGAATTGAAGAGTGTTATTCAAAAAATGGAAAGTTAGTTCCACTTGCGGTTGAACCGTAATTGACATCTGATTTTTGTATACCACTCAAATTCGAGTTAATATTTGGTGAAATTCGAGGTGTCATTTTTTTTATATTCAGAATTTTTTTCTGAAGTTCAAAGGAGTTAAAACAGATTAAGTCTCGAAAAAGTTGCTGTATTAATTTGTTTTGAAGTTTGATTTTTTCTTTTCATGTAAGTTGCAATGATTGCTTATGGAAACTGAACAATATGTTCCTACTTTCTCATTGCTAGATTCATAAACATAGCTGTCAAAGTGACACTAGAGGAACATTGACCAAAGCATCAATAATATTTCCTAATATAAAAAAATATTTCTCAAAGTAATCTGTTGCTAATGACAAGTTCATTTCGCTGTTTAAAAAATCAGTGTACCTAAAGATATGAACCAAAGTA
This sequence comes from Gastrophysa polygoni, assembly GCA_963576655.1. NCBI lineage: Eukaryota > Metazoa > Arthropoda > Insecta > Coleoptera > Chrysomelidae > Gastrophysa > Gastrophysa polygoni. The sequence continues at coordinate 11,317,267 of OY755084.1, forward strand.
CAAAATGTACGAAATGAATGGTTCTCAACAAAAATTGTTAATATGAAACAATTTGGCAACGAAATTATTCCACAGGGTGTTTCAAAATTAGGGTTGTGCAGCAACGTTTTGATTAACCATACCTAATGATGAATACGCTAAAGCATAGAACAAAAGACTAAATATGTAAGTTCAAATTATTATTATATCTACAGTTTGCTAAGAAACTCGTGAAAATTGAACTGAAAATAAGAAAAACTAGGAACCCTCAAATTTTACCAAATATTAACTTTTTCTTGTATGTATGAGTGTCTATACATCTGATCATGGGATTTCAACTTCTGCATCCTCGTAATCAGCCCAAATATTCAATTGGAACAGGTTAACTGGGACGCCCGCTATATCAGCGGAATTTACAAGTATTTCGGGGAGACCGTTCATAATAAATTCGATGGTGTGATATGTTTGGCTCCAGTTTCATTCTGTCTCACTCCGAAATTAAGACATTTAAGAGAAATATAGTGGCCAGAAAATTTTTCGGTATCACATTTTCCACTGGATTTCCCCGATTTCTACCAGACTGCAGACCGAGACACTGATCGAAGTTCAAGCGGATAGATGATAATATGAGAGCTGTACTGAATGAATGAAAAACAATGGTGAGATTTTCAAACTGAAAAATAAACAATATTTCCTCACGACTATCGAATACTACATCTACTACGTGTATAGATTATCTACGGTTATCTATTAACCACTACTACTATTGATATATCGATTGAGTATTCAATACTTGCAGACCAATCGCAATCCTGGAATATTTAGGAATCATGGGCTATGAGCCATATATCTATATGCTATGAGCAATGATGATGATGAGCAAATTTCAAACGTAGGATAGTCGGCCACTTAATATTGGGCATATTGGAAAATTTCATTCATTCAATTTCATGTGATTATATTCGTACTATACAAGGTGTATCAAATCAATAGTCATTTTTGGTACGAATTTTGGTGATTGTGTACCAAATTTTTGGAAAAATTATTATAAAAATCATGTACCTGTAGTTATCACCTATACTTATGAAAACTACAAAATTTTTCCATCCATTTCAGTGAAATCGCTGCATAATCAATTGAATGCAGAAATGATATGTGACATTGCGTCTATCATCTGTCAAATGCCAAACGTCATGGCGGCTAACTTGGAAAGAAACCAGTATGCACATCCACAATGTTGTAAATAAATGTGAGAAAACAATTCTGCTGTACGACTATACGATTTTAATAGATTAATGAAAATGCTGCATAACCAACTGCGATCCCAAAAATAACTCCAGACGATTGTGACTCGCTCTGAGCAAATTGTCATGCGGTTAAATCACGAAAAAAATAAACGAACGAATGCACTTTGTTGTCACATACTGCGTGTTACATTTATAGTGAATGTTGGGACAACAGTTGGCAAATGAGCAACCATTATTCATACTTTTTCGAGGAATTCCAAAAGAATTCGGAGTGTGGTTAGCGCCCGCAGAAATGCCAGGAATTCTTGATCAATTTGAAGAAGTCAATTACCTCTGAAGTAATGCTGTAGTGACAAAATCAAAATCTGGCATAGTATGAGTATCACTATAATTGAGAGAGATATTGCTCAAATTGGGGTTAAGTTGCGCCATTTCGTGATCAACCAAATGCTGCTTTAAGTTTGAAGAATTCGGAAAAAGAACGATGTATTTCAAAACAGCTATTTTTTCTCCTTTAAGTTCAGAGAGATATTTCAAAATGAATGTCACTTCAACATTTTCACTTTTTCTCCTCTATAAAATGGAAATTTCAAATTCGAAATCCAAAGTTTTGTCTTCCAGAAAACAGTTTTTGTTAACACAGTCCCGCATTTTCAATCAGGGTTTTCATCAGTTCATAACCTTCCTAGTGGAATGGAGTGTCACAATGAACGAAGAAATTAATATTTTGTTGAAGAAGAAGTTGATTGAAAGGTATGGAGATCTTTGTTTAACACATTATTCTCGATGGTCATTCGAGATGATAAAAGTGAAATCAGACGATCTTCAAACAGTTGAAACCTAGTTCCAGCAGATAAATTCTGAATTATTTTGATGAATTGCCGAAGTTTCCAAAACAAAATACGAATTCGGAACTGTTAGGGCCGGTTGAATAAAACATTTAACAGACGGTTAAACATTCAATTCTTATATTTAAATGGCAACGTATGCCTTAGCTGATGAGTTAGAAGAGATACGTAGGAGGAATTATATCCAACCGACCCACTTACAACCAGTTCTAACAATCATTCAAATTTTGTCATTTTGTGTCATATGAAACAATTTCACCCAATCATGTCAACATTACACTGATAATTTCATTCGGTGCAATTAGCAATCACTCGTCTATCATCAATGTCCTATGGATATTAGTACTGATAATAACTGGAAGAATATAACTCGGAAAATGCATAGGGTGATTCGTCGGATATTTACCTCACCTCTAAGCGATAATTTCATTCATCAAAGTCAAATGAAACTCCTGAATTATGTTTCTACCGACACGTCGAGTTCATTATAGGTAATACAACTCATACATAAACCGAGACATAAACAACATATCGTCGATAATCGCAAAGCAAATATTTGCTCAAAGTGCGTTTGAAACCGATAGGTAATTGGTAGTTAAAAGCTCTCGCCGCATTAGCGTTGAAGAAAATTGATATAATTTCAATAAACAATCAAGTATCTAATGGATCGTGACTATTATGCACATACTTCATTCTATTAGCCATCAGCTGTGAAGTGAAATGCAACGAGAAGAAGCGAGGAAAGCATAATAATAAATATAATTACCTATCTATTGAATATTAAAGCTCGTAATAAAGTAATGACGTGATAATGTCTATTATCTATTTATATTATCTATGAGCTGTAACGCGAAACTGAATAGATCAAGTGGCAACATGAAGAGAACGAAGAGAATGAAACAATTTGAAAGCCATAAATTGATGGTGTAATAGAAAAAAAATTAAGACGACACCGCATAATATGCAGGTGACTAGCAAAACTTCCTCAAGCCATATCGCTGCTATTAACAGTCCGATTTCAAAAATCAAAAAGCAAATGAAATGATAATTGCCGAACATTTGGATTGAACTTTTGAAATAATTCCATTATTTCCTCGGAAATTTCTCATAGTCTGAGAAATATTGACAGGTTTGAAAAGGGATTTGAGGATTTTGAAGACCAGCTTAAATTGGTAAAATTTCCAAGATTCAGAGCGGATTAGAAATAACTACCCACACCAGATTGTCAGCGTAAAACTGACCCTTGTGAAAAGTTTTCCAATCGTCAAAGTAAATCTCCCATTTTGATTCCATGATTTGATAAGTTATAGTTTTTTGACCACGATTGTAATCAGGTTGGAGCCAAGACCGCTCTGAGAATGTTCCCTCTTCCGTGAGCTCCGAAATCGTGAATATGATGGACCAAAAATCGCGCGAGGACCCCGTATATATCTGTTTCAGGCATACGAGCACGGTATGCCTACAGTTGCTGAGAAGCGGCAAAACTAGTTTTACTTGGGAAGAACAAAATTGCGCAAAAAATAACTCGAAAGTGGACTGACGTGTACCAATAGATTGAGATGGATGTTCGTTATCGGTGTTGGATAATAGTTTCCATCTTCCATCGGAAACCACTAGCCATAACAAGGTTCGAATACCAATATTTCCAAGTGAAATTTTGTTATCTTCGAAGATATCATCCTAATTTTCCATACCTTTGGTAATTTATTGAAAAATTTAAAATACATGGTGGTTAGCGAAAAGCTCCATCATTATCAGGATGTCAACATTTTAGAAAAACACAAAACATGATGTAATTTTTCTCTATATAGGTCGATGAATCCGACCTGCGCGTCACACTCATGAAGCATATCAACCTCACAATATTGTTTTTCATTCAAACCTACTCATTCAATGAATGTGTTTTCCAAACGAACCTGTGAACATTGAGCTATCTATCACGTCCGTAAAATTCTTTCGTGGGCAACCTACATCTATGGGCCCTTCTGACGTACCCCCCATGGCACCGAATTTGACAAAGATTTGAATAAGAGAAGTATAGGGAGGAAATGTTTGCCCCCGCAGCCTTCACGCAATATGTGAAAATATCTTCCCAAAATACTTTCATCTTGATGATATTGCTTCTTATAAGCAAGATGATGATGATCTCCCTTATTGAGCAATATGAAAAAGATGAATCTCTGGCCATGTAGCGCTTCTGTATGAAAACTGGGCTTTGATTGAATGAAATGAAGGGTCATTCATGTGGAAAAATCTAGTGACTATAGTGCTGTGAGGAGTGGGTGTGAGAGTCACACCAAATTTGATCATGATGAAATGATTTCAATTGCTTTCCTTTAATTTTGACGCAGTTCTTTATTGTTCTTCTATTTCTTCTTCGACTGATCACCATGTATATACGTGGAAGAACTGATTAGAATCGTTCTTTGGTCTTGCCTTCGATTTCCATCGTTTTTGATGATCTCGATAAACAGAGTTCAAATGAATATCAAAGTAAACACAACGAGGAAAAGCGAAGGTTGTGTCAAAACATTGAAATTCCAGAAGTCTTTTGAAATATTCACTTCAAACTACTACTGAACTTGTGAAAAAATCCAGAGCAGGAATACACTTTGGATTATTTTTATTTCCGATCTATTTTCATAGGCTATATAGGCCACTTCGATCAACACTTGAACTTTTAAATTAAATCGATGCTAACACGTCAACAAAATAATTGATGGTTAATAATCAAGAATTGTAGTCATAATCATATACATACAATGTGTGCAATTTTATACCTCAAAACCCTCTCATTTTGAAACCCGTTGACTGATTTTCAAAAACAAGCTTTTTTTCGAAAATATTCGCATTGCCTTATTGTTTGCTGAAGATAATGAAAAACGACTATCAGGTATTTTTTCTCGAAAATGATTGGAAAGCCTGTTCGATTTAGAAATAGTTGCAATAATCCCATGAGAAATTTTAAGGCAATACCTTGTACAGAGTGTTATTGAATGGCAAAATTTCGATTCACTTCGATTCACGCAAGTTCAGATAACCGATGAAGTGGTCATTCAATGAAGAATCGCATCGAACACTTAGATAATGAGTTCCATTGATGCAACTTCTACACCAACTTCTACTTCTGGGTCTTATTATTATGATCAACATTTTTTTCTGCAAATATAAACAATAGTATTTGTCTCGGTAATTGATTTTAGTATTTTCCAAGTCATCTCTATTTCTGGCGATTTCCTTCCAAAATAGAATCGCATACTTTCCAAAACTTGCTCGGTATGAGTTCGTCAAAACTGGAGAATATGGAGAATGTTTCGCTAAATCGATTCATATTTTCATAAATCATGATAATTTTTTTACCTTCAGTTTCATTGGTTTTCGATTGATCTAGAAATATCTTCCTGTGAAAGTTACAACGATGAAACTTTGTATGTAATTTATCTTCATCGAAAAATTTTAAAATTTGTCATTAACTAACTGTCACCTCATATGGGATATTGTAATCAAATTTTGTATTCGAGCTATGCCTGAAATCTGCGGGTCTGCCCATCTGCTCGAAAAAGAAATTTCCTCGGAAATCGCCTAATCGTTATTGAAATTTCGGCAATTATTACAATAGGCTTTGAAAATATTAATATTTCAGATGTTTATACATTTTCAAATAAGGAAATCGATCAATATTAAGAATTGTCAGAAATACCAAAGGTGCTAAGATTTACATCCAATTTAGGATATCGTCAATTTGGAATTAATCAACTTGATGTCTACCAAAGAATTACAATGTGACGTCCTTCAATAGAAGGATTCACCGTTGTTTGTCCTTCAGTGCTCGCAGTGCGTGAGTGGTATCATAAAAAAAAAATAGAGGGATATATACACCGAAGTTGAAGTGTTCACTACGTTGGTCGAAGAAATTTTGATTTTAGGAAAAATCTTACAAATTCATTAAAATATCAAAGACAATTCAAGGTTCTTGGAATAATTCGAAGAATCTTACAGAATTAAAAATGGTGATGAGTTCTGAAGAACCTTCAGGAGTTTGCATGGAATTAATCCATTGAATTTCACCAAGGAATAAGGGGGGGTGAGTCCTCAAGGGTTTTAAGATATTTCAAGAAATAACATGTTCATAGCTTGATATACCGGGTGACAACTAGATTTGTTACGTGACGTCACTTGGGTATTTCAAAATATAGAAGTTTCAGCTGGGTATGAATTGTATGAGTATGTGTTTCTATGGTTGCCTGTATCATACATTATATATACTAAATAGGATTAGTGTTAATCATCATCAGTTTTCAAAAAAATATATCCAGATGGCGTGACGCGAGGCGTAACGTAACGAATCTAATTGTCTTCCGGTATAAATCCGAATTTCAAGAATTTTCAAGGACCGATAGTTGAAAAGTGAAGAATAGATTACGATGATATTTCTACTGACACTTCATCATTGTTTATTATCATGTTATACACCTACCTGTTATTATGAGGTGGAAGAAACAAATTTTAATTCAACAATATCACAATATCAGTAGTTTGTGATTTGAAGGCTCAATTAAAAGTTTGATTGAGATCTATCTTTGATAGAGGGTAATTGGAGGGTAATTTTTTATCGAATCGTAATTTTTCAAAAATGAAAATGTAAGTAGCAATATATACTTTGCATTTGAAATATTAAAGTTGGGTGCACTTTTTGTCAAACCGGAAGTGTCATAGATTGACAATCATTCGATCATTCATTCATTCATTCAAAAATTTTCCAAATATTCAGTCCAATATCTAGATATTAAAATAACTGAGGTGCAGGATGGGGTGGGGGGCGATGAGTCCATTCTGGGTCATCCTATATCATCTCTATCGGTCCTCCAAAGTGCTGAATGAATGTTTGAAAACCATTTCACATGAGGAAGAAAGACATGCGAAGTTTGCATGTATGTCGTTATTTCTTTAATATTGATGCCCCACAAAAATGAGTTCCTATGACTACTGGCATAGGCAGTTTTTTCACGACCAGTTGCTGTTTCATGTGACAGAATTCGAAAGAGCATGAACCACAGATATCTCCTCTCGAGACAACTCCACCCAGGAATGAAATTTCACGCAAAATCTACCAAGAAATTTTACAATTTCGTTTTTTATTCAACCTCCCAGCCCAAAGCATTTCAGTCATGTGAAAACGGGACAAAAAAAATGTACAAGAGCGATTTCTTCCACCATCAACAACTCACAATTTATTGATAAAAGGTGGCATAGTCTGCGGCACAGCCTCGAACCCTGCCGCTCGACAGCAGAACTCCCTGCGATCCTCCGAACATCGACACTTGGCCGCGGGCTCGAATCCCTCGCAGGACGGGTCGCCGCGCGACCTCGCCGCGAGGACGCACAGCAGCACGCACAGGCAGTCGCGGAGACATCGCATCGAGACCAGGGCGTCGGGGTCGCGGCCGCCTGCGACGTGCGACGAAGGACTACTGACTGAAGCGATATCGCGATTTCGACGGAGCAGCGGACTGCGAGAGAATACGCAGGCGAAGCCAGCGGACCGGTTTGGCTTGTCTTTCGGCGCTTTTCTTGTTCTGCTAGACTTCGATCTCGATGCGTTGTCGGGACGGACGGAGGAATCGCTCGGTTCTTCCGTGGACTTCCGTTGGGTATTTAATCTATGCTTCCGTTACTCAATTCGTTGAGGACGCGTGGCAGGAAGATACGAAAGGGTTGTTTGTACACGAGGCCCTGGAAAGGGTTTTCATAATAAAAATGAATCTTTTTCCGAAATTCCCGAATATAAGTCAGAATTCTAACTCAAAATTCTGAGTTTTGAGTAGGAAGTTTTGAATCCCGACTTATAACTCAGAAATCCATTATGTGAAAAACTCGAAATGTTTCGTCAGGAATCAACAAACAAGGTTGATTTCAAATAAGAAAATGGGAACCAAAAATGAAGTCTGCATTCAAAGAGAAGATATAAAGGAAGAACTTAATCAAGATGATCGAATTTTAATTCAAAGAGGAAATGGTGGATTCATAAAACAAGTCTAAGAATTCGAAGAAACCTAAAATAAGCTGAATCTGTCTGAATTCAAGGAACGTAAATGAATTCAGATGAAGAGGCTGCATTCGAAGAAGTCAAGATAAAGAAGCTGCATTCAAGAATGAATTGAACGAATATCGTGTGAGCTAGAAGTGGAATGTTGGGAGACAAGAAAGGTATTAATATTTCTCTTAAAAGTTTGGAGATCGTAAGTATCTGGACATAAAACTTCACTAGGCAAGAATTCCACAACTTTGACAATCGTTGCTATAAAAACCAGCTCTACTACGACTAGGCCAACTACAACTAGATCTACGACCGAACAAACTACGACTGGATATACAACAACTAAGTCAACTCCCACTAAGCCTTCTACGACTTAGGTCCACCACAACTAGACCAACTACGACTTGCCCAACAACGACTAGATATACCACAACTATACCAACTACGACTAGTCCAACAACGACGTTTCCTTCCACAACTAGGTCAACTAAGACTAGCCCTACTACAACTAGCCCAACTACGACAAACCGAGCAAGTACTACCACAACTCCTTGTGGTAAAACTACTTCTGATACAACGCCTCCTACAACAAGCACCGTATGCCATAATCAATAAAATAAGGTACACCATACGTCTTCTAACGAAGAAATATTGTTCATATCAAGCGAAGAGAAATAATGAATATTAAAAATAACGAATATTCGTATTTTGTTGACATTTGACGAAATACTTTTGCGGTTTTGATATTTATATAAAATATTTTGAATATTATCTACATTCAGTGACTTAGTTTGCTTCGAAAGTAATTCATTTTTTGAATTCCAGATTGATATTTATTTGATTTCGTTGCCGTTGATATATCAATAATTCATTCCAAAAAGTCAAGTTTTAGCAAATTTTTCGAAATTGTGGATTATTTTGGAACGGTTTATAGGCCCCCTGCTCCTGCTATGGAATTAAAGAATTATTATCTGAACTATCAATCACCGTCTGAAATAATGGACATTTGAAGCATCTAGAAGTTGCTACCTCCATTCAAATGTCAATTTGATGCAATAGATTGATTTAACAAAATCAAATATATATTAATATAATATGGACAGAAGTTTCTAACCAACTTAAAGAAACTTTATGGGTTAGCATCCCATATAAATCGAATTATTATTGTTGAAAAGTAAAGGAGGAATCGCTAAAATGAAAGAATAGGTAGATACCTCCTCCCTATTTCCTCACTTCCCATATTTGAGATTTCTGCAGAATTCACTCTGATGCATTAGGATCAAGGTCGAGTAAGAGAAACAAAGCTAAACGAAAAAAATATTTATATTTTTAAAATCACTCTGTTTCCTATATAATATGTATCCTTTTACATACTGAAAACACAGCATTTACTTTCACATCTACACAAATACACAAGAGAAAGAAAACCCTCACTCGGGCCTCCAAGTGGGACTACTCTTACCCACTACCACCCCAGTGTGCACAAACCTGCACTCCCCCAAATTCTTGCAGAACCTTCCAAACCGGCACACCCTCGGGTGGAAAAATGGACAGTTCACGTTCGCGCACTTGGGAAAGAACTTGCACATGCTCGGCTTCGACACGGGCGGCTTGGGCGCGGCCGAGTGGCCGTAGGGGCAGCCCCTCTTTGTGCAAGAAGCGCCGAACTTGCAGCTTGGGTGCAGGTAGAGGCACTGGTCGCCGAACTTGCACGTGGGGAAGGCCTCGCAGGTCCTGCTAGGATGCACAAACTCGCACTTGTCGCTCTGCCGGCAGTTGGGCCAGTACTTGCACCTCTCCTTGGTCTTGATAGACAAGGGCGTGTGTACTAGGGGCAGCTTGTCGGGGATGTTGGGTGCCGTAGAGACCTGTTTCAGATAATATCAATTATTTCCCCACTCATTTCATTACGATTCCTACCCCAATTAAGTCCTCAAATTCAACAGTAAAGTTCATGGTTATCATACGAGAAACAAATACGATTTTCATCTATCACGAGTCAATATGACCACTATAGTGAAGTCCATGTTCTAAAAAGGTATTGAAGGAATATAACGAATTACCTGTAATTATCAAGGATTTCAAAAAGATTGTAGAGTTTAGAAGGAATCCTAATGTGCATATTACAAGTCAAACTGGCAATTTAGGTTAAATAACGAAGTGCTCAAAGAAGGTGGACTACAAATTATTATGACAATTTTCAAGGTGCCGATTTTAAATCGGATCAAAGCATTCGAAAGCTGCATTCTTTCTGCTAAAGATTTGCTCAAAGCTTATCGAATTCTAACACCTCATGATACACCAGGTGTTTAAAAAAAAATATTACTATATATTATCCCATATTTTCAAGTTTATCTTTGTATTTTTTGTGAATCACGTTTTTGAGATCTTCAAGCCAATTTATCGAAACGGTTCTGTAATTTTCGCCTAAATATCGATTTATTTCAAATTTTCTGTATTTTCACGCATCTCTGATGATTTGAGAAAATTATAGTGGATATTCAAATCATAATGCACTGTAGAGCAATAGAAAATATCTTAGGGAAGAGATTGGCATTCTTTTGGGGAACACCAGTAACTCCAACAGGAACAAAAATCGCGTTTTTCAAATTGAAATAGAAATTTGGTGGAATCGCATATTCAGATTGGTACTGCTATAATAATATACCTCCATTGAAATCAAAAATCTTTCATTAGGATCGACAGTCTCGGTCAATATCTCTAAACGGTTTCATGATTTTCACGATGAGTCAATTATAGAGGGGGTAGGGGACACCTCCGTATTCTTCTTCCCTATACAAAAAATTATTAAGCTATGGTAATTTTCAGATATTCATGAGCTGGGGGATAGGATATCAAGGAACAATGTTTCGTTTATAAAATGATCGAAAATGCCTTTAAAAATGTCGTTGAAATCGCCTTTTCATTTTTTTTAAATCGAAATTTCACATCCTGTTTGAGATAAACCGAAAATTACAAAACCGTTTCGAGAAATCAACTCAAATGTTTGAAAAAAGTGATTAAAAAAAAAACAAAAAATTCCTGCGAAACTTTCTCTTTATTGTAATACTCTTTTCGATCACCTGGTGTATCATAAATAGGTAGAGTTCGTTTTTTGAGCAATGCATCTCCAGCAGAAAGAATGCAGCTCCCAAATGCTTCAATCGAATTAAAAATTGGTAGATTTTTAGAAATTAGATTATTAAAATCATAGAAATCAGGTAAATTGGTAGAAATTGTCGGAATAATTTGTGGTACACTTGATTGTTTCAGCACTTTATTATTCATTGACTTCTTGGTTTCATTTATAATTCCCAAAAAAACGCTATGATAAAAAAAAATTTCACAGTGTCGACTATTGTGTATTCTCACTCTGATTGTTTCGTATCCACTCATTATTTTGTGTATTCACCATACAATTTATATTGCTTGGTTATGAATTTCAACTGATTTGTAACTGCAAGCTATTTGTGTATTAGGATTTCCTATTATTCGAATAAATTCATTCAATCAATAATCAATCCAGCTCCGCAGGCCTTATCCAGACTATTCTGTTACGATCGGTGGTCCTGATAATAGGTAATATGATGGCTGGCGCAATGCAGAAGGCCGATCTTGGGTATTTGTGTCTACTCAGATCACATGGAACTTTGACTCAATGATCACTTAGCCCACGGCTATAGGAAACGGTCAATGGTACTCTCAAGTTCGATTCTGCGAGGTGAAAATAATAATAAAAGTTATAATTCACGTCGCGGAGTTTAGCAGTTCTATTCTTCCAAGCAACCACGATGCAAGAAATAGAGGTACATAGTGATATTTTTGAGGTGTTTCATTGGGAAAGGCAGATACTTCTACTGATTAATGGGTCTTAGGCCTCTTATAACCGAGATTCGTGATGTTTTATCAATTCTGCCCATTTTGCCAATTTGTACACATACGCACTCTATTAAATCGATTGATGTATCAACAATAAAGAGATTCCAGGTCCGGCTACACTTAAATTTTACTCTTTCTTCCTGAAAACACCACCCTATACATTTGAATTTATCAATTTTTGCCCAATCCTTTCAAAAATAATGTTAAAAGGTTTGTAATGGTAATTGGCAATAAAAGCATTCATTTAATTTCTTGTATTTGGCACCTACAAAATTACCAGATGGTAATTCTCCAAACCATTATATATTGTGTTTGACAGGTTAGGTTAGATTAGAAAATGTCCGTGTGTCCATTCCATTAAACCACTTTGTAGCTGTGTTGATATGCATTTGAATATTTATAAACATCATTCACTGAATGGACCTTTCGCTGAATGGACCTTTTGCTGAATACACATGTGAGATCTATTCTTTCTCTGTTGGATAAAATGGCACAGTCGGTCGAATCATTCCAACAATTTTTTCTTTTCTTTTCGAGTTTCTCGGTTACAAGTATTACATTAAGTATATTCTATTTTATATTGATGAGTCAACTCAAATTATTTCAACTATAATGTGTTTTATCTGAAATCGGCAGGTTCCCATTTGAATTGATAAATAAATGAATTATTGTAATTACTGCATTCATAGAATTCATCAAAGAAAGCATTCAAAAATTATAATAAGCTTTTTCCCTTTTCATTGGGATCCAGAACAGTAATCACAATCATTGATGATAAACAAGTTACTAACCTTTGTTACAACTTTATCAAATATAATAGGGGATGGAGATCGTCTTCCTTCTAGCCTGGATTTAGCCGATGGTCTGGTTTTAACACAGATTTCTGATCCAGCAGACTCAACAATGTTTGGGCTTTTTACGACCCCCAATCTATTTTCAAAACCCTCGAGTGTTACTCGGACTTGTTTCTCAGACTCCTTCTCATCTGTCCCAGAACCTATAATAAACAATTTTAATTTACAAATATTTCTTTTTCCTTCATAGTTTTCTTCACCTTCTACAGACTTTCTAGATGAGGGCACATATTTTGGAGTTGCCACAGAAACTTTCTTCAAAGGTTTTGGCACATATTCTTTATCTTCCAATTCACTGTCACTGGACTCTAGAGATACTTGGGCCAAAATCAAATTCCTCAGTTTTTGTTTTTCACTTTGAGACAGTTTTCTAGTGTATGGTACATTGTCATTGTTGTCGTCTCCGAGTTTTCTCTTCACACCTCTTTCAAACTAAATATGAAGAAAAAATTGAATTACAAAAAACGAATCTCCGGAATATATATATATTATATAAATTATTATATAAATTATTTTTTTTTCAATTTGAAAGTTCATGATGGTAAGAAATACGATTGAACAAAACAAGTCAGAAATATTTGATAAAATAAATAATTATATCACAAACCATCTGTGAATATAATCAATCATGATAGATTAAAAAAATATATATGCATAAAGAATATACCTGTCTATTATTTCCAACCCTAGCAGCCTGCGCTACACTTTTGTGTGCCTCTGCCACAGCTTTCAACAGTAAATTTTTATTTGGTTGTTGTAAATCTGCAGGTAACACCCTTGGCTTAACCTGCACCATACTTCGAACTTCTCTAGTCCTGAGTTCATCGTCTAGCTCGGAAACATCATTTTCCTTCTGAGGTACATGAATTTTGGACATAACACCCAATCTACTATGTGCACTCTAGAAAAATATATCATTCTATTTCAAAACTGTTTTATTTGGCAATAATATAAAACAATCCCATTGATAGAATCACGATTCTGTAGGAGTGAGTGATTTTACAGAATTCGAAAAAATCATCACTTGATATCAGTGATAGAAATAATAAAAATTAAAGAAAAATTTAAAATACATATTCTCTTCAAGTATTCAAAACAAAACAATAGGCTGACCAAAGATTTTCCTTTCGAAGAGATCCGATTCGATTGAAATTTAAATAATGAGGTAACAATTTTCCTAATAATAATTTCATAGAAAAATAGATAGATATATATACACTTTATTGCCCAAGAATAAATTCTCATTGGGATCATATGATATATAAAATTGATAAATATGAAAAAAAAACAATACTTGTCAAAGTTGAATGACAATAACAAATAATAAACCTTGCATATTAACACATGCAACTGAATTACAAAATGATAGACAAGTGACCATACATCAAATCAATATACGACTCAGAGCTAGCAAGACACAAGTTTGGAATAAAATTCGATGTGAATGGGCCGTAGAGTTGAGGCACCACTTGAAAGGCATTTCTGTAGACATTTCAGCAGAACGACTCTGGTGTATAACACGCTCATTCATTCACGTTAGTTGGTGGTGAAGTTAGGTTAGACACTTTCGGTGTAGTTTTGAAGATTTAACAAATGTGTTTATTGGTTGGATCAGATAAATTCAGCTTGGGAAAAAATATAGCTATTGTTATAAAATTCATGGAAAATGAGGCCAAAAATGAGATTAGGTTGTACAACAAAATGTATTGGCACTCCTCGTGTCTCTCATCACTTTGGTGCAATTCGTGACAGATTTGTGAAATGAGAGATGATCACCGGTTTTATTGTACTATCCAGTTATTGTAGTTATGCTTAAGAAAGAGTTATAATGAATATTTGTTCAGCACACAACTTACCTTACTTTCAGCCTTCCTAAAATCAGCCTCTGGTGAATGACGTCTTTTTGTGGAAGTTTTTCTATCTCGAATCCTTTCCTCTATAAATCTATCACTTCTCCTATCTTTCCTATATCTCCTGGCATAATCATTCCTGCCTCTATCCCTATAATATTCAATTTATTCAAAGGTACATAATGCATTCACTTGAAGCAAAATAAAGGCTCATAAAATCTCGTGTTCTCGTGGTGAGATATTCAAGACCAAAGGTCACAAAAATTGTTTTTAGCAGATATTTCTTTTTCTGTAGTTCCAATGAAGTTGACATATATTATTAAAATTGTAGATATAGAGCGCGGAAAGCTCGCAGCGCTCAACCATACATAATGCAAGGTCAACCGTTATTCCCGGTAAATAATATTGTCATATAAAGTTAATTAATCACTAGCAATATTTGAAATGTTCACAAACAATATCCATCATGACTCAAAAATTGGTTGTTATATTTGACTGTTCCTCGGACTAAAGCTCGGACTCAACTAAAAACCTGAAGGCAATGAAACAGCTAGACCTTCTGCTCTTTAGAAATCATATGAAGTTTTTTCCAACAAAACAATGATTGTGCCAATCAGCCAAGAGAAATTTTTAAAAATTAGAAACTGTTAATATCACGACAAATCAAGCTATAGATGATGAAATTTAGTTGATCAATCACCCCACGACTTTTCGATCGGAAGACGATGATGAAGGATGATAAAGGCTTCTAATTGTTGAAATTTACATAACTCTTTCCCACATTTGAACTTTGATATATAATTTCTAAATGAAGACATAAGTGAAATATATTTACTCTATTTCTCTTTCTTCTTGAAATCTTATAAAGTTATATTGGAATACAATTGAGATTTTTCAATCCACGAACAACTATTGTAAAACAAATATTTATTTGAAAGATATTGGTTGAAGATATTTCCAATTCGTCAAGCGAAAGCTAGACAGATCTGTTAAGGACCACCAGAGGCCTCATCAGGCGTCCTTGGTTTGCTGAAAAATTGGAAACACTTCATGACAGTATTTGAAACGTTTGAGAAGAAGTTGAATATTTCATGGTGCAGACAAGAGATTTTATGAGACTTCTGGGACAATTTTTAGAAATGTTAAAATAAAGGTTCATATGAATTTCTAGCTCAGTATTTCTAATTCTGAGGTGAAACCCCCAATGTGTCTGGACTTACAGTTGAAGAATAATGAAGAAAATATTAGGTAAATAAAGTTGTTAGAAAATAATAATTACCTATCAGTCCCATTTTCTTTAGTCATTCGGCTTGGCCTTGAATCACTTTCATTTGCCCTCTTACCTAACCTGTCCAAGATAGAAACCTTCTTCAGAGGAGATTCTTCAGAAGATTTTTTCTCAAAGGTGATTGGCATATATTTCCGAGATTTTTCTGGAGTGAAACTCGATTCCATCTCCCTTTCTATAGGAGGGGGAGTCGTTGATATTGTTTTTTCTTCATCAGTATGTTGTGTGGGTAGTTCACTGTTTTCTTCAGTCCGTAGTTCAACTATTCTTTGACTAACAGGTTCTGCTTCAATGCAGTTCATCTGCTCAGATTGTTCCTTGCCTATTTTATCTGACGAAAATAACAGTAATGATTGGATGCTACAAAATCAGACATCCATAGGAGATATTTCGATATTTTGATTATTTCTATAAGAGGGTGGAAGAGGATACACGCTAAAAAATTAGGCAACCATCAAATGAAGCAGGAGACTGTTGAGTTTCTATCCTAGTGAAACAAATAATCAAAATTCTCTTATTTGTATCATAACTTGATATTTTGATCATTTCTATTCTATTCCAAATTTTGAATGCAGAATAAGTTTGTGAATTAGGACAATAGACCATTTTATACTAGGTCACTTTTAAGTATGGAAATGGTCTCATATCTTAGGACCAGTCCTGAAGAAAACCATGACAATTTATACAGGGCAATAATTGGTGTTGCCTGATTTGATTGTGATATTTACAATACTGCCAAGTTCACCATTTCTATGAAAGTATGGATGATTTTTCATTTATATTGACTTCAGCTGCCTCACATTGCTACAACCTCAGAATGTCAAATCTATATTCTGATATTATTCTATTTTTGGGGATTTTTTCAATGGCAAATGAGAGTGATAATTTATCTCTTGAATGTGCCATGAAAAAACAAATTTTATACACGAAATACAAACAACATTTTTTGTAAAGTTATGAATGGAAATCTACCTCTGTAGCAGAATCATAGATAGAAGATAACTAGAATAACAAAATTGAGATTTACAAAAAAATATTGAGTTGTGTGTGTTGAGTTGTCTTTCAAACAAATTAAAATAACTGATAAAATATCTAGTGTTTCTGATCAGCAGCAACATGGAACATCTTCGGGAATTTATGTTGGAAGTAATTGTTCAAACTTTACTCTCGATTATTATCCCAATAAACAAAATTGTTTCATGATGAATAATCAATTAATAATTAACTCTGTTAAAAGTAAATTCTTGAAAAAGGTATTTTTTCCAAGGTGAAAAAAAAATAAATATTTACATATCAATACAGATGCAGAAATGTCAAGTTTTTTCGACAGATGTGCAAAAATACATTTGGTGTGAATAATTTTTGTTCCTATACATAAAAGCAACCCTGAATAAATATGCTACATGTCACTCTGTGGCCTGCCTTTGCAGATCAGATTTGTTGCTGGACACTGTCTTGTTGCTGTTTTCTCACAACAGTTATCAATTCTCACTTCAAACATGTACATTAGATAGTATTATTATTGAAAAAATGTTACAATATTCATCATCTAAGATTTGCAAAATTTTAGATCTGAAGATTACTTGTGAATTTTACAGGCTGGTAAGATTTATAAGTTTTGAAACAGATTCAAAAGTAGTTCACATACCTTGCTCAGATTTGATCTTCTTTATCTCTGCTTCCAGCTCACTATCCACTAGAAAACCCAATCTACTTTTAACATTCTTTATCTTCCTCTCAATATCCTCAAGGTCTTTTTCAGTAGAGCTATTAACTTCAGAAAGTAATGGTATGTCAAACTCATCAATATTTTCATCATTTCTAGTTTCTGAATGAAGAATTGTAATTTTCCTTTGCTCTGAAAGCCTATTTGCACTGACAAGTAAATTATCTGTTAAAGATTCATTAGAATCTTTTTCTCTTTTGAAGTTCTCATCTACCTTCTCAGAGGAGGTATTCTTCTCTTTCTTTTCTTTCTTAACCTTGCAATCAAGTGTATCACTGGATTTTCTTTTTGCAACTTTCTTGTATACCTCAGGGTTGGTGACAGTAACTTCCTTCAGTTTTTTCAATACAATATGCAACCACTCTACAAATGTAGATGTCTTTGTATTCAAGAACAGATTCAGATCTTCACTCATTTGGGATTTGCTCCTTTTATTTGCTACCATAACCATGATATAATCAGGCAATTCATCATCTGAAAATAAGCTAGTTAATACCTTCTTGATGTGACAGCTACCCCATTTTCTGAAGACTTCTAAACTTACCCACATAACAGTTCAGCTCCAGAAGTTTAGCCTTTATTGCTGACTGAAACAATCGTTCACATTTCATTCACAAAATCAGAGGTAAAATCTTAATATTCAACGTTAGAAGTTACTGGTTAGAAGACTCACCCTCATCTTCTGACCAACCTCAGCTCCTATGTCATCCATTTTGAGAAAAATATCAGGACATTAATATTAAATCTCTAAGCATGAAAGCAATGGAAATGCAAAAATTTTGTGCTTTACAAATGAATAGCCAATCCAGAATCCATCTTATTTTACATACTTCAGATATTTCACCAAACATACATATATTTTTAATAAATCAATCCCTAACCTCTGCTCGTAAAGTGACATATATCAGATATCACTACCACCACAGATTATATATGATCTGTGCTACCACAGAACAAACTAGTGTGAGCATAGCTGACAAAGATGACAGCTAAAATTTTCAACGTCGGCAAAACTATGGGCAGTGTTGCCGCCTCCGAACAACAAACCCACTAGAAGGATCACAAAACAAATATTCTGAAGCTCACATGAATTCCCAGAATTATCATAATATTAGTACCCAATCGTCGCCAGTGTTGTCATATCCCATCATCAAATAGTGATAAACAGTCCAAAATATTTAGTCCTTTATGAATTCATGTAGTTCAATGCACAAATATAATAATAAATTTGGGTCATGACGATTATGAATCAGTTCTGATTAATAGAAGATTGCTACATTATTCTGAGACTTAGCAATTTTACTTTCTTGGGGGCTCGAGGACCAGCATGGGTATACCGTGAATACTTTTTGCTCAACGTTGCAACACCGCAATCTGATATTGACAGTCAACGGCGATTATTGCTTTGTTTGGTATCTGTCATTATTTACGTTTCGATTTATCGATATTATTCAACTTGTGTTTAGTTTTGTGTACTCAGAATTCCTCAGAAACTCAGTTTATTTCCTGTTTTGGTGATTTGATATAATGGTGAGACGTTGTGAGGTGTGTTAAAGACAATGTTGAACCGGCGATCAAAACACGTCATTTCATAGGTGAGTTACCATTGTCGTATCATTCGAGATTTTGAAGCATTTTCTCAAATGGAATGGATAAAAATGAATTTAAATTGAATTGATTAGATTATATTGATTATACCCATAGGTCAGCTGCGACAGTGTCTCGTCATTGTTCATTTTCCCACCAATAAATGCTGAAAAGTACTACTAAAATTGTTACGGATTTTCAATTTGGTTCCATCATGAATTAATGATAAATTCGACCCCCTCTGACAACACGGTACTGGTGCTGGGAGAATCAGCTCCTGCTATCCTTGTTTGGACAAAGATAGATACTATAGATGTTGCTTCCAAACAAACTGTATTGCCAGGGCTGTGGATTACTTATCTAGTCTGTTCAATGATCGAAGGTTGCCGCCGTGGTATATTTGTACCAAATGTGGTACCAATTTCAATGACTTTGTTATTTACTTGAACTGTTCTTCCCACGTTCCCAGACTTAACAACTTTGTTTGAATCAACAAATTATCTGCCTCGCAGTAGTGCAATAAAAATAAATACAGAAATAAGCTACAAGTTGATAACTGTGATGCTTTACTTCTTATCAAAGAGCTGGTGAATGAAAACACCAAGGTGGATATAGGATGGTATATGAATCAACTCTTCAATTGTTTCTTTCCAAAACTGTAGACCTGTCAAACGACCTCACTAAGGCCGCACCACTTGAGTATAGATGGCGATACAATCGATCCGGTGAAGTCAAATCCGCTTTTACTGATAATGACGGATACCTGACAGTGATGGATAGCTAACAGTTCAGTTTTTACATTTATGTTGAATTTCAAATCCACATCGTGTTTCCAGCATTTCCAAGATAACCTTCGAGATCGGCATAGGTGACGCCACCTAGTTTCGATCTTGGGAAGCCTTAGTAAGGTATTGAAATCCGACAAAATCAAGTAGGCGAAGGTCTACAACTTTTTCTAGTGGCTGGGTATAGGGAGTTGAGACACCAGTCTTTATTTACATCATGGAAAACACCAATCAATTCTTCTTCTCAGAGTATCTATTTATTATGGAGAATTAGGCTATTTGTTTGGTAGAAAGGAATATTACTCGTGCTTTTTTCAAGTTTATTTTAAGAAAATTACCTTTTTTGGTCTCTCATGTTGTCAGAACTCATAGATCTAAAGTAGATCTAAGATGTACAAATGAGATCTATGTATGTGTTAGGCTACTTTAGAATGATGTACCAAAATGGTACATTTTCAGTTTAATGTGTGGCGTATGTGTGGTGCACATTATATGTTGGGCGCGACAACACTGTCTGTGGTCTATGGGTATTGATAGTAAACAACAAATGGGGTGGTGGTGAATTATTTTTTAAATACAAATAAATTCTCAATATGAAATTGAATCATTTGGCGATTGGTTTCAGCATATTCATTTCGGCAGTTAATGCGTTATCGCCAGATGAGGGCAAATGGAACTATAACCTAACCTCAGTGAGTGACAACATTTCTCTTGAATTTTATAATCATTTCAAATAAGCTTCAATTTTAGAAAGACAAGAGTATATACATATCGAAGAGTTTATTCAAAGGTTCCCAAGTATATATCAGAAGTGAGTATGATGAATCATCATTTTCATTGGTGTTATTACAATCAAATCATTCTAGTAAATTGTGACTCAAAAAAACAGGATTCTAAAGTTGGATTGAATGTAGCAATCGTACAGTCACTCTGCTGGGATGTCACAGATGCATATAATCTGATTCGGAAGGTGAGCTTCATTCCATACATAATTTTAAATAAATGTACTGATGAATTTTTGGAAGCAATGAATCCTTTTTTCTTTTGTTCCAGGAACTATCATCAATCTCCCCATTTATGAACACTTCCAAAGTTTACCATGACAGTGGACTATATGACTGCAATGATCATTTCTTCTTCAGAGAAAGTGAACCCAACAATGAATCCCCAGGTCCCAATAACAAAAAGTCCATACATACTGTCAGCAATGACGGGGTGTATATGTTGGGTCTGATGGTGACAACAAATACATCTGACAGTACTATAGGAGTACAAATAGAAATGAAAAGTGATGATGGCTACCTCTCAGCTTCTGATTGGCCATTCCTTCCATTTTATGGTTTCATGTGCATTTACTATGTCTTGTTGGGTTTGTTATGGCTGCTGCTCTCATTCATGCAATGGAGAGATTTATTAAGAGTGCAGTTTTGGATAGGAGGTGTAATTTTGCTTGGTATGTTGGAGAAGGCTACATTTTATGCAGAATACCACAGTATTAACACCACTGGGATAAGAGTACAGGGAGCCATGCTTTTTGCAGAATGGGTGTCTTGTGCCAAAAGAACTCTAGCTAGGATGTTAGTTATCATAGTGAGTTTGGGATTTGGTATAGTAAAGCCTAGATTGGGAGCAACTTTACACAGAGTCATGGGGGTTGGGCTATTATATTTCTTCTTAGCTGCATCAGAGGCTTATTTGAGGAACACCAAAGACAGGAGTGATCTGACCAGGGATATTCTAGTAGCTTCTGTTCCATTGGCCGTTTTAGACTCTGCGATATGTTGGTGGATATTCTCAGCACTGGTTAACACTACAAGAACCCTGAGACTTAGAAGGAATGAAACTAAACTAAATCTATACAGACATTTTACCAACACACTGGTTTTTTCTGTGGTGGCTTCAGTGTTTTTTAAGCTTTATTGCATTAAAGTACATCACTTTGTGGACTGCCTTACTGTTTGGAAAGATCTGTGGCTGGAGGATGCCTATTGGCATATGCTTTTCTCTTTGCTCTTATTGGTTATCATGATTTTATGGCGGCCCACAAATAATAATCAGCGCTATGCTTTTGTCCCGTTATTGGATACAGGGGATGATGCTGAGGAAGAAGAACACTTGGTCAATGATGCCTATGGTGTTAAAGTTAGGGTACATCACCAGAGAAGTAATACCCCACCTAGGGCTTCTGTTGAAGATGATCTCAAGTGGTTGGAGGAGAATATTAAGAATGACCCAGCTCTTCCAGTGTTGGATTCAGATGAAGAATTAGTCAGCACCCGGTTTGAAGTCTCCAAAATGCAGTAGAATATCAAAATTTTGCTAGGAAATGATGACTCTTGAGATCCAAATCCGAGGCGAGGAAGATGGTCAAGTTCCCTAACAATTTGGAGACCTAATGCAATATGTTCACTAAAATTTTGGTTTTGTAACGAGAATTGAAATAATCGTGAATTTGTATATGTGATATGTCCTTTAAATCTGAAAATATAAGATCCAAGCTTCATAAGCTTTTTCTTGTATGGCGCATTTTCTGCTTAATAGATACTTGGGAATAAATTGATATTTTCAAATTCTCAGCTGAGATTTATTTTCATCATAGATGATAGATATCTTTCATCAATCAAACTGGTTCACTTGAGACAAAATCATTATAAATGGATAATTATTATGAATGGATTTTGATGCAAAATAAATCTTGCCGGTACGTCCGACAGTTATATCTTGATAGTCAGATAGTTGCCAGTTAGGAACTTTCTTTGCTCAATGAGACTATCAGCTACTCTTCCTGTGTCCAAATCTTTGAAAACTGCTGAATAGGAATTATAGAGCAAGACTAAAGTAGTCAAAAATATAAATGCAACAAAATATTCACCCTAGAATTTTCAAAGTTACTATTTGAAAAATGTGGTTATATACTCAAACACAAAATAAATAAAAACTACAATAATATTTAGAAGAGCATGAATACGTATTTCGTTAACTGTGTTTCCATTTTCAATAGACCTGAAAAGTAAAAGGGATTAGCAACTCCTAAGTGTCTTTTAGGATAGAATTTATAGAAGTCAGAATTCACCATCGAGAGTACCGTGAAACTTCGTTTCAGTTCTCTAACCCTCATAAAAATTCCCTCGATTAATTTGGGCGTATTTTCGACTTCAAAAACCATACAACAAAAACCCGTTTCATAGTTTTGTAAACTTTATTGAATATAATCTTTTCGCATAACGGTCGTCTGTGACATTATGCGTCCTGGCATCTCAGAAGAAACAGGAAACATAATGATTCGGACGCCCTGTACAGTCGTCATCTAAATGAATCTCCCATAAAAGCTACCTTAACAATTGGTACAAAGGTAGAGCTAAGGAAATATCTGAACGACAATCACCAGAAGAACCTCTCGATTCCGTCTTCACAATAAATTTCTCTTCACTTGTTGGTTTGCTGTATAATCAGCTTGTTTTTCTGCCTTGTAACTTTTGCCTGAGTGGCAGGAATTACTGCTTGTAGCTGTCTAGGCACAATCTCGTGATGCCTAGCAATACTCGTGATCCTCGTAATAAGACTGCTGTTCTTTCCCACTGCATTTAGCTTGCTGCTCATAGCTCGGGGAATCCTTTGACGGTCAGAGTCACCCCCGTCGTCCGCCAGATGGCGCAGCACCAGATGGATCTTGCTTTCGTGCTGCTGCTGCATTAGGACCATTCTTTTCTCGCCTTCAAGGCGCACTTTGCGCAGCGTGTGACTGAGGTTTTGCACTTGGCCCGCCAAGGTCTCATTTTGGGACTCGTATTCGGAGACCTGGAGCTCTAGTTTTTTGCTGCTACTCCGTAGATCGATCACCTATAATGCGAAATTATAGATAACGGCTGATAAGCAATTGGTATTACATGTGGGATAGGAAATAGAGTTGAACAAAAAACCGTTATTATTTGTCTTATGCAAAGTATAAAGATTCAAAACTCCTCTATCAGCTATTTCAAACAGATTTTTCAATTCCAAAACCTTCGAATCGAAAAATTTGACTTTAAATTAGCGCCATAAACTAACTGTGTCATTTTTAGAAATATGGAGTGATTTGGATACTAGGGAGATAAAGATATGGATCTTCGGTTCAGTGTATTTTCCGTATCGTCTATTCGTAGTTGATTCTCATATCTGAAAGTCACTTCAATTTCAACAGTCGCAAATTTACCGCATATTGTTACTGACGTGATTTCGAGGTCATTGTATGAAGAATAAGTAGTAGGACCTAACTATGATGAATTCTTCAAAAAGCAGTTTCAAATGATTAAATTTTCGAGATAATTTCACCTCAAATGAAAACTGGTATATTCATAGATTAATAGAATAATATTCTCAATGAAACTATCAGAGTTGCCCATATTTTATCAAAATCATTGAAAACGGTAGAAATTGTATCACACAAAGACTGAAGTGGTCAAAAACAGAAATGTGAATTATAGAAATTCAATTTGATTTCAAATGCTACTTGAAGTAAATCTTACGTTAACTGCAATTTCTGCAGTCCTTGCCGATGTGTTCCCAAACGCCAACAATCCTTTAGCCAGATGATAGTATCTGATTACAACAAGATGATGCACCAACGCATTATGCACGTGATGTTCGCGAGTTTTTAAACCACTGTTTTGTGTTGTATTGGTAGAAAAGGCGCAATAGAGTCCAGATCCTGTACCTCTAGATTTTTTTATGGGTCATTTCAAATCAAAGGTTAATGTAGACAAAATCTACAGGAGTTGCAAGGCCGAATTAGAGATGATATTAATAGTATTTATTACTCCAGAAGATATTGATAATGTGTTAGAAGAATGTGTTTATCAATTTGCTTATTGTCATAGATTGCATTTTGAGCATTTGATTTAAATTAAATTTGATTTAATATTTTTTTTATTTTTCCTTTATAAGAATTATTGAAAGACCTTTCAAATGAGGTACCACAAGATCCACATTTCACCGTGTCAAAACTGGTGACGTCATAATTTTGGCACATTATTTAAAAAAATCGGCATTTAAAATCAAAATTGCCCTATTCCAAGATTTTTGTCTAAAAATAAATTGTTTGCCTAATAATAAATTTGTTCCATAATATAGCCGCACACTGTACAAAATTATTATTTATGAAGAGATTTTTGTTATTTACACCATGAATGGCATCAAAATATTATTCACCTTTTGGAAATAGTTGTGCAAGAGTACTCTCATCTCATTTTCAGTCAATTTCATGACCCTGTCCATCAACAATCTATCCCCTTGCTCCTCCAACTTTTCTAGTGCTTGTTCACTAACTGGTTGATGGCCACAAAGTATTTCATTCTTATATTCTATTGCTAGGTCGATTCCTTCTATAGCTTCTTCATACTGAAACAGTTTCCTTTCTTCACTCTCATTCAATATCTTCGTTCTCTTTGACTTTGCATCAATGGTGAACTTCTTTTCAAGAAGAAAATCACGAGTTTTTCTCAAGTTCCTGATTTCATGTCTTAAGCATTCTAGTTTTTCAGGGTGTAAAAGTGCTACTAAGCTCTTCTCTTCTTCACTTGAGTTATTTGAATTAGAAATCAAGGCTACTGCCCTGAAATCATTAGTTCTCTTATTTTTGTCACTGGAATCACTCTCTTTGGATAAGTTTAGTTTGGTTGTTTCCTCTGCTATTTTACACTCGTAATATCGCTTCCTCTTTTCTTCATTTTTTTTGTGTTTTTTCAGTTTTTCCAGTTGCTTCCTTGACGATTTCAAACTAGTGTCTAATTGCATCATCTTTTTTCTTTCATCTTCTGTTATATTCTTGAGAGAATCAATATCTTTCAGTTTAACTTCAATTTCCTCTAACTCAGTCTTATATTTCCCCTCCAAATAATGATTCCTCTGGACTTGTGCTTGAATCATCTTATCCTGAATGGCATCATATTCTTTCTTCAACTTCTGAGATTTTTGTTTAATTTTCAACAAAGCATTTGATTGGGTATCTTTGTGTTCAATAAGTTGTTTCATCAAGTTTTCTTTCACTCTAATTGTCTCCTCTAAGTTCTTGATTTGTTTTTGGCTACTTTCAATAGCACTGTTTATTTGTTTCATTACTTTTTTCCTCATTTCATGTGATATGATACTGTCATTCTTCTGATCATTATGTAGAAACACATCTTCTTCAATAAACCTCATTTGGTTTGGTGATGTTGTAGGCAAGTCTATGGAACTAATAGAGTGAATACTGCCTCTTCTACACCTGCTACCATTAAAATAGTAAGTACTATTAGAGCTAGAGGGACTTTCTTTTTTGCATGGAGTGATATCATCCAACACATTGGCTTTGTGAATGAGTTTATCAGTGGCTACTTGAAAAATATCCATCAAACTATCTAATTTTTCTTGAAGAGATTGAGACTCTTCTTCTTCCAATACTTCTTCACTATTATCACTCGTTTCAGAACTGTCCTCAATTTCCTCCTCAATTCTTTCTAAAGACCTGTGTTGTTCTGAATTCTCACTCAAACATTCTTCACACTCTTGTTTCAAAGTAAGCCATTGTGAAATCTGCTCAATTTCATTTTTATTCAAACCACCATTGACAACTAGTTTTTGGAATAATTCCTCAGCATTGGACACCAATTTCAATAGTTGATTTGCAGCAAACTGTAATCCAAATACATCGAGACTATCCTGAGCAGTTTCATATGTGGTATATGAGTTAACTGTGACAGTATTTTTGATGGCTTGGCAACGAAGAGCTAGCTGTAGAGAATAAACAGTTTCCATGAAATCTTTAACAAGTGGGGAGATACAGCAAATCACCATTGTTTTAGCTCTACCACCAAATGAGTCTCTCAATAAAGTTGTTAGTACTGACTGGGAGTAAGGAACATGGTTCAAACTGAAATTATTGATGTATGGCTCAGACAATGATAATATGCAATGATGCAATGCTTGAAGACCAGGATCTATGGGCAAAGTATGCATGTATCCATTACCATCATAAATGATTTTATCACTTCCTGCCAAGTCAGCAAAGCTAGCAGTTGACACTTTATGATGAATGTTGAAATCAACTGTCCACTGTTGTTCTATGGTAATGGTGAACAGAGAATGAGCACCTTTTTGTGTTAAATTTGACAAACCAACTTGTATATGTTGAAATGCATCCACAATCCCTAGACATTCTATACTTCCACTGCCCAAGACATCCTGTACATTCTCACCATATATTTGTGACCATGTAATGTGGACAGTAAAGGTTCGATCCCGATATAATGGGATTTTCGCAAAAACCTCCCGAATGAACCTAGGCACTATGCCATGCTCGGACTCACTAGCTGCAAAATGGAAACCTGGACCGAATAAAGTATAAGTTTTGCCAGTTCCTGATTGACCCATTGTTACGATTGAAACGTCACAGCCTTCGAGAAGATAATTCACCATTGGTAATACATTGGAGAACATTGTACTCTGACAACAATTGGTAGGAAGAGCATAGTTCACTGGATATATTTGTTGGTTCAATTGTATAGTATTTGTTGTGGGATCACTTTGAACAAAAACCATGTCTCCATATTCAATGGGACATATTTTCACTGCCGTTTCTATCTGGATTTCCATTGCAGAAAGAAATTTTTCATCGATTTGTCATTCTTTTTCAGACACTTCCATGCTTAGTTTTTCACTTGAAGTGGCTGTACGAAAATGTAAACAAAATTTTGTCAAAATAGTTATAAACAATTTATGTAACCTCACTTTAGTAATTAATGTGAAGTTTGCTGCCTGATTTTCCGGTCTTATCCGAGTCCAATACGATTATTCTTCTCGCTTTCATTCTAGTTTAAATGGCCCTAGGACACAACACCCATTCGTGTATACAGTGTACAACTGGTGTTAAGGTAGCTGACAATGATAGCAGCTAAAATTACCAAGGTCGGCATTACGTTCATGAGCGTCGGGAAATCAAAAATCAACTCCCAAGAAATTTGATCTCCGGACGCTCATGACCGTTATGCCGACCTTGATAATTTTAGCTGCTATCTTTGCCAGCTATCAGCTATATTCACACCAGTTGTAGTGTATACACCTCCGAACAACAAATCTGTTCAATGATCGAAGGTATACACGAATGATACTTATTGGTGTTGTGTCCTAGGGCCATTTAAACCAGAATGAAAACAAGAAGAATATAACCTCCAATATTTTTCCTCACATTAAAAGTTCGTAGTGGCGTGCTCATCGCATGTGTGAATTGTTTTAATATCAAATCCCAGAAGTGAGTAATGAATAGTTATAAAGAGTAATAGTGAGCAATAAAAAAATCAGAAAAACTCAAAAAATGTCAAGAGAAAAGACTCCATAAAGCATCATATAATTTTTTTCATTCAACCATGCCCTTCCATGAACAAACGGAATTATTAAGATATGTTATTGACATTTGAGATTTGGGAAACTCTATCTGTGAACACGATAACGATGTGGGGAACACTGGTGCAGCTACTCCACTAAATAGACAATGTGTCTATTTACCTATCTAATTTCTTCTTTCTTCTGCCAAAATTCTTCATACAACCAACTTGAATCCGCATCTGTGAACACGATAACGATGTTGGGAACACTGGTGCAGCTACTCCACTAAATAGACAATGTGTCTATTTACCTATCTAATTTCTTCTTTCTTCTGCCAAAATTCTTCATACAACCAACTTGAATCCGCATTTTATTCGTTATAGCAGAAAATCAGTGTGGATTTATGCACCATCAATTAATTAACAAGTAGCGAAAACATTACCGTTTATGCAGATCAAATTAACGAGTAGAAATAAATGATACGTATAGACGCACAAGTCAGTCCCAAGCCTTCAAATTCCTTATTTTCATTAACGTAAAATCACAGAAAATTACGAACGAACAAGATCGACTCAGCATAGCATCATCCAGATATATGATGTGATTTTGTACCCTTTCTTCCTTCTTTTGTATGGGCTCAACTGTTTCGGTTATATACCCGGGTTCTTGTGATTCTTCTGTGATAGAGGGATGAGGCTGCTTTAGGATGCGACTGGTCCTGTGACCATCGCCTCGTCCCTGTTGTGAAAGTAGTCCCTGTGGATTTTATAGTTTCAAATTTATAGCTTTCAAGTATGATGCGATAATAAAAGCTGTGTAAGCAGTGGGTTGGGCAAGGAAATCCTCCAAAGCTATAGCTGAGTGTATTGGGGTGTCATGCCTTGAAATCATTCTGGTGTAGAGGATAGTGGAGTTGGCTGTAACAGGATGTGTAGGATATTTTCCTCATTCCCTCACATAACGGGGAGTCCTTTATTCTAAGTCTGTAGAGGTGAGCTGGAGACAGGCAATGAAACATGGTGGCCGCTGCATGTCGGCTGATGTTTTATTTATAGAACAATGGTTTGTTAGGGAATTTTTTCAACAGATTGAAGAGGGACTTTCCTTTCAGAATGCTGAGCTTTGCCCTTTCTTTGTTCCTGATATCGTAGATTTCTTTCCTCACTCTTGGGAGAAGGTCTCTGTAGTCGAGAAGATTGTAGTTCACCCTGGCTTTAACTGTGCCTTGTTTTGCTCAACGATCTACTTCATTGTCACCTGGAATATTAGTATGGCTTGGTATCCATCCTAGTTTTATATTGATATCATTTCCTGCTGCTATTTCTATGTATTTTCTGGTCAGCAATGTGTGAAAGTCTGCCGAGGAGTTTATGCCATTTCTTGATAATTTCTGGAGGGCACTTAATGAATCCGTTAAGATGAGAGGATTCTTTATTATGTCGTTGCATACTTTTTTAGCTGCTGCTGCCAGGCCTAACATTTCTGCTGAACAAATTGCGGTGTTACCTTCTATTCTAATCTTGTTGTAGTTGATGCTGGGAATGTGTATTCCAACTGTTACTATGGCCGTTTCTGGGTTTGCGGAGCCATCCGTATATATCAGAGAGTTGGAACTCCATGATTCCTGAACGATTCTTCTGAAATCAGCGCTATTGTCGGTATTATTTTTTTTCAAGTCTAGATCTTGGAACTCTACTTCCATCATCTGAGTATTATAGTCGAAGACAAAACAGGACAGATCATCATATTTTTTGATATTTTCTATGTAAGGAAGACATCTGTCTAGTCCTTCTAGGATTGGGATTCCTTCCCACCCCTCTACATTGTTGTCACAAAATTGTGAGTAGAGGTTTATAAGTGATAATGTGATAGGACTGTTTTTAAAGGATAGTGTTTTGAGGATAAATTTGCTTGCCAACCATTCACGTCTATGGCGCAGTGACCATTCTGCATTCTTTGTCAGCAGAGAGGTACTTTTTGTGCTTTTCATATCCCCTACGATTAATCCCTGACCTTGGAATTGAATTTTGTCCAAATTATAGAGGAATTGCTTTGATATGTTGAAAAACAGAAATTACCCAAAATCTAAATGAGACCTATCCATACTCTTATATATCATGCTGAGGCTCTTTCGTCCTGCTCCCCACCAAACTCTAGTAAGTGATTTCATAATGTCTAGTAACCTTTGGGCTTTAGCACAAGTATTATTTATGTGGGCTGTGAATTTCATGTTATAGTCAAATATTACCCCTAGGTACTTGAAAGAATTCACCACTGGGATTTCCTCATTATTAAATGCTATAGCCGGAATGTTCCTAACGCTTTTCCTCTTTTGAAATATTACTGCTGATTTATTTGCAGCTACTCCGAATTCATGTTCTGTGACCCACTCTGATGAATTATATGAAAAACAATTGATTCGATTTACCATGCTGTCCAATTCACTACCTGTAATCACCAGTGCAATATCATCTGCATAACTCAATAACTCGACCTCTCCTCTTTTTGTGTCCCTAATTGAATTGAAGTATATGTTGAACAGTAGAGGGCTCAGAGAGGAGCTCTGTGGCACTCCTGTCTCCACTTGGCCCATCGCCGACATCTCCCCTGAGCTGATGTCCCTGAGTACTACATTTCTTGAAGAATATAGTTGCTGGATTACTCCTATAATATCATTTTCTATATGTAAACATGCTAACTTTAGTGTCAGAAGTGAAATCATTACATTATCGTAGGCAGCTGCCACGTCTAAAAATACTACTAGTACTGCTTCATTTTTGGTGAAGGATTGTATAATTTTAAGAGTGAGCCAAACCAGATTTTCATTTACTCCTCTACCGTTCGTAGGGGTGGAAGAAATTTAAGTTTTCTAGCCTGTATTCTATTCTATTTTTCATCAAGGACTCCAATATTGTACTGAAAAATGAAGAAAGTGCAGTGTACCTATAGTTGAGTATACTGGATTGTTCCCTCCCTTGTTTAGGAATGGGGCAAATGGTTTGTATTTGCTATTCTGTTGGGATGACTATTTTTCGTTTCAAGATATTGTTATACATCGTGAGTAACTTTGATACAATGTTGTCAGGCAGATAAGTGATTTGAGAGTAAGATATATTATCGAGGCCCGGAGCTGTGTTTGTATTTTTCTTAGATTGGATCACGAAGTAGAGCCCATCAAAAATGAAAGGGGAACTTGAGGATTGAACGTTATCCTCCAAGATGATATCGCGAGGTACCCTTGGAGAGGTGATGTGAGCCAAAAAATTTTCTAGGTTATCTTTGATAAGCTGGACTGTCTATTATTTTTATATAACTTAATTTTTTTCCAAACTTCAGTTAATTTGGAGTCCCTGCTGAGAGATTCACAGAAGGAAATGAAGCTGTTCTTTTTCTTTTATTTCAGGGTTCTCTTTGTATTTGCAATAACTCTTTTCATGTCGATGAAATTATTTTAAGATGGGTCATTTTTATAGACCTCGATTGAGGCTTTTTTCTCTCTCAAAGAAGAGTCCTCATCCCACCAAATGGTTTAAGGCCTGCACCTGTGGATGCTTGGGCAGGAGGGTGATTTGAATTTGGGGATGGTAGCTTTAGTTGCTTGCTTAATCACTTCTACAAGTATTGGATAACTGATGTCTCCTTCTACAAGGGTGCAGTCTTTGATAAACTTGTGGCAATTAGCTTTTTTGAAATTATGAACTCTCCTATTGTTTGTTTTCAAATGGCATGAATCTTTTTGGAAATTATTTATTGAGATTGGGAAATGATCACTGCTGCCACAATTCCCCATGACTTTTCATAAGCAATTCAGGCTAAGATTTGAAGTACAGAACGTTAGATCAGGTATACTGATATTTTGGCCAGGGAGACCTATTCTGGTAGGTGACCCGTTATTTAGGCATACTATTTGGTTATCATAAATAACATCCGCTATTATAGAACCGTATGGTCGTTACTTGCTGCACCCCATAGCTCATTTTTGCATTAAAATCTCCTTCCAAGACAACTTTGTAATTTGTTAGGTGCTTTGGTAATTTATTTCAGAAAGGTTTTATTGAGTCTACTATTAGGGGGATTGTAGAGGTTAATTATTATCAAATCTTTTATTAGTATACCTATGATTTGAACTTGATGGGGTTTGTTATTTAAATTATACTTAATATCATACTGAATTGCGTTGACAGATTTACTTTGAACCAAGATTTGAGCAATGTTTCCTGTAGGATGATGATATCAGGTTCCCCTTCCTGAATCAACAGATTAAGATTTGGACCATTGCAGTTGATGCTCTTGAGAATTTTAAGGCTATCTACCATTGAGTTTATAAAAAACAAAGTAAAGAAAAAAGGAACTATTAAACTTTACACATAAAGTTAAACCTGAGTTATTATTTTTTTATATATATATATAAAAAAAATTAGTTATATACATATATACACTGTGTCCAAGATAAGAATGAACAGCATGGGGATATCGGAAACGGTGATACGGTATCGATTAAACTAGAGGAAAGTAGCTCATTTATGTGCCTAATAATATGCCATTTAGAAAGTTTTAATATTCCGAGTAGTTTCGGAGATATCCGAGAAAAACCGAAACTTGAGAATTTTGTTTTTATTTTCTCCTAGCTTTATTTTCAAAGGAAATGTAAAACAAATAGAACTTCGTCATGGCCACTTTTTAAGGACTACAAGATAACACGAACAGAATTTTCCTGCGACGTTTCGTCTTTTAGAAAACATCATCAACTTTGTATTTTTATATGTGCCGAAACTAAAGTGTACCCTGTATACGACTCCATTTTTCATTGTGAATACAGCAACGTATCACACAATATCATTTCGGAACCATTTCTCGCGCAGAATGTAATTTAGTGATTACTCATTCTGTTTTTCTTTAATTTTAGATAGTAGGCGCTAGAAAAATGTCATATTTTGATACATGAAGTGAAGTGATTAATCCCATTTATACAAGTATAAATATAAACTTACCACTTGCCGGAATTTTTGCGTTGTTGAATACAAAAATGAGTCGCAATATCAAAAGTTTAGCTTATAAATGTAATTTTAATTTAATAAATAACAAGGAGCTAATATGTATTACAGGAAATAAACAGAAACTCATAACAACTGTTCAAATAACCCATTATTTTCTAAACACAAGTACGTTCGTCTCACGGAAAAATATTGTTGAAGGATGCAGTAACCAATTTTAGCAAATCTTCTTCATTTTGAAAATTATTATTAGAGTACACTTGATTCTTGATATTCGAAGGAAAAAGTCTACACATCCGTGTAACTTGGTTGAAGTTGTTTCGTTCGCTTTGATATTCACGTCACAAAAATGTTTTGGCCATTTGACAATTGTTTGTTGAATTTCGAATCGAACAAAACAGCTCCAAGCAAGTTACACGGAATTATCTCTATCATATAACTTATTTTTTATCTTTCGTCATGTAGTATAATTTTTTCCTCATTTGTTATGGAGGAATAATAGGTAAGGAATGTATAAAGATTCATCAACTTTATAAAACTCCTCGTGGAAGTCGGAATATGAGTGCAGTGTTGCCAAATACCAGGATATCCAATGAAAATTACTAATACCTGCATCAAAAAAATTGTAATATCAATTTTTACACTACTAGTGGAATTCGACAATTACCCGACAATTTTTGGTCGCAGCTGCGATGCTATTCGAAGTGCAACTGTCGATTTGTCGAGATACTAAGGGCTCGACAAACTGTCATCACACATTCGATGTCAATCGACAATTAATGAACTACGTCTCATCGGTTTTCTATTGAATGGTTCTGGTAACTTTATAGGGGGTTAATAAATTCGTGATGTTGATAATGTTTGATTTGTTCCTTGAACCTTCTTTAGCAATGACAGGTTTTCACACTTCATATTTCTACAAAATTAAGAAACAACCCAATGTTCCTCTTTTTTCAGTACAAAAGATACAGATACTTCATTCACTTCCAAACAAGAGTACTTCAACAACCGAGAGCGCCAAATATTTTTGTTTTCTGTTTTTGTTTCAAATCTTTTTGCCTATTCTCTTCCCGGTGGTCTATGTGAATTTTTCATTAGACTTAATATAACATGATTGAAATTTTATAAAGTGAAAACAATGTTAACATTCTTTTCAGACAAATTTATAAGTAACAGATTTGGCGAATCTGCCGCAAGGGGGTCAAAAGGTCGAGAAGATTATACAGGAGGATCTGTGGTAATTCACTAACAGAATAAACATGCAAGTTTCAGATCCAAATAATGTGAAGATATACAATCTCAGCAGTGGAAAATCATTGCCAGATGTAAGTTTTTGAGTTGTTTGAATCTTTTTCTCTAATATTTCAATATTTTTCCCTAGTGGCTGTCAGAACGAAAACGAAGGGCTCTATTAAAAAAAAATGTAGACATCAGGAGACGAATCGAGCTAATCCAAGATTTTGATATGCCAGGAGTCAGTACAACTGTCAAAGTTTCCAAAGATGGACAATATGTTTTAGCTACTGGTATCTACAAACCAAGAGTGAAATGTTTTGATGTTAATAATTTATCATTGAAATTTGAAAGATGCTTTGACTCAGAGGCAGTGACATTTGAAGTGCTCAGTGATGATTATAGTAAACTAGTATTTCTCCAATGTGATAGATATGTTGAATTCCATGCTGCATATGGTCGATATTATAGGCTCAGGATACCAAAATATGGTAGAGACATGCAGTATCATTATCCAAGCTGTGATTTATTTATCGTGGGTTCTTCACCTGAAATATATAGGTTGAACCTAGAGAGGGGGCAGTTCATGACACCTTTCACCAGTAGTGCCTCTGCCATCAATAAATGTGCGATAAATCGTTTTCATGGTTTATTATTGTTTGGAACTCAAGAAGGCACAGTGGAGGCTTGGGATCCTAGGTGCAAGAGTATGGTTGCTACTCTAGATGTTGCCTTTGCATGTGTACAAGAAAGTAAGAGGTATGAAAATTGAAAATTTCAGTCCAGTGCAAAATAATTTTGATCATGGTTTTTATTCAAGTTTGGAGGGGTTTCCTTCTGTGTCGGCTTTGAAATTCAATGGATCTCTTCAGTTAGGTATTGGCACCTCTACGGGGCAAGTATTACTCTACGATGTAAGATCAAATAAGCCTTTTTATTTGAAAGATCACATGTATGGATTGCCTATCAAAGATGTGGAGTTTCATTATCAACAGGACCTGGTGCTCTCGCTGGATAGTTCTATATTGAAAATTTGGGACAAAAACAATGTGAGTCAGCTGTGTTTCATTAATTTATGTCTGCATTCAAGTTGTTAATTTTTAGGGGAAGTTATTTACATCTATTGAGTCTTCCACAGAATTTAACAATCTTTGTACATTTCCAAATTCGGGGTTGCTCTTCCTAGCAAATGAAAACACAAAAATTCAAACATATTATATACCCAGCATGGGTCCTGCTCCAAAATGGGCCAGTTTCTTGGATTCTCTAACTGAAGAGTTGGAAGAAAATAATTTCGAGAATGTATATGATGATTATAAGTTTATTACCAAACAAGAATTGGAGAATTTGGGCTTGGAACATCTCATAGGCACAAATCTTTTAAGAGCATATATGCATGGGTAAGATTTCTCAATCATTATTGTTTGTTGAATTATTTTGTAGAGTGTTATCAATTCATTTCTAATATGTTCATTAATTTTATAGATACTTCATGGATGTACGTTTGTACAAAAAGGCAAAATCTGTTGCTAATCCATTTGAATTTGAGGAATACCGCAAAAAGAAAATCAAAGAAACAATTGATAAAGATAGAGTTAACAGAGTACAAGTTAACAAACTTCCAATAGTCAACAAAGACTTTGCCCTCAAACTCATGGATGATGAGGTTAATAAAAAGAAGAAATCAGCTGCTGCTGCATCTCTTCTGACAGATGAGAGATTCAAAGCTTTATTTGAGAAACCAGAATTCGAAATTGACAAGAATACTGACGAATACCGGTTGCTGAATCCTGTTCTATCAAGACTGGACAAAGACAAGCTGCACAAACTGAAGCAGAAATTTGTTTCTCAAGACTTTGAACCAGTAGAGGTGAGTTTATTGAAGTTTCAAGGAGATGATAAGAATATGTTCAATGCCTTTCAGCAGGAAATGGAAGGTAAAAATAGTTCAGAGGAATCGGAAGATGAATCTGATGCAGAAGAAAGCTCTGATGATGAACACACCTGGACAAACGATGTAAAAAGACAGCACCACATCATCCAAAGAGAACATAGAGCAAAAGAATGGAAAGAAGAAAGAGAAAGACGTGAAGAAGATGGTAAAGATCAACTGAAATTATATGAGATTCAGCAAGAAGATGAATACAAGGGTATTCATAGTCTCAAAAGGAAAATTAATAAGTATGTAATAAGTGAGTTATGTGAATAATCAATAAATAAAATAAACTGACTTTAACCGCACCCAGTATTTTGCACTAGTGCACAAAGTACAGCTTCTGACCAGTTGGTTCTCTGAGTCCACTCTCTCATCCACAACAAATCCATAACAATCTGTTAACCGACATAATGCCCATTATACAGCACGCATGGATTCATTGATATATTCATTACGATCCTTTGAAACCAATTTCGGCCATTTATTACGTATATACGACACGTGACACGTCCTATATCGCCGGACATTTCCACAACATTGTGTGTTGTGTGACGGTTGAATGGACAGAATCGAATTTACGAGGTTAGGTTGTGGACCACACTAACTGGGAGTACTATATAATATACTATTTATTAAGTGTGGTGGGACGTGTCCGGGGCTATTTATTCTCTCACAATGAGTGAGACTATATCGTGAGCGTAGTCGAGTTTTCATTTTTATATGCTTGTCAATGAACCGCCTGACAGAGAACTTCTCAGTATTCCATTTATTTAATTAATGTACCTAATATGTCGAAATAAACCGCTATTCAATCGTCTCCTGAGTTAGAAATTGGACATCGCGAATTCCACAACTTTACCGTTGCGTTCATAAATGAATTTTGGTAGAGCGGAGTTCAACCAGTCTAGAGCCTGACAATATAGGGGTGACCAGCCTGAGGTAGTCTAGTTTGTCTGGATAGAATCGCTCGACTATGGAAATATCTATAAAAGACGGAAGGAACACCCACCTTGCTAAGTTTTTCCAGAGAAGTCAAATGGTCTGTTCGCTGAACTACAATATCGTACACAAACTGGATACCAAGCATGAATATTGACGATTTCATAGGAACAGACATCATATTGGGCAGATTGGCATTGGCGGGTTGGAGTTTTTGATGTATTGAACTCTTCTTTCAGTTCTCAAACGACCTGTATTCGACCTGTCTCTGTCTTGTACCTCTGGCCTCATCAAATGAGATCATCAAATCATCTAGATGAGAAGGCAGTACGAAGTATACCTAGTATATAGCTAGTATATAGCAGATAATTGATGTGGAACAATACCAGACAGATCTTTGTGGAACTCCGGCATTTATAGTCATTGTATCGGATATGAGACTCCGTCTTCAATGCCTCTATAAATGCTACAGCCAGAGACTCACAATGTTGTTCCTTGATTGATGCCGGCCGCATGTGTATCACCACTGACTATTGAAACGAAAGTCAAATGTGTGCTAGAAGGCCTAGGTCATACATAAATGTGTGCGATTTCAATAGGCTGAACAATCTTGATTTGAAACCCGTCGACCGATTTCCAAAAACAAAAAATCCATAATATTCTACTCAATGAGCTCTCTAGCCTTCCATGGTTATAGTGAAAATTGGTTTTTTGAACAATAGGTTTTCTAGTATTCATTGTCGAATCCATATGAGCTTTCTATATTTTCAATTCATATTTTTTAATTGTGTCAAATATCATATAATTGAAGGTTTTGATTCTTATAGTCTTGATCATATCAAATGGAATTATTCATTAATTTTTTATTTGGGAAGAACATTTATTCAAGAAGAACACTACAAAATTAGATAGCTATTCCAATTGGTAAAATAAAATAATAATACAAAATATAATACAATAAAATAGAATACAAATGAAAGTGCTAGAAATGACTAACAAATTCTGGATTCAACAGAATAAAAAAAAATCAGAGTGCAAAGTGATGAAAGGGAATTTTATAATTCCCAATAAATTCCATTCACAGTATCTGGTGAAATTGAGCAAATCATTCTGAACCAAATGGCAATCTTCTCCAGAAGAAACTACACCGAAAAACTCGGAATTTTTGGAAAATTCCTAGGTTGGCGGCAGTTGAACGACCTTCAAAAAATTCGTGCAATTTCTTAGAACTTTTTTTTTTTTTAAAATAATGCTTTTTTTTTATTCAATTAATAATTAATATACAAAAGTCTACAATACAAAAAAAAAACTTAACCTATACCACATATTTCAGACTATAAAGAATAAATGTATACATGCATATATCCATACCCACATGTACATAGAAAATGTAAATAAAAAACAATTCAAATATTCAAGGACAAGCTCAATTAAAACTATTTAAAACTAGCGAACATATCACAATAAACCTGTTCCCGAAGCAATGAAGATTCTAGACAATTATATGACATATATGACAATATAGTCAATATTTTTGTAAAGCATTGTTCCTAATCAGCAATAATTGCTGGTACCGGAACATATATATTTTAAATTTAATGGCTTTTAACATATCGCATCACCTCCGCTTTGAACGAGGAGTAACTATGTTTATTTTTTATGGAGTTTGGCAGAGAGTTAAATGATTGGAGACATTTAGAGAAGGGATTATTTAAAGCAATGTTCGTTCTCACCTGGGGTAGATAAACTTGGTTTTGACTTCTAGTTTCATACGAATGTATCTCATTAACTAAATTCATGTTTGTATTGCATTTCTGTTGATTTTTTATTATTTTATAAATAAATTTACATTGTTCTATTTGTAGAATTTTTTTCAGCGGCAAGATTTCAGTTTGATGGTAGATTAACTCTGTATCAGTTCTGAAATCATAGCCAAATAGAGTTTTTACTACCTTATTTTGTAGAATTTGGATTTTTTTGAATAATGTTTGAGAACATACCCCCCAGTTTGTTATCAGATAACGGAATATAGAAAGAAAATAAGCGTTATATATCATAATTTTATTTGGTACATTTAAGTAGCTCTGGCATCTATAAAGTGCTCCAATCATTGGTACAATTTTTTTTGTCATGTGCTCTGCGTGTTTGTGCCAATTTAAGTTGTCATCAATTTCCAATCCCAGATATTTGGTATGATCGACCTTTTGAATTACTTGATCTCCAATTCTGATATCTGGGTCTCGACTTTGTTTATTTTTATTTTTGAAGAGCATATACACTGTTTTTTTTTACATTTATTTGTAATTTATTTGCCAGGAGCCATTTAGCATATAGTTCTAGATCACTATTTACCAAGTCTTCCAGTTCACCCAGATTAGTTCCTTCATATACTAGAATGGTATCATCTGCGAATATGTAATAGCGAGCTTTAAGATTTGCTTTTTTTAAATTTAGGGTGTGTAACGAGTATAACAGTGGTCCAAGGACTGACCCTTGTGGGACTCCTCAGTTTATATACGCGATTTCACTATTAAGTTCATTTAGAGATACATATTGTTGCTGATCCTTTAAATACGATTTTAATATACTTGCACTTTTTCCTCTTATACCTAAATGGTTCAATTTATCGACTAGAATTTCATGATCCACTACATCGAATGCCTTTTGTAAATCAATA
Organism: Gastrophysa polygoni; assembly: GCA_963576655.1. Lineage (NCBI taxonomy): Eukaryota > Metazoa > Arthropoda > Insecta > Coleoptera > Chrysomelidae > Gastrophysa > Gastrophysa polygoni. The sequence goes on from OY755084.1 coordinate 11,357,463, forward strand.
AATATTGTTAGGACAAATTTTTTATCATCCAAGTTAGTTATGACATGGTTTAGAAAGTCTATTGTATCACTTTGGGTGTTCGATTGTTTCTGAAAACCATATTGATACTTGTCTAATTCAAATTAAATTTAATTTAAAGAGAATTTCCACAAATTTTGAAAGCGCACATACTACGGTAATGGGGCGATAATTTTCTGAAAAATTTTTTGGTCCTGATTTATGGATAGGGGTAACCTTACCCATTTTTAGCTCCTTCGGAAACTCCCCTGTTTCAAACATTTTATTGACCAAGTCGACTGACACTGGTATTATTGTCTCCTGCACTATTAATAAATCTTTTACAGAAATTGTATCATTACCTGGAGCAGAATTCTTATTCATTTCATCCAAAACTTCTCTTACTTCTTTTATGTTAGTATCATATAGGTACAAAGAGTTTTTTATATTAATTTCATCGAAATGATGTGAAGGTGGGTTACTTATGAGTTTTGCATTGATTTTATTGACTATTGATTGACCTATGTCACAGAAATATTCGTTAAATTTATTTACAATTTCTAATTTATCAGTTATTAATGTTTTATCTACCTCTATTGCATCTACAGTGATTTGCTTGTTTTTATGTTTTATTAGATTATTTATGAAATTCCATTGTTTCTTTGGATTTCCATCAGTATCATTCCATCTTTTTCTGAAAAAATTAGTTTTTAGTTTTCTTTTTTCATTTTCAACTTGGTTCTTTTCATTTCTGAAGTCCCATAAGATTCGTTGATCTTGAGGGAATTTTTTCATTAGTTTGTATAATTGGTCTCTCCTTTTCAATAGTTCTAAAAACTGGGGGGTTATCCAATCATTATTTTCCCTAATTTCAATTTTAATTGTTTTTGTAGCATTATTTTTTGCTTCTTGTATAAGTTGGATCAAGGTTTCGAATGTATCGACTGGCACAGAAGTTTGCAATAGATTTTTCAAATTTTCCTCATATTTTGAGTTATCTAGTTTCTTAAATGTTTTTTTAACTTCACAATTATTATAGTTTTTTGTTTTTGAATACAATTCTATTTCTAATAGATTGTGATCGGAAATTGTGCTATATTCAATGTTTATTTTACACTCTCCAATATTACTTGTTGCTAAAACATGATCAATGATGGTATGAGAGTGTTGTGTAATTCTGGTTGCATATTCCGTACCTATATTGTTTTGGATTTCAAACCCATTCAATATAACACAATTTTTATATTCACTAGTGGCCTCAGTATTTTCTAATAAATTTATGTTAAAGTCCCCAATTATTAGTGTTTTTTTCTCATGCTGCAGTATTTCTTCTAATATTTCCAGAAATTCCTTCACATTGAATGATGGTGGTCTATATAATGCTATAATTTTTATACCATTTATCTGTAGATTCATCCCAATCATGTTGTATTGACTGTCACCGCTAACATTGTTAATCTCGATGAACTTAATGTTTTCTTTAATATATATTGCAACTCCTCCGGCTCTCGTATCTCTACATGCATGCACAGCTGAAAATCCATTAATCACGAATTGGTTTATTTCATTTTTATATAACCAGGTTTCCACAATTACTAATATATCATAATATTTCATTTTCACAAGACATTGTAGTTCCTCTAATTTGTTTCTGAGACTTTGTGCATTTATATATAAAACTCTTAGTTGTGATTCTGCTGTTGGTTTAATAATTTCATTGGATTGTTTCAGTTTTTTAGATCACTGGTGTCTTCGATTTGATGAACTGGGCTGTGTTCATCTTTGCGAATATAGATTTTCCCATGATTTATCCAGGCAAATCTATAGTTATTTTCTTTCTTGTATCTCAGCACTTCTTCGAATAGGTATTGATTTGCCTTTGTTAAATCATGGTTTAGGTAGATAACGTTGCCTTCTTCGTATCCTAGGTCTTTCAAAGTTATCATTTTCTTCTTCCTAGCTCCCAAGAACTCTTCTTTCTCCTTTTCACTGATAAAACATACTTTTATAGGCAGTTGTCCATTGAGGTTTCTTCCTTTTCCGATTCTGAAGCATTTTGGTTTATTTAATGTTTGGACTTCTAGTGCTTCCTCCATTTTTTTGAAAATATTTTCGATGTTTTCTCGGTTATCATATGGTACCCCACTGATAATGATGTTGTTTCTCACCTCATTTTGTTCGTTTTTGTTTTGTTCCTTTCCTAATTGCGACTTTATTATTAGGATTTCCGATTTCAGAACTTCGTTGACTTTAAGTTGTTCTTCATATTTGTTGAGTAGATCGGTATATTTGTTGTCCATTTCCATTCATTTCTTCATTATATCGTTCAGGGTATATTCCTGCTTGGTATTAGTATCGTTTGAGTTTGTTTTTGTAGTTTTTGAAGAGATTTTATTTACATTTTGTACAGGAGTCATAACCTTACTCTTTTTACAAGTTTCACAAAAGTATCTTTCACCTTTCGGATTTTTCAATTCACTTGCAAAGTGGTTGAATGTTGCGGTGGATAATTTTTCACATTTGGTATGATACCATTTTTGGCATTTTATGCAATTAATAGCATAAGAATTTTTGCAGGTACCACACGTGTCGGCCATTTTATGTAACTAACTTGTAAAAAGTTCATCCGTTAAAATTGATTCAAAAACCTAATATACATGAAATTTCTGAAATACCTACGTAATTTTCTATATTTCTTTCACTACCCGACTTGAATATTGGTGATATAGTGATAATGTTTATTGAAGTACCAAGTAACACAATATTAACATATATGTTGAGGATCATGGTACAATTATCATTATTTGTATCTATTTATACTATATTTGATAATTGATAGATACAATTATCAACTTCAACTTCTGAGCATTACATAAAGATGATAAAAATAAGCATCAATCAATAATCGGTAAAGAATAGTAACAATGAATAATAGATATGGATAACAAGACACAATATATCAAATGATATTATGATTGAATAATAATAATTACATAGAGGAATAGGTACATTGATAGCATATGTATTTTGGATGATGTTTTGAACTTTTCCATTCATTCAGTGATGAACAAATATTCAAATATGTTCATCATCATTGGTACAATATATTCAAAACAACCTCGGTACTCAAATGAACCTTGTGGTATAGTGAATAAATCAGCATTTCTCAGATTTTCTACATGAATGGTTGATCTTTTGATGAGTAATTCACGCAGGTACTCGGGGGTATTATAAAGGGAGTATTATTATCATTATAAACACGTTACCCTTCTCTCAATTTTAAGGATTTTCATTTCATCGTAAAATGGTGTTATATGATCACTTCTGATGTTTTTACTAGACAAACGTAAACAGTTATGAATTACTTGTGGTCCATCACACATCTCATCTGTGAAAAAATGGTAGTAATAATAATAATAATAAATAATAATAATAATCTTTATTGGAAATAGGAAACCCTAATATACAAACATAAATATTATATCGTATAATATTAACATAATATTGCAATGAATTAAAATTAAGTTATTCATACAAACATAGGAACACAAATTATCATTGTATGAGAAAACATATCAAATTACAATATATCCAAATAATGTATATCATTTATCATATATTATAATATTGTTAATATAATATAATATTGACACCAGCATAAAAATGTTCTAATATAAATAAATAGATTAGAACCATTCAAGAGAGTTTATATATTCAATTATATTAAATACTGTTTGTAAGTTCTTCGAGGAGGTGGAACATTAATTTTTCAGCTTTTTGTGGGATTTTCTCTCCTCGTTTCTAAAAAATAGAGTAGAAGTTATTAAAAATTATTTCAATATATTTGTGGTAAGGACAGATTTGGGATCTGCCCCAAAATGTCACTGCGCTTGAAATTAAACCTTTAGATACCTAAAAGAGAAATTCTCTATTGGTCAAAAAAAAAAATCAATTATATTCTTCTCAAATATAACAAGGGACTGTGAGTTTTTTATTTTATTGGGCAATTAATTGAACTGAAATCCTTTATAATATAATGAATTCATTGACTTTTTCTTATTTGTTTTTTTAGATGAATGTTGCTAATAAATCTGATATTGTATTCATGAATATCTGAATTGAAGCAAATGAATTCCTGAAAATATATTGGTGGTTAGTTATTGACAATTTTGAGTATAAAAATCATAGCTAAATATAGTCATCTCTGTGAAACAGACATCCATTGTAGGGCATCCAACATGAATGATATTGGAGTGACTTTACTACAATATAAAATGATTCTCATGCCCCTATTTTGAAGTTTTTGTAGTTGATTAGTTTGATTCAAATTGAATAAATAAAGAACAGATGCACAGTAATCAAAGTGTGGTTGTATTATGGTCCTATACACTGTTATTTTTCACTGCATTGATAGACATGACGAAATACATGAGAAAAAGTAGAGTTTTTTTGATATTTTCTTTACAATATATTCACAATGACTATTGAACGATAAACAGTTATCTAGTTGAAAACCTAGATATTTCGAAGTAGTGACAATATCTTTTCTCTCGTTGTCTATATTGATATTGAGTTCATTCAGGTTTAACCTATTGAATTTATATTTTGTTGTAATGATCATTGCTTTTGTTTCGATCACATTTAGTTTGAGTTTATTGATTTTTGAATATTGACTTACTTTCATTAAAACAGAATTCATTTTATGTATTGCAATGTTGATATCCTCATGTAACATACTAGTAAGGTATCATCAGCGTACACATTAAGAAAGTCACACTTAACAAAGAGGTGTACATCATTAAGATATAAAATGAAGAGTAGCGGATCTAACACACTACCCTGAGGGACACCAACATTGTTACATATTTCATCCGAAAAAATATCATTAACTCTAACTCTTTACGTTCAGTCAAGTAATTAGATATCCAATCATATACGGAGCCTCTTATTCCATACCCTTTCAACTTAATTAACAATATGTGTCTGTCAATTGTTTCAAAGGCCCTCTTTAGATCAAGGAAGACGGCAACTATGTACCTATTTTTATCAATAGTGACTTTGAATTCTGCTAAGGACAGTTGTGGAGCTGCTTCACATGAGTGTTTTTTACGAAAACCCGATTGATGATCAATTAAAATATTATTTTTTTCAATATAATCTGATATTTGGTTGTAGGCAGCCACTTCTAAAACTTTTTTCAAAGATGGAAGTGTATTAATGGGAAGAAATTCATTTGCTCTAATTGTATCATTTATTTTTTGAACTGGGATTATAGTACTAACTTTTAAATCATTTGGAACTACACCTGTCTTCAATGACGTATTAACAAAGTTCAATATTACATGTCCAATCGATTCGAAGATGTGTTTTACCCATGGACTTTATACGTTCATGGTTTTACCATTTTGCAATTCAGAATCTCAAATATGTTTCTACTATTATTATTATTTCTACTAGAATTGTGAGAAATTGGGATATAAGTTATAATTACAATAGTTCCATACCATAGACTTATTATCCTGATAATAAGTCTATGTTCCATACCTTATCTCCTGGTATACTTTCAATAATGTCAGTAATGCTATTGACAAAGTAACTATTCAACTTATTTGCAATTTTATTATAGTCATGTATAATATTTTTACCATCCTCAGTATCAAATTCAATGGAATTAGGAAATTTATTACAATACGTTTACTAATTTTTGAAGCGTTCACCACATAAGCTCCGAGTTATCAGAATATTCGTCTATTTTATTGTATTGTATTGTATTTATGTAGTAAACAGATGCTTAGTAATTGATCAGCCAAACCCAAAAAAAAACCACTTGCGATTTGTTTGGGTTTATCAAAAGACCATGTTCAACTGGATATTTACTAATTTCCCAAGCGCTGAATTCAAATTATCTATGCGTTCATTCATATTCTGATGATCACAGGAGCCATGAATTTGAACGACATCAGCAAATGAATGAAAATTGAAGCCACTATCTATCATAAAGTACATATAATTACAGTTTTAGATTTTTATAGTCTTGAAAAATGTTTTTATTAGGTGTTATTTCAGGTTTTTTTTTAATTGAATTTCTTTTTTGTTTCAGAGCCTCTCTCAGTGAGAGATTACAATCAACTAAAGGAGAAGAATTGATATTAGCAAATTCTGGAAATAGACAAATGATGTTTGCTAGGAGAAATAAAAGAAATATCTCAATAAAAGATAACAATGAAAGGCATAGGGAAGAACGGAAAAAGCTTGTTAGGCCAGCTCATGGAATAACATCAAAATTTTTTAGCAGGAAAAAGAAATAATTTCCAACTTCTATAAGCATCTGATGTGAAGAAGAGCAGGTATGACACTTGAAGCAGAATTTGCTACTTTGTTGATTCTCATCTAGAAAGATAATGAAACTTGAGATGATCTACTCTTTTATTTCTCAGGGAAATGGGGTTGCGAAAATAATGAGAAACATATACCTGTAAATATAACAAATAGTTATGACAATCACCACCTTCGACCTTCATTGAAAATACCCCCCAAGTTAATAATAAACGGATAGAGTCAGTCACCAAGAGTCACTCACCACCGAGCTCACTACCCAGTCAATGGAAGCAAGTTTTGTTTTGTAAATACCTGTGCACAGTAATCTTCGAAATAATCTTCAATTATGATCTAGCTGGTCCAGCGTACAACAACTCTGCCTCAGCAAACACCACGATGAAAATCAAGAATTCCAATCACGGAATCATTCGAAAATGTATCAAATGCCGGCTACATGAGCCATACGGTGAATGTGGCTTCGCCAACAGCTCAACACTTTCTGTTTCTGTCTCTCTGTCTACGCGCCAAGCGCTCAGCCTCTAGACCTTCTACCCTCTCTCTCACGCCTTTTCCATCGAACGTCCTCGAACATTCGAGAGTCTGTGTCTATAACTACCTTTTTCCACGCTCTAACTAACCAGTGGCGCACCACAAACTGAAGATTTTTTTTTCCATAGGTGACTGGCTTTGGTTAGCACTGACAAGTACTAAACCCAATAGGAATGATTGGAATTGAAAATGAAAGTTTTCTGGAGAAGCAGAAAAAAATTGATGTGATCAACTTCCAAGTTTAGGAGTTCGAAGAAATAGTAGATCAGTCATCAACCAGTTTTGTACCTACTCACTTGTTAAAAACAATTGTTGAATTTGTAGCATTCGAAATTTGTTGAGCATTCTGTTTTCTGATGAAATAATAAATTCCACGATAAATGACCCCAATATCATATATTCACTTGAATATATTAAGAACCACTTTCTCTAGGCAATTTTTGCTAGTTCTTACATTAACATTCAATATCCTTTATCGTTCATACTTTCAACAATATAATTCACAATAAAGGAAATGTCAACAGAAAAATATAGTTTTGTAGTGTAGTTTCGCTTGTAGTGTGTTTGAGGAACAGTATATCAGGCCGTAATATTTTTCTAAAAGAATTGCCCAATAGTCGTTTTTGAAATTTCGACCCCACGACAATGTTAGCCCTTGAATGTGTGAATATTTCAGATTCGTTCTCACTCTCGAAGAAAGCTCATTGAGTACTTTAGTATACTGTATATTTTTACACCCTACCTGCAGGGGTTTTTTTCGAAATATTTGTTGTTTATCTACTATATAAATGTAAGTTTTCATGGATTTATAATTTTTTGACAACCTCTAATAACCCCTGTTGGTGCACAACGGGTCCGAAGAGGTGGCCTAAGTGCGTTAGGTCTCAGACCGCCCACTTTCTTACATTACATTACAACCCCTGTTGGTGAGGTGCAGGCAAGGCTATTTGAAAATATAAATCCATCAAAATTTACATTCAACAGAAGAATAATAAAAATGGCACCAGCTCCTGTCATCACCGATTGCCTCTTGAGATTGATGTAATGATTGTTGAGCTTGACTATGTTTCAGTGTACATTAATTTATATTGCTCAAAATATTTCAAAGCTTTCAAATTTCGAAAACGGATTGAAGAAATGAAGTGGTATGTGTATTTTTGAAATCAGAATAAATTGCTGTTGCCAAATAAAAGATAGTGTACAGGGTATTCCATCGAGAAAAATGTCAGAATATGACATTTGTTGCCGAAATAATTACTGACAGGAAATTCTGAGGATTCAGAAAAAAAATTAAACACTCTTATATCCATTATTTTCTTTTGATAACTTTCGTAATAACCTCTGTAGGTGGTGTGCAGATATATATGGGAAAACCTCACATGAATTTCAACCGTACGATGGAATATTTATGGGAAAACATTGACCTTCAGTTTAAGATAAAGATGTACAAAACACTGGTAGAGCTATTCTGCCTATTTGCCTATCTAACTTCTTCAATCAAAACTCTAACGTACAGCTAACTTGATTACAGCATTTTATTCGTTATAGCCGAAAATCACTCAAATGTCAGTTAATAATGATAAAACTACATAATTACAATCTCAAAACATCAACTTTTGTACAGAAGACTGTAAGAATCTCAATCTTCTGAGGAGTTTCAAAACTATTAGGCCATTATAGCGGATAATGCCGTTAGCGTTTTCGAAGAAACAAAACACCATCATTGACTGCACCAGTGTTTTGCATGATACTTTAACGAGGAAAGATATGATCACTCGAGGTTTTAGTTTTGAACCGCTTTGTGCATGACGTCACTACGTGACAAATACGATTGGCGGCAATCGGACTAACAAGGGTTTTCATATATTTGATCAGACGAATTATCGAATAACAATGTTTTTGGAGTTTTAATGTTAGTCGAATTATGTGTTATTCCCCTGGATATTTTCTGAATTTCAAATAATTTATTTGTAGGTATTGAAGGAGTAACATTCATGACGTTCTTCAGAACAGAAAGATTATTGAGAACTATATTTTGTATGTGAATAATATTGTATTGTATTTATGTAGTAAACAGATGCTTAGTAATTGATCAGCCAAACCCAAAAAAAAACCACTTGCGATTTGTTTGGGTTTATCAAAAGACCATGTTCAACTGGATATTTACTAATTTCCCAAGCGCTGAATTCAAATTATCTATGCGTTCATTCATATTCTGATGATCACAGGAGCCATGAATTTGAACGACATCAGCAAATGAATGAAAATTGAAGCCACTATCTATCATAAAGTACATATAATTACAGTTTTAGATTTTTATAGTCTTGAAAAATGTTTTTATTAGGTGTTATTTCAGGTTTTTTTTTAATTGAATTTCTTTTTTGTTTCAGAGCCTCTCTCAGTGAGAGATTACAATCAACTAAAGGAGAAGAATTGATATTAGCAAATTCTGGAAATAGACAAACAAGGGTTTTCATATATTTGATCAGACGAATTATCGAATAACAATGTTTTTGGAGTTTTAATGTTAGTCGAATTATGTGTTATTCCCCTGGATATTTTCTGAATTTCAAATAATTTATTTGTAGGTATTGAAGGAGTAACATTCATGACGTTCTTCAGAACAGAAAGATTATTGAGAACTATATTTTGTATGTGAATAATTGTTTTATTCATGAGCATTTATTCAGAAATAATTTATAATAATGAAATTACCACTAGTTGATAAATATATATTTTGCAACAGACTTTCATCGATCATTTCAAGTGAAGTGACTACTATCAAGTGCATTTACAATAGTGGTAATTATATTGGCCACAATTATGAACATTTGGGGCATGAGTCTAATAAAAGTAGATGAACTTGTATTAAATATAAATATTTGTGTTGGAAATTAAAACACTGAAACACTCTTGTTACACCATGAACAGTGCAATTATTCAAGTGTTTAGATAATTCACAAAATAATCATCAAACCATGAAGGTAAATACATTTGTACGAATAGACATAACGCATCTAATAAGGAATAATGGGTTTAAAATTTTTCAACAAATTACATTTCAGATAGGTACCATAAAAGAAATTGAATCGAATTGAATAAATTGAAAAAAAATGTGTGTAGGTTAATCAAGGTGTGATATGTTCATTTCTCTAGATTTTTTTTCGTTTCTAAAAATAGAAATTGGAAATATGATGAATATTTCAATATACCTATTTGTAGTAAGGACAGATCAGTGATCTGCTCCAGATGTCAATGCATTTAAAATGAAACAATTTTGGATCACTTATGATACCTATAAGAGAATTTCTTTGCTAATAGTCATTGGAGTGAGAGAGAAAATCCCAAAAAATGTGAGGTAATGAATTCAACATATTATTTCACTATTTTTGTCATCTTGTGTTTTTGTATTGTAGAAGTTTCTTTGATAGTTTTGTTCAATATTCTTATTTTGAAATACATTTTACAAAAAAGAGGTTTTTGGCTTCCTCACTCAAATCAACCTTTTCAGCTATATGGTTCAGATTCTTTAGGTAATTTTTTCCAATTTTTATTGAGTTTCCATTATAATGGTTGAATATTTGGTCCAGTTGATTACATTTTTTCTGTGTAACAATTGGATTCATTGATGGTATTGGAATGTTCAAGGAAGGTATGGCATCATCTTTCAATTTCCATTTCTGAATAGGTAATTCTAACAGTTTTTCTTGCAATCTATAGTCTTCGTCTGAGAAATGCATGGAATATATTCTGGCTGTTTTCACATTGAACTTGTTCTTCTGTATGTAACGCTTTGCAATGTCTAATAAAATGTAGGAAACAAACTCAAATGAAGTGAGTCACAGGTTTTCTGATCAACAAAGCATTTGTCCATGCTCTTCTTCGATCAACTGTCTTCAGTATACCATAATCATTCTTGACATGGACTTTAGAAGCATCCTTCTTGGGAACGCATGGAAATGTCCTATATTTATTTCTCCTGGAAGAACAGTTTCAAACACAACAGTTAGTGTTAAGCAATGTCTTCCTAGTTGTGCCAGTATTTTGACTCGGTTCTCCACTCATTATTAGAGTATCTCAACCCTGAAACTATATGGGTTTATAAAATAATTCGTTTACTTTTGAAGTTCGCTCTATACACAGATCTACAAATACGATGAGAACACAACATAATTCACCAATAATCTCTGATATAGCACAAGCACGCCGAAATAACGATGATTCATTGATAAAACGCACACGTATCCATTATTAACATGATACTATAACTGAGATATAGTATCATGCATTATTAATTACTCACTAAGTAGGTTCACAATTTAGCCACCAGAGGTCGTCCAGACTTTTGGATTAGCGAATAGTATCATGAGTGTTTTGTACATCGTTTATACGATCAAAGATAAGTTGACTTATCTCTGCTAAGATGAAGGAGCCAATAACAGATGAAGTTGTAGATATAAGTAAGGTCAAATGGCCCAGGCAGCTGAGGTCATCCAAGCAGGAAAAAAGAAGCGATATAAGGTACTTATCTCTGACCCATTCTGACTAAGGTCACTTGAGAAAACATCACAGAGTAGAAAGTTGGTTCCTAGCTTCGGCAGCTAACTTCATTTACTTCACTGACATATAACTCCAATGAATTCTATGTTGTCTACTCTGTGACTAGGTATAACTCAAATGCATGATACTATAAGTTATATAAGTTATAGTATCATGACTCAAATGTATAGAGCAAAACTTTCAAAGGCGTGTTCTGTGCTCAAATGTCACAAGTCAATCGTGTCATTTGATTTTGCTGGTGACAGTAAAATTGTGTTGTTTACTCAGATATTCCCACATTAATCTCATGAAAAATATCTTGGATCATCCTAGAATTCATAATATAATATACTGATATCAACGTCGAATTGAATACCAAAAACATGACTGCTCCTACAGGCGCCGGTGATTCGAACAGAGGACGGTCCTTAGCCTTCAAAGACAAAAGCAAACCCGCTGATGTAAGAACCAGCAACATCAATGCCGCAAAAGGTGAAAATATTCCTTGCAGTTTCGTCGAATTTTTTAGAGGAATTATTTTGGTTTCAGCTGTCTGTGATGCTATTCGTACGAGTTTGGGCCCTAGAGGAATGGACAAAATGGTATATTGTTTATTTGATGTAATAACTCACCACTAATTCATATTTGGTCTTGTGAACGTGAATCATCGTTTCAATGTTATGTCTGATGCAAAGGTGAATTCATGAAACATTCATTATCATTTCTCCAAACATTACATTATAATTATTATGAAATAAAAAAGTGTAGTAAATAAGGGTGTTCATATAATGAATTAATACAGTTACATTATACCAACAAATTTGTTTGCTTTCATCTTTTAGTGGATGATTCATGAATTCACCACAGCTTATTATTATTCTGATAAAAGATAAAATATGCCAACTTGTCAGAATGACAATTATTATATTCTTGGCATTCATCTCTTATAATTATCATGCTTTATGAATCCACCTTTGAATGCCTGAACAGGAATTGTGATTGATTTTCAGATCCAAACTGGAAATGGAGAAGTAACCATCACTAATGATGGAGCAACTATTCTGAAACAAATCAATGTTATACACCCCGCAGCTAAAATGGTATGTTGTTTGTTATTAACTCAATTTGTCATCAAAATAGCAGTGGAGCAGTGGAGTCATGCAATATTTTTTAGTTGGTTGAGTTATCAAGAGCCCAAGATGTTGAAGCTGGAGATGGTACAACATCTGTTGTTGTAATAGCTGGAGCTCTATTAGATGCTGCAGAAAAACTATTGCATAGGGGCATCCATCCCACAGCCATTTCTGAATCTTTTCAAAGAGCAGCAGTTCTTGCCCTAGAAGTAAGTACTTGTTCAAATTATGATTGGGGCTCCAAAATATGCAGTTCTTTCAGATCTTAGATAACATTGCTACTCCTGTTGAAATTTCAAACAGAGAGTTGTTGATTAAGTGTGCCTCAACTTCCCTCAATTCCAAAGTTGTATCACAACAATCAAGTCTTCTGGGGCCATTGGCAGTAGATGCTGTCCTTAAAATAGTTGAACCAGGTATGTATGCTGTAATATATATCTTATCCCAGATTTGTTAAAATATTCTTCCATTCTGATGCTGAATATCATTATGTCTAGAAAAAACCAAACTGTGGACCTGAAAAAAAAATCAGTAAAATATCTAATTTGCCTTTACTATTAGAAAGCATGGGGCTGGATCTAACATGCCCAACACATTGCAGATACAATTCCATCCATCCATTCCATTGAATTCCATCAATCTGGGTGAACAATTAATAATGCTGATCAAGCTTTTGAAAATGTATATTTTCAATTTGAAGACCAACTGGAATTTGAATTTGTGGTATAAGCAAATTGAAAAATATATAGATGTATAGAATAAATTGAAACAGAATGACAAAATAAGAATTTGTGAGATGAAAAAAAAGAAATGGAATTATGAAATTGAAATTTTTGATGTATAATATGAATAAATCATTTCAAGCAGGACAAGGTAAAACACATTCATATGTTTTGAATACATATCTATATTATGTCGGATACTAAGATCTAAAGTCTTGAGTTTTTTTTTTTTCATTCCTTGTGATATTGATTGACATGAAACATTTCAATAAAGAGACACTTATTTAGTTAATTCATCCATGACTCACAATCACTCTCATGGTTGACAAATGTATACTTGTTTACTATCTTCACTTGGGATTTCATATACCTGTGGCATTTGGTTTACTCTTTATTATGGGTGTTTTTAATTTGGTATGGAGTTGAGATATTGTTTTCAAATTCTTATTTTGCTATTATAAAGCTGATGAATGAACCAAGTAACTGTCATTATCCCAAGAAACCTTACTGTTATAACTGAGAAACATTCTAACCTATTATGTATGTAAAATGGTCTACAATTCCTTGGTGCAATCAATATTAAAATATGGCATTATTTTGTGGGTGAGTGCATGTAGAACTAACCACCAACATGTAAAAAATATGAAATTTATGTTCACCCAAAATTTAAATAGGACATAATTTGTATACCGGAAATGCAAAAAATAATAACTTAGACTCCGTGAGATATTCAACACCTAAGAGACATAATGACTGGATAATTGAGAGCCTCCATATTGTAAACATTTACTAAACTATAATTATTGTTTTCATGAGCTACACTATTAATGCATTGCTGCAAGTATTATTCATTGAGTATTGGATATTGTTAACATAATTAAGGTTAATTAAGTAATACATAATTGGCACATACAGAGTTGAAAATCTATTGTGTTGATAAAATTAGTTTTGTTAGGTAATATAACAAACTATCCACAAATGAACAAATATATTTTTAGTATTCATACATATTAATAATTGATGTGATTGATAGTTAGACCATGAATTTGATATGAAAATTGACAAATTAGTTCTTGTTGATTTATTATTTCTATAGAAATATTTCCGGATTTCTTTCCATCGAACTTAGAAATGGCTTGAACAACAGACATTGCTATATAATTGACTGGACTAAATTTGCAGCATCCTCTTGATTTTTTCATCAATTTAGGACTTTTAAATTGTCCCATTTAGCTTGGATTATTCCCACTATAATTGAATGCCAAATGTGTTTTAGATTTTATATTGAATAAAAATTATGACGTGAATTTTGTAGGTAGAGAACAGGCTTGCAACTTATCTGACATTAAGGTAATCAAACAATTGGGCGGAACCGTAGAGGATACGGAACTTATCGATGGAATTGTCTTCCCTCAAAGATCTTCTAATGTCTCAGGACCGAGACGAATCGAGAAAGCGAAGATTGCCTTTATCCAGTTCTGCATATCTCCTCCCAAAACTGACATGGACCATAATGTAGTGGTTTCCGATTATGCTGCTATGGACAGGGTGCTCAAAGAAGAGAGGACCTACATTTTGAACATTGTGAAGCAGATCAAAAAGGCCGGGTGCAATGTTCTTTTGGTGAGTAACAAGAAATTTTTAACTCATAATTAATTGAACCAACTACATGATCTTTTAGAAGTTTGAATCACCTAGCAACGTAAACAATTTTCAAACAAAAATCATGTAAGACAAGATATCCTGCAATTATTTCATACACTCGGGTAATTCCATTGGGTTTAAATTTGAATGAAGAATTTTTTTATTTATGCACTGAGGAAAGGAGAATATACAATGATGATGGTGTAACATGTGCGTGTCAATAACTCAGCTGCACCTAACAGTATATGATGTACTGAAAACATGTCTCACTATTTTTTATATACTTGCTTTATCTTGATTTTTTTTTAGCACAATATTGAACTCATAACTAGAAATTTATAAGACAATTATTTGGTATCTTCAGTAATTGTCAGTTGAAGATTTTGTCTACTACCAAGCACTATTTTTCATTTATAGAATGAAACAAAGAAGCAGAAATAATTTTTATATAACAGCAATAAGCAGGATGAGTGCTTTAAATAATTTTTTTTTTCAAAGGACTGCAGCAGTCAATGAATTACCAGATGTAATAAGTAACTAGCTCATTATCAGAAAAAATAATCGGAGGAAAAATCAAATAATATTTTTTTGATGCAAGAACATGAGTGAGGTGCTAAACATGTTAATGCTAAGCATGTAAATAGAAATGTAAATTTTCATGTCATTTTTTTTCATTATTTTAGGTCCAAAAATCTATTTTGAGAGATGCAGTGTCAGACCTGGCTTTGCACTTTTTGGATAAAATCAAGTGCATGGTTATCAAGGATATTGAGAGAGAAGATGTGGAATTTGTGTGTAAATCACTGGGTTGCCGGCCCATTGCTTCTTTGGACCACTTTGTAGCTGAAAATCTGGTGGGTGCAGACATGGTGGAGGAGGTGGGGGTGGCAGGAAACAGGATGGTCAAGATAACAGGTTAGAATTATCTCTATTGGTATAGAGTTTTAATTTGTTTCTTATATTTGACGCTCGTTCTTGCATTCTTAGGGTTATGTATACTGTGTCACTGTCAGTACTGTCACTAGTTTATGTCCATATTGATTTCAGATTGCTTCATCCATAATATTTCAATTCTCTCTCTTTAATGTTTCATTTATGTGTATATATGTATACCCTATTATATCAGTGATGTTTCTTGGGTAATAAAGACAATCAATCAAATTTTGTCTTGAGGTTTCAGTAGCATAGGTACTCTATAGGTATTACGCTAGGTACTAGACTGGCGGATAATGTACCTACATATAATGTAAAAGAGAAAAAAAAATTAATTCAATTCACATAGACATTACAATACCTAAGTCATATCACATAATAATGAATTACCACCTTTGAATAAGGGGATAAGGAGAGATGTTTTGAAACAGGAAGGAAATTCTCCAAGAGCAAAGGAGTCATGTAACAAACAATCGAGAATTGAATAGTTTGGAAAGTATTCTCATTCATCGTAATAAGAACCAAATAATGAATCATGACCTAGGTCATTGAATCGTTACGGTTCGCTGAATTAATAATAATAATAATAATAATTCATTTGCCATATGAGTATGGTTACATAAAAGTAAGAAAAATGTATTTATTTTAATTCACCGCCTACGCTTCAAATGTGTTCAATTTTATTTTTACAATAATTTAGACCTGGCCATTTACGAAGTGAATTTTTAAAATCCAGATATCTCAAAAACAGCTGCTCAAATCAACTCTTACCATGTATACATTTTTTACGTAAAAGACGATGGACAATCCGAATTTTCATTTAAAAATTAAATATGGGGTGGCTCAAAAAAGTTATTTCGTTTTCAATGTGTGCAAGGTTCCGCAGGTGGCCCCCCTTAACTTTACAATAAAAATGATAGCAAATTTTAATTTCTCAACGAGCAAAACCCCCCTCAAGCCGAATATTGTGACAATACACCAATCATTAAAAAAATATTTATGAAATATAAAAATCAAATTGAACTTTTGACACTCTGTATCTCTGAAATCATCCACTTTTGGACTGAGGGAAGTTGAGTTAGATCGTCATATTTACGCCTCAGGAACTTGTGGTAGCTTTTTTCCGCACCTTTTAGGGACACCCTATATATATATATATATATATATATATATATATATATAAATGAAATGGTAACCAGTAAAGGAAAATCCTTGAAAGTGGTGTAGTAACTTTTTTCCAAATATAAATAAATAAACATTTGTATTTTTTTCATTTTAGACCTTTAGCTTATTATCACATACTAGCAAATACATGATATTATGAAACATATACAAATTAATGAACATATACTTATAGTAATAAAGTCTTTTTTTTATTGCACATTAGTAGTGGATATTTGTAACAAATTGATGGATTCTCAGTCTTGGTGTTTCTTGAGCATTAATCAATTTTAATTAATTTACAATTTAATTTTGGTCTTGACTAAACGAAACTATTTAAAGGTGACCTTTTTTTGTATGGAGTTCTTCAGTTGAGAAGATGATTGGAAGTGAATATGTTGATTTGACTATGCGGTTTTGTATTCTTTCTAAGTGGCTTATATTTTTATTAGTGGCGGCACCCCATGCTATTATTTCTTAACGTAAGTGGCTTTCAGCCAGTGCATGATACAAGATTTTCGATTGCTGTTAATCTCGTATTTTATTCAGATATTTGAATTTGTGTAGTGTGAATCTTGATTTTTTTCACAAGTTTATTAATTTGTATATCTCATTTCAAGTTGTTATTGAGGAAAATTCCAAGATATTTTATCTGCGGTCTTGCTGATATTTCAAAAGATGTATTTTGATTTATTATATTCAGCGTCTTGTAAGATGGCAGGTTCTTAGGATAGGATGAGAAGGGTACGTAGTATGTTTTTTTTTATCTGAAGACGGTTACTTAAGCAGTTTATTATTTTGACAAAGTCTCTCTCAACTTTTGTTTTAAGTTCGTACCAGTCAGCTGCTTTGTATTATATAACTTTGTCATCAGCAAAACTCACGGACGTGTCCCTCCGTATCTGATCTTGAACAAGTCATTGATATTGATATTTTGTTGTATTGTACTCATACACTGATTTATTTATTATTCATTGCTACTTTTCATATTAGGTTGATAATAGTCTTACACTCAATACACCTAATTACCTGTATCTCGTTTTGACTTGCTACAAATGTATTTATACATAACGTGGTTAATAAATTCTATTCTATTCTATTCTATATGTTGAACTGGAACTATTGTTTCCGAGCTGATAATATCACCAATTTTCACGTACTGTTTTCTGTTCGATAAATAGCTTTTCAGAAGGTCATATGTCAATCCTCTGAATTCAATGCTCTCTAACACTTTCATCAGCTTCTCGTGGCAAACTGTATTGAGCGCCTTTCTAAGGTCAACAAATATACCCAGTAACATTGGCGACGGCATCTTCTGTTTCATTTTCTCTAAAACTAAATTGTTTCTTTGATAGAGTCTCATATTTATTCAAAAAACTAAGTAATCTATTTTTCAAAAATTTTCGCGATATTAGACAGAAGCGAGATAGGTCTATAGTTGCTGGTATCTGTGCGGTCATCACTTTTATTAATGCTGTTTTGAATGCATCTGGAACAGTTCTGTTCTGAAACTTAGGTTTATCATATATGTCAGAGGCTTGGATATGTATTTGTTGATTTTTTTCAGGACTTCCAATGTAAGGCCATCCATACCCGGAGCTTTGTTATTTTTCAAGCTGAATATGGTGTTTACAATTCCTTCTTCGTTCGCATCCGTGAGGAAATTTGTTTTGGGTGTAATGTTGTGTTGGGTGTGATATGATTTTTCAAATTATCATTCGCCAAGTTCTCCTCTATTGTCGAAAAGTAGGTATTGAATTCATTCGAGATTATATCCATATTTTCAGTTATATTTTATATTGCCATTTTGCATTTGGATTTTTGATATTTCACGATCACTGGATTTTGTTTCTGTAATTTCATTTACAACTCTCCACAAGGGGGCAGAACTTGCCGAGCAGCGTGGAATCTCTTTTTGATAGTATTGTTTTTTTGCCTGTCCAATTAAACTGGTCAATTTGTTTCTGAAGGTTTTGTAAATTATTTCATTTGCATCAGTGGGATTTTTTTTTTCATTTTTGAGAATGAATTTTTTTTTGTATTAACAGAGCACACACGACCTGTAGTTATCCAATTTTTTTTTCTCTCATTACCTCGGACATGTGTAATAGTGGTGCAAGAATTTACATAGTTTTTCAGTTTATTTATGAAGGGATCTGAGGCAACATCATTTTCTTCAAAATAGACATCTATCTGACTCACTTTTTATAAGGAATTTCAATTTATTTTCATTGAGGATTTTTTATTATAGATGGTGTTCCTTTTTTTTCATTCCAGGTGATGCAATATGAGCTATTAATCAATATCAAGAGAGTTTAATTTATGTTCAATGAACAGATGATCTAAACATGTTTTGGATTCTTCTTGAATTCGAGTAGGTTTATTAATCGCAGAGATGACATCAAATTCGTTCAAAATGTTGAGGTATTCGTCTGCTTCATTGGTTGATTGTAGAATAATATATCTATATTGATATCTCCTACAAAAAAATATGATGATAGTTGTCAGATATCGGTGCAGATCTTAGATAGTTCTCTAAATCGGTGTTGAACTCCACTATATTGATTGATGGGGGTCTGTGAAGGGCTATTATTAGAACATTTTTCTCCTCGGATTGAGTTTTGATTTCGACAGCTCTAATGATACCTATATCCACAATGTTATATTGGTAAGTGGTTCCTTTTTTATGTAAACAAGTGGTTCCTGTTTATGTTTTATACAGCCCTCATTATATATTAAATCGAATCCATCAATTTGATGAAGTGGAAGATGTTGTATTTGCCATGTTTCTGAAAATATTATGAATTGAAATTGAAAACTTATTTGTCTAAGAATTATTTTTCTACATTGTGTCTGAGTACCTCGAATGGATTCCTCGGTTTTTTGTCGATCTTCTCACACCTTTCTACTTGTATTTTGAGATTTTTGTTTTCTTCTTCCAGGGTATTATATTTTCTTTCAGATTTTCTACATTGTGTCTGAGTACCTTGAATGGATTCCTCGTTTTTTTGTCGATCTTCTCAATTCTATTGCTCAGATTTATATTCACTGTTTCCAGTAGCTTGTAGATATCCTTGAGGGTGATCTCTTTTTGGACCATCCCTCGGTCCATCCTCAATATATGAACCGCCCTCGTATACAGAGGTCAGTTCTAATAAACCTGATGTGGCTGAGTAAAAACGGTATAGCCGATAACTTTTTGTTTCTGTTCACACAATGGCGCAGTGTATTTTATTAGAATATCATCAATTCACGGTTATTATGCGAATGTATGAAACATTCAGTGAGTCATATTTTACAGTTCTATAGGGCACGATTCAACTATCACTTTGATATAATTTTCACTTTTGATATTGCATTTCTTCCCATTAACATATGTCACTTATTGCCAGCTGTATCGTTTCACGTTCCACGTATAACAGACAATTGCAATGGTTCATTGAACCATGATATAATTTTATGTATAAATAGGCTGACATTGATACGTACAATCACTCTCGATGGTAATTTCTGGAAAATGTCTTGGAAGATACTGCAGAGTAACTAAATTTTTTTACTTTTCAGGTCTTCTGAAGATGGCAACTTAATTGCCGAAATACGTATTCAGACTTTTCTAGATATTGTTGTGGTTATTGGTATCCTTATTGTCTTGTATTTGAGTATTGAATAGTAACTTCAGTGTATTTCTACGAATACTGATATTCAACCGCCAATGACGAAAATAATGAATTTTCGCAGGCGCACAAAGCGGCGGCCGGACCGTCACCCTGCTGGTGCGCGGCTCCAACAAGCTGGTGCTCGAAGAGGCCGACCGCTCGTTGCACGACGCGCTCTGCGTCGTCAGGTGCCTGGTGCGCAAGCGCGCGCTGATCGCGGGTGGCGGCGCGCCCGAAGTGGAGGTGGCGCTGCGGCTGGCCGCCGTCGCCAACACGCTGCACGGCATCGACGCCATTTGCACGCGCGCGTACGCCGGCGCGCTCGAGATCGTGCCGTTCACGTTGGCAGAGAACGCCGGCCTGAATCCCATACAGGTGAGGAACGTTTTGTTTGTTGTTGTTGTTTGTTTGTTTTTCAATCTTTTTATTGTTTACCTGTGGTTTACCAAAGATATAATTTTATATATTATTCACCAATTTTCAATATTCAAACAACAAGTAAGTAAGTAAGTTAGTAAGTTAATTTTATTGATGCAACAGACACCACCGTGTATAGCATAAGTCATATAAGAGGAAGAATTACATGATGAAAAGGATAATTCTCCTAGAGATAAAATACAATAGAGATTGTTTTAAAGTTGATTGATAAAATGTGAGATGAACAATGTTAGACGAATACAACAGAATACAACATAGAATATAATAAGTACTTAGTTATGTTAATTAGAATACAGAATGAATAATAGGTTATGTGGATGAATCATTTAAAGATACCAGAAGCCAATCACATAGTGAGGGTAATGTCATTCCCTGCTAGAAACTCATCAGTTGTGTAGAAGCAGTTTTCAACTAAGTAATCCTTGATTTTTCGCTTGAATGGAGTATATCTCTTTCGTTTAACACGCTTATGGATCGATAAACTTCACTAAACAATAGATTTGAGTGAATAATTTTACACAATCAACTCGATTCGAATAGAATTAACTGAAAATGTCATATTTCTCGAAACAATGGGATGACACATGTCACAATGTTTTGACAAAGCCAGCAGTGATGTGATTTTTCATTGCCGCGCCTCATTCTTATGGTCGTTTCATTTCCTCTCTAAGCCTGATCTACTACTCTACTAGAGATGATAATAACATAATTTCTTTGGTTTTTCCCCACCGAATGGAGTGTAATCAAAGTGAAATTGAGAAAAAGATGATGAAAAGGAAATATAAATACCTTTTTTGGTTTTGTGAGCTGAAGAGATAGGCGAAATCAAAATTATAGTGAAAACTATGTGTATATTTACAGTTGCCAATTCCAGTTCAAACACAATATCATATTCATTTTGCTTCTTGCAAATATGTGAAAAACAAACCGATTTCGTTCACTTTTCTTAATGCTTCACTTCATGTGAGGTGATCGATTCTTTCTGATTTCAACTTATTTGTAAGACCAAAATTTTGTCGACCGATAAATATTCTGACAGAGATATTTTTTCAATTATTTTGTTTTTAGACTGTTACCGAACTGAGAAACCGCCATGCTCTCGGCGAAACTTCAGCCGGTATTAATGTTAGAAAAGGATGCATCACCGATATTCTGGAGGAGAATGTCGTTCAACCACTGTTGGTCAGCACATCTGCCCTGAGTTTCGCAACCGAAACAGTTAGATCGATCTTGAAAATCGACGATATCGTAAGTGCAATCGATAATTTTTTTTATTGGTATTAGAATACAAAAGTATTTATTATTTATACAAGTCAAGAACACAATGAATTCCGTATTAAAACAATTGCATAGCCATGTACCATGATAGTAGGATTAAATACAAATATTCCGTTTAGCCAGAGTTCATTGGCGTACGTGAATTTTTGTAAAATAACTTTTAAAAGTACTTCGAACCTATTGTTCCATAACAGTTTATACTGTTGCATTATTCATTCACTAGTATACTGAATTGTTGATATTTGTATGAACACCTGAATATCACAGCGTGTCGCTGTGAGGCGATCAAATTTAGCTACGTGCATCAGATTTTTTTGTGTTCACTAACTTGAATTGAATGGATTGGCTGACTTTTTTTTCTTTTTCAGGTTAATACCATGACGTAAGATCTGTACGTTTTGCCGATATTAATTTATTAATCATATGATTTGACCATATATTCAAACAATAATCTCGCTTTTATTAATCACATTACAACTTTTTGTCAGTTCATTAGTTTCTCAATAAATCGTTAACAAAGGTATGGCTATTGACTGAACAATGATGACCATCGAAAATTCCCATGAATCCGAATCCAATCAAATTAATTTTAGTGGAATTACCTGGATGAATTACATAGACGAAAAAATGCAGTATATATTCTCATAAATGTGATATTGACCAAATAATTGCAGTTTTATAACTTCCCTTATGTACTTGGATTGGGATCAGGGAAACAACCATTCGATTCAAATACCAAATCAATCTCTATATTTCAATCAAAGTATTCAATACAAAAACCATTCGTGTAGCCGATAAATCTATCACTTATTCAGCTATATTATGATGCCTATGAACCATGAAATCATAATACTGCTGACTACGAACCTTTATGGAAATAAACTATATACAGAGTGAAAAAAACATTTAAATCCATATAATCCAAGTCTATACTAAAACTCATTATATCAGTACAACAGTTTTGAATTACCATATTTGAAGTAATGATGAATAAACACTCGGTAAATATATTTCGGTTTGAGCCGTAAGTTTTCACCCAATTATTTTCCGAAATTGGGTGATATAAACGGGTTTCCTCAAAAGACTTTTATATTATACAGGGTGTCCTAGATTTAAGATGCAGGACTTTGTCCGATAGAAGAACTCATTTCCTCAAAAATCTATCTTTCACAAACTCTTCATAGACGGCTTCGTTTGCGAGGTAAAAGGCGTCTAATTCAAAAATAAAACGTGTTTTTATGGAATCGTAAGAGAACTGTCCAACAAAAATTAGAATGTTATATTCACTTTAGGCATTGCTAGACTAACGTGGCATAAAAGGTACATACTCTAGACGATATAATGTATAAACTTCAAGAAGCACTACAAAAATGATTCTCTCGATTGAAGCAAATGCATCGTATTTGAGAAAAATCTGATAAATACTGGATAAATAACCATAACGTAGCTGATATAAAGTGATCAATGATAATAAGTGAGGAATTAAATACATAAAATTTCTGCATCCAACTGACTTGTTTGCTTTATGTTTGAATGTTATAGTATCTTCATTTCTAATATGACTATGGTCTATTAATCAGTATGGTGAAATGAAAATGCGGAAACTGTTCAATAAATCTATTTAAGCAAAACATTACAATTCATATACAAATAAATAATCACTTTGTCTGCTTACTCTCTACAAATCACTCCCTTGCTTTAAGTTGCATTAAAATCTGATCAGAAACGACCTTAGTCGCTCTATCCGCGTTTGGAATCAAAAACCTATCCATATCCGAAATCTTCAAATTATCCCCGTCCGGTACGCCGTACTTGAACGTGATCAGCTCGGGATGCCTCTTCCGCGCCGTGATCTTCACGACGGCCGATAGAGGGCGCTTCACGATCAGCTCTGCAGCGCCTTTCATGTCTGGCACCGCCCTGAGCACAATCAGCTCCGACTTGGTCACGATCAGGTGGCTTTGGTACATGAAGCCATTCAGCTTCACCTCCTGGCAGGGAAAGTGCTCCACCACGTCAGGGCGCTTCAGGTAGGTCTGGATTTGGACCAGTTCTTGTTTTTCGTCCGGGTCGGGTTGCTGCTGGATAATAATTTGATGACAATTAACACGCCTGTCCAACGGTCAATGAGAATAGGCAAGATTACAAACGCCTGAATCCAGTGTGTGCATATGACTGGAATATAGTTATGCAATAAACAGGTATGCATCAATTTTTGAAGAGTTATCCTGCGATATCCCGACGAGCGCCATTTTTGTTTTTTGTACTTAACTATACAATACTTCCAGAAATCACAAAATTTCATATTTTTTGTGGTTTCAATAACACCTCAGGTCTTTCTCAGAAGAAATATATAATGAAGTTTTTGAAAAAATTCACATTTGAAATAGTATTCCTGGTATGATTTAGATCTAGAATTAGACAATCATCTAATGGTTCAAATAATATTGTTATGCTGCACTATATTATTTATTGTTCTGAACAAAATACATAATTCTTTGTTCAATTCTAATATACTAAAATACCAAAATGACGGGAGAAAATATTCGAAATACAAAATTTTGTGTTTCATCGTTTGTTTGTTTTTTTCAACGGTGTGGTCGGGAAAAAGTGTTGTTTCATTTTTCATTTCAACAAAAATGATTTAATTTACTACACGGTAATTTTTGGTAGATACAAGTTTCTACATTTAATGTAAAATTTTGGCAAAAAATTAAAATAAACCGATTGATATAATCACGAATCTAGAAGACTGTCTAAAACCTATAATGACCAGATTTACTCCAGGAACTAGGTATAGATATAAAATACGATTTTTTTTTATGAATTTTTCAATCAACTGTACACATTTAAAGTGATTGAACTTGCGAAAGATGATACGATGAAGAGTTCACCCCAAAATCTTTTGTGCAATATTGTTGGTTTTTAATTCGTTTGGAATCTTATACAGATAATTGAACAATATTCGAAGTGGATATAGTTCGGTGGGAAAGTACTAGTCAGAGTCAGATTCACTACAAAAACAATAATGTCATTTTTTTTAATTTATCCGAAATCCACATTGACTTCTATATAGACTTTATGATGATACTAGATTAGAAGTGGGTATAATTTGAGAAAAAAAAATGACTACATCCACTGAAAGAAAAACTGAATTTTCTCGACTTTGTGTCGGCGAATTGTCAGTCTTTCAATTGGTTAAAATTTACGAATATGTGATTATTTAATCGATTTCAAAAGTGACTATGAAGCGATTTAAGGAAATAATAATCAGATTTACTCATATTTTTCTACAAAATTCTATTCTCACCTCCACATTCGCCATATTATCGTGGTCATCGTCGATGCTGAAAACGGGCGCCACGTTCCTGTACCGCCTCCCGATCTTGTCGCTGCTGGACACGTGCCGCTCCTGCACCGAACTGGTCCCGTTCGGATTCACGATGTACTCGAACAGCTTCCCCTTCACCTACGACAAGCATTACAATGGTTACAGGGTGTCATTGGAATAGCACCGAATGCGATATTGGATCAAAAATCAAAATTGAATTTTCTTACATCAAATCTCAAATCATAGGTATTAAGATCAAGAATATAACATAATATTTAATGCTTTAAGTTCATTCATCAATGTATTTTGTGTATGCACAGGGTTTCACCATATTTATCTCCCCTCTAACCATTCTTCTTCTTGAAATCCGAATTTTAAAGGATGACTGATAGCAATGATGACTTGAATAGCAATTCTGGATAGCTTTTGAAACCATACGCCTTAATACAGCAAAATTAATCTAATTTTTCTTCGTTTGTTAATGAAGAAGAAAATGATAATGAATGATCAGTAAGTGTCAAATATCAACACGTACACCAATGCCTACAACTGTATTTGTGTTAGTAATGAGCTTAGAAAAATAGAAACAGTGATTAGAAATAGAATTGTTAACACATTCATTGTTACACATTGCTGTGTGACAAAGTTCGGATTCAAGTTTGAATTGAATTATATTACATATGTATAGTTACATCACGTAACGGCAGTCGCGCAAGGTCAATAGTCTTATCATGGGCGTGCATTACGTGATAATTATTCGGTATTTCTCATTGTATTCTATTCATTTCATTTGGTTCACAATTTGGTGAGGACAACCCACTCAATAAATCTTTGCATTCTTAGTTGCTACATAAATTGCAAAATGATATTGTCCATTGAGTTAGGGTTTTGTGAAGGATTTGTGATAGATCAATTCATCATTTTCTCCACTTTTCAAACAGACAATGAATAATGAATCTTACCTCCGCCGACTTCGATCTCATTGCCGCCGATATCTTCCCGAAGAGGTCGCTAGATGGCGCCGTCGCGGCGGTTTGCTGAACGCCTCTGGCGGCACATTTCGGGGCGCAAACGATGCACTGTTTCGGTTGGTGGTCCTGCAGGAACCCGTCAATGTTGTCCGAAAAATAGTCGTGCAAAGCGATATAACCGTTGCTCAATAAAGAAACATACTGGGTGTGTTTTTGGAGAAATGAAGCTACCACCATGTGGGTGAACTGATCTTCTTCGTTGCGGCCCGAGCCGAGGAAGCATAAATGCTCACCACCTGAAAAACCAGCTGTAACAGGATAATAGGCAACACTAATGTAATTAAGAGAGTGCTTATGCTATATGCTTTCTTAGTTATCTGTATCTGTATAGATAGTGAAACTGTATAGTTTCACTACATTACAGTTTAACAGAGATAGCTTTGACATTGACTATTCGTTTGTCTTAGTAGTAGTTATTCATGGTAGTTAATTAGGGACTGGTCACTAGGTAGGACTGGGACTAACATGGCAGAAGTAGTTCTGAAGCTAAACGTTCTCGTCACAAGCACACGTGATTTGCACTGAGAGGTAGATAATAGATGGTACTTTTTAATTCAATGCTTATCTTTTCAAATTGACATCATTTAGATGATTGATTGTATGTTGTATGAGAAAAACGAAATCAACTGGTAATTCTGGTTCATATTGAGTAATATTGTATGATGTATGTATGTATGCATTTCTAACAACTCATGAAGCTCCAAGGTGGAGTTCAAAACTCAAACTTAATATCAATATTACAAATAACAAGTTGGTATGTGCGGCTGGTATATTATGGTATGGTATTTTTTTTATAATAATAATTTTTATCATTCCCAAGAAACTAGATGAACATTTAACGGGAAACAAGTAACATAAAAAATATGAACAACAAAATATAATCCAATATAAATTCATGAAATAATTAGAAAAATAATCACATGGTTACTTATTGACTTTCAGAATGAATAAATGATGACATCAAAATACTTCAGACTATGTCTTTTGTTCTTTCTTGAAATTTTTACACTTATATTTTTCTCTGTTTCATAGGTAATTCATTGTCAAGCATTATTAAATTGTAATAAATAGACCTTTCACCAATTTCAGATTTAATTTTGATGAGAGAAAACAAATGTGCTTGTCTTGTTAAATGTGAATGTTTGAATTCAAATTGGAATATTCAAAACTGTTGAATGAAAATGAATGAAAAGCGGATATTTTGAATCTGTATAATGAATGGAGGACTAATATTTCTTTTGTTTCTTTGTAATCGTTTCAAAATTGTCCTCTATATGAAATTTTGCCCATTTACACATATGAAAGAAAAACTGTGAAGGAGGAAATTAATTTTTCTCACTCTTTTCACTAATTACTCTAATTTTTATCAACTCAATTGCACCCTAGGACTCCACTGAACAAATTGAACAAATTCTAATTACATCAAAAGTATTTTCTTTAAAAATCCTACCTTGGCACTCTGTATCTCAGTTGTTTCAATAAAAGAACTGACATTTACTGAAAAGACCAACATTTTTTCTACACTAAAGAAAATAACTAAAAGATTGATATTACCTGCAGTGGATTTATGTGCCAAAGCTTGCCTCTGTGCACTCAGAAGGCCTTGTACAGCAGTTGTGAATGCACTAGGTTCTTGTAACATCAAATTACAGTCTAAGTGAAAGGCAGTTGGCAAATGTCCAGCATTATAGTGTTCAATAGGCCTACAATCAACTAAGAAAAATCTCACTGCATCCACATTTGTAGTCTCTTGGTTAATATTATCCACCAATTCCTGTACCGAGACAGGTAAACATAATGCCTGTGAAATGGAGGCAGAATCACTGTAAATACTCTGAATGAGGTCATTTCTAAAAGACACTGGGGTCTTGAGTGCATAGTATTGTGCCAAAGTGCAAAAATCAGATACATCATCTGCTTCAAGACCACAAGGCATGTTGCTGATACAAGTTATGATTTTCTCCCTGGGCTCATCTTTCATAGAAATTATCTGATCACGAGCATTCACCACCATGATCAAAGACAAAAAGAATATGAAGAAAGGATCAGACTGCTGGAAATAATTGTCCCACATGTTCATCACAACTTCCAAGTTGCAGGTTGCTGCAAACAGGGATTGAAACCATGATAGACAATACTGTTCTGGTGTTATCCGTTTGGTATCCAGGAATGAACAAAGTTCTGGATCATGGTATAACAGTAATAACCTCAAAATATGAAATGCATTTCCATTACTCTGACAACCCTGAGGTATATAAGTATCCCTTATAGCTTCAAATAGATTGTAAGTAGTAGATTTTGGTACTTTCAGTGTAAGTATAGGAGCCAATAATTCCATCCACCCATTATCACGAACATATGGAATGTTTCTGCTTTTGCAATAAAATGTCAGGATAGATTCCACGTCACTGGTCACAGCAAGATGGTCTTCTTCATCATTTCCAAGCTTGGCAACAAAATTCGTACAATCTTCTCTTAAGATATTTTGATTTGATAGATCATATACTTCATTAAATTGATCTAATTGGTTCCCTTTATCTCGAACATCAAGACATATCTGAAACAAAAATTGTGATTCATAACATTGGTAAACTCGTTTCTTTACTTGTTTATACACAACCAATATATATTCTACACTACTCGTTAGGTAAATAATTACTCATATCAGATAAAGGTAGATAAATAATAATTCCTGAGTTTTATAGATAATACTCATACCTGCCAAATTTCTGACCTCAATAATACAGGTAGGGCTTTTCCTTTGCATATACAATAAATATCTGCAGCAGAACATTCTTCCAGTATGGCATTTTCCAAGTCAATTATCCTGAAGTATCCAATATTTAATAAAAAAATGAAATGATCTAATGAAATGAAAAATATTGTTTTTTAATCACACTCACCAGTCACTTGAATGGCTTTCATTATCCCGACCTGCCATTTCAACATTATTTCAATTACTACAACTTCATTTAATTATTATCTTTTATTTTTTATGTCATATAGGGTCAACATATAGACTCCATACGTGTCACTGTCAATTGTCAATGCACAAAGTCACGTTTTCTTTTCGATGTTCTTCTCTATTTTGTATGTCTGTTTATAAAATTGGGCAATGCCTCACAATGCTGAAAGCTGATAGCATGCTTTAATGTGTTGCGTGACTGGTTTATGGTCTGAGATCTAAAAATGTAGAATTATTGAATCAGGTTATGATGATTTGTTTTGATGAAATTTGATTCGCTCCAGAATTCAACTTGGTGTTTGAAAAAACATTTATGAATCAATCAAGTATCTATTTAAAATGAGTGGAACCTACTATTTTGTCATTGTTGGCCATTCAGATAAACCGATTTTTGAAATAGAATTCAGTAACACAAAAGATCCAAAAGTAATGTAATGACAGCTTCTATAAATCCAATTTTTAATTTACATCAATTACAGAAAGAGGACCACCGTCACTTGAACCAGTTCATTGCTCATTCTGCGCTAGACCTCATTGACGAACACAAATGGAAAACTCATAACATGAATTTGAAATCTGTAGACAAGTTCAACCAGTGGTTTGTATCTGCTTTCGTCACTGCTAGCTTAATAAGATTCGTGATCGTCCATGATAATCGAAATGATGATGGAATCAAGAATTTTTTCTCTGAGATGTACGAAGCTTACATCAAATATTCCATGAATCCATTTTATGCAGAAGATATGCCAATTAAATCTGCTGCATTTGAGAAGAAAGCTCTGCTGTATGGAAAAAAGTATTTGTCAAATTGAAGACTATCTGTAGGTATTCATAGCCATTTCATTGAGATATGTACTTGTATTTTGGTGAGCTTTATAGATCTCATGCTTGTTATTAAGTATGTTATACAAAAATTATTGAATTAAGCACTTCAGTTCATTTATAAGAACACAATATATGAGTGTAAACATTTATATCAACAGAAGATTAAAAAATATATTATATAATTTACATTTCCTCATCAGTGACATACATATTTCATACTTGACCTACACAAAATTAAATTTCCCTACCCAATAACGACAACTGTTTCATCAACTGATTTGCACTATTTAGTGTAGTAGCACCGTATGATATCCTTTTAATAGAGCCTGTCGTTGTTTTTGCCTGAAAAAACAAATTGAAACAAATTATTCTTCAAATGATTGTTATATTCACCTTTCCATAATCAACCAAATTTTGATACTCAATATAATTTCCTCCACCAACTATAAACACAACTGCATCTTGAAATGGAGATCTATTTCTTGGAATTTCTGTAACTTTCAGCTGTTTAGGATCTAAATATAGGTATTCATCCATTTCAGTGCTGTTTTTGAAGTCCATTAGATTGTCTACGATTTTCGTCACAGGAAGATTCTGACAGAAAAAAAAAATAGCTTTGGGTTTGATGAAATTCAACTGGAACTTACATGTCTCTTGATGACCAAATTTTTGACTCCTTCCATGACAAAACTAGAGCCTTGAGTAACCAGTTTTGAAAACATGTTTACAGTTTTAGTTCCTGCACCTTCATACTGGTTGATATTTACTCCGGATGCCATTTTTGTGTAACTTCTGTAACAAACAAATCAACTGGATGAAGAATCCAATGCATTGTCTTCAGAGGAGGAATATAATCAATTTCTCTCAATATTTCCTATATCATGAATAAAGAACTCGAGTCAAATTGTGATCTTAAACTTCAATGAATCACCTGATGATGAAATAAAAAAAATCCTATAATGTCATGCAATTTGAAAGCATATTGAGGTAACATTATTCACATGCAAACAAGTGATCACATATGACACTTCACCATTTCCATCCAGGTTTTTACCTTTTACTATTTCTCTTCTTATTTTATGATTACTTTCAATTTATAATATTTAGATATGTAGTTGTTGTAAAATTAACTATTTGTAATTTCATTGACTCTTAACCATTTATAATTCATGGAAAATCTAACACCAGTTACTTCTGATTATTCATATTTCCATTTAGAATTATTGTATGGTGATAATGCATTGAAAATTGAATAAAAATCACTTACTTCCATCGCTTTATATAAGATAATGAGGATAAATCACAACCGGCATCAGTAAGAGCATTTTCATACTTTTGAAGATCGGTTTCAGAAAGATGAGGCACACAAATGTAATAAATTATAAATAATCTCAATTTATCTTCTGGTTTCCCAGCTCCAGGGTCTGTAATGATTTCCATCAAATTTTTTTCCACAGCTTGTGCCTTGCTCATTATTTTCTCTTCCAATTCAAAGAAGGTATCTAATTTTCTTGACTTGATAATGTTCAAAAGAGCTGAAAAACAATGGAATCAGGTGTACTCTAAACCTATATAGTATATTGTTCAATGATTAGGCAAATGCTGTAAATCATTTGAGTTAGAAATGAACATTCTATGCAAATTATGCACTATACTAACAGTAGAGGAAAGAACAGTTTTGTGTTATAGCCATTGAAAACCATTAATCTTACATGTTGCCACTGAAGTATGCATATCAATAAGTCTTTTTTTCTCCAGTAGCTGTGGCAATGAATTGACAGCTGATGTGATTTTAGCTGTATTATCTGATACCATTGAGAGTGCTAAATCGTTATCACTATCCACTCCCATAGAATGTCTGAGCATCTTTACTTCTTCTTCTGATGATTTGTATTGTTCTAGCTCTTCCTGAATAGCTTCTGCTACTGTAGGAAAAGGACTTCCCTTGTAGGTCGACCAAAATTTGTCCTTGACATCTAATTCACAAACCCTATTTTTAGCTCTTGCCCCTAGAAAGTCAATCTTGAAGAATACATGCATCTCTAAATAGCCAATTAGAATTATCAAATGTGTCATAATTAACCATTAAAATGTTATATCACCCCAATAATAGCCTAGGTTCTCAATAAATGATGAAAATTCACATTTTCTCAAACAAGTATGCCAAATAAGATATCTTCTGAAATTACTACTTTAACAACTGTCTCTGTAAAGTTATTTGTTTCATTTAATACAAATTCGTTTCAAAGTGGTGGGATTTGGTCAAAAATTGAGAACAATTTTTCATTGAAAAAATACATTATAAATTATATTCAAGTTTTATTATCAAATGGCAAAAAATTTTGAATCACAGGAATTGAATAATAGCTCCAGGAAGCTCTCATGTTTTTTTTTAATTTCCATGATTTCAGATTTTTTGCCACTCCATTAAAACTGTCATACAATTAAGCATATATTTATTGATCAAAAATTCATCTGTATTTACCACTGAAAAAAAAATACATTGAAAAAAGTGTTATTACCTCCTGAAGGAGTAGATTCCTCTATAACTACCCTATTCAAAGCCAAGTCTAATAAATCATGTGCTAATGCCTGGTAAGTCCAAGTGTGATGTAAAGGAGTAGCCATATCTACATTCCTATCTAGAATTATCAAAATAGGCCTCTGAAAGTTGAAGTTTCCTGACTGGGCATCTGAAATGAACAAATTATTTCTTGTATCAAACAAGTTTTCTCTTAATTTCTTGTCTAATTTTTTGGCAACCATTTCAGCAGCATTTCCTTTAGGACTTCTGATAAGAGGAACAGTTCCTGAAATAAATATGTGTTAAATTTTGCTGATTTTCTGAAGAGGCAAACTTATTACCTTCAGTAACAAATACTGAGAATAAACTATCAACTATGGTATTTGTAATAGTTTCCATTTCTGTGTCTACAATGTCCCCTCTATTTATGTCTGAAATTATTTCATCATTATCAAATGCAACAATGTCTATACAAAGGTCTCAATTCTTACTATAATATGATATTACATCACTGTTTTGATGTTTCAGTACAAATAAATCATCTTCTAATGAAATGAAGTTCAAATACTGGTCATAAACCTAAAAGGAGCTATAGTTATTCTTGTCAAGTATTTCAGAAAAATATGCTACAGATTACATTCAAATTTATTTACCTTATGTATCTGAGCTACACAATTTGCAGCTATAGCTGCAGATGCCAAATCCTCCAATTTTTGCCTTGATATTGGTGATATAAAATTTAGGTGGTAGGTGTCATATGTTCCCTTCTGAAAGTCTTGACTTATACGACCCAAGTTTTCTTCAGTTGGGGCACAAAAATAAACAGCTGGTACTTCAGGTATAGGATCTCTATCAGAATGCAATTGCCTGAAATATTAAATTTTTTCATCATCACTTTTCTGATGTATGACTATTTATGACACACTCACACAAAAAGAGTAACACCTTGCTCTCGGAGCTCCTTAACAGAAATTACTGGAGATATGATATCTTGTCCAATTCGATCATACACCAAGATTTTCCACACAGGCTCAGAAGTACTAGTTTTTTTGGGGGGTTGGTTCAAATTCAACATTTGTTTGATAGCACCTGGTACAAAAAAAATAGTAGTTGAAGGTTGAATATAGTTGAAATTTTCTTACTGATTTGTTTTTGTCGTAAGTTAGTCATTTTGAAAATTTTATTCGAATCAGTCCAAAAAATTATTGAACTTTCAAAACATACTTCTTGCTTGTATGTGACGTGTATTGACAACACATTGACACTTGACAATGTTATCGAAGACAAGACTACTTCTTCTCAGTTTCTGGTATTTTTCTAAAGCATCCTATCTCTTCAGGACGTTTACCAGCATTTTCTTCTGTGCTCACCTTAGGTCAATTGCCGGTAAAAATTCAAGTACAGTACATTAGAATTAGTACAATAGTACATATATACTCTTTGGTAGTACTGTGGTAGTACCTAGCCAGCTAATGATGCCAAACAATACTAGAGCAAAGATCTTCTGAGACTGAAAATAGCAATTGAGCCTACGATCATATATAACTAAGCATATCAAGATATATGAGCTGAGACGAAGTTTGATATATCAGCAACAGCACTTATTCTATGATAGCACCGTAGAGAAACTTCTCTACGGTGGCAACAGTGAGTACAACTTGAAGAGTATCAACACTAAGTCCACAGTACAAGGGAGACTTTTGATATTTTCAGTACTCATCAACAAAGCCCATCAATAAAATTTCAAAAACTGTCCGAACAAAGAATGCCGCACACAAATATTTATGATAATACAGAATTACTGATCTAAATTCGAGTTACCCGCGATTTTAGAACAGTTCCGGCAGTAGTGCCAATCACGAACCCAAGTCATTTTTGCTATGGCCGTTTCCGTTAGTTAGTTGGAAATAGAAAGTTGTCGGCTTTTCGATGGAGTGTCTTGGTAGTTATTTCACGGTGTGAACAAACTTTTGATTACTTTAATACTTTAATTCATCAGTGAATTATTCCATAACTTCAACCTTCGTCGGATATATTTCTAAACAAGTTTTTCTATTAGGTTGAATAACAAAAATAGTGCAAAGATGCCGTCAGCGGCTAACGTCAAGATTGACAAGCAAATTAACCCGGATAGTGCTTTAGCCGATCCCTCACAAAATTTGACTCTTTCTCCCCTTAGGCAAGCTATAACTACTATTGAACATAAAATTAGGAATTTGGAAAAAAGGAAGGTAAGTCATTGTAATGTTGAAACATATTCATTGTCGCCATTTACATGATTCACCTATCGTCCTAAATTGACAAAGTAAACCATTTACAGGTTTTTTCTGTGTTTGTAATAAAACAGTCATTGTAGTGAATGATTTATTGCGATTCATAGTTTCATTGAGTAGCACCTAGATATTTAGGTATAAAAGAAAATTGAATGTGGGGATTCACCATTATCAGGACAATATAAAAACAGAAACAGAAAACAGAGAAAAGGTCTATTCTATAGAATTCAGTTATGGATTCCAACATGCCAGATTTTGAGGGCTTTTCATTCATTTTCTTGTATTCTAGAAATCATGTTTTAGACAAGGCACAGATATTTCAGTAGAAAAACATACAGAAGATCTCTATGTATTTTACCTATGAATTTCCACATACTGCATTGTGAAGGCTAATGATTCATTTTCTTCAAGTCTTGGAAGTCATGTTATAGGATGGAGTCTCATGTTCTTTCTTCTATAGCACCTAATTGAATTTTTGAGTCACCTCATATCTTCAATCCTCACCCTTTCTCTCATATGCTCCTGGAGCTTTTCAAGTAATCAATATCTATAAAATTCTCTTTTGTCTTGACTGGAATTATGAATGAAATGCTGAATGCTAAACTGTAATTTCTTCATGGTTGATGTTAATGTTATGAAAATCACCAGAATACTGAAAATAAATAATGATTGAATTTGTTCACAGTCAAAACTAGAATCATATAGAGAATTACAGAATGCTGGCAAAGAACTGAATGCTGACCAAAAGACTGCTGTGGCTAAATATACTGAAGTGATTAGTTCACTAGACTTTGCTCGAGATCTTTGCAAACAGTTCCTAGGTATAGCAGCTTCAACAGAGAAGGAAGCAAAGAAACTTGCTAAAAAAGAAGCAGCTGCCAAATACCAAGCAGAGCTTGCCAGGTTGAGGGAAATACTGCTTGTTCAGGATGCCTTGAATCAAATGGGCAATGAAAATGTTCGTGATGACTTTTTGCATGGGAGGAATGGTGCAGCCCAATTATCTGAAACTGATCTCAAGTGAGTATTACTCTGATGTGTCTAGAGCAATTGTTAATTCTTTGTTATCTTGATTACTAAGTCTGTTGCCAAGACAATATTTTTCAACTTTCAACACATTCTCGATATGCACTGCAGAAATAAATTATCAGTATAGCACCTGGCTACACTGATATTGGATTTTTTCCAAGATTCCCAATTAATAATACTTTGCAATGTATAGTCAACAGTTGGAATTTAGACAACTGGTAATGACAGAATAATTTGCAGATGACCATTTTTTAAAATGTGGAATACTATTGAAGATATTCAAAACACTATGAACAAAATAGGTATCGAAATTCCCAGTTGCCTGATGTTCAATTTCACTAAAAACCATTGAATTTTTTTCACAAAAGATGATATTATTAACTGTATCATTATATATGGGATTTGTTATTGGTTAAAGATGTTTCCACATTTGTATTGGGTTGTTATGATTCGTGTCAGTTTGCTGCTTGGGGTTTCAACATACTGTTGTTGAAATTGGTATATTTTTTAAATATTGACAGATTAACAAGAATTGTTGAGAAATTATGTGGCTTGTGTTATGAAAATCCAATATTAGTGACCCAGTGTCTAACAAAATAATGAACTTGAAAATCGAATTAGTGGTTTGAATAAAAATCAAGATTGAAATTGTGATGAATTTATGGTAATGTGTTAATGTCTCACGCCAGTGTAATCTAATGATGTATTTGCAAGAAAAACTGAGAAGGCAAAAAAATTGTCTGATGAAGAGGACAAATATAACTTTTTTGTATTTATAATAATCCCTCCGAATTAATTATTGAAATTTCTTCAGGTTGCTTGACGATCTTTATCCTGCTGTAACTCCAAAACATGAAGCAGGGAATCCTACTGCTTTCACAAATGAAGTTCAAGCTGCTGC
This sequence comes from Gastrophysa polygoni, assembly GCA_963576655.1. Lineage (NCBI taxonomy): Eukaryota > Metazoa > Arthropoda > Insecta > Coleoptera > Chrysomelidae > Gastrophysa > Gastrophysa polygoni. Next base: position 11,394,710 of record OY755084.1, read on the forward strand.
TGAACATTTATTGGCAGTTGTTGATGGCAAGCAAAAGGAAGTTTTTGGTGGAAACTATGGCCAAATCAAGGAAATCTTGGGGAAAATCCATGAAAGTGGATATTTTGATCAAGCTCAGGTATGTGTTTTCAGGATTTTTCATGATTTGTTAATGATCCAATGAATATTTCTGAAATAATATCAAAAATACCTCTGTCATTTCCCGAAATTTCGATTATTTCCACATCATATGAAAAAGTACTACATGTATATTTTCTAGTGAGGAAATTTCCTTCGAGGTGCTGCTTAAAATATTAGTTTTCAACTAGTTTTCGGTGATCTTAATGTATAATGAAATGTACCATTTTGATAATAAATTTTGCATAATAATTCCACATTGACATAGCATACACTATCATGATACAAAAAACCAGAACAATATATTATACCAGGTGCGCTCGGTCCGGAGACGTTATTAAAATTCGTGCATGCCTAAAATATAATAGTAAATATGTCTGAAGCAAAAACCAAGGATTTGAATGAGTTCAGATCAGAAGTCAGCCAGGTAATTACCGAGTTACTAACAGAAGAGTTTATAGATGAAATTTGCTCAAAAACATGATAGCAAAATTGTCAAGAAGCTTTATAAAATGAAACTGAATAAAAATGAAACTCAGCAATACTGTCAACTGCAACACTAAATCTATAAAGAATATTGAAGAAAGAATTTTTAAAATAGACCAGTATACCAAAAGGAATACACTTTGCTTTTATGGGGCTGAATAAGTTACCAACAAGGTGGTCCCAAAGACTGTTGCGACATTCTTCAAGAATAAACTCAACATTACTTGCGGAAGTGCTGATATCAACTACGCATTTTGTATCGGAAAAGCTGATAATGACTCCACTAAGGTGCGACCTATACTCGTCAATTTTGTCAACAGCTGGAGGTGCTCTGAGGTATTTTAAGCAAAAAAACTACTAAGGGGTAGTGGTTTTTCCATTTATGAAGATCATGCAAAGGAAAACTATGAATTACTCATTGCTGTAAAGAAAAAATATGGAAATAGTCAGGCATGGTCTGCTGGTGGAAAAATTCGTGTACTGCATAATAACGAGAAAATTACAGTGCATAGTATGAATGAACTTAAACTCACATATATTTTTAATTCATTGAACAACATTATTCTCTATGTTGATATATATCTCCCACTTGGATTCTGTTCCTCTTTGGAGTTCTTGTTTATTTGTTTTTTGCTTCACTTTCGTTTCTTGCTTCAATATGTATACCTACGTATTTTTTGGTGCAAGCCACAAATTTTTCGATCAGTATTCAGGCATACTTTCTTCTACAGAATCAATTTTATGTAGGTACCTCTTAGGTAGCAAGAAATGTCGATTGTTTAGGTACATCTCATTCAACAAAAATTGTCCATTGCGACTGATACTCACAAATGAAGAATTCTTCGAGTTTCTCTCACTTTAATATTAGATCTACCACCACAGGCTTTGACTTGTTCTCCAAACTGGTGAAAGATGAATCTTTCGATATTGTGGGACTCTCTGAGACGTGGTTGGGAAAACACGTTGAAAACAAAGCAATTTATATATCGTGTTACAAAATTCTAAGGAATGACAGAAAAGAATGAGGTGGTGGAGTGGCTTTCTACTATGAAAGTCATTTCAAATGCAAACGATTAACCATCAGTTCTGATGGTCCCCTTGAATCCCTTTGGGTAAGCCTCAAAATTGAAGGTAATAATTTGTGTTTGGGAACCGTTTACAGACCTCCGAATAGTAATCTTCAAGCAGGCATTGAGCAACTAGAAAATGTTTTGGTGAACTATATACCCGACTATGATTACATAATTTTTGGCGGTTACTTTAACGTTGATTATTTGAATAGTAAAAGTAGTAGCTAGACAGTGATCTAAGATTTCCGAAACATGTCAGCCATTTATTGCAAAAATCTTACGGCAAATTTCGGACTTTATACATTCATGAAGACTTACTAAGTGAAGATGTTAAATTGAAACTTTGTGATAATTCTCTTTGGCTTGCATTGTTGAAATCTGATCAAAGAAGTCTACAGAAAATTGAAAATTGCTGTCTCAGATATGCTCTCAATCTGAGAAAATTCGACTACATATCTCTTGCCTTAAAGGGGAGTCGAAATGGCTCTCTCTCTCCATAAACGATTTCAATTGCATTTGGCCTGCTTGATTTTCAAACTAAATAAAAACCTGGAACCATCTTACTTGGTAAATAAGCTACATAAAGGTAGTCAAACTCATGACTGTCCAACGCGATCCAGACATCTCTATACCGTTCCAAACATAAAACTACATTATATCAAAACTCGTTCAGCTATAACACTGCTAAACTCTACAACCAACTTCCCGTAAATATTAAAAAGGCAAAAAGTGTATCCATTTTCAGAGAACAGGTCAGGTCTGTACTGGTAGATTCATGTTAATTTAGAATATACATGAGTACTTCAAGTCCATTCATTTATAAAGCACCATTGTGTTCCTGTGAATTCATATATATATATTTATATACAGGGTGAGTCAAAAATGTGTACCGAGCTTTCTGGGGGTGATAGAACATTGAAAAATAAGTGAAGTTTGATGATTAAACTCATGGCCCAAAATGCATATTAAGGGAGATACATCCTTCCAAAGTTGATAAAATTAAAATAATTTCTCCGCATAACTTCTGAACGATGAAAGCCACCCGATTGAATATTTGTGCATGAATGTATGTTGTCAAAATACATTTTTTCGTCACACTTCCACATTTCTGATATTGTTATAAAGGGTGTTTTCAGAGGGTGAGTCATGATTTTTTGTAGAAAACTTTTTTCCCTGTATTAATTTCGGTGAAAAAACAGGTGCATTCGATGGAGCAAAAAAAATTACAAGAAAAAGGTACTCTTATTCAAATACAAAAAATTGAGCCGTTCGTGAGATATTTGAGTTTTTGTAGTTACATGATATCAGCAGATTGATTTTATTCATCGCGAGATTCATCGGTATAACGATATTTCAGCAGCATTTGCATTTCCGAAGCACTCGCCAAGCATTAGAAGCATATCAGTTTGTTCAGAGAACGAATAACCTGCCATATTTCTTAAAATCTCAGTTGATAATCGCAGTGATAAATGACACAGAAAAACCACACGAACAAATCGACTACAACAATGTTGACTCGAATGTTGATGACATGAACGTCAAAATTGAGAACAAAATTATTCATCATGGCCTGCTAAAATATTGTTACCGATGAATCTCGCGATGAATAAAATCAATCTGCTGATATCATATAACTACAAAAACTCAAATATCTCACGAACGGCTCAATTTTTTGTATTTGAATAAGACTACCTTTTTCATGTGATTTTCTTCGCTCTATCGAATGCTCCTGTTTTTTCACCGAAAATATTACAGGGAAAAAAGTTTTCTACAAAAAATCAAGACTCACCCTCTGAAAACACCCTTTATAACAATATCAGAAATGTGGAAGTGTGACGAAAAAATGTATTTTGACAACATACATTCACGCACAAAATTTCAATCGGGTGGCTTTCATCGTTCAGAAGTTATGCGGAGAAATTATTTTAATTTTATCAACTTTGGAAGGATATATCTCCCTTAATATGCATTTTGGGCCATGAGTTTAATCATCAAACTACACTTATTTTTCAATGTTCTATCACCACCAGGAAGCTCGGTACACATTTTTGACTCACCCTGTATATATATATATATACAGGGTGTCCTTAAAAGGTCTTTACAAAAAGCTACCACATATTCTTCAGACCAAAACAATTCGATACAAGCAAACTTACCTCAGTAAAAAGTTGCTTAGTTTGGGCGCTAGACGGCTCTGAAGTTGAAATTTTCAAATCGATTTTGCTTCATAACTTTTGAACGGCTCATGAGATTTTTTTCAAATTTGGTACGTTGGCATAGACTCATCGGGCAATGAAACTCATATCATAATCATAATGAATATCATTCCATGGGCGTAGAACTTGATTTTTTCAGTAAATAAACATCTAAAACTCCTACGCCAATGGAAAAAAATTAGTTTCAATATGAAATCTAAATTATTCAACTCATTCACTACAAAAAAGGTACTCTTGACAAAAGTCGATTCCTCTCATGGTTTCGACAAAATTTTAATTTTAGTGATTTAGAGCATAATTAATAATAAAACGATTAACAGATATTTCATAAAAATTGTTCAAAATGTTCACCATTTTCACGTATACAAAGATTTATACGACGCAAAAAGTTGAGATGTACTTTTTGCATAGGTTATTTCTATTGAAAATAAGTAGCACTGGTTTTTTTTTCTGAAGACTATTACTATCTGCTCGAAAACAGTGATATTCACATTCTTGGTTTCCATAGTTTCATCTGTGTTGATTTGTCGAGTTTTATTGACGTTGATTGTTGATATCGGACTTTTCTGATTTATCATGGCCGTACAATACACCAATGAAGAATACACCGATATGTTATTGGTATTCGGATATTGTCAAGGAAATGGTCGAGAGAGTGTGAGGGTGTATTCGGCAAGGTTTTCAAATCGTCGCGTACCAAGCCACCCAACCTTTGCTGCAGTTGAGAGACGTCTTCGGGAGACCGGTCATTTTGCTCCTAGAACTGGTGATTATGGAAGACAGCGTTATGTAAGGATTCCCGAAGTCGAAGTAGAAATTTTAGACCGTATTGAAGAAAATCCAGAATTGAGTACTAGACGGATAAGTAATGAACTAGAAGTTTCTAGGAATGCCGTTCATGAAGTACTAAGAGAACAATTATTATACCCATACCACAAGACGCCAGTTCAAGATTTATTAATCCATGATTCACAAAGTCGTCTGATGTTTTGTAGGTTCATTAATTTGCAAAGAGAAATGAATCTGAACTTTGGAAAGAATATTTTGTTCACTGATGAAGCCTGTTTCACGAGAAGAGGAATAACTAATTTTCATAATGAACACGTTTATGCAATTGAAAATCCTCATTCCATTAAAATAAACCATTTTCAACACGAATTCAAAATCAACGTTTGGGCTGGAATAATAGGAAATTTTATAATTGGTCCTGTCATACTTCCACAAAGATTAACAGGAGACATGTATTTACAACATCTACGAAATACGTTGCCAAATTTGTTGGAAGATTTACCACTCCAACATCGGGTAGATATGTGGTTTATGCACGATGGAGCTCCACCACATTTTTCGGTGGATGTTAGGAATTTTTTAAACCAACAGTACCCAGACAGATGGATAGGTAGAGGTAATGATGCACCCGTGAATTGGCCACCACGTTCTCCAGACTTAACACCGATGGATTATTTTGTATGGGGTTATCTCAAGTCTACGGTTTACAAGACCCCTGTGAATACTGTAGAACAATTATGGCAACGTATCCAACAGGCGACGAATAATCTTACAGGCGATGAAGAAGTTATGCAAAGAGTACATTTCAACTTTTTGCGTCGTATAAATCTTTGTATACGTGAAAATGGTGAACATTTTGAACAATTTTTATGAAATATCTGTTAATCGTTTTATTATTAATTATGCTCTAAATCACTAAAATTAAAATTTTGTCGAAACCATGAGAGGAATCGACTTTTGTCAAGAGTACCTTTTTTGTAGTGAATGAGTTGAATAATTTAGATTTCATATTGAAACTAATTTTTTTCCATTGGCGTAGGAGTTTTAGATGTTTATTTACTGAAAAAATCAAGTTCTACGCCCATGGAATGATATTCATTATGATTATGATATGAGTTTCATTGCCCGATGAGTCTATGCCAACGTACCAAATTTGAAAAAAATCTCATGAGCCGTTCAAAAGTTATGAAGCAAAATCGATTTGAAAATTTCAACTTCAGAGCCGTCTAGCGCCCAAACTAAGCAACTTTTTACTGAGGTAAGTTTGCTTGTATCGAATTGTTTTGGTCTGAAGAATATGTGGTAGCTTTTTGTAAAGACCTTTTAAGGACACCCTGTATATATATAGTTATATTGGAGTGGTAATGTGGAAGAGCAGCTCTGCTGAACATCGCCACTCCTTCTCAAATTTTGTAACCCAAAACTTTACTGAACGAACAATAAAGAGGCTTATTAATATTATCATTATTATTATTATTATTAACACTTCCAATTGTAAGCACCAATTTGCACTAAATAATCCTATCAGTCATGCCTTACGAGAATATAATAGGCTTACTGATGGAATAAATCTAGGTCTTACACATGTTTGTATGAAGTTTTGGTATTGAAATCGAAATCACCCAAAAAATCAAATAAGAGTTTTTGTACTGTGAGAAAGTTACGTAATGTTTTTTTTGTTCGACCAGGTTGCCGAAGTTTACGCCGAGCCAGAGCCGGTTCTGGAAGTCGAAGAGCCGCCCCAGGAGCAGCCGCCGCCGCTCAACAATCACGAGGCTCAGCCCGAGCCGGAGGAGCCCCAGCCAGAGCCGCAGGCCCTCCTTCCGATGCCGGTCGTCGAGAGCGTGACGATAGAGACCCGAACGGCCGCGATCCCGCCCCCGATGGTCGAGCAGCCGCCCATCGAGGCCGCCCTGCCGCTGCCCGAACAGATTTTCTATCAGCAGATGGCGCCGCCAAGGCCGATCAGCGAGATGCTCGGCGCAGGCAGCTTTTTCTTCCTGCAGGTCAGTACGGTTGATATACTGATGTCATTCATTATATTTAATTATATATAATAATAATAATACAGGAACTTCATTGAACTGAAACAAATTGAATTCAACAGGCTATTGACCCCAAAGTCCTTCAGCCTATTGTTACAATTCGTATAAATTGTTCATTAATGTTCTTGTTGTATTTTCTCCATAGTGGTAGTGTGAGGGTATCATTGTAAGGTTTGCACCTCTGGGTCTCTTCTCATTGAAAACTTCACCAGTAGTTCTACATTTTTAGCCTTTGAACAGAATCTGTGGAAGAGATAGTCCATACGTTCTTCAACATTCGTTAATTTGTATAGGAGGTTATTGGGATTGTGTAGTGGATTATTTGGGAGGCGAATTCTAGTGATTATCCTGAGTGCTGTTGTTTCAGCAACCGGTATCTTTTTTTTGACTGTATTCTTGCAATAGAGGAAGACGGTGTGCCCTTACTCAATCATGGGTCTACACATCAGTTTGTGAATGCTACTGGCTGTTTTCACATTGATGTCCTTATTTTGGAATGTGATTAGTCTTATACTTATGTCTTATATCATTCTGTGTAATCTTGAAAGATGAATAAATTTTATTATTATTATTTATTATTATAATGCCCAAGTGTTTGGTGGCTCTTGTTGGGCTGAGTAGCTGTTGTTGCATGATAATCTTAGGCGATGTTGGAGTGAGTTTGTGATTGAATATCATCAGGTGAGATTTCGTAGGGTTTGCTTTCAATCTCCATTCATTTAACCAATGGCAGTGAGCAGTGTACAGTGAGTCTTTGTAGTTTTTCTATAGCTCCTTCCGTGGAAGTAGATCTTATGGTTTGATGTAGTATTGATGGTTATGTTCAGGCTGCAAACGTCATTCTTGCTATAAAGTTCAAAATGTGTCGAAATCGGGATTTTAAATAATTTATTGCAGTGTGTTTTAAATAATGATATAGAATCAAAACACACTCCCAGAAACTCAACGTCATCTATGGTTTCGATAGTATTATTATTCATACTGACATTGACTTGCGAGATATATTTATACTGATAAGTGTGGAAGGTTGTGTAGTTAGTTTCAGTAGTATTTAGCAACAAGGATCTCTCAGAACACCAGGCAGATAATTTATTTACTGTGTTAGTAATTTTTCTTTGTGGTAATTGAGGATCCTTATCTTTTATGAGTAATGTGGAGTCGTCTGCATATAATGTGGTTGAACTATCAGATAGAATCAGAGGTAAATCATCAATATATAATAAAAACAAGACTGGCCTTGCGGTACCCCAAGTAAGTTAATATCAGTTGTTAAGAAAACAAAATTCCCAGATTCCGGTATTTTAACCATTTGTGGTCTATCTTTTAGATAGGATTTAAACCAATCATGAACAATGCCTCTTATTCCATAACTATTCAATATGTCAAGTAGTGTATCAGATTGAGCACAGTCAAAGGCACCACTGAAATCACAAAACATTCCAGTTGGGCTCTCTGCTTTTTCAATGCCATCTAATATCTCTTTGTAGAATGATATGATTGCAGTCATTGTAGAATGTTGTGCACGAAATCCATGTTGATTTTCATTGATTATATGGTTATTATTTAAAAAAAATGTTAACTGATGAAGCAAGACAAGTTCTTCTCTTCATTACATGTTCTTGTAATTGTTGTAATGTATGCACATTGTTTTACTCTTATTGTTATTTTACTTACTTTGTGAATTTTGTACACTATTTTTTGCTTCTACTTGCTACCTGACTTGCTACAAATGTTTTATAACATCACATAGTTAAATAAAGATCTATCTATCTATCATAGCATATATTTTAGATATTATAGAGGGTACCGACAATGGCCTATGGTTTTCGATTTTTTCGGAAGAACCCTTCTTCAAAATTGGAGTTACTAGATAGGTTTTTAGTCTGGATGGAAATTTTTCTTCTGTAAAAGAGGAGTTTATAATATGAACCAAGGGTGAAAGTATGTAGGGTCCTATTTTTTTTAAACAATTCCAGAAATTCCATCAAAACCACACGATGATTTATGTTTTATCTTATTTTTTATTATTTCAAGAACATCATTTTCTGTTATATTAGCAATAAACATACTGTGAGTTTGACAAGCAGTCTTATTTTCATTTGTAGAGTTATTTATTTTGTTGTAATAAAATTTACCCTTGGTATTCTTGACAAGGGATCTATGTTCAGTTCTGGCAAATTGATATCAACTTTGGGTACAACCAGAAATGCCAGAATATGAAAATATTTTAGCCGAATTGCCCCATCAACAGTAGTATGCCACCAAATTTTCAAATTCACCCTACTTTTAAATAAAAAACAAATAATTCCAGGAGTCTGAAATCGATCCGCCGGAGCAAATCCCCAGCCAGACGTACACGAACCAGAATTTTGGGGGGCTCCCGATGGCACCGCAGGCAGTGGTACCGGCGATGCCGCCGCATTTCGCGGGCAAGCCAGTCGGCGTTAACCACCAGGCGCCGCCCCCGGCGGCAAATAATGGCCTAGACGAGCAACATCAGCAGGAGCACAAGCCCTACTATCATAACAACGGCTACAGCAACAGGCCGCAAAGAGGAGCGGCGAGGCCCGCCAACAGGCACAATTGAGACGGTAGTGAATTATATGGAGTTCTCTTTCGGTCCTTTTCTCGCGTTGATTTTCTTATGTTAGGTAATTTCTTTAAGTCAAACTTTTCGTTAGTTTTTTCCTTTTGCAGATTCCCGTACTGATTCTTGATTTGCCTTGTATCTCAGAATGACGACTTGTATGTATCATGGAATTATAGAATTACGGACTGTAGTTCGAAATTTGATTTGTATCGCGAAACAATGATTTATCTCAAGGCACAGGCTATGCTTGTTTCCGCAAATTCTTGCTTTTATCTGGGAATATTGACTGATTATCTCGGCTTGTTGATTCTAGAATTTTACTGGTATCTCAGAATGACAATGTTTCATCACAACGACTTGTATATTGGAATATCGACTGATTCGAAATCATGGCTCCTGATTCGAGAATTCAACTAGTATCTCAAAGTATCAATTTTTTTGGAATTACAGCTTGCATGAAAAAAATTTCATCGCAAACTATTGACTCATTTCGAGGCCCAGTATTTGTATTCATGAATTCCTCTTGTATCTTGGAATACCAAGTAAAATTCCTATTGAATTTTTCTTGGAATGACTCTGAAAAATGTTACTTGTATCGCAAAGTAATGACTTCTCAGGTCTTGGGCTTGTATTCTTGAATTCTCGCCTGTATATACTCTATTATTTCTCAGTATCGACTGAGACGCGATCATGGTTCGAGAATTCGACTGAAATTCGAATGAAAATTATGAAAATTTTACTTATATTCCGAAATATCGACTTATCGAAATACTTGAATTCTGGCTTGTATCTTGTAATTTGACTTGTATTTCATAACTTCAATCATGAAACATTTACTTATATCTTGGTACATTGACTTGTAACTTAATCATTCTGACTTGTATCTTGAAATTATTGAACTTTACCTTCAAAATGTAAATTGACTTGAAATTTTTGACTATATTTAATTGATTACCAATATCTTGAAACAACTATAATTTGCAATGAGATACTCTGAGATATACAAGTTGTCTTTCCCAGATATAACTAAGAAACTGTAAAATGAAAAAAAAAACCTGGCTCTAATTCGACTTCCTGAAAGTGAGAGTATTTCTCGAATTTTCCTATTACTTGAAAAGATAGCCTCATTAGAACAATCAGCGTTTTCAACAATATCGCTTTTTGCAACCAATTTGTTGTCATTGTCCAGTATAAGGATGAAATGATAGATAACAGCAAGTGGACCTGTATAATTTTTTTTTCGTGTTCTTATTTACAATTATTTCATGATATTTACATTACAGAACATAAACCCTTCCAAATGAAAAACCAAAATACAAGGCTGAATAACTGGCAGTATTCTTTTCATCTCTATATTGGATGGCTGAAATTCATTAATTGATAGGTTTTTTAATTTATCAGCTACATCGAATTCTACATTGTTATTGGATCATTTAATTCTAGTTAATCTGAACTCTATTTTTCCCTTACAGTAATGATCCTTTTGTTCTTTTCAAGTTATCTGATCACTGGTAATATTTTTTTGTAATAAAAAAGCACAATTTAGAAAACCTCTGTGACTGTTACTTTTTTCTCTATGTTTTCCATCCCATCAATTATGATGTATTATACTTGATACTTATGTTTATCATTGGAGAACTGGAAGGAACATTATCCTAGCATAACGTCAAATATATTTGGATTAAATAAATGCTGTTTCATTCATACACCAATAATCTCATGAAGAAAAAATGTTTTCTCATTTGCTTCTAATATATTATACAGAAAATATTTTTTTTTTGCACTTGGCACCTTGGATCACATGTACATTACTAAATGTTTCATCATGGGGCCAAGATTAAGTCAAAAATACAACAAAGATTATGAAGAAAAATATAAGAACTCCGAAAATTTTTATAATCAGCCACCGATTGGACGATACCGTCTTGAAATATTTGACAATTTGAGCGTGGGCAGCCTCAATGTTCATGCCAGCATCTTGTACATTTGTGTCTATCCTCTCGACCATTTCCTCTTGCTCTTTCACCATGTGGGCCAACTGCTGAAATATACCCCCTAGCTCCACTATTGTAGACTCGATATTTTGCATAGTTTCTGCTCTACTGTGCAAGTAGTTATCTGTCTCGTCATACATCAGAGCAGCCTGCATTTGGTTCTGCTGTTTGGGTATCAGAGCAGTAGTCTCCAGATCTATGCTAACTTGATCTTGATCTTGCAGCAAGATACTACCTGAAATGTGATCAAAGAAAACTGCATTGGGAGAGACCAATTCCAATGATAACTTGTAAAAAATATCATCTTGGCTGCAAATTCTCATTACTTATCATAAATCTTCCTATATTCATGAATGAAAATGTCAATTATATCAAAAAATAGACTATTTCTTCAACAAACCTAAGAAGAAAACCGAATCTGAATACAGAAATTTCACTCAAAATCTGAAATTGCATTCCTATGAGATAATTGAAAAAAAATTATTAATTCATACATCTGAATATCTATCTGAAGGAAAGTTATGGAATGCATTTTTAATTTACATCTTCTAGAACCCACTTTGAATTCATACAAACATATATTATATAATAAATCATATAATAATAATACATATAATGAATTTGGTTTCATTATAGAACTTGAAAGTTGAAAGATGATGCTTCATTAATTCTGACAAGAAGGAACATATCAAACCTGGATTTTAAGGAAGATGAAACAATGAATTCCTATGAAACATGACAATTGAATTTATTGGGAAGCATTCAATTTCTCACAAATATGCAACACAATGCCCAATAAACTGATGCAAGAAGATTTGAAATCAATCTCAAAAATATTTGCTCAGAAAAATTATTAAAATTCAATAGCTGGAATGAAAACATATTTTTTTACCTTCTCATGATTATCATCTGTACATTTTTGCTGTACTTTTTTTGTATGTCCTGATTAATATCTTATTTTCTCCTGATTTGTTATGCTTACATACCATAAATGTATATATTTTATATATTACCATTTGTTATATTTAGTGAACAGACAATTTACCTGTAGATGTTGGTGGGGGTAAACCACCCTGTGAAAACTGATCTCTTCTATTTTTCTGATGCCTCAGGTTTTCTGTTCTCACTTCCAATATTTGCTTGAAATCTGTAGACATACTAGCTAGCTTTGACTGGAGTGTCAGTACTACACTACTAGAATGTGATAATAAATGTTTTCCATTAGTGGCTTGCTTCTGTTGCTTTGAAACTTCCTGAAGTTTAGCTATCTGTTGGTTCAAACTGCTAAGATCACCTTTGACTATATAAGTCAATTCTTGGATTTCTGATGTTTTGTCATCAAATAAAGACTTCCGTTTTGCCACTAAAACACAAAACTGCTGATAAATGAACCAAGCAATTAAGAGGAATGACACTTACATGCTGTGAGTTTTTCCAACTTTGAATAAGTATTGGCAATGTTCTTGCCAACATTTTTAGCTATCAACATGAATTCGGAATGATTCTGTAAAGACCTGGATTTCTTGGGATCCTTTGCAGCAACAGCTCTAGCTATGTTACGGCCTTGTAAAGTCTGAATAGTATTGATGAATTCACTAGTTCTGTCCCTTGCAGTCATGATTGGGTCTGGTTCAATGTAATCCTCTATAAAATCGTCTGAATAGTAATCCTGTGACACATTATTGGGATATGAAGAGTTCAAATGTGATAGTTTGTCTGAATTGGATTCCGACCAATAACTTTCACCAGCTACTACCGATGGCTCACATTCTGAACCAGTACGACGTCTTCTAGGAAGCATTGCATTATTAGGTTGGGTGAACCAGATTTCAATGTTCTTTGATTTACACAATCCAGCAATAGAATATGCTTAAAATCGAAGGATGTACGTAACTAAATAATTGAACATGCAAAAAATTACTCCCACCTCCTTGAGTAATGGAAAAATTGAATTGCACTTAAAATAATAAATAGTTTGACACGTCTCTGATTAGTTGTCAGTGTCAGATTTTTTGATCTGAAGTTCTAAGAAGAAGAAGAAATGTTCTAATAGTACAAGTTGTCATCCAGGGTATTTAATTCTGGTCATATTCAGAAGGGCTGTGAATACGGTCCATTCGTTTTGAGTAATCTAAGGGTTTCAACCTTTTAACATAGAATAATTTTTTTTACTGTACAGAACCATCGTTCTCTTTACGTTTTCTTTCAACGCCGTAGATACATATCTTTCGCCTGTCATAATGACATTTGTGGTTATGTGGTTAATCGTTTGTCTCTTCACGTCTTGAGCTTGACAGGTTGGAAAAGATTTGATTAGAAAAAATCAAAAACAAACAAAAATTTATAGATATTACTAATGATTCCACTTAATTAATTTCTACCTATTGTAGGAATGAATGTTCAAGTATTTCAATGTCGATTATGTTTAAAGAAAACACCAACAAGAGTAAATATATTTGGAGGAGATTTTCCCAAAATGTTGGAAATATTAACTTCGATAAAGGTAATCACTTATTGTAATATTCCTATTTCTCCTTAACAATTCTCTTCGCAATTCTCGTACCGACCTAAAAGTAGGAATATGCTATGACTTAGACTGGTTCTTTCACGACGACTGGACAAAACTTAACATAACAATAATAATTTCAATTTCAGAAACTTTCAGTCATTCTCGGTATTCTTTTGATCCTCTGATAAAACTCCAGAATTTTTGATACATTCTGCATTAACAAATTTGTCGAATTTTCAAGGTTCAGGAGAATGATGGTCTTCCAAAATACTCTTGTTCCAAGTGTGCTCAAGAAGTGAAAAATGCGCTGTTGGTAAAAAGACGTATCATTAAGGCACATAAACTGCTCTTGGACGCGGTTAGGAAAAAGAGGCAAATGATTGCAAATCCCTGTACAATTATTGTCATAGAGGATGGAGAAAAACCAGAAAGTGGAAACTCACTTATGAAATGCAAAAAAGAACATCTATTCAATGAAAAACCAGATGCAAACATCAATAAAGAAAAACCAAAAGATGAAATAACTTTGATAGATTGCAAAGAAGAACAGCCTCCTAATGTGAAACCTGAATTCTCTAGGTTCTCATCTTCACCAGAATTTGTCAATGTGAATGAAGCATTTAATGAAAAAAATACCCCACAGCATAAAACTTCAAAAAGGAGTCAAATTCAAAGACGTTCGAAGTCTCCTAGTGATGTTATAAATGAATACCATTGTGAGATATGCGATGCAAAATTCCCAAACAAACATTCATTCACATTACACATGGCAAAACACAAGAAAACAAAATGCAAAACTTGCGGCAGAGTGATAAGGACAGACAACTTCAAAAAGCATATGATGATGCACAGTGCAGGTCCCTCTGTATGTCAGTTATGTGGGGTAACTTGCAAAAATTTTGAAAGTTTGAGAGGGCACATTTTCTACCAACATAAAAGTACAGCAGAAGAATATGTTTGTGATGAATGTGGTAGGAGTTTTCGAACAAAATACAAGTTTTTGCTGCATAAAAAAAAAGTTCATATGGGTTTGAGAAACTTCAAATGTGAAACCTGTGGAAAGGGATACTTCACCAAAGGTTATTTGATGAATCATATCAAAATGACACATGAGAAATTGAGACCTCATGTGTGTGAGTTTTGTGGAGTAGGATTTTCATCTACATATGCTCTAAAAACTCATAAACGACAACACACTGATGAAAAACCATTTGTATGCAATCATTGTGGTGAAGGTTTTCGTCAAAAAGTATCCCTTCGATCACATCTGAAATCTAAACATGGCATTGAAGAAGAAAAAGCTCATTTTTGCAAATCTTGTAGCAAAGGTTTTGCTACGGCTTATGCTCTAAGTATACATGAAAGACTTCATAGGTCAGTGAAATGCGATATTTGCCAAGAAAGCTTTGCAGATGAGTTTTTAAAAACTCACATACAGCAAGAGCATATCATTTCTATTGAAAGAGATCAAACTGAACAAGATCATATTATTTCTATTGATAAAGCTCAAGATGGCCAAGGACAAATCTAGCTTTCTGAAAGTTTGGAAATGAGACACTTTGGGAAAATTATGTAAATATTTCTAAGAACTGCAGTATAAAATACTATGGTTGAGTTGCAAATGATGAAAAACTTCATCAGATATGTTTTCTTTTTTAAATTATCTACTCAAGTGTAAATTATACAATTCTGTTTTGTTGCTTTAGTTTTGTTTTACTCCTGTAACTAGAATGATCTTTATAGCATGCATATTTACTGTGCTGATATTTTTCAAGATATCAAATATACAATCATTGCTACTCTTTGTTGAAAAAAAAAAACTATTCACCCCTATTTTACAGTTCTTTTATTATATATTTTCACAGAGTGGATAAACGATTGTGATTTTACCTACATTTAATGTTTTCAAAGAAAGCAGTTACTGAGGAAATTTTGTGTACAACAGTGGCACCCGGTAGCATAGATTCCAGCACCACATGACACCTTTCCCACAAATTCTGAATATATGTTTTATCACATCTCATTACCATTTTGAATTTCTTTCAAAAAGGCGTTCTTGTCAAATTTTGATAGAACGCATCGTTTTCGAGAAGAAATCAAAACAGTTTCCCAGCAGTTTTCTCTGTACTTACATTTTTATTATTCGTTTTCTATTATTTATATCAAAATTTGACAGGTACCCTTTTTTTGTGTATCAATTTACTCTGATAATTAGATAGTGATGGAAATACTCATAATATTTTTGGAGAAACAATAATGGGGTTGTGAATGGAGGGTCATGTGATTCCAGAATCTATGTCACTGGGTAATTCTGTTGTACCCTGAATTTTTGAGAATTTCTAAAATCAGAATCATTGGTCCACTTTGTGGAAAGATATAATTAAAAGAACTGTTTCATCAGCCAATACTTGAACACCATATATTTTGGTTAAAAGACATTTTCAAAGAAAAGTATTAAGTTTTCAGTTTCATTTTGTCAACACCAAATATACTATTATTATTCTCTATGTCACCACTTAGATTTTAGGACTAATATAGTGAAAATAATCAACTAAAAACTTCGTATGTAATTCCTAATGTTGAATGGATGGTGTAAATGAACAAAAGAAAGATCTATCAATACTTCTGAATATTTATTCAGACTGATGTTAACAATGTCAGTTTTTCATTTAGTTGCAGTTGAGTTTTGATTAACTGTGACAAACTGATCACCATCAGTAGATCTTTAACATTACTGTTAAACATTTCTGAAAACTGTTCATTACTCATATGTGGAACAGAGTTCACCAAATCCAGTAGAGATCTACCAATAGCATTGTTGGGTTTCACTCTGTTTGCCAAAACATCCTCCACATATCCTAATACTTGATCCAGCAGAGAACTCATTTTGCTCCCAGCTTCAGCAACCTGTGCCAAATCCATCATGGGGTTAACAGTTCTTGGTCTCCCTGTCCCAGCACTCATAGTCTTCTGACAAAGTTGTAGACCAAATACTTCTGGGTCATAGCATGTGATGTCTACTGGGATTGAGGTGAACATGCAGCCTTGTTTACCATTGGGCACCCCAAGGGAGACACAAACATAGGCTTTCAAACCCATTCTGCCATTTTGAAGGCTTGTATCCACAGTGACATGCACAGGGTTGTTGCATTCTCTTGAATAATATTCGTGAATAACAGAGCTGTGATTCGTAACTTCGTGTCCTGTTGCCCACCATCCAACGATGGCTTCATTGGAATTCACTCTCTTGTTCAACTCGTAGACATCCATTGCATAGGACAATTCTGCTTCAACTTGATCATCATATTCTTTATGAGGAACACAGAAGCAGTTTGTTACTTCTATGACACCTTTGTCTGCAGTACCTGTAATAAGAAAATATATTGTTTGAAATCAAGTTGATTATCACGTCTTCAAAATTCACACGCCTATATTTAGGTTATGTGACATATGTTTGAAAAATTACTTATTATTCAAATTGAATCGATAAAAAATTACTAACCAAGCAAAGTTCCTATAACTCGATGAGAATCTGCATTTCTTCTTTCATATGCATCGACAATTTGGAATAAAACGACCGGATGCACCTTAACTTGCAAGTTGAGAGCCATTTTGGATAGTGTAAAGTGTAAAGTTCAGTCAAAGAGGAGAATCCCTCTTCTGTGGTTCAGTTCACACACCAACTTGTTGCACATCTTAGATCGTAGGTATAGTTTATCCATAACAGATGGCGCTGAGTTTTTTTCAGATTCTCAACAAGTTTTCAAAGATTATCCCTCATGTATAAATCCACAGTTATATTATTAATCAGTGGTGGAGTTGGTTTCACTGAAATACTTCACTAACAATCAATTATGTCAACAAAAATTACTTTTGCCATCTATTGGATATTCTTTAGAAACCCCTACTAGTAGAAGCACCATAATTGTACCCATTTCACTAAGTTCTGCGCAAGCGTTACCGCTCTATTTGACATTTATCAAATTTCAATTGTACCAACTTTATAATTCAAATTGTTACTAGACTACATTCAAAAACTGGAAAAAACTTCGTTTTGTTTATTTAATCATTCGTTCAATAATTGAGGAAATTTACAATATTTTTATTGTTTTTCAGTTGAAATATTATGGACTCTCAAATAAATCTTCATTTTAGTATCGAATACTCAATCAACGGGCTAAAATTGTAGCTACCAATATGGGATTTTGGCTTCGATGGCTTCTACTAAAATGGTTTCGCGGCCAGTCGCCAGCAGTGAATATGCGTTGTTTTGTGGATATATCTATATCCGCAATGCAGGCCTGCCTGTGTATTACGAGCTAAAATTGTGTGCGGCCAAGATATTTCTGGATAAAACCTAGCTCAGTTTCAAAGGTGTGTACCGGCGATTTTTTCAAAAATGTTGAAGTCCCCTCCCCCGCCTTTTCTGTCTGTACCGAATGTTTATCGACGGCACCTCTTTTCCTGATTTATCGAATCAATTGATATGTGTAATGAGAATTTGACTATTATTCAACGATTTATTTATTAATTGCTCGGTTTAAAGGTGACCTTGTTAAGTATGGGAATTGTTTCAGTCATGAATGTTCTAAAATTACATCGGAGGAAAACACAACTTTCAAATTATTGGCCAAAGAGGTCATGAACCTACATTGTCAAATACTCTGGGATTATTGCAAAATACAAGTCGTATGAAAATGGTGTTTTAGGCGAAGGATAACCTCAAAATGGATAATACAAGCAGTGAAGATAGTTCATCTGACTATACTACTGAAAGCTCTGATGATGATGGTATGGAAACAGCACAAATAAATGGTGAAAAATTGCAGCTACCTCAAGGGCTATGCGAGAGACAAGATATCTTCAGAGAAATATTCTGTACTGAAACTTGGAACTCCTTATCTGATGAGAATAGGCAGCACCTACAGACTTTACTGCCTAATTTCCCTGAGAATGATGATGAAGAGAAAACTAAAACTTTGCAAAGACTTTTTGATTTTGATGTGTTCAGATTCAATAGCCCTTTAGTCAAATTTCATGATGACCTAAAAGCAGGCTACTTCAGGCCTGATATAGTAAGAATGCGAAGTATTATTAGAAAAACAGAGCATAGAGAAGCAAAATATAGACATAAGACTTTTAGAGAACAGCTCAAGCATGAAGTAATAGAATCTCAAAGTAGGTTATTATCGCAAATTAGGAATCTCCCTCCTGGTGTTGAACCAAGACAGACAAAGAGGAAATTGAATGTGGATTATGTATCACATAGGACTAAAAGAAGGTATTTTCAAATGATATCTTCAATCAGATCTAAAACTGATGATCCTGGCTGCTCCTCTGATGAGAATTATCCAGAAGGAGCTTCTCCTCCTATGTCTAGGAAACAGAAGCGACATTTAAACAGTATAAGAAATAGTTTGAGTAGTTCTAAAGATAAGTTTTTCAATTCTACCATGATAGCTAAATTGAATGGTTTCTCAATAGATTTAGAGAAATACATCACTCCATATCATAATCCTTTTTATGTGAATGATGAATCATACAGAAATATGATACGACAACATAAAATGCAGAAGCTTGAGTATCCTAAGGACCCTGAGTTGAATACAAAAGGTATAGTCTTGAGTGATATTGTACAAAGAACGCAGCTGCCTTACAATAAAACCTTACCAGTGATAGTAAAACATCATGTAGATAATAAGGTTGTAAATAAAAAGAAAGTCAAAAGGGAACATGTGAATCATAGGAGATCCCCAGAAAACTTGTATTTTGATAAAGGTAAAGTGATGTATGAACAAAGCTCCAACTCTGAATCTGACTCTGATTCAACTATAGATGCAGTAACTATCAATACTACTGCTAGTAGTAAATGCAAAGTTAGAGGTAAGCAAATGCTGACACCCAAAACAAAAGTTGTGGAAGTCAAAAAAGAAATTCCATCTCCTGAGCCTTTAAATATAAAACCCACAAATATAGTGAGCATACCAACCAGTTCTAAACCAGCTGCAATGACATCTATCAACAATATTAGCCAATATGGCAAGATAACCCCTGCTTGTGTGGAAGATTTAGATGGGATTGATGTAATGAGCATACCCATAGACTTAGATGACTCTGAAATTGATATTCTAGAGCTGAGCAATAAACCTGAGCTGATGCAAGATACACACTCTAACTTCTTCTCCCTCATAAGAGAGATAATTTGCTCTACAAGTGAACATCGCATGAACATGTATGCCCTACAGGAGAGGCTGAAAACCTGGCAAGAGAACCCAATCAGCCCCCTTAATGACTGGTATAGCTACACAGACAATTGGATAGGCATCCTACCCTCAGCAATTACGTTTCTGTGTGGTAATGCTTCTGAACAGCCTGAGGATTTTGTCCCCTACATGGAATATAAGTCTTCATTGGATGTTTATCAGTGGATAGGGGCAGGAAGGGACACAGATGCTCTGTTGAGCAGCATCTGCAGCTTTTGGCTGGAACATAGGTCAGAGAACAAGAATTCTCCATCTAAAGACTGTGAGATGGATATGGATATGTACACTGACAGATCCAACACACCTCCACCTCCTAGGTAAGTAGATGAATTTATTCCTATTTGTTCATAGGTCAATTTTTTTTCATTTTATTTCTCACAAAAACAATTTTCAGTTTTTTTGAATGGTTTTGTCTTAAATAAATACATATATAGATAGATATAGCTTCATTGAAAGAATTATGAATCATACAATGCACAAATACAATTAAGTGAAACAGCATCAGAGTAGTGATGTTGAGTTACTTTAGAACAAACATCTATATCTGTGAAGCTGAAAAAGTTTCAGTGAAGAAAATGAAAAAATTACATTTTGTCATGATGTTAAATAATACGTATGGGCGCTGAAGTTAAAAAATTGGATTTCACATTGGGAGACATATTAAAAA
The DNA here is from genome assembly GCA_963576655.1 of Gastrophysa polygoni. NCBI lineage: Eukaryota > Metazoa > Arthropoda > Insecta > Coleoptera > Chrysomelidae > Gastrophysa > Gastrophysa polygoni. Next base: position 11,415,456 of record OY755084.1, read on the forward strand.
AATGGAACTGCCATAATAATTTCAGTCGCAACGGTTTTTTTTGCTCTCATTGCATTGGCTTAGTACTGTATTTTCTATAATTTCTCACGGTGATGTATAATTATCAATTTTACTCAAATCTCCTAGGTGTCCTACTAACTGGACTGTTCGTAAAGCCAGTCCAGAGGAAGTGAAGGAGTTCAGGGAGCAAGAGAGGCGGCGCTACGATAACCCTCACAAAGCCTTTACCTACAGGTGCAACAATTATGAGTCTGTGGTGGGGCCCATCAAGGTGAGAGATGACTTAATATGGCCCGTTGATTTTTTTTTGGATTTAATGCATGTTTGTGATAATCATACAGATATACTATATCATACAGATGTACTATACTATACCCTAACTTAACATTACCCCCCATATTTGTTTTGAGGGTGCAATTTGAAAAACAAAAGTTAGGGGTGGTTTCTGCATGAACGATCTTATGGTCTCCTACGACACTTTTTTTCCCATTTTTTTTTTCTGCAAATAACTGAAATATCTGTTGGCCCAAAAGGTTTGTGACACCCGGTATATAATATTTTTTCCACTACTAACACTGAAATATTAGTGAGATTGTGGCAAGTTTTTCTCTCTTTTAATTGAACAACTTTCACACATATGAAAAAAGTAGTTATTACATGGAGATAATAATAATAATTGAGGAAAGTAATGGATTCTATCAGATTTCCAGAAGGATTTTTTTCTTATTACAGATTGCGTGTTCAGATTCCCATTTATTTTGATGCTCAGACCCTATCTCTTGTTGCTTATTATGCAGTTGGCTACCCCAGGAGGTCACTCGAAGTAGAGTGTATCAGTCTGTGCTTCGCTACTCAGTGGCATATCTTTGGGTTGTTACATTCCAAAAAATTCCATAAATTAACTTGAATTGATCTGAAAATTTGCAGGTTCTGTGTCGGATGATATCTTAGTACACCATTATTTTTTTTACATTCTTAGGTAAATCAACCAGTATATGTCACACTGACACCTGTGACTGGTGTCAGTGACCTGGTGGCTGTGAAAAATGAAACTGTTTTTTTTTTCAATTTTTTTAATTACTCAAAAATATTTATACCATGCCTATGGAAAAATCTTGATTTTTTTTCAGGGCATATATAATCCGTCCGTGGGCAACACCAAAGCGCGCGGACATACGATGCTCTCCGCCGACAGACCCAACTTCGTGACCATCCTGTCGCTAGTGCGGGACGCCGCTGCTCGTCTTCCGAATGGAGAAGGCACGAGAGCCGAGATCTGTGAGCTGCTAAAATCTTCGCAGTACATATCCGCTACGGCGACGGACAATTTGTTGCAATCGGTGGTGTCTGGTGCGTTGGACAGGATGCACACGCAGTGGGATCCGTGCGTCAAGTACGATCCGAAGAAGAAGATCTGGATTTATTTGCACAGGAACAGGACGGAGGAGGATTTTGAGAGGATACATCAGCATTATCAAGGTAGGGTGGTGTTGAGAATTTTATGGTGCATAGATACATATCCTTTATGGGTTCCTTGAAAAAACTCTTCCAGGTGTTACATATGGCAAATTTATGGGAAATGATTTTTTTTAACGATATCTTTACACTCGCAAGAGAATTGAATATTTTATATAGGTATATCTTATAGCTGAATACATTATGAAAAATTGCATATTGATTCCAGAAGAATAAACATAAAGCAATAGAAAAATAGCATATAGCAAAAGAAAAATAGGTAAAAGACTACAAAATATACTTTATTCAAGATATTCAACTTACTTACTTACTATGTAAATTTTTCGGCTATATACAAATTCTTAGCAATTGTTTCTTTTCATTACTCTTCTAGCAAGCACATGACATTTTATATAGAACTTCAACTGTATTTTGAACTTTTGGGGATTGAGATTTTCTGGTAATTTGTTGTAAAATTCCACTCCCTTGATGAGTAATGAGTTTTCACCATAACTAAGACGAAATCAAGGTGTATTCAAATTATTTTTATTTCTTGTGTCATGATCATGGAACTCACTTTTTTTGTGAATCTCATTTTTTATTTCTTCATCTTGAACTCGGAATCTAGAAATATTCCGAATTGTAACGCGGAATTTAGTAATATTCTGAGATTCAACTCAGAATTTTACAGAAAAATATTGGACTTTTATGCTTCTGTAGTTATGCCACAGTATCTTATAGAACTATAAGATAATATACTGTAGTCATGCATTGTATTTATATCTGATATTTAATGCTGCAATAGATATTCTATTCCATTCAATGTATTGCAGGAGTTAACAAAACCAAGAAAACAACGACGAAAAAATCCCCGGCGAAGCCGAAAGTCAAACAAGCAGCTGAAAAACCCCCAAAAACGGAACAATCCCAAACGGTTGTCGAGGCAATTCAAGAGCCGCCCGAGCTGCCCCAACCACTGCCGCCCCCGCTGTCTCTGCCCGATCCGCCCAAGCAGCAGCTAGCAAAACGGAACAGCCCTTTGCCCGGTTTGATCGCCACGGCCCCCGCGAAGAGCACTAGCCTGTTGCTGTGCAACAATTTGCCGAAGCCACAAGACGGTGGGCTGCCAAAAGGGGCGGCGTTGGACGAGCCGCCCCCGCTGGCGGTCGCTTCGTGCGGCCCCAGCGTGCAGCAACAGAAGGAGGATAAGGAGATCAACGAAGCCATCCACGCTATCATACAGAAAAGAGTGGCCAGTCCGACTGTCAAAGGCGGTGAGAGGAGGATTTTTGTTTTAATGTTGGCTTATGGGATTTCACTTTGTGTTTATGTGTATGCTCTTGTTACTGAATATTCCTTTGATTTATTTGTGTGTGCAATCATACTCTTGAAAGAGGTGAGAGGAACATTCCTACATTGATATATTAAATTTCACTGTAATTGTATGTGTATTTCTGTTATTGAATATTGTTTGTGCAAGCCAATCTAACTCTCAAAAGAGTTGATTAGAATATTTTTACATTGGTTTATTGGGGATATATTTCCTGTTCCTTCTATTTTTATATATGTCCGAATTTCATTTTCATTATGTGTTTGTCTGTATGTTTATTTGTTTCGTGCATTTTTTATTTTTTCGTCTTTTCATGCTTTTCCGACTGTCGGTGCGGTAAGGAGGATTTTTGTTTTTATGTTGGTTTATATTATTTCACTTTGTGTTCATGTGTATATTTTTGTTATTAAATATATTTTTTGTTTATTCGAGTGTTCGAGCCAATCTCACTCTCAGAATAGATGAGTGTTTTTGATTTGATTTCACTTTGATTTTTCATGTATATTAATTTTTCATGCATTTTTTTATTATTTTTTTTTGAAGCCGTCTGTCACAAATGCAGTATATTATACTGGTTTAGTCAATTTCACTTTATGTTTCTGTGTATGATTTTTGTATTTTTTTGTTGTATCTATTGTTTATTCGTTCGTTCAAGCAGTCAGATTTGTCGAATTGAATATAGCGGACGAAATTGTCTATTGTCTGTTCTTTACAAACTGGTAGAAGTGAAAGAATACAAAGAACCCCGTACCGATTTCTTTTTATATCCCCTAGAACTAACTTTCAAGTCTCTCGAACATATTTTTTGAGGTTCTTATTTTGATAACACCACAATTCAGAAATAAATCACTGGAAATCAACAAGATGATCCTTCTTAGGTAAGTTATTAGTATTCAGTCAGATAAATGTCATAAGGAACCTCCATAACTCAGATATAAATTCGGAAATCAATCTGAACGATTTCCAGATTGACATGCCATTGACTGACATTGATTGACATGACAGGAAAAACTCTTCGAAATTCATAAATTGTTTCTACTCGCTACTTACTTCCTCATCCCAAATTGCAGGTAAAAGTCTGGTGAAGATGCTGTCCCCCTCGCAAGGCAAGTCCCTCATCATCCCAGCGTCCAACCCCCAACTAATGAAACAGATCCAAGAGCAACGAGCCATCCCTGCCGCCAAACAAATGAACCAGGTGGTCACCCAGCAGCTGTTGCAGACGATTGCCGCCCAACAGAAACACAAGCAGCAGCAGCAGAACGCGAAAAACGTGACTTTAGGTACTGTATGAAATCATTAGCGGACAGTATTTCTATAGACAGGACTGAAAATTGCATAGCGTAAATTCCAATCCAAACGATTGATACACGCAGTTCCTACGGCCAACGGATATATTTTTTGACAGAATACATGAGAAAGAAACAAACACATTTGAAAAATGAATTATTTAAATGACGTGATAGTTTGAAACGAATATTTTTGATTTGGAAATCAAAAATATTTACCGCCGATAAAATTGAATTTTACAGGTACCGATGATCCGTCGCCGGTGCAGATAAAGCCTCAGGCTGCGCTGACGCAGGCGCAGCAGCAGCAGATCCTGCAGACCATCAAGCAGAAGATGATGCCCGGCTCGTCAGGCATACTTGCCGGGACGCAGCAACAAATCATCCTGAAGCAGAAGAGCGGCGTGTTTCAGGTGCAGAAGGCTGGAGCGCATGTAATCGGGCAGCACAAAGTGACGCTAGGTGAGCGATGTTTCTATTTCTCACTACCTGATCAGAGGACCGCTTTTAGAACTGCCACACATTCGTCACGATTTCTCCACAGATTCGTCACATGCTCGTTCACGAAGTCACAGGTACCCATCACACATTCAACGATCTGACCCTGTCGCATTCAATCAATAAAGCATACTTTATTGTCGAAGAAAACAACTCATCTTGACAAAAACCTAATACTAAGTGGATGAAAGTCAAATAATACAAGAACAAATACAGACATCAGACAAACATTCTTTCAGAAAAAGATAATGAGAAACTTCTTTTCAAATTCTTCCCTGAAAATATTTATGCATATCTGGTCCACAAAGTTAAAATTCGTGTAACGTTTTGTAGCATACTGTAACAATTTATGACAGTTATATTTTGCATTGTGTTATTTTCTGCTGCAGCCTGTAAATATTTGTGACAGAATGAATAATACATGGCAGATTCGTGACGGATGTGTGACTGTTGAAAAAATCTGTATTTGTACTGATTTTATCATTGTGTCACTATTTTATTAAAGGACCACAATTTCTTCGTATGAATGGATTTATGTTAATAATTACAGATGGTACAGCAAAGTCTATTTCATCTCAAGGCCCTCTAGTCGCCAAAGTTCTGACCAACGCAGCTGGCCAAGTTATCTCCTTAGAAAGTTTACTGAATCACCAAAAACAACAGGGTACACTAGCACAAGGTAATGTTTTTTCTTTTCTGGTATGATCAAGCAAAGAAACAATGAAGCGAACAAATTATAATATGATAATATTGAAAACAAAAAGAAATTTAATGTTGAAGTGATGATAATGCTCCAATTGAGCAATTGATTCAGCAAAATAATCCACAGCTTTCACAATATCAGTATTTATAACGTCTAATTGAAATTGAATTTAACTGGAATTGAAATTGAATCGAAATTGAATCAATATGGAATCGAAATCGAATCAAATCGAAATTGAATTCTAACTTCCAAATTTCCCGCCATCAGGTACGACCCTAAGAGTATCGGGCAAAAGCGGCCAACAGAACCTCATCCACTTGACGGGCGCCACTACCAAGTCCGGCGGCCTGACCCAGTTTGCGGTGGCGTCGCAGCACAGCGTGCTGACGCTGACAAACCAGCCGAAGTTGGTCGTCTCGACGGCCGCAGGCGGGGGCGGCGCGCCGACGGCGAGGCCGGTCGCGCGGGCGCACCCCAAGGCCGGGCAGCATCTCGTCAACGCCAAGCTGGTGCACGCCGCCGCCGCCGAGGGGCAGAAGAAGGTGGTGGCGGGTGTCCAGAGCACGGCGGTAACGATTCTCTTTTATCATCGTTATTGTTCACGATTATTCCAAGTTATGATGAAATTTTGTTTAGTTGCCTGGGAGTTTGAAAAATTGGTTGTCTAACCTCACTCACCTCAAATGCATGGATTCTGTTCGGCTTATGCTCCTACTGGTGTCACTGTCATTGTCATTGATGCTCCACATGCTATCATGTTATACGATTGCTATACGATGCTATCATGAATACTTTATCGAAACTTTTATCAACGAATATCTATAATTTCGTTGTTTTATCACGGCGCCTATACCTCTGACTACACTGACCAGATTCTGAAGTAACGCACATATATCAAGCTCCTCAAAAGCTGCTTTTCCATGTCGGCTCGCGAGGAGATCAGACCTTCCAAAGATAACATATTTCATTTTTTCGATTGAAATTAGCACAAAATGTCAATCCTAAACAGTTAATAATAATAATAATAAATCGACTTTATTCAACAAATGTACATACATTTGCACTGAATAGGTGAAGATTAGCTAAAGCTACTCTTGAACTCTTATCCTTTCAGTTTACAAAATAAAATGATATAGAAATAAAAAGAAAAGAAAAAAAAAGGAAGAGAAAATAGAAAGTACTGTTATACAAAATAAGAAAGAAGAAAGAAATTTAGCAATGCGCCAACAGTTATGTTTCTTCAATCTATAGCCTGCCCGTTTAGAAGGCGAAGTAACTAGGAGAACGAGGCATTACCGGACCTATATTCATATGAACTATTTCCCTTGAAGTTTGGCTACGTACTTGAATATCACCCAGTATATTCGTTTCTGTTAAATAACTCAATAACGGTTCAGGACATGGAGTTGCCAGTTTGACATTCTGTGGACAGCTTTATCAGATTTTTCATTAGTGTTCATCTGAGACACTAGGAGATGAATACGGTTTCGACAACTTCGAGTTCTAATTTGTAATTAGTATTCCCTATTGAAATATAGTATTTTGAACAATATGGGATTGAAGTGACCCACTTACCCGAGACTAATAGTATATAGTTGAGTAATTTAAAAAGGCCTTGTCAATGGCACAATATAATTTTACAAGTGATGACACTGACAACTTCTTTGTCAAATAAATGATGAATTGATGGTCTTTTCTAATGTATTAGTGATTAGGCTAGAATTTTCCTTTCAGTCCCTAGGGATTAAATGAAGCACTTCGTGTTTATAGGGACTTACTCATTTTAGTTCCGGAAATGCCATAAATGAATGGGGGTGTACACACCTATCGAATTTCCAACTGAAAGTTAACTTACATGCTTTATTTTCGAATTCAAATTACATCCCTATCCAAAAACCCATTCAATCTGGTGTCGTAATTATAATGATGTCGTTCCTCTTCATTTATTACCGCTAGACGCTAGACTCATGTCAAAGCTTCGTGACTTTTCTAGCCAGCCGTGCTCATACAATAGAGTATTGTTATATCTGTGAGAAACTATGAGTATGGCATACAAATATAGTCGAAACTCATGTTGTAATAAATGAGGATCATTAATTTTTAGTGGTTAATCTATCAGTTTATCTCTGTTTGTGCTACTATGAAAATCGCGAATTTTAATAATTATTCAAAAAACGTGGGAAGTACTTGGAGAAAAACAGATTGTGCCAGAAAGCTTGTTTGAATGAGTACTATCAAAATATGAAAGAAATTATTTTTGCTCAACATTCCCATTATGGCCCTGTTACCCATCCTTGTTTTCTGTCTGTTTCTGAGCAGTCTGCATAATAATATCTTCTAATCTGATATCCATCATCCACTAGTTTGCATCAATCACCCGTTCTGTTTCAGGGCAACAAAACAACGAAGGGCGTCGCCGTCCCGTTCTCGAAACCTTTGACGCTGAACGTGGCCGGCGCCGGCAGCGGGCTGCGCATGGTGAACGCTGCCAATTTGAACTTGAGCCATCTAGGCGGCAAGCCGGTCCTGGTGGCGGCGGGCGGCAAGGGCAGCCTGCAGGGCCAGAACGTCATCCTGCAGAACGCCAACGTGGCGACGGCGACGAAGGGCAACAGCCTGCAGCAGCAGCAGCAACAGACGGTGGTCACGAACAGCGTCAACATTATCAATCAGCCCAATATCGTGTTCGGGTGAGTTCGGGATACTGTGAGGGGCCGATATATATTTTTTTCTCGAGCTAATTATGGAGTTGGGAAAACGAAGCGACAAGGAAGAGAACTAACTTCATTTCCCATCTTCTTGTAACAATAACTTTATCATGAGAACAATTTATTACGTTAAAATAAATACATGGAAATGAAATCGGATACCGCTCACTCTGATGAAATAAGGTGGTGAGACGACTCCTTTGCCATCTAATTTATTTGGTCAAAACTCCAATGTACATACAATCTGCTGGATAACACGATGTTCCTCGAACATTATAGGTTTCCCTTTCGTATTGTCCACAAATAAAAAAAAAACAATCAGTATCGAGTAGTCAGTTTTCTTAAAAACTTTGATTCAGAAATAGTAGTGCTGAGTACATTTGAAAGACAAAAATACATTCATTTCTGACCGGGATATTATAAGCTTATATCGTTTACGCTATCACTCACACCTTTCACAAGTAAAAATGAAAAAAGAAATTCTTTTAAATATTTATATATATATATATATGTACTGTGCTGAAACAGCTGTGTAGTATACAGGGTGAGTCAAAAATGTGTACCGAGCTTCCTGGGGGTGATAGAACATTGAAAAATAAGTGTAGTTTGATGATTAAACTCATGGCCCAAAATGCATATTAAGGGAGATAAATCCTTCCAAAGTTGATAAAATTAAAATAGTTTCTCCGCATAACTTCTGAACGATGAAAGCCACCTGATTGAAATTTTGTGCATGAATGTATGTTGTCAAAATACATTTTTTCGTCACACTTCCACATTTCTGATATTGTTATAAAGGGTGTTTTCAGAGGGTGAATCATGATTTTTTGTAGAAAACTTTTTTCCCTGTATTATTTTCGGTGAAAAAACAGGAGCATTCGATGGTGCGAAGAAAATTACATGAAATAGGTACTCTTATTCAAATACAAAAAATTGAGCCGTTCGTGAGATATTTGAGTTTTTGTAGTTACATGATATCAGCAGATTGATTTTATTTATCGCGATATTCATCGGTAACAATATTTTAGCAGGCCATGATGAATAATTTTGTTCTCAATTTTGACGTTCATGTCATCAACATTCGAGTCAACATTGTTGTAGTCGATTTGTTCGTGTGGTTTTTCTGTGTCATTCATCACTGCGATTATCAACTGAGATTTTAAGAAATATGGCAGGTTATTCGTTCTCTGAACGAACTGATATGCTTCTAATGCTTGGCGAGTGCTTCGGAAATGCAAATGCTGCTGAAATATCGTTATACCGATGAATCTCGCGATGAATAAAATCAATCTGCTGATATCATGTAACTACAAAAACTCAAATATCTCACGAACAATTATCAGAAATGTGGAAGTGTGACGAAAAAATGTATTTTGACAACATACATTCATGCACAAAATTTCAATCAGGTGGCTTTCATCGTTCAGAAGTTATGCGGAGAAATTATTTTAATTTTATCAACTTTGGCAGGATATATCTCCCTTAATATGCATTTTGGGCCATGAGTTTAATCATCAAACTACACTTATTTTTCAATGTTCTATCACCCCCAGGAAGCTCGGTACACATTTTCGACTCACCCTGTATATGAACATACGATATCAATTTCTATTATGTGACCAAGTTTTTCTACCTCGTATATATATATATATATATATATATATATATATATATATATAAATAGTATAAAGAAAAATACAAGTCAAGTGTCACTCATGTCATTTATTCTGGTCGTATCAATGGTTGTATATGTTCTGTTTCATGTATAAATGATTTGTTTCTTTCAAAATAGCTACCTGACGTCAGGCAACCCACAATGCATTTCTCGTATCGCGAACTGCAGTTTTTTGCCGCGCTCCTTATCAGGTACCACTTTTTACATTGACGATCATTTGAAGCCTTGAATCTCTTTTGGTTATATGTATCAGAACTGATCGGATTGATTGATTTTTGAGGGATTGAAATGCTGAACCATTAACGAATTACGATTGCATATGCATTTGTTAAATGAATATTTCAGATTGGTGTTTGGTAACTTTTAGGTAAGTGTTGAAATGATAATTGTTCTGTAAATTTCTTGCATAGTTGGAAATTAACACGTGCTTCTGAGCGAAAATTGAACTGTATGATTAATTCTACAATGCCGGAAAGTTACATTCATTCCTAATGTATGCCAACTTTTTAGTTCCTCACACTCATCGCTCTCGCATCACATTTGGGCTGCACATCTTGTTGCCATAAGAATAAAGACTGCTTTTGGGATTTCTTGATTTTTTTCCGACTGGCTAACTTGTGGGGATCGAATGCTGGATGCAGAAAAGCAATAATCCACACTAATATAAAATATATTTCGACATGAATTGAACATACACACACTACGATGATAAAGCAACAGTACACGATAATGTCTCTAGACCGACTGCCTTGGTAGCTGCTCTGGTTTCGCTACCTGCGCCCTGTCGGCAAGCTGTCCGAAAGGTGGATAGGAATTCCAACATTACAGTGGCGGAGTCGCCACATTACCCCCCCGCGGAGTAGAGTGCGCTGCGGTTCACGTGGTGAGGCGCGCCGGAAAGTGTACGCGGCGCCCAGAGCGGGTGACGCGAGGGGCAGGAGCAACTTCCGGAGGCGGTGCAGGGACGGTGGCGGCTGGTGCAGGGACGATGGCGGTTGGTGCCGGGACGGTGGCAGCTGGAGTTGTCTCGGGCAATGTTGGGGGCGAGAGAAGGTGGGCTGGCTTGAGTCGGTCCAAGGAGACTGTCACCTGCTTGTCGCGTATTAGTAGCCGATAAGTTTTAGGTCCACGGTCCAGTACGGGGTACGGTCCGGTATATAGAGGCTCCAAAGATGCTCGTACGGCGTCCTGGCGCACAAAAACGTGCGAAGCGTTGGGAAGTTCGCTGTGCACGAAAACGTTCGGCGATGCATGGCGCGATGTGGGTACCGGGCGGAGCGTAGCGAAGTGGCGTCTGAGTTGAGACACGAAATCCGGGTACGCGGGTGGACTCTGCAGCGGCGGCGTCAGCAGTTCGCCAGGGAGGCGGAGTGGCTCCCCGTACACGAGGTCGGCGACAGAGGCGTGAAGGTCAGGACGAAAAGCGCTGCGTAATCCGAGAAGGACCACGGGAAGAGCGTCTATCCACTTATCATCGGCGTGGCACATGAGTGCTGCTTTCAGAGGCCGATGAAGGCGTTCGACCAGGCCGTTGGCCTGAGGGTGGTAGGCTGTTGTGTGCGTGAGCCGTACGCCGGTGAGGGTTGCCAGGGCGCGAAACAAGTGGGACTCAAACTGACGTCCCCTGTCGGTGGTGACTTGAACTGGACACCCAAAACGCGCGATCCACATCGCGAAGAAAGCTCTGGCGACGGTCTCGGCAGTGATATCGGCGAGAGGCGTAACTTCTGGCCACCGCGAAAAACGGTCGACGGCCGTGAGGCAATATCTGAATCCTCCCGCGTGAGGTAGGGGACCGATGAGATCGATATGCACGTGAGTGAAACGAGCAGGAGGGGCTGCGAAGGTGCCCAGAGGCGTAGCCACGTGACGAGTAACTTTGCAGCGTTGGCACTGTTCGCAAGCTTTCGCCCACTCACGGCAATCCTTGCGCAATCCATGCCAGACGAAGCGGTCGGCGACTAGCTGAGCCGAGGCGTTGCGGCCGGGATGACTCAGAGAATGTAGCGCGGTGAAGGCTGCCTGGCGGAAGGGCGCTGTGAGACAAGGTCGTGGACGGTCACCAGCGGTGTCGCAGTAAATGGAGACGTTCAAGCCGGGGACGGGACGGCGTGCGAGCCTCAGAACCGAAGTAGGCGAACGCAGGTGGTCTGTGAGTTCCGGATCAGTGTTCTGAGATTCGGCGAGAGCTGCGTAGTCCAGGGGCGAAGAGATAGCCGCGGTGCGCGACATGGCGTCGGCAACGACGTTGTCTGCCCCGGAAACATGGCGAATATCCGTAAAAAATTGGCTGATATAATCCAGATAGCGGAGTTGCCGAGGTGAACAGGCATCCAACTTCTGTTTGAATGAAAAGATCTGCAGAGACGTGGTGTCCCAAGAATGATAACGAGGGCACTCCGAAGAGGCATTTGGCTTGGTTGATGAGGACGCCATGTTCGGACAACCGCTGGAACACGACACGGAGGTGTTCTTCATGTTCTGCAGGAGATCGGGACGCGATGAGCACGTCATCGATGTGACATGTACAGAATGGTAATCCGGTGAGGACTTGATCCATGAACCTCTGGAAAGTCTGGCCGGCGTTACGTAGGCCGAATGGCATGAATAAAAATTCGAAGAGGCCGAAGGGCGTGATGATCGCGGTTTTAGGAACATCTTCTGGCGCAACAGGTATCTGGAGATAGGCCTTGACTAAATCCAGTTTTGAAAAGATCGTGGATCCAGTCAGGAAGGCGTTGAAATCGGCGACGTTATGCACCGGGTAGCAGTCGGGAACTGTGCGGGCGTTTAGTGCTCGATAGTCGCCGCAGGGTCGCCAACCGTCCGGTTTAGGAACCATGTGAAGCGGTGAAGCCCAACAGCTAGAAGATGGCCGCGCGATGCCAGCACGGACCATGTCGTCGAATTCGGCGCGTGCGATCCGGAGTCTGTCGGGTGGAAGGCGCCGTGCCCGTGAGGCGACGGGAGGTCCGGGCGTCACGTTGATGTAATGCTGAGTGGCATGGCGGGGCGTATGTGGTACTCCGCGAGGACGAGTGAGATCGGGGAACTCAGCGAGTATGGTTGAAAATGGTCCATCGCTGGTAATTGTCTTCACGCTGGACTGGAGCGTGGTTCCAGTCATGCCTGTAGCGGCGAGGGAGGTAACGTTGTCAACCAGGCGGGAGCGCCGAATGTCGACGAGAAGGTCGTAAAATGACAAAAAATCGACGCCGATGATGGGTTTCTCGACGTCGGCGATGACGAAACGCCACGAAAAATCACGGCGTAACCCTAAGTCAAGGTGAAGCACCATTGCGCTGTAGGTGGCGATGGTAGTGCCGTTGGCAGCCATGAGCTCGTACGACGTTCTTGTTGGTCTTCCAGGTACTCGCGATCGTGGGAAAACGCACAAATCTGAACCAGTGTCGATCAGGAATTGTATGCGCGACTTGCGGTCCGAAACGTGAAGGCGGCGCGGAGAAACGGAGCAGCCACTGCATGCCATCATTGACTGCTGCCTTGTAGATTTGCTGTCGGTACGCGGGCGACTTTGCGAACGACTGCGTGAACGACTTTGCGAACGGTTGGAGCGAGTACTTTCGCGGCGCTCGGGTGATCGAAAACGGGTGCTGAGAGCGGCTACCTGCCGGGAGAGCTCTGCTACTTGTTGCGCTAAATTCTGTGGCGTGGAGGCAGGGATGGCGGCGACGACACGTGGCACGGCGGATACCTCGTACACCTTGTCAGCGAGGCGCGCAACTTGTTCGATCGGAGCGTCTGCTTGAGTTGCGATGATCGCCTGGAGTTGGGATGGAAGGCGGTCGGTCCACAAAGTTCGTAGAAGGGCCTCTGGAATGTCACTGGAATCAGCCAGGCCACGGAGGTGTCGAAGAAACTGGGACGGTGTCCTGTCTCCGAGCTCTTCCTGTGACAACACCTGGCGTACGCGTTGTTCTGCTGTTTTCGAAAAACGCGTAATGAGCTCTTGTTTGAGTTTGCCATACCTGTTCGTGACTGGTGGATTCATTATGATGTCCTTAACTTCTGTCGCGTACGTATTGTCTAGTTGAGACGTAACGTGGCTGTATTTCGTGTGGTCTTGAGTAATCCCTGCTAGCTGAAACTGGGACTCTACTTGAGCGAACCACAAGGCAGGGTCACTAGGCCAGAAGTGTGGCAGTTTGGGGGACACCCTGTAGATAGCATCGGTGCCTACAGTCGTGGCAGCAGCAGGTGGAGCGTTGCGGCCCAAAACGGCGTGGGCGGCGGCTGATTGAACGGCGGGATCGGCAATTGGGCCCGGTAGCCGTAATAGACGCTCATATTCGCTTTGAACTAACGCGAGTTGTTGAACGAACCGTTCTTCCTGCTGTTGAAGTTGAGTCTGGAACATCTGTTGTAGTTGCTCGAACTTCTGTTGTGGTTGCAGCGGGGGTGCTCGTGGAGGAAGCTGTGTTTCAGCTTCTTGTACGGGTAGATGCGGGTCTGATGAGGCCGCTTGAGTACCCGGAGGATGGTTAGGGTCATCCATTTTCGAGAATACACGCGAAAGAACTCTGAAACCGGAGGTAATTCACGAAAGTTTATCACTTATGCGCAACACAAAGCGAAAACGAGACAGTAGACGAAACTCGTGGCTACAATTCGTCGAAAAAATCACGTCGGGGTCACCACTGTGGGGATCGAATGCTGGATGCAGAAAAGCAATAATCCACACTAATATAAAATATATTTCGACATGAATTGAACATACACACACTACGATGATAAAGCAACAGTACACGATAATGTCTCTAGACCGACTGCCTTGGTAGCTGCTCTGGTTTCGCTACCTGCGCCCTGTCGGCAAGCTGTCCGAAAGGTGGATAGGAATTCCAACATTACAGTGGCGGAGTCGCCACAAACTCTAACCCCTGTATCAGTACAGTACTCATATATATACATATATACATATATATGTGTGTGTACATTTATGGATTGAAAACGCTCAAGACCAGTTCAAGTACATGATAAAATGACCACCTGATCTCCGGCGTTTTCCAATATTAGTACTTTTCGTGATATAATTTTGATTTTGTGTATTTCATTCTCTGTTTGTACTCTGTGATTAATAATGACCTTTTATTATTACACAATTACTACCGAACCTACGGAAAAACATAAAAAATACCTTACCAATTCTTGAAAATATACCAAAAATAGAGTTTCAGTAGCATCTTTTGGCATAACATTTTTCCGTGTCAGCCACGCCAAATATATCGTGTATTCCTTTTGGTATATGGCTTCAATTGTCGATAGAATTAATGATTCTCTTGCTTTTTCAGCTTTTTACAAAATATCCTCCATCGTATTTGGGGTAGAAAGCACATTTTTAACCAAAAACACAGCTTGATAACAAAGTTCTGTTTATAAAAAGTAACATAGCAACCACAAAACTGAAAATGAACAAAATATTATTGAAATTGGTCAGAAATAAAATTATCAATGTATCACGGAAAATCAATGAGCCCTGATAACCACAAGCAATCGGGCAATTCCATTGTTACATAAATAAATCGAAAAGTCTAAAACATTTCGATTGAATCCGACTGATCGTAATTCTACCCGCCAGGCAACAAGTGAAGATGCAGCAGCAGCAGCCGCAGCATCAACAAGTGGTGTTCGCCCCGTCGAAGAGCGGCGCGGGGCAGCCTCTGTCCTCGGCGGGCGGCCTCGGGCAGGCGATCTCGCAGGGGCACATCGTGCTGGGCGGACAGGCGGTGCGGCTGCACGCGGGCGGAGGGCAGCGGCTGGTGCTGTCGAGCCAGGGCCAGAGCGGCCAGATACTGGCGCAGCAGATCTTGCTGCCCGCCGGCTTCCAGGGCACGGCAATCAACATCAAGGCGTTGCAGGGGGTGAAGGTGATACCGATTGCGCAGGCGGCCGCCCAAGGGAAAGGTGGGTGGAATCCCAAATCATATACGCTGTATCGTTCAAGAAAAAATACTATCGATATAACTCCTAGTTTAAACTTGTCTACATAACGTAAAAATATAAAAGATGTTCGAAAACCAAACATTGAAACGATACAATAAGGTAGAGGTTACATATAACAATGAGACAAACAATAGGAAAATGCATTAAAATTACAAATTATTGAAACGAATTATTGTCAAATTATTGCCATTTGAATTATAGTAAGCTTTAGGGAGAACCAAATTTCTCCTGGCTCTCCTGAATCTCTTATCATCATATACTTCAAATCAACTAAATTATCATATATGAGTGAATTGTTCCGTTGTTGGTAACTTCTTCTTTCGTCACTATGAAAAAACAGGCTTTTATAGACCAAAGTGTGTGATTATTGATACGCCTATGTCCATAAAAGCGAATTTCCCCCCGTAATGCATGAATTATTTAGTACTGGACCGTTTTATAAAGCGAATTTTCTTTAGTTTTTCTTGAATATACTTCTTCAGTGAGGCGGTTTATTTGGAAACAATAAATTTGTCAATTAAGTTCAAACAGTTTTTTTTGTTATGTTAGGAAGCAGATGAACGATCTTAAATTTCATCAGAAATGTTTTTATCACTTAAACCTTAAACTGTTCTGTATACATATATCCTGTTACGGTGGCATATTTCCAGCCACCTTAACCTTTTTAATGAAATTGTTATCACAATCTGCATTGGCCAGGATATGTACAGCTGTACAAAAAATATTCATATTTCCTTTGTGACATTCCCGTATCACTGACATTTTATGACTTTGGAAAAACGTGTGAAAAAAGTGTTGTTGGTATTTTGTTTGTGAAATTCCTTTTTCTAATGACATCTACCCCAGAATGTCATTGCGCTTGAAATTTCAGATACCTTTTACGTTCATTTTACGAACCTATAAAAAAATATTTTTTTCAGGGATTCAGGGCAGACAAGTTCTGGCGCGAGTTATGAACCCGAGCTTGGTGAAAACTACGACGCAAGCGACGAATATTACGGAGAAAGTGAAAGAAGTTACTTTGCAGTCCCGCGGAGGGGAATGAGATTAGGATTATGTTTGAGTTTTCTTGTAAATATTGTTGATGAATTTGTGTTTGTGTCGAATGAAATGTGGGTTCTATCATTTATTTGTGATTAAGTGACTGTTGATTATGTAAATAACTGTCCTTTTAATTTGAACGATGTATAAAGTGATCATTTTTAAGACTTTTTATTCCAGTATTTATGTGTATTAACAACTTTTTTTATAAACGATATCTGATGACTATCACTTTCATTTTTGAATTGAGTGTACGCTTAACTGTGCGAAGTTTAAGATTATATGAATTTTCAGTTGGAAAGTTTCGATTATTTTTTTCAAAGCGAACTTTAATTTGGATATTTTGACCTAAAATCGACTTTTACTACAAAATTTCAGATACCTGTTCAACGAATAAAGATCAACCTGTATGCAAGAATACGGTTCACTACTTTTTCTTTATTTATCGTACCTGAATATAAACTATACTATATAATATGTAGGCCACAGTTAAATTCACTTCGCTGGCCCTCCTACAATCTTGATATACAGCTACCTAGGAAGATCTTTTGACAATGAAAAGCAACTCTGCTTTTCCAACTCGTCCAAAGTTTTTTCGATTCCAAATGAAATTTTCTAAAAGAATCGGATGTATATAGAGTCGTTTTGAGGTAATTCATTCCCCATTTATGTTTAAGTTAACATTCGGAGACTGTCGTTGAATACTTGAATACAAAATGAATGAACACCCAAAAACCACAATAATATTTAGAATAGCCTAAATACGTATTCCTGCAACTAAGTTGCCATCTTTGGTAGACCTGAGAAGTGAAAAAAGGTAGCGACTCCTTAGTTAATAGAAATTACCACCGAGAGTGGTTGTTGGTTATTATTATGATGAATGAAAATACTTTCCAAACTATCGATGCATTCAAACTATGCATTGAAGTGTTTGAAAAAGTTCTCAAATGTATAGATTAACCTTGATCTTTCTTCAAACCCTAAAATCGAGTTTGTATAGGGCCTTCAATTTGGCAGAATAGAGTTCATACAACTTTTCAGCCTATGAAACTAGAAGTTTTGATGAATTTCCGTAGTTTGTGTTCAATTATTCTTTATCTCATTGTCGAGATCTCAAGAATTAGTATAGATACAGACGAACTTACTTCAGATTCATGTTCGGCATGTCGAGAAGATGTATAGAAGCCTAATTCACGAAAGAAAATATTCAGAAGCTTGGGATTTTCTGCATGAATTGAAATAAGTTGTTTCCAACTGTCAATAAATTTTATTGCAAAATATACACATCATTGCATATCAACAAAGTGAATAATACAGACTATACACTATATACTCTCACTATATACTTATTGTATTCATACATTTGCCATATCAATATCAGTGTTGTGAATATTTTTTTTTTAAATTTTCAGCAGGTTTCAGTTAACAAGTGAAATTATATTTAATTACTTTGGAGGCACGTTAATCATTCTAATTTATTTAGATCTCTCAAATTAGAGTAGTAATCTTATCGAGAAAAACATATATTTATATCGTATCGTGAAAAGAAATATAAAAAGATAGGGATTTTTAGAATATTTCCTAGCAAACACATACAGGGTGTTTCGGGGAAACGTTCCAATGGCATGTACTGGCAATAACAGTGTATAATTATACACTTTTATATTATTATTTTGATTATGAATTATTAATTAGGAGTATAATCAAAGTAATATTGGAGATGCTTGGCAAGTGATGAAATGATTGAAAGGTCAAATACCTGTGGTGTAACTAGCCCAACGTTCGTGGTAAGAAAAGTAGCCCAAATTTGAGGATTTGTTAACAGTTTAGTGATATTTTCTGATGATGTTTAATTAAATAAAAGTTGCATACTCAAAGAGAAGCTGTTTCGATACGCATTTGGGAATTATAATGACTTCATTGTGGAATAGTAAATCATTATCTATGATACAAGAATCGAAAGTGCCATTCTATTTTGTGAGTATGGGAAGGTTAAGGAACAAGTTCAGAGAGTGCATGGATATGGACAGTCTCTGCTGAATATCATAAAAATGAATAAGATAAATATGAATCAGCTTAGATGGGATATAAACCTATGTAACAAAAATAATTGAAAAAATCTATTGAATTCCACCTCAAAATGAAAAATATGAAATAAAATATGTAATAGATTAAGATGGTGATAGATTAGACAAAACCTAATGCATATCAAAGTATTTGAAATGAGCTGTTTATTACCAACCATAAATAATAAGACGTTTGAGAATCATAATTATTTTGTAGGACCGCTGCGAATAAAACGGAAATATAATTTATAATTGATGCCATTTCCTTGTGGAATATATGCTATTCTTGATTTTAGTGTCAAAAGTGATTCGAAAGCGCGACGTTCAACCGTCCATTTACAATCTATCTATCTATGAATCAAATTCTTAATTGTCAATAACAGTAGTACAAAAAATCATTATTTATAGGATGTTTTTTCTCAATTACACCTAGAAATATCTACCGGAAACACCATGTATTTTTTCAATAAATTATTGAATAATATTATTGTTGGTTCTTGGAATGGTTATTAATACATTTTCGAGTTTATACCTCAATCTTCGTCCCCATCCTTCACCATTTAGAATATATTTCAATAACCATTCAAGATTCAAAGAAAAATTTGGAAATTTCAATCAGTAGCGACCTGCCAAAATAGAAAGTCTGTTTGCATCCGTTTTATATCGAGGAATCAGAGGCTCCTTATCTTAGTTCCGTATGGGCAAAAAGAATGATCCGATTTCCTGTATCAGAATTTCTTTCGAAAAAACTCTAGAGCGAATTCTGATTGAGTAAATGCTCCTCCTCGTTGGACTTCCATCCCTGCCTCCAAGTAATATAGGACGCTATTGACACCAAGAGGGATCCGATGGCGATCAGGCCGTAGCCGGTGTACTGGCCAGCGGCCGGCAGCACCAGCAGCAGTTTGACTTTGCTCGCCAATGATTCGTCCAGCTCTGCGCTCTGCTCGAACCAAAAGGCGGGCATCAGTCTGTCGCCCACGTTCTCCAACAACCTGCAGAATCGTTTGTAGGTAGAATGAACTCAGTCAGAGAAGTGCATGGTGATTCATCATAAATGTCCCCCCCTCGTAAATTTGTTTTTTTTTTCCTTCTTCATTTCACACATACATTTGAATATAAAGGGTCTAAATGAACGATCTATAGGGTAGTAGTAGACTTTTTAATGTGGAACACCATGAATTTTTCTTCAGTGCATTGAAGATACAACAAAATTTCTAGGTGTCTATATTGATGAACATCTTTTATGGACAAAACATATAGATCATTTAAAAAAGAAATTGAGTCTCATCATGGGAGTCATATTCAAAATTCGAAATTATTTTGCTTTTTTTGGCCGAACTTACAATATTTGATATCTGTCTGGGGAAGCACAAATATTTCAAGTTTGAAACCACCCACTCATGAGATCACTGTAAACGTAAAACCAACAGTAAATTTATACAAACCTAGAAATCTTCTAAATTTGAATATGAACTCAAGATATGTTGCTTCATTATTAAATTATCAAACATAGCTTTTACTAAAGTCAATACAGTCCAGAATTATAGCACTAGACAATTGAATTCTCTGATAGCAAATTCTTTCAGTTCGAATATTGGTAAATCGGTATTCCATGATGGAATAATTTTATACAACTCGTTACCGAGTCAGCTCAAAAATATACAGGATACAAAATGATTCAAAACTAATCTCAAGAAATGTAAAACTGTTAATGTGATGTAAATGGATCATAATTAAATTGAATATGAATTAAAATGAAATATCAGTGAACCGTCTCTAAGCCTAGTATGACAATTATTATAATCTCTAACCGATTGTGGAAAATAATGGTGTGCTGACCTGTTCTAAGGTAGATGATTACATGTAATTATTACAATTACTTCTCAATAGACCGAGCGGAAGACGCCTATGACTACTTATAAATGACTTCGGGGCGAATAGAAATGAAATGACATCAACTTATTACCCAGCGCATAAAACACTACCAATGATTCATCGCCGGCCCTCTCATGTTTGAGAAAAACTAATAACACAAACGAGCGGACCTCAATATGTGCCCAATACTTTGCAAGATTGTCGCTACTATCCAGTTAACGTGTTAAATTTACGCTCTAATATCTCGAAGGGTGAGTCCCTGAAGTCATTGACTCGCCATATCTCTTGCTTAGGGCTGATGGGCTTCACCTCGCGACTTTTCAATACTGATTCACTCTTTTAGTTGATACGGGAATGCTATTTGACTGATCTGATTTACTAGCTTTTCGAAGGCAACAGGATGTTTATGATGCGCGAATATCGACGACGCATCTTGAACATCCGATTTCCTGTGGCCTAGCTCGAGGATACAATATACAGGGTCCCGAAAATACCTGACAAACTTTAAGGGGTGATAAGGGACATCGAAACAAGCATTTTTGTATACATAAACATAATGAGCCGCTTGGGCTGTAGAGCAAAAAACTATTTGAATCATACGCAAATGATTAATTAAGTTTTTCACTCGGTTTTTCATTTAGTTGACCACGAGCTGCAAAAACATTTAAAAAATTGCTACCTCGCCCGCGCGTTCTCCTGATCTCAACACTCTAGATTTTTTCTTTGGGGTTATCTGAGATATTCAGTCTATAAAACACCTGTTCGTAATGAGGAAGATCTGTTGCGAGCTGTACCCATGTAGAAGCTATTCCTGAAATATTCCAGAGATGTAATATTTGCGCAGTAGAATAAGTACCAAACAGTTTTTGCTCTACAGCTCAAACCGCTCCTTTGCGGACATATGTTTATATAAACAAAAATACTTGTTTTGAAGTCCTCTATCCTCCATAAAGTATGTCGGTATTTTTTAGGGACACCCTGTACAAACACACTCAGGTCAGATGACCTGTAGTTTCAATTGAAAACGCCTGACCGATAGTTGAATTTCGAAATATTAGTTTCGTGAACAGTTGTTGATTAATATGTCTCCTTGTAAACTTCTTCCTCGCAAAAGAATGTTCAGGATTGAAAATCTTCGTAAATAAAGTAAAAAATTTCGCCAAACGGACAGTTGTTTTTGCTAGCTTCTACAACGCGTGTACGTATCAAAGTTTAGGAATGTTTTCTTTCGTGAAGTTAGATAAGTTCACCAACCGATTTTGCTCAACACGACAAATTTTGGATTACATACGAAGTTTGGTGTGCCCAAATCTATGACATGTGATCCAGAGCTAGAAAGTGACAACGTTTGGAATCAAATTTGACGTAAATTAGCCGTACCCAGTTACGCACATACATACGTATAATAATTGTGATGTATTTTTCATTTCCTTTCTGTTATTATATATTTTCTTTAATTTCTCTCGGTTTACACTTCGTTTGGTGGGAGCAACCCACTGAATGAATATTTGTTTCCTCAAATCACCCTTTATATTCCATCGATAATAATGTCGAATAGATGAACTCACGTTATTCCCTCGATCTGCTCCACGTGTAGATTGAGTTGAAACGAGGCTCGAACTCTCAAAGGCAATCCGGTTTGTGGTTCTAAGGCTAAAAACATTTCGTGCTTACTAGCGATCGGCTTTAGGCCGACTATATTTTTCAGATAATACGGATCCGCATTGTAGAAATGAGGAAACGATATGAGTGCTGGAGCTCCAAATCTGAAACATATTCAAAATAATCCTCAATTAGTTACAGTGGTAATCATGAAATGATACAAAAAGCAAGACAAATAACATGAAATTGTTTGGAATAGAGGTTTTCATTTTTAGCAAAAGCGCAGCTAGAATTTGATATTAGGAGAATTTCCAAGAAGGGTGTTCAATATTAAGAAAAATGAGTTCCTTATTAGAACCGAAATTATTTGAACTAACCGAATTAGACCGGTTTGTTTCTATATTTCTGCCAAAAGTTTTCGCATTGAAATTAATCGGGATAATTATACATATATATTATATCACAAGACCAATGAATTCAATCGATTGAACTATCAAAATATTTTGAGCATAATTTTGCTTGCTTTTGCTTTCGGAAACACTCGACCGCTTCGCAGTCCCATTAAATTGTTGTGCATTCAACTATGTGCCAAAACGCACAATCATGCAAAAAATATTAGGTTTGTTCAATCCACTTAAATTCATAGGTCGAGTGGTATGGATAGATTGATTATTTGTTGAATACGTTTTATGCTTTAAACTGTAGCCAAGAATTCTAAGAATTAGTGATAAACGACAAAGCAAAAAGGAAAAAAAATTAACTGCGGTTAATCTGTTCTTGGGATTTGATCATTTCTCTAAACAGATATTTAAATCATTGTTGTGTCTGGTTGGCTTATTTCAACGGGGGAAATAGGTAATCAAAAGATTTTTTTGTTCCACACTTCTGACTCTGGCACTTGTTTTTTCTTCATGACTCATACGGAGTGAGTATTTGCTTGAAATGTAATAGTTGAGATTGTAAATGCTCATGCGGAGCAAAACAATGTGGAAAAATCTCCGTGTGGTTTTAATTATGAGATAGATGGATAGATATCCTTTACCATTCCTTTAAAAAAGACATGCCATGTCGAATGATGAATAACAAATATAATGAGCTCCATCATTATCACAGTTAGAACAATCAGTTACAGTCACAACATTCAAATAACAACAATAGTATGCTTTTCCAAAAAGCAGTTTGGATAATAGTCAAATATCCACTGAATTATCTTAAAAAAGCTATCTATGTTGATTGACTATTGAAAAAATAATGGAATTAGTTCGTTTTTTATGATCAGGAAAATGCACTGAATAACACAAAACATCTTTCCTATCAAGTCGGAAAAATTGCACTGGAATACGAAAGCGCTGAAGTGCAAACAAAACTTATTTTTTTCAACTTCATATTTCTGACATGAATATTTTGTTTGATTGTCTTCATTACCCCAAGAAACATTGCCGTTCATAACAGAGATAGATAAATAAATATATAATAAACGAGTAACAAATACAAAAAGTACGAGTAGTGCAAATAGTTATGGAAATTCAAATTTATCCATTATAGTATTCAAATAATAATTGCAATTATAAAGTCTCTGAAGTAGGTATATTTTTCAATGTAAGGTTATTTTGAATTGTCTTGCTTGGTGTATATGTATCAACTAATTCGCTAATCAATCGTATAGAATTATTCCAGTATGAAAAATTGATTGTTTCGCAATTTTCGACTTAGATGTATTGTCAAATTTGATTACCGTGTTTCATTTGTGTTCAATGTAGTATTGTGAAACCAAAACAACTAAAACCGTCATTTCATGTCATGCTGAGATATTAGGTCAGGATCATGACATATAGTACCTCATAATTATATATTGTATCTCAGAGTTCTGTGATATACGTCAGAAATTCTGACTTATTCTAACTTGAATTTTGTGATATAATAGAAATTTTTCAAAATATTATTTGATTTGGCCCATCAGTGTTTTTGTACTACAACAAATGGAATTCACAAGGTTTTTGAAACCAGATGGCGCACCCTTCTTGAAAACGTGATAACCTAACCAGAGCTAACTTACTTGCACAGTGTTACATTCCTGACGCCAGAAGGTTGTCGAGCGCCATCTGCCACGAAACAACTATTTTCCGGATATTTCGTACCATTGTCGAAGGTTCGATTAGTTCCAACATACTTATGACCTTCGATTCCGTGAAGTGTGTATTCTCCTTGATGATACAACGCAACAGAACTGAAAATAAAACAGTCAGATTTTGGTACTGAGCCAAATATGAAAAATATACAGGGTGTTGCATGCCGTACTATACAATCTTGAGAATACAAAAGCAACAAAACTATCTGATAAGTGCAGTGTGGTCAAGCATGGACCATAAAAATGCAACATACTCTTTCATTTGAAAATTGCACAGGCATTTTGAAATTGAAATTGAAAATTGAAACAAAGAGAAAATAAATATTTGACGTGCAGAATTGATTATATCAAACTGACGTTTATAACTGTTGTCATGACTACTGACAAAATTTTTGTTGAAACAAACTAACCTACAAAGATCGTTGGAGAATATGTTGACCGTTTTTTGATCTCTCGGAGGATACCATAGCTCCCCATTTGTTCCTTTTATTTGCTGACATTCCCCTTTCCAGTATGGAATTCTGGACATGTAATTCCAAGTCCTTATCAAACCCAGCTTATAAATATCATCGGCACCGTTGTTCATATTGAAAAGTCCGTCATACTCAACACTATTGTTCCTCTGAAAAAAGAAAATAACACGATTTATACACGAATGTTCCAACAGTCAATGAGAATTCTCAAATGTCATAATCAACCAATCAAATGCCGTATAGAACATTTCATTCAATGATAAAAAGCTATCTAACTTTTTAGAGATAAGTGATAAAATGCACCTTGCTTTCACAAACGAATATGGCGCGCAAGGTATCTGTTGAAATTAAATACTTTGGAATTCAGGAAGTTTGTTGAATAATAATCACTTTCAACGATTCTTGGTCAAATCTTTCCATTTTGAAATATTTTTGTATTGAATGAAACACGAATAACTTAACAGATATAGGATAAAGTTGTCATATCCGAGAAAGCATGATGGACTTTCATTGACATATCAATGTGGTTTTTCACCCTTCATTGAAAGCTCTAATATGAAATTTGATTGGTTTAATATAACGCATCTGAGAATTCTCATTGGTCATTAGGAGATGCGTTATGAATAAACCTAAAAAAAAAATACACAAGTCACCGAAGGGGAGGGGAGGTTGATACGTGACATATCACCCTTCCGGTACAAATAAAATCGAACGTTGTAATTATCAGCCAGATAAGCAAACAAAAATAATCGAAAACTATTATTTCATTTTGTTAATATATCAATTATGATAATCTCTAGTCGAGATATCATTCTGTAATGAGACAATAATCGAAAAATGCGATTCTCTTATCCCTTATCAGTAGGTTATTGTAAACTAATTATACCAATGTTGGAAACATCAAACAATTCCTTACAATTGTCGGATATTTGACCTTCCCTTACGTCCTCCAAAAATTTTTGTTTGATGGTTTATTCAGTAACATGTTCTCTAGACATTCTTTCCAGGATTAATGAAAACCATCAGGAAATAAACCAGCAAAAGAAATTGTGATTTCATTTTCTTTCCTCAACCGCTTTGATATTCATTTTTCAATTGTTCATCAAACAATCAAGAATTTCACTCTCATTTATTTCTTCTCTATTGAACTCAACTTCTTAATTCAATTAAAAGCAAAAAATCAGAGAGATGAACAGTGTTGGGTAAAAAGAAAAATTGTTATAACTTGATCTCAATGTAACTGATATCCACATTCCCTGTTTGTGAGGAAAAAAAAGAAAAACATAGTGAATTTCTTGATTGTTTGGGGAACAATCGAAAAAAAAAAAAAGAAAATCAAAAGCGAATGAACAGTTCAGAAAGAAATCAAGACCAATAATGTTATAAACTTTTGGTGATCCGTTAATTTCATTCGCCAGTACATAATTTTTTTTCCTAAATCCTTCAAATAATGTATATTGAACATGGTATATCCCATACATGATACTAGGATTCTTGTAGCCTGTTTGAGAATATAATTGAATGGATAAATAACCGAATCGATTTCTCACGACAAGTACTCACTTCCACGAACCATCCGAATTTTGTGAAAGGCACATTGATTCCCTTTATATGAAGTTTATGCAGAAGATCCAGCAAGGGGTCATCGTAACCCTCGAATATAAATTCATTCACCGTTTTGGTTACTGCTAAAGTAGTACCTTCTTCCTTCAAGAAGAAGTTAACTCCTTCCCTCACGATAATATGCTTGAATTTCACAATATTACCCACAGTCTGGAAATAATTAATAATAATAATAATAATAATAATAATAAATGGTCTTTATTCATCGAGATTAAAAAAAAAGAGATGTATACATATATGGAAATGATCTTATCGATGAATAGAATGTTCATATTATTCAATAAGCATATAAAATTGGCTACTACCAACAAATATGGAATTTGTAGAATATGCCGAAGGCGAGTCCTTTCATTGAATATATTTTTTCGTAAAACAAAAAATAAAAGGTACGAATGATATTCATTCAGCCCAAAGTTCACTTCACATTGAAGACGTGAATATCAAATTGAAAGAATATCACAGAAGTCATCAATTATGAAACCGAGAATGTTTAGCTGTCAAAATCATTCTTGACATCTGCTTACCACGTCAATATTTTCAAGATGTAAAACGAATTATTCGAGAAACGCTTATTATGTTGATATTTCTGCTAATGCGATTAATTAAATATTTTCTCAATATATTTCAATGAAACAGGGGTTACTTGAAGACCAAAAAAAAATTATGATACCAAATAATGATTTTTGCTGCCCAAAAACCATAAATACATATATACAATATAAAGTTATTACAGAAATGAAGTTCAAAATATCTACTTTGACACTACTTGTATCTGTCTTATTACTAATATTTCATTACACAAATAGAGAATTTCTCTTTTATCTGAAGATCTAATTTCAAGGGTAGTGACATTTTGGGGCAGATCACGAATCTGCCCTTACACAAATAAATTGAAATAATTATAATATCTACTATTTTATGTTTTAGAAACAAGGAGAGAAAATTCCACACGAAAGCTGGAAAAATGGATTGTATTACACAGTCTGGAAATAATTAATGAATATGTATGAAATGAGCAGATGATATTGGCTATTTCCAACAAATATGGAATTTGCTGAATGAGCCTAAAGTTCCAACTGAACAGTTTTTCGAAAAAGAAAAAAAACCTGAAATATATTCATTCAGCCAAAAAGTTGTACTTTGAAGCTCTCCAAAAATTATTTCACCAATAAAGAAATACGTTAGATATTTTTTATATCATAATCAGTCGCCCTAATTACATTAACAGAAACATCTTGTTATTTTATACCAATCAACCAAATTTCAAGAAAAACTTGGACAACCTGTATCTGTAAAACTCTCATTTTCAACAATCTCAATGATACACCCTATTTTAAAGCAAAATTTGATCCAACATTCTTCCTATGATACTCAGATCGTAGGATATGCAGTAATGATGTATCTTTGCAGGATCATTTTAATAATTCAACTGTTTTCAGTAATTATTATTGTTTTGAACATGTCCTGGCGAAGACTGCATTTGGTCAATCATCTACAGAAATATTCATATTTTTGTTGAACCAACTTACAGCCAAAATGGGATTGAAAGTGGTGATCAAATCACTCAGAGAACCGACTGATTTTTCTGGCGCGTACTTCCATATCCTCCTGTTGTAAAACGTGATCGTGTTGTTGTCATTGAAAGTGATATTTTCTCTGATGTGGTGTTCTTTATAAGTATAAGGCCCGCATTCCGTGAAATTTGGCTTGATAGAAGGATCCCTCTTGAATTCCTCGAGATTGGTCCAATTGAAAAATCGAAAAGCTAAGTACATGGGTATAGGGGTTTCCTTCCACATAGAAAAACCAGTGGTACCTGAATCGGCCAGAGACAGTTCCTGAAAAAATCATATTTTATTGTACTGAGTTTTCACGTAAATATTTCCACCCCATTTACAGGAGTGGAAAGCTATCAGAAAATAATGAAAACGAAATTATTAATTTTTTTCTGAATCTTCGAATTCCTTGTGTTAAATGCGAAGGTATTCCGGAAATTTGACATGTAGTCGACTTTTTATTAAATGGAACGAGCATCCTATAGAATATTACCTCCAATAAGATCAACTCTAGCTCATACAAAACCACCAAAATAAAAACAATCATTGAATAATTTGTTTTACAGTAGATTTTGGGTTTGTGAAAAATACTGTACAGGTGAAGACGTCGATCAGTAAGGAAGAAAGAAAATAAGTACAATATGAACATAAGATTATATCGACAAGTCAACAGCAGATCACTGATCTGTTAAATACTTCTGTCTGTAGTTTAATCGAAGAGTTTATGATTTTTTTCTTTCAGATTTTATGAGATCTTTAATCCTCGTTTCTGACACGTTCATGGAGTGTCAGATTTTTGTACTCATCTGTCAAACTTACTCCGCGGTCATATTTTTTTACGAAACTACTCTGACGTGGTTCATAAAAGTTCTCATCCATATTACAAAATTCAAATTATACGTCTATGGTTTTATCTATTCGGTACTTGAATACATGTATAATTGCGAATATCTCAGTGACTGGAATGAACCCATTGCAGAGTATGCCTTGTATATAAAGTAGCAATTTTTAAAGTATGCAGGTGGAGAGTCAAATCTCATCAAGTACCTATTCATATACCTAATCAGAAACTGATATAACTTTTGAATATGTATGAAAACATGAGATTCGTCATAACCGACAAAACGACTACATTTTATATGAAATACAAACTTTGTCAAATTTAATCTTACTTAATCTCTCAAGTGTTTGAATCATTGCCGGAAATTTTTCGAGAACATGATATTTCGAATAAATTATAAGATTGAACTTGTTGAATATGTACCTGCTCATAAAGAACAATAAAGGAAATTCATGAAAGGTTCCTATGCACTGTGTATAATGATCGAAGGTGTCCATAATGTGACGAACGACTCAACCTATCCGTATGGGGACGGATCAAGAATGTCTCCATGGTAAATCCTGCCTGTCGTAAGAGGCGACTAAATGGATACCCATAGGTGGAAGATGATGGTTCCCATCATCGCCCGGTGCGACACCACCACATCGACAGAGGTGCTGTGAAATGGGTAACTCCCATGTTTCAGTATTTGGTCGATGCTTCCGGTCATATCCCCATACCCTATCTCCTTCTTCCCAACCCAAACCGCCCATTTCAGCTGAAGAAAAATCTAGATGATGAATTCTCCTAGAGTAAAACACTCCGGGAGTAAAATACCTCTCCATTCGGATTTCCGGGCGAGAGGTGCTCGAGGGGGTTCACCATCGAAACATGTGAATTTGAAAATAGACCTTTGTAACATCCGAGGTCTGAAAAAGAATATAAACGATGTTCATTACCATCTACAGGCTGAGAAACCAGATATACTGGCTTTAACTGAGACGCAGGTCAACTCATCAACTAATACGACCTATATGCTCTGCCCTGGATATGAGCTCCATACCCGTTTCAGATTCAGAGGAGGTTTATGCCTCTTTTCCAGAAATGATCTCTCATGCCATCGTGAGGAGGAACTGGAACCAAAAGAATTCGATGTAATGTGGCTCAAGATCGATAACCACAAACAGACAAAGTTCATCTGCTGCCTTTATCTATCACCAAACGAACCAACTCCTGGTGACCTCTTCGAATTCCTTTCTCTGAAACTCGATTTCATCCAACAGAATCACCCAGCAGCTGAAATCATCATCATGGGGGATTTCAATGTCCACAAGTCCACCTGGCTCAAATTCTCGAATAAAACAGATGACGCAGGACGTCTGGCCGAGGCTTTCGCTATCACCTATGGTCTTGAGCAACTGATAAATGAACCTACTCGGATCCCTGATATCAGCAATCATTATGCCAATACGCTCGACCTGTTCCTCACTAACAATCCGGAACCGTATGAAGTGAAAGTCCGTGCACCACTAGGAAACTCGGACCACACACTCATCTCCACGATATGTCCTTACATCACTCCGCGAACCAGTCCAACACCCCCACACACTGTTTGGCATTACAATTCAGCCGACTGGGATGGCCTTCGCATGTTTTTTTTCTGAGTTTCCTTGGAGGAGAATGTGTTTTGAATCGGGAGATCCCACGCAATGTGCTGAAGAGATCTCGGAAATCATCATGCTGGGAATGGAAACTTACATACCACATAGCACCAAATCACGAACCACTGGTGAACCATGGTTCAATAGAACCTTGTGGTCGTCGCTCTAAAGCAAGCAGCATACCGTCGTTGGCGCAGAAACCCAAGCCCGCAAACTAGAGCTGAATATGTTGAAGCTAGGAATACATGTAATCGAACAATAGATGAGTCTAAAGAGGCATACAACGCGAAAATAAGATCAAAGCTCATAGAGTGTCCAAATGGTTCCCGTTCAATTTGGACCTTTGCCAAGGCAATCGGGAGAAATTTCACTTCTAGCTCATTTCCTCCCCTCACAAAGGATGATAATACATTGGCTATAACACCTCATGAAAAAGCCAACACCTTCGCCAAAATGTTTGCAGACAATTCTACCTTGGATCCACGAGGCCAGGAACTTCCCAAAATCGCTACCATCGATAACCGTATGCCAGAAATTGTCTTCCGGCAACGCACAATCAGACAAATTCTGCTTAGCCTCAACGTCAAGAAGGCTATGGGGCCTGACGGAATACCGCCTATTGTTCTCAAAAAATGTGCTCCAGAACTAACACCAGTTCTTTGCAGGTTGTTCACCCTTTCGTACAAACTCGGCGTATTTCCTTCTAACTGGAAGAAAGCTAGGGTCCAACCGATTCCAAAGAAGGGCAAGAAAACCATCTCTAACAACTATAGACCGATTGCACTACTATCTGTGATCTCTAAAGTAATGGAAAAAGCAATCAACATCGAGCTCATCCGATATCTAGAGAGCTCAACAATTGTGAACGACCGGCAATATGGCTTTCGTCACCAGAGGTCAACTGGAGATCTGCTTGCCTATGTGACACATAAGTGGCAGATGTCAATAGAGAAACATGGGGAGTCTCTAGCTGTAGCCTTGGAGATCTCCAAAGCATTTGACCGAGTTTGGCACCAAGGCCTCCTAGCGAGACTTCCGTCATATGGTTTGCCGCCCCAACTGTGTCTTTTACTATCGAGTTTTCTTGCAGATAGATCACTCTACGTGGTGGTAGACGGGGTCTCGTCTGATACAATGACGATCAATGCTGGTGTTCCACAAGGCTCTGTCTTGGCACCAACTTTGTTTTTGCTCCACATCAATGATTTGTTGAATGTGACCTCCAGCCCAGTTCATAGCTTTGCGGATGATAGTACACTTCATTCCGCCCTTTCCTCTAGAGCCCCTATATCATCCAACGAGGCCAGAGGTGCAAGGCGAAGACAGGTTGATGCTTTAAATGAGGATCTGACAAGAATTTTGAAATCTGAGAATCTAGTACAGTTCAATGCAACTAAAACTCAAGCTTGTATGTTCACCAAGAAGGCTGATCACACAATGCCCAATTTGATGATGTCGGGTACCACTATTCCTATGAAGTCGTCAATATCCATGCTGGGTGTCACCACCAACAGTGATCTCTCATGGGACGATCATGTGAGGTCCATTGCGAAAACTGCTTCACAAAAACTTGGTTTTCTGTTTCGTGCGAAGAGATACTTCAAATCCCAGCAGCTGCTCATGATCTACAAAGCACAAATTCGACCTGACCTGGAGTACTGTTCACATGTTTGGAGCTCAGCCCCCAAACATACGCTAAAGCTCTTAGATTCAATTCAGAAGAGCTATTCGCCTAGTCGATGATACAACACTCACCAAATCATTGAACTCTCTAGATCATCGTAGAAAGGTCGGCGATCTTTGCCTTTCTTATAGGTACTTTCATGGTCGGTGCTCAACGGAGATATCATCTATTATGCCACCACGCGCGATTCCTAGTAGACAAACCAGACGAGCTCAAGCTGGTCACTCCTACACTGTCAGGCTCGAGACCTGTCGAACATCGCTATACCAAGCATCATTCCTCAATAGAACGGCAAAGTTATGGAATTCTTTGCCTAGTGAAGTCTTTCCTGATGCTTACAACCTCCAAATTTCCAAGAAAAATTCCAACACCTTCCTACTCTCCCAAAATTCCACCGCTGGCTAACACGATGTTCCTCGAACATCATAGGTTTCCCTTTCGTGTTTTCCACAGATAAAAAAAAAACTCTTTTTGCTCAAACTTGACTCGACGTTCGACATTTGAATTGATTGAACTCAAAGACATT
The DNA here is from genome assembly GCA_963576655.1 of Gastrophysa polygoni. NCBI lineage: Eukaryota > Metazoa > Arthropoda > Insecta > Coleoptera > Chrysomelidae > Gastrophysa > Gastrophysa polygoni. Next base: position 11,448,133 of record OY755084.1, read on the forward strand.
ACTGTGTTTTAATGTCTTTGGATTGAACAACGTTATGACACTGATAGCAAACGTGAAAGGTGTATATAGGATGGTGAAACAACTCTTCAATTGTTTCTTTCCAAAACATACAGACCATTCAAACAACCTTACTAAGGTCGCACCGCTTGAGTGTAGATGGCAACATATGTTCGTCGATACTGTGAATTCGAATCCGCTTTTACTGATAATGAAGGATATCTGAATTTGGTGGAAAGCTAATGGTTCAATTTATGAATTCCTGTTGAATTTCAAATCGTGTTTTCCATAATTTCCAAGTTAAGATAACCTTCGAGATCGACACAGGTGATGCCATCTATCTTCAGAAGCCTTAGTGAGATATTAAAATTCGACATAATCAAGTACGTGGAAGTCTACAACTTTTTCTAGTTGGGAGACCACAATAAAATACTAGAATATCACGTTATACACACTGTTTATCAATGATTGCAACTATCGGTAGTAATTTGAACACTCAGTACTAAAAAAAGCAGAAAATCATCAGGTAACATTGATTATAGTATCTGAGTCATATGAATGAACGAATTTTATATATGGGTACATAAAATCATTTCTATCAATAAAATTAGTTATATCATCCAAAGTTATTCAGAATGCCTGGTTTTGATATTTTTCAAATACAAAATAAAAACAATCAAGGTTTTTTTCCTCTTTTGACAACAATAAAGGAAATCTCATATAATATTCGTTGAACATAATGTAGGCAGCGGTAGAATGTTGGAAGAGAAGTAAGGTATTGGAATTTTTCTTGAAAGTTTGGAGGTCGTGAGCATCAGGCAAGACATCAATAGGCAAAGAATTCCATAACTTTGTCGTTATATTGTTGAATGATGCTTGCTAGAGAGAAATTCGGCATGTCTCGATCCTGATGATATAAGGATGAGGATATATTCTCCTTATAAGAATAAAAGGTGAATATAAGCTCATCTAGTTTGTCTACTTGGAATCGATTGATGACATGACAAACGATATTTCCGTTGAGCACACACTGTGGAAATATCTATTGAAGAGGGAGAGATCGCCCACCTTCCTACGATATTCTAGAGAATCTAAGAGCTTGAGTGAATAGTCATCCAGGACTGGTCGAATTTGCGACTCGTAGATCGTGAGCAATTGCTGGAGTGTAAAGTACCTCTTCGCACGGAACAGGAATGCAAGTCCTCGCAACGGACCTAACATGATCACCATTAGAGATCGCTGTTGGTGGTGATACCGAGCATCATCATATTGGCATAGGCATTGGGCATTGTGTGATCTGCCTTCCAGGTGAAGATACAAGCTTGAGTTTTTGTTGCATTGAACTCTACTTCAGATCCCCATTCCAAAATTCTTGCCAGATCGTCATTCAAAGCATCGTCCTGTCTTCGTCTTGCACCTCTGGCCTCATTTGATGATAAAGGGGCTCTAGAGGAAAAGGCGGAATGGAGTGTACTATCATCCGCAAAGCTATGAACTGGGCTGGAGGTCAATTCCAACAAATCATTGATGTGGAGCAAAGTTGGTGCCAGACGACACCCCATCTACCACCACATAGAGTGATCTATCTGTAAGGAAACTCGATAGTAAGAAAGAGTTGGGGACCTAAACGGAAGTTTCGCTAGGAGGCCTTGGTGCCAAACTCGATCAAATACTTTGGAGATATCCAAGGCTACAGCCAGGGATCCCCAATGAGTCTCTCATGTGTCACAAGTCTGAAAAGGAAATGAACATTCTACCTCCGTAATTAACCTACAGATAGTATCTATCAAAATATCTGGAATGTCGTCTTGTAGGTAGGTATATAATTTTGTTTACTATGCTTATTCAGATACATCAGTTGGGAAAAGAAGATAACAACCAAAAGAGAAAAATAAAAAAATCTGCTTGCATTCTTGTCAACGAGGAAAATATTTTTTTTTTGTTCAGTTAATATAGACATAACTTGGCATTTACTTCTTAAAACTGAATATGAAAATGGTAAATACAAGATCAATGAATGAATAAACAAAAAAATATTTTTTTCTGTCTGTCTGTCTGAGATAAGTAGAAATTTTGATAGTGTTCAGAATATATTTGTCATAAGAATTTTTGAAAAACAAGATGTCACTGACAAATACAGAATCTAAAGGCTGAATTTCGAGCTGAATATTGAAATAATCATTTCAATTTCCTTTTCCTTTTTCAGAAAAGAGGAGAAAAAATCCTGAAAAACCTAGAAATAAAATCTATTGTATTGTTCTCTCATTCAATCAACATTGGTATGTCTCTTCAATATCTTCAGGAAATTTTATTTCATTTCATGATACCCAGATTCACAAAAAATGTTCACAAAAATCTGGATTTGTGAAGGTTTTGAGAGAATTAATGAATTTCCGCCGAAAATGAAAATTGGTTCTCGCATGGTTCGTATGGCCTACTTTGCATTCTTCATTCGCATCTTCGATATGGCTTGATAATATAGGAACACTGCAGCGATCTGCTGAGTCTGTTCAAAATGCAAAAGGCAGTTATACGTGCCATCAAAAATATGGAACACTTAATAACGAACAAAGAACACATTGCAAACATCTTTTCAAAGAAAATAAAATAGTCATCCTTCCATGCATGTATACTTATGAATGTCCCCTGCATATCCAATCGAACCAGAACATTTATACGGCCCACACTCTGGTATACATGAACAGAATACAAGAAACAAAGATAAGCTGATACTGAAACAAACGAGACTGAAAAGATCTATGAAAGGAGTCAATCACTAAGGCCCTAAATTATTCAATAAGTTCAATGAGTTGAATCATCAGAATGAAACTTGAATATTATTTATTATTTAAATAATTGCATTCAATTAATTACATCGTTATTTATATGTACGGATTAAGTAACATCAATGGTTATTTATCAGAATAAATAAAATTTTCGTGTATACTCACATGTTTCACTATTTTCTTCACGATATTATCCCACAGGCAGACAAGAATAATTCCGATTGATAACAAAATCAAAGACACTGCAAACGTCGTCCATTTTCGACAATTAGGTGAACAAAAAACCATATCCACTAAAACTAAAATACACAAATGTTTATTCGAATTATCTGACCAGCTACACCACCCTCAACTATCATGCTATCGAGTACAAACTTCAACTAATTACAGTACAGTCACTGATTACACACGTATATAATTACTCGAATATGTTAAAAGCCGATGAGGACCTCAATTGAGGCAAATGAGTGACCATTCAATGAAAACAAATTATTCATCATCGATAAGAGATTGCGATGGAAATGAAAATAAAAATGTATATGATAGTCATATAATAATAATATATAATTATTTATATAAATCATTTAGTGATGAATCATATCATATGATATGAACACTAAATTGATACTTGTACAGCATCGCGATAGTATACAGGGTAGACAGGTTAAGGGGAGCCGGATTTTCATCTATAAATGGAAACAAATGTTTCGATTTTCTTTCAATTCGGTAGGTTTGTATGCAATTAGAATTTGTCAAGTTATTCCCGTGGCTCGCTAAGAGGCGCTACAGCTTTATTATATTTATTACATCATCATTATATGCTTGAAAGGTAATACGCTTCAATGGTAAACCAAATTAAAAAGTGAAACTTTATTGTTAACATGAGAATGAGGTAATTAACGAGCAAGTTAATGAAAAAAGTGTGGCGTGCTTTGTATAATATTTTCATACCAACTCTACATTCAGGAATCGTAGGAACAATATTTTCTTACTTCATTCTCATATTCACAATTATTTTACTTTTTAGATCGGTTTACCAACGAATCGCGTTTTTTTTAAATATTATCAATTTTTCAAATGTTCAGTGTCAAATTTTTCTGTAATTCATTTCATTTATTGTGATATTTTATTTTAAATTAATTTCAGTTGATGATATTCACAAACTAAATTTCATCTAAATTTTGGACGGTATCGGTTGAATTTTTTTTGTCATAACTTGAATTACATGATATAATATTCATGAACATGATGATATTTTAGAGTTTTTTATTCGAAATTTTCATGTTCAAAATATAAACTTAAGAGTCTTCTGTGCATGAAACGAGGATTTGGTAAATTCAGTTTTTAGTAACAGGCGGTATAAGTAGGGTTCATAGTATATTTTTCGTCTTCCTTCTTTTTGGAAATTGTTCTTTTCTAGAATCATAATGCAAAGCTTCACAATGACCAATTTTTTTGCGCTCTTTCCCGTATCTATTTTCACTATTATTTTCATGTTAGTTCACGGAACCGGAAGAACCAAGAAATTAAAGAAGTCCGAAAAACCTTTCCCGTAAACCAATAGGCCGAAACGAGGGCCGAATGTGTCAATATTCTAACACGATAAAAAATCCAATAATTGAGTATTTTTGTATATTTGTTTTGTCAAAAAGAAGACCTCTATTGAAAATAGCCATCGAAACTAGGTTCCGTCTAGTAATAATAAATGATAAATGATAATTGATTTATGATCACTGCTACTGTTATCTATACGGCTGCTGGCGAGCAGCCAGCATAACCCCACATGTTCATTTAGTGTACATTTGGTATTTCTCTCGTTCCTGCAGGCTTCATAATACTACCTCAATAATTACGGAAGATGCAATGGTGTTTCCATTAGAAGTGAGACACTCTGTATATTGATAATTTTTTTTTATTCTCATGTTAGATATATATAAAATAATTACTATTATTATTATCATTGTTATCATTTAAGACTGTCATTAGAATATTTTGTTTCCATGATTCGTTTATCCTGAATTATCCTATATGTCTTGTCTCAGCATATCGAAGGATGTTCGTCAGAATTATTATGTAAAACGTAATAGTAAATATATGATTCATTTTTCAGCTGACACTTCGTACTATACTAATTTCAGTTCATAAGATCTCCAAATTTGGTTCGCAATCCCCTTATTCAAATTTATTCTGGATTTGTGTGTCCAGCACGTAAGAGAAACGGTATCGGTAAATCTAGCAGTATCTCGTGGCCGGTATAGAAGACTTTACGATAAATTGTCTGTCTTCCATACTTATCAGAAAATATTCCTATTAAAAGTGTATTTCTATTTCTCTGAATTTTGACTGATCTCAATTGAAAGTTTTTCATAATTCATATTATATGTTATAATGATAATTCATTTATATTTTCGAGTTTGTGACTACAGGCTTTTTGATTGCAACAACTTCAATACACGCTATTTGAGCTGAAATAACCGCGGCTTCAGGCACCCGATTTTCCCGCAAATACTTGGTTATTGGAAGATTCGAAATGTATTCATTTTTCTACGACTCACATTAGCGCCTCCTCGATGAGACCCAGTTAGAGTACTGTCAAATGAATATATACCATTTGGTTTGAGGTCTGAATTGCTCATTCTTGAAATAATATTTTTAACTTTGAGAAAAGCAGTGGCGTGACTTTTTTCAATTATTATCAGCTGTGATGCCCCTTGGGAGCTACCGGAATGATTTATCTAAGTTAGAAATAAGTATCCTGTTATTGCATACGAACCTAGAAACAACAAAAAAACAAACCTAGTTTTTTTACATTTCCATTGTTTTTGGTAATATTTGCTTGCTATGATCAAAATACCCAGAAAAACAACAAATGAAACTGAACGTTTGTTATTTGTTTACGAACCACAATATCAAGAAAAATCCTAACTATTGCATGAACTTTGCCATCAATGTAAACCTACTTGGGGGTCAGAAATCAGTTATCAAGGGTATTCTTTTATCCTCAACGAAATTCCTAATTCTGTTAAAATTCAGTATATTCTCGTATTCTATATTAAAACTTGAATAATCATCGTAATAAAGTAGAATCGCTTACCTATCAGCGTCTACATCGGGTAGAAATAATAAATCGTGAATAATAAATAACTCTTTTGTTGCCACTTTTATGCCAGCGTCATATCATAGGTACTGTCACAAAGAAATTTTTTATCATATTATGAATATAATTCATATGCAACTCATCTAATAGTTATTATCTGGACATAGATAATATACAAAAAAAAAAAACAATGAAAATTCATAATTTTACAACTATCTGCTGACATGATGACATGTATCTGACGTTTAAAACGACAACGGACAACGAGAAAATCTTACAGTTGACATTCATATATGACAGTTGACATTTCTCTCACTGCCTTTGATTTTAGATTTATTTTCAGCTGAGTGTGGTCTGTGTTTCAGCTGTTGTTTGTTTTTGGGAAGTGTATTTGGTGCATATTGTGTGACACAATTCCGTAATCTTCAATGGTTGCAGATTAAGTGGTATTTATATCTCTTTCCTATTAATACATCAATATGTCTGCTAATTAAGTGTATCAATATTTCATTCATTGTAATTTCTTTCACTGGTGACGCAGTTGATGTTGATCTAAAGACAAAGAAATAATTGCTGGCAATAACAAAGCAAAGTGAAATCTGGAAAGCAAACGAGTGAGACGAGTTTCAAAAATTAGTCTGAATAGTGATTCATCGGGGGACGTCGGTGGTGAACCGCCGCGTAAAAAGACCCGAAGGACAACGCAAACTGATACGATGCAGGCTAGCAATGGATTAGTACAAAATGGAACACCTTCTTCTAGCAATGGTGCTGAAGAAAATGGACATGGCGATGCAGATAATAGCAGATTCGCCCTCACTCAAACTAATGAAGAAATTGTCAGACTCATTGGGCAATTTCTCAAAAACGAAGGATTGACGTGAGTTCATGACCTCTGATTGATTATCTTATATTTTTGTTACATTTTTTTGTTCTATTTCTTATGGAAGTCTTGTTTCAACTTTGCGTTTTTTCTCTATATTTTTATCATTAAATCTCATAATAAATAAGTATCTAAGTAAACTAGCTGCCAGTATTGAATAAGGATGAATTGGAATCAACTTCAACAATTTCATTGCAATATATAGATTGAAAATTATAGGAGAACATGCCAATCCTTGATGAATGAGTCAGGATGTCTTCTGGATCACCCTGCAGCTGCTAAGTTTCAACAACATGTAATGGATGGAGATTGGTCCAAAGCAGACTATGACTTGCAAGAATTGAGACCTTTATTAGGCCCAAACACTAGTTTAGTGGTAAATATGGAATATAAATTGTAGCATTGAAACTAATCCTGGTCATTTTAGGAAATGAAGTTCATTATTTTGGAACAAAAGTATTTGGAGTTTCTGGAAGATGGAAGAGTACTGGATGCTCTCCATGTATTGAGAAATGAACTAACACCACTACAGCATAACACTGCAAGGGTACATCAACTATCAAGTTTCATGATGTGCTCTAACTCTGAAGAATTATTGGAACGTACAAACTGGTAAAATATCTCAAATTGTCAAGTGTTAGACATCATTCTCATCACAATTTTTTGTCCATCGCAGGGAAGGAAAAGGTGAGAAATCTAGAACAACTCTGATGAACAAACTTCAAAGGTACCTCCCACCAACAATATATTTACCTCCAAATAGACTTCAAGAGCTGCTGAATCAAGCCTTGGAGTTGCAAGCTTTACGATGCACTCATCACAATACTTCTCAGGGAATTGCCTTACCCAGTGCATCTTTATTGACTGATCACTGTTGCTCCAAATCTTCATTCCCCATGTACACTATACAGGTATGAAATGGAATATTATGTTGGAATATAACAAATTAGATATTTTCTTGAATTTCTTTGGAATAGTTAGAGTACCTCTTAACAACAATCTCAATAATGGATCCATGAAATATCTTGAATTGTAGAGTATTTGTATTGTGGAGGAGAAGGATTAACTGAAACAATAATATGTGTTAATAAGTGGTTAATATTATAATTATCTCATTATGTTTTCCATTTCATATCATTCATTAACCTGTGGAAGAACTATTTTATGTTTTTGTACTTTCATTACAATATAAATTCGTATTTTATATAATAAAGATGTACAACTTTAGTAGTAGGAGTAGGAAACCCAAAAATATTTTATATCAGTGAAAATACAGTTTTTTCTAGGTTTTGCAAGATCATTGTGACGAGGTATGGTTCTGTCAGTTTTCTCCGGACGGTACAAAACTAGCGACTGGCTCAAAAGACCAAACCATCATGATCTGGGACGTCGACCCAGAAACGTGCACAATAACCCGTAAAAAAATTTTTGATGGACATAGTTCTGGTGAGTTTTTAATCAAGACTGGAAATCAATAACTGAACCTAACATGAACTGAACCTGACATCACAATAGACACAATACTTTACAAGTGATCTTTGAACACAGTAGAGTTATCTGTAATCATTTGTTTGCATGCAAATATGTTTCTTCACTTTAATTTTGAATTGCATGATATTATTGGATTTTGAGATATAGTAAATTTTGAGAGTGAACTCTGAAGAACATGCATTTGTTTCTTTATACAGTTGATTTGTTGGAGTATCTTGAGGGAGACGATACAGAGTGATTTCAATAGGATTTCAAGCTGTTGAATTTTTTTGATTCATCAATATTTCTTGATAAATATACGACCAAATTTTTTGATTATTATCTAGGGATAGATGAATCCTCTTCCTCCCTGGAAAAATTTTCTAAAACATGCTGATTATGGTATTGAAATGAATGTGATGATGTATTTTCCTTCTATCACTAAAATATTGTTTGTTCGGGAAAAAAGTAGGACATCAATGTAAAGACTACATCTTCATCTCCAAGGACAAATGAGACATCTTCCAAAAGTAACGAAAATTTCACATGGAATAATTGTGGACCCTTCCTTTCGATTTTAATGATTTGATTCTATGTTTTATTAGTTTCCCCGAGTCATTGTTTCATTACGTCATTCTCACAATAAAGTTTCAAAAACTAATACTCACAACAACAAAATGGTGGAATCAACATGTTTAAATCAGAAGAATAAGGTTCGAATTTTCAGTGTTGCTGAAGACTGTAAAACCGTTGATGACCAGCAAAGATAGAGTACATGAAGAAGGTGAAAGCTGAAAAAGTGCAAAACATGCATGGTACTGATTTCCGTCAGAAAAACGCATAAGCGATACTAGTTGAATCGCCAGACGTTTTGTTCAACTTATCCAAATTCCGCCTGAGAATAATAACAAGGATTTGCATGCTCTGATGCGTGTGCAAGTCATCTGATCTTCAGAGTTTATAATGTTTCAGCGGGATATAAAATCCTTTTATTTATTATTATTAATACTAAATAATACATAGTCAGTCTCCTAGCGTTAGTGACATATTTTTCACACATGCTCAATAAAACAAAAGAAGGTGGTTGAAGGTCATTTGTTCTACCTTGTTCAAGGACGAAGGATTTTTATTTTCTCTTCACTGGTGGCGCTCAGTCTGTTTTGCTGTTGTAGCCTTACCACCAGGCTAGCATATATCTCATGCCGTTTGATGGGCCTTGTATGCACTAATATCATAGATTATGTATGGTTAATTCTTTGCTATTATGAATAGGCGTGGCATTTAGCACGCTTTTCGGGTTGTTGGCGATGGCATTGAGGATAATTTTTCGGACCAACTCAATTTTTTGTTTTTTGGATCTTAGCACGTTATCGATGTCTTTACACTTACTTACACTTAAGATATCCAGTAGTTTGAATTGAAACAGGACTTGTTGTTTCAGAGGGATTTTTTAGCTCTGAAAATAAGTCGAAAATACAACAATTTTCTAGGTGCAGCCTACATATCCTGGAACCCCGACTCGGTTCATTTGATTGTGTGCGGGCCGGACGAGAGCCCAGAAGTTTGGTTGTGGAACACAGAAAATGAAAATTTTCTCAAAGTGACACAATCGCCCGAGGATGCTCTAACTTGTTGCGCGTGGAATAAAGATGGCACTAGATTTGTTGTAAGTAGAAATTTTTTCCTCTATAAGTAATGAACTACTGGTCCACTATTCATTATTCCCAGGGCTTGTTGATTATTTTTCAGTTGCTACAAAGCACCGAACAGGTAATTAGGAAATTCCATTCCAGTTACGATAGTAATAGTATGAAAAAAAAAAAATCTTGGCATTCTGAAACGACTGTATTGAATAAAAGGGAAATATCTTATCACTGACACTGATAGCTGTCAAAGTAGTAACTGCGTCATATGCATCACAAATCAGCTCTTTTGATGAAGCAAGGTGTCTTTTTTATCACTCATCGAAAAAGCTAGGAAGCTTTTTATCCTTTATTCGCGTGTATGAGTCGCGAGGAATCTATACTTTTTTTTAAAAATATCAAAGACACACCCTGTGTACTCCATTTTTCATTCTTGAAGGTCGGCGGAAATCGAGGACACTTCTACCAGTGTGATATAGAAGGAAACATACTGGATTCCTGGGAGGGCGTTAGAGTGATAAGTTTGTGTTGCCGGAAAGATGGGAAAACCGTTTTGGCATCTGACAGCCACCACAGGATCAGAGGATACATTTTCGAAGAAATTTCTGATCAACAGTTGTAAGTATTGTTTAAATAAACAGAAATATATGTATATTTCTCATGGAATACCTCAATTGTGGTATGTTTCAATTGTCTTTCAAAACCCATAAGCTTTTTAATTTTTACATAAAAAAATAATCATAAATATCACAGTGACATCCTCAATTGTTCCCTTCTGGTAGTTAAACATGCTATTGATATTCTTTTCTTTTTCTTGGTGTACCATTACAGGAACGTTTTTTTCCTCATTATTTTTATAATTACTATTATTTGTAGTATTATCATTATCAGAGGTGCTATATTTTTTCATTATTTGTCTGAATCTAACCTCTTTTCTCTCCATTAGAATCCAAGAAGATCATGCGATCATGTCATTCACCGTGGATAAAACTGACAGACTGGCTCTGTTGAATGTCGCCACACAGGGTGTACACCTTTGGGATCTGAATGATAAGTGTCTGGTGAGAAAGTATCAGGGAGTAACGCAGGGCCATTTTACTATTCATTCCACTTTCGGTGGAGCCAATCAAGACTTTATTGCTAGCGGAAGCGAGGATAATCTGGTGAGCAATTGTAGAATAAAGTAATGGTTGATAAATAGTTAGAAACAGGTGTTTTCTGTTGAAGATGACATTTGTCGTGAGATTTGACCAGAATTTGATTATGAAAGTTCCTGGCGGTCCTGCTCATGACTGTCTCGTACAAGGCCTGATATGTTGACGCGATACTGTCTTGTATTGTTTAATCAATTTTAGGAAATATTAATATCAAATATCAATATGGGCAGCCTGTTCATCATAATTCTCTTCTTAAGGACTTATAAATAATTTCTCATGTTTCACAAAATGTGGAGATTGCTGCAATAAGTGCTAAAAAAATATTTGCAGAAATCAATCCTGAAATCCATATAAATGTGGCACTAGTAGACTGAATGGTGCTGAAATATTTTGGAGCTGTGACAACCTACTACTCAATTTCATAACATAAAAAGAATCCATTTCAAGTCATTCAATCCCAATTCATTAAGTATTGTCCAGAAAAACTTGTACATGCATCTCATCCAAAATTACAATTTGTGATCCTAACTTATAGAAATATGAACATATGATTCATTATCAGTTTTATGTGAACTAAACAACTACCAATTTCAAGATTTCGACATATTCTCTTACCAAATGGTCGTACTGGTACAATGACAGATTTTTCAAATTTCTCCGTTCTATTATTACGGGCATCAAAACATTTCTGACGTTTTTCATCAGGATTCAATCTTGATGATGATTTCAAAAGATATTTTGGAAAAGTTGAAAGAACTGCAGTTTTCATCAATTGTGGACTTACTTATCATGTATGATAAATGCATTTCACATACTATAGAACTTACTGTGTTACATGCCTCTTCCCTTAACCTCACTTTCACACATTTTCAGTTCTACACTATATTTAATGGCTTTCAGATACACATTTGCTAATAGTTCGATCACTGGATTATTGCCTATACTTTTTACAATATTTCACATGAACTAGTTCAACATGTTATTTGAATCCGTGGTAAAAACCGATCAAAATGCACAACATAAATACATAATCGAAACCAAAGATCAAACTTCGACACAAAATAAACAAACGAATTAGGACCGCCGATTCTTGCCGATTCTGTATGCCAGACAATACTAACAGATGGAAGATGCTTAAAATGATGATCTGGAAAGAATTCTAAATTGGGGATCTGGAGTTCAATGCAACAAAAACTCAAGCTTGTATCTACACCAGGACGGCAGATCACACAATGCAAAATATGATGTTGTCTGTTACTATTGTTCCCATGAAATCGTCAATACCTATACTCGGGATCACCACCAAACGCAGCTCATGTAAGGTACATTGCGACAACTGCTTCCCAAAAATTTGCTTCCTGTTCCGTGTGAAGATGTACTTCACATTGCTGCAACTGCTCCCAAAGCACAAATTCGACCTGTCCTGGAGTACTGTTCACATGTTTGGAATTCAGCACCCAAACATACGCTCTTTTATAGATATTTTCATGGTCGGTGCTCAACGGAAATCTCGTCCATCATGCCGCCTCGAGCGAATCCAAGAGACGAGCTCAGGCTGGTCATCCCTATATTGTCAGACTCGAGACAGGTCGAATTGCTCTCTACTAAGCATCATACATTAATGGTACAGCAAGTTATGGTAATCTCAAAGTTCAGAAAAATTCCAATTCCTTCATTCTCTCCTGACATTCCACCGCTAGCTAATATGATGTAGACAAACAGCTAATTCAGTGGGAATGGTTGAATATAGTTTCATGTTGGAAGTGTTCCAATAAACAAACAGCAAATTCAATGAAAGTTCGTTGCACACGACTCATTTGATATATGATGAAAGCTTGTTGAAAACAATATGTAATCTGCTGAAACTTATGTCAAAGGAAATTATGTAATGTTACCACGGAAAACTAATATGTAATCTGCTGAAACTTATGTCAAAGGAAATTATGTAATGTTACCACGGAAAACTTGGCGGAAAGTTTGATAGAAATATTCCTTCCTATTGTATTTATACACCTGCTATCTGTTGACAGTTTTTTGAACGCGATTCATTGTCTGTTCAAGGTGTACATATGGCACATCAGAAACGAGCAACCGTTGGCAACCCTCCAAGGCCACTCTAGGACAGTGAATTGCGTGTCCTGGAACCCGGTGCACAACCACATGTTAGCCTCGGTTTCGGACGACCGCACCATCAGGGTGTGGGGACCAAAAGACAAAATGCCCAAACCAACAGGTACTAGTTGAGATACGGTCGCGCATTGTAATACCTTGCGATTTGTTGTAGTGTCTTCGACTAACAATGGTACTCTATGGAACGATATGGTTTCATAGTATACTGATATGTTCAAATAAGACTGACTGACTGACAAGTGACATCCGTCGTTGATTATACGAGGTCTAGGTGGTCTATTGGTGGGGTTTTAATTTTGCGTGAACGGGGGCAGAATTGGGCTATATTTCTACTTATTATTTTTTTTTTCAATATTACAGTAACTTTTATTCACGATTTTTTCGACTTGAGAAGTATTTGAATATCTTGAGAAGCCTTCCAAAGCATCGGAAATTGAAATATTTTGATAACATTTGAATGCCCATAAAAATATTCAAATACACTTCTAATATATTTCGACGTTATCTAAGTATTTAAACGTTTCGTTAACATGAAAACACTTAGTGAGAAATACTATCCAATATTTCAATACTGTCCATTCATGAAATTATTTAAAAATTAAAAGTGTTACATACGATTCGACTGAAAATATGAAATATCTGATGATTGATGAAAATATAACTGAATCAGCAGTGAAAGTCGTAAGAGCTTAAATACGAAATAAACAGGCTGAACGAATGAAGAAATGACTACCACTAAAATTGCTTTTCTCGAATCGTTTCACTTTTAATGTTATTCATTCCAAATTTCAATTCTAATATTCGAAATATTTCAAAAACTTGGAACACTTGCTCTGTGCTCTGCCCAAAATAATAAATTTTGAGTTGTTTCATCACCATCGCTATGACGCCAGATACAATTCTTGAGTGGCATTGTGGCGGTGAGTGACTTCGAGCTTGAATTTCGTTCATGAATATTAATTGAATTTTATTTGTAATGCTAGGATTCACATTTATATTATATTTATTAGATATATTATTAAAATGCGTGATGCAAATTTAGTGTTTTTTTTTTAGTTTTTTTTTATATATTCTATATCACTAAATTCTTATCGAGGGATAATAACAATACCATATTGTAATACTGAACAGTAGAATGTTTGCTCCCATATTAGTCTAGTCCTTTTCATTTCAGAACATAATTTTGTACTGTAAAATGGGCCAAAACAAAAATTTCTTCTGCTAGAAACTTTCTTCGAGAGGAGAAGCGGTTGTAAAATTAACCTTGTGTCTTCTTGGAAAATGGCGCAGTCAGTACCTCATCAATCTGTGAACCAAGAATACAGTCTCCTCTGAGAAAGTATGTTAGGCAAATGGTAAAATCGGTGGTACATCTTATAAATATTGAAGTGAATTCTGCCTTTGAACAAATAAAATTGTGCACCACATATACAGTCTCTTGAAAGAAAGTATGGAAAGAATCCACTTTGCTTGTTATAAAATATCCTACCGACTGTGCCAATTTGTGACGAAAATGTGAAGCAGAATGAACTTTTGGGTCCCTGAATAGAAAATTTTCGAGGAGCCAAAAACCTTTAGAAACATCAATATTGAAATAGAAGAATGTGCTGTGCCTATTTTTGAAAATCAATCTCATTATCGAGGAAGAAATTGGGGTCACCCCAGACGAATGTTGATTTTTATCAATTCTAATTGTGTTCAAAGGTATTTTGATCTACCGAGAGTGTGATCTCAACTAACAATGAAAAACTTTCTTTCGTTGCGTTGTTAAAAAATGTCGATTTATCAGTTTTTCAGTTGGTCATACAATTTACGTTTGTCACACGTGCTGGTTGTGATATTTTTTCTCAGATGCAGTAGCGAATATAATTGATACAGAATGTTATGTTCTCTTCGTGAATAAACTATTAACATAGACTTATAAAATGTAGGTTATGTGGTACGATGTGTGGAATGTAGCAATAAAATTAAATATTTTGGATTTAATATAAATTTTAACAGTATACTTGTGGATTTTTTTCACCTTCTAGAATGTCACATATATGCTTCCCGTACTTCCACTGGGTGATACAATGAATCAAACCAAAAAAACGCTAATGTGATTCGTTTGTAAGATTATTTTCGAATTAGTGAACTACGTTTATTACTACTCAACTACTAAAGTATATGCTGAGAACACGAAATGAACGGTAATTATTTACCGTAGCAATTACTTTTTCGTTTACGTTGATAGGTCGGTTGTATTGGAATATATATTTTTTTTTTGTGTATTTTGAATACATTAATTCTAGCGATAACGGTCAATTCGGCATAATATGTAATGATTATTTTTGGTCATTAGAAATGCCTAATTTATTGATTTTGATGTATTATATCATTTAGTGATATTATGGCTCCTCTACAGGTTGTCACGGTGGATGGCACATTAGACGTTTCTGGTGAACCAGACAACGGATCAGTTTGAAAATTTGGTGAAGACCATATTCGTACATTCTCTACCCAACTAGAATATTTTCGACAATGCGGTGATGCCACTTCTATTGAAAAGTAGTAGCAACTGAGATTTTTTAAATGGAACACCCTATATATAATATCATTTTAGAATCTCTAACAATTTCCCAACAACATTTCTTGATATTTTCGGAAATCATGACCTCTAAAAATGCTGATATCTCTTGGGTTGAGAAACACTATGATATCGAAATTTGATTTGGAGTCAGGTGATACTTGGGGGCTTTCCATACTTCAGCCTAATCCGTGTTACTTCAATATAGGGTGGAAAAAAATACAGTTATTTCGTTTCATTGAAAAAGTGACTGAAAGTTGATCATTTCAAATAGAACATCCTGTATAATTAAAATTTCAGAAAGCTGCTGAAATTCGCTTTTCATCTATGAATACTTATACCTAATTAGTCAAGTTTAGGACTTCTGAGCATTTATTTGTGAAAATTTTCCTTGAACATGGTATCCCCATTTGGTATTTGGTTCAATTCAAAAACGATGAAACAAAATGATGATGGTTGAGATCACCCGACCTCAACACACTAGATTTTCATCTGTGAGGAATGTTTGAAGACATAGTTTACAAAACACCCGTGCATTCGAGAGACGAACTGTTACAGAGGATTACCCAAACATTTGAAGATTTGGATCTGAATGAAACCAGAAGTGCTTGGAAGTGAACGGCCAGCGTTTCGAACATATTTTGAAATATCGCATATCATTGTTTAATCATTTTAATTGTTATTCATATAAATATTTCCACTTTGAAGTTTCTTGGTGCATTCATTAAGTTTATCCAATCGATACATTTCACTGAACTTTCTACATGTCCTGCTGCCAAATTTATCACACTGTGAGGAATGATGAACAAATTCATAAAAACTTGGTTTGGATAGTTTTGTTCTATCGTTTTTGGAGGTATTTGGAAATTCTGAAGTGACCTAAATGTCGATATTATAAGGAGAATGTCACAACGCTACTGTCAAATGGTAATCATGGCCTGATTAACAAATACCGAATGGGGATATTATGTTCAACGAACATTTCCACAAATCAATGCTCATGAGTCCGAAACTCCAATAGTTAGGATGAAAGTATGACGTAGATAGATGAGAAGCAGCTTTCTGAATTTTCAATAATATACAGGGTGTTCCATTTGAAATAATCAACTCTCAGTCACCTTTTCAAATAAACGAAATAACTATATTTTTTTACCACCCTGTATTGAAGTAACAATCATTTGGCTGAACTATGGGAGCCCCCAACAATAACCTCACTCCAAATCAAATTCAGATATAATAGTGATTCTGAACTGTTGAAAACGTCAACAGATAGGTATATGGAAATTGTTGGAGATTCTAAAAATAAAACATACAGGGTGTTCGATTTGAAATATCGAAATTCCTACTACTTTCTAATAGAAGGGGCAACACCGCATTGTCGAAAATATTTTAGTTGGGTAGAGAATGTACGAATATGCTCTTCTGTTCTGTTGACCGGTTCATCAGAAACGTCTAATGTGCCATCCACTGTGAATCAGCCTGTATATCTGGGAGAGCCTGTACAGGCTGTCCCATTTTCGATGTCCTTACGGGATATCTTGCTTATTTTTGAAGATACAGATTTGCGGTTTTCGCGAACGTTGGCTACTTTTTTTGTGAAACTCACGAAACCGTGAACAAAATTTCCATAGCCCGCTTCGTTCCTGAAATACAGGGCGAAATTGAAAATATTGCATTTTGGGACCCTCCCCCTGTATCTCAGCTATCTTTCAACTCAGAGGAAAAGTAAGAACTGTTTCTTCCACAATTTTTCACGTAAAACCAGTGGCGTAGTCAGATTTTTTCAATGAGCTGTCGTTATTTAGATATAACCCAAAGTTATGTTTTTTTAAATAGAACACCCTGTATATTTTTCAATATTTGAAACAAGAAAGCTTTGCGCTTTTCAAAAATATATAACAGTTATATGATATTTTGAGTATTAGTCCTGTATTTGGGTAGTTTTCAGTTTTTTATGGCAAGTCAAGACAAATAACTTCTACTTTTAGAATAGATATTCTGGCGCAATAATTAAATACCACTCATTTATATAGGGTAGAATGAGAAGTATTCAATCGAAATGATTATTCAATTAACAATTTGATATAACATAAAACAATTTGATAAAACAATTTGATTAAACAATAAAATCAAACACTACTACAGAACAATTCTATTAATTTTTCTCCTGTTGAAAATGTCTTATGAATATTGTTCAAATTGCTGCCCATTCTGTTGAAGACACAGCCGACATCTTCTCTTCTCAATCGACCGGAGTAAAAATAGGTCTCATACGTAAATATTCGAAAGCGTCTCTCGTAGCATTCATCAGTGAATCTCGATTTTCATGCCGCGTGTGATATATTTTATTTTTTATATAGCCTCATAAGAAGAAATCTAATATCGATAATATCGATGGCGGCCAGTGAATGGGACCATTATTACCAATCCACTGGTTTTGAAATCTTTCATCAAGATAAACCCTGATGGCACCTGCGTTATGACAAGGTGCGCCATCTTGTTGGAAGAAACTGTGTCTGAATTGAGCCAACGGAATTTCGTCAAGTGGTTCAGAAAGACAATCATCTAAAATTTCCAAATATCTTTGGTGATTCAAGTTACCGTCAAAAATTCGATAGGCTAGTCTTCCTCCATAAACGAAACAAGTTACATTAAAGCCGAATCTGCCTTGCTGTTGGCGAACCACCGTAACGTGATGATTTTCATTTGACAAATAATGATGATTATTTCGATTAAATATTCCAGCGCTATTCATCGGACCATACCACTGAACGCCCAAAATTTTTACCATATACAAAACTCAATGCGCTTCAAAGCATCACCCTGGTTCAAATAATGAATAGTTTGTGGTATGTAGGGGGTATAATTGCTCTTTTTCAATATCTTGGAAACCCTTGTCTCTGGAATGCCAAATGATTCTTCAATTTCTCTGCAAGAAGTATAATTATTGCTTTCTTCTACCTTTGCAAGGACACTAATTTCATCGTATTCGGCATTTTCTTTCCTATAACTTTTTGGTCTAGGCTTCTCAAAAGATCCAAAATTTTCCAAATTTTCTTTCAGTCTGCCAAATATTTTCCTACTTGGTTGTCTCCTCTCGGGATACCTAATTTTTTCATCATATTGTAACTAACTGATACCCAGCAATTGGGAGATAGTAAATACCTTTCAATATATAGGTCCTTCGCTTGATTTGCATTGAACTTGGTAATATATCCCAACCATATCTAATTTCTCGTAGTTTTGATATCCTGGATTATTATTCGCCATTGTATGAAAAATTTGTAAACTTTGACAGGTAGGTGACAAGAATTGTAAACAATCTGCATTTGTGTTTTTTTTAATAGCTACCTACTAATTAGGTCCAAAGCTTTCATAGTCAATTAATAGTACTGAATATTGGTAAATGTGGTAAGTGTGTGACGAAACACTGTGTCAGCAATAAGGTAAATATGAAAATTTGTGAAGTGGATAATGTTGCCACATTTTTACAAGGCCTATTAATAAGAAACCTACATAAAAAACTGAAAATTACCCAAATACAGGACTAATACTCAAAATATCATATAAGTGTTATATATTTTTGAAAAGCGCAAAGCTTTCTTGTTCCAAATATTGGAAAATATACAGGGTGTTCTATTTAAAAAAACATAACTTTGGGTTATATCTAAATAACGACAGCTCATTAAAAAAATTTGACTACGCCACTGGATTCTACGTGAAAAATTGTGGAAGAAACAGTCCTTACTTTTCCTATAAGTTGAAAGATAGCTGAGATACAGGGGGGTCCCAAAATGCAATATTTTCAATTCCGCCCTGTATCTCAGGAACGAAACGGGCTATGGAAATTTTGTTCACGGTTTCACAAAAAAGTAGCCAACGTTCGCGAAAACCGCAAATCTGTATCTTCAAAAATAAGCGAGATATCCCGTAAGGACATCGAAAATGGGACAGCCTGTACATCATTTAATCTCGAGTGGAAGAAGAACATGGTATTAAAATATGGAAAATACATTTTACGAATGATAATTTTTCCTTTTAATAAATGAGTGTGTGCTCTTTATAAATAACCAATGCTGAAAATTTACAAAATTATAACAATATCACTTTTTAAAAAACATTAGAGCACGAAAATTATAATGCACAGCATGACATGGTATTATTCACCATATTTATAAAACAGATTACGTACTTACTCAATATAAGCATATTGATGACTAATATCTATCTTACAGAGAACTATTTATATAAACTCTTCATAAAATGTACAGAATTTTGATTTAAATTATTCGGCATAACTTAAAAGAGTTAGTATCTTATATGATCACTGTGACCGCACTGAATTTTTCGTTTTAAAACTGTGTTCTATACTGTCTATTTCAGCCCAACACGTTCGCACTTCGACAAATAACTGAAACAAAAAAACAATTATTTGCTTTCAAACAAAATAGAAACATACTAACAATACGGAAATAGAAAAAACTTTTTTTACAACTGTCGAAAAAAAAATGTGCAATATTTCGTGCACTTTTCAATATTTATAGCGTTTCATCTATTTATATCGAGGGACGAATACTTAAAACTGCGAAAAGTTGAATTCTTTCTCGACAGTTTTGAATGTTTTTTTTCTCACACAAATTGTCACACTTTGTCTACTTACTCATTACACAAATAACTATTATTTGAAAAAATATGAACCCTTAACTTACTTGGTTCAACCAACTCTCGTCTGCCAAGAGCTCGTTCAATATACACGTAGTATCCTTAGTCGGATCAGAAGTCCTTTTTTCACTAACACGTTTAGCGCATTCTATATACATGAGGTACTTCTGATGGGTCACTTTGCTCAGTAGTTCGACGTGAGTCGCACATATCCTACACATTAGGAAGTCCTGCAAGAAAGTTAAAAAATAATTGACAAAGTAATCGTGGATTTTTTCATACTAAACGATTTGAATTGGAACCAGTTTCATAAGAGGTGTGAATGAATATATGCAACAACATTTAGGAGGTGATATTGTTGAGAATAAGATTTTAACAAATGATAAAAAAAATCATTCGCTCATCTCCTGTTGAGATACAACTCAAAAAAAATCATTCAATGAAATCATAATGAAAAATTACAAGTTACCTCACAAAAAGAATGAATTGAAAAAGATGCGTTTCGGTTTTAAGAATCGGAATGTTCGCTCTAACATTTTTTTTTCCATCATTCATCCCAAAAAACTAGTTCAAGTTTATAGAGACACTCTGCGGTAATCTAATAACTTGAGTACATTGTCATTAGAATACAAAAATGCGAAAAATGTCTTTCAGCCACACTTGAAAATGATATCACAAAATATTATCTACAATTATCATACGTTATCACTACTCATTCCTTTCAATATCAAAAGATTTCAATTCGGTTCGGAATTCGGAAACCGCACGAAATCTTTTCTAACCATGCTCTTTCTGTTCACTAGTTTTTCAACTGTGACTGTGCGTTTAGGGCGTTCATACGTGGATTTGAACTACACTTTGGAAACCACTTGGAATAGAATGGAATGAATTTGATATTCACCTTATACTGAGACTGAGTGAGAAAGAATCTCGGGTGCGTCGATTTTATTCTATACCCATATATTGATTTTCATTACAACGATTTTATGAACGAAAGACTACGGAATTATCGAGTTATCTTTCACGACCCCTCAAAAGTGTACGAACCAACGAGCAAATAAAAATACATCCATGAAATTATTTCCTTACCTTCTCGTTGACAGCGTCCGTGTCAGGCTGACAGCCCTCGAGCGTCGTCGCGTTGTACGGCTGACCGTACATGATGACGCGTGTCGCAGCGCTTGGGCGGCCGCACGCCGCGCACCCCTTGCCGGGGGCGGCTTCGGCCGGGCCGCCCTCGCGCAGCACGTTGAAGCACGGCCACGTGCACACGGCGCACTGCACGTGCTGAGGCCAGCGGAACAGAGCAAAGAGCTTTTGCTTCTTCGAGGCGGTTATCTCGTCGATGGTCTGGACGTTGGTCAGGAAGTAGTCGTCTGAAATATGAAATGATAGAGAATTTCATTTGATTTGAGCAGCCCTAAGCGTGGATATTTTTGAGACCCTTCATACGAAATGGTAAGGATAGAAGACAGTGAAAAATGGTAGTGAGGCAGTTTTTTTTTTCGATCAAATTGGGAAAATTTTGTAACATCAGGAAATAATCTTTTGAATACCACACGAGAGTCTGGTGAATTGGAAAATAATGCTTCACACTATATTTGATCTTGTTTCCATTCTACAATAGACACAAGAGCCCGGAGCTCAACAACAAGTGCACAAAAATCTGTAGAAATATTCTCACTCTCTCGTGATATGATCATCACTCTAGTAATGTGTTATGATGTTTGTGAGAGATAGATGTAAATAAATGCTCGTGAAAAATGGGCTAATCAACTAATCTGAAGTTCAGGTGGATTGAAGATTTCCATCAATTATTTTGAAATTTTCAGACTTTCCAATGTCTGAAATGTTCTCTCATGTCCCAAAATGATGGTACAAGATGAGGCATTATGAGAATATTGACAAATAAGAGAGAACCAATTTATTCTTACGTTTAGCAGACAGAAATCAAAATCAGAGAAAAAAATGTGTTTTCATCAACAATTTTGTTATTATAGACTCAAACTGTTTGAAACTACGTAACTATGAAAAAAACATACCTTTCTCTTGGAATATCTCCATGAGGAAGTTGCTATCCAGCGCCTGCGAAATCAACGTCTGGACGTAAACCTCGAAATTATCCTGATAAGATTCAAATTGCTTCATGCACTGCTCCTGGTATTCGTAATCGACGATGGTCATGTCCTGTTTCAGAAACTCCACCACAGTCTCCAAGTGGCCCCCTTGCGGTCTCGGCTTGACTGGCACTGAGATGTATTGCTTTCTACTTTCCGGGGTCCATGATGTATACTGAAAGTAGTAATTATAATAATGATATTCATGATAAATATGTTACTATTTATATTTTTATCACAAAAGAGGATGGTGCATGAGTAAGGCTCACCCAATGACTTCATGTAAACCTTTTTTCAAGAACTTTCAAAGTAATCTAATGCATTCAATAAAAATCGACACAATACCAGATATAAAGACAAATTCCACAGCCATATTCAAGGTTATCAGTTTGTAATAATTCACCAAAAGATTTTTGAAATACCAGATATTATGAATGTTATTCAAAAATGAGTTGAGCTTTCTTCTTGATAATGTGTTTTATTGTGTTGGAGCATTTTATATTGATTGTTGACATATTGTATACAAATGTAACTCCATTTGTAAACATCACTCTTTTATTTTTCATCTGACTAGTCTGAAAGATTTTCATATATTCTGTATTATTTTCAATGTGTGAACTTTGACACATAATCATAGACAGAAAAATCGACATTAACGAAATAACCATAAATAAAGAATGACCAAACACATTAGGTCCACTAAAGAATCTGTAAGATTTTGTTATTGATTCAAGAATTAAACAATGTAAAAGGAAATAAAAGTAATTTCAAGCTGTCATTGGCATTTTTTATGTTCTATAAAACGACATTATTAAATTGAGAATTTGATGTTTCGACTCTCGGCCGTAATCGTCAAGTTGATTTTTTTTTCAATATGGACTTGGATTTCATTTACATTCATCTAAAGCTTTGAGAGAATTGATTCTCTGGTAGTGAAAAATAAAATTATTGATAGAGGAAGAGCGAACTAAGGTTGAAAACATGAATATCCAATGATTTGTGCCGACACTAGTAGTAAAATAAGTAATTAATAATTATACAGGTTTTCATAGTAAACAATTTTTACTCACCGTAGATATGTTTCTGTATAACGTTGTACCGTTTTGTTCGAACGGTTCATACTTTTGCAGCAACGTTTTACCGTCCACCCTCCAAATAGCCGGCCATTCTTGCTTCAGTTCAGATTTGATCACGACAAACTCGCCGGACTGCAAATATAAATGAATATATGTACAGGGTCTTCCCGTGTATTTTGAACCCCCCCTTGACTATTTTATTTATCATCGAATTTTTTTTCCCAAAAAAACAGTCTTTCATAATTTTTTCTATAGATTTTGAATATGTCAACAGAAAAACAATTGAACATATCAAAAAAAAGTTATGGGCAAGATGTATAAATTATCAAATGGGACACCCTATATATTTTGATACTATTAGATAGAGTATATTTTTGTGATTTCAAATATATATATATATATATATATATATATATATATATATATATATATATATATGTGTGTGTGTGTGTTGCATATTAGCTATCACAGATTCCGAGATATTTCATAATCAACTTCACATTTTCACCAGATTCTCTTCACTGATTACGACATTTTATATGGCCAGGGTAGGAAACATGAACGATTATCAGATGTCAAAAATTCAAAATTAACATAATTAATAATAAATCAATAATAATTAACATCAAATATATTAACTACTCATAAATAGAATTACAAAAACTGCTCAAAATGATATCCATTATTTTCAATACACAAACGATAACGCTTCTTCAAATTTTGAATACTGTTAAATATTATACATGGGTTTCTGTTCAACCGATTCATTTCAACAGTTATCCTATATATTTTATATTATATGAATATATTTTCAGTTCGGTCTTTATAACAAACAGTTTTCAGGTGCCCCCAAAGAAAAGTGTCTAACAAGGACAAATTTGGACTATTGGGGGCCCATCTAATTGTTCCAAATTTCCCTATCCACTCATTATATTTGTTATTCAAAAAGTTCTGAATAGCAACAGTATTGTGACAAGGTGGTCCATCTTGATGCCAAATCATGTTATCGTTCACGGGAAGGCAGTGTCTCTATTTCGTTTGACAACATATTTAAAAATCGGTCTCCTGTGAGGGAGTATCTATAAAATATGGGGCTTAAAATACGACTATCATATATTCCACACCATACAGAAAATGACTGTCGTCCTTGGAATTTTATATCTTTTATGCTGTGTGGATTTTCCCTGCTCCATACATGGGTGTTTTTTCTGTTGAAAACACCAGCTGTCGAAAAGTTCGCTTCATCAGTCCACACAGATTTGTTAAAAAAGCTTGGATCATTTTCTGAACGCGTCAGAATATATTGGCAGAACTCTCTTCTCATGACAACATTCGTATCGGTTAGTCGAGATACTGGTAAAGACCTAAACGGCTTCAATTTTTGTTTATGTAGAATGTTCCATATATATCCAACCAAAAAATTCAGCTCTCTCGAAGCATCGGCAATTGAATGAGTTTGATTTTCTTCGAAATACACTAACACTTCAAGTTCATTGTCTTCATTCGAAATCGTTCTCCGTTTTCTTCTTTTGAGAGACTTTGTCTTCATTCATTCATTCATATATATATATATATATATATATATATATATATATATATTAATGAATTTCTAGAAGGAATCACCCGGTCACCACATAACACTCTATACTCTCGTTGCGCGGCTTTAACATTTTTATTATTTCTCAAATATACTGATCGAATATCACATTTTTCCATGTCACTGAAGCCCATAATGAAAAATAACTGATTTATCAGATAATTCAGTTATTTCCATGCCCTACTCTACCACTGATGTTTTGATCTTCTAAGAGAATCTGGTGAAAATGTGAAGTTAAAAATGAAATATCTTGAAATCTGTGATAGCTAATACGCAACATATATATATATATATATAGATATTAAATATTATATATTTTAAATCACAAAAATATACTATATCTAATAGCATCAAAATATATAGGGTGTTCCATTTGAGAATTTATACATCTTGTCCATAACTTTTTTTCAACATGTTCAATTGTTTTTCTGTTAACAATTTCAAAATCTACAGGAAAAATTATGAAATACTGTTTTTGGGAAAAAAATTCGATGATGAATAAAATAGTTGAGGGGGGTTCAAAATATACGTGAAGACCCTGTACAGTCAGAAATTATGCAAATGGACGCACTGTATAATCTAATATAAGAGCTAATAGAACACATATTTCAACATTTATTGAAATAGTCAGAAATTAAATTTAATTTTGACTGACATCTAATTTCGCAACTCTTTCCCATGATATAACCTCGACCTGTTTCTGACATCCCAATGATGAGGCCACAAGCTAATTTTAATCCATGAATCTGCATAGATAGACCTAGCAGCTGAAGCCAAAGAGCAAAGAAGTTTCACGCAATATACTTGACGATTGATTGTGGAATTCAATAAATATTGTTAGGTTCCTTTTATTTATCATATCCAAGGTTGAGGTTCACTTGCCATTTGACATTCGCAAAGAAGATAATCTAACTCGTATAATGAGAAGAAGATGAGAGGACCCGAGAAAAAGAAGAAGACTCTAGTATTATATATAGTATAAGTTGAAAAAATTTTTGACTTATTGTGACTCAAAAAGCGTCGAACCAACCAATTTTTCGCCTAAATACCGAACCTACCTTGAAGAGTCCGTCATCGTTGCTCGAAGGAATACTGTTGTGGAGGGAGGCAGCTATATTATCCTCTAAAGTCGGTGGAATGTTTTGTTTATTCTTGTGCGCTTTCTTCCTGGGAGGCTGATCGGAAGTGTAATCGTCAGTCTCGCCGATGCCGGCTTCGTGCGCAGCGGAAGCGATCAGATTCTTCATGCCCTTTTTGGTTTTGCTGCCTACTAACGTTGTTGTTTGATATTAGTATTAGTATTTTTAAAGCCCTTTGAGATGGAAGGATGACTAGGATAATAACTAGGAATGTAGCGAGGTCCGGCATTATAACTCCAAAAACTATTCATTTTAATGAAACAAGATACAAACAGGATTTCATTTTCTTAAAACGACCTACGTCAAATGAAAGACTTGGAAAAAGAAAAAAACAGTGATTATTTCGTTTTTTTATTAATTTCACATATTTTTTCTTTGTAAAGTGAAATTTTCATTAAATCGAAGATTTGAGCACAAAGGTCATTTCACTGCTGCTATCATTTACCTTCTTTTCTGGATGGAAATGTATCTGGTGTCAAAGGTTTTCATTGGACAAATACAGAAAAGATTTTACGAATAATCAAGTTTTTCATGAGTTCATTTGGTATTTTTGATGAATAAATCATATGAATCAATTACATTTCCAGGCTGTCTCAAACTAGCCGTTTGTATTCTTTTTCGAAAAAAAGATTGCAATCATCTTTATAATCAATTGTTTTGTAATTTTCAAAGTCATAGAAATGAATGAAGTGACAGACCTTCTACTAGGAAGAAAAATGTCTAGTGGCTAGACAGCATTGTGTATGAAAACCATAAGATACTGCTTCTTCTTTATGCCCTGTGGAAGTTTTTTTGGCTTATTCTTTCACATTAATATAGCTAACCTACAAGCCAAACAAAACCTGAAAGATTATAATCAAAACCGCAGTGAAACCGACATAAACCGAAATTTAAACAAAATCTACAAAAAAAACTTACCTGGTCTATTTCTACGAGTCTTCTTGATAGGTAACACCAACTCCTCGCCATCGTTATTCGCAGCGGGCGTCCAAGCCGGATCCGAATCGGAGTCCTGGAATTCGGGCGGCTCCTCAGGTTCGTCGTCCTTGCTAAACTCCGACAGACTGTTTTTGCCCTTGGCTGCCCTTTTCACCGATTCTCGCCTTGGCACATCGTCCTGATAGATGATAGATTGATTCACTTGTTTATGTTACACATTCAGAATTCAGTTTATAGTTAGTCTGTCGCAAGATTCCTCTCAAAAATCAAGCGATGAAAGTCAATGTAACAACTATAACAAAAACAATAACACACAGGATATGGAAAAAACAAACTTTCGACTTTCCCCAATAATAAAAAAGGTAGAAAGTTTGCCGAAGTCCCAAACATACGTACGTAATTACGTACACATACTATGAAGAAACATAGGGTTAAATCGGAGACAAGAAAAAAATTACTCCAGAAATTTCACACCTGTCTTATAACCAATAGGGTGCTCTCTCATTCTAAGATCAGAATTTTTTTTGAGAATACTCTTTTTTCAAAGTTGATTCAAAATAAACTATATATGAATGGAAAATAATCAGTACTTTCTTTCAAATCATCATTGTATGTTACAACTCTCTAATTTTTGGACTTTTGGTAATGTATTCAAGTGTTCTGGAAAGAAAAATCCAGCATATTATCTGTTTTCTGAATTTTTATTTATGAGTATTCATATGTCAAGTAAGATTAACGCAAAATGTTTGTGTATCAAGCTTTCTTTTTTTTAATATAAACTGCTTACTACTTCTATTTTGAACCATTTCCGTCCCAAATAATCAAAATTTCAGAACAAAAAGTATATAAATAATTAGCTGAACACACTGTTGTTGTTTTTGGTTGGGAACCCTGGAACCTACGTTATTATCGTATAGGTAGTCTCGTCATTCGAAATGTCAGTTTTTTACTTCATCATCATTGCGATATGATGAAACAGCGAATGGAACTCTAGCGGAGTGTATTCGCGTATAAGTAAAAAATTTCCTAACGCGACAACTGAACTGAAGATCACATTTTGAGTGCAAGATGTAAATCGTCATGCTGCAGTTGATGTTGAAAATATGTTGAATGTTTGAACTAGTTGAAAATATTTCAATGAGTATGAATATAGTTTGGCGTATTGGGCGTGAAAGTCGTTTGCGTTACGCCTTTGCGTAATTTAAGTAAAATTCTGACTTAGTCAGAAAAATTACCGAATTGACTTGAATCTTGTACAGTATGAATAGTGAGTCGATTTTACTCACGCTGGGGACAAATAAATATGAACGTGTACACAAAGATTTTCTTCGATGTATTGTGTATTAAGTAACATTGGATCATTTCTTCTAAACTATTACTTTATCATTTCACTGTAGAGTACCAACTCTGCTAAAATCAATATCAATCAATAAAATTTTCAGGTCCTAAGTTTCATCAAGGGGAAATGAGATATGGTTTGGTTGCACCGTCTTCAACTACATTATATTATCATGGACGGAACCATCGGCGATGTACTGCTTGAAATTATTTTTTTTTCAACCTCAATTTCACATTATTTCGCAACCTTAGGTTAATCACCATGTATATTTCTCAACATACCTGGGCCGACCTATCCTTGCTCTTATCCTTGTTGCCCTTCTCCTTGTGCTTCTTCTCTTTTTCCGCCTTGGGCGGCTTGTCGTGCTTCGATTTTTTCTTCTCCGAATGAGAACGCTTCTTCTCCTTTTCCTTCTCTTTGTTTACCTCTTTGTTGTTGTCCTTGTTAGGCTCCTTGACCTCCTTGTCTTTGTCTTTCTCTTTCACATCGGGCTTCACCTGTTAACGTTTTTTTTTTAAATATTGCTATGACGCTTCAAAAAAACATAAGGTCAATTCCTGGTAATATTTGGATGAATAGAGATCAGAATCAAAAATCAAAAAAATCTGGTAAGGATTTTGGACGGTTATAAAATCCGAAAAAAAAAGGATTATTCAATTAAATTTTTAGAAAGCTAAGGTGATGCTGTGAAAATAAATACTTATTTTGTTAGAAACACACGATTGTTCTGATCGCCTTCATAATGTGATAATGAATGTGGACATAAATGAAATAATCTAATCTGATTCGTCAACAATAACGTTGAAAACTATCCTGTAATTGTCGATGAAGAAGATTCACTGCTTGTCTGGAGTTGCAGCTATATTGTAGATTGCAGCATTTTTTATTGTAGTTCATTCACAAACATTCACTCATGAACAAATAAATCAAGTAAAAAATATTCGACCATTGAAAGGCAAAAACAAATAATGATGGTCGACTTTTTGCAAAAATGATGATAGAAAAGTCAACAGCAACAGCTATCAACAAAAACATTGCAAAAATATCGTAACAATATCGAGGAAGATAAAAACCACCAGCCTGGTGCTTTTTGGGCAATAGGCAGGATCACAAACGTGCTTATCCAGTTTGTATGTGCATTTGATTGAAATATAACTATGAAATGATACGTATGCCTAATTTTTATAACAAGTTATCCTGTAATATTCCGAAAAACGCCATTTGAAAACCATTAAATTTCATGGAACATTCATACTTGGCGGCCACTACACAGTAACCACATATTAAGTGATGAAGTTACATGTGCTATCAATTGCCTATTCCAGCGTTGCCGGTTGTAATATTTCACTGGATTACAAAGCAAATTGCGTTTGAATTCGAGAACAATATTTGTCTGTTCTACAGTACATTAAACAATAGTCTAAAAAATAAGAAAACAACGAGACACACCTGGTGCTTCTTCCTCCCGAAAAACCCGTCGTCCGAACTGAACCCGTCGTCCGAGCTATCGAAACTATTCCGCTTCCTCTCCTTGGGTAGTGGGAAATACCGCGGATCGTCCTGCGGATCGCCTTGCGACAATCGCGCCGCCACGAGCGGCGCCTGCACCTGCACAGTCGACCCCACCGACGTTACGCCGTTGCTCTCGGGCGACTTGTGGGCGGCTGCATCCTCCGTCTTAACCACGGGCGGCCGAGGCCACGGCTGCTTCCTGCCGCCCCCACGCACGGTGGGCGGAGGCGAAGTGTCGCGCTCGCCCTGCAGGAACTTCAGGTAGCTGCTCATGAAGCCGGAGCCCGAAGACGGTTTGTCGCTCGGTTTGGACAGATGGGGCGGTTGCGATGGCTTGGGGTGGGCGTGATGGTGGTGGTGGTTCGGGACAGGCGGCCTGGTCGTGTCTGCAAAGGGAAATCGATTGATAGAAAATTTCGAAATATGAACCGATGGAATCATGTCAGAAATTATAAAACAATTCGTCAAAAGTCTTTCATTTAATTTTCATTTCTCATACATCCAAAATGAAATATAATAGAAACTATTCCTTTTGAGTTGAATTTCATATATGCCAATTTTAAATTTGTTCATTCATTATGGCAGGAAATATAAAGAGGTTGGTGAAATGAAATATTGATTCCTTGTTGAATATGTATGCCTATTTGATGATCTGGTAAGGTTGAATCAGGGTTACAACACTTATGTATTAGTTCAGGAATCTTGTAGATATATGAATTCGTCAATTCATGTGAAAATGTCCGACTCTTCAGAAATGTGTCTACAAGGTTCCCTATAGTGCATTCTGAAGATAGTACGAAAAGCTTGTTTTCGTATCATGAACGTGATTTTCGACGAAACTACAATAGGAACATCACGAGAGTACGAATAAATTACACACAGAAAATAAAATATGGAAATATAGACTACAGATACTATATACTTAAAAATTGTTGAAGGAGAAGAAATCATCAATACAGTAAGGATCTAAATAATTCCGCAATGACCTCAACAAGCTTCTAGAGCCCTCGATGAAGAAGGCTATGATATAGAGTTGGAACAGATTAATAAAATTTCGCCACAAAAAAAGGAAAATCCTCCTCACCGTGCGACAAAAAATTCAACTCCTCCTCGATATTCGGCACGACGACCTTCGGATGCTCCTCCGCCTGTTGCTGCTGCGGTTGCTGCTGCTGCTGCTGGTACTGCCCGTGCGGGGGCGGCGGCTGCTGCTCCGCCCCCCCGTATCCGCCCCCCAACGGCGTCAACTCCACAGACGACGACGGATAGTCGGCGGCATGCGGCGGCAGGTGGAAGGGTGCGAAGTACGGCAGCGGCGGGTGCGGATGCGGCACCATCAGGCCCTGGTGCTGCTGGTGCAGCGCCGCCTGCGACGCAAACATCTTCGACGTCGGCGGCGGCAGGTTCCAGCGGTCGAAGTCGAAGTAGGCGCCGTTCTGCTGCGCCGGGTTGCCGCCCGAGCTGTGCGCCGGCGGGGGAATCCGGCCTGCGGAAGAGACGATATTGATAGTGGCGACGAAGGAATGGGAAAGTTATTACTTTATCATTACAGACTTCGGATGAGAGGAAACGAATGTGAATTCGTGGAAATCCTGGACAGTTGGAAAGACTTGTTAAATGAAAAAATCGAGATTGCCCGATTACTTATTTAATTAGAATTCGTATGAATATTCCGGTAGCATCCTAGGATAATAATATGGGAAATTTTCGCCACTGATTTTTTTCAGGTAAAACAAAATTCTACAATTCAAAGTATATTTTTTGTGTGCTTAATTTCCACTACTTGCTTTGTTTAAAAAAAAAAACTATTTCTTCAAGACCCTTCGACGCAATTGAATAAAATCTAACAATGTATTATTATTATCTTCAGTCTATTATTACCACTATATAACTAGCCAAATTAAAATCAAAATGATTTTGAGAACCCTTTTCTTGAAAACATTGAATGGTGTATCTCGAAAACTACGAGATTTTGACAAAACTTATATTCCTATGTTATGTGAGAAATCATTATAGGCTTCAACAAATGAAAATTTAACCTTTCTGAGGGTTGAATAATGCCCTCAAATGAAAAATCAAACACATATTTGTAGTTAGTTCCTAGTTCGGAGTTTTCTCTGAAATTATAAGTAATTATATGTTATTTTTTGGTACCTAAATTTTCTTTCTTAAAAGTAAAGTTTGTGTAAGCTAAATCAAATCAAATTAACTTTATTGTCCAAGATAAAATCTTATTGACAAAGCACAGTACTAAACAAGATATTGTTAAAGTATGAAAGATGATTTAAAAATCAACATTGAAACAATACAATAAATGATTAAATGTCATCTTAGGCCAAGTCACAAAATAGTATCAAAATTTGAAACATATAATGGTTCAACAGATGAACATCAATAACAATACAATCAGCACATAACAAACAACATGATATAAATAAAATAAATGCATTAGCGGTCGTTGGGATTAAGAGAAAGGTATAATGATGTGGGTATATTGGTATATGCTATTGATCTTGCAATGAATGTTCAAAGTGAATAAATGAATGAATAAAGATATTTACTGGGTATATTATGCAATTCGGGCACAGGCTTTTCGCTGCTTTTCCTCCTTTTGATCGGCGGTTGTTTCGGCTCCGTCTTGATCTCACTGGGCTGGATCTGGCAACTTTGTTGCTGTTGCTGCAAATTCTTCACGATACTCATGGGATCCCCCCTGCAGCTCGACAAATCCTGCAGGGTCACCTGCAAATGTAAGAGAGACGGATATGAATATCTGAAAATGTTGTTTTATTAGACAGTATGACATAGTCATCAGACTGTATCATATCATTTCTATAATTTGGAATAAGTTAGGTGGTTCATGACTATCTATATGAAAAAATAAAATGTAAGGTTGGACAGAAAAAGTATCATCTATTAGATATCACTGGATTCACAAAATTATAGTTTTCGAAAATGTAATAAAATTCAATTAGCAAAATCGAAAGTTGATATCATTTCCGAAAAAATCAGAAAAAGTTATAATTATCATCAGGGGTGTGGGCAAAGGATACCAATTCCGTTATTATTAATTTGATGTTTTGTGCAACACTAATGAAACATTCTGTATGATAGTGATCAAGAAAAATGTTCACACTGTTGATATTTCCAATACTATTAAGTCTTGTCACATTATTTTATCACTGACTGTCAAATAAAAATTAGCCTCTTCATACGTTTGATAAAAATCGATTTATTTTTATTTATAATTGTAATGAATCATTCATCTACTGTGATTAGGTATGTTTTTTCATTATGAGAGTGCACTTGCACTTGATTTAGAAAAAAGATCATGTTTATAGTATTCTTTTTACAACTTTAGAACAAGTGAATTTGGCCATGCACAGGCTCTGCCTTAGTGGATTCTCGTTCATTAAAAAATATCTCACTAGGATAATTTGAACTCTTATGTCACTCACCAGATGTTCACTTAAAATTTTCATTAAATCATTATCTACTACAAATAAATTCACCTGATTGTTTTCGAAATAATTCTGCTGCCTCTCCCCCACTCCGACCACGATCCTCTGCTGGTTGCTCTCGCCGCCTCCACCCCCACCGCCCCCGTTCGAATTATAACTATTACTAGGCGGTTGCGGCTGCCCCTGCGCATTCTGAAACTTCCTCTGCTGCCCCTGCTGCTGCCCTTGCCGCTCCTCTCCCCCCCAACAGTTGCGCTCGTAACGGTCGGCGGGAGGAAAACCACCTGTATATATTGAATCAGTTCTTGATATCACTAAAATCTCTATCACTGAAATATCTAATAAAAAATAATATCGAGTGACACTATGAATGGAAGAAGTCGGGGAATTGAGGATGAAATGAAAAATTATATCCAGATATCCATGGAAATAATGAATTTGTGGTTGACTATGAATCGTTTTTCATTACATCTTGATAAAATCTCACCTCTCATTGCTTCAAGAAGTTTACATTAGCAGAATCACTTCTTTGCTGGCATTCTGGTGTGGGGAGCAATGTATAAGAGTTTTTTACCGAAATTAAACAACAAAAGTATGTACTGAAATCAATTTCGAAAAAGAAGACCTTCTCAAGATAACCTTCAATACATTGAAGATATTAATGACATCTGAACATATTCCAGATTTCAAAATCACTTTGTTTTTGCTTTTCAATTTTTTGCGCCAACTGCGTTTAAACAGAGCTGCAGGTAGGTAGGTACTCACAACATTTAAAAAACTAGATGAATAACTACTGTGGTATCATTGATTTTTTATACAGTTTTTAGAGTTGTTTTAGAAATTGATTAGTGAGATACTGTTTCCAACTGAATCACATGGTTGAATTCATGTAAACCTTTAAAAGAATCTATATCTTTTTCTGTGCCTCTTTTGATTCAAACTGTGATTATATATTTGAGATTCAACTTTCATAATCTTTTTTTAACCCAAAGAAATATATGAAATATACACACCCTTGTTCTCCGGGTTGAGCGCCCTCGTAATAACCGACGGATAGGCGACGTTGCCGGTTTGCGAGCTTGGCCGCGGCACCGACACGTCCAGAGGCGACGGAGGAGCCACCACTTGATTGCCGCCGCCAGAGGAGCTTTGTTGCTGCGGGGAGGATATCGAGTTCATGGGGCTGTTGTACATCGGGTAGGCGGGGCTCTGGGCGTGACCTGAGAACAGAAAAGGATTTGTGTTTGTGGAAATTATCGTGATTTGGAAATGGGGTAACATTTGAATTAGATGAATTTCAAGGCAATCTGAAACAATGGAGAAATTCATTGAGGAAACCTTGTCTTTTAAAGTCAAGACTTTGTTTAGTCTTGCGGATATTGAAGAATTCTGAACAAATTTAAGAATGTCAAACCAAACCTGAGGAATTTCAAGAGAATTCAAAACATTCGAGAAAAGTATTTATCTAGGAAACCTAGTGAGTAAAAAAACAGGAATTCCGAAAGTTCTGAGAAATTGTAAGTGAACTACCAAGAATTTTCTTATATATACCAAAGCATTCAGAATAATACCAAGAAATTCAAAGAGAACCCCAAGAATTTCAAGGACATCAAAATTGGAGAATCAGTTGATATGCAGACATTGAAATCAGATAAATTCAAGGAAAATACAACATTTCCAAGAAATATGTGGAAGATACTTAGGGAATCAAGATTTTTTTCATAGATACCAAATATTTCAAGAGAATCCAAGAATCCAATAAATTAAGAAATCGTTGAGAAAATAGAGAATTTCACAAAAATCTTGTAGAACCAAAAAACTTCAAGAAAATCTAAGAATTTATAAAAGCTTCAACAAATTTTGGAAAATCAAGAAATTGTAGAATAAGATAGAGGATTTCAAGAGAATATGAGCATCTTTATACACATCCAAGAACTTTTCGAATAAATCCAAGATATCATCATTGAAAAGTCAAAATCTGTTGTGGGTGTTTGTTAAGTTCTGAATTTTTCTAGATGCTTAATAGTTGTTAATACTCTGCCTATTTCTATGAGCTCAGTTATGTGAGAAAAATATCCACAATGAAATTATTTGAGAAATAAATTATGTTTCAAGATATAATATAATATCGTTTATTAAAATAGTAATAATCAATACAAATATAAAATTTTTCACAAAATCTTCAGTTATGCTGATAAACGGAAAAAGAA
Organism: Gastrophysa polygoni; assembly: GCA_963576655.1. Taxonomy (NCBI): domain Eukaryota; kingdom Metazoa; phylum Arthropoda; class Insecta; order Coleoptera; family Chrysomelidae; genus Gastrophysa; species Gastrophysa polygoni. Next base: position 11,483,914 of record OY755084.1, read on the forward strand.
ATACCACAGAAGGAATATTAACAAAAATATCCCTTGTGCACATTTTGATTTTTTAATGATGGTATTACAAAAAATTTTAAGGAAATCTAAGTAATTTTATGAGCTTTCAAAGAAAATATGAAATATTCTTTGACAACTCGAACGTTGTTAGGCCGATTTCTTTTCTCAACGAGCTCTGATAGCAGTTGCTGGTGGCTGTCGAAATATAATGAGTAATCTGTATAATGTATAATAAATATGGTATCAAAATTTGAATTGTCAAGACAAACCAGACGAGCTCAAACTGGTCACTCCTACACTGTCAGGCTCGAGACCTGTCGAACATCGCTATACCAAGCATCATTCCTCAATAGAACGGCAAAGTTATGGAATTCTTTGCTTAGTGAAGTCTTTCCTGATGCTTACAACCTCCAAACATTCAAGAAAAATTCCAACACCTTCCTTCTTTCCCAAAATTCCACAGCTGGCTAACACGATGTTCCTCGAACATCATAGGTTTCCCTTTCGTGTTGTCCACAGATAAAAAAAAAAGTCCAAGTATTTTAGCTATTCAATGAATAAAATGGATAATGAAAGAAGCCGCCAAACTATTAACAAAAAAAAAAAAAACGACATTACCTAAAGGTGAAGCTTGGGAATGCGCTTGAAGCGGACTGGGCCGTCTCGGCACGACGACCCCGCCGCAGTCGGGCCCGTTCGAACTACCGTAATCCGAGCCGCTCTTCGGTCGCTGAAACTCCTCCGAACTTCCGCCGCCTCCTTGCTGCTGCTGCTGCTGCGCTTGCTGAGGCTGTTGCTGATAGTGCCTGTAGTTATGCTGGAACTGCGGCGGCCTCTTTCCAGACGAATTGCTGCCCGAGTAGTTTAATCTACCTGTATAAGAGAACAACAAAAGAGTTTGAGAATGCTTTTCATAATTTCTTATCTGGAAATGAAACAATTTGAAGCAAACGGAATAGGTCTATAGATAAGTGCCACTTTCAATTTTGAAATTAGGAAGGATATGTAAATTCTCAAAGAGAGTTAAGATAAAACAAATTTGAAAATAAAATTACCCGGGGCGTCCATAATAGAGAAGCTAATCGGCGACGACTGGCTCTGATTCTCCTCGTTCGCCGCCCTCTGTCTCTCTTGCTGTTGCTGTTGTTGACTACTCAATTCCGAGTATATCTTCGTTTGTGCCTTGGTCTGCACCTGCATGAGTTTCAAACTTAATTACTCACCAATATGCTCTTCTCACATTTCAGGGTGAAAGAAATATGAATATATTGATTCCACAATTTCCCTCACTTCAATTATTGTTCAACAAATTGAAAATTATTATTGTTCAATCGTCACTTTGAACTGGCAATTATACATAATTGTCAGTTTGAAGTGATAATTTATTCATTATTGTCTATTTCAACTGGCAATTGTACATAATAGTCAGTTTGATTTGACAATGATTATAGTTTTCGAGTCATGTCCTTTCAGCGCTTCCATATTTATTAGCAGTACTGTGATATTTTCATTCCTAATTTCACTCAAATGTCCCTATTTTTAAACTTACACATTTTTGTATTATGTGTTCTTTGTATGTTCATTATGATCTCATTTTAATTTATGAGTTTTGTTCTGTGTTTTACATTTTTACCTGACTTATAATAGATGTACAAATAATTGTATCTCAAATAGTTGATAAACTGTACCCAACTTTAAACAATATGAGTGCTCTCTGGCAAAAATGACTTCAAAACAGCTGATTTTCTCTTGATATAGCTGAGCATAAATGTTCATGGTGTCCCCACATACACATTAAATTCTGCTTGGCTTTTGTTCTCACTATACTCACATCACAACTTTCAGTCATATGGTATTACAACTTATATAAAATATATTTCTCTATGTTTGGAGGTGTTTTTTTTTATGATATTGTACCCCTTATATTTGAGTTTGATGAAGTATTGTAAATGCCATGAAATTGGAGCAACTTTCATTGAAAAATAATTTTTCAACATTGACACCACTGTACTCTCGATTTTGAGAAATACATCTATATATCTAAAAGCACAAGCTATTGAAGAAATAATGGAATAAATCGTTTCTTAGGCTTGTGAAATGTTTTCAATTCAAAATATTGGAACCCTCAATCAGTTACAACAAATTTATCGTTACCTGTTGCTGCTGCCCGGGCGAGGCCTGTTGCTTGGAAGGCGGCGAAGCGAACGTCTTCTCGAGGGCTGCCCGGGTCGCCCCTGGATTGGGCGACGTCAGATAAACGCTACGTCCGGGCGGCTGTGCCACCCTGTATTCCTTGCTCGCGGCCGCCGAGGGCGAGCTGACTATGCACGATTGTTGCGATTGGAAGCTCTTGCCGGCGCTGTTCTCGGGCAGCGGCTGGCCCTGCTGGTAGAACGTCGGGGTCGAGGTGCTGCCCTTGGTGGTCGGCGGCGGGCTGTGCGACCTGCTGAAATGACGTCAAAGTGGAGTCAGAAGTGAGATTTCATGAATTCTTTTTAATTTATATATTTCTTATTTTTTGCCAATTCTGAAATCGAAGATTTTGAACATATTATTCGAAGCTAAGTCACAATCTTATGACTAATAACATCAAGAGATCCATGAACACATCACTGTATCAACTTCGAGAAAGAAATAATTCTTCAGTACTATGAAAGTGGTCTCAGAAGTGTTTGTGTTGTCAGTTTTCATATTTATTTTGATACATATTTTTTTTTGTTGTTCACTTTCCAGTAATAATAGGATGAGATTTCGAACAGATTATTCAAATCAAATTGTATGAATGATAGAATCAAAAGAGGTCCCTGTAAACATATTGCAGCAATAATTTTACAGAAAATGATTATCCTAGAGTAACGTGGAAACAGTGACAGTTGTGGGAAATCAGACGAGATCGATTTCACATCCCAGCAAATGTAAAATTCGTATGCTCAGTATGTACTGGTATGAAAACATAAATCGTCTGTCCTACGACTCTACGTTCATCCTCTCAGCCAAATCTCGACTGCTGAAAAATGACTAATAATAGCTTGGTTGACTGAGAGTTTTTAACTCAGCAGGAATGCCAACACTGATTCTCTTCAATCAGTGCTGTTTATCTGCAAAACATAGACATATTCAATAAGCAAAAAGTAACATATAATTGTAATGTAATTCTGGAGACCTTCCAAAACTGAGAACATTTCAAATAATGGTTAAGTGTATGTGTAGAATTAGAGTTAGTGCGAGTCTATGAAAATGTCAGACTAGAAAATTGAAAATGTTATATGTATTATGTTCGTGATTTCGTGAAAAGCTAGCTAGAACTAGCTAAGAATAGCTTATTCAACAATACTTTGTGTGATTGAAACAAGGGGTTGTATCAACCAATTTTCTGAACAGAAACACAGAAACAACATTTGCAAAAGTTGATGGGACTACTAGAGGTGTTATCCAACAAATAGTCCTATAATTTCTATGAAGACAACAAAGTACCCATCCTGGAAATGATTTGAGGAATTGCTTGACTATGCACAATGCTTGAAATGAAATTTACGGAAATTCGAATATTACTTATATTACTTATATTTCCTAGACAATATAAGAAAATTGTAAGATGGAATAGGAAATACTGATGTTTGGAAATACTGATTGGCTACCGTCATATGCAAAGAAAAAAATATTATCTATGACACAGAGTGTGGATGTTGCAATCTTCCTATTGATATATTTTTTGAATATTCAATTGTGTTTTGAACTTTGTAGAAAATAATTAATTCCATTGATAAGTTAATAAATATTTCAATCGCCACCCATGAGTCGAAAGAAACGGTAGAAGTGACTGACATTATTTGCAAGAGCTGGTCCAACTGACTTTAAAAACTCTATAATGGGGCATAAAATCAGAAAAAATATGAATGTTTCTTATTCACAACACTACCTGCTTTTAGTCTCATGGAGTATTGTTAAAGTGAGATTTCAGTGGCAATAAAACACAAAATTTAAAAAAACATGAAAATTATTTTTTATCTATACTTCATCTTTATAAGATACAGTATTAAGTAGTAGTAAATTTTTCGAACATGCCTTTTGAAATCAAGTTCATATATATTTTTCTTCTGATATTCCCATATAATTTTATTTCAATGTTGAAAAATGTTCTTCTAGTCATCTTATTTTCATCTTTGATCTGACTTTTCATCTTTTTTTTTTGTACTGTATCTTATCTGTGACTATCAGCTCTACAGAGTGTAAAAGTGGTGTCAAGTGGAATTGCTAACCTGCTATTTGCCTTGGCCAGCTGCGAATTAAGATGATTCAAACTCTGGGCAGCTGCAAAATGGGCGTTGAAATTTTCGTAACTCTTGCTCTGCGTCGTCGCAACGACACTCTCGTGCGGCAAAATCCCGAACGGACTGTTCTGCTGCCAGCTTGCTCCGCCCTGCTCGAAGAAAGCCTGCCCTTGCGGCGGATGAAACTCCCCTCCGCCGCCCTCACCTTCAAATCAAATATACTTTATTGTATGATGAAAATAAATTCTGATTGAGACAGTCATCATACATGGATAGAATAAAATAGAACAACTATTTATTTTCAGGAATTATAATCACTTCGACATTACAACTAAAAACATAAAGTATCACAGTAACTAAAATTACTAGTGTAAGAAAATAGTGTCAGGTACAATTGATTGAATTAAAATAGGAACTTGAAGACAAGTATTTGGATAAATTGAAATAATAAAATGAATAAAGTTGTATTTTCAACATTTGTGTTCTATTTTCATTGCAGGTTCTATTCATAATATCTATGCTTACATATATTCTTCAAGAGTATGGTTCTAGATCCACTATACTATTTATCATAAGACTCTTGAAGACGTACATTCTAACTTCTTGTTTGAACAATACATCATGAACAATTAGTAATATAGGTATTGTGTAATTCAAGCTAATTGGTATAAGATGATACCGGAGAATACTGCCTTATAGTACAACATATCAAAAAGCCTAAACTTGGCAATAACTCAGATCTGGTGATTTGTTATTGAATAAAATAGAGCGTATTCAGTGTACAATCCATAATGTTGATACACACATTATTCAACAGAATAAATCACAGCTCCAAATTATTTGAATTATTATAAGTCATAGGTACCAATATCATAACATTCACATAAGAGAATTACAGCATTTGAAAGGCATTATTCAATCACAAGAACTAGTTGAAAATTTTCCAAATAAAATTTTTCTAATGAGTAGTAAGCTTTTTCTAATAGTTATTATATTATTCCTGCCTGGCGAATGATTTGATGTTTTTTTTCCACTATAGAAGAAGGATTGGTTCTCTAGGCTTCTTGGGATAATTCTTATTTTTAGAAATGAATGGAAATCCTAGAATATCTAGAGAAATAAAAATACCACCACCTCAATTAATCTACACACATGTAATGACATAATGCTAATAATGATAATAATAATAATGCTTTGATTGTAAGTTTCTCAGTACAGATTCAAATTCTGCATATGATAAGTCATGGCAAAGACTGGTCATCCATCCAACTGACAAATATATAGTGAATAAGCCAGTGATCAATCAATGACATTTTGTAAGAGAGTCATATCATTACTACTTTTCAATCTAGGGATAGGCATAATTCCTGAAATTGATCAAAATATTATTTCAATACATGATCATTTCTACATTTTCTTCCTACCAAAGAAAAAGAATATAAAAATTGACATATCAAAACAAATACTTAATATTTCAAAATCTTCATTATCTCTAGAAGGATTAACCCTCTGATAAATCAATAAAATCTTGCTTGTTGATTTGTTAACACAAATTACTCAAAAATGACTGGGTTTATTGAGGATATTCATATGGAGTTTGACTGACAGTATACATATAGGTTCCCAGATTACTTAAATCAATAAATATATAAATATATTATAAATATAAACTTGAATAAGTACGAATATTTCAAGGTGATATTCAAGAAAAACTGATATTCATTGACCTTGTTCAAAGGAACATATCTCCATTATTATCCATTTCAGAAAAAAGTATCAGCCACGTAATATCAGGATACAATTCCGGACCACCTCATATGAATGACACAATTTTATTTGTGATAAAAAATTCACCAGAAATTTACGAAGAATGGCTTGCACCTCTTTTATAAGATCATTGTGGAGTTGATGAATCTTTATCTTTCTCTCATTACCTTGCTTGGCAGCCTGGGCAGCCAGGGCGGCCCGCTGGTAGTGGGCGTTGGGCTTCTGGGCGGCATGGTGGAACAGCGGCGTGAACACGGACTCGTAGCCGACGGGCGGCGGGGAGAGGAAGCCGCCCGGTAGCAGTTGGGCGGTGGTGGTGGGCGGGGCGCCCACGCCCGCCTGGTGGTGGAGCTCGCCGCCCGCTGAGCCGCCGGCTTGGGCGCCGGCGAGGCGGTTATAGGACGCATACCACGGTCCCACGGGGTCCATGTCGGGCGAGTGTGGACAGGGTCAGTTGGAGTCGATTAGCCATCCCATCTGAAAAAGCAGATTATCGATTTACAATGACCGTGAAAGCGTATAACTGGAAGCCGTTTTTGCACAATCAAACAAGAACCATCTTGTATCCAAAAACTGTAAAATGAACTATTTTTTAACAAGAAACTGAATTTTTCAAATGATTAGAGATAAAATGGTGTTTAGTCATCAAATTGGGCTGGCACAACTATTTCATAAATTTTTAAAAGAACTAGAAGTTTTCAGTCAAGTATAGGAAAACATTGTGTATGAAAAAAAATTTCACAAGATGAATTGATTTAAGATAAAAATTGTTATTTACAGTTGAGTACTATAAACAAATAATTCTATCAATTCAATGGTTTAAACAAAATGCCAATAATATGATAATAGAAATAAAGCAAATAGAAATGTAAAAATAGAAATATTGAAGGAAGAAAAATCTTGATACCATAATAAGAATATAGGTACCTACCTAACTGTAGAAACTCAACAAGTCAAACAAAAATTCAATTTTTTAAAATGATATCCCATACCAAATATGATGCACTGAAATAAATTGGTACTATTCTCAATAATAGCAGAATGATGGTGAGGAAAATCACATGATCAGAAAGCATATGTATTGTAATTGAAAGTACCTATGAGGAAGTAAAGTGAATGTTCAAAGAAGAGGCCAGGGTTCAAATGAACAATTACTTAATATAAAATTATACTATGAAATAGCTTAAATTTGGACAGGATTATGCAATTTGACATTCTACCCTTTTCTAGCTTGCTACTAACTGTTTCAACCAATTTTGTAGTCATGATTGTTACTTATTGTTACTTGTAGTTTTCATTTGGAATATATCAACAGTAGACACTATTTCGATGGAGTGTTGAGTACTAGACTCGGTCCTGAAGTTAATGCTTTGAGAAACAAGCATATTTCAATTGGTTGATTCATACATACTCATACCTACCTAAAATTCCATTGATTCACAATTTTCTGAAAACAACACAATTCAGTTTTAGAAGAACGTCTACATACCCAACTCAGTTATTGATTTTCTAGTGCCTACTAAATGCAATCATCATTCAAAGCATGATAAATATGAAAAATATTGACTCTCAGAAGAACTGCCTAAGCTCATAAAGCAGGTATTTTTTGCTACCTTTGAAACATGAATATACCACAATTCAAGGATAACCTTGAACTATTGTGTGGTGTGTAATTTTCGAATTATTGAAAATAGGTTGCTTTCAAGTATATAAAGAGTTGACGATAAATGAATATGAGAAGTATCCAGATTTTCTGGACTATGAAAGATACCCAGACTTACGGGATATCCAAAACGAGATCAATCTTGACCTCTGACGTGAAAAGCAACGATATCAACGCTAGATAATTTCGAACCCATGAGCCCGGCATGTATAATTTGAAATCGAGAAAAACCAACTATGAGCTTTCATTTCTCTTGTAAAGAAACTAAACTATACTTACTTCTCATTTGAAAAATCAGTTTTCTGGGGAACTATTGATATACACTTAATAAATATGGCTACACAAGATGAGGTAGTCTATTCATCGAAATTCAACACCTGATATCACGAAACTAATAAGGTATATAGTGTCCAAAATGAATAAATACTATAGTTTATGCAACCAGCTAACTATTAACAGTATTTTTTCATCAAAATATGCGGAAATTCAACTAAATTACGATAAAGTTGAAAGCACTCGCTCACCAAACTTTACTCCGCCATTTTACAATTTTCACTAACAATGGGAAGCGCCATCTTTACAGTGATAGTTTATGGCGGTTTAATTCAATTCTCCAGCATACAATTTTCGGAAGTATAATTTTTAGTTTTCTGTTTTGTTTATGGCTTTGGACGTTAAATCGAGGATGATTTGACTGCTTTCGAAAAAATAATAATAAAAAAATATGAAAATACGTCACACTAATCAAACGAGAAGATACATCCTAGTAGGAACTTACAATGGTGTTAGTGTGGTTTAGTTTTCTAGATATTTTGAAAATTACCGAAAAAAACTTTTTAAAGAAACATTATCTCATCATATTTATTCACCCCGTATATCAAAATAAAGGAAGACTGGGTATTATTTATTTATTACTCTGTCGTCTAATCCAGTGGCGTTACCAATAAAAAAAATCATGTGCCCGAAAGATATTTTATTTTATATTCGTAAATGTATTCAGAGCAGAACTAAGTATTCTAGTAGAGAATTTGAACATGATCTGAAAATTATACTCAAAACTTGTATTTGGGATGTCATTATATTATATAACACTTCAATGTTTCCTCTTCGAAGGTACTTTTTCTACTTTCAGCTAGATGGCATTAAAATCTAACTTCATCCCAGGTAAGTTCGTTTGATCTGGATAAATATTCTCCGCTTCTGAAAGCAACGTAGAGTATGAAAAAATTAAATGATATCTTATTGCTCCATAGTATCAAACTTCATCGACAGAAATGAACTTGAGGTGTAGAAATGAAATTAGTGCAGAAAATGTACAATTTTGCTATCTATCAACTAGTAGAAAAACTACACCGACCCCGGGCGACAGCCTGACCTTCCGAAGATTTTCTCCACGCTAGATCACATACACGATGTCAACTAATCTCTGACAATGTAGAGTTGAATGGTAAAGTACAGCCCACTTAATAATATCAGCATTTCATTAATCATAGCGGAAATTCACTCACATGGTAATCATCGTTAGATGTCGACACCAAAACGCAAAAAAAATCAGTACTATCGACAAATGTAAAAACAGTTGTATCGAAACGTTGATTCAGAACTCAGATTCAAAAGTAATAATGTTTGGTTACGTCTCAATTAATGATCAAACCGCATCCTTAAAATCTCAGAACACCAACTATTTATAGAGAAAACTGCAAAAAGTATGCCATCTTGGGAGTTAAATAATTATTATAATATTGTGAAAATGCTGATACGGAGTCGAAGACACACCTAGTACTTATATTATACTTCAGCGTTTCCTTCTCGATGATCATTGAACACTATGTAGTTCCCCTACTTCGCGCTAGATGATCATCTTCGAAGGAAACGCTTCGTATAATCAGAAAGATCGTTAATCAGTATCATATGTCCTCGCTACAAATATATTGGAATAGTTATCATATTTCCTTTTCTGTTTTTTAGAAACGAGGAGAGAAAATCCAAAAAAAAAAGAGGAATGAACATACAATATACCTAATTTTTTGCGATCTGAGAATAATTTATCACATATTCTTCTATTCCACTGTGTGTGCCCTGGTAACTTATACATCCGAACCGTAGACTTATTATCCGAACACATAACATCCCAGTTGCGCCGCTACTGATTGTCTAGGGCATTTCTAGGGAAATTGAACTAAAGCAGCGCTTGCACTTGGGTACGCTGACCGAAACGTTGTATTAGGCTTTAAATACTATCCTAAGTATTTTATTTCTTGTTTCAACTCTTTCTTTATCGTCTGAAATGGACTTTTGAATATCAAAGATGTCTCAACTAGCAGATGTGTCTTTGAAAATTCTCATTACGTAATCAAGCCAAATACTTTTCGGCATTTGAGTTCGAAAGCTATCTAATGTAGACGCTCCTTAATGAAAATAGCTTTCAAGCTCCATTGGAATATTTGAATTAGCACAGGAGATGGACATATAATATTGGATGAAAACTAAAAGAAATGTTTCTACTTGTTTTTCTAAAATGAGCATTCTGAGTACCGAAATTACAATGCACAAGCTTTCTCAAATATAGGTTGCAAGTGAGTCAATCAAGTCTTTCTTGAACCTCAGTGAAATCCAGAAGAATACATGAGTTTTTGTTCCCGAAATTGTTTCGAGTACCTGATGAATTTTTGATGGGAAATACATAGAATAATATCGAAAACATAACGTGAGAAGCATGTGAGATGGCGCGAGTTGAAGGGCGTGGCACATGGTTCACACAAGTTGTGACTATAGAATTTATACTATTTGGTGTCACGGTCTTCATACCGTGTTTTGATGGTATATTCTATTTTGAGAATGCTAAAAATTAATTTCAGTCTCAACGTAACCCTTTGAAAATATTCGAAATTGCTCGCATCAATAAATTCAGCAATTTCAATTCACCAGAGAGATACAGAGAGGTACACTTTTTAACAAAATTTCCATCTTTCCTCCTAAACATGATGCTGGTGTCCCAACTCCCTATCCCCAGCCACTAGAATAAGTTGTAGACTTCTGCCTACTTGGCTATGTCGAATTATAATACCTTACTAAGGTTTCCCAATATCAATACTAGATGGCGTCACCTCTGCTGATCTCTTTGGAAACTCTGAAAAACACAATTCGAATTTGAAATTCAACATGAATGCAAAAATAGAACGGTCAGCTATCCAACACTGTCCGAAAACCATAATTATCAGTAAAAGCGGATTTGAATTTACAGGATCGAGGAACGTGTTGCCATCTACACTCAAACGGTGCGGCCTTAGTGTTGTAAGGTTGTTTGACAGGTTCACAAGTTTTGGAAAGAAACAATTGAAGAGTTGATTCACCATCCTATATTCACCTTGCTCCTAAAGCATTGTCAAAGAATGTATTGTTGCATTGTTGACAGCTGTAGTCATAATGATTAGAATTCATTGGTGAGTAATGACCGCGACGGATGCACTGAACTCTATATATATTTCTGTGGACGGATGTCGTTAAAATTTCGGTGGAGAAAATATCTGTTCTGAGGTGGATGACACGAGGATCACATGAAACGTGACAGTCGTGACTCGTGACCTCGGGTTGAAGGTTGAAAATTGTACGTCAAAAATATAAATAATAACAAGATTGAATAATGAATATATCAATTTTATAAAACAAAAATATTATGTCTAAAGAGCTAGTATCTGAATGAAGTGTATGCATTCTGGTCATCAAAATTAAAGTATGAGTAAACTATTCGATTATTTTGTTATATGTGGGTTAGATTACAGTTCTGGATTAGAACCAGACAAATTTTCAGGTAAGTAGTGTGTTTCGCATATGTCTATCATGAATTCAACGCTCTCACTTATTTTTAGAAGACAACCTCCTTGTTTCACCTCTAGAGAGATCATACAAAGGAAAAGTGTTAGCACATTATCCAGAAAGATCGAATACAAATCATTTTGATGAATCTGCAGTTTGCATGGTATGATAATAAGTATAGCCGCTACAGTGCTAAGTCACAACTTTGAATGTTTTAGTTTTCTCTACCAGCTGGTCTGAAATTTCGCACCCAAAAACATTCTGTTACACAAGCACCAAACTTTCATTCATTTGTGATAACAAGAGAAAATGGAAGCAGATGTTATGGTTTTAGTCTAATATTTTATGAAGAGGTCAAAAATAAAGATATCTGTTCTGCTATGCAAACACTACAGGTTAGTAATTCATTACATATTCTACTCAATTCATTTGAATGTTCCTTTTTCAGGCCATGTATGTAACTGAGCAATCCAGTAGTTTGAGAGCAAATACTATGAGTATGTCCCAAAATCAAGGACCCCAGTCAAGATCTCTGCCACGATATTTTAAATTGAGCCAAAATCTTGGAGGAGCAGCCCTGACTTATTATGATATTTCAAAGGATAAGTTATATGTGTCCAAAAGTATTGGCCTTGTAAGTCAAACCGCCTATGTTCAGGCTGCAAAGACCTTTTTGGAAAATCTGTACAGGTATTTTTCATGTTTCTGATATCACTATCACTGGTGATAGGAAGAAAACATTTTTTTTCTGATTTCTTGTAATGACATTATTCACAAACAAAAACTATGGAAAGGCTTATTGACATTTCAGATGTGTTCCAAAACGTTCCTCAGGGAGTAATTGTCTTAGCTTGGAAAGTTATGTATTCAATTTGTTGTTTGAGGTAAGTTATGGCTATCTCAGTATCCTCAGTATTTCTAATTCATTTTTCTTAGGTACAAATACCATCTCCAGGCAAAAGTCTTCTAGTCCATTTGCCTCCATCAGATCCACAGATGCCCCCCTCAAGCACTATAATCCAAATGCCACTACCCCCCTTTGAGTTGCCCCATCTTGATTACTCCTTGAGACTTATGTTTCTGTGGTTGGGGGTGGAAAAAGTTGTTCAGCTATTTTCTTGTCTCCTATTAGAATATCAGGTTCTTCTTCGAAGTACTGGTAAGTTGATTCTGACACTGTATAATCGATACTCTCCAAATTTCATCAAGTCCATTATCATAGTACTAAATGATATGACTAGAGTTTCATCTTCCAATTCCAATAACATTCAATATTAAAGTGAAGAAACATATATGCTCATGCATTTAAGACACTTTACCATTTCTGTAATTTTTTTTCTTTCTCTCTTCTTGTTTAATGATTACTTTTGTATTATTATGTTGTAATATGAAGTTTTCGTAGAATTAATTGATAATAATTTATAATTTAATTGATTCTCAATCATTTATTGATTCATGATTAATCTCATCTCAGCTACAGCTGGCTGATTATCTTTTGATTTTCTTTTCCATTTAAAATTAGAATAATGTAATTACAGGCTCAATAATAATAATATTTGATATCTATACACTTTTTATTTAAGATTCTCAAAGATTGATGATTGTGGCAGAAGGCATAACTTCTTTATTGTTTCCCTTCACATGGCCACATGTTTATGTGCCAATCTTGCCAGCTTCCTTGCACCATTTTTTGGATGCCCCAGTTCCTTTTTTGATGGGTTTATATGCATCATCTGAGAGCATCAAAGTTGCTTCAGAGGCGAACCTGTGTTATGTAGATATAGATAAGTGTAAGATACAGTTACCTGAAGAGATGGCTGCTTTTCCACATTTGGAGGCATTTATGACAGAGATTTGGGCCACTCTGGATAAATATGGTGTTCATGTGCCAAATTCTGAACAAAATAGGGGCACACAGGTTAGCATATTATATTTTACAAAGTCTTGTAATAATGATACGGTCGTCCATATCCCCGTTAAAAAAAAAGGATTTTGCCATGTCTAATTTCTGTTTCTGTATGAAATGTAAATATTGCCCAATATATTGGATTTTCCAGTTTTTCTAAGCAAGAACCGAGTCCGAGAGTCTCGTATACAGGCTGACAAAAAACTTTTTTCCAACTTCAACCCTAACGACCGCATCTGTCCATTTTTTTTGTGTTGAACATTTTTTTCTGAATCCAGTGATGTACAATATGTTGAATTTCGCACAAAATTAGTCTTCCACTACTCTTCCAATCAAATTCCCACTTTCTTTCAATTGAATGTTATATTGGGTCATTAAACGTGGCAGTTAAAAGTGTCTCTGAATCAAATATATGGTCATGAACTGTCAGTGTGACATTCATGCCATATCTTCAAATATCTCATGATATTCACTCTTCTGACTGACATAAAATATGAGTATTGCTTGCACGGACTGTTGCAAAACGCGAATGTTATTAGCAATTTCTCAGGTAGATCTCTTTGGGTTTTGTATACATCTTGCTCTTTAGTATGTCAAATTCTTCTCTCTAACCTGTCATAACATAATAAATCCAGATGTTATGATTGACCGATATCATAAGAACAGAACCCTCGTCATTTGTACGAATGTGATACATTCTTTATCACATTCTACTTCATATAATGTAGAATCCTAAAATTTGCAAGAAAAATGTTGGCTACTAGTATTGTTTGGAAATGAAAGTTAGGTCTAGTATATCGGGCATAATTGTCAGTTCACAGATATCAAGAAATTAGACAACACGGCGAAAAAAAAATCCCTCATAGTTTTTATAACGGAGATACAGAGAATACCGTTTGACTACCCCTGTTTACGAAATCGTAATAGATCTATCAAAATTCCTCCTCGATGTCTTGATTTTTATGTTTGATTCTAGCTAATATTATTGTATTACAAAATTCAGTTGTGTGTAAGATTTACAGTTACTATTTCTCAACTATTCTTCTCAGAACTGAAATCGATTTACATTTTTCAGTAAGTTGAAAAATTGTTATTCCATACTATTTTTTCAATATTTATAGACATAAATTGTGGTGATGCTGATTTGAATGAGAAATATAAGTGAATTATATTTGATTCTTTCATTTTACATCCATTTGTTTCACAAATACAAAATGTGTACTCAAACTACCACAATAGTATTTAGAAAAGTAAACCACGTATTTGGGAAAGTGAAAAAAACTAAATTAATGAATGATTAGCTGACAAAAATTAACATAACATTAACATTGTCGATATTCACTATTGACTGTTTATATTGCCTATTGTCTATACCTATATAATTAATTCGTGACTCAGTGAACGCTCACTTTCAATGACCATATTTTGTCAGAGCAGATCGAATAATCTGGAATGTATAATAGGACCATGAATAAAATTCTAACTAAACCATTAATAAATGTTTAAGGAGTTTCAAATTATCTAACGTTATAGGAAGCCTCGTCTCAAGAATATATCGGGCAACACTTGAGCGAGCGATATGTTCTTTGGACTTGGTTCCTATGTTTTGACAAGTTTGTCCAATATATTTCATGTTATAGTCACCGCGATGAATTTCATAAATTCTCTACTCTTCAACATCATAAATCTTGTCTAAAATTAACCTTTGAATCTAATTTCTCACCACGAAAGCTATATTCACACGATTTTCAGGAGATAATTTCAAAAAGTAACACCTTACCGGGTCGACCCCAGAACAGAAGAAAACTGTCTATCCACGATATATTGGATAACGACAGACCGCCTTCACCGCCTGGATCAGCAAGATCAGAAGCGTTACAAAGAATTGCTGATATTGTGCGCAGAACAGGCGTCGCTCTAGATCCGGACGAGATAAATCAACCTTCGGACTCTTATGTTGAAGATCTCAGATTCAATAATTCTATTAGGGAGATATTCCTGAACAGATTTGTTCATATTTTTCAGTCATACGAGAATTTCGTCATATTTCCAAATCAGGTAATTATAAAAATAAATTTAAGTTACCAAACTTATATTTTCTTGTAATAATTGTACATTTGATTCGAATACGAAATGAAAGTACTGGCATACATTATTGAAATGTCATTTCAATCTTCATTCAAAATTGAATCTTCAATAAATTTCTGAAATCAGTACAGATTTTGATATTTTTTTGTGAATGTGAAACCGAACCTTGCATTCTGCCTGATATTCTGCATGCTCTGTTGAAATATAATAACACAACAATTTACAAGTCTGAACTTATGTCACCACGTCTTTTATTGTTTTGTATCAATATATTCATTCTGCATACAGTAAACTTTAACTTTGCATAATATCTCTCTTGAGAATATTGAAGAACATGGCATTCAAGTTCAGCAAAGATAATCCACGGCGAGGAATAACTGAACTATTTCATATTGCATTTGAGCATATCCCTTTTTTGAATTCATTAAGCTTCTGCACTATTACACAAATATTTCCACTTGCAGTCATTTAGGACTAGGAATAAGTACCCTTGGGAATAATTAGATGATGATTTCAAGTGTTTTATTCATGATCATTCGTCAACTTCATCAACAATATTTTAAAGACATGCCTCAAGATTTTCGAAATGTTCAACACTGCCGTTGATAGAAAGTAACCTATATTCATCAATCAATATTCAGTATTTTTATTTTGGTATTGTGTTTTCATCTCCAAGATTTCTCAATTTCATTGAATCAAAAACATTAGAAATAAAGTTTCATTCATTTTCACTATATTTCGTTGAGTAAATAATACAATAGGTAACTAATTCTGCCAAAATATACGTCTGTTTATTGAGTATGTCTGGTTATGTATATTTATAGGGGGCTAATACCAATCATCTCCTTGAAATCTTGTTTTACGAATCGTTGACGATCAGAACACTAGACACATCCATTTCTTGACCAGTAGCAATGGGTAATTTCCTTTCTTGATGACATAATTCTCAAGTTGCAGTGAACTACCATCACTTGAACTGAACAATTTACTTCGACAGTAAATTAAGTATTCGCATTGGATTTCAGACATATTTCCTCGATTACTATTTCAAGGCCGACTATTTTAACAATATTTCATATGAATCACATCAACTCGTCATCAAAAACCGACGAAACCAGATATCAAACGTCGACGTAGAGAACCAAACTGTTGCCAATTCTCTCACCATGGTTCGGGAAATGGAGAAGGCTACGGTCAGCAGTATTTTCATTTCGCAGAACAAAGAGGACTGGTTCAACAACAGAGACTCGATGCAAAACTTCGACAAGGCTTCTTTCTTGTCAGACCAGCCCGAGCACGTGAGACTATTTCTGTGGCGCTTCCTCGAATCCCAGATGTTCGCAACTTTAATCGACGCCAAAATCCTGTCGTCGTGGGGCCAGCTGGACGCCAACCTGTTGATCTTCGACAACCGGATACGCTTGCTTAGGGACCGTTACGGCGGCGAGAACCTGTTGCGCTCCGTGAGCTACGAACCGTGCACGGCCGCCCACGACTCTCAGCGGCTCATCGACCGGCGTTTAGCCTGCCCAGACTTCGAGTCGCCACCGCCCAGAGAGGTGGGCGGGCGAGCCCACCCCCTGGGGCGCGCCCATCTGTCCGGTCGCGCCCAATTCCCTATTTTGGACGAGGAGGTATAGTTTTATTCATTCGTATCTTGTACAGGGTGTTCGGAAATCAGGAGATCAAATATTTATTTATCATTCATTCATGAACGGAAAACCTCATTACATTTGATGGAAAATAAACCTAAAGTAGTGTTCCAACATATTACTTATTGATTACTTAACAAATTGCTCCTATTTAAGCAAAATGGTCATTGAATCTTTCATCATTATGAGAGAATCAAATTGCTAATGATAAGAATCAATCAGTAATCCAATTATTCGACATTAATAAGTTACAGTGACAATTCAATGATCGAAGCGGATGAATCAAATGTGGACGTTCAGTTTTCTAGTGATTTTATCTCTCATCTAGTGTACAATAAATGAAAAGAAATAGATTTTAAGTTATTGTATTTCTAGGACTTCACTTGAGATTTCTGCATTGATAACTCATTTGAGGGTTATACTCAGTGAAAAGAAAATGCCTATTCCTAGTGAAAAACAACAGGTATTCTTGAATATACACTGCGATAACAAAGGCAAATATGAAAAATGACTTTTCAATTATTTGCCTATTGAAATACTGATTCTTAACACATCTGTTAATAATTTTTTTTATTTTTTAATCAAATAAACAGTTATTTTCATTATTATTATTATTATAACTCAATATTTTAGCAGAGCGGAATTTGCCCGTAACTGATTCTCTGCTTTTCAATTCATACAAACTCATAAAATCCTTTGAATTATAAAATACTACTGTATGCCATTGAACCATATCCCCATATCTTAAACTGGATTCGAAGTTTGCATGATAAACAACTTTGAGTAGATAAAATTGAATTGTTAAGTGTTTCCATATACAAACAGTATTTTCCAAAAAGGTGTTGAACAAGACGCCGGTGGTGAACAAGGGCAGTATTCCGAGAGCGAGCGCGCTGAAGAAGGGGTTGGGTCTGTCGAAGCCGCCTATCGGGCCGCAGCAGAGGGGCGGCAAGGTGCAGGACATGTCGCCGGCGCTGATTGCGCAGGATAATTGGACGTTCGTGGAGAAGCTGCTCAAAGTAAATGCCTGTCGATTTATTCAGATTCTGAAATGTTCATTATTGTCATCCGAAGAAACAGTACTGCTTATAACAGTGATACATTAAAACATACAGGATGATTTGAAAATGGATGAATGCGAAAAAAATAGTATGGCCTTAGAGACAACTTGTTTACTAAACAATGTTTACTAAATCACGAAACTAATTTTCTTTCAGAAAACATTCTGAAGATGGTTATAGATTTCAGTAAATAATGATAGATAGATGTTGTAAACTTCGATTAATAAATAATGATGCCTCAAAGTTGGGTGTAGTTGAGTTAAGTTGTCAAGTATAGTTAGTAATTTCAATGCGAATATTCTGGAGGTTGGGGTAAAGTGAATGAAAATGATTATAGGATTGCAAAGCCAAAACGAAAAGGATGCTGCTCGCCAAACTTGGCGCCGAGGGCGTCACTTTATCCAGCAACAACGCCAACGATTCCAGCGGCGCCGTCGAAGAAAGCACTCTAGTCACCTCTCTCTGCGACTTTTTGGAGCGCGTGTGGGCCCACGGGCCGCAGAAGAAACGCGGCAAATCAGCGCTGTGGTCATATCTGTGCGCCTATCAGGAGAAGCATTTACTGTTGGGCAAAAAGGATAATTACGTGAATGAGGTGTCGAGATTGGCGGCCAATTTAGAGAACTGGAATAGTCATCTGAGCGATGCCAGACTGAATACTGAGCTACCTGATTTACCCACGTCCCTCTCGTTCGATGTGGCGTGAGTTTTTCAGAACTATCAATACCACTGAACAAATTTAGAATCGTCGTTAAGAATTAACTGCTGAATCAGCAAAACTAGCCACATTGTGGCTACAGTACTTACTATTTTTTTTCTTTTCTCTTCTACTGATGATCAAATCAATACTTCTGGAATTGTAAAATGTTCCCTTCCAATGTTTATATTATTATTCTTGTTTTTCTTTTCATTTCATTTATCGTTTTTGTTTTATTTCAATTCGTAAACTAAAAAGCTCAAGAGTATTAGAGTAGCTTCAGCTGTATGTATTCAGTAGTGTATGTACATTTGCTGAATAGAACCGATTTATTATTATTATTATTATTATTATTATTATTGAGGTTTTCATGAGATTTCTTATATATTTCTATATATTGTTTATGTAGACAGTATCCAAAGCACTATGTACATGTATTTAAACTCAATGCACTGACGTTTTGATAATAATTCTTGACATTAGGCGCAGTCGGTAGGACTTTTATCATATTTCAGATGAAATTCCTCTTAGAAAACAGAATGAACTGAAACTGTTGGTAGAAAAGTCACGTATTTCATAGTTATATCTAAACATCTCTCCATTACGAAATCGAGTAAGAAACTCTCCCCAGGAACATAAAATCAAGGAAAACTTTTATATACTACTAATATAGCTTGCAAAAATAATAATTTTTATGTTATGAAGATACTTTGTTGGAAATGGCAGAGTCAATAGAATTTTTATCAACAATTTATATCAGAAACTATGTGCTACAACATAAAATTCAATTGAAACTCTAATAATATAGTTATGAAATATAAAATTATATGAATTATAATAATATTTATATGTATAAATAATTTTATAATCATAATATTCGTCTTTTCAGAAATATCCAATCCATGTCAGACGTCAAAACCGCCATCGGCATGGCTAGGGCGTGGGTGCGACTCGCGTTGGAAAAAAAGCAGTTGTCGAAACATTTCCGCACTCTGCTTTCCGACCACGCTTTGTTGCGCGCACAGTATAAGCGCAGCGCCTTTCTGCGGTGCGAAGAGGAGCGTGAACAGTTTTTGTATCATCTACTCTCTCTGAACGCCGTGGATTATTTCTGTTTCACAGGAACTTATCTCACGACAGGTAAGATTTCGCTCTCATCGCCATCCACTTTCTGAGTATTGCTACGGATACCTTGAGCGGCATGTTCTTTTGGAAAAGCAAGGTGCCTTTCTATTACTTACTGATGAAGCTACGTGCTGATTGTGACACACATTTTATTTGATTTTGAGGCCTGAAAATCACTCATATAAGTAACAATAATATCCAGACGGTTCGAAATTGGCCTCAATACCAAATGACATGACGGTTCAATCGGAAGGGATAATAAGATTGTATAGTTACCAATGTTCAAATACATCTACGAATTTCGAAATAATTTTTTTGATTATTTGATATTAACTTGTAATCTCAACTCGTTCAATTAATTTCTTAATTCTAAATTTCATTCATGAGAGAATATCGAGTAATTCATAATGGGTATATCATTGTGACCAAATAGCAATATCGTATACAGACCAGCAGAAGATATTTACAATAAATAATAACCTCAAATTTCTGTTCATGTTGTGCTGTTGGTTGTGTTCTTTTCAAGTTTCCAGTTTGCCCTTGATTTTTATGATCTAAATTGTTGTTTATTGTGACATCTTGCCTATAAATGAGTGAAATTATTTCGTCAAGCTGTCAATACTCTAAAATAAGAAAGTGTGAGGGGAGGAGGTACACAGCCGACGTTTTAATTAGGAGGTTTCGATGGCTTGTTTGAAATGAGCTCTTCAATTCAACAACTTTGAACAGCCGCAAGTCAATAATATTACGATAGCGCGCAGTTAAATGTCAGTCCACTGCAATCCATTTTTTTTCATCTATTCCAGTGATTCCCTACCGGATCCTGATAGTACCAAATAAAAAAGGAACGACTTCCTCGGCCAACGTTTGGATTGTTCTATCAGGAACCCTTCTCGAAACTAATAGAATATCCGTTCCGAAATCTACACTTAATTTCGAATACAAGGTAATAAATGTTTGAATCCCTAGTTAGTTTTCGATTGATTTTTCAACATTATAATATCCAATCAGGTATTTATGGTATTTGTTTAGAAGGTTGAAATTTTTACCAATACCCATTAAATAATGTCCATTCTATGAACCAATTGGTCTAATAAGAAAAGCCTTCTAATTTCCAATATCCATATTGCATATTTCATATTGCATATTTCCATATTGCAGTGTTGATTTCGATTTCTGTTTTCTAGCATCAAAATTTAGGGGTATTGACAACTCTGCGCATCGGTCATGACAACACCGGTCTCTACGCAAAATGGATGATCGACTATATCATCGTCAGGAATGAAATAACTGGTCACACATACAAGTGAGTGTTTTTTTTAACTAAGCATGTACTCTACCGGTCTTGACACAAATTCATAGTACACGTCCTTTTCTCCTTTGTTTTCACGTTTCTGAAAATTGTAACATTTACTTATGGTACCATTACCATATGGTACCATTTGAAATTTCAACCAAAAAGGTTTTCATTTCATCAAATAACGCTAGTGTAGCATCATATCGATCATTTGGAATAATTTTCAAATGATGAATCTTTTACCAGAATTTGCCTGACCGGTAGTTTGATCAATAATACATTGCATAGGTTTCATTGTATTGCAGCATAGTATTATTTGCTTTCCACGATTCTGCCTTGTGAGGGTTATAATGAAATTAAAGCACGTTATTCTGGCATACATTGATTATGAAGGTGACACTCTAGAGAAAAAATACAATTTCTTTGATGATATTTTTATCACATAGTCAGCATGATCATTCAAATAAATTAAGTTATTTGCAATAATTCCTTAATTTTACTCATAATTTCTAGATCATTTCCATTTATTTTGATTTTGGCTGGATTCCCTTCAATCTTGAAGGTATAACTCAATATTTTTCAATGAATTATTCATCTTCTCAATATCTTGATCTCCATGTACATATTTAATATTATTCAAATGAATTTTAAAAAGTAAAGATCCTACCATACTACCTTGGGGTACCCCAAGATCGTTTTCATCTCTTGTGGCTAGCACCTATAATTGTATCAGCTATTTCGAAAACGACTCCCATGTCTGGGCTAAATCAAGATTTTGACGCCATGATGTGTTATACCTCAAAAAGCATCAGTCTGAGCGAAAACAACACAAGTTACTGTTTCATAGCATGAGTGCAAGGTTGATTCGTTTTCCAGTCATTTCGAATACAACATGAGTCTTTTACTTATATGGTTTTCGAAGCATGGCAACATGGCGGAAAGTGTGATGGATATTAAAAAGGTCATGCAATATATTCCTGATGAGCATGCCCAATTTTGTAATATATGCAACTTGCCTACAACTACTTCTGATGCGGATGGATCCAAATAATAAGAAGCTTATATTATATCCAAGTTCAGTGTATTTTTGTTATTTTCTTGTACTTTCCAAATGTTTGAAATAGAAAGGTTTATACAAACATTAAAAATTATGTTTCATTTCGAAAACATTAAAGTCCCACAGATCAAAAAATCACCATCAAAAAAACTGTTTTTTATGTCTGCCTGTTTTGGGAGTTCAATATTACATGTCCCAAGGTGTTAAATTATTATTTATCAGTCAGTTTGTTTTCCGCAGATTCCCTTGCGGCCGGTGGCTGGGCAGAGGCGTCGACGACGGCTCCACCGAGCGGCTGCTGGTCGGCGCGATAATGTCGAAGAGCGAGGAGATCGAGGCAACGGCGAAGTCCGGCGCCGGCTCCGGCGGCGGCAGTTTGGGCCGGTCGACGCCGAGGTCGCGCTCGCCGGCAGTGTCGTCCAAGCCGGAGCTGAAGCCGTCGCAGATCCAGCATATGCTCGGTTAGGCGGTTATACTTTAATTATCATTATTATTTAATATTATGTAATATAATTATTATTTGTAAAATAACGAAAAGAATGTGTCGGTTCTGATAATCAAATGATATATTTTTTTCGATTATGTGAACTCAATCGTAAAAATATCCAATATCACTACATCTACACATACATGATATTAAATAACCATTATCAATGCAATCATAGATACAAAGAAATAGAATAAGATAAGATAATTTTATTCATCTATAAAGCTCCACACAATACAGTATAAAACTTATCAAAATTCACATCAATATAAAAATTTAAAAAAAGAAATACATAAACAGATAACATACAGCGATACTACAAAATATATATAAAATTAGATAACATGATGGGTAAGTTCCATGAAGTGAGTAAGATAATATATACATAAACTGAAATATACAGGATGATCTACAGTCGATGACACATTAGACGTTTCCATTGAACCATGTATATGTATAACTGTAGTATACTTAACTGGTCAAGTTTCCTATTATGAGCATTTATTCATAAATTGACCTTGAAAATGGTATATCCCTATTCGGTTTTTGATTAGTATGGGCCATGGTTACTATTCAACATTAACATTGTTATAAAAATATCGAATTTTCATCCCTTCAAAAAGTTCTCATGGATTTGTTCAATCGTTTCAAAGAATATGAGGGGCAACACTTGAATTAGGTTAATTTTTTCAGGTGATTGCGTCAATAAAATAGTAAAGTGGCACTACAGGAGATCTTCCGAGAGACACACCACTCTGACTGCCCTCCTATGCAGCGACAAAGGACTAGTTTTCTGTCTCGAGAACGTGTTCATTTTGGGATTCAAATCTGCCAGGATGTTTATGGGAAAACACTATTTATGGGACTATTTTGGTTGGTATTTATTTGTGGTTTCAGCAGTGGTGTAGTAAGCCCCAGAGGTTTGCTGGTACCATCCTACCTAGAATAATACACCTTTCACAATGTATCTTGCTTTCCCAAACGAGTCATCGTGTAATCTATAGCAAATTAATTCTGATTCCTTTTACTGTATTTGTATTTCGTTAAACGCTAATTAAAGTCCTAGGACCCTAAAGTCGTTTGGAAATGGCAAATCATTTGAACAATCTCTCCTGATTTTTGTGCCACGAAAACTTTCATAAAATGAAGCGTGCATTCAACTATGAAAAACTGAACTGTTGTGTCTCTACCCCCTAAAATAATATGTTGGAAGTGAAAAAACGTAAAACGACAAATATGTCATCCACTCACTATATTCATTTCTCTCTAGTAATCATCATTTTTTTCGACTACATGGTTTTGTTATTATGTTTCTATTGCCATGATGCTCGTGAGTATAGTACGCTCTTTTGACAAACCTTAACTCGTAAATATTTCGTCACGGGAATCAAAAATGGAATTGACGATTTCGCTAATTCGTGAATTTCAAGACTGTTAAACTTGGCAAAAATATGAAATTGATTATGAAGATTTTGGACTTTCATTTGAAATGATATCCCATAATGATTTACACATTCCCATACTAGAAACCTTGATTAAAAAACTGTTCTATATTTGAAAACAAATAATTGATGTATGACGAAACTTCAAATATATTGAGATGTATCCTGAATAGTTTCATTTTAAAATTTAATCGAGTGATTTTCGAAACTTCGATTCTTCCGGAAATTACGTAGGGTTTTCAAGAGTGGAATAGGGGCCATAAACTCATGTTGCAACTCTTGTTACGCCACTGATCGAATCCACCTCTTGGCCATTTTTGTATTCATCTATTTTTTCAGTACGGGTGAAGGAACAATTCGAGATGGAGCTGTTGGAAGAGGTTGCCGGTAATAGGACTGGCAGTTTAGACAGGAATCATCAGGAGATTGTAGCTGTTTGGAGGTGTTATTGTCATCTCATCGATGAGATTACGCAGAGTAGTAAAACTCTGGGAAAGGATGGGAAATTCCAACAATTCATTTGTGTCAGTGTTAGGTGAGCTCCCCAATAATATTACAGACTATACCACTCAAACTAAAATTCTCTGTGGTAATCTGATGAATCTCAGATCGAATATAATTTGTGTCCTTTTAATTTTAATTGGTGTATCATTTTTTGACATTTTCTATTTACACATTTTCAAAGAAATCAATTCGGACAAAAAATATTTTTTTTAATTAATCTTGAATATTTCATCAAGTTTTGCGTTGATTTTGTTGTTTGAATAGTGTTATACAGGAAATTGCATTTTGCGCTAATATTCAGAACACTCTGTGGAAAAGTTTATGTTTTTCATTGATTCCAATTAATATCTTCATTCTAATAATGTGAACGAATGTTTAAAGAAAACTACGCAAATAATAGCAGATGATTTCATGTTATCTTTTTTCTCAATATTCATTTTAATGCAATGGATAATAATAATATCAATGAGAGCAACCATATAATTCATTGAAACATACTTAAGGATCTCTGTCGATGGCCTATTGGGTGATCCAATAAAGTATATTTATTATGATTATTTCAACAGAATGTTAGGAATATTACAAAAAAAAAATGTAACTTTTGATTTTACCCTGTGCAACACAAAGGCAGACATCTGACAATGATGAAGATGAAAACGACAACAAATTGATGAAAAAAATAACAAATCAGAAGCAAATTATCAAAAATTTTTTCAAAATTGAAATCAAAACAATCATTCATTAGCTGTTTTTTCATTCAGGAGTATATTATTTGTGATCATTTTATTCTTGCCTTTCAGGGAGCATCTACTACATAGGATGCTGTTACCCATGTCTGTGTGTAAAGTTACTTTGGAAATGTATGAAGAAAATTCATTTTTGAGAAATAGAGGCCTGTTGACTTTTTTGCGACAAATCCTTCTTCCTTTAGATGATCTGGATGTTGTTCTTGAGAAATCGGTGTCTTATGGAATCTCATCTCCATCTTCACATGTTTAGATTTATTAGTGGGTTCAATTTAAATTTCTAGTCTTTCTTCCAACAAATGTTACCAATGAATGATATTGTCTCCGTGATATTTTTTGTCCTAATATTCTGTATATAAGATGTTTTATATTTTTTCTGTTTTTTTTTTTCATCTCCATGAACAAAGCAACATTGAATTTAATACTCAAATATTTTTCTTTATTCTCATTTATATAGAGTTACGATGTATAAGAAAAAAGACATTATGAAAAATAAAATATTATTCTTGCCATATCTGTGTTTTCATCAATTTGCTGTTAGGGGTCGAGAGACATACATATGAATATACACGAAGAATGGTACGTCCCTAAAATTAACTGAGTTAGTGAATGTAAAAAGTTGATGATTGTCGTAATAATGCAAAGGTACAAATTTTTTTCATAATATGTCTGAAAGTTTACCATTTCTGATTTCACCGGAATTGAAACCATCTTTCGTTATTCAATTGAAACGAACGCCTCCCACAGTGAATCACATAGAAAATAATTTAGAAAGCGCTAGGTTCTGAAAACTTTTTTGAGGCGCTAGAATAGGCTACTACTAAGTCCATTCATCCGACAATGGTCAACTGTACTACCAAAGTCGGCCATGAAAAATTTCAATCGACAAACTGTTGCAACAACAGTCGTCAGAACAGGTTTCGAGATGTCTAGATTTTTATAATCTATGAGATAACATCATATTCATCGCATTAATAATTATAGAATTATATTGTATAAACTTCAGTGTATTTCAAACAAATCATTGGAATTGGATAAAAAACTATATCTCGTCATGAAATTTTAAATTATTCAATTTTTATTTTTACATTTTATTTTTCGGATTTTCTCTCCGTTTTCAACACAAACGGAAGCAGATTCGTTCTCGAAACGTCCACCGCAAGATAAGTTAGAAATGTTGATTTTTGTTGGATATATTTGTCTTCTCAATTTTTTGAAAAACAAGGTGTCATTGACATTAGAGAATTTCTCTTTTAGGTATCTGAAGTGCATCATACATCGTTATCTGGAGCTTTTCCTCAAGCTATAAACTGTGTCTGAAGGTCTGAAGAACTTTCATGCGCAGTGAAATTTTGGGGTGGATCATAAATCTGTCCCTACTACAGATTAATTGAATTAATTACTATAATTTTGCATTAATTTTGTATCGGAAAAATCAGTCATGGAAAATCATTCGTTATCGCAACTTCTGATTTCATATGTAAATATACAAAGTTAAGTATAAACTGAATAGCAGATTACCCTTCAAAAGAAGAATTAGCAATAATTTTCCGAGATTTGATTCTTGTACTCTTCGAAAGCTCTGGAGTGCCAATGCGAAAATACGAAAATACGGTGGTTTGAAGTCGAATTCAATTCGACCTTTCGAGTTATAGTATGTCGAAACTACGAGATAGTTAGTCGAAATTTCGTGTTGTTAAGTCGAAATTTCAATGAAAATTGAAATTTCTTATGATCAAGATTCAAATCACTTCTTTTTTTATTATTGTGTTTCATGGTTTCATAATTCTAAAACTTTTGTTCCGTGTCAAGGAGCACTGTCTTTGTCAGTACTGTCACTTGACCCACTTGTCATTTACCTTAGACAACAGCAACACCATCAGTGAGGAATGGCAATGTTTAAATGTTTTTATTTTTACATGAACTCATACTGAAGAGGTGTGTAGGTATATGAAGGAACGATTGAAACAGGAGTCTGTTAAATCACAGAATCCGAAATAAATCGTAGTTCTCAGTCAGGCATAATAAAAAAGATGACCATAATTGTGTTCTTGATAGATACATCAGCATCTATGTTGCAGAGGTAATAATAATTGAATATCTTGAATATCTTTAGTCTGCTCGATATGAAACATATGAATTAATTATAACTTTGTTTCTGGCCTCCTAGCTCGTGGCTATCAATAAAGCTTTAATATTTGTTTTTTTTTCCTAGAACATACATAGGTGGAAGAACAACTCTACTTGATGTTGCTAAATCTGCAGTAGAGACATTCGTTAAAATTAGACAAAGAAGTATAGACAGTCGTATTGATAGGTATATGCTGTTAACTTTTGAAGACTCTCCAAACAATATAAAAGCAGGTAACAGAATTTGAGAAGGAACATGCCAGCCCTTCTATTATTATTAATTTACAGGTTGGAAAGAGAATTTAGCTACATTTATGAACGAACTGAAGAACTTACAGTCTTATTCTTTGACAACTATGGGAGTAGCAGTGAAACAGGCCTTTGATATATTGAACATAAATAGAATGACATCTGGTATAGACACATATGGACAAGGCAGATGTCCATTTTTCCTAGAAACTGCTGTTATTGTTTTGATTACTGATGGAGGCAAAATGACTACAGGTGAATTTTTGATTTTTTATTTTTTTTTTTAGTAAAAAAAGACCCTGGTTATTTCATAAATACAGGGTGTTTCCGCAATTGGAATGATAAGTAAGATTGCTGTCTGGAAACATTGATAAACTCATTGATAGTTCCATTGCTTCTGAGCACTTGTCAAAAGCTTGTTTGTTAACTGCTTTTGAAAGTTCTTTGCGAACTTTAAAATTTAGTATCCCCCAAAATAAATTTCCTCCTACAAAAATGCATGGTTTCATTTTATTTTATTTTTTCATCACACTGTATATTTGATTTCTATATGCAATGTTTCAATATTTTTTTTTCAGTTAATGGGGTACAAGAGGAATTCAATTTGCCCATGAATTCCCCCATACCTGGTTCAGAAATGACTAGAGAGCCCTTCAGATGGGACCAAAGATTATTTTCTCTTGTTCTCAGACTGACAGGTAGGTGACAGTACTGGAATATATTGAATTTAATTGATTTGTTCCACATTTTTTAGGAACACCTGCTGTAGAAAGAGACACTGGTCTTGTTCCTAGTGATAGTAGCCCCATTGACGCTATGTGTGAAGTCACAGGTGGTAGATCATACTGTATAACATCTCACAGGATGCTCAACCAATGTATTGATAGTTTAGTTCAAAAAGTAAATGATTCTTCGGAAATATTTATACTTAGGTTTCATTGAACCAACTGATATTGGTACAATTGTCTCTATTTTTGGTGTTTTCATTGCATAGGTTCAAAATGGAGTGGTGATTAATTTTGAGAAGATAGGCCCAGATCCTCCTCCTCCTCAATATGATAAAGATGAGAACAAAGATGAGTGCAGTAAGGAAGGAGAATTTTCTGATGAAAGAGGGCCAAATAATATGCCCATCAACACATCTTGGCAAAATTGTCGCAAAATGATTTATGTACCTAAAGCTAGTAAGGCATATTGCATTGGTAAGATACATTTATTTCTCAGCAAGTGTAGAGAATATCATGATATATTGCTATTTTTCACCTTCAAAGAAATATCATGAAATATTCTAATGAAAACTTTTTTAAAATAATAAAAAATCAACAAGTCAACATGAAGAGGCTTAGCCTGACTGCCAATGTTTTTGAATTTTTTTTTGAAGTCATAAAATTTTATCCATAATGTATTCTTACTCTTAGACTCTTTCTCACTTTTACTCTTACACTCTTATCAAACCTTGTTTTGCGGCAGCAGAGTTTTTCTTCTTTTAGTGAATTCAAAGCTAAAACTTTTTGTTCTGACTTTTGTAGGATATTGGCCGATTCCAGAATCGTTTTGGCCAGAAAATACAGTTTCTGTGTTGCCGCCGAGATCAGCGCACCCGAATATAAAATTTGCTTGCACCAATGCTGAACCATTAGTAATTGAAAATCTTCCTTTTGATAAATATGAACTGGAACCGTCACCACTCACTCAGTTCATTCTCTCTCGAAAACAGCCGAAAACTTGTTGGCAAGTGAGTGTCTTTCCATACTTATAATTAAGTTCCAGTGGCGTAGCTATTGTTGAACATTTCATGAGGTGTTTTTTCGCTTCATTTCAATTACTTTTACCTAACAGGAGGAAGTACTGCTGGGGAACATATTAAAAGGTAATAATAATTGTCTCAGTAATATTCTTGTTTTAAAATCAGAATGAAATGAAAAAGTATTTTTGAATTACCCTTGATACCAAAGTAGAATACCGTAAAACTTGCAACCACAAATATTTTTTTATGATCCTCTTGAATCCTTCAAAACATTTTTTCTCTAATTGGTAATTGTTACTTCTCACAACTATATTTGGCTTTTTTATTTTTATTGTCCATCTTTGCAAATCTATTGTGTTTGGCCATCAAAATTGTTCAGAGTTCTCCGTCTACCTGATCTTTGCTAGAAGGCTCCAAATGCTAGTTTTCAAATCCTCCAAATCTGAGAGCTCCTGTTTTTGCTTCTCACATCATTAGAAACTATGTCTTGAAAGAACTTCACAATAGCAAAGTATGTGTACTGCTGTGTCTTCTTCTTACTGGCAAGTCAGATCATACTCATATGTTTGTTAAGCCTACAAAGACCTGCCAGAAGGCTAACTAGTATTCTAGTTAGAGTGATTCAACCATTCTTGAGATTTATTATGCATGCCATGGTTTGGTACTTTGGTTTTTTGTATAGTTTATGCTATACTGCAGAACGGTTCTGGTAACTCCGTTCTGTAACTATCTATAAAGATGCAAAAACGATATAAAGCAAAATAACATACTAGGCAAAGTTTTAGTTAGTGACGACGAGTCGACTTCACAGTTGTTCAAATAAACTAGTTTCGAGTGTAGTTTTCGAGTGTAATGAATTAATGTTGCACTGGGCAAAATCAACTCTTGCTACGCCACTGTAGAGATTTGATATTCGATATTGATGTTTATTATTTATTTCAGGTATTCGTTTCAAATAGCTATAAGAACTCTGAAGTCGGTCATCCTTTTGGTTATCTCAAAGCAAGTACAAATTTGACTTGTGTTAACCTTTTTGTAATGCCTTATAACTATCCTGTACTTTTACCATTATTAGATGAATTGTTCAAGGTAAGCATTTGCCGTTATGGTTCTAGTTATACATTTCAACCTACGATAAGTAGCTCTATTGAAAATTGAAATTAAATCTTTGATTTCATTCTTTATTTGTATCCATATCTGTTCAATATTAACAGATAGAGTGAATATTACTATAGCTGTAGAAAATAATGCACTGAGACTAAATCATTCCTTGCACTAATGGTATCCGTATACAGGATTAAATTGATGAATCCTGCTAATAAAAACATGTTTCGCTATCAAATTTCATCGCATAGAATTGCATTGAATAGATGTAAAAGGAAACACGGAATTATTCTCTCACCTGGTATTTAACTGAATTTTCAATAGAAAAGAATGGTATTCTTTATCGTGGTCATTATTCGGAAGCGTTAATCTGAAATAACAAAAATTCATTCAAATTCGACTAAGGAGTCATAAAAAAATACATTTCTAAATGATGTAAAATGTTTGCTGATATGCTCTTTTTGCTAGGCTGTAGAGTTAGTTTGTTTGGATGTGGGGAATATGGGCGTTAGTATTCGTTTTCCAGGTACATAGGTGGAAACCCACGAACGAATGGCGGACTCAGTTCCAAAATTATACCAGAACGTTGCCAGCTTATTACGCCGGTCCCTTGCGCAGAGCACTCACTAGAATGGGTAATACTTTTTTTCTTTTCATACTTTCTCATCTTGCTCACCCCTATAGTTCATTTTCAGGTACTCCTGTTGCCTTGGCGCAAACATTGATTCCAGAAAGTTCAGAAAATGGCCTCAGTTTTTCTGTTTCCAATTACTTGAAGCGGTTGAAAAATCAAGCTAAAGTCGAGTACGATAAAATGTGTAGTGAAATCATTCAGAGGCAAACAGGTGTTAGTATTTTATCATCATTATTCTTAAATACAAAATATTTACTCATACCTACCCAAAATGACCTAAATAATACTGAAGATGTCAACCTAGACGCCGAAATACGTATTGTTGATTCAGTGGTTTTCGGAACATACAACAAACAATCAATATCTCCATTATTTCAATAGATGAAGTTATTATAGCATCAAAATTTCTTATAAAATTGTCCAAGTCTTAATTTCATACAACCCTCAAGAAAACACATCTCGGCATATTTCCTTCTAACTGGAAGAAAGCTAGGGTCCAACCGATTCCAAAGAAGGGCAAGAAAACCCTCCCTAACAACTATATACTGCACTACTATCTGTGATCTCTAGAGTAATGGAAAAAGTAATCAACATCGAGCCCATCCGATATCTAGAGAGCTCAAGAATGGTGAACCACCGGCAATATGGCTTTCGTCACCAGAGGTCTATGTGACACATAAGTGGTAGGTGTCAATCGAGAAACATGGGGAGTCATGGCTGTAGCCTTGGATATCTCCAAAGCATTTGACCGAGTTTGGCACCTAGCAAAACTTCCGTCATACGGTTTGCAGCCCCAACTGTGTCGTTTACTATCGAGTTTCCTTGCAGATAGATCACTCTACGTGGTGGTAGACGGGGTCTCGTCAGATACAATGACGATCAATGCTGGTATTCCAAAAGGCTCTGTCTTGGCACCAACTCTGTTCTTGCTCCACATCAATGATTTATTGGATGTGAACTCCAGCCCAGTTCATAGCTTTGCGGATGATAGTACACTTCATTCCGCCTTTTCCTCTAGAGCTAGAGCCTCTATATCATCCAACGAGGCCAGAGGTGCAAGTCGAAGACAGGTCGATGCTTTGAATGAGGATCTGACAAGAATTTTGAAATCTGAGAATCTAGTACAGCTCAATGCAACAAAAACTTGTGTGTTCACCAAGAAGGCAGATCACATAATGCCCAATTTGATAATGTCGGATACCGCTGTTCTATGAGGTCGTCAATATCCATGCTGGGTGTCACCACCAACAGCGCTCTCACATGGGACGATCATGTGAGGTCCATTGCGAAAACTGCTTCACAAAAACTTGAATTTCTATTCCGTGCGAAGGGATACTTCACATCCCAGCAACTGCTTATGATCTACAAAGCACAAGTTCGACCTGTACTGGAGTACTGTTCTCATGTTTGGAGCTCAGCCCCCAAACATACGCTGAAGCTCTTGGATTCAATTCAGAAGAGAGCTATTCGCCTATTCGATGATACAACACTCACCAAATCATTGACCTCTCTAGAACGTCGTAGAAAGGTCGGCGATCTCTGCCTTTTTTATAGATACTTCCACGGTCGGTACTCAATAGACATATCATCTATTATGCCACCACGTGCGATGTGCGATTCCTAGTAAACAAACCAGGCGAGCTCAGGCTGGTCACTCCTACACTGTAAGGCTCGAGACCTGTCGAACACCGCTATACCAAGCATCATTCATCAATAGAACGGCAAAGTTGTGGAATTCTTTGCTTTGTGGAGTCTTTCCTGATGCTTACAACCTCCAAATTTTCAAGAAACATCCCAACACCTTCCTTCTCCCAAAATTCTACCGCTGGCTAACACGATGTTCCTCGAACATTATTATTTCGTGTTGTTCACAGATGAAAAAAAATCTTTTTAAATTTGCACCTCGAATATACAATACTCTCATTGCATTTTCATAGGGTATCGGATAGTTAATTTTCTCAAATTCTTGCCTAGTGAAGTCTTCCCCGATGCTTACAACCTCCAAACTTTAGGAAAAATTCCAACACCTTCCTTTTCTCCTGAAATTCCACCGCTGGCTAACACGGTTCCTCGAACAATATAGGTTTGCCTTTCGTGTTGTCAACAGAAAATAAAAATGGAGTTATTGCTCCGAAATCTCCGAATATCGATAATTTTTCTAGGCGAATGCGATGAAGAATAGTTACAATACCCCAGAGCAAATCAAAGTTTTGCCAAAAGTGACGTTGAAAAAGGAGTTGATAAGTCATCCGCTGTTGGTGGACAAATTTAATGCACAGAAAGAGCAAGTTGTGGAGCAAGGGAATCCATGGACTTGTACTCTGGATAAGGAAAGGCAGACCGTCAGTTTCAAAAATCCGTTCGATATACCGAGGAACAGACTGATACAACAGGTGAATTAAATAATTTGTATTCTATGTCGAATTAGTGGAAAAAATATTATTATATTCGTGGTTATATAATTTTTTCAATATCATTTTTATCTGCCAGAAGATAAATATTTATAACGGGGATGTATAATAGGTGAATGAAGTGTAACTTTTTGTACCAGATCTACCAAAGTTACAACAACTAACCTCGTCCCAAAGTAGGTTACCTTCTGGTGAGTTTCTGGTGGTGGGAAGCATTCATTTAAATTCACTGACGTTACTGAACTACATGTTATATTTTCCCCCACTTGCAAAAACAACAAGAACTATGATGTGGTCAGGTTTGGTAAGTTTTTGTTGGTCACAAAAATTACTTTATTTATTTATTCTCAGAAAATATAGGATCGAAAGAATGTGAGATCGAAAAAAGATATTTTTTTATAGGAATTATATGGATAAATTATAAGGGTATTTAAAGAATATAGTATGTAGTGAGTGAAGAATTTTAAAGATCGCTGATATGTAAACATGGTCCGAATTGAAATGGAAATGTAATGAAATCTGATGAAAATGAACAAAAAAAAACAAAAAAAAAATCTACCACGACTAGAAAATTTTCGATGTCAAGTGCTCGACCATCCCATTGTTAACTTCATTTAGTTTATATAAAATCGGATATTGCATTAATTTTCTCAAGATAAAAATTGTCAAGAGCATCGTTGGTGAACGTATTTCAACCGACTCATTAACATAACCTCGAATCAGTGCAGAGAAAATTTATGAAACACGTTGTTTACAAAATCGATGAGGTATATCCTGAATAGGAAGAGATATCTCTATACTATTAAATCGATTCATAAGCTTACACATTATCTTGTCGACTGTCGACAGATATTTTGTCTTACGTCAATT
Source organism: Gastrophysa polygoni (assembly GCA_963576655.1). NCBI lineage: Eukaryota > Metazoa > Arthropoda > Insecta > Coleoptera > Chrysomelidae > Gastrophysa > Gastrophysa polygoni. The sequence goes on from OY755084.1 coordinate 11,518,638, forward strand.
TTCTTGTATACCACCTCGTATGAGCAACATAAACGAATCATGTTTTCCACAGTTCGTGCAATCGATCGATCAATACAAAGTCGATCTTTATTCAACAAAAATGGGTTGTTATAAAAGTTACCTAAGAAACCTTCTCTTCAGTTATCGAACATAAAAGTTTGTGTAAAATTTATCGGAATGAATGTATGAATATTATGTAATGTGTTTGTCTTGCTTGTCTTATAATTGGGTGCCTCACCTGTCTTGACAATAAACGGTTTTTTTTATATCGTCAATTCATATTAGGACAGTTGCTAATCTTTACGATACTGATAATATCGTAAAGGGTCCGGATGCGCAATAATTTTTTTCGAAGCACTTGGTCCTCGTATCACTTTTGACATTTGGTCGTCCCAAAAAATTCTTCCTCACCAACAATGCATGAACGAATAACTATTTCCTCTCAGGTGGTTCGGATGCGCAACAACTTCTTGCAGCCGGAATGGATATCGCTGGACCAGGACAGCGCTCACTCGCTGCCCATTTGCCAGATGGGCAACTACCAGGAGTACCTGAAGAAGCAGACGCCGCAGCTGCGTGAGCTGGAATCGGCGCCGGTGCGCCAGCACATGTTCGGTAACCCGTTCAAGATCGACAAGCGCATGATGGTGGACGAGGCGGACATCGACCTGGTAGGCGCCATGGCCGGTGGCGCGTCGAGGGCCGGCAAAAGGGCGCCGCCGGCGAGCGACGGCGGAGCGTCGCCGGCCAGGCCGGCGCCGAAGCGCAAACCGGGGCCTTTGCCGAAAAACTTCCGGTTTCATAGGTATTTTTATATGTTGAATCATTGTGTGCTTAATATCGAGAAAAAATCCAGTGAGCTGTATGTTCTGGTGTGCCCAATCTACGCAAATCAACTACAGACTTCTGTAGCCGCTACAGTTATGCCGTCATACGGTCAATTTGAGGAAATAATGATTTCAGTTGATGATTTCAGAAACTCGAAATTATACAGTATCTCTACTCTCAGTCTCCAGTCACGGCATAGTCACGGTCACTCAAGTTTAGAACTTATTAATAGTTCATGAAGTTATGTGGAGACCTAGCCCTCCTAGCCTAGATGATACATGGGATGTTCACGTTATCGAAATTTCTGAGCATCCTTTTCTTCTCGAAATGGTTGCAACAGACACCAGAATATTCCCCAATTTCGTTCCGCTCAACACCTGAATTAAATGAAAGGTAGAATCAGTATCAGTAGTATAGATTACTAATTTTTGATCAGGGCTCTGATTATCTCACCTGTAACACTCAATATCGAATGTATCAACTTATGTCGCAAAGAAATATCACTTGGAAATCCATGAATGAAGACGGTTTCACACTTTCTGGATGAACGAAAAGGTACAGCAGAAATAGGAGAGACATAATAATAATAATAAGAATAATCAGAATAAAACTTATAACAGAAAAGTCAGAAAATTGAATTTTTTAGACGAAATACAAATCTCTTCTTTGATTGAACCGTTACGTGTGCACAGCCAATACAAATTTCATATTGGGTGTAAATAAATATGAAATAATACCGTCTGTAAGTTATTTGCGGAAGTGGTTTTTCAATTTCAACTTTCAAGGACAATAAGTCCGTAACGAAGTGCGATAGATTCTTTTTATAAGTCTATCAGCCCTATCATTTACCTTTTGATGAGATGACCTTTACTACCTTTCGGAATAACACTCCATACAGCTTTCTCGATATTTTTCAAATATTCTTGAACAAATTGTGCAAATCTTGCTATTTTAAAACGACGTAGTGTTGAGAAAACTCGAAAAATATCTGCGTCATCTAATTTATTTGCCTCACATTAGAAATTTGTTTTTTTTTTCATTGATTTTATTGTTTACTTCACTTCAGCAAATAAACTATTCTTTTTCATTCTATAGGCCTGGAGGCGGCAATAGCGTTGAAACGACACCCGACCCCACGCCGCAGCCGTCTCCTCAACCCTCGCCTGTGCCTTGGTAAGTGTCTATGTATGTACAGGGTTTTGCCGAATATTTTTGCACCGCACCTACAGGTTATTTCGAATGTCAAGAATATAAGAATACAATACAAGAGTTCCTTCGGAGTTGGTGTGTTTCATATCTTGAATGAATAATAGAAAATAGAATTGGTAACATTCAACATTGCTAGGAACAAAGAGATGTTAACTTTATGAATCTGTTCTAGGCAAAGATGACTTTTATCCTCATTTTAAATGCTGAATCGAGGGAGATTGTGAAATTGTGAGGGGAGTTCCATCCGAGATAGCAGACTTTCAATAGTTATTTCAACTTCATTCAAAAGAATGTTATCTCATTAAGTTCCGATTAGTTTTTGAAGGGTTATTTATCTCTTCAGATCTATCAATTAGTATCATAATTCCATGTTCAGTTTGGAATCGAAAATCATTTATTTCAATCGGATCAATCAGGTATTCAGTATTAATTGTCACTTGCGCATAAAGTTCACCAGTGTACTAGCATCCCTGTGTGAAGTACGTGATAAGAGTGAACGTTTGTGTTGATCTTGGAGAGCATAAGAGATATTTTCACAATATGTATTCATTATATGTTGATGCGGACAGGTATGTCGATAATTCATTTCACCATAGTGATCGGTAGATATTTTCATTCACTTTGTTACTTGAAATGTTGGATTTCGTTCAATCTCTATCGATTCATAAGAATTTTTGTTTTGATTTTTGAGTGAGGTTGATTCCAGAACTGACTTTAATATGCCTCTGAGACTTGCCGTCCTTTTTCTTCTATTGCTGTGTTGAGATAATCGTAAGTTTTTTCGGACTCGTGTTTTATGGTTTTAAATTAAATTAGTTTCTGTGACTTTTTTTTGATTTCTCATAGTACTTAAAGATTTTATATCTCCACCAATAATAATAATTATCTGTCTCATAATTCCAGATAGATTGATAAATAAATACTTTATCGTCGGAAAACTATGCATTCTTATTTACAAAGTTCATAAAAAGTGAACTAATAATATTATGAATATATAGACAGAATCATATACAAATAGAATAAACAGATACTATATAGATAATATAGATATAATCTACCTTGCAAGGATGCAAAAGAGGAATTCAACTCCTTCGAGGACGTTTTTCCTTCTTTTCAGTCCTTCAATGTATAATGAAGGTATAAAAATTATCATGAGTGAGAAGTGCCTATCGGCTATAATTTCTACTCAAAAAGGACCGAGGAAAGGTGAATTATCTCACTTTTCCTCGATTATCTCCAGAAATATAGGTTTTACTAACAAAAAAATTCGAAAGAACCAATCGCATAAGTGCAAAGTTACCGACGTTTCATACCAACGATGTCGACGTCGAACGAGGACAGACCCGAAATCTTTCACTTTTTCCAGGCTGAGCGCCCTCGAGAGGGACCTGCCCCACTTCGATGAGGCGCCCGCGATGATCAACGGCCTCGAGAGCGGCTCCGCCAGCCCCACGAGCGAGCGATCGCGGTCGCCGTCTCCACCCCCCGAGCCGCCCTCCTATAGCCTGAGCGAGGTCAACTACAACGTGCGGCCCGTCCCGCCTGCCTTCAGCTACGCCAGCGAGACGAGCGCGCTGGCCGATTTCTATCCCAACATTTCCGGGACGGACGACAAGCAGATCTCGCAGATTCTTAAAGAGGCTAATACGAACCATCAACCAGTCGTGCAGGTCAAACCGAAGGTGAGTTCGAAAAGGGGGAATTTCCAAATGGAACCGCCCTTGTGAACATCGTTTAACGGCACCGTTCGTTCTTTTATTTTCGCACTCAAATTACAGCACTATCAAAAATACAATTGAACCGATGACGTAATCTTCCGAACTATTTCGCACATCCTAGTTCTTCGGAAAGATCAATAAGAATGGCCTTCATTCGCATCAGTTCGAAATTGAAGCAAAAAATATCCAATGACTGAATGATTCGCAACTACTTTCTGAATCATTTCGTCTAATACTTCTATACCTATATTTAACGGTTTTGAAGTTGATAATTGTTTTCCATAGTTTCTGTTCAAAACATATACTTAATTCAATCTAATTGAATTTCTACGATTGCACTATCTGGGTGAAATTTTGGGCGTAACATATCAAGATCCTGTGTATTAGTTTTGTACCGCAGAGCTCCTTCTGTATTATACAGTAATTTTTTCAAATAGAATGCCCCATAGTTATCAAATGAACTGAAAGACGATCAAAGTCTCTTTCAAATCATTATCTATGTTCATATACTAGATATATGAAATATATGAGATGAAACAAAGATTTTGTAAGAATCTGAGTTCGGCATATTTTCAACATACTTTTAAATTTGTCGTGGTTTTAATTCAAAACTCAAAAACTTTGAATTTTTTTACGATTCAGTTCAATTTTTCAGTTTTTTTTTCAACATGTCCATTCGTAGTTCAAATCGAACATTTCGTTGAGTGTTGAATATAATTCGAGTTTCTTGATGTCATGGAAAAAGTATATTTAGTAACTCGTATGTTTACTACAGACCAAAACACTCATTACATACATTTTTATTTTATCCTTATCCAAATTTATCAAAACCTGTATTTTTATATCTACCAGGTTGAGGACGAGAAGGCAGAGGAGAATGAGAAGAAGATTGAAAGCGATAACTTCGAATTAAGGAGAACTTTGAATAAATTAGTGCGCAAGCCCGGTAAGAATTTCACGGAACTTTTCAAATGCGTCAAAATGTTCAAGGGTGATACGGACCATAAAGTTAAGATGGTGAAGTTGATTATTCAAGAATCGTTAAGGTTTAAAAGACAACAACTGGCTAGTATGCTTGAGGAGCATATGAGGACTTTGATTAGTATTGAGAACAAATAGTCGTATTTTTTGTATTCTTCTCATTAGGTACCTCTCTTTCTTTGTAATGTAAAATCTACTTTCATGTGAAGGGAAAACTTCATTGTTAGACTTCAAAACGTTCAAAACTTTATATATTATAGACACATTTTAGTTTGAAATTTGTTTAATATTGACTATTTCATAAAATTTGATAATGTTAACTTTGGAAGAATCTTTCAACACCAAGTTCATCCAGATTTCTCAAATTGCCCTGTTGTCAAGTTGTATCATTGAATATATATTATGATTATTATTTTATTAATGTTACTTGTATATAGATTAGTATTCAATCATTCTTCAATTATTTATTATTCAGAAAAAAATCAAATCAAATAAAAAATATTTGCAGTTTACATTACGCCAAGTATGTTTTTTTCTTATATGGTAAGTGTCAAGTAGTTCACACAAAAACGAATACTATTTATAATAATCCTATTTTAATTTGTAGTTGTGATTTTGCTCATCATAACAAAATCTATGCTATGTCTATCCTAAAATATAATAATATAATTGTAATCAATTGATACAGGTTTGATATGAATATAATTCTCAAGTTCATAACCGAAGAATTCATCCATTCCAGATTCAATTTACTATACATAATTCTTATATCGGTTGATGACAAAACGTCATTTGATTATTTGAAAAATCTTGAACTGATTGTATGAGACATATTTCTTGATCAACAGAGCAAATACTTGTTTACGCATAAATAAAGTAATTGATTATATCTGTTTTTTGATCTTCAAGTTCTATTCAAGTGGTTTTCAATAAAATGAAATTGTGTATACACTGGGGTTTATTTTTTTTTCAATCCTTATGGTAACTGTACCCTGTACCCATAAGAAATGGTATCTGTTAGAAAATATGTATATATTCTCTATATGCATAATAGAGGATTAAACACCAACATTTCAAAAGGCTTTCATTTTTGCTCATTTGTGACAGTTCCTCTAATAAGCAGCATCCATTTGTAACAGTATATAATCATAAATTCTAAATTTAGCTATATCATTGAAAAATTAAACCAAAATTCGAAGTTGAAACCGGAAGACCGTTTTCAGATTGTGAAGCGAGCAAAAATCAAAATACATCTCATACAACAAATATTATCTAAAACTGAAATTCCTGTGTTCAAGAATAAGCAGATAGAATATTGTATCAACAAATCCCGCTGTCATCCCGTATATTATATACGTTTTCAGTGATTTCGAAAATACACGTGAACAAAATAGTCTGAAGAAAAATTAAACTTGCCTATTTTTGCTCAATATTTGTTCAAAATCAGATAACTTCTTTTTCTACAAGAGAAGATGCATTTCAGTTGCTATCTTCATGCAGGAAAATATAATAAACATATAATTCAAATTATTAATAGTAAGATGTATAATCAATTTTTCTCTCAATATGTGCTGCATATTATTTCTGAATTCGACTCAAAAATACCTGCTATTTGTCTCATTCACATTTCAACGGGCATTAGTTTCTCTCTACTTTTTCAAGAAGTCGAATTAATAGCTACCTATAAATTTAGTTATTACATATTACTGGTTCACTAAAAATTGTTGTCACGAAGCAACAGAAATAAAGGTTTGTGCTTTAAACACAATTTCAAATTTCCCAAATATATACTTATTCTAACAAATAGCTGAAATAAATCAACAAAGAAAAATAAGTGAAACAGCTTTGAAAAATATTTCTTAGGTTAGTTTGTTAGTTTCAATAACTCACAGTAATGCCACAGGAATGATTGTTTTGGAAAAATGGTAGGACGGACCATAAATACTAGTGATGAATGATATGTGCAGGGTTGGGTTCTTACCCAGGAAATACAGACAATAGAGACCACAAACATTCGAATCTAGATCTATAGGAAGACTTATTTCGAGATAATGTACAGATTTGCTTTTTATAAAAATATTGTATCAAAAACATTCATCATTTCACAAGTCAGCCTTTCAATTTTTGTCAATTTTAAATATTTGTTTGTTCACTTGCTCATATGTGTTGCCAACTGATCTCAGGCATGTGTATTTCCTGGGCTGTATCCTAGAAGCGGTCTTTTCCAGACAACATTTCTGGATCATTCAACATTTGCAGATCTTGAAACTGCAAAAACTTCTCTTGATCTCTAATGTGCGCATAATTGGCAGAAAGGCACATCAGGTAGTGTATCTGAAAATGAATGGATGAGCACTGAGAGGTAATTTTTTTTATGAATACGTTCTATTGGCACGGCAAAAAATTGAGAATCACCCGATTGCTAGTGACTTTTGTGGATTATTTATTAAAAATATTCACCCAAATAAGAATAAATCGTGAATAAAATTAATGACATAATTTTCTGATGAAAAAACATCTGAAATTAGGCCATTAGAACAGGAGAGTATTCAGATCTGATAATGGAGATTTCTTTTACTTACCAGACTTAATATAACTAGTACTGAAGCCACAGTTGCCAGAATGAATAGGAGTTCAACTTTTTCAACATAATCTTTACAAAATGCTTTGACATTACTTTCACCAGAAACTTTCATGTGATCTTGTCTTGTTCCTTCAGGAAACAGGAAATCTATAAATGAATAATTGATAAAATAGACAGAGGAAATTGAGAAGGCTCAAATTTTTATTTTTACTCACAGAATTGAGTCAGATCAATATCATCTTGTAAAGAAGCTACCCTAGGATTCTCACACATTTTCCAAAATATGGTAAAAATAAAGGTTACCAGTACTAGGAAGCAGAACTTCAATAGCCATGCTATTTGAAGTATGTATGTAATGCATAAAAACTGAAATAAATATCATATAATATTGTAATTCCCTAGATATTTATAGGTGATTCATGAGGTTCACAATAATTACATTTCTATTATATTCTTATTAGATTTGATTTACATTTTCACTAACAGAATGGAACCAGTTCATGGACTAAATTGACTAATGTCCAAGCTATTTCAAGTTTCTCTCTCAAAATGTATGGAACAGAAGTGAAATTGGTGATAAGATTATGTTCAACTATTGTTTCTTAACTCGTGTAAGTTTTTAACATACCACTTCTTCATAAAAACAAATGTTTGTGATGATTTTGAATAATTAATACATAATATATAATAGTAATTCAAATAATAGATGAAAGTTGACTAACTTATTGATGTGTTCGTGCATAAAAAATGAAATGTGTTTGCATGATTACTTCCCATAGGAAAATATAGGTATGAACTCTTTTTAGTATAAATGTAATTGAAATAACTCTTACTATTGCACAACTGAGTCTCCCTCCAACACGAGATCCCCATCCTCTATACACTTTGTGTCTTGTTGCTCCCGTGGCTAGGAAACCCACAGTCAGAATCATGAGTCCCAGAGCACCCATACATGCTCCAATGAAGACAAATGTCATTTTAACTTTATCAACCCTGAAAAAACAAAGTAAACAACCATAGCACAGTCATCCATTGGGATATTACCAAAATAGCTGCATACCAAAAACATCGCTGAACATTAGTACAGATAATGTGGCCCCTCGGTACATCGTACCACAATAAATTACCACACCCAAGGCACACATTGCAGTTGCAATGAGGGTAGCATAGGGTACTCGGGTGAGCAGCCACTCACAGGAACCTGAAAAGGAAACAATATATATTTACGAGAAAGCATTTTTTTCGCTATATAAACAATACTTCGAGTTTGGATATCATATAGAGAGGATGTCAAGTACGACTGAACAGAGTAAACAGATTCTTGAGATTTGGATATTTCTTTATCTAGATTGGTTTCTAACAATTTAAGGGGCATTGCTTCAGATCGAGCCATTTTAGTTTCAGCGACCACCACACAATGCTTTCATGACTAATGATACAATAACAGACTGATTAGGAGTCACCTATCTGGAGATATACTACTGATACCACACCTTATATAGATAAGATAAATAAAGAAATGCCCATGGCGAACGTTTAGGGCAGCAGTACTTACCCATCTTTTTTACAGTCTATAATTCGCTTTGTATCAAATTTTTTGAGCTATTGTTCAAAAGAGAATGTTGGCAGTGAAAACATAAGGAAAAGGAAATGAATCAACGATGAAGATTTACCAACAAGAAATTGAGAAATTAGAGGTTAGGCAGTGACTACTGCACCAAGCTGTAGTATAATAATTAGACCAGGAATAGAAAGTTGGCCAACATGCCAACAGGAAGGGGTAATTTTGCACTTTTCATGCGATGAGTTTTTTCGAAAAAACATTTCTCGAGAAATATAGGTTTGCGCACGTTTTTATATGAGAATTTCGTGTTCCTGATGTCAAAATACGTAGGTATCCAAAAAAATTAGCCAGTCAAAAACAATTTCCTACATCACTCCTAAAAGCATGCCATCTTCACGTTCTCCTCTTCTTCGTTCAATATAGAAGAATTCATATTATGTATTCTCATTTCTAAAACAAAAGAATCAGGAATCACTCGCTCACGGATTGAGTTTCTTATCACCTAGACCTAGGACCTACGTCACATGAGGAAACTCCCTTTTTTATGTTTTCCTATAAACCCTTCAACATCACGATTTACAGAATTATTAATAATAGTATAATGTATAATGACATTTGGTAAAGTCCCGGCTTGGCCCTGCAACAGTCACATCTAATGCGTCTGTTTTGACATAGGCGGGTTGCTGATAATTCTTGATGGAATATTTGAATGAGTAAGTATGATTCGAAAAATTACTCTTATTTACTTTTTTGCTTTAATTAACACTGAAAAATTAAAAAAAGTGTGAATATTCTAAAAACTTCCAGACATTTACAGATTCGAAAATTCAAAGTATAAACGAATAATGGTAAATAATTATATACCTACTTGGAAATGTTCTATTTCTAGGTATATATTTACTAAAGAGAACAGCCAAAGTCAGACAAAACAGGAAAAATATATGAAACTGTGAAAAAAAGTTGAAACATTTCTCAAGACAATTATTTCGATTTCCTGTTTATTTGTAGAGGTATAAGTTACTCTCCGTAGCTGCGTAGCTATAAGAAAGCGTAGAACGGACAAGCGATATTTTTTTTGTAATAGTTCGAACTCGAATTTCATCACGACATGGGTTCGATTCCCGGCGTAGACGTGAATGTTTGTGGTATGCATGCCTCCCTAACCAAGTTTTGACTTCGCACGTTGTTCCACCCAACGAGGGAGGGCAATTGCAAAATGTATAAAACATAGAAAAATAATATACGTACTCAGCAATAGCTACCGAAAAAATTCTATACGTACTCAATAGCTACCGACATTTCACACATCAAATGGTGTAATTGTACCGACCACATTGAATTGATGCGATCGTACGAAATATTGTTTGCGACATGTATAAAAATCATTTGTTGCTCGTCTTGGTTGCAGCATTACAAAAATAACTATTCTCAATCTCAAAAACCTTAATTGGATATCATTAACAGAGATACCTACCTATGACTTACCGATTACTTTTATCTGTGATTTATAGGATGACAAAAATGAATACCATCAGAAGTAAAAAAATCTGAATATTCATCTGACGATTCACTTAGTTATTATAGCGTTCTTGAAGTGTGACGTGTTCTTGTACTTATTTTCTGTTTCCACTCCAACAATTATAGTTTGCAGAATATTGATTTCTATGACTTCAAGTGGATATGAAATTTGTGTCTTGTTTGTAACGTCCGTTGAGTACCTACATATGTGTGTTATAATTGAGCTAAATCGAATAAAAAGAATCTCTGTTATTTTTATCTTTTTCGAGTATTAACTCTGAATAACATCCTAAGAAATGTCTTTATCGCCGCCGAATCATCTCTCTTTTTGGCCTCTTCGGGCAAAATTTGGCCGAAAAAGATCAACTTTACAGCATTAATACACAATAAATATTCTTGAACATTATTAATTCTAGAACAATCTGAAGAAAAAATAGGTGAAATTATATTGAACCTTCCAATCTGCAAGTCTACTTAAATGCAAATAATTCACCTACAAAAAATGATGATCAGATATCGAATTCGTACGAGAGATATACATAATAGTAAAAACTTATCTGAACTTCTCAGTATACTCGTGAAAAGTGGCAGATGTGAGGATATTCACTACCTACTAATGCAGGTTCAGGTAATGAGAGCTGAAAATGAATGTCCAAGAAAACGAGACTTGCAGGATTCCTTAAAGTCCAGGTGTCATCGCACGCCAATGCGCTTGCGCGGCGCCCCAGTGTTCGGAACAAAACTGCTTGTCGCCCTTTTGACAAGTCAGTTCTGTGTTTACCAGTTGTTGGTGATAGTAGAGAGCTTAGTAAGGACAGTTCCGTGACAACGTGCCTGCGTGAATACAGTGAAATGGAGCTTAGCTGTATGGAGAATCTTCCGAACGCAAATGAATGCACTGCCAAGAGGGATCGGGTTATTTTCGACGATACACGTGTTATCAACAATTTACTGAACGACGAAGTATTTTGTATACCTCGATGTGATTATTTCAAAAATGTGCAGAATGACATTCAACCGTTTATGCGAAAAGTGGTAACGACTTGGATGCTGGAGGTGAGTACATATACATACCTTTATTATTCTTTATTATTAATATAATATACCTGTTACTTATTGCAATTGTTCTTTAAACTTCAATATCTACTCATAACAAGTAGGCTGAAATATTGAAATGTCATTCAAATTTTAAAACGATATAATGAAGCAGTTCAATTTCTTTCTTATCGAGGCTTAAAATTATTGGAATATACGTAGAAATCCATTTGTTATTTCGCTATTTTTATGTCTGGGTTTTGATGTCTGCAAATAATAAATCATCAGGGCATACCTTCTTATTTATAATATATTTCACATAGTTCAAACCGGTTTTAGAATGAGGAATTCAGTGACAGATCACTAGAGGAAGATTAATAATGAAGAAATCTACTTTTTTATTTCCTGATTCAAATAATTCGTATTGAAAAGTTTCATATATAAATGTTCGACTTTTTCGACAGAATATTACGATAGTAATAGTTCCTTTTTGGTATTAATGATTCCTTCATAACTTATTCGTGTGGGATTTACAGGTATGCGAAGAACAACTGTGCGAAGATCAAATCCTCCCATTGGCTGTCAACGTGATGGATCGTTTTCTCTGCGTATGTGTAATCAAAAAACAACAACTGCAGTTATTGGGGGCCACCTGCCTCTTGATAGCGTCCAAAATTCGAAGTACCAATTTACTTCCTGTAGACCTGCTATGCGCCTATACCGATTACAGTGTCACATACGAACATATTATTGTGAGTATTACCTACATAATTATGTATCAGAGAATGTCAAACTGACCAAGTGTCATGACTATCTAAACATATACATTTTTTTTATGATTTATTGATTATTATGATATTTATCATTCACTTATATCATTCCTAGAGCTTGGCATCCTCGAAAATTGAATTTTCATCCATCTGTTCCAGCAATATGTGTAGCATTTTTCAAAAGAATATTGATTTAACACTGTCTTTATCTCTTAATGTCATTCATTCGTAATAGGTGTGAGGCAAGGAATAAGGAGTTGATTATAACATCACCTAAAACCATTTTATTAATTATTCTTTCCGAATATTAATCCAAGAAAATTGGGAAAAAGTATGATTCCTATGGTGGTATTCAAGAGAATCAACCAATGTTGTGATCAATCATTCCTATGGGTTTTTAATAAGGCTTGATTGAAATGATTCTCTGGAGCATTTTTTATGGATTTACTTTTGTAATAGAAACGGGTAAAATGTTGAATTTTTTACCTGACACTTATCTCTGACTGATACCAGGTTGTTGACTCAAACCTCCAAGGGATTGAACACGAAGAGATGCATCATGTTCGAAATATCGATTTTGTCAAAAAAGTAGCTAGAGAGTTTGAATTTTGGGGAAATTTGATTGAACTTTTCGAGAACGGTTGTCGTCATCTGAAATCAAGTCTGAAATCTTTTGTTTTCTTTAGGATTTGGAATTAAATGAAGCTGCTTTGGATATTGTTAGGATTTTGATAATCCCAAGGGATCTCTTATCAACTTATTGGAATTGAAAATGGTAAAATGCTCTTGCCTCTTGAAAGTTTTGCCAGATTGTCGCAGGAGTAAATGAAAATTTTACATAAATGTTTATGTGTGGATGCCTATCTTGCGAACATTATAGGTTTCCCTTTCGTGTTGTCCACAGATAAAAAAAATACCGAGTGAGAAAATATGTGACATTCGGGAGCGCCCTTTTGAAATCATCAAGTGCCATTGACGAAACGAAAGCAATAAAAAAGGGTAATGAAGATTTTTGTGAACGTCTTCGTTGATTGTGAGCAGGACGTAGAGCACGTGTCCAGTCCCGGTCGACTTCACCTTGCCTCCATATCTCCGAAATTTAATCACGAACAGATAAGGCCGTAATTGATAATAATCCAGCGCTACCACGAAATAAAGGATATGACAAATTTATCAGTCGAAGAACATGCGACAACAATATAACTCCGGAGTTTATCAACAAAGATCTGTTGACCCAGAAGCCGCCTCGTGCTTCTTTTAGGGTCAGGTCATTAGTTTGATTGGCTTTTTCCTTGATATGCGGTCTCACCGCAAATTGCCCCGTGTCTTCTCGAAAGGGTGGCCAACCACCTTACATCCTGTACGTAGAGGTGGTGGTAAGATGATATCCTTAGGGTTTTTAAGTGCTTCCTTTTTTTTGCTCACCGGGACTCATCTTGGTGATTGCGCATGATTTAGGTTCGTCACAGATTTATGTTCTAGACATTAGAATGGAAACGGGGCTCATTCCTCGGGACTAAAGGCAATCTTAACTAACGTCTATTTAAGATTTCCAGCTGCTCTGGGCATGATAAGAATTTCGAAAATCCCGATAATGAAAAAAATTGCCTTAATTTTGGTATATCTTGTAATTTTTACAGATTGAGTTGAAGAGGAAAACCGAGGAGAAACCTTGAATAACAATTTTTCATTTTGAAAACGCCGGATATTCTTGATGAATCTTGCGAATCTAGAAAAGTCTCACAATTATTGAAAATCTCCATGGAACTCCAAAGATTAGGGAAGAATAGGGGATTGTTGATAGCTAATCAAGGGGAAATTATACTTCGAACCAAACTATACACATATTCATGACATCTTTTGAATTCGAAATTCAAACATTTTCGAACATCCGACAAGTGGGAAAAATACCTGAAGGACCTCCAGAAGGGTTGAGGATGTGAGTTTCCGTCTTCCTTCCCATTGCATATCATTATCCAACGTTTCATCCCTTTGTGTAATCATCCAGCTCGGTTCCGGTTCAATTTTTTCACCCAGTCCCATCCCCTTCTGCCATATAATGACGTGCCTGTCCCGTATAGGAATACTGCACAATAGACATCGGTATTTTCTCACACTACCCTTAACCTTATCCGTAAAAATTCAAAGGGCAACATTGCAATGATTTCTATTTCGATGGGAAGTTTTCTAAAATGGTGTTTATGTTCTGTAACACCTGGTATTCTGTTTACCTCTATTGCAGGTTCTGGTTCTCACATGGTCAGTCGGTTTTGGAACTGATTTATCTGGGAAAAATGCATCCCCACAATGGGTGGAGGTTGTTGTGAATTGGGAATAGACAGAATATACGGGTCGACTGTTTCCGAATTGGTGGTATTAATTTTTATGGCTTAATTTTCTGTTGACTATCGGAACTGATGATATGTTGTTGGTTTTATTTTGATATATTGTCCAGAAGATTATGTGGATTGCTGAATTCCACCAATGTTGAATGAATATTGCCAATTTTGATCATAGAAATGTTTTCCAAAACATGTCATAGAAATGTTTTCCAAAATCCTGCGATGCATTTATTAAACCGCTGCTGAATCTTGAGAAAAATCCTGATGCGAATCATAGGAAAATCTTGAATCATGCTTGATATAGGAGAATCCGGAACCTAAAAAATGAACAAATCCTTCTGAATCTATGAAAAAAACATTTGGTCAAATATATAGAAGAATATCTCATGAATTTTGCTGAATTGATAGAGATATTCCATGAATCTTGAAAAAATCCTTTCATTCTTCAAAAATCCTCTTGAATCTTGAAAATCTAACAAAATCACTCGCTGAATGTAACAAAATCACACGAATCTTGTGAAAAAATCCTGCGAAATAAGCATAAAATTCGAAGTTACCAAGTTCAAAGTGGTAACCATTCGGCATTCCAATGAAAAAATACCCTGTTTCCTTTTGGCAGTTGATTTCTTGGGCGAGTGACTGGAATGATGATGCCTTCTCGAATCGCAGTTGATAATGATTACCTATTTTGTGTCAGTTGTTTCCGCATTGTACCTACGCGCAAGATGGTGAGTCCGTTCTTTTTCTTTCGGCGAGAAGTAGAATAAGAACAAGCCGCAGTCAGTCACCCAAGCGTCACTAATATTATATCGTTACACGCACAGGGGTTGATATGAAATTGGAGGGAAGTTTGTCATCCCGTAGGGGGTTGATCGGCGGTCAGCGTTTCACGATGTTTCACTTATTATTTTGTAACTGATTGTTTCATCATGTTAGATTATATGGTGTCATTTCCTTGGGGATGATGGGTTTTGAAAAGCTAAAGGAATGCCGTGCATTCATCCGTCGCTTTTTTGAAGATTCTTTGAGAAGAAGGAAAGAAAAATAGGAACATTCTCTCTCAACATTCCACCGCTGGCTAGCACGATGTTCCTCGAATATTATAGGTTTTCTTTTCGTGTTGTGGAAAGATGAGTTAATATATTTATTTAATTTTTTTTCAGCATTTCGAAGTTTTTAACCGTGAAAACGAGTATTCATTTCGCCTTTTTTGGGGTTTAGCGAAAAACGACGTCAAAATACCAATTTCAGAGAGTGATATCTATCTTGAATCTTCGCAAATTTGGAATGATTTTCAGCTTGAAAAAATTTTGAATTTTCAAGAATTATTAGCCTTCGATGATCCAAAGAATCTTGACATTTCTGAATTTCAGAAGTTTTGGAGTTTCAGAAGATTCAGTTTCAAGAAACTGACTAGATATAGAAAAATGCCACTATAATCTTGAAAAAATCTTGCGGATCATGTGGAAAATCTTTGATAAACATTAAATGAATGCATTAAATAAGAGCAAATAACAATCTAGCTATTTCTGAATTATTCCAGTTCTCATTGGTAACAAGCGTCATTTGATAGGGAAGCGTATAGGTACATTTTTTTTTTATTTTCAGTTTTTCCGATTGAATAATACCCATTATCGACAGATGGGATGAATAATGCAAACCCAGTAAAATCCTGTCGACTTTATTTTGTCGAGTCTTTATTTCTGCATTAAACTGTCGAATCCAGTTTGATTCGTGTAGGAAATGGGAACTGGCCAAGCTTGACAGTTTTTCTAAAAAGCCATAAAATTTCCAGTGCATTCATTCACTACTTTCAGGAAAGAAGTGTATGAGTATGAAGTTGCATCATCATCTTTTTTTCCAGCATTTTTGTTTACATGGTACCATTATTGTACATTGATATGTATAAAGTGCGATATTTGAACTGTTCATAATAGAAGAAGAATAAAATGAAGGCGAATAAGAAAGACACATTTGAAAAACTTCAGACATCACTGTCAAAAAGAATAGAAGAATCAAGGTAACGAGTTCGAAATACCTACGCTGAGACATCAAAGGAACTCATGTGAAGTTAGCACCAACTTTTTGTGAAAATTATTCTTATTTTTCGGAGTTCTCGGTAGAAATGATGTAACTCTCTCACGAAGCGTTCCAGACTTCCTGGTCGGTTTCGAATATTGTTTTGTTGAATCGACAGAATTATTGAGGAAAATCTCCCTTTCATTGGAGAATAATTCAGAAAATGCAAAACATTTCTGGAATTGCATACCGAGTACCATACCAACTAAAAATTGTATTGTGTTTCACAAGAAAAAATATTTTTTTTCTCAAATCATTCAATTTAAATCCATCATCGACCAGAACTTGAAAAAAAATCCGTCAGGAACTCTACACCATTTTCAATCGTAGTTCAAAAATAGTCGGAAATGATGAATTTCGAAATTGAAATGACATGTTTGTCATTGATACTTTTTGAAATTAACATAATGCATTTCGAACTACAATTGGAAAAGGTGTGAAACTCCATGATTTTAAGGAGAACTCCGAAAAAAAAATAATTTTAACAAAAAGTTGGAGCCAACTTCACATAGTATTAATGGATACCTATATATACGCGATTCGCAAAAAGATGTCCTTTCTAGGCATCTCGTACTCGTTTCGAGTACCTTCATTCTTGTTATCCAGTTCGTGAGAGGGTCAATTAATTCGCTAGACGCCGGCGAATCCACTTGGCGGTGACCTTTTTTCTCCTCCTTCATTTCCCACAGACTCGATCGGAGGTATTGTGCATTGTCTGGATCCGCTTTGTCTGGCCCCAGACCCTCTTTTCCTCATTTCTAACGGCGGTCTTCGACGCAGGAGGGAAAGGGAAAACTTATTGGGAGACCGCTCTCTATACAGGGTGTCCCAGACGATAAATATGCGGTGTGAGTTCGCGTGGGTTCGAAGAAATTCATTCATTTTGTTTTCTGGAATAACTGCGTTGTTTGTTGAAACTTATTCTTGAGCCACTGTACTTACATAAATTTACGATCAGAAAAACCGCAGCCGGAACTGAAAATCGAACCGTCCTCACTGTGTTTGATTTTGTGACATCAACATATCCTGATTTTTTCATTCTTTTAATTCGATAATTTTTTTCAAATGACAAAATTATTGATAATGTAATTTAATGTAATGTAATCTCTTCTCGGAGTCCACATTTTCTTCATTTTCTCATTAATTTGAGAAAGCAAAATGAAAAGTATTGATCGAAGAACGTTTTTTAGAGAAACTGTTGATATTCAGAATTTAATTCAAATGTCTTTAGTCGAATCCTTCTTGTTCAATTTTTTTCTAATTAATAATGAAATTAGATTAATTTCTAATTTGAGTGTCCTTGAGCAGTGGTTCAAAATTCATTTTCTTTTTTACATTGTTCAGAGTGGTTATACATGGTGTTTCACTAATTTTGTAAGACAAAATCAATAGCAATCCCTGCAAAAAATAACATACAAATAAAAAAAACTTTCTTCACAAACATGATTTCGAAATTTTTATAGTCATAATAAAAAACTGATATTAAAAAAATTATAATAATAATTCAATGTTAGATTTTTTCATAGTATTATCAGCTTAGTTGTCTTCTTGGTTGTAATTGAGATAATTGAACAAACTCTAATTGCATCAAGAGAAATATTTTGGGATTCCAAACACTTTCCAATTTTCAAGAAATTAGAAAAAAGACATGTATTTTTTTAGAAATGGAAATTCGCAAATTTTTTGGAAAACTTTCATGTCATGAATCTCAAAAACTACGGATCTTTGGAAAAGAGTACAAAAAAATAACTTCTCATTTTTCCAAGGAATATACAATGATAATGAAACACCCAGTATGTTACATTACAACATTTATAGCTCATCGGTTTTCTCATGAATGCGCCTATGCACCTACTTGAGAGTATTTCTGAATCAACAGCCCTTGAAATAAGACCTAAATTTCTAGTTCTTGACTTCGCGTGCTCACCGCTCACCATGTGTGTGCACTCACCCCGCCTCTTTCTTCTAGGGGTTGCACCTTGTCTAGACTAGATGAGGAAAAATGTTACTGTAACGACCCGATACTATGAAAACACGAATTACCATATTAATATGAAAATGATTCGTTTGGTATAATAGAAAACAAAATATCGGTATGGGAATTTTTGAAGAGGGGAAAATTTCGTTGGTTATTGTGTACATTTATGAGAATGTAGG
The DNA here is from genome assembly GCA_963576655.1 of Gastrophysa polygoni. Lineage (NCBI taxonomy): Eukaryota > Metazoa > Arthropoda > Insecta > Coleoptera > Chrysomelidae > Gastrophysa > Gastrophysa polygoni. The sequence continues at coordinate 11,537,423 of OY755084.1, forward strand.
GTAGGTCCCCAGGGATGTTCTTTCGAATTTGATGCGTTTCGAATATTCCTTGTAACAGACATCGTGATTCAGGACTTTTTAGATTATAGTTAGACAAGTTATCTATTTATTATAACGGTGCATTTTCGAAAGAACACGCATTTTGGTTGAAAACTTATTCGAAGCCTTTCGAATATCGGTAACTACATACTCAAGTTAGTCTCTACTATATATCTGGAAAGTGTTCTGAAGTCAGCACGTCAGAAACAGTTTGTGTCGGAAATTCTTAGACATTTAAAAAATCACAGAATTTTCTAATTGTCTATTTTTTTCATGATCAGCGACAATCGATACCTCAAATCAATGATTCTCTGATAGGAAATCTTTTGAATTAGTGATGTATTCAAGGAGAATAGAAAGAATGCCAACCGAATGAGTTGGAGATTAGGAAAATCCGAAGAATCCCATAAAAAATGGGTATCAAAAAAATTCTAACATTTTTATTTTGTAAACTCATAATTATCGTCTCTATTATCTTATTTTCATATTTTCTGAAGTCTTGATTCTTGGAGAATACTATAAATCTTGGCTAATACCAAGAATCATGATAACAATCATAGAATAATCCTTTTGAATCTTGAGATTCACAGTAAAATCCTTTTGAAATTTTCACGTGAATCGTCAAAACAATCCTGCGAAATCATAGAAAACTTCTCTTGAATCCAGTTTAATTTAAAGGAGAATGTCCTGAATATTGCCCAATCTAACAAAATCTCTAATCTTGAAAAAAATATAGTGACTCATAGAAAAGAATATTCTTGTACCTTGCCAAATCTAAATCTGATCAAAATCCTACGAATCTTCAAAAAAATCTTGAGAATCATAGAAAATTCACCATGAATCTTGCAGGATTCACAAGAGAATCCCACGTATCTCGAAAAAATCTTACGAATAATTTTCTTCCGATTTTTTTTTTTAATTTTCTGAAATTATAGAAAATTTCCACGAATCTTCAAACCGATCCTGCGAATGATAGAAAAAAAATCTTGAACCTTAATTTGAATGTTGAACTCATAAAATCTGACGAATCTAGAGAAAAATACCCTTGCTGAAAATATATGATCCCACAAAATTTCGTAAAAATCCTGATTCATAGATGTTTTTACTGTAGTAAAGTTTTTGCCGATGTTTAAAGATATTCAAGAAGAAAAACTGACTTTTGAAAATGTTGGAAGTTATCGGTTTTCGCATAGTAAAGATAGATCCAAATTAAATATCGAGATCAAGAAATAACCCTGGACGACATTCTCCCGAACTACGCCACTGGTAGACGGTGCCGATCGGTTTTCCATAACTGGACTCCATAAAATTTGTCACAGGACCACTTTGCGGTCGCGGTGAACTAACTATCTTCGACGTCGAGGGGATTTAAATTGTTTTCGACCACCGCGATCCGTGATGTCACGTTTCTAATTTATGGATAGCGAGTGATGTATACCTATGCGACGCGCTAGCAATGACATTCCCATCATTAACGTTATCTCATCGCTTAATTACCTATGGGAATTTTTTCGTGTTCAAAAAAAGTGTGTGAGTATGATGTGTATATCGATTTGATCATTAGAGACGCTATGTGAACATTTTAGAGATATATCACGGATAGTGTTTCGGCGGGGGGAGATGTTTATAATTTTGAATCGTGTTGTACGATCCTAGTTAATTATAGGACGACCAGGAACTCATCAGTTCCTTGCTTTTTTCTCAATCTAGAAAAATCCCACTAGCTTGAAAGTATATCCTGGGAATCATTGAATAATCTTCCAGCATCTTCATGTAAATAGGAAAGGTCCACCGATGCGAATCATGAAATGAAAATTCTATACGAATTTTGAGTCCTGCAATCATATAAGAATATCTTGTCGCACCTCGCTAAAAATAATAAAAAAAATCCTCCTAAATATAGGAGAGTTCCACGAATATTTCTATTAATTCTGTGAACCATGAAAAAATCTCTTGAACCTTGCTGAAGATTATAGGAAAATTCCAAGAATCCTGCGAAACTTAGAAATTTCCCCTGCATCTTACTGAATTTATAGAAATATCCCACCAATTTCGTCTACAATCAATTCTTTGAATCATGGAAAAGACTCCTCGAATGATACAATTATGGAAAAATCTACCAACCATATGCAAAAGTTCTGCAAATCATAGAAAAAATCCCTCTGAATCTTGTTGAATTTATCGAAAAATCTGACGAATGTTGGAATAAATCCTGATTTTTCCTAATTTCTTGAATTCAAGCAATATCGACGCAAACTACTGAGTGGTGAACCATAGATGAACCATTTGTGCTATAATATAGAAAAAATATTGTAATCGTCTTATTCGCTGTCGCGAAGGGTTTGAGCTTATTCATCGATTTGACCGAATGTATATGATAGCAATTTGAATTTTTCACAAATGTTCAATATGTCGGTACAATGTTAAAGAAACTTTATTCTTAAAGTTTCAGTGTCATTACTATAGGATAATTTCTGACTCAAGTATTTCTCTCCCCATCAGAGTTGGGAACTCCTCGTACTCTCCAAACTCCAGTGGAACGTCTCTGCAGTAACAGGATTCGACTACATCGATCACGTGATAGAGAGATGTTCGTGGGGCAACGAAAGCAGTTTGCTGAGAAGACATGCGCACACCTTGGTCTCCATTTGCTATACAGGTAAGCTTCCAAAAGGTATCCCAATCGGCGAATATCCTAAAAGTTACGACAAATTAAGTGTTTCGGATTCCACTACGAACCTTCCACAAATCTTGCTCATCATAGGAAAATTCATGTAATATAATTATTATTATTATTTATTATATAATATCATTCATATAATAAATTTTAATAAGGTGGCACCCATCACCTGTCTGTCTGACAGAAAGTCCGATAGAAAGTAAAACTGGGAGGCATAATATCATGTCCTTATTGTATAGAGGGTGTCATTCAGGTATGCACAAATTCCTTTAAACATAATATTATATTCAGTTTTACACAAATTACTTTTGAATAATTAGCGCAACATTATATGGCGGTAGCAAAACACCATAATTTTTAAATATCTCTCGTAGATGTAGACCAATCTGAGTGCTAGTTTCAAACGCAGTGTGCTAAATGAAGCTTGCGAACAAAAAAAAAATGAGAAATACTAATGGAAAAACACCGGATAGTATAGTAATTTTCCACTTGTCTTCATTTGGAGTGGTGTCAAGGGGTCGACGCGTAAAATTTCAAAAGTAAACAAAGGTGGACTGGCGCTCCCAGTGAAAACCAATGACAGATGCATAGTAATGCGCGTTCTGCCACCCTCTATAAATACGTGGGGCTTCGATTTTGGCCCCCGGGCAGCTGCCGGAGCTGTCACGTGCCGATAGATCGTGACCCAATATTATTTTTATAGATAAAGTGTCGGAGATATCTACCAAACTGATAGCAGTCACGCGAATTTTGTCCCCACGATCAAGAACCTATCACGGATTCGTTACTTCTGACCTAAAAGCTGCCAGGGTCCTGAAAATTGGTAACCTAAAGAACAAGTCAAAAATTAGGTACAGGTGAATCAATTTCGTGTCGTCCAAAGTATGCCACTTGATTTTTCTAAATGGATCACCTTGCAGCATATTGAAAAATGTTACACCAAAGTATACAAAATATAGATAACGGTATTCTAACTCTGGCCTACGTGACCCGCTCCTTTTCCGTTTCCCTCAGACCTCTCGGGTACCGTCCGGTACCCAGATACATAAGGCTGATTCATAGATTAGCTAAAGCCAACGCTCGACTTATAATGTATTGTTTACTGTATCTACAGCAGTTTTGCCATAGGAACACATGTTTGCGGCTCGATTTTGAACTCTCGCTTTGAACGAGCAGTGATGTCCAAAATAAGAATATGGGGATGGTTCCACGAATACGAACCGCCGGAGAATCGAATCATATCAAAAGTTGCAAGAAAAACTAATTGAAATTTTTCAAAGACTGTTTGAATGATCCTCTGCATGCACAACTTTTTTTCCATCTCACTGAATTTGTATCTCCCAAAATTTCCGAGATCCCTATGCTGTTCATCCTTATCTTGGACACTGTGTATATTTTTTATTTCGTATATTGTTTGACGTAGTTCCTGATGAAGACTTTTTTGTTCTCGTGTGGCCAACTTGTATAGAAATATCGAACCGTCTCATAGGCATTGACGCAAGCAGGGTATCCGTAGCTCCAGTAGTTTTTCTATATTTTTCATATGAATATTCACCATCGTTCAACGATAATTGAATTCTCGAAAATAGTGCATTTATCATTTCTAAACCATTTATTATTGAATTGAATTAAATCGTTTGTAGTACTTTTCGTCACACATGGAAAATCGATATTCTCATATACTTGGGTAGATAATACAGAGTGTTTGGTACGTAGATGTTAAGATTTCACAGCGTTTCAGAACATGATTTGAACGAAACTTCCCCCTCTGGACCATAAATCCCCAATTTAGGAAATTCGAAAGAAATACGCTGTAAATTTTCACTTTTCTTAGGTCATGAACGGTATTGAGTACATTTGACAGTATGAAAATTACATATGATTTTTCAGACGCGTTTGAATTTCTTCATCAATCTAGAGTGCGTTTGTAATGGACATGAATGATACAATATTGAAAATTTTTCAATTTCTTGGAAATTGGTTTCCCTGGAGAATACGTTGACACCCAGTATGCTGATAATATATTACCCATTTCTTGTGAAACTGCAAACTATGTTGGTCCACAGTGAATTTTCCAATAACAATAATTTCCAGCAGATCTTTTTTTGTGAGATAATGATTTTTAATAATAGAAATTGGGATATCAGAGACTTTATTCAGAATTTATTTCCGATCGTTCATCTCTCTGTGAATCTACGAGTTTGATTATCTGTATCCCAAAATCAAATAATTGTCATCTGTACATTTTCCACAGAAGATGTAACACAAATGATACCAAAATTCATTATTTTCTCTAAACTTTATATTGACAATTTGATTTTTTCCATTTTTTGTCTTATTGACTACACATTGATTATACATTGATTATATACGACTTTCGCATTTCGTTCACCTACAATGCTGAACACTGTATATTTCAGAAGATATTTTGTCGCTTCTCATCATTCTTGCCGCACTGTACGTTTGCCCAGCTTGCTCCCATAGATCGGTGCCTGATAAACACGACATTAAAAAATATATTAAATTTCGAATGAAATGGTGATCATCACTTTTTACGTGAAAACAGCCATTATAGGATATGTTTTCGATGAATTCAACCAGGAAGTCATATTCACTCCTGCGACATAATTCCGAATGCGACTTGATCGACACACTTCATACACGTGGCAGGAACGTCGAAACAAAGGTCCCTTTAAAATAGCGGATTCAAAGGTCGCCAAATTGCACCTGGACCAAGAATCTCCTGCACGGCCTGCACCATAAACTATTCAAAATGAAAAAAACAAAAACTGCGGCTAAACTAGTGCTACGGCATCTGCTTAGCGATGAACAATCAGAGAAGGCGGCGACAAACTGGTCCCGATTCATTCCAGCAGGATTTACGCCACCGGTCGGTCCTGTTGGAATAATCAAGGACCGAGGGCTCCGAAATCGAGGGGCACGCTGTATAATCCGAGAATTAGTCTAATGGCGTGGCGCATAATGAAGTAGGCGGTGGTAGCACGTGCGTAACATTTTTCAATAAATCGAAATGCCACTAGCATAACTGGACTTAGCTCTTTGATGGAACGACAGCGATCGAAATCATAACTGGTATGTTAACATACCCTGCTTGTAAATATAAACTGCTTTCACAGTTGCCAACATCAGGTTAAGTAAAAATCTATGCAAAATAGAAAAAATAATTATTTCCCCCTCGAGACACATTGTCTCCCGTTGGTTTTGAATAACTTTATTTTGTCTGCTTTGACAAAACGAGACGAGAACCTATGATGTTCGATCTCAAAGTTATATAACAACCTGTATAATAACTAGGAAGATCTTAAATAAGCGTAGAAGTATATTGGTTGAATTGAAGTTCCTTCAATAATATTCCGAGTTGTTGGAATTTAGCAATATTCCGACCTCAATCTCGGAATTTTATCATATTTCGACTACAATCTCGGGATTTCAGAGACAAATCCCAGCTCACTGAACTGTGCTGGTATTATTATCAGAAATTACTTGCGGTAGAATTATATTCGAATAACTGAAAAAGCGGCCAGATCAGATCTAGGAAACCATCTTATCTGTCTCAATCTTTTGCGACAGATGCTTTTTGCGAATTGAAATCCGAAAGTGACTCGTTTTATCTCGAAACTCTGACCTCTTCTCGATTGAACAATGAAAATGAACCGTATGCCTATCATCGTCTTGGTGGAGGAACAGGAATCAGGAAGAAAAGCAGACGGTGACTCGTACACCTGGATGATTGAATGAACATTATTCGAAGCATCAGTCACAAGTTTATCAAATATATGCAAGGATTTGTATTTGAAATTTTTTTTTTTATTCTGAGGATTACAGAAAAGAGCATATATGAAACATAATTGGTGATATATTTTCAATATCTATCAAGTGCATATAATGACGATTAACACACAACTACTCCTAAGGGTAACGGTCAATACATTTTTTCACATATCTTGCCAACAACTTTGTATTGAATGAAGCAAAAAAGTTTACATGATTTTTATCACTTATTGAAAAAGCTTTCTTTTTATCGTTTATTCAATTGTCTGACACCTAAGATATTTGTTGGATCAAATACTGGCACATTTGACAATTCTCATCGAACGAGTCTTTATTGATCAGCAAAATTATATGTCAACAACACGTCTGTTACAATGATGTATTTAAGATTTAAATCAAACCACCGATCAACAACAATGCAACACACTACGTCGAATTCTTTGATTTAAGTTACCGATAGATGCTTTTTGCGAATTAATATCCGAAAGTGAGTCGTCATCATCATCATCTCGCTACCCTGACCTTTCCTCAAACAAACAGTGAAAATGAACCGTATATCATCGTCTTGGTAGAGGTAGAAAGCATCAGAAAGCAGAAGCATAGTGAGAGGGTCATCGGAGGCACATTTGGCAGACCCAGACTGCATTGTTCGCAGCTTCTTAGACGGTCTCGTGCCTCGCCAGGTGTGTTCTTCCTGAACAAATCCCGACTCTTTTGTTCCGGAGCAAAGTCTTTACGAAATGCATCGCTCTTTGTGCATCCAAGACGGAAAAAAGTAGGGATTGGGGGTCGTTCACTTTCGCTACCCTCCCCGGTCAGACTTGCTTCTCGCAGGGAAATTTCCATTGTGATTGCGCCATTGTGGGCCACCCTTGAAAAAATTCGGTTAGGTACGGTCTGCGTCTTCGGGTGGATTATGTCTTCGCCTTCTGGACGGCGCATATGTCGTCGGCTTGTGCCGTTATTTTATGTAGATGGATTGTCGAAGATAAACGGGTGTTAGGTTTTAGATTAGGAAATGCAGATGTTTACAAATTTCGCCGTAGACAGTGTTAATTATTCTGTTGGTACGAATTTCCATTCGTTACGAAAATGTCTTCGTTATTTTGTGACTGTCTGAACTTCACCTGTAAGGTGTCGCAAAGATAACGGTGCTTTATTGTACTGAATATGAATTAGTATCAGTTTGTTTGCCTCGTTAACTTCTGAATAAGGCAACGTACAAATCGCCAACGTATTTTAGTTTTTTGTGAGAAAGATCAGTTTTTTTTTTTCGATACGTTGACTTACAATCTCAGTCGCTTGTGAAAGCTTTCAACATGAGTTTTCATCACTCTACATTGAGTGCAAAAGCGGCCCGCCTCAAACACCTCTGGGAGAAACATCAACATATTTATATTTGTGCTCTAACTCAACGGTGTAATTTATCTTCGGCTCGGCAGTAGGCGAACCTATTGCGGTCTAGACGGAGAAAGGGGAATGTAGCGAGCGGCATTTGCGGAGAGTGTCGGAACTGTTATCAATTTTTTTCGAGTCACATTCCTTTGGAATATGGCTGACACAGCCTTCGACCATTTTGTTTTATGGTCGAAGGACACAGCATTCAAAACCCAAGCGGAGAAAGATGAAGTGTGCACAATTTTTGTGCTGGCTGTGCAACGTCACAGTATTTTGCTAATGCTACAGTACCAACATGACTCTGTCGACGTATTGCTTGCATGTGAATTCACCTCGGAATTCACCATCCACCTTACCATTCTCGGTTCTCGATCATTATGAACTTGGAGAATCCATGTCAAAGTTGGATCGAAGCATCGGTGATTACCGCTGCAGCGACAGGTGGCATGCAATCGGATCGGACAGAAGGCGAAGCAGGTAGAAGAGCAGACGATACGCAATAAGTACGCACGCTACGCCTTACCTTGCCGATGCACCTTGCACCTTGCATCTAGCAGCACAGATCACCTATCTACAGCAGGCTCTCGCGAGACGCGAGATGGGTGATTAGGAAAGCGATCGAGAGAACACAGAACGACAAACATCTGCCGCCCGGAGACCTTGTTAGTCAGGGAAGAAGCAGTTTGTTTGGTGTCGGTGTTGGACCATCTCAGACCGACGCGAGATTGATCTCTGTCTCGCCGCCTGGTTCTTTCGACGCTTTGTCGGCTAATAAGAAATTTGTATCTAACAAGTTGAGGAATCAATGTGGGAAAATTATTGAGTAACCTCAGCAACAGCAAGAACACAGTGAGGAATTGTATATAACTACTTTTATTTGGAATCGCAAATATTTGTATGGATGCTCGCCAGTTCTGTATTTTAGTAGGTATATTATTATGTATTTTGGCGATCTTTAACCTTTTGTACATCCCTTCCTAATTTCTTTTTTATATTCACAAATCTTCTAATTTCAACGATTCTACACAAATCTCAGTAGCTTCACTCATAGTGCAAGAGCTTTTTATACTTTGCTCATAGTGGCTATGTATCTAGGGATTCCCAGCGAAAGCGAAGTGAATTCCTGCACGTAACATCAACACAGTTTATAGCTTTGTAATTTGGAAGCTATAAACTGTAGCATTTTGGTTAGACCAGGTTTGACATTGACTGTATTGGCAGATTTGAACGTTTTCCTTCAATAACGAAATGGTTTTGAACTCGTGTTGTTGAATGAATTCTGCCAAAATATCTGATAGCATTACTTTGTGGTCATTAAATATTCTATAATATGTTTTGAATATGTGTTTTTTTTTTGTTTTAAATATATTTCATTTGGAAATTTGAAAAAAAAAGTTCAAACCTGGTTGCAAGAGTATAAAAATGTATGAACATGGCGGATCAGGAATGAAGATGACTAACCCGCATTCCAGGCGACCGAAAGGATGATTCAGCAAAATATTTCGATGAACGTATTGGAATTGGGGTTGGTTCGACGCGTAAAACCAATAAAGCCCTATTAAACACCAATTAGCGCGGTGAAGCCAATGCCAATAGCGACTTTGTGTCCGCGTGAGTGGATTCGGGTGTTTCATAGTCACATTCGGCGTGAATTTATCTAGAATGTGTTATTAGAATGCATCAGGTGGGGCGAGGTAAAGTTCAGCTCCGGGTTACACCCTAAAACACCCCGGATCCAGATGTAAATGCCGGTACACCTGGGGCGTTATTATGCGACTCGTAAATATACGTGTTATTACTTCCGAAGAATAATGCCGAAATGCTTTAATTTGCATTAGTTTACAGTTCTTTGTTAGCGATTGTAATTAGGAAATGGGTAAAATTCGTCCATCTAGCTTGATCTCATTTGCCAAAGTTAAATAACTCTCAGACAAGTTTAGTCAAAAAAGCAGTACTCTCTTTTAGATAGTCAAGCCGTTACACTATGTTAAAGTTTCACATTAATTTTCTCAATTATAAGAAACGAGTTCTCACAGGGGCTCCGAAATGTACGTGAAAGAATTGAAAAAAAAAATATTCAACGACATCTGGGGTGAGTCCAAAGCCAAGGTAGAAAATAATAGAGAGCGTATAAAAAGATCATTATAAAAACAGATCATAGTTAAGGGATCTCTCTCTAACAGGTTCAAGGGAGAACAGATATATAGATATACAAAAAGACGCCTAGTTTTGCCCACCTGCCCGGACGATGCACCCATTGGCATATGTTCTTAGTTTCTTAACCTTAGATGTTTGTGTACTTGGAGAAGTCGAAGAACTTTGAAGGAAATATTAGATAGGGGTAGAGGTGTACGATGACTCGTGCACCTGGATGCTTGAATCAAAATAATATCTCGGAGCAATATTCATAAGTTATTTCAATTTGCTAGTATTTTCATGTTGAAAATTAGTTTTTGCATAACCACACATGACTTATTAAAACAGAACCACAGATTATCCTATCTAGAGATAATCTGTGACAACGATGATGTACAGAAGACTAGTGCAGTTACTGATGGTGTTTTGTTTCGCCAAAAACGCTAACGGCATTTTCCGCTATAATAGTATTAGGATTATGAAACGAAACTCCCAAGAAGATGGCGACATTTTTGCAGATTTCTGTACACATAGTTGATGTTTTGAGATTGTAATTATGTAGTTTGATCATTCATTGACGGGTATCCTAAATTATTACTTCTGAATCAACGTATTTATAACACTGATTGTGCAATTATCGATAATACTGATTTTTTTGTCATTTTTGCCATCTAACAACTAACATATGATTGATTTTTGGCTATATTGAATAAAATGCTGTTATCGAGTTGGCTGTACGTCAGGGTTTTGGTTGAAGAAATTGCATGGATAGGCAAATACTCAAAGTAGCTGCATCAGTGTTCCCTACATCCTTTCTGTGACAGAGCATCAAATACTGAATGCAGCGCGGATCTTTCAATTTCAAATATTTGTTCTCATCAATGCAATTTAATTATCTAGATTGACGAATAAAGTGAAATAATGAATGTTAGAATTTTGCGTTATGCTCTACTATAGCGAGAAAGAGAAATTTATACAAACTTTCAATCGAATGGCAATATTTCAGTCGCATAAGATTTTATCGCCGAAATATATTTACATAAATGCATGGCAGGTGCAAACTGCGAAGTGATTTCATGAAGTAATGATTCAAATCGTAATGTGAACGAGTTCCAAGAAATAACGCTAAAATGAATAAATCAATTGGGCAAAAGCGACCCCATGAAAATAAACAACAAAAAGGAAACAGGACAATGGATTTCATACTCTCCGAATAGATGGAACAGTTTCAAGAAAACGTCCTTCATCGAACGAGATCGCAGTTGATCAAACAAATGATTCGATATCACTGCTTCGATTGTCAAGGAATTGACTAGCTGGTCTACTTGACAAAAGGGACAGCTGCAAAGTCTTTTTGTCTGGTAGATAGGCCTTAAGCTGTGTGCCCGAATTCGTATTTCCTCAAAGATAAATTCTTACGTTATTGTGCGCAAGTTTTATCGAAAACTTTGAAGAAATTTCTTTGTGATAAATAACTAGGGAATGTAGGTAGGTAGTTGAAAAGGCAATTTTCTTAGCGCGGTCCCTACTTTTCAGTTCAGAATGAAGGGTGTGCGAATGCCTATGAACATTAAAAAATTTATTAATCCGAAAAATAAGATGGATGCATACCTCTATATCAATATTCTTTAACCATTAATATTTTGAATCAATTCGTCTGATTGCAGGATACGGATTCTATTCGCAGTAACATTTTGTTTTCAGTCGTTATTGGTCGATTAGCCACACTATCACCTCAATATTTATTATGTTACATTTTCTGATTGCATTTAACAATTTTGAAAGACAATAGGTGGTTTAATTATAATTGTATATTATGTAACAAGCATTATAATTGTCCTTTCAGTTAGGGTGTTTTGGATGACGAGTAGCTAGAGGAGTTTATTCCGTGTTATGTACTATACTTTTTCTTCGACATCGAATTAAAACAATAAAATGGAACTAATAACTCCTAACGATTCCACTCGGCATTAGGTACTTAATTTGCAGTAGGTATAAGGTTGTTATATAAAACAGAGGTAAACAGCGTCGATGTCGATGATTTTAAATCCAGATTTTGAATTTGTGATTGATAGATAATTTAGTGAAGATAAAAAAAAAACACAATTTTGAACAGATGTGTTGTAAATTCTACGAAAAAATTGATTCACATAAATGGAATATCATTTATACATTGCCTTGCGGGTTGTTGCCTACACCATATCATGAACTTCTCATGCTCAAATATTCGTATTCGGCGGATTTCTAGATAAATGACAAAACCCTGACTTATTTGTCGAAAAATTCATTGAAGAAATACATGGGTTATCATGACCTTTCCGACACAGCCGAAATAATCGTTACACTTCGTTTACTGGTAAGTACCCTGCAACCACGGGTAGATAGGTACCGGCAATGCCAACTGGTGCCTCCTTATTGAAATTAATTGAACGTCTTGTAGAAACGGTGAACCGATATGTCGGGTGAGATGCAACGGAGCATGACGACGACAGGATTCGTGTCGAGGAATAACAATTTCGGGAAATTTCTAGTTGAATACGGAAGATACCGAAGTGCCCCTTTCGACTAATTGACCCACACAATTCTTCTTCAATCGAGAGCTATTAGCCTCAGCGAGAAATAATGGCTAGCGAACAGGTGGTTGAAATATTCGTTGTCTGGCGGTGGAAAAAGTTTGAACAACTGACGCGAGGCAGAGGGTGAATTTTTTTATGCAGTTAATGATGACGCAGGTGAATGATAAGAACATGATTTTCTCGAATGAGCATTAGTGCACCTATATGAAGTATCCTTTATAATTTTCATAACGGCCTTCCGTATCGTGTCTTCTCGGAGAAAGATTCAACAACCAACCAACCAGCAAAAAGGAGTTCAGCAATGGGACTAGGGAAGTGTTACATGGCTCTGTTTTGGTGAGAGTTTACATCAAAGACATGATGTTATTTATTATCTACTTGATGCAGCCTTTCCTAATAGAGGAGGAGCATTGAAACGGCCATAAGAAAAAGAAAGAGCTATCGATTCGTTTGCTGATTTCATTGGTTGGATTTCTTTGTTTTTTTCTAGGTGCGAACTAGGGTCCTTTTAAAATTTGTTCAACATTTTTTAATAACTCATCTATTCTGATCTCTTTTTAAACTATTAGTACAGCCATAGGCTGAAAAAGGACAACAACATCGCGAACAAAGATACAAAATACTGAACGAACTAGGAATATTTACTAATTTTTAGTATTCAGACAAGTACCACTGAGTCTCTTTGTTTCAACACACTTATGGATCAATATACTTCGCTTAACAATAGATATGAGAGAATAATCTCACACCATTAACTCGATTCGAATGAAAATAACTGAGAATGTCGCATTTCTCAATGCAATTCATTTTTAATGAATCGGGATCGGCTCATATTTCAATATCCACTCAATTGAGAGCGCTGATTTCGCGTCAATTTTATTTAAAAACAACAAAATTTTTGTGCAGATTTCTCGGAAATTCCGAAATCTCAACGTGTGCTCAAAATATATGAAGACATAATGATTCTGTAACATAGTGTGCATCAGACAAAAATGTATCTTGTAATTTTTGTCAATGTTTTCAAAGGCTTCAACCTCAAACTGGCCTGCATCAGTTATAAATTTATATGTTAAATCACCAGGAAAGAAGTGCTTTATACACACATGTGCAATGGCTTTTTCTAATGTTCACCAAGGTTTCCCATCTTACATACAAATGGGTTAGAGAAGTGGACATTTGTTTGAAGAAATAGTGTCGATGTCCCTGTGATACAGGGTTCGTAAATATCATGATATTTATCGAAAATATCAAAATATCGGATATTAACGATATATATCGGATATATATCAAGAAAATGGATATATATCAACTTTTTTGATATTTTCAGACTTTTTAAATAAAAACACATTTAGTTTTGAAATTAAGTGTTTAATATAATATCAAAAATAAAAACACATTTTAATAAAGCTCTTTTCGGAATAAATTTGTGGGCCCCTCTGTACCTTGAGAAGAAGTTTGAGAAGCATCGTTTTCTTCAGTGACATCTATTATCTCTTGTGATTCGTCGTTCTTACATGTCATGTTATGTTTAATTAATCTCTGTGGTACACCCTGCATTTCAGCTCCACAGGTTCTGCATTTTGCCCATTTACCAGTATTTTTTTCTTTTGATTGGCAATGAAAATGCTGCCATATGGGATGTTTGCCTCTATAAATCTTCAACTAGATTATATTTTTCCGCTTAACTTGCTTTAATGAATCGCCGAATTCAAATGCTCTATAATGAGCGACCTCTAAATCTCAACTGCACGCGGCATCCGCAGGGGAATCACACGAGATCGAGCATGTAAATCCCCGACGGCCGCAACCGGCATATGTCGTTGCCGTTTAATGATGCAGTGTAGCCAATTTATCGCGGAAAATCAATAATTTTTTCGTCTTTGATATATATCATGAATTTTGATATTTATTGAAGTGAAAATATCATGATATATATCGTGGTATATATCATGATATATATCACTTGATATATATCAGTGAACCCTGCTGTGATATGCGAAGAATAATTCCGAAATCAATTCAAAATAAAATTCATCTACTTTCAAGTCTCGAAGAAAAAGATGACAACGCTAAAATGATTTGTTCATTGTTTACCTATATCTTAGTTGTACATATATAAAAGTTCATGAGATAGAACTAGTTTAATGATATATGAAAATAGAGTATCTGCAATAACCTACGACATAGATATAATCTGTGCTTAAGATGACTACGAAACTGTAAACGATCGAAAGAATGATATGAACTCCGGATAAAGCTCCTATAATAATATTCATGTTTCACCCTTAACAATGTCGGTAGCAATGTGAAATATTTCTTACTTTCACCCCAGCCACTGGGAAGTCTGAAAGCTCGTTTATGATTGAGCGCAACCCTTCAACTTGTTCTCGTTGTTTCAGAACCCAATTTAATCCAGACGCCACCTTCTGTGATCGCAGCAGCTTGCATCAGTTCTGCAGTGCGAGGTCTCAAGTTATCGTCGACAGAGGTCGCTTTCAGGGACATCTGCAGCACATTGAACGTCAACCAGAGGACCATTGAGTTTCTCGTCGGCGTCATCGACGGCGCGGTGGCTAAAGTGGCGCCCCCTACGCCCGAGAGCAAAGCCCTTCAGGGCTACGAAAGTCCGCAGTATGGACAACCCGAGACACCGACCGAAGTAGAAAGCATATACTTCTAGTTGACATTATCGTTCTGCGTACCAAAAAACCCCAATCCCAAATCCTGTACTTTCGTTGACTTTGCAAAAATGCGAATTTGTTTGTGTTATTTAATTTTTTAAAATTAATTTTATCGATGAAGTTTAATGTGTGTTGTGAAACGAGTAGCCAAAAATTGGTTTTTGCTAGTACCACCGATAGGCCGGTCGCTACAGAGAGGAGGCTTTTTCTTTGAGAAATATAGGGAGTTGACAAACTGTGACGAGACGCAAAAATGATGAGTCTCAAGGTCGGTTTTCTACAAAGCCGTATAACTGACATGCGCTATACATGTGCTAATTTTGCAATGTCCAATGAACGCCAATGTAGGTATTTCATGGACATCGGAAATATCTATAATTCATGAAATTCAACATTTTTTTTTATCAAAGAAAAATAATCGTTGTGAATACATAATCATTTCAAAATAATTTACTTGAGTTAGCTTTCAAAGCTTTCATAATATATAGTTGGTGATCGAAAAGCAATTGATGGGATTCCTTCATAAGTTCTGGTCTCCCGAAATTACAAAAATTATTGACAGTTAACACACATATCCTGTACATTTTGTTCATTATTGAACGAAGAGCCGGCACTATTGAAGATTCTCTTAAATTTTTACTGTACCAAAAATTCCGCAGTTTCGAAAATTATCGTAGATTTATTTTAATTTTTTTGATGTTCCAGATATTGGAGTTTGTGAACTTCCTGTATTCTTTATGAAATTCCTTGCTTCTTTGTAAAAATAGCCTTATTGATCTCTTTTTAACCAGTATCTGAAGTTCTAGTTTAGTATTCTTGATAATATCAAGATCCAAATAATTATGATCTCAAAGACATTATGTATTATACCTTTACCACCGATAGTGGTGTCACGAATGTTTTGATGTGTTACATTTCCGTGATATCCATTATTTTTAAGTATTTTAGTTTTTTAGAGAATACAATTCTGTGATCTATTGAACCATTTTGAAAAAATTCATAAAAATGCTGGTTTTCAACTCCCGCATAAATTTTTCTATTAGAAATACTTTTTGGTTATTGCATTGGTTTGTTATCTAGTCTCTAGTTCTTTGTAATAGCTAATGAATGTCTTCGAATAGTGTAACAGCGATCTCTCTTGCCTCTTTGAATGATTTTACTGTATCAGTGTTACATTATTGGTGGACGTCCAATTATTTATATAGATTAAGACCAAAGTTTTCTGAGCCTGGTGTTCCAACAGTATTTATTTTTATACGAATTGACTCTGTCAATGGACTTGTACATACATTTTTTTATAATAAAAATATATTAAAATTTAATTTTTATTCCACTATTTTTTCATAACAAAAGTAGTTGTTACAATATAGACAATTATCAGTACTCAGTGTGATTGCCAATAATTTCAAGAATAGGCTGGTAAACTAATTTTTGTGCACGTTTCCCAAACAGAAAATCTACGTGGTTGAAGGTTGCCAAATTGATTCTGTACATTCCAGCTAAAGATTTCAGTTCCAAGCTCAATCGCTGAACGTCCTGAAATCAGAATAACAGATTATGATATTTTAATAGCATTCTGGAGATTAAACAAGAAACACTGCCTGAAAGCATTCAAATGCTCGAAATCTTTTAAATTATGTTGAAAAATATGAATTACAATCAAGTGTCAAAGTGGTGAGAATTTTGTAGTAATTCGAAATAATGTTTCTAGGATAAAATTAATTAAGATTTCCCATTGAAAAACTTTGGCAGTACAACCAAAAGATTTGTTAGAAAAACATTGGACAAATTAACCCAGCCTGTAGAAATAACGAAACATACGATAAAAAAAATAACCTCCATTAGGAATTTTCAAAATGGCAGTCATCAGGAGTTTTGTGATAATTTCAACTGATGGTTCCAGATAGAAGTTCAATAGGAATCATTGAAAAACTAGTAATATACCAACAAGAGTTTCGCTCAATCTAATCTAATCGATCTAACCATAATTCTAGAGAATCCAATCTTACCAAGTTGTTAGCAAGCCAATCGTTCATGGCGTACATTAGATATATTGAAGTTCTAATACTGCTAGCATTATAATTTGGTGGCACCTTCGTTCCATAATGAACCATATTTCCATCAGTTCCATAATCAAATTGCTGAAAGTTACCATGATTTTTTATCTCTTGAGCGAAATGTACAACGGTTTTCGTTGAAGTTCCTGCTGGATCTTTGCTGAGCACAACAGGAAGAATTTCCTGAAAATACATAAATATGTCAGGACTGGATTTTCATTGTTTTGATGAAGTTGCTCACCGCATTGAATTCTTCTTTGTCAAAACCACATATGACAAAAATCAAATTCTCGCAAATTTCTTTGTTCAAATTGAAAAGCTCACATTGATACGATAAAATCCTCATTATTTTGGTATTCGGCAAAAATTGGTTCAGTCCTAAGTGGGTGGCCAACCACTACAAGTGAAAACCAAAATTATAGACGTTGACTGCTATAATAGAAGTGATATTTTTCAATTCCAACCTGTATGTCACCAGAAAACGGAGCTAGATATTTGATAGGCGACTTGATATTTGTCATATAAGCAACTGGTGCCAATGCGACCATCATCTTCACGTTTTTCGCTGCCTGTTGATTCGTGGATGAGAATATGAAGTACATGGTGGTTCCCATGGAATGACCTATGTAAATTATATCCCCAAAGCAATCAGTGGCGTTACTGATATAGTATAAAACTGCTGGAAGATCCTTAGATCCCATCTCATGAAAACTGAAAAAGTTATGACTGATAGTTGGTTGTTCATAGAGAAAATCTACCTGATGAAAAAAATCAAATTGCAAAACAATGAAAAAAAAACTCTAGGTTCTTGAGATACAGTCGCTAAGTAGTTTCACCTCTTCTGTTGAAAAAAAAAATCATTTGATGCTATGGAAATTTGTTTCAACATTGCTCTTCAAAAGGTTTGTTTGTTGTTACAAAATTGTTATGATGTAAATTGAATTTGTTTTATTCTAAAAATAAGAATGAATTATTACGTAATATTATTTGTTTATAAGTCTTTGAAAACAGTTTATAAGAACTATACTCTTTTTTTTTGCAAGAGTCCACACAATATTAATATCAACTACTATCTAATAAAATAGTGGACCTACCTAAAGTTCCAGAATTCTGGGTGAGTAACAGGAATGGAAGTATGTGCCTTGGAATATGTGTTTCCTCTTGCATTACCCAGCCAAACATCATATCCTTCATCAGCCAAAAGGAATCCTATTGAAATATTAGCAGTTTTAGGATGAGAAGAACTTTTTATTCTAGAGGTGCTCACCTAAAGAGTTGTTTCCATTTATCAGCCAATCAGCACTGCTTCCCAAGAGACCATGTTGCAAGAAAATTGGCTGTTTATTTTGTTTCCCTTGATTTGATCCTGGGATTCTATGCACTTTCAGTATATATCCATCCTCAGTTACCACTACATGAGTTTCAGATTTATAACCATGCCTTGCAATTATTTGCGGCTAAGAATACGAAAATTCTAGTTCTATCTGCCTCATTTCTTCTTTAAATCTCAGTTTGAACTACTTACCACATCTAAAATTTCATCTGGGTTGTAGGAACAATATTTTTTACTAACTAAAAACTTCTCTACCTTATTACATTTATTATAAAGTTTAGCATACGATGCATGAACAATAAAAAGAAGACACAATAACTTGAGATGCATTTCTTTAGTTAGTAGGATAGAATGTCAACTGAATATACCGAGATGATTGATATATATATTAGAGATATGACTAACTGCAGAATTTCGTATCATACCACAGAGTCTAAACATTAATTAACAATGATTATTCTTATCAATTCGATGAATAATCAGTCCATAAATATTTTTAGAAAAGCAAAGTATAACCTCTGGTCTAGTGCTATTTTGAGGAATTTGAGTTATTATTATGAGTCAAAGGTCAAACAATTTTTATAAATGCCCATGACAGAAAATCAATTAAGGTTCAGCCTCTTTCTTGTTCTGTGAGCATAGGAATATATCGATTTTCTCCATCAGTCCAAGAATATTCTAGTATAGTAGAGTTCAGACAAGGATACTAATTGAAAAAAAAATCAAAGCAATCATTCCAAACGAGCATAAGGGATAATGCAAAAAATTATAGAAAATCAAAGAATAAAACGACTCAAATTATATGAATTTATGAATTCAGTGGATGGCAGATCGTTTTTGGTGAAGCAAACATTGGATAGAAAGCCAGTAGCAAATATGATATTTCAAATGAAACACCCTATATACACTATTGATGTTAGAATCTCCATGGATACCCTTACAATTTCTCTCGATATTTCCCTGTACCGATCTGTAAGAGTTTTCGAATTGTGAATCAATTTCATTATTGTTTTTCGAGAATCATGACCTCTAAAAATGCAGACATCTTCGAGTTCAGGAATACTATATATATGGTATCGAACTTTTTGGTTTTTGGATCGGCGATGGTAGTACTTGGGGGCTTCCAAAACTCGAACCCAATCTCTGTTACTTCAATACGGGGTGATTACAAAAGAAAATATTTAGTTTGCTTGAAAAAGTGATTCCAAAAGCGTTGGTATCAACTTATAACACACTTAACACCAAGAGACTTGCGGGTAAAAATATTGATACAAATACGGATTATGTGGAATATTTCAATACATTTTGGAAATGCTGGCTGGATACTTACAGGCGGACAGTTCGAAATTGTTTTTGACTGTTTTTTTTTTGTCGAGGACGGATCTGATTCCACTGGATTTTGAATCCCTTGAGCAAAATGTACAATGGCTTTCATTTAAGTTCCGGTTGGACTCTTGTTGAGCACAACAGTTAGAATTTCCTGAAAAACTACAAATTTTGAGCACTAAGGTTTCATACTGTTGATACAGGAAGTACTTACCGAATTGAATTCTTCTTGATCACATAAAAGCTGGAAAAATGAATGTACCACCTCCTCAAATAACTTACAAGCACATAAGGCAAATAGCAAATTTTCGCGAGCGTCTCTGTTCAAATGCATTTTTATATTTAGATATTCTAGTAGTCCGCGCCAATGTTTAGGTTTTCGAATGTTGGCATTTAAAAAACATGATTCCAGTACCTACATGTATGGTTAACGAAAAGAGCATCCACAATGGAAAGTTGAAGAAGTAATATTAATTATTTCTCAGAATTGTGTACACTCCATAAAAATGTAGGATATTTGATGCATGTCTGAGTATTCCAGTTATGGGTTGCAATCAATTTGTAAAATACTGGATACTCAGGATCTTTCACGAAATGTATGCAAACTCAAAATTAATTCTTGGCGGAGATTTGCATAGAATGCCATAATATAGCTGGAAAATGGTACAGCTGGCAACTCAGTATGTTTAGTTGATAGGAATGAATGATAAAAATTATGATATCACCATAACATGCCATTGATTCTGTGTTTGAATGAGGAACAAAATTGTGGGTTTTTGAATAATGTTTTTCATCTTGTTCTTGAAACCATGCACAAATATTATTTGGTTGTAATACTCTGGGTATGATCACATTTCAATTTGCGTAATTGTGATCCTGCCTACAAATTTAAACTGCTTCAATCAACATTTTAGGTCAGTATCATTGTTTTGCATGCTAATGCTTCATCATTGAATATGAGTGAATGAGATGGAAAAAATTAAAAATTCATAATTTGTATGCCTATTTTATTCTGTTGAGTACCACACACCAGTTGCCTTGGTCATAATAACATTTAATAATATTTATATTTTCCAATCTATTACACAAACTCTCCAATTCATGCTCTTCAAATACATGATAATACCTAAGAAAAACATCTTTTTCTACATTTTCACCTTTCAATTTCCAAGGTACCAAAACATCCTGATGTTTGAACTGTGTCCTATTAACATGAACAGGCAGAGATATATCATTGAGTACTGTTATTTCCTCATTATTCCCATCACTAATGACTTCGGTTTTGAATTTTTCTGTTCTGTTTTTTCTATCTTGTTTGATATAGCTGCTCTTATTTTGACCTTTGAACTGATCTTTTGCCCATACATAAATCAAAGCTCTACCTTGAACTTTCAAAATTCTGACAATTTCTTGGATTGCCTGAAAACGCCTCTCCTACAAAAAAAAAAATAGATGGATTTATATTTTTGAGTGAATCTACAGAAATGTGCCCATACTTCTGTTGCTAAATGATGAATTACAGCTATGCTTATGACTCCATCAGCACAATTATCTCTGAGGGGAAGATTTAAACAGTTTGCCATAAATGCTTCAAACCCATTACCTTGACAAACATTGATGAGCCCATAACTCCTATCACAGCCTATCTGCAATATTATTTCAATGTCATCAAAAGCAACACCACATACATATTGAATTAATTACATCAAAAATGTTTTTGTTGTGGCAAAGATATTTGCCGTTTCCACAGCCAACATCTACCAGGATGGATCCAGTATTGAAGGTATTTATAAAATCGAGCACATTTGGCCAAGGTTTATGTCTCGTATCACTGAAATGTGATGCAATATGGTCATATACTTTATGGACATGCTCTTCCTCCAAATCAGAAGCCCTACCCCCAATTTTTGTTGCAGCCATTTTTTCTTTATATGAATCGCAATTCGATTTATAAGGACAGTTGCAACTGCCTTCAAGAACTTTCCTAAATGTATATGAAATTCTTGTACCACGTTCTAGATTTGTGAAACCATCATTTACACAGAAAATGTCATACTTTCTGGGTGTTATACCATGTGTCCAATCATATCTACATTCTCCAGACATTATAGCTAATGATCGTTGTGGAAGAAGTACACACATATGTAGATTAGCTCTCTTAAACTCCATTAAAACTGGTGATTGCAAAGATAGCGACATTATAGGATCCTCAAAGGCACTGTGCGTGTCTACATGATGGGGTATACCCTGACCAGGACTGTAATGATTAACTGTCAATTGATTTGGATGGAAATCTTTGAATACCGTATTCTGTAATCTATCACACAAAAAGTTACACTGCACAGGGATTTTTTCTTCAAGAGGTTTGTCTTTATCTACATTGTTATTATCATATCTGAACTGGAATCCAAAATGTTTAACTTGACGATGTTTCATCAGGCCAGCTGATTCAAAATTGCATAAATGGATCAAATCCTGCTCTTCTTCAGTTGATATGAAATTTTCCATAATTATTAATCCAGGTGGTTTTTTTGTCCATATTTTGTGTGATTCTATGATCGGCAAACTCTCGGAATACAACAGATATATTGGTTTTTCATTCTGAGCAATGTTGAGCCTGCCATTATAACTTTCAAATGCTTTGATAGCAGAGGATTCATTTCTGTACAAAAGGAAACAGCAAGACTTTCCTGGCAAGAGTTTAATATTTTCTAGTATTCCATGCTTTGAGAAATGTTCATAAATAATTTCTTCAGTCACCCCATTGACTAGACCAACATTAGCTATAACTAGAATCTGAAAATAATGTTCACATTAATTTGGATATTCGTATTATTCTGCTAGTTTATAGAGCTATTACCTTACTAGGTGTTAAACTGCAAGTTATGCCAGTTTCTTTGAAAACAATGTGCTGTAATTTTTTCAATTTTTTATGAGTTTTCTTCATTTTATTTTTCGACGTGTTTAAGTTGGGTTAAAAGTTTTATTTAACTGGTTTTGACTTTTGAGATGATCGTTTTTTTTTGTTGGTAGTATTCAAGGTGGATATGGGATGGTGAAATAACTCTTCAATTGTTTCATTCCGAAACATGTAAACCTGTTAAACAACCTTACTAAGGCCGCACCGTTTTAGTATAGATGGCGATACGATCGATGATCATGTGAAGTCAAATCCGCTTTTACTGATAATGACGGATATCAGACAGCGACAGCGACGGATAGCTATCGGTTTAATATTCGCATTCGAGTTGAATTTCAAATTCGATCAATGTTTCCAAAAAAATCTTCGAGTTCATAGACTTATTATCCTGAGGAGACGGAACATCTCATTCATAAAACTGCTTTTGTTTTGAAGCAATGATTGAAAATGAACTGCACAAGTATGAGAAAGACTACCGATCGAACCTCTTTGTCTTCACCAACTTGTTGGCAACGCTGTTATGTTTATGTGTCTTGTTTCCCTGATTTCAGCCAGTGGCGTACCGTCCTAATGGTTCCATGACTTGGAAATATATTTTATCTATAACTTTATTATTAAATATTGTTCTGTACGGAGTGGAAGCGTCGTGTTTGTTAGTTAGGAAGACAAACAAATTCCTTTTGATTATGAACAAGCTACGAATGTACTCTCAATGGAAACATGTAATTTCTCTCTGTATTTGTCAATCAACATTCTGAAAAATGAAACATCATTGGAAATATATAACCAGATTCTTGTCAGTACCTGTAATTCCCGATATTATGTTCAACTGAAACAAGTGCAATATCATATGCATTCAGACAGTTGTATAAAATTGAATTTCCTTATAATTTGCGCACAGATTTCTCCGCTTTGATAAAAACAAAAAACACAGCTTTCATACTTTCAATATTCATATAATACAACAAATTTATTCGGATAATGATGACACATTTTGATTCATTACTGGAAAGAAGGTGTTGGTTCAAATTGAACTGCAAATAATTTTTGGATTTTTATACAAAACAATATATCATTAAATACAATGACAATTCACAAAGAAAATAAATGATGTCGCTCGTGAACATAGTTTGTTGTTTTTCTGTACTGTATTGGAAAAATGTGATGTTGAAACAATCGAGTATTAACTGCAAATTACCTATCAGATGCGAACTGAAACGCTGAATGGCATGGTAGTGGATTTGCATCTGGCCTCAAGTATTTGTTACCACTTTTCTTTGTTATGACATCCTCGAATCGAGATGATCAGAACATACATAAAGATATTTGCTCAGACAATTCTCCTGCCAGCCAAGAAGAGATGCCCAAATTTTCCTTTTTTCACTATCAGCGGGAAACCTGAAGTAATAGAGAAATAGGTTAACAGGAATAAGTTGCTTAGAATTTTTGATGCAATGAACAAGAAAGTCTATGCCATGGAAACATGAACACTACCTAAATCATTAACAATCATGAATAAACAGTACCTAATCATCATATATTCACGCCACTGGAATAACAAACAAATTTGGAGGTTAGGTATTCCAACTTACTTGTGAAAAGAAACATCAGGGCTGGAAATGTCAAGTTTTTTGCACACTCGGCAGTGACGGACCATATTGTCCAAAAATTCACTCTGAATTCCACAATATCTTTTCAAAGTCACTAAAAACAACACTTCAAAACACAAGATCACTCGTCTACAACACCGCAACGAGAAATGGGCAGATCGTAGTTTCGTAGTAAAAATCATTCATACAATAGGCGTGGCCTGGACGCGCCGATGTCGCTTTGCGGGTAACAAATCCTATGATGCTACAATGTGATAGTTCACAAAATGAATATTCGGTAATTCCAACGTGTACATTTCAGGTTTTTATTATGTATAAAAATACCGTTCAGAAAAATGTTCCATCGAGACTGTATTACTTGCAATACAATGAAAAAATGATATGAACGTGTCAATGATTATTGCAAATCTCGTTCTCAATCTGGAAATATGGCAACGACACTTTCCAATCGGTCACAATAGTATCCTACAGTGGACCAGATATTGGCAATGTCTGATCTTCTTTAAATGTAAATAGTTCCGTCTCCTCAGGATAAAAGTCTATGTTCGAGTTCGACAGAGGTGGTGTCGTCTAGTGTCGAACTTGGGCAGCCTTAGTCAGGTATCAAAATTCGATTTAATCAAGTAGGCAGCAGTCTACAACTTTTTCTAGTGATTGGTAATGGGGAGTTGGAACACCAGTATTTATTTACATCATGGTAGTGTTGCATTCACCTTGCCATTATAAATGTCAAGTGGCAGCAAGTTGACACTTGACCGTGAGGAACAGTTTTCTTTTTCTCTATGATCTTCATGATATTTTGACAATTGACGAAAAATACTGTGAGCTGCTGTGAAATGGCTGGCGTGTTTGGTATGGAAATTTGGAAAAATTGGGATAAATCTGGCAAACAAGAGTTGTAAGTATAACTGAAATATTTCATTTCAGTTCCTCATATGACTGCTATAACGATAGATTGATTGTGTGTAATTTTCATTTTCACAACAATTTTTTGTCATGAGGTTACATACATGTTATTTGATAGGTATTGTCTCGAACTGGTTTCACAATTTTTCTATAAAATCCTAATTAGTATGGGACTATGATCTTCTGTTCGTCGTTTGATCAATCTAGTATGTTATGGTATTGAAATTCCTGGATACAAAAAATATCCACATAGGTATTACAAAATGAGGAATTCAATGACTAATATCATCCTATCATTGTTTCTTTCAGTATCAAAACATGTATCCCTTTATTGAAAGATGAAACGATAAGTCCACTATTTGATAAACATGGAAACACCTCAAATATCATCCATTGCATTAATGAACTCATTGAAAAGGGAGTAAAAGGTGTTATAAGGAAGGAATCAGTTGTTGCAACACTTCAAGAATTAGTGGTTTGTTGATATCACTTTGTATGTTTGGGCAAACCATTACTTTGACTATTTTAGAGTCTGCATTCAGATGTCCCATCAATAATTTTAGATGTACTGAATTTAACTGATGCAATTACCTCTCAGACTGATGCTGAGGATTCTAAAGACAGGAATAATTTTTCTGCAATTATAAAAGAATGTGAGAAGGTATGCCTTCATCAAAATCCCTGAAAAACAACAAATTGATTGATTGTATTTTCTAGTTCTTGTCTGACAGGTTATTGAAAGAAAGGTTGGAAATAGATACACTACAAGAAGTTGGTGTATTGAAGAATAATACATTTTATTCCAAGTTCATCAAAGTAAAAACAAAGCTTTAGTAAGTATTATTTATCATTATCTAAAAATTGCTGCTTACTACAGGAATATATAAAATATATACAGATATACACACTCATATCAAAATAGAAAGGAAATAACTACAATAATAATCATAACAAGATATGAAATAAAACAGTTAACAAATTCCTAAAAAAAATTGTTACATCTACAAACTTGATGTACTTGTTATTGAAACTCATTGTATTATATGTTGGATATATTTTGACATGAAGATTTCTTATAATTGAGACTTAACTTAGGAATTTGTAGCCAATATGATGTTTTTTCCAAACCAATCTCTATATCATTTTGATTCATTGAGTAGTAGATTAAAATGTTTTATTTTATTTTCTTTCTGCACTTGCTGTTCTGAATGGCAATCATATAAAAATGAATGATTTCCATAAGTACAGTGCTATATAACTTTTTCATCTAGACTACCTTTGTTGTGGAGAATTTAAACAAAGGTTTTGACATATGATTACAGTTAAATTTCATTCAGAAGTGGAATATTAGTGTTGATGTCAACCACTGTTTACAGCATTTTTAATGAGTATTTATTAATTTACAGTTACAAACAACGTAAATTCAACCTGTTTCGAGAAGAATGTGAAGGTTTTGCTAAACTAGTAACAGAACTGAACCACAATTTCAATGAAAATACTGATCCCTCAGAATTGATTAGTATAGTACAATCGTTAATTGGTGAGATCAGAAAATGCCATTATTTCTTCCAGAGTTGATGAATTTTTCCCTTAGGATGCTTCAACTTGGACCCCAATAGGGTATTAGATGTGATTTTGGAGAGTTTCGAGAATAAGCCAAAAGATGCAAGAGTCTTTGTGCCATTGATTAACTCTTACATGAATGATCCTCACATAATCAGTGAAGTATTATCAACAAAATTTGGCTTTTTGAAGAACAATGAGCAGGAAGTACCACTCTCTTTATATGTACTCACTGCACAACTCCTTCAATATAAAGTGATACGGTTAGATGACATTTATAATTGGGTAATTATCGAATAAATTTAGTGACAATAATTTATGGCTAAAAATATTTTTTATCATTTGTATTCCGCTAAAAATCCGCTTCAGTCAATGAGAAAAAGACTAATTTTTCAGATGATCTCATATTATTAACATCAAAAACATACACATTATTTCTTTGTTTGTTCTAGAAGTGGTTTAGCCTTTTTTATATTTCCATAGAAGCATAATGTTCAGAATATTCTCTCACAGATAGAGACTAGGGATGGATGCAATCATAAAAACAAAACATAATAAAATTCAAATGTTGATAAAATACTATATATATTGAGATTGGATATTTCTCTTTATGATATCAAAATTCTGCATTCTATTTCTCATTTTAATTCATCCCTCATTCTATTTCTCCTTAGAATTTGAAAAGATAATCTGACTCAAAGAGGCACATTATTTTTCTTGTCCACTTTCATTTCATCCAGAGTAGTCTGTAATTTTGTTGTCCATTTCGAAATCCTTCAAGTTTTACAGTATTTTCAGTGTCATTTTCGAAATCATGTTTACGTACAAAACTATTCATACCTCCTACTGAGTATGGTACAAATAATTTTTCTTTTGCTTCCCTTCCACTGTCACTTCTGTCCCTGTTTTCATGATGTATTGAGTGTCCTATTTCGCGAGCATTTCTCTCTCATATGAGTTATGGAACTTTATTATCGGGACATTCCTCTCCGGCCTCCCGTGTATTCATAATACAGAAAAAGCCAGTTAGAGTTATTGCCGGTGCACACGTTCTAGGGAGGCATGTAAACTAATATTAGTTGATCTGAAAATAATGACCTTACTATCAATATTCATGTGTCGAGGCCTTCTTGAGATTCATAAACACTCAGAAACTTTCATTGCTCTTAATGTCCTCCATCAGTACAATTCAAGGAGTAACAATCTCCTGTTGAATCCTAGATATCGCTTAGAAGTATCTGCACAAAACTCGCAATCTTCGACTTTACAATCAAAAATCTTGAAAGTATCAAAAAAATTAAATATGATTTGAAGCAGTCAAAAAAATATTTTGATAAGTTATCGTTTTTTGTCGTTAAGGAATATAGAAAATGTCTTCACTTTTGAAAATGTCAATTAGTAATAACTTTTCATGCCTAGTCTGCAACATTTCAGGATGAAGAAATAAAATTATTTCTATCGCTCAAAATAACTCATACAGTGGGAGGTATTGCATCTGACGAACTTGAATGATTTAGAATGTTTTGAAAGCACATGCTCTTACTTTGATTGAAAATATCAGTAGGGAGATATTTCAGTCATTATTTACTTAGCCGGCTAAAAAGCTGAATGTACATATTTTTTTCGATTGATTTTTTCCAAAAATGGAAAACTTGCCAAAACCACTCTCGTCACTAAATAAATCAAATGTATTTATTGCTAGTTGATTCATATTTCTAGTTGTATCCTGATGATAGAGTTATGATAAAAGAATGTGAGAAGAACATGAAAGATGCTAAAGAATATGTTCGAAAATTACAAATTATCAACCTCAACAACAAAGATAAAGAGAACAGTCCTGAAGATACGGAAACATTCATTGACAACTATGTGGGAAACCAAAAGCTTGGGTTGTGTGAGGCCTTATTGCTGGTGGGAGATTGGGAAAATGCTCAGTTGTTGATGCGACGATTACCAGAACACTATGCCGTCGGATATGAACCTATAGCTGTGGCATTGAGTGCTCTTATTCATCATATCATCGAACCTGTTTATAAGAAGTAAGTGAGGAGTTGGAGTTTTTTTTCATAGTTTCCTGACCTCAGTGACAAATGAAACGAATTTGATGAATTATTTGAAAGAAAAGTAACTTTTAGAACAAAACTGAGGAAGTTGAGTGGGTGGGTTCTCGAAGGTGAAGCAAGAAATATACCAAAAGTTCATGAAAGTTGAAAAATAATTTAATGTAGTAAAATTCTGAATTATAGGGAAAAATAAAAATAAATGAGCTCCCAGAATTTAGTGAAATTCTGTCGTGTAATTCGTAAATTTAGTGAAATGCAAATCAGTATTTGGTAATGAGTTGCAACTTGAATTTATAGAGTGAAATAAAAATGAAAAAATAATAGCCCTTCTTTAATATTCGAACCTATTTTTCATCATTTGAGGTCTTGGCAGTATTTTATTGTATAGTTTAGGATTGACAAGGACATCACCATTATTCTCACTACAGTATCTCTGCTGATTCCTACTATAGAAAAATAATGAGATTCATTTTAATACAAATTAAATTTACAATTAGCAATACAATACACATATAAATTCGCAAATGAGTTCTTAAAAGAGTAGAATTCCGATTATTGTTCGACAAATAAACAATACGCATCGATCAGCTGATGAAAATTGCCGGAAGTAATGAAATAAAACTGGCATCGTCAAACGGCATGGCAAATGGAAACGAAAGCGCGGAAGCTTGAGTTTGAACGTTACTAGTATCATTCATAGTGCAATATTGTTACGAATTATTCACCATATAGGGGAAACACTCAAATATATACAGTTTTCATTACATATATGATCCCTGCTAACTCGAACCCTCCCCGTCTCGGTCCGCAGGTACGGCACCATCAGCGAGAAGATCCCGCGCCGGCCACCCCCCGCGCCCGCTTTCTCCGCCCTCGCGGCCGCCCCTGCGCAGGCGCGCTCTTTGGACGACCTCGCCGCCTCGGCAGTGCCGATGCTGCTCGCCCTAGGCGCCTCGCTGCGCTTCGACCCCGTGCTGCTGTGCAAGTTCGTGCGCATCGCGAGGGCGGCCATCGGCCTCGAGGGCAGCACCGAGGGCGCTCTCTACTATGACGTGGTATCGTTGCTGGACGAGACGGTGTTGCCGGCGCTATCGTATTTGGAGTGCAATTGCTGCGTGGCTGAGGAGATTTGGACGTTGTTGCGGTTGTATCCCTATCAGATTCGGTGAGTTAATTTTTTTTTATTTCAATTTGTTATTTACGTAAAATATACTATTTTCTTGATTTCCTTTTTTCTTGATCATCTATAATCATTTCTGTCTGATTATTCATAATATTTGCAATTGACATTCATTATATTGTAATATCAGTCTCCATAAATAGTAGAAAATTTTTTCGCCATTCGCCTACAGTTGTGCTGTAATAGCTGGGTCGTGGTGTAAAGCTGAGAGGTGGCCAGATAATAATTCACACTCAGTATGGTAAATTGGACTTCAATTTATCTCTAAAAGAGTGATGAACAAATATAATGGTACCGGCACATGCAATCAAGGGTTAAAACAGTAATTATACAACTCAGACTCACTAAATAGAGTGACCAAACACCAAATGACACTAGTTTAGCAAACCAATGTGATTTATACTTGTATTTTAGAGTTCATTCTCCAGAAACAAATTTTATGATAGTCTTTGCAGAATCTCAGGAGCGAATGCTAGCAAATGGCCGAATTTCAGTTCATGACGACTAGAAAAACTTGAATCCTTATCTCTCTACCAGAACAAAACTCACCACAGATATCACTTGCCTATAGATGAATACTTCCATTTCATCATGACGTATTAACCATTTAATGAATACGTATGAATCAGCTGACAGCTGATTTAGCAATGAACAGATTTAATGTAGATTTCAGAAGAGAAATTGAATATACTAATACAAGCATTAAAGATATGTGGTTTCAGTACACAGTTCATGTCATTTACTTCATCCGCGTGAATAATATCCCTAATATGAGAATAGAATATTTTCTTTGTACAAGATTCTTGACCAATTCTTTGTAAAATAGTTAGACTTCTCATAAAAAAGACGTAACTCTCAAATTTTTACAAATTCATGAAAAAATGTCAATAACACCCGGACGAGAAATAATCAATAAATTCTCCTCCAAATAATCCTGCTGGACAAAAAGAATCTGTCGGCCCTTCAAAACCCCTCGTTAAAAATTCATTGTTTAGCTTCCTAAAAACAATTTCGTGTACACTACTGAATTTAAATTTTTTTTCTCAGCCCTGACCCTCTTTGAGAAAATTATCACCTCGTTTTCATACACACTTTAGTTTTTTTCCACCAATTTCTCAATCGGAGGAAAAATCTAATCCCATGTCATCCATAAGGAACTTCAAAATCTTGATTTTCCAAATTCTTCTTTCCGGTATTTTCACGTACGCGTGAGCCCTCTGAAAAATTTTCATCGTCATTAAAAGGTCCTCCTCAGCTTTTTCGTATCGCTTTTGTTTAAAAGTTATCATAACATTACAAAAAGCTCACATTCAAAGACCAGAGAACTATGATCTCATAATTCACTAGTGAATTATAGATTATAGATTATAGATATTTTCATAGAATAGAATAACTACTTCATGTCTTTATGCTTTTGTGGTTACATTCTTCTCAAACACAATACAAATCGTCAAGTACGCATTGATCATGCAAATCTTATACCATAAAGAAGCATCATTGTTGATATTTCGAATATTTCGTGACACCTTGTATATTATTGCATTTTTGGATGCGTGATTACTCTCCGAATCTATTTGTCTGATACTATGCTATACACATCGCTAACGTTTTTCAAGTAAACGATTATTTTCTATATCTTTCGTTCAGAACATAGTTTCAATTAAAGGCCTAGTCCTGGAAATACGTATTTCCCGGACTAGGTCGGAAAAGTGCTACATTCTCAAAGGAAAATCGTCCGGGAAGTGGGTAGTTTCCGGACGGTTGCCGAAAAAAATCCTTCTCTCATTTCGGATCCACCGTTTCAGTTACGCCCTGTACTCGCGATGGAAGAACGAGACGTACTCCGTGTACCCAGAGCTGCTGCGCAAGCGCGCCGACTCCGAAAAGCAGATCAAGAACATCATGAAGCGCGTCAGCAAGGAGAACGTGAAACCCGTCGGCAGACTCATCGGCAAGTTGACGCACTGCTCGCCGGGATTTCTCTTCGACTATGTGCTGTTGCAGATCCAGGTGGGTGGATCAGATGATGAAATTAATATTCATTTATTTCAGAAAGCATGGCACGAAATTGGGATATTGAGTATTAGCGTTAAAAAAAAATATTGGGAAATAATTCATGTATCGAATATAACGTACAATAACAGAAAAATAGTCACAAATGATGACGAATTTGAATGATGAAGAAAAAATAGATAGTAGTATTCCGTGTGTATAATTTCATTGTTTTGCAAAGTACTTTTGACTATTCTGTCATCATAGGTGCTTCATGTCAAGAACAAAAAGCCGACAAAAGAGAGGTCCTTAGAATTCTGGAGACGATATTCAATTCATGTGTTACAAGTATTATGCAATGAATAATTTATTTGTCAATAACATACACTAAAAAAAGGTAAATTTTGGACATGAATGAATTATTATTTTAATTTTTCCACGTTTCTTTTTTTAAGATAACATTGTATTCTGTTCTTTAAATAATTATTGAAACTATTGTGAATTTTCGCTCTTGTATCTTGTCAGGTGTACAACAATCTCATCAACCCCGTGGTGGACTCGCTCAAGTACCTCACAAACCTCTCTTACGATGTGCTGGGGTACTGTCTCATCGAGTCGTTGGCAAATGCGGAGAAGAAGAGGGTCAAGCACGACAGCACGTCAATATCGACTTGGTTACAGAGTTTGGCGAGTTTTTGTGGCGCGGTTTACAAGAAGTACTCTATAGAGTTGACGGGGCTGCTGCAGTTTGTTGCCAATCAGCTCAAGGCACAGAAGAGGTGAGTCAAGGAAAAAACTTCGCGTTGTTTGTAAAACTCTTTGCGTTCTTCCTATTCATCTTATAATTTTTCGATTCTCACATACAGTCTATGGCATCCTGCTTCAATATTTTGTACTCGTGAAGAAGTCTACTCTACTTACTTGTTACATAAATAACCATATTCAGCGATGTTACGGGCTGATAAAAGACAGAATTATTTTTCATTTCCATTAAATGAATATTATAAACAAATTGCTTTTTTAGTTTGGATTTGCTCATCCTGAAAGAAATCGTGCAGAAAATGGCGGGCGTAGATGCTGCTGAAGATCTCACCACCGACCAGTTGAACGCCCTGTCGGGTGGAGAGCTCTTAAAATCAGAGGTAATAAAAACTCCATATCCTACTGAATGATCCTTTACAATATTTCATATTTTATATTTTTTCCTCTATCATTCTTGTCAGTAACCTTTGTATCTCAGGTCTATTGGAACTTGACCCATTGCATTTTTCACAATATATACACCTTACAATATCAGAAATTTGGGAACATTTTGTTTTATGGATCTTTCTCTCTTGGTTTTTACATTCTTTCGATTGTAACTCTACATTGTTACTAACTGTGATTTGAATATTTGTTGAATATGAATTTGAATATTTGTTCTTATGGATCACTCTCTTGATTTCTTGGTTTTTGCATTCATTCATTTATAGCTTTGATTTGAATGAACTGTTGAAAATATTTGATCTCAAAGTAGACAAAGGCTAAAGAAAACTGAATTTCACACAATCACAATTTCATTCATGTTTGTCATGTCATGTTCATTCGCATTCATTCAATTGTAAATTCAATTAGAATGATGATAGTATACGCTGTTATAAATCTTTCATCTTAGTATAATTGGTCGAAAAAAAAAGATAAATCAAAATAATTTCATGAATTCCCAGTTCTGACACCACTTGTACGATTCTCTATTATTGAATTTTCTGAATCTGTCTTGAATTTTGCATTCTTTGGATTCTAACTGTTAGAATGAGAAATATTCCAAAATTCTGATTGTTTTTTTACAGATTCAACCACCAAAAATATTAAGATACATATTACTGATTTTGCAACATCAAATTACCTCTAGTATAGAATAGAAATATCATTATTTGCAATATTTTTGAAAATTCGGGTAATTTGAAACATTTCATTAATCATTTATGACAAAATTGAAAACAAATCTCATAGGAAGTCATCTGAGGGAAACACTCATATTATTGGCAAAAGAAATGAGATGAATCGAAATAAATTCATGTTGCGATTCTAAATTGAAAAAATTACCACTCGCCAGTCCTCAATTTCTTTTCTTTTCCTTTTCTCAGGCAGGCTATTTCAGTCAAGTGAGAAACACAAAAAAGTCTTCATTAAGACTCAAAGAATCGATGGCCGAAAACGATCTCGCCGTGGCTCTGTGCCTGCTAATGGCCCAACAGAACTATTGCGTCGTCTACAAGGAGACTCAGAAAAGTCACATGAAATTGGTGGGCAAGCTGTCGGATCAGTGTCAAGACACTTTGGTGCAATTTGGTACATTCCTTGGGTCTACGCTGTCAGTGGATGAATACGTGACTAAGTTGCCGTCGATACAGAGCATGCTGATGGACTATCATATTCCTTTGGAAGTCGCTTTCTTCCTTGCCAGGCCCATGTTCAACCATGCTATCAATGTAAGTATAGAATTTACTGGTTCAATCAATTGTTTACTCAACAGAAGATATATTTTATTTGTGCAAATAATATTTGTTTCTTGATGCTTTCACATTTACTGAGTTCATTTTTTAGAATTTCTCTTATCCATTCGACACACTTCTCAAAGTTGAATTGTGGACAAAAACTTCACTTGACACCATTTTTACGATATTTGGAATGTGATATCTGGTGCTTTGGTAACCACTAGTTTGTTCTAAGTTTTCCTTGATAATCTCTTATGGTATTCGTTCATTTTCTGATATGCCATTTGAGAATTTCACAAATTTATTTATTTCACCGGATAACCCAATTTACAATGATTAACAATCATAAATAATAAAAAATAAAGATCAACCTAATCTACAACTAGTACTACATACACTTCAAATTTGAATAATAACATTTAACAATATTTTAATACAAAGATTGATTTTGGAAATACCAGAATACCAAAATAGATTACCTAAGGCATTAAACACTGACATCTTTTAAGACCTTCCTAATATTATAAATCTACTTGGTTACGTTATCGACTTGCTTATAATTGATGCATGTTAAGGAATACTCTTTTGGTATAATCCAACTCTTCTGACACCACTTGTACGATTCTCTATTATTGAATTTTCTGAATCTGTCTTGAATTTTGCATTCTTTGGATTCTAACTGTTGAAATGAGAAAGATCTCAAAATTCTGATTGTTTTTCTACAGATTCAACCACCAAAAATATTAAGATACATATTACTGATTTTGCAACATCAAATTACCTCTAGTATAGAATAGAAATATCATTTTTACTGTTCTTAAGTAGTTCTTATAAATGGTGCATACTTATTTTTACAATACTATCATGCACATCCTCAAAGACTTAGAAATAAATTACGTACTTACACCAAGCAATTTTCTGTATTTTCTTTGCAGCAAAGATACGACCAGTTGCGTAAAGCAGATCCGAACTACAAGAAGATGTCATCGTCAGTGAAAAACCAAAAATATTTCGAGGCAGCCACCGAAATAATGCAACCAGTGCACACCTCCTTGATACCTTTACATGTACCTAGAGTGTGGGAGGATATCTCGCCCCAATTTCTATCCACCTTTTGGTCATTGACCATGTACGATTTGCATGTACCTGAAGACACCTACCAGCAAGTGATAAATAAAGCAAAATTACAGTCCTTGAACAACATGGAGTCGGGTACTAAGGGGAAGAAAGAACAGGAGCGCTATCAGACATTATTCGAAAAACTGCAAGACGAGAAGAAAAAACACAACGAACACGTGGATAAGATAATGCACAGACTAAGACAGGAAAAAGACAGTTGGTTCTTATCAAGAACGCCTAAAGCGGCTAAGAACGAAGCTATTACTAGGTTCTTGCAGTTATGCATTTTTCCTAGGTGCACTTTTACACAGGTTGATGCTGTTTACTGTGCCAAGTTCGTTTATACAATCCATCTGCTGAAAACTCCGAATTTTTCGACTCTTCTCTTCTACGATAGGGTAAGATTGTTTTTCTCTTGATGAATTTTAACAATATTTTCTTGAAACTCTTCAAATCCTTGATGTAATCTCCAGAAACTGTCAAATTTTTGACATATTTGCTGATAAATCCATCGAATCTTGTTTAAATACCTGGAATCAATAAACTTTACCACAATTCTGTCCAAATGAATCCTTACAATCCTTAAAACTGTCTGTAAGTTGATCCATAAAATCCTGGTTGGATGCTGCTAATTTTTATTAATCCTGCGAATTCGCAAAATTATTTTTTCAGTCGTAAGATATCTCAAATGAATTGGACAGATTTGTGTAAATGTCATAAAGGTGTGAAATCTCCTGAATCTCAATTGGTTTCCTCATAATTTTTTTCAAATTCCTCATAATCTGTTACAAATCCGTTGTTCAATCCTCCAAATTTGCACAAACTTCAGATAATGAATGTTCTGCAGTACTCATAAGTCTGAAGAATCCAAATTATCATGAATTTCACAAATCTCATCTGAATCATTGGCTCTTTAATAAATGCGTCAATTTTTTAATAAATGCATCAATTTTTCAATAGAATCACTTCATTCTTGTTGGCTGATTCCTTTGATGGTATCAAAAAACAGATTTGAGGATATCTTGATGTAGTTCACGGAATCTTATAATAAATGGATGTGTGAAGACACCCTCAAACAAAAAAAAATTCCAGCTATTTTGCGACGTGACCTATTCGATAACCTCCTGCACCGAGAACGAAGCGATGCGCTATGGCAGATTCCTCTTTTCCCTTTTGGAGACTGTCTCCAGATGGCACAAAACCAAAGAGACGTTCAACAAAGAGTGCACCAACTTCCCAGGCTTCGTCACCAAATATCGCAAGAACAACCAGCAAGCGGACAATCTCGACAACGTCGACTACGAAAACTACAGGCACGTGTGCCACAAGTGGCACTTCAAGCTGGCCAAGGTTTGTTAATATTTCATTTATCGAGACTCACAATACAATACAATGATTTGAAATGAAATATGAACAGATTTAAAATTTCAAATTTAGAATTAGTGAAAACTACATACAACTATGAAGATGTAACCGATTTCACGAAATTCTGTCAACTCTCCCAACTTTCGCCTCAGTGTCGTTGAATTCCAACGTTGATAGAAGCGATTAAAAACATGGTTATTCTCTGTCTCATCCTGTCAAGGCGATGGTCACGTGCTTGGAATCGAAGCTCTACGTGCAGATCAGGAACGCTTTGATCATCCTCATCAAGATCGTGCCGCACTATCCGGTGTTGGTCAAGTTGAGCCAGTTCATCGAGAAAAGGATCGAGAAGGTGCGCGACGAAGAGAAGAACAACAGACAGGATCTGTTCACGTTGGCGAGCAGCTATTTGGGATTGCTGAAGCAGAAAAACGCCAGCGGGGGTATGATGAAGGAAAGCGATTTCCATATACCGTTGGAGAAGGAGAAGGTAATTGAGCGTTTCTCTTAGAATTTCGAATTAAATTATTTTTGTATATTTTATAGTCTATAAAGGGATCTTCTGCCCTAAACTACATGCATTCAAAAAATATAATTGTAACATTGGAGAAAACACACCCATACCCAACTCTATGAAAAGGCCATAAATCACTAGCTAAACCACATTTAATAGTAAATATAGCCTCAAAAACAATTCAATCAAGCGAAATATTAACTAAGCCAACTCTTGCCAGAATAGGACTATGTCAGTGTTGCCAAGTCTATCTTCTTCCTGGCTTGTTGTTGAGTCAGCTGTGGTAGAATATGTAGAGAGACTCTCTGCCTTGAACTAAATACATACAAACATAGTTTTCATGTAACAAGTAAGTGAACTGTAAATTTTTTAAGAGTAAGAAATATTTGCGCACGAAGTTCGGCAATTCCTTGTTCATGAATACGAGGTTGTCAAGTTGTGAATATTGCGACTACACTGGAAAATATTCCTTCAAACTCCTATTTTTCTGATTCTGATACAGGCTGAATGCAAAGTGTCAAGCTTAAAGGCAAAGTCTCAAAACGATACAAATATCTGAATGTGGTTCATGATGGATGTCTTATACAGGGTATTAAGGTTTCATAAACGCGTGAATAAAAGTTTCATACTAAGATAGACACGATTTCAGTAATAATTTTTCTCTGTGATTCTATTTCAAGACAACATTATTAGTTGGAAGTTTTTGGTCTTCTTGAACCCAAAGTCATGCTCTACATATCAGAGAGATTGCAAAATCTATTTTAGCGTAAATAACCTTTCAAAGTGAATAATCATGTCTTAAAAATCATGGATTCATTTCTCAAAAATAAATTACAATACAATAAACTTTGAAAACAATGAAAAATTCCATTGGATTTTCTAAAACACGAAAAGTATACACAAACTATCACATCAGAGGCATTCCTTACAAAGAAAACTACCGATCTGAAAAAAATAGCACTGAAAAATACTTATTTCTCTGACTTTCCTCTCATATCATTCCACATCATGCATATTTAAAAGTATCAATAAAAAATATTATGATTATACTATATCATGTTATGCCACTCTGTTTAAATTATTCATTTATCGATTGATAATCAACTATTTATTTATGTACTTCAGTTTGTTTTTTTATGATTTTCCCTGTTATGAACATCTATACTGTTTCTTAGGAATGATAAAGATTATCATCAATATTCTTGTGGTGTTTTCAAGCAGTCTCCAAATCTTTATCTTATAATTATTCGAAGTTATTTTTTTTACAGACGAAAAATAGCGAGACAAAAACCGAGGCCAACAAAGCAAATGGGAATGCTAAAGGTATGTTCTCTATTTCAGTACAAAATAAATTTGGAATTATTCCCATTTTTTTTGTTTCAGAAGATACGACGAAGGATAAAACCGATAAAAGGCCAGCAAAACAGACCACCGAAGAAACCAAAACAGTAACAAAAAATCAAACAACTCCTGCAGAGGCTACAAAGTAATGACTCGAGACATCTCTTCTTTCGGTTTGTTATTGAAACGTTGTTTTTCAGCTCAAATAGTAAGGATAAGACTGATAAAGTGCACAAGGAGGAAACACCCAAAGAGAAGTATAAATCTGATAAAAAGGATGACAGTGAGAAGGATAGAGATAGGGAGAAACGTAGGGATAGTAGAAGGGACGAGAAAAATAGCAGCTTGAAAGAAGAAAGATATGTGAGGGTGAGTGCCACAAGGTCCACAAGTGTCCATGTTTTCTGGATACTATGTATTTCAGCTACCTATTAGTGATAGCTATGCAAAAATCTTTAATAAATTCTTCGAGTTCAAAAACAAAATTCTGTGTCCATTACTCATAGTGATAACTGATCGTATAACCTCCGGAACTAGAGCATCGTATCCTGTCAAAAAATCTCATTGTCGTGGTTCTAATAATTTTCTATTTCGTTTTTTTTACCATGATATTACAATACAATAATATCAAATAGAAATGGCATGAATACTCAGACATCAGCAGCTGGTATGAGATTATTCATTAATTTATAAAAGGTCAAGAATTGATAGAATTATTAGTAATTAATTTTACATTTTGAAATATAATGAAGAATGAAGTAACCATTAAACAAGAAGAGAACTAGAAAATGGTATATTATTTTATGATACTATTATTCCTGAAGGAAATTACTAGTCAGCAAGTTTTATACAACTTTTATGCTGTACTTTTTATGAGACTAAGGTTCAGATGAAAATACAATTTCATTTTACTTCCCACCAAAATTGACAATAATATTGCTTAATAATCTAAACAGATGATCTTGATATTTTTAGCACTGTCCTCCCATTTCGCCAAAATATGCCAGTAGTACCCAGATATCAAATACGATTTATTTTTTCATTGTTTTCATCATCCGGTCCTTTCATTAATAAAGCGCGGGAATAATGAGTGTAATCATTTCGCTGAGATTTATATTTTATATTAGTCGTAGATAAAAATTATTATTATATGTTATTTTATTTTCCAGACACAGGAGGAGAGATTCATAGAACTGGTTAGTCCGAAAGAAGATCGCTACCAAAGCGAGAAACAAACCGATAGATATTACGAAGAGAGAAGTGGTCACCATTATCGCGAACCGAGAGATGACAGAGATGTCGGCGTCGGCAACAACGGCAACACCGCAAGACTCAGTCAGGAACCTGAGCCAGAAAGAGGTGAGTTGTTTATTTTCAAGTCATTTCTTTTCAAATTTCCCACAAAGATGAAGATTTTGTTGATATTCAGTATTTCCGAAATTGGAGCTATAAATGAACTGGGTAATAAAGAGGCAATTGAATCGTCGCACGGTAACCAAGAATGACTCGCACGGGAGATCGGAGAATCATAGGTTGAATGCAAAAACTGTGAAGTGCAAGCAATACTTCAATCAGTTGATCCTAAGGTAAAAACATTTGATTTTTATTTGTGCCTATGTTGAGAACTCTTTATTTCTTAAAATTGCACACACTCACGTTCATGGGAATATTGAACTACTGGTGGTTAAATATGCTCCTAAT
This sequence comes from Gastrophysa polygoni, assembly GCA_963576655.1. Classification (NCBI taxonomy): domain Eukaryota; kingdom Metazoa; phylum Arthropoda; class Insecta; order Coleoptera; family Chrysomelidae; genus Gastrophysa; species Gastrophysa polygoni. The sequence goes on from OY755084.1 coordinate 11,578,192, forward strand.
CGTGTTCGTCCCGCATGCTGGTTCACATGCCCAAGTGCCTTGGAATAAAGCTATATACAGGGTGTACGTGAAAATGTGGGAAATCTCTCAGATTCAGATGGATGGCAAGTTCCTATATTTTTTCCCAATAAGCCTTCTTTTCGAAGACACCCCTGTATGAAAAAGAGCTAAAGAGTGAATTTTTGAAAGCTTGAACCTCAAATTGAAAAACGATACTCTTATCGATAAAATGAACAGTTTTCGGTAACAAAATAAAATTTTGGCTCTTTTTATTAGAAATATAACATTTTGAATTGTTCATTATAATTAACCTCTTAAACGGTGTATTTTATCAACAATAAACAAAAGTACATTTTTTCAGTTCAAGGTTCATGATATATTTATAGTGTTGAAAAATTGAGCATCAAAGATAATTCTTAGTCCATCCCTGATAAGCTAGGAAAGCTATGTTTCAAGGACACTATTAAATTTTTAATTTTGATGATTAGGTGCAGATTGATGATTCAAATAGGCATGTCCCCAACAATGATGAGTGGAAATGTTGTTTGTAAAATTTTGATTACTACAGAAAAAAATTCATGATTCATTATCATGGTCTCATAGAATACGCCAGTTTATCCATCGCTCCAATTTCGGAAATATTTATAAATTCGGCATTATACTTTTTTAGATTTTTCCAAATTTTCATAATTCCATTTGTTTCAGATAACAAACGAAGAAAAGTCGACAGTTCCTCGAAGGTTAGTATCCAGGTGACATAACATCGATGGTCCCGTACCAGTTTTAGAGTTCCGTTTTGGGAGATTGGGCTGAAAGTGTCTGAATCAATGAAAAAACAAGTTTTAATAATCAAGTGTTCATGGACTCATTAAAATACAGTGTGCTAACAAGACTTTTGTCGAGGAACGAAAACGTCAAATCTAACATTACCAAATCGTCAGAATTGCTGAATAATCTAAATCGCCCGGTTGAAGAATACAATGATTGACGATAAGACCAGTCCAGAAAACAATAATGAAAACATCATCAATCATAATAAAGGTCAATACTGAAAATGTATGGATGCAATTCTTGAAGAAAACTGAAATATCATTGAGATGGTGATGACTTCAAGGGCCAAATCTCAGATTACAAGAAGGAAATTAGTGAAACAGACAGGGAGGATTCACTTTCAAGGGGAATAGCCACCACAGAGGGACCAACAAAATGATTTAATCCCATGAAAATTGAAGCAAAGATGTTGGAAATTCTATCATTTACAAAATAAGTTTCCATCCAAGTTTGCTTGGGAACGAGAGTTATCAGGAAATTTTTTATCAAAATCAACTTGGGAACGAGAATCATCAGAAGATTTTACATCAGGACCTATTTAGTAACCAAAAAGTTTATCACTTCTAATTGGGAACAAACGTTACTATGTTTCCACATGATCTTCTTAGGAAAGAGAGAGTTAATTGAAAATGTTTCACCTGCATTTGGTTGGGATTGAAAAGTAACTGAATGTCTACTTATATCTATTTGGAAATGAAAATGAGATTGTCCAGGAAACTTGCCATCTGAATCTACTTGGGAACAATTATAATCAGAGAAAGTTCCACCCAAATCAGTTACCTTACAAATCTACTTTGGAATGACATTTGCCATCTGAATCTACATGGAAAGTTGGAACCAATAAAATTCTACCTGAAATACTGAGAAATGTTAGATACCAGAGGGTTATCCATCTGAATATGAATTACTTGGGAGTCACAAATGTGAGAATGTCTCCACACAATTCTACTTGGGAATGACATTTACCTTAAAGCTTTCCATATGAATCTACTTGGGAACAAGAGTAACTATAAAATATCAAACTCAAATCAACTGGGGAATGAAATCCAGGGAACAATCTTCCATCTAAATTTTGGCAATGACAATTTCCAGAAAATATTGCTCCGAAATCTACCTGGGAATGACATTTACCAAATCTACTTGGGAACGAGAGCTGAGAAAATGTGTTCTATCTAATTCTACCCGGAACAAGATCAACTATCAAGTTTTGAGAATCCACTTGAGAACGAGAATCAGCAGTACCAATAGAAGAAACCTGTCAGAAGTTGTTTTTCACCTTCCACCTTCAACATCTTAGTCAAGGAGACAGCCAGAAGCAAAGAACTTTTGAACTCTTGTCTGATATGATCAGCCCAATCTTCCGCCCTTTAATATATTAATGGGGAACTAGCTGCAACAGGTGAGTGATTAGCTATAAGGAACCATTGCAGCTGTCAATGTGCTTTTGACAGCGACGCTATTTTAGTTGTTCTGTGTCACTCTACAATTGTAGGTTGATAGGAGTTCTCTGTCAGAGTGACTGATGATCATATTTTGACGGTAATGTCAAGTTATAGTTGATGTTAAGTGAGGTAACTGAATTTCTTATTCAATTGAAATTGGCGACACTGTCCAATACAGACATCACAAACCCATTTGTTTTAATACTGATCACCTGTGACTACAGCCTTAAAAATGCTTGGTCTAATTTTTCTACTATTCAAAAATCTAGTTTTTTATGTCAGTATTATTCTAATTTTGATTTATTTTCTATCAATTCAAAGAATTAGCAACCACTTCCTTCTGCGAATCAATTATTCATTCAATTGAGAATGTTTATAATTAGCAATGTACAGTATGGAGAGGCTTTCTGACACTTTCTACTGTGGTACAGTGTCAAGTATAGGTTTTTGGATTTTCAGCAATGCTGTGTCACCAGAGTATTATCTTTGATTGATTGTTTTGGCAAAGAACAAATTACTTTTATTAATTCATTTTTATATCAATACTTGAACCACTTTTCATAGTATTTATTGATCATTTCTTAAACAGTTCGAGGTTTGGTACGATAATAAAATTTCAGCTCGATATCTATGCTATCATAAATCTTGCACATTCTTGATTCAGAATCGGATCCAGGTGGTCATATATTTGGCAATTTATATGGTAACCGAGTTTGTAACCAGGTATTTCTGTAGTAGATGGGATCAAGTGGAAACATAAAAACAATAGTTATTTTACAAGGGAAATATTCTTTTTCCAACTTTTTCATTCATTCAGTCTGTAGGAAGGAGTTTCTAAGTTTTAACATTTTCATTCCTAAATAACAAAATCTTAACATTGTTATTTCCGCTAGTATACTTCATCAAAATTCACTATTGTTCACTGTAATTTTTTTCAGTGAGTGTCAATTCGTCTAACTAATGTTGAACACATTTTCGCCAACAAAGGATCATATTAATAATTGTGTTAATTGGTAATTCCTAATTATGACGCTTTGTTTATGAGATACGGGATGTCAAATTTTCATAGTGAGTTGAAAAATGATTTTGTATTTTTTCATGTTTAACACTGTTGTCTTTATAAAAAAAGTGCCATCTATATCAATAATTCTTGGAGACTTCGCACTAAAATTGACTTACTGATACCGTATACAGGGAATCCTAGATATACGTGCCATAGTAACACTAGATGATGTAATACAACAAATACTAATGTATATTTTTGGCATTATCATTACATTCGTACATGTCAAGTTGATAATACGCCTCCATGTCATGAAGGTGGCAACCACGACAATATTTCACGAAACTGAAAGCACAGAAAATGGGTGTTGCCTATATTATTGCAGAAATTACTGAACAGAATTCTATGTTGATCGCCTCAATGTATATTGCTGAAAACAAAAACACGAAATGCTTGTATGCAAAATAGTTGGATATGAAATTCCAAACATAGAAATCTGCTTCAAAAGTAATTACTTATCATTTTCCTGATGTAAAAGTACCAAGCATATCATTGTAATAAATTATAATTTCAGGTAATATTGTGTTTATTTTACTGAGATTTTCACGTATATTGAGATGTGTTTGTGAATACTGTAGTTGAGTAATCTTTGTTCGTGACTATTGACATTGAAATGTATAACTTTGAGATGATTTGATATAGCTATTGATAGTTTTCATTCAAAAAGAGCCTACCACAAGCTGCTACTTCCTAAGGGCTCGTTCGAGATTCTAAAGAAATATCAAAATCCAATTTCCTTGCAGAGCTGAATTGCTACCCAAACTCATCCAATCCCTGAATCTTATTATCATGACCCTTTGTCAAAGACGAGGATGAGGATGTCTTTCGTTCTTGATATTATTGAGAAATCAAAATTGGTGTTATCTTGATTTCACTACATGAACATATTCCATATGTACATACAGGGTGTCCTTGAAAGGTCTTTACAAAAAGCTACCACATATTCTTCAGACCAAAACAATTCGATACAAGCAAACTTACCTCAGTAAGAAGTTGCTTAGTTTGGGCGCTAGACGGCTCTGAAGTTGAAATTTTCAAATCGATTTTGCTTCATAACTTTTGAACGGCTCATGAGATTTTTTTCAAATTTGGTACGTTGGCATAGACTCATCGGGCAATGAAACTCATATCATAATCATAATGAATATCATTCCATGGGCGTAGAACTTGATTTTTTCAGTAAATAAACATCTAAAACTCCTACGCCAATGGAAAAAAATTAGTTTCAATATGAAATCTAAATTATTCAACTCATTCACTACAAAAAAGGTACTCTCGACAAAAGTCGATTCCTCTCATGGTTTCGACAAAATTTTAATTTTAGTGATTTAGAGCATAATTAATAATAAAACGATTAACAGATATTTCATAAAAATTGTTCAAAATGTTCACCATTTTCACGTATACAAAGATTTATACGACGCAAAAAGTTGAAATGTACTCTTTGCATAACTTCTTCATCGCCTGTAAGATTATTCGTCGCCTGTTGGATACGTTGCCATAATTGTTCTACAGTATTCACAGGGGTCTTGTAAACCGTAGACTTGAGATAACCCCATACAAAATAATCCATCGGTGTTAAGTCTGGAGAACGTGGTGGCCAATTCACGGGTGCATCATTACCTCTACCTATCCATCTGTCTGGGTACTGTTGGTTTAAAAAATTCCTAACATCCACCGAAAAATGTGGTGGAGCTCCATCGTGCATAAACCACATATCTACCCGATGTTGGAGTGGTAAATCTTCCAACAAATTTGGCAACGTATTTCGTAGATGTTGTAAATACATGTCTCCTGTTAATCTTTGTGGAAGTATGACAGGACCAATTATAAAATTTCCTATTATTCCAGCCCAAACGTTGATTTTGAATTCGTGTTGAAAATGGTTTATTTTAATGGAATGAGGATTTTCAATTGCATAAACGTGTTCATTATGAAAATTAGTTATTCCTCTTCTCGTGAAACAGGCTTCATCAGTGAACAAAATATTCATTTCAGATTCATTTCTCTTTGCAAATTAATGAACCTACAAAACATCAGACGACTTTGTGAATCATGGATTAATAAATCTTGAACTGGCGTCTTGTGGTATGGGTATAATAATTGTTCTCTTAGTACTTCATGAACGGCATTCCTAGAAACTTCTAGTTCATTACTTATCCGTCTAGTACTCAATTCTGGATTTTCTTCAATACGGTCTAAAATTTCTACTTCGACTTCGGGAATCCTTACATAACGCTGTCTTCCATAATCACCAGTTCTAGGAGCAAAATGACCGGTCTCTCGAAGACGTCCCTCAACTGCAGCAAAGGTTGGGTGGCTTGGTACGCGACGATTTGAAAACCTTGCCGAATACACCCTCACACTCTCTCGACCATTTCCTTGACAATATCCGAATACCAATAACATATCGGTGTATTCTTCATTGGTGTATTGTACGGCCATGATGAATCAGAAAAGTCCGATATCAACAATCAACGTCAATAAAACTCGACAAATCAACACAGATGAAACTATGGAAACCAAGAATGTGAATATCACTGTTTTCGAGCAGATAATAATAGTCTTCAGAAAAAAAACCAGTGCTACTTATTTTCAATAGAAATAACCTATGCAAAAAGTACATCTCAACTTTTTGCGTCGTATAAATCTTTGAATACGTGAAAATGGTGAACATTTTGAACAATTTTTATGAAATATCTGTTAATCGTTTTATTATTAATTATGCTCTAAATCACTAAAATTAAAATTTTGTCGAAACCATGAGAGGAATCGACTTTTGTCAAGAGTACCTTTTTTGTAGTGAATGAGTTGAATAATTTAGATTTCATATTGAAACTAATTTTTTTCCATTGGCGTAGGAGTTTTAGATGTTTATTTACTGAAAAAATCAAGTTCTACGCCCATGGAATGATATTCATTATGATTATGATATGAGTTTCATTGCCCGATGAGTCTATGCCAACGTACCAAATTTGAAAAAAATCTCATGAGCCGTTCAAAAGTTATGAAGCAAAATCGATTTGAAAATTTCAACTTCAGAGCCGTCTAGCGCCCAAACTAAGCAACTTTTTACTGAGGTAAGTTTGCTTGTATCGAATTGTTTTGGTCTGAAGAATATGTGGTAGCTTTTTGTAAAGACCTTTTAAGGACACCCTGTATATGTATTCCATATACATATACAAGATATATCAAAAATTTTCACATTTTTTACTTTTTTTGAATCTCCGGATTCCGCTCCATATTTGATTTTCGTCCAGTAATTATCTCATCCTGAAGAAGAATCAGTTTCTGGTAGCAAACTACTTGTCCACCTAAAATTCACCCATAACTGGGTTGCGCTATATGCGTCCTTCGGAATTTCTGTAATCTCTTTCTGATGACATTAAGAAAAGTGCAAACAGTCTATCATTTCGATCACAGAAAAATAAACGTCAAATATTCGATGAGAAAATGATGAATCTGCAATAACCTATGATGACTATAAAACTGAAAGTGATCGAACAAATTATTTTAAACTTTGGATGAAGCTTTGTTAATAACAATATTTTCATACTTCCATACTTTAAATAATTCATTAGACATTTCGTTTCTGTACTTCAATGATATTCATTGAGAGACAATTCTTTTATTAGGTATTAATTTCTTAGCAAATAGAAACTTGACACAGCAATATCCTGTCATCCATCTATTGCCTTGAACATCTGATAGATCCACGACGTAGAGAAGAACGGTGAAATCAAATGATGAATGGTGTTTTGTTCGCCAAAAAGCTAACTGCATTTTCCGCTACAATGACTTACTCGTTATGAAACTCCTTAACAGATGACGCAATTTTTGCAGATTTCTGTACAATTAGTTGGTGTTGAGAGATTGTAATTATTTAGTTTGATTATCAACTGAGAAGTAACCTAACCTTACCACTCCTGAATCAACGTTTCAATACATTTGATTGTATAATAACCAATAATGATTATCTTGTGATTTTTATGTCAAATGCTGATATTAAGTAGGCTGTACGTGTGGAGTTTTTGCAGAATAAATAAGGTGACAATCGGACGGAGTAATTTCACCATTCTTTCCTATATCGTGGATAGATCTAAAATATTTTGACAGGTCAATTTTCGAGCTTTATGTTTCTTGCAATCAAAATTTGTGAATATGTGCGATATTCTGACTGGTCGTAGAAAAAATAGTGTATGCAAATAGTGTACTTATCCTCAAATTCTTATGCTAGTGGTCGTTGCATTCTTTACCTGTGAAAATATTATGAGTAATGTCTACTCTTTTTCCTTTACTCGCAAACAAATCGCTGTCTAAAAGCTCGTTTATAGCGCAACTCTATTGAATATGATGAAAGTAGGTTTATGCTTGTACGAAATTCGCATTTTTTTGGCAAATAAAATGATACTTTCAAATCTGCAGTAAAGTTGAGATGAATAAATTTTATGAAATGCATTCTGCACAATGTTATTTGAATTTCAAATCAGGTGAATCATTTTCACAATTCATCATTTTTAGAAAATATGGGTTTTCTAACATGAAACATTCAATACACAGTATTCTCTATCTTCTCCGTTGAATGAGAATCATTGACTTAATCAAACGTTTCTACTAATGTGTGTTAATAATATGAGTTTTTAGTAGTAACCTTGAATTTCTACGTCACTTTAGTGTGAACGTCAAATTTAGTGCATGAATTCCTATTTTGAGATTCACCTAAATTTTCCGAAATTCATTCAAGCATGAACCGGCATTAACCCTGTATCCATCTACAACAATCTAAAAAAATTGTACTTCAAACAACGTTCTGGCTGTTCGAAGAATTTATTCGCACCAAGAACGATTTGTTGCGGCCACCTCTGATACCGAAATTCCATGGTTGTCTGCAGAATTCCAAGCACGACGACCGCAAATCGGGAGAATTCTTTGCTGAAAAGGTCGACAAGCGAGATCGCACAGCCAAACCGAAAGAGAAACGGGAAAAAATGACGGAGGAAGAAAAGGAGATCAGAAAAGAGAGAAAACTTGGCAGGAAGAGGGTTAGTCAAGGCTGATTTTGTATTTTTTCACATCGCGTTTCACTTAGATAATAGTAATTTGACGCTAATCATCTAACACAGTTTTGGAACACCAAAAATCATATTTGTTTAGAATTTGACAATAAATCATTTGGGTTCCGGAATCCAAGAGCATGTCGCATATAGGGTGAGTTAGACGTTGACGGTAAGAGTGAGTAGAGACGGTGACAGATACATCAAGAATCTACCTACCTGTATTTTACAAAAAAAAAAATGAATCCTTCTCATGATTCTGATTCAGATTGATTTATCATAGTTTCTTGAGAGGAACGTACGCCATTTTCATGTGAATTGAGTAGTTCGTAGTGAATTACATTTTTTAGTGATACGCAGTAACTGAATCATGAATATTGAAGGTTGAACGGCCTATGAATAATTTACAGGATGCGCTGGTAAGTGGATTCAGAAAGTGAATGCTAAAAAATTAAAATCTGAATTTTTTAAATACAAACGCCATTTTTTCTTCTCACGATTCAATTCCATTATGAAAATGAGCCCTAGTTCTAATTCACTTCTTAATACGCAAGACCCATAATTTATCAGTTCTGTTGATTGAGTACTATTGTGGATTGTGAATATCTCCGAAATTTTGGGTCTTGGGTATAAGGAAGAGATTCAGAAGTAGGGTTCAATTCCATATTAGAATTAAATTATGAGATGATTGAAGATAAAATGGGGTTTCCATTTGAACAAAAAATAGATTTTCAATGTTTATTCACTTTCTGGATCCACGTTTCTGCGCACCCTGTAAACTATTCAATGATTATTTATGATGACGTTCAACCTTCAGTAACTGTATATGAATGAATATTGTATTTAACATGAGAATGGCATAAGTACGATAGTACGATGACATTTGTCACTTTTTCTAGAGAAACTCGAATAGCTCAAAAACGGTCCATTTCAGGTGTGTTAAATACATGAATCTGAATCAAAATCATGAGAGGAATCCAAAGAATTCGGAAAATACTGGTTCTCCTATTGAAAATAACAAAGATTACGACACTTCAAAACCGGAAGCTTCACAATAACGAAAATATTTTAGTTTTATTTCAAATGTCCCCTTATTAGTGCTACTAAGAGTAAAGTTTTGAACACGTCATTGAATATTTTTTGTATTCCAGATAGATTTAATTCTCCTTCACGTCTACTTCATTATTATTTGATATTTCTTTCAACACATTTACCCGATATCGGCTATAATAAGACTATTAGTACTTGAATAATATTTCTTTAAACCTAACAATTTCTTACAATCACCTCTTTGGCCGTAAGTATCTCCAACTTTCTTATTGCAATTGTCAACACGTATATTTTTGATTTTTCGTCAATTATATTTGAGTTTTATATTCAACCATGAATCACTAACTGTTACTTGTTTCTCAGTTGTATTTGGCCTGAATTCGATCGTCTGTCGATGTTTGAAATCCAAATAGAGTATTTCGCCCATATCATTTCAACTTTTTCCATACTCGATCAATTCCTACAGAATATTCATTTTTTCGAGTTAATAAAACTGGATATAATTTTCTATATCTGGAAAAGTATTTTTTAATTGGCTGATTTTGGACTGATTTTAATATTGTCTAATATTACAGGATCGCTTGGATGAAGCAAGCCAGCTTGAAATGAAAAGACGTCGAGAAGAAGATAAATGTAACTTTCCTTCATTTTAGCAAAAAATATAATACTAATGTTTAATTTTTCAGTAATTAAGATGTCTCCGAATGGTGAATTAATTGAATCCCCTGTTCTTCCAAGAGAAAAACACCACCGATCAAGGGTAAAACTGGTGAAATTTCCATAGATTGTAGAAGACACTAATACTTTTTTTGTAGGAAATATCTCCATATCCAAGAGATAGGTCACATGAAAAATCTGAACCACGAGATAAACAATATCCTTTTATGAACTAATGCCGACTATCCACACACGTTTTTTTCCACTTCTTCTCTGTGTCCTTACTTTCATTATTTGACTCTTTTATTCTGTGTAGTACCCCTACTCTGCAATAATTTTTTTTTTATTTTTTTTTTCAATCAAGCCCAAGTCTCATTTTATTACTACTATTATTTTGTAATTTCACATTATGTCGACTTATTTTGGCATTTTGTTGATTCCAAAAATCCAAACAAATTCAAGTATGGAAGTAAATTTTTGAAATTCCACATAATACAAACATTGTGAATTGAATCGTGAGATATATCCTTAACTTTACTCACTAGGCGGAGTTCGGAGAACAAAAGGAGATAGCTATCATTCCTGCATGCGACAAGGAGTTGCAGGATTCCTTCAGTTGATAAAAACAATTGCAAGATCAAACTCTGATGTATATGTTTAATTTTATATGTGATGATTCATAGTTGTACGTAATAAAGTTGAATGACTTGAATTTTATACTTGAATTGAAAAATTCACTTACTTCCAATTATCCCCTTCATGATAGCAGAATATATAGAGGGCAGTTCCGAAGGTTGTGAAATAATCATTTTTACACTTTCAAGCTGAGAAAACTAACTGGCCCAACATCAAAAAACTGAATACTTTTGAAAAGAGTAGTTTCAGAACACATTTTTATTTTCAGTTATGGTCACTAAACTTCAATCAAGTCCAAACTCATGAAATATATTGTGTTTTCTAGTGAGGAGAGTAAGTTTTCTGAATAGTAACTCATGAAAAACTTCATCCACTTGTTGAATACTGTCTGTACTACTCTACTTCATACTCTATTAAACTACTTATCTCTACTCTGTACTCTATCTAACTACGATGAAATCAATATTTCAGATTTCAATTGTAGAATAGAGGTGAGGAAATATTTATTTTTCTTCATTTTGGTCTCGCCATGTCTCCTTCAATTTACAGAAGAAAACGGATTCTCTCAAGACGATCTTGCATTCCGTATGAAGAATAAACACAAAACATTTGTGAAATTTCGAATATTAGATGGCGATAGTTTCGAAATCATGAAGTTTCCTGAAAAAAAATCAAAATTTCATGGCTCTCTAGGGTAAGTTGGTTAGTTCTTACTTAGGGTAAGTTGGTAAGTTCTTACTTATTTCATGAATAATTCGAACTTACGGACATCATCCGTAAATTAATGTGAATATTTGTGATACATGAAAACAAAATTCATGAAATCGGTTCATGTGTGTTGAATGTATTATTGAAATGTTATTTTACATTTCCTAACCGGAAGAAAAAATTCATCGTTAGTTACTATTATCATACATACGGTGTGATAATTTAAAAACTTGCAATGGGCTATATCTCACAAACGAATGATGATATCAATAGCTATAACCATGTCAAAAAATCATGACTTAAATTCGAGAACAAAGACATTGACATTAACTATAGCAGCTCGTAGGTATTAATGACAAAAGCAAATCAAAGTGTTACCAAATAATGATTCTATTAAGACCGTTTCTGAAGTATAAGGGTCATAATAATGATTATCTATTATTTATTCACATGTTTATAACAGGGAAAATCATGAAAAAAAAATGGAAGTTTAAACAATTGAGTAGTTGTAATTCATCTCATCATGATTAAAAATGAATGACAATATTTCTTCTTGAGACTGCTCCATATGCAAGAAGTATGTTGGATGATATGGAAGAAAAATCAGAATAATAAGTAATTTTCAGTTCTTTTTTTTTAATTTCCCAGTGCTGAAAACTTGAAATGAAACTTGTCAACCAACATTTCTTTTTCCATTCTCTATCATAGTATTCTTTCAAAAGTTAACACCCCCACAACAACAACCCCAGTTAATAATTCATTTATTATTTTGTCAATTTATTAGTAGTTCATGATTTGAATATAAATATTCATATTGAAATACTCAACTTATAAAATATCAATGAAATAATGTAAGGTAATAATTATGTTTTTCTCCGAAGCTAACCCCATTGCATTGTGACGTAGAGATAAATAGATAGATAGATAGATAGATATTTATTTATTAACTACATTATATAAAAACATTACATTTGTAGCAGGTCATGGGTACATTACGTGTATATATATAAATAAACACGTATCACTAAATAAGACAAAAGTTACATACGGATTAAAACAATAAAATTATAAGTAGGTAGTTATATAGCAGTTGTCAAAATGGGCAACATTCTAAGATGGAAAAATAATGACAAATCTGTGAGTATTTGTCATAAATTAATGAGAGAGAAAAAAAAAAAAAAAAGAAAAACAAAATTTATATATTACAGGTCATAAATTCATCAACTGAGTAGAAACAGTGGTGGGAGCATATTTTATTTACTTCTGCTTTATACTGTCTATAATTTAGGCTTCTAGTTTTTTCAGGTAATTTATTATACAGCTTAATGTCAGCTGAATTTCTGGCTGATTTACTAAGACGGAGTCTAGGTTCTCTTATCATGTTTTTATTTCTTGTATTATGGCTATGATACTCTGCATTAGTTGAATAGATATTTTTGTTTTTATGTATATGTAGCAGCGACTGGTATATATATACAGAAGGTACGGGCATTATTCCATATTTGGCAAACAGCGGCCGACAGTGATCCCTATATCCTGCATTAGCTATGACTCTTATAGCCCTCTTTTGAATAATGAAGACTTTTTTTGAGTTTGGAGAATTGCCCCAAAGAATGGCACCATAATTCAAATGGGATTGTATGAGACCATGGAAGGCACTCAGTAGTGTATCTACGTTTGCAAACTTTTTCAGTTGAAATATGAACATATATAAAAATATTAATGAAAAATAACCTCTGGCACCTATTTTAGTGAATACAAGTCATTTCATTATTTACAAATACAGTAATTTTAAGATGAATGCATATTATATGTCACGTTTTGGTAATAAGTGTTCCAAGGATGTCGCCAAGGGGGGGCAGGGAGGGGCAGCTGCCCCCCCCAGAGATTCTAAAAAAGTTGCCAAATATAATGCAATTAAAGTCCTAAGTATTTGAGTTGATTTGCTTGAAGTTCAAGCCTTGAACAATCATTCCCGTGCGTCGAAACTCGAATGAATTCACCAATTCCACTCCTAATATTCCGTACTACGCTGCGCTCTGCTCTACTCTATCGTTGAAGCGGGAGAGAGGGAGTGGGGAAGCAAAGCAACATGTAACCGCGTGGCGCCCGTGCCCCCCGCACTGCCGCCTTTGTTTTATCGTCTGTCTGTCATTTATTCGTGCGTTAGCGTTGCCACTGCCCGCTTTTACGTTTGTTTTGTGCGCTATTATCACATCTAAATAGTTGCTGTGACCACATAATCAATATGGACAGTAATATGGTGAGTATCACTTGCGTTTAGCTTTCGTATTTTCCGTCCGTAAAATAACGTCAATTGATTTGATTATAAATGCTGATTTCGCATCAGTTTTTAAAATCGCAAAGATCCGTTTCTAGGCACGATATCCGATTCTTAAGGGACGTCAGTTTAAACCAAAAGGAAAATTGCTCAATTTAATGGTTCAATCGAAATTGTATGAATGAATATCGGCAGTGCCGATTCGGCACAGTCGGCTCATCGCGTATGCTTGAGACTCCGGCGCGTTCGTGTCGTCGCGCCCGCTCTAGAGTGCTCGAGCGAGGATGCCCTAGACCGCGCGAGCATAGCCGCGGCGGTTAAACCGCTCGAAATAGCTAGGACTGTTGATATAAAAAATATCGTTGACGCTAGTCCTTGCGCGGCCTCGAGCCTGCCGCCGTCTTGAAGGGCATTTATGCTTTCAATGTGAATTGCGGACCAGATGGTTGTTGCTATTTCAAATATTTTATTTTGCAGTTTTAAAAAGAAAGAAACCTGAAGCAGCAAGCAGTGACAGCGATGATTCCGTGGGTGACCTGGCGAGACCTAGCACATCCAAAGAACCGAACTTAGTTCCCGACTCTTCGATAAATGACTGCAACGAAAATGACATCGGTAAATTTATTGGACAAGCATCAATGTTATCGACTGAAATAAAGAAAGAATTGCTTGAAAACACTTGTTCTCCGTCTGCGACGCATGACTTTGTGGAAGACGCTAAACATTTGAAGAGGAAATTCAATTATTCATGGTTGGAAATGTACTCTCCATGGTTGGCCTATTCCAGGCACCAAAAAGGAGCCTTTTGTAAATATTGTACATTGTTATTACCGCCAAATCCAAATTCTTTTAGAGGCGTATTAGGGTCATTTATCATAAGGCCGTTTTGTAAGTTCAAAGATATTCACGAGCATTGCAAAAAGCACATGGAAACCCACTTCCATAAGATGGCACTGGAAGCCGCTAAATCATTTCTTGGAAGTGTGCCTGTAGATTTACAACTCAAAAAATACTCCCGGGGCATTATTGAAGAAAACCGAAAAATTATAACATCTATTATTTCCTGCATTACGTTTTGCGGGTCGCACGACTTAGCTCTGAGAGGAAAACATTATGGCGAAGGTATTCTCGAGGACTTATACAAGCTACGAATTGACGCGGGAGATTTAGTTTTGAAGAAACACATTGAGCATGGGAAAAAGAATGCAAGCTATCGATCGATTCATATTCAAAATGAAATTATCGCAATTTGTGGAGATGTTATTAAGGCAGACTGAACAATTATCGATTGGGCTGCGATATTTTGACGAGGAAGCCAATGAGGTCCAAGAAATGTTCGTCGGATTTGTTGAGCTGAAAGGTCTGGATGCGAAATCTATTGCATATTGCATCGATGAGTTTCTGTCAAAAGAAGACCTTAATCCTGCTGATAAATGCGTTGGTTTTGGATTTGACGGTTGTTCGACGATGTCCGGAAAAGACGGTGGAGTACAAGCGATCCTTTGCAAAAAATATACCGAAGCACTGTTCTTTCATTGCTCGTCCCATAAACTGAATCTGGAAATAAATGATCTCAATATTCTTCCTGAAATTCGAAACACCATGGGAACCACTAAAGATATCATTAATTTTTTTCGGGAATCTGTTTTGAGAAGAAAATTGGTACCTAATATTGCCAGGCTCTGCGAAACAAGATGGAGTGAGAAACATAAAACTATCAGAGTATTTAAGGAGAATTTTCCTGTTATATTGGAAGCCTTAGAAAACTTATCGCGTGAAGGAAACAGTGCTACTCGAAAAAATGCCTTTCAACTCCATGCGGCTGCTTTCAAAATTTCGTTTATACTTTGTATTACTTTGATAGCTAAATACTCTGCTTTGTTAGAACCTGTTGTCAACGCACTCCAATCCATAGCTTTGGATGTGGTTAAGGCCTCGCAACATGTCAAACGCATTTTGCAATTGCTTAAGAGCCACCGTGATAATCCCGAAAGGGTCACAGATGAAATTATAAAGGATGATACTAGTGTTGCGGAGAAAGTCGGCCTGGAGGAGGATATCACTTCAATGCCGCGCATTGTTGGGAAACAACGTCATCGAAGCAATCACCCAGTAGAAAGCCCTTCAGAATTCTGGAAAAGATCATTAATAATACCATACTTGGACTCCGTAATTACATCGTTTGAAACACGCTTTGCTGAAGAAAATACTCCATCATTTGCTTTATCTAAATTACACCCCGCACAAATGCAAACGATGTCAGTCGAAAATCTCACAGAAACTTGTGAAACTATCGCTCAGTTTTATAATTTACCAAACATAAAAATTGAAGTCGAGCTTTGGCAGCAATTCTGTCATAATAAACCAAACTCAACAGATCAAACCGTTGTTGATATCCTAAAAGAAGCAAAAACCTTCTTTCCCGACACGGAAAAAGCGTTGAAAATTTTGATCGATCTTCCATGCACGACGTGTACAGTAGAGCGATCGTTTAGCAGCCTCAGGAGACTAAAAACCTGGCTAAGAAGCACTATGAGTGAAAATCGCCTCAATGGTTTGGCCATGATGAGTGTGCACCGAAAACTTATACATGGAAACTTACAAGATTTTAATAATAAAGTGGTCGAGAAGTTTACAATCGATCTCCGAAAATTAAATTTTAATTAACCTAATATAAACAAACAACGACCATTATAATATTAAAATCTGATAATTAAAAAAAATACGCTGTACGCTGTACACTAATTCAAATTCAAACTCCTTTTTATTCTATTTTTCTAATAAATGTTATTATAACTTATTTACAAGTTTTTTATTGCATAGTCAAGAGCTCGTGCTCGTGTAGCTTCACACATTGGACTCTGTACTGTCACAGAATACCTACAATTCATACCTACTCTACCTACAATTCATACCTACTTTTCTCATTCATAGAGAATGAGAAAAGTATGAATTGTAGTATGTAAAGTCAACTTGCCCCCGCCCCCCCTGCGCCATCGGCTGGCGACGCCCTTGAAGTGTTCTGGATCACTAAACTGTTGTAACATTCCATCCTTCGATCATTGAACAGACTAGATAAGTAATCCACAGCTCTGGCAATACAGTTTGTTTGGAAGCAACATCTATAGTATCTATCTTTGTCTAAACAAGGATAGCAGGAGCTGATTCTCCCAGCATCAGTGCCGTGTTGTCAGAGGGTCTCGAATTTATTATTAATTCATGATGAAACCGAATTGGAAATTCGTAACAATTTCAGTGGTACTTTTCAGCATTTCTTGGTGGGAAAATGAACATCCTTATACTTCCTTCACATTGATACGAAAAATTCGAATACATACAATCCTATGGTGATTTTTGTAACTTGCTTGTAATCGATAAACTTATTAAGGCCACGTCACAAGAAAAGTTCCATTCTCAACGCCATATGAAACAATATACTCACTATTCAGTATACACTATACTACTTATTCTTTATCATAAATAACGTTCAATTCACGTTAACGTTCACTGACAGTGCCTGTGAATATATTTACGATTTCAAAGTTCAGTACCTACTAGTGGAAATAATTTTCAAAAAAGTGAAAGACTCGTTTCCAAGGCAAATATAGATATGATGCATATTTGAATGTAGTTTTCAAATGTGAAGATGAAACTTTTCCATATCATTTTACGATATCGTCAAAAGTGAAGGAGGTTTTATCTTGAGCAGAATTCATATATTTTGACGCAAAAAATTGATGTCTGATTATTTCATTTTATGTAGATAGATTAAAAATCAATAATAAATATGTGTAGACATGTATCATGACGGAATGTTATATCAACAATGAAATCATGACTCATGTAAAGATGTGTTCCTTATTTAAAACAGGACTGAAATGAAAAAAAAAACATGGATAACCACACAAATAATTAATTGATTTTTGAATAGGATTGTTTTTGTTAACATACTTCATATATATATATTGAATCTTTCAATTTATTTGCCTCATTATGGAGTCTTACAGTGAAATATTTCTCCAAAATTAGTTTGACTAGTTCCATTGGGTGATGTTGTAAAGGGTCAGGGTCAGTGTTGTTCAAATGCATCAAAAATAAATCAACGGTAAATTTGTCATTGTTGTGTGTACAAGAAGTATAAAAATATCCTTATATTTTTTATCAAAAATATTATTTGAGTTCATTATTATTCTCAGTGATTTTTCAACAGCTTCGCATATTTTGACTATTACAAATAAGGAAGCATTTATCAGTGCTACATATTTCACCACAAGACACTGTCGCAGCTAACCTATGGGTATAATCAATATAATCTAATCAATTCAATTTAAATTCATTTTCATCCATTCCATTTGGGAAAATGCTTCAAGATCTCGACTGATACGACAATGGTAACTCGCCTATGAAATGACGTGTTTTGATCGCCAGATTCAAATTGTCTTTTACACACCTCACAACGTCTCACCATTATAACAAATCACCAAAACAGAAAATAAACTGAGTTTCTGATGAATTCTGAGTACACAAAACTGAACAAAAGTTGAAAAATACCGATAAATCGAAACGTAAATAATGACAGATACCAAACAAAGCAATAATCGCCGTTGACTGTCATTATCAAATTGCGGTGTTGCAACGTTGAGCAAAAAGTATTCATGATACCCATGCTGGTCCTTGAGTCCCCAAGAAAGTAAAATCGCTAAGTCTCAGTATAATGTAGCAATCTTCTATTAATTAGAACTGATTCAGAATCGTCATAGCCCAAATTGATTATTATATTTGTGTTATGAACCACATGAATTCATAAAGGAATTTGAATATTATGGACTATTTATCACTTTTTGATGATTGGATATGACAACACTGGCGCCGATTGGGTACTAATATTATGATAATTCTGGGAATTCATGTTAGCATCAGAATATTTGTTTTATTATCCTTCTAGTGGGTTTGTTGTTCGGAGATTCCATCCATTGTAGAAAAGAAAGTCTGGTATTAAACAATGCAATAGATAATTTTCATTCAACCTTTGAGTACTTTTTTTTCAGCTAAAATCGATGGATCATGCGAATATATCAATTATTGTATAATTTATAAATGTCAACCTCGACCTGTGAAATACATTTGCAAAACTCCTGAAATACATAGACAACCTTGGCTGTAGAATTGCTGATTTTGATTATTGGTATGGTGAAAGTGCATCTCAAATTTTTCCACAAAATTCATGTATCAAATTCATGCTGTATGAAATGGAAGCAGCCAAATAATCTGATTTTCCTTGCGTTCCAAAATGAGAGATAATAAACCCAATCCACTCTCGCTGCTGTTACAACATAGCAATATCCAATGCTTGCACTGCCTGGTACGAGCTGAGTGGTACGGTCGGTATACTGTACAGAACAATAAGAACTAACTGGGACAAACAAAAGTTGGATACATTCTCAACTCTCGCTAGTTTGGTCGTTATCGTCATTAATTAGACAGGTGTATGTGGATGACGAAGAGCTATGAATGCAGGATTCGATATATCTATGAAAACTAGTCGAAACTTCAATGATTCAATTATCACTTGTCGGAATTGTCGGAAATTTTTTGATTACATGAATTTTTGTAAATTTTGAAAAAATAGGTATATAGGTATATAGGAAAATATTCTGCAGTCAAGGTAAATACGCGAGGAATTTGGTAAGGAAAAGTTTCATTTTTGAATAAATTATAGGAAAGTATATTTGTTCCATGTCAGGCCAATAATGAATACATTTCAAAGAATAATCTATGATATATTAAAAATCCGAAAATGCAGGTGGAAGATACAAGAAAATGAAATTTCAACATGCTGTACCTTCGAAACATAAGAGTTTTGGATATATGTTCATAGGAACTTTTACTTTTTTCTTCGATTGCGTCCCATATATTATATGAAATACCCGGTATATGCATTGCAACGTATTTTTTTTATGTTTTCCCTATTTATACAATAGTTTGTGTGATCCAGAATACCTAATACCAAAATGTAACATATAATATCCTTTTTTTTTTATTTTTGTATGAAAAAGTTAATGAATATCGTTTTGTGTGCTATCAAATAAATTTTGTTCACCACAATATCGTTTTTTACTAATAATTCTATAAGTATACTTTCATATTTATCTATACGATTTCGCTTTGCTTGTCGTACTTCAAGAAACTTGTATGATAACATACTAATGTGGAACATCCATTTGAGATTTTAATTTGTGTTTGTTTGATATTTCACTATTTTCTATTTGACCTTATTTGCAACTGTCACATCACCCTTATTTACATATTTGCAATTTTTTACACATGAATGAACAGTTAGGCAGAGCTCATTAACGAAATAACTGTGAATGGAACATAAATAATGATATCCTCTATTGAAATTTTTCTAATAATAGGAATAGAAAAAAATGTCTGTGAATATAAGCATGGGGGAGTCGTTCTATTCATAGTGGATGTATAATAGTTTTCGATGAGATAACACACATGTGCAGAGAGATAAATCTTTCGTGTGATACTGGGTGTCTCAGAATATGAAGGCAATATTTCCGCAATCAGAACACAAAAAACTTGGTCGAATACGATAATGTTTATATTTTACGCCAAGTACGAGAAGGCATAACAATTATGTCAAATAGTTTGAATCTTCAACTATTAAAGGTAGGTACTATTCTTCAGTATCAATAAATTGATTTCGATTGATACAGGCTTGTTATAACGGCCAATGAGAATTTTCAGTGTCACAAATATCCAGTCAAGATGAAAAGCGACGTATATATTCAAAAAAATGTATCCTATCAATTGGACGATGTTGAAAGAAATTTTTGATCTGGGGATCTATTCATTTATTGACTACTATTTGATATATGTTATTTAATTATTGATTATTTATTCTGATCTGCATATTGATGTTGATGTAGTATTCCTAAATGGTAAATCTGATAAATTTAACATTTTTCATGGAATTGTCAAAAATGCAGGTCCGTATTCCAAAAATTACTTGCTGATGGTCATAGGCTCGAAACGCGTCAAAATCATAATGTGTATCGTCGAAATCTCTCCCATTTCACCAAACTTGTATCTCTCATAGTTTCCGGGATACACATACTGGCCCTTATTATCTTGGACACAGTGTTCATAGCAGTCGTTCTCTTGCAGAACCCTTTTGCTACGTCCGTCGTACTCCCAGAAACTCGTGTACCGAAAAACCGTCTCACAATGATTGTATTTCAACTATATTAATCGCTTTTTTAACTATTTGAAGGCTAAGGAAGTTTCTGCCGCAGTGACTGTCTGTCTTGTTTTTTGACAATCACAATATCTCTAAGGTTTTTTTCCAAAACATGTAGACCTGTCAAACAAGCTTACTAAGGTCGCACCGCTTGAGTATGGATGGCGATACGATCGTCGATCATGTGAAGTCAAATCCGCTTTCACTGATAATGACGGATAGCAATATTTGCATTCGAGTTGAATTTCAAATTCGAATCATGTTTCCAAGAGTTTCCAAGAAAACCTCCGAGATCGATAGAGCTGATGTCACCTAATGTCGAACTTGAGCAGCCTTAGTCAGGTATCGAAATTCGATTTAATCAAGTTAGCAGCAGTCTACAACGTTTTCTAGTGGCTGGGTATAGGGACTTGAAACAGCAGTCTTTATTTTCATCATGGTTATGAACCTTTTGTCAGACTGACAGTGACAGAATTCCCAGAGCCCCCAGCGCGAAGAATAACTTCAGCTGAGTAGAAAGACAATGCAAAACGGGTGAGTAAGGTCACTACATTATAGTTTATAGTCACATTCAGCTGAGACTGGTGGATTGGTCGCGCCGCTGTATCATCCTCGAAATCGCAGGAATTCCAATAGCAGGCGGACTCGGTCATCTCTCAGTATTTTCCGCGCCTGTGCACCGGCGGGAGAGATAGAAATGCGGATTCTGTTATTGCCGCCTGCTTCAGTTCGGTTCCAAGTAGCGCGTCTTGTGTTTGTGTCGAGACGGTGAAGTGTGCAGCCTGCAGCGTCTCTGCGATAGCGTTCGCAGGAATTCGAATGATATTCGAAAGGTCAAGCGCGTACGAACGCTGCTTGAGATCGCTATTTGCTCGGTCGCGGGTTCATCTAGCGGTCCCCCTGCAGCTTTGCGTATGCTTGGAATTTCCTTTGTGGATGGATGACTTCTTGGAGCGACGCTAGGATCGATGATCGCTCACATTGCGATTGATACGACACCATCTATCTATCTCTCCTACGGTTTGTATGGTAAGAAATTGGAATAACGCTGATGAGGAGAGTCTGTTGGTGTTTTGTTTCGGGTTACTGGAAAGACGTCGAAAAACTTGATGCTGAAAACAAAAGACTGAAATTATCGAACGCCAAACACCATAGGTATATCTATGTGACTTTCAGTAAAATGTCTTCTACTGTCGTTGTCCATCAAAATAGTTCTCAAAGTGCGTTAATGAGGGCTATTAATAATGACAGATATTTTAGAGAGCGAATGAAACGAGCGCGTTATGTACATGGTGTTCGAGATTATTAAAAACACTGTTCAATTTACAATGAGGAGTTGATTACAAAATATTTCGGTCGACATGATACGTATCTGATAAAATCAAAATTCTCAATTATGAGACGTCTTCTTTGGTAATATACATTATGAGTCATATATCAATTTCGAATAGCCCCATGAGTTTTTATTTTATTATTTTCACTACACTAATGATTTTTTCAATATATCTCCATACAAAACACATCGAGCAATTCATGGACATACGATGGTAGGATGTCAGGTGGATATCCATTCGGGATATTTTGGGTATCCATTGGACGTCCAAATATTATCCAATGAATATCACATGGAAAAAGAAGAAAGAATGAATATCAAATTTCACTATATGAACTCCATAGGAAGCAATATGTTTGTCTGTTGAGAATAACAGACAGTATCCATGAAGAAATTGTGCATCAGGGGTGCTACTATATAATGACCAATTTACCTTCAACACATTTAGATACTAAAGTCGGAAAATTAAAATCACGAGGCACTAATGAAATTCATTTCTGTTTTTATGAATCACAAGGCTACGAGCTTTGTTGTGTATTCATAGATATTTGTCATGAGATTAACAAATACGCGTTTTGGCATCGAATAGTGATTACCTGCGCATGTGTATTAATCTTTTGGACTAAATTGAAACCTGAATAAGTCCGTTTCAATAATCGAAGTCGAAATAAAAATACAAAAAATGTGGATAACACGCAAAATCATTTACCTACTATTGTATTACTTGCTCATTACTTTTCGATATCTGGTTATGTTCTCAATGATTTTTCTCGAGAGGCTGTCTTCCAAGAAATGCATTCTAAAAGTCTCATACCTTTCAGTTCTTCATTCCTCAGTTCTTTATTATTTCTTGCAACTATCGATGAACGAATATTTCGATCACGTTTCACTACAACATGTTTCGATCACGTTTCTGAAAAGTTGTCGAACGAGTAGAGGTGTAGCAGTAAACGATAATTATACGAGAAGCGGATGAATTATTCATTACGAGCATCATTTTTCCACAAACCGTGCGGCATTAACTAATTTAGAAAATCAAGTGGAGACGGAAAAAGTTGTTTTGCAATATCACTTTCTACATACAAGACGAAATAAGAAAGGAAATTTAGAGAGTAGTTAGCGTGATGGCCCCGTACGTTTTCTTCTCTTCACGCACTCTATATATAGGTAATATGTTTGTAGTCATTTGTAACCGAGTTGTAACACATTCACAGTGAACACAAATTCATGAAAAGGGGGATAACGACTTGCATAGAAGGTATTTCGCTAAGAAAATAAAACAATATACCAATTTTATACCCAAAAAGATACCGACAAACTTTTTTTTTCGTTTACTTGAATATAAGCCTATAGAGCAGAAAAACTGTTTGGTACTCATTATGCTGCCAAATAATTAAATCATTGTTTACTGAATGATTTTATTTTATTAGCAAATGAATTATGGTTAACAATGATTGTTCTGAATGTTGACCATTTGTCCAATAATGAATACATTACCTTCTTGATCAACCTAGAGAAAAAAATTTTCTGAGTACGGTACTGACCAGATCTCAATGCTGGTTTTTATTATATCATTAATTACCTAACGTTTTGTCTTCTTGAGGGTTTGTGATATAACTCTTGGTTGGCGAGTTGATTGACGAAATTAAATTTGATGCAATTGAAAATTTTTGTCTAATACCGCCCGTACGAATCATTTAATTATTGTAGGTTAGTGTTTCCTTTTCATAGGAAATCATGATCATTATCTATGATATTCAATATTTGACATGATATCTATGAATGAAGTAATGAGAAAAATGAAGGAAAATATTAAATTTTAACGCCCTGTAGCGACTAATATAGTATAATAGTTTAATCTTATTTTGGTCTCAGTAGTATGTGGTATCATTTTGTACAGACATTTCAGGGACACCCTGTACCTATAAAATTATTGTGTCAAAAGTTCTTGATAGGTATATTATCTATTCTTCAGTTCTCCATCATGTATGTCATACACAGTTCGACCTCGTGTTTTACTTTGCTGCCGATTTTGGTTGCGTTTTAGTCTCGGTGTAGCATATAGTTTTAGTATCACTGGTTCTCTTTAGTCCATGAGAAATTTGGAAATTGCAAAAACATCCAAGTCTTCGATTTAATACAAAAATCCGGCACTCCAGAAAAGCGTATATTCTAGAAGGGGTCGAAAAATCATGTGGGCTGCTGTTACCTTCGACCATAAAACAAATTTATGGTCGAAGGCTCTGTTACTATGTTTTTTTTGTTAATTAGACTTTAGAAACGTTATGCTCTTTGTAGGTATACATTTTGTCTTGATACTTTTTGTTTGTTATAACACTTCTTGAATTGGTGGACTGTATTTCATATAAGAATATTCCTCTCTAGAATATAGGTAGAAAATTGTAGCTTTTTATACATATTTTGTTTCTAATATAACAATCGTGATAATTGAATGCATAACAACAGAAAACTGTCAAGACTTTTTTACACTCGTCGCAAATCTTCTATAGGGTGAAAGCTTCATATAATGGAAAGTGCCTTGACACTTTTTATAACTGTTTTATTGTTGAAATCTCGGTTTTATTTTCCAAGCGAATTACGAAGATAATCTGATTGATGTTTTGATTGTTTACAATTATCAAAGGAGAGTCATCATTTGGAGATTGATTGAACAAAATAAACTGAGTCTTGATAGGATAAGGTTGTATTCTCCAATATTTACTGATGATTGTAATATTGGGATTTTCAATATCTCTGAAATTTTCAACGAATTATTGAGATTTCCCTAAAGATTTGCGAGATTTTCAGTGACATTTCTAGCTCCCTCCCTATCTCATCATTGGCGTCAATGAATATGGAAGTCGGATTGAGAGTTTTGTGATTAGAATCCAGAGATTAAAGGACAAGGCATTTGAGCATTATCTTAAGCATCGATCTGAGTTTTCAAAGATTGTCACAGTCTTTCCGGTGATTGTCAGATTAGATCTCACCTTCTATGGAAGACATGATCGAGAGGTCTAAGTAGTGGTAGATTTTAGATTTACGAATTCCTGATATTCGAGCTTCGATTTGTAGGATTCGAAGACAGATTGATTGATTCAGAGAAAGATTTACAATCATGCTTTGCTAGAAAATAGGCTCTGTAATCAGAAGCCATCTAACATTCTTGGAATAAGATCGTGAATAAGTATTTCTAGTTAATTCAGTTCGAATATATGCCGAACTGTCATCAGCATGTCCTTGTTTTTCTTCATCAGATAACTCAGTATTCCGAATTCTATCATGATATCTAGAATGAGTTGAAGAGTTCTGAGAAAATAAGAAGATTATGTATGTACTTTTCTTCTCATTCCTCAACTCATTCACTATGCAAATTCCGAGGCAAATTCCATTATTTTTTGAAATAATAAACTCAGAACTTTCATAATTTCTATATCTTTTCAAGTTTCTCCAGATGAATTTTCAGTATGTTCAGTATTATTGTCCATGTTAAACTCAGGAATTCATTGTTTACATACTTACCTTTTCTAGTAGATAATATCCTAAGAACAAGGTGAGAGTTGCCAATTCAATATATCTCTCATACTCACATTGACATAACAAACATTTGAATAATAATTAGCTGTTAATTTGTACACAAGTTATTCATTTTTTTCCCAAGGAAAACTTAATAAACCTGCGTACTAGGTAAACTGAACATCTAAACTGCTGAGTGAAGGGTTGAATTTTCAAGGATTATTATTACATATGTCATGTTTCTCAACGTTGAAACTCCACGAAAAGCGAATGAAAAACCAAATCTTGCAGTACTTTGGAATTCAGTACTTTTGGATGGATATTCATGTGAAAATCTGTAGCTTCGTCATAATTTGATTGTACAAAAGAAACTGCACTGTTGAGAAAAAAAAAATAACAAAATGATTTCGAAAAAACACATTTCAAATCGACTATATTTCACACTTACAAATTCATTTGTAAATCGAATATTATCCATCGATAACCAATTGAATAATCAACGAATAGAAAACGACATTAAAATCTGTTGTTTCATTCGGGAGTGACAAACATTTTTGTATTCATAAGTTGATTGCAATTGTCTAAACTTGAGGTAAAATTATTGATTACTATCGAGTCAAATACTATGACTTCGAACCCAGTTATGCGAATTCTATGAAACTAGATGATATTCCATACTTTTCCAATTATCATCAGCATTCTTCCTACCCAACAGAAACAGGAAGTTACTCATTCAACCTCTTATACCAGAAAATAACAAACGATTGCCGTCTTTTAGTCATAGATCGAAAACGAGATCAAAGGTCTCAGTCGAGGTCTCAGTAATTTAAGTGTGATTAATACACGCCTGGTCTGACGGCCAATGAGAATTCTCCAGTGTGTCATAACATTGGCTATATACAAATACAAAATAAATATATAGGTACCCAAAAAACAAAACAATATTTAGAAAAGTCTAAATACGTAATTTGGCAACTAAGTTTCCGACATTACATCGAGACTAACTTTCTCGATGGTAATTTCTGGAGAATATCTTTAAAGATACTAAGGTGTCACTAATCATTTTCACTTTTCAAGTCTACTGAGGATGGCAACTTAGTTGCCGAAATACGTATTCAGACTCTCCTAAATATTGTTGTGGTTTTTTGGGTTTTTATTCATTTTGTATTTGAGTATTTAACCACAGTCTCCGAATTGTAACTTCAATTGTCTATATTCAAAGTAATATATATATATATATATATATATATATATATACATTTCAATGAACGATGAATGGAACGTTGCCATTTTTAATAGGTGATAAAAATGCACCTTATCATCTCAAAATAGCAAGATATGGTCAAAACCGTTAGAATATATTGAGGAAATTTAACATAGTGATACTCTGGAGAGTAAAATTAGGCATGTATTTATCGATAAAATATTGATATGTTATGTATTTACCCACGAATGATTATTCAGAGGATAATTCTATTTACTTATGATTGATCTTCATTGTCGAACTGATGAAAATTTGATTGAGCTCACTAAGTTTATTGGATAACGAGGGTATCATATTCAATGAACCCAATTGCTTCTAGTTATCAGAGGAAATGATATCGACCCACATGAATAGGATGAATAGGTTTCTTTCTCTTCCGAGAATAGTTCGTTTCTAATGGAGGAGATTGTCCATAATGCCTATCGTGATGACTATAAATGCAATCTTGGACCAAAAAAACTGAGAATTTTCTTTAAAAATGAGGAAATTCATTACCAATGTGGTGAGCATCAAACAACTATATAATTGAATCAAAATCCTATGTAACACATATTAATATGTACCTCGTGAATAACTGAAGATTTAATCGAGTTGCAGTGTTCATAGCCAGGGTTGACAAAGGAAAGACCTGTTGAATATATCTTCCGGTAGAATCGATTTCAGTTCTTTCGCAAAAATTTCTAGTAAATTTTTTATTATACACTATATACATGATGAAATCGATAGTTAACTGTTGCCTTGATATTCCCAACGCACTGTGGAAAAAATCAACCGAAGAACTCATATCATAAAATCAAAATATGTTGATGATATGATATAAACGTATATGATTTTTGAGTCTTATCTTTTTTCAACATTTCTTTCATTCATTGATATCTTCATTTCGAAAAAGGATACGAATCCTAAAATCTAATCCTACGATATGAATCCCTAATATCATGTATTCCCTCCTGATGTTCAGAATATGAAATATAACCTTCGATTTTACCCTAGGAATTAGCGAACCTTGTTTTATGATCGAAGGTTTCTGTATTCACCCTGTATAACACAATAGTCATCAGGAATTCTTGCGGAATCGATATCAGATAATGATTTTGTTAAAATCGCTCACAAATTGGCCAAACAAATATCAAATCTGAAATTGAAAAAGTTATTCGTGATTGAATTTTAAATAAAAATTATTGTTAGCGTATAATGTGAATTCGATTTTTCTTGTTTTACCAAAGTTATTTCTTGATGGAAAAATTCGATTATCGTGTCTTGTTGCAAATTTTAAGAATATACAATCATTTATGTCATGATCGATTGTTATTTGCACGTCTTTGTTCTCTCTGGAAACATCAAGGTTAATATTTACATAAATTCGTGCATACCATATCATTTACCACTATCTTCACGTATTTGGAACATGATTATGGTCTTCTATTACCTATTTTTTTATCAAGCTCGATCACAGGTATATAAATAAGCAAAACATTTCATTGAATCACAATATATATTGATAATATGTTATTAATACGTATATTTTATATCCCTATATCAATTACACAGATTGATGAGATCTAGTTCGTATGGTACAACATAAACACTCGAGAATATATAATTAGTGACCTGAAAAGTATACCGTGATGGGAAAAATCAGAACATGGAGAGAAAGTTCGAAATAACAATAACTACATAGGTTATGAAATAATGGTGAATATTTATATTATTATGCCTACCTCATTCCTTATTCTATTCTATGGGTTGCCTGTTCCAAACGTATCATAAAGCTTTGAATTATAATTTGTTTTGAAAAATTCCGAAGATATATCGCAATAGTCAACAGAAATCCCCTACTTTCCTGTTTGAAATTGTTGAATTATTGTGATATGCGGTTTTGCCATGCTCTCATAATTGAATGTCTCTTTTGTACATGTATTGATAGTTCTATGATGTGGCTGAAGATTGCAATGGGGGTTAAATTTAAAGAAATCTGGTATACAGGTACCGAGGAGAAAATCTCAGGAAATGTTTTATTTGTGTTCTCAAATAGCTCAGATTTTTTTAATAATTTTTGAACTTGCCGTTTATTTTATGAACCTTAAGAAAAATGTAACATTTCAAAATTAGTATTTAGTCAAACTATGTGTATTCGTGAACCATATAATTTCGACAATTAATAATAATGGTTTATTTTTACATTGATGAAATGGTCTGAATAGGTGAGAAACGTATTATTGATGATTATCAAAATTCGATGAGAGGTATCTCACTTGAACAAAATGCGTGCATTACATTGGATGTTATGAGATTAGCATTTTTCATAAGATTCATGGTAAGATTTTTTCGAAATTCCATGAATATTTTTCGAGAAATTGAGTGATTTCTCAAGGATTTGAAGATGATTCTGAAAAAATATTAAAATCCGAGGAAATTGCCAAAGATTCGTAGATTTTCCAAGAAATCTGGAGATTCTCAATATTCGTGAAATCTTCTAAAAATTCAAAGAAAGATTGACGAATTTGAAGTAAATCGTACGTCAGACTGGTAGAGTGAGACACCAATCGGAATTTGTATCTCGATAATTATCAGACTATATAATTATGCGAATTAAAATGACTATGATAATTGCTACAGCAATTGCAAAATCAGCAATAGCGTTCTCAATATCATTGTAATTTACATGGTTTCCTAGAATAATAATGTTGCTTGATTGTTTGCTATATCTTCATCATGTTGTAAGTACTTACATATATCATTCATACTTTTCGTCGTATATAAATAACTACTTCAAAATGATGTTCAGATATTTTTTGAACTTTATTTGCTTTATCGACAACATTTTCAGTTAGACAATCAATTTTGATTCATCGAACTTTAACTTCAGTCTTCCATAGGCCTTGACGCTCCCTGACCATGAAAGGTGAGCTGGACCGCCCGCTCCACCAGAAGTCGCCCCTCGCCGAGGTGCTCCTGCTGGTACCTCCCGGACCCCAGGGCGGACCGCCGGCCGCCGGGGGCTCCCATAGGCGCGCGGGCTCCACCGGCACCACGGGCGACGAATCCTGCTCCACCGACGAGGAGGACGTCGACATCGATGAGCCGGACATCACCATCAGGGAGCACGTGACCAGAAAGTTGTTCGACGGGGCGGACGGGTTCGGGTGCTATTCCGATATCGCTACTATCACAGATAAGGTGAGTGAAATAGTCGACGAATTCATCTTTCATCCTAAATGAATATATCTCTGTAGAAAGGACTCCCGTAAACCTAGCAGAACCAATTGAATATTTCGAATTCAAAATACTGGCATAATTTATAACTAATTCATTTTCACATTCGCAAAATTCTTACTCTTCATTTGATTGAAAAAACTAAGGGCTCCGCTAGTTTTATATCAACTTTGCAGAACCAGAACATAAGATGCTCTTTTCAAATTCGAATTATGTCATAATGTATCACTCTATCATAACTAATTCATTACCACAAACACGAAAATTTCATCAATTAATTGATGGAATGAATCGCGAATTCCCCTATCTTGATGTCAACTTAGCAGAACTTGATGTCAAATTACAAGTTTTTGGAAACTTCTTTCAGTGCATGATTTATTACTGATTACCAAATAATTACCACATTCGCGAATTTACTACTCGTCATTTGATGGAAAAGTCCAACGGCTCTTTATGTCAATCTAGCAGAATCAAAGAAAGGAGAACTCGCAATTCCTTCCTCAAAAAAAAAAGGAACAAGTTATAACGGTTCTGATGAGAACTCTTTATGGTGAGTCAACAATCTGAAAATTACACTTTAGTGACATACTGAACTGTGTGACACTGATAATAAACTGACAGTCGAAAATAAGGACGGACGATCAAATTGCAGAAGATCGTTAAATCCACTTATCTGATGCAAAAGGGCAATTAGTCGAATATCCCCAAAATGCTAACATATTGAAGACAATGATCTCAATAGAAAAAACAATGTATCATAAAGAGATACACAAACTATCTCTGGAATACCTGAATGTTCAACTATTTTGCTGTTTGAGGGTTCTGCTACAATTCAATTATTGTAGATTGTTTTTACCGTGAAATGACTAGTCATAAATTTGTGAATGTGGTAATAAATAATTGATAAATTATGTACCGGTAAGAATTTCCAAAAAACTTGTGATTCAAGTTTTGGTTTTGCTAGATTGACATCAAGATGAGGGAATTCGCGATTTCTTCCTTGAAATGAATGAAATAATTTTTTAATAGTTATGAATTAGTAATTGAGGAATGATAAATTATGGCATATTTCAAATTTAGAAAAAAAGCATGTTTCATGTAGTGGTCCTGCTAGTTTGATATAAATTCAGGAGAGTCGTTGGTTTTCTTCTTAAAATAGCTAAAGATTATCCGAGGGGTGCCTCACTAGGTTAACATGTCCTTGACATCATTTTGTCGTTATTTTGTTACAACGACCATGAATAATGGAGAATAAGTTCCTCAAATAAAGTCCTTCTGTAGATGAATTTGGCATCCTCGAAACTCAAATTTCAGGTTTTCAAATCTCTTGACGCAGATTATAATGTATTCCATTTTTCACCTAAAATACCTTGAAATCCTTTGAAGATAGGCATAGGAATATGTCATATCATCCACAGGGTAATCACGTCTTCAATTCATATATAATACAGGGTGTTCCGTTTGAAGAAATCGACTTTTTCGAGTCCATTTGTACCGGGGTTTGACACACCTTTTTCACATCCTGTATAATATTAATTTATTATCCGTCTGAATTTATTACATGACCAATGTTTTAGGAAGTCGCTGTAAAAATTACAGCTTGCTGACCGTACTGGCCAGGAAAATATAGCAATAACGCTGTTTTTGCCGTCTAAAATAAAAAAATAATCTATATGTCAACAACTGTGAGAGACAACTATAGCATATGCCATAGCAAATATGCTCATAATCTTCTGTAGAATCCGAGGCAGAAACCGAAAATCCCATAATATATGGTGTGATCTGGAATTTCAAAGTTGCTTTTAGTAACACTGAATCTGCCAACAGTGTAGATGTGAAAATATTTTCGAACGCTAGATCCCAGCATCCCATACCGTACCCAAAATATGGCGAAAAAAAGTTGAATATTACTGGAAATACTTGGTTTGGAGATTATCATTCGAGAAAAAAATCATGTGTATTTTGTTTCATAAAATAAAAGAGGCAGTTAAAATTCGGGAATTTATTGAAATTGTTGGTCATGTCGGAATTGTCAGTCGATAAGTCCATATAGAATGTTTCTACAATCTCGCAAAAATTTTATACTTTTAATGCTACATATATTTCGAACTGGAAGGGAAGTATAATGATGTAGAATAGATTCTACACACATCATCGCTTGTGTGTAGGATATGCGATGGTGTAGCAAAATGAAGTATTTCATCATTCGATAGTACTAACCCAAACCAGCTTCCTGGCACAAACCGTGTTTCTCAATTTCGCAATTTTGATATCACTACAAAACAAACGTAGCTAATCAAAATTCATGAGAAAGTTCCTCATTTATCACGATATACGTATCTATCATAAATGTATATATGAGTATATGAAGATAAATATCAACCTCTTAATCAACAGTTTTTAATAAATAATTTCAATTTTCACCTTTTTAGTGGACCGATAATTATTCTCCAATCATTTCTTTATCACTGATTTTCAAATTCACTCTTCATGTAAAACATTTGAAGTTCGAAAATATATCGGTATTGACATTCTTTGACCGTGTATGACTGTTGCCAAGTCTATCCACCACGGCTTCGGAATCTTTCTCAACACGATAATCCAATGTTTTTTTACGTTCGTTCCAGGTCGGACATCTGCGTGTGAGACATTTGGACAGCACCGACAGTTCCGTGTACAGCGACAAAGGTCCTGATGCCTTCGACCTCAAAGATAAAGGCAGCACAGAGATGGGAGATCAGGCGTTCCTCCGGCTGCAGAACGAGCTGAAAGACGCCAACCAGGAGCTCAAACAGCGCGATCTGGAGTTGGGCAGGCTCAGCAGGATGCGACAGGACGTCGAGTCGGAGTTGGAGGATTTGACAGCTAGTTTGTTTCAGGTCGGTGTTCCGAATTTTCAAAATAAAGTACGAAACACTGGTGTGTTAGGAATGAAATCAGTAGTTATCAAATAAACGTTCATTACGTATTTCCCTTATGCAGATGTTTGCTAACAAAACTCGGCTATGCCGATTTTGTCTTTTGACGTAGGTACTGGATTTTCATTATTTATCAAAAATTTGTTAATTTTGTTCTGATTGCGACGACAAATTTACGAAATCTAATTGTGAGAATTCACCTGCAGTAAACTACAAATCTTTCAACTAGTTATACAAACAGTTGAGTGTAGCAATAAGAATAGTATAATTTCATCTCATGGACAATGCAAGAACAATAAAAATTTCCGACATCACTGGCCATTCGACATTAAACTTTTGACAGACAAATACGATAGCACTCTCCGTCGTTGCCACATTTATATCAGCAAATTTCACTAGAATCTATTGAATTTGTGCAAAAATTCGAACACCATAATTTATGTTCAACTGCTGAAATTATAGGCTGATTTCCCCACATGAACAGCTTGTAGTCTTTCGACAACTGTTTATGATGATTGCATATTTTTGCATCACATGCTATCAAGTGACTAGATTCCTATTTGGGCTTGTAAATCTGCAGCCGCAATCAGTTACAGTAACCGTTGTGATATTCGCATGTTTCAAACTTTCATCAGACCACTATAAAGGCGACTGTGAATTTATGATGTGATTTGTATCGCGCTTTTTTTGGTTGCCTAGGCGGGTACCGACATACTTTAAGTGAATGATAATGTATAGGTGACAAATTTCAACAATCCAAATACACTTGTGGACAAAAACCGAATGAACAATTTATATTGATAAGTCTTCAACAACTTTAAATTTTGAATAGATTCTCATATTTTCCTCGATTTGTGAACGTTTTTAGCTTGATTATTATTCAGATTATTGGTTTCATGTAATACAGGTTGATTTAGTTACTTTTTTTGGATATTCATACTTAGCATTGATATATTAGAATAGAATATATAGAATCATGAACAAATATTATTTTTTCTACAAATTTACCCCATCTTAATCAGAAATAATAATGGATAATGTAGACAATCAATCAAAATTTTTTCAATATGTGTATTATTGACTCGTCATAATATCTCTACTGTGAAGAAATACCCGAAATATCACAATATCAACATATTACAATAGCAAAAACGGTTAGAGTGGCCTCAACGTTGCCCTGATCAAGACCTCATTCATTAGAAGTAGGACATGTTTAGTTGGCGCAACCGATAACCAGAAATCATTTGACACTGCTTGAAAAGTAGAAAAAATAACTGAGATTGGAATCGCCTTTGTAATTTGCTTTGTTTGCTTAAAATATTTGTATCTTCCTATAGAATGAATGCATCGATACGAATAAATGAGATGTTGAGAAACGATAAGTCTTTAAAACACATGAAGACGCATCTTCGTGACATTGATTGATTAGCAGGATTAGCAGCAGCAGAATGCAACCTTCGGTTTTATTATTGATCAAGCAGATAAAAATGCTTATAATTTTTATTTTGAATTGAAATTATTTATTCGATTTTTCACAAGTTGACCTCTGAAGGAATTTGGAAAGTTTTCAGAATTTAATTTTGGAAAATATCACTAATTGAGCTTTTTGTAATCAAGTTGTTCATTATCTAGGATTGGTTCTGAATCCCTAGTTACATAATTATCATTCTTTTCGAATTGTACTCGGAATTTTATACGCATTCCACTTTTTGTTCAGCAATGACG
Organism: Gastrophysa polygoni; assembly: GCA_963576655.1. Taxonomy (NCBI): domain Eukaryota; kingdom Metazoa; phylum Arthropoda; class Insecta; order Coleoptera; family Chrysomelidae; genus Gastrophysa; species Gastrophysa polygoni. Next base: position 11,613,135 of record OY755084.1, read on the forward strand.
ATACACTTCAATTAAAGTAATACCATTGTTGGCTGCCTCACTAATTGCCAAACCATTATCCATGACATATTTTCATGTAAATTAAAAATTGAACAATCGATTAGTAAGTCACGCCTTTGTTTCCTCTTTCATTAAAAAATGAGTGAAATTGGATTTTTTTGAACTAATTTGCATTCACTATCTATTTCACGCGAGATAATCTGCTCAGAAATTCAAGTTTCTCACAGCGATGCCAGTTCTGCAACTCAAAAAGTGATACAGAATAATGAACTAAGTTTTTCGAAATAGCACATACTAGTTTACTGAATTTCTTGAATTTAGGATAGATGGGGAAAGGTTATTTGCCTTTACCTTTGAAAGACCTATATTAGTAAAAAAAATACAGAGGTCTAAGAAAAGTTCGACGTAATAAATCCGTTATGGTTTCTTCTGTTTCTGACAATATTGCCTATTATTGACATATGATATGAATAGCTAACTGCTCAGTGCACAATCATAAGCACAAAACTTTGATCAGTTGATGAATAATAATGTGGACATGTTCATCATTTGATATTACTCAATCAAACTAGCACACCGACAATATCCAGACGTTGCTCTGTTGTTTTCACGAACAAGTTTGGATCATTGTGAATTTCATGTCATGTGTCTCTACTAAATTCAATTCATTGATAGTCATTGGATACTGTGGTATCAATTGGGAACTCATGCATGATTTTTGTTTGGGTAGTTTGACAGCGTTGACAAAATTATTATCATTGGGATCTGAGAAAGGACGTGCCAGATAGTTCCACCAATTTTAGTCTAATTGTTTTTTTGAATGGTGTTCTAAATTGAGTTCGAAATTAAAGTATGTGAGTTTTCAGAACGAATGATGCCGTTAAATGACATTTTGATATGAAATTATCATTACAAAGCTGTTTTCAGTTATAAATTCGATTGTCGATTCTGTTAAAACTAAATGGAAATGTGAAAACTTACGAAATTCACGTTGGGAGTACCAGCGTAATAAACAGGGAGGGAAACTAATAGATCTAGTGAAAAAGTAGTGGTACAGCAACTCTGTTTCAACAGTAGCTCTACGTTGGAGCGAAGGAAACGATATTCAATCTGTTGGGCTCAGCTAGCAATTAAGTGCACCTGCAGAGATGGTATTTCATGAATATTCTCCTCTCGGATATAACTCTTGTGAATGTTACAGTCAGTATATTTCTAGGCTGGTAAATTCCTTTCATACTGGGTCGTTCACATCATCAATAATGAAAGTTCTATTTGGAATGGTGCTCATCATGGACGGAAGATTATTTTTTCATATAATATGAAATTATCAAGAAAAAACATTTCCAAGCAATGTCTACAAAATATTCATAATTTTTAATAGTACAGCACGCAATCACTATACAAGTTGATTCATCGTGAAAAATTGTGGGTGTATATATATGTATATTTGTCCTAGTGACCCGTAGTACTCGAGATATATATATATAGTTTCCAGAAATTGATGAAAATTACAGAAAGAAAGAAATGACACTGAAAACGAACTGACAAATTTGTCTCTGAAACAAGTCTGCACGGACAGAAATGACACTGAAATCAAGACATCCATGACACGTGTCTACCTAAAATGAAATCGTAGTTACTTTGCCAATATCCCGGTATTTTATTATCTGGAAATTTTTCTAGTGCTGAGCGGGAAAGCAATCTACTCCATCTAACTTATTCTTGATGAAAGTGAATTGCAGATACAATATTTCACTTTGGAACATCATCTATAATGTGGTCATCGAAGCGCACAAACACTTTGCTGATTGAATAGCGGACTTTCTAGAGTGATTACATTCAATTACTGTTATAGATAGTTGAAACCTTACCTACCTCATAAATAACACCACTTCATATCAATCAGATTCAGTGTACTGGCATTTACCATGAATAATGTGGTTGTGATGATTACAGATTGTATTTAATCAATAATTGCTGAATCAATGAGCATGTTTGTCACATCTGTAAATTTTCAGTGTTATTGTTTGTGAATTTCTTTATTGAATTTGTTCATCTATATATTCTCAGTATTTCTTATATCGTAGTTCTATTACATATCATCATATGTAATAAGACTAATGATACTCTGTTGCCGAAAAATATTGAACAATTGTATCTGAAATGTATTGGAGAAAAAAAAAATAATAATATGAAATCTAATTTTTAACGCACATTATTGTTATTGATATCCATTTTTCATTCATTTCAGAAAATAATCATCAACCGTTGATGAGAAAATTGTTTGATATATTTTTGTCCACTTTTCCCGTGTATGCCACTGTGTCAGTACCTTTGCTAGTATTTTCGATAACAACCACTAGTTGGTTTTATATCCTTTGTGTTTTTATCGCACTCTCAGTTTATTATCATTGTCGCTTTAATAGTGCAAAGCGAGCGAATGGAATAATTGATCAGTATCAACCACGTATTCGAAAATGACACATCAAACAAAAAGGCTCAAAAAAGGGCTGAGTTTCAGTTTGCAGGAACTCCAATTAGAACTCGAAAAATATACAGCAGATCATGAATATGTGAGTAGTATTTTTCTATATGAAACAAACATGAAAAGATTACATCAAAATGAGGTGAAATGAAATGTTCAGTTCCTTAATAATTAATAGTCTATTGGGTATTAATGGATTATATTCGATCAATCAAACTTGTTCCAATTTGAAATCATTTCCTTTTGTAAAGAATTTTTTTTCAAGAATAATAATATCGAAACATCGAAACTATGTTGATAGGTACGTTTTCTCGGAATAGTTGTCTTTTTTTAAAAAGTACCATTTGATATAGAAATACGTCTTTTTTTTCCTAAACTGTAAATTTTTTGGCGTATTGTACATATTTTGAAATTGAAGTTGAGAAGCACAAAAAATTTGAAACTAATGTCGCATAATTATGTAGTGATTCAAAATTAATTTGATTATTCTGAAATTGGGTACAAGTGAAGTTTACTAAGTGATCACGGAATATAAAATGAGTCGTGTTGTTGAATTTTTGAGAATATCAGTCACTAGATAAACATATGCGACATTATTTTCAAATTTCACGTGTTGATGATGAATATTTCTTATGAATGTACATGTGGAGACAATCTTTGATTCATTCTAAAATCAGAATTCCGATATTATTCTCCTTGAAAAAATATTCTATAAACTAGAGATATTTCAAATTGAGACATATTTTGTACACTTTCGTTTATCACTTTGTGGTATTTCAGTTATAAGTAAATCGAATATAATTCATTGATACCAAATAATTGAATAATAATTGAGGAACTGAAACGAAATTGAAATAGATCGTGTTATCTGGAAGTTAAGAAGTTTCCAATTGGAGTGTAAAATTATGCATCTTCACGTTTTGAATTGTTGAGCAATTTATCCAGGTGGGTAAATAAATGAAACTAAATGTGATTATTGAATAAGATCATGGGTCACATTGAGTAAAAAAACGTTCGTGAAGATTTGATAATATTTATTCCACCTGATAAGCCCCAAAAAAAAATAATAATTGAACAATAATTAGGTGTGAGTCATCCTCCAAAACTGACATATTTTATGGTGAAGATTAAGCTGTTCTGTTCGTTTTTTAGTATAAATTGAATACTGATCTATTTGAGAAAACACATTTTGTGAAGAAGATTAGGCCATTCCTGCATTTTTTTAGCATATCATTACACTGATCTGTTATGTAAATTGCTGTGCATTGTTTTGATATTTAGAAAATGTTTCTTCACGGCCAATTTTCATTCTCTGGTAATGATGTTCCCACGAAATCTCGAACGAAACTAAAAGTTTCTGGAATGTTATTCTCATCATTCAAACCACCGGTAATAAATAATGATATGTTAGGACATGACGTTGCAAAAAGTATTGAAAGATTTTGTCTTGTTTTGTTTTGTTTTGTCTGACCGAAAGCAAGATGAGGATAAGTGTTTCCGAGGACTTGGCGTTGTCAGCGTTGCAAATTTTCTTCATCATGAATTGTCTGCCATTCTATTAGAAAAAAATTCAAAAGGCCTGCCTTCTAATTTTGAACGGTGCTAAGTGGCTAGACTACATCGATCGCCCTGTTGTAGATCTCTTCGCGAAATTTCCTGACATCCGAAACTGAAAGCTAGAAAATTCCAGAAGCAGTCTCGATTGATTATCCTAGAATTGATTTGGGAATTGAAGAGAATATTCTAGGAGAATGAATGTTCTATACAAGGATATTTTCTTGTTATGGTGAACGGATAGTCAGTGAAGAAGAGTTGATTCGCGAAGCAAATAACCGTGATGAATTAGAAATGTTGATAAATTAGGGAGAAGTTAAAACTAAATTTATGATAAAATCGAAGGAATAATCACTTCAATTGATAATTGACTTCATCAATAATGAATCTATCTCATCACTATCAATCAATATATACTTCATTGTATTCCAGAAAAAATCATGATCACAAAGCAATAGAATTAAAGGATAACATTATAATAAAATCTGTATAGACATATTAGGTGGAAAAGAAAAAGAACTAAACGAGTAAAGATAATGTATTAGAAAAACTTTTAGTATAATATAAAAAACTTATCCAAACTATAATAGGTTCTTTCCATTAGTGTAGATTTTAGCGCTCTCCTTGATTTATTGAGTGGTTAAATCATTGGTAAGATGATTGTAGATGTAGCAACCATTGTAAATAAATGAGTTTTTAATGCGACTTGAGGAGGGTAGCAGTTCCAGTCGCGTTTTCATATGATTGTGCCGGAGTTATTAAATAGTAGATCTTCGAGAAGACAATTTGAATTTTTATCCTGTCCTCGGACTGGTATAATAATTTCTCTAACGGAAAATTGCTAGCATAACAGTCATATTTTTGAGAAAAGAATCAAACCATCTCGATCTCGTCTGATTGTGAAAGTGGAAACACGGTCTCAAGTGGAAATTTTCATGAATTCTATGAATGCATGTGGATTCAACTTCCGTAAAACCTTCGATTTCGCTCGGAATCTAATATATCATACATTATTCGAAAGTTATTGAGAAGTTATAAATGTGAGCTATAGAATCATCTCTATAACTTATTCGGCTGAAAAGTAATGAAATGGTTGTGCCAGCTTAACTTAAGCTAGCAAAACACTTTTTTTCGCGCACCGTTGGAGTTATAAAATTAATTTTTGTGTTGAAAAATAGTTAACAAATGGTTATTGAATACTAGATGACTTTCTTTTTTTTGTGCCAAAACGTCTGTGTCAGTTTTACGGACATGTTTATTGGAGTTACACCAGTTTGTTACCCTAGTTAAATATTCGTAATACTATGAAACATGAATAATCACTATGCAATCTCTTGTAATCACTGGAATAGTAGTAGTAGTACTTTATTAAAAAAATAGGTTCAATATAATTTCTTAATTTTCTTCATAAATTTTTTCATGATACCTGAATCCAGATTTTTTCTTACAGGAAGCACACAATATGGTGCGAGAGGCAAACGAAAAGCAGGCAGCTGCAGAGAAGGCTCTGAGAGAGAGCCAAATGAAGGTCGATGTTTTGACGGCCGAAGTGTCAGCTCTAAAAACTCTGGTTCTCACGTCGACTCCAAGTTCTCCCAATCCGCATCTGCATCCACAAATTGGTGCTTTCAAAGATGAACCAGGTAAGCCACTTGTGAACCGTGGATTTTCTCACGATCGAGGAAAAATATCTATTTTTAGCACTACTGCAAAAAGATGCTTGCTTTTCACACTATTGATTGATAAATATATTTATGATCAGTAACCAATAGAAAATTGCTTTCATAACTTATATACTTAGTTATTGGCTATGTAGCGAATATAATACGCGTTATATAGTCAATGATATAGTTAAACGTGGACTCCAGCTCTTGACAGTGGCCATTTCTAGAATTTTCCAGTCGACAGTTCGATATCTGGATATTTTGAAAATACACCAAATTAATTGGATTGTAGAATATTAAGAAAAGAAGAGGCAGGTGAACATAGTTTTGGCTGAAGAGCTATCTTAGTTAGTATATGAATCTTCAATAAAAATACAAAATTATTCCGCTACTTGTTACAAAGATCACTGTTTAAAGATGGTTTTCAGCCAAGTCAAGTGTACTTCTACTTTTTGGTATTGCATGTAATTCTATGATGGCTTTCTTGATTTTTTGAAATATATTATGGTTTCCATTGGAAAAGTTTTTTAACGATCTACAAACCAGATGGAGTTCTGTGTGCTAAATTTGCAAAATGCGCGGTTTCAGTTGACCCTGGCAAAGAAATTGATTTTCAATGAATTTTACTAAAATAGAATCGACATTGGCGCAGTTGAAGATTTATATTTTGAAGGCATACCTATATTTTGGTGGAGTATAATAAAACTTGGCATTCCTATATTTATTTTTGAGATAAATAATATCGAAGGTCAAGGTAATGTATAACGTCATCAGATGGTCCAATTAAAAACTTATCTCATTGGTTTTCACAAAATTAATTCCTATAACGAGTCTCACATAAAGAAGCTAATATTGCTGTAATGAATCGTGAATTATAGTGGATACTCGTAAGTCATTGAATTCTCAAGTTCACTATTTTTCTCATGCTATGTAAGCCTAATAATATTAGCATTTTCTTTAGTGTTGGAAATAATAGTATTCATATTCTTCAATAAGAGTAATTAGTGAAATTATTTCGTTAAATTTCTGACTTATATGCTGTCAAGATGTTTCTATACTCTGGGTTCGTTATAATCGTTTTCATTTATTCAATTGAAGGCCAGAAGACCTAAACATTTTTAACTTGGACTGAGACACTTTTTCACAAAAAAAAAAATAAATTCGTCATTGTATTTTCCAAGGCTTTCTTGATACTAGAGTTACAATACTCAACTTTGTTTACATGATATGATCGAATCTTGAATTCCGATGAAAATTGGAAATTGAAGAGTGGTTTTGGAAGAACACCAAATTTTTTTTAACAAACTAAATTTTGACAGTTCAATCAAATTTGATAAGCTGAAAGTTGATTCTTCGCCAAACAAAACATATTTCCGATTTTTTCTAATAATTCAAAAATTGAAAATGACAAAACAAATTTTCTTTCAGATAATTGTTCACCATGAGAATGCGCAACTTTCCCATTGTTGTGACCTACTTCGTAACTCACTAATGGTGTTTTGTTTCGCCAAAAATACTAACGGCATTTGCCGCTTTAATGGCATTCAAATTATGAAACTCCCCAGAAGATGGCGGTATTTTTGCAGATTCCTGTACTCATAATTGATGTTTCGAGATTGTAATTATGTAGTCTGCTCATTAATTGATGAGTAACATTACCTCCCCTGAATCAACATTTTCATCACACTGTTTGTGCAATTCACAATAATACTGATTTTCATCATACGTCATTTTTGTGTTGTCATCTACTGTCAACAACTAACATATGAGTGATTTTCCTCTATAACGAATAAAATGCTATCATCAAGTTAGCTGTTCGTTAATGTTATGGTTGAAGATATTAGATAGGCAAATAGACGGAGTAGCTGCACCAGTGTTTCTTATATTGTTTTCAATGATTATTTGTGTACACTCACTGTCTTCATTATTGTCACTGTTGTCAGTTTCAATAGCGAGAAATAATCATCACGACTGGAATTTTCCAAATTAATAATTCAATGATTCATTGATGGATAGATAAATAGATGAGAGATAGATAGAGTAAGAAAATAATGTACATATTTGGTACTAAGTTATTAGGTATCCGATAAAATAAACAAAATACAGATCCTCAGAACTTACATTCTGAGGTCGGTTTTTGTGTGGGGAATTGACGTACGTTCAAATCTATAAATTTCTGATACCATAAGAGAAATTGATTATGAAAAGTCTTGTTTCGATGGTAGAGAATGGGAATTTACCGGACACAAAATAATAAATATATCCGTTTAAACATTGATACAACTGACCTAACAATCCGTCTACCAGACAAATTGCTGCTATGAAAAAATGGTATCGCCCATTTCCTGTGCTCGGCATATGCAAAGGTTATAGTTCACCTATCAAAATTGAGATCAAGGAATATCTCGGCGACTATACCGGTAATTTTGTCAACATTTGTCTGCAGGAGCGGCCTATTTTTCGAAGAAACATCGCCGTTCTCCTTCCCACTTCAACCTCAAGTACGGCAGAGAAGTTTCCCCGCCAGATTCCCCAGTCAAAGAAATAGTACACATTGCCAGCGAAATCGAGAACAAGGAGGGATTGGAGGTAAAGAAAATGTAATTAATTGTGGAAGACATTTAATGGTTCTATGGTAAACTTATGCACGACTGCACATAATTTGAGATTTAACATGATAACCTTAATTTTCTCATAATTTCACAATTAAAGGATTGAAGTACTTTCGTCTTTACTTCATACATGTGAATCTATTCAGATTGCCAATCTTGATTATTTTTCTCATACTTTGTGTCGAATTCGCGCATTTTTGAGTTGTGACGTTATTCTTGCCAAGATGCGATATACTTCTTTAATAATATTTATAATTATATCACGTTCAGGTCGACCCGGTGATCCACAAAGAGTTCCTGACGTGGCGGCAGAAGCCGATCCTGGAGAAGAGCGACCCTTTCGTGCGACGAATCTACGACGAAGACATCGATTTGTGTTTGCGTTTCAACAACGACGAATTGTCGAAAAAGGTCGGAGGAGCCGTGGAATCGGGCACTATCTTGGTGGAAGCTGTCAGCGACAAAACCAAGGCGATGTTCCCCAAGTGAGTGAAAAACGAGACGAAAAAATAAATTCATCTAACATCTTCCGATTATAAAGCCGTAACTATGATAATTTCGAACAAGTTATATCGTTTCATATCAAATTCCATAAAACGCTACCTAGTGAGTGCTTATTTGTACCTTACTATTTTTGTATCATCAATAATCCAAGTATGATCATTTCTAGTATATATATCATCGAAGTGGTAATCATTGTTACTTTACATATTTTCACAAATATTAATGACCTTAGGAGGCACCAAAGACGAAGTACTAACAGCATCATGTGACACTATTTGCTATTCTCATTTGACCTTTCCATATGAAATAAGGTGAATCCACCTTCCTCAAGGATGTTATTAAAGAAGGTGAATTCAACTTCAGCATGTTTTTCTTTCATTTCTACTCAAAAAAATCCGAAAAAAGAAGGGGAATTTTCACTTTTCTTAGATTTTCTCGAGAAATAGAGATTTCCACCTTCTTTTGCGAGATTCGGGTTCCTTTGGTCAAAAATAATTATCGCAAAATTACCTGCTTTTTATCATTGTCTTGAACATCTTGTGAAATAACCACGTTTCTTGGATAAAATTTAATATCTCACTTCAGGAAATAAGTATACTCGGTCAAATAACTATCTTCGAATGTAATGACATAAATAGCTGTTTTAATTTAAGAATATACAAATATTTGGAAGTAACAATGATTTTCAAAGAAATAAATGAATTGAATAATTCAAATTACAATTTACTATTTAAATAATTGTACAAGTACAATTTGAACATGTTTCACAATTTGGCAACCTTGTAGGTGAAGAAAAATTGCAACAATTTATTCTTTTATTGATTTCTACGAAGTTTTCCAAACAAATAATTCACCGGATATCAAAACGGTATGAAACAACTTTGCCATTGATTAAGCAACCCTGTATCTTCTACAGTTTCCGAATCCCAGTGATGAGGCCTCACTTTCTACCATACTTATCAACATATTGAGATTAGGAATATTTATTTAATTTTATTTTTCAGAAAATGCGCACTTATGGAAGTACCAAGGTTATGTTTTTATAGAATGAATATTGGTGAAACCGACTGGTATAGCATATCGCAAATATGTCGAAATAGGGTAAGCACATTGAAGTGACGAGATAAAAAAAATTACTGTGTATACATCCATTATACTAATGAATATTTATTGTTGTTATAGATCATCGCTGTCTGTGATTTCTTAAATTATCTCAAATACATCGAACGAGGCTTGGTAAAAAGCTCCGGTAAGTTTCCATTCTTATTTTCATTATTTTCGATATACAACTTTTATTTTCTTCACATTGGTACAACTGAACTCACAGCTAAATGTCAGATACATGCCATGATAATGTTCTCTCTCTCTTGATACACGAATCATACTCTTTAGACACCACATACAAAGGTTTTTTGAGATTTTCTCTCCTCGTTTCTAAAAAAAAAGTAGAATTATTTCAATTTATTTGTACTAAGGACAGATTTGTGATCTGCCCCAAAACGTCACTGCGATTGAAATTGAACCTTTAGATACCTGAAAGGGGAATTCTCTATTTGTCAGTGACACCTTGTCTTCTGAAAAATTTGAAAATACAAATATATTTTCAATAAAAATAAAACTTCTACTTATCTGAGTGGACGTTTCAGTGCTCTCGTTTTCAACACAATTAGAACACTTTAACTTCGCAAAATTGTTTCAATGTTGAGCTGAAAAGTGAAAATTTGGCAGACGGAGGAATTCTGGTTGCACGGTGTTTTTTATCAATTCTGGTTGCACGGTGTTTTTTATCAATTCTGGTTGCACGGTGTTTTTTATCAATTCTGGTTGCACGGTGTTTTTTATCAATTGATATTGAATTTGCCATTTTGCCATTACAGACAGTTTTTACCAATTACGAAATTGAGCAATTTAATTTCATATGCACAATGAGTAATGAATTTTTCACAAGTATTTAAACTACTTTTCTTACTGAAAGAGCTGTGTTCGTCACTACACCCTTTTTTTCAGAGATTTAATCAAATCATGAGTGTTGCCAAACATCTCCAATATTTCAGTCAATAAACCCAACCCTAATTCAGTGAAAACTGATACAAAATAGAGTAAAATATTAGATATATTACTCAGACTCAGTTTTAGACACAATGTCCATTGCTCATTTTCTTTGAACAATTTTTGCTTTGCTCATCGTACAAACTGGTGCGCCAAAAGTGTCCTAAAAAACTTGTATAATATAATATAATATACCAGTTTTTCCTAATGTGAATGATGAAGATGTATATAGTGACTTTTGGCGCTTTTCATTTAGTTATTTCTCAAGATTCATTTCGTTTTTCTCAATTCTCTATATTTAGATTATATCAGTGTACAAAGAGATGTTCTCATGAGGATAACTCAATGAATAAAGTATGTTTTCCTAAGTATCACCCTAGACATTGTCTTGACTGATTTTCTTCACCTCAGTTATTATGTCAAAGTGACTGATTGTCATATTTTTATAGACACATAAATTTTTCAGTATTTTATTATTTATCATTCAATTTTTTTATAAATCAAATTCACTTCATGATCGCACTTTCTTCAACGATGACTAATTGATTGAGACATGGAATTTGTGTTTTGTTTATATCATCGGTTGAATGTCTCTTATGTCTTCTGACAACACCAGAATATTGCCCAGCCCGGCCGCAACTTTCTAATACAGTATAAAATGATCAACTTTACGTGCTTGATATACAAAAAGTATTTTGTGATTTTTTCTGAAATGCATGGACCATCCAGTGGATCACGATGAGGGAGCACTAGGTTCTTGTTGCTGGAAGTCTATCTGTTCCTAATTTTTTTTTTTTTCAGCACATGACGTTTACTGGGAGATTGTGAGATTGCGTAAAAACATGGCGCTCGCAAGACTCGGTCTTGCTCTCTCATAAACCTAACTTGACTCATTTTATGTACTCATTTTTTAAGTGCCAAAACTGAATCTCTTTGAATTAGGATCTGATGATACGAAAAACCAAAGACTAAGTTTTAAGTTGTGAATTTTATATTTTATTGAATGATATATTTACATGGTGTTTTTTATTATATGTCAATAGCTGCATTGTCATTTTCACATTCATTATATCAAATTCTTGTATATACCTAGCCTGTAAAATATTGAGAAATTGAAAGAAATATCAACTCATTTTTTTGAATACACCATCGAAAACTTGTTTGTATTTTCATATATTTATGTTTTTGATTTTCTGTCAGATCAAATAAATATAGATCAATTAATTTGACAATTAATTTGTTTTAATAATCTCAGGAAATATAAGAGGTATGAATGGAATTGACTTCTTATCCATGTTGAGGCACACAAAACGAACTGTATACCAATATTTCTTTCCTGGAGGAGAAATGAAAAAAAAATTACAAGAATCTGAGTGCCTGAACAAGGAAGCAGTAGGTATATGATTCGTGATTTATTTCCTTGATTCGAGATCATTCGCCGAATGACATAAAATATATTGAATATATTTCATAATATATTGAAAAATAAATAATCCAGTATTAGATCGATCCTTGAAACGTTTATTTTAGTAAATATTCACATCCGCGATACGGGTTTCAACCCGATAATGCTGAAACACTTCTCCAAAATCATAGCCGTAGCTTCGGCCAGCAAAATTCTACCGTGATTCACCTTGACTACAATCCCCGATGAATCCCGCTCAATACAATAACAACAGTCATAAAACTCTGTGAAAGTAGTAGCTACTTCGTACATATACTCGCAAACGTGATGCAAACACAAATCCTTCGTCATCTTCAACAAAACGTCAGGGAATCTTGCCAAAGATTTCGCTAACTTCCATTCTTTCTCATGGTCCAATGATATATTACAACTTTTAGCCAACTCTCTGATCTTTTCCGCTGAGAATTCCGCGTTCCTAGCAATAGATCTGATCCTAGTGAAAGCGTAAAGTAGATAAACAGCAGTGTTGCCTTTGTCCTCGAGCATTTTGTCGAATGAGAAGACGTACTCGTGGTTCCTGTTGTGCGACAAGTCGGAGTACTTTATGCAGCCGTACGCCACTGCTTCCTGGGCTAGTTTCAGTTCCTCCGTGGTCAGGACCTGAAAACCAGCTTGGGATCAGTGGAAATCAATTGGCATGCTACCGAATCTGTTTGTATCATGGCAACCCTGCATCTGTTGGAGCACAATTGCGCACTTTGAAAAATCGCCTCGTTATATACCGGGTATAGCCACTTGGTTGTAACGGGCTTGTACTGACACACCCTGGCCAATTTAAACCAAATTTGCCATACTGATGCAGCTGAGATACGTTCAAAAAATACGAATCTAGAAATCGCACGTAACAGTGAGGAAAACTTTAATCGTCGAAAAACGATTTTCCCACTGAAAGCAATGCCAAAAATTGTGCGCGTGAAAAAATAAGTATGTTTTTCTTGCTCTGCTCAGTCAATGCAAGCAGCAAATCGACTTGCATACCTAGTTATACGTTGCCTTGTATGTTTTTTTAGAATCGTGTTAAAAGTTTATACTATTTAAAATATTTTTTTACAGTGCCAAATTTTATTTTTGCGCCGTCCATGAATCCCGCCACAGCAACGATAGTATTGATATTCGTAGGGTATAATTTATCAGATGATTAAATATTCAATTTGTTTGTTTCCATGGCAACTTATGCCTTAGCTGATGAGATTAGGGGAGGCTTTATGCAACCTACCCATAGTGTTGTAGGACAGTCCAGGAAACCTTTAAATACTGCTCCATCAAACTGAATAGACTGGTGTATTGTTGTGATACTCATCGCAATATTCATCTGGAGTAAAAACTATTACTTTGAAACTATGATGAGGATGAGAGTTGAGTTCTTATTGTGGTAAAACATGGTGAACGAAAACAATAGGGTTGTCAGATAATCACCTTCTGTACCACAGCAGAGGTGTGAAATTTTTCTAGTAATTTTTTTTCGTCGCCTACCTATCTCGCCAGATGTCGTGACCTTTTTAGTGATTCTGTATCAGATATTAATATTCGCCACGCATAGAAGAGAAGTATAATAATTATATCAACTTTGTCAAGATCATACTTTAGAGATTTTTGAAAAGAAATCAGAGAATTTTCTACCCTTGTTCGTGTACGTAAAGAATTGAATTCTTAGGTCTATATTCTGTCGTTCATTAGCGGAATCGCAGAAATTACCGTGCGTGAACGGATGTTTGGTGTGAAAAATATATAACGAATATTTTGCAATTTCGCCTACCTTGGGTTTTTTCGAGGCGGTATGCAAGGATAAGGCCACAAGATGTGAAGACAGATGCGTGAACACTAATTATTAAAAAATTTCAATTGACAAAAAGGGTCGAAGCTATAATCAAAGAGCTCGAGCTATAATCGAAATTTGAGCTATAATCAGAAGAATCCATTATATAATGCTATGTATTATATCTGTTTGCACATTCGGTAACGTTGACGTTTTCAATTGTAGAGTGATCTCGAACGAATCAGAATCCTTTGTCAACAATGGCAAACTTACTTTATCCCGTTCTTTCTCCTTGAGTTTATCCAGCGCCCTCTTCAGGCCCTCGTCCAGTAAATCTAGCAGTCGTACCGTATCTCCAGACCTCGTCTTGAATTTCTTCTTGTCCTCGCCTAGTACTACGCCGAAGCCGACATGATCCACCCGAATTTTGTCCGTCAATATCCTGGTCGAGGTGAAGGATAAAACGGTCATATTTCAATAAACTAAACGACTCAATTGGAATATATTGCAAAATTATTCAATATATAATAATAGATTTTCTCTGAATGATCTCGGATATTTTGATTTCTGCAATCATTGGTGTACCTACCTATTCGTGTTATGTTGAAATTACAGAGATTCTCAGAGGCTTATTTACCTAAGAATGCAGATGAGAATTATTTAGTGAGTGGTCCCCACCAAATGAAATGTAAACAGAGTGAAATTAAAAAAATTGCATTACAATTATTAGGCAATGCACGCCCTTGATGGAAACATTGACTTTGCAGGTACTTCGGCGTAGACCGATTCGTGAGGTAGGTAACGCACCACTACGTATGTGTATATACGGACAATTCACACCAAATTCAATTCCACTTTCAGTTTTAGTCACGTGTCATAGAACAATTTAGGCGAACTGACGTATTCAGGAATAATCTGACGTATTCAGGAACACCTATTTTGATTTTGAAAATTTTGATCACTCTTGCAACATATAAGTTTGCAAAGAGACACACTGACAATGATTAACAATCACCAGCAGTCTATAAAATGTGGCAAGAGATTTCAAATGAAACCATACAGGTCAGCGCCCCGAGCAAACAGGATATTTACAATGCGCGAGTATCGCATATTATTAGAAATTTTTTTTTCAACAGCATGTACACGTGATAATTGTAGGATATTGAAAAAGTAATTGACTTTATTGATTGTTGTTACCGATTGCTTGATCACATTTCCCTTTATTCTGATACTCGGATCATGGATCACGTTGCTTATGATGCAGTTAGCAACAACCGAACCCCATGCTGAGGAAAGTGCATCAGTCTGTGTTTAAAAAGGAAAAGTGTTTTGCTGTTCAGTGGGGTTTCACTTTGAAAACATTTTACTCAGATTGTTCTGATGCTCTGTTGCCATAATAATGCACAATTTTTTTATTTGCATTCCTAGTTAAATCACCCGGTATAATCGAACTGTGAAAGAATAGATTCATCTATGACTTGATGAGCAAATGAATAAAAACAATGCTGCATAATCATTTCTAGACTCTCATTCCAAAAAATCTACCTTGCAGCTGGACTTGGTATGATTCAGATACATCTTGATTATTTTTAAATTATTAAAGAAAAAGTTTACTGTGTGATTACAAAATGGTTTCGCGATTTCTCTAAATATGCCCTCAAACATTTGAAAACAGAAAATAACTTCTTAGGCTGTTTGGTTGTCAAAATCAACTTTGATCTTTTCACGTGTTAATTCATTTTTGTTCTGAAGAATTGAAATTTTGAGTTTTATTTATTCAAATATAACGATAATAAGTCCTATTTCTGATAGTTACCGACCCTGCTCTCCTAGCGCACCCAAACAACGTGTTGAAATGGGTCGCCTGGCCTGCGTCCGTGACGTAGACGATCCAGTCGCACTTTTCTTCGCTCACACGATGCTTGATGGCGGCCATATCGGAGGTGTCGTAAGTGAAGCCGCCGTCCGATTTGATCACAGTGAGAGGGATGTTCTGGTCGCCCCACATCACTTTGCGACCGTCGTCCTCCTCGAGGTAGCCGCCGGCCTGCAGGTCCTTCACCAGGCTTTCCATCCGCGTCTGGTAGAAGGATTCGCCGCGTTCCACCAGTTTTATGTCTAATCTGAAATTGATAAATAGTCCGCCTTGTCAAATAAAATAAGCTTCATTCGTCAGGAGAAATGATTTAACCGACAAGGCGTTACATACATCGTTCTTCATTTCAGGTCGAAGTTAAATCATATGATTTTGAAATAAAATGAAAGATCCAAAAAATCGTATGTATACTTTTTTTTTCTAACTCGCTCACCATTGGGATCTCTTGAACTAGTAGAGATACAGGGTTAGTCAAATTAGAGATAAGTTTGTGGTTTTGACGATGATCATTGATATACACTCGGATATACATATGAATTTGCTGTCAATTATAACTGTATTTCATCAAGAGATAAGGATGTGTATACACAACCCAAATAATACACAATGAATATCACGAAAATATCGAATTTTATACATGCTGAATTATTTTCCAGATACAGTACCGACTTCAGTTTTTATAATGGCGGCCATATTAGGTTTTAGTGCAGAAAAAAAATTATGTATCTCCTAAAATCTGATTATTATATTACATACAAATGATGCCGAATTCTTTGTTTTATCTTCACTGTTACTTGAGATGAAATTGAATAAAATTTTCAAATTTTTCTGATATTTTGAATACATAATTATTTACTACACATTATTTTTTCCAATATTTTCAATGGCACTGAAATCCAATTTTGCCGCCATTGAAAAAACTGAAGGTGGGTACTGTTTCTGGACAATAGTTCAGCCTTCAGATATTCTGATATTTTCATGATAATCCTTTTGTATTTTTTTGAGTTGAGTTCCAAAATTCAACTCATTATCTGTTCAAGAACTGGTGTTTTAATTGAAAGAAGAAAAACTTCTTTTTGGATTTTTACACCATATTTTGAAAGCATTTTTTTTACCAAACTTTGTCATATATTGATGTTCAGCATCAAAACTCAAAACTTTTTCAAATTTGACCAATCCTAAATCTCTACTAGTTCACAAGGTCTCAAAGAGATGAAGAAAAAACAATATGAATATGATTATGTATGCACATATATAAGTGTGCCATTTCATCACCTATAAAGTTGAGTTCTTATAGAGGCATACAGAAAATGAATTACAGCCTATGGCTTGGGGCGTTTTTTGGAATAGAAAACAAAAATAATCTCATTTTCACAAGAACATAACACAGCACAACAGTGAAGTCAAACAAAATATTTGAACTTAACTGCTCTAAATGACATATTATTACTAATAAGTAACTTTTTACATTGAATTGTAATCATCATATTTCGAATTCAATCGAATTTCATAAAATGTTCAAATGATACAAACATAATTTCATGACGATGATTATAAATACTTGTGTAATAAATATGTACCTGTCATATATCTTCTGAAATTCTCGTCGAGAAACATCACATATCAACTCCCAAGCCTTTTTGTGAATAGGATCAAAAGACTGCAGCTTAACAACACTTGCATATGCCCTCTTCTTAAACTCCTCATCCTCATCAAACCTTGCCTTGGATTCTTTGTAAAACGCTTGCAAATCACTTATAGGTGGAGACTTGACATGGAAATCAGGGAACTTGTCTTGAAGGTGTGCTATCAACATGCCAAACTGAGTGCCCCAATCACCCACATGGTTTATTCTTGAAACATCATGCCCCAAAAACTCCAAAAGTCGGCAGACGCTATCACCAATGATCGTGGATCTCAAATGACCAACATGCATTTCTTTAGCGATATTTGGGGAAGAAAAGTCCACTAAAACTTTCAGTTTCCTTGGTACATGCGGTGGTTTCACACCATTCTCGAAAATAGTAGACAAATTCCTTGAAACAAACTCTTTGTTTAAGAAGATATTTATGAACCCAGGCCCAGCTATGTCTAATTTGTTGATGATATCATGCTGTTCTAGGTTTTCTATGATTTTTTGAGCTAGATCTCTGGGACTGACTTTGGTTCCTTTTTGTGAATAGATGTTGGACAGAGGCATGGCAGAGTTGCATTGGTAATCACCAAATTTGGGGTTGGATCCAGAGAGCGCAATAACCACTGGGGGGTCAGTGATGTCAGGAAAAGATTTGGATATAGCATTGCAAAACAGAGCTGCTAAAATGTCATTAATGCTCTGCATTCTAGTTTCATCTGGTGGAGACTGTTTGGTTGATTGTTCAGCTGCTGCCTGTACAACAAGAGATTTCATTGGGATATATCTACAAGTACACTACTAAGCTTTTAATTATATCATGATTACATTATCCTTAGGAAAAACTCATTAATATAAATTTGAAATTCATCAGTGATTTTTTTTGTATTTTTTTATGCACTTATATTCTTTTTGAAAGACTTAAATTTTTACAAAAATTTTTGAAAAATATAAAAATTTCAGTAGACTAATGTTATGGAAATACATTAATGTACTCCATGAACTCACCCTATACAGTATTAGCTACTTCTCTATGGTGATATTAGTGATTACCTTTTGTTAAATCATAATATAATCAAAATGTAATTATAATGAACATATATGAACCAGCCTTTCGAAAGATCTACAGATTATTTATTGTGGTATTGATCTAACATGAAAAAAATAATTACTATCTGCTGAATTACCATTTGAGATGGATATTGCAAAAACAAACTGGCATATGGTATTTTACCAGTGACATGATAAAAGCAATGAATATATTACACTGCCTTTTAAATTAGTTGAATCAAAAGGGAAACGATGACTTACCCTAGTTAATATGGCCAATCGATGTTTCAGTTTTATATTTTCAGCAATTAGTTTATTCAATGCTGGTGCTGAATCATCAGATGGTAGTGAATCATGATTATCAATACAGTTTCTCAACTTCACCAATGACTCTTTTATTGAGTTCACTTCTTCTTGCTAGAAAAACTTTTTTTTCTAAATCAACGGGTTTAAACAGCTGGCAAAGCATTGGATAGAAACGGTGCTGTGACTGCCAGGTTGAGGTGAAGCTTATTTTGTACAGGTAACTAAGATAATGGGAGGATACATACCAAAAGATCAGCTTCTTTATTATAATCAGAGATTTTGATACTCATTTTACCTAATTTCTAGTATTCTTACTGGGTTCTTGAGATAATCAGGTGGCTACTGCATTTCCTACTTAACCTCAGTTGTACAGCTGTCAGATCAGGAAAGAAGAAGTCTACCTCTTATTTTTTCTCTTGACTACAGCTATGAGGGCCAATGAAATATTAAGTACTGAAAGGCAAGTGGCTCATATATTCCAAAAATGTCAACCGCTAGGATGGTGTAAACGGTGTAAAGTGTAATAGACTCTCCCTATCCCACGAGAAAAAGTTTTACACTTACTGCCCACTCAATTATCATGATACGTATAGTATCATGCTCAATTATGAATCGCTTAAAACATTTGTACAAAACAACGGTTGCAGTTACTGATGGTGTTTTGTTTCGTCAAAACCGCTAACCGTATTTTCCGCTATAATGGCCTAATAGTTATGAAACTCTCCAGAAGATGGTGACATTTTTACAGATTTCTGTACAAATAGTTGACGTTTAGAGATTGTAATTATGTAGTTCCATGATAATATATAGAATAATCAAATGAAAAAATAAAAGCCAAATAAAAATAGACACACATTAAATGCAGTTTATTTTCTTCCATATTATGTAATGTTGTAACAGGTTTAACTGGTATGAAAAGATGGATATAAGCACATGAAAACATAGGAGATGGGTACGTTTTTACATACACACAAAAAATCAGTCAACTAGAGATTCGGTACCTCATTGAAGAAATAAAAGCATCAATACATCTTCAGATAATACTGATAAAAATGATAAATAAGGATAATGTGCTTCTCTCTCTATCACAAGTACGATGGACAGTTAAAATTCTCATCCAAGATACAAGTTATAACTATTTACATAATAGCCAACGGGGGATTATAGCCGACGCATAATTGCACAGATACAAAACTGTTTGTGTTCAGGGAAACAATGTCTTTTTACGTGTAAAATTCATAAGCTTTTTTTACACTAGTAAATTATATAAAAATAACAATTAGGCTCTCAATCAAACCTATGGAACTAACACTTTGTACACATTCACTTAAATAATTTACAAGTTTTTTGTTCATCACCAACGTTTTTTCTATTCACAATAATGTCTCACATCTCACTGGGCGTCCCTTCTCCGTATTGGATACTTAACGAACAGGTCACCTGTGAGTGGATCCGTCATTCATGTCATATAGTACTTGTGCTATCGTCCGAGACGACTCTACGTTGCTTAGCGCCACGTTTGCCAGATGAGACTCGTACGATTTTAAGTACCTGCCACAACAAAAAGCGAATATGTTATATCAAAACAGAACTCAACATCAACATTCAAATATTCTTTGCCAACACTATGTTTGGTAATTGCAAACAGTCAAGAAACACAAATATCAGAACAATTTTTTGCACTGTACAGGCGTATTCCAAAGAACATTTTCTAACAGTAAAATCTTGCAATTTCACAGGATATTAATTATTTGATCATGAATTATTCTGATGATGCGATAGAAGAATCATGTAACGAAACCCATACCTTTTACAATGACTGCTGTATATCACGAGATTCCTCAATATTAGAGATGCTGTTAGCCGAATACTTTTCGTAACTGGACCCTCGTTGTCGTCCTGAAAATGAATGAATTCCTGTAATTTCGAAACATACACAATGCGATCGAAACCATTCTCGATCGAAGCTAAAATAGTAGAACTCAACAAAAATAATCGATACTACATTCTATTACTAATCATTCGTTTTCTATAGTACTTTTCGATGTGATGGATTTTTCATCTAGTTTTCAGTAGTACTTCACAAATAATTCTACAATACTATCGTGCACTATGTACCAGGTGGACCGTAATGAAGTATCACGCTAACAAAAAATTTGGTATGATGAATTTATATTATTTCATTGAAATCAAATAATGAAAATTTTGTTACATCAATTACACATCTTGAATCATCCAAAATTGTCTTGATTAAAAAAAGAAGACCTTCACATGCAACAGTATTTCATGTCACTACAAACATAAAGAAAAATTCGAAACAAAATAATGATGTGCAGCAAAACTATACGTAGATAAAATTAAAAAAAAAAAAACACTACTAGTAGAAATCGCAGACAGGCATCAGGCAGGTGAACAACTCAAATCCATAACAAAATACGAATCAACCAAATAAACGCGAAACTCACTGTCAAATGGCACCTCACCTGGTCAGACGGAGGTATAGGACCAGAGCGTGGTGCAATCGCTGCCAAACCGATACTGCTGCCCACCTTGACAGTTTTCATCTTTTGGAAGATAATTTTGATTAACTTCATTATTATGTCGAAAAACAAATTGTAACACAAAAACAGTATTTCTGGCGCCACAAAAGCCATAAAATATACTGAATACATTTATCTTTGATATCGTAAAATATCACAGATTTCGAAAAAATAATGAAAAACATGGAGATCCATTAAAAAAATGGATTTGTGATTTCTCACTCTTCAATAACCCCTGATGATTTGTATTTGATGAAATGCTGCCATGAAATTTGAGAGATTCTGATTCTTCTAGGCCTATTTGAAGAGATATTAAGAATAATTGTCATTTCTTACAATATGGCCTCCAATTTGTGATAGCCTGAATAGTATTTTCATATTAATTTGTCCCACTTTTACATTACTACTGAGTACCTAATTTCAGAGATAGAACGTTGAATAAAAAAGAAATTGTAGAAAATTAGTGACAATCTGTAAAATGTCAAAATTACTGACAAAACATCCTCTTTTCGAATGGAACATCCTATAAATCACTAAATACTAAGGAAGTTTTTAGTTCATTTTATTTTTGGACGAATTTGTTGATCCTAGATTTGAATAATTTCTTGCAACGTGAATCTGAAACTAAAAAATATCATGTAAAATAATGAATGCCCCAAAAGTACCAAACCTATGACAGGCATTAAAAAATAAACTCAAATATCTCGATGCTGTTGTGAAATTCTGATCTCGAATCATATTTACAATAAATCGGACTGAACCATTTTTCAATATTATATTTTTTCACTATGGAATGTCTTATAATATCTGTCACATTTGAAAAAAGTTATGTGAATAATTTGGACGGTGGCCCATGTTCCTAATCGGAACTGTCTTTTAAAATACTCAACAATCCATATGGTGTCACATTTGAAAAGAATAAGTATGAAAATAATTTTGACATTTGAAAAATTATTCTTTTTGTATTTCACAACCATGTGAAAGTGGGACAAACCAAAATGAAAATGATGTACATCCTTCGTTTCCGAAACGTGTTGACGACTAACCTGGAGTTCTTTCGGATTGACGAATTCCAGAGCGTGCCTCTTGATGGCGTGCAGCGCCGCGTCCGGCGCGTATCCCGGATGCGAACTACTCGTCGCGCTCGTCGACGTTTCCGCTACCTTCGTCCCCTGAGCTGCCTTCTTACGTCGTGCCAGGCTCTGCTTCATGGCCTGCCGAACAAAAGCCAAATATTAAAGACACGGCAATAACTTTGGAGGCTATATTCATGGCCAAGCAGACATGTAAAACTGGCAAAGTTTATTTATTACATTTATTCATTTATTTATTGATAAATCATAACATTCTGTTCTGTGACTATGATATGTGAATGATATAATATGTAAATAAATCATAATAGAGTGCACCTAGATACAGTGTACCTGTATGTGCATAGTCAGAAGACGTATTACAAAAGTAGAATTCCAATTTTTATTGTTAAATTTCATGAAATATCAAATGTCAGTTACACATTTTGCAGAATTTCAACAAATAAACGATATGGATTGCGGTTCATAAATTGGAAAAAGTCAAGAAAACTTCAATATACAGAGTCTGAAATGCTCAAGTCGCATCAGGAATTCAATACATGCCGCATAAATCAGAGAAAGTTTTCACTGACAGGAAAATATGAGCAACAGACGTTCGGAGACGAATATATGTGTTTTTATGGTCCAACCTATACGGAGTCTAAAATGATTAAATAGCTCCAGGTGTACAATGCATGCCACAACTATAAAGTTTTTATTATTTGGAAGAACTAACCAAAAATAAAATACTAGTCGTTCGAAAACAAATATCATCAGAATTTGATAATGTACGTAAACATCAAGTCAAAGATTGCCGTACAATATACGGAGTTCATAAAGCTAAAATTTCTTCTTGAGTATAGTATATGATACAAAAATCAAGAAAAGCTATTAGTCACTAAGGGAATGAGCAAAATCATAATGACGAATATTTCTATCGTTTAAGACCTTTGGAGTCGAAAGATGACATCCGACCTTCAATATTTATAAATATATATTTATATTTATTTCTTCAATACAAATAAATATATGTGTACGGAATCAATAGAACTGAAATGGTCACAAGATTAGAGTGAGACTACATTATACAAATCAAGTTCTCATATTATTGCGTGTATAAGTTTTGCTATCGTTCGAAACCAGCAAACACAAAAATGACGAACAATTTTCAATATACGGAGTTCATGAAGTTCAAATCATTACAGAACAGAAGGTTTCATTGTCTGGAATAAAGAACAAAGAGGATATTGGAGATTCAAAGAATTTTTCTTTGCTTAGAAGTACGAAAAAAACATAAAACTTCTGGAACCAATATATGCCCTTCTTATTAATTGCATATCAACGTTATCAAGTCAGTCGAAGATTCCTGAAGAAACTGAGTGCGGAAATTTCAAGTTTTACATCTAGACATCGATTCCCACAGCCTACACATCAACTAGTGGAGTATTTTCTGTTTTCTCTCTACATTAACTAATAATTGAAAGGGTGCAACCTCCAAAGGTATACAAAAAATACGTTATTTGTTCATCTAGAACGCAAAGTAGTAGAGGTTGGTAGTTCATAGGAAATCCGTTTTGTTGCTGAGTTGAATATATAATTTCTTCACCGACTGTTCAGATATATTTTCCAAATTATTGCAATTAGTAGAAAAATTGTAATCAATAAACCTTCCTTGTTGATGAATATTAAATATTTAGTTGCCATTAGGGGCCATTATTTCGCATGTAAAAATGATGCTTTGCTGATTGGTAATTGTCTCCGAAATAAGAATTCTGCTGTCAATCGAAAAAACAAAATACCTCAGTGGTGCAATGCTTATCTTGAAGATGCGTCATCAGCGAAAACCGTTTTCTCTTCATGCTATCACATCTGTCCCACTGACACGTTATTTCTTCGCTGCCTGACGGACAATGCGAAGCGCAGGCGTGCATGAACACCTCGTTTGCCGATCTGAACTTTTTCTCCCTAAAAAGAAAAAATAACATAGATTTCGATCCTTCCATATGCGTCATTTTGTGACAATATATCAACAACAACATGATAAGACTTATACATATACAGCAAAATCAAAATGTTATATAATAACATGAAACTGCTACATCAGGTGTCAATGTGTTCATAAGACAAGGTCACAGTTTTCACAGTTCCGAGAGTATGTGATTGAAGCTTGGCTGGGGTACTGGATTCGAGAATTGGAAATTTTTTTTTAATATCATGCTCTCCAATCACTTCTGGTTTCACTGGGAACAACCCCACTTTCAATTTCAAATCGAACGCCCTGTATGTTGTCACTTTTTCAGAATCTACAGACGATACATAGTTACATCGTCTTGAAATCATTTTATTTTTCATCATGAAAAAAAATGTTATACTTTCGACAATATGAATAGACACATTAATATTATTTGATATTAGTTGATGAGAAACCTCCAAATGAATACAAACTTACACCATGCAACCTCTCGTACATGTTGAATCCCCGATATTTGCTATTCCTACCGACTGCACCACTTTGACAAAAAGCCATAAATCATCGAACAATGCTGAACAAGAAATCTCCATAAACAACTTACACCATACAATCTCCCCACTCGCACACATAGGCCGTCGTTATATCTCTGACGATCCTGATCTTAGCCGCCTCCTCTTGCTTTGATTCCGCCACCCCGTTGGTGACCACTACCGGGACGCTACTGCTCGCCATGGTTTTGATGACCTTCGTTACGGGGGCGGTCACGTTGTTCGATACCGATGAGGTGTGCATTATAGGCCTAGGAACTTGCGTCACTACCTATAACACAAAAAGTAAAACATATTTCAATTTCCCTAAGACTACGCGTCTCAAGATTGCGGAAGATTTCAATGTTTTGACAGTTTTCAATCACTTCGAAATGTGTACGGATGTTTTGAGAGATTTATAAGACAAAACTATGATCAAGGGACAGTCTATTGATGAATCATGTGTGGTAAATTCAATTGACGAACGAATTTTGCAATGAGAGCTCAAAGAACATGGATATTTCAGTTGAGTATTTCATTAACAGATGAATATACGAACTATAGCAAAAAAGAACAAATCAGCAGATGAAATTTGCCATAAGAATTTCATAATTCTCAACCAACGGATATATCTTGTAATCGGAACCCAATTCGAAGATGAATATGAGAAATGAAGCTGAATGAACATGAATAATACAATAGGAGCTCAATGAACATATTAAGGAACTTGCCTCTAAAGCCCAAGTAATGAATGAATCTTGAGATAAGAACTCAACTAACGACTGATTAGCGATGAACGAATGAGCGTGATTAGTGCTAAATTAGCAGATTTATCAATCTTCCACACAAAGCTAAATCGACAGGATAAAAAAGTCACTAAAATTCAAATAACAAAAAAATCTCAAAATCAATTCAATCAGGTGATGAATCTGTCAATCAGATCACAATTACCTGATAAACATGACAAATTTCTCAATTGACAGCTGAATATGACCAAATTTATACTTGAATTACAGCTCATTCAAAGGATGAAACTTTCAATCAGAGGTACATTAACAAAGTAACCTTGCAAATAGAGCAGATGAATATTACAAATGAAATAGAGTCTAATTGATAAATCCATTTTATAAGTAAAGAACGATTAACAGATCAGAGCTCAACTGATTTATGAATCTTGCAGAGCACATTCGACATTGCAATTTATGAAACACAGTCCCAGAACTCATCAAACGATACTAGCAACTTCATCTACTTCTTCAATTATTATTGAGCCAGTAGCCGAATCACGACAGCACGTTACCCACCATCTGCTGCCCCTGCGGCGTCACCACCACCTTCTGGTGCTGCCCCTGCTGCTGCTGCTGCAGAATAATGATCGTCTTTCCAGGCGCGCCGCCCTGCTGCTGGTGCGTCTGCGCCACCAGCACCGTCTGCTGCTGCCCGTGCACCACGGCCGTCTGCGGCTGCGCCATCACGTACGCGTTCTGTCCGCCCGTCTGCAGCACGTATTGCCCGAGTTGCATCTGCCCGGGCAGGCCTTGCGAC
Organism: Gastrophysa polygoni; assembly: GCA_963576655.1. Taxonomy (NCBI): domain Eukaryota; kingdom Metazoa; phylum Arthropoda; class Insecta; order Coleoptera; family Chrysomelidae; genus Gastrophysa; species Gastrophysa polygoni. The sequence goes on from OY755084.1 coordinate 11,639,743, forward strand.
AGCACGAACTGACCCGAGTTGGCCTGTTGCAGCATCATCGGCCGTTGCGCGGTGTGGCCGCCGGTGGAGTTTTGCACGATTACGGTCTGGCCCATTTGCGTTTTCATCGGCGTACCTGTCGGCGTAAACGGGAAGATTCGTTATAAAAATTATCCAGAAAGATTGGGAATATCGATATACAGGGTTCAAGTACGTGGCCAAACTTCGACGGGTGATTCTTTGAGAGATTCTAAGAAGAAAAGTTCACATAAACATAGGGCCCGTAATGCTTCGTTTTTTTTCTAAATATCTTAATCCTTGAGCCGATTTTGTTGAAATTTGGCAGTGTTATTGAAGGTAGTAAGAGGCAGAATTCGCCCTACCTTTTTGACAATTATGATAATGATGATTTTTTGAACAACTCCTGTGAATTGACGGAATTTATATTTTTATTTCTTTAGCCATTTTCGAAACTTGCTGCAATGATTATGTTGATTTTTGCGAATTCTTTATACTTGTCTCAAGCAACTGCACTGAGAAGAAAAATTTACCATCATGAGAAATTCAAATTGCGAATGTGAGTAGTGAATATATCAAATTTTGAGGTTCATTTCTGTAGTGATGTATTACTGTTTGCAAGTTTACTATAGCTATTTGTCCAACGAGTATAGAGGTAAACTGCAATTAGCCCAAAACTCCTGTATTAGGTTTGTATACTGTATAAGAAAATACGATCACATAACATATATTCATAATCGAAACTCACATCTTAAAATTGGATTTAGATACATATTGTTGTTTGGCGTTTTCATACATAAAATATTTACACTCAAAAAGCCAGAATATCTCTTCAACTTAATAATACCTAGACAAGACATTCATAACTTGAATCTAAGGAATTCAATACGATTCAACATTCCACAACATGCAACTAAAAAATACGAAAACTGTTTTGAATATACATCTGCAAAACTCTTGAACACAAACATATATTTTCAAATGATCCGAGGCAAATCTTTATCCACTTTCAAAGTGATACTCAAGAAATATGTAGCTACATTGCAGACAAATTATATGTAATTCTACAAGTACATTTTGTTTATTTCAATCACGATGGTATAGGTCTTTTTTTTGTCATATTTATGTATTTATATATTTTTATACGGATTATCCAAAGTTAAAGTTCTGGTGGCATGGAAGAACGTTAATACGAATCACCATTTGCGCCATATACTGTATCGTACTATCTATTTTCCATATTCAAGGTGATACTATTGGTTGAAACAAATTTGAAACTCACCGGCTGTAATGACTACCTGACTGCCGCCCTGCATCTGCGGCTGCGACACGATGATCTGCCGCTGCTGTCCGAGCAACACCTGCTGCCCGTGCCCGCCGCCGTGGTCGACGACGACGTGCTGCACGGGCGGCGGCTGCTGCCCTTGCTGCATCAGCTGCTCCTCCTCGTCCTCCAGAATGTCGGCTGCGATGTCGGCGAACAACTTCGCCGCGGCGGTAGACACCGTCGACGGGCCCTCTCTGCTGTTCGAGCCGGACGAGTCGGCCGGCTCGTCCGCGCCGTTCGACAGGAGCGGCTTCTTCGGCTCGATTTCCATGAGGTCGTCGGACGCCGGTCGCTTCAGGTTGGGCTTCTCAAACGGCTCCTCCTTCATGATTAGAATAATATTTTTATAGATAGTTCCTTTCATCAATAATTAGAATATCAGAGCACATCTAGAGAAGTTTTTCAGTTTCAGATGGATTATATTTTTTTATAATTTTACATTTCATTTTGTCATATTATGTGATGACATGTAGGTACGAATAGGCTACTTCCATAGATTACTGTTTCGTATTTCTCCATATTGACGTGATTTCAATCCGGGCGAAATCAGCATGCTACAAAACAAACTTCATGCCTGAACAAGACTTGCATCTTGGCAATCCTGTGTGTGTGACGTTTTCAGACGATTATTGAACTGTCTCAATATAATCTTGTCGATATAAGACAGGCAAAGACTGTATTTAGCGTAGCCAACTACGCTAATGGAAAGAAATGATGAATGTATTAACTGACCTGGAATAAGTGATGCTTCCAGGACAGTGCTCGAATTTAGAAATGAAATGATAATAGGTTCTAGCAACACGTAGACAGACTAAGAATTAAACAAATTATTGATCAATCAACTATTATCCGAATAGAAGATATTAAAAATCTATCTATTCCGAATTGTTCCGGAAGGGTTTCAGAAAAAAATCGGTTTCCCTGAAGACCAGAAAATTTCGGCAGCCAACTTTCGAAAATTTTGGTGACAAATTTGAAATTTGACTAACCAGCATAGGGTATGAGATGAAAGCCCTGTATTTCTGAACATACTTTACATTTATAGAACTGAGGCTTTCAATTATTTCACTTTTTTTTTAAATCAGTTTGATTTCGATCATTTTCAATGCGTTGGGAAACATACCTTCATCTCGATCTCCTCCTCCTTAATCTCGATCACCTCGTCCCGATGCAGCGCCTTCTCGATGTGATTCTCCACCAAATCCAAGGCGGCCTTGTCGTCCTTGCTCAGCGAGCCGTTCATCATTGGCGGACTTTTCTCGAACTTCTTTTCGAGCAGGTCGGCCAGCCGGAGCGGCGGCTTGCAAGCGGACAGATCGTCAGCGTGCTTGACGAAATCTTTGGAATCGCTGTCTTCCTCGTTCATCATCAGCGGGTTGTCTATGTTCGGGATGCCGTTCAACAGACCTTCGAAACTCGTAAGGGAGTTGTCACCGTCTTCCGTCGACGATACGCCTCCTATACCTGGTCGATAAAATAGCCTACAGATGGATGCGTCGATGTATCGTCAGGAAAACGTCACGAATATATAATATAATGGTCATGAAGGCCTCACGCAGTCAAGAAAGAGTCAGGCAATCACCTCAGTCACAAAAGCGTTGTGCAATGGTTGAAACTTCAGGCAAGTGTCACGAGAGCGATACAAAGTATAAGGCGATCGTCACGAAAGCTATACTCAATGATCAAAGCCAAGCAATCGTCACAAAAGCGTTTGGCAATTATCAGAGGAGCATTAGGTAATCGTCACGAAAGCGTTACGCAATGCTTAAAACATCATGCATTGTCACGAATGCCTCACGCAATGATTAGAGCGTCAAGCGATATCACAAAATAGTTACTCAATTATTAAAGCGTTAAGAAAACTACACAAGAACGTTGGGCAATCGTTACGAATGCGATATGTATTAGTTGAAAGTCAGGCAAATGTCACGAAAGCGTTACGTAATGGTTAAAACGTCAGGCGATCGTCAAGCGTTACGAAATAATCAAAACGTCAAGCAATCGTCTCAAAAGCGTTTATCGTCAAATCGCGTCAAAGGCAATCATCATGAAAGTACTAAGCAATGGTTAAAACGTCAGACGATCGTCACAAGAGCGTTAGGCCATCGTCATGAAATCGTATCACAACGTATCAATCATCATTATCATCAATTATCAATGCGTCGCACAATAATTAGGATAGAGTTACGCGATCATCACGAGAGCGTTACACAATCATCAAATTGCAGGCAATAGTCACGAAAGCATTAAGCTATCGTCAACATACAACAAGCCATTGTTTTCGGTTTGCCTGTCAATCTTTTCATAAAAAATTGTTCTCTTACCTATGGTACCAAGACCAGAACTCGACGCCAACGAATTGTTACCGATCGAGTCGCTGTCCTCGTTGTCGATGCGCTGCGTCTTGCCGCCCTTGGCGTTGCCGCTCAGCGGCGCTAACGGCGGAGGCGGTGGCTGAGGCGGCTCTTTTTTGCCTTGTTAACGAAAAATATTCATGAATTGTTTGATTCGTCTCACCTAATGTGAATGATTAATGATCAGCAACAGCGACTCAAACATTTTAGAAAAAATATAGCGATCCAGTTTACATGGTAATTCTGAAATTGGAGCGACAAATAAAATGAAGGGCATGAGGCATAACAACACAATAAATAGCAAGAATGATTCACTCATATTGTTTGGTTCACAATGGTTCGATACATTGTCATTGTCAGTCAAATCGGTTTTGTTGACTTCTGGTTTACTCCCGCTAGTTTATCATTTTCATCATATAAAGAACTCCAATTCATTTTTCTCGACGCTAATTATTCTAAGAGGCATTTTTCTACAAGCATCTTGGTCTCTGGAAGTGCGTAGTTCATCTCCACCATGAGATCTTTGGACAGATGCGACAAACCTGGGACCGTAACTAACAAAAGCCACGGGAAAAGAAAATGAACGGCTGGTCAATAAATTTTTTAGACTTACGTTTCTGCATTGTAACGTCTGATTTCCCGCTCTCTCGACTTGGTTGTCAACGTCGACTGAAAACACACTTTTTGAGCTTCACGTTTTTCAGATGATGAAAAAACTTGACTTATTGCTCTCAATGATATTACGCAATCAAATCTTTCAATGTGTCTTCTAAAACTCATAACATCTTTTATTATTGAAATGCAGCAATATTGCTAGTCATTGATACTTCTACTAAATTTCACAATTCGATATCTTCCAAAATATTTTTTGTCGGCAGATAGTGGTTTGGAGACCCTTAATGATGTCGACCAGTATATTGAAAGCGTGACAGTGAAAGGAGGAAGAGAATGACTGAAATGGAGTGGGAAGAGTGAATAATGGCGCGAAGGTGAGCATGTTTTAATTTATTTTTCTCAACAAGCGGCTGCTTATTATATTTTTGTGTGGGTCACGACATATAAGTTCCTCTTCTCGTATCGATGATGAATTTGTTGATTAACACGATCATTGAAGTGATTTTCAGTTAATGCTTTCCCAAAACAGTACCCACAACTCCCTGAGGGAGGGAATCTAATTTCAGACAAAAATGTATTCTTTCATTTCGTTTTGTTATTCGTCCTATATTACCCATCTCATTGACGCTCCAATTTCGGACACACACACACACTTTCATATTTCTATTTACCTTTCGTTAAGCTGGTAAACTGCGTGGTAGATGAGACCGAGGGATCTCCGACTTCGTTGTTGTCGTTGAAGAGCTGCCGCATTCCGTTGATTCGGGCTATTTTTGGTGGGGTGTCCTTCTTCTGTTGCAAGTCCGGTGAAGAGGCGTTCTGTTGGGCCAACAGCCTCTGTTGCCTCGCCGCCACCTGTTCATATCAAATCGATAGGCTATCAGAAAGAGAGAATGCGAAAAGACCAGCCTCCGAATGAATTTTGTTATGCAGTGTAGACGATCCATATCCTTCGGTGGAGATAAAAACTTACAGTCCAAACTCCATCATGATTTCTTTTTTCAAAGGATTGAGACCATACAAGAGGTGAACATAACTAGAAGGAATGGAATGTTATTAAAATGGTTGAATGTGAAAATAACCTAACCCACCTTCTTTGAGATGGAAAAAGGTAATAAATAAGCGTTTTTATAATTATGTAATTTTTATGAATATCCATTACCCTCTTCAACCTCCAATATGGTGGGTTGAGTTAATAATTTTACTAACATTTCAGTTTTTGTCTTTAGATATTCTTGTAATATATTATATACAGAGCAATAAATCCTTTTGGGCATGTCTCCCTTGTACTGTCTCATGACATCAAATATTTTTTATGGTGTACTTTGAACTGTGAGTTTATTCTCTGTGAGTTGAATTTTGTTATGTTCATTATGCAATTAGTCACTTGGTTTAGAAAACGGGAATCAAGAAGCATTGTTTTGTTAGTTTGCCATAATTCAATCCATGCACTTTGCTAATATGAATGATTTTTGATACTCATGTACTTGAAATCGGAATATAATAATCTCATTCGCGTGGCCATTATTCAAGGTATCTTTCGCGAAATCTCTAAGCAGGCAGACACATACTATCCCAAATAATGTCAGAGGGCTCTAGGCACAGATGAGTAAACCTAACAGATAAGAGACCTCATCTCTTGAAAATTTGCATCTCACTATTGTCAGTTGTCAAAAGTTGAGGTGCAAATCGTTTAAACCGCAGAGGCGCTCTTTGAACTTTTTTCATATTCTCTAATTCAGAGCTCTTCGTCCCGTCTTATCTGTAACCTTTAGCTGGGATGTTCAGAGTTGTAAAATAATTGTCCGATATGTCTGCCCAAAGTTATTCAGAGTGCTCTTCAATTTTATGATTGTGGAATATATTCAGAAGCATTCAACATGTACAAACAAAATAGCATTATTTTTCTAACCATCTCCTCGATTAACCTACAAACAGTATTCAAACAAAACTGTTGCATTCAAAAAATGTACTATAATTTTTTTCATGATAGGACTGTTACTGGAGGTCATGAAAATGTATTATGAAACGAATGAAAATAAGCTTCTGTGAAAATTTGTGGTTGATGCAACCAAATCAAATCTGTTCAAGATCACACCGTGTTTTTCTTTTTTTCTGAATTCTTCAGTAGATATCTGGATTGAAATGCAATTATTTTGATTTCATGAGCCAGTTTAGATGGTTGTTGAAGTTATCAATAATGTTATTTCAATCTGTATTATACCTTAGATATATCATATGTGAGATCAATTTCATGAAAAGATATTGTATAAATATAACCATAAATGATAGAAAGTTCATTTAGAATGATAATAATTACTTTGCAAGACTGCTGAGAATAACACTGATTCTATGCCTGTGATTTACTGAATAGAAATAAAGAAAGTTTGAGACAAATTCACTGAAATCATACTCATACTTCAACAATCAAAATAATGAAGTCATTAATATGTTAATGTTTATAAATAATGTCGTAGTAACCTAATGGTTCATTCACCTATTTGTTGTAATTGAAACTGTTTAAATGTTCAAATGTCAGTTTTTAATCCATCTCCGAAAGACATTTTTATTGACGCCGTGCAAAGAATCTTTCAAGAAACCGGCCCTAAGCACTTGTCGCGATATTCCGAAACAGGCAGATACATAGTACTGGCGCCGCATTTTCTGAAATCATATCACAAAAAAAAAACAGTTCTGATCGACAAATCTCGTTGTTAAAACAACACTAGGCTAGGGTATTAGTGTGTTACCTGAGCTACAGATTGGCAGTCTGACGCAGTCCTCATGCTCGTCGGCGACATGCAATCGTTTACCTTTGTGGCGAGCAGACTCTTGATCAGCGACGTGCTGCTCGTCTGACCCGAATAAGTACCTTCCTTGGGGGCGGCGCCGTTGCCGCTTGCCGGGGCGACCGAGGGGGTGTTGGTCCCCAGCAGCGCCTGGCTGAGGTGCGGGTGGGTCGACGCCTGCTTTCACGAATTTATTCTTTTTTAATAGGATTACAATGCGATAACCATCTACGGTTTATAAGGGATGCACCAAAACTTCAACGTACTTGAAAACAACGTTACTGACATTTCAAGTCCAATATTTGTCGCACAAGAAATCTTGAACAGCAATGAAAATACAAGGATGACGAAATATTTTCTGGAAACCTTACCATGCAGTCATGAAAATAGAGTGTTTCAGCCCAAATCTCATGATTTATAAAATATAACTATTGTCATCTAATCTTCTATCTGTCTGTTTAAAGTTATATTATCGAATGTATCGCATGCAATTGGTAAAAAGTATATTTGGGTTAGTATGAAAAGAAAAAAAAATAATAATCCAACCAAATCTACACAACTAAAAGCACTTACAAACCTCCACCCCTGAAATTAGGTCAACAAGATTCGATAAGATTTGCCAAAAAGGAAAGAGAAACGAAATCGCCTCAGCATCGTATCCAGATATCAGAGATATTGCCCGATACGAATTTTCCTACTTCCCATACGATTTTTTCTACCTCCCAAATACTTCTTCCACCGCTTTCAAGCTAGCCCGAAGAATAAAGGCCTGAATGAAGAATGAGCTCTAGAGTGCGAAAAAGCGCAAGATTGATTATACTGAAACAAATGCCTGCCACCAGATCAGATGATACAAACAGCACAACCTCAAAACGGTGCCATTAATTTCAAAAACTCTCTGTGTAGGGTGTCACCCCCTCTCAAAGGGGGTGACACTATCGGTAGACACCTATCGATTTTAGCCCTTTTTTTGTCTCTGGAATTGTCTGAACTTGTCTTTGAATTTTCATTCACTACTCTAGCAGTTCATCTCTAATCGGTTATAGTAACAAATATCTCTCCTCATGATGTGAGTGAAAGTAGGAAGTAGTTGAGAAGATTTGTGCCAGGAAGCTACTTTGGGAATGGCGATAATACAAAGGAAATCTTGACCAATTTTCTGCCGAATTGGGCTGTACTGTTTGTAAAGGGTGGGCGAAAAAGCTGAAAGAAGAGTATTTACAGTCCATCTGTGAATGATGCAAGACAACAGGTTATCACACGAGTCACTCAATTTAAATATGGTGATCTCACCTCTCCCCCACCCCAAAAAAATTGATGCATTCTCACACAGAAAAAGTATCTTTCGTTGTCACGAACCATGCTACCCACTGTAAATTTTCAGGTAGATCTGACATTTGACAGCACTATCTTGAAGTAGTATATTTTGACTTTTATAATTCCCTAATGTTCATTTTCAGATCGGACGTGGCCCCGCGGCCATCGCAAAATGACAATCCATCAGAGAAAATGCACTTGCGACTCTGCATCGTAGAAAGAAATGCAACTATGCTGCGCGATCTTTATTCGCGAAAATCACGAACCAATAGATGGCACTGCAGAAATGTCAAAATTTAAAATAGAGGTGATCAACAAACATTTGATATAAGTTTTCAGAGTAAATTAATCATCTTAAGATTGATATTTTAGGAAAGAAATTATCAAATCAAAAAATTTAAAAGGGTGCTATTGATTATTCAACGTTTATAGATCGCAAAACAGGTATTTTACATGAGTTCACAGGTTTAATAATGTTTTATAGGCTTTTTACATCACCTCTACAAGGTCAATGGAGTAGCACCTCATTTCATGTTTTATTTATATACTAAAACATATCTAATTGCATCAGTAAAGTGACATAAATTGTGATAATTGAATAACTTCTTTATTGATTTATCCTCTTATTATTACTTCAAGTTTTCAGTGTAAATTAATCATCTTAAGATTGATATTTTAGGAAAGAAATTATCAAATCGAAAAATTTAAAAGGGTGCTATTGATTATTCAACGTTTATAGATCGCAAAACAGGTATTTTACATGAGTTCACAGGTTTGATTATGTTTTATAGGCTTTTCACATCACCTCTACAAGGTCAATGGAGTAGCACCTCATTTCATGTATTATTTTCGTTTTCGTTTCGATTTCGTTTTCACGGTCTTCTGAACTTGCTGCATATTTTGTGAAAACAGTAACTAGCACATAATCTCAAAAATATATTCGAAATGATAAAAATTTACTCGAAACCAATCAGAAGGATATGCTGCACAATGCTAAATCGGTTTGTTGTTCACCTCTATTACTAGTTCCGAAACTGACACCAGAGGTCAGCCACTTCGTGATTTTTGCGAATAGGAATATATTCGACACACAGAGCTAGTCAGATTGATACAGTTTCGAAAAAAAAAGTAGGTGGGGAAAGCGTGGCCGTAGCGAAACCGAATGCGCGCAGATTCATTCGGTGGGCGAGAGTGGTTCAAATCGGACGGTTAGTCGATAGCCAGCTAATCATGTTCTCGTGTTGTTGGAATAAATCTCTTGATTTAGTCGCTTCAATGTTCATCTAGGTCACCTTGAATAAACACAGAAAATGACTGATAAATGACAAAATCAATCTCACCATAATGAAATTTCCAATCAAGAAGTTGTACTCATGATTGTTCGTGAATTCTTTTGTAATAATTCTTACACATTTGTGGATTTTGTGAAGATACCTACAAACTAAAAACAACGGATTATAATTATGATTGCTTGTATTCACCACACTTTGATAAAAATGACCAAATTCATCACTTTTCAGTAGATTAACAGTATTACGGAATCATTCAATGTGCTGTGGGGTTAAGCTTCATAACATTGATAGTGTAGGAAAGGAGATGTGATCAAAATCGATACCAGTCCATATATTGATACGACACATTTGCCAAATAAGTATTCGCTTATTTATTAATTGTAATATAAATAAATGTAATTTCGCTTATTGAGATCGCATTGCCATCTGAATATGAGTTACCGTATATAAAAGAAAACAATGCGCTATATGGAATTTCCATAGATGGTCTTAGGAAAAAGATATTTTTTTGTTATTCCATCTGATTTCTTTGAATCGTCCCCTTTCATTTGCTCACTTGTTACAAAAAAATTCTCTGAAACAATTGCTATTGGTCAATTGGTGAGAGTTGAAATAAACGATGAAAAACGAAACCTCGCATCATTCACTTAGGAGTCGGGCGGCAAAGAAGAAGAAAACCGCTCGGGCAGCCCCTCTCTCCGTATTACCTGCGTGTTCGCATCACCACCGCCGCCCGCTTCCCGCGGTTTGGGCGGCGCGCTCAGCTGCGCCTGGAGTATGGGCGAGGAGGGGCACAGAGAGCCGCCCTCGGCGAGAGGCGGGGCGGCCAGTTTGAGCACCGGTTGCACGGATTTCCGGCGCGCTTGTTGACCTTTGGCGGTCGCGTTGGTTTTCGATAGTGGGGTGGAGGGGTTGTCGGAAGGGGTGGAGGAGCACGCGGCTGGGAGGCTGATGGTCAAGGGTAGAGGGCGCACCTTTATGCCGTCGTAGAATTGCGGGTCGTTCGGGTTGGCGGGCTTCATCGGATTCGGACCCACCGTGCCGCCGAATATCGATCTGAAATTATAATATTAGAGATTTGACAGTTGATAAATGACATTTGATATTCAGGGTTATTACATACATACACGCTATAAACGAGCTTTCATAGACAGCCGATACTATTGTTATGGAAGCCATATCTGAAGTTTTTCAATTACTTGCAGTTTCATCTTAGGTTATTCCAGAAACTCCAGAAATATTCAATGGTTTTTGTTCAATTGGTTTGTTGCCTATCCTATCCTGTTCACACTCTTCTGAACATCTTCAAAAATCTCATGAATTTCCCAATTTTCAATTATAATAATAATTTCGACCCCAATTTCGAGATAAAAGCGGAAATTTCAGAATCATTGTCGGAATTTTGAGATAAAAAGCACAATACGAAATGAACGTTGAAATTACCAGTTAGAAGTCGAGATTTCGAGATAACTGTCGAAATTTTGGGAGACTGAGTCTATATTTTCTACTTCTGAGGCACATAATCTGAAATGATATTGTTTTTTCTCTTACACTGTTGATAATTCTGGTACATTTTCAAGATCATTATTTTGGCGTTGAAAAATTTCAGGATGAAATTCCAAATTCGAAGATTGAAAATAGGGCTTTGGTAATTTCTAGAGGAAAAAGTTGAAACTACCAGATAAATAGTAATAATTTCGAAACATTTGGCGTATGATGCATAAATGACATCAATACACTTTGAAAAGTCGGAAGATCGATATGAAAAGTCCAGATTTTGAAATACAAGTCAAGATTTTGGAAGTGAAATTCGTGATTTCGAAATTAATACCGATATTGAAAGCTGAAAGACATTTGAAATTGTTTAAAACAGGACGTTTGACCAACGATTGAGGACATGTGATAAGTGACCAACGAAATTGGCAAACGAAATTGGCAAACGAATTTGACACATGAAAAATGACATTCGAAACAAGATGAATGACAGATCACAAAAGACGGAAAACAGCATCGTTTACCGACATAACGAATCTTTCTAGATCGATACACTCACCTGACGCATCTGGGAAAATGCAAGGGCGAGATGACGCCCCGCCGACCGATCTTCGCGCACGAGCTCATGTAGTGCTTGTAGAGCTCTTGATGGTCGACCTTGCCGTCGGCCGCCGGCTCGTAGGTGGCGCGCAACCACGCCAAGGCGAACTGCTCGTTTTCGTGTATCGCCTGCTGGTGGGCGTGCTGCTGCTGGATCAGCTGCTGGGGCGTCATTGACGTCATCAGCGTCGTCGTCGTGGAAGACGACGATGACGTCGAGGTGGAGGTGGTAGATGGCGCTGGAGTCGCCGTCGGCTGAGCGGGCGTACTTGCGGCAGTCGATAGAACTGAAGCATATACGATACTCAGGTCAAAAACCACGCTTGATATGAAGACAAAAACTTTTGTTGAACATATCAGTGTTATCTTGGATACTTGTTCCAAAATGTCAGTACAGAAAAGTGGAAACACATAAGAACATCAATTCTACTAACAAATAATGAAATATCAACGATACACATAAGAAAAAATTTACATCCAACATAAATATGAAACAAAAAATATTATTAATGGTTGGATATCAACTGAAAAAAATCTCTAAAACTTCAAAAAATGAAAGTTTTTGTGGATTCAAGAATAAAATATAATGCTGATCGATTGGGATTTTGGAATTTTCTGAAAATTATTTGAATGTAAGATAATGTCATTTATTTTCGAAAATAATTATGATAATGATAACTCTTGTTTTCATGTTATTGTTACTCATTATTATTTATTTTTTTTGTATATACGAAATATGAACAATATTAGGTATGCATATATAATTCCGTTCATTTATCTATCACATACAAATTATTTTACATTCAAATGATTTTACATATTTTCCGAATTCCCAATCGACCAGCATTTCATTTTATTCTCAAGTACAAAAAAACATTTTTTAAAAGATGGCAATTTATTGTAGATCTAATCTATTTATCTATCCTACATAAACTTCATGTTGCTGTCTAGGATCTATTTCCTACATAAACATCATATTGCTGCATTAAAGTTGTGAAAAATTTTCAATTGATATCCATCCATTTTATTTTTTGTTTCTTATTCATGTTGTACTTAATTATTCATTATTGAATTTTCTTATGTATATTGTTGAGATGTTTCATAAAATAATTGTTCAACAAGAATTTTATAATGAGAATTTGAGACAAATAATCAAAACTTTTTTCATAAATAATTTTCAAGGTATATTTCTGAATTGAAATTATTGGTTTCAATACTTGTTCATATATGCCACCCCAACTTATTATCCAAAATAGAGGAATAGACTATCAGCAAACCGAGATTATGAAGTGCTTTCCCAATATGAAAACCTCCAAAAACACTAGATGTAATCACTCAATACGCCTTCATTAATGAGAACCAAAAAAATTAATGTGAAGTGACGCCTGTGTTCGTGAGTTCATTAGGGCGTGAATTTCTTGAAAATTGTGAGGAAATTATATTATTTAAAATTTTTATACTCAAGTCGACCATTTGTCAACAATTTTGAATGATTGCTTAATATTGAATTGAAATTAAAACACTGTGAGAATGACCATATAAACACAAGTTGAGGTCAGACACAACTGGAGGCAAGGGAGGTCATATATGCAATAATATCTATTAGGATAACACCTATTGTTTTCTTCATGCGATACTGTAGCCGAAACAAATGAACCTCGGCGCGATCGCAATAGAGATATGCGCATGCGCGGATTTGACGCTTGTCTAGACTCACGCATATATAAGCTGCGAACCGCTGTCATTTGTTTCCTATGGCTCCTGTTTCTATGTCGTTATCCATATAGTTATTATTAGACACATGGGATAGGTATATTCTATTAGATGGAGACTGTATCAGATCGGGTAATTCCCTTTCTACAGGATTCGTTATTCAGAGAAAAATTCCGAATCGAATCTCGCAACGCGACCACTCACCTGTAACACTAGCCGCCGACGTAGGCGTGACAGGAATCAACCGCTGCGGCGCCATGGTCACCGGCCGCACGGGCGTGCTTGGCATACCGCCCACCGACCGCGGACCGCTCATAGTCGTCGACGCCACCGCCGACGGCGCCGCCGTCGTCACCGCCGCCGGCGTTACCTGTTGCTGCTGCTGACTGCTCGACAGCGTCTCCACCAGCTTCATGCCGATGCACGCCTTCGGACCGTAGCTTTTGCCCTCGACGGTGACCAGCGAGACCAGCGTGTCGATCACACCATGATTGTTGACGATGAACGTGCACGCGCGTTCGCCTAGCGAGGAGAGCGAATAGAGGCACTCGAGGGTGTAGATGAGCAGCATCACGTCGTGGATGGTGAGGAACGAACACACGCTCCTGAAAAACAGGTTGGTCCGTTATAATTTTTTTCATCATAAATATCGTTATATCGTAATAAAACCGATATAATGATTCGGCATTATTAACGAGGTGTTTAGCACATATACATAGCGAAGCCTAGCTCAAAGGTACTCAACCAAATTGGTAGCTATGGGCTGTTAAAGCGTTTCCTGCATGTCTGACACACAACTGTTTTTCGCCTACCATAAACACAAAAAAAACGGAAAATTTTAAAAAAAATTATAGTTCGTTCTCTTGAAACCAAACTTTGATTAACGTTCAATGGAAATTTGTGTCAAAATACGCATCAAGTGACAGTCGGAGGTGTCTGGTTAGTGCAAGACCACAAAATCGTTTTGTCACGAGTTTAGCAGCCCAAGGGACGATATAGATTACTTTCGGTCATATTTTTAGGGTTGATAATGATATGATATGATAGGATTCATGTTCAGATATGGTAGACGAGAAAAATATCTTTTGCTCACAAATAAACTTGCTATTCGAAGAGCCTTTTAACATTTTCCTTTCCTAGTTACACAAAATAATCATAATTCGTACCTGTAGACGCGAAACTGCAACGCTCTCAACATCACGTCCTCGTTCACTTCGTTTTGGCTCAATTTATTCAACACCTCTAACGAACTCAAACACCTCGCCCTGTCCTCGCTGTCCAGGCCGCGCGTCACCAACAGCAACAGACTGGCCGTCAGCCGATCCGAGGCCGTCTCACGCACCATCAGATCGCCTGACACGTTGCTCAGCATGTCGAGGCCGAGATTGCGGAGAGCGGTCCAACGCGAGCAGCTGCAGAGCAGGAGGAAGCGGACGAACGCCGAGTTCCGGACTAGGACGGGGACGTTGTCTTCGACGAAACTGAGGTTGCGCAGGACGGTGGCTACCTGAACGAAGCGATAGGCGAGATACTAATGAAAATTTCACTCCAACGTACGTCAACCGATGTATTTGTGTAGGATCTATATTAATTATAAATATAATAATTGACAAAATAAATTTGTATTTTGTGCAAGATTCTTACTATTGAAATCGTAGCAGAGCGCTTTTGACTGCTGTGACATCCTCAATGCTTACTCATTAGGTGTACAAGAAATCCATAAAAATGGCATTCAATTAGACAGTGACGCACAACAACATATTAAAATATTTGTGAAAATATTTCTGTGACAAATTTTCTCAAAAATAATCCAGAAGAATCTGGTCATAGTGTAGACTTTTATTCTCAAAAATATTTTGATATGTTGTACATCACTGTCTAATTGAATGCAGATGCAGATTTTCATGGATTTCTTGTACACCTGACGAGTGAGCACTGAGGATGACCCGACAGTCGAAAGCGATCGGCTACGATTATAATAAATAGATTTCTGCACGAAATGAAATTTTATGCACGTAATAATTTTAATATAATATTTATTTCTTTCAGATACTAAATTATATATTATCCTGCTTCGACTTCGACAGCGACAGCTTACGAAAGAAAAGGACCAAGTTCAATTTATTTGGAGATTGAATCTCTGATAAAATGTTCTTCCATTGGACCCTGAAAATACTGCACTTGTACAGAAAAAAAAAATTAAAACAGTTACTAGATCAAAAATTAAGTGAACATTTAGTATTGGATCGTTGAAATCTTCCAAGAATGAATATCTTGCTCACTTAATATTCATTATTATCTGATTTAATATTTTCAGAGAATTATCGAGTTACAATCAATTATCCAAATATTCGTGAGCTCTAAAAAAATCAGCTGTTGAGAAGGGAGTTGAGGAAAGAAGTGAAGAAGCACAATTGACAAGATCATGGAAGCATGAATCCAATTTGAATGTATGAATGTTTGAATATGAATGGAATACAGCAATAAAATGACATTCATCATTTTTCAACAAGTTATTCAGTAATATTCCTACAAACGTCAATTTGAAACCATCAAAATTCATTTATAGTAGTTGTAGACGTTTTTGGTTGTAGTATTTTACAGGTTTACCAAATAAATAAAATTGAGTTCACGTTTGAAATCGAAAATAATACCTGGAATTACCAAACTTCATGAAATTATTGGTTCATATAGTAAGTTTCACTTAAATTCAATTCATTTTGAATATCATATGGAAGTAAATGATTTTTGAATGAATTCTGTTTCACAAAAGCATAAAACCAAAAGCTGGAATTCTGTGCAGAAATCCAAGGACAAAATGATATATGTAATTTTCCAGTAAACTGTCAAACCTCATCCTTGCTCAATATTTGTTTCAATAATTTGCATCAATAGCTGTAATTTGAAAAAAAAGTGTGATTTGGAAAAAAACCTGTGCAAATTACAAGGGAATAGTAGAATGGGCTGATATCATTGATATCTGAAGAACATTGATGGTGTTCCTTGAGAATTTTTCAAATAATTGTGACATTTCCCTAGATTTCTAGGCATTTTCTGAGCGAGATGTATAAAAGATTCGGAGATTTCTAAATATTCAAAAAATTCATGAGATCCAATAATATTGGAGATTTCTAAATTTTGCTAAGAATTGGGAGATTACAGGGAATTTTTGATTTTCAATATTTTTCAGAATATTTCCTGCAATTTTTGACTTGCCTCGAATGTTACCACGACATTTTTGTTTATCATTCACATCTTTTATAGTGTACTACCTATTACATATTCTATCATCTGAATATATTTTGTGCTGCTTTTTTACTTTTTTAAAATATTACTATTACTACTACTGCATGAAAACATTTTGTAATGGTACTAATAGTAAAGAATGAAGCCATATTATTCCTATTACCTGCAGCACCCGTTGCCCCACATAGTCCTGCGTACCCAAACACCTGCCAAAACAGAATAGCTCGCCGTCCTCCTTCGTGAACCGGAACTTGCCCCTTTCGCACGGCTCCTCCTCCTCCTCCACCACCTCCACCTCGGCCGCCTCCGTGGGGGTCTCCTGCAAGGCCAACAGGGCCGCCGCGTCCACCTCCTGGCCGACCAGCAGCGAAGGGCAGGGCTCCGCCGCCTCCGCCTCCTTGGCCTCGCCGAACTTATCTTCGTCGGTGAGTTCTAGAAAGTCGTCGGGGGCTTCGAGCGTGTCCTTCCAGAAGCCGTCCATCGGCCGCTGGCGCACGTCGCGGTAGTAGTGCGTGAACAGTTTTCGGAGAGAGCCTGCAGAAATGGAATTATATTTATTCATTTAGAATAAACGGGAAAACACTTACAAAATTCGAAGAAATTTCGAAATATATATAAAGGATAATAAGAAAAAATCAAACTAAGTGCTAAATAAAACAAATGAAAATGAAACTAAGCACTACAAACTAACAAACATACGAGGCATAAATCTATAGATGAAATACATAATTGATTGCAGACTTTTAGAAGGCCTCCAAGGAAGTAGAGTAAAAAATTCTAGTCAGATGCATCAGCTCCTCTTAACATCCTTGACATTTGACTATTGAATCCATAATCGGTGGAATTGAAATTAATACAGAAGGAAAGGAATGAGCATTGTATAAGTATCTTTATGCAAGTGTTTTTTCTTTCAATTATGACTCCATTCCAATATTTTCCTTGCTTCTACATTATGTGGGTAGTGTACTAAAATTCACCTTATTACTTGTTCATGGAAGGGTTATAATGAAAAGAAAAACTTGGAAACAAATGCAAAAATTAAAATAATTGATTTCAGTAGACAAAAGAATATACTGTACAACACAAGTGGATTGTCCATATCGCAACTCATACGACTAGGTCGATATTCGCATTTTGTTTCACACTGATGAATCATAGTGATGAATATTGCATTGAACGTAAAAAATGCACAGCAATTCAATATTCATAGAAGAAACGAGTTGAATTATTTGAAAAAAATAATTTTACTTCGAAACCCAATACTGTCGGTAGGTTGATTGGGAATAATTCTTTCTATTTTCATGGGATGTTCTCTTCTTGTTCCTAACAATAAAAAAAGACAATATAATGATCATTTCGATATTTTGTAGAAAAGACAGATCAAGGATCTGGCCAAAATGTCACTGACTTTAAAATTAAATTTTCAGATACCTAAAAGATGAATTGACACCTCGTTTTCATTGGAAATTTTCAAAATAGACAAATATATATGAATGAATATCAATATATCTTCTTTTTTCTGTGGACGTTTCGGGAACGAATCTGCTGCCGTCTTCAACACAAACTGGAAAATTTTCTTAGCAAATATTTTTCTTCAACACGTTCTTAACAAAAAAGTAAGTGAATATTCAACTGTTATATCATTCGATGAACTATATACTTTCATGACTTCTTCCAACTGTATAGATCAATTGGAATGAGAACAACGATTAAATTGACAAGATGACAAGTACCTACAAGTACATTCAAATGTGATTTTTCTCAAAACTACCATTTTCATAACACAGCATTTTGCCTTTGCTAGACATATATTGGTCATATATTCTTTCGTCCCTACTAATAGAGATCTGCTTTTTTATCTATTTTCATTTTAACAATGAGGTGAGAAAATCCCATGAAAACTGAATAGCTTTTCTGGTCACGCGAATACTATTCCGATTCCACACTCACCATGACTAAAAATCCCCGCATGGCCTAGAAGGAAATTAACCAGGCGGGGATGTTTATCTAATTTGAGGGTGTGTTTGCCGTCATTGGACAGAAGGGTGCAAACGTTGATGGCGAAATCTTGTTCGTTGGGTAGCGGAGATATCAGCGACAGCGCTAAACGGTCGTAGTCCGACGATTTGTACAGAGTGCTCGACAGGTGGTAATGTTCACGATTCGTTTCTGGAAAATATGATGATAATAAAAATACAGGTAAATTGTGAAAATTTTATGTTTGAATTATGGATTTCAGTAATTATTGTACTTCATTAATGTTGCACGAAACTGCAAGGTAAGATTTATTCGTTCAAAATGTGAAAAAAAATCACATAAACATATGTGCTGAAACGATTATTTTCCGAGATACAATAGTATCCCAGTTTCCTAAAAAAATGTGGACCAATTTAGGTTAATAAATTATCTCCAAAGTCAGTAAAATTTTGAACGTTTCTGCTCAGATCTTGAGATTTTTTCGTAACTAGCTTCATTTTCAAGGACGAAATAAAAATCAAACTCTTTACCTGTTGAGCCGACTATCAAACCAATCGTATAACCTTGGCGAAACAAAAATCCACTCATTAGAAACGAAATTGGCTGAAGCCTCATCCATAAATTATTGTAATTGAAAAAAAAAAGAAATCGTATTTTGAAAACGAATCATTTACAGACATATGTTTGTGAGATTTTTTTGCATATTTTGACCAAAAAATCTGACCTTGAGCTTTCTTCCAACATTGATGAAACAACCTGTACATATAGATGAGCTATATACTGGATCATTATGCAGAAAAAAAGGGAAACAATCTATACCGGATACAGCGAGAGACGAAGGATGATTATGAAAAATGAAAGTTCAGAGTATAAAATTTAGTAAGTAAGCTGATAAGTTGTCTTGTTGTGCCTATAACATATAACAACTTTCTGGGTACTCCAGAAATGACATGGGATGGAATTCAAATGGAACGCTATATTTTCTAATCCAGTTTTTCAAAGTATTTATTCGAAGTAATATTCCAAATGATGTAAGCTCATGAAGATATGGCTTTTTAGAATATTTTTGAAACAGTTTGAACTAAAAACTAGACCAGAAAACAAATTCACATTAAGAGAGAGGACACGCCTCAAAATGGCTTGCATAAACACTTCATTTAGTCGAGCGATAAAAAAAACTAAAATAACGTCTGAATGAAATGACATGATCCAAATGAGTAAGCAGATCTAGACGAATTCCGGTACACGCTATCGATTTTAGTGTTTATGATTGATGCGCGCACATTGCTGGTGTTTTATAGGTGCCATTTGGGGTGTATTTAGGAGAGAAGAGGCACGTAAACAGAAATAATTTATTTCGATGCAGAAAACAACGATTTATTCGGGAGGAAAGCTTCAGCTTCAATGCAAATTTAAAAACAAACTCATTTGGCAAAATTTGGCGAAGAGTTTGGTGGTTTATATTCATTATATAGAGGTGAAAACTATAACTATACGATTCCTTGAATATTACAAACACTCATGTGGCAAAATGCGAATAGTTTTGTACGATGATATCATGTAGAAGACTCTCGAGAAGACTATACTTTTTTTTATGACTATCCATCACTACCTATCACATAGCATATAATAACTTTTGGTTGCTTTGGTTCAATAAATTTGAATTGTTATCTTCTAAATGACAATTATCATTCATTATTTGCATGGAATTATCTCATCATTTCAGCTATAAAAGATTCATACAAAGAAATCGAAATCTATTTCGATGCAAAAAACAACGTTTCATTCGACGAAAAATCATTGGAAAAATTGCGGAACTTCGAAGGATAATAATCAAACACATCGAGGAAAAGATTATACTTCTTTATTAGACAGATTCGAGAAGATTATGTTCTGAACAATTTCAAAAAGTTTTGAAAAAGCTTGTGTAACGATATCAAAAGTTACGAATAACCGGTTGTTCAAATCAATATCAGGTTTTATATTTAAAAACTGTTTTCATCCATTTTTCGACATTCTTGGAAGTGTTGCAACAACTGATAATCGGCCACGCCTTGCCTTGCACATGGCATCGAATAAAAGAAGTTCAAATAAAACAAGCCAGACGAACATAATGGCGAGCTTCGTTCTGGTTCAGAGTCGTTATTGAACCTGATGAAATATTTACGAGGATCTTGCACAAACTAATTTACTTTTATGTATATGTACGAGGGTTGTCAATAAAATATACCAATGCGCAAAGTAATCAGAACATTTTATATTTCTGTCATACAGTGCAATAAGAACAAAGCGAAAGAATTTGATTAAATTCAGATGAAAATCATCTCTAATCACGTTAGGTCAGCTTTTTATGTTTGAAAGTGAGGGATGTTTTATACACGTACTTTTGAATATCATGAATAGTATTGATTTTAATGAAATGCAAGAACTAGCGCAGTATGTAGGATACTACCATCATTGAGAATGTTTCTACTCTCAGGTGGAGAAAGATGAGAAAGTTTTCCAATAAAAGAATTTTTGTCTCATTAATTAGACATGCATCTCATTTTTTTTATGATCCAGTTTCCCTCTTGACCGCTAAAAGGTATTATTCAGTTGAGAATGAATTTCATGGGACGTTACCAATTCTCAGAATTCGACTGAAATCTCTGAAATTATTGTTGTAATAACTTTGTTATCATCGAATATTGAGTTAAGAACAAATATCATGAGAGTTGATTTGCAGAAGGAAACTTGTTACCTCTATAATGAATGATATCAAAAATGTATTGCTGTGTCCTCAGCATTTCATGTCAAAAATAATTATCTTGAGCAATGGTACAATCTGGTACAATCTGGTACAGTGTTGCCAGACCGTAAAAGTGCGGATGGAAAACCGGTTCGGCAGTCTCGGTCCTCTCCAGAGATGGTTAGGAGTTCACTATGAAAAACTGTACCTCTCTTCTTAACCCGCACCAGTTTAGAATTAAGGGACGTCGAATTACAATGTTGACAATAGCGATTGAACAAAAACTGGTTGTTTCCATCGACCGCGCGTAAAACTCACCGGACACATTATGCTGTGCATAGTTGTAGTTGTAGGGCACCGAGTGCAGTGCTTTGGCGGACCAGCGCTTGTGCCTGCTCTCTTCGTCATCATCGCTGCCACGGTCTGCTTCTTCGTGCAGGAAGTGCACCTTCTCCCAACGGTCCAGGTATCTGAGAAGATAAGAATAATAAATACAAAAATCAAACCAAAATCTGATGAAGTGATATTTTATTTTGTCTTCGAAAAATGGGATCAAAAAAGAATTGTTTGAATTTCTAAATGGGTACACATAATATATGGGGTATATCAACATATTGTAAAAAATCCTTGTTAAAAAACTAGAAAATAGTACCGATACTTTAATGGGTTTACAAATCTTACAAAAAAACGGGCCTTCATCAACTATATACAGCCGTGTTCCGTTCGGTTCACTAGTGTGTGTGCTAAATCACCGAACGGTCACTGTAGTAACTAGTTATTCCGCAAACGATTAAATTTAACACTGTTATTCGTCATTTGCAGTAGGAATTTCTCATGATGATTTATTATCAAAATTTATTTTTATCTTAGAAAAAATCGATAATTCCTGTCAAGTTCATGGAGAGAATGTAAGTAAAACAGTCGATGTTTTCATATCAGAGAGAAGTATCGATTACAAAATCTACCGTACAACTCTGGCGTAATCTATGCATAAATAATTTTGAAACGGCCAAGGACACAAAAACTAAGGTGATTCCCACCGTTTTACAGACTTTGGAGGCTTTATTACGATAAATTGTTCGATGTATTTCAAAAAGAACACCATGTTCATGATGACTGTCAAAATCTGAAATATTCAAGAACACACATGCGAATGGTAACCAAAAAATCGATAGTGTTCTATTTCTTGACTTGGTCTATTTCCACGAATATAGGGCACCAGGCCCACTAGATAATAGCATCGCCACACGAGGCGAAAACAAAAACAGCCAGCTTTTCCAACCCAGCAGCACCCACCGCGATTACGACGGTAAGAAACACGCGCGCGGGGTCAAGGCGCCACGACGGGTGCATGCCGAGAAAAACGAACTGACCTAGCCCAAACCAGCAAACGCCAAACGCACGCACGTCAGACAACAGGCGAGAGGCGGCCTAGCCACGCCACGTGACAAGGGTGCTCCTCGTAGTTTTCGTTCTGTAGTAGAAAACTGCTCTCTCTGCTCTGCTCCAGCCACAGCCAGCCAGAGCTAAGCCACACGCGCTGGCTGGCAAATTCGAAGGCAGACTCGGGCACTCCGATTCCGGCTCCGTTCGTCGATGATCACTGAGAACAGAGAGTCAGCTGAGCAGAGGCAGACTGCAGGGAGACTCATCGTGTCGCGCGAATTCTCTTCCGGCCGACCGACAACGGGTCGCGTGCCGTGCGGCCAACCTTCACCTTCACTCGCCACTTTCCTTATCAATGCGTTCGACGTTCGGTGTTTGGGTCGGTTTCGGATCTGACACGGCGAGAAAGTGAGGCTGAATGAAGTCTGGCCAGCTAGCCGGCCGAATGACCGGACCGACACGTACGGTAGGATGAGCTGTTCAAAAGATTCTACCGACTACCGCCTACCGCTGATGATTTATTTGAATGCGGAGAAGAAAAAACGGCGTTTCAATCGACCGCGCCACCTGATATCGCAGCATTAGATGCCACACCAACAATTTCCCAAATTTCACCAAAAAACAAATCAATTTCAAAAGATTCTACTGATTACCGGTAATAATTCATTAGAACTATCTGAATTTCGACCGCAAAAAGCTATTAGTGAAGACAGATGGGAGCTCTGATTTAAATAAGTTACCACCTTCTCTTCAGTTTGTTAAACCTTTCCTAATCATACAAATATATAAGAAGACTATCCCTACCTCCTGGATGGAGAAGATTTTCACCTTATATCTCCAAGTCTCCATTTTGCCAACCTATATAAAAACTTACCCCGTCTAATTTCGAAACCTCACCAGATCCAAACATGCTGTTGGTAAGTCAGATCGTATCTAGGGTCGTGCTGAACAAAACTGACAGTTCACGTTTAACGAACCACTTGCCAACCATCGAAAACTTCCTCAAATGTTCAGATATATCTTTTCCGTTTTGATTCGACCACCTAAACAAGCATTCAGTTATTTGACCCAAAAAAGCTATCGGTGTAGACGGACAGAGCTCAGCCGGATTCAAGAAAGAGTTCACAGTAACCTCCAAACACATACTCTTCAACTTCAACCACCATCAAGATCTTTCTCGAACGATCAGATATGGTTTAGATTTCGATTCCATGAGCTATACAAGATGTGTAACAAATTCTGGCGGGTGCAAGTCTCATGAGGATTGGATATAATTTCCTATGAACAGAAGTCAGCAAATGCGAAACAATCGAGATAAGTGCCTCGAAGGATATATGTCGGATGAGGTATATACAACATTTTTTAGACGATTTTTCAGACGTGATATTAAATTGAGGTGATAACTACATATAACTACATATAAACAATCGACGATTGAAAGGCTAAGTCTTTTCGATGGACAAGTGCAGAAACTTCAAGAACGCTATCGTATCAGTGAAATATCAATTTTTATATCAGTTGCCTGAAAAATCAGGCTCGTGGTCTAGCTTGTAGATCACACTTATTCAATGCATAGGAATAACTGAAGGTTCCGTCATGTAGTTATCTATTTAAAAACCCGTTTATTTTTCCAGTAAGGAAAGTGCAGAGAAGCGAGTTATTGTTGCGTTTTGCTATACTTTTAAATACGATTACTCTACTATTATGGAGTATCTTCTCATAGGGAGTATATTGTTTTGAAAATTCGATTATCAATATTATTTATCTCATGTTGTTTCTTAAAAAAACACTCGAGTTAAATTTTCGCCCAATAACAGCTATTTCTGTTTCTGTTCGAAACTAGCCAGTTTCAAATGAAGCTGCGAAAAAACCAAAATAATTACCAAAAATATTTTCTTCTCCACAATAGATGAATTTTTCAGAACTAAGTACCTATATCTACTTCTTTAAACAGAAAAGGTACTTATTCTTATTGCCAATCGATTTGAGCCTACGGTTAACGAAAATATTGAATAGAATAATTGTGCTGCACTGTTTTTTTTTCAATAACATAAAAATCAGATTATTCATTCATTATTTTTCGGTAGTTTTAAAAACGAATTGCAACATTTGAAGTATGTACTAATTTTAAACAAGATGTTACACCATCTCAATGTGGATGGTTTTTCGATCCAAAAATTCTAAAAGTGAATTCCGCTGAGTTTTTGACTTTCCTGTATTACGGTACTCCTTGCGTAAGAGGCAACCTCCCCCATCGATCGACATCGACCTGTAGGAAAATGATCTAGGCTTATCTTTTCACGTGGTTACATCATTCTCAGAGGTCTACGGAATTAGGTTCGCAAAACTATTTTTAACCGCGAAATGCCGGTAGGACGAAAATAAGTCGGAGCCATAATATAATCTGAGGAAAATCGCCAGGCAAGTTTACGTGAACGGTTTTGATGAACCGATAAACGGGAGAAATTCATCCAGACATTTGATTGCCGCGATGTAACAAGTGCTTGGATTATTGCCGAAAATTTTTCTCATGTAGGTACATACGAAAAAAAATCCTACAATTATTTCAGGGACGCTTGGGTTCCAGTGAGATAATTTCACATTGAAATAAATTATACAACAGACGAAATCGCAATCGAGAACATCTAGTTTGAATGTGCATATAATTGAGATATACGGATAATTTTTATAAATATCCTATGATATTCCGACAAACGCCATTTGAAAACCATTTAATTAAATGAAACATTCAAACATAACTGACTTCTATATACTCTGCGCACTATGTCGACAAACGTATGCATAATGTTTGGAAATCCTGTCCTCGACATTCCTCAAGAGCTTTTTCATTCTTCAATGATTGGCCAAGGCTCCTGTGACGAAGATTCTCACGCTATTTGTCGAGTTCAATAAAAAGACAAGAAAAAAGGTTTCGCGACTATGGCAATTTGATGTTGTTTGTATGTATAGTAATATAAACAAGTACTCTCTTGTTCTCCAAGTGTCAAATTCTAATTGACGGAAATGAATTTTACTATCACCATAACCGATCACCATTAAAATTTCAATACGCTCTTTTTCCCTTAATTGAACCATTCTAAATTGTACAATTTATAAAGTGTACGTTCATTTATTACTATGCATACAAACAACATCAATTAGTTCATCTGAATAGTTTTTTGCTCTAATGCAAAAAACTATTTGATCCAAGTGCTATATTCCTCGTTTTTACATTTTTTCACACTAAAGTCAGTATGTATGAATTCAAAATAACAAGCTTTTTCAAAATTTGTGAAAATATATAGGGTGTCCAATATAAATTGAAGAAATTGATGGCATTTCCGGTTAAACCGGAAGAATATGATCAACAAAAAAATGTACATCAGATGCATTTTGTTCCATTGCACTTCCTGCAAATTATCATGAATATCGTTCTTTTCGTTTAAATGATATTCAC
Organism: Gastrophysa polygoni; assembly: GCA_963576655.1. Classification (NCBI taxonomy): domain Eukaryota; kingdom Metazoa; phylum Arthropoda; class Insecta; order Coleoptera; family Chrysomelidae; genus Gastrophysa; species Gastrophysa polygoni. The sequence continues at coordinate 11,666,035 of OY755084.1, forward strand.
TTAGTTCCATACTTTATCCCAACCCAGTATATATACCACCAAAACAAGACTTCTTGAAACCCTCAGGTACCTCGATCGCCGACGACCAGAAATAAGGGACACGTGAGTTTTTGGGTTTTATGGGAAGACAGAATAGAAAGTGTCGCAGAGAGAACTATCTACCTGCTCTGACGACACTTTATAATTTCATCTTTGCATGTATGAATAAGTCTAATAAAGAGCAATGCTTCCATTATGAAAATACCTTTATTGAAGTCTACTGACGACTAATCAAATTTAGGGTATACTATCGAGCTAGCTACCTAGGTCATGTTACTACAGTGAATGTTTCTACACTACAGCTATTTTGATCAGAACTCAATCGCAATAAATTATATACAAAAAGGTATATACAGTTCAATTACAAACAGATGTCTTCAGGGAAAAAAGTTATGTAGTTATTTTCGATGTTTCTGTCGTGATTCAACTCACCTCAAGTATGTTTGCTTCAAGCCAACACTACCGTTGACACAAGAAGTTGGCAAATTGAGGCTCGGCAAGATATCCGACCAAGAATTCTTGTTGTTCACCTGAAAAAAAAAAAGTAAATAAAATTAAATATATATATATATATATATCAATGTGGCGACTTGCTGGTATTGAGGTTTTCTCACAATACTGTGTCAAATTTGACAAGAAAATTATCGACAGTTAGTGCAAAAATACGGGACAGAATCAGAAAACAAAATTTCAGTCACTGAAAAGCAATAGGATTCCGATCACACTTCCGTATGAAATTCCTAATTTCAATCTCAAAATCACCTTGTACCATGCATACAGTGGCCATAGAAGAAGTATAGTATATAACTCGAGTATGTATTTACCAACGAGTAAAATTGAACGATCATTTTTGAATCTTCTGTGCTGAAATAATTATTCAATTCCGTAAATGAGAATTTTATCATTCTATTATCATCTTAGGTATCGATCGAAACTTGAGGACCGGCCCCCATACTAATAGCTAGAGGGCCTGCGGTGTACACCACTTAGCGTATCTCTGTCTCAGTTTAATGTCTCTACTATGTGGCTTTTGTCGGTCGATCAACGGCACGAGAGGTGGAACATGCACATTGGCAGCAAGAGATAGTCCACTCGCCTACTGAAATGATACAGCGATATTTATAGGATTAGTCATTATACTACCTCATTATGAGAGCTATAAAAAATGACGAAGGAAAAAATCTCAAGGTTCCATGTATCTATATTCTTTCTTCTTTTCTTTTAGAATACTAAAATACATCAACTATTTTCATGGGTCACGTAAACGAATTAAAATAATTCGCATTGAACACTGTATATTCTTACACTCTTCTATCTCGACTACACTTATTTTCATAAATTCTTAACTGCGTTACATCGATATACCTATTCTCATTATTGATTTTCCTTCGAAATGTTGCATAATTAATATGTAGTACGAATGAAGATTATGAATTGGGGATGCTGAGGGTGCGAATGTTGACGGCACAATGATGACGTATTTGATAGAAGAGTTCCCCTTCTAAGAGAAAATCGAGGGGACCGAGCGAATTTAATTTCTTCTATTTGTACGACATAGCCTCAAACGCAGCTGAAAAATTACTGCCAGAAAAGACCTAAAATCACTTCAACTCATCTGTTTCTAACAGTACTCCTAACTTTCCAAAATTGTAATGAACTGTAAACTGGAGCTGTAAACGATATTATGACGGAACCATTTTTTTACAGGAAAGTTCGGTCGTTAGTTTTTGAAAAATTCAAATTTGATATTGAGCTAGTTGGATAGGAGATAAACCAGCGCTTCTTACGAGGGTGGGTTTTTGGAGGGTTATTGATGCACCTGGACAGAGTTATCTAGGTTTAAATTTGTGGTAAGTTTTAACCTCAGTTTTTTTTGCATAAATGTGGAAAACATGTAGAAATGAGTTTTTAGTTTTATGTGGATGAATTTCTGGATTTTTGAGAACCCATTGACAAAGATGAATGTAAGGGGCAAAAAAATGAAAAAAAAATATCGTCGGAAAAAGATGAAAATCGATTTTTATGGGATTTGTCCTTTTTTTGGATCGATTCTGATTTTCAGTGAGGATCTGGTCACGGTGGAAGAAAGGGATACTGATAGAGAGTGGGAATCATGAGGTCAGGAGCGTATTCGCAGTTATTTCAAAGCGGCCGGAAAGGCTGAGTTTGAAATTTCGAAATTGAGTACTCCGTCTGAAATTGGTAGGTAGTGTACGATGAAATATCTAAAATTAAGAAAGATGTGTATTTCACATATTTTCATATCTTCGTTGTGCAATGACATACAACCAAAATTACAACTTCAGAATTGAAAATTTCTGAGAACTTTAGTATTTCTAAATGTTCGCTGTATGTCGATAGAAAGTGGGAATAATGATTGAATGACCGACACAACTTGTGTGAAACAGGTGCAAAAAATATTTGTTGCACTAGCATGGTTGCAGATCTCGATTTTGTCGTCTCGATCTGCAAACTTCAACCTTTGCACTAGTCACAAAAAAAACTATTCACCACGAATTCCAAGCAAGAAATTAGCACTTTTTGCTTTTGCACTTTGAAAAATGCAAAAAGTTATACTTTCTGCACTGTTGATCACGAAATAAGTATACGATTAGTAACCATAGAAAATGTGTCTGAATCCAAAAAGGTGTTTGAATCCAAAATAAACACACAAATCACAACAATAACGTGTTTGGATGTTTGTTTGTATTCCAGTATTTGACCAGTCTCCGAATTTTCACTTTAACAAAAGTTTATTTGCAGCTATACAGCATTTGTCGCACTGTCGACTTCCGTGGTGCAACAAATATACAATTTTTGCACTAGTCAGACAAATAACTATTTCGACGTCTAAATCGTATTCGGCACTCGACACCAAAATGTAGCCTGAATTATTCTTCCAGCTTTTGTTCATTACTGAGCGACGGATTTGACTAATACTTGAACTCATCATTTGGGAATATTTTCAAATGTACGGCCACTTTGAAATCCCATTGTGACGTAAATATGGAGTTGACCTGTTTTCACACCAAAGTCTTCAAAAATTCAGGGGAACCGCAGTGGAGTATAATTCTGATAAGCAGTATTCAGTAAACTAGTCAGTTCTGTATTCTGTAGCAGTCGTAGCGGTATGGAATCAGTTCAAATCGACCCGACTGACGGTAGACTCAAGTGCCGTCGAATGCGCATGCCTCCGAACAGAACAATCTGTGACACCGGCTAGTTTTCTGTATGGATTCGAGGCGCAAACAAGATCTCGTCACGACGTGGATGATATACAACACAACACAAACCCATACAACAGGTTCACCGACCCTCGACTTACGTCTCACGATAGTCACGATGCGGAGAAACTAGTTCGGTCGGAATCGTACGTTACGAGGTATTTCTCATTTTCTCCCATTGTTTCCCACTTTTCTATCGAAGCGCGACAGCAAAGCGAAAGCTATTGGAAAACCCGGACAGATTGTTATATAGGTATATTCCAATTAATTTGAATTCGGAAACGAAATAGTTCTTCGAAGGTCTCGTAATTTTTGAATACCTACCTATTTTTGCCTCATTCAATCACTGGGAGACAACATACGTAATTTTACCGATAAGTGACACAAGTTGCATTTGTATTTTTCAACTATGAATAGACGAAAAATTACTAATTAATTTTTCTCGATACAATGACTACGCCACTGGACTAAATTTCCACTGGATCCAAAAACTAAGTTCAAATATTTTTCCTTAAATTTTAGGATTATCCTAATTATTATTATTGACACATATTTTCATTCGACAATTGTAAACCATAATTTAGGAAATATTCCATAGTAGTGCCACAGTACTTAATTCTGGATATAAACTGCTTGAATTTTGTTTTTTCTAGTAAGCTGTATATATCTATCGACAAATGAATTGGGAGTTAGATTACGTTAGATTACGGCTTGTAATAAGGTCGTGTGGAATGTAATAAGGTTTTTGAAAAAACATGTGATACTTTTGCTACAAGATATCAAGAAAACCAAAACCATTATCATCATTAGCAGATTATTATTCCGCTTCCACTTCCAGAGAAACCGGAAGTTTCACAATAACGAAAAAACTTTAGTAGGATTCTCAATGCTTTCGTCCACAAATTTTCAGAATAATGCTACTTTTAGTTCCTTATACAGGCTGTTTCATCTAAAGCGCACATTAGAAGTTTTCTGGGTTCCAATGATGATAGCATTCCTGGAGAGCCATAATAGATGATTTGCTGATTAATGATAATGTTTTCAAGATGGTGGTGGCACTTCCGGTTATACCAGAAGTAGACACCAACTTCGTTAATTCAAACGGAATGCTATATTATTTTTTGCGTTTTTAGATTCTTTAGGTTTTTTAGCATGATCTTTATCAGCCTTCCCTAAACCTAAGTCTAGTGGTTTTCGAAATATTCGTTGAAAATCGATAACTCAGTCATTTTTGAATGTATCTGAATTGTTTTCGAGCAACATCAAGATTTTCATTAATCAGCAAATCATCGATTATGGATCTACAGAAATCTTCAAAGTACTATCATCATTGGAACCCAGGAAACTTCGCTTTAGACGAAACAGCCTATATATATATATATATATATATATATATATATATATATATATATAGAGCATATACATGAAGATTTACTGTGATGTATACAGTGTAACTCTTTCAAAAGTCTTTAACACTGTTATCTCTATATGCCTGAGAGCTACGATGTCGATTTCATCAGAGAAAAGTCGTTCTTTCTGATGTTACAGAGTTGCAATATTGCGATAAGTTTCCGAGATATCAGTTAAAAATTTAAGTGTCCAAAGTTCAAATCTGAATAAATAATTCTGAGTGTTAATCTACAAAAAGAAGTAGTTCAGAATCGTGATGGACACTATTTTTGTTCAGTTCCGGCAACGTTGACCGAGTGGGTCTTCCCTGTCACCTCCTCCCCCCACTCTCGTCTCTACTACCTCTACCGTACGCAGCGACCGATTTCTGCTTGCACTAGGTCACGGTCGACGTTTTGTTTGCATGAATGTGTTCATTCCAGATTCTCTCCCCTCCCCCTCCACCACTGTTTTTCTGTGACGACGACGACGGTCACGAATGGAAAGCGAATTGCGCCCGGCCTGAGTTAGAGGTCGGAGTAGGAGACTGAAAAGCCAGGCGGTCAAATTCATAACAACTTAAGGGGTTATTTCAAAAATTACTTCTTCCAATGAAAAACATTTCTACGTAAAATTTCAATTATTCGAAATTTTCAATCGAAAATTTTTATTACATAACGTCTGTAAAACGATTCCTCCTCGAAAATTAAGGAGTTTTTGAAAAAATCATTCATTTCGCCCTTCCAATAGAATCCGAGCCCTCAGAGTAAATAATTATTCACAAAATACATTTTTTGTTTAGAATGAATCAAGCTACCTACTCACCTACAGTTGACACTGATTGTCTTCTCAACAGCAGACAACGTTTATTCCATTTAATTTGTCACTTATTCCACTTTTGACAAAAAAAAAAAAATTAAATTCTACGTTTTTCAAATTTTTGACACTTCGCCATAACTTTTTGTAAACTATCCAAACATGAGAATGAAAATTAAATTCAAAGTATCTCAACCGTTTTTCAAATAAGGATCGCACTTTTCAAATACCAAGAGTCTTGTTTCATATTGACGTGGTACCTATTTTCATTTGAACTACACAATGTTTCGGAAATATTAAACTGTGATTGAACAGAACATAGTTTTGAAACATCTAGATAAGAATCTATCTGTATATTATTTTAAAACTCACATCTTTCAGTGTTATAGCAATGAAAATGTGAATCCAGAGAGAATACTTAACTTTTTCTCTACTGTAGTCTGTTCATCGGGCAGGCAGTAATAAATTAATCTATGAAGGACCGATCATCAGGGGAACTTTTTTTTTCAATCTGACATAAAATATTTTACGGGCGAAATATCCAGAGATGGTTGTGTATGCAAAAATTTAAAATTTCCACTCGCTTAGGGATTCGAGACGAAATTGCGTTTTATGAATTGAATATTACTCTAACTAGGTACTTCCCGAAAATTCTCCAATCAGAAATACTGACAGCCTGCAACAGGGTGCAACAAGGTGGTCGCGTGTCGTGTTCAATCGCTCATTATTCATTGACTATAATCCGAGTCTGGGAAGTGACGATAAGAAACAGATCATCAGTATGTAGTGACTATTGCACCAGTACTGATATACAGTCTGTATTCCTAATACACGCGCCTGTTGCCAATACCTAATTCGCAACAAAGAAATTTGTGTGGCAACACAGCATCCTGTTGACTTTCATTTTCAAGATCAATCTCAAGATCCACTCGAACTATTTGAAATGGATATTGAACGAATACCTTTACAACACATATTTCACCAGGGATTCTCTTCCCAGGAGTTTATATTTTTGTCAGGATTTTTCTAAATAGGAAAAATATGATGATAGTATATATTTATAGAATATTGATTAATTCAATTAAAACACTACAATTTTCAAACTGTTGATATACTTTTTCTTTTCAGTTTTTGGAAATAGATTTTGCAGACCCAGATATTTTTTGACAAAGGGACAATCTTTGACTATTTCAAGTTTGATTTTTTTTTTCCCTAAGATTAATACTTTTTTTATTTCAAATAAAAGAGTAAAAAACTCTGTAACAATACAGAAGTATAGATTGATTACCATTTAGATACAGGTGAATTAAATCAAAAAACTGAATTTCAGTTCTTGATAGTTTGTGAAGAAATTTTCCAGGTCCCAGAAAAAAATTGAGATTTGGTAGATGAAGGGAGATCATTACCAGTAACAATACACCAGATTAAAATTAAGGATGCAGAGCAGAAAAAAATGTATTGAATGTATATTTACCTATTTCTCTTATTCACTGCCAATAAAGCTCAATTCATGAAATGCAATTTTCAGAAATTGAATTTTTAAATTGATTGTCAAATTTCAACTGAAAGTTTTGTCAATATTTTTCTTCTACGAAGTTAATGATCTACAGAGTACTGGTCAGTTGATTATCCCTTTGAAATTCATGATATCACCTGTCTAGTAGTGGTGAAGATGAATAATCCATGAAGCAAGCAATATGTTGAATAATGAATATTCTACATTCTAGTAGATTGGAATGTCTGGCAAATTACATCATAACATCAAGATAACAGAAATTTGAATAGGCAGTTGAACATCTTTTTATTATTTCTTTGTTGAACTATTGTAAATATCATTTCCCAAGGGATATACATAAAATCCATAGAAAAAATTGGGTAAACTTGACCTCCTAACTTCTTCTTGCTATTGGTACACTGAACTTAATTAAATTGATGAAATTTATAGAATCTAATTCACCTTTCACACAATTTTCTCAAGAGAATTTTCTTCATCAGAACACTTGGTTTTGGAAACTATTATCATAGACTCAATATATAAAATATAATAATTGATAAGAATTGAGTACATTTGACTGCCTAATTCATTTTTGTTATTGCTACACCCTTGGCCACACCAGACTCAGAGAAATAGGTAGGTACCTACCAAAGTTGTGAATGAAATCAATAGCATACAATATTCTCTTTCATTTCAAAAGAACTTCTAATGACAGTATATCCCTACCTTAATTATGGTTGGTTATAATGTTATGCTTTCAGGAGGTACCCAATAAAGTTGGGTTGACCTTGCAAACTAAACAATGTTGAGGACATAAATGATCGTGATAACCTCATTTAACTTGAATTAAGGACATGAAAATCAACCATTTTGTATGTGTGCTCAAGTTATGTGTATAAAAAACATTAAGGTGTATTATTCCGTCAAGGACATTGACTAAATGTGACACGTTAATAGCTTCGTGTGCAAGGTATGTAAAATAGTCATGAAAAATACTCACCCTAAGCCATCCTCCTTGCGAAGTTACGAGATTATAAAGGAGATACAAGTCGACCTCCTTGCCACCGAGAGTAGGGGGCCGCTTGAATGGCGTCCTGCAATGATGCAAAAATCGTTAATAACCGTCCCAGCATTGTTTCCGAAAATGATGAGCTCCTGTATCAGCGATCGAGCCACAACAAACTTACCCCCGTATCTCGTGAAAGTGCTGCAAATCACGAAGAAAAGCATCGCGCTCCTTCAAATAAGTGGACTGGTCCTTGCCAAGAATTTTGGCCATGGCAGCGCGAAATCCTTGTTTACAGCACTGCACGTGTCATAGCGCCGAAACCGGCATTGGGGACGACCCCAAGACGCTAGAACAACGGTCCCGACGTCCGTTTAGCTCACCTCCCGCAATTGGGGATGCTGGGCCTCGCAGTCGTCGGCCAGCGGTAGACGATAGAGTATAGACGACTCCCTGTGCTAGTTAGCACGACGTTGGATCCGCTCTGACCGAAATATTGCGCAGAAACATCATTTCCGCGGCCGCTATCGGTTCCACTATCACTGTCTCTTCGAAGTTTCAATGTTTGCGGCAAATTGCACTCTCTTCCATCACTTAGTCAGGATTTTTTACGGATAAATTTCCTATTTTATACTTCACACTTTTAACCCATGATGCTTGACAATACTTCACAACATGGCTGCCGGTTCCCCGTTATTGTTCAGGCGCGATTATATTTGTAGTCGTCGATTATGTCCTCGTGGAAATTTCAACTGCACTTTAAACACACTGGACACTATCACTAATATTTTTGTATCGAACTCTTAATTTTCTTTCTATTGATATCTACCAGAAGTAACGATAAAAATATGATGTTATAATTTTGACAACATAAAATATTAGTTCAAATGACAACTACCAGCAGAAGTGACCGAAGCGACATCTACAGAATTTCAACCGAACTTCAGAGAGAACCGTGTGTGGGGAAAGTCGGTGAACTCCGGGGACAGTGGTGAACTCGGCCAAACGGAAAACATTTCAAGTCATTTCCTTCATATTGCGATTGCGCCATCCTAACGTGACCAGTTGTTCTTCTTCTCTTACAATCTCCCATCCTTCGCAGATCGAAAAATTCAATAATTATTATCAAAACCGAAATGGGACCTCTGTTTGAGGCTACGTGTATTCTTAGTTGCATAACTATCAATCCATGTATTATAGAATCATCGGTTTGAATCACGGGTTGGAATGGTTCGAGTATGATTATTTTGATGTGAATATGTATATAATTTCATATATCACCCTGGAGCATTCAATTAGTGTGAATAATCCGATGATATCTCCGAAAGTTATGAGATGAGATCAAGTTCATCAATCTTAAATGAGTATTTACGAAAGCATGCGATGTAATCCACGTATACGATACACATTATAAATAAATAGTGTAAATTAAGTAGTCCGTTTATGCTACTAATTTTAGATCATATATAGCTAGGTAATACTAATACACAAAATATATTCTCCTTTGCTTTTGACTGATATACGCAAAGCAGAAAAGGAATGGAAATCCACGTACCAGCGAGTTATAGTTCAGTGGCACCATTTCATATTTTCTCTATGTCTCTATGAAGTATATGTTTTGTAACCTGTAATCTATGCTCTGTGCTGGAGCACAGATCACCTTGTAGATAGGTAATCTGTGGCTGGAGGCGAGGACGTGGACAGCTAACCTAACTTTAACTTCATACTCTGTTATCGTGTTATCAAGTTTCCTTCTTTGATTTTCTATTTTAAACTCGAGTTTTATCAAAGTTCATGTCTGATGGTTTATAAACGAAGAAAATATCACGAGGGAGACACTCACCTGAAAAGGAGATGGATGACAAAGCGAAGAACTAAGGATTTGGATCAGGTAACGATCTTTGAAAATAGTCTTTCTGGTCAATTAACAAATAACAATTTGTAGATCGACGAGGACCTTCAACCAAAAAATTCGGAGAAACTCCTGAACCAAGAAGTGGATTTTGATCGCCCAGGAGGAGCACAACACTACTGTCTACATTGTGCTAGATATTTTATCAATATCACTGCACTGCAAGACCACTTCAGGACTAAAGTACACAAACGTAGATTGAAAGCCCTTGAGACTGAGCCTTACACAATTGAAGATTCTGAACGTGCAGCTGGTTTCGGAAGCTTCAAAACTCCATCTAAAAGGAAGATAGAAACACAGCCAATTATTGATAAGCAGGAACTTGAGAGTGCAAGCAAAAAAATCAAAGTTGATGATGATACCCAAAGTGTCCAATAAGTTATTCAATGTCTTTAAATGTTTGAAGGAATGGAGGTATATTTCTGCTCTTTACATAACTGGAGATAAAGCTCAGAAAAATTTTGCAGTATTGACACCTGTTATAGATTTTGACACACAAATGGCAAGTAAATCAGATCTGAGGAAGAATTTTGAAAAAAGATGCTTGAAAATTGATGTAAATCAGTTAGAAAAACGCTGGATTTTTTTCAAGGATTTGAAAAAACATAAAATGATTCTGGAACAGACTAGAGCTGAAATAGGTACATCTATAGCCAATTTGTTGAAAACTCCAAATAATGAACAAGAAATTGAAAAACTAAAACTTCATGCTAAAGTAATTAAAGAAGATCTGAAGAATCTCAAAGAATATTTCAATGAAATTGAGGAAGAAACCATGATCAGAATTCTAGATTTGCCTTATAGTCTCCATGATAAAACTCCAGAGGAAACAGTTCAAATTCATAGCTACTCACAAAGAGGAAAAGAGAAATCAGACAGTCATATGAATATTGCAAACCAGTTAGGTTACTTGAAGTACTATGATAATTTCACATGTTATTTATTATCTGATGCTGCAACTTTTGAACTAAGTATTCAAAATTTCTTGAGAAAATCTTTATTGGATGCAGGCTTTGTTCAATTTTCTAACTCCTATTTCTGTCGTAGTATAGTAATTGAGGGCTGTGGGAAAAATTATCTTGAAGACTTTGATGTTATCACACTTGAGGAGTCAGATGTAAAAGAGGAAGTTAATCGCTTGCACCTTTGTGGGTCAGCTTCTCTCCCTTCCTTCATGTCATACTTCACAAAGCATACAGTCAATGAAACTCTCTTTCCAATGAAGTTGTTTTCTTTGGGAAAAAGTTATAAACCTGTTCAGCCTGACTTGGCCAAAAATCTTTTCAGTCTGAGTCAGGAAACTATGATAAATATTTTTATAGCCACTATGGAGGATCAGGATATTTTTGATTCAATAGTTGAACAAGTATCTAGGTTTTATGAATGTCTTGGCTATCATTTCCGATTAGTTCTTTCACCTGCAAATAAAATGAATAAATCAGAGAGCTTGAGGGTGTCAATACAGATGTATTCCAGTTTTGAATTGAGTTATGTAGAAGTCGGCAATATATCATTTCATGGTAATTATCTCAGTCAACGACTGCTATTCAATTACAATTTGCAAAAAATCCGAAAGTATCCTAATATTATTAGCGGTACATTAGTCAATGTACCAAAGTTATTGGGATGTGTATTAGAAAATAACTCATTGAGTAATAGCCCGCTGTTGTCAGATTTATTGAAGAGACACTTGTTTTGAAGCAATTTTTTTTATTAAAAATTACAAATATTACATTATTTGCTTCAAATGATTAATAATCTAAGGCACAAATTAGTGCAACTCCTCCCTTTATCCAGTGATGCTCTGGTTTATTACTGGGCACTTCTATTGCTAGCACATAATTAGTTGAATGCCCTGTAGTAGATAGAACACCTGCTCTTGTCAGAGTTTTATAAACTGGACACTGATAGACAGCTTCTGGTTTTTGATGATGTTCTTCTGGTTTCAGCCAGATCACAGGCATTTCTGCAAAGATCAAGATTCATTGGATATTGGTGCTGGAAGATATCCAATATATAGCAAATATTCCATTCTTCATTCTCAACATCATCAGTTCAATGAACTGTCGTAATAAATATTTGGAGATCTTGTTCCAAAAATAAATTCAAGAAAATTTCTGTGTTTATCACTTATGACATTATGATACTACCATTACCATCTATTTATATCTTTTTGTCGTCCTCTGCTTGTTTAATGATCACTTCCACTTGTAAAAATAATTATGTGTTTATAATTTCAATGATTCCTAATCATTCATATAAATTCTAATTAATAAATCTTGAATCGTCATGATTAATTCATTTGAGATTATTGTATTGTAATTGTCAGAGCAAATAAAAAAAAATTTAGAGAGAAAGACAAAGAAAATTCTTGCCAAAACTTGCTGAAAAAAACTGACACTATTATATTGTAATAGTCACATATGGTCAGACTCAAAAAAAAACCTGTGGCAATCCTAAAAGAGAAGTCAAGGAGAATTCTTGTCAATACTCAGAAAAAACTGAAATTATTGTATTGTATATTGTAATTGCCAGGCTCAATATGAAAGAAACTTAGGGCATCACTAAAAGGAGAATCGTCAAAACCTGATATTATTCTATTGTGATAAACAGGCTCATTAAAAATCTGGGGCAACACTGAGAAAGAAAAGTCGAAGTAAATTCTTTTACTTGTAGAATATTTGTTAAGTAAACTGAGATTGTCGTATTATAATTGTCAGGCTCAATAAAAGAAACCAAAGGCAACACTGGAAATGAAACCAAGGGAAATTTTTGGAAAACTGAAATCATTTGTTATGCTATCACCGCAGGTTGAGGTTGATACATTGAAAACTGAAGGAAAAATCAATAATAACAATTACCAGTATACAGTTCCTTGGGATTAGATTCGTCTAGTGAATATTTCGAAGGATTCCATCGAGCTCCTTCTAGGAAAAGGCCCCAAATACAACAGCCATCATCTTTTCTTTGTGTTGGACGATTATTCAACACCTGGAAGAAAATATTCGATGAAAATGAATAATTTCGTAGTGGCCACTTGAAATTGAATTGAATCGTCCAAATGACAATTGACAAACTCACTTCAAAAGCAAAATTTATGCTGTCAATCGATACCACGTATTTCCTCGCATAATTTTGTAAAGTCCCGGTGAGGAAAGCTTGTGGAAAATAAAATCCAGATATCCAAAACACTGGTGGGATTCCTCTGTCAACCCACTTGTTTAGAAATTGTATCCTTGCTTTCAAATCTGTCACCCACGCTCCTTGAAACAAACAATTCTTTTGCATTTGAATATTTTACGAATGCAATGGAGTAATAAAGATAATATTTTCATCTAGACCCATTGAACAATACTTCCAAACCGTATAAGATTTCTAACAGTAATGATATTCATTATTATTATTATCATAAATTATGAGCTGAGTCGGAATAATGACAGAAAAAACAAGTAGGTAATAATTAGTATATTCTTCAGTGAGCCTATAATGATGGCTGTTATTCTCGAGGATGAGAATTCGAAATGGAGTATGGAAGCCATTATACGCGAGTAGAAGACTGTACTTTCTCTACGACTTCCTCACAAAGTGAGAAAGCCAAAATATGATAGAAATACTGTGGCTCAGTCATAAATGGCATTTTTATTATATAAAAATTATATAAACACGTCGTTGAAATAAAAAAACAACGAACATTGAATAGCTCATGCCTCTTCAGAACATTGTTGTCAATTGCGAATTGTACAGCCCATACACCCAAACGGGATAAATAAATGTAGAAGTCAGAAATATGTGAAACAAAAGGATAGAAGTTCAAATTCATATTTGATAAGGTATATTTCTGGAAAAGAAATGAAACATTGAATAAGATTTTGATCAGCGTTCTATTGGACATCCACTAGATATCCATAAGTTATCATATTTTGCATTTATGGATGTCTAGGCTGGTGGCCTAAGGACATCCAATGGACGCCCATGAGATCTATTGAATAATATCCAAAATATCCATGTGTTGTATGAGAGTTCAAAAACTAACTTATGTCAGGGGAGGGAGAAAAGCCTATGTTTGAAATTTGTTGCATCATTTATCATTGGTCAAAGCCCAAGGAACTTGAAAATTTTAGGTTTGCAATTGGTCGTCAAGTACTGAAAAAAAATTCTATTTCTGAATGACCTTGATTCATCAGTAGACAACCTGCAGTAATATAAAATGTAAATTAGTCGTAGAGAAAGAATCTCATTTTTCTTATTTTGGCCAAATCTTTGTGGAAATAAATCGGAGTCTTCTACTTTTGTGTATTATATGGCTATTATTCTCTTGGATGATTCTGAAACTCGCCTACGGCTCAGTTGAGCATTTTCATTTCCAAGAATAATAGCCATCATTACACGCTCATTGCTCATTGAAGAATTTACTATAATTTGTCAGAATTCTGAGATACCATGTCAGAATTCTGTGATGATAGAAGTATGAAGTTCAGGAATATTATTTTTCTGGCATTTCAGGGCTTTCGTAAGAATATTCCTCGGATTAGGATAACAAAAATCTTACCAAGAGGTTTGAGAGAAGGGTAAGCCTTACTCGCCCACAATGCAGGCACAATATTGCTGAACAAACTGAGCGTCATTTTTTCCAAGGCCTCAGACATCACCACCAAGCCTTTGAGAGCCTTCAGTAACTCGTTCAAGGTCGATTTTATCACGGTCAAGAGTTTGTTATACCTGATGGCTTCCTGGATGATGACTGTATTCAAAGATTCCTCGTATCGTACAGGGTATCTGAAGATAAGAGGTTTATTGAGCCTGACATTACCATACTTTCAGAATATAATACATAATATGAAATAATGATTTTCAGAGGAGACTAATAAGATAATCTATGAATTTACAGATAGTTTATTTCAAAAAAAACTACTATATTAGTATATTCAAATATAGTAATGTATGAGAATAATTATTTAACAAGAAAAATAGTTAAAGATATGAAACTTGGATGGCAATTGTTAATTGTCATATGGGTGATTATTTCTTTGAATCAGAATATGTATCTTCACTTTACTACTAAATTAACATTTTTCGTATCAACTGGTAATTAATTCATTGACTTTTGTTGTGATAGCATCGTGAAGTTTTTTATTTGTTGCATGGAGATAATTGATGAGAGCTGCAACCATGCAAGTGTAACAAATACTTTTTCCACGTTCTTACCATCAAATTCATTCGACGTGTTACTTCCAAATTTTCAGTTTTCAAACTGACCACTGGAACTCAATTCTAATAATTGTCATAAATTTGACTTCAACTATCCACTGATAATGATGGTTTTGAGAGTATTTATTTATTTATTTATTTATTTATTTATTTATTTATTTATTTATTTATTTATTGAGAAAATACATCCAACAGGTCGTAAGACCCAATTACAGGAGTACATAATACAAAATGAAAAGCTTATATTAGTCCTGAAAAACAAAAATTAAAACATAAAATGAAATCTATATTAGCATTACATATACCATGTAACATAATAACATTGAGCATATTTCAATCAGTTATGTAGTGCATTATATATTGCTTTCCTAAACTGAGATAAGGGTAAAAAGAATATATCAATATTTTGTAGACTATTGTAGTTTCTACACATAGAAGTCAAAGGACAGTGAAAGTGGTGTTGAGAGTTAGGTACGTCGATATGAAATGTTATGTGTGACCTGGAAGTTATACGAGGAACATTGAAATTCAATGATGAAAGTAAAGTAGAAGAGTCGATTTGATTATGTATGATTTTGTACATAAAAATCAAGTCATTAATTTGGCGGCGTTTTTTAAGTGATGGATAGTTGAACTCTTCCAAGAGTAATTCATAGCTATGCTCTCTTATGATAAGAACCATGCTTTTTTAAGTAAAAAAATTTTAAAAATTTTTTCTGTACAGCTTCAATACAATATATATATTTTCCTTGACAAGGATTCCATATGGAGCTACAGTATTCCAGTTTGCTTCTGACCAATGAATAATATATAGAGCTAATTGCCTCTAATGATGAAAACTCTTTGCTATTACGCATCACAAATCCTAGCATTTTCATTGCACGGGATGTTATTTGTTCAATATGACACGAGAACGTTAGTTTTTCATCAAAGATAATACCCAGATCTCTCGATTCGGTAATTCTTGCCAATGATATATTATCCAATTTGTAATCATATATTTGTACTGAGGGTTTCCTTGCAAAAGTCATAGTTTTACATTTTCCTATGTTTAATGATAGTTCATTTTTCTGACACCAATCATGTAACTCAGTGATATCGTTTTGTAATGAGATACAATCAGAGTAGTCCTCGATCTCCCTGAAAATCTTCATATCATCAGCAAAAAGAAGTTTTTTAGAGTTGATACTATCAGAAATGTCATTAACGAACAGAAGGAATAATAGTGGACCCAAGTTTGAACCTTGAGGAACCCCGGAAGTTGCATTAAATATAAACGATTTTATACCTTTGTATTCCACAAATAACTTTCTCTCACTAAGATATGATTTCAGGAGATATTGGAGGCTCCTTGAAATGCCAAAGCTTGATAATTTCATGAGCAATTGGTGATGTGAAACCCGATCAAATGCCTTGGTGAAGTCTGTATACACCACATCAACTTGCTTACGTTGGTGCAGTTTGTCAGAAACATATTGCGTAAAAATACAAAGATTTGATGCAGTGCCACGACACTTCACAAAACCATGTTGGAATTCGGATATTGTGTTACTAACGTGCTTATAGATGTGGTCCGATAAAATTATTTCAACCAATTTCGATAACACTGATATTATGGCAATCGGTCTATAATTTACAATTTCCGAATTCTTGCCAAATTTGAAGATAGGGCATACCCTCGACAGTTTCCATATATTCGGAAAGTAACAATTTTTCAGCATGAGGTTGTAAATGACACAGAGAGGCTTCGCAAAAAGAGCAATTTTTGACTGGAATGCCATCTGGCCCAACTGTCAATTTATTTTTCAATTTATTGGAAGCCGAAATGATGTCATTTTCCGAAATTTCACGAAGGTGTAAGTAATCACTGGTATAGAAAAGTTCTCCATTACTCAAGTTTGTATTTTTTAGATTATTATTAGAAATATATACGCTTTGAAAGTTCGTTGCGAATGCGTTAACAATAACATTAGGTGAAGACAATATTTGATCATTATAATACATATGTCCTGGAATTCGAGATTTATCCTTCTTTGAGTTCACATAGCTCCAAAAACCAGTGGGATCTTTTTTCATGTTTTGTTCGGAGTTCGCAATGAAAGCTTTATATGATATATTTATATCTCTTTTAACTGAATGCCTCAACTCTCTGAACTTTTCACGATAAAAAAGTAGTCTATGTTGTCTATACATTTTTAGGTAGTGATTTTTTACTTTCAGTTTACGAATCAGGTCTTTTGAATACCAGGTAGGGTACTTGCGGGAGCAGCATTTTTTCATGGGTACACACTTTTTTATTATATTTATAATAGCAACAACACTATGACAACTTGCTAGTACATTTCTATAAAATAAGTGAGTTTTGGTATTTAGACCTCTACAATTTTGATAGCAAATAGTAAATGTGTTGATTGCATCATTCTTTAATAATCTATTGGACGGAGTTACAAGTTTTTTACTGCTATAGTCGGATGCCCATTTTTATATTTCATTACTAAGTTGTTTTCACCATTGTTTTTTCGCATTGTTAACTCATTACGTAGTGTTATATAATATTCACGTTGTTTCACTGTTTGGTCGGTTCTCAGGTATACGTTCTTGAACTTGTCAGTACTTTGAATTCTCCTTTTGTTCCTGATCAGCGTAAGCACACCTTGTTTATTTTGTAATGATACTCTGATTGGTCTTGGAATTTTTTACCGAGTCTCATAATTGTAGTGGTATTGATGTTGGAATCCGGAATAATAGATGTAATTAATTCTTTTATGGGCAAGGCTGGCTCAACTATATCTTCAGGAACACCAAATATGAGTATGTTATTCTCTCTACGTTTGATTTCATTGATCTCATCCATTATTTGAATTGCTTCTAGTGGATTCCGAGGAGTATCCAATGCTTTTTTTTCGAGCACTTCAATTTTATCATTTAAGTTTTTTATCTCTTCTTTGTGACTGGCCTTCATAGAGTTTATTTCCGTTTTTATATGATCAACACTTTTTTCTAGCAGACCCATTTTTTCTCCCAAAATATTCAAAATCCCAGAAGAAACGGAATCTACCAACCTTTTTATAAATGTTTAGTCCTCGCATACTTGCTTAATCATTTCTTCGGCGGAATTTTTCACCTCACTCATTCGTTCACGTGTAAGGGGCATTGTCCTATCCTATGAAATAATCGATATCCTTTCGATAAAGAGCACTGGAGATGATGATCATACAATTTTATGAAAATATTCACTTTTCCGAGATTGTTTCTAGCACAAAACAGCGGAGCAATTTCATACGTCTTCACTCTATCACGACTAACGACGAATGTCACACACACTATGTCAAATTCGACAGTTGCTAATAGCGAAGATTTAGATCAAGAAATGCCAAAAATCGCATGTCGTCCGCATCTCAACCCACACTTCGGGAGTTTGAATAACCGCTACCCATGTGTGACAAATACAGTGCAAATTCTATAAACCAGACAATTAATTGCAGGAAGGATGGTCGGATTATGCAAGAGATATTTTAAAAACTTGAATAGTGATATGTAAACAGAGTTAAGTTAGCTTTATTCTTACAGATCGGACATTTTTTTTTTCTGAATCAACCAATTCAATTATTTCAAGTTTTTGTTGCGAATTTGACATTGAATATATTTCCTTCCTGACACTTTCGAGGATATATTAATATCAGAGAAACCTCACAGTCTATATATATAGAACAATGTAAAGTCCGACTGCCGAAGACAAAAGAAATGGTCCTCCTTATTGTAACCCTCAACTAAGTATTTTGTATACAATGTCGTAACGGACCTTGAAAATTTCAGACGACGGCGAGTGTTCTTATTGAAGAGTTGCGTCCGGATTATCATTAATTTTAAAGAGGCTGTTATTTACTGTGATATTGAAAAAAAATGCAGCACCCTTAGAATCAACTGCTTAAATTGCGTTTACTCGCCTGTGGGAAATGAACTCCAAGTCGAACGGCTTCGGCAGCTGGTCCAGAATGGTCGTCGCGCACTTGGTAGTGACCTCCTCTTGACTGGCGGCGGCCCCGCCCACTTGCTTGGGCTGCAACTTCAGCAAAGTGGACAGACACAGGTAGGTCTGCACCTGGGCGAAGGTTATATCAGCGTTCGGATGCAGCCCGAACAGCGCAGGATCATCGTTGATCGGGAACGTCTTTATGTACTCCACGTAATCGATGAACATTGTCGTCAAAGGAAGCTATCCATCGAAGTCCAATGTTGGTTAGGTAAGGTTTAATAATAATAATAATAATAATAATAATAAATAGTCTTTTTTCATCAGTGCAGTTTACAGTTTGTTATTAGTTACAACTTTGATGAAGGGCGAAGTTCAGCCTAAGCTATTTTTCAACTGCACCGGATAAGATGAAACTTTTTTAATATAATTCATATGTCATAGTGATCGATTGATTCGATTCGATTAACTTTTATTTCGAATAACTTTTATCAGTTTTGTATCACTATTCACATGAATGATTTGAATCCGAATTGACAAACACGCCAACTTCATCACCTAAGAGCAAAAGTTGTTAGGATTTCAACAGAATCAGAATCAACCTAGATGTATGTCATTCCACTCAATGTGAGATTGGGATCCCATACGATCGTTCCCTCTCACTCAATTTCCAACCGTTGCCCTTGCCTTAGCTCATGCCGTACACATATGAACGGATTCCTTTCAGTTCCTTAAAAACAGTATGCGTTTTGTTGATAACATTCTGGGCTGTATTGTATTATTAGAATTCAGCGATGCAACTGAGGTGTAACGAAACTACATCACAACAGAACAAAAAATATTTGACATCTTTTAATTCAAAGAATGACCAGAAGGTTAGCCGTGCTGAAACGATACTTATCAACCAAAACCAGAAAGGCATCAACAAAACCCATCCAGGGTTCACTGGTTCAGTATTATGTAGTTAAACGAGTTAGGTTAGGCTAACTTCAACACCTGGTGATAATGCCCGTTGTCGTCATAAACATAATCCGGTGTGACGACTTCGATCTTGTAGTAATCGGCGAGGACGTTCATGAGACATCTCCTGTCCCAGTCGTCTGTCACTCGACCGCCATAATTGATGTGTCCGGCCGTGTAGGTGAGGACCTTGAAAGACAGAGTCAGATAGTGCTATAATACATCTCTCATTTTACATGCCAAGTAAATTGTCAAATTCGGATAAATTGCGAGCTCGTGTTGAAATCCTCAGTTGTTGCTTATTAGACAGCGATCAGCGATGATAAAATATTTTACGCTGTTCTATCGTTTGTGAGTATCCGGAGGACGTACATCAGCTCAAGTCGGTGAACACAATGGGCTAACTATAAATTGGAAATATGATTTATTACAAAAAATAAGACAGTTCAGCTCTAGGTATGACCTTTCGACACTTAGCAGCGTGGAAGGAAACTATAGCAACTACTCTGCGAGGTCTTCACACAAATACATTTGCAACATAGACTCATAACCACTATTCGAGTTTGACAGTTTGGCACATGCGAGTGTTGTGAAATTAAAGATGTATCATCAGCGCTTGCCGTTTTACCTTGAAGGGTATATCGGCGTATTCTAACAGAAACATGTGCAGCTGCGATATACAGATTTTCAAGTCGCCGTCGGTGAATTCATATGGAATGTTGAAGCCGAGCGGGCCGAATTTTCTTCTCTCGATGATGATACCGTGGAAGAAACAGAGGGAGAACACCTGGAGGATTGAAATTGTTGATTACTACGGTGACAGAGTCTAGATTGACTGTGTATATCTGTATTTATCCTACTTCGTATTATCTTCATATGGACCTGATTTGATGTTCATTATCCTCCGAATATGAATTCAATTCGTTTAATACCTATCATCAGTTAAGTTATCAACCCAGATCAGGTTAGGCTAGGTTGTTTTTCTTGTTTGTTTTGGCCAGTTCGTATTAGGGAATTTCAAAAGGAACTGAATGAACAGTAAGAAAAATCTGACCATTTGCCGATTGTTTTTATTTTAAAATATCCAAGTATACCAACCAGCAACTTGAAATCTCCAGCTTTGGGATGATCGGATTGCAAAAACTCTGCAAAGTCTGACACTTCGTTCTTGTAGGCTCTCAACATGTTAGCCTTCAGACCAGAGGGCGGCTCTATGGTCATTTTGCTGCCGTTCTGTAAGATGGAGACTGGAAAATGCGGAGAAGGAGTAGAAGTTAGCCATATCCGGAAATCTCTGTGAGCCGAATCGGGTGAAATGGTTTCGATGATGCGTTCCAGGCGAGGCATCCAACTAGGTGCCAAGTGGCAGTTCTGAAGAAAAATAGAATGATAATTTCACGCATATTTACACAACTGAAGATCACCAGCACCCACGATGATATCAGAGTTACGACAAAATATGTCTACACTGGATTATTCTTTCGTCAAGAGTACAGGTGAAATATGATAGGTAGAATCTTCGATCATTGAACAGACTAGATAAGTAATCCACACCCCTGGCAATACAGTTTGTTTGGAAGCAAAATCTATAGTATCTATCTTTGTCTTAACGAGGATAGCAGAACCTGATTCTCCCAGCACCAGTGCCGTGTTGTCAGAGGGAGTCGAATTCATTATTAATTCATGATGAAACCAAATTAAAAATCCGTAATAATTTCAGTGATACTTTTCGGCATTTCTTGGTAGGAAAATGAACATCTTTATACTTCCTTCACATTGTTACGAGAAATTCGAATACATACAATCCTATAGTGATTTTTTTAACTTGCATGTAATCAATAAACTTATTAGGACCACGTCACAAGAAAAGTTCAATTCTCAACGCCATATGAAACAATATACTTACAATTCAGTATACAGTTGTCTGTGTGAAAAACTCGTTTTCAAGGCAAAAAGATATGATTGCATATTTGAATGTAATTTTCAAATCTGAAGATGAAACTTGTTTATATCATTTCACGATATCGTCAAAAATGAAGGTTTCATCATGAGCAGAATTCATATATTTTGACGCAAAAAATTGATATCTGATTATTTCATTTCATGTAGATAGATGGAAATCGATAATGAATATGTGTTGACAAGTATTATGACGAACTGTTATATCAACAATGAAATCATGAATCATGTGAAGATGTAGCAAATAGCAGTGTTTCTTATTTAAAACAGGATCGAAATGAAAAACAACCACAAATAATTTATTGATTTTTGAATAGGATTGTTTTTGTTAACATACTTCTTACTCTAACTTCCGTTGAATCTTTCAATTTATTTGCCTCATGATGAAGTCTTACAGTGAAATATTTCTCCAAATTAGTTTGACTACTTCCAAAAACAGTCAACGGTAAATTTCTCATTATTGTGTGTAGAAGTATAAGAAATATCCTTATATCTTTCATCAAAAATATTAATTGAGTTCATCATTATTCCCAGTGATTTTTCAGCAGCTTCGCATATTTTGACTACAAATAAGAAAGCATTCATCAGTGCTACATATTTTACCACAAGACACTGTCGCAGCTGACCTATGGGTATAATCAATATAATCTAATCAATTCAATTTAAATTCATTTTCATCCATTCCATTTGGGAAAATGCTTCAAAATCTCGAATGATACGACAATGGTAACTCACCTATGAAATGACGTGTTTTGATCGCCGGTTCAAATTGTCTTTAACACACCTCACAACGTCTCACTATTATATCGAATCACCAAAATAGGAAATAAACTGAGTTTCTGAGGAATTCTGAGTACACAAAACTGAACACAAGTTGAATAATATCGATAAATCGAAACGTAAATAATGACAGATACCAAAAAAGCAATGATCGCCGTTGACTGTCAATATCGAATTGCGGTGTTGCAACGTTGAGCGAAAAGTATTCATGATACCCATGCTGGTCCTCGAGCCCCCAAGAAAGTAAAATTGCTAAGTCTCAGAATAATGTAGCAATCTTCTATTAATCAGAACTGATTCATAATCATCATGACCCAAATTTATTATTATATTTGTGCATTGAACTACATGAATTCATGAAGGACTTCAAATATTATGGACTATTCATCACTTTTTGATGATTGGATATGACAACACTGGCGACGATTGGGTACTAATATTATGATAATTCTGGGAATTCATGTTAGCTTCAGAATATTAGTTTTGTGATCCTTCTAGTGGGTTTGTTGTTCGGAGGGTAGAATTATATTTTAATTGACAGATGACATAATGTATGGCATGACGTTTGACATCTGACAGATAACGTACAACACATATGCCGTGTGCATAGACTTATTATAGGATAATAAGTCTATGGCCGTGTGCAAGGAGGTTTCTAACCTGAAAGAACACCCACGAGCCGACCTCTACAGCTGCATAAATCATCTTCTCAGCGCGCGGCCCCTGGCCCTGGCCCAGCGAGATGGACAACATCCTCTTGGTCATGCGCAGGCGGTCAGCGAACTTGTAAAGCTCTGCCGCGGGATCCGTACCTGTGGATAGGACGAAGACGAGCGGCACCGTTGACGAAGACTCCTTGAACATGGCGGACAGATCCGAGGTCTGTGGCTCGATGAATTGTTGGCCAAGCTTCTCCGAGAGGAAGTCTTGCATGGCGTTGGTGAGCTTGTCGGGACGCAGACTTTTCAGAACCACGAGCTTCTGGAAGTCGTCGAGGGTGTGGTCGAAAGGTGCTGGCAGGGGGTATCTGCAATGGTTTGTTACTCATAAAGATTCTTTCGACCTAGGTGCTAATATTACTGCAGATGTTTGAGTCACCGGTGGAAAACTTCATAATTGAGATTTCCTATCAAAAATATCGAAATCCAATCGGATTATCTATTCGGTTTATGTTGAAAAATACATCTCGATTGCAATATCTCTTCAAGATGTTTATCTATCATATTTCTCTTAGGAGAAGTCGTTCAAAATCCTATATTCAAAGTCAAAAATCATTGAATATGATTTTTCACAATTGTAGCGTTTACTATAGACACTTTGCAAGGCGGAATTTATCAAACTGTGCTAGTGTTTGTGTCCGAAGTGAAACAATTCACAATTGAGATGTTATTTTACATTAGAAACAATCAATTCATATTCAATCAATCAATATTATATTCCATGAACATTGTTCATTGGAACAGTTACGATGAATATTTTTTTGCGGAATTCATCCAGTTATTCGAATCAGCTCATGACATAAATTACCACGCGTCTGTAGTACTTGCCCAAATAACTTCAAAATATGGAATGGGATAATTTTTATTTGAGAGATCGACGTGCTTTGGATCGAGTAGAGTTCAGGTTAGGATTCTGGCAACAGAATTCACGAGTATCGCAAGGTACACTTACCTATGTGGTTCTTGGCACTCAAAAATCTGCTTGTAGTGTGCCACTTTCCCCTCAAAAGTCTCAACAAAATGCTTAAAAGTTGGTAATACTTCCAACGCCAGTATCTCATTCCAGGCTTTGATCGATAACCAACCCGGAGCAGGATTAGGCCGATCCTATGGAAAGTATCAATGTAAAAAATGTCGGCAGAATAAAAGAAAGCAGATGTCGTACTCTAAGAGGCGATCCTCCAGCTAGAAAATGATGCCATTCCTTCGGGTCTATTCGCTTTTCATCCATCAGTATCCTTACGCAAAGTAGAAACGCAAATTGCAACTTATGTTTTTCAAAAAGGCTTCTGCAGACGTTGCTGTACAGGCTGAATGTGAAGTAATCGTTGATGATAACAACCCTCTCGTCAATAGACTCTAGTCATGAAAATTCACTATTAGCTATTTCCAGAAACAACTATTATTCGGATAGAAACTGATTACCTATAGATTACCTTATTGTACCATAGATCTTAGCAAAAAACTTTGCAGCAATTGTAAGGATACAACATCAAAACATGCAAATACATAAGTACTGTTGTGGAAGATGATAGTAGCGTTGGGGAGATGAACCGATTCCTAGCGAGGAATCATGAGTTGATGTGATGATGTGGTTCCTAACGACTGCGACAATAATTGTAAGTAAACATAATCCGAACTCTTGAATTCGAGGCCACGGACTTGCGAAATGATTGTAACAGTGGTAATTCTTGATCAGGGCGATGTTGCGATTCCTTCCGACTGACCATTCATGGCCAATGACGTGTAGAATGATTGTAACATTGAAAATTGGATGATTGTATAAATATATGATACTGACCAGACTTCTCGGTTTCTCCTATACTCGAAACAAAGATTGAGACGAACCATTCCAGAGAGTACTGATACATCGGATCTACATTTGACAGATCAGCTAAACAAAAGAACAATATCTGAGCTCGGTTCGCCACAGGAATATACAAGGCCCTCGTGTTGTCTATGTCGATCTGCGTGATTTCTGCAGCTTCTACTTTATTCTGTGATGGGAACAGTGTTGTGAATATTGTACGTCCACTCATATCACTCACCTTTATATCTTCACTCTTGACTTTGGAAGCTTCCAGCGTTATTATAAAATCTAAATCGTCTAAAGGGGAGACTTCAGATGTGCTAAGCTTCATTAGAATCCTATCCTCGATTTCTTTCAGTTCGTGCTTCATTTGTGCAACGCTTACTACGATTTGACTCCTTTGCTCCTCTAAGTCTGGGCGTTCTTGCATTACCACTAGTGCCAGCAACTGATCCTGCAAGCCACTAAAGAAACAACAATACAATTATCAATGATGAAATTATGCTGGGCAGCAGATTTTGTTGAGAATTCAATATTGAATAATTTTAATTTTGCATCGTATTTTTGTTGAATTGTGAGCGTTTTTATCTTGATGAAGTATCTGATATTCTCTCATTTAGAAGAAATCCATGTTGAAACTGAAAGAAGCATTTTCTTCTAATATTCCGAAAGCATCTTCGAAAATTTGAAGACATCACGTCATTCATCGTGTGATTTGTGAGCCTCATTTTTCTTCAACATGTATTTTCGAAGCTGATGAGCCAATCAGAAATGGAAGACATCAGCTGGTGTTTTCGCGATAATACCATTCGTCTTTGGTTTGTGATTGGTTGGATTGTGTGAGAATTTTACGATGAGTGAAATAGTGTCCAACTCCAGTCCGGATCTCTAACCTGGACACTACGGTGAAGTTGACCAACAGAACTTTGATGGAAACCTCTGGCGTGTAGTGGGGATTCGGCAGCTTCGTGGTGATGAAAAGCTTAAAGTTGCTGTCGTAGGGCACTACGACATCGCCGAGCTTCACGACCAAAGTACCGCTTTGGATGTACACTTGTCGCAGGAGGACGGGGTCAAGAGCAGGATCCAAATCCGTACCGACGTTTTCTATCAGTATGGCCTTGCCGAAGCGAATGGACGATTCCATGGTGCGCATCAGGTCCTTGTCGGCCAGTTTGCAAATGGCGAGGCCCATCGACTTGCCCTTAGAATGATATTTCATTTTACAAATAAATTATTTAGTTCGATTATATCTCATGTGATAGATATACTTCGTTTTTCTCCACAAAAATGCTAAATATCAATTCGAAAATAGTTCATGTAGTTCACTTTTTTGTTTATTTAGTTCATCGGCAGAAGTTCTTATCTGGTGGGTTGAAAGAGATAATTCTTAAGTCATAAGGATCGTGAAAGAATGCAATAACCCACCGAAGTTGCGGGAGAGCAAAGAACACCATCAGAAGCAGTAGCTGTTAATTTTCCATTTAAATAGTGGTTCAAGATCCAAATGCTGATATCGCTCCGGCTGTGTCGGTTCTTGGCGTCCGGGAGTATATAGTCATTCCGAATACCCTCTCGCTCTTCTCAACCCGTAAAGTTCGGCTCATGGGACGTTGGATTCCAATGTTGAAGTAGTGATAAGAAAACGGAAAACTTGAGAAGGAACTAAGAGGGAATATCTGAGGAAGAATTAGAAGTTGTTTTGAAGATTATTATTTTGGAATAATATGTGGAACCGCACGTTCCTCTTAATCGTTGATAATATCCAACAAGCTGATGTTTTCCTAAAATTGTGTTTCCACAAATAAAGTTGAAAAATAATTATCTACTTCTTCAAATTCTATCTCACCAACGGCTCTCTCTCTCTCTCGGCAACTCACCATATTTTTCACCCATTTATTGGCCTGCCCTTGGGGATCGATGAAAAGCGGCCATCTTCTGGAACAAGACACCAGCACCGCGTTTTCCGTAGATAAATAGTCTCTAGGTAGGCCATCGAGTTGCCACAGCCTTGAAAAATAAGAAATCTTTGAATCTTCGAAAAATCGAACAGCCGACTGCGAATCAGAGTACTGCATTTGTAGGCGTGGCCTTAGAGAACATATCTTGGGGCGTGGCCTGATAGAATTACATTTGAGAAGTGGTCTGATGAATATCTTAGAGCGTGGCCTGACATACGTGGCCAAAACAAATGATAGCTTGGCGGTATCTTAACGTTATCTCTGATGTTGCGACTGTTGTACATTTGGACAGGAAAGAGAGACCGAGGAAGTACATTTTTAAATAAAATATTTTGATTCACCTAATTTGTACTGGTTCGCCGAGTATAGATACAGGATTGCAGTTTTCGGTGAAAGGAATGGCCCGTTCAGAGATAACTTCCAGCCAACTGGAGAACAGCTTTCGCCTGTACGAATCCGTGAATGGGGTCAGATATGCCACGCATCCGGAACAAATAAGGATGTCGCCGGTGATATTGATCACGTTGGCTTCTATATTCCGGATGGTCTCCAACCATCTCACTTTCTCATCGGCCAGTCCAGTTATTAGCCTAAGAGCCCTGCAAAAAACTCGTCAGGAATGTGACAGACTGATCAGTCGAACAAGCTGTTATATAGCCGCCGTTCACAGAATGAGTCAGCTAAAACTTCGATCGGAAACCAATTACTTACCTGTTGAGTTTCTCCTCACACAAGGATATGCCCCGTTCTTTATCTTCCTTGAAAGCTATTTTGGCCGCTAATTGCACTTGAAGTTTTTCCAAGCCGTCCATGACCTCTTTCATCTTGGCCTTGGCCTCAGCCAAAATCCTTTCCGTCTCTTCCAGTTCTGCCTTCGCCATTTTGAGAGCAGCTTTCTTGGGTGCTACAGATTTGTTGACGAAGTAGTATTTGTACATGGCGTGCACCCACATGCAGAGTGACGTGCAAGCTTTCGAAACCTGTGACGGAGAAAACCTATAGACTGACAGTAGGACATATATGCATACAAAAGGGCAACTGGTGCTTCTGTCAAACTTCATATCGCCAGAGGCTCCCTGACCTACAATCGTGAGATGAAACATATGACTATAGAGAGACATTTGACAGCTCCAAGATAACTAGATTATTCAATAACTCAGCAGGCATTTATCTGAGCTGCAAGCTGAAGAAGTCTTTTTGATGTATTCTGATAATAAAAACCTTTGCAATTTTAGCAGGGGTAAAGAGTGGATCTTCGACATATTTCTTGAGTTTTTCTATCATATCCTCTGTGATCGATTCTTTATCGAAATTCATCAACGAAGCAAGAAAACCACCTGGATCAGATAGCATGTTACGTCCTGGTTCCCAATAATCAAGTATTTTTTCTCCTGGTCTCATTCCGGGAACCTTATAAAACAATAAGTTTATATTCATATATTAGACAACGTACACTGAAATACCTTATTCGGTTTGACATTTTTGACAATGCAAATAGCCTCGATGACGTATACAACTCCAGCTGGTGGTCTTTTCATAGACCTCACTTCAATGATATCATTTTTGTTCAGAGATTTCAAACTATTTTCTGCCTCCACCAGTGCTGGCATGGCCTCATCTGGAACACGAATTTATTGTTTTCTTCCATCAATGAATTTCAAATGAATACATAGGTACCTAAATCTCTCTGCGCATCTTCGGCTATTGTTTGCGTTTCTAGAGCTTTCTTAGCAGCCTCAGATTCTTCCCTCTCTACAATAACTCTGGTTTCTTCAGCAATCACCTGAAAAATTGGACAACACTGATGAAGGCTTGATTGTATTCGCTTGGCTGTGTGTGATATTCTGAGGACATGTCCTACTGACTGATTTCATTAGTGCATGCCTTGAATGCAGTTCTCTCAGGCCACGCCCCTAGTGCTTCTATTGATAAGCAATCTTAACTTTCAACTATTCTAAATATGTATCGAGTGGATGAAAATTGGTGTACTGACCGTATCAGCTGCTATCTTTTTTATCATAACATCAGCATCCTTTGCAGCAACTTCGAGCGCAGGTTTCATATCTTTCAATTGCAGCTGAAGAACCTTGACTTCTTCAGAAGTATTCTGGAGTTTACCAAGTCCTAAAACATAAAATACATAGGGAAGAACTTGGTACATACAGATGATAATTTTCTGGTAGGTACCTGTTTTGAGTCGTCCTACACCTTGGGTGAGAGATCCCTTTTTCTTGTTCATCAGATCGGTGTAGCTAGAGAGTAGTTCCAGATAAGAGGTCGGTGTGACATAGTTGTGACGTGATAACTCCTGTTCAAAAAGTGCACTAGCTTCGACGACGCTTGCGTGCATATACTGAAAGACCACCACAATGCCATGCAAGATATGCTCAGACACCTCTAGGTTCTCCACGTCTTTGAGGAATTGCAGAGCTACAGACTGAAAGAACATGGTTGGAGTGAGAACATGGGGTACTTAGACTACATTCAATTCTGAGATCATGTCAGCTTTCGAACAAAACATATTTTAGGACGATGTAGCAACGATATTGGAATGAATCTTTCAGGTCGTTAGTAGACGAGCTGTGCAGGTTCTGTAACAAAATCTGGCAAAGCTTTGAACGAGGATGATATCTAACTCACTTGCAATGCAGAATCTGGCCAAGGGCTGAACCAATCGATCGTACAGCAGTTCACAAGCGCTGGAAATTGTCGCAATCGTGCTCTAAAGATTTCACCAATGGGGCTGTGAATCAATAAAATCGGTTGAACCTTCAACTGTTACGTAAGGTCGACCATCTTACCTCATGGTAATGACGTTGTGTAGATTCGAGCGTACTTGTTTCTGATAAACCGCAAACAAATTGGATTTCGTAGCAGCCAGTCCGAGTTCTTGAAGAGTGCCTTTCATTCCTTGATAGATCTTGTCCAATTCGTCGGGTTGGTACACATTGGGAACGTCGCCTGAATTGAGAACATTGTTCAAGTCCTCCAAAAAAGACTCAGATTTTATCTGAAATATATTCGAAAAGTCCAAGAGTGTCAATAAAATTGTGTTGGTAACAAATTCTAGAGGGTGATAGCATCACTGAAAATGCTATGGCCTCTGGAAAATTACCAAAGAGTGAGTAGTTTTCTCTATATCATTGACACATGCTTCAGAACTACGAACTTCTTTAAACTAAAAATACAGTTTAATAATATACGCATTTGATAAATTCTTCAAAATTTGTTGAAACATTTCAGTGACAAGTTTTAGTATACAAAAATAATCAAGTCTGGCCACTCCAATATCTATGAACCAAAGGAAGCAAGTGTCGGTATACTATACTTCATTACCTGTGTGTCTGAGAATAAAAATACGGTTTCTCTCTGCATCAGACCAGCTGAGAGCATCAAATTCTTGATATCGTCCTTCCAGTCTTGAGAACTGTATGCTTTGCTCAGTACGATTTGGAAACAATTGAATTCCGCTATGAATGCTGCTAACCTAGTCAAACTTTGACGCCCTGAAGAGATCAAGTATTAGAAAAATATACAATGATTTCTTCGGTATTTTCTGACCTCTCTTCTATAAATAAAAAGAGAAGATATGATGTCACTGATAGATTTACAATTCAACTTTCAGAACCACCCAGGAGAAAAATTCCTTACTAGTAGTTCATTTTGTTTTCAACACCTTTTGTTTTGAAATGAGGACGATCACCAATTTGTTCTTATTGAAATAATCATTATATTTCTTTCTCTCATCTTTATAAAAGAGGACAGAAAATTCCGAAAAATCTAGAAAAATGAACAACCACCTACACAATTAACCTACATACAATATATGAGGCCATACTAAAACGAAACAAGGCCATTATCAGTAACTGCATCAAAAATACACTTTTAATGTAACATTTAGCCACCCCCAACTCACCCTTTAATGCCACTCAATTTTTCTGAATGGATAACCCTATGTTTTATTTCATTATCTGTTAGGGTTGATCATAAGGAATCACAACCTCCAAACTTGCAAAGAAACATTTCAACACCTTCCTACTCTCCCAAAATTCCACCACTAGCTATCACAATGTCGAACATTATAGGTTTCCCTTTCGTGTTGTCAACTGATGAAAAAAATCACCACCAATATATATATAAATATATATAGCCTATCCATTTTTCATTATGCTACATGAAAGTGGCGCGAGTTTTGGTAGACACCCTATACACATCCAAATCATGTCCAATTCATGTCGGAATATTCTTGGACTACTTTTGGATATCCATGGGATATCCAAACTTTACCTAATGGGGAAAAAGATATGTAGATGTCAGAAACATGTGAATTAGAAGGAAAAAAGTTCAGACACCTTGAATACATGTTAGGATATAATTTCTTCAACAAGTGATATGATGATCGAAAATTCGCAGGTTCAATATTCCGTGATGAGTTTTTTTTTTATTTTCTGACGTCCATAAAGGATTTTTTATATGGACATCTATATCTATATGGATCTAGTGGACATCCATCGGATGTCCATGTGTTGTATGGGTCGCATGAACTATTATAAATTTCTTAGCTCAAAGTCTCTTCTTGAAAACAATATTTTGGTACTAAGATAATCTGAATAATATGAGAGATGGAACAAATCTGAATGAAATGTGAGATTTGGAAAGAGGTCCGGAAATGCTGTACAGAAATATTTCAGTGGGCTTTAGAAGATATAGATGTCATCCACAATAACTATATACCTATGAACAATGCAAGAGTTTATATAAATTATATTTCTCACTAGGGAATGGAGATATTCGATGCCTATGTTAGTGGTGTAATTATCCTCAAACTTCAACGGATAACTTCGTGCAAATTGAAATTGTTCAGAGGAAAGTTCAATTCAATCTGAATTTTCTACCCACTACAAAGGGACGTTGTGATGCTCCGAAAACTTCGACTTCAGCACATTTATTCAACGTTCAACAATATGAACTCAAACAAAATATCGAACGATGTATAACTCTGTGTAGTTAGAATTGAATGTTATATATTCCCTATGAAACATTGGAAGAAAAACATTTAGTTATCATTATCTTTTGAGAATCCACCTGTAGCTAACATCGACGAAAGATGTTCATTCATCAAATGATAGCATATGTATAAAACCAGGTGTAATAATAAATGATAATGATCAGAAGGATCATCTCCTTCATTGTTACTTTAGTTTTAAAAATATATTTTTATATATCAACATGCAGTTGGTTTTTGACACTGAATTGACAGACGGAGGAATTCTGGTTACAAGGTGATTTAATTGATTGATATTGAATTTTCCATTTTCATATTCAATTTTCAGAATTGGATGCCAAGTTCTATCTATATCAACTGAACAAGAAGCAATATTATTGTCTCCGTTCAGGAGAATGCAAGCAGACTCTTTAATTTCCCGTTTTTGGTTGTTGTCTTCTATCCCGAATTTTTCAAAAACAAGGTGTTACTGACAAATAGAGAATTCCTCTTTCAGGTATCTGAAGGTTTAATTTCAAGCGCAGTGACATTTTTGGGGCAGATCACAAAAATCTGTCCTTACTACAAATATATTGGAATAATTTTTAATAACTTCTACTTTATTTTTAAGAAACGAGGAGAGAAAATCCCACAAAAAGCTGAAAAATGAATGTACCATCTCCTCGAAAAACTTACAGACAGTGAGTAGTCTTAGGTTGAGGAAATTTTTTGGAAGATTTCACCAGCCTCTATCGAGGGCGCCTAACTTGACTTGCGCCTCGCGTATTATAATCATAAAAATGTGAGTTCAGTTCATATATATATATATATATATTTATATATTTATATATAGGCTGACTCACGGTCGATGGTAGGTTAGACGATTATGGAGAACGCAAATCAGAATTTTTCAGAGAATTTCGGATCTTACATTTCATCACCTGTTCTGTCGATCTAAAATATTTTCAAAATCGCGAAGTTGTCACTTCTATCAAAAAATCCTAGCAACTTTCAACAATTTTTAGAATCGCCTTCGTATAACCATACAGTTTTGTTGATTACCTATACCTATCTCTCAACTTAGGGCTATGTTTTGAGTGGTAGTTTGGACAGGCTTGATGTATTCAATTCACTTCGAGATATCGCCTCCATATCGTACAGGGCGTGCTGAAATTATTATATTCGTTGTTCATACAAGTGGTCGAAACTTCAGTTTTTCAAATGGAACACCCTTTTTTACCCAATAAATTGAAAGATGAAGAAACATGCTGACAGATGCCATAACATGTCCCTATACCTATCTCATCAAGTTTTCTAAATTCTCTCTTTCTAAAGCTGCTCTTTGTGAAAATTTAATTTTTGAATAAGGTAATTTCAGATAGCCATGGAAATATCTAACTATGACAGTTTGGTGACATTTATAAGTTATTGATCAATAATTATTGACAGTGTTTGAAAAAATCTCTGGAATGAACGCAAATATCGATTATTCAAACGAAGTTCTTATGAAGTTATTTATTATACATGGAAAATATAATCAATTCATTGCCAGAACTTGCAGAAAATTTGACCGGATTTATCCTGAATTGACATCAATGAACCAGAGGAAGTTCGTAAGATAACTGTCATGTAATATACTATTTTCACTGTGGTACCTACTGACTTAAAATGGCGAATTCGTTCTTGTCAACAATCGTGTGGTTAGATTTTCTCAAATTTCGATGCTTTAATGCGTAGACCCTATATCTTGTTACTTATGACGCAGTTGCCAATACCGAGTGGTCACTGCATCAGTCTGTATTTTGAAAGGGAAGGGGCTACTCTTTTTCTTTGCATTTTCATGTTGATCACCTCGTATTCAATAATATTATAGTATTTAGAAGAAGATATTCGGTATATCCTATGCATAACGATAAGCTCATGCCAAATAAAGATACATTTCATTTTCCTTCACCTGACCCTCCCATGCCTAAGAGCAGAGCGTTCCCCATGGGCTGCCGAATGATCCTGGCGATTCTGCACACGTGCGAAATGGCGTCGAGGAAGAGCACCAGCTTCATGGGCTTGGTGCTCTGGCCGTTGTACTCGCCGAGGTAGTAGTCCAAAGCCTCCGTCAGCTTGTCGAGATCGTGAATTTGGACGTAATGGCCGGCTCCCACGGAGGGGTCCTGCAATAATTAGGAGAATTAGATAAGAGTTCGTTATCGAGATTAGATAGAAGTTCGTTATTGCATTCATATTGTGTGAATAACAGTGGATATTTTGAAAAATTGGATCATTATTTTTATGCAAGATTCAGAATCCATGAATGAAACTGTATTGTCAATACTGGTACTCTAAATGAAGAATAACTTGAGGTCAGAATTACCTGACTGATTATTTCACAAGAACAACGCATCTTTTTCCAACAACTAATTTTGGAGTTGACATATTTTTTTGTTATCCTCTGACAGTAATGTTCGAGTAAAATTGTGTTAGCCAGCGGTGGAATGTGTACTTGGATCATTTATGGAAAATGCACAATCCCATTGGATTCGGAATTTTATTTAGATATCTGGAAATTTACAATATTTGATATCCGTATGGGAATATACAAATATTTCACCCTCGAAGCCACTGATGGAATTGCATAATAAAACAATAAAGTGCGTTATCAATTTTTTTTTTCGAATTAACGAATAGATAACAAAACTGTTAATCTATACCCTACAATGAAGATTCACTGTATCTAATTCCATTACATATATTGAAGATGTGTTGTTTCATTCATTTTGTCAGAAAGGAGTCGACAATATTATTTGAATTTGTATTTTCAAGCTGAACGAATTATGAAATAAGACAATTACATTTCTTCAGCCAATCCATACAGATCAAATATTGGAAAACAATTTTCATTTCATCATATTATGTATACATCACGCATGCATATTATAAAGAATGAAGAATCTATCTACCTATCTATCTATCTATAGGATCATTTATTCTTCATTCATTTTCAGAAGGAAATTTGGTTTCATTTCACGAATGAACGCACTAAGTACTGTCCGTTAATCAAAAAATTGGTGTATTATTTTTTGGGATTTTCTCTCTTTCTGTTTCTATAGAAGCACTAATTATTATTATCACTCTTGATCTTTTGGTGAAAAACGCTATTACTCGTATAAAATTATTGAAATACAATACATATTCAGAAATCAGAAATCAGAATCAGAATTCAGAATCAGAATCACAACTACCAAAATAGAAAAATAAAATTTTAAAATTATTTCATAGCAATACCACACAAAAACGGGGATGTTCTAAAAGCAAGTCTATATTTGCTTACCGCTAGTGAAAATTGGAAAGCACTTTTCACGGTTGCAAGGAAAATGATATGTTATATTCGGATTCAGTTTGCTTAACGTTTTACTCTCACTCGACTACGCTTCAATTCGCCCCGTTGTTGGAGAATAAAATAATGTTATATTCGCAATCTCAAAAGACATTTCTTCATGACCCATATAACCCCGTCCCCATCTTAGAATGGAGAATAAAATTGGCTGTATATTCACTGAGTTTCGAACATCTTTTTAGAGCGCGAATAATGACTTTTCCTCTTTCGCGTCACCTGGAAGTCGCCAAAAAGGATAGCGCCCGTTCCGAGGGCAGCATCGGGATCGACCTCGAAAAACTGCTCGATTTTGCTTCTCAGTAGGGAGTCGAACCAAGCTCTATCGTCATCGTTGACTAGACGGTCCTGGAATACTCGGCAGCACTCGTGGTACCACAGCCTCAGTAGGTCGTTCACGTCCTTGAATTATATATGTAGAGACTCATCTTTACACTCAACATTTTTTGCCTTGTTAATTTTAACATGAAGGAATTGAAAATATCGATTAATGAAGTTTGAATTGAATTTATTTTTTTTTTATCTGTGGACAACACGAAAGGGAAACCTATGATGTTCCAGGAACAGCGTGTTAGCCAGCGGTGGAATTTTGGGAAAGAAGGAAGGTGTTGGAATTTTTCTTGAATGTTTGGAGGTTGTAAGCATCAGGAAAGACTTCACTAGGCAAAGAATTCCACAACTTTGCCGTTCTATTGATGAATGATGCTTGGTATAGCGATGTTCGACAGGTCTCGAGTCTGACAGTGTAGGGGTGACCAGCT
Organism: Gastrophysa polygoni; assembly: GCA_963576655.1. Lineage (NCBI taxonomy): Eukaryota > Metazoa > Arthropoda > Insecta > Coleoptera > Chrysomelidae > Gastrophysa > Gastrophysa polygoni. Next base: position 11,702,419 of record OY755084.1, read on the forward strand.
TGAGCTCGCCTGGTTTGTCTACTAGGAACCGCGCGTGGTGGCATAATAGATGATATTTCCGTTGAGCACCGACCGTGAAAGTACCTATAAAAAAGGCATAGATCGCCGACCTTTCTAAGACGTTCTAGAGAGGTCAATGATTTGGTGAGTGTTGTATCATCGAATAGGCGAATAGCTCTCTTCGGAATTGAATCCAAGAGCTTCAGCGTATGTTTGGGGGCTGAGCTCCAAACATGTGAACAGTACTCCAGGACAGGTCGAATTTGTGCTTTGTAGATCATAAGCAGTTGCTGGGATGTGAAGTATCTCTTCGCACGGAAAAGAAAACCGAGTTTTTGTGAAGCAGTTTTCGCAATACACCTCACATGATCGTCCCATGAGAGAGCACTGTTGGTGGTGACACCCAGCATGGATATTGACGACCTCATAGGAACAGTGGTACCCGACATCATCAAATTGGGCATTGTGTGATCAGCCTTCTTGGTGAACATACAAGCTTGAGTTTTAGTTGCATTGAACTGTACTAGATTCTCAGATTTCAAAATTCTTGTCAGATCCTCATTTAAAGCATCAACCTGTCTTCGCCTTGCACCTCTGGCCTCATTGGATGATATAGGGGCTCCAGAGGAAAAGGCGGAATGAAGTGTACTATCATCCGCAAAGCTATGAACTGGGCTGGAGGTCACATTCAACAAATCATTGATGTGGAGCAAAAACAAAGTTGGTGCCAAGACAGAGCCTTGTGGAACACCAGCATTGATCGTCATTGTATCAGACGAGACCCCGTCTACCACCACGTAGAGTGATCTATCTGCAAGAAAACTCGATAGTAAAAGACACAGTTGGGGCGGCAAACCATATGACGGAAGTCTCGCTAGGAGGCCTTGGTGCCAAACTCGGTCAAATGCTTTGGAGATATCCAAGGCTACAGCCAGAGACTCCCCATGTTTCTCTATTGACACCTGCCACTTATGTGTCACATAGGCAAGCAGATCTCCAGTTGACCTCTGGTGACGAAAGCCATATTGCCGGTCGTTGATAAATACTTATAGAACAATTATTACCAAACAATCAATTTTTCACAATGGGATCATTCCATACTACGCACTGCCCAATGACTTCATGAAAAATATAACTAAAGAAAGAAGATTCAGAAACAGCCTCAAAAAATATTTGCTCAAAAAGTCCAAAGGAACAAGAAATCATAATTGAAATTAATACCAGTTGTAATTTTCTGTTTCATTGATTATTCATCAATTTGCTAATATATTTTTTATATCACCTTAATTGTTGATATTCTCTTTCATGATGAACGATAAACAATAATAAAGATGCATCACCAAACATCACAATTTTGATTCAAATTTTTTTCATTCGATTTTGAGGTTCTCTTTTGAATAGTTCGTCAAACACTCAAGAATTTCACTATATCATTGATTTTCTCAGTATTCAAATCTTTTCTCACAGTTCACAATTGATTTTTCCAAGATTTTCATAAGGCACTGTAGTTACCAATGATATCGAGAGTAAATTCTATCAAGAATCACACTGTGGCTCAAGTTTTTCTCATCATTCATGCCAACTGTTTTTCGCTATAATTGAAAAAGATACAAATTATCGCAACACATCATTTTCATTATCAATATCAATGTTCGATATATTCCTTGTTGGGAAGATTTGGTTTTGTCACAATTTTCGATAAAAGTTACGATGACGAAATCTATAAATTAACTTTAAATTATTGTGAGAAAACAAAAGAAATGAAGCTATTTCTAGATTTATTGACCGTACAGAAGTACATTTATATAGGTCCTTAGAGCCGGATCTAAACCAGCTACCTATGAGTTTTTGGCATCCGAAATAATTATAATCATTTTCAATGCTTCATTATATGCTTCTTCAGCAATTCTTCCTCCAATGCATAGAATAATTTCCTCCAGACATTGGGATAGTTTTTGAATACATTTTTATTGAAGAATATGTTCGAATAGTATAGCTGAGTGAAAATTGACTAAGTCATATCTAGAAATCTAGAAATAAAACACCAAAACCAAACAATGGAAGAAAATTAATGACATAGTGAAATTTTCCTCAACAACAAGCTCATGTGATTATTGATTCCTACGATTCTTGATTTTTGCCACGCCAAAAAAACTTTCATATGATTGAGCATGGATGAAAGACTGAGCAAACAAATATTGACATACCTGCAGATTCTCTGGAGTAAACATTAATATGCCCTGAAAAACTTTGCTGAGGTCTCTCAAGTTGAACGTGTAATGGGTTTTGGCTGGCGTAGGCAACAACTCTCGTAAAATTATTGTATACACGTCGAGCGATGAGGAGAGGATGGCCTCGAAATAGTTATCCATGCCCTGAGATCTGTTCAGCCAGAATGTCAGGATTGTTCCGAATATTTTTCGCTGAAAACATGAAGTACCTAGGTGAAAGGAATAGAAGGAGAAATACATGATTTATATTTTTTCGTCTCTACGATTTTTGAATATTTCATCTAATATTAGTTATCGCGAAATATTATTTATGAGTTGAAGACTAATTGCAAACCTCAAATTTCTAGGATTCACGGGCTGAGACCAATGACGAGGCTGCAAATTTCGAAAGTAGGCTTTCACTCCCCTAACATGAGGCAGTTTTTCAACTGAGTATTAAAGTTGGAAGACATCCATGAACCATCACGAAACGAACTGATCACGAAAATCAGACCAATTGAATTGAATTCATCAGAGAGGTCATCGCCTCTCTAGCATTGACATAATCAAAACTGGTCAACAACTTTTGCCAGCTCTTGCCAGCTCTTTCAGTCGAATGACTTTAATACATTCGAAAATATGAGTAGATATTTGATCATAGGACACTGAAGTAATCGATTCTATTAGATTTCCAGCCGGATGAATTTGTTCTTATTAAGATTGTGTGGTTAGATTTCCCTTCATGATGCTAAGATTCTGTATCATGCTACCTTGTGTATGTGTACATGTGCATGATCAAGCTGGCAACACCGGGAGATCATGCATAGGAAAGTGCATCAGTCTGTGTTGCGAATAGGTCTCGCAGTGGTTCATCATATGGGTTTCATTTCGAAAAAAAAATCATAAACTAACTATAGGAGTGGTGTAAGATTTTGCAAGAACTCTCTTCGATGCCTTGCATTTTCACCATTTTTTTCTTTGCAACCTTAGGTGAATCAAAAAAAATACAGCTGCTCGTTGAAGAATATACATACCTTACTATCATCCTCCATTTCGAGGAATGTCAAGAAATGAAAATGGCGAAGGAGACGGGCTGTGACCGGGTTTCTGCCACCTCCTGGTGGTCCCATTGCAGCTACGAAGTTCACGTCGATAATATTACGGAATTCACCGATGTTCTTACGATCGTACCAACCTTGAATGATTTTGATAGATAATTTTCAACTATCTCGTCATTTTCGAGAGAAGTGCAGAACTTGTGAGCAGAGTTTTCAGAAAAAAATAAAAATTGATCATTAAGTTGTTATTTTTTCCAAGCGTATTCTGACCAGACAGCCAAACACTGAAAATACATTTCCATTGCCACTTTATACCAGCTAAGCGATGATGTTACAGTCTTGATATAGAGTATCTTTCAAGATAGATATCATTTTTACTTTTCAGGTCTACTGAAGATGACAACTTAGTTGCCGAAATACGTATTCAGACTTTTCTAAATATTATTGTGGTTTTTGGGTATCTATTTATTTTGTATTTTAGAAGAGAGTGACAAAAATTATTCTACACTCCGAGAAGCAGTTTGGTATGGATCTCATGAATTCAGAAATTGATTTTTTTGTGTATTTATCCCCGAATAAAAATACTGATACCACCGAAATCCATCCATTGTCTGATGAGCTCTATAGGCGGCTGTGCTCCATACACCTCCAGAGCCGGCATATTGAAGTCGTCAATAAAAAATACTTGTCTTTTCATGATGGGGGGACCGAAAACTCCCCTGCGTCTCCTATCCAATTTCGAATCGATAAGATCCTAGAACCAAACAGCAAAATGATAATCATAATTCAGAAGCAGTGTTATTCTTGTCGAATTCCTCACGGAAACAAGAATCAAGTACTTTCACCAGTCTCACTTGGGTCTGATTTGCTGTCGTTCTTGCCGAAAAATTGATGAAATCGCAGATGAATTTCTTATGCATATTCTTGCTGAGTTTCGCGATCACGGTCAAAGTTTTGCCGGTACCAGTGGGACCAATACACAGAACGTTATCCTCGTTATAGAGGATTGCGCCGAGTAGTTCCGAGTTGCGAACATTGTTCACCGTTGGTATTTCAATATCTTCAAGAAAGAAACAATAACGTATTTGTACAAAAAGCAGCGGAAGAGTCCCCAACCTGAGTATTTCATATCGACGCTTATTTTATATTCCCCCATATTCTCCATCCAACTTCGCCAAGAAGGCGGAGCAGGCTCGTTGTCATCCGTGGTATCTGTGAATCCCCCATCATGCAATCTGAAAAACAATAAGAATAAAAACAGCCTACATTGACACTTTTGAACCCCTCACCTGTAATCGTAAATTGAACCTTCTTTCAGCGGCAGAGGTTTATGACCCTTTGCTTTCATCCTATCTACGATCCATCTATCAAAAACCACCCTTCCATCGTTGTCACAAGTGCAACCTATACTCCACACTACTGAGAATACCACCCAAGGGACCAAAAGACCTCCTGCAAATACAGATAATAGAAAGAATGTACACAGAATGGATTTAGAATAATCTAGAGCTCGAATGAACCATTGCATTGTATTGATGGAACAAATGAATCCAAGCACAAATATATCAATTCATATACTTGATGGCCCAATGAAAACGAAACAAGACCGAGGGGAAGGGGGGAAACCTCTCGGAGGGGTGAGCTCCAACCCTTGAATCTTAAATGGGATAAGGGGTCAAGTGATACATCATTTTGAAGGTAATCGATAACTCTTACCAACGCTTCCTTGTTTTTGGAATTTCATGCAGTAGTTCTCGAGAAAACACGTTTATGAAAATAATCGGCTGGTGATGGAAAGTAACGCATTTTGTAGTTAGAACGATGTTCATCTAAGAAGTGCCTCATGTGTTTTTTTTTAAATCCTGTCCTATTCAACATTACATAAAGAATCATTTATTTTGATGTCAGTTCCTTGATCTCTCAGTGAAATGCATACCTTGTTTCGTTTTCACATATTCGTTTCGACATTTTTTGAAAATATATTCATCTGTCCAATTTTTTTTTTTGGAAAAACAAGGTATCATTGACGAATTGAGGATTTCTCTTTTAAGTATGTTGAGTGTGAAGGTTGGATATTAAGCTCATAGTGACATTAAAAATATATTGAGATGATTCATTGAATTCATCGAATTCATTGATATAATGAATATAATAAATTGATTGATAAGTTTATTGATAATTCATATATTTTCATTGATTTTTCCTATTTTCTATTTCTATTTTAGAAGCGAGGAGAGAAAATCCCAGTAAATCTAGAGAAATGAAATTAATCTGTGGACATCAACCGATGGACAGATATCCAAAAAAAGGATGTAACTCACTGATGAGGGCGAGGAACGGTGGCGCCGGGGGGGGTTTGTTGTCTCTGCCCGCCAGGGGGCCTAGACGGAAGTCCATCAAGCGGAGAAAGGTCGTTAGAAGAGCCGAGTCGACGGAGGTCAAAATTTCCTTGAGACTGTTTCGCACCAGGTCTATAGCTGGCAGAGCGTAGTAGGCGATGAGGTCCCTGAAGTCGTCGTTGAATGGTTTCGCCAACTGAAATGAATAGGGGGGGGAATGATATCTCGGGAGCTTGAATCATGTCCTTTGAATCTTTGAGGTCTAATTTGTTAGCAGCTTCACTTTCGATGGAAATTAGAGATAAATATTTCAATTACCCTTGCCCTATTTGATTCCTGAATAACTTACCTTCAATTTACTGAAGATCTTTCAGCTGACGCATGGGGGAAGATAATAATAGGAAAATGTAAACTTGTGCAATGATTCGTGAAATTCTTTTTTCTCAATAGCTTGATACGTTACAATACGATACAATAGAGTGATACGTTCATATACGTCCACCAAGATGAGTAGAGGTTTTATTCTCATTGAATATATTTGTATTTCCAAATTTTTCAAAAACAAGGTGTCACTGACAAATAGAGAATTTCTCTTTTAGGTATCTAAAGGTTTAATTCCAAGCGCAGTGACATTTTGGGGCAGATCACAAAATCTGTCCTCACTTCAAATATATTGAAATAATTTTTAATAACTTCTACTTTATTTTTTAGAAACGAGGAGAGAAAATCCCACAAAAAGCTGGAAAATGAATGTACCACCTCCTCAAAAAACTTACAGACAGTATTTAATCACAATGATATTTAGAAAAGCCAATCTCGATGATATTTCCTGGAAAATATCTTGAAAGATACTAAGGAATCGCAGCTCACTTGCCGAAATACGTATTTAGGCTTTTTTAAATATCATTGTGTATCTATTCATTTAGTTCTTGACTAGTTACGTAATATACTATCGCGGCATCAGACAGATAATCTCACGAAAACGCAACCAGTTGAAGAAAAACTCACCTCGGGCAACCTCTTCAGCCAACACTCCACGAAAGGCTGCAGCCCCAGCACGCCCGGCTCCAGATACACCATCCCGCACCTGGACACCGTCGCCGGCGAGGCCACCGCCAGGTCGGCCACCTCGAACACCATGGTCATGGTGTCGCGCAGCTTGATGATCTCGCCGCTGCTCAGGCAGAGCTTCTTGTTGTCGTCCAGCACGGTGTTCATGTTCTCGATCCAGACGGCGTCGACGGGCCCGTCGAACACGTACCAACGCTTGTCCTTGTCGTCGGCGTTGATGCCTTGGCGCACCAGACAGGGTAAGATGCCGTCCGTCCTGCATAATGTTTTCGATTCATACAAAGATATGATATTAGATGCACCCTCGCCCCATCGAATTATGAGGAGCATTGAAACGAACATCAGAAAGAGAAAGAGCTATCGATTCGTCTGGAAGACGAAAGGTGCAATTTTGCCAGCATTCAGCTGATCACTGCTGGTTGCCTCTCTCTCGTTCGCTGTTTTCATTGGTTGGATTCCTCTCTCTATACACACTGTTTCATTGAATAGCAATCCATGAATGACCAGATTCTTATTCAGGCTGCTCGAGATGAATACGTTCGAATGTAAATGTAAATAATTGCTTTTTCATTTGTTTCTCAAAATTTGGGAGAAAATTTGATACCGTGTACATAAATAAATATCCAACAGGTAGAATATGTGTATATAAAATATTTCAGAATGATTTTCAGCTGAGCAGCTGAGATTTGTAGATCGATAAAGTGAGTGTGAAGTCATCTAAAAGTCGATTTTATACAAGCTTTAAAATTGTATATCTAGGCTTTGTAATCTCATGTTCATTCTTCCATTATTATTCGTCTAGTGAGTCTAGTTTATCAATCAGGAATCCGCTTGTTGTGCCACAATAGATGAGATTTCCGTTGAGAACCGACCATGGAAATATCGATAAAAACAGGGAAAGGCCGCCTACCTTTCTACAATTGGAGTAACTCATTTTTATGAACATCGTAGAAACACATAATTCTAATATCTATGTTCGTGTGGTTGAAAAGTGTTTGTGGTCCACTCGTTACGTTCTCTAATGTTTTTTCGAGGAACATTATCTAATCGACAGATGACAAAAATAAGGAGAGAAACAAGCAGGAGAGAAAATCCTAAATATATATATAGCCTAAAAAAATTATTGAACATAAATAAATAAGCAGGAAAGTATTGAATAGTAAAAAAGTCGAAACAATTGAACTGAAAATTTTCTGCCTTCAAAAGATTAGCCTTTAGTCTTCAGTCTAACAGATAGTACAGTGGAACAAAGAGCAGAACTAGAGAGAGAGAGATGGAAAAAACGCGAAGTTTGAATACTTCTTTTGACTTTTGAGGACCAGCAAAAGTCCAGGGCAAAGTTCAAAGACACGAGGTCTTAGAAAACTAGCATCGGCACAAGAAACAAACCCACGGAGGGTTATGTATGGTGAAAGGATGAATGCTTATCCACTCACAATATACTCGTGCTAATAAAGTGCTAGAATCGTTACAACACATGCCAGGTCTTAGAAATAGGGAAATTGGGAAAGCTTTAGCCGTCCTGTCAGTTGCGGGATGGGAAAAAAATAGAACGTCAACAGACAACTTTTCACTCACCATTCGTGTGTCTGTAGATCGAATTCTCCGTAGAGCTGACCCATAGTTATGGACTTAGGATTCAACACGTAAGTCTGCACTGCTTGGAATGGATAACCGCTAGGTTGAGGCTGACCTTTTATCGCAGTCATCGCTTCTTTTAGAATCTCATAGCACTAAAACGAATGTAGGTACTCTTAGGCTACATGGGAAAATCAGAGTTCGTTACGAGAACACGATCGATGGAAATGTCCTGCAATATCTCAAAATTTCGACATTCAATTCGAAATTTCAACTTTCATTTGATAATTACGAAAAATTGACTCATATGTGTTGAAGCTTCCACTTTTTGCACTCATATCAAAATTTGGAATTTCATCATTAGGTTTCGACTTTTCCTCGATTTTGCTGCTGCTTGAATTTTGACACTTTCATTGAAATTTTGAATTTTCCTCTGAAAGTCAACTTCAATATCTCTAAATTTTCAATCATTACTCGGAAATCTGTTGTGGAAATTCAACTTTCAACTCCAAAATTCGTCGTTTGTCTCTAAAATTCAACCTCTTCGTGCACATTTCATTGTTATTATTTCGCGATTCAGAACTAAATGACTAACTTTCTTGTTCATCTTCTGAATTTCGAATTTCATCTTGAATTTTTCATTTTCAACTCGAAATTCAGTCTTCACTAAAAACTCAGAATATTGAATTTTGAAATTTCGACATCACATATTAAAATTTCGACATGTGCACGGATATTACGACATTTAAATCGGAATCATCACGATTTCTTACCGAAATATTCCAAAATTTCGTCTTTCGTAATTCCCAATTTGAATATTTCAAAATCTCGAAATACCGACTCGTATCAAGACATTTTGTAGTTGTTACCAAGACTTTCATCTTAAAAATGACATTATTTGAAAATTTAATTTTTCGGAACCCTGATTTATGACTTGAAAATTCGACTATATTATGTTCGATTATTAATTAATTTAATATTGATTTCTTCAATTTTCCAATCGTGTCTATCTGTGGATGTCTTTGATGATTTTGGAAGGATAAAAGAAGGTTAAGCCTTGGAACTGATAATAGCCATTCGTAGAAAAATTTGAACTACCGACAAAACTTGCCTTAGAGTTCAACAAATACAGTATATTCCCAACGCTTGCGCTTGGATCATTTCTCCATCTTTCAAGCACCCCAAGAAGAAATCACTGTCAGTTCTATCGCGACGCGACGACAAACACCGACGCAGACAACCTGTTGAGGATGAGTACGTTGCGTGAAATTTAACGCGAAATCAGTCAATCCCCAATTTATGTTTCCTACGGGAACATTTTGAAATCTCGACATTTCGACATTTTCGTTATTCAACTAAAAATTTCGACCTTATCATCTTAAATATTGACAATTATCTGTTTTTTTTTCCAGTCGTTCTCTGAATTTAGACATTCAATTTGATATTTCGAAAAGAGTCAAAATTTCAATAAACAAATTAAAAATGTTGAGATACCGCCGAAGTTCCGGCAAGAAAGTTGAAATTTCGTGAACGTACGAGAAGAGATTCTCACTTAGGGAAAAAGGGCCAGGAAATAGTATGAGTTGAAATTCAGAATGTCGAGATGAAAAGATGAAATACGATGAAATACGATGTGAAATTGTCTGGATTAACTGTCGCCTAAAGACTGAAATCTTGAGTGATACATCAAAATTTATAGATAATAATGAAGTCAAAATTTCCAATTTAGCTGGAATTTCGAGTTGAAAGTCAATTTTTGGTTGAAAATTTGGGTTGGAAAAGAGCATTTCGAGATGAGAATGCGAATTTCGTGTGAAAAGTAAAATTTTCCACTTAGGATGACATGTGGTGGATTTGACATAAAATTCAAGTTTTCGAAATAAAATTCGTAACTTTGTATCGAACATTAGAAATTGGAGTTAAAAATGGCAAAATATCAAGAAAATTGTCAATATTTCAAATAGAAAGCAGAAATTTTGGGTTATGCATTGGAATTTTGACATGATGATGAAATTTTTCGAAATTTGGAGGTGACATTCAATGAGGGCAGAATTTTGCGTGAAAAGAAAAATTCTTGCAAAAATAAGCGAAAATTTGCGCGAAGTGAAGATTTCGAGAAAGTAAAGTGGAAATTTCGAATACAAAACATCGAGATATTCGTCGAAATTTCGCGTTGAGAATGACCACGTGGACGCGTCGTCATCTCCTGGAGCTAGAACAGGACTCTGTCCCCTGCTGGAATACAACCTGCCCTAACGCTACATCCCACGTGGAAGAGTACTTAGGGTACCTCTATAGGTACTACGTCCCGGCGGTGATCGCATTCGGCGTGGTGGGCAACTTCCTGTCCTTCGTGGTGATGCGGAGCACCCATCTGAAGGTTCGCAGCTCTAGCTGCTATCTGGCAGCTTTGGCGGCCTCCGACTTCGGCTTCCTGGCGTGTCTGGTGCCTGTATACTGCAGCTCAATGAACGGTGAGAGGATTTGTGTTGATTTTACTGATTCCAAAGTGATCCTTCAGCTCGAAATGCATGTTTTCAGTTCAAAATTCGACTTTGCATTCTTCACGACATCGAAATTCAACCTTCATTATCTCGAAATTTCGACTTTCATTTGAAACTTTCGACTTCCATGTTGAAAATTCCACTCTTATTTCGAATCTTTGACTTCTGCTTCTGAATTTTATTTTTCATCTCTGAACTTCGATTCCAACTTCAAATTTCGATGTTCAGCTTGACAGGTCAACTTTTCACTCGATACTTCACTATAATTATATAAGGATTTCGATTTCGAAATTGATTTTCTTCTCCAATTTCTCATTTCTACCTCGAGATTACGACATCTATATTCCTCTTATAACTCCAAGTTGAATTGAGTTTATCTGGAAACAATTTACTTCATACTGAAGGTTTCATCTTTATTATCTCAAAATTTGATCACTCAATTACGACACTTTTTTCGGAATTTCGAATTTATTTCGAAATTTCGACATATATGGTCAGCATGTTTTCGTTCCTCACAATTGTTATCTACTAGAGCTTCAACGAAAAAGGAATATTCGAATGAAAAAAAAAATGGTATCTTTCTGACTACACTATGATCACTGAGATGCGTATTTTATCTCGGAGATATTTTTTTTTTAATTTTTCGAGGAGGGAAAATCTTTCATAGCACAACAAATTTCGAATAGACCCTAGTTCGCGCCTAAAGAAAGGCGGAGGAATCCAACCAATGAAAACAGAAAACGAGAGAGAGGCAACCAGCAGTGATCAGCTGACTGTTGGCAAAATTGCACGTTTCTCCAATACAATCCAATACATATCCATGCGAATCGATATAGCTCTTTCTTTTTCTCATATTCGTTTCAATGCTCCTCGAATGAGGAAGTCGATGGGACGAGGGTGCATCTAGTAGAGAATCTCATATCTTTGGTAGTGTCAGATTCCTTCCGCTCCCGCATCACTTCAGTGTGAAAGGGGCCTATTTCAATTCCGGCTTTCTCGTTCGTTCGTTTCTATGATGATACGAATAGCTGTGTATGCAAATCTACATTCTTCTCCTGACTCTATGAGACATCTCATCTTATTGACGGCTTCCCTGTTTTCCTCTATGATATTCGACTCTTACCTCTTCCCAGTTGGAAGATATAAAAAGGTGTGTGTCCTGCATCATCAATTTCTCCACAATAGATACATCGATCGCCTTCGCTCATGTGAGTATTTCTTGAAGCATCCGCGTCCTGACAACGCCTGCGTAGTCTCTAGGAAGAAGTTCTCTAGCAATGTTCGAATACAGGTCCAGCGACTGTATGTTCTATCGGTCCATTTTTCTTGCCATCATGCCATCTGGCGAACGAGTTATCTCTAGCGGTTATAGTTTCCGCTCTATCGTATGATTCGTGTCTTACTTTTATCTGCAATTGAATAGGGGGAATTCCAGCTATAACTACGACTGCTTCTGCGGATATCGCCACGTATGCACTGGATAATCTCATGTACTCTGTTGAGTTTTCGCAGTAGTTTTTGGTTTACAGTCACTTGGTGTCACGCCGGTGTACTATACAGCAGCTGTGAGAGGACCACGCTCGCAAGGTTTTTTTGAGGACCTATTAGGTCCAACCTTTGGCATCAGGCTTGATACAGCTGTAGATGTCTCTTCAACTTCTTCTATGGTCAACTTCATATCAAGCCATACTCCAAGATACTTCAATGTCTCACCAGCTGTCACTAGAATTTCTTCTGCGTTGAAACATATCGACTGTATCTTCCATGTATCGACTGTTAACATTACATCTTCCGTTTTTTTTTTTGGTGCAAGTTGAAGTCCTTTCCTATCTATCCAGTTTGTCTTATCCTCAGACAAATCTGAGAACCCAAATTAGCTCCAAATAATTTTTGGAATGAAAATAAAGTTCTCGAATCGAGTCTTTCAAACAAATAATCTGACAATGGTCTCAACTAACAATCCACCCAACGGGATTTTTCTCCCTTGCAGGTCTGGCAGCCTGGTACCATCAAGAGGGCTTGTGCCAGCTCTGGGTCTACCTATCCTATGTCTTCGCCTTTCTCAGCGTGTGGTTCGTGGTTGCCTTCACCGTAGAGCGGTTCATAGCCGTGCGGTACCCCCTCAAAAAACCATACGTCTGCACCGTCTCCAGGGCCAAGACCATCGTACTGAGCTTAACCTGCACAGCTTGCCTTCTACATCTTTACGTCTTCTGGATCGCAGGAGTTGTTAACAGGTGATATCGAGTATGAGCTGAACTCTCTATCTCGAATAATCTTTATGATTGTGTGTTGCGATTTATTTCTGTGATGACTTCGCAGATTGCAAGCTTTCCTGTCTGGGTTTACTGATCTACTTCTGAAGGATGTTTGTCCTTACAAAACAAAAGCACAACGTAACAGAGACACGTTATATTCTCATCATATCATTTGCTCAATTCTGGGAATGAAGTTGATGTCGATAGTCAAGCTTTTTATCAAATCATCGAATAACAACAGTGTGCTCATCAATCTGATCTGTGAGGCTTCTGAATCTTACTGACCTGAATATCTGGACATCGAGCTGTCACCACCTACTCTTTATCGCATTGAAAGGAAGAATCCTTTTGCAGTCATTGATTGTCAGCTCGTTACTAGTTACTCATAGATATCAATTTCGAGTTTTTCGATATATTCTTATTGACTGTCCATAACTGTAGATAGTGTCAGATACTTTCAATTATCTTATTACATTATGATAAATATTAATATCGTATTTCATCAAGATTAGATATTGATAATTGTCACTGCAGCTTTCATATCAATTGTACTGGACTGATATTGTAGGTTTCCACCTCTTGTGCAATTCTTCAACTTCAGGAAATTACAAAATTGAGACATAATATTCTTCTGATTTTTAAGTTTTTTTCTCGATAATAATAATAATAATAATAATAATAATAATAATAATGATAATAATAATAATAATAATTTATTGGTCCATTCAGACAATACGAAAAATGTATAGGACAGGTCGTGTAGTACAGAGCATATATAGGGAACGTGAATTCACAACTTGATTGATACAAATATACATTAAGGTTACAAAAAAATGAAAGAAAATAAATATAAAACATTAAACTTCTTCATCAAACAAATTCATCGAAGTTATTATTCTTTATCTGTTGACAACACGAAAGGGAAACCTATAATGTTTGAGGAACATCGTGTTAGCCAGCGGTGGAATTTTGGGAGAGAAGGACGGAGAAAGAATGGATAAAATTAGTCACATAATTTTCGTCAATTATTGATCGTATTGTCTAGTACACGTTACGGTTCATAGTAGTATAGTAGTTCTCATCATTGTTTATATAATATGATGAATTTTTTTACCTAGGTATTTACAATTATGTACTTCCTTATAGCAGATCTCGTTCTGAATGGTAGTAGTTTATTATGATGAATACATATTAAATAAAAATAATATCACCAAGGTACCGAGCTATGTTGCCAAGTCTCTACAGGGTGTCCTTAAAAGGTCTTTACAAAAAGCTACCACATATTCTTCAGACCAAAACAATTCGATACAAGCAAACTTACCTCAGTAAAAAGTTGCTTAGTTTGGGCGCTAGACGGCTCTGAAGTTGAAATTTTCAAATCGATGTTGCTTCATAACTTTTGAACGGCTCATGAGATTTTTTTCAAATTTGGTACGTTGGCATAGACTCATCGGGCAATGAAACTCATATCATAATCATAATGAATATCATTCCATGGGCGTAGAACTTGATTTTTTCAGTAAATAAACATCTAAAACTCCTACGCCAATGGAAAAAAATTAGTTTCAATATGAAATCTAAATTATTCAACTCATTCACTACAAAAAAGGTACTCTTGACAGAAGTCGATTCCTCTCATGGTTTCGACAAAATTTTAATTTTAGTGATTTAGAGCATAATTAATAATAAAACGATTAACAGATATTTCATAAAAATTGTTCAAAATGTTCACCATTTTCACGTATACAAAGATTTATACGACGCAAAAAGTTGAGATGTACTTTTTGCATAGGTTATTTCTATTGAAAATAAGTAGCACTGGTTTTTTTTCTGAAGACTATTATTATCTGCTCGAAAACAGTGATATTCACATTCTTGGTTTCCATAGTTTCATCTGTGTTGATTTGTCGAGTTTTATTGACGTTGATTGTTGATATCGGACTTTTCTGATTTATCATGGCCGTACAATACACCAATGAAGAATACACCGATATGTTATTGGTATTCGGATATTGTCAAGGAAATGGTCGAGAGAGTGTGAGGGTGTATTCGGCAAGGTTTCCAAATCGTCGCGTACCAAGCCACCCAACCTTTGCTGCAGTTGAGAGACGTCTTCGGGAGACCGGTCATTTTGCTCCTAGAACTGGTGATTATGGAAGACAGCGTTATGTAAGGATTCCCGAAGTCGAAGTAGAAATTTTAGACCGTATTGAAGAAAATCCAGAATTGAGTACTAGACGGATAAGTAATGAACTAGAAGTTTCTAGGAATGCCGTTCATGAAGTACTAAGAGAACAATTATTATACCCATACCACAAGACGCCAGTTCAAGATTTATTAATCCATGATTCACAAAGTCGTCTGATGTTTTGTAGGTTCATTAATTTGCAAAGAGAAATGAATCTGAACTTTGGAAAGAATATTTTGTTCACTGATGAAGCCTGTTTCACGAGAAGAGGAATAACTAATTTTCATAATGAACACGTTTATGCAATTGAAAATCCTCATTCCATTAAAATAAACCATTTTCAACACGAATTCAAAATCAACGTTTGGGCTGGAATAATAGGAAATTTTATAATTGGTCCTGTCATACTTCCACAAAGATTAACAGGAGACATGTATTTACAACATCTACGAAATACGTTGCCAAATTTGTTGGAAGATTTACCACTCCAACATCGGGTAGATATGTGGTTTATGCACGATGGAGCTCCACCACATTTTTCGGTGGATGTTAGGAATTTTTTAAACCAACAGTACCCAGACAGATGGATAGGTAGAGGTAATGATGCACCCGTGAATTGGCCACCACGTTCTCCAGACTTAACACCGATGGATTATTTTGTATGGGGTTATCTCAAGTCTACGGTTTACAAGACCCCTGTGAATACTGTAGAACAATTATGGCAACGTATCCAACAGGCGACGAATAATCTTACAGGCGATGAAGAAGTTATGCAAAGAGTACATTTCAACTTTTTGCGTCGTATAAATCTTTGTATACGTGAAAATGGTGAACATTTTGAACAATTTTTATGAAATATCTGTTAATCGTTTTATTATTAATTATGCTCTAAATCACTAAAATTAAAATTTTGTCGAAACCATGAGAGGAATCGACTTTTGTCAAGAGTACCTTTTTTGTAGTGAATGAGTTGAATAATTTAGATTTCATATTGAAACTAATTTTTTTCCATTGGCGTAGGAGTTTTAGATGTTTATTTACTGAAAAAATTAAGTTCTACGCCCATGGAATGATATTCATTATGATTATGATATGAGTTTCATTGCCCGATGAGTCTATGCCAACGTACCAAATTTGAAAAAATCTCATGAGCCGTTCAAAAGTTATGAAGCAAAATCGATTTGAAAATTTCAACTTCTAGCGCCCAAACTAAGCAACTTTTTACTGAGGTAAGTTTGCTTGTATCGAATTGTTTTGGTCTGAAGAATATGTGGTAGCTTTTTGTAAAGACCTTTTAAGGACACCCTGTATATCATCATGCCTCGGGAGATAGAGAAGGCTGTGCACCCGCGAAAATTATTCAAGTTTGACAGTTGCATGCATGCTCATCACATAAAATCAGAAGTAGTATTGGAGGCTCTAGCCTATTGTGTTGACAGGCAATGCCACTTGAAACCGGATTACGTCGATTTGGCAGAGTACCTCAACTACGTGGACACAGTGGTGACTTTTTTGGTGCCCGTGGGACTCATCGTCGGAATGAACAGTTTGATTGCTCGCAGTTTGTTGCAGTTCAGGAGAAACACGCAAAGGGGTGTGTTGGATGGGGTAGTGTTTAGATTGGATCATGGGGATTCGTACGAGATGAACAACTCGCAGGTAAGTCAGGAGCTTATTCCTCAGGCTAGGACAAAAAACACCATGTTTGGGACGATTAAGAAGGCTCTCAGGTGGCCTATATCTCTGAGAAAAACCAAAAAGGAATATCATGTATCTTATAAGCTCTGAATCACCCTGTATATAGGAAGCATCCTCTACGTGCTACGTGCAACACGTGAAGAGTCATTGTCAAGAGAAATTGCCACTACAAATGATGGCTATTACTGTTACAATTTTTGATATCAGTTTAAACTTTTTATAGAAATGAGTTGATGCGAGAATAGCGGCATTCAGAAAAAAAGTCTTTGTCAGTCATTGCGGAAGGGAAAAAGGAATACGTTATTTTCATGAACACCTATGGGCTACAAAATATTCCAATCGATATTCCACCCTACAATTCATGCATGATTCCATTGGTTGAATAATTATCAGAGTTCACAAAGGCTTTTCTCATCGGTCTTTCTGAATCCAGGGAAAAAAGGGGATTTCAGGGGAAAAATGCTCAATTTAGAAAATCAGCTGGAAAATTGGTAATTGAAGAAAGAGAAATCGCGTGGCGCCAAGGCCAAAATTAATATTTATATGTTCAGGGTCGAAGAGAAAAGCTAGAGTATCCATTGTTGAGGTAAAAAATTTTCGGGGGAGAGCATGAATGAAACGAATCTGAAAAAGTCTGTGAAACTGTGTTTCAGAGCACCTGCTCTACGAAAAAATCGAAGGAATATCTGAGCTCGTCAGATGCAGACACTGAAAGGATGAAGCAGCCTGCAAGAATACATAATAGACAAAGGAACTGTCATTTGAGTGAGTAAGAAGAATTTTTTTTTTCAGTTCATTTTTTTTCTAGGACAAATAAACTAGAGTACATTGTGTTTATCATTTTTCTGCAGGTAATTACTCTTCATTTAACTTTTACAGCATGAAGTATCGAATTGTATTTCAGAATATTGTGATGCATTTCGGGAAACCTCAATTCAGAATAATAACTTGAATTTCAGAAATCATCAGTTCAATTTCAGAAAACATCCCTTGTATATCAGAATAATTGATTTTATTTAATTTTAAAAACACCGCTTTCACTGTTGTCTACTGAATAACAAAATTCAGTTGATGAAAGTATCGAATAACAATAATTGAAAAGTTACAGACCTCTTATTCAATTCAATACATTTTTTGACAAACTGGAATATTTGCAAAAATTTCAGTGTAACCTAATAACAGAAGTCAGATTTCCGCCATATTCAATTCAAGAAAAATATATTTGAAACTGCCATTCTGAAGATGTATTGCAACTTGTATTATGCCATTGACCAGGGAATTTCAAGTTATATCCGTTCAAGAAATATACAGGGTTCTATTGAAGATTTGTGAATTCTGTGTACTTCCGGAAACACCAGAAGATATATGCGATTGTTTCTTCACGACAATCATGACAACCATGGCAAGTCTTGATAAGCTACCCCTCTAACCTAGCCAAAATTTGAAGTCTTCAAATCCAAAAACAATTATTCGAATGAGGAATTTTTGAAATATTCTGTTTTTAACACGCTACATCCTGTTAAAAAATGCCTCACCTTCGTGAACATTGAACATCCAGTATATTTATGAATGTTGATTTATGATGATGAAAAATTGATTTATTCCTCAGGTATCAAAACTACTTCAAGATATGCCATGTCCGTTCAAGTGCAGCAGAATATCAACAAGATGTTACTAGTTATATCGGCAGTTTTCGTAGTACTGAACTTCCCAAGGTAATTAGAATTAGACTGTCTCAATACTCTCATTATAGGTGTTAAGCTAACTCGAGATGTTTTAACGGCGTTGCCACATTAATCGTGGATTCTGAAATATTCGAGAAAACATGAAAAGTAAAAAAAAATCAATTATGAATTTTAATTTTGATACATTTATTATATATTGCTGTATCCTATTAAATAACTGACCGCATACCTTTTATATCATCTGGTATGATATTATATAGTTTCGGTGCGAGAAAGAAGTATAATCTTTGTGTATGAATAATCGTTTTCAACATCAAAGATCATACTCTTTTTTCGCACCGAAACTATATAATATCATACCAGATAATATAAAAGTTATAATTTATATAACAAGATTCAAGCAAACATTGAAAGAGTTCATACTCTCCAGTCCACGATGCATGATTTCGAGTTACTTTGAGAATCATTCATGAGCTATTGACATTTATACTAACATATAGACAAGGTATACAGGTTATATACTGTAAGTTTTTGTAAGGTGGTACATTCATTTTTCAGCTTTTTGTGGGATTTCCTCTCCTCGTTCCTAAAAAACGTTCATTAGAAATGGAACGTAAATGGAAAGTAAAAATCTTTCAAACGAAAAAAACGATATTCATAAAAATTTGCAGATAAGTGCAATGGAACAAAATGCATCTGATGTACATTTTTTTGTTGATAATATACTTCCGGTTTAACCGGAAATGCCATCAACTTCTTTAATTTAAATGGGACAACCTATATATTTTTATAGATTTTGAAAGAGCTTGTTTTGAATACATACATATTGAGTTTAGTGTAATAAAATTTGTAGAAACGAGAAACATAGCACTTCAATCAAGCTCCTTTGAGTTCTTTACATTACAGCAAAAAACTATTTAGATAAACTAATTGATGTTTGTATGCATAGTAATAAATGAACGTACAATTTACAAATTGTACAATTGAGAATGGTTCAATTAAGTGAAAAAGAGCGTATTGAAATTTCAATGATGATCGGTTATGGTGATTGTGAAATTTATTTCCGTCAATTAGAATTTGATACTTGGAGAACAAGAGAGTACTTGTTTATTTATTACTATACATACAAATGACATCAATTAGTTTATCTAAATAGTTTTTTGCTCTAACGCAAGAAACTCAAAGGAGGTTGATTTAAGTGCTATATTCCTCGTTTTTAAAAAAAATTCCACACTTAACTCAGTATGTATCAATTCAAAATAACAAGCTCTTTCAAAATCTGTAGAAATATATAGGGTGTCCTATTTAGATTGAAGAAGTTGATGGCATTTCCGGTTAAACCGTTGGTGTATTATCCACAAAAAAATGTATATCAGATGCAATTTGTTCCATTGCACTTACCTGCAAATTTTCATTATTATTGTTTTTTTCGTTTAAAAGATATTTACTTGGTTCCATACTTTATCCCAACCCTGTATATGTTAGTATACAGTATGACATATATACAAGGTATATAAATTGAATTGAATTTAATCGTGTGAATTTCAGTTTTTTATACATGATTTTTTCTGTTATGGACATTCATATTGTTTCTTGGGAATAATTTAGATTATGATTATTCAACATTCTCTAGTTGAGATAGCTAGCAACTTAGTAGCGCCGCGTGAAATCATTGATCGTTGATAATTTGAAGTAGGAGAGATATAGTATTGAATACTTTTCTATAGAATCCTGTATATATTGGTCTTGAAAACACTAGTTCCTAAATAGACGTGTTCAGACACAAAACATACTATTTTTCATAGTATCAATATCAACAAAACAATTGTCGTATTTTCATTTTGCACAGAACAAAATTTGAATGATACAAGCAGAATTCTTAGTACGTAAACACTCATATAACACTCGGCTAACAGAACTAAAATGACCTTCACATTTTAAAACCTACCAAACATGCAATTACATTCTGGTGACAGAGAAAACTTGATGTTTCTCAATACGAGTAAAATACAATTGATTCGACAGCCAATTGAGAATCGAATGGCACTTTGAGATACCTTATCAAATAGATGAATGACGAGGCAGCTCTAATATAGACTTAAGAAATAAACAGGTTAGTAAATAATAAAGTTAGGGTTACTTACGGTCAAACAGGTGGTTATAAAAAATATCTTTAGATTCGAATAATTGATTAGGTCTCTATTCAATATAGGCTTCTACAGGAAGCTGATATATTTTTGTTTCACCGGATATAATTAGTAGGAAGGAAATATAGTTCCACAAAGTTAATTAGGATGGATCCTCTATTAGTTCAATGCTTCTTGTCAAATAGGTACCGTGAAATGAACTCCTATGTGTGTCCCTTTGTACCCTAATTGTGATAATTCTGAGACGGTATAGTAAGCAAAGAATCAATTAAATTATTCCAGAAATTTCTCGTTAATTGATTGATTGTGGGCGTCGAAGAAAATGTTTCGATACCATCTGAAAAGAACTTAATAAACTTATTAGTCTGGAATTTTCAGAGTTCCAGAACATTAATGAATTGTTCATTCGATTATTCAACAATTTTAAGAGAAGATGGAAAATTCAAAGGAAGTGTCTTCCACAATACGTGAAGAACCAGAAAGTGATTCTTGTTTCGAAAGATATCCAAGTCGAGCGGTGGACCCTAATAGTAAAACACTAATTACAAGATATAACATTAGGATTAAAAGAGATATTACATGGGGCTTACATGGTTTCATACATTCGATAACATGTTGATTTCGGGATATATATTTTCAAATAGTGATTGAATATAAGTTGAATATATTACATAATGTGTATGATGTTTATCCCCTCGATCGTATTGTTTATTCGCTCCTGAGTGATATTATTTCTCAGATTATGATTAGTATCATTGAATACAAAAAAAAATATGAAGATTTGATTTTCTCTTTATTTTCATCACATGAAAAAAGTAGCAAATTCAATTATTTCATTATTTCTCATAATAATATTCGAGTTATCCTTTCCTAACATTACCCCATCGCCTAACGCTATGTTCCTCGAACATTATAGGTTTTCCTTTCGTGTTGTCAAAAGATGAGCAAAAAAATATCGTCATTATTGGATTCGATTCAGTATACATTGAGAGTAAAGGTTTATTCGCGTGGTGAAAAATTGAAAATGCCTAGGTGATTTTTCCATTCTAGTGATTCGAAAGTTCTTGACACACGACCATAACATAGTATTATAGAGTATTTTTCTGGCGAAGAATGAACTTCGAGTGTATTTCAGAGAGATAAATACACAACTCCAAATCTTGCCAGCCTGACTTTTGAATAGAAAACAAATTACTTCAAAGTGGCAGTTGTCAAAGTAGTGATAGCGACAGATACCTTCTTCTAAATTGAAAAATCTAGTAGGCTTCCACGTATAAATATCACCCCAGCCTCCTTTTTTGTTTTTTTTTTATTTAGAAGGAATATGGTTTGAGGAAGCAAGGTATTTTTATCCGTCATTGAAAAAAGTAGGAACCTATTTATTGTTCATGAGTGTCTGATATGACATTAGATTGGTTGATTACCACGACGGTTGATTTAAAAATTCAAATTAGTTGTTGGAACTGGCATGTCTTAATCTATTCTTGAACTTTAAACATTGAACCTGATCATGTCGAGACAACTTTAAAGTCTAAGTCGAGATGAAAGTAGTTGATTTTCAATATGAATCAAAAATTATTCACAACATGGCGTTAAATTTCAAAATACCTATTGATTGGTCCTTTTGATCAAATACCTTTCCTTCGAAAGGATGGAATGCAAAAATAGAGCGAAACGGGTCAAATGTGAATCATCCAGGAATCTCGGGTGATACTGAGTGATACTTTCCACCGTGAGATATTTTCACCGTTTTACCCACTTCCATAGTTTCAGTGAAATGTGAAGTTTAGATGAATAATACACGAATGTTCTAACGCCTAACGGCCAATGAGAATTCTCAATTTGTGTCATCAACCAATCAAATGCCATACGAGAGGTCTGAATATACGATAAAAAAGCTACCTAGCTTTTTCAATGAAGGATGAAAATGCACCCTGCTTTCTCGAACGAATATGCCCCTGAAGGAATATGTCGCAACTAGGTACTACTTTCACAACTGTTAATGGAAAGTTATTTGTGTGTCAATCAATTCAGTACAGTCAATTGTTTGTTCATGAACATGAACGTTTACAAATTTTGAATAAAATGTGCATAAAAACATGATTTCTATTGCCGTTTGGCAAAACATACTTCAGAATAAGCATCAGTATTTGTCGGTGAACAATTTATCTTTTTTTTTTATTTACCCTCAATGAATTTTAACGAGACATCATTATTGACAGAGGGATAGAATCGAGAAGGATGATTAAGAAATTAATAGGTAGGTATTATGTTCGTTTGCCAAATTAATTGGCTAACTCGAATAGCGCCACGTATTTAATCAATTTGTACGTTTTTAATGAAGCAAAAAAGCAACGAGCAAAGCAAAACCAAAAACTGTACACTGCGTGGGTGTTAACAAAATCACTGTCATCCGACTATTTTCGAATATAGTTAGGTATTAAAGCTCTGGACTAATTATACAAGAGACATATTTCGAACAAAATGTCGTACTTCCGATTCGAAAAAAAAACAAGTATCGTACGAATTTTTGAAAAGTTTCTGCAAAAAGAATCACCTTCCATTTATTACAGGTAGATATTAATCAATTACACTTCGAATCGGGCGTATTTTTATATCCACAAACTACTTGATGAATGTTCTTGTTCAATTTGACGTTATATAACCACATCAGATACATATTCATTTTTACATCAACAGAAAATATATTCAGTTTTCAGCTTTTGATGGGATTTTCTCTCCTCGTTTCTAAAAAATAGAGTAGGAGTTATTAAAAATTATTGCAATATATTTGTAGTAAGGACAGATTTAGGATCTGTCCCAAAATGTCACTGCGCTTGAAATTAAACCTTTAGATACCTAGAAGAGAAATTCTCTATTTGTCAGTGACACCTTGTTTTTGAAAAAATTTGGAAATACAAATATATTTAATAATAATAAAACCTCTACTTATCTTGGTGGACGTTTCGGGAACGAATCTGCTCCCGTTCTCAACACAATTGAAATATTTTTCTTCGTAAACTTTTTTCGATGTTTCCGATTTTGACACTGAAAAGTGACTTTTACGAAGAAAAATATTTCAATTGTGTTGAGAACGGGAGCAGATTCGTTCCCGAAACGTCCACCAAGATAAGTAGAGGTTTTATTATTATTAAATATATTTGTATTTCCAAATTTTTTCAAAAACAAGGTGTCACTGACCAATAGAGAATTTCTCTTTTAGGTATCTAAAGGTTTAATTTCAAGCGCAGTGACATTTTGGGACAGATCCTAAATCTGTCCTTACTACAAATATATTGCAATAATTTTTAATAACTTCTACTCTATTTTTTAGAAACGAGGAGAGAAAATCCCATCAAAAGCTGAAAAATGAATGTACCACCTCCTCGAAGAACTTACAGACAGTATTTAGAAAATATATTATTTTATGCTTTGTTTTTTCTTTTCCTAGCGTATTTATATATTAAAATTTTAAATATCTCTTTCTCTGTCGTTCTACTAGCCTACTAGTGTCATTTAAACATTACCGGGTGCTGAATTTTTGTGTAAGTGTGTAAGTGTAAGCCAGTACCTATAACATGAAATATCATAGCATCGAAAGAACAACAAATGTTTCTTCAACCGACTTCCAAACTTCAAACGACGCTAGGGATGGTTCGTATTTTATAAATTGAGGCAAGTCATTAAATGGCCGAAGACCTTTGTTGAGAACAGAATTTTTATACCTCTTTTTGTAAAAACGCGGTATAAGAAAATCCAATCTGCTTCGACTTATTTTGTTCGGTGAATAGCTGGGTGCCAATCAATTTTCAATCAATTTTCAATTGTAAAAATAAAAAAGCATGAGAAGTATTGTGTATAATGAAGTATACAAATAAAGGGGCTGAATAATGAACAGTTATGAGAAACCCGTAGATATGTGCATGACGGTCCTAACTATATGTTTCATCACTATTTTCAGCTATTTCCTGCGGATCTGTGTGTACTTTGAAGAAGTCATACACGAGCACATCCAACCAGAACACATGCATCGCGCTCAGAGTTTCGCTATGCTTCTATACTACACCAACTTCAGTATCAACTTCTTGCTTTACACCATGTGCGGCGAAACGTTTAGACTGTGCTTGCGAACAGTATTTCAAAATGTCTTCTTCAAGTTGTCTCACTTCCGAGAGTGATGTTTTCGGAAGTATTCTCAAATATCAAAGTATTATTTCATCAAGATCCAAACTACACCCAACTTTGCAGTAATTCGACCAACCATGTATCTCTCATGTTTTACGAGATCTCAATGATACACCTCGAATTTGGTCCATGTGAAGTTGAATTATATGTTTGGGTATTCTTGAATACCAGTAAAATGTGAATTTCAAGTGTTTATATATGCATTTGAGTAGAATTCATAGGTATTACTTTGGGGGACGGAATTTCAAACTGAAAGACTTGAGTCCCAGTATACAAGAAATCGGTGCCGGTTAGAAATCTCCCCATATTACCTTTTCGATAATTCGAATAAAAAAACAGAAGTACATTACTAGAGGTGAATTCCAAAACTGTTTTCATCCCATGGTAGAATGTTTTCCGTCGATTTCTGACACTAATGAATTTCAATCATTGGGTTCTGATGCCTCTTGTTCTGAGGTTCAACATGCACACATTGTTCGTCAATAATTTCGTTGACCAGGTCCACTCAAGACGATCCACTCTCAATATCAGAAAAATGGATCTTCAGGAAAAACATAGTCAAGGTCAAGGTACTTGATATTAAAATATATTGGTATTGAATATTTATATAAGTATGTTCATTAGTTTTGAGTTCTGAAGGTGATTCCATTCTTAAATATTATGTTCCAGGATGAAAAAATAAGTTACTTGGCAACAATGGATATTGGTGAAACTATTTGTTATTCGAATGTGGTGATGTCAACATAACAAGGATGGTCAACATAACATGTTGCATCCGTCTTATGTTCATCCTGTGAGCTCAAGGTCACAATCATTTATTTTTTCAGCGGCATTCTGATCACTTTTGTTTAACTTGAAATACTTCATGTTAATAATAGTTTGATCCGATATCGTGTTCAGCTTCCAATAAATTCATTGATAAGTTAGCCAGTCCTTGAAAAAAAATGGTTTATTGAAAATTCTTATATACCTCTATCCATTCATACTATCCTTCTCAACCAATACTACCGAAAAAGCTGAATGCAAATATTGTGGAAAAGTTTACTTTTTCAAAAGCAAGTGCGTTTGAATCAATCCTATGAAATTATTGATTCCATCATTGCACATTGGTAGATTCCAGCTGCTTCAATATATTCAACATGGGCATAGAGTACCTAGTACAAAAAGTATTGATACTTACATGGTACAGAACACAGAACAATAAATTCCAGACTTATTGCAGTACCGAAACTTTTTCACCAGATGGGGGCTTGCTTTATGGACTAATTGAAGTGAACTGAGGTATGCGCTTATATTTGATGGATATACCACTGATATCATTTTGCATATTGTTTACTGACAATCCTCCAGCAATATTATAAGAACTTATATTGAGGTCATTTTCATTATTGTTCAATTGATACCTTACAACAAACCCTGTATATAAGAAAACTAAGAGAATCTCATGCTGCTCATAATATAGGTATAACAATCGAATATTATAGTATTATAATACATATTATAATAGTACTATAGTATTAGTAATAGTAATAGTAGTGATAATAAATCATTGATGAAAATCTTGTATTACTGTTCAACAATTTTGATAAAGTATGACTGATGATCAAGAAAAATAGCTCATGATCAGGTATCTAATTTCACTACCTTATTGTTACTATATAGACATGAATTATTTTTGAATGAATTAATAAATCCAGATAATAAATATTTTGATACCTCAATCCATATTATTTTACATTTATACACCACATTATTTCGTATACAGTGGAGAAAAGAGGAATGAACCAGATATTTGTTTGAATTTATGTACCACAGAAAGCATCACTAAAACCTAAGCAATAGCAGGGTCATAATTAGAATTTATTCAGTGCTTATAGTGTCTAGAACATATTTTTGAGCATTTCATGAATTTTGGATTGTGTTTTTCAATCTCATAGTACCTATGGCTATATCTCCGTAGTGTTTGGAGATAAGACCATCAAACCCAGTTTCGTTGAATTCCCTATGATGAACCCTCACTGAAGATGAAAGAAAACATGTAAGATTCATTTGGAAAAATCGAATGACATGCTCTGGAGGTGTGGTTAATGTAACACTAAGTGGATAATCTATTGGTATGGAATAAAAACGGTTTCCACGTATTTTTTCATTTTTCTGAAGATCATTATTCTAGTTAGATATTCAGGGTGGATTGTGGACCACTTGGTACTGGTTCAATACCTCATTCATCGGTCTTTGAACTGAATGTTATCCTTTGTTCAATAAATTCGTAAAATACATATCAGAAGTTTCTAGCCTATTTTGACTTGCTATCAATATTTGTACATACTTCATGAATAGTAGTTAAATGAACATCTAACTATCTATTTATCGTACATTATCTAGATATTTAAAAAACTAGAGAAAGTTTTCTACGTTAGATTGCAGTCAAAATTTTGGCACTTATAATTGTACTTTTTGTTGCCTTTGTTAGTAATAATAATAATTGAAGCGAAAAGATTCACAATGAGTCTTAAAAAATATTCGCTCAGAACACTGTGATTGGAATAAGTTATCAATTCAATAATGGAATGAATTCTTGTGTTTCATTGTTTATTTATCATTTGTGATTTATTGCTGTTATTTTTTTCTTCATGGATTCATCATGGATTGTTTTGTTATGATATATTTTAAGAGATCATTATGTAAGTATATGTATTTATTTCTAATATTTGGGATAATGAAAAATAATAATGAGCCGAGCTTTTGGTAAAACTTATTTCCTTTATCAATTCGATCAACGTAAGATTGATAAGAATTGATTGGAATGATAACAGATGTAGCCTCAACAGAATTTCATCTCGTGGAACAATTAGTAGTAGGAGTATAAACATATAACTCAGTATTGCTTTTTCTTTCTGAACAGACGATATAAAATGTAAGGATAGCCGTTTCAAAAGACGCAGAACCTTCCATCTATCAGCTATCTTATCTGACTACCATAATGACTTCATGAGAAACGCAAAATATAAAAATAATTGAATTCAATCACAAACAAACAAATGGAAGGCGATGAAATAAAAGAATGCAAAACACGAATCCATTTCGCAAGAATTATATCCGAATAGAATCTCTGCGAAAGCAATTAAAAGTTAATCAACCTCTTGACTTGTTCCTGATGGAACAAATATATCGAATTTGCGAGACCTGCCTGCGAGTCGTTGGAGTAATTATTAATGAACCTATTAAATTTTCTTCTCATGTCACCAGAGTGACATTATAAGTTACTTGAACAGTTTTCGGCACAGAGCGTTAGCTCGGTAAGTATTATACAATCCGCATGCTCAATTTCATAACGTACAGAATTTTCCTCGTTATTTTTGGACTCTCCTTCCCCACAAGGATTATTTTAGTACTTATCGAAATAGAAGGAATACAACGGTATTATATTTTTTATCGAATTACGATGTCCTTGATATATTCCTGAATGGAATCCTACTATATACTTTTTTCTGTGACTTCGAAAATATATCTTAGTATCAAAATCTGTACGGAAAAGTTTTTTCCTGATATCTTTTTCACTCGTTGAGCATATATATCAGAAAATTGGCTATATCTTGTATCATTGGAATCCTATTCCTGATTGTGGAATGAAATGAAGATTGTTATATTTGAAAAACTGAAAATACTACCCTAAAACTCATTCATTTCGGTCACCCTGAAAAATCTTCATTAAGAATATTTCTTTTGAATATATTCCTCCAAAAAATCAAATTCAAAGTAAAACCTGCGAAGAAATGTCACTGAGTACGGAGTAGTTGCTGCTTTTCTTTGGACGCAGTCAGGTCAGTGACCAGTTGGAATTCAAACTTGACACTCAGTTTCATCGTCGGTATTATCGATTACCCATTTTCGTGATTCAAAATGACAGTTATATTACTGTTGAGGATTTTTCTTGTCATCATTCGAATCATCATTTGAATTTCCCATCATGATTTCAACTCATTTTGGTAGAGACATGCGAATGAAAAATTAATCAGCAGCCAGAAATAGTTTTACCTTAGTTTTACCGGATCCAGTCGGTCCGACCAACATCAGACCGTGTCGAACCACCGTAGTTTCGTACAACTGGATAACCTTCTTCACGAACTCTATATAAAAAAAAAATAATTAAATCGCCTTGAAAGCGTACCTCTCCAGAAATTTTACATTCGAGGTCGAATCAAGGATGTGGAATGCAAGAATGACTGTAATTGAAATATATTGATTAAACGAAACAAGAATTTGATTATAGAAATAATACTCATTTCAGACAAAAGCCAATTTATTCCAGAGACCGTGCTCAGATAACTCGAAACTCAGGAATCAAATGGCATGATATAATGAGCTGAGCTGAAATGAATTACGAACGGATTTCATTTCAAGCTAATTTCACTTCATCAGACGAGAATGCAAATCACACCTGGAAATATCCTGCAATCATTCATGCGGTGTGATGTTGGGTGGTTGGAAAGCGGATGCCAGAAGATACATGAATATTCATTATTATTCTTATTTTCTTCCATTTATGAATACAGAAAAATATTGAATAGCTCAAAAAAGGTATGAGCATGTGTAAAAGAGCCAATCATTCGTGTGAACACTTTCGTTTGGAATCACTGTTCACTTTATACGCTTTATTTACACACGATACGTTATTATTTAGTTTAATTGCACTATTTCCTTGCTACAATCGAGAAATGATCTGTAGTAATCGTTCTACCTCTCGCTGCAATGCAAAAACCCTCACGTTTGGCTGACAGTTCAACAATACAAATGCCAAAGAAAATGAAAGTTGCATATAGAAAGGGAGACTGTTTCGATATAATAACTATAATAATAATAACTACCTATGGATGCGAGAGGGAAGCCGAAAAAAATGAACCTCAGCGCGATCGCAGCAGAGATATGGCGCATGTGAGGATATGACGCTTCTCGTATGTCGCTTCCCATTTTAGATTCGCGCATGCGCATGTATGAGGTGCGAACGGATGTCATTTGTTTTTCTGGCTTCCATTTCCATGTCGTTGTTATCCAAGGATAGTTAACCAACAGGATGATTCATGTCGTCACCGCCAGTCGAATGTTCGTGTCCGTACTCATTTTGCTGTGATTTGTGATTGTTGTCCACTGCCTTTACCAATTTTATTATTTATTTCGAAGTCAATATGTGTTAAAATAGTTTCTTATAGTGGTTATATCAAATATTAATCAATGAAAAATACTCTGTTTTTTCCGCGAGAAAAAAATTAATTTTCAAATTCAAAAATGGCAGGTAAGATAAAACTCAAAACCAGAGATCTGTCTACCTAAGAACTTGAAACAGTTACCGCGCACCAAAGAGAACAGATATTGCCAATATGGACCAATGACGACTGTCGTCTAACCGCCGTGTCGTCATATTTTCATGCCAGTTATCTGAATGCGGGGATGAACCATCCTGTTGGTTAACTATCCTTGGTTGTTATCCACGTAGATATTATTAGATATATGGTTATGTGTCGTAATGATTCAATAGACGGAAAATAAGAGAGATAAACAGAAACTAACCTTCAACATCTTCTTGGCCAAGCTTCAGACTCGAACTTCTGATGGATTCCTTGAGAATCCCGTAGTCGATTTGTTCTTCGACCATGCGCGGGAACAAGTCTGAGACGATGCCTATGTGATTAATTCAGATGTTAATAATAATCATGTAGTGTATAGCTACTTGTTTCAGTTAATTTGATTTTATATTGAATCTACTTCATGTCGATGACCACACCAACGAACGAAGCGGATAAATTGATTAGCTACAAGAAATTGATCAATCTATTGTAGAATATCGAGAAGAACCGATATGGAAATAGCAAGTTATTTGACTGCTCGATTCCACTAAATGATAGCGGACAAATAGTTGCTAGATGTTCTTTCTCTTCTTTCTTTCCTGATGCTTACAACCTCCAAACATTCAAGAAAAATTCCAACACCTTCCTTCTTTCCCAAAATTCCACCGCTGGCTAACACGATGTTCCTCGAACATCATAGGTTTCCCTTTCGTGTTGTCCACAGATGAAAAAAAAAAATTAGTCGCATTTTTCTACGTATCAAGGAAAATTGAAGGAACTATAACATTTAGATTCAATACTAAAACAAGTAGCTCGTAAAGATCGTCAGAAGTTTAGTCACCTAGAATTACATCTTGGCACAGTTTTTATTTGTTGGATCTATAATCACTCGGACATTCTGACAGTTAATATTTTCTGACCACTCTGACCATTAATTTTTTTTTCATGGAGTGGCGCAGTCGGTAGGAAAAGTTAATAGTTCGAAGTAACCAAATCTTTCAGATCCAGTATGACACATATACGATATTCAACTAACCGTTGAATAATTTGAGATCGTCTTTCAAAAATTTCGGCACATTAACGTCCCTGATGGCTCTCAGCACAATCTGTTTCTCGTCCATATTCGGTTTTTCTCGCTTCAAGTTACCAGCCACTGCAATTACCGTTTTAACCTGAAACAGTATTACATAAAAGGTGTTGCGCCAGTGGCTTATTTTTTCATAACTCTGTTGAAAAACTAATGATTGTATGTTCTTTCGCTGTGTTGTATACTTTCTTGACCTCTACAAAATGAAGCTAATGCCAGTTATACGTGTGGTAACTAACAGGTCCTAACTTTGATTTCTTCAGTGGCAATCAATATTTTTCAAAATGTTTTCTTCATGATTCTACATGAGAAGGACAACAATATTTCAGAAGTCAAATAGTTTATATTACGACATACGAAAAATAATTGGTCAAATATTGGAGTGGAATTTTCTTATTTTTCTTATTTCTTCTCTTATAACGTTGATGCGTTGATAGTTGAAAAATAGCTATGATGTTTTTCATCGAGATGTGAGGAAATATGAGTATCTAGAAGTACGAGATTGGCATTTCAAACAACTCTTGTTTTCTAAATTTTTCTGCATGTTGGATAACTCACATTTTTTTTTCTGTATGAGTTGGCACCGATATTCACCCCTATCATTTGCGTCCTGAATATTTTTTGAAGAATTGAAACTTACAGGCATACTTCTGTTTTTCACTCATTGACTGATTTACTGCAGACACTTTTGATGATATTCCACATGTATCACATCAACTTAACATCAGATTTTCACCAATACAACTATTGAATTAATCCAAACATCAAAATGGAGTGAACAAACTAAAAAGGGACCGCCAGACTGTGTTGCCAATTCACCATGACTTGGAGACAGAGAAGGCTGAGGCAGCAGAATTTACACTCACCGCTCGCATACCGAAATCATAGTGGTCCTGACTACTCAGCTGCTCCGAACTGAGCTTGAACGTCGTGGTAATCTTATTGGCCAGCTGTCTGGCCTCGCTGAAACCGAAAGAGAACAACGATATCTCGGCGATCAACGTGTAATCGGGAACCATCATCGAGACGGGTCTGAAAAGAGCCTTGAGGTTGTCCGGCAGCTCGGTGCGACCCGCGTAGCCGGGATTCATCGTGATGAAAACGGCGCAAGACTGCTTCAGAGCGATCTCGCTGCCCTCGAAGAAGAAGTGGTCGAGACGGGCCTGTTGCGCCTTCTGGATGGTCGTTATCTGCTGGGCGACCTTGAAATAATGAGGAATATATGAGAGATTAGCTGAAGGTGTTTTTGTAGTCACAGTAGTGAGAAGGAATCCGATCCTCCCATGTTAAAACTAGTCTAACCATGTCTCACCTAATCTTACTCAACCTAACCTAAACTGAAAGTCTAGGGCATGAGATATCTTTGGGAATAGTTCATTTCATTCCATTTTTAACTCCAGTTCAACCTAACCTAACCAAACCTTACCTAACTCAACCTAACCTAAACTGAGAGTTAGGCATGAGATGTCTTTGGAAATAATAATAATAATAATAATTATAGCCTTTATTCCAGATGAAACAAAAAAAAAAAAATACATATTACTATCTGGAAAGGGCGGAGTTCAGAGTACGTTCCTTGCTTTCATTGCTGGAAGGAGGGAGCGTTTTCTGATCTTCCCCACTCATTTCATTCCATTTCTTATTCATTGTGGAAAAACAAATACAATGGGTTGATATGAAAACGATGATGATCATAATAAATTTTCATGAAAACATGAACAAATGAGTTCAAATACACATGGTGTAGCCAAAATTGGAGAGATAAATTAAATGGGGTATTCGATGATACAAAAATTTATTGACTGCTGGGTTCACTCTCGCACTATTTCCAATTTATTTTCATTCCGCAAACTTCACCAGTTAAAATATTTGGCTCGATATTGATGAATATGGAGAGATCATCCCATTTCACAACAGGTATTCAAAATTACCTCTGTCCTTGTAGAGTCTCGCATGGTGTAGTACAAATCAGCATGCACGCTGAAATTCATCTTGTTATCACGTTGCAAATGTGTTCCGCACAATTGATACAACGCTTTTCTATCTCATGCATAATAACCATCGCGAAAGACAAAAACCCTTCCGAAGCACTGAAGTACCAATTTTGTGTTGGAACTTCGAAGTTACGATCAATTCGGAGCGTGGGGTGATTCCCCGAAGTGCGAGGCGTGTATTGACCCAAATTTAAATCCGTTGGGGTAATTGATACTTCCGGCGCGTTTCGATGCGTGACTAGGCCGAAAGCACTGCTCGATTCGGTCGTTAACCTCTAGTCAGTGGTAAATAAAAGTTATAGAAAACTGTTCAATTATTATCTCCCGAAATAATTTTTTTCTTCGACAAAATATTTGATTTTGTTTTGTAATTGCATTTTCTTTCACTCAATTCATTTATCGCTCCAATTACAGAGACACCCTTTATCTGCTTATAGTTTTCAACGAAATAGATGCTTTGACAAAATTAGCGATCTATGGAAGTAGGGTGCTGGAAAATACATCTCAAGAAAATTAAAATACCGTTTCTGGAACTCAAGATGTTACTGCCGTTATTTTCATCTCTCAACTATTATCTATATTCCTGTTGAACTGACAGCTGTCATCCGTTAACCTTTCAACTGTCATATTTTATTTGAGAAAATGAAAGAAGCGCAAACAACATCTGGCGCTATCGATATCTGTGAAAAAAAACTTCATCGACTACTGCAATTTTTGTGATTATAATCACATGACAGTTATCGACACTTTCTATGTCGGTGAATGTAATATTTTCAAGATGAAATTTCATGGAATGCAAATTGTACTTGAAGAGTCAGAATTATGATGAGACACAATATGATGATATCGATTGCAGAAATGATCCAACCGAAAATAATTATTTATTGATACATCAGTGAGAGAAAGAGAGCGAAACATGAGGAAAATTTACAGTCAGCGTGAAGGTGAAACTAGCTACTGATGCTGATATTACTTGATCTCATTTATACTTTCCACCTCCTGC
Organism: Gastrophysa polygoni; assembly: GCA_963576655.1. Lineage (NCBI taxonomy): Eukaryota > Metazoa > Arthropoda > Insecta > Coleoptera > Chrysomelidae > Gastrophysa > Gastrophysa polygoni. Next base: position 11,736,769 of record OY755084.1, read on the forward strand.
CCTATCTCGCAGAACTCACCACCGAGAGCACCTCGATATCGATCCTGTTGAACTCGTCGAAACACGCCCACGCCCCCGAGCTGGCCAAGCCCTTGAAGAACTTGCCCATCGCCATGAAGTCCAACTGATCGGAGCAATTGAAGACGACGCACTGTATGGCCATCGCCTTGGCCAAATCCTTGGTCGTCTCGGTCTTGCCGGTACCCGCGGGGCCTGCTGGGGCCCCACCGAATTTGAGGTGCAGAGCGCCCGTGAGCGTGAGGTAGCACCGGTCCGTGAGCGGCGTGATAACCAAACGCCCGCTGTTGCCCAAGTACTCGTAGCCGTACTGGAATTCGGCGTTCACAGCGCGCACCTTCATCTGGCTCTCGATCCAGTAGTACCTGGTGGAAGAGTGCCACGATGGTTATTGTTGGGGTCAGATGCATTTTCAACAATATAAAATCTCAAGATATAGTTATTCGAATTCACATAGCCGTTTAGCCATATTATATTCTGAATTTGACATTTCATTCATATCGTTTATTTTGAAACATTTCATAGAAACAGCATAGCTGATTGTAGATACTAATATTCTGAAGGAAATCAAGAATCAGCCTCATTCCTCAGGCCACCAGGGCCTATGATCGAAAAGATCGCAGACTATGTTGACTAGATACGTTAGAAGCGAGTGGAATATGTTCATTCGGTATTTGGATCGAGATGAGCGCGAATAGACTTCGCGGGAGAAAATTTTAGTACGAGTATGAGTACAACCAATTCACATTCGTTTTCAAATTCTCCGTCATAGGTACGGCTGCCCTTTGATGAGTACCATTATTATGTTTTTGAAAACCCAGTTTCGTTATTGGTACTATTTCTATCCAAATATTTGTCTTGTTGTCGTTCGACAGGTTCTCATTCATTTCCAAATTATTCAAATGCTTCCCATATTGATTGATGAAATTAGTTATTGTTGAATCGGGCTCAGCCTCACTATTCATCTGCCAAGGAAATAAAAACACCCTGTCACTATTTTGAATGTACAAGGAAGCGTGTTCATAGTCAAAATACTAACGCTGAAGACTTAGGCATATCAATATTATTGCAGCCAAAAAATATCGAAATAATCATCGGCTCGAGCCGACCAGCCATTTATCGTCATCGGTGTAACAGCGAACAACGAAGAGTTTCCACTGTATTCTCTATCTCCCGAACCATGTGAGAAAGACATGCCAACAGGGCCCGACGTTTGTTTAATGTTTAAGCTTTGTTTAATCCCCGACGAATTTTATTTCAGGTTCCAATTCCGAGTTTGTTTCGAGGAATTAGGTCACCTTCTGATGATGTTAATATGAAAGATACTGTTAGTAGTTTCAGCAACAAACCAGTTATCATATTATAAGCAAAACCTTTAGTCTGAAATCCAATGAAATGATGAGCACATAATTTTGATAGAAAAAAGCATGGCTATATCAAATTGAACAACATCTCTTTTTTTCTGAAAATTATCAAACAATACCAATTACAATAAAACGTTCAGGATCAGATATCTCAATTAAATGGTGAATCGTAATTTTTCGCCTGTAATCCAACTAAAGTCATCAAACATACTGAGGAGTGAAAAACTCACCGCAGCTGACTGATCCAGTCGAAATCGTTCTCGTTGACTATATTGAGATCGACCAGGTTTTGCGTGACATCTCTGGCGTGAACTTCGATAACTATCAATGCAGAAAGAATTTCCCTTTGCAGAAAAGTCAGATTTCCTTTGACTAGACTGCGAAGGGCGTCCAAGTTCACTAGCACGGTGTCTTCTAGAAAGTCTGCTAAACGGTTCTCCTGGATGCCGTTCTCTACGCCAGTCGTCCAGAAAGTTTGGCAACAAGCTATGACCACTTGACCGGGCCAACACAAGACCTACAATAGAGAGACAGAGTAAACATTAAACAGAGTGATTTACCTGAGATAGCAGAAAATTAGTCAGTGGATTGTCCCCAGGTTTCCACCAAAATAAGTGGAAATAAGAAATCAAAAAAATCTATATATAAGAAAAAATTAAAAAGAATTTTTCGCTAGTAGATAGGGTATGCTGGTTCTGCACCAACCTTCATACTGAAAGTCAAGATCCAAATTGGTGATATTTGATGACATCACGTTATAAAACTGAAGCTCTTTCCTTTCGTGAAGAAAGAGTGACAGATGCGTGACGAAAGCGGCACCTATCACGCAAAAATCAAGCATTCGTCATCCATAGCAAAAACAGAGTTGCTATGGATGAGAAGTTGCCATTTTAAGGATTCAATATGAAAGCACCCAAAGGATTGTGAGATTGAATTGTGAAATTTTGGTCAGATGTTGAATTTAAAGAAAGTATACCTCATGTACGCATCGGAATTCTTATGAAATGCGAAGTCGCCTTTGGCGCTCAATATCGCGCAACATGAATTACGTCAGATTTCTCTCAAATTCCACAGACACTTTCTCAAATGAGAGACTTATACAATATTACAAGAGAGCAACATCTACTGCCCGATATGATTGTTTCTTTTTGTCCCCAACCCAGGGCTTTCCTCTCACACTTTTATAAGGTGAAATTTACCAGTTATATTTCTTTCCATGGCAATGACTCACCCATTCTTTTCTATCTTTCAACGACATATCGTCGAGTGATTTTCCCAATGTCGTTCTCACAGTGTTCTTCATTGATTCCTCCACTTGCAGCAACCAACTTTCGACGTTTCCTTCTGGATACAAGGTCGGATTCAAATCTACACATTCCTCTTCAGCTGAGAACATTTGTGTTATTTTCAGGTCAGACTCGAAGGTCAGCTGGAAAATCGAATGGTTTTTAATTGTTCCAAAACGATAACATTAGACTCTCATCACTTTTTATACACAAGAGAAAAATATAGAGGATGGAGAAGAAATAAAGAATGATCCTTATGTTTGATTTCTCTATTCATACTAGGAAACACGTTCGTGATTGGTTGAAATGTTCGCGTTGATAATCAAAAATATAATCTGAGGATATAGTCAAACCTAAAAAGTTAGTATTTTTTGACAGTACATAGATTGTGATCTGCATCAGGATTCTGCCCAACTCACAAGTTGTGTTGTTTCGATAAATAAAGAGTTAAATAAAGGTTATCTCAACGATATATCTAAAATATTAGGGGAATTGATGAGTATGTGAATGAATATCTTACCAAGAATGAATACGACAAAGTGGTTTCGACTTTATTCATGTACTTAACAAATACCACTCATTGATGATTATCAACAATTAGGAAAAGTCCATCTCTTTTTCGAACTAAATCATCACAGGCTAACCCACCTGAAATTGCTCACAGTCATATGAACTTCTTCATTCTGATATCATCGACTATACAGGGTGATCCATTTTTCCGTGACACACCAAACATACGACAAGTTCACTGATACATAAGACTTCGGTTTCCGTTATGAATTGATAAATACAATGACACACTTTATCTGGAAGATGAAAATATCCTCACCCTCGCTATATTTTCGAAACACTTCCTGAGATGTGGTTGGACAGCCAAGGGGTTACGAGCCTGAGACAAAATCTCCAGCAGTTCGTCGTCGCTGAGGAAATACATGCGGGGAAATACCATGCGTTTGATCTCTAGGTACTCGGCAAGACCTTTCTGGACCACTTCGAGGATGTGGTTGGCATCTCTCAAACTCTCCAATAGTTTTCGATCACCGCAAAACTCGATTATCTGCAAAGAAAAGACACGCTTACGCTCCCCAGCGTGGAATTTCTCCTTTTTAGGTATTCAACTATGGAAGAATCCAATTTCATTCCATATTTCATTCGGTTGAAAAAAAGTATATCGACAGTTCTTCTGGTTATATCGGGTGTCCTATGTAACTTTCTCAGTTGAAGCAATGAAATCATCAAAGATCGAAAAACTGAAAAAATTACACTATTTGACATCATCGAATGGAAAATTCCCTTCCGGTAGAACTGCAAATATATAAACTGTCGTTTTTCGAATGGCAACCTTTATATTTTTCGAATATTTTCATTCTGCTTAAAATTGTATAACAAACTTTATCCAGAATAATAAAATGGAAATGGTTCAGGACTTGTTTATGTGGTATTGAGAGTTTTTTAACTGCGGAAATTGTTCTCGTTCAATCGATTGTCAAGGTTTTATAAATTTCATATTTTAAGTGACACCCTATATAATGATAAAAATAACATTTATCAATCCCAATTCTATTCATACCAAAAAACAGAAATGGTTACACAAGAGACGTCAAAATATTTTTTTATAAATATAAAGTTTGTTGTCGGACTAATTGAATTCCTATAACTCTCCTAAATTTCACCAACTCCAGAATTTCATTACTCTATTATTAGAAAAATATGAACTTCAATAATCAATCATGTCTCATTTGATTTTGGATTGTATATTTTGTTGACAGCGTATCGTGGCCACTCTTCAAAACTATCCATTTAAAAAAAATATATATCGATTTATTTCCTTGAACTGTATCGATTATAACTCATTGACGAACATTTTTCTCCTGCACAAAAATTCCATACTGAAATTGACACTTGATACAACAGAAACAAGTTCTCAACTCATGTGTGCCTTTCGAAAGTATTTAATGAACCTATTAACCAACCGATTTTGATTTCCTTGACAGAGTTTATTAGGGAGTTCGATACAAAATGAGATTATCCAAAAAAAAGGGTTTGTCATTTGAAAAACGACCTTTGAAATCACTTCCGGTGAAACGTAATAGTGGAATTTTTCATCCGAAGATGTCAAAAAGTATAATTTTACATCAACAGTAGGCCTGAAGGTTAGTTTTGTTATTTCATCTCTTCAACTAAAAAATTCACAGGGTCACAAAGTGAAGTGTCCTCTTGGATGCCGGCACCCAGCTGATTTATAGTAGAGTTTTGAGCATGTATCATTTTTTGTATTCCAGATATTTTTAACTATTCTACTATAATCTCACTGTATTAGCTAACTTAGTGTCAATCCATTGAACAAATTTAGGAGTTTCTAGAAAATAAACGGAAAATCTTTACGTTTGGGCATTCGGTGGCATTTCTCATGATCCTCTTCCAAGTTCTTTCCATGGAGTTGTACTTTTTGCTCTCGACCGGCAGTTGTCTGGTTATATCAGCGCTGGTAAATATCGGTTCCAAGTACATCCATTGCCTGAAAAATTCCATTGAATGCCGATGGAAAGATTGAACTGTAATAGAATGCTAAACTATGGAAGTGCAGAAGGATCATTATTTATCTTTAGTTTCCTCTATGATTTCGACTCACAATTATTCGGGATTTAATGATGTATGATTAAAATATTCCAAGTTGATATTCGGGATTCTGGTTGATGCCGAATTGTATGTCGAGAAAAATATCAGCCCTTCTACACTTTTGTGATTTTGGGCGTTTATCTTGAATCTGGAAATATCTTTGTTCAATATCCTATAATTATCCTCGGTTATTAGACATATTCCCGAATGTGAACTAACACATCGTTTGAATAAAAAAAATTAGATGAAAACAGTTGGAGCATTACGAGCGAGTTTTACACTACACTTTGCCTGATGGATCTTCCTTCTATTTATTTGAGAAGGTGAACTAATGCCATTTAACCCAAAATCGGTCTCGAATTTCTCATCAAAATAACCGAGATATTTGGTGTAGGTAGGTAGTTGTACCCGTTTAATTTATAATCGCATCAATATGAATAGAAGTCTACTAATATACGTTTTTCAATATTGAAGTATTGTTTTCAAGTTGTATTAATAGAAAGAGAAATTAATGTTTCCAATATTTCTTCGGGTTCTCTCTTACGATACATTCTACAATTACTGCGTTTCAATTCCTATGTTTCAATTTTCATATGAGGGGGTATCTGAATATTTGTTCCAGGAGAAAAACTTACTTTTGCACGTCCATCCACTCTTCGATTACATCAGCAGTGGTCTTTAATTTATCTTCCCAAGCGTCAATTTTTTCGCTGAAGGGACCTTTGAAGGGACTGAAAGATAGCTGCTGGGTCAACACTATATGATCGTCCAACATTTGCTGGGTTTCTTCTGATATCTTCATGATATGCGTTCCTAATGACCAAACTCTTGATATGTCGTATGAGGAGTTATACAAAGCCGGTAGATGAACGATTGCAAGTAGATGGTGCTGTTACGCGCGTCGGTTAGAAGCTCTGACTGATCGAGGTACCAAGACATCCAAACAGGTATGCTAGCGATCCGTTTGGTAGATGACAGGGAAGTTTTTTCATGCTTGTTCACGCTATTCCACGTTTTTGACGGATGCGCGAGGATTTTCCACGTTTTTAACGGATGCGTGAAGCTTCTGTCACGTTTCTGATGGAAGTGTGACGCTTTTTCTTGTTTTGAAGGTGAAAAGACATGAAAAAACGTCAAGGGTGCATGTGAAAACCTGTTAAATACACAAATCGTGTAAAATGAATCAGTTGTCCGTGGAAAACGAGAAGATAGATTCATGCATCCCTTAGGAACTATGGAGAGCTTCAAAAAATACGGAACCCTTCAAAAATTCGGAAAAAATCTCCACCATCCATCAAATACGTGAAAAAAGACCTCCACCTCTGCTAAATAGAAATAGCTTGAACCATTTTGAAGGAACTTCAAGCAACTTGGTCATCTCCGAAACGAATCTCTAGTCTAGATGTCTCTCATCGACAACCTATCGATATTCTGCTTTGTATCGATAATACGATTCTGCTAGATGAGATTTTTTGCACTTAATCAATATGTTTCATTCTGATCGGTGGATTTAATGTAGCATCAGAGCAACTTCATAATTCTGCATTTCAGTGCATTCATTGCATTTTATTGCTCTGAAATTTGAGAGTGTCGTATTGAGGCATCGTATATTTCCATATATAGACCATAGCTGACTTTTCACAACTGTCAGTCATCAGTGATCTATCATCTGTCTTCAGATGCATAACCGAATGCTTCCGATCAATCTCCAATTGTAGTGGGCTTTTCTCAATCGTTTCTACTGGCCTGTCGAGCTATACATATATCGCATCCGATCCTTCTCGATCGGTCAAAGCTTTGATTACTATTATTATTACTGACCGGTATTTTTGTACGGTGTCAGTTCCAGTTGGTTATTTTCCCATTCTGCGACCATTTTGTCAAGTATTTGTTCTATGGAATATTCTTTGGTAGCCATCTCGCCTATTTTCACCATGGAATCCATGTAATCTTCGATGCCCAGTTTGAGGCAGTCACTGAAAGTTGTGACAGGTGTCCACTGGAGAGATATACCTGAGATGATTGAGTACATCTTATGAAGCAACCAAGAAAAAGATAAACAAAAAACAACATCGACGCATGAGAATCATCATCAATAAATAGTGATGAGTAGAATATGGAGATGTGAATTTTCATCGATTTTTTGTTCAAGAAAGTGTGCTGCCAACAACACAGTCCGCTAGGATCGTCCTATGCTGTACGGTAACAGGATTGAGTATATGATTAGAGACAAGATTAGCATACTGATGTTTTCATAAAATGCATAACCTCAAACCCTGAACCACTAGTTCCATACATGAGAAATTATCTTTACCATATATCTTATAATATCTATAATATAGATAACGACATGGAAACGGATGCCAGAAAAACAAATGACAGCGGTTCGCAGCTCATATATGCGAATGCGCCGGTCTAAAATGAGAAGCGACATCCACATAACAAACAACATCCGCCAAGCGTTATATCGGCGCATGCGCATGTCTCTGTTGCTGTCGTGCAGTTGTTTCGGCTTCCCTACCGCATCAAGAAAACGATGGGTGTTATCCTTATAGGTATTATTCGATGTATGTATGAAAACGAAATCTTGAACTTTCTTTTTGACAAAAACGTCATACCGGAAGGTTATTATTTCAGAAGAAACACCAATCATATTTGAAATATCCAACTCAGAGTGAGGTTTAATGATCTCATAAGCTGGGACGGTCATGAAAAAGCTTCCGAACAGTTTCTTTCTCCAATTTACAAAAATGTCGAATTGGAAGTTGAAGTACCAACGATATTTGAGAAGTGATCAGCATGGATTCGAAATATTCAAATATAGAGTGAGGTGAAATCAAATAAATGCTGGGATGGTTGTGAGAAAAAGTTCCCTACCAGTTTCTTTCTCAAATTCATCCCAATGTCTCTGCTTCATTCCTGGGTTCCTTAGAGCTTGAAACAACGGAATCATCGGCTTGAATGCCTCTATCTGATTCTTGATTTCTATCGCCACACTTTGAACAGCTTCAATCTCGCTGAAAACCTTGATAGACTTCACCATCATCTTGTACATATCGGCCACTGTACCTTCGATGGCATTTGCATCAATGTTCAAAATCGGGTTGTCCATCCAAATCTCATGGGAACGTAACCAATCTTAAAAAAAAAAATCACTGAAAAATAGGTGGGGAGAACGCGGATGAATTAACTGTAAAACTTCAAAGTAATCCGAGCGAAATCAGGATTTGAATAAAACAGACCTTTTTACACTCCCTTCCTCAAGAATTGTACAAGAGAGAGAGAGAGAGAGAGAGAGAGAGAGAGAGGGAGAGAGAGAGAGAGATAACTAACCGGATACTCTCGTTTTGAGTCACTCCTCATCATAACTCATCGAAATTTGAGATCAATAGGTAGAGAAACTAGTCAGATAGCAAAACTGTTATTCATCATCATATTCTTCGTGGTTTCCTATATAGGTCGATTACCTGAGGTTGATCCAGGCGGTTGAAACTTGATGTTGCCAGACCAAGTTTCGTTGTCTATAGACACAAATCTGTATTTTTCTCATCGTGACTCGAACTATCGGTTTTCCACATCGCAGGATTATTGCGATATGATACATCGAATGAAAATCTCGCAGATTGTGTTGGAGAATACAATTGTTAGAGACAACGATCTGAATGCGGTGAAGCGACTTTTTTGTTTTTCCACACACGAATGAATGTCATTTCGTACACGAAAATAATATTGAGGATCATCTGATACTTCTTTCTGAACATTTCATTCTTTGACTCTATATTATATGTGCAAGAAATCAATACCAATTTTCATGTTTTCACAGCCTGATACAGTCTGATATAAGGGTGAGGAGACTCGATTTAGTTTAACCGCGTTATATTATTATGGATGGATCGATGGGCGCCGCACTGCTCAATATTATAAGGTTTTTTAATGCAATTTGGCAGGGAAACCCACTGAATAATTCTAGACAACTTGAGCTAAATTAGGTCGGGATGATTTTACCAGATGCAGTCCCCCATAGATTGTTGTAAGGCTCAAATTCTTTCATGAGTCTTGTCAGATTGTCGAACGGTACAACTGGAACATTGAACAACTTTTGTCTTTGATTGAGGAGTTGTCCTTGTTCTTGAGCTTCTTTCATACTCTTCCAAACTCTTCTCATATCCACAGCTATTTCATGCGTCTGAGAACAAAACATCATCAGATATTCTTTGTTGCAATCCAAACCGGACATCGTTGCATAAAACAAATTAAAATCATTAGGTGAATCTGAGGAAACATCCGCATGGTAGTTAGGATATGTTTAATTATCCATGACTATTTGCACTATTCTTATCTTCTTGTATTTGTAACTTGTGTATTATATATTTGCTCATGTATCCCTATAATATACAACTAATGTTTCTTGTCGAAATATAGATAATCAATCTTATCATTAGGAAATGATTCTTTCACTTTTGTTCACTCTAACATTATTTATAATTGATTTGATGTGGACAACCCGCTGAATGAACCTCCACTCGATCAGTAAAAGGTAAATAACTCTGTATAAATTGATGAACAATTGTTTTGATATACCTAGTGGTAGATCACATTGAGCCCAGGTATTAGAGATATCGTAAAAATATACGAACACTACCTTCGTGGAATCCCTCATCATGGACATCTGTACGACTTGAGAAGTTAAAATTTCGATTTTGTCGTTCAAGGCAAACTCGTCATTTGATTGCATCTTGTAGAACTTCTCCTCTTCCTCTTTTAAAAAAATATCCGTTGCTTCGATCGTTTGCTGGACTCTCAAAGGCCAACCAATGGCCTCCCATTTATTTTCGAAATCTTCATTCGGTAGTCCATACCAAAAATGATCGAGAACTTCATATTCCTGTGTATATAAATTGCATTATTTCAATATTTTGTTCGATTCATTGATCTTAGTCATGCAGGGTTTTGTTTTTCGAAATTGGAGCAATGAATGAAGAGAGTAAAAAAATACAAAAAAACACACCTACCACAGGATAATCACAAGATAAAATGCAAAAATTTCGAAGTGCAATCAATACTTCAATAGTTTATTTTCTTCCACGGTAGCGCGTTTTTGTTCCTGTTCCACTCTTGAGTACTTTTCATTCTTAAACCTGCCAACGCTGAAAAACGAATCTTGGAAATGTTCACGAAATAAAAATAAACTGGCAACGGTGCAAGAATATAAGATTTAACGCACAATGTCAGCCAGCAAACTCTATGCTGACCGATGAATCAAACCAATGTATGCCAAAAAAATGGCGGACGATATATTATTTGGAAATGTTTGATTGTCTAGAGATATTTATATCGATTTTGTCACAGTCATAACAAAATCAAATTTTATTCATCGCTCCAATTTCGAAAACATCATGTATACTTACCAATACATATCTTCTTGTCATTTCTTCTAAAGTTCTGACAGACATCGGTATAGTTTCCATCCAATCCCGTATCTCGAAAATGTGTTCTATATTCTCAGGTTTCTGAGCCAACTTCACCATTATTTCTTTGAATTCATGGAGAACCTTGAGAAAATCCGATTCGTCATCTAATCTATTCAATATAAGTACTAACAACATTCGTAAAACCCCCAAATACAAACCTCCTCGATGGACTCTTTCATTCTTGCGGCAAACATGTCCAACAGTTTCGTACAGATCTCCTGCCTTTTCTGGATCAGAAATTGTCTGAGACGATCTACAGTGACGAAGAATGGCCCGATGAAGATGGCGTTGGGCAGAGTCACTTCCAAACTGTTTTTCAACCGGTTGTGGGTGGACACTTCCTCTTTGACTTCGGTGGCCGTATGTTGCTCGTTTTTGTAATTTCTGTTGGAGAACCGGTCACTCTAACAATTGTCGATGGTATGGGATAATTTCAATACTAAAACTAATACCAAGGTTTTCCGTGAAATAAAGTGTTCAATTTTTTTTTCACAAAGCACACTCGTGTATTTGTAATGAATTATACATTGTTCGTAAACCTGGACTGTCTACTATTTTTCGTCATAATCCCCGTTGCGATCAATTCAATTTTACACTAAGGTGTAGCATTTTCCGTATATCCGTGACAAAGAACCAAAGATATGATATTATATATTCTCTACTAGATGTATCCTTGCCCCATCGACTTATGAACATGAGAAAATGAAAGAGCTATCGATTCACCTGGATGTACAACAAAGAAAGGTAGATACAATTTTGAAACAGTCAGCTGATCACTGCTGCTTTCGTCTCTTTCTCTCTCGTTTGCTGTCTATTTGAAATTTGTTCAACATTATTCAATCACTTACTTATGATATGATATATTCTGATCTTCTCAACAGGACAACAACATCTCGAAGTTTTAAAATGCTTCCGAGACTTGGTAGGCTGAACCGGCTGAACGATCTAGGATTATTTATCAATTTTCAATATTCAAACGACAAGTACAACTGGGTCTCTGTTTCAATACACTCATGGATCAATAAACTTCGCTAAACAATAGATTCGAGTGAATAATCTCCCACTATGAACTAGATTCGGATGAAAATAATTGATAATGTCGTATTTCTCAATACAATGGCATGGCACATCAAAATGTTGTGACAATGCCAACAGTCATGTGATTGTTCATCGCTGCATCAATTCCTTATGGTCGATCTAGTAGAGAATATTTATCATATCTTTGCATAGAACTCTACGCCTATAGCATCTAAATCGGAGCAAGTCAGCACACAAGCATGACCAATAGAAAAGGATGAAAAACAGAAAGGGAAGAAGAATATCTTCGAAGTCTAGTTGAACCAACTGAAAGAACAGATTCCAGAACGTCCTTACGTTATAAAATGGCCGATATCCATGGTGTAAAGTTCGACGTGCACTCTGAATTCTTCCGCGTAGGCTCGCAAGGGAATCAAAGACTTCTCGTAGGCCAAAAGGAAACGCTCTCTGACCTCGCAGATTTCGTCTGCGAGCAGTCCGACAGACGAAAGGTTCAAGTCCTTGGGAAAGCGCAGGTTGCTCAGCAGAAACGGGTGGACCTGCTTGATTTGGTGTGTTTGTCTCAAGCCGTCGTCATACATCTTCAAGAGAACTTTCTACGGAAATATATTATCACCACTAGATGAATGATAGAGTCCTATTATTTGCAGTTATGATGTACGATAATGAATTCGAAATCCAGGCGACTCCACAGCTGACTCTACAACAAGCCAGAGAGAAGATAGACTTGGCAACACTGGCGTCTTACTATTCCAGTCGGCTATGTCTGAGTTATTAGATTTCACTTTTTTGTGATGGATTTTGTGTTATTGCCCCAGAGGTTACTCCGTTGGTCAATAATATATTTATTTCATATTCATAAGCAGGGAAAATATAAATAAGGACTATAACTTCGATTCCATATTATTGAGTCACGGTGGCAACTTCATGTTGATTTTGCAGAAAATGATTTATTATCATGATTAAATCTAGCATAATTCTTGTTTATTTCATAATGTATTCGTATTCGTCGTGTATATACGATAAAATATTTTCAAAAACGTATCATTACTAAGAATTGTGAACAATGGTATCTCTTCCGTTTAGACACACAGCCGACATGAATTGAATGGCTGTAGGCCTGAAGTGTCATTGTTGTGTTGTTGGTTGTAGTACAAGTGTACTTGATAATATTTCATTCTTTCGATGCCCCAAAGATGATTCATGAGTGAAATTTCATGGAGGAATATTCTAAATTTTCCTTACAATTATTTACTCTCTTCATACACTGAAGTTAGAAATTATTATAAATTGAAATTTGCATAACCGAAGAATTCAATCCCGATGCGCTTCAATAAGCAGTATCCAAAATTGAAAATTCCATGTTATTTCAAAAAATATATACCTTCCCATTGAAAATTTATCGATGTTGTTTTATTGATTTGAACAAACTGAATAGTAGGCCGTGACTCAGCTCATCCGAGAAAAATGACCTATGGATGACAAACATTTTGTTAGAGGAATATAAATGATAAACATTCACACATGGACTATTCCAAAAGAGCATGAACACAATATCAGACTGAAACTTGACTCAAGTACGTATAGATATTTGTGTACAGATTTTTTTACGGATAGAACTCATCAAACTCGCTTTTGCTTGCCTCCGATAAATCTTCTTTCACGGCTCCACTTGGGTTTTTCCATATCCACTAATATTCAACATAGGTATTCATTGAATATGTAATGATTATATTGTTTTATTAATCATTTTGTCTGTTTATATTGGATGCATTTCCTCATAGCCTGTCGCAAAGGTTCGAAAATGGCTGAATAATACAAAATACCTGATACGCCAACGTGGTCATACATTTCCAGATATTGTTCAGGTGAACATTCAGTCTACCCTCCCTGTAAAATGACGGTGGCAAAAAACGCCGGCGTTTCGAGCACTTCGAAGGAGTGACCAGACCACTATCGAGTGGATTATTGCGAAGTTGCCAAGTGTACTTCCATGTCCGTATAAAGAGTCGACTAAGAGGAAACGTAACGTATCGAAAAGTTGGGGAGAGTTTGGACACTACACCTCAAATCTTCTCGCGTAATGTTCACGTGATCGCCATTGTTGTTGTATGTAGTGGACACCGACGAGCCATATTAGCAGTGCCAAGATTATCTATGTTCTTTCCCTTGTGTCATTTTTAAATGATAATATTAAAAAGTAAGTATTGATTTTTTCTCATTTCTTGTTGACTCATAAACCAAACTTTTCATGAAATTATGATATGAGCAGGAATTCATGAGCACATAATGGTTTTATGTAAGTGGGAAGGTATTATACCGGAATTCATAGTACGGAATACAATACAGGGCCTTGTGCTTGTTAAATATTCCAACAACAAAAAGTTCAAGATTCAAGTTGTAGAATACATTGAAGAGCTAGATGAATCCTACTCCAGTAGTGTTAAGTTTATAATGCATTTTTGATTCCTGACGATGAAGACATAGCTTCAATTCCAAAAGATGATATGAATATCAATATCAAATGGGCCTCTTCACTTTGAGCTCAATTCACATTGAAATATTACCATAGAGGGCGGATGCCTTACAAGAAATGAGTAGTGTCCTACTCGTGTGATAATTACCTACTAATTATTTCTTCTTTTTTTTTCAAAATTCAGTAGCTGAAAATACTGAGTACATGATCTATAAATTCCAAAATGAATGTGTGATTCAATCAAGATCTTCCTGAAATCTGCTTATCCTCCAGACTTGAAATTAACCTTGATTAAATTATAATGGTAGTATTGACAGGAGCAGATCAGAAGAAACTAATGAACTGGCTCCTCTGGGATCATAAAAGATTCGAACCTGAAGTAGCCGAAAATTTTTAAAGGAAAATTCCCAGTTTTTAGCGACAAATACTGATGATGTCTCACCAAGCTTTACTCACCCCAAAGTTCTCCGTTGGAGTAGAATAGTAAGCACCCTCTTCGTTCATCCTGAGTTGGAGGCTGAAGAGAGGCGGAGCTCTGGATAAGAAGAGGCTCGTGGTTAGATCGGGTCCCCAAACAAAATCATCCGGTACGTTCAAACAGGGAAGACATGGCGGTTCTATTAGGTTGATGAAGATTTGGATGGAATTCTCTACCAACAACCTCAGCGTGTACTAGAAAGCATACTTCATCTGTCTATCGAACAAAACTTTCTCTTTCTCTCGAAAAACTTTACTCCAGGACATAATGTCGATTTTTCAATTGAAAAATTAAAGCCTACAATGCACAACTTTCGAGGTGAAAATACAAGTATGAAACCAGCGATTTTTGATTATCAATTTGACGTCACGACTGGATTGAGCACCCTCTCAAATGGACGTAATCTTGTGGAAATATACTAGACTACTAATATTCTCTGAATATTTCGAACTTATCGTCAGATGTCAAGTTGAATTTCGGATTATTGTTACCAAGTCGAAAGTATATTTCATTCATGATGGAGATGATGAAAATTGAGGAAAATGAATAGATTCATTCAATTGATTCATAATTGGTAGCACAAGGCGGCCAGATGGTCGAGATGGTTTAACGACATGATAGTAATAATGTGGTCACTGGTTGGATTTTAGAATTATCCAGGCTCTGTACAAATTATATATATATATATATATATATATATATATATATATATATAGGGTGTTCCGTTGATCATGTTACAAACTTCTAGGGTAGATGAAACACACGAAAATAAGAAAAAAAGTTCATGTGAACATAGGTCCGGAAACGCTTCTTCAGGGAGCTAGGGCCCTTCGAAGATGACCTTCAAAAACTACTTTTCGTTTTATAGCTTCGGTACTACTGCAGCTATCGCAACCAATTTTGGGACATGGAATCTAGTTCGTAAGTTCATCAATTTGAGCCTTCCGGATTTTGTCACCTTTAACCAGGGGCGTACATACCAGGGGGGTATTTGGGCAAATTTGACCATAATCCTCTTAGGCTTCAATTTCTCACCATTTTTATATCTGATTATGATTCTCCAATGCCTGTTACATAAAAAAGGTACTCTTGTAAAAATCGCTATCTGTCACCGTTTCCTCCGAAAATGGCTGAATCCAATCAATAATAAATTATTGGTCTTAAACCAATTATTACGTTGAAATATGAAAATGAGGTTCAGTACAGATAGTGAGCATTATTAGTTAGTCAAATCTTCTTCTTCAATGAAAATATATTAGATTAGAGAAATTTATTGCCTTTTCGAAATTGGGGGTATAAAAAGTAAAAGGGAACATACACAAAATATTAAAAAAAAAAACAAATTAACCTACACAAGCAAAACTAATAATAAATTTGCAATAAATAATTCACGAGCACCAATGAAAAACTTGAAGTTTTGAAGTTTCAAAAGTACAAAATAAACAAGTAACACAAACAGGTTTAACGAGTGAGTCAAGGATAAGGCAGAGTAAATTTTTGTCTTGAAGATGAATTTACTAACGTTGTCGTTGACTGACCCTGTACGTACCAAAATAAATTCACTTTCACTGGCGACACAATATTTTATTGACAGATTTTTGACAACTATCTGTACTGAACCTCATTTTCATATTTCAACGTAATAATTGGTTTAAGACCAATAATTTATTATTTATTGGATTTAGCCATTTTCGGAGGAAACGGTGACAGATAGCGATTTTTACAAGAGTACCTTTTTTATGTAATAGGCATTGGAGAATCATAATCAGAGATAAAAATGGTAAGAAATTGAAGCCTATGAGGAGTAGGGTCAAATTTACCCAAATACCCCCCTGGTTTGTACGCCCCTGGTTGAAGGTTACAAAATCCGGAAAGCTCAAATTGATGAACCTACGAATTAGATTTCATGTCCCAAAATTGGTTGCGATAGCAGCAGTAGTACCGAAGCTATAAAACGAAAAGTAGTTTTTGAAGGTCATCTTCGAAGGGCCCTAGCTCCCTGAAGAAGCGTTTCCGGACCCATGTTCACATGAACTTTTTTTCTTATTTTCGTGTGTTTTATCTACCCTAAAAGTTTGTAACATGATCACCGGAACACCCTGTATATATGTATATGTTCTATATAGATCTAGATCAAAATGATACAGTGGTTTGGATTCCACTTGCATAAACTGTCGATCCTCGTCTCCTTCACAAGACCAAGCCCACCAACGGCTTCTGAGAGTTGCTTTGGAAACTAAGGAGATGGGTAACAATAACAACAATAAGGAGACATATTGAACATCAAAACATCAATACTAAAAATACTCACTTGCATTCGGAATTTGACCAACTCCATGAATCTTATGAGCTTGGATATGAGGTAGGTGTCAAAATTCGATTCATTGATATCGAACCAGCCTTTTCCAAGATCCCCAATGCACATTCTTATGTTGAACACTAGCGTTTCCAACCAAGGTCCTTTCAGCTGTTTCATAACCTCAAAAAACATTGATTTCATTTCCTCGATCTCACTCAATTCTTCCAAACTCAGAAACATAAAAGATGATTCACATAACAATGCGGGAAAAATTGGTGTATTGTATAAAATTAGAGATTAGAGAAAGTGCCTTCAAAAATTCCAAAGTAATCC
Organism: Gastrophysa polygoni; assembly: GCA_963576655.1. Lineage (NCBI taxonomy): Eukaryota > Metazoa > Arthropoda > Insecta > Coleoptera > Chrysomelidae > Gastrophysa > Gastrophysa polygoni. The sequence continues at coordinate 11,754,151 of OY755084.1, forward strand.
GAGTGGAATTGTGATACTTATCCAAAGTGAAACCTGCAGTCAAGTGCCACGGGATAGCAAAACCACATATCTCCTTCAGAAATATCTCTGATCTCTGAGTAAGAATACCACATCATCCGATAGACCTCTGACTACAAGATAGTAATAAGTAATGGAATAGAAGGACCAATTTTCCCTAGCAACAACGTCATTCACTTTGTTCTCTTATAATTATTATTTTCATTCGTGACGAATATTCTGAAGATGGGCTTCGCATTATTGTCGCCATGCCCTGAGGAGACTTTGTTCATGGTAGAGGTGGTAAAAGTTCAGAAGAATGTGGTTTTGCTACACCGGATTACCAGGAAACAGAAAAACTGCTGTGAATCGTCCCGTTGCATCTAATTAATTCTTTGTTTGCTTTCATATCATTCACACTCAATTTGATGGGACAACCAACTGAAGAAATCTCCGCATTTTCGAGTGAATCGCCCTATATATATTCAACAACATATACTCACTATACTGGTACTTTGTGTCTGGACGGACTCGAATTCATCTAGGGTTGCGAACTTTGTACCATAGCTTGCGGTAAACAATGACATTTGAGCTACTTTAAGACATTCGCCTGCCACGTATGACATACCAAGATAGGCTTCTGCTACCACATAGATACTGTACCAACCTAGGTGTTTTCTAACTTCCTTGAAGTTCTGCATTTTCGTACAAATTCTCTCTGAAATTGGTATTGTATATCAAGGCCGTGAAGTTCAGCTTTTTCGACTATCGTGGCCGGTGCACATCAGCAGAGGCTGAGCAACATTCTGCTAAGGCCATACGAGATCATTCCATCAAAACTTGTACTGATTGAAGAAAAAATTAACTTCAAAAAAAGGCATGCTTACATTTCTCTGATGGAACACACCTTGGCAATAAATCGCATTGAACCCAGTTGATCGAAAATACACTTTGAAAAAGACTGATTCACACCATTTTCATATAGAAAGATTGTTTTTAAAAAAATAGTATGATCAGCACGAATCATCACTGGTTTCAGAAAAACTTTGCTGCGCTCAGTCTCCAACATTGTCTGCAATATATTAAAATGCGGCCGCGAAGTCAGTTTTACAACAACTCCTCCGGAACTTCATGGGATCTCCAAAACATAAATTTCATGCCAGTGGTCAGAAAAAATATCAGTGACCAGAACTAAAGGTGACTATAGACATGTGTACCGCGCATATATCTAAAAATAAGTATATGGTACCGCGCTCCTTGGGAACTTCTATTTCAGGAAGTTTGAAATGACTGAAGTCGCGTTGACGAGAAAGATGCCATCTCAGCTCTAACTCTGAAATCTTCCGACGATGGTTGAGCTCGATTTGGACGATGAGCTGTGAAGAAAAAATGTGGTTTTAAAATTTTCATTCGATTATCACACGCATGTTCTAACGGTCAATGAGAATTATTCTCGATTGTGTCATAATCAACCAATCTTTTTCAATTTGCCTCCTCAAACAAGTAAGGTGCATGTCGTAATTACTACCTTGACAACTGTTACTGTGAAGTTATTCGTGTTTCGTTCAATACAAATACGTTTCAACATGGTAAAATTTGGTTAATATTGGGTACAAGAGATTGAAAAAAAAAATGTGTAAACGGGTCGTCTCTCCGTGAGATTGCTGTGTAATAATCTTCATGAAATATAGTGGAGAGATTATTGAGATGCAAGTCTTCTCGATGAGTTATAAAAATACTGCCTATTTGTGAAAGTTCTGTTATATCAAAATACGATAATAAGACAACTCACTCTTTGAAAATATTCCGAAAACATAGCCTTCTTCCCCTTGCCAGTCCCCATTGCAAGATTCAATATTCTCTTCTGCAAATCCTTATCCATCTTCGGAGTGCCATCCAACGATAGACAGTCCATGTAAAACTCATATCTGGGGCAAACAAAAAAATATCGCTATATCATCTCATCCAGACTCTGAGTTCCATAGGCTCGATACCTTACAAGATTTTCCGTCTCGCTTCTTAGCTCTAAGGCAGCCCTAATCCGTTTGGCAAAATTAACAGGATCCTCCGCTAGGAACATCACGTACAGCCTGGGGAGCTGAAATGTCCTTTGCTGCCCGTCTAGCGTCAGCACAGTCCACAACTTCGAAAGTGCGTCGTAGTCTGTAATTGCCACGTGCGTCCAGGTGAATGGATCTTCCACTGAGGATTGGCTCGTGTCTGATGAAAGTTCGCTAGAGGTGGGGACAAACGCTCGGCCGGGGAGGGGATGCCTGACGTTGTCGATCACGCCGTGTTCCAGCCAGTTCTCTGGTGTCCTGCGTGCGAATAACATGGCTCATATCAAAACCCGTGGTTCAAGAGGGATTAGCAACGCGATTTGAAAATTTTCAATAATAATTTTTCTCATCAAGAAGTAGAGAGAGAAGACATAATTATTGACTTGTGTCTACTTTTATGTTCACAAATTTGGAAATCGTCCATCCAGCTTGTATTGATTCAATCAATAACTGCTTTTTTTGGAAGAATGTATTTGTTTCTTCATGGAGTTGATTTTTTGGATGTCTGACTGTACAGCTCCTACTTGCAAAAATGCCTTTGCCGGACTCATAACGGATACTGTTATCAACACTCACCTTATGTCAAAATCATCATTATCGAACAGTTGTAATGGCAGAAAACTGGTGAAAGTTATCGCTTTATCGTCGCTTGATAACGCATTTTTCAGAGAGTCAATCGGAACTAAGTCCGTTGCTGTTATATTCATTTTGTTCAAAATGTCGACCAGCCTTTGACTCTGAAAACGTGAAAAAGTGAAAGATACAGAATAGAATGAGGGAATGATCGTTTTTCTATTGAATACCTGATATTCTCTTCTTCTACGTTCGATTGCAACATTTCTGGGTAAAGTTTTCGGCTCCACTTCATGTTGGAGTTGAACTTTTGGCTTGAAAGTATCGACTGGAAAACTCTGGAAACGTTTCACACACTATCAGCATTGTATTACATTCATCATTGAAAAGTATACATTATAATATACGAAAAGTAGTATAGAAAATAATACGACGGACCCATAGGAAATATGAGTGTAAATTGTGAGTCCTCCTGAAGAATTTCGCAACTAAAGTAAACTCAGTTTTTCGACATGATTCTACAGATTCCTTTGGCAACAAGCATTTCCTTATTGATTTAGGCGATCCAAATATGTGGATATCGAAGAACTTATATGAGGTCACTTCCTCAGTAAATTGACGGAGTGGTCTGGTAGAGTATATCGAAAGACATTTAATTTACTACGTCAAAAAGTTCTGACGAATCTGATAGTGATTGATACTTGCGATGTGTTTATCCTCATCGAAGGTCATCCATCTTTCGGCCGGTGCCAAATAGGTTTTCCTTGTCGGCGGATTCAGCTGCCTGATGATGGGGCTGTGCTTCTCCGTTTTCATCTGCCATATCAGTTTCGTCTTTTTGTAAACTCCGTGCAAGTCGCTTTTCAGTTTATTGTTATAGTCAAGGTCAGTCAATAGTTCGGCATAATAGCCTCTGGTGGGCAGCCCTGGATTTTTCTTGAGTTTCTTCTCAGTGCCTGACGATGCACTCGGCTTTTTCCTTTCCATATTGTCTGAATGGGTTGTCAATCAAGTTGACGTCGAATTCAGTTTTCAAAGCTTGCTAATCATTATCAAAAAATGTTTCATGGTACCTCATTGTATACGGTGAATCCGCACTGTTTGGTTATAATATCGATGTACAGAAGACTGGTGCAGTCTCTGATGGTGTTTCGTTTCACTAAAAACACTAATGACATTTTCCGTTATAATGGCATAATAGTTATAAACTCTCCAGAAGATGACGACATTTTTTCAGATTTCTGTACACATAGTTGTTTTTTTGAGATTGTAATTATATAGTTTGATCATCGATTGAGAAGTAACCGAATTTAGTATTTTTGAATCGACGTTTTTATAACACTGATTGTGCAATTATTGATAATACTGATTTTGTTGTTAGTTTTGTGCCGCCATCTAACAACCAACATATGATTTTCTGCTATATTGAATAAAATGCTTTCATCAAGTTGACTGTACCACAGCATGAGGTGTAAGCATAAGTTTCGGTTGAAGAAATTGGTTAGGCAAATACACAAAGTAGCTGCATCAGTTTTTCCTACTTCATGATGATCTGAGAAACCATGGGCAAACAATAAAGCAACCAGGTACCCAACAAAATTCATACGAGAAATTCACAAAATTCCAAGTATTTTTACCGAAGTACTTCATACTATAGTTATATTCATTCAAAATATATTATTAGTTGTGCCTACAAAGCCAAGAGTAGTGATGATACACCTTATTTATAATATTTATGAATGAAGAGAATACAACTTCATCAAGTATAGAAAGTAAGATGTTGGAAAAGTGCACTTATAAGTAGAAGTGAGAAAGTGAAAAAAGTAAAAGTTAAAAAGTAAACTGAAAAGTATTCATACATAGATTTTGAGTTTGAAGGCTCGTTTGTCATTCAATATTTGCTCAAACTAGTTGTGTTTTCTCAATTTATAATTATAATTGAACAGAAGCAGCCATATATGATTGCCGTTGTTGGCTTCATACAACTAATAATAATGCATTTTGAATGAAAATAATTCAATTATGCAGTAATTCGGACTGCAAAATGTGTTAGACAAAGATGAGATAATAACTCTTGACGCATTCTTTTTCAATCAAGTATTCATTTTATCGATTGTTGTAGTTCACCGTCAAAGGAGATCGAAATCGATCGAATTGAAAGATCAAATGGAAAATTCAGGCCCGAGTAAAAAACAAATGAAGTTGATGATGACCGCTCGAAAGAGAAAAGTGGGATTTCTAAAAAAATATCTAATAAAGATCTCCATACCTCCATAGGAACAAATCTCTTGAAATGAGCTAAGAAAGAACGAATTTCCAGATCTTTTGTTTTTTTTAGGATATTCCGAATATTTCGAACTTCAAAACATCAGATTGTTCAATTGGTCTAACTTTGCCTGATCTTACCAAGATCCTAATGCTCAGCCATTTGTAACAGCCTGTAGTATATTTCTATTTCTATACATATATCTATATTATGTGTGTCCTCTTATCTCATCTGATTTTAGTCTAAACACAGAAGTCTGAAAAAGATAGGTTACGGATATTTCATCCGAACTCTATAATACCTACCTATTATGTGAATAAATACCTACCTACGTATTTAAGCTGAATATGCTACGTCACATTTGATGAGAATGAATACCTAACCGGAATAACATGGTGATGTAATCATTTCGATATCAGTTGATGTTTACTTCTGTATGGTGGTCGTTGGTTTCTTTATGCAGAACTTTTTGGATCCCACCTCAGATCAATAAAGATAGATCCCACACTTCATCTTTGGGTAAGTACGCACTTGTTGGTGTTGATTTAATGATATTAAGTGAGTAGAATCGCACCAAAGGCTGCTGAATTTTGAGAAGTGATATTTTCGAAATTAATTCCCAATGTAAAATCTTTTATTCTCGCTCTCTGCGATTATGTACAACTTACTATAATTCCTCATTATCCGAGTCATTAACTTTCATTCAGTATTCAATCAATGCAGTGACGGCTCGACAGGGCCGTACCAGATTATTTGGAAAAAGTCGCTGATATATATACAGGGTGTTCCGTTGATCATGTTACAAACTTCTAGGGTAGATAAAACACACGAAAATAAGAAAAAAAGTTCATGTGAACATGGGTCCGGAAACGCTTCTTCAGGGAGCTAGGGCCCTTCGAAGATGACCTCCAAAAACTACTTTTCGTTTTATAGCTTCGGTACTACTGCAGCTATCGCAACCAATTTTGGGACATGAAATCTAGTTCGTAGGTTCATCAATTTGAGCCTTCCGGATTTTGTCACCTTTAATCAGGGGCGTACAAACAAGGGGGTTTTTGGGCAAATTTGACCCTACTCCTCTTATGCTTCAATTTCTCACCATTTTTATATCTGATTATGATTCTCCAATGCCTATTACATAAAAAAGGAACCCTTGTAAAAATCGCTATCTGTCACCGTTTCCTCCGAAAATGGCTAAATCCAATAAATAATAAATTATTGGTCTTAAACCAATTATTACGTTGAAATATGAAAATGAGGTTCAGTACAGATAGTGAGCATTATTAGTTAGTCAAATCTTCTTCTTTAATGGAAATAAATTAGATTAGAGAAATTTATTGCCTTTTCGAAATTGGGGGTATAAAATGTAAAAGGGAACGTACACAAAATATTAAAAAAAAAAACAATTAAACCTACACAAGCAAAACTAATAATAAATTTGCAATACATAATTCACGATCACCAATGAAGAACTTGAAGTTTTGAAGTTTCAAAAGTACAAAATAAACAAGTAACACAAACAGGTTTAACGAGTGAGTCGAGGATGAGGCAGAGTAAATTTTTGTCTTGAAGATGAATTTACTAACGTTGTCGTTGACTGACCCTGTACGTACCAAAATAAATTCACTTTCACTGGCGACACAATATTTTATTGACAGATTTTTGACAACCGGAACACCCTGTATATATATATATATATATATATACATCATACATCATACATCATACATCATCATCATACATCAGGTATGTATGAAATGATTCATCATACGATGCCAATGCATTAAATTTCATCCATTGGATGACGTTTGTCTGCCAGCCCAGTGAAGATGCATCGAAAATTACGAACTAATTCAGGAATGAGAGCTCTTCAACAATTCCGTAGAGAAGATGTCAGATATAAATAAAAACGTATTTGCTTTAGGAAAAATATTAGGAAACTTTCTTTCCTAATATTTCGAGGACGGAAGGAAGTGATCAAATTTTGTGAATCCAAGTGAAAGGCCCTAACATATTGACACCATCTCGTATAATGGATATTGAGTTACCCAGAAATGGACTTTGGGAGTCCGTTGGAAGAATGGCCTTCGACCAAAATTTTCCTAATATGATGTTCATTCTGAAGAGGTCAAATATAATAGATATTTCGTTTTCCACAGTCATTTATTTATTTATTCATTTACATTTGAGATATTCTTTCCTAGCTAGAGATCGTCAAGCACGATGAACTATAAGGGTGTTTAATGCGAAAACTATTTCGTCAAAACTGCAATATGATTTTTCTAAATGTTTTATAGACTTTGGGCTTTCACACCAAGTTTTTGAAATTTTCGTAAACGTGTACAGTAAATTCTCACCTACAAAAATAAACACATACAGTTTGATGTTACTTCAAAATAGGTTCGCCTGATGAAATATGAGTATTCTAATGGACCGGTGGCTAGTGGATTTGCTAGGAATACTGGTAGCTATAATTGCAGTCGCCTACGTTTACGTCAAATGGAGTTATCAGTATTGGAACAACAGGAATGTACCAAACTTGCCAACGAAATTCATCTGGGGAAATCTTTTGCCACCACACAGGAGAACTATAACTTTCGGTGACGATATTGCGAACAAATACAAAGAAGCTAAGGCTAAAGGTGAGCCTGTTGCTATATTTTGGATCTTCCTATTCTACTTCCTTTTTCTAGCTTTCCGACTGCATTTTCTCAAGTTTTCAAGCCTACCTTCTGGTCTTGTACCATGAACAAATACTGAATCCTGTCCCGTACCTCTCACGAAATGATTCTAATATTTTTTGTATTTCTGCTGCAGGATGGAAATACTCGGGCATGTATGCCTTGACAGCACCTGTTTTTCTGCCTGTAGATTTAGATATTATAAAAAATATCATGTCGAAGGATTTCAACTATTTTGTTGATAGAGGTCTCTATGTGAACGAAGAAGATGAACCCATTAGTAAGAATATTGCTTTATTATCTCATATAAAGATTTTTCTCATCATCATTGATCATTGAATCATTGATCATAAGGAGATGTAATTCCAATCAGAGTTTACATAGGTACTCAGAAAGTACATGAGAACACACAGAGAGATATTATTCATTTCTACAAATTTGTATGTCTTCAAGGTGCTCATCTTTTTGCTATTGGTGGTCTGAAATGGAGGAATTTAAGAACGAAGTTCTCACCGACATTCACTTCTGGCAAAATGAAGACCATGTTCCAGACTATTGCCAACTGTGGAAACATTCTGGAGAACTACCTTACAAATGAAGTTAATGCTCACGAACCGTTGGAGATGAAGAGTTTTTTAGGTATGATAATCAATGATAATAATGAAATTATCAAAGTTCAAGTAGCTAATCAGAGGTTTGATCACGATAAATTAATCAGTTTGTCGAAAAATGATTCATTTTTATGAATATTCAAGATGACCGATTGGTTTTGTTTCGAAGAGCATCAAGAAATGTATATCATCACCCTACAATTCGTTTCAATCAAACAACCAGACCCCTATATATAATCATTCATAATCTGACACTGGAAGCGTTTGTCACAACTTCGTGTTGTTTGTTAATAATGAAGATAATGAATGATCTTTTATAACCATCACTTCGGCTACTTCAATTATCACTTGTTCAGTGACCATTCAAAGGAAAGCCCTGTATGTATGTAGCTCTTTTAGCCCTCTATGTAGAAGTATACATGATTGATATTTTTCAGCTTGTTATTCAACCGACATTATCGGATCTTGTGCTTTTGGTCTGGAATGCAATACTTTCAAGGATCCAGACACGCCTTTCAGGAAATTTGGTGACATGGTTTTGAAACAAAGCAAATGGGGTATTCTGAAGATCACTTTTGCTAACCAATTCCCAAATATCGCGAGATTCCTTCACATATGCATCTTCCCAAAGGATTTAGCACAGTTCTTCACCAAAGTAGTTGAAGACACCATACAGTATAGGGAACGTGAGAAAATAGTGAGAAATGATTTCATGCAGATGTGTATCGATATCAAAAACGAAGAAGCTAGTAAAGGTTAGTTTTATGTCTACAGATGATCTCTGTTCAGAATTCCTAGACATACTTTGAAATCAATTCTGTCGAGTTCAATTTAAGTTAAATTATTCCATTGACAAGTTCAATCAATTATTCAGAATTCAAGGAAAATCAAGTAGTTTTCAAAGACCTTGATTTCTCATCAATTTCACGAATGGCCGGTGCAATGCCTACAGCTTATATTTAGAAAACCAAATCTTTAATTTGATAATAGAAGTGAAATATGATACAAATAAACCGTTCTTAGTGCAGAATAACATAATATCGTCAACATTCAACAAAATTAAATAGTTTTCCAGTTCGAGGATACTAGCGGGGACGCAAAAGTAGTCATCCTATTTGAAAGATACTCTTTGCAAATGACGTGATCGGTTATTGTGACTTAAAAATTGTGGAAAAAACACGCAAGGACGCGAACTTACTGATGAGCGATGAACCGCATCTACAGCTTTGCGGACAAAATAATCAGCAAGATTTACGCTGCTTTGGCACCAAAAATCCTCAAAATATGCATAAAGAGCAATTAAAAGCATATTATGCTTCAAGAGTGTTTGGTCATATTTTTCGAGGACGACGTCGGCAACACTACTGCTGTGGATGCTGAGCGCTAAAGAACCATGTCTGTTGCTTAAAATTGATGAATTAGAATGTGGTTCCCTCAGGACGGTATGGCCACGCCACACACAAACAGTACGAACAATAACAGCAACAGACTTCTTTCGTTGGTTTATTTTGAGTTCTCCTTTCATGTGCATTCAAAAGGCACAGATTTTGGCAGCCCTAGAAGAGAAACTGAAGATGAAATGGTAAATCTGTCTCCCGAAATACTGAGAAGAGTGATGGATAATGCTCTTAAATGCGATCAACATGCACAAAATTGAAAAATTTAGCGGCAACCACTAGATTGATATTTTTTCACGACTCAACAAGAAAAAAATGAGGATGATTACTTTCGCGTCACAATTCACTTGGCGCTGGCGAAAGGACTTGATTGTTTGAATGTATCCTCCAATATGACATTTTGATGGAGATAAGTTAGTTCTTGCTCGATTATGAATAAATCAGTGAGTAACTGAGTAAGTCAATCAAATGAAGTATTGAATTTTTGAAAAACTTGATTCTCAAGCCAAGATATATATCTTATTATTATTATTCTCGTCTTGATAATGATTATCTGACTAAATACCACACCTTATCGATTTCAATCATTTATTTCCAGGTGACGGGACATCGCTGACTGTCTGTGAAATTGTGGCTCAATGTTTCGTCTTCTTCTTTGCCGGTTTCGAAACCAGTTCGACTACGATGACGTTCGCATTGTTTGAGCTCGCCATGAATCCGGATATACAGGAAAAGGTCAGAAAGGAAATCAAAACCGTCTTATCGAAACACGACAACACAGTAACTTATGATGCCTTGAACGAACTCAAATACATGAACCAAGTTATCGACGGTGAGTCCAGAATCACTTCAATGCCTTCAAAAGTACGGAGTTTGGAGTTTATAGTCATTATTCTTGCAGAGACCCTGAGGAAGTACCCTCCAGTGCAAATTGTGACCAGAAAGTGCGTTGAAGATTACAAAATCCCGAACTATGATGTCGTCATAGAAAAGGGCACTGGAGTATTCATCCCTATCGCGGGAATCCATTACGATGGAGATCATTACGAAGCACCGGAAGTTTTCGACCCTGAAAGGTTCAGCGAAGAGAACAAACAAGGGAGGCATTCATACGCACACATTCCTTTTGGGGAAGGACCCAGAATTTGTATCGGTAAGAAATGATAAAAAGTGACGAGCCTCCCCTGTTTCGTTGCGTTGTTATAATTATATTAGAGTCAATCAAGATAGTCTGGGAAAAGTATATTACATTGTGGAACACTTTCCAACGAGCTATGTACACTATTTTTCCTACGACCATGAATATTTGAATTATTATTATTTCAATTTGACTATGCTCTACCCATGCGTCTATCAATCATATTATGTTTTTTTTTTTCAGGCATGCGATTTGGTATCATGCAAACCAAAGTGGGGCTTCTCAGTGTCCTGAAGAATTTCAAAGTGAAGCTGAGTGAAAAAACCAAAGTGCCTCTAAAATTCTCACCTACCTCGTTTATACCCACTGCTGAAGGAGGTATATGGTTGGACCTCGAAAAACTCGAATAAATAATATAAACGATGTTGATGATTTCATTTTCTTCGAATCTCGACGGATAGCATTAACATTGTAGTATACTATGTGAATATTGACTCTTTTGCCTCTTTTCGTGGATGAACCTCAAGAAAAATGCCAGTAAGTAGTAAGAAATGGTATTTTGTTTAACGAACACGGAATGACCCATTCTGCCAATCATGGGTGAGCATTCCGTGCGAGTTATATACACTATACTATTTGTACAGATATCAAATATATAATAGCGAAATAATCAACAAATAACAAAAAAACTCCGATGCATGTGGTGTCCTGTGAAGGATTTGTACAATCTTTTCAATACTTTTCTGTTGATAATGAAGTGGAAGTAATTTCTAGAGAAATTGATCTGAAGTACTCTTGCTGCTCATCATATGTCTGATATTGAACATGTCTGTCAGTATATTCTTAGCATCAAATCTGATATCATTCATTGTTTTACAACAACTAACGATGAATGAATAAACATAATGAATTGTTTGTAATATCAAAATAAAGAGACACACATTGTATCTCACTGTTTCATCCAAAAAACATTTGAGAATGAGCAGATTTGTGTTACTATTTATTTTTTCCACTACTAGCGCACAGTATTTCCAAATAAAAAAGGATTTGTTAAACGAAAAAAAGTGAATGTTGAAGATCGAGCTGTTCGATGTATAACATCGAAAGCGAATCAAATCGACGATGGCATTTGATTTCATTTCATACTGTTTGTGGATGGGTACATATTATATGAATGTGAAATCATTCATCTCAATTAACTTACTACCTTACTTTCGATATGAATTATGAGGATATTAGAAAATACAGAAGTGAGAGTAGAAAAATAATAGAGCGTATAATGAGGGACCTGGTTTATTTCTGCATGTATATAAGCTATAAACCTGCAAACAAGTGCAAACGGATGCGCGAGGCCTGACAAATATCACTAGCTCTAACCGTAACGAGTGGGAGAACTGGACAGAGACGACACGTATTCTCGATAATTGGAAACTTGTGTATAAATCATTATTACTCCAAAGCTTTCGATGAAATTGGGTACAGGCCCGTTTTGCTCGCATGCATGATTATTGAAATCCTGAAATGTCACTACTGTTGGAATGTAGCACATCTTTTTTCTTCCTTTTATTATTCGCTGGAAAACTAAAACAGGCTTAAGTGATAAAAGTGATCAAAGTGATAATTTCGAGCAACTGGAATTTTAGAATTCAAAAACAGGTTTGGGTTTGTACAACCAAAGATGATGTATACCAGGTACAACGATTATCTACAGTTCTAACCTGATGTTCCTCCTCAAGCACAATCAATACAAGCACTGCTACGTGTCATTGCAAATGCAGCATCAAAAACTTACTGGGATTAATTGAGAGACTTTATTATTCCCAAATAATTTAAGCTCACACGATGAATACCATCTTCATTATTGTCGAAAAACAGGCGAAACAAAATCTCCCAATTTCACAGTCAGAGAACAGCAGCTTGTTGATTGAGAGTCTGTCATCTTAGTTTTGTAGGATGATGAATCTGTGGTTGACCAATTATACAGTATTTCATACACATCAAAACTTAAATAAACCCAGCGACTATGTACATCAATTCAAATACTAGTACAATTAATACCTACAATAGCAATAAAATTTTTAGGAGTATTCTTCTACTCTACCTTGTCTTTTAGGACTCACTGTACTGAATTATGTGAACATTTCAACTCAACTTGCTATATCATTCAAGAAACTCTGAGGGTGCATTGAGTTTAGACCATCTCCTCAAGTATTACCATACCGAAATTCACTCCAGAATTTCTTGAGGAATCATTGTATAGTATGTATAGGGAAACATTCCAGCTGCACACAGCTGTCCACCTGTCACTCATGACGAATTCTCTCCAACAAATACAAAATATTATTAGTAACAGGCATATTCATTCTAGAGCTATTGATATATTTTCATTGCAATCGTAACATTCATACTCACAATACAAGGAAAAACTATAACTTTTACGTGCCCTTCAAGGCCCTACGTGCACACAATCTAAAAAGTCTACCAACACATGCTTTTAAACATCATCTGATAAAAATTCTAGTTGATTTATATCCTTGCTCAATCCAAAAATTCTCAGAATCAATTTAATTCTATACCATTAGATCCAAAGACTGTCAAGTGAATTCAGAAGTTTGCACACTCATATCTTTGAATGAGAAAAATGAGCTTAGTTTTGATTTTGATTTCAATCTAAGGTTTGACGGATTTCTATTAACATTTCAATTTTATATGTATGTTTGTATATTTTCTCTGTCTATTGTTGTTACTTGTAAGAACTTCTGTATGTTCTATGTGATGATAATGCATTATTTCAATTACTTACCGCTTATCTGATGGGAGATGTTTTAAATACTGCAACTTGACTTGTCCCATGACTATTGTTCCACTGGATTATTAAATTCATTTCATTTTTTGATGGTGTAACCGGATAGAGAGAATTGAGGGAAAAAATCAGGCTGCACAGTTCATCATGTTACATCTCGGGATTTTTCAATAGAAGTATATAAGTAATTATGTGTATCCTACTATATTTATTGGACCAATCTAACGACGATGGGTTACGAATTGTCCGTCCGAGATCCTCTAACTATAAACGATTCAATGTACCTACCTAAATAATGATACATCCTGTCACATTTCTCTACGGCACCTTCAATAAGAATACCGGTCTGTTTGTTATAGTGATGCAATCAGTTTAATCGCAGTTGTTTTGTTTGTAGAACATTATTGTGGTTTCACAGTTTATTTGTATTATTATCATTCGAGTAAGAAGTCACTCGTAATACGAAATATCGAAGGTTCTACTCCCACATTGAACTTTGGTTTCTATAGATAGTATATTATTTCTTGTTGGTGTATGGATATTAAGGTATGTATAATAAGTGTAATGTTAGTGCTTCAAAGTCAGGTGAACGCATCAGAGTCAGCTAGATTTGAAAATGTAATGAGGCAATGTGTATAGATACCGGATGAGTCAACAGTGTGTTCTCGGAGGATATAGCAGCTGGTTTATTCGAGATAGAAAAACGAAAATTTCATACATAATGTGTGGGTATACATGAGGTTCATCTGGAAATTATTTGCCATAGTACAACATGATTGAAAAGACTTGGCATATCAAAGTTAGTTTTTTTTTTAATATGTGATAATTTTGCTCTTTGACTTTGATTAGGAGATTACAGAAACCTACAGTTATCACTTAAATAACTCTAATTGGATATGATACTTATGGTAGAAAAAATTAAGCTATTCGACACCACAATCCAACTACTGAAATGTCATCATGATCAGCCTTTATAAGTTTTCGAAAACTTCTAGAAGTAATGATTTGATATTTTTTCAGTAGATGCTCTGCAATTCGATGAACATTAATATAATTTGGCAACGCCACGATAGATTTGAAATAAATGTTCAGAAAGCAAAATTATTATAGAATAGATCAGCCGTTATTTTCAGTTGACTCATCCGGCATACATTCAGGTTAGCATAAGTATTTTTGAAATTTAGAAAGTCTTTTGAATTGGTAATAATTTTTGGAATTTGTGTACTTTTTTGTGAGAAACTTTTTCACGAAACATTATGTTTGCTATATTTTTTCGACTTTGACTGTCTCCAAAACAATTTTTTTCTCACTTTTATCGTTACTACCCTGTATAATGAATATTCAGGAACATTGAAATGAAAATCTACCGTAGTACCCATTTCTAACCGTTCACGGACAATTTCGTCAAGATTTTGGATTTTCTTTTCTAGTTCATGCAGTTTTTTTGAAAGGGTAGAGAAAAAATATCAGCATAATTAATACATTTCATGTTAGTTCAGAATAAATCATGAGTATTCTAATGGATCGGTGGCTAGTGGATGTGCTAGGAATACTAGTAGCTATCATAGCAGTTGCTTACGTTTACGTAAAATGGAGTTATCAGTATTGGAAACAGAGAAATGTGCCAAACTTGCCTACGAAATTTATTTGGGGAAACCTTTTGCCACCACACAAGAGAACAATAACTATTGGTGAAGATATCGCAAACATTTATAAAGAAGCTAAAGCTAAAGGTGAGTCTGCAGCAATATTAGCTTCTTTCTGTTTCACATCTTTTTCTCTAGCTTTCTGATTTACTTGTTTCGAATTTTTCAAGATTATCTTGTTCTTGTACAATGTATGTGATGTAATGTAATACTGATATATTATGATGTTCTCTCACAGGATGGAGATACGCAGGCATGTATGCCTTAACGGCACCCATTTTTCTGCCACTAGATTTAGATATGATGAAAAATATCATGTCGAAGGATTTTAGCCATTTCGTTGATAGAGGTGTTTATGTGAACGAAGAAGATGAACCCATAAGTGAGCATATTTATTCAATATCACAAACACTCTATTTGTCTCGTTCATTAAGATTCTCGCAATCAAACTTCTGTTAACTCTTATTACTACTCTCTATTTAAGATTAACTTCATCTACTTCTCTAGTTCACAATATATTCGATATAGAATCATTGATTATAAGAGAATATTCATTTCAATCATCATTATCTTCAGGTGCTCATCTTTTCGCAATTGGCGGTTTAAAATGGAGGAACTTGAGAACAAAGTTCTCACCTACGTTTACTTCTGGAAAAATGAGGACTATGTTCCAGACTATTGCCAACTGTGGGAAAATTCTGGAGGACCACATCACAAATGAAGTTAATGCTCATGAACCTTTGGAGATAAAGACTGTTTTAGGTGAGATAATCAAAATTCGTGCAGACATATCAGAGGTTGCGAGAGGCACGAAGTAAAAATAAACCAATAACAATTATTCCCATTGTCTCTGAAAATCATCCATCATCATAAATATACACAAAGTAGTTTAAAAACACGAAGACCCATTGGTTTTGTTTTGAAGTGCTCCCTACCATATTTTCCAAAATCAGCTCTCAGACCCTTAAACGTTTTCCCTAAATCTTGTTCATAATGAATACAAAAATCGTTCATAATTAAAATGGCTTCGGCTTCTTGTTTCGGCTTCTGGTTTCTTGATGATTCGAAATGAAAGATCTGTATTGAAAGGCTCTGAAGAATTGAATTATGTTCTTTTTCAGCTTGCTATTCAACCGACATAATCGGTTCTTGCGCTTTCGGTCTGGAATGCAACACATTCAAGGAGCCGAACACGCCATTCAGGAAATTTGGAGACAAGGTTTTGAAGCGAAGCAAATGGGACGCTTTGAGAGGCACTTTCGCCAATCAATTTCCAAATGTTGCGAGATTCCTTCATATATGCATCTTTCCAAAAGATTTATCAGAGTTTTTCACCAAAGTAGTTGAAGACACCATCAAGTATAGGGAACGTGAGAATGTAGTGAGAAATGATTTCTTGCAGATGTGTATTGACATCAAGAATGAAGAAGACGGTAGCAAAAAAGGTTAGTTATCTGTTCAGATTTTCCAGGTACATTTTGAATTTCACAACAATAATCCTACGGTGATGAATTGGTATTCAAAATGTGCGCAGTGACGCATAAAGAGCCATTATATGCTCCCAAAGTCGCTCTTTAGTACGGTATTCACGGGTCCATATTTTATTGATGCTGCTACATTAGTGCTGTGATGGTGAGCGCTACAGAGAAAGGTTACTGCTGATGAATATTGATGAATTAGAATGCGGTGGCGTATGAAATTGGGTTTTCCATGCTTCCAAATGGAATTCGTATACTTTAGAAAAATAATTTGGATCGCAAATGTCGTTTTGGAGGAAGACATTATGCAATTTTTTATTTTCAATAAGACGGGTTAGTTCTTGATTGAATTGATCAGATTTCTTTTCCTATGAATTGCTTATTATTTTCACTAGAAATCACAAATCACAAAATGAAAACATTATACCACCCACTAAGTCACAAATGATAATGATCAAAAGCCAAGTACAGACACGTTAAGTCGGTCATGATGATACACACCTAATCGATTTAGTAAAATTGTTCAATGACTTCGTTCCAGGTGATGGGATATCGCTGAGTGTCAGTGAAATTGTGGCTCAATGTTTCGTCTTTTTCTTCGCCGGTTTCGAAACCAGTTCGACTACGATGACATTCGCCTTGTATGAGCTAGCCGTGAATCCAGATTTACAGGAGAAGGTCAGAGACGAAATCAAAAACGTCCTAACGAAACACAACAGCCAAGTCACTTATGATGCCTTAAGCGAACTCAAATACATGGGCCAAGTTATTGACGGTGAGTGCAGAATCACTTTGGTGTTTTGGAGTGTGGTTGTTATTTTTAGTTAGTTAGTTGATATAGTTATTTTTTGCTATTTTCCTTGCAGAGACTCTGAGGAAGTACCCTCCAATTCCAGTTGTGACCAGAGAGTGCGTTGAAGACTACAAAGTCCCCGACCACGATGTCGTCATAGAAAAGGGCACTAGAGTATTTATCCCTGTCGAAGGAATCCATTACGATGAAGATAATTATGAAGCACCAGAAGTTTTCGATCCAGAAAGATTCAGCGAGAATAATAAGCAAGAAAGGCATCCGTACGCCCACATTCCTTTTGGGGAAGGACCCAGAATATGTATTGGTAAGCAATGATGAGAAGTAGTATAGAGCCACCTCTGGATCGGTCTCTTGTACCAAAAAGTATTATTGAGGATACTGCTGAAGAAGCAGTTCTTTCATACATGATAATATCAACCTGTTCGAAATAAACATTACAAACTACAGAGAATTTTGAGACGGTTCCCTCCGTCTCTCCAAAAAAATATATACTCTGTCCATACTTTAAATTTGCGAATATTCCTGAATGCGAATATCAAAGGAACTGGAAGGCATGGGATAGAATATACAGGGGTAGACCATGAGGTAAAATTATTGACTGCTGTATCTTATCCATCATTAAAAAAAATATGCGATTCGAAAATAGCACCCTTGGTTCACCAAGAAATATTACTTCATCATGTTGTTTTATTTCAGGCATGCGATTTGGTATCATGCAAACTAAAGTGGGTCTACTCAGTGTCCTGAAGAATTTCAAAGTGAAGCTGAATGAAAGAACAAAAGTGCCTCTAAAATTCTCACCTACCTCGTTTATACCCACTGCTGAAGGAGGTATATGGTTGGACCTCGAAAAACTCTAATAAATAATATAAACGATGTTGATGATTTCATTTCATTTTCTTCGAATCTCAAGGGGGGCATAGAAATGCATATAAAACGTGGTGGGATTTACCTTAGTTTTTGTGTCTTCGGCCTATTTCAAAACTATTCCTGCATTCCTGCGGAAATTGTTATACGGTGAACTTTTGATTTGATACTTTACTCTGATGTGAAGACTTCGACTGTTGTACTCACATTCTTTCCATGAATTCGACTGGAATCATCGATATTTTCAGAATAAAGATGAAAATCAATTAGTGATCTAATTATTTGCGGTGTAACTAGTAACTAGTGCACCGATCGTTCGGTGATTTAGCACACTGGCTAGTGAAACGAACGGAATTCGGCTGTACATGATTGATGCAGACCAGTTTGTTAATGGAATTTCTACACCTATGCAGGTATTGGCACCCATTGGATCCAGAAAGTTTATGAGAATTAGTTTCCTATTTTATAGCAAGAACTTTTTACAATATTGTTGATATACGCCGTATATTAAGTGTTATCCACTTAGAAATTCGAAAATTTCAACAAACTTATTTGTACTTTATTTCTTAAACACAGATCCAAACAAAAAATTACACTTTCAACATTATGATTGCGAGCATAACTATTGAATCTCAGTATGAAAAATTTTGTAATTTCATTTTGCGTACCACATATTGCTTATTAGGTTCTTCTATACATATAACATTATACCCATTTCGGACTAGCCCACTTCAGATGAACTTTGATTTCAGAAAATACATTATCAATGAATTGTGTAATAATATTATTACATTGTTACAGCGTGTATTGCTGTACAATAATAATTTGACTCGGTGGCATATGAAGGATATTTAGTCTTATCCATATTTTTCTTCTGATTAATATGGGAACAAACTTACACAGGCCCGATTCACGGCAATCGGATAACATCTAATCAGGTAAGGAAATGAAACCGAACAGCTCAGAGCATCGAATGGCATGCCAAAGGAGATTCAAAACAGCAAGATGCCAATTGGTTCCATCACCTACTTCCAGTTCATAATACTCAGGATCGATTTGAAATTATTTCCATTCAATTTGGTATTGCCTATTACTTACCTATACAACGGATGGAGAAAAAAAATAGACACAATTCATATGCGGGATATGGACATATTAGAGCGTGAGATATTGAGTGACAATTGATCGGCTTTTTTGTCTCAATGAATCACCTGATATATTTTTGCAGCTATACTAACTATGAGCGTCCCATTTTTAGCTGACAATCTAACGAATACGACTACTCAATCCGAATTCCTACGAATCTAACGGAGTGACTGAGTAATAATACATCTACGTCACATTTAATGAGAATAACTGTAGTTTTATACTGATGCGATCATTTTGATCGTAGCTGGTTTGTTTGCAGAACGCTGTAGCTTCTATTATCTTGTATTAACATTTGAGTAAGTATATTCACTTATCATGCGAAATTTTCTTCTGATACTATTTACTACATAGTATTTTTGTTTCTTTCGTTAGTATATTCAGTGTCTTCAGTGTTGGTATATATAGTGATAGTGCATCAGTCAGGAGAATCGCATCAGAAGCGGCTGAATTTGAAAAAGTAATGTTTGCCAATGTTTGAACAAATTTGCTATTATCTACAACCTAAATGACAATAATAATTCCTTATCGTCTTTCATACAACCTTCAAGAAATGCTTCGTACAAACAGTGTGACCAAAACAATAATAACAGAGGTTTTTCGTAAAATTAGAAAGTCCATTTGATTGGTGATAATTTTCAAATTTTGTGGTCGTTTGGTATCAAAATCTTCTCGGAACATGACGTGTGATGTAAATTTTATTTTGTTATGAAAACTGCTATCTGGTACAAGATTTATTTTCAGTGCTCTCCATACAGAAAATTAGAAACGTTGAACCGCAAATATGTTATGCCATTTCAACAAAAAAACTCAAAAATATTGTCAGTAGAAAATAGATCATTAATATGTTGTATCATACTCTCTTCAGTCTCTTGGGTCTCTTCCAATTAAATATTGTCGTATGGAATAATCAGATGGGGTGGTATGTATGAAATTCATATGAAAACATTGTTGAGCATTCAAAAATATCTTTTGAGAATAATATTTCGTTGAATCGTTCAACTATTAATCAGCCCTATTATTTTAAACTAATTTTATATTGTATGTTGGACAATTATTTTATAGAGCGACAATGAATTTCAAAAATAAGAGATCAGCACTAACCAATAGAATTAATCATAGCTACAATACAAGAAACAGAATCAACAGTGTTTCACTTAAAAATTCCATTGGAATTGAGATTTCTCAATACGATACCTCAACAAATTGATGAAATCAAAAGAAGGATTATGGAAAATGCAAAGAAATTGTTGAAACTGTTGAAAATATATTGTATATTATGTGTAGAAACACTCGTTTTTTCCACACATAGAACATCAAACAACTAACATATATTCAACTTCTGCAAATCTACGTTAAGAGGTATTCGTAGATTGCAACTTTTCTGAAAATCAACCGAAATGATAAATTTCTGTTGCTTTCTATCTTTTGACAACCGTATATCGTGAATAACACAACAAAATTTTTATTTTCATTGAATATATTTATATTTCCACATTTTTGAAAAACAAGGTGTCACTGACAAATTGAGAAATCATCTTTTAGGTATCTGAAGGTTCAATTTCAAGCGCAGTGACATTTTGGGGCAGATTACAAAATCTGTCCTTACTACAAATACAGGGTGTCCTTAAAAGGTCTTTACAAAAAGCTACCACATATTCTTCAGACCAAAACAATTCGATACAAGCAAACTTACCTCAGTAAAAAGTTGCTTAGTTTGGGCGCTAGACGGCTCTGAAGTTGAAATTTTCAAATCGATTTTGCTTCATAACTTTTGAACGGCTCATGAGATTTTTTTCAAATTTGGTACGTTGGCATAGACTCATCGGGCAATGAAACTCATATCATAATCATAATGAATATCATTCCATGGGCGTAGAACTTGATTTTTTCAGTAAATAAACATCTAAAACTCCTACGCCAATGGAAAAAAATTAGTTTCAATATGAAATCTAAATTATTCAACTCATTCACTACAAAAAAGGTACTCTTGACAAAAGTCGATTCCTCTCATGGTTTCGACAAAATTTTAATTTTAGTGATTTAGAGCATAATTAATAATAAAACGATTAACAGATATTTCATAAAAATTGTTCAAAATGTTCACCATTTTCACGTATACAAAGATTTATACGACGCAAAAAGTTGAAATGTACTCTTTGCATAACTTCTTCATCGCCTGTAAGATTATTCGTCGCCTGTTGGATACGTTGCCATAATTGTTCTACAGTATTCACAGGGGTCTTGTAAACCGTAGACTTGAGATAACCCCATACAAAATAATCCATCGGTGTTAAGTCTGGAGAACGTGGTGGCCAATTCACGGGTGCATCATTACCTCTACCTATCCATCTGTCTGGGTACTGTTGGTTTAAAAAATTCCTAACATCCACCGAAAAATGTGGTGGAGCTCCATCGTGCATAAACCACATATCTACCCGATGTTGGAGTGGTAAATCTTCCAACAAATTTGGCAACGTATTTCGTAGATGTTGTAAATACATGTCTCCTGTTAATCTTTGTGGAAGTATGACAGGACCAATTATAAAATTTCCTATTATTCCAGCCCAAACGTTGATTTTGAATTCGTGTTGAAAATGGTTTATTTTAATGGAATGAGGATTTTCAATTGCATAAACGTGTTCATTATGAAAATTAGTTATTCCTCTTCTCGTGAAACAGGCTTCATCAGTGAACAAAATATTCTTTCCAAAGTTCAGATTCATTTCTCTTTGCAAATTAATGAACCTACAAAACATCAGACGACTTTGTGAATCATGGATTAATAAATCTTGAACTGGCGTCTTGTGGTATGGGTATAATAATTGTTCTCTTAGTACTTCATGAACGGCATTCCTAGAAACTTCTAGTTCATTACTTATCCGTCTAGTACTCAATTCTGGATTTTCTTCAATACGGTCTAAAATTTCTACTTCGACTTCGGGAATCCTTACATAACGCTGTCTTCCATAATCACCAGTTCTAGGAGCAAAATGACCGGTCTCCCGAAGACGTCTCTCAACTGCAGCAAAGGTTGGGTGGCTTGGTACGCGACGATTTGGAAACCTTGCCGAATACACCCTCACACTCTCTCGACCATTTCCTTGACAATATCCGAATACCAATAACATATCGGTGTATTCTTCATTGGTGTATTGTACGGCCATGATAAATCAGAAAAGTCCGATATCAACAATCAACGTCAATAAAACTCGACAAATCAACACAGATGAAACTATGGAAACCAAGAATGTGAATATCACTGTTTTCGAGCAGATAATAATAGTCTTCAGAAAAAAAAAACCAGTGCTACTTATTTTCAATAGAAATAACCTATGCAAAAAGTACATCTCAACTTTTTGCGTCGTATAAATCTTTGTATACGTGAAAATGGTGAACATTTTGAACATTTTTTATGAAATATCTGTTAATCGTTTTATTATTAATTATGCTCTAAATCACTAAAATTAAAATTTTGTCGAAACCATGAGAGGAATCGACTTTTGTCAAGAGTACCTTTTTTGTAGTGAATGAGTTGAATAATTTAGATTTCATATTGAAACTAATTTTTTTCCATTGGCGTAGGAGTTTTAGATGTTTATTTACTGAAAAAATCAAGTTCTACGCCCATGGAATGATATTCATTATGATTATGATATGAGTTTCATTGCCCGATGAGTCTATGCCAACGTACCAAATTTGAAAAAAATCTCATGAGCCGTTCAAAAGTTATGAAGCAAAATCGATTTGAAAATTTCAACTTCAGAGCCGTCTAGCGCCCAAACTAAGCAACTTTTTACTGAGGTAAGTTTGCTTGTATCGAATTGTTTTGGTCTGAAGAATATGTGGTAGCTTTTTGTAAAGACCTTTTAAGGACACCCTGTATATTGAAATAATTCCATAACTTCTACTTTTCTATTTTTTTTAGAAACGAGGAGAGAAAATCTCACGAAAAGCTGAAAAATGAATGTACCTCCTCGAAAAACTTACAGACAGTATAAAACAGAATACTGGTTAGGATATATGAGATATTATTGAAGTTTTCTTGAGAAGGTCAAATATGTATATGTTTTGTTCTTCATGGTCATCCACATATCAATCTATTCTAAATAAACGTTGATTAGGCTTGTTGCCAACCTGAAGTAAATTTTGTTCAGGTAGGTACCTGTGAATACAATCATTCAGAATGAACACTGTTCCTTCAAAATTTCAATTCAGTTTTCCAGCTGCGATTTCATTTCTACTCGTTTGATTTGAGGCCTACATTTAGAAGAAATATCACCTATAGATACTATGAATGTACGGGTGATACAAAATTACTTTGACAAACTTCTGGAAATGATTCTTAACAATATTGTGATATGGATTGTCCAAATAAATATATGTCCAAGATACAGTTGAAGTTTTATTTTTATTTCCGTTTTTTGTAATAATTTTCGAAATATCAAATGTGTAGTTACCAAAACTACTTACTCATACGTCAAATTCTTTTTCCAAGCAATTTTGTGAAAAATTTAGAATATTGTTGGTAACTTCAACATGCCTCGATTATCAAATAATTGACTTGAAATTTTGCAATTTTCTAACTATGAAACTGAGTGTAAACAGTCATGTAATGCTAAAGGACTTGATGACAGATTTCAACCTCGTCAGTGCAAAAAATATATTTCAACACCCTGTAGGTCCTATCTCATAGTATTCATTAGAATATATCGTTATTCTGTACTTTGAGTAGAAAGATTATTCCTCGAGATTAAATCAATAAAACATGATCTGATCTGATAAGCAATACTGAATATAATAATCTATGGTACCTATGTATCATCGTTTGATGGTGTTTCGGTCAATTATCCCAAACACGTAAGTATACCTATACTTTTTATGCCAATAATTTTGTTCTTCTATCTGTTTTGTTCATCTGTTCGTCTACCGGTTAGTGATTGCTACGCGAATCTGTGCATTCAAATTTTATTCATAGTTATTGGCAGGGCGATTGATTAGATGAGATGTTGAGACAAGATGAGTGTGAAGTAATTACGAACCGATCATTTAGTTAATTCTCATGAAAGAGGTCACAATAAATGAATAAATAATACTACATTGAGTTATTTCTCACAGACATGAAAGGTGTGAAAAAGTCGAAAAATACCAATGGTGGCATGAGTTTGAATGGTTTTTCAATTGATCCATTATTCCCATTTGTCCTCAAAACTGATATTCTATTCTGGTTCTTAAAATACCTTTTGAGTCCACAAGGGTACCTACTGTAACCGTAGAGAAGTAAACCCTTCGTGCTACTCGGCTGTTCGAAACTTTATGCAGCTTTAGTCCACAAACTTAGGCCACTTCTTTTTTGGCATACTTTGTAGAGTGTACTTATTGTCGAATACACTTTTGGCGAATACTTGATGACCACACAATCATCCGCAAACAAGAAAATGCCTACATTTCCCTTCACCGTGAATTAGAATATATTGTAGTTGACCAAATTCTCACATGGTACTACGATGTACACAGTGTGTAGAAGCCAAACGGAATAAATTCATTATTTTAATATTGGTCAAAATGCGATCCCTACCTTCAACCCCCTTCGAATGATAGGTACAACCCCAATTTTTTCAAATGGGAAGTATAGGCTTTTGATATATCGTTTGAAAGGTCTCTGCATTCTCTATTCAGAAATGTTATCGTTTTCGTGTTTATTGCAATAATTGAGAGATAAAATATTACCTACTTATATCGTGCATACCTTTGAACAACAACAGAAATCAAAATCTGGGTATTCATTATACTTTCAAGAAGCATCTCATAAAGGGATCTAAAGATGTAAATATTCCATATTAGGTTTAGGTTTTCTCTACTAAAATGGATGGATAAAATTGTTATATCTTCGAATGTTGAATTTGAATGATCCCGAATTCCTATTGCCAAAACGATATCGTTTCCTCCTATTCCATAATCCATGCCATGAGATCGAATACAAGATTCTCCTATATCACATGGTATCGAAAACGTATCTAATATCAATTTTCTTATTTCAATAGGTACAGGTTCACCCACTATAGTCAATAAAATGAGTGTTCTAACGGATCGGCTGCTAGTAGATTTGCTAGGAATACTAGTAGCTATAATAGCAGTTGCTTACGTTTACATCAAGTGGAGTCATCAATACTGGAAACACAGGAATGTTCCAAACTTACCAACGAACATTTTCTGGGGAAACATCACTCCGCCACACAAGAGAACTGTACCAATTGGTGAAGATATCGCAAATAAGTATAGAGAAGCTAGAGCTAGAGGTCAGTTTTTTTCAGATTGATTCATACATTGTTTCACATGTCAAAATATGACGTTTTTGTTCTTCTAACCAAACGTGCATCGATTGACCACCTTCTGTCATAATGACCCAGTGCTGTGAGTTCCGAGCATGCCAACAATAAGTAAATATGTGTTAGACTCAATAAATATAGATTGAGTTTTAGACTTACGTGCATCGATTCCTGAACTGACTCATGTGTTATAATTGAATCAATTATAAATTTACGAAAAGAACTTTTTCAATCGTCAATCGTCACTCACCACCACGGTCTTGACTCACCACTACGTTTAATTTCAATGAACACTGGAAGCTAAAGATATGCAACTAGCATCACTTTAAAATGGTTGTATAATTTACAGTGACAATAATTTATAATATACACATGAACTATATTGCTTTTTAACAAATTAGTTCAAAAATAATTTGTTCAGTTGAAACTCGTTCTTCAATTCTACGGAATGAATTTTCATTCTCAACACTTAGTTTTCAATTTGTGGCGAAATAATTGAGATAATTAGATAAAATAACTAGCCTTACAGGCTGGTGGGTTTGTTCTCATATTTCTTCCAAACAAAACAGTTTTCGCTCAAAGAATTCATTCATAAAATATGAAGGGCTCGTGGTTTCACCTTCTATTGATTTTTGATATTATTTTTCATAGGTTGGAAATATTTTGGCTTATATGCTTTTTCGGCGCCAGTTTTTGTACCCTTGGATTTAGAAATCATGAAGAGTATTATGTCCAAAGATTTCAACCATTTCGTAGACAGAGGTTTCTATGTGAATGAAAAAGATGAACCAATAAGTAAGTGTCTATGTATATAGGTACGCTGATATTTATTAGATTTGTGGTCGAGTCCTGGAAATACACAAACAAACCACAATACCAATACCAATACAATAACAATACACAAACAAACCACTAACGACTTGTTGGTTCCTTATCGTATGTGTATTCTCAAATATTTCAGATTTCCACAATTGTTATGAACAATTTCAATGGGGAAGGGTATATTTTGATATAGGGTATTTCTAGGACTATATATCATAATTCTTAATTATTTTGATATGACTAATGGATTTTCGAACGATAACGAACACCAAAGGAAAATGTTTATTCTGTCATTCCTGGCTGTCTCGTTTTTTTCTTATATGACTCATCGTTCCGCCATGACCAACTTTTATATTTTATGCAATTTGAAGCAAAAACAACAACAAAAAACATTCTCACGGTTCTCCGCCTGTCAACTTCAGAAACGTATTTGACTGACTCGAATTTTTAGTGATTGTAAATTTTTGGACAAACATATAGTTATTTGTGTATCGGCCGCATCAAAAAGTTGCGGCCGGGGATAAGTAGCATTTTAGTGAAGCCCAATATTGAGGTCTTGAAAAAATCAGAAACGAGAGATATTTCATATGCGATTCAGCTAAATATAACACATGTTCAAACAACGATATAGAAACTGTTTTTATTGATTGAGTAATTACAACCGTTGAGTAATTGTAGCCGTGTATTGAATGAGACTGTGAAGAACCTAAATGCGGCCGTATAATGAGCTCAATAAAAAAAGATGAAAATGTGATGATTCAAAAACGCTATCAAATCCGCGAAACATCAATGTACAGAACACTGGTGGAGCTTTCGGCCTATTTGCCCATCTAATTTCTTCAACCAGAACTCTAACGTACAGCTAACTTGATAACAGCATTTTATTCGATAGCGGAAAATCACTCGAGTGTCAGTCATTAGATGGCGACACAAAAATGAAAACAAAATCAGTATAATCGATAATTGCACAATCAGTGTTATGAAAATGTTGATTCAGAAGTAGTAATTTAACTTACTTCCCAATTTCAGATCGAACTACATAATTACAATCTCAAAACGTCAACTATTTGTACAGAAATCTGTAAAAATGTCACCCTCTTCTGGGGAGTTTCATGACTATTATGTCATTATAGCGGAAAATGGCGTTAGCGTGTTTGACAAAACAAAACACCATCAGTGACTGCACCAGTGTTTTGTACATCGTTGTCACCACCAAAGAGAAGAATAAATCTCTATAAATAATTCTCAATAAAAGCATTCCATTTGCCAATATTATATTATCTCCCTTGGAATCAGTCTGCTCGGATCTGATTTATTTTTGTATTTTTTTCCAAAAAAAAACATTATTCAGTATTCAAAATTTCTGAATAATGAATAATAATTCGATATCAAATAATTACAAAAAAATCAGTTGCACTTTGTAACATGGATCATTTGAAATTCATTTATATGATAAGATAGATTGAATCACACGATTAGGAATCCATCTAACACATGGTTCAAATTATCGCAGATATTATGTATCATGCTTCTTTCATCTCCAATGTCAAAGTTCATTTCATCACGACTGATTTCCCACAGATGCTCATCTTTTCGCCATTGGCGGTTTAAAATGGAGGAACTTGAGAACAAAGTTCTCGCCTACATTCACTTCTGGAAAAATGAGAACCATGTTCGAGACTATTGCCAACTGTGGAACAATTCTGGAAAACTACATCACAAACGAAGTTAATGCTCACGAACCGTTGGAGATAAAAACAGTTTTAGGTAAGATACTCGAAGGTCAAGTAGCAATATGAGAGGTTTTAACGAAATTCAACGATCTATAATTACTTTTAATCTTATTGCCTGAAAATATTACATCCTCACATATAGGGAGTCGTGTAGAAATCTTCACTCTCCAAAATATTCATAATGAATGAAATGATCTTTCATAATTGCCAATACAACACCAAATATCTTATGGTCATCCAATTCATGTCGCAAAATCCTTGGACTACTTTTGAATATCCATGGATTATCCAAAATTTACCCAAAGGGGATAAAGAAATGTAGATGTCAGAAATATATTTGAATCAAAAGGATTCACATGTTGAAATTCATATCTGGGTAATAACTGGAAAAGAGAAACATTAAATAAAGTTTTGATCAGCGTTCATTTGGACATCCATTGAAGCCATCCATTGGGCCATTGAAATGCAACGTACAAGTACAAAGTACAAGTACAAGTACAAGTGTACAAAGTACAAGCACAACCACATATGGTGGCTGTGGATATCAAGGTATCACTTCTTCCATCTTCCATACTTATTTGGAACCAATTACTATTTATATTTGGATTTATATCCAAAGAACTAGAAGGGAGACAAAATTGAGAAGAACTGAGGTGAGGCGATCGAGTGAGAAAATCTGTGTGTGTGTAGGAACACATGGAATCGATGGCGGAATTCGACACATTTTAGTGGATTTCTCATTCTCATTGATTGCCTTTGAATATTTTCAAAGCATAAATAGAAACAGAAATATTCATTTACCTTTATGAGTCATCACAAAATTGTAGAGATAGGCTATATATCTTCTGGCTCATTTTACACCATTTTCCAATGTTGATCCTTATGGGTTAAGATTATGTCCAACACAGTAATTTTCGGCTACCAACGAGAATCTACATGAGGTAAATTTTGTAACCACATCACATATGTCTCGTCCACTTCGTTCAAACGTGCATGACTCTTTTTTTACGTTTTTAACGGACGCGCGGCGCATTTTGTTTTGGTCCACGAATCTGTCAAAATCGTGAAAAGGCGATACTCTTCCTTCAAAAACGTGAAATAGATATATTTTTTTTTGGTATCTAGCTCTTTTCGTATATCTCCGAAAATAATCGTAATTGTGAGGATTTCTAGAAGATTTGGATGATTTTTTCTTCTGAACTGTAGGTTCATGCTTCAGGAAAGTAATCATGTAGCTTATTTTATCTAGCTCTTTTCGTATATCTCCGAAAATAATCGTAATTGTGAGGATTTCTAGAAGGCATTTTGTTAAGCACGTGATTAAGTAATTATGCTTTCATTGAACTCTGCGGTATCTTCTACGGTTTCCAAGATCCTTATGTATATAACAGAATTTTCAACAGGTAATTATTCAACCGACATCATCGGTTCTTGTGCCTTCGGTCTGGAATGCAACACCTTCAAGGAACCAGACACCCCTTTCAAGAAATTCGGAGACAAGGTTTTCACGCAGAGCAAATGGTTCATTATGAAGCTCACATTTGCCAACCAATTTCCCAATTTTGCCAGTTTTCTTCATGTGCGCATCCTTTCGGGAGATGTAGCGCCTTTTTTCACTAAAGTTGTCGAAGACACCATCAAGTATAGGGAACGAGAAAAAGTTGTGAGAAATGACTTTATGCAGATGTGTATTGATATCAAGAACGAAGAAACTAGCAAAGGTTTGTTATCTAACTACAGATTATTGCTGTTCTGGTTTTTTAGGAACAGTTTGAACTTCACAACAATAACTCGCAAAAATTATTTTCTTCCCAATACATATTATCTGATATAAATAAAGCGTATTTCACGATGAGCTGAGATAAACTATATATATTTTCAAGTTTTTGCAAAATCTGTTCATTTTAGCTATAGGGATTTCAACATAGAGTCCCTCTACTTTTCAGCGTAGTGGAGAGACAAATGAAGGTTCCTATTTGAAAAAATTGAGTTTTCGAGTAGGAAAATTTGGCTCCAAATTCTGAGCACCCTGTAGGATATTTTTGAGGAGTTTTCAGAGATTTGGGTAGCTATGAAACTCATTATTGTAGATCCTGGAAACATTAAGTCTGACTAGAGTGGATTCCAAAAAATATTATTTTTGTATCTGCCAAAAATTTTTGAAAAATCTTGAAGTTATGAAGTTCTATTAAAATTCCGCGTAGATTCCAAAAATTCAATAAAATAAGGTACACCCCATTTAAATGAAAGAAGTTGAGGTACATTTACCGAAATTTGCAGAAAACTGAAAATATTTTTAGTTGAAAAGAGCACATGAGAAAACCTCAGACCTCAAACAAAATTTCAGAAAACTAGTCCATATAGTTTCCCATATATATATGGACTCGTCATAAAATACCCTGTACACTCATGATAGATTTCAATAAATTTTTGTTAGGTGATGGGACATCCCTGACTCTTGATGAAATTGTGGCTCAAAGTTTCGTTTTCTTTGTGGCCGGTTTCGAAACCAGTTCGACTACGATGACGTTCGCCTTGTATGAACTAGCCGTGAATCCGGATATACAGGAAAAAGTCAGGAAGGAAATCAAAACTGTCCTATCAAAACACGACAACAAAGTAACTTATGATGCGTTGAGCGAACTCAAATACATGGGTCAAGTTATCGACGGTGGGTCCAGATTCAAGTATAGTGGGTCGTGATTCATTTCATTATCCTTGCAGAGACTCTGAGGAAATACCCTCCCGTGCCGTTCGTAACAAGGAAGTGTGTTGAAGAATACAAAGTTCCGAATCACGATGTCGTCATAGAGAAAGGCACCAGAGTGTATATCCCAATACAAGGAATCCACTACGATGAGGAATACTACGAAGCTCCCGAGGTTTTCGATCCAGAAAGGTTCAGCGACGAAAATAAACAAGGGAGGCATCCGTACGCCCACATCCCTTTCGGTGAAGGACCCAGAATTTGCATCGGTGAGCAGCTGAAAAGCAAACAATTCACAATCTCCTATGAACTACATGATATGTGAAAATTTCATCTACTCATTCCAGTAAAGATTGAAGGTTTTGTGATGTATTAGGTATTTCAATATTCATCGCTTGTTTTGATTCAGTCAAACTGAATATTTTTTGTAACAAAGTGGACTAAAAAATGACAACAGAATTAGGGCATCACCTAAAATTTTACATGGCTTTGAAATGATTCACTTCTGAATCCTCTGTCCGATTTGGATGATTTTTTCTTCTGAACTGTAGGTTCATGCTTCAGGAAAGTAATCATGTAGCTTATTTTCAGTAAATACATAATTTTACGTAAATACCGTTTTTTTTAACGGCATTTGGCCGTGCATTAGGAAAATTCAGTGAACTCAATTTATAAATTTGAAAACGTTCGATAGCTTATAATTTCTGAAAAATAATGTCACAAAGAAACTTGAACTGTGATGATTGTGTTCAAGTGTAATCCCAAGTATTCAGCACCCTTTTTAGAGGTGAAGGTGGAAATACCCGTTACTGATGTTATTCTTCAGTTCAGGTCAATAAGTGAAAAAATCATTTAGTAGTCATGAAAAAATTTTGGTGGTGCATTAATTTTGCTGGTCAGTGGCATGATGCAATTTTTCTTGTATCATGGGTCAGTGTATTTTTGAGAAATATCAATTCATATTTCGTTTCCTCAAATGATTACCTAATTTGGAATATTTCACTTATCGAAACAGGCACAAGGAACTGAAGAAATTATCAAAGATCTCACTTCTGAATAATGCGCAACGACTAGAAATAAGCTGATTCTGTTGATTTTCTTTCAGGTATGCGATTTGGTATCATGCAGAGTAAGGTGGGACTTCTCAGTATTCTGAAGAATTTCAGTGTCAAACTAAACAAACGAACGAAAACACCTCTGAATCTTTCACCCGCATCATTCATTCCTAGGAGCGAAGAAGATATATGGCTGGATCTCGAAAAAGTACTCTAATTTGACGTTATACACTGGACTAGAAACGGGACAAATGATTTTTGGTCAATATTCAATCAGTAATTTTGCTTCGACTTTGATATTTCTCTTTCAATTTCTGACCGATTCTATTTTGACCACTATCCATGATTTATTTCTCAAATATGTCTGGAGAATTGTGTGATGTACATGGTAAAACCAACAAAAATCAATATTACGACTGTGTAACATCGAATGTGATTTTCTCAACGATTCTTTTCATGATTATATCAATATCGATATCTCAAGGATATTAGATGAAATTAAAATTTCGGTTTTATACTGTATAACTCGAAATTCATTAAAAAAATACATCATCACTATCTCATAATGAACAGTGAGAGCGCTCACAAATCGACTGAAAACTGGAAAACTGGATTTTGGATATAAATTGTTTTTCGTTTTCTCTAAGAACCTAAAAACTGTTCAGTTTAAGTTTTTCAATAATGATTCAGTTATGAAATGAAACTAGTAGAAAAATTGTGTAGGTTTATTTTCACAGTATTGCAATAATATCAACGATACAATTTCCCATAATTAATAACATACATAATAACTATTTGTTCAGATATTCTTTCAAGCACCACTACTATCAAGGCTCTCATTTGGTCAACAATCAAGACACAATGAAAATCTGCAAGGATTCATAAATTCACTTTGGATATTTATATAAAAAGGCACTCAACTAAGTATATCTACAAATGAAACATATGTATAATTTTCCATCAATTAATTTATACTGGGATCATCACATGACCCTAACTGATTAAAAACGATCTCTCTAAAATACATCGTGATGTGCATACAATAAACTGTTATTTTATATCAAATCACTAACACAGATATTTACAGGATGAAATCAACATCAATAAGATTACTTTTCTGTTTCTCTCAAACGTTCCTGAAATAGAATGAGAAAAATTATTAGGAAACGTTCTTTGTTTGATTTGGTGAACAATACAAAAATTTTGTAAACGAAATTTCATAACATTTTTGACTTGACCACTCACACACTAAACATTTGTTTCACAATCTTAACGCCATTTTTTTTTACCATGAAAAACCGTCAGATCTAGTATTTCATGAGAAACAATAGAAAAATGACGGCATCGTCGTGAGGATATAATTTCGAATTTTTTACTCATTTCCGAACCCATAAACCTAGAACTTCATTATCTTTGACCTCGAAAACCTCCTGATGTACATTTTTATACAACACTTTTTATTCAAAACCGAGAGAAACCTCGATACAAAATGGTAACTCACCTCAATGCGCAGTTTTCTTCTGCGCCTGCTGCGCCCTCTGTTCCCACTCTGCCTTCCTCTGGCTGAAGTTCTTCGGCTGCGTTATGAAACCATCCTTGGCCGATACATCACTGATCAACTCCCCCAACTCCCTGTCTTTGACCTCCTCTTCCTCTTCGTTCTTCAAATTCGTCATCCAATGATCGGCACTCAAACTACTCTGCTTCCTCACAATCAACTCGCTCTTGGGCTCCGTCACGCTGAACGCCCTCTGCCCGATAAAAATGTTTTGGTTGAACGTCCTCCTCAACATAACCGGCGAACCGTTTTCGACCATCGGCAAGTCTTGGTTCTCCTTGTCGCTGTCCCTGAGACAGTCTTGCAAGGCCTCCAAGTCATCGTCCTTCAGCTTCAACGAACGCCTAGCGAACACTTTCATCAGTTCGGGTTCCTCGTCCCTTTTGGTCTTTGTTGACTTCCTCCGGAGCGCTACAGGCTTCTCGCCCAGCTCCTCCAGGCTGTCCTGCGAAGACTTGTCCGATTCCCTTTCAACGATCTCTATTTCCAGGTTGTCCTTGCTGAATTTCCTCGGTACACGAAGCTCCGAATCGAGATCTGAACTCGGCAGAGGTTTATGCCCCACAGGCCCGTCCGATTTAATCGACAAGACGATGTTGCTGGTCGGCCTACGTGACTTTTCAACCGAAACAGTGCTCTGGATGAGCGTCTTGTCGACTGAAACAGTGCTCTGGTGAGGAGGCTTGTTGGTGCTCAGGGTGAGCGACTTATCGACCGACACAATGCTCTGGCTAAGCGGTTTGTTGACCGAAACGGTACTCTGGGTGACTGGCTTGTCGACTGACACAGTGCTCTGGGTAAGTGACTTTTCGATCGATACAGTGTCCTGGGTTAGCAACTTATTGGTGTTCTGGGTGGGCGACTTGTCGATCGTCACTGTGCTCTGGGTGATCGGCTTGTTGACCAAAACAGTGCTCTGGTTGAGCGACTTGTCGACGGAAACAGTGCTCTGGCTGAGCGGATTAATGATCGACACAGTAAGCGGCTTGTCTACCGAAACAATGCTCTGTATCTGGGTCTGTTCCATCTGAATCTTAGTGACAGACACTTGGCTCTCCTTTATGGAAATAGTATGCGATCCATCTACCACGCCGGTCTCGATAGCTTTAGCAGAGGAAGACGCGAAGCTTTCCTTGTTGCTGGTGATATTGACGATAGCGGCGTGACTAGGACCGGAAATCGTCACCAACGAGTCGGATAAGTGGTCGAAAACACTCTCTTTGCTTCCTGTCTTTACGCGTACATCAGGCTTCGACTTCTTCAGTTCCAATTTGAGTTCCGAGTAGTGCACTTCTTCATCCAAGTTTTTCACGCTGTCCAAAGAAGCGGCTTTGTTCCTGTTTTCCTCCGATCTTTCTGTAGACAGGAAATCAGCAGCCACGTCAGAGGCTCTCGCGGAAGCGAAACTTTTCTTGGTTTCCTTAAAACTATGCGACTTCGCGAGCGGTTTGATAGTTTTCGATGTCGCGAAATCGGTGAGCGATTTGAAGTTACTATCCGGATCTTCGTTTAATGTGAGCACCCGTTGTTGCAGAGAAGACAGGCCTGGCATTTTGATCCTGCTTTTGAAATCCTCGCTTCGCGATCTAGTATCTATATGTCGAGTGGTGATCGAAGTAGATTTAGAGAAATAAGTGTGCTCAGAAGAGGACGATATCACAGTTGGCAAGATTTGGGCGTCCGGTAATATAGGAACTCGTGGAGATCTAGGACTCTTCGGCGACAACGGTGGGCTGTCGACAGAAGCAGTAGGACTAGTACTTAATGAGATCTGAAATGAATAATTTATAACGATAATTTGTTCATATTGAAAGGTAACACACACAGAGTATATGACAAGTTACAGGTGGCATATGACATGTGAGGTATGACAAGTAACATATGACAAATGGCGTATGACGAGTGGACTAGCAAGTGCTATGACAGAGACATATAAAAGTTGACACATGGTCAGGAATGTACATTGTTCCTATTGTCCCCTACCTGTCTTTGTTTGAACCTATTTTCGAGCTCGACCTGAAGAGGTGACGTGCTAGTCAACGCTTTCTCCGGAGACAGAGGTGGTTTGGCATCTATTCTAGCCTCGTCGGAAGTCTGCGTGATGTCCATGGGCAACACGCGTTGTCGACTGGCAGGGCCGGATCGAGGAGCGGGAACAGGTCTGGCCAATTCGGGGTGCGTTTGAGTCACGGCCTTGCTTGAATCGGTGGTCTCTCTACTGACTTCCTCAGTATCACCTACAATAGATAATGCAACGCTTAAAATCCTTTATTATGCATTTGCCCGATGAAATATCCACATTGATAGCCTTGAATCAATTCAACGGCGCTTTTTGAAACTACTTTCCTTCAGAATCAATGGAGAATACCCAGAAAATGATACAGGTACTAATGGTACCTGTACATAGAATATGTAGACATTGTAATAACCGTTGCACAGCTTGTAACGAAATCCATATTCATATAACCTCCATTTGATGATTTTCTGTTTGGGAAGTTCATTATATGTGGATAGATGGCTATATCTGTCCAAGGTAGATATTATTTATATGGAGTGGTTTTTGTCACTGAAAAAAATATATACCTACTGAGCAGATTGCTTTGTGTCTGGTGGGCGATCCTCTGAAATCATTAGGTGCGTTGTTCTATGAAATATGCATGCATATTTTTCTGTTTCAAGTGAGTCTTTGTATACAAAGTCCTCATACAATTATATTTGTAAATTCTAATGTATTGACTGGTGACACTGGACTAAAACTGGTAATATTCATTATAGTTAAAAAATTGTCAATCAAATAGATTGATCATAAATATTCGTGCCCTTGGAATCAGTTTTTCGTCAGGAATTCAGGATATCAAATCTGTCTGCTTTCATTATAGTTGTTGCGAACGATAGTGAACGATGTGCGATAGTTGTTAACTAAGTGTAATTTATGGTAAACATAAATAATTTTGTATCTCTTAGTTTGTAACTCGATTTATTCTGTAACATGGGAAAAATGAATATGTATCAAATCTTTGATATCCACAGTTTTGAAGACTGATGTGAAAAGTGTTTACGACGATTTCCTGATCAAAATCTTACCGACTACGCCAATTACAAATATCTGCAGAACACACATACCTCTCGTTTCCAACCGAACGACCCCAACTTCCTCCACCTTGTCCTTCTTCTTCTTCCTGCCGCTCCTCCTCGGGAAGATCCTGTCGAGCAGTGACAGTTTCCCTTGTTTCTCCTCCTCCCGCAACGGCGCGAAATGGTCCTGCGACTTGCTCCCAGCATTCGATTTGCTCCTGTTGAGCGTCCCGGATTCGGCGCCGGTGGCTGACAGGCCCGGAGGCAGAGAGGAACATTTTATTCGCGAGTCCGTCACGGTCAGCGCGGCGTTCATGCTATAAAGCTCTGTTAGGGTCTCTGCAAGGCAAACGGGTCGGAGCATTAGACAAGCTGAGAAGCATAGTAGGAGATTTTTCTTCCAAAAGGAAACAGTCCTTCAGTTTTCATTGTTACATCAGAGGAACAAAATATCAAGAAAACAAAGTAGTTCATTTAGATCCGGATTCATACCGAAAACATCGAAATATTCTAAATTAACCTTTTTCCTATCTTTAATCTTCGAAGTTACTTGAAAATTCATGAATATTTGCCGTAGCAACATATCATTTTCAATTACGAACTCGAGAATTTTTATTTTACTGTATGTTTCGGAGATATTGATCGTATTCAAAGCTATAACCAGTAATATTCAACATTTTTCATTCTAACAACAGCTCTGTAATCGACAAATATCAGTAATAGCAGATTGAACAAAAACAAGTCATTCATTCATGGCGCAGTCCGTATGATACTTTCTATATCATTTCTTATTCATGACTAGTCACAGAAAGTTGTTATAGCAAAGTGACAAAAGTTTTTCAAAAACTTGCACAGGGATGTTTCCCTTTGGAAAATTTTCAGGTATCATGATAACTGAAGGAACATGATAAGGAAGGTTTACAATTCGAATATCAAGAAAATCATTGATGAGTAACGGCTTAGTATTAAGAGTAACGGCTTAGTATTAATGAAAATTTAAATTCGATAAGGATACATGCTTGGGCCTCTTTTATTCTTTCCATATACAAGTGATCTCATATTTGAATTGCCATTATGGCAAGATTTTTCAAAATCACAACGAAAATTTCATTAGGCAACGACAAGCGGAAGCATACCTTACCTTTTCTCGATATCTCTGGTGATGAACTTCTGATCGAAGAATCCTCATTGACTTCTGGGGTGGCAGGCAACGCTTTCGAAAGCTGTGAAATTCGAAAAAATGATGATTGGATCGACTGCATACTCTTGACACATGACAGTTATTTGACATGATATATATCTGATTATAACATTCATGACAAGTTATCTAACATATATAAAATATGGCAGTTATCTGACAAGACATGACAAAATGGGAATCCTCACAAAGTGAAACTCATTTTAAGGATTGATGATAGCAAATATGATTAACTTATTTCAAGACGATATTTGACAGTTATCTGGTATATGACAAGTTTTATGATAAGTTTTTGGAATATGCCACATGACAGTTGTCTGGCATTCGACACGTGACATGTTTCCTGTATTTCATACTAGTTTCTAGAAGTTTAGCGGTAGGTGGTTGAAGTCAACAAATCATTGTATCATTGAGGAAGGAACTTTCTCATGAGCTGTGGAACGTTTTGGTTACCTGTTGACTCTTTTTCCGTCGAGAAGGGGCATGTGTCCTTTTCGGTTTGATGGATGCTCGATGGTGTGCTGCGCTGTGGTTCAAAGGTACTGAGCTGGATTCAAATTCGAAAGAGGAATCTGTAAAATATTTATTCATTCAATCAAATATTCAGGATTGAAATCCGGACTAATCGAAAAACTCGAGTAGGTAATATATACAATAGGAAAAAATGAGTAAGAGTTTGAGTGAGAGAGACGTACTCTGAACTCCGCCCTTTCCAGATAGTAATATGTATTTTTTTTGGTTTATCTGGAATAAAGGCTATTATTATTACAGTAGTTACATATATGTTTAGTGGAGAAGAAGGATCTTACTGAAAAGGCAGAGTATCAGCTTTCTCTGTTTTTAAACACGGTATTGAACGAACTGAATATTTCTTTCATGGAATCTCCCTTTTTTTTGAATAATAACGAAATACCTCATTATATAAATCGATATATAGGTATATTTCATGTCTAAGGTTATTATTTACCTGAAGTAGGTTTTTTCTCATGTAATGACAATTTAGAGGAATGTCTGGATTGGAGGCCAAAAGAGTCCTAGAACAAAAAAAAGAATTGAAACAAAATACTTAATCACCTTCCGGTAAAAAATAGGTCCAATATTTGTAAAAAAAACAGAGAGTGAACATTCCTGGGTTTATACGGTGTGTGCGAGTTCAAACCGAAACACCTTATTTTGAGACAAAAATTCAATGATCTAGTACACAACGAGCTTTCCTCGAAAATTTGGACACATCTGAAATATTCCTATCTTCTACTATACTCCCTCACAAAACTTGAATGCAACATCTCATATATAAACAAATTGTAAAATTACAAATTTTGAAATTACTTCTCTTTCGATTCACCTTGAACAAAATCTAATATTTTCATCATTTTTACCTTCACCTCATTATCTATTCATAAAAGGGAATTATAAGTGAAAGAAGAACTTGGTTCAATTTCTGGGATCAAATTTCGTCATAATAGAATCTTAATGTTCAGTTTCAAGAACCCTGTATCTCTTCTAGTTTACGAGATCCCAATGATGGGAGAAGTAAAAAAAAAATAGCGAGAACACCTCGGAGAACACTGTTTTGAAAGAATAACCTCCAAAATGCTCACCTCATCCTCATAACTTTCCATACTAAGTAACGATCCATCACTACACGTACTATGTGACTTTGTCGGGAGATCCTGAAAAAAAAAATAAATATCGATCGTATCGATTATTGAAGTTCAAGAATCTCAGCCACCCTGTAGGCTGAAATTCTAGCCGAATCGCCGGTTCATGGAAACGGTGATACAGTGTCAATTATGCCATTTTGGAATTTGGAAAGTTCCAAATACGAAATTTCAGGTCAAGGTGATGGTATCTAAGAGTTGAATTTCAATTACAATCACATTTTGTGTTAAATCCTTACTACAAAAATACCGGGAGTAAATATAGTGTTCAAACAAGCCATGGTTTCCAGAGTTCCGAGGGTACAAGAATCAGACTGGACAGAGATGTTGGCTTCAAGAATCGGAAAAATTATCAAACGATATCCACTCATTTAAAAAAAAACAGCCTTAGATTTTTATTTCATTTCATTACCTTCAGGACTCACGCACAATTTTCATTCTCATTTGTTTGGAGCTATATTATTGAACGTTTCAGAAACAGAAACTGGCAGTTCTTGTCATCAAAATATTAATCGAAGTTCGAGGTTCCTCATGATACATTCAATATATGTTCAGATGTGTTTTCATGAAACTAAGCAATATTTGGAGAAGTACTGATTACATGGTAATACTCAACTATTATCATCATTCATAAATATGAGTGGTGATCATCTGGATGTGTATAATCAAATATGTTTGAATATCAATTTTAGAACTGAATTGACTAGGAGATATTTGAACAGCTGTTCAAATATGTTGTTTTCATTTACTCATCATCATTACCTAATTCTTCAAATATATATTAATCAATATCTCATTGGAAATATTTTCGATTTTTTTCAATTGAAATTCTTCCATGGGAAGGAACTAAAACAAAAGTATCTTGTTCAGGTCAGGGCCAACTGGATCGGATACAAAAGATCGAAATGAAATATTAGTTATTTTCCCCAAATATTTTTCGCGTGTAGAATGATACCCTGAACACGAAGTGTCAAAAAAATACAGGGATCCATTGAAAATAAAAAGTTGGGATCGATTCCGGCGGAACCGGAGTAGTTTTCCTTAAATTCCTTGAATAAAAATTGAAATTCAGAAAGATGAAACATTCTTCACCCTTGCTACTTTGTACCAACTTGAAATCCTCTCACATTATGAAGGAAGCCATATAGAAAATATGAAAGGAAATGTATGTATGAAGTACTTCCTGTATATATTATTAATGACTATTCGATTCTGGACACCCTGTATATAAAACCCTTGTGAGCCATTTCGAATACATAGAATGAATGGAAAGATTTGTTGTTTATAAGTAGGGAAGTGAGCTAAAATATATGAATTTATTGTATAATTTGTTTAGAAGCGACAATTTCTGACCGCATGTTCAAATTAATTGAGGAAAATTTTGTTCGCACATATAGATATAGGGTGATTTTCAAAAAATCATGTACTTGGAAAATTTCAATAATTCAAACACTCAATCAGATAATTTTTTTTCTATTCATTCAAGGTATCCACGCAGGAAAATATCATCATCTTTTTTCTCTAACTACAACTAGTTGAACCATATGTACGTTTTCATTTGGTATACTCCCGATGAACTCATAAATTTGGACAAAATTCTGCAATTCGAAAAGTAGATCACCACAAAATTCACATTTCCTCAATCACCTGCAACGTATCGTACGGTAAAAAAATCCGTATCTTGTTAATCCATCTAGGGTTGCCCTGGAAAAAACACTCGTCACCATAACAAAACATCTAGCCAGTGAAAATGACCACAGGAACAACTAAAAACGCATCTCGGAACCGACCAAAAGGAAAATCAAACGGTGTTGTAGTCTAATAAACCAGAAACCGACTGACAACATCAAAACGTACCTACTTTCTACGATATCTAAACTCGTGTTGTGGTAATGTTACGGGTCGGAAATATGACACCTTGTACAATGCAACTTGCGGGTGTTGTGATGCAAGGAGGTAACTGAATACCGTTTTCATTTCCTTGTGACTTGGATTCGTATTCGTTCTTGATCCACATTATATTATAAAGCTTGATTTATCGAGCTAATCTAGGAAGCGAGTCGATATTTAACAATAGGCGTATTAGTTTCGGTTCAGCGTACACGAGGCTCGGTATATTTCGCTGATTAGGTCATCGAAATAATGTCCATCGAAAGCGAATGGTTGATGAAGACCTGATGACACCGATGACGAAAGTGGTGTGGGTTTGTAAAATTTTTTAATAAACATTTTATAATTTGGTATATACTTCACAGAGAACAATACCTGCCATGAGCAGGAATTGAATCGTACCGCGTTTGTTTTTTGTGAAACCTCTCAATGAAAGCATTTATTATTATTAGTATTATCTTATCTTGATAAATCATAACAATCCAAGCTACAATATATTTAGAATCTACAAATATGTAAATATTATTCTCGAATCTGAAAAATCCCTGAAATAATTTGACAATTTTTCAATTCCAAGCCAGAATATCAGGAATCCACTAGTTTATCGGGATATCGTAGGGGTATTGATATCGAATTTTCAATCAAAATATCAGGTCGATTCTTTTTTTTTTATTTTGTCAAATTTATCCGAGATCTATTTCTTTCTTCCTAGAAATATCGTGAAAATATTTGGAAATCTAGCTCAATTCTCAATATTTTGTAAAATCTCTTGTGTAGGAATTCTCACGAATATTGAAAATTCTCAGAAATCTCTATAAGCTTGATAAATTTTTCCATATAAATATATGTAGATTGAATATTTGAGATTTATCTAATTTATCTATCCGATAAATCTCGAGAATCTTACAAATACTTGAGGCAAATACCAACAATTTTGATAAATCCATAGAAATCTCAAGAATTCTTTCAAATCTCAGGAAATGCCGAAACTCACAATACATTCTGGTATACAGATTTTGTTGAACTGAGACAAGAGACAGTGCGATTTTGGGTGTACCTATACGTCAAAGCAGTGATTTTAACATGGCCGGACATTCATCAAAAACATCAAGTACTGCCCAAATTTAAAAATGATTTCAGAAAAGTATGACATGACTATTCTCAAAAATTCAACTTGAAACTTGAATGTGCGTGTTTCAAAGGAATCGGATTATTTTCAAATAAAAACAAAATAAAAAATTCAAGGAAATAAAATAATCTCGAAAAGAACTATCGATAAACTTGATGTGCCTGCATAAAATAAACAAAACATTGAGTTGTTATTTGTCTGATGCAAGATACGAGAGAGAGAGAGATAACAATGCGGTAAAGGTCACCACCAAGAACAATGTAAATAAATAAAATGAATGTAATAGTCCGATTGAATTCGTCGGGCATAATGAACTTCAGATAAGGATAACATAAAAATTTCTATAGATAAGTAATAGCTAGGCTGCTGAAGTTGAGAAACGCTATATGACGCCGTAGATAGATGTGGTGGCAGATGGAGAATCATCTGATACCATGACTATCAATACTGGTATTCGACAAGCACCAGTCTTGGCACCAACTGCTGACCTGCCCATATGGATGATAGTACACTACTTCATACCGCCTTCTCCTCTGACGCACGTATCATAAAATAAGAACAGAGGTGCAATACGGAGGCAGGTCGATATGATGAATGAAGATCTGACAAGAATTCTGAAATGGGGATCTGGAAACCTAATAGAGTTCAAAACAACAAAAATTCCCCAAGAATGCGGGTCACACAATTGTGATAACTGCTTCGGAAAAACTAATCGAAAGCTGTTAGATTATGTTTAGTGTCTAGTGGAAGATGCCACCCTCACGAATTCATTGCCCTTTCTATTCTATTCTCGTATATTATTCCACAAGAGACAAAACTAGACGAGATCAGGCTGATCGCCCCTGCACTGTCAGGCTAGAGACCTGTCGAACTTCGTTTTATCAAGCATCATTCGTGAATTCTGGAATTCTCTGCCTAATGATGTTCCACGAACATAGGTTTTCCTTTCGTATGGCCAAAAGATGAAAAAAATATATATAAGAGAGTGGTCGGTTATGCTAATTCATGTCCGGTAAAGCATAAGTAGAGGATTTTTTCGCCGACAGAGAAAATTAATCAAGCTCTCGCATACGATTAACATAATGAGGTTCAAATAATTCGAAATTTTTTCACATTGGAATGAAAAATCCTTCCTTTGCGTGTAATTTTTGTCTCCGGCAATGAACAAGCGAAGTCGATATATCGGAGTTGGCAAAACACCTGAAACGCGACCTTCTCGGTGTGCGAACATGCTATCGAATTTCACCGGGTGTTATATTTTCATACGACGTGGCATTTCAACATCATCAAGGTTCGACCATCGCGAATCATGGCCGGAAAAACGGAAGAAATATAATTTGATATCCACAAATGCGGAAAAATGTATCGGGTGATTAGTTGACAATTGGTTGAGAAATCCATGTCTGTATTGTGAAAAATAGGTTGGTGGTTGTTTCTGTGAGAAGAGTCATTCCTCTTTCCTTTCAATAAATTCCTTCAAATAACAATGGGAAAGAAAGTATAGAAAATTCAGTATATTTCAGGTGCGAATGTATGCGGCATTTTCAAAATGTCGAAACATTTTGTTTAACATCAAATTGCGCAACTTGACCCTTTCCAATAGTTATTTCCCGCGAAGTAATATAGGATTTGAGCATAAGCGGAGAATTAAATAAATGACTATGAAGTATGGAGCAAAGAAGTTGAAGGAGATCAAGACAATTTTAGCATGTCACGATACTGTAATTTACCGACTTTGAGCA
The DNA here is from genome assembly GCA_963576655.1 of Gastrophysa polygoni. Lineage (NCBI taxonomy): Eukaryota > Metazoa > Arthropoda > Insecta > Coleoptera > Chrysomelidae > Gastrophysa > Gastrophysa polygoni. The sequence continues at coordinate 11,798,527 of OY755084.1, forward strand.
TTATTATTTAGCTCTGATAAATTTTGCAACCTTATAGTTCTTCAACAACATTTTATATCTTCGGAAAATAAACCAATTTTTGACCGAAAATGTTTGTCACTCTGTAATATAAACAACCCAAATAAATCAACAACACGTACAAAGATCAACTGAACAGTTTTATTTATTTCAAGTGACTTCTGTCGTGGAATCTCGTCGCGTTCATCTGTTATAGTCGTAGAAAAAATATAGTATGAAATTGGCATAGGATAATCATTTCTCAATAGCATGATCGTTTGTAGTACGAGCTCGTACGATTCCGTGCTCTTTGTACAATACTCTCTGTACACAATCTCGCATACAATCTCACACTCTCTGTTCCACACACTATCGCCCTCTCTCTCTCTCTCTCTCCTCGTTCCCCTCTCTCTGACACGAAAACATCGTGTGTATGTATGTCTCACTTTGATTGCAGTCTTATGACGGAGAAGTCCATCGGAGGCGGTGGGGGAGTTACAAGGGCTGCGGGGGAGGCCCTCGTCGTCTTCGCTGGTATCGCCGCGGCTTCGTCTCAGTCTTAACCTCTCGCTCAGCTCGCTCTGGAAAAGTCAAAATGTTGAAATCTGCCTATTTAAACAAAGAACACTTTTCACAACTATTATGTTGATTTTTACTGTATTATTGTTGAATTTCGAGTATTGTCATCGATGTGTACATGAATCATTCATTGACAGACGAAAAAAGCAAAGTATGTATGAAAAACTATCAACGAGTTAATAAGAGATGCTTCTCAATAAGTGACTAAAAACTTGTTTCGAGAACAATAAAAATACAACTAACTATTAAGGTATAACAAAATATAACGAGTATAACTGACAAATGGAATATCCGAATGATGAAAGTATTTACAACAATACAATACAACATAACAATAGTATTACATTAAATTGAATAATTCGACAACATAATACGCCTGTTTCATCTAAAGCGCACATCAAAAGTTTTCTGGATTCCATAATCGATGACTTGCTGATTAATGAATTATACCAAAAGTAGTCACCAACATCGTTATTTCAAATGGAATAATAAATTTTTTATTGCGTTTTCAGATTCTTTAGGTTTTTTTAACATGACCTTTATCAGCCTTTCCTATACCTAGTCTATTCGTTCTCGAAATATTCGGACTTGAAGAATTAAAACGCAATCAAAAAATATAGCATTCTATTCAAAACAGCGACGTTGATGTACTTCCGGTGTAACCGGAAGAGCCACCATCTTGATTTCATTAATCAGCAAATCATGGATTATGGCTCTCCAGAAATTTATCATCGGAACCCAGAAAACTTCTAATGTGCGCTTTAAATGAAACAGCCTATATAATATTCGATGTATAGATATAACTACAAAATACACCTACTAGAATTAGGTCAAAAGTACCTACTTAGCGAGAATTCGGTTCAATTAATCTATTGCACATCGCTCATGGGGTTTCATGGATGAATTTTCCAAGTCTTTACCTCGAAAATATTGAGGTTCATTATTTCTTTAATATTTTCAGGAATGAGTTGAACGCTATTGGTGCTATATATGAAAATGATTAGTGGCAAACTGTTTTGCCCAATTAAGGGGTGATGTGAGTATGATCTGTTGAAACTTCAATGATTTTTCAAGTCCAGTAGCACATAGCTGACAGTGATGGATAGATAACGGTTCCATTTGTGCATTCGTGTTGAATTTCGAATTCAAATCGTATTTTCCAGATTTCCCAAGATCACTTTACGAGATCGGCAGAGATAACGCCATATCATGCCATGTCAGAAGTAAGGTATCATAAATATAAAATTGTGCATTATCAAGCAGGCAAAAGTCCACAATTGTGTTTTTATATTCAACAATGTGATATTGGTTAGCATAGATATTGATTATGCAATTTTTATTTGAATTGAGGAAAACTGCAGAGTTTTTATAATTGGAGATCAAAAATATTTGCTGTAGAAAATTTCGATACATTTGAAGGAATGCAGAATTTTGAAATACCCGGTATGATTTCAATCAAATTTGCTGATCTTGAGTGGATTTTATATGACGAAAAAATGAGCTTCCATCTTCCAGAACCCAAGAATTTTGAAAAAGTATTGAGTGAATGTTATGAGTGAGAAGAATTGTAAGTTCCTCGAGGTAGGCATCTCAGAAATGTTCATAGTGAATGATTTTATCTCACCGAATGTTCTGTTTCCAGGAGAAATTAGTAAAAGCCGAGAACAGAAGGCTATTATTCAAATAATGCCACCTCCTGCATGATCATAGTGTAACATAAAAAATCCTCCCTCGTATATTCAAATCCAGACAACATTCATTTTAATCTCTATGTCAATTTAATGGTATCAAGGCGAGTAAGTTGATTTAGCAAAAACCCCACAGGCACAGAAACATTATACACGACAAGAGCAACGAGATAAATGAGCCTTAGTTCAAACAAATTCTTGTCTAGACACTGCAACTCTAGACAATGTCTGTTACGAGGTGAGTCCATATTTCGATCCAAGTCAAGAATTTGTTACTTTCATGGAATTCTGTGATTGAAATTCCAAATAGGAATACGATGGATATCGTTGCGAAGAAGGAATAATGAAACCTCTCGAGTTGTTTCAAGATCTTATCATGTCACGTGCCTCTCAACTCGTGCAAAAATTAATAGGTGAGGGATCTCTCACTTACATTTTGGTGCTGTACACAGGAATCCGTATAATATGTCTAGATATCTCTCTCGAATCTGTGAATATTCCATCGAATCCGCCAATCCTCGGGAATTCGAGTTGTAAAATATCATTCTGACATTGTGTTAAATTGTATCGTCAGAAAGTAAAAGAAAAGTAGTGAATAAACATTATTATTAATATTATAATCATTAACAATCTCTGAAATCACATCTCTATTTTTTGAGATTCATTAAATTTCTTGTCAATCCATCAATCTCTTACTCTTTCGTTTTTATCTCTTCTATATCCCGAAAATATTGTGATCAATCTCTCGATTTCCAAGCGCAAATCTCTCAGTCCGACTTCTAGATAGATATTTCGAATTGAATAATAATATGAAAAGGTGGATACAAAAAAGTCCCCAGATTTTGACAAATCCCGCAAAAAAATAATGAAATATTAATAAATGTTGCGAATCTTTAGAAAAGAAACTATATCTCTACAGCATTCTGAAGCTCACAGGTGGTGAAAGTAATGCTACTTTAGGAATGTTAATTTCTTACATATTACTGAAAATATTTATCATATCCTCAAGTTAAATTTATGGGCAATGTCAGATATCTCCGCAAATGTTAATACTGGAACGAGATAACTTAAACTTTCCTGTTCGAAGGACAACGATAATTATTACAAATAGTCCGGTTTCAAGTCGATAATAAAAGTGCAAGCAAGGTTGTAACGTAAGAATATTTATTCATTCAACTTCGAAGGAGAAATGAGTGAATCTAAACATGTTTTCCGATTTGGTGAATAAACCCTCAAAGTCGGACTCAAACGATTTTGTATTGGCTCGATGAATCCGAATATCCTTTACATGCTACTCTATCAAAACTTCTATCGAATCTGTAAATCAATCATCGCATCTGATAATCCTCGTGAAATATTTCAACAATCTTTGGAATTTGGAAACAGTGTTTTTTGAGATTTCGTAAATCTCGCGCCAGATCTCTCGTATAATTATTCGAATCTCAGAAATATGATATGACAATCTGTTAATTCCAAACTGCAGTTCTCTCTCTCTCCGAATTCAGGAATAATTCATATAGCTGCGAATCTGGTTAATTCCAGGACAATTCATCAAATCTTGATCAGAAATCTCACAGATATTTTTAAATCTTTGGGATTTTCAATTGATCGCTAAACTCCAAAAATCACAAAAATCTTGTTGAATTTTTAGAAATCTCTCAATCCTTGATAAATCAAGCGAATCCTTGAGAAATCCATAAAATTCGTGCAAATCCTGAAAAAAATCCTCAAATCTCAAATTTTGCAGATCTATCGAAAATTATGAATCTTGTGATTAATTTGCAACCCTACAAAAATACTGATTAATTTTAAGAAAAATTCCAGGAATCTTGCAAATCCAGAACTCAAACACCAGAACTCTATAAAAATCTCACAAATTCTTGGTAAATTTTGGAGAATGACATGAATCCCGACATGAATCTTGAAGAATTCATCGAATCTTACAATATGTAATCTGGTGTATAATTTCGTCGCATTTCAGTAAGTTGATGAGATCTAAATGTTCGTAATTTTCGAATTATGGTTGATGTAAATCAAATATATCGAAAACACTGAGAATCTGTCTTATATAATTTTATCATTAGAGTCTTGCTTCATAGTTTATGTGTCGATTTATGTTATATCGAGAACTGCCCACAAGCAATCATAAAAACCAGAAAGGAAGAGGATAAGAAAATGACTAATATGGAACTATATAGTGATGTCATCAGCATTCAGTTGATGATCTATTCATATACAGGGTAATCAAGAAGTTCTGATATGGAATAGTTTCTCCAAAGGTGGAAATGAATGATTGAATTTCTCAGTTCAGACCATGTTTTTAAACGTTATGTATTTTTTCTCGTTCACGAGTATCTCCGAAAAAATATCTAAAAATTCGGAAGATCTAAGAAAATCCCTGATGTAATATGACATCTAGTGATATTACAAGTGGAAATGTTTCGTTAAGATAACGGGAGGTTCTCAAACTCACCCAAATCCTACGAAGAACCTCCATAGCAGAGGTACGCGGCTCTGCAAATCTACCACAACACCGTCCACTCAAACCTGCCACCACTTTCATGTCACATGAACATTATTTGGCGGCATTAAGGAAGAGCTTGAAAGAATATTTCATTGTTTTTGTACATTATAGGAATTTTAAAACTTATTTCAGGTACTCTGCATTTTTACTCTGCATAATTTAGATTCATTATTTCCTTCTCTACTGATTCATTTTGTGATGACAATGTTATTTGTCCAACAGTGAATTGATACACGACGAAAGTTACTCCAAGTTTAACTCTGCCAGAAACTTGAGAAGATGAAATTTGTATTTCATATGAACACGTTCATGCACAAAACTTAGGCATGACTGAAGAAGGTCTCAAGTTGACCAACTTTCAACTATACGAATCTTTGTACGATGTTCCTCGAACATTATAGGTTTTCCATTCGTGTTGTCAACAGATAAAAAAATATATGAGAAAATTGAGGTTCAAATCTTAAAACTGATACCATCAAAGCACTCTGAGGAATGTGTGATAATGCTAATATTTCATTCACTATGTTCATCGTCAAGTTGTGCATGAACACCTATCACGAATTTTCAGAACAATCTTAAGTTGGTTTGAATTATGACTGAGTTAGGTCGTGTATGAATTCAGTGATAATAATGCGATTGATAATGTAATAAGTTTTTCAAACGTCCATGAGATGAAAAGTTTTTAAATTGAACAAATTTTCATGGACCGTGTTACATACTACTTGTCGTTTCCAGAAATTTCAATAAAAGATTAAAATCCACTTCATCAATGAGTGTACCTTGCTTTCCCGAAGATATCTATTGTAGTTACGTTTTTGACAACTGTCACTGTAAAGTTATTTCTGTTTATTTATGGCCAATAGAACCGTTGGCATTCAGTCGTAGACATAAAAGAAGCATAATTATTTTCATGACATATCACAGCACTCGACACATTTTCATCACCGTTTGGCCGAAACTAGCACTCAACTATCAACCCAACAGTCTCAATTATTCTCTACCATACTCCGTCAGAGCGTTATCTTGACCACACACAGGATGTGTCGTTCCATTGAGTAAGCACGCGGTTTTTTCTCTAAACTGACAGATAAATCCGTATGACCGGAGGAAGAAAGTAAATCTCGCGGTTTGGCGATAGAAGCTAAAGTATCCGGCGGCGGTCGGGTAGCGACTGCCGACTGACATTTTCCAGTTATGTAAACGCATCGGCGGCCGTTTTATGCAAAGTTGTCCGAACCGATCGCAAACACGAGAAGCAAGGTAATATCAGCAGCAGAAGCATAATAATCATTGAATTCCTTCATGATACTACGAAAGAGCTTGATCATGTAATTAAAATACGCAACTATTTTTCCCGAGAGAATTTCGGAAATTGGTGTTTCATGAAACATTGTGTTTAGTATGTCTAGAGTGTCCAGACACAATAAATCCGAAAAATTTCATTTTTTTCATTTCGAAAAATACTTAGGATCGGGTGCATAAAACCTCCCGATGGGCCTTTCGTTAACTCAATTGAGGATTTCATCTCTTCTAACTCGTCACCAAACTGAAATAGTTGTTCGTCTATTGAATGTTTTATGCAACCGGCCCTTATACTTTCAAATACCTCCCTAATTTCAAGGTGGAACTTTTCACTAAAAATCGAATCTTGATTTTGTTTGGTAACAATGACGAATTCATCAGATCTACGTCATACTGTTCATCTGTAGGTGCAACCAGAGAAACTTTTTGAGGCATGAGCTTACTCATGAGTATAAATTCCCGATTTTTTTTAAAATTTAAAGATTACTATAAATATAGGTATACGTTTTCTATTGTCCTATCTGGCCTCTTTTACCTATTTTCTTCTTCTCTGTACTCCAAAAAAGTCGTATCTGACAACTTCGTCGATTTTTATCTATTCAACATTTGCCTTCTTTCTGAAAAAATATATCTGCAGTTTTTGAATGAACACATTCAATTCCAGAGACATATGAAATAGTGAAATTATGAAATTGAAAAGAGCTTGCATACAAAAAAAAGTCATCAGATACGACATTTCATCAGATACAACAATTCATCAGATACGACATTTTTGCTTAGCAAGACTGCTGGTCCTTTTACTCGTAACTTGAGTTCTATTGGACGAAATCAGATTGGATTTTCAAGATCATCAAATTTATTCGTCAATCGGTGTGCATTTCTCTCTTAGCACTTTGCCAGTTCTTTTAACGAGAGATTTTCTTTGAAAAACAAGCTGTCACTGACAAATAGCGAATCCCTCTTTTAGGTCTCTGAAGGCTTGATTTCAAGCGCAGTAACATTTTGGGACAGATCACAAAATATGTCCTTACTATACAAATATATTGTAATAATTATTCTATTTTAATTTTTTAGAAACCAAGAGAGAAAACCTAAGGAAAGTCTAGAAAAAATAATTCACTTCAACTTTGGTCATCTGAGAAACTCTTTCTTGCTCAAACAAACTTACATAGCAGAGGCGAATATTGGAAGACTACGGCTGAACACATACTCAAATATTCTGAAATACCTTAATAAGTATTTCGTACCATTTTTTGGACAACCATTATTTTCATTTTTGGTCTACTAAAATGGTAACTTAGTTGCTGAAATACGTATTCACATAATTTTTTTATTTCTAAATATGATTGTGGTGTGTGTACTCACAAAGGTAACATAAAGCCAATAATAGAATTTTTGTGCAGTGAGTGTAGAGTATTCAACCCACTTGTGTCTGGTATAGCAGACTGCGATGATTCATTTCCTTGTTGGCATTTTCACGACACGGCACCTTATCGATCATGTTTTCATTATTGATAAAAACGTTTTTTAAACAGACCCTGAAACGTGATAACGCATGCATATACGGGTGGCCAGACGACATCGAGTGGCATGCTCTGGGGGTTTCGGAAAGGATGATAATCCTAATACACAACAGTGAGGATACGTAATTATTTGAACCTTAGAAGGATCACAAAACGAATATTCTGATGCTAACATGAATTCCCAGAATTATCATAATATTAGTACCCAATCGTCGCCAGTGTTGTCATATCCAATCATCAAAAAGTGATGAATAGTCCATAATATTCAAAGTCCTTTATGAATTCATGTAGTTCGATGCACAAATATGGGTATCGTGAATACTTTTTGCTCAACGTTGCAACACCGCAATTTGATATTGACAGTCGACGGCGATTATTGTTTTGTTTGGTATCTGTCATTATTTACGTTTCGATTTATCGATATTATTCAACTTGTGTTCAGTTTTGTGTACTCAGAATTCATCAGAAACTCAGTTCATCTCCTGTTTTGGTGATTTGATATAATGGTGAGACGTTGTGAGGTGTGTTAAAGACAATTTGAACCGGCGATCAAAACACGTCATTTCTTAGGTGAGTTACCATTGTCGTATCATTCGAGATTTTGAAGCATTTTCCCAAATGGAATGGATAAAAATGAATTTAAATTGAATTGATTAGATTATATTGATTATACCCTTAGGTCAGCTGCGACAGTGCCTTGTGGTAAAATATGTAGCACTGATAAATGCTTCCTTATTTGTAGTCAAAATATGCGAAGCTGCTGAAAAATCACAGAATAATGATGAACTCAAATTATATTTTTGATTAAAAATATAAGGATATTTCTATACTTCTTCTGCACACAACAATCAGAAATTTACCGTTGACTGTTTTTGGAACTAGTCAAACTAATTTGGAGAAATATTTCACTGTAAGACTTCATCATGAGGCAAATAAATTGAAAGATTCAACGGAAGTTAGAGTAAGAAGTATGTTAACAAAAACAATCCAATTCAAAAATCAATAAATTATTTGTGTGATTATCCATGGTTGTTTTTCATTTCAGTCCTGTTTTAAATAAGAAACACTGCTATTTGCTACATCTTCACGCATGATTCATGATTTTATTGTTGATATAACATTTCGTCATAATACTTGTCAACATATATTCATTATCGATGTTCATCTATCTACATGAGATGAAATAATCAGACATCAATTTTTTGCGTCAAAATATATGGATTCTGCTCAAGATGAAACCTCCTTCATTTTTGACGATATCGTGAAATGATATAAACAAATTTCATCTTCAGATTTGAAAATTACATTCAAATATGCAATCATATCTATTTGCCTTGGAAACGAGTTTTTCACTTCTTTGAAAATTATTTCCACTAGTAGGTACTGAACTTTAAAATCGTAAATATACTTACATGCACTGTTACTGATCGCCAAAGATATAAATGTTCATTATTGAAATTGAACGTTATTCATTTTCCCACCAAGAAATGCTAAAAAGTACCACTAAAATTGTTACGGATTTTCAATTTGGTTTCATCATGAATTAATAATAAATTTGACGCCCTCTGACAACACGGCACTGGTGCTGGGAGAATCAGGTTCTGCTATCCTTGTTTAGACAAAGATATATACTATAGATGTTGCTTCCAAACAAACTGTATTGCCAGGGGTGTGGATTACTTATCTAGTCTGTTCTATGATCGATTTGAACATTAAACCTTCAAAATATGCTTCCCCGCCATGTTGTTTTTTTGTGTAATGCAAAATCTCTGTGAAATCATTTGATTGAAAAAGGAATGGAAGAATTTATTCTCTGCAAATGTTTCCGGAACATTTGAGCTGGAGGATATTCATCTATGAAATTTATCGAATTTTTAATTTTTTTTACTCTCTTGTTTGTTCTTTCTCTGTTTTTTTAATGTTATTCTGAACATATATTTATTCGATTTCCGTACTTGGTTATATAAATATGTACTTTTCGTCACGTATCTATGTGATATTGATCGACTTTCTACAAAAAATGAATGTGATATGTCGTAGTCAAATAGAATTGAATCAAACTATCAATTTCAAAGCTTCTTTGTTTTTCTAAAATGATGACGTAAGTTCTGTTTTGTTTTCGCCTGGCCACTCGTATACAGAGATCATTCTGAGAAATCAAATAATATCTACGAATATTCCACCACAATGATTTTGTTGTGAAGATACCATAACGATTATTTCAAAAAATATATTATACGTACCTATACAGTTCACTTTTAGACGGTTATATTGCTATGGAGAACAAGCACGAGATCAACGTGATTGTTGTGTTTTTGGGTCATCGCTGTATAATTGTTGACCAGTTGAATTGGAAATGGAATTGAAAGGCATCAAGTTATAATATACAGTCTTCGTATACGATATGCTGAATGACGTTAATGAATATGCACATTACCACATATACAGGGTGGTCAAGAATGGACAGCATTTGTAAATTCATTATGTATAGGGAATACTTCCTTGCGAAGAAAAAATGTGGTGGGGAGGCTGTTAAGCCTGATAGATATCCTAATGAGTCTGGTCACTCCTTCGAAATGCCCGAAACACCGGCGTTTTTTTTACTACCAGTCATTAATCACGAGATAAGCAGGTTGCGTATCAGGTGTTTTGTATTATTTGGCCATTTTCGAACCTTTGCGACAGGTTATAAGGTTGAGTAAATTGATATGATTTTAATATATTTCTCTTACAAATTGTTTGTCATGCATAGCTCATTTTCCTTCGATAAGCTGAGACACGGCCTACTATTCAGCCTGTAGAGTTCAAATCAGTAACAGCTTCAATGAATTGAAGAAATCATCAAAATTTCAATGATAAATTATTGATTTTTACAAATTTTGTGAAATGTTCAATTTCGGATTCCCCTTATTCAGCATTGGGATTTTATTCCTCGGTTTGCGAATTTCAATGTATGATAAATTCTAACTCTAGTGTATAAAGAAAGTAAATATGTAGTTGTAAGGAAAATCTGGACATTGGTTTTTGAGTTCTACATTAGAATATTCCTTCAGAAATTTGGAACACAATAAGCCAGAAGACTGCAGTGTAATCTGAGCTCTGAAGCTCAGATTATAACTTTTCATAGCTCTTTCAACACTTTTTATAATAGGAATAATCCCAGAAAAAAAATTTTCGCTTTTGAAAATGTGAGAAAGTGATGAATGTTAGAGTTGGATGATGTAACCTGAATTTTGATTTCAAATCATTTTTTGACGTACAGTTTTTTTTAGAGATGAACATAAACGTTTGTTTCTCAAATGGAACATTATGCATTTTTTTGACCAATCGATAGAGTTGTTTCTATTGAAGATAGAGTTATTGACAATCGAAGTTTACAAAAATACTACTCCATCGCATATCACAAAATGTAAGTTGAACATAGTGAGCTTTGAAAAATGTCAATACATTGTTGACACTCATATTTTATCCAAATATGCAATGTGTTTGTATCAATAGAATCATGAAAAAGAACTGTCGGTAAGTCATTAGATACACATTGTGGTAACGAAGAACAAAAGTTGATGTCCTTTTCTGAAAGATTGAATACTTGTCTACCAAAAAATATATTGAGATCAAAATTCAAGTTATTCATCCAATTTTTGCATTCAACATTTTTCATATCTTCATAACAAAATGAGGACGATTAATTTTAAGAGACAACCTGTACTATTGAATGTATTATACTTATTTACTCATCATTGTGCTTATTATACTTTATTGTATTATGGCGACTCGATATATCTGTATTTATCAACAGAGAAAAATGCAAACTCAAAATTTTCCAAGACTACTTGACTCAAATGGATCATCTCTATTAAGAACAATGTGTATAACATTGAATAGAGACCTATAATTTCTGTGAATATCAACAAATAAAAATGCAAACTCTAAATGTTTCGAAGTTTCTTGATCATCTCAATCAATCAATCAATCTGATAACTCATTTACAAGTATACTAGGAAACATACTGCTGTACTATTTTCGGTTGACTGTTTCAACCTCATTAAAATTACAGAAGTTTTATCACGCACTTTTTCAATTTCCATAACTTTCAGTATTACGAAACGTTTCAATTCGATCGCGAGTTTCGATTAAAATCCACTCGGAACTTAATCGACTTCGTTAATTGAACATCATACACGTTGTTTCGTAACATCTCAACAGTGAAGGAAATATTAACTAAGTATTAACGTTGATGAAATTGCCATTGTAAATAAACAGTTACAAACCAAGTCGAACTGAAAGGTAATTAATGAGAAGGCCTAGAAACTCACTTCCAGTCCACATGTGTACAGGGTGTATGGGAAATGACTGGAATGTTTTTAATAATACTTTTTGAGTACTAATAATCTTGAATAATAATGAATTTTAACATTCTTCAAGACCATGGAACGGCCATTTTTATAAGAAATTCATTCTTGAATAACGTTTTAGATTTCGCATTGAATTTGATAATTATAATATTATAGCGCAGAATACACTTAAAATGTGAAATGTCAAAGGTGAAGTTTCAATGATGCAACGGTTTGTGTTTGTATAGAATTTTCAAGTCTCATCATTTCTCAACATATTCCAAAGAAATATACGAATTTTCAAATTTCTCACCAATTTTGATGATTTATTCTTCGATATGCGAGCGTTTATATATCGATCCAGATACTGATGTCACAAATATTTCTGAGAAATTTTATATCATATAGGGTTAAACCGAAAACACTCTGAACACTTCAACACACAAAGATACGAATTCGATACTATCCAATGGAAAACTATTTTTATAAGACATTCGATCTTGATTGATACTGATATGTCAAATAGTGACGTTACTTAATACAATATGTTCATTTTGGACCTTTGCCAAGGCAATCGGGAGAAATTTCACTTCTAGCTCACTTCGTCCCCTCACAAAAGATGATAATACATTGGCTTTAACACCTCAAGAAAAAGCCAACACCTTCGCCAAAATGTTTGCAGACAATTCTACCTTGGATCCACGAGGCCAGGAACTTCCCAAAATCGCTACCATCGATAACCGTATGCCAGAAATTGTCTTCCGGCAACGCACAATCAGACACATTCTGCTTAGCCTCAGCGTCAAGAATATGGGGCCCGACGGAATACCGCCTATTGTTCTCAAGAAATGTGCCCCAGAACTAACACCGTTCTTTGCAGGTTGTTCACCCTTTCGTACAAACTCGGCGTATTTCCTTCTAACTGGAAGAAAGCTAGGGTCCAACCAATTCCAAAAAAGGGCAAGAAAACCCTCCCTAACAACTATAGACCGATTGCACTACTATCTGTGATCTCTAAAGTAATGGAAAAAGCAATCAACATTGAGCTCATCCGATATCTAGAGAGCTCAAGAATCGTGAACGACCGGCAATATGGCTTTCGTCACCAGAGGTCAACTGGAGATCTGCTTGCCTATGTGACACATAAGTGGCAGGTGTCAATAGAGAAACATAGGGAGTCTCTGGCTGTAGCCTTGGATATCTCCAGAGCATTTGACCGAGTTTGGCACCAAGGCCTCCTAGCGAAACGTCCGTCATATGGTTTGCCGCCCCAACTGTGTCTTTTACTATCGAGTTTTCTTGCAGATAGATCACTCTACGTGGTGGTAGACGGGGTCTCGTCTGATACAATGACGATCAATGCTGGTGTTCCACAAGGCTCTGTCTTGGCACCAACTTTGTTCTTGCTCCACATCAATGATTTGTTGAATGTGACCTCCAGTCCAGTTCATAGCATTGCGGATGATAGTACACTTCATTCCGCCTTTTCCTCTAGAGCCCCTACATCATCCAACGAGGCCAGAGGTGCAAGGCGAAGACAGGTTGATGCTTTAAATGAGGATCTGACTAGAATTCTGAAATGGGGATCTGAGAATCTAGTACAGTTCAATGAGGCTAAAAGTCAAGCTTGTATGTTCACAAAGAAGGCTGATCACACAATGCCCAATTTGATGATGTCGGGTACCACTGTTCCTATGAGGTCGTCAATATCCCTGCTGGGTGTCACCACCAACAGTGCTCTCTCATGGGACGATCATGTGAGGTCCATTGCGAAAACTGCTTCACAAAAACTTGGTTTTCTGTTCCGTGCGAAGAGATACTTCACATCCCAGCAACTGCTTATGATCTACAAAGCACAAATTCGACCTGTCCTGGAGTACTGTTCACATGTTTGGAGCTCAGCCCCCAAACATACGCTAAAGCTCTTAGATTCAATTCAGAAGAGAGCTATTCGCCTAGTCGATGATACAACACCCACCAAATCATTGACCTCTCTAGATCATCGTAGAAAGGTCGGCGATCTATGCCTTTTTTATAGGTACTTTCACGGTCGGTGCTCAACGGAAATATCATCTATTATGCCACCACGCGCGATTCCTAGTAGACAAACCAAGCGAGCTCAAGCTGGTCACCCCTACACTGTCAGACTCGAGACCTGTCGAACATCGCTATACCAAGCATCATTCATCAATAGAACGGCAAAGTTATGGAATTCTTTGCCTAGTGAAGTCTTTCCTGATGCTTACAACCTCCAAACTTTCAAGAAAAATTCCAACACCTTCCTACTCTCCCAAAATTCCACCGCTGGCTAACACGATGTTCCTCGAACATTATAGGTTTCCCTTTCGTGTTGTCTACAGATAAAAAAAAAATCAATTAATCATATCAGAAAGTGAAGGACAAAAGTGGGTGGTCACTATGATTCTGAGGCACCCGGTATGATATGAGCTTTGTAATTGGAATACCTGAATTCAGATAAATATTCTGATTTCAGAGAAGAAATTCTGAATTGTTAAACCAGTAATAAATGTCTTTATTAAGTCTTGATTCAGCCAAAAGTCTGAAACCAGATATCAAAGTCTGAATTCAGAGAAAGTTAATTATTATTTGATCGTTAATTATTGAATCTCCATAATAATGAAAATAATATACCCAACATGCTTGTGCTTATACTTTCTACGAAATTTATTCGAGTTTTTCGAATAAAAATGGTTTTTTCCAGGTGTTTAACACAAAGTGAAACGTCAACCGAATACTGAGGTATCCAAATTTCTGATGCTCAAGACCTACAAAGTTCCTTCTCACCCAAAATTCCACCACTAAATAATACGATGTTCTTCGAACATTATAGGATTTCCTTTCGTGTTGTGAACAGATGAAAAAAAATCCTAATTTCATCTTCGCACCTTCTTATTACAAGTCTTTAGGCAAAATCCTACTTACCATAAGATGAATCATCGACAAGAGAAACTCAAAAAGTTTCTATGATTCATCAGGTTGGTCAATATCCGATAATTCTATAAATATTGCTGGCCATAAAAAGTGACCTCGAACAAATCGGCTACGAACCGAACAAAACTAACGAAAGAATTAGAGCTAACCAATGAAATTTGTCAATTAGCTGATGGTGTTTGTTCAGAACGTAATGAACAACGCCGTGTAACACTTCTACTGGGCGGTATCGGGTTGAGCACTTACACTGATATTTAAAGGATGTTATCGAAGGTTTGATATTTCTTATTTTCAGAACTCATCGAAATATATGATGATACCTAAATTTGCCTACATTAAAATTGGAAATTACTTGAATAAAATAATTACGGAAACACCATCTATAATCCCTCATGAGTATGTTGGTTTTATTTCATTCGAAATAGTTGTCTTTTCCATTTCCAGTTAAAGAAGCTGATACATCTGCGCATGGAATTTAGCACCCAGTATGCAAGAGTTTACAGCAGAATATATATTCAACAATGACCTTCCCACCTGTACCTTTATCTCTTGGCAAGAGAAGTAAAGTAGGAGAAGTGGATGTAAAAAGATGAAAGATGGATTTCGCATTGAATTTGATAATTATAATATTATAGCGCAGAATACACTTAAAATGTGAAATGTCAAAGGTGAAGTTTCAATGATGCCACGGTTTGTCTTTGTATAGAATTTTCAAGTCTCATCATTTCTCAACATACGAAATATACGAATTTTCAAATTTTTCACCAATTTTCATGAAAATTTTCGAATACCAGCGCAACTAGATATCTCCCATCTCATTTGATCGAGACTACAGATTTACGAGTATCCAGATAGACTCAACGAGCCTAATAGGTAAAGGTCAAACCTATTAAGGGGATTCGTTTACATTAGATATAATTGAAAATATCACTAAAGTTTGATCCTCCCAAACTCCAAACAAATTATTATCTAATATACAAGTTCTATAAGACGCTGTTTTGGTATCCATCGAAGAGGCATACCCCTATATTTCCGTTATTATTTGCTGAAACAAAAAAAAGCCGTGACATAGCCATCTCATAGCCCTTATGGGTGACCTCTAAAAGCGTGACAAACAACAAATTTATTCTTTGACTGGAACAGTCTGATTTTTATTATTCTCAGCTTGTTTTTCAATAAATCTGTGATCTTTTGCGATATGTATGTATATATACACACACGGTATACTATCTTTCACCGTTGGCTCGTGCTTCGTACGTCCAGAAAAACAATTTTTGTGTGGTGGCAACTACAGGTGTTCGTGAAACCTTTTTGATATTTATGACTAACAGCATCATCGAATACATTTTCAAACTGATATCGATGAGTAACTGAATACCTTACCATTAGAGAATTTGTGGAGGATGTGGAGGATTATGAATTCTTATTTGATATAATCAACAGAAAACAACTTCTCCTATGACTACTACCACACCGTAAATTGAATCATCTGCTGAATACCTACGATAAGACACTGGAAACGAAAATGTTCTCAAAGAATATATCTTTTACATCATATATTATTAATCCGATCTGAAAAAGAATGCAGACACTCAGATACAGGAAATTTTCTGATTTTGAAGCAGGTATTCAGTTCATCTTCAAACTCACAATCAGTTCGGGAATGTATTCGATGATGCTCTCACTTATGTCAAAGACTCATGAATAACTTTAGTTGCCACTATACAGAAATTTTTGTTCTGGACCGATTTCGAAAAAAATAATTGAAAAAAAAGGTGTTCCATTGAAAAAAAATGATTTGTAGTTTGTTACGTTTTCAGGGGTCATCCTGCATAATATCTGATGAGGACTTATGAAAGGGTCACATCACATTATCCAACCTCCATACAATGCTCAACGAAAATACAGGGGTGAGTCTCTTCGATGGATAACCTTTAACCTCCGAACAACAAACCCACTAGAAGGATCACAAAACAAATATTCTGATGCTAACATGAATTCCCAGAATTATCATAATATTAGTACCCAATCGTCGCCAGTGTTGTCATATCCAATCATCAAAAAGTGATGAATAGTCCATAATATTTTAAGTCCTTTATGAATTCATGTACTTCAATGCACAAATATAATAATAAATTTGGGTCATGACGATTATGAATCAGTTCTGATTAATAGAAGATTGCTACATTATTCTGAGTCTTAGCAATTTTACTTTCTTGGGGGCTCGAGGACCAGCACGGGTATCGTGAATACTTTTTGCTCAACGTTGCAACACCGCAATTTGATATTGACAGTCGACGGCGATTGTTGCTTTGTTTGGTATCTGTCATTATTTACGTTTTGATTTATCGATATTATTCAATTCGTGTTCAGTTTTGTGTACTCAGAATTCATCAGAAACTCAGTTTATTTCCTGTTTTGGTGATTTGATATAATGGTGAGACGTTGTGAGGTGTGTTAAAGACAATTTGAACCGGCGATCAAAACGCGTCATTTCATAGGTGAGTTACCATTGTCGTATCATTCGAGATTTTGAAGCATTTTCCCAAATGGAATGGATAAAAATGAATTTAAATTGAATATTTTTGATGAAAAATTTAACGATATTTCTATACTTCTTCTACACAACAATGAGAAATTTACCGTTGACTGTTTTTGGAACTAGTCAAATTAATTTGGAGAAATATTTCACTTCATCATGAGGCAAATAAATTGAAAGATTCAACGGAAGTTAGAGTAAGAAGTATGTTAACAAAAACAATCCTATTCAAAAATCAATAAATTATTTGTGTGATTATCCATGGTTGTTTTTCATTTCAGTCCTGTTTTGAATAAGAAACACTGCTATTTGCTACATCTTCACATGATTCATGATTTTATTGTTGATATAAAATTTCGTCATGATACTTGTCAACACATATTCATCATAAATTCTCATCTATCTACATGGAATGAAATAATCAGAAATCAATTTTTTGCGTCAAAATATATGAATTCTGCTCAAGATGAAACCTCCTTCATTTTTGACGATATCGTGAAATGATATAAACAAGTTTCATCTTCAGATTTGAAAATTACATTCAAATATGCAATCATATCTATTTGCCTTGAAAACGAGTTTTTCACTTTTTTGAAAATTATTAACACTAGTAGGTACTGAACTGCACTGTCACTGATCGCCAAAGATATAAATGTTCATTATTGAAATTGAACGTTATTCATGATAAAGTATAAGTAGACAACTGTATACTGAATAGTAAGTATATTGTTTCATATGGCGTTGAGAATTAAACTTTTCTTGTGACGTGGTCATGATAAGTTTATTGATTACAAGCAAATTACAAAAATCACCATAGGATTGTATGTATTCGAATTTCTCGTAATAATGTGAAGGAAGTATAAAGATGTTCATTTTACCACCAAGAAATGCTAAAAAGTACCACTGAAATTGTTAAGGATTTTCAATTTGGTTTCATCATGAATTAATAATAAATTTGACCCCCTCTGACAACACGGCACTGGTGCTGGGAGAATCTGGTTCTGCTATCCTTGTTTAGACAAAGATAGATACTATAGATGTTGCTTCCAAACAAACTGTATTGCCAGGGGTGTGGATTACTTATCTAGTCTGTTCAATGATCGAAGCCTTTAACAGTATATCTCGCAGTTTATTGTACAACGAGCACATAATGATGCTCATTTTTCATGAGATATGAGCCTTCTATGCAAGTTCTACACAATACTTTTTCTACGGTTATAATATTTAATGATCAAATGATTCCACGACATAAATACCTTGAACTTAAAATTTAATTTCAGATCTGTCAGTGGGTAATTATTGATGTTCTTATTGAGTGTTATTGCGACTCAGTTGTTGCTATAGTGACATTGGTAACGTGCTGCTACTACTACTGCTTGTACGTCCAGGTTACAGGATAGGCAGAAGTTTAATGGAAATCTCACGCAAGTAAATAAATGCGCTCATTCGAGAGGGTACAACTGATTGATCTTAGTGTTGGGTTACTTATTACGTTTTGTTTATATTTCAGGCGTGACACAAACATTTTTGGTCGATTGCCTAAGCAATAACTTCTTGTTAGTTATCTATTTCTGTGAATTTGTGTGAAAAGTGTTGCATTTTAATCATTTTTTATCAAGAAATTACAGATGAATGCAGAAAACGAAAAACACCATATTTTGTACTACAACGATACCACACTACATTTACAAAACTCTCTTCATTTTCTTACTCTAGTAGACATCTGATAAAAATCTACTATTATACCTGCCTCCCGTTGCATTGGAGCTGATAAGATTGCAAAAAATATTCTCTGAGTCAGGTAAGTCAAACATTGCCAAATAAGGAAATAAGGAATTGAAGTTTCATTCGAATTAAAATAATGATAAAGCAATCTGAAAATATCTCATCACCAAACAATAACAGATAACGATCTTTCAATGATAATTTGTCGTGATGTTTTCTCACGGAAATTCTCGATAGTAATTTTAGGATCAATCGACCATAAACCATCTCACTGCTTTAATTTTACTCACGTCATTGGTCCAGAACATAATGTAAATATAGACTGGTGTCCCAACTCCCTATACCCAGCAACTAGAAAAAGTTGTAGACTTTCGCGCGTACTTGATTATGTTGAATTTCAATACCTTACTAGGGCTTCTCAAGATCGAAACTAGATGGCGTCAACTATGCTGATTTCGATGGGTGTCTTGGAAACTCTGGAAAATACGATTTGAATTTGAAATTCAACACGAAAGCAAGATTTGAACCATAAGCTATCCATTACAGATTTGACTTTACAGGATCGACGATCGTATCGATATCTCTACAAGCGGCGCGGCCTTAGTAAGGTTGTTTGATAGGTCTAGATGTTTTGGAAATTCCTATCATGAATCCTATATCCACCTTGCTCCAGAACTATTGGCCTGTCAGTTCGTAGGTTGGTTGTCAATTTCAACATGACAATCGTCGAATATCTCCGACAAAATAATTTTTCACTGATAATTGTATTGCTTGAATAATTCCCATTTTTAAACCTCAGAAATATTGAATATTGCGTCTAGCAGCCTCGTGAAACTGCAAGAATGATTTACTTATTCAACAAAAACTGGAATTTGGACATGTAAACATTATACAATAATTATGATAGTTGTAATCCTGAATACTATCTCGCAAATGCAATCAGCTATAGGCTATACAACTATAATACTTTCGATCAGTAGTTAGATATCCTTATTGTGCCATTTCGATATTCTAACAAAAAATGTGGAGATATCGTATACCTTTATCTCGCCTTTACCACATTCGCTGCATATCTCAGAGTCAACATCACAGATAAATCACCAAGTGATAATTCCCTCACATGTATAGGAACGCACTTGTGATGTGAATTGAACTAGTTACATTCACGAATGAACTCAAACTCAATATGAACATCTGCGCTCATAGTTTGTTATCTGGTGACCTTCCCAATTTTCTCAATGCGCTTTCCTGGCAGATAATTGCGATAGAAACAATATTGATAAAGTCCAGGATATACACCAATACCAGTCAAAATTTTCCATTTATTGTACAGGCTGTCCCATTTTCGATGTCCATACGGGATATCTCGGTTATTTTTGAAGATACAGATTTGCGGTTTTCGCGAACGTTGGCTACTTTTTTGTGAAACCGTGAACAAAATTTCCATAGCCCGTTTCGTTCCTGAGATACAGGGCGAAATTGAAATTATTGCATTTTGGGACCCCCCCCCCCTGTATCTCAACTATCTTTCAACTTAGAGGAAAAGCAAAAACTGTTTCTCTCACAATTTTTCGCGTAGAATCCAGTGGCGTAGTCAGATTTTTTTAATGAGCTGTCGTTATTTAGAAATAACCCAAAGTTATGTTTTTTTAAATATAACACCCTGTATATTTTTGAATATTTGAAACAAGAAAGCTTTGCGCTTTTCAAAAATATATAACACTTATATGATATTTTGAGTATTAGTCCTGTATTTGGGTAATTTTCAGTTTTTTATGTAGGTTTCTTATTAAAAGGCCTTGTAAAAATGTGGCAACATTATCCACTTCACAAATTTTCATATTTCCCTTATTGCTGACACATTGTTTCGTCACACACTTACCACATTTACGAAATTATACATTTATATATGAAAGCTGTGGACCTAATTAGTAGGTAGCTATGAAAAAAAAAACACAAGTGCAGATTGTTTACAATTCTTGTCATCTACCTGTCAAAGTTTACAAATTTGTCATACGATGGCGAATAATAATCCAAGATATCAAAACTACGAGAAATTAGATATGGTTGGGATATATTACCAAGTTGGCTTCAATGCAAATCAAGCGAAGGACCTATATTTTGAAAGGTATTTACTATCTCCAAATTGCTGGGTATCAGTTAGTAACAATATGATAAAAAATTTAGGTATCCCGAGAGGAGACAACCAAGTAGGAAAATATTTGGCAGACTGAAAGAAAATTTGGGAAATTTTGGATCTTTTGAGAAGCCTAGACCGAAAAGTTATAGGAAAGAAAATGCCGAAAACGATGAAATTAGTGTCCTTGCAAAGGTAGAAGAAATCAATAATTATACTTCTTGCAGAGAAATTGAAGAATCATTTGGCATTCCAAAGACAAGGGTTTCCAAGATATTGAAAAAGAAAGCCATTTAAGTAGCGCTGGAATATTTAATCGAAATAATCATCGTTATTGGTCAAATGAAAATCATCACGTTACGGTGGTTCGCCAACAGCAAGGCAGATTCGGCTTTAATCTATCTTGTTTCGTTTATGGAGGAAGACTAGCCTATCGAATTTTTGACGGTAACTTGAATCACCAAAGATATTTGGAAATTTTAGATGATTGTCTTTCTGAACCACTTGACGAAATTCCGTTGGCTCAATTCAGACACAGTTTCTTCCAACAAGATGGCGCACCTTGTCATAACGCAGGTGCCATCAGGGTTTATCTTGATGAAAGATTCAAAAACCAGTGGATTGGTAATAATGGTCCGATTCACTGGCCGCCAAGGTCCCCTGACTTATCGATACATATTAGATTTCTTCTTATGGGGCTATATAAAAAATAAAATATATCACACGCGGCATGGAAATCGAAATTCACTGATGAATGCTACGAGAGAAGCTTTCGAAAATTTACGTATGAGACCTATATTTTTACTCCGGTCGATTGACGCTATCCTCAGAAGATGTCGGCTGTGTCTTCAACAGAATGGCAGCAATTCGAACAATATTTATAAGACATTTTCAACAGGAGAAAAATCAATAGAATTGTTTTGTAGTAGTGTTTGAATTTATTATTTTATCAAATTGTTTTGTGTTTAATTGTATTATTGTTTTATCAAATTGTTTTTATCAAATTGTTAATTGAATAATCATTTTGAATGAATACTTCTCATTTTACCCTATATATTTTTCCCTGATTATTTTTCAACAATTGCAAATTGAATTTCTCATAATGATAAAAGAGTCAATGGCCAATCTTGAACTTTGACTGTTAGTGTAGTCGCTTATTTTGAAAAATACGATAAGTTCTGCTAAACAAAGGCCGAAAGAAACACAAACTACTATAAATCTCACCGTATTACTGGAAGCCACACGAAAAACTATTCGATGAATAACGAAAAAATAATACCAAGATTATTATGATGATTGTCAACATCTGAAATATTCAGAAATAAACACATGCGAATGCTAACAAAAAAAATTAAGTTTCAATTGGCTTGGTGTCATTGGAGAAGTCATATCTACATTGTCAAATCTGTCTATCACCTACCACTATGTTTTCCAACAATAATTCCCCATGAATTCAATATTAAAATAATGCTAACTAGAAGTGATTTCTGAGTGTGTCTTCTATCAAAATCTGTCAGTTATCTGTCACCAGAAGAAAATCTAGTGAATGTATTATGTATTCCTGTGTTCTTAATTCCTGAGTGTCAAATCTGTCTAACATCTGTCACTGGAAAGGAATTAAGCGAGTGTCTTCTTCATTCACGATCTGTCTGTCATCTGTCACTTTAACAAAGGTTGCGGAAAGTAGAGGATCATGGGAGCGTTTTTTTTTATATGTTATTGACGCTTTCGTCAATTCTGTCCTATCCTGTTACTATGACAGAAGTGTACAAATCTTCATTACCCATAGTGAATAATGCTTCTGTCAAATCTGTCAACTGTCACTATGAAAGAAGTTTACCAAACTTCATTCCCGGTAAATAAATTCATACTAGTGGAGAAAGGATCTAGTGAGCGTGTTTTTCATTCGTAACTGTCATAACAGTTGTCCCAACCTTAAATCGAGATAGATACAATATTGATACAATGTTGATACTGGTCAATTAAATAAGCGTGCTTTTCATTTGTTACTGGCGTATTTGTCGGATGTCTGTTATCTGCTACTATGACAGATGATTCACAATCTTCATTCCTTTATTTCTGATAAACACAAAACTTATATAATGTTGATACTTGAGCAGAGAATCTAGAGAGTGAAAAATCTATATGTCGAATCTATATGTCATCTACCACTATGACAGATGTTTCGCAACATTTGGAAATTACGGAATTGGTAATGAATCTTTCATAACTATCAATAGTTTCGATCATTTGATCAGTGTTGCCAAGCATCTCAATATTATATTGAATTAATTATATTGAAGTAAATCACACTTAAATACTGTCTGTAAGTTCTTCGAGGAGGTGGTACATTCATTTTCCAGCTATTCATGGGATTTTCTAAAAAATAGAAACGAGGCGAGAAAATCCCACGAAAAGCTGGAAAATAAATCACACTTGCTTCAAAAAACATATTGTCGCATTCTTTATCTTTGATACCCGTGCGACAAAGAACTGGTATACTTTTATCAGCGGTTTTCGAAAATAACGTAGGAAAATGAATTTCGGACTTACTTGTAATCTTAGGTCGATGAGAGGCTGAGATATGGAAAGGGAAGACGAACTTTGCGCTGCGTCCAATTCCATGTCTGATCCAGAGTTAGGCGAGTGAAAAACACTATCGTGTGACACACTAAGGCCAGGTTGCATGGAAGAAGAACTCCTATAAAATCGTATACATTTTAGAAAATCAATAATTGGAAACCTATTGATGATTGATGTGATCACGATGAGTCCGTAGGACAAACAATTTTACAATTTTATCTTTATCACTTTGTTAGTGATTCTACCTCGAATGAAAAAGTTTGGGTGAAGAAACTGAAATGTATCTGAATGAGTTTTATTTGGATAGATTATTTTTGGACGAATTTGTGAAAAGATCAATTCACTTCAACAGTATTTTAATTATAATGAAGACGATATCAGCTCACTGAATTATACGATTCTGGGAATGATGTGTATTGCATATCTTTTGTATACATCCGTTTGGTAACATACATTACCCTTGCCTATGCGACTTACACACAAGCTTGTGTATTGTGGTATTATGCTGAGAGACGATCAATTATTTTTCTTCTTGTTTTGTTCATTTATTTATTTTTATTTATTTATTTTATTTAGTAGTACACCATTCAACAGCCGAAGCCAATTATAGAATGGGAAAGATACATCCAAAGCATAAAAACGCTAATGTAAAGTTAAACCTAGTGTGCAGATTGCACATTACACAGAGATGAATATGAATAATTATGAATAGTGATAACAATGATAAAAATAATAGAAATAATAGTGATGATGCGTATATGAACTGAAAAAAAAACTTTGTGAGAAAAAAGTTCGTACGCATCGTCACCATGAGATTCTTATTCTTGCAAGATAGCTCTTTTAATGTCAATTGGTTTGCAGTTGAAAATATCAACGTCATTTTGAATTGACAAATAGTCAAGACATATTCTATATAGAGGAGAGCGTGTGAGTACATTTGTTTGAGGGAAGGGAAGATAAAATGTATTACTGTTTCTTACAGGTAGCCTGGGAACATGTAAATTTATACGTGCAAGTAAATAAGGACAGTTAATTAGAGATAATATAACTTTTTGCAAAAATAATATGCCTAGGTATTTACGATGATTGTGTACCTGAAATCTCGAAAGTAGCACTTTATGTGGAATACCTTGGTTTGGATAGATTTAGTTTACATGAAATAATAATTGATTCAATTAATACACATAAGATACTGAGATGAGATATATAAGATGAAATCAACGCAACACGTGACCACTTTTTATAATCCTATCTTGTATGACGTACGTCATTGCCAATTTTCCCAAATGAAAGAAAGAATGTGAAATATATAATTTCACAGTTAGTGAATCACGTAGAACAGCTCCAATAGTTCAACATTCTGGTGAGGCCCCAAGAGATCATTCCACCGAGGTACAGACATTCTTTGGGCGACTAGTTCAGGAGTAATTATTATAGTAAGGTCTTAAGAAATGTTTTCATCCCAAAAGTACAAAATCATGTCGCTTCGAGAACGCTATCGAATTCGTGATACGTATCAATATTTTTACCTCCTCCTGCCTTCATCCGTGACGGAGAGCTCGCTGGTGGACCGGCTTCGAAGAGCATCTTTACCGATTTCCTGCCCCTCTGCAGGCGCTGCCACTGCATCTCCGCTGACCTTAGCCTTCCTCCTGAACCACCGCTTCGGGTTCCAGAACCGTCTTTTCGACGCCACTGCAACGAAAATTATTAACTCATATCAATGAACATTCACATATACATTCACATATACATTCACAAATTATAACACTGACTTGGTAACAGTTGAAATTAAAAT
Organism: Gastrophysa polygoni; assembly: GCA_963576655.1. Taxonomy (NCBI): domain Eukaryota; kingdom Metazoa; phylum Arthropoda; class Insecta; order Coleoptera; family Chrysomelidae; genus Gastrophysa; species Gastrophysa polygoni. Next base: position 11,824,208 of record OY755084.1, read on the forward strand.
CGATGTGACAAATATAAATATGCAAAAGAAAGGAAAATATTCATTAATGCACACAAACACAAAAAGTAGAGAGGTCCAAAATCTACACATTATCTTTGATTATATACACTAATTTATTTGAATACTCAAGGAGATTATAGAGTATAGGGATAGGGTCCGAGTGATTTAGTCATTATCTAAGAAAAGTTCGAATCTTGATGAACCAAATGAAGTCAAATGTATCGGTAACTTTTTATAGTCAACACTTCCTTCGTTGGTGGCTAATGCAATATTACAAATGAGAGAATCATTTGCCACCTTTTTCCTCACTGAATATTTCCAAATGTTTCTCAATGATTATTGAGTATTCCTGTATGTATGAACTAGTAGTAAATGTCAATATTCTCTTCCGTGCGAACTTGTCATCTCAATGATCTCTATATAGTAAATAATGTAAGCCCGCAGGTATCATTGATGCTCGTTGAAAATAGTGTGGGCCCCAATATGGATCCCTGTGGACTATATAGAAAGCTTCCTATAGTTTTAGTTGAAATTAATGTATGTACCTCTCTTGCTCCAACGAGTACATATGCCGCGTGGGGTATTTGAAAGTTCTACTTCTCCACACGATTTTTACTTTTCCGCACTATTTTTACTTTTCTGCACGATTTTTATTTTTACGCAAGATTTTCTCTTTAAAGCACAATATTTTAATTCAAGATTAGTATATTGTACAATTAGCATGAAATGACATACATTTCCCACGAGTAGGTATATGAATTTTTGTTGAACGAGCGAATTATTTTTATCATAACACATTCTATCAAGAACACTCATGTCGTCATTGAATATACAAATATTGAAAAATATAACGAAAATTGAACAGTAAGTACTCTTATCGATTTCAAAAGAAAAAAAAGTAACTTCCCCAGGATTCGAACCACCTACCCTATTAACCATTAACCAGCGTAAAACGACTGCTCCCTTACTTTGCCAAATAATGGGGAGAAGTTACTTTTCCGCACTAGTGCAGAAAAGTTACTTTTGAGCACGATTTTCATATTGTTGAAAATGAGGATATTTAGGAGTAACTAAATGATCTATGTAACTATTCTGTCTTATGTGTAGTTTTCTTATAAAATCTTGTTTAATAAGAACCTTTTTTTCATGAATGAGATGGACAGAAACACTCGTAGTAATAACATTGTACCTAACTCTTGCGGAAAATGTCTTTTCGCGGAGCGGAGTACGGGCAAGCCGCCTGAATTTTTTCTCAACAATCGTTGTTGCGAGTTCTGTATTTAATCTTCCTGAAAATTCACTTTAATGAGTGGTTGCATGCAGTCTTCGAATGCCATTTAGGAACAGCGAAAATAAGGTAGGCCCCAATATGGATCTCTACAATTTTTTCATAGTAAAACACATCATGTAGTGATAACGTGCCAATTTTTTGCGTATTGAAAAGGGTATGGAACCCAATATAAACCCCTGTGGAGCACTTACATGATTCTTTTAATAAAAACCATAGTCACCAAACAAGTAGTAGTGATCGCATGCAGCCTTGAAACGAGAACCATTCATGATACCTGTATGTACCATGTACTAATAATGAGCACCGAAAGGACTGGATAGGAACGATAGGGTGGACGTCGGGGTGGACCCAATCCGGACTCCTGTGGCACTTCATGATTTTTTATTAGTGATAGACACCTTGTTTGCATGCAGCCTTCAAACGGGAATGAAAAAATAGGGCAGTACCGTGGGAGAGTCACCGTTCGATTGTTTATTGTAATTTGATCACAATAACTTTTCACGGAGTGATTCACATGAAAATGCTGCGGATAGCGTTAATTTTATATGTGGTTGAAGAAGGATGAATGTGCAACAAGCGGATACCAGGGTCGGATTATCCAATAGACAACAACAAAAGAACGGGAACTGTAACTTATTATACAGGATGTCTCTTCTTTTAAATCTTACATACAGATAATTCGGAAACGGTGCAAGATACGAAGTTGACTAAATTCGAGAAAATATTGCATCCATTCATGATTATCTATAATTTTTCAAGAAATCTAAGACATCTATAACTCAGATTGACTGAAAAGGACATGCTGAACACAGGGTGATTCATTACTGAAAAAAATGAGCGTTCTGTGTTTTCATATTCTTCCTAATCTCACCTCAAGTATCTTAACTCAATCTAACTTGACTAAACTCAATCTAACCTGATCTGAAGTTGCGTTGTTTGGTGCCATCACGATGAAGTCGAAACATCTCTAGGTTGAGGTTGTGAAAAAAATGAGGCGTGTAGACGATCTTTTGCACTCATTCATTAACTGACTTCATAGAACTAACTTTCAGTACATATATTTATATCCAGCACAAGCACGGACATGAAATTCCCATCAAGGAGTAATGAATAAGATAGAACACAGGGGATAAGCTTTTGGGAAACCAATTTCAACACAAGTCTTATAATTTTTTTGCCCTTCAGTGCATATTGAAACTAAACCTGATGAATAATGTAAAGACCTCGGGAAAGACTCAATATATCAGGTTTCATAGCAGTTATAATGTTCAGAGTTGAATACCAAATTCGAGGAAAGTGAATATCCATCAGAAAAATGTTCAGTTAAATTTTTGGGTTTGCATTTGGATAATTATTTTAGAAATCACCATGATAATTTAACCTCTACCTCATCCCAAAAAAATTGTAAAAAAATGAGGAAGATTTTGAATGAACAGCAATTATTGATTGTTTATTATGGCTACGTTGAATCGCTTTTACGAAACGGTATCTGTTTCCACTCTGTGGAGCTTATTGATTGCTTCATTGGCAGTACATTTTCACGACAATACATATTTTCGAAATGTGTGTATATATCAAGAATAACAAGAAAAAATGAAAAATGTTGCAAGTTTATAATTTCTATACTAGGCCAAAAAATAACTATGACTACAAATTACTAGAAAGGCGCTTACTTTCAAATCTCCGAACAATATGCGGGTCTGATGTTATATAATAAAATCATACCAAACATAAAATCTTGTTACTCCACCAAACTTTTCCAAACAAAATCGAAAATATATATTTTGCTGGAATCTTTTTGTTCTGTACATGTGACAACACATTTTGTTGGAATAAGTTTTTGCTTTGCTTGTCCTCCATGTCTTTAGAGTGATATCACGTCAAGTCAGATTGAAGGTGTAAATTGTGACTATTCCTATATGTATTCTTATCGAATGTATTTTTTTAATAGGAAAATGAAGATCAAATGAACGGATACAGATATGAGGATGTGAAGCTGGCTTCAAATGAATGAAGAGTAATGAAAAACAAACGGGGTTTGAAGAAAGCTACCAGACAATTCTACCTTCCAGCGTTAGTTCTCGTCAAAATGTTGGCATTTTCACTACTCCATGGCCACTTTAAATTTTGTCACTCTCCATACACATACAGTTTCGAAGTAGCTACAATGTGTGTGTGAATATTTTACATACCTAACAGAAAATCACTATCGTATGACCAACACTCCATCCCGGTAAACTAGACATTTATCAATGGATTTATTTTTCAATTCAATTCAATTTTTATCTGATAACAAGTTCGCCATATCCAAGAGTATATCAGTATCTCAAATGAACTATGTCTACCTTTTCCTTTGAACATTGTTCTTCTAAACTGCCCCACATTTGAAGTGAGGGATCTTTGGATAGGAATGATGGATTCTCGATTTCTTTCAAAATTCTGATAGCTCATTTCATTGTGTATAATACCGTTTTTTTATTGTTTTTTCACCAATTCCAAACCATGAATTACAGTGTGATATCTGAAAGTGTGACAATTTTCAAAAAGTTTGTATTTCCTGAGGGCAAAAATAGCAGCGCAACGTGTTTTCTCGAAATGGTTTTGATATGTTCTTTATAAGTTGTTATCAGCTGTCAATATTTTGTTGTACCTCCCCTATAGCAGCTAGAGCCCTCATTCTCTTAGGCATACCGGATATCAAACCATTGATGAAATCTTGGGGAAAAGCTGTCCATTATTCCAGTATTATACTTTCTGATTGGTCAAGATTTATCATTTCCCTTTTCTTCAAACCCGACTCCAACCTTGCGCATACTTGTTCTATAGGATTCATGTCCGGAGACAAAAGTGTCCACTCCATTCTTTCAATGTTATGTTGTCTGTAGTTCATTGCTTCGAAATGGTGAAACGGCGGAAAAAAACTGATGCTGTACACAATAAATTGCGCCCAGAATGAGAATTTTGAAAGAAAGCAAGAATCGATCATTCCTAGTTATAACGGTTCGAAAATGGACATTTTCGCTTGTCTCATTTCAGATGTGGGGCAGTTTTTTAGTTCATTCTGCAATATTTATTTCACTAATTGAGAAATAAATCATTCATTATATTTTCAGGGATAGAATTATTTTGAAATATAAACCGGTTCCTCCTTTCACATGTACAACATTATCACGAACACTAATTACTAATTTCATAATGTAAATGTAGGATCCATATCGTGACTCACAGGTTGAAAATCATTTTGTATTTTTTTCGTTTTCTGACTCAATTTTCCTCGAAGAAAATATGAATTGGTGTTGGATATAAAACCAGGAATATTGAAAGAACCAATAAAACTTATGCACAGTTATACAATTTTCACTCCCTGGAACTAGGAAGGAATAGTCTTCCAAAACTTCATCAGGATTGTAAGGAGCTATAATGACAAAAATATTCAGAATGACAACCATTTTGGTGGAGCTAAATCCAAATTATGAGATCATATATGTGACTGAAATCAAATAGATAATACTTATCTATGAATCAAATGCGGCACAGAAACATCAGGTTCAACATGATAATAAATATCATGTATTATCAATTACATAAACCGAATTAACGATTGTAAGCACGCCTCTCGTATTATACAGGGTACCTGGAAATGATAAGCAAATATTTCAGGGGTTAATTTGATGGCGAACAAAGTCGATTCAATTGTGAATTAATTCACTACGAAAAATAAACATATCCATGATGATTCCTCGAGAAATTGCAGAGCCGATTATTTTTCTAAATTCCACCAACTTTTCAATCTCCAACGTTTCCAACAATCACCCTGTGCATTGCTTTTACTTGGCTGCTCTCACTTGAAAAAATAAGATCACGAAAATATACGTGAACTGTACGTTCATGATTCATTCGGTTGCAAAAGGTGAAAGAACTTGCGATTTTCAGTTTGTGGCAGAACTATTTCACTAATAAAGAGAGCATAAATTATAGTCCGAGAAACAGAATTAAAATTGCGGAATACTTTCTCAAGTTCCTTTATCATTTATCACATAGAGTGATCTACCTGCGAGATCACGAATTCAGCTTGATAGATAATGAACCGATATTAAATAGTTTCCAAGAACCTGTTCTCAAAATTTGATATAAAAAATGATACAGGGCTCTTAACTTTTCAAAAAATCATTCAATTATTTCCACATACCTAGCTGAGTTATTTGAAAATAATTCAATGTCTAAATAATACAAAATCGACTATCATTAATGAACACTGTATATTCAGGGTGTTCCATTTCAGTTTCGAAAAAATCATTTTTCTTGTATTCGAGATATTCTAGCAAATATTTCCGCGTTTATGAATTACATATTACGGTTGAAAGTTGGAATGTGGATTTGCCATCCACCATAATATTTATAGAACTGGATACCTTCCAAGCGTGAGTATTCCCAAGCCTAGTGCATCATCGAACTAATTCAATCACGTTTGCTTTATTTCTCGTTCCGTTAGCATTTCGAGTTCAATATGTAAAAAGATTCCCGTAATTTGTGCAATAATCATTTTTTTCACAATTTTCTTCTTCCTAACACCCATTATATGAAGACTTTTCTCTCATTATAAAGACTATAATGACCCATTATAATGATTTTCTTCTCAGATACTGTGTGTGACACAGAGTCTGATGATACAAGCCCTTTTCTCTGATCTGTTTTCACAGCTAGAAATTTGTAACATTGATCCATATCAGGACATATCCAGAAATATTTTTTCAACTTTTTTTCAGCGGTTTTTCCGGAAACTACATCAACATTCGATTTTCAAACGGAACACCAATTTTTTACATGTTACATTTACGAAATCTTCAGAACATGGGTTGATTGCCCACCGATGGTACTTTCGACTGACGTCAGAGTACCATTAGGATACCGTTTGTTTACCAACAAAATTATATTTTTTTCAATGGAACGTCCTGTATTCTTTGCCTCTTTCAGAATTCAGAGCTCAAATTGATAACTTCAATATTCTCAATATCTATCGTTTACCAATTTCGAAAAATTTCAAGATCAAGTGAGTTGTATGGTATGTAGATAATTTGTTTAGCTTCGTGAATGATATTAGCTTTGATTGTTTGATTGAAGGTTAGAAATATACCTTCATTGATATTTCAATGTCAAAATTCATACAGGATGATACAAAAATATGGTTGACATCTATTGAAATTGAAAATCTTCCTTATTTCAAATGGCAAACCCTGTATTTAGTAACATATTCTGACGCTGAATGTTATTCTCTTTCGACCGGTATTAGATTTCCTTGTACCTAAACCCAATAGATTTCTAGAACTTGGTGATTTCAATAAAAACGGGGATAATAATTCATCATATTCTCAAGTCCTACTATCTTCCGACACTTCGACATATCAAAACTATATCTGGTGGGCACCTTTGTTCCAATTTGAGTGAAGAAAAAAGTTGAATTCCATATTCGTTAATTTAGCACTGTGTCTTTTGTCATTGATTTCGTGTGTCAATAAGAAATATCACACGAAATAAAACTTTTAATGAAGAATTGAAGTAAATGCTCAAAATGACCTCCATTATCTTCTATACACAATCGAAACCTTTTTTGCGATGGACCGTTTTACACCTATAATAATTTGTGGTCACGGAGCAACTCTTATTCTCTTATTAACGTTTTCAGCTATCCAAACTTGTGTCGAGAAATTAATTCTCTGTCAATCCTTTGAAAATGCGAAGGTGCTCCATCCAATTGTAGCCACATATGCTGTCTGATATTCAAAGGTACTTTCTCAAGAAGATCAGGCAGATTATGACGTAAAAATCTGATAAATTTTTGTCCATTCAAAATTCCATCTGAGAGAATAATCGTATAACATTCCATGGTTTTCCATACGAAGATCGTGTCGTATGCGGTTTCCCATCCTGTACATGTATCATTATATAGTTTGTTATATTTGGATTTTTTTGACAAAACCACCAAGAAAATCAACAGATTTCAAGAAATGTTGCGCCAGCGGTGCTGATATTATTTACTATTGTATGACATTTGAAAATCAAAGTTGGCAACACTGTATATAGGGGATTCTTCCTTTTCTCAAATTTCCTACCACATTGTCCCACAAGTTCATTATTCATTATCGTGAACAATAAAACAAAGGAGGATCGCAACTGCAGAACATGTTCCAACACGCCAGCATTTCGTAGTGACATAACCAGTGATCAGCAATGGCAGGCGAGTGGTGTACAAAGACCATCTTATCGCATTCCAGGAAAACGATACGGCACCAACAGCATGTGGGTTTCCTGTGCCATTCTACGAGGCTTCTGTGAAATGAGAGAACCACCCACTCACCTACATTACCACCGAGATTACCACATGATATATCTACTCGCTCAGGGCCGGATTAAAGTTTTTGTCGCTTTGGGCTCGCCCCGAAGAATATAACTTGCTTTCTCAAAGAAATGTGCTGCGTTGCTTTTATTGGCCGGTATTAATACTTGGAGAATGGTCATTTCCAGTTCATTTTCCTCTAATTTCAAGACATTGCTCAATAATTCACGATTGAAATGGCGTTATTCAAACAAAAATACTCAAACGCCACAAATATGGTACATGTTGTGACGTCAGTGCGCGCATCGTGAATTCATTTGTTGAGTTTTGTGAGGGTGACGTTCACTCAATACGAAAACGTTTTAAAAGGTCGTGATGTGGTCATGAATCGTTAGAAGATATTGAAGGAATTGTGCAAAGCATTGGAGACCAGAAAAATCATATTATATGCTCAATTCTACAAGTTTTAGTGTCATTTGGCCAAAAATCTCGAATCGCCGCAATCAGTTCCGTCATTCTCGATTTTTCTATATAATCAAACTCTATAAGAAAAGGGTCTCTTCTGTCCTGCTTTCACAAACGAAACATCATCAAATAATTCAATATGATGTGAAAGAATTATGAAAATACACAATAAATGACGAACTGAAAAAGGAAAAAATCTGTTTCATTCAGAATCAGAGAAACGATTTTGGTTTTTGTTCAATGTTGACTATCTAGGAATCATAGAGGAACTCGGAAGAACTACTAATCTACTAGAATCTGCTAGTAAAATAAAGAAGAGGATAAAACTCAACCTTCGGCTGTACCTGAAACAAACTGTGGAGGAGCCACATCCCATTGAAAGATCTTGGATGAAGATATTCCAATTCGTTTGATCCAATTTATCAGATCATCAGACAATTTCGAAACATTCGTTGACGTAATTATCAACTTAGAGTGAACGACCATTAGATTATTTTCAATACTCTTTCATACAAGTAATATGTCCTCGTATAGGTCTTATTTCCTAGATTATTTGAATTTGATTATATTGAATCCATTTTTTCTACTTCATATTTCCTCAAATTAAGTTGATGAAATATCACAATGTGTATATGTTCTTATGCTGATAATCCTAATGAATTATCTATTAATTATATCTATTCAATAATTACCATTGCTGCAAAGTACCGTAATTAAAAAAGTATAATTTATAACATAACAGTTAACAGTTTACATGTTACCGATGTTTATAAACCCACTTATTTTCTTAAGGAAATGCCTAGTTCGTATTTCACTATCACTAGCAGATATCTTGCTTGTTTCTACATACATGGTCGGCTCGAGTAAGATCTGTATACTTATCGGTATACGAATTTAATGTGCTATAATGATAATTATTTCAAATTCGCATTGGAGGTGACCATTTCCAACAAATATAGTGCGTTTCATCAGCCAGGAAGGTCTTTGTTGAATAGAAAAAAAATATCTTGGAGGTCTATATTCAACAGATATGCATAAATTACATCTTACGATGTTAACAACCGAAAAAATCAAGAAACTCGAAATTAAATAACCTACAGAATTCTACGATTTCCAGCCAGGTATGGAGTAGAAATCCAACAGATATCGATTTTCGACAAATATTAGTGCACATCAGTTACCATCCATCTCTCTCTTGGAGAGTTTATTATGTGGTATATTTGTCAAATCCAGCGTGTTGGCGGTGAACCATCAAACATCAGAGGAATCGTCATAGCTGTCGCCTCTCGTTGTTACTCTCTGGTATTATATTGTATTTTTTGTAAAGAAGATATTGATGACTCACCACATTTTTCTCCGTCGGAATAGAAGTCTTGCGGTGGAGATGACTCTCGCACGCATGACATCAAACTCAGAGGACCCGCCCCTGAAGAATGAGTCCCTACAGCAGCAGATGACATCTACAACAAAAAATAGGCGGCGATCAAATATTTATTTTTGTACAGGGTGACCGTTTCGAATTAAAAATTCACGATTAAAACGACCATTTTGAAGAAATCAGGCTAAAGTGAAATCTTCCGCAGGATCTAATCAAAAACTAATTTTGAAAAACAAAATATGGAATGATAAACTACAAAGGAAACCCTCGGACAAAAATTATAATCATTGTTCTAGAAAAATCATTCACAGGGCTGTCACGAGCTCAAGTGTCAGAATGTGTTAGGTACTTGATATTGTGGATTTATATGGTATATATATTAAGCTTGTATCTTCACCAGCATCACACAATGCCCAATATGATGATGTATACGATGAGGTATATGTATGTATACGATGAGGTATATGTATGTATATGATGAGGTACCACTATCCTACCAAATCGTCAATATCCATGATCGGTATCAGCACTACCAGAGCTCCATTTCTGTCTCTAGAACATCGTAGAGAGGTAGGCGATCTTTTCCTTCGTACATATTTCATGAGATATTTCCATGGTCGGAGCTCAACGGAAGTCTCGTCTATTGAATATTTTACAAGTTTCCTCTCGGGAATGTATAGAGGTGGTCAAAATATCACCAGTACTTCACATAAATTTTTCTCCTAAAATCCTTCGTCACCAAGTTACGGGCCCTCGAAGTTACAAAATAAAAAATGTTTTTCTTCGATAACTTTAAAAATGAATATTCAAAAATCATCCAAATTCTGGTGATTGACTAATGAATTCCTTCGATGAGCTTTCATGGAGAAGTTAGTTGTTTTGCTACAAAGTCAGGGACGGAGGGAGGGAGTCAGGGATGGTTCACACCCCAAAACCTTGGAAATGACAGATAGTTTTCAATATTTTTCAACAGAACAAGGCTACCTGGACAATTTCCTGAATAAAAGTACTCGTGTAGAAAATCGATCGGAGCAACGATTTTTGAAAAAAAAAGCACTTTTGTTCGACAAGACATATTCCAATACCTACCTTCTCACCCAACATTCCACCGCTGGCTAACACAATGTCCATTCTCCTCTCATGTTGTCAAAAGAAGAAGAAAATTGACAAACCCAAACCCAGCTGATTTATTGCCAAGTCCTGAACAAGTTCCGTTTTTGTATTCCAGATAAATTCCATTCCATTCCATGGGGCAGCAGAAAAACGAAAATTGCCCACTCACCATTTTGATTTAATCAAATTCAATAAGTATTTTTTTTCAATTGATTAAGGTAATTTCCAACGGTCACTCCTTGGACAGTGTCAGTGATGTAAGAACAATAATATCGCATTACCGTTTGTTTGTCCTTGCGAAGATTTGACCGACATTTGTGAAAGTCGTCGATTTGATTACCGATTTGTTGAGATCTATTGTTTGTTGACGCAATAGCTAATTATCATATTGGACCGATCTGAAGTAGGCAACTTTCCATGATTATTGTGCATATTCTTCATTATGAGGGGTTTTTAATTTGCGACTGTTCATGTATTTCAGGGTACTTGTTTCACTTTACCCGCCCGATTTTTTATCAACATTCTGCTACAATTTCCTGTTCAGCTAAGAAAACGAAGTCACTCTTCGATTCTCAATTTTGAATTAAGAAATTCCTTTCTATAGAAGAATAGTATTTTACTCGGTATTTTCTGTTGAATATTAAAACAATGACTGAGAATATTTTTAATAGATTTCTAGGAGGATGGATTCAATAAGTTCAATTTGATAAATTATGTGCAACACGTCGTTTCGCTTGCAAGAAACATTATCTGTTGAATATTAGATTGATTAATGTTTCACAATCTGATGGATCTAAACAGATATCTTAGAGTATGAGTTCAACAGATATAGTTCGATTTTTCACTAATGTTTTATTACACGAAGTTTCATCATCCTCTATTGGATAAAAAGACAATAGATGGTAACTATCGACCGTACGTTTTAAACGTTATTCCGTTGAAATAATCTTCTGTTGAATTTATTGTCATAAATGATGAATGATATCAACAGCTAGATATATTCTCTGGACAAAGATTCAACAGATATTTCATTAGGTATAACAGAAATTTTGGACGACATTTTATCGTTCTCGAAATAGTTATTTACTGTAAAATACGAAAACAATAAATCCTCAACATAAAATAATTCTCGATAGGAATATTCGAGATTGAATTCAAAAGATGTAATTCAATATTCAAATGTTTGCGTTTTATTCGACGTTTCATTAGTCTTTGTCGAAAATAAATATAATGAATGAGTGTTAATACGATGGAGCGGAATCAATAGATCGAATTATCATTTATTTTGATTTTGAAATTCAACTCGTTGAAGTTTGAATATAGATGATAATTTTTTTTTTGATTTTCAGAAACTATTTTTGAGTAAGGTTCGTTTTATATTCAATTCCAAGTCGATATTCCAATTATAAGTCTTTACTGACGTTTCATGACTGCTTGTTGAATATATAGTCAAAAAAAATTTTGACTAGCCGATAATATTGTACAAATAGAAATATTCCGATAAGTGTTCATCAGATATAACTTATCCAGACATTAAAAGAGATGATGACCACATCGGTGAATCTCCAACAGAGTTTCCATCATTTCCCTGGGACAGTCGGAGAAAGTTAGAAGGTGGGAAATCCATTTTCACGACTAGACTCCAGACAGACCAGAAATCTGTCTATGAATTTCCCAGAATTCCCAGAGTTCGTTGTGCGTTGGTGCCCTTTGTACAGGAATGATATCGACCCCAGAGATTTGACCTCGACAACGAATACGTGACCTTCGACCAGACGCGATTTCAAGGCCGTCTATTCGATACAGGGCGGTCTACATTGGATTATAGTTTAGAGCATCGATACTTGTATTGGATTTTATGTTATTTGTAATAGGTCTATGATTGTGATGGATACAAGGTCGGTCAGATATAACGAAATATCGAGCAGTAATATGATATTTCTCAGCCTTACTCTTAGGTGTTAGAAGAGTTGATGATAATTACTGACACAGAAGAGATAATTATAATTTTCGTATGCAATTAGTTTCAAACAATAATATGTTCTTGTAAACACTATGAACTATACAAAAAAAACGAACGTTTGAAATACCTTCAATGTTCATATCATGTGCCATATGCATTTTTCAACACAACAGTTGAATAATAATTATTTTGGAATGGTTCCTAGCATTACATCAGATGGATACTCAGGTTGGTTTTCCTGAAGATTTTGATTGAAATTGGACGAATCGCTATGAATAAAAATCCTTCGCATCAAGGTCATTAATAATGTAACGAATTCAAAGGTGTATTTTAATTGCAGAGAATCAAAATAAAAAAAAAATCCATAACATTTTCACGAAGACCACCCATCTACAGATACAAAGATCGAAGTTTACCAACAAGTCGGAGTTTTACGAGTTTTTGGTCGATTTCTTTAAACATGCTTTCACATTTTCTAGCAATTTAGTAGATTTGTTAACATCGAATGAATTCTTCATATTCGAAAAATACAGGTATTAGAAAAAAGTTTGAATAACTATAATTTTATTTCTCGCAAGTAATCCCCGAAGAGCTCTATCTCGGAATCTATCATTCCATTTTCGTATAACATTAATGGAACATCCTGTAATAAGTATCAAACTCACCTCAAATGTCTTGTGCTACTCATCCATGGTAATTTCTGAAAAAAAAATCACGATTATAGAATGACAATCACCAAAAATACCAAACTAATGTGTTCATATAGGGTGTCCAGATATTACGAGCAAATATCCAAATATACATGGTGTCCTTAAAAGGTCTTTACAAAAAGCTACCACATATTCTTCAGACCAAAACAATTCGATACAAGCATACTTACCTCAGTAAAAAGTTGCTTAGTTTGGGCGCTAGACGGCTCTGAAGTTGAAATTTTCAAATCGATTTTGCTTCATAACTTTTGAACGGCTCATGAGATTTTTTTCAAATTTGGTACGTTGGCATAGACTCATCGGGCAATGAAACTCATATCATAATCATAATGAATATCATTCCATGGGCGTAGAACTTGATTTTTTCAGTAAATAAACATCTAAAACTCCTACGCCAATGGAAAAAAATTAGTTTCAATATGAAATCTAAATTATTCAACTCATTCACTACAAAAAATGTACTCTTGACAAAAGTCGATTCCTCTCATGGTTTCGACAAAATTTTAATTTTAGTGATTTAGAGCATAATTAATAATAAAACGATTAACAGATATTTCATAAAAATTGTTCAAAATGTTCACCATTTTCACGTATACAAAGATTTATACGACGCAAAAAGTTGAGATGTACTTTTTGCATAGGTTATTTCTATTGAAAATAAGTAGCACTGGTTTTTTTTTTTCTGAAGACTATTATTATCTGCTCGAAAACAGTGATATTCACATTCTTGGTTTCCATAGTTTCATCTGTGTTGATTTGTCGAGTTTTATTGACGTTGATTGTTGATATCGGACTTTTCTGATTTATCATGGCCGTACAATACACCAATGAAGAATACACCGATATGTTATTGGTATTCGGATATTGTCAAGGAAATGGTCGAGAGAGTGTGAGGGTGTATTCGGCAAGGTTTCCAAATCGTCGCGTACCAAGCCACCCAACCTTTGCTGCAGTTGAGAGACGTCTTCGGGAGACCGGTCATTTTGCTCCTAGAACTGGTGATTATGGAAGACAGCGTTATGTAAGGATTCCCGAAGTCGAAGTAGAAATTTTAGACCGTATTGAAGAAAATCCAGAATTGAGTACTAGACGGATAAGTAATGAACTAGAAGTTTCTAGGAATGCCGTTCATGAAGTACTAAGAGAACAATTATTATACCCATACCACAAGACGCCAGTTCAAGATTTATTAATCCATGATTCACAAAGTCGTCTGATGTTTTGTAGGTTCATTAATTTGCAAAGAGAAATGAATCTGAACTTTGGAAAGAATATTTTGTTCACTGATGAAGCCTGTTTCACGAGAAGAGGAATAACTAATTTTCATAATGAACACGTTTATGCAATTGAAAATCCTCATTCCATTAAAATAAACCATTTTCAACACGAATTCAAAATCAACGTTTGGGCTGGAATAATAGGAAATTTTATAATTGGTCCTGTCATACTTCCACAAAGATTAACAGGAGACATGTATTTACAACATCTACGAAATACGTTGCCAAATTTGTTGGAAGATTTACCACTCCAACATTTGGTAGATATGTGGTTTATGCACGATGGAGCTCCACCACATTTTTCGGTGGATGTTAGGAATTTTTTTAACCAACAGTACCCAGACAGATGGATAGGTAGAGGTAATGATGCACCCGTGAATTGGCCACCACGTTCTCCAGACTTAACACCGATGGATTATTTTGTATGGGGTTATCTCAAGTCTACGGTTTACAAGACCCCTGTGAATACTGTAGAACAATTATGGCAACGTATCCAACAGGCGACGAATAATCTTACAGGCGATGAAGAAGTTATGCAAAGAGTACATTTCAACTTTTTGCGTCGTATAAATCTTTGTATACGTGAAAATGGTGAACATTTTGAACAATTTTTATGAAATATCTGTTAATCGTTTTATTATTAATTATGCTCTAAATCACTAAAATTAAAATTTTGTCGAAACCATGAGAGGAATCGACTTTTGTCAAGAGTACCTTTTTTTGTAGTGAATGAGTTGAATAATTTAGATTTCATATTGAAACTAATTTTTTTCCATTGGCGTAGGAGTTTTAGATGTTTATTCACTGAAAAAAATCAAGTTCTACGCCCATGGAATGATATTCATTATGATTATGATATGAGTTTCATTGCCCGATGAGTCTATGCCAACGTACCAAATTTGAAAAAAATCTCATGAGCCGTTCAAAAGTTATGAAGCAAAATCGATTTGAAAATTTCAACTTCAGAGCCGTCTAGCGCCCAAACTAAGCAACTTTTTACTGAGGTAAGTTTGCTTCTATCGAATTGTTTTGGTCTGAAGAATATGTGGTAGCTTTTTGTAAAGACCTTTTAAGGACACCCTGTATATTGAAACATTAGTAGTTAAAAAAAATAATCCGAGTCCGTTTGAAGGGTCGTGCCTTGGATTTTAATGAATATTATTGAGCCGGTTTCAGATAGAGAATGACATTTTGTAAGAATAAATCAGTTTATTACCCAAGTTGATGAACTTTCAGGTAATAATTGAAATCGAATTCAAAGAAATTTGTAAAATTTCGAGTAAAAATAAAATAAAAGTAAAATTTTCAAAAAATAACGGACATAAATGGATGGTGAATAAGTCGATTGACAAAATAATCAATATACTTATGATTATGGTGAAAATGCAATAAGGAAACCGTTCGTTTTTTATAATTTTCAAACAACTTAGAGCTTTAATTCGGTGAAATGATGAATATATATATGTTTCTAGATTTTTGACCGGATTATACAGTGCATCTCGGCGATCCTCTTGGATGCTGAACCCAGCTGATTTATTACCAAGTTTTGAACACGTCTCATTTCTTGTATTTCAAATAGCTTCAATTCTTCTATACCTTGTATATTGCTCGAAAGTATAAAGAAGCTCTAATAGAAAAACATATCAGACTAGATAATATCTAATAATCCGAATGTAATGACATGAAGCGTGAATTCCTTGAGAAATGTTTTGTCAACCAACCACAAACGAGCTAGCTGTAATTATTATTTCCTGCAAGAATTATGAAATTGTGGATAAGAATCTTAATCAAAATCAACTAATGCAATATATTCCATGTTGAAAATGATTATTTGTGGATATTAACGAATTCGCATACATTGAACAGTAACAATTAGTTTTGAATTCTTCAACTGGGTAATAAGTAAGCATGTATAATCGCTGTGATTTTATATTTTTTTCCAAATGACTATAAAATTGCAACATTATTTATAATGCAATTTTCTGAAGACAGATTGATCTCGAGTGTATTTAAGAGAGATTCATACACAAATATACTACTCCGAGTAAAACTCTACACATTTTGCAATGAATCCCTTCTAACGAAATGAAAGGAAAAATTTACAGTGACATAGTTTTGTCGAATAAATAATTGTGAGTGACAGATAACTCACGCGTTTCTTTTATAACTTTCATCATTTTTCATCAAAAGTCTCGATAGATATTACTGAAATATCCAATATGACAAGATTGGTTGATTATGACGAATTTCAGAATTCTCACTGTTTGTTGGAGGTTTGAAATCGATGAAATATCGATTATTTTTCACATTGCATCAAAACCTTATTATCCTGTATAGGCAGGTATATCTAATACACAAATTTTCCCAAATTCATTTCATTTTCAAGCATCACCTATAATACCTATAATACCCAAACCCACCTATAATACCCGACCAGTAGACTAGCATTTCTATGAAAATAACTTCTTTAGAAGGTTGAATAGACTAAATCAATGTTTATCGATACTGGATCGTATTTTTCACAATGACATGGTCGATCTCCCACACACTGTATAGATCATTCGTCAAATTAATGAGAAACGTGATATGAATAGCTTGTTCACTATGCTTCTGTGCATGCATTATTAGGAGAGGTGCGGGATCCTAAGAATAAACGGTGTTTTCATTTCTTACTGCATCCTTGACCTATATACCAGGTGTACCAGCATATACCTGTTCCGATGGATTATTTTGGACACACTTTGAAATACACGAATGTGTTATTCTCACTATTCGATGTGTAGGAGATCCAAGGATCCAAGTACCGATCTTCAAATTTCTACATATCTTTTTTTGAACCTGTCAGTCTTGACATAAATATGGAGACAATTTTCAGAATCTCAGCTCGAATCTTGAGATTTCATTGATTTCGAGGTTGATTTCTTATCGAATCCATCAATCTCTTGATCTTACGTCGATACCTCTCAATCCAGGAAATACTGACACAATCTATTGATTCCAAACCTTCAGCCTGCCAGATAATTCATTGCAGCTAATTATATAGGAGGATGAATGAAAAATATCCCTCTAAATTTTACAAATCTTAAAAATCAATGAAACCATGTTGCGAATCTTTTGGAATTCTCCAAAAATATCATAAATCTGAAAACCCGAGGGAAATTCCTAGAAATTTTAATAGAAATCTGAAAAATCTTCGAAAGACTTGCTTGGATCAAAAAATTTCGCAAATATTTAGGAAATCTCACGAATCCCCATATAGGTGAATATTGCGAATGAATATATATATATATATATATAGATCTCGCGAATTTTTGTGAAATCTAACGTTTAATGAATCTTCAGAAATCTCTCAATCTATGATAAATCTCGCAAATCTTGGACATTCCTCTTAAATTTTGACTAATCTTGCGAATTTCATAAAAAAAATCAGAATCTTTGAAAAACAGCACAAATATTGAAAATCTCCAGGAATATCTGCATTCTAGGTTTTAGCAAATATTTTGAAAATTTTCATGCATATTGATAGATATCTCGCAAATTTTGGGAAAATCTCACAATTGATGAACGTTCAGAAATCTCTCAATTTATATCATCTACGAGATCATCTATTATAGATTTCGCATGTCTATGGGTGATCTCTTTCATCTCAGAAATAAAAAAAAATGAAAAAGTCCTCCAACCGTAATAGACCTCGCGAATCTTTGGAAAATCACAGAAATATTGAAAATATCTATAGGAACCTCTCGATTCTAGGTGAATTTAGCAAATTGTTAGGAAATTTCAAATAGTATTAATAAGCCCCTCGATAAACCCTGTGAATCTTGTTTTTTCGAAGATCTCTCAATCTTTGATAAGTCTCAGCAATTTTGGAGAATTCTTTTGAATATTGAGAAATAATAGGAAATGTTGAAAAATTCCTGGAATCATAAAAAAATAATCTTGTGAAAAATACTTCGAATGTCGCATCTGAAGTACTGATTTTGTGAAGTATGTGACAATTCAGAAAGAATATTCATGATATTATATCAGATATCCATCAAACAAAATATTCAACATTACATCGTCAAAAAAATTGAGAACATATGAACCATGAAAAAACTTAAATTCATCTCGGCAAGACATAATCCCACAACCACATTTGAAAATCTTATTGAAATCCATCAAATCTCTATAGAACGTACAGAACTCAAAAATCCCCAGGAGTCTCTAAATTCTTAGTATATCTATCAGAATATTTCCAAAAATAATGTTATAACTAGCAAACGCTTGGGAAATCCATATAAATTATCAAGTTCTTACAAATCCTTAAAAAAACATTGAATCATGGCAAATCTTTGAAAATGCCACAGATCTCGCGAAAATGCTAGGAATCTCACCGATATACAATCTGATACGTATTTCTTGTAGTCTTTACAAATGACTGTCTCCATATATTCAGAAAAAAATATTCATGAAATTGTGTAACAGATGACCATCAAACCAAATAAATATTCAATATTACCCCACATTTGATGAAGAATGAGGAACATTATAACAGTTAACAGTATACAACGAAAGGAACCATAAGAGAAGAGAGTCTTGAAAAATTGAAATTCAGCTCGCCAAGACATCATCCCACAACATCGTTTGAATTATTCATCATATTGTCATAGGTTATCTCGAAAATGTCGGTTATGACTCCAATAACGGTATATTAATCCCACACAAACTTCGATGCAGTAAAATGAATTGATGATATTCTGCAAGATTGAATAATAAGTATACTGACGAAATTCTACGGATGAAATAACCAAGACTTACGAAACATAAATAGAAAATTCAAATAATATAGTGTGGCCTAACGATAACAAAACAGAGCCATTATTAGAAGCTGCGTCAACAGTTTAGAAGAAAAAAAAAATACGTTGCCTTTGGATTGAGATAGTTTTCACATTACTGTCATACGAAACGAATAATGCCGTTAACAAAACATTACTCAAAGAAAAAACTTTCAACGTTTTGAGAGTAAAGTTTTTAATCAGAGCAACAAAAATAAAGAAATGTAGTCGATTATACAGATCTTTTTTTTTTCTCTCACCATTGGGAGCTCGTAAGTTGGTCGAATTGAAGAAAAATTTCGAGTTTTGATGCTGAACATCAATATATGACGAAGGTTGAGAAAATAATCTCAAAATATGAGTAAAAAATTGAAAACCAAGTTTTGGGTTATAAACTACATATGATGAACAGATAATGAAATGAATTTTGGAACACAATCCAAATAGTACATTAAGAATATCATGAAAATATTAGATTTCATACAGGGGAAACCACGAGGTGAACCATTTTCCAGATAAATTACTCAACTTCAGTTTTTCTCTTGGGGGCCATATTGAATTTTAGTGCCTATGAAAAGATATTCATATTCATTATTCGGAATAACAAAAAATATACGAATTTTATTGATTTGCACTCGGATTTGCACCTCAGATAACAGATAGGTATATAATAATGATCACATTTTATGGCGTTATTTCCAAAGACTTTCTAGATATAACCTAGATAAATCTACTGCATGAGTGTAACGCAGAGGTTGGATTGACTCGCCTTGCCTGGACAATTTTCTGTCACACTCATGATGCCGATATGGAAATATTCATAGGCTGTTATCTTCTCGTAGTTGGACTTGGGTATAAGACAATAATTATGTTCAGAATTTTGCGGGATTTTCTGTGGAATCGAGAAAATATGATAATTACAGGGGATTAAAGAAATTGTGGCCCACTTCCGATCCACCCGAAAGTGCTGGCCGACTTCCGGTTCAACCGGAAGTGCCACATCCTTGGAAATATGTCAACCTCCATCAACAATAGTTTACCACAAAATTTTCGAAGTCGGCCCACTTTGATAGTTTTTGATACATTGATCGAAGCCGAATCGATGAAGTTTCCGCAGGGACAACCTGTATATTCGTAGTCAAACCCTATTTCGTTGAATATCTTATGATAATCTTCGGATGAACATCACAAAGTGGTTTTGATGCTACGTATATTTTTTGTATAAATCGAAGAGAAATGAATTTGGAATGAACAAATAAAGAATTCGGAATGAAATTGGAATAATGAATTAGCCTCGAATTATGGTCGAAGTAAAATTTTGTAATTCCAAGGTCGTTCAGCTATTTTTTCAAAAAGGTAAAAATCAAGTCGCCAGACAAGAGGTGAAGCAAAATACTCAATCTATAACTATCCCTTGTGGTGATAATACGCATCGTATTATCACCACTCCTCAACTATTGTGAGCTTGTCGCTAATGGCTTAGAATAATTAGATGTGCGAAGGAACAAGTTTTATAAAAGGCAATGGTGGGTCGTTGACCCTTTGGCCGGTTTGCTGCAGGTATAACACAACGAGAGTTAATACTTCACCTGGTGTATTTCACGAATAACTCGCACCGGAAAATTAGGTTTTTTGTTCCTTTGTTGCTCGAAATAATGATGAATACTATCAAGCAAAGTGAGTTTTGAATCGATAGTGTACCGGGCGACAACGAAAGCCCAGACGAAATCGAACGCAATTCAATGGTATTTTTGTTAGAATGTATGTTACGCTGGCACAACCACTTCAACAAAATCCAAAAATTTTTATACCAGAATTTAGTGCTTTTTCGTTGCTAATTTGTTCCCCTTTTCGAAAATTTGTTGCTTGTGCCGAAACAGAAAAATCGAGTACTTGCCAGCTTCACGATAAGCTGGCACGACAACTTTTTCATTTCATCACTGAATTCAAAAACACATATACCAAAATGTAGCTCTAATTTGTTGCTGATTTGTTCCCCTATTCGAATATCTGAATTTCTAACCGTTACAAAAAAAAAATGATGTTTTGCCAGCATCATGATCAGCTGACACAACAACTTTTTCATTTCATCACCGAATTGGAAAACAAGATGTAGCACTAATTTGTTGCTAATTTGTTCCCCTATTCAAATATCTGAACTTCTCTCCATCACAGAAAAAAAATGCATATCAACATGTCATCACTGAATTTTCACGATACTTTCGTTATCTGACATATGAATACAAAAATGAAAACACGAGAATTTATTGCTTTCTTGTTACTAATTTGTTCCCCTTTCAGAATTTTTGTTGCTTGTTCCTTTAGAAAATTATGATGGAAAATACCATGCCAGGTTAATTCCATGATAATTTCGTCATGTGAAATTTGAACTCGACAACGATCGAACCAACATTTGTTGCTTTCTTGTTGCTGATTTGTTCCTCTTTCGAAATTTTTATAGCTCATTCTTTCAAAAATTTCATTGAAAAAAATACTGACATGCTACGATGCTAGATTATTTCACGATAACTTCTTTATTTGACATATAAATTCAAAAATGACAATTTGTTTCCCTTTCAGAATTTTTGTTGCTTGTTCCTTTAGAAAATTATGATGGAAAATACCGCCATGCCAGGTTAATTCCATGATAATTTCGTCATTTGACACTTGAACTCAAAAACGATCGAATCAACATTTGTTGCTTTCTTGTTGCTAATTTGTTCCCCTTTCAGAATTTTGATAACTCATTCTTTCCAAAATTTAAAAAAAAAATACTGACATGCTAGATTATTTCACGATAACTTCTTTATTTGACATATGAATTCAAAAATGACAACACAAGAATTTGTTGCTTTCTTGTAACTAATTTGTTCCCCTTTCAGAATTTTTGTTGCTTGTACCTTTAGAAAATTACAATGGAAAATACTTCTATTGTTTTCATTTTTGAATTCATATGTCAAATAAAGATGTTATCGTGAAATAATCTGTAATGTCAGTATTTTTTTTTAATTTTTGAAAGAATGAGCTAGAAAAATTTCGAAAGAGGAACAAATTTGCTACAAGGAAGCAACAAATGTTGGTTCTATCGTTTCCGAGTTGAAGTGTCATATGACGAAATTGTCATGGAATTAACATGGCATGGCGGTATTTTCCATCATAATTTTCAAAAAGGGACAAGCAACAAAGATTCGGAAAGGGGAACAGATCAGTAACAAGAAAACAACAAATTCTCGTGTTTTCATTTTTGTATTCATATGTCAGATAACGAAAGTATCGTGAAAACTCAGTGATGACATGTTGCTATGCATATTTTTTTTCTGTAATGGAGAGAAATTCAGATATTCGAATAGGGGAACAAATTAGTGCTACATCTTGGTATTTTTGTTTTCCAATTCGGTGATGAAATGAAAAAGTTGCTGTGTCAGCTGATCGTGAATCTGGCAAAATATCATTTTTTTTTGTAACGGTTAGAAATTTAGATATTCGAATAGGGGAACAAATTAGCAACAAATTAGTGCTACATTTTGGTATATGTGTTTTTGAATTTGGTGATGAAATGAAAAAGTTGCTGTGTCAGCTGATCGTGAAGCTGGCAAAATATCATTTTTTTTTGTAACGGTTAGAAATTTAGATATTCGAATAGGGGAACAAATTAGCAACAAATTAGTGCTACATTTTGGTATATGTGTTTTTGAATTTGGTGATGAAATGAAAAAGTTGCTGTGTCAGCTGATCGTGAAGCTGGCAAAATATCATTTTTTTTTTGTAACGGTTAGAAATTTAGATATTCGAATAGGGGAACAAATTAGCAACAAATTAGTGCTACATTTTGGTATATGTGTTTTTGAATTTGGTGATGAAATGAAAAAGTTGTCGTGCCAGCTTATCGTGAAGCTGGCTGATTCCATTGGAATTTTCGTTAGACTTTACAAATATTCATGGAAAGAGAAAAATAACATTGTGTACAATATTTACAATTCTCGATTATTTTTCTTCTTCTGCAGTAACAAAGAAGAAATTAAAGAACATTAATCAAAAATAAAACAAAGAGGGGACTATAGAAAGCCAGCATTGAAGCAAATGTTGAAGTATACAGTTAAGCTTCAGTTGATACGTGTAAAAAGTGAATTTTTTTGTTAGTTTACACTCGCCTAGTCAGCACCATAGGCAAATTCTTTTCCGTACACTATGTGTCCTAAAAGTAAGGCCATATTGAGTCAGTTGAGTGAATCCCTGAAATTTATCTCAAACTTATTCTTCCGTCATTAAAATTTTCAATAGTTTCTTTTTCGATATGAAACTCCATTATTATTTAACATTGATGAATTCTAAATATTTAGGCATTCTCTTCCCATGAAACTGGTGCACCAAAAGACCGTGTTATAGAACTTGTATAATAATAATCGATATGAGAATGTTATTTCAATGACTGAAGAAAGATCATAAAGTTGGCACATGCCAAGTTGACAATCTTCGACAGGTTATCACACCAAGAAAGAAATACGTCGAAACCGAGGTCGAAATATAACATTCAACCCGAGGCTCTACCCTCTACCTCTTCCAGTACCTAATTCATAAGTAGTAGTAGATAGACAAATCCAAGGGTACATCTTAAATCCTGATATATTTTTATTGTAGCCCCAAGTTGGAACAGCGTTGTGAAGAGAGTCCAATGAAATGAATAGTGCAATAAAGATTGAGAACTGAAGTACTGCATAATGGTCCCAAGTTAGCAGAAATGTATGCAGGTAGGTACTTTTATCACTGTGATCAAATTCAAAGCGGATGTGCTTATATTAGTCATACTAGATAACTAGTCCCGGTGATTTGAAAACTTATCTACATGGTTTTGTATACGTTTTGGAACGATGGTGTGGTAGGTGTAGAATTTATTCGATACTTTCCTCTGGCGACCCTAAAATATACTGAATATACAGGATGATCGCGTTGTTGACAATTTTTTCAAACGGAAACCCTAGTGGAAAACTCTCGGGAAATCGATGTATGTATTCTAAATTATTGATCCGCAAGTACCATTCCTATTCCGCTGATTATTTTATTTTCCATCCCTCTTTTGGGCACATATATATTTATCCCTGAGCTTCTTTCAAAATGAAGGGAGTGAGACATGGACTATTTTTATCTCCGCCATTCTAAAAATACCCCCGACTTGTATATCTTCGAGTATCTCTTTTAATGTTATGAGTGTTCAGCATATTTCAATTGTTTTTGATGATTTTCCCCTCTCCATCAGCGGCGAATAGAACGTATGACGATGACATTCTGTAAGTTTAAGTGATCTTGATGATTTTGCGAGTTCCATAATTAAAAAAATCCTTTATTCGTACTGGTTTGCCCAAATAACTGTCTCGTAATACAAGGTGTTCCATTTGAAGAAACGTTTGTTGTGGTGTGTCAGGGGAAACTGGATCACCCTGTATAGTCGACTGTTTTTTTTTCTTTTGGCACAAAAAGTAAGGAAATATTTCTCATAAATTGTTTCCCATAGGCTGTTGATTATAGTGATATAGGGTGTCAAAATTATCGGGGGGTAAATATACGAGATCGATAACATGCTCGATTATTTAAGAGTTTCTTTGACGTGGCAATCACCGGAATGAAGAAATCAGGATAGATTTCTTAATTTTTGTAAAAAATCTGCTCATATATTACAATATTAATGAAACACTCTTTTTTCGACCCTGTATTTATCTGTATTCCAAGTGCCGTTTCTTTGGAGCACCTTGTACCTAAGTGGTCGTAGGTAACCATATCAGCTCGTCATGAGCAGGAAAATTGAAAATATACACTTATGTGCAGAAAACGTGACTACAACAAAAACATCGTATATAATAGCAGAGTTGATTGGATTTCCAAATCAGGTCAACAATCTCAACAGTCCTCAAGCATCGAGCTTTGTCATTTATGAACAATTCTCGGTACCATTACAGAATACATCATTGTTACTACTGATGTCAATTCTAATACAGGGGAATTCAAGTCTGAGTCTGTGCATTGGATCTCAAAAACAGTAAGCGATACAAGGTCGGTTGAATCGGACAAAATAACATATTTCTTAGGCCAATTATATGCCTTTGCCTCCATTTGACCGACTATCTGCATCCGAGATCGCATTGTGTAGCCTCGAAATTGAATAGCCCTGTATAAGAAACCTCGCAGCGCTAAAGAGTATACTGTAAATATGCCGCAATTGTAGGCGGATTTTTATCACGTAGAAAGTAACACGGAAACAAAATATACACGACAGTGCCAGGCAGGCTAAAGGTTAGTGAAGTTTCTCACTTCAGTATTAACCTACTTCAGTGTAATACCTTGCCTTATAGGTCTAGTTATTGATTATGCTGTCTTCGTGAACATATACATAACTTCTTGACATTTTCTTACGTACGAGTCGTGAACTTTTCTGAAAGAACCATATTTTAGGCAAAATATCCCCACTCCGGAAATCAATATACATCTGCTTCTGAGTATACATTATGTCATTGAACATATTATACGAAATATATTAGGTACCTGATAGAGAACAGCTATATAGATAGGCACTCATTCAGAAGTCAATTTATTCGTATAAGCAAATTTATAAACAGCAAATGAATACACCTACCATGAGCTATGAGCGAGACCATCCTGTATGTATATGTATATAAATATATATTCGTCATCAACAAACATCATAATTATATTGCATTAAAAATTTGTTTAATAAGAACAACCCAACAAATTTTAGGTGTTGAACGAGATATTCAGCACGTTTACTATTATTGGTGTTCTATATGTATATTAAGGAATATTTCAATGCATGGTATTTACTCACCAAATTAGTTCAATTTCTCGGTATCCTTTCCTAGGCAGGTAATCACAGAACCAGTTCCGAACTTTGAAAAGGTAGGTACATACGGCAAAACTCGTGGAAAACGAAATAAAACATTCAATGAATATAAACAAAATATACGTTTGATAATTGATTAGCCGGCATTATTTCACTGGTCTATTTTGTTTATTTATTAAAAATTGTAAACAAACGCCATAAACAATAAAAGTTAACTAAAACAAAGCGACCGGAAAACACCATGACGCACACCAAAGAGCTGATTGGCAACTGTTGCTCTTTTGCATTCCAAGTTTTTTGTTGGTGTAGGATTTCCACTATAGAGCTTGTTCAAAATCAAATGCTAGTATTCGTCAGTGGTGGGGACCCTATGCTTTCGAGTAGAAAGGGAAGATAACAGGCGGGGAGAGATCTTTCGTTTTTCGAACTAGTATACATCAACCTACCGGCCAGACTTCAAACCATTTTGTGTCGGTCGGTAATGTCAGCTCACTGACTTCGGCATCCAGTTTACATGGCTGTTTCGAACGACTGATACGTCAACTGTCACTTTTAATGCAAATCGAAGACCTGTTCTCATTGGTCGTTTGGCTCGATCGACTGATTTCTACAAACTTTTGACGTTTAACAGAAATCGAAGGACAATAAATCAATTGTATTACTGTAATCCTGAAATCCTGTTTTGATAAGACCAAGATGGTTGCAAATTGTCTTTAGGTTTCATGTTGAAAGTTTGAACAGATTATTCACATTTTAGGACCATTTTCTTTTATCAAAATGGAACCTGTTCCGCCCAACACAATTCATACTAATCCAACTAGTCAGATTCGAAACAACGGGGTGAGTGGAACTGCCCTTTTGGCAACTCTAATTATATTTTTTCGTGATTTTAGAATGTACAAGAAATATCTGTAGACAATAATCTACCCAGCCCGGTTTCTTTGGCCGCTAGCTCTACTTCTGAGGACATTCCACCACCAAAGGCAGATTATTATGCCCCACCTCCCTATGAGGTGGCCACAAAGTGTACGAAACTGCCAACTTACGAAGAAGTCCAGAGAGAAAAACATCTGGAAGGGCAGGATATCCCTATTCCGATCAACTCTCCTACTGTACGGGTGAGCAAAAACTTTCTTTGAAATCATGATTCACTTCATCATTGACTTGGGGTATTGATAATCAATTCAATTTTTGATCAACAGGGTGTAATCATTGATATTGTAAAGAATCTAAGGTTGCATTCCTCGCTTAAAAAAAAATAGTTTCCACCTTCTCCACTTGTAGTTTTTCAGATACAGGATTCAAAGTTGTAATTTTGCACTCATTCAATGGATTTTATTGATTTTTTTTATCCTACTAACATATTTCAATCTCAAGAACCCGAATTTCACAAAAAAAAAACGTGTGCAATCCTATGTTTTTTCAGGTAATCTAGGAAAAAGTGTGAGAATTCTTTCTGTTTTGCATCATAGCCAATGGGAGTTTTATTAAGCACTCACACAGGATACTTTTTTCTCTTAATTATTCATTCAAGAATTCAAAAAGGAAGAGAAATATCCCCATAGGAGTTGAATCAATGTTATTCAGCATGTTGGACATTTCTGACTCTTCGAATGTATAACAAAAGTATAAAAGTATTCTATGTGGAAGGCTGTATAGCTATGATGTCTACCCAAAACAGACCAAACGAAGAAGGTGGTTATTCACACTTTTCCTGGATCATTTTGAGAAATAGGGATATGCACACGTTTTTTTTTGTGAAATTAGGGTCCCAGAGGTCAAAATATAGAAGAAAAAATCCAAAATGCAAAATTACTAAATTTTCCAAGAAAGTTTTTTTTTAAGTATTAGCTATTTGACTAGAAAGGAAGGTGGCTGCCAGGAGTATCAGTAGGGCCTGATGAATGCTCAATCACAAAGGAAGAAAATGACACTCCATAATATAATTTTTTTTGGAGGAAATAATATTTTGCTGGAATCATTTTTGGATAAATACAACAAATGAGCTAATTTTTTGGGATTCCCACTAACAAAGATGAAATATTTGATGAAAAAAAAAATAAAAAAAATTCAATCGTTATTGTTATGAGTAAGAATTATGGATTGATATATTATTCACACAGTGAGCACAACAAATATGAAATAGGGAATTCGATATCTTTGATATTTGATATTTCTTTAAAAAAACACATAGATTTTGTTTTCTGATAAAGCATTTATATGTGTATAGTGAGATCAGTTTCAATCAAAAGTTTTTTTGAATAAAAACTCTCACAATATTTTGCATATTTGGATAAGGATATCAATAAGAAGTTCAACAACACCAAATTTATTAGGGTTTCGTCAAAAAAGTAGAGATATCAATCATTCCAATACAAATATGCCCATTGAGTGTGACAGGGAAAAATGATCTGGCAAGTCAACTTGATTTGCTGTTGCCTTCTTATGGAAAAGTCTTGCTGTTTCAAGGTACTCCATGGTACCTGCAGTAACACAAAGCCAGCAATTCAAAATGCAACTTTTTGGCTGATTGAATTTTTCTTGAAAAAGTATGGATAAAACTAAATGAATTAAGTGACCATGAACTATTTTGTTCACTAATTTGCTCATCTGTTTTTATCAGAGTTAGAAGGAAAGTCCAATTAACTGTATCCTTGTAAATATTAGGTTTTGTTCAGGGGCTGTTCAGAAGTTAATATTTTTACCCTCCTTGTTTTTCTGGCAAGATTTCAAAAGTAAGAAAATGAACATCATTTTTCATGGCTTGATTTAATGTTTTTTTGACGTCAATCAAGCATCAACAGAATAATTCATTGTTATTTTTATTCATAGCAAGATTCATTTATTCATTCAACTAAAAATCGTTTTTTGAATTACTCAGTCAATCATTATCTGATTTGCTGCCTGGGTAGCTACTAAAATTGAACAAATTCTAATTGCATCAAAAGTATTTTGTTATTGCATATATGTATACAAACTTACCAAATTCCAAGAAAATCAAAGGAAAGGTTTCTGTAATTTGTTTTTTTTTTTAACCTTTGGTTCCCTCTATCTATAAAATTATGAGAAAACGTTCATGAGAACTATTTCCTTATTTTCAGCGAGGAACCTACCCTATGATTTTTCACCATGTCAGTGTTACATGCAGTACATTATTTTTCTGGAGAATTAATGCTTCAAACTTTCCCTACAGATTATTTCTTTTTTTCAGCCAATACCATTTTGCCAGCCAGGACAAAGAATAATAGCTATTGACACTGATAACCCTGATGATGTAGACACTTCCTTATTAGGAACTGATTTTATGTTTTACATTGCATTTTTTGGTATGTTCCAATCCAACTGACATGTTTCAATGTTATTCATTTTTGTCTTGTTGCAGTTGCTTTCATTTTCAACTGGATAGGGTTCTTACTCCTTATGTGCTTTTGTCATACGATTGCCTCTAGGTACGGAGCCCTATCAGGATTTGGCCTGTCTTTGGCTAAGTGGACTTTTATAGTTCAGCACTCTACTGAACTAGCATCAAAGGATAATAGTTGGCTGTGGTGGTTGATAATGACATTTGGTAAGATTGAGGCTTGAATCATCCTGTATTTGAATGTGACAGTATGGGACTAGAGAATTCACTCTCTGCTTGAAAACTCTACTGCAATGAACACACATGGCTATTCTTGTTTTAAATGTGATCTCTTCTTTAGTTCTGGGGATATATTTCGAAAATTTCGAAATTTTCTTCTGAATTTTGCAAAAAAAATGAAACGTTCAACAAACTCGAATATTTTGAAATGTATTAACTATTTATTTGAATGGGCATTATTTTAATACTGCTTTTATTTTCAGGTCTGATCATATGTATTCGTGCCATATTGCAATATTTGAGTATAAAACGTGGTTGGCACATGCTTTCTGCAAGCCATCAGGAACGACTTCTTTTTTTCTACTAAGACGTTCTAAGTGTGAAAAAGTAAATACAGCTTCTTTATACTCGTTATTATTTTAAATGTGATTAGAAATTGAAATGTTTCATTCCTTATTTATAATGTTCATTCTCTATATCATCTATTGCATTGAGTTCAATAAACACTGATGAAGGAAATTGATGCATTACCATAATTTCATCAGCATTTTGATCTTCTGATGTTGATTCAATTATTGTTTTTTCAATAATCCTCAAACTTCAAGAATTTCATTGTTATTGATTTTTCATTATTCAATCAATCATATCATGCTATATGTGAGAAAGAATTGAATAATGAAAAAAACAATAGCAAAATTTCTGTATGTTGACTAAGAGTCGAAAAAAGAACATCAAATTCGAATTAACAATTCAGTAAACCAAATTCTGATAAATTTCTGGTGATGGCGATTTTTATCGCGACTGTATTATTATATAGATGTCCGATTCGATTTTTGAGAGTTTTACTTCTCAGTAGGCATGTAATTATATTTTTTGCGAAATTTGTACTTGACACAAGAAGAGGAATCTCACAGCACCAAAGGCAAGAGGAAAAAATAAAATTGGTGCACAATTATCAACTTGTTATTTACCATAGCCTAGCTTCAAAAGTATCATGTTCTTGCAGTTTGAATATAAATATGAAAAATAGACCATTTATATAATTATTCAGTGTTTCATTTTTGTTGAAGAAGGGTTATTACATTTAATTCTGCTTGATTCACAGCTACACATGGTGGTCCGTATTGTAAAAAATATAGGTTAGATCTGGCAGATCTGTTTGCAAGAAAATACTTCTATTATTAGCATTTAATCAATTATACCTATGTGAATATTTCGATTCACTGAGGTTGTTCATATTCAATGTGAAAAATTGTGTAACTCCAAGTGTAAAATTTTTTTTATGATCGAGTGATTCAAAATTGAAATTTTTCGTGTCTTGCATTGTTTTTCGTAATTTCATTTTGATGAAAATAACTTTCTTGCACACCATCGAATCAAGTGGATAAAATTAACAGTGAATTATATTGTTGATCGTTATTGTGTTTATCATCATTGCAGACAAACCTACCAGGTTTCAATAAAATCGAAATGAGTATTTTTTCACAATGTGATGAAAAGCTGTTTCTCTACTCAAACACTTCCTGTATCCCGGAAACTCAGGGTCTTGAAAAACAGTTCATAAACACTATTTTTCCTTTGCAAGGGAACTGCCCTATTCAATTTGCAATGTTAATGAAATATCCTGTATAATGAAAGGCTTGTGTTCAGGTTTCAACGTTTTTGATTCCTGTTTCCATAACTGAAATGCAGTTTCTTTTTTGAAAGAATTGTTACTTTCAAACAATCATCATCCCCATAAAACAGAAATTGTTGAAATGATTATTTGGCAGTAATAAGTTCAAAAAAATCAATAAATCATTCTTTATTCACAATAATTTCTCTAGTAATCACAGAAAAGGAATGTATAGTTTCCCTAAAATATGCGGAAAAAAATCATCACATACATTTCTCCTGATAAACACTTCTGCATTCCATAAATAAACAGGGTGGCCCAATGAAAACGAAACAAGGTATGAATATTACTGAAAGATCAATAAATAATAATAATAAAATAAATGATTCTTCATGTAATGTTGGATAGGACAGGATTTGAAAAAACACATAAGGCACTTCTTAGATGAACATCGTTCTAACTACAAAATGAGAAATAGTGATGAAAGGGAAAAGAAGCGTTACTTTTCATCACTAGCGTTGGTAAGAAATTTCAATTACCTTCAAAATGATGTATCACTTGAGACCTTATCCCATTGGAGATTCAAGGGTTGGAGCTCATCCCTCCGAGGGGTTTGAAGTGAAAAAGTTGAAAACATGCACAAAATATTTCCCTCTCGATATAAAAATCGACCGGTTCGAGAGTTTTTTTTTCTGAGAAAGATAACTATGTCGAATCGGCCTTGTTTCTTTTACATTGGGCCACCCAGTATCAACAGTAGCAATTATAACCTGTTTTTTTTCACAATGCATGGCTTATACAAAAAAATTGATATCATTCAATATTGCTAGCACTGTATGTGTAACAAATTCAAGATTCAAATAAATAATAAAAAATAAATTCCCCTAAAAAATAAATAGAAACTTTAGGGCGTCACAGAAATATTCACGTCAACTCATGAAACAGTTTATGCTGTCATAACATATACAATGTTGACAAGTTCCATGTATTTTATAGATTATAGCTAAATTATTCATCTTGAAATCAAAATGATGACTTTGATATGAAGTTTTTGGTCCAGCTAGATTCACATTCATGCAAATGATTTCATTATCAAAAGAAATGAAAATT
This sequence comes from Gastrophysa polygoni, assembly GCA_963576655.1. Taxonomy (NCBI): domain Eukaryota; kingdom Metazoa; phylum Arthropoda; class Insecta; order Coleoptera; family Chrysomelidae; genus Gastrophysa; species Gastrophysa polygoni. The sequence goes on from OY755084.1 coordinate 11,856,711, forward strand.
GGATGAAAACATTTGCAAAATAGATCAAATATAATACACAAATGAGATTTTTTCTAAATCTCTGAAAAACTATTCATAAATAAAATTGATGCAACAATTATGAGGTAACTTTCGATAAGGTACAAAGGTTGAACCTTCATCATTCAAAAAGCATGAAAATGATGACCTTTTCATCAAAAAATCAATATTATACAGGGTTTCCCATTTATGTTTCAAAAAAATATTTTTTCAGGCAACCGTCTTGAAAATTCAGTTTTCTGGCCTATTTTCAAACTGGAAAGTTTATCTTTACAGGAAAATTCTCTTTGACAGGATTGGTTCAGAAAATCTGAACCTGACAAGCGTAAATTACGGCAGGACGTGACATTTCAGCCTAGAAAACGTTGTACGTATCACATACGGAAACGTTCTTCAAAGGCGTCGGCCTGAAATTTGTCTACGAGCCTTGTAAAAATACCATTTCCGGATTTGTTTTTATTTTATTATTTTCTTCGAACTTCACCTAAAATCTCTCATTCTTCCTGGCTCATTTCTTCATAGTAACTCCAAAGGAAAACCTGATCTTTACAAAGTAAATAAAGCAAAATATTTGGCTTGGAAAAATGCATCGTCACTGACAAGCTATTTCTTGCTATCAAGAAGTAGGCGAGGAAAAAAGAAAAATGGAGTTTGCAAAAAATGTTCATTCAATTCGGAGTTACCTTATGAATTTGTTTCCTGCTGAACTTAATCATATTGTGTCTCAGCAAAAATATACGAGAAAACCCACATTATTTCAGCGCTAGGAACCTGTACACGACTCATTTCGAAGCACGAACGGGACACCCTGTATATAGAAATAGCGATAAAAATTGAATAACATCTCTAATATAGTCTGACTAATAGGTAATAACAACAATAAACTGTCAATTGTATGCCGATAAATAGGGTGGTCCAGTTTTTTAGGACCAAATGGAAATCTTGTGATAGACCGTGAGAAAAAATCAGGGTTCTTCTAACACATTTTTTTGCCGCTTCAAGATTGAATTTTTTCGAGTTTTGGTATATCTTATAAGCCAGGAGAATTATCAAGACAAGATATGGAAGCCAAACGTTGAATAATCGAGAACTGAATAATTTATAAGATCTGATCTGAATAATACCCGAAATTTGTATCATTCTGTAAGTCGATTGGAATGAATAAAAGACGTGGTTTTCAAGTTGCATAAAGAGTCCCCATTTTTTTTTAATTTCGAGATCTAAGCTGGATTTCGATTTGGTCCTGAAAAACTGGACCGCCCTGTTTATCTTTTCCAGTAGTATTGGATAATAATATCCACTGCTTCATTGGCAATATGAAATTCAGATACACATTCATGTCACACGAAGTTTAATGGTCGATTTATGCAACAATCTCAAGTCATAAGTTTTAAATCGTAAGCTCCAAGTAATGAGTCGTAAGAAGGTCAATCATTGGTTTTCAATTTTTGCATTTACACAATTCTCGTGAGTTTTAGGTTTTCAGTCGTAAGATTCACGTCGCAAGAAATTTGGCTAACTTTCATCTCTTACGATCTAAAACTGAAAACTGAATGTATTTGTGCTTGCGTGAAAAAATTTCGAACCGTGATTTGTGTAATTTTCATATCAGCTGTCACTCAAAATTTACCAATGAGAAAAGTCATCCTTATGACATGACAGTCCTCAATGATTCCTGCATGAATGTTATATTTCTCTTTACTACTCGATGCAATTTACTTGAAACTCACGACTTAAAACTTATTTTGCTTTCCTCTGAGATGAACATTTATATAATTTTCACTAAGAATAAACAAACTGTTGATCCCAACGTCAGACCTAATCCAATGAAAACTGTCATGATGATGGAAGCGAGTTCTTTCTCATGGACGTCAACAACCCTAAAAACAGATAGATAATAAAATATATGCATTTTTCAGATACTAGTGCAAACTAAAAATTTTTCATAACAATGGTAGCCTCAAAATGTAGAATATTACCATACCGTCATATAATATGAATTGTTCGGAATGATATGTGGAATTCACTAATGCCATGAAATACAAGGTGTGCAATTTAAAATAAGGAAGTAAGTGTCCACTGCCGGTTTCATCGGAAGTGCTACGCCACTGGCGATATTTCAGAGACATTATTCACGTTGAAATGTTCCAAATTTTCAAAATTTAAATCGAATAATGAATACACCTTCAACCTTTTGTTTTCAAATGAAAGTAGATAATCTGGAATCTAACAAATCTGTGGAAAACCAACTTGCTTTACCTTCAGTACCTGATATTTGACAAATACAGAGCTGTTAGGAAAATGAAAATGCAGAATTTCAGTTATTATAGTGCTGGTATTTGCCAATATTTTCGAAACACTCAGTTGTCTCAATGAGAATAATATGCCAATATGAAACATGACTGTGAAATTTCAAGATATACAAATTGTATGATCCTTGTAAATTAACATATTTGGATTGTCTGCAGGAAGTTTCTGTGGCACAGTATTCAAAGAGTTCAGACAACTCTGAAAAACAAAATGAAATAGATAAAAGAGGAATATAGAAATTAAAGAGGTCCCCGTGTAACTCCTGAACCAAAGAAGCTAAAGCATTTTTTCCCTCTCATATAATAGACCTTTGAAATATTCAAATTCAAAAAATCCTGTAAAAATTATGCACTAAAATTAATGCAGATAAAATAGGTGAATTTGATAGCAATGAAAGAGCGAAAATTGGATTATTTCAACATTAGTGGGAGAAGTGGAGAAAAATATAGACTATACGACTATAGAAGAATATAGGCTGTCATGTAATGGCTCCTCTTTCCAGAATGTATAAATTTCAATACACTGATTTCCTCCGATTAGAATACCAATTTTCGAAAATCATGAAATATAAATGATTTCATGAAAGGAACAAATGCCAAGTGTTTCTCGAATCATTAGAGATATTTTTCATTTACATTGCATTGCACACTAAACCGATTGATTTCCGATAACTAAATCTGACTACTTTTCAACTTAGCTCCTAATTTTCTACTCTGTTGGTCAATAATATTTTTTATCAAATCAATTCTCTTAGAACAAAATTTGACGCATCTGTATGGTAAAAAACGAACGAATAATTCTAATAATAATAATGAACTGATCACTAATCTTTGCTGTCAGGTGTCATATCAAACAAACAAGTCAAGATGTGAGTTGAAGTTGCATAAGAAAGAATTAGAAATCCTGAGAACTATATTTATCCTCACCTTGGAGCTAAAACACATGTCAAGTTCGATAAGTATCCATTGCTGACTGAGAACAGGATCATAATAAAAATATACTGCCAGTCCTTGTCGAATACCACGGCAAAATTGCGTCGAGGGTTTTCGTTACATAAGAGTAGCAGGGGGATGAAGATGAATCGAGCCGTGCTCAACAGAATGAGTAAGGTCACATTTCTGGGCTGAAAATCAAAGTTTGTTTCAGATCAAGTCAATGCACTAGCACCAGCACCAGGTCTTTCAGTACTTCAGTACAGTATCAGAGATTTCTAGTCATTCAGGAAATTTCCTTAGAATTTTCAAATTTATTTTCTCATGAATATCCTCCTTTTTTTCTGCATTGTTTATTTATAAACATTCTGGATTTCAAAAAACATCCAAAATGATTTTTTATCGGAATTTGGGTATTCTCTGTGCTGATCAAAGTGGAAATTATTTGGCTTGATTCATCATTTCCGGAAGAACAGTGATGATGACCAATTTTTTTGACTATCTAATTCTTTATGCCTTCAAATAATACATTTTTGGTTGTTGTTGTAACATACCTTCATAACTTTGACAGATATGATCCTCCCAACATAATCTCCCATACTGAACAGCAGATAGCAGATTGTTGGAACAAAATATACATCTGAAAAATAAGAGGAGGAAAATATTAATATATAAATTACTTGGTGTATTTCTAAAAGGAATACTTTCGAAATTCAAATAGAACACCTTATTCATTTTTCAGCTTTTAATGGGATTTTCTCTCCTCGTTTCTAAAAAATAGAGTAGAAGTTATTAAAAATTATTGCAATATATTTGTAGTAAGGACAGATTTAGGATCTGTCCCAAAATGTCACTGCGCTTGAAATTAAACCTTCAGATACCTAAAAGAGAAATTCTCTATTGGTCGGTGACACCTTGTTTTTGAAAAAATTTGGAAATACAAATATATTTAATAAGAATAAAACCTCTACTTATCTTGGTGGACGTTTCGGGAACGAATCTGCTCCCGTTCTCAACACAATTGAAATATTTTTCTCTTCGTAAAATTTTTTCAATGTTTTCGATTTTGACACTGAAAAGTGACAATTTGGCAGACGGAGGAATTCTGGTTACAAGGTGTTTTCATTAATTGATATCGAATTTTCCATTTTCATATTCAAGTTTCAGAAGTGGATGCCAAGTTCTATCTATATCAACTGAACAAGAAGCGATATTATTGTCTCCGTTCAGGAGAATGCAAGCAGACTCTTTTTCCGTTTTGCCCATTCGAGGGGCGATGTTGCCAATTCGTTCAATAAAGTAAAGTAGCTACAGATTCGTCGGTTAGTTAGCTCTAACTGAATGAAAACTGTGGAAAAAGGTCAAATCCCATCTGAATGAAAAATATTGGTCGAAGATATTTCCAATCTTCGACCAATATCTTTCAATTTGGATAATATCGATATATTTTGATTATCGATAATCGATATTTATAAATGGTTATCGCCCACTACCATACCATTCCACCTATTTCCATGTCCTTTTCCTTCTGACTCCACTAACACCGTCACACCAGGATACACCGACAAAGAAATCCCGTAGATAATGAAAACCGAAAAACCGTAACCCCACATCTTCCTCAATATAATCTTGTAGCTCGTTCCTGTCGCGGCCAAGGCCTCCTGTGACTCCTCAGACTCGGCGTGCGCCACGTGGTACCTGAAGAAGACAGACTTTTCGAGGAAAACATACAGGAAAATCGACACGCCGATCATCAGGTTGCCGATGATGAAGTACACCATGGCCGAGTGGGAGGAGCTCGCGCCTATCGAAAGGGCGGCGATTTGGGCTAGAGCAGCGAATATGCCACCCAAGGACTGGCCTGCGGTAACTGCCGTTATGTATTTCGCCGTGAATTTTCCGACGACGCCGGCGAGGCTGCCCGAGAATATCGCGCTGCAAACTGAAAAATACACCGGGATCTTATCTTTCGTTTTTGGTCTGGATGAAACGTATGGAATGAGTATTCTTTTGGGGAAAAAATAGAAAAATACTAACATTACTGCAAAATACTAACTAATGCACCAGATCGTATGTTGGAAGATGAATATATTATCGTAAGGGGTAAATCAATATCAATCATTTGAATTATAGAAATAAAAGTGGATGCAACACAATACGAAATGAAACTTTTGGACAAACAACATTGAATATCAACACCTAGTTTATCATACAATGTGATCACATCACATGATATATTCTGTAATACTACGGATCTACTACTTCTTAGTCCAAGAATTTATTCATATATTTGATAAGGTATGTACAATTAATTTTACAGACGATTCTTTGAGTGATTTCAAAACAAAAAGTTCATATAAACATGTGTCCTAACGTGCTTCGTTTTCAAAATACATGGTGCTGATTTTTTATTGAAAAAAATCCATTTATTTGGTTGATATATTTTATCTATTCGTTTCGTTTTTTCGTATCTCACTCAGTTTTCGAGAAAAAATAAAATCCACTATATGGACTAACATGGAGAAAAAAGGGAATAATCAAGGTTTGCCTTAGAAAAAGATTACAGCATTTGGTGCAGCAAATATCTTGGATGGTATTGTCAACTTATGTATGACCTATCAATTTAGGATAATATTTTGAGATATTTACGGGAAATATACAAATATATATATATATATATATACAAACTAAGCATTATATATATTATAATGTATAATGTCCTGATGGTACACAAAACATTTTTGTCTTGCTTCTGTATAAGCACCTGAATCTTTTTTCTTCCATACCAAATAGAATTCGCTAAAACGAAACTATTTTGTTGAAAACACCACACAATCTTCTCTACGTTTTGACCCAAGGTGTCAACACAACACAGCGTCCAGAGGTATATTTCAGATCTGTTTACTCTATTTCGAAGTTCGATGTCTGGTTTCGATTCCGCGGATTTACTGTACTGTATTGAATTCTAATTCATCGTTGATACTTGTGAAATGTGCGTTTGAAACGGAACGACATGTATATAAGAAAAATAATTCATTCGAATCAAAACCTTTCTCCAAGTTCGGACTAGTTTCTCAGAATCCACAGCATCTCTATGAAATGCAGAGTTTGTTTGGCCCTCTGGACATTTCTCATTGAATTTTCAAAGAGTAAATTGAATTATCATCCAGATAGATACTGGATATAGTCCGAACAAACACTATCAACTCACCATTGAGAAGAATTATCGTCAGTAATGTTAGTCCAAAAAATATTTGCTGCCCTAAAATAAACAATGACGAATTTGAATAATTAGGTATTCAGGATGACCACAAATATTATGGTACACGCCGTCGCCGCCATTCAAATACCCTCGAAGATACGGGCCATTTTTACAGCTTACTTCACTTCAATTCAATCTGGTTTGAATTGTTGCCAACATCGTTATTTTACATACAACTCTGAATATTGCTCCGTACGTCATTCTATAACAAATTACCTTTTCAATGACGTATCATGTGTTGATATTTGTGTTCAAAATGGTTGGAACATCGACGACTTTCTAAATTATATGGTATTTTTTCGCAATAAACGAAAAAATACTGATACTTGAAATAAGTACGAATCTATGAAATCAAATTCTTTCATTTCATTAAGGTCTTCTCTTTTCGAATATTTGCTCTAATCTGAATGTTCTTATCTAATATATCTATTGTACAGGGTGTCCGATAAAATGTTAAAATCTATTAGTACACTAGTAGGAACCCCTCAAAAAAGTGTCCTTGGAACTCTTAGAGGATTTTTCAAAATTTTATTTTTAGAGGAAGTGGCAGGCGTGTACCGTATCAGCGTGGACATTCGTTATACTTCTCGATTTTCAGTACAAACATACTTTTGAATAAAATACTACTCACATGAATCTGTATCCACATATACAAATACTAACGTGAACAGCATCAAAAACAACATACATGTTAGAGATCCTATCACACGTACATTCAATGAGATCCTGCAAAATGGAAGTAATAATACTTGATTTCTCATAGAGAAGTTGTTATACCAGGTGCTCCAGTATACCTATACCAATGGAATTTCTCATCCATTTTGAGAGATGTGAATTTTGAATTGTCATGATTTGTATACAAGGACTTTAAATTTGCTGATTGACATCGTAACTCTCTTCCGGTTCAACTGAAAGATATCTTCAAATTCTACCCAAGTACTCAAGTACTTGAATGGCCTTCTGTAATGAACGTTTTATACTATTTTCTCTGTTTTGGGTTTTATTGACATGGAATAGATTTTTGCATCCTCCAAAACAATTAGTGACAGTTAGGGAATTTTTACACTTGATATGGCAAAGTATAATTTTGTTATTTGTGTCAAGTTTGGATTGCTTTAAAATTTGATATCTAGTTGAAATATAATATATTTGTGAATTATACATGATGAACTAGTCATTGGGGTTGATGAAAACGACCAACTAATGTATTAATGGAGCTCATTAATACACGAAAAATAGTGTGATAATGAGGCTATAAGTACTAAAACATTCAAATAGTAACTGAAAAGTGATGATTTCTGAAAGTGTGTGATTTTTGAAATAATATAGGTAAATTCAGTTGCGGTTGAACCGGAATTTGTATATCCTGAAATCACTGATATATACCATTGTAATACCTAAAAGTATACTATGACACCTGATTGAATAATAATATCTTATAGACTGAAAGCTATATAAAATAAGAACTCACCTGTGACTTATTACAGTATTCAAAGCAAGGAATATGAGATTTGGTAAGGATGATGCTAAACTCAAGTAAGAGGTGAACTCAGCTTGCAAAGGAGTGCGTTGGTCAGTGGCAACGTAACTTGAGTTCTTGTTGACTTTCCTGAATTTGAACATCCAGTACTTGAAAAAAAAATGACTGAAATTTCTTCTACCATCCCTTGTAACAGACACCATGATATGAATTTATGCATTAAAATTGATCATGAAATTGCATGAATATGCATTGAAAGGTTACAAGCAAGAATTGTTTATATGATACATAATTTTTCAAAGTCTAGTTCATTGATTTTCTCATGGAAATTAGCGAATGTTTACAAAAGAGAATGAGTATAGGACAATGCAAGTGTTTACATCTGGGATAATGTCTGGTGAGATCATATTTGAATTGAAAATGAAAGAATTATCATCATTACAGAGGAGGATTATGGATGGACAATCAACAAAGGGCAGTGTCTACTGAAAAATTCAATATGAAAATATGATTGATTGTTTTGACATACAGACCTTGAGTCTCTTTGAGTATAGTCATTTCTTCAAATCCCCAAAAATCCCCAAAAAATGCTGAAAAATGGAAAATTCTGAAAAAATGAATTGTATTTCATTTATGCATGGATATCACTGACATATACCAATGTTGGAGTTAATATACCAGTAAATGTATTCAAGAATAAGTACTTGCGTAATTGAGGAAATATAATTTTAGGTAAAAAGTGAGCTGATAAAAGTACTGATATTGAAATTTCCATTGTTTCTATGTAAATTCAACCAACCATTCAGATATTTTTAGGAATGTATATATTATTATAGATATAGTATAGATATTTTTTATTTACTGCTGAGCTAGTGGATTTCACAATTAGTATCCATATAATTATGCAGTTTATCATGCATGCAATCAATATTTTCGTTCATAATGATGAGGCTTTTATATAAATGAATCAGCTAATAAAACTGAGGAATATTGCCAATTTATATTGCAGTTTTGTAATTTCTTAGTACTCACTCAAATACTTCAATGGCATTAATGAAACAATTCTGTAGGGTTGTGATTCAGATCCTGATTGAATTATATTATAGAAATGACCAACCTCAATGAAACATACTGAATCAATACAGTGTTTAAATCTTATTGCAATGTCCATAATTTGAATAATTTATCCTGAGCATAACTGCTGATACCTAGTACATAAAATAGGAACTACATCAAACAATTTCCACCCCCTTTTGGAGATTATAATGAGAGCATTCTAGGATCAATGGGCTGACTTTAGCTTGGTGTTACGTTATGATGGGTATCAAAGGAAGTATAATGTAATGATTTGTACTTACATCATCAGCTGTTACATAGAAATTCCAAGGCAACAAAGAGACTATTCCCAGAAAGTATAATATAAAATAAGCAACATTGAATTTGTCTCCAGGTTCCAATGGTTTGAACAAGGGTTTTTCGTCTTTGACCACCACTTCATGATGCAATTCTTCATCTTCATCTGAATTAATTCCATTTTGTAACAATGGAGTTGTGTTCACAGAATAAGCCATCCTTCTATATGACTACTTTATAATGACTGATTTATTTCAATAATACATTGTTTTAGTTTATTATCTGATATTTACTAATACTGATGTAAAAATCAAGAAGATAACACCTGCACCATATTTGAACGAGTGAAGTTCAACTGATGAAAGAATGTTATTATTGTTATATTTACGAATTTTTAATAACTTTTGTGACTGGTCACTGACAGCCAGTTCCAGTGACAACTGGCATCTGTCTGTCAGTAAAAGCAGCTTCGTTATTTCAGGTTTGTTCGGGATTTCGCACTCTTCGTCGGAGTGATTGGAGTGCAAAGTGCATTCCGTGTCCTACGTCATCAGTATGTTGTGTTGCCATGGTGTTGCCGTATTTCCGATACCTTCAAGACAGAGGCAGGAGTCTGCAAAAATTTTTTGGGGATTGCGAATTTGTACTCTAGTAAACGTCTTTCATCTTACAGGGTGTCGCGAGCACAATCATATTCTTGATTTCATCACTTCAAAAATCTATCTTTGGAATCTTCCATGGACTATAGAAGGTTATCTCTATAATCGAATGGAAAAGATACTATAGAAAGAAACTATAGAAGTGAACTTGCGGTTATCGACATGCAACATACAGCTAGGGTCAGGAAGTAAACAAATCGTACATTGACTCTAGATATGAGCACGGTCTTTACGACAAAATGAACCACCAAAACCGGGTCCCAAATTGGGTCAAATTTTTTGGATGTTAACTTTCTCTTTTGCCCGGTCATCGGCATCACGTCGAAAGGGCACTAACATTCAAATTATTGTTCATTCCAAAGAGAATGTAGACATATTAGGCATTAGGATAGGTAAGTGTTACATGGTCATTTTCGGAGAAATTTCTCAACAGGTTTACTCATGGTTTACTGAACTCGTGGAAGCTTTATTCAGTAGGTATACTATATTTGGAAGATATCTTGAAAACGACTCTCTCTCTCTCGCTCGTTTCAAATATTCAATTTCGAATATTTTTCCAAATTTAGAAGCAAACGCAATCGCCATTTTGAAACTTAAATATTGCAAAAATGTTCAGTATGACTGAGTACAGTTCGTAACGTAACTCTAAATATAATACCTAAATATAATAGTACATATATATCTTGGTGCTCTGAGCTCGGTACTGAAGTGAACCGTTTAATACCGCGAGTGGAGTTTATTGTTCCCGATGAGAGCTCTGCCCGAGAGAATTACCACTCAAAGTATTAGGTTACTTTTGTCCCACGGTATATATGTACAGTGATAGGAAAAGATATGGAAGTCTCTGAATATCTACGAATCGACACGTCTAATGTCGATGGAATTTAGTACCTATGGGTTGTACAGCCTGGCGAATTGAAAAATCGCGTTGACGATATTGGCAGATCTTCCCATACATCTGTGCGTAACACAACTTGTTTTTTTTTAATGTTTAGGTATATTTTCACTGCATTCGATCGCTGGTGCTCAATTTAATGGAACTCCGAAAGACAAATTTCAATTTCAAATATTTTCAGGAAAATACATAGTTGTGCTACGCAAAAATAGAAAGATCTAGCAACATCGTCGATTACCTTTTTGAATTCGCCAGATCGGACAGCCCCATATACACTGAATTTTATTGAAATCGTATCTGTCGTTTCGGAGGTATCCAGTTGTTTCCATATTATTTTCAAAAAATGTTGGTTTGCCAGATCTCAAGAAATATCCGGAATTGAAATTTACAATTTTGGGATTTTACTAAATGGAACACCACCAATCGAATGCAGTTAATATAAATAGGGTGTTCCAGTAAAAAAACAAAGTTGTTCCATGCACACGAAGAAGTAAAAATCTGGCAACATTGTCAATGTAATTTTTGAATTCTCCAGGTCGAACATCTAGGTATTGAATCCCACTTAAATCACATATGCACAATGATGTTTTGATATATGGTTTCAATAAATATACTAGCTATAGGATACCCACTTTAGTACCTACTACCTACATCAGTCCCGGTTTAGAATTAGAATTTCTAGGGGGTAAATACGCAGCAGATCAGTTTTTAAACTATAAATACAATCCTAATTACATGAAAGTTTTATTGACAACAAAAAATCGAGGACGTTATTTATTCTTAGACATGATTCGAGATTTTTCGCTATATGAATATCTCGAGTGTAATTTAGGGAGATCAAAACACAACTACCCCTGGGACTAGTACTCATCTGCACATTTTCTTTTATCTCTTCTTACGATTGTTGTTCAAATATTTCCATTTTAAAACGAATTTTTATTGAATGGAACAAAAACCAATTTTTGGCACAAACGTCTTGAAAGTCCAGTGTTCTTGATTATTTCCAGGCTTCAAAGTTCATCTTCACAGGACTAGCTCGGAAAAATTCCTTTAGAGGACTAGTTCGGAGAATATGAATCTGATGGGAGAAATATATAACGGTGGCTGACATTTCACAATAAACATTATCTGTTCAGCAGATGAATGAAAAACAATCTTCCTGGTGTAGTTTGCTGCTTTCTGTTTGTATCTATCTATTTACTGACATGAAATGCAACAGAAAAGCATTTAAATATCAAAATGAGGGGGTGATCGATGTAAGTAAAAGAGATCCCGAAACGTTCTTTACAAAGGACTATGTCTTGTCAATATGCATTACTAAACTACAGTGATATTGTTATCAGTTCTATACAATAATTGAAATCAAATCAAAATGTACTTCATTGCCTGAAGAAAAATGAATTATCATTGACAAAGCGTTGAAGAACTTAAGTACCATGCACACAAATACTGGTCAAGTTTACACAGCAGTCGAATTTACTACACATAGACTTCAGTACTAACATAAATATAAATACATAAAATTAAATATAAGATACAGAAATATTAATAAACATTCACATATTGAAATGAAACGGCGGGTTAGCTTCCTAATGTTGCCAGTTTAAAAAAACATATTATTATCACATGAATTATAACATTTGTTCATTTTGATACCTGACTAAGGCTGCCAAAGTTCGACACTAGATGACATCACCTTTGTCGATCTCGAAGATTGTCTTGGAAACTCTTGAAGACATGATTCGAATTCGAAATTCAAATGCAAATATTGAACCGTACTTGAAATCCGTTGCCGTTAGATATCAGTCATTATCAGTAAAAGCGGATTTGACTTCATAGAGGATCTACGACCGTTTCGCCATCTCTACTCAAGCACAGATTGACAAAGGGAAAAGAAATCCCAGAAATTGAATGACTATCATTATCGCCGTAGAAACATTATACTTCATAACTTGCACGGAATGCTCATTACCTATCATTCCGTGATCGTTGAACAATGTACTATTTTCTACGATCGTGCGTTCAATTTGGGAAGTTTTTATTTACCCACACTAGTGCGGAAATTTTTGTTTATGAAAATGATGCAAACATATTTCTCTCGCATAAAAATAGACCACATCTGGGACACCCTGTATATGATACTCCAACGTGTATGGAATAAATTCGTGGATAAAACACTCTTGTTTTATTTGCTCGCGTGAAATGCGAAGTCGATGGAATGATAAAAGCTTAAAAAAAAAACGACTTGCACCTCGTCCTGACCAGACACAATTTTGTCGAAAATGCCTTTTTTGCTTTCCGAGAACCAGGTGGATGACCTTTCGTCTGGTTTTGGAGGGTCCTAAACACTTAAATGTTGTAGAGGTCAGTATATACAAATACCGAACTTGAATCGTTCAGGCTTAGGGCCACTATCTACCTCACTTGGCAAGATCTGAAACAACTATACCGAGTGTCCCTGAAAAGTAAGTGGACCCTATAACTATTTTCATTATACCAAAATTCTCAGACATCTACATTGAATGAAGTGACATTTTTCAGGAGATAAAAATGAAAATATCAAATGTCCTTCAGAAAGCTGACATCTTATGGAAAAAAAATTCATCATTAATACTTTTCGATATTCAACTCGGGCGTTAAGTTTGTCTTTTAGAATGAAGAAGAATGATCTACTCGGACGGGGTCATGTAACTTTCGTTATATATCTGAAGTTGAATTTTCAATAAATAATCGCTTGGAATAGGCTTTTTTCTTTGAATTTCAAGAAATTGCATAGAGAAAAGTTATTCCTATTCCAATTCTGTGAGTATTAGATTCTGTTAGATACATGATTCTATATATATATATATATATATATATGTATTAGAGATATGAGTCTCTAATTTCAACGTTCTATCGCTGTGATTTCAGATTTTCCATTTTTTTTCAAATTTAATTTTCAAAAACGAAATTTCAGAAATATAAAAAAAAATTAACACAGAAAAAACTGTTTTATACTGGTAGTGGCTCTATCATGCTACTGACTCACTATTCAATTCACTAAATATCGACGAATATATTTTTTTAAAATAAAAAGGAAAATACCGCTTCAAATTACCAATACCGATCATCCAAAGAAATGAACATACCACCTTCTTGATTCATCTACAGACGGTTTTCAATAATGTTCTAGACCGAAATTCACTCTCAAATCAAATCCACAAACTCTGAATATTTACAAAATTTCAGTATTCGAGGAGATTGTCATGAAATTGGAAACCTATGGATCTTAATGAACCACCCAATATTATTCTAAAAAAAAAATCAGTGTTTTTGCAGTGGACAACAGAACTGACTGATGTGTCTAATTACCTAAAGCTTCCGGCGAAGATTGTTAACTTGAACTACAACTTGAAAGTACAACAAAAATTTACACAGTGACGTTAGAAAAATAATTATTGCGAACATTTTTGAATACCAATTGCTGTTGCTTAGAATATACCTACTGAACTAATTACCATTACAAAGCCTAGCAGAGACATTTAAAGTTTTGGTCACCTTCACCTTTTTAAACCATATGAATGAATCTCTGTATCTATGTCCCATTCAAGTAATAGTATAAATAGAATTTTCACAAATAACTATTCACATAGAGGACATAAATAGAGAGGCAAGAAGAAATTGAATGTATAATATATTATTTTAATGATCACAAATATATGGGCTGACTCGGCAGATTCCCAGACCTGAATCCTATGTAACTACTACTACGTAAGGGATACACATTGCACTACAGAATATACGGAGATGTTGTGAATTTTCGATTGTAAATTGTACCAACATAATATACAGGAGTTTATAACTATTAAAAGAAAATCTTCTTCCCTGCAAATTAAATTTGATAAAAAATCATACTTGGTCTTTTATGTTTGCACCAATTATATTGATTTCTCTATTTCTCATCGAAAAATGTGCCTACTGAAATGAAATGAACTGAATGAACGAAATGAACAAAATTTCTTAAGACTGAGCAAAGATTCAAATTGTCACAAGGTCATTCGCCATCTCACAATTGACTGATTCCACACAAATTCATCATAAATTTTCAGAAATGTAATCCGGAAACATCTGGACACATTAGGGAATTTTAAATCTACATTTTAATTTATTGTTCGTGATTGTCTAAGTAAATACAGATGCCTTTTTTAAGGATATTCATGGATTTCTTGTATACCTAACGAGTAAGTAACCCTACTTTCACTTTCTATAATTTCAAAACTTTGTCAATTAATCTCCCGATTTCAATCATTGTTACTCACTCACAGGTTAGCAAGTGCATGATTTATTGTCGAAAGCGCTCTGCTACGATTTTATAAACTAAAAAATTTTGCACGAAATACAAATTTTATTTTTTCGATTATATCGAAACGTGCACACAGCCTGACATTTCACTTGAATGTCATATGTTACTATCTTTTCGTACCATGTAATATTAAAATTGAATTATCTCGAGAGTCAAGACACCCTTTGTTATGTGGACCGAATGAGAATATAGAAACATGTACCCACCAAATTATCAAGAATAGTGATACTAATGAAGTTCTGAGGAAATAATTGTGGAAAAGTAGTGAAATTGCCCGATTCTACGCCATAATAATCTCATTTTTTCAGCACCACAAGTGAATCATGAATCTTTCACAACCTTTTGGGCTACGTCTTGCAAAAATGTATCAAATTTTTATGAAGATTATGCCAGTTGGGAAGCGACAACATTTTAGACTAGAATTGTCTTCTGGTGGCGTAGTTATAAGGTAACTTCGGCGGTCAATTAGAATAATTTGTCAAGGCACATCCTCTACAACGTTGAATGATTTTAGTAATTTAGACTGAAAACTGAAAATGTTACTCATTATAATCCTAGACTAGATTGGATTTTCTCTAAGCTGGAATATTTCAATATGTTTGTCATGTAACCATTTTTGATTTTTCTTTTAGGGTTTCATGCACACATGACGATGACCTGAGGGTCGAAAGTTCTTTGCTATGATTAGGAAATGAAAATGTATGCACGAAATATAAAATTTCGATTAGTCGAAGTCCCAATGAATAGACACGTATAGCTGTGTAGTTCTTTCCACCATTATGGATAACTATGAGGCCACTGCCGAATCTACTCAAGTTTCTTTCTGTTGCCCGCACCGTGAAAAAGGCCATCCATTCATGATCCCCCCATATTTTCGGGCCAAACATCTTCGGCCACGCTTATATAAAGCTCATCCTGCGTATCCTTCGCGTCTTCTGTCATCCGACCTCATCATGGACACTCCCCAAGCCTACTCGAAGTACAGCGATCTGCAGCGCAGAGACAACCTGTTCGTCCTCCAGACCTACCTGAGCTTGGCCCGCTGGACCGCCGAGGGGGAGAACGTCCTGGATGTGGGGACCGGCGACGGTAGTTTCGCCGTTGACAACCTGATCCCGAGGCTGCCGAAGAACCTGGCGAGGTTCGTGGGATGCGATTGCTCGCCGGCCATGGTGCGGCACGCCACTGAGAAGTACGGGGGGCCAGGCAGGGAGTTCGTGGAGTTCGATATAGGGGGTGAGAAGGTGCCCGAGGGGTTGGAGGGCGAGTTTCATCATGTTTACTCGTTTTTCGCGCTGCATTGGGTCAGAAAACAGAGGTGAGTTTATTTTTTCAGAATTTGAAACGATTTCAAAAAAATCTACACTTATTCGAATGGAAGATTCCTTATATTCTTTCACTTCATTAGCTTCACACAAAACGTTGATACGATTTCATTATTTCAGAATATAGTCACTTTTTTCAGGATACTGCATTTGAATACTTATCCAGAATATTGAATTGAATTTCAGAAAGTATTTCCAAGGTAGTCAATTATACTCCAGAAAATATCATTTGGATTTCTGATGAAAAGTGCATTCATTTCGGAAAGCACCAATTTTATTTCATATATTCATATTTCATAAGTTGTTTAATTTCAAAATAATCAATCATATTCAAGAATATATCAACTGAATATCAGAAGACGATATTTATTTTCTAAAACTTAGGTACCTATTTCATTATTGTATTTCGGTATAATTGGTGTGACTATTTCAGTTACTTTCATTTCAGAAAATATACAATAAATATCAGAATCTCAAAATAGTGAGTTTAGTTTCAGAATATAAAGCATTAATCATAATGTATCAACTGGATTTCAGAAAACAGCTTTTTTTTCAGTAGGCATGTATTGTATTTCAGAATAGTCAGTTGAACTTAAAAAAAAAATTTTTTTTTAAATAATATTTTAGAAAATATTTATTGAACGTCAGAAAAATCTTCAGTGTCGGAATAGTAAGTTCATTGTCAAAATTGCCGACCAATCATCAATTTAGGTTGATTAATTTCTGGAAAATCAATTCGATCTCAGAAAGCATCATTTATATTTAGTATATAGGTTTGTTAGCCAAAATGGGGATCCGAAATGGATCTGAAATATTCATATTTTCAAGGCCTATATAGCATTAATTCCTGAATGAGTCGAGCATTTCAAAAATGAATATTAGGCATTTTTTTTAAATTTACAGCCTATTCAATTTCGGCTCACAATATTTTTTGTGATCTCAGCAAGGCATTTTACTGTGTAAATCATGCAATACTGCTGAATTGGAAATGTATGATTTGCGAAGGGCATCTTCATCTTGGATATCATCTTTCCTAGAAAATCGACAGCAATTCGTTACATTAGAAGCTCGTTATCAGAATAGAGTTCGAAAACTCAACTCTTGACACTTGACATCAGAGATGGGGGTACCCCAAGGCTCAACTCGATAATTCCATTGGCGAAACACATTACACTGCATATGCGGATGAATAATTGCTTTTTATTATCTGAGAGTTTTCAAACTGCGCGAAAACCAGTAAAATTTCAACAACAAAGAGGTCAAATTGTATTTTCATATTACATCAGCTGTCATTACATTCAAAGTCATTTTTGATTGTAAGTACCGATTGCAGAAAAATTTTTTTTTCAGAAGTATTTATTTTGCAAGAAATCTACACTTGGTTTTTCTTACTTTATAATCAAATACTACCCTTGTTATCATAGTGGAAAGATTATTTGGTTTATTTTTATTATGGTTTATTTGTAGCGCTGAATTTTTCTGATAGATTGATTGAATGTCAATTTATTTCGTCTAATATTCTGTTTGTTTCTCAGGAAAGCCTTCAAAAACATGTACAAACTTCTGAAACCTGGTGGTGAAATATTCATCTCTTTCTTGGCGAAAACGGACCTCTATCACATCTATCACAACATGTCAAAAAACAAGAGATGGAAAAAATACACGAAAAAAGAGTACATTTCCCCTTACCACGGCCTCGCCAATCCAGAAAAACGTTTGGAGAAATATATTTCGTCGACCGGATTCGTCACCACTCTGTGTAAAACAGAAACAAGGAAATTCTCGTTTCCGAACTATGAAAATTTCATAAGTAAGTACTTTACAGTGTATTATTCAGTACACGAGGTGCCAATTTGTTTTAAGCCTAACCAGGAAATTTCAAATCTGGAAACAAATATTACATTTTTTCCAATATCACAAAAATCTTGGAGTTCATTTCGATTTTTTTCAACAGGAACCCAGTCCAGTTAGCCATTTATTGCAGATCATCATCGATCCAGTGCCCGACAAGAAATTTTGAATTTCGAAAAAATTCTGAAATTATGAAAATAAGAATTGAATGAAATAATATATTCATTCTAGCATTCAAGGAAACACAAAAAAAAACAATCAACCTTGTTTTTTCTTGTGAACCCTATCCATAAGAAGTAAAACCAACATTGATCATCATATAGATTGTCGTTTCTTTAAATTCGATTTTCAGAATATTCAGTGAGGATTATTACTACAATATTTCATATGACCACGCTAGAAATATTCCAAAGATAATATTTACCAAATGTCTTGTTTGGTCCTCATGTATCTGAAATATTCTCCGAATATTCTGTGAATATTTATATATAATAAACCTTCGAAACACAGATTCGATGAATATTCGATGCTATCGGTTATACTGGCATTCCCTCAGTCTATGGTCATTCCACATGTTCTGTGAAGTCAAAAATACATAGTCAAGATACATAGTCAAAAATACATAGCTGGTGAAATTACCTATCCAATGATGTATACAAGGTGGTTCATCCCATGTAGGTTGAATGGAAGAGCAAGTTCATATTGTGACACCTAATTAATATGTCATGATTTGAATTTTGCCTTTGTTACCGATTTGCTTGTTATACTCCACGAAACTTAAACGCTGAATCAAGAGATGTCAAGACTCCTATGAAACTCGGATAATAATAATAATAATACTTTATTTTACTTTAATTAGATTCATTTTCAACATTTTTTTTTTACTTTTTTACAGAATCGATTTTCTCAGTGAATCCAATAGTTCCGAAGTTATCGCCTGAGGATGTAGTGATTTATACAGACGATTTCATGAAGGAGTTCAAGAAATTGAACAACGTCTCGATCTTGAACATAGACAATAATAACGAACCAATAACAGTGGAATACCAGATATTCGTAGTAAATGCGTACAAACCACTGAAGTAGGTAGATGTAGATAATGTCAAATTTATGATACTGTATCAACTATAACAAATATACAGGGTTGGGATAAAGTATGGAAGGAAGTGAATATCGCTTAAACGAAAAGAACGATATTTATGCAGGTGAGTGCAATGGAACAAAATGCATGTAATGTTCATTTTTTTGTTGATAATATGAATAAACTAGTACTATTTTGATCTCCAAATGTCAAATTCAATTGACGGAAATAAATTTCACACCATAACCGATCATCATTAAAATTTCAATACGCTCTTTTTCACTTAATTGAACCATTCTAAATTGTACAATTTGTAAATTGTTCGTTTATTTAATATTTCGCATACAAACAACATCTAGTTTATCTAAATAGTTTTTTGCTCTAATGCAAAAAACTCAAAGGAGGTTAAAGTGCTATATTCCTCGTTTTTCTTTCACTAAACTAAGTACCTATGTTTGAATTCAAAATAACAAGCTCTTTGAAAATCCGTAAAAATATATAGGGTGTCCCATTTGAATTAGAGAAGTTGCTGGCATTTCCGGTTGAACCGGAAGTATATTATTAACAAAAAAATGTACAGCAGATGCATTTTGTTCCATTGCACTTACCTGCAGATTTTCATAAATATCGTTCTTTTCGTTTAAAAGATCTTTACTTGGTTCCACACTTCATTCCAACCCTGTATAAACAAACAGAACTGGATGAATTGAAGACTGAGAAATGGGTACAATATTATTTAGCTTTTCTAATATACTTGTTGGGTAATATTTCGCAGGAGATCAACACCAATACAGTAGATAAATAGAGATATTGATATAGAGATCTTCATTATAGAAATAGTATAGTATATAATATATTTACAAATAAACAGAAATCATTGATATACCTTATGCTGATGTATTATTTATTCATTCATTCATTTATTTATTTATTTATTCATTTATTTATTTATTTATTTATTTATTTATTTATTTATTTATTTATTTATTCATTTATTATTAAGTACATTTTGAAGTTAATATTAGGTACTTATTTTAACTGAGAGTTTACTGAAAAGGAACTTGGTTTGATGTGAATACGCAAAAGTATACAGAGTGGCATACGAAAACGAAACGGAGCCATGATCAGAAAAAAACACGTCGAAAGTTATATACAGGGGTCCCGCATTTGTTCATAATTGCATCTATTGGAACATGGATTTTATTGTCGGAAAAAGTGAGGGATTTGAATTTCTTTCATGGGTCGATTCTGATTTTTATTACTAGAATCTGGTTACGGTGGACGAAAGGGCCGTTGCTAGAATTTCTCCATTACCAATATAGTACCTATAGTAGGGTACTTTTTATGGGGATCCGATTAAATGAGAGTTCTAGGAAATCTCATGAATTGTTTAGCTATATTATGTCGATAGAGAGGGCATTATTTCAAAGGGGTCGGAAAAGCTGAAAATTTGTAATTTTGGAATTAGTACTTCGACAGAAATTGCGGTAGAGAATTAACGATGAAAGGGCTAAATTGAGGAAATCTGAGAATTCAAACATGTCCATTGTGTAATGATATACAACCGGAATTTCAACTTCTGCATTGAAAGTTCCTTTGAACTTCAGAATTTCTAAGTACGCTCGCTGATTGTCGATAGAATGTGGGAATCGTTAGTTCAGGAGCATGTTGGAAATTATTTCAGGAGGTCGGAGAAGATGAAGAAGTTTATGATTCCGAAATTAAAACTTCGACTGAAATTTATAGGAAATAGACGATAGAAGGATGAATTGTGAATAATATAGGATATAGAACAAAGAATTTCCAGAAATTGGAACACTACCGGATCCATAAATTCCGGAATTATGCAATCGTGAATCGAGCAAGTTGTGAATTTTAAAATTAGTCAAGTTCATTTTCAATTCATTTCAATTTCAAAGAAAGTTGCTTGGTTGCACCTGCTGTAAAAAATATTTTCATTCAAAGTCAGCTTCAGCGTATTCAAATCCAACTTTCAAAAACGCACGTGTTTTAAAGTTACCACGGCAACATGAATCGACCCGGCCATCACCCGACGTACATGAAGTCTATGTGTCAACTTTTTGATTCTTGACTTGACAGTAGTACTTTGTACCGTCGAATAAAACATTACTAAAAAATGTTTCGAAAGCTTTATTTAATTATTTAATAATTTAACAATTGAAGTGCACCAATGGAAAATATTTAAGAACTGTATACTACCACTCCATAATTTGATGCAGGTATTGTGAATATTTCATATTACCACCCCAAGTTAAGTCTATTGGCATTTCGAACCAAATTCGAAATCGATTTATATTTTTGCACATAAGCAATGCAGAGTGTTTTTTTCTGAAAACTTTACTGTAATTATATTACTATTGAGGATTGTTTCTCGAACATAGTGTGCATCTTTCAAAATACCATAATAACATATCATCTATGTAACACAATTCATTTGTTTGAATATAAAAATACAGCACGTTTATACAGGGTTGGGATAAAACATGGAACCAAGTAAATATCATTTGAACGAAAAAAATGATATTCATGAAAATTTGCAGGTAAGTGCAATGGAACAAAATGCGTCTGATGTACATTTTTTTGTAAATAATATACTTCCGGTTTTACCGGAAATGCCATTAACTCCTTCAATTTGAATGGGACACCCTATATATTTCAACAGATTTTTCGAGGGTGGGAAAACATTTGTAAATATATAGTCTTGATAGCAATCTTGGAAGAGAATGATATTCATACATACCCCCAAGGCCTCTCGGAATGTTTTGGTCCACCAAATTCGCCTAGAGCTATGCAAAGTCTAGAAACGGCCCTGATTTGTAACACAAGTGTTGAAAGTGCTATTTTATTTTCTTAGCAAGTCTAACACCCATATACGAACAGAACAAAATCACTCTCAAGAGAAGACACGCGAAACACGTTAATTTGTCTCCATTCAACCGAACCTCTATATCTCCCACACCACTTGAACAGAAGATAGAGAAGATTATGTCCGAGACTATTTACAGATCTGTAGGACATCTCCAGATATCACCATAGTGAAAACAGATGGTACATAAGAGGAAGAGATAACTATGAAATATAGATACATATAGCGAGTGTCACCAAATAACTTCAACAGTTATTGATGACAAAAGAAAATAACACAATAGAAAATCATTTTCTCCATATTTAAGTAAATTTTGATCTATTACCAATGAAATAAGCATATAAGTACATACCTATTATGTCAGGATTCTCTTCAGAGAATAATGAAGTCTGAATTGAGTCATATAGAATCTGACTTTGTGAGATATAAATAGAAGTCCACATCTCTGTGTAATAAATCTAATAAGTAAATATTTTGTAAATAACATGATGGTATTTTGACATGCTTCTTTGGATATAATAGTTATATTTGTATTGAGTGCGTGAATTGAGTGTTTTTTAATGGCGCATCAGAGGCCAGAAATTCTCTCGAATGTACCATGAAAACATGAAATACCAACAAAATTTTTCGTACAAATTTCTGGAAAATATTGAAAATAAATACTTTCAATACATCTTGTTGTGGTTTGTTTATCGTCGCGATAAGTTATCGCTTCTAAATGACTGTTGTCTTGAAAATGTCATTCGATGCTTTCAGTTAAACCGCATTCAAAATTTTTCCTGACTGAAAAAAATAATGCCAGTACTTCTCTTCTGCATACATGTTATTCCTAATGTTATCAATACTTCCAATACAATTTAATATGTTAGAAGTAATTGTTCAAACTCAACTATCAATTATTATTTCAATAATGAAAATGTTTCACGGTGAAAAAAAGAAAAAAAATATTCACGCATCAACAGAGATAATGATAATAATAATAGCCTATATTCGAGATAGAACAAAAAAAATACATATTACTATCTGGAAAGGGCGGAGTTCAGAGTACGTTCCTCGCTTTCATTCCTGGAAGGAGGGAGCGTTTTCTGATCTTCCACTCAACCCCGATGCAAAAAAGTTTTGTTTTGACAGTTGTGCCAAAAACAATATTTTTCTTTCAGACCTCTGGAAAGTATCTTTTTCGAATCCACAGTGGCTCTCGTGTCCTTTGAAATATGTTTTCTCTCTTGCGTATAGGTATACAGAGTGCGCCAAACTCGATGGCTTATTAGAAGTATCTAGGGAACAGAAAGAAACATATTTTTGAATTTCTGGTTGTTGTTATGGGATGCCAGGATCTAGCTTTCGGAAATATTTTCATCAGTGCACTATTGCCAGATTCGAAATTTCGAATGGAACACCCTAATATATTATTGGATTTTTATTGACATATGAATCAATTTTTGATTTTCGACAGCAAAAACAGCGTCATAAATTGCGTCATTTCTCTAGCTAGTACTGACAGATGGCTGCAGTTCTGACAGCGGCATCCTAAAACATTGGTGCCATATGAATTTTATCTACTCGTCCAAGAAAACACCTTTTTCCGAACTTTTGTTACGTGAATGTACATTTTTTTATAATTGCCAGCTTGAACTGGCAATCAGTACTGATTATGTAATTTTGGCAACTTTGATTTAATATATTGATAACTTTTGCAAAGTTAACATTTTTCTTCAATTGACCGCATGCATATGGGGGCTCCAAATGGGTGACTCCTGTCCTGACTATAAATAAACTATACGAGAATGGTTCAATCAGAGACCTCGAGAACGCCTACCAGTTTTATTCAATTCACAAACATCATGGCGAATCACGCAAGCCTATACTCGAAATTCAGTTCCCTGCAAGTCAGAGACAACGTCTATTTACTGAAAAAATACAGGCATTTGATAAAACTTCCCCCCAAGGAGATAGCAGTGCTGGATGTCGGTTGTGGGGATGGAACTTTTACTACTGAATATCTAGTGAGGATGATCCCAAAACTGAAAAAACTGACTGGAATTGATGTTTCCGACAGCATGATTGACTATGCCAGATCGAAAAATGCTCATGATAAAGTGGAGTATGTTAAATGCGATATATCCTCACGAGAATTTCCGGGCAGTTTCCACAGTTGCTTCGACTACACGTTCTCACTCTTTTGTCTCCACTGGGTTGAAGATCATATGTGAGTTATATATACCGTCTATCTATCTATCGTCTATCTATCTACCTATATATCTATCTATCTATCTATCTATCCATCATCTACCTAGAACTATCAGTAGTTTATTAATTTAATGGAATTAGACAATTGAAGATATATAATAACGATGTTATTAGGTATTTACGGAGGCGTATAAGCCACAAAATTTTTATTTTCATTATATCATTTCAGAACAATAAATAAATAAAGAGAGTTCTGGCCTATGTCAAAGAACTCCAACATTTATCAATTTTCACACTGTTAAAATGAATAATCAAATAGTTATTTTCCTACATATAGGAGTTCACGTGGCCACGTCAGTCTGTGAATCAAGATTCATCAAGTGCTATAAGTTCGAAAAGTGGGAACTTGGGAACAGCAAATCTTTATACACAGAAAAACCTAACTTTTTGTTTCGCTAGCTCTTAGCTAGCTTTCCTTCTGCAATATCATTAACTGTGATAAACTGAATTTGAAACCAGCCAAAATGAATTGCTCCATATGCAGTATGTGATTCCTGATGTAAACCTCATTTGTATCGAAATCTAGAAAACTTGAATTTGTGAAAGTACTATAGAACACAATAACGGACGAAGAAACAATTATAAAGAAACCATCAAGAAACTATCATAAAACTGAACGAAAGGGCAGAAAGTCTGACAACAATCAAAGAAGCTTACTTATCCTACTGCCTTGCAATAGACTGGAAATCCAACAAAAATACTGGTAATTTATCTATGTTATACACTGGATTCAAGTTCTACATATACATTCTTTCACACTAGAGAACCTTGGAAACTAGCACCTACCTTGATCATATTCTAATGAGAAAAAATATTGGTAATAAAAAATTAACACTCGCTTGCTTCGTTTGGCATACAGATACCTATTACTGATCACTTCCATCTTCTTGAATATCAGATCAAATGAGATTAAAAATTACAACAAAAAAGTTGAACTGAGAACTATATAATATATATAATCAAGTTTGACGAAGGAAAGTTTGAAAGTAAAATTAAAAATGTATATGGGAAAATTGTTCTTCCTCTGAAAGACCCAGAAATGGCAGACAACTTTTTTTACACCTTCATATCAATATTGGTATGTACTTATATGAGAAATGTTCCCCAGAAAAAAAAACATAGGGAACTGAAACCCTAAATTACCCAAGGAATAATAGAGTCTATCAAGCCTAGAAACAATTTGAAGTGACTGTTGATAAAATATAAAAATGATCTAAATTCACTTCAACAATATATAAACAATGGTTTATTCATAGTATGAACATGCAGGAATAATCTCAACAGAATTATACAGAAAGCAAAAAATAACTCATCATATAAAACAGACTAATGATAATATTACCAACATTAAGAAAAATTCACGAAATGATGCAGCAAATGAAAACAAAAACAAAAATAATAAGTTTCAAGGATACTTTTGCATGGAATATGCCGTCACAGGAACTGTGCCATCATATTTAACTTTCCCTAAGCCGAATGGAAGGCTTTCGGATATTTCAAAAATCATTGATGGAAGAAATTTTTGAAGGCAGGTACGCTATTGAATAAAGAGTGCTAAGGAATCAGGATACAATGTTCATATAGAAGTGTGAATTTGGTATGGATCCCATATATATGAAAAAGTAGTGGCTTTGACGAATATTTTTATTGGCAGGCACTAATAATGTTGGCGCAGAATCTATGGTTCGACTCTGTCTTTAGTAGAACTGCATCATAAAAGCTAATATTTTGTTTCTTGGTGTAATTGGATCAGCTGATTCAGTTCCAAGTATTTCACATTGTCTTCTGTTCTTCTTTCGTTTCAGAACTTCATTCAAGAATATCTATAACTGCTTGAAACCTGAAGGCGGCTTATTCGCACCGTTCGTATTGAAAAACCCTTTGACCCAAGGAGTCAGGGAATTATCAAAAAGGAGGAGATGGCTACACTACAATCATCAGAAATGTTGGCCCAGTTACAAATACGGAAATAATCCAAAAGAAGAGTTAAGGAACATATTGTCACAAACAGGATTTGTCAACATAGGGTGTGATATCGAGGAATTGGCATATACGTTCCCAAATTCTCAAAGCTTTAATGGTAAGTAACAAAAACTGAGAAGCATTTTTGATGGTGTTTCCAAAAAAAATCCTTGTGAATTTATCCAATTTTTTCATAGTGAAACTTGCATAGATGTGCCCATAAACAGCGCAACAGCATACCCCCTTCAAACACAAGAAATTTACGTGAAGGTACCCAATTTTGTTGCCAATTATATCAAAATATTGTTGTTGATGTTGAGGTCACTGGGTCGAGGTGAATAGTCCATAGTTTCATTTTTACAACTGCCAATTTGAACTTTCTAAATAATGTCGACATATTTGAGAACAATAGTGTCACAGCAAGAATGAAGAATGTGGTTAGGAATATGTTAGAGAATTGAATTCCTTTTTGTGGGGTAACACGGTTAGTTTTGTGTATTCAAATCCAATTGACACAATTGGTTGAGGAATTTCAGAGCAAGCTATTGACAGTACCTCATCGGATCAAATTCTACTGTGCTGGGAGAGAAATGTGAGAGTTCTGCTATTGCACAATAATTGAGCTTTGTTGTGTTGAGCTTCGCTCTCAGTCCCAAGTCTGATAATTGGGGAGACGATGTAATTTGGTCGTAACCGAAAAACCCTGGCGGTATGTGATGATAGGAAGATTATCATTGCAGGTATTGGCCGTAATTTTCTATGAAAGTACAAGTTATCAATTTTTAATATTTTTTTCAAGTCAACATTATTTGCTCTCAGTTTGGTAAGGAAATTCTTGGGTAAATTATTTTTTTTTTCTGGTTAGTAGCTGTTCTGGGCGTTGCCAACACAAGGGAAATTTACAAGAGAAGAAAGTAGAAGAGGAAAGAACGAAGGAACTTCAGCAATATTGTTCTCAGCTGTGTGACGTTATTGAAATTCTCACTCAAAAAAGTCATGAAGCATTTCTTCTATTTCTCACATATCAATTGTTATTGCCAATACAGTTGGCAACACCATGCGCATAGAGGTTTGATTTTAAAAGAGGATATGTTGTGAAAAATATCATCAATTAGTTTTTTCACCCTGTACATATTGGCATTGAGTGTTATTTTATATATT
This sequence comes from Gastrophysa polygoni, assembly GCA_963576655.1. Lineage (NCBI taxonomy): Eukaryota > Metazoa > Arthropoda > Insecta > Coleoptera > Chrysomelidae > Gastrophysa > Gastrophysa polygoni. The sequence continues at coordinate 11,884,479 of OY755084.1, forward strand.
CTGAAATGAATTTGACTCTTTGTGTTGACGACCATCTTGTTATACATATGAATGTGAACATTTTTTGCAGGATTTGCATCGGCTTTGAACCCCATCATTTTCGAAATTCCAACGGATCATAGAGAAGATTACGTCCGACAATATCTGCAAATCTGTAGGACATCCCCGGATATCATCATAGGCAAAACTGATCGCACAGAAGAGGAGACTGTAACTATGAAGTATAAGTATATAATAGTGAGTGCCACTAAAAAACTTCAGAATTGATGACACAAGTTTGTGTTATCATTTATGATAAAAGAATACCTCCATCAGAATTAATTCATAATAAAACAAATATCATTTTGCTGCTGAATTTTGATTGATATAACTTTGATGGAAACCGAAATTCAGCATCAATAATAATAATAAATAATTTATTTTCCTTGTTATAGTACAAAATAGTCAATTCATCCAGGTCAAAAACTCAAGATGAGAAAAACTCTCCTACACTATAAAAACATTTTTCAAGTAAAAAAGCTCTGATCCCAAGTTTTAATATAGAAATGGATTCACTATTTTTTAATACGTCACGTGAAAAATAAGGTTTGAGTATCTTGAAACATATATACACATGTTCTAAATATGAACTTATAAGGAATTGTCAAAATTCGATAATGGAGTAACAAATTCTAGCATCAATTTTGAATTCCTCCTCGATACTTTACCAATACATCTGACAATATGTTTCTGTGCGATAAATACATTTTCGGATTGGCTGGCTGCCTGAAAGTTCTTCTGGTGTGAAGGCGGACAGTCAGAAAATGAGTGAAGTTGGATTCAATACCTGAAATATTCTCTGTATTTTTTTCGCTTCTTGCTTGTCTGTTCTTCAAATAAAATCGATGATCATCAATGTATTTTTATTTTTTTACAACACGTAGAATATTTTCGAACGTATTATGGCTCTGATGGCATTGGAAAACTTGGATTTCCAAAAACAAAAAAAATTCGATCTTGTGTTTGAGAGATATTCGTCTACGTCGTATTTGTGTATTGCTTCGCCCCCTGAAGCGTGCTGCTGGATCCGTGGACAAAATGAAAAAAAATGTTCGCTCCTCAAAGCTTTGAGCTTGAGTCTCAAGCTTGCGTAAGCTACCTATGCGTTTTCTTATCGCTACTGTTCCTCCTATATCAAATGTAGTCGTAGCCGAAATCGTCCTCATAATCTTCCGGGGTGCAGAAGAAGAACTCGATGAGGTTCAGTATGGGCCCTCTAGAGAAAGGATTCAGATATCGGCCCCGTTTGTCTCTGAGATAAGGGTAGCGCTTGTAGTTGAACATTTCGTTAGTGGTTAGGTTCATGCAAGCATGAAGAATCTGCAAAAACAAACGTTTAATTTTTTTGTATGATTTGGTTGTGAAGAAACTATAAAAATAGTTAATTTAGCGCATTTACCTCGTTTCTGCCTTCAAAGCGTTGTCGCTAGCATTACTTATCAATCTAAATATTAGAGAATTCATCAGTGAAATGCATTTTTTTTTCAATGAATATCAGTCTAAGAGTCGAGATCTTTGAGACGTAAACGATTTGTTATCCTGAACTGACAGCTCGGAGTGCATTGTTCCCGAATTTTTACATGTTTTTTTTTTCTGTTGCATTTCAGAAAGCGGTAATTGAATTACAGAATAGTCACTTATACACGGGTGCCGTAGGCTAGTAGTAGCTTAGTGTCCGTTCCATAGCCCAGCGATCGTAAGTTCTATTCCAGTCAGCGGGTTATAGTTTTTCCCTCGACCATAAAACAATGGTCGAAGGTTTTTCCTTCAAAATTGGTTGGCTGGTTCGCCATTTCAATCCTGCCATCGCTTACATAGCCTCAGCCCCCAGAAGTGGTTCCGGAGTCCACTATAAAAACTGTTTATTCGACTTGTTTGGACGTTATTTCAAAATATCACGCGAACTTTTCGTAATATTCAAATAAGAATCATCAGCTTGAATTTATGCACACAAATTCTGGACAAAATGAGGTCTTAGTTTCATTGGTGACTAATACATAGATTGTGACATACAGTTCATTTACCGCAACTTCACAGGGAGACCGGAAATTGGGCACAAAAAAATTTGTGGGTGATTTAACATGAAATAACATGATTTTTCAATTTGTATCTGTGTCCAGGAAAGCGTAGTTTTCAATAATAAAATATCTGGAGAAAATGAATTTTCATTCTTATTCTATGTCTACGGACATGGATCACACCCCAGTTTTTGAAATGAATTTTTTGCACAAATTCATTCGAAAAATTCGTATTTATTTTTTTCCACGAAAACAAAGCAAAATATCAAAACAATTCGAGACCAAAATGCTGTGTTTTTAGTTGGTCAATAGGATATGAAGATAAAAAATTCAAAAAATCAGTGGTACACATTTTATTCACAATGATATTCGGTAGGGTGCCCCCGGGACGCTACTGGATTTCATAATTCCAATTTAGTTATGGCTAAATCAGCCCCTCATAACAAAAAATAACAATGCCAAATTTCGAGAAAATCGGTGAAAGGATATTTGAGGTAATCATAAAAAACCGATTTTTTTTAAAAAAGTTCAACACACTGCATGTTGAAAACTATGCATTTCTGGACCCACGTACATATGAAATGAATTTATTATTTTATCATGCAGAATCACACACTTGATTTTTTGCGCATAATTTCTGGACACCTTGTATAAGTGATTGATAAGAAATTCAATTGACGTTTTTTTGAAATGAAACTGAAAAAATGTAGAGTGAAATGAATATATGTAGAAAAAGAACATTCGAGATCAGGAAAGAGAAGTTCGGTTTGTTCTGGACCTACTTAGAAGAACGAAAAACTGTATAAGATATTTTCAGATACTGGGAAGAAGTGTACTCCCTACTTATCATAATCATCCACGAATGTTACTTTGTATTTTTTCGCGGTTAAATGGAAGAGTAGCTTAACATCATTCAATACTTATCATGCCTTGCATCACTACTTCAAACTCGTAATATGCTAATTATTTCTTTAAATATTATTTTCACCATTTCATTATGTAATGTTCAAAAAGTGAAAATGTGCTTGATATGCAACCGGTTTCCTATTCTCATCACTTCCCTATACTTACTGAAGTACAAGTTAAAATCCATCCCAATCCAGAGAACACGAAAGCCTCCAGAAGTCCAAGGACATACAGAATCCCGAATCCCTCGATGGCTATACAATACATGGCAAAGTAAATGGTGAATGAGCAGTTCACAGCGATACTCATCACGAAAAGGAAAAACCACGTTCTGTTTCTCAATCCCACACAATTGTAGATAAAAGGACAGTGGTGGTCGAAGTAGGAGACACATCTGTTGCATAGCCTGCCAACAGAGAAGTTAAGTTTCATTTTGTTGTGCCACTAAGTTCAGTTTTGACTATATGTAATTCTGGTATAAAAATGGAGAATAAAAAAAGCCGAACCACAGCGTTCTGTTCAGTTCTAGTTCGAGACTGACATTGAATCATGTAGGTGTCGTGTACTAGCCCCGATTTTCAAAAAGATTTGAAAAAAAAGTTGTCGAAAAATGTACTTATCATGTGCTTTTTGTGCGTTCTTCTTTTATAATTCTTGTATACTTATTCCCGCACGCACGGATATAGAATCGCAAAAAACCTTTAATAATAGTGTCATAACTGTGTGCTTCAATAATGAATATCATCCGATCATAGAGTTACAATTATTACTACGTCAAAACGAAATCACGAAGTTTGCAGCACATAAAAAGAATAATGAGAAAGTTTCAATCTGGAACTAGACCCCGCTCGTCGATATTGTACAACACTATGATCAACGAATGATATTTTTGAAGCACGTATACAGCACATGATGAAGGGGTTTTTGCAATTCTATGACAAGCAGAAAATTTTATTTTTCTGAACACAAAAAGAAGCATAGCATAGAAGCGAATTCATTAATAGGTATCAAAGGTAATACCGTACGATTCCTTCAAAATTCATCTAATGGAATTGGAAGGCTGAGTTGTATTTGGAGAAATCATTTTTTGATTGAATATGTAATGAAGAAATTACCTCTTCGGTAGTCATCAAATTTGAGAAAGGAATCAACTTACTGGATATCCAACAACGGTTGAGATTATTGCGTATTGCAAACCTAAATGCATACATTTTGACATTTTGACAAAACGGTCTCACCTACAGTGTTTGGCCCTAAGAGGCCTAAGGCACCTACAGGTGTGACAGAGTCGATTCAAAATGGAGTTCCTCTTTTTCCATTTATCGAACATGGGTATTTGTTTGATGGATCTGTGATACGATTCCGAATTCATCGGTATGTAACCTGGATTCTTCCTGTTGGCGACTATCCAGCAGACCCACATCACCACGTTCCAGTAGATAAAGCAATAGTGAGAGCCTCGTAGAATGTTCCAAGTTATTGGTATACACTAAAAACATCAAAGATTTCATCAATCATAAGTCTAGAATGACGGTTATGATGGCGTCATAAGTTGGGCTGATTTATCTAAGAATGCGAAAAAAATAGTTTTTAAGTCTACCACCAGAGAAAGTTCATGTACATTTTAAATGCAATCTGACGAAATTTATGATAGTTATTTGAGAGGTGCCGATGTGCATGCTCTGACTCACACATCGGGTATAAGTTTAGTATATATAAAATCCTTTATATATATATATAAATATATATATATATATATATATATATATATATATATGTTATATATGTCAATACTTTGTTCTGTCAACTGCGGGATAACTCCTTCCCTTGCAGGACGATACTACTGATGAACCTACAGAATATGATTCGTTCGAAGAGATAAAGACCACGCAATAAGCGACAAGAACAAATCTAGTCCTAGCATTTCATACCCCAAATATTCAAATAATCATGATGGCAACCAATCAAAATTGGTACAGAAGTTACTCCGCCTCTTTGTTTTATCGGGTGAGCAAATGAAATTGAAGACATACAAAATGTACCTCATTGTTTCATCAAAAACGGTTAAGAAAGATCAGGTTTGTGTTACAGCCGAAGGAAAATATATTTTCAATACATGCAAGAAATTATATAGCGGGCAGTAAAAAAATGTAGAGATTAAATATATTGAGCACACTGAAGAATGAACTCACCCTGATTATGTACATGGGATACCCCCACAAAAGAACGGAGCTCATGAAGAACATTAGAGGGACTTTTGAGTTTCCGGCTTTTCCGAATAGGAGTCCCCACACCTCGTTCAAAGGGGGAAACCAGCTGGATCGACGTTTCTTTTCTGTGCGAAGTAATTCGACTATTTCGTTGTGTCTGTGACTCTGAGCGAGCATTAGAGGGGTCTTGGCGTTCTTGTCCAATGGCTCTAGATTCATGCTACTCTGAAAGTTCATTTCATTCAGATGAGAACTTTTCTAGATGAGTTGTTATTTCAAGGAATTTGAACATCAGGAAGATTCACGAAGAATTTCGATGAATCCACTTTTTTTTGAACCGTAATAGATTCACCTACGTGAAATTTCATAAAGTTCCGAAGGATTACAAGAATATTAATTTCATTTAAATGAAGAAATTCAAAAGATTTCAGTGAATTAGACTTCAGAGATGGGTCAAGGAATGAATCATGAAATTTCTAAGAGAGTTCAAGGACTGGAATTCCCAAAAAAAGTTTTCATTGATTTTTAATGAAAAATTTCATGAAATTCCGTGGCTATATCTATGAAACTGTCGATTCATTTTCAAAATCCTGAGTGATTTCAAGAAGTTTTAAGGAGTTTCTAAACTGTTCCATTAAGTTACTGGAAACAGAGAGTTTCAAAAAATGAAGCATTAAATAAACTTAGAGACACTCTTCAGACGACCTCAATGAATCGCAAGAGAATCCGGAGAATATCATCACATTGTAAAGAATCACAAGGAGTTTCATTAAATACTAAAGAACCGCAAAAAAATTCTGAATATTTCTAAACAAAAGTATTGGTGATGTGATGTTTGAAGAAAATCAAATTCAGGGATAAAACAAAAAATTTCATCGATATGTGATTCTCATTCAAGAGCCTCTGGAGAATATCATCATATTGTAAGGAATCACAAAAAATAGTTCCTTCAAGTATGACATAATATATCGATGAAACACAACCACAGGGAGATACCTTGATTCCTAAGAATGCAAATTTCGAGGAGTTCATGAGGAAGAGAATTGGTGATGTGATGTTTGGTTTCATCGGTAGGTGATGAGACACAGATTAATTCATTCATCAAGTCATTGAATAACAATGGAACACAGTTCAATGCTTTATCTTCAATTCCGAAGAACCGAAGAAGATGCTCATTTCAGATTATATCATTGCATACACTACCTTCTCGCACAACAACTTGACGCACGTCAAACTGCCGGACAGACAGGCCAGATGCAGCGGCGTCGAGCCGAAGTGATCGGGCTTTTGCAGCTCGGTGCCGGAGTACGTGAGCAGCCTGACGAGGTCAGCGTGGCCCTTGTACGCGGCCCAATGGATGGCCGCGTCGCCGTTGATGTCTTCGAGGGTGGGGCGCGCGCCGCTGCCCAGAAGGAAGGCGGCCGCCGCCGTCCGGCCGAACATGCAGGCCGTCATGAGCGGCGTGAGGCCCTTGAAGTCTGCGGCGTTCACGGCCACGCCGGCCTGGAGGAGGACCTGAACGACGGCCGAGTGACCTGAGAGAGTGAGGTTATAGAAGAGTCCGCGATCGCGAAGGGTCCGACGTGGTATCAGGTGTGGGATCTCAACTGGATGCTATGGGGTCAGGTGTGAGATCTGACTAGATTTCACTACTGCAACTCAGTAGTGTTATGCTTTCAGAAAATAGTATTAGCTGCGGAAAATTTCAATGGGAGGTGATTGATTGATTGATTCTGACTCTTTCTGCACGGATTGAATATAACAGAAGCATCTGAACCAAGAAGAGGCGACGAAAGATGACAATATTGGCTATAATAGACAAATAGATCAGAAAGTACTCTCAACTGTACAGCGCACAGTACATGACTATGAAACTATGATCAAAACTATGATGATGGATGCATGACATTTTTCGTATTCTATGATATGTCCGTGGTATTTTGTATTTTCCTGTCGTAACTGAATGAAATGTGAAAACGAACGAATTTTGCGTTGACTGTAACTGCGTTGTAGTTGGAGAGGAAATGTGAAATGTTCTATATCTCAAAAGTACAGCAGACATTTTGTTTGTTTCGCGATGATCACATATTGGACTTTTGCTTTTGTGTCAGGTGTGGGATCTAAACTAGTGAACGTATGGTTCCAGAATTGTTTCATTATAATTTATATTATTTTGATGAAGGTATGTTTCAGTCTTATTTTCCGACTTATGTGAGCTAGATATTATGTTTTTTCGGGAATGTAACATGATCTGCACTGAACATTATTTATTATAATTAATATATACTATATAATAATATAATTATTTTTAATTATAACATTTAGGCGATGTTTTGTTCCTCAGTGCTCGAGATATGACATGCGCGTCAAATATAATAACGCCTTGATATGGTGTCAGGTGGGGATATAAACTAGAGATGAACAACAAGCTGATGTATGTGAACTAGATCTTGTGATTCCATCAACATATTGCAACGACTACCATGGTCGAGTATCCTGAGAAATAAAACAAACATTTCGTTAATTTTGCGGCGATAACAAAAATGGGTTCGCTCTGTGGCCAGGTGTGGGATTCGAACTATAATATCTGGTTTCAGGTGTGGGACCTGAACTAGAACTTGTGGGATTTGAAGTAGAGGTGAAAAACGAACCATTTCTTCAGCATTGTCACTATGTATAGTTGAAGATTTATTTCAAGTGGAATAGCGGAAGTCCATAAGTGAGAAGTTTGTTCAGCGGCAGTTGTGGCATCTGGTGTCGAGTGTGTAGTTTTTATAATAATGATAACTTCCAAATTATTCATATCGCATCGTGATATACGATATATTATGGTATATGACCTTGTTACAAGCTATACTTTTTACACAACTTCGAATTGAACCAACCACGATTTTACGCGATGCCAATAAATTCGCTTATGACAGGGACAGGTGATGGCCAGCTATTACATAATAGAGTAGTAGTAGTGGAAGAAAACAATTTTGAATCACCTTTCCTGCAAGCCCAGTGAATGGGTCTGGGGCCCTGAGTGCCCAGACAAGGCAGATCTACTGGTGCCCCCTTGTCGATGATGTATCGCATAATCTCGACGTTCCCGTCGAGTGCCGCCCAATGGGCGGGCGTGTAGCCCCATTCGTCTCTCGATCGCAGTACCTCTTTGCCGAATTTCTCCACGTGCTCAGCTATCTCAGTTAGTTCTCTGGGAGGAGAAAAATTATTTATTGTAAATGAATCATATCATATAATCAAGGTGTTTTGTGATATGTGGGACGCACTCCCCATACAACACCGTATACTATGGACATCCATATCAGGTCCAATTCATATTGGAATATCCCTGGACTACTCTTGGATATCCATGGGATATCCAAAATTCACCCATAGGGGATAAAGAAATATTTGAATCAAAAGGATAAAAGTTCACATTCATATGTAATTAGGTATATTACTGTAAAAGAGATGAAATATTAAAAGGACATCCAATGTTTCCTCAGCACATCCTCGAAATCAGGTTCATCTCTCAATTTTTTTTTAATCAAATAAATCTAGGTAATCTTTCACTATATAATTTATAACAACAAAACTCCTCCTCAGCTCTACAGCTCCTGCAGATTTCAAGATATTCAGCTCAAATTCAAATTACGGGTTACACTGTAGGGCTCACATCATTGGGCAATTGATATTTCAAACAGTAATCGAATACTTTATTTTTCAGCTTACTTGCTATAGAAACAAAAATCGTTTACATAAACGGAATATTTGGTATTCCCAACGATGCGGCCCATACAGTGTCACCCTTATTCCGAATATAAAATGGACATGTTGAAAACTGCAGGAGCTATAACGAAATACCCTTCGACCATATTTGTTTTATGGTCGAAGGAAATACCTAAAACAACTTCAGCACTCTGTCATCCTGTACACAGTATTATAAAACTATATAAAAAAAAAGATCGCATGGAAAATGTTTTCCGAGATACGGGGTGTTGAAGTTACTCTCGTCTTTTTTGTGTGTTTGTTTCATTTTCGCGCACACGAGCAAATATTCCGACCATTTCCATTACTTCGACTATAGAAAAAGTGCATCTCTGACAATTCCACATTCGTATAATTTTATATCGTATTATCAATAAATATAAAATGAAAAATAATTAGTCATTTTTATAACAAAACGAAAGCTTGGAAATTAAGACACAATGATTCAACATTCCACTGGAAGATTCGTATTTGAAAGAATGTTGACGATAGCCTACTAGCGTCGCTATTAGATAATTTATTGACGTGCTAAATATTCAATTTTTTTGCATAAAAATGGCGCCCCATACAAAAAATGAATTCGAGATTTTTCATTCACAAATCGTACGAGGAACTCTGAACTGTTTTAAGTTTGAAATATCTCAGTAGCGTACCATTTTGTTCTTTGTAAAGACATTGAGATTATTACCCGTATGAGCGCCAATGATGAACATAAAATTCTTAATTACATGTCAAAAAGTGCGCAAATTCTATTTGCCTTCCTCAACTGGTTTCAGAGCAATAAATAAATAGTCAGTTGTTCAGAAGAAATTCAACACCCCGCATATCGGAAAACGAAGGATTTGCGGACAAAAAATATACAGCAAACTGTCAGTATTTCCTCATGCAGAATCACCCCCTGAAGTTTTTCGCACTTATTCACTAACAACCTGTATATTGTGCAGACTAGTGAAAAATTATTATAGAGTATAATATGAGGTGAATTTCAAGGTTGGAAGTAATAAGCTCACCCCGTCTTGACCAAATCGAAGATGGTCCGGTTGGACTGCACCGCGATGTCGGCGGCCGAGCCGTCCCTATCGCGGTTGGCGGCGGCGGCGGGATGATCGGTGTCGGCCACCATGTTGCAGGAGACCGCCTGCGGGAGCGCCCACACGCTGAGGGCCGAGCCCTGCGCGTCCCCCGGGAACACCTTGCACGGCGTCCTGGCAACGGACTCCACTGTTGCGGGAACTCTGCTCCGTCGGTCCCTATTACGATCCTCCAGCGAGATTTCGATCGCGGGTCGCGGAACGGTGTCGAATCGAGTTGGCGGAAGAATTTACGTATTTATACGAACTAACACGAACCGAATCGAAGGGGTGAGTATTGCTCGGTACGGGGCGTCCGGGCCTTTTGAGGGCAGAAGAGGGGTTCTCTTTGGTTCGGGAGAGTCGCTTGGGTAGCAAAAATAACAGGCACAGGCGTTTAGGCGTTTAGTTTTTATTAGGCAGCGATGCTCAATCTCTGGCCAAAGAGAACCATGCTAACTAACGCAAGCCATACATGAAATATACAACGCAAGCGCACGTCTTTTTAATATGACTGCATAGAAGGGATATAAGGGATGTTGCGGCTGTGCGGTGATGAAATAATCAATAAATTGAACGTGAAAAGCGCTAAAGCAACGAATTGTGCACCTGGCGATAAGAAAGCAATACCTACAAACATTAAAGTCCCGATTTTGACTACCTGATGAGTATATGCTGATAGCAGCTACGAAATACTCAGGGAGAATAATATATCGTACCAAGTCCTAACCAAGTTTCCAACTCTTTACTGATTCCTGTCCCATGATGTGAGACTCAACCACAGTTTATAGTTTACAATGAATCTTATTATTATGTGAAGTCGAAGTTCAGAAAGAATGAATTCAGTGTCCTAATTTTTCATAATTTCGAACATATATGCCAAAATGATGTTACACAGACATGTAATTGGTGACATTATCCTAAACATTTTATTATAATTTGCACCTGTGATAATAAATTAACGTTAACTTTTCCGTCAAGGTTGGGTTAGGAGATAATAAGTGGACAGCACATGTCTTGTTTTACTATTATTGGGAATGATTCATCATTTCACCATTTCGTGAATTCATATTTTTAGGGACTTTTCATTCGCGTAGAGTCGAGCTAAGAGGTAGGCAGTTCTCTTTGTCTTGCCAAAACGTTTGTTCTACCGCCACGACCCACCATTGATACATTTTCCTTTTCACCTAGATGTCGGTTTGAAAAAAAAACACCATCGTTCCATCATTTTTGTTTCATTATAATAAAGTTGGGCGTGGTGTCTTCAACATTTTGTATTTATTTTGTATTTGAGGAACCTTTTTGGTCCACATAAAATACATATTGATAAACATACCATCACATTATTATTACATAGCAGTGGGTCTCAGTGACATAGCGGAGCGATGTTCCAAAATCCATATGAGTGTGACAGATATGTATGTCCCCGTGATATCTATTCGAAAACTTGATTCGATGTCAAGTATTCATGGCGATGTTATATTGTTTGTTATCCGTGTACTTACCATAATCATTGTGCATCGTAATATTCTATACTGGTCGAGCCCCTCAAAAACGATGTACAGAAGCTCGACGTATAAGATGCATTCCTCGTTGATTGACTTACCCAAATAAGACATTGTCAATCGCCTAGTACATTTATTTCTGCGTTTTTCAAATGCAAAAGTTTTTTGTACTTTCTTCTGGACGTTCCTGTCCATTGTCTATTTGCCGGAAATACGATTTTGAGATCAATCAAATATTCCTCCCGTCCTCAATGCTTCTTTCGAAATATCGCTTCACCCTGTTTGAATCCTTTAAAGTTTGAATGCACATTTATCCGCATGGCGGACATACAGCCACTGCGTTAGATGTGTCTTGTCTCTCTGATATTGTTATGCGTCCAGTGTGAGTCCAGTGCTGTGTCAAAGAGGTGTAAGGTGTAACCACAGTTTATATAAACTGTGGTGTAACCCCTCTTCTGTGGCTGTGTCTGGTCTGCAGTGTGTTAGGCTGTCAGTGTCATTATTGTTGTTTTAGTAGCATTTTAGTAGTATATTTTTTTCTTGTTTTTTCGTTCGAAGTATAACCTAAGCATGAATCTTATTTGATTTTATTCGTATAATTGTGTTTAAGAACAAAGCTAACTGGTGAGGAGTAAAAGAATTTTTCCTTGAAAATATGTTTACTATTTTATTGATATATTTTATCTATTTGACATCTAAATTAACAAATACCTATTCATGATAATTCATATCTATCAAATAAATAAAATCCTTTTATCTAAGTACTATATAAATATGGATGTAGAAACGATATATTGATTGACTTTCTTCCCCCTTTAGGTCAACAAACTGAATCTCTGAACTGATAAAACATAAGAATACTGAGAATTGAAACTGGTTTCAGTCTGTTATCTGCCAGTAGCCAGTAGTTAAAATCCATTGTGTATCAGTTCTATAGCTAATACCTAGCAGCATACCATCATCTTATATTTTTTTACTATTCGAAATGCGCCTAGTTATCCTAGAGACTGCTGATTTTGTAGCAGAATGGGCAGCAAAATATGTCATGAAACGCATAAACGACTACAAAGCTGGACCAGACAAATATTTTGTGCTGGGACTTCCAACAGGTATGTTCAAAATGAAAATGTACCTATCTGTATCATGTTTTTGAACAATCACAGGTAGCACACCATATGGCATGTATAAGAAATTAATAGAATACCACAAAGCAGGAAAAGTATCATTCAAGTATGTTAAAACATTCAATATGGATGAATATGTCAATTTGCCTAGAGAACACCCAGAAAGTTATCATTATTATATGTGGAACAACTTCTTCAAACACATAGACATTGATCCAAAAAATGTTCATATACTTAATGGAAATGCAGAAGATCTAGCAGCTGAATGTAATGGCTATGAAAAGAAAATAAAAGAAGCTGGTGGCATAAATCTCTTCATTGGAGGTTAGAATTGTACTATTCGGTTTCCACTCATAATATAATCTTCTATTTTAAGGTATCGGGCCTGATGGTCACATAGCATTCAATGAACCTGGTTCATCTTTAGTATCTAGAACTAGAGTAAAAACTTTGGCTCAAGATACTTTAGAAGCTAATGCCCGTTTCTTTGGTAATGATATCAAATTAGTTCCTAAACAAGCTCTTACTGTAGGAGTTGGCACAGTAATGGATGCTGAAGAGGTAAGATAATCATTCAGAAAAAGGAATGAGGTGCCTCAAAAATGGAAACATCAAGTTCCAGGTATCATAATAAAGATATGTAAAAATGGAGTTTATGTTTTTCCAATATATTCTGTCAATAATCTTATCAGTTATGATAATTTGATGAATAATTATCTTTAATTTCTACTACAAAGATGCAGTCCAATTCAGGATTGAGAGTTATATGATTATTCACCACAGTAAATGATCAAAGCATGAATTTAAATTTTATTATTTAAATGCAATATATTTATACAACCTGAATTCATTTCACAGTTCATTTATAACTCAAAAGCAAAATGAATGTAAATAAAAGTACTGCAAAAATCTATAGCTATGTTCAAAAACTCAGCTGATTGAAGTTTCTTCTTTGGTCTATTGAGAAACAGATATTTTAATATCAATATTTTATAGAAGTTCATGCTATTGTTTCATATTTATATTCATGTTATTATCATAATTATCATTTCAAAAGAGTTGAAATTGCTATATTTTTCTAGATATCTTGTCCATATTTATCATTAGATGATCATTTATTTCTCTACAGGTCATGATACTTATAACAGGTGCACATAAATCATTTGCTTTGTATAAAGCAGTTGAGGAAGGTGTCAATCATATGTGGACAGTATCAGCCTTCCAACAGCATTCACATACCCTGATGATATGTGATGAAGATGCAACTTTAGAATTGAGAGTGAAGACTGTAAAATATTTCAAGGTAAAAATGGTCTTTTTAGATATTATAGGAGGAAGTTCAAAGAATCTTTCTTTTATTCTTTCTTTATTCTTTATTATTTATTTCTTTCCATTTACAAATTTTTATTAGTTCACAGTCTAATTTGTTTCGAATAAAAATTATCATCTGATTTTGCACTTGTTCAGATTCAATGACATTTTTATGACGTCTTCATTGTGATCAGAAGCTTTAAAATATCATTTCATTTGTGAGCAATTTGTAACATTCATTTTTATTTTTCAATGCAGGCTCTTAGTGATGTCCATCAGAAGCTAATCGAAGAGACTGATTCTGTGGAAAAGTGCAAGATCTTCCATTAGAAGTTTGTGCGATAGGTACTTCCATTTTTATCGCTTGCTGTTCTTAGATTCATGCTTTTCTTTTCTCAAAAAAAAAAAAAAAAAAAAAAAAAGAGGCTTCACATCATCCTCACAGAAATATCAAGTTCATACATTCGAATATTATATGATTTCCTTTCGTATTGTCAAAATAAAAAACAATATTATCAAAATTATCAAATACTATGATTATCAAAATAGTACCATACTATTTCAATTTCAACTTATTCAATAATACTGTCTGTAAGTTATTTGAAGAGATTGTATATCAATTTCTTTAGTATTTCTGGGATTTTCCCTCGTTGTTTATAAAGAAATTGAAACGGAAATTATAATAATCATCTTGAGATATTTGTAGTGAGGACAGATTTTCAATCTGTCTGTCCTAGGAATCCAACCACAAATTCAACCTCCAGACACTTGAAAGAGAAATTTTCTATTTTTCAGTGACACCTTGTGTTGAAAAAATTGGAAGACAAGTATATTCATTAAATATCAAAATTTCTACTTATCTTATTGTTGTGGACGTTTTGGGAACGAAACTGCTCCCGTTTTCTGCACGAGGAAATAATATTTTTCTCTGGAATTTTTTCGCTGGACTAAATCTGTCCTTGCTACAAATTTATTGAGATAATTATTATAATTTTAATTTTTTTGGAACAATAGTTAAAAAAATGAATTATTCAATTATCTTTTTTTTTTCAGAATCTGTCGCCAGATAATACAAAGGTTGAGGATGCTTGAGGGATTATTATACATTTTATCACGTTATTATCGAATTGACGCATAAAAAATATCTATACAACAATCGAAATATGTTATATTATGTAATATTAAATAAAAAATACTGGTTTATCCAATCTGATTTGTTTCGTTATTGTGCACTGCTTTTTGTTTGAACTAATAGTTCATGTCAAAAGTCAGGTTAAGATCTCAAACGAATTTATTATTTACGGAGAAGAGGAACATTTTCTATCTGACAGATGATGTCATCTTTATTTATTTTGTACATTCACAAATAAGAAAAGGTTTCTTGTGATTCTGCACGATGAAAGAATTCTGAATGATCACTAGAATTACGAAGCTACTCAAGGTGAACACATCAAGAAGTTATATACATCCGTTTCCAAGTGAAACACTTATATTTCTCGACTGGTGTTTCAAAACTTCCACAGTTGGAACATTATATAAACTCTTGCCTCTCCATTCCTTTGAAGTGCCAGCAATGTATGCAGTGAGTTTTTAGTTGCCTGATTTATTTGTTCTGAGAATTATATTGGGAATGAAATTTTCAGAATCAAGTGTATCCCAGCAATAATGGGCAACCCAATCAAACAGCAGTAGTGAGCCCTGATGTACAATCCTGGTTCCGAGCTGTAGATAAGGATAACTCTGGAAAGATATCCTGGGAAGAACTACAGTCTGCTCTGGTGAATGGACAGGGCGAGAAGTTTTCGGCAATTGCTTGCAAACTCATGATTTCCATGTTTGATATGGAGAAAACAGGATCCATTAGGCTAAATGAGTTTGGACTACTGTATAATTATATAAATCAGTGGCTGGGAGTGTTCAGAAATTATGATAGAGATCAATCTGGAAGTATTGAAGAAGGGGAACTCGCACAGGCTTTCCAACAAATGGGGTTCAGATTTTCTCCAGAATTTATAAAATTTTTGATTGATAAAAATGATCTTAAAAATCATAGGATGATTTCCGTAGATCAATTTATCGTTATTTGTATTCAAATACAACGATTTACAGAGGCTTTTAGGGCAAGAGATTCAGAAATGAAAGGGGAAATCACATTAGGATTCGAGGATTTTTTGAGTATAGCATTGAACTGTTCACCTTAGGTAATTTATTATGAAATCATCAATTTTTCCACTGAGTGCGAATACATTAGTCAATTACAGTTTGTCTGCTATCCAGGAAAAACTCTTCCAGGTGTTTGTGTCTTTGAGTTTTTAATTTATATTTTTTATGCCAGGTAATGGATTTTTCTTAATATTCAGTGTCCTCATTGTTATGCCTTCTTACCATCATTTTCAATCCACTTCCAAAGTGAACTTCACAAAAGACTTCAAAATGATAATATGCATATTTTGCTTCAAAAAAATGAACTGTGGAAGGTTCACTGGAAATAAATCATTTTGCAGATTTATTTTCGATTTTCAGACAAAGTTTTCAAGAACTGGACAGAAGGTTGTTACATCATGGTATCAATATATTTTTGAAATCTAGCCCTCAGTACCATACTCTTGAAAAATATTTATAAATCAGGCAAAGTATGTACAATACAAGATATTTTTTTATAAATTCAGAATATAATCATGTCATTTTTTTACTATGAGAAAACCTTATATCATGATAAGAAACCATTTTTTTGGAAACTTTTTTTTATAAAATATCATTAAAGAGTCACATAAAAGGATTTTACTACAAAATTCATGAGAGTTTTTGTAGTAATGTAATCAGTCAGTAATTTAAATGAATTTTATTTTCAATTAGATTCATCAGCATGAATTCTCAAAACTACAGGTACACTAGTACATGGTAAGATTGCTATTTCAGTCACTACAGCAGTAACTAGATCTGGAGGGGTAACATCATACAACAGATTCAGCGACATCAATTTGCTTATATCTTTTGATTTGCTTAACGGGCTCTCACTTGCAGAAGTATGTATAGTCCTCAACATATCCGCATCTCCTAAAATGAAAAAAATACTGACCAAAAGAGTTTCAAGAGATTTAAGAGAATTCCTGAAAAATATATGAAGTTCCAAGTATATCTAGAGTTTTTATGGATTCATGAAGAATTTCAATAAATTCCAAGAGAAAATTGTAAAAAATAATCAATCTATGGATATCAAAGTTATAAGACATTAAAGGTATTGAATCCTTCAACATATTCAACAAGATTATTGCCAATTACTTAGGCACCCAAGGATATCACGCAATGCCAAGAAATATGCAGTATCACAATGAATTATGAAGAGAATGATGAATTTTTGGCATTCTTTCTTGAGTGAAGTCTGTCCAGTGAAACCTACGACCTCCAAAGTTTCAAGAAAAATTTCAATTCCTTCCTTCTCTCTTAACATTCCACCGCTGGCTAACACAATTTTTCCCGAATATTACAGGTTTTTCCTTTTGCGTTGACAGAAAATGAAATACAAAATTTCATGCTCTGGATTTGGAAGATTTTCAAGAATCCATGAATCCAGATTGAATATTGCAAGATTCAAAGCAATATTCAAAATATTCTTATTATTCTCTGGCTTTTTCAATGGAATGTACAAGGGATTCAAAGATTGTCACAATATTTCTGAGGATCATCAGATTTGATGGAAGAAATACAGATTCAAGGGAGTTACAAATAGATTCAAAGTGAAGTCTATACATCACATTGTCAGGGTGGGACACTCTGTATGAAATCTCTTTATGTAAAAATGACATCTTACCAATTTCATTATAAACGAATGAGTCAGTTTGAACCCTCTCACTGAACTTATAGGTCTCACAACAAACCAGTACAGGTTTATTGTATGCTCTGGCAAGAAGGGCTACTTGTGCAGTACCTATTCTGGCCATAACATAGCCATTGGTTAGTAGAGCATGTGCTCCCAATATAACTTTGGTTACATTGTGCATGATAAAGCTGAGAGCATTGATTAAAATATAAGTACATTTGATACCAGCTACAACAAGTCTTCTTAACATTTCTTTGCCTTCCAACAAAGGTCTACTATCCACAATGACAACTTCGAACTTTTTTCCATCATTGTGTGCTTCTAGGAGTATTTGTCTGATTAAAGAAGAGCTAAAAATGGATGTTATATCAATAGCTTCATTCAAACAATTTGATGAACTATTGAAAAGTTTACTTACCAACCATAAGCTAGAATTACATCTCCATCACTGATCTTTTCCCTAACTTTCATACTGATAGCTTCACCAGCTTTTCTAATATCATCATTTATGTAAGTATCTATCACATCCTGCAATTTAACTCTCTTCTCATTATCTGTTAAATTTGTATCTATCTGAGTCAATTGTAGATTGAAATTCCTGAGAGCATTGGTCATTGATACTGCAAATGGTCTGCAGCTCTGCAAGTAATTTGTACAGGATTTCAAGACAGTTTCTAGGTATCTACAGAATTCTTGTTTAGGAGGTGTTTGAAGGTTATTAACCAACTGTTTGAGAGCTGCCAGTAGGGCTAAACATCTAGCATTGGAACCTAGGACAATTTTGTTTGAATATTGTGTACCCAACCTCATGAATGCTGGATGAATATTGCTGTGTAATATCGAAGTTTTACCACTGGACTTCAAGAAATTATCAATATATAAATGTTGAACCAGTTGTACCCTTTGGGTATGGACACTTTTTTTAACAGCTTGCTTTTCAACAGGTTTAGATCCAGTATTTGATTTTTTTACATCAACTGATGCTGATTTTGGTGTTTCATCAAGTTTAGGTGAAATTTTAGCTAATCTTTGACTCTCTTGTTGCTCCCTACGTTTTGCCTTCAATTCTGCTTTGCTCAGAGCTTTGACATTCTCATTCTCCTTCAGTTTCTGTTCTGCTAGTTTCTTCCCCCATTCTAATTTCCTCATTTCTTTTTCTGATAGTTTCATTGGGACTGTGAGGTCTTTTGACGTGTCTTTGGTTTTTGGTCCAGTGTTTCCAACTTTTTCAGGATATTGTTCATTTTCAGTAATTGTTTCCTTATCTTCTATCACATTCTGTATCCCTGTTTTTTTAGCTTGCACTTTCAAAACCCTTCGTTCCTTTTTGATCAATCCATCTTCTACCTTTCCTTCTACAAAAAAAAAATGTATTTCCTCTAGATTTTCATTTATACAACATCACATACTTTTCGACTCTGTTTTAGTTTTGTCCATTTTCAGATAATCTATTTGGGAAAAAAAATTGGATGATGCAACTTATAAAATACGTTTTAGAGACCTGGGTAGGGATATAGGATGTTTATTGTTGATTCGACAGTCACAGGTCCCTGTCGTTACATTAACCTTACTTTACGCTCACTTCTACTTCTTCTTTGTTTTCAGAATCCACCACCGCTAGATTCTCTAGATATTGATGTAATAAACTAGCTAGTTTATTACATCAATCTCTAGATGGTCCTGCCCCCTTGATTTGTATTTTCTTCAAT
Organism: Gastrophysa polygoni; assembly: GCA_963576655.1. Taxonomy (NCBI): domain Eukaryota; kingdom Metazoa; phylum Arthropoda; class Insecta; order Coleoptera; family Chrysomelidae; genus Gastrophysa; species Gastrophysa polygoni. The sequence continues at coordinate 11,903,947 of OY755084.1, forward strand.
TTGATCATTGAATTCATATATTTACATTAATTCAACCTGTTGATCCAACACTGGCATTGGCTACAGCGACTATAAAGCACAGTGGCGACAAACGGGCAAAATCCGACATGTTCAGGCAAACGACAAATTCCGTTTTCACTGTTTTCAGAAAATGATTCATTCGTAAATTCATGGGGATCATTAACATCATGAATGTTTTGATTTTCACACATTCACAAGTAAGCCTCTGAAGCTATTATATTACAAAAAAGTCAAAAAAATAAATGAAATCCAAAGAGGAAAAACGAAATGCAAATATTCGAATTTTGTCAAAAGATGGCGGATTTTTTGCGACCAAATGAAGGAGCGAGTGTTATTCTCGAGTTTTCTTCTTTGAGGATTCGTTGTACTATATCTTGCTTCAACATACATGTATTTCCCTCTCTTTTTGTCGAATCGAACTCGAACAATCCGAGAACATTACATCTCTGAAACAACCAATAGAAAAGAAGTCAAACAATCATTCTATGGTCATGCCATTGTCGCCACTGTGGTTTATAGTCACTGTAGTCATTGGTTATTATCATTTCATTACTGTCATAAGTATCTGCCTACTACATATCCTTAAGCTGAGCTAGTGAACTGTATTCTCCTCTTTGTTTTGACTGTACTGCCAAAGAGTATATATATATATATATATATATATATATATATATATATATATATATACTATTCTATCTCCGAACAACAAGTCTGTTCAATGATCGAATTATCACCGCGGTCCGAATTGAGCTTCTTGTTTTGAGCGCGCTGGTGTTAGTCGCCGCTGGTCCGAATTAGTTTGCACGCTTTGACAGCTATTGATTCGGACCATTTTTGAGCGCGCTTTTGAATCCTCATAACCTCACAAAAAATATTTTTCCTACTAAACTTGCCAAACATCAAACATTATCAAATGACAAACTAAAATCATGAATGATAGGTCATAGTCGATACAGGAATGGAGAAACAAACTTTGGTGCAAGCAGTTTCTCTCATTATTGAGAGTGATGACGATAGCGATATCGAAAGGATATTTGACACCTCTTCTTCAAGTAGTGATGATGAGGATGCTGATCATGCAGCTGTATGTAATGCTCTCCTTCAATTTCATACACATAGAGATGAATTAGTTTTAAGACCTCGTATCGAAAATTATGTTGAGAGAGTTGTCCCCATGTACTCTGCAGAAGAATTCAAGTCACACTTCAGGTATGCATGAATTTTCGTGAAAGGATACCATTTTTCACCTCCAAACTAAATAACTCTACTTAACATACATAAATATTATTACTACATATTAACATTTGCAGAATGTATCCTGAAACATTTGAGTTTATTCTTGGTCTCATAGGCCCCACAATATCAAAAACTACCACAGTTAGTGGAAGGAAACCAATACCTGCAAAAAAACAACTTCTCCTATCATTATGGGCAATGGCAACTCCTGACTCATTCAGGTAAAATTATACCAACAAATGAGATTCAATATCTAATATCAATAAATTTGTAAATCTCAGATCTATTTGCGAAAAATTCAACGTTGGAAAGGCAACTAGTATTAGAAGTTTGAGAAGAGTGACCTATGCACTTCATTGCTTGGCTTCCCGATTTATTCAGTGGCCAACAGGGGACAGAGCCAGAGAAGTTATGGACCAATTTGAAAAGTTCAGTGCATTCCCTAGAGTCATTGGGGCCATTGATGGAACCCACATAAAGATTAAAGCTCCTGTTGGTGATGCAAAGTCATACATAAACCGCAAAAACTATCATTCTATACAAGTGCAGGTAATATCATTGAATGACTTTTTGAATCCATTTACTATATTTTTCAAACTTATTTCAGGCTGTCTGTACCCAGCAGCTACTGTTCACAAGTGTTTTTGCTGGCAATGCAGGATGTGTTCATGATGCCCGTGTATTCCGGATATCTCCAGTTCAAGGATATATTCAAGCACCTGATGTTTATTTTCCTGATTATTCCCATATCATCGGTGATTCGGCTTATGGAATACATTATAACATAATGACTCCTTTCAAAGATAATGGTCATTTGTCAGAAAGACAGAAAAATTTTAATTTTTGCTTGTCCTCTGCTAGAATTTCTATTGAACGTGCCTTTGGACTATGGAAGGTTCGATGGCGTAGTATTCAAGACTGTTTGCCAATGACTACATTGGAAAAAATCCCAGAATATTTAGTAGCCACCTGTGTTCTGCATAATATATGTATTTTGAAAGGAGACTTGGTGCCTTTCAATGAGGTAGCAAGGGTTAGAAGAAGAGGAAGACTAATTGCAGTAAATGGTGTAGATGGTGCATTGAAACGTACAGAAATCATGAATAATTTGATCATCAGAGACAATTGATTCGTGAGGTAAAATAAGAGATAATTCCAAAATAAATCTTCAAAATATTGCAGTCTTTAATTATGTTACCTTATTTATCAATAAATCTATCAGTCAAGGAACAAGGAACTAACAGTGCAATATCACAAAACAATAATATGTATTCTAAACAAGATAAAGACATGAACACAACAAAATAAACCTCTGATAACAGAAAATGAGTTCATCAAAACAAAACGTCCTTTCAATTCTTAACAATTCTGAAACAGTTATTACTAGCTGGGAATTAGAAGTTGAATTATTTCTGGTTTTTTGAAACAGATTCCAATAACAGCTGCATCATGTTCATTTTTTCTTTATGTTGTCTCTCTTTCTGAGCCATGAGTTCATCAAACTTTCTAGACTTGATACTATTCCACTCCTGTCTCTTAGCTTCTCTCTCATCTCTTGCAGCTTGCTGATTGACTTTCATGTCAGAATTTAACTGCTCCAAAAGAGTTTCTAATTTTCTTTTCTTTGGTGTTTTTTCTTTCTCTTCTGCACTGGTATTGGAGTTCACTGCAGCACAAGATGGTCCTGCTTCTGTAGCAAGCATTTTGGGCTGGGCCCAGCCAGCTGATCCAAAAATTTCATTCACTTTCTGCAAAATCAAATAAGGATAAATTGAAAGGGAACAATTCAAATGGATCCAATGATAACTTGTAATATCCTAAATTAACAACATACCTCAAAGTAAGGCCAGTTTTTCCTATCATTTCCTGATACATTGTTGTGATCCAGAATTTTTTTGTAGGTCCTTTTCAACCCATTCATTTTTGATTGACACTGTGCCCAAGTGATTTCATACCCATGCTGTTTCATTTCCATAGCTATTTTCTCCCAGATTTTTTGTCGCCGCTTGGCACCCAAGTTAAATTCATTCTCATACTCTTCATAGAGGGAGAGGAGTAGATGGACACAATTGGAAGTCCATATGAATAGTGAGTCATTTTCTGATTTTTCGGATACATTTTTATTTGATGCACCTTCATCATTGTTAGTCTTTGAGGTTGCTGGAACCTGTTCACTATTCTTGATTGTTCTAAGACTACTGTGATCATTCACTAAACGTTGTAGATATTGAGCATCTGAAATGTACAACTAGCTATGAAAGTCACATACAAATCACAGTTTGAATGAATATTTCAGATAGTGGCAACTATATTATCATAAAAAAGTGTTGACATGGTCCATACTAGATTCCTCTGATGTACTGTTGAGAGGATTACTGAAGTATGCAAGAATGGATCATGGGACCCAGTTGCCAATTTCAAATGGAATATAGTAAAAGTAGTTAATAACCCAAGAACAATAGCCTGGGTATACATGCATGTTTAAATAAATAAATTACCTATACTTGCTCTTTCTGCATCAGCTGGAGATACTTGCAGTGTGATGAGTTCGTTTTGGTCCTCCAGTAAAACTGGCAATTCTACATAAACAGATGTGGTTGGATTATTCCTAAGGTTACTTTGTGAGGCAGACATCGAATGAACAATTTATTAAATCTTCTAATAACTTGAAACGAATATAGCACTTTTCTATGTTTACTTTTCAAGCGACTAATTGACATTAATGACAGCAGCGCTCAGACCGCTTCACCTCTCAACTGTGAGCACTCTGAGCGCGAGAAGTGACGTAATCCATGACGTCATATATGTCCCGCAGTAGATATTTTGAGCGTTCTACGCGTTAATCGGACCAATCCTCAGCGTGTTCATTGCGCTTTGAATGCGATTCGGACCGCGGGATATATGACGGCGCCTCGTCCTTCGAGATCACTAAGGTAGTATCGCTTTTAGCGCGCTAGTTACCACAAGTTTATAGATAATAAAAAAAAAAAGAAGAAGAGTACATGGCTATGACCCTTGCTACCTTTACGTTCCTGATATCGTGTCATTCCGTTTTTTGTGCGGCTAGAAGCCAAATGTAATTTTTCATTTCCTAATTTTTTAGCCAAGTAAGAAAAAAGAATATGGGCAAAAGAAAGCGTTCCAGACCCAGATCTGATTCTCACTCGTTAAAGTTGGAAATGAGAATCAGAAAACTCGAGAAAGAACTTGCAAGAACAGAAAGACGCCACTCCAGTGGTGATAGACAACGTTTTTCGAAAGAGAGATCTACTAGAAGAACAAAATGGGAGAGGTCGCATGGGGCACGTAGCCCCTTAGACCAGGCTAGAGCAGGCAACTCCAGATCAAGATCCAGACATAGGGAAGCAGTAGGGGCTCACGGAGCAGGTAACTCCGTTCAGACTTCCAGAGCGTGTAGCTCTGTCCAACCTGCTAGGTCACCCAGTTCAGTTGGGCCCTCCAGAACACGTAGTTCTGTCGAGCCCTCCAGAGCAAGTAGCTCTGTTCAACCTGCTAGAGCACCCAGTCCAGTTGAGCTCCCAAGAACATGTAGTTCTGTTGAGCCCTCCAGAGAAAGTAGTCCTGTTGAATATATCAACTCTCCCAGAGCACGCAGCTCTGTTGAGTCCTCCAGAGCAGATAGCATTGTAGAGTCCCCCAGTCCAGCCCCTGCAAATAGGGCACGTAGCCTTAGTCCCCAGCAGACTAGTCCTGCACCCCAAGACCAGACATCAGAACCCACTATGCTAGAGTTAGATTCTGAGACACTAGGCTTCCTAGGTGAGGATCCTTTAGCAAAACAAACAAAGGGTACCCAACTGCATGAGGCAGTAACCACTAGGTGGAGCCACATACTGACTAAGGGACTAGAGAAAAGTACAAGCTCAGAAATACTGGAGAAATACCCTCCCCCTATTAACTGCCCTACCTTAGGAGTACCAGCACTTAATGAAGAAATAGTACCCCTAATGAATGAGACAATCAAGAAGAAAGAACAAAGAATGACATCAACACAGAAAAACCTCGGAGCTGGGCTAACAGCATTAGGCTCGGCTCTGAATGTAATTCTAAATGAGCCAAGTTCTCCACTAAGAACAGAACTGCTGAAGTTCCTCGGAGATGCAGGGCGACTGTTCTCCAATGCTCATTATATCACCTCTCTAGACAGACGTGCTAACTTGTGCCAGGTTTTATCCAAAGCAGCAAAGGACATAGCCTTCAACAATAACATTGATCAATACCTCCTTGGGAAAGATTTTGGCGAAAAATACAAAAACGCCAAGGTCGTCGAAAAATCTAGCCAGGATTTAAAGCCCAAGACATCACCAAACATCACCAATCGCTTCAGAGCTCCTGCAGTACCAGATCCAAGGCCAGTACTGAGGCCTTTAAACCGACAGGGCCCAACTCGATTTGTGAGGGAATCGAGATCAAGAGGGCAACAACCTCATCAGCTACAGAAAAAGAAGGAGGGGAGGAACACCAACAGATACAGAAGAGATTAGAGGTAGGACTGGCGGGCAGGCTTAGATATTTCTATAAAAATTGGGAGAAGATTACCACTAATAAGGTTATCTTGAATTGGGTCAGGGGCTATTCCCTACCATTTCAACAGCAATCTCCTAGGCAGCATGCTGCTGTCAACACAAGACACTTTTCCTTGGTAGCACATGAGTCCGTGCTAGAGAGCATCAATAACCTACTCAAACAGGGTGTTATTTCACAGGTCGAGCCAACAGAGCACCAGTTTCTATCTCCTTTCTTTTTGACTAGCAAACCAAATAAGAAAGCCAGGTTCATTTTGAACCTTAAACTCCTCAACACCTTCCTGAGACCACTCCATTTCAAAATGGAGGATCATAGGACGGCCGCAAAACTTTTACACAAAGACTACTACATGACTTCAATTGACTTGAAGGATGCCTACTACACTCTCCCCATACACGAAGATCATAAAAAATATCTTCGATTCCATTTTAATTCAACCTATTATGAATTCACATGTCTACAATTTGGACTGTCATCTGCACCCTATACGTTTACCAAGCTAACCAAGCCTGTTCTGGCTTGGATGCGAAGGAATGGTATAACCTGTGTACTTTACTTAGACGATTTTCTGATAATTCATGAAGACTTCTCAACGTGTAAAATTCAAACACAAATGACTATCAGTCTCTTGGAGTCACTTGGTTTTGTGGTGAACCATGAAAAGAGCATGCTAGTACCTTCCAAAAGCTGTAAGTTCTTGGGCTTCATATTCAACACCAATAACATGACTATAAGCCTACCAGACGAGAAACGTCAGAAGCTGACAGCCATTATTAATGAAATCCTTCAAAAAAGCTCTTGTACCATAAGATTTTTGCCAAATTCATAGGACTCTTGGTCTCTGCTTGTCCAGCCATAAAATATGGCTGGCTATATACAAAGACCTTTGAAAGAGAAAAAGTACAGGCCCTTCGTAAATCTAGTCACAATTTCAATGCTACCATGATAATTGGAAGAAATCTCAGGGAGGACCTATTATGGTGGAAAGAAAGGGTTCCCTACTCTGTTAATTTTATTAGGCAGGACAAATATTTCATGGAAATTTTCTCAGACTCATCCTTGTCAGGGTGGGGAGCTGTATGTGAGGGAGTGGAGACCCATGGTTGGTGGTCAGAGACAGAGCAGAAACCCCACATTAATTATCTTGAACTGCTTAGTTCATTCCTTGCACTAAAATGTTTTGCCCGTGACTGTCGGTCGGTTAGTATACTTCTAAGGATTGACAACACTACAGCGATAGCCTACATTAATCGTATGGGTAGTGTTCTTTATCCAAAATTATCAAGCTTAGCCAAGGAAATTTGGCAATGGTGCGAGGAGAGGGACGTCTGGATTCAGGCGTCATATGTATCGTCTGCAGACAACTCAGTAGCCGATAGGCAGTCTAGAATTCTTCCCAAAGAGACTGAATACGAACTCAAGTCAGCCAGTTTCAATTTAATATCACACAAGCTGGGAAAACCTGAGATCGATCTATTTGCATCCAGTAATAATGCAAAGTGTGAGAGATATATCTCCTGGTTCCCTGATCCAGGTTCAATAGCGGTAGATGCATTTACCATTGACTGGAAATACATTTTTTTCTATGCCTTTCCTCCATTTTGTCTAATCCTGCGCACCCTGAACAAAATAATATTAGATAAAGCAAAGGGAATCCTCATTGTCCCCAAATGGGAAACTCAACCATGGTTTCCTCTATATAACCAACTCCTAGTCAGGCCTCCACTTATATTGAAAGCTAATGAACATCTTCATATTCCTTTCAGGAACAAAAACCTCCACAAAGAGAACCTTTTCCTGGTGGCAGGTTTATTATCGGGGAAGCATTTTCACGAAAAGGAAATGCTCAAAGCACCATACCAGTGTTGATGGAATCTATATCCTCTTCAACTATAAAACAGTATGAGGTGGTTTATAAAGCATGGTGGAGTTTTTGCAAAGACAACCAAATAAATCTATATGATGCTGGGGAAGCTCAAGTCATCAAATTCCTAGAAGTTCAGTTAGAAAAGAAGAAATTCTGTTATAATTCCTTCAATTCGTATCGCTCAGCTCTGGCCTTGATACTACAAGGAAATATCAGTAATAGTCAAAACATAAAGCTATTTCTGAAAGGCATATTCAGACTTAGACCGCCTCAGAGGAAATATAATTTCGTTTGGGAACCTGAAACAGTTCTGTCCTGGTTCAGACAGAGTCCACCAAACGAGGAACTGTCACTAACAAAACTGTCAAGAAAAACAGCTACTTTACTAGCATTGATCACTGCCCACAGAATCCAGACCCTAGCGAGAATTCGTGTACAAAATATAATCATTTCCAGAGAAGAGATCCAAATCTTCATAACAGACCAGTTAAAGTCAACAAGAAATGATAAGGAACAACCCTGCCTACACATCCCTTTTTTCCGAGAGAGGCCAGAAGTGTGTGCAGCATCAGCCCTTATTATGTACATCGAGAGGACAGCGAGTATAAGGGGAGAAGCACAAGAATTTTTATTCCTGAGTTCCCGCAACCCTTATCAGACAGCCACAACCAGCACCATAAGCAGATGGATCAAACAATCCCTCTCGAAAGCTGGAATAAATACAGCAATTTTTTCAGGGTACTCTACCCGACACGCTGCTACATCGGCAGCTAACAGAAACGGCATTACCCTGGATGTTATCAGGAGAACAGCCGGATGATCCAAGAAATCAGAGATGTTTGCTAAGTTTTACAAACAGCCCCTCAAGGACCCATCAGCCTTTGCAAAAGCAGTTTTTAGTTGAATGTTCAAGTTTTTTACGTTTCTACAGACAAGATGTATTGTTAACTATTACTATTTTTGTTCAAAGCAGTAATACATAGTTTCAATAGTAAGTTCACCAGAATTACTACAGACCATATAGGTAGGCGAGAGACTGTTATTCCTGGGGAAAACACATATCCTTTGAACAACTACCTTAGTGATCTCGAAGGACGAGGCGCCGTCATATAATTTACCGATTAAACGAACTTACCTGTGAAGTTCAATCGTAATTATATTAGGCGCCTCGTCCAAAGAGATCACACCCACCTCACCCAGAGAAATTGAATAGCCCGCGGGTGTGTTTTCCCCCTCTTTAAACTAAATGACACGATATCAGGAACGTAAAGGTAGCAAGGGTCATAGCCATGTACTCTTCTTCTTTTTTTTTATTATCTATACACTTGTGGTAACTAGCGCGCTAAAAGCGATACTACCTTAGTGATCTCTTTGGACGAGGCGCCTAATATAATTACGATTGAACTTCACAGGTAAGTTCGTTTAATCGGTAAAGTATTCTATAGTACCGTAGTTAATACACATGATACTATATCTCAGTTATAGTATCATGGTTAATACATATATGTATAGTACTGCCTACTTACTGTCATGAGTCATGAGTGGCGTGTTACTTGTCATTTCCATTTTTCAGCATTCCTGTAGAAGTAGGAAACAGGTTAAAAGATATTTTTGTTTATGATTTTGAGTAAAAAATAAATATTAGCACGTTAATTGTTACATATTAATCATAAAATTTTTCTGTTTTCACTATTCTTTGTCACTACCTCTTTTATACCATCAACTAAATGGTGTACCCCTAAGGGACATTGATAACCTAAATGTCGTGATATTTTTATAAACTTATTAGTGCGGAGCTGTTTTATGAAAGATGGGAAAAGCTGAGAAGTTGAGTGATAATGTACCCGGAATGTCTCCTCAAACAGAAGCAAGCAAATTACTAGAACAGGCTCTGATACAAATGGATGGAATCATTTCAGGTAGTTGATTTTATTCACCATATTATATATTTATATATGTATAAAACTATGACTTGCGGACAGTTGCAAAGATTTCCTGATCTATGTTTTCACCAATTTTTGCACACATTAATCAATCATTGGTAATCAAGGTAATTATATGATAAGATATAGATAAGACAGTGAAGTTTTTGCATAACTTGGTATGCGGCAAATGATGATAAGAATAAGAATTGATACGATAGTAGAAAACCGAAGTTAAGTAAAAAATATCGGGTGAAGTTTCTTCAATGAGTCATAAGTATAAGGAGTAGGTGATTTTCTTCTTCCAGGCAAATCTAGTAAACTGTTAAAGGATATGAATGAATGCACGTCAGTTCACTGTGAGATATGAAACCCACCAATCACAGTCTCTGTACTAACCTCAAACTTGGTAACTACTAATGATAGGTTCCATCAAGGGTACCATAGATGAAATATATGTACAATCCATAATTACAAAGCCAAAAACGCTACAAATGACCGATCCGATCTATGTATCTGTTACCTCATTTTGTTACAATTTCTCTTCCATCAGCTGCAAAAACCTCCGTTAGGCAGTTTTCAAAGATATGGGATTCAAAATTTGTAAATTCAAGATTCTGTCACAAGATTCGATTCGATGGTATTTTGGCTTTCACTTTGTGAAAAATTCATATAGTACATAAATTATATTAAATTAAATTATATTATTGCATTATCAATCCCAAAGAACTTTAATTTGGAAAAATTCCAATGAGGTTTGAGGGTCAGACAATATACAATAAAGAATAGCTCTTCGCGCCAATTTTTTCATCATAGTTTCAGAGAAAAACCAGAGTACTATCAAATTGGGCCCTCTCTGTAAGACTGCAGGTTTTTCAAATTGAACATTAAGAATTTAAAGTTGACACTAAACATTCAAAACGGCTACCAAAATGGATAGATTGATGGATAAGTAGATTTTGTTGTTCATATAGATAGTAGAAATTAAAAAAAAATACACTTGGTTTTCTGATATACAGTTTTTGAGACAACTAAATAAGAACCGATCTCTCAATCGTTAGAAAACAAGTTACCTGACATAGTTTATTGCATCTATTGATATGTATAAGACGATATGTACGATATGTCACTATCGAAATGTATAAAACTGTTTTCATAATATAACCTATCTACAGGATAAGGCTATGCTATCTTGAATATCCTGAATCATCTGACCTACAGTTGAATATGGGGGTTGTGTCATCAGCATATGCAGTGGAGTGAACCTACTATCATCAAGACTAAATAAATCATTCGCGTGCGTAAATGATAAACAAAATTGGACTTAAAACAGAACCTTGAGAGACTTCCTTAATTTTTCCAGCCCTTTCAGTCTTTTGTACTCTGATAAATATGAAGATATGATAACATCTAGAGCATATATACTAGATATCGGTATCATACCATACTATTACAATTCCTCATTCCACCGTGGGCACGCGCGTCCCCCTCCCGGAGTCTGGAGGACCGCCGGCTCCGGCGCCCGGAGTCGCCGCCTCCGCCAGTTGCTTCGACGTCAGACGACGCCGCTGCCGCAACAAGTGCGTCGCGACGGGGTTATTATACTGTGCGGACCGCTTTTCGAAGGCTCATAGCCGTGGGGTCGAGTGGAATTCGCGCTCGTCGAGGCGTGATGAGAAATCGGAATTCCGACGTGTACGAAACGACAAGTGATAATCATTTCGTTTACAGGGTGTTTAAGTTGGAATTTCCATCACTGTTGCCAGGTTATTTTTTAAGTTCGACTGTTTAAACTCTGACAAAATATGCAACCCCGAAAATAGTCGATTCTTTCCAGCTGACGTTATTAGAAAACATGAGATAATATTGCCTAGATCATATGATGGATGCCACACTGTTTTGTTATTCAACATTCACATGAACATTAATATGAATATTGAAATATTTTGAAAGCTCACTCTCGCAGTGATCGAATGATATGATATTTCACCTGGAAATTTTACTTCTAGTATCATAACATAATATGGTACACATTATATATTTAGATTGATTCCACATCCAAATCTTTCGGAAAATGAATGAACCATTAATTTTCTTCCTTCTTTGAGATGCGTCTGGTTATGTGACCATCGCCTTGTCCCTTTGCTGAAACTTGGAATAATAATGCACATGATTCATATATTTATGGTCGTAGGAAAAATCATTGTACATAACCCACTCCAAATTTTACTTTGGCAAAGCTCCGTTGACAAATGAATACGGTATAAGTGTTTTTAATTCTAATGAACTACTCATAGGAATTTTCAGGAAATTTTCTGAGGAATACTGTCGATGAAGAGTTGTTTTTTTTTTGGTAATAGAGGAATTTGCGGTTCTCAGAGTTTGCGACATATTTACTTCACATTTTTAGGAATTCTCCTGATGAAGATCCAAGATTTCGTGGAGTTTTTCCTATGAATAGCTGGATTTCCTTAGGAATTCGCAAATTTCGACTTTCGACCCAAGGATTTATCATACTGTCGGAGATTTTCTAAAAACTTATCAGTCTTCCTGAGAAATTTCCAAAGATTCACCTCTCGGAGTTCTCAAAGTGTTAGCGGAGTTCAAATTTCCACAGATTTCTTGGAATTATGATAAATTGCTACATTGCTCAGGAGTTCGAAAAAATTCGCAATCTTCTCAGGAATTTCAAAAAAATTCTATTCTTTCTGGATTACCAAATACCACGAAGAATTTTCAAAGAAAAGACAGACTTCCTGAGAAAATTTTCCTTAAAATCACTAGAGTCTCTGATGATCTGAAGAATTTTTGAAGAATTCCCAGACTTCCGAACAATTTCGAACGTTCCGGGAAAGAAATTCATGTTGACAAAACGGTACTCAATGACATGAACTCTCTGCCCACGTTATACCTTTATTCCTTTTTAAACAAGACAGCATGGTGTCCTTGAACGGTGTAGGCTTGGTTGCGTTCATCACGGATTTCTATAGAAATCAAGTGTTTTTTTTTTATGAGTTGTTGAAAATGATTTTATTTTCTTCGTGGTGTTGCTACACTCGCTAATAACCACTCCGCAATACACCCCACCTACAAAATAAGTTGCGACGGCTCTAATCTGCCACACTGAAGAAACTTTATCTGAATGATAATCTCTCAATTATTATTATTATTATTATTCAGAAAAAATTCTTCAATTCTATATTATTACATAAATATCAATTAGTTAATCTTTTGAACTGAATCCCAGTCGCCTCCCAAACTATGAACCGACTATCACTATCTGTTATAAGTCCCCACACTATACCTACTATAATTTTCTCAGTGGCTTCATCGTTTCATTATCGGGCAAAGGCGTTCATTATTAACGCTCGACGTGACAAACTCTCGACTCATTAAGATATTCGTCGTGACTCATTTGTTATCCATCATAATGGAATTGTTGTGGTGATGGGGCGAACTGGCACAGTGGCACGTGAAAAGTGAACACCCCTATGAGTCGCTGGTGGTGGCTGAATATGTGCCATTCAGGCCGGCTCAAGGACCAAGGGTTGGATGAACGAAATTACGTACGGAGTGAGTAGATATTCTACAGGAGATTCTTGACGTAATTGCGAATTGCGTACTGTTGAAATCCAACTTTTTCTTTGAATTCGGACGTTATATCCATCTTTTGATTCGCATTTCTTTCTTTGTCGATTAAATATTGGTATTTATGTGAACATTTATAAATTTGGAGATGATAAAATAAGGTCATGTTATGGAAATTGCAGCAGAGCGCTTTCGAATAGTCATGATCAGTTCTTTATCGTCTGGTTGACAAACGATGCCCGTAAGAATATCATATGCCCAAATCAGAGAAATCTCTGCCCAAATGAGTAAAATCTCAGTATTATGAACGCACTGCAAAGTGCTATAATTTTAAAAAGAAAATATTTGACACGAAATACAAAATTTCTTCAATTTCATTGAAATTCGAAAGAAAATGTTTAAGAAAATCAAGGAATAATTTTTAAAGAAAAATATATAAATTCGAAAAATAATATTCAACTTACATCGAAAAACATCTGGAATCCAGAGAAAAAAAAGTTTTAAGTAAGAAGAAAATGACGTCTGGAATCAACGATTTCTTTTTTTTTGCCAATTTTTTGCAGTGCTTTGAAATAATCAAAAAGCAATTGATTGGTTCTGCGGAAGATAATCGAGAGGATAAATAAATGAAGTCGAGTACTTACTTGTTTCGAAAGTGGTTGAAACAAGTACCCGTTCTTCGAGTCCTGAAAGTAGAACTCTTTGAAAATTAGATTTTTTCCAAATTCCTTATCTCATTGTTCTTGAATTCTTATTGTATTGCCTGAAATTTCATGCACTTTATTTTTTTTTTTCATTTTTTTGGTATTCTTGGATTTCTTGTTCTAATCCCGAGTCTGATTCCCCCAATTCATTTGTGAAATTCGATGAATATATTCGATTATTTCTTGATTTTTCTATATCATTCAAATTATCATTATATTTTATTAGTTTTTTCATGGTACCCCAGTATTTTCCAGCATTTGCTAAAAGTATTTTTTCTTTGTTGTAGTTTTTCGAAATTCTTAGGTTTCATTTGGATATCCTTGCGGCAATAAGAATGAAACTTATTCATCAGTATTAGGAATCACATTCTCTTCATTTTGGAAAATTAAATGGCGAAAACTTCCAAAAATTGCCAATTTCGGTCGATATGTGATTAAGTAAGTAAGTTTTCCGATTCTGATAGCTCACAACAGTTATTTATTAGGTACCGTATTTATTTTCTAAATGGATATGTACTAAATCATCACCTGGTACAACTTCAAATTGAAACATTCAGTCACGAAAAACTCCTAAAAATTGAATTGCTAGAATCTCGGAGCATATAACTTCGTTGCCATACATACTTCCTGCTCCGTGATTTCCTCTTTTGTCTGCGCGAAAAAATCAGAATTGTAAAGGAGCCTCTGCCGAATGGAGCGATGGAGAGCCGACGATACGGATCATAATAGCATTATGGTGTGCGGAAGAATCGAAAAAGCAAAAAGATGACGTCTTTTATGCCTGAGCACCTTTTTGATGCCTCGCTATAAAATAGGCAAATGAAGTGTCACGTCAGGGCATAGAATATGAAGCCAGACATAAAGACATAAGACATAAGATTAAAGACATAATAATACATCTTTTTTTTTTCAATGTCTTTCGTTTTTGTCAGTTCTATGTTGAGGATTGATACGCGCCGGTTCCAACCATATATGTATTAACTACAATATTGACCAAACGCCATAAGAGCAATGTTAGAAAAGTGATGCTTCATTATATACGAATTTCCTTGTCTAATTGGCAACGATGATCGTGGGTGCACGCGCAAAATTCAAATTTCGAAACTTCATGTGTAATGTGTCAATCTCTTCAGTTTACAGGTGTTTGTACTACTTATCTATTTTCTCTTTAGATCATCCTCATCTGAGATTTTCTCTGTAAATAATCATGTTATTTGAAAAATATATATTTGAATATGAATATATTGATGGTAGACAACATAACATAGCTTTGATATAGAGTGATCTGGTTATACAGGTGCTTTTTTTTTCAGATTGAATGAAGTGTAGCAAATGATATTTAAAAAATGGTAGAGATCTCGGTGGAAATATAAGATATCCTCAGTATTGAAATAATGTAAATTAACATTCATCATGGAAGCAACACATATCCGTGTGATAAATTTCTCACCGATGATATGAATTGGAGCTCTTGGAGTCGCAGAGAAAACAAACACGTTTTTTGCGGTCATTTTCTGAACAGTTACAAACTTAAACTACGAATACTACAAACAACAACAACAACAACTATGAACTAACGTCTAAACACAAACACTGAAAAAAACAATTACTAACAATAACGCTAATTACGAGTAATAAAAATATTCAATTCTTAAACATAGACAAGACGACAGTTCAAAGAATCTGGTTGTTTGAATAATTGCGCTGCACAAAAAGTATTGGGTATAAGAATGGTATCATGGGTATAATCTTCGATCATTGAACAGACTAGATAAGTAATCCACACCCCTGGCAATACAGTTTGTTTGAAAGCAACATCTATAGTATCTATCTTTTTCTGAACAAGGATAGCAGGAGCTGATTCTCCCAGCACCAGTGCCGTGTTGTCAGAGGGGGTCGAATTTATTATTAATTCATGATGAAACCAAATTGAAAATCCGTAACAATTTCAGTGGTACTTTTCAGCATTTCTTGGTGGGAAAATCAACATCCTTATACTTCCTTCACATTGTTATGAAAAATTCGAATACGTACAATCCTATGGTGATTTTTGTAACTTGCTTGTAATCAATAAACTTATTATGACCACGTCACAAGGAAAGTTCAATTCTCAACGCCATGTGAAGCAATATACTCACTATTCAGTAAACAGTGTGTCTACTTAGTCTTAATCATGAATAACGTTCAATTTCGATAATGAACATTTATATGTTTGGCGATCAGTGACGATTTACGATTTCAAAGTTCAGTACCTACTAGTGGAAATAATTTTCAAAAAAGTGAAAAACTCGTTTTCAAGGCAAATAGATATGATTGCATATTTGAATGTAATTTTCATATCTGAAGATGAAAATTTTTTATATCATTTCACGATATCGTCAAAAATGAAGGAAGTTTCATCTTGCGCAGAATTCTGACGCAAAAAATTGATGTCTGATTATTTCATTTCATGTAGATAGATGAGAATCGATAATAAATATGTGTAGACAAGTATTATGACGAAATGTTATATCAACAATAAAATCATGATGTGAAGATGTAGCAAATAGCAGTGTTTCTTATTTAAGTTGAATCTTTCAATTTATTTGCCTCATGATGGAGTCTTGCAGTGAAATATTTCTTCAAAATTAGTTCGACTAGTTCCATTGGGTGATGTTGTGGAGGGCCAGGGTCAGTGTTGTTCAAATGCATCAAAAACAGTCAACGGTAAATTTGTCATTGTTGTGTGTACAAGAAGTATAGAAATATCCTTATATTTTTTATCAAAAATATTAATTGAGTTCATCATTATTCTCAGTGATTTTTCAACAGCTTTGCATATTTTGACTACAAATAAGGAAGCATTTATCAGTGCTACATATTTCACCACAAGACACTGTCGCAGCTGACCTATGGGTATAATCAATATAATCTGATCAATTCAATTTAAATTCATTTTTATCCATTCCATTTGGGAAAATGCTTCAAAATCTCGAATGATACGACAATGGTAACTCACCTATGAAATGACGTGTTTTGATCGCCGGTTCAAATTGTCTTTAACACACCTCACAACGTCTCACCATTATATCAAATCACCAAAACAGGAAATAAACTGAGTTTCTGATGAATTCTGAGTACACAAAACTGAATACAAGTTGAATAATATCGATAAATCAAAACGTAAATAATGACAGATACCAAACAAAGCAATAATCGCCGTTGACTGTCAATATCAAATTGCGGTGTTGCAACGTTAAGCAAAAAGTATTCATGATACCCATGCTGGTCCTCGAGCCTCCAAGAAAGTAAAATTGCTGAGTCTCAGAATAATGTAGCGATCTTCTATTAATCAGAACCGATTCATTATCGTCATGACCCAAATTCATTATTATATTTGTGCATTGAACTACATGAACTCATAAAGGACTCTAAATATTATGGACTATTAATCACTTTTTGATGATTGAATATGACACTGGCGACGATTGGGTACTAATATTATGATAATTCTGGGAATTCATGTTAGCATCAGAATATTTGTTTTGTGATCCTTCTAGTGGGTTTGTTGTTCGGAGGGTATAATACACGACGCACGATCATTCCCAATTTGAGTAGCAACGACAGGCGTAAGAGTGAAACAACACTAAGAGAGTGTGTCATCTTCCACTTTCATTTTGGCGCATGCGCATAAATAAATGTGTCTTAATCAACCAATAAAATGACATATCACATAGACATTTAGTCAACGACAAAAAAAATGGATACTATGAGATTCGAAGAAATTATCGCAATACAAAGGTACAAAGATAAAAAAGGCCAGTATCGCGGAAACTGCAACAGATACTGATTTGCAACAATTGCAAAATGTGTGTATGAGATATTCATACAACATTCACTATAGAGAGCATTTAACTCCCCATTTGAATAAAAAATGTACACTTGATATGAAAAACAGACGGTTACTGCATTATTATTGTTCCATTCACAATATTTTGAACTGTAGAGAATCCATCAGGTATTTATTCGACCGATTGAACTCCCATATGCATAATATTACAATACAAGACATCATAACAACTTCAGAATACGCAACACCATACAGCTTCGTATCATAAGTCCTTTACTTGTGCATCTGCACGAATGTGGAATGGCATAAAAAATGATAGTTTGAATAATTTCAAAAGGGGAAATAAAGAATCTCTACTAATTCAACAGGTTACTGAAACTTAATATAACTGAACTCATATGTATGATTCTATGTTTTATCTCGATAAAGTTTTTTGCTTTTTGGATTCCATTTATTAGACTTTTTTATCTCTCTCTCTCTCTATAAATATATATATATATATAGAAATACATAGTGTACAATTCCATAATAAAATACAAGAAATACATGGTAGTGTATACAATTGCATAATAAAATAAAGTAAGGGTAAACATGGTCGAGATTCAACTAAGTTGATCTTCCATGCCGCCATTTGCAATATATATATATATATATATATATATATATATATATATATATATATGTATATGTATATCTTCGATATTTGTATTGCAAATGGCGGCATGGAAGATCAACTTAGTTGAATCTCGACCATGTTTACCCTTATTTTATTTTATTATGCAATTGTATACACTACCATGTATTTCTTGTATTTTATTATGGAATTGTACACTATGTATTTCTTTTGTTTAATGGGTAAATAAATAAACTGAACTAAACTAAACTATTTGGTTGAATGGGAGAAAAATTGTGTGATTGAAATACCAACAAAATGACTCTCAAAAATCTTTGAACAAAACGAATTTCCGGATTTGCAATTTTATTTTTTTCTGGCGTTGACAATGAATGCACGAAACTGAAGGAACATCATCATGGCAACTCTTGATGCTTTTTGATTTGGCATTATCGATTTTCTGATCCAACGTTTCGTCTTTAAGCAACCATCATCGGAGATACCCCTCCTTATCTTAGATACAGTGTATTTTGTAAGATTTCTCAGGATATGTAGAGAGTTTCCAAGAATTCACGAGATTCATCAAATATAGAGAGATTCCTGAAGATTTATGAAGATTCGTGGAATTTTCTAAAGATTTGACAATATTGTTATGGCGTCCAACAGATTCATTATAATTTTTGGCGATTTCCAACAGATTTGTAAGATTCATCAAGATTTCTTGGGATGCTTGTTGTTCGTGAGATTTTCTATTAATTCGCAAGAGTTATTTTAATTTCCCTAAGATTTGTGAGATGCACAAATATTTTGGGTATCTTCTTTCCTATGGTTCGCTCGATGATTCGCGCCGATGAATTATTCACAAACAATATTCACATCAGTCACAACATTCCGGTATTGACGATATTCGACGATAGTTTGAGAAATTGTCAGATTCACCAGATTTCAGAAATCTCTAGAGCTAGAGATTAAGATTGTGACAATACTTCCGAAGATGGAATGATGGAGAGTCGATGGAAGATTCAGAGATTTCTTGATATTTGAGTTTGGATTTGTAAGATATTCACGGGATTTTTCCCGATTGAGGCCTTTATCGCTTGAACATGATTGACTATCTTTGAGTTATTCACAAAAAAATCTCAAACTACTATTTTGGGAATTCTCCTCGTTAAACATTCCTTGTTTTACAGGCAACAGCGGGTCCCTGAACTCCCACTCCCCAGACTACGGTTTTTCCAGCTTTCCGCCTGGCGTTACAGATGCGGCCAACAGCCTCGCCACCGCTATACAAACCACCCCTAACCCACCCCCGCCGGACACGCACATCGTCAAGATCCTCCTGCATTGGCTCCAACAGGTGAGTTGACAGTGAACCATAAATTCAACATGATTATACAGGTTGTCCAGAAACTAGAGACTCATAAATAATAAGCTCGATTATAGGATATACAGGCCATATTTTTTTGTCTTTCATACCGCCTGCTGATACACAAAAAACGATCAATATTCAGATTACCATCAGATGAAAACATCCAATCAGAAAACAAGAGTATATTTTGCCTAACTATAGATACAACACAACCAGAAATGGGCCATTGTATTCCGGAATGAAATTATACAACCACTTATCTTCTAATCTAATCCGAAGTTTTTTTTCTCGAAATTTAGAATTAAGTCACATTATTGTTAATGTTGTTGATATTATTTTTCCTACGACCACCCAAGAAAACAGCGCTTTCAGCATTGTTTTTTCACTTAGAAAGTAGCCCATTTCACTTTGGCAACAGGAAACTGAAACTCACTAGTGTGGAAATATTGGAAAAACTCACTAGTGTGTGATATCGGAAAAAAGCACGGTTGCAGTGATTGATGAACGCAATGATATTTCAACTGGAAATTTTCCTGCTGGTAACATCACACATGGTACTTACATTTTAGAATAATTTTGCATTCTAATCTTTCAGAAAATGATTGAAGCCACAACTTTCGTTTTATGATTTTTATCTCTGAATATCATAAATCCACTATATTATTCAAGAACGAAAGGTCAAAAATGTTTTGGAAACTTTATTATTCACACTTATTTATGACAATACAAACAACGTTAACGTTGACTCGTTGAGTGAAGTTTTTATGAAAGGCTCCGCCCGGTTCTTTTGTTCCTGACTACTGTAACTTGGATTGAGTGGTAGTTGTCGACGATGAGAAAAACTTTGAATAACTTTCGTGAAATTTCAATGAATGACAACGGACATAGGTGAAACTTTGAATGATAATGATTCAAATATTTATGGTCGTAGGAAAAATAGTGTACATCATAACTCGTTGAAAAGTGCATTTCAAGCACTCGTCATATTTACGTCACTAAATAAATCACTTTCCACACTCGTTGTGTAATATAATATTGCACCGCATTTTCACTTTATGAATGCTGTATATGCTGTATAGAATTTATATATTATGTGTTATTATTACCTATGTATCAATGTAATTGCGATTCTGAGAGAATAAAATCTATCTAGGTTGATTAAATAGGACAAAAGTTGCATATTAGTGTCAGTAAGTTTGAGTGATTTTTCATTGGTCGAATTGTCAAACCTTCATGAAATACTTTATTGGCATAAACTCATGGAATCAATACAGATTGTGATACATGCTTGAAATCGAAATGAAGATGACCTTCGGAATTCATAAAAAAGTACAGGTTCGTATTTGAGAAAATGTGGTTGATGGAGGCCCTTGAAGAACGTGACGTAGTATCATCGAAAATTGGGGCATTGCAAATTGAAGGAACTCTTCATGTTGTATGCAAATTTTAGTTTGTCTTGAAATGAACAGCCCACACAACGGTGGCCTACACTTCCGTACTATCGAGATGAAATCACTCTTTCTTCTGTGGTCTCTTTAAAAAAATCGATACCCAACGCTAGGTCCCTCGTCGACCACGATACCTCCCGTATTCCCCCCATTATTCATCGGAGAATAGTCGCTCGAATGATCACGGAACTTTGTCGGAGTTCCGAGAGAAAATCATTGTCGAGATTGTTGTGTTGTGTTAACGAACCGCGTTGCAAACACTGAACTGTCATTTTCGGTTTTCTGTGTCCACATGTTAACTTTGTGGCGATGATAAACACCCTGGATTAGGGTAAATAAAGCATACAAAATATCCACATCGGTGACCCCGACGAACGCTAAGATATGGCGATTTTATTCTATCACCGGACAAGATGCTATAGGAACTCAGATCCATACCAGAAGTTAATATTGATTTATATCATATTTTCTTCAAAGTAACAAATTCAAAATGATATGGTTTACAAGAGAACATGTTTCATATTTCTTCACTGGTGGATGGCTACATCTAAGAATAGAACAGGATAACGATGCTACAAATTCTACGAATTCATTATACCGTACCGACCTCACCGAATTGTTTTAAATAGAGCTCATGCAAAGCCAATATTAAACGAATAATCAAATGAACCAGATAACATTACTTGTTTTGCGAAATTCCCCGGTGGCTTATGTAAAATTCCCTGGAAGCGTACTATGGAATTGAAATGAATAAATCAATTGTCAATTCTACCAGTTAAATGAAATGATATGTATGATTACATGTGAAATGATATGTATGAATTACAAAAGTTGTTAGGGATATGATATGAAATACTCACATAAATTATTGGGTACCGATCTCACGAATTACTTGACATGCACGATGGGGTATGTACTATTCTGTTGAGAAGATGTGTGATAATTATCTACATAGCATATATTTGATTGTACAGAGTAATTATTTTTCGAAAGTGAATTTCACAACACACATTTTATGATGATGATAAGAACACATTTTAGGCGAATTCATTCATTCATTCATTTGAGCTGCCAACATGAAATGTTTTGTGAAAAGTATATTATTCGACATTTGTTCCCGCATCCTTTTTTTAGAGTTTAGAAGTGATTGAAGAAATTGGAGGAGGAACAATTTTCCTACAGAAAAATTCATTTTAATTTATATCATGGTTATCATTCTATAAGAAAATTTGAATCACAAGCTCTCCTGATTTTTTAATATCCGTGATTCTTGATTTTTTGCCATTCTGATTAAACTTCGACATAATATTTAGCAAATACTGATCGATTAAAGATTTAAATCTACTGTATCTAACCCCGGAAGAACTACTCCTTTGTTATTCTGTTTGGTATTCATTTCAATAATAATAATTTTTACTTACTATCAAAACGTATTGATTTTATTTTTGGTTATCCTATTGTTTATTCGCACAATTGAACCGATACACCGGGCGGAAATTACGGACCTGGGAAGTTTCCGAACGGACGCAGGTTCGGCTACATGTCATTCTCTAAATTAAAAATGTTCCTAGTGATTGATGTGCTCCGAATAATAACCCCGGTGCGTTCGCCATAACGGATGAAAAAAGAGCGCCCGCCTGACTCTTTCCTGAACTCGCCATCGTTTACATTGAAGGGGGCAAATAATGGAAGAGTGAATGTACTGTCATTTCTTTTGTTTATTCAGTATTGTTCAAATTAATTCGTTTGATACCATTCCAAAATCTGAAAATCACCAATAGTCGCTATAATGTTTGTTAATTGACGTATGGCATTTGACGTATCACAGATGCCAGGCGACGGCGTGAAATAAAAATGAGATGCGTGAGATGTGTGGTCATTTCCACGCTATTTCACATTTCGAAGTAGATAACGGATGTCGTATGAAAAATGACGTTTGAATGATGATATATGACAGAACGTTAAAAAACGTTGAAAATGTGAGAATGTGTGGAAAATGTGAAAACACTTGAAAGATGCGTAACACCTTCTCCACGCCTTTTTACGCGTTTTTAGGAGTTTTTAAAGTCATCTGTCAAACATCTTGGTGGCAATCTTTCTGAATCAGCCTAGGTGCACTAATATCAATCGTCTCCAGATTGTATTAATAGCGGTCTTTTTGATTGCATCGAAGCCTGGAAATTGGAAAGCATATATCGTAGCTTGCAGTTGAATTAATCCTCTTAAATCGACAGTTAGCTGTTGAATATGGTATAATCTCGTGGCTGCCGAACATAATTGGAGTTCTGAGATTAAACTACCGGGTTGAATATCAAATAAGATTTCCTGTATTAATTCAGCTGGATCTTAGCGAGGGCAATTTGATATCTATATTGATTCAGGAAAATCAGATTAATCAGAATTCATCTGATTCTGAACATAATTCACAAAGATTCCATATTTCAAAGGGGCGTTGCGTGGGCCAAGAAAATTAGAACACTCTAGAAGTCTATTCAAGTTTCCTTCTCACGTTATAAGAGTCGGTGTATAATAAAACGTCATGATTTTTTTTATATACTGGTTAGATGATAGCAAAGTTTGGTAATTTCGTATTTTTTCCAAACACTAATCTATCTATACCTATTCAGAATGTGACATCGCCTTCTTGTGGAGGAGAAAAAGGGGTACTGATGAACTGCCAATTATTTTTATCATTTGGGATATCCCCGAATATAGTTGAAATGTATCATGTATCTATATCCGTGTACTCTTATGCTCCAACATAGCTGTCAAATGTTTACATTTCGATCTGGATAGATAATTAAAAAATGATAATTGGAAGATTTTGTATGAAAATTTATACCGTTAATTCGAGAAGATTTCAAAATATGACAATTATCGATAATAAAATAACAAACGCAGGTATCTTGATGATGTTGTAAAATTACAATTTTATATATTCATATCAAATCATTCTGAAATGATGGAAAGAAATAGGAACCAACATAAGGACATATATAGGATGTCTATCTATCTAAACAATATAAGTGACATTTTACGAAAAATCCTTTAATTTAATTTTTTTAATTAACCTTCTATCTCACGAACTAAGTACTTTACAGCCATGTAAAAGTAAGAAGATATCACTGAACATCAAAATCAGTTAGAATGTTCGAATAAATATTTGAATGCGCCGCCTTCGACCAATTCTATTGGCGATCTGTCAGATCACTCGATTCGCTAACATAGCTTAGAGAACTAGGCGTTCGCAAATAAATTGACAGTTTGATTTTCCTCGGAAAACTACCCCTGAGACGAGTTATATATAAATTGAAAAGACCTTTTGCGGCTTCTCGAGGTCTAACGTTGTTATCGGGAAATTGGAGAGATGATTGAAAACGGAGCAGGTCGTTTTTCATTATCTGATCAGTTGTCAATCATCAGTGGGTTTTGTTCATACATTGAGGGTTGTATCGGTCCCTGGCATGTCAAGATGAATTCATATGCAAGCTTTCGCTTAACAAACTCCAAGTTTGCACTGCAGTACGTTAGTAGAGTAAATAAATTCGGTATATCGATGAAAATATGTCCAATGTGACAGAGGAAAATATTCTGGCGAGTCGACTTAACTCTCTGTCATACTTATTTGGCATATTTTCAACAATATATTATTTATATATCGACATAACCCTATCAGACCCGATGGTAGCGCTGAACTTGTTTTTTTTATCTGTGGACAACACGAAAGGGAAACCTATAATGTTCGAGGAACATCGTGTTAGCCAGCGGTGGAATTTTGGGAGAGAAGGAAGATGTTGGAATTTTTCTTGAAAGTTTGGAGGTTGTAAGCATCAGGAAAGACTTCACTAGGCAAAGAATTCCACAACTTTGCCGTCCTATTGATGAATGATGCTTGGTATAGCAGTGTTCGACAGGTCTCGAGCCTGACAGTGTAGGAGTGACCAGCCTGAGCTCGCCTGGTTTGTCTACTAGGAATCGCACGTGGTGGCATGATAGATGATACTTCCGTTGAGCACCGACAGTGAAAGTACCTATAAAAAAGGCATAGATCGCCGACCTTTCTACGATGATCTGATGAAAATCCCTATCTGAATATGAAATCAAATATAGGGGTTTCAAATATGTATCATCCTGTAAATATCTCATATGACTGAAGAAAATGCGTCATCAGAATCGAATTCTCTGAGGAATAAATCGAATTCATTCAGTTCTTTACGAAGGCTTATATATAAGACATATAGCGACATGAGCGACTTTTGATAAAAATAAAAGATAGTTTTATCAAGTGGAGTTCACGTGTGGAAGGAATGTAATGTCAAAACACAGATTTTTCTGGTGATTTCGATAACAAATTGATCAGAGTCGTATATTTGTTTTCATTATGATTTTTCTTGTAGATCTACATATTTTATGATGTAAAAGCGCATACTCTTGATTCACTCGAGATAGAACTTGTACAGAAAATAATATGGAAAACTGCTGATTATTGTGTTTTTTTTTCAATGCCATGGACAATAGAGGCAGGTTTCATTCAGTTCCATGTCAAGTTTTTTAGAATAGATAAATATATTACGAATATTGATTGCATTTCCTTAATTTTGAAAATCCCATGGAGTCTGAAAAATCAATCTAAATAATTAATTTCACAAAAAGTATCTATCGAAGAAAATTTAAGTTATAATTAAACAAGTAGAATATCAAAAGATATAAACTTGGATAGTGGAATTGGAAGGAAATGAATAGGAATTCGATGAGAAATATAGCTGGAGTCAGACCGGCCCTAGACGCCAAAATAAATTGTTCTGATCACGTATTTCTTTCTCTTGAACCATCCTCATTATTATACTGAAACATGAAAGTGGCAGACTTCATAATGATACTTGCGAAATATTGCTGAAATCCAGCCCTGAACACTCGGAAGATGATTGCTGCCCAGGAAATCCCAGACGAAATCCATCTTTGGTAAATTTCATTTTTTACTCATCGTCTGAAACTCTTATTTAGTATAAAGTGAAAAAATATAGCTGAAGTTTATTGCCAAAATAACTAGGCTCAGTGCCACCTTGAAGTATCTTGTCAGTCTGCCTGTAGTGTTGCTTTTTGAAAATTGTATTTGTTTCTCAATATAATGAATTTTTTGGGATGTCACAAAATGAATACAGATCGTAGAAATCTGAGGATGTCAGTGATTTTCTTTTCATAAAAGTGGAAACTGGACTTTTCAATTACAAACTTCGAAAGGCCTTTCTTCATCTCTACAACCAATCAGAAACCCATGCGCGATGAGCGAATATGCAAAATACTTTAATGTGAATCCACCTTCACAGACTTGTTAGTCCAACCCCTTTGTCTTTCGTCGAATAATGCATCAGTCCCAGCTGGTATATGGTGTGTTTGATGATGATCCGTTGCTTCGTATGCGGTTTTTCTGATAAGCTCTATTTGTCTATCTGTTGGAGCAGATAATTTGACCCCTTCGTCCGGGAGTTATATGAGGATGAAAAAATAGAATTGTGTGAGTATACTCAGTTCACAAATTCACAAATGTTAGTTTGGACCCTTCGTCTGATCTGACCCTTTGGCCGTCAGTTCTGACATCAGAATTGACGGCTAAAGTAGCGTAAGAAAGCTTTTCATGTTTTTTTTGTCTGAACGGTATAAAAGATACCATAGCAGACGAACAGTGGAGGCAAAGCCAAGGCAAATTTGGACTGAGTAGAGATTTTCATTATCTTGATAAAATGCTGCGAGGACAGAATGACAAACTCGATGGATGTCAAGTTGTAATTCCTTGTGGAGATATCGACATTGGCGTAGAGAGAATATCAACTAAAGAAAATATACATTCAATAGGCGGATAATGACATTGAGTGATGTCATTTACGATTGTCATTTAGGCGTGACCAACTCAGTACCTTGATTTACACTTTTTTAAGTATTCAAACGGTTATATTCTCAAAACGGCTAGATGGAATATAAAATATTTTCAAAATGAGAAAAGAAACCGCTCTTCTATAGGGCATCTGCAGAAATTGGCATGTCAAAATACTTTTTTCATTGTGGTGAATTTTTTCAAATTTTTGTTCAGTATTTCAGTTTCATTATTTTTCGATGGCTCTTCGAGATGGGGTACAAAAATATACGTATAAAACTATATATTGGTAGTTATTGATCAGTAATGATTTTTCACGCTTCGGAATGAATTTTACGGTTTTTCAACTTTTACTGCGTACCGTTGCCAGTTATAAACATCTCGGAGACTCCTTCATCGTTGTGCCGGAAGAAAAATAGAAAGAGAAATTCTGCATCTCATAATTGGATATTTCGTAGTATTCCTCATGAATCTCACCATTCAAATGGATTTTCATTATGTATCGAACTGTATCCCAGTACTCCTAATCAAATTTCATTCATCACTCGGTATTCATCTCGGAAAACTGAGGAACATCTGGTTTCCCCAGCTTCGTTTTCATTAAATGAGCCGTCTGCCAGCGACTTTTCTTATTAATTGAATACTCAGAGCCGAGAATGAATGAACGTTTATGGATATGAGTATCATTACGTTCTCTCCAGAAACTTGGAATTAAATAGAATTTATGGTACACGAAATGATAAGAATCAATAACGAGGAGATATTTTAACAATCAAATTACTCATGAGTATGGTTATTTCATCATGGAGTCTAAGTAGGTAGAGCGTTACCTGAAGCAACCCCAACTCCTACATTCGTGACTTCGTTCAAGATGGCTGCCGTGACTTATGACAGATGACACATGACAGATATTGAAGAACGAGAGAATGTTGATGTAGAATGATTATTGCTCACTCAATCCTCCTGCTCGTTTTCTGCGATTACCCCTTACTGGCAACTAATAAGTAAAAAGTTAATTCTGAAGAGGAGAACATTATAGGTTTCCTTTTCGTGTTGTCAACAGATAAAAAAAGCCTCCCTTCACAGGCCTTGACAACACCACTGAGCCTTCTTCATATAATTAACCTCATGATGAAAATTATGATCTCCACACTAGGTTCTTCGTTTTTAACGATCTCATTTTATCACTGATGCCCACCCTTATGTGTGCACTACGTGCAAATTTTATTCCAGATAACGAGATTATCCTCGTCCACATGTGCGCTTCAATGCTCTCGATACGATTTCACCCCTATTTCATGTGGCCTTTGAAATATTCACCAGAGATTAAACTCGCTGGTTCGCATGCCGCATTCAGATTATTTGAGGCTTTGATAGATATCTTCTTGCTTTATTAGATTCGAAGCTTGAATTAGTTGGAAATCGTGAACTTGAAAAATTCAACACTGCACTCGTATATCCTGTAACAACAAATAGGTAATCAAAGTAACTAAAAAGCCAGGATAAGCCATAGCCATAATGATAATGTTTATTCATCTGAAATAATGACATAAACTACAATGTTCAGCTTGTGCGTGGTATAGGGGAGATCATATATTCGATGAGTCGATACTTTGGGAAATAAACACAAATAAAACTCCGTAGTTTCAATGACAGAAAATGCTTTCAAAAAATGAAATCAAAATTATTGATCCGTGTTCGAAAATGATTAGTTGATGAGAAAAAGTTGGTTCATAAATAGGGGTCACATAGGGGTGAACAAAACGGAATTTAATATGTCATGCAAACTTACTCCTTCTCCTCTCCTTCAAGTACTCTTTCTTTTTCTGTGGGTATATGTTAGTTTTTCCAGACTATGAAATTTTCGCTCAAAATATTGAAGGATTCCATAAGAAGATGGTGTTTTGTGAATATTTCCGGTACGCATTTATTTGAATGTCATTATTTATGTGGATATGCATTTATGTGAATTACATTTCACAAACTATACATTTAAAATTTGGAAATCATAGTGGCTGAGGAAATAAATCAAATAAATTCTGTTTCAACAAACTATTTATCGTTCAAAAGGAAGGATAAAACTACTCCAATTTCTCTGTCTGTGATCTTCTTTATTCCGAAATTAGAAATTATAATATTTTCCATTTTATGTTCTTCTACTTTGAAATATTTTTTTGAAATTTTCGGAATACAAAAAAGTTAGTAATATTTAACGGAGTCTGTTTAATACACTTACTTTGGGTCGTAGGAGCTGCTGGTGAAGTTTGGCAAGCAAATTATGGGTATTTGTAGTGAGGACATATCAAAATGTCACTGCGTTTGAAACTTTTAAATACCTACAAAGGAATTTCTCGATGATGAAACCACGCATGTATGTTTTGAATAAGTTTTATATCAATATTAACCCCAGATACCTTAGGACCGCTCTGGCTTGTCCATTGGGAATATGTGGGTGAAATGGATCTGACACATCGGTGAATGTATCGTGTAGGGATTTCGTAGGCTTTGTTATACGTTTTCCAGGGTACAACTTCATCCTGATTCGCTGAGTGGATCGGGTATTTTCACAGTTGAAAAATCGCTTGGATTTTTTCCGTCCCAATAAGGCTCGGATAAGGATGCCATCTCTGGTTTGTTTCACGGAGGAAAGCTGTTTCGTTTCCAAGTGAATAAACAATGCCAATAAGCGCAGTCCCTTGTACAAGGTGAAACTATGCAGTTGAATTTCAATAAAAGTTGTGCGATTTCATGACGAACAAAAAAGTAAGACAAAAACGGTAGCCCATATCATCATCGTATACGAAAGTAAACACTAATGTATGAATGATATACGAATTGAATGATTGAAATAATTATTGCTATTGTCCACCTTGTTCTAAGCAAGCGTCGTGAGCAAGAGTCTAGCGTTAACACATTAACAGTCACATTTCAATACTGTTCTTATTTTATTATATTATTATACATTATATTATAATACTAATATTTATGAATGAGAACCATTGTAGTACGAAATAAGAGGCATTCGTTTAAGAAGAAAGAGACGCCATACGCCATAACCTATGCCCATGGAGTTCCCCACGAAACATGTCACCCTATTATCTATAAAACTGATATGATATGAAGAATTTGTTCACATTCAAATGAACTTTCTTTTTCAAATATTCGAATATTCAACTTGAAATATTACTACACATAATTCAAATAATCATGGTCGTAGAAAAAATAGTGTACATAACACGTTGGGAAGTGTTTTCTTTTTCTTGCACTCTTTACGTTTCCACACTCATACCGAGTGTTTTAAAATCAAAGTCGTATTTTGAAATTGGGGTTTCTAACGTATACTGATCTTTATTCATTTAATGAGATATATTTCAAGGCGTAGTTCATCTTTATATTAAATTGATAATTACAGAAATATATATTTACTTCAAGTGTTACTTAACAATCTATGAAATTATGTATGATAAGTGACATGACTTGTGACATATGATAGATGATATATGAAGTCATTGCGGTCTATTGACCTAGTAAAGAGAATAAACCTCTCTAGTTGCGTCAGTTGCGACTCATTTCTCTTTTGACAACACGAAAGAAAAACCTATAATGGTCGAGGAACATCGTGTTGAACAGCATGAGAATGTTGGGAAAGAAGTAAAGACGGTATTGGAATTTTTCTTGGAAGTCTAGAGGTCTTAAGCATCAGGAAAGACTAATTAAAGAATTCCACAACTTTACTGTTCTATTGATGAAGATGTTTGGTAGAGCAAAGTTCGACAGACAATATAGGATCGAACTTATCGGTGACCATAGGCCGAGCTCGTCTAATTTGTCTACCTGGAATCTCTCGTGGTGGTATGATAGACGAGATTTCCGTTGAGCACCGACTGGAAATATCTAAAAGTGATAGAGATCGCCCACCTTACTACGATGCTCTAGTCTAGTCAATAAATTCGTGAGTGTAGTAACACTTTGTAGATAGTGAGGAGCTCCTGAGGTGTAAATGAGGCATCTTCGTACATAACACAAAGCCAAGAGAGCGCTGTTGGTAATACCAAGCATGGATATTGACGACTTCATAAGAACAATGATACCAGCCATCATCATATTGGGCATCATCATATTGAGTTATTGTTGCATCAAACTCTACCAGATTTTCATATACCTATTCCAAAATTCTTGCCAGATGATCATTTAAATTATCGACCTGTCTCACACTACTGGCCTATTTTGATAATAATAGTGGCTCTAGAGATAACGGCGATATGAAAAGTGTACTATCATCCGCAATGCTATGGACTTTGCAGGAGACTACATCCAACGGATCTTTGATGTGGAGCAAAAACAAAGTTGGTGCTAAGATATATACTCTTGGAATACCAGTATTGATGGTATCGTATCAGATGAAACTCCATCTACCACCACATCACCACATAGAGTGATAAGTAAATGTTATTGATATTCCCTACAAAATCTGCTGTTGCTACACCTCTGCCTCCCTGTACTTTCGCATTAAATATTTTTCGATCCCTCCGTTTCCTGATCACCTACTGATGAACTATTCTCGCAACCGCTGACACCAACGATTTGTAGTCAGCATTTTGGGAATCCGGAGACGATTTCAACGTAAAATGGACGTCTCTTGGGGTAAAGATAGAATATATCCGTCTCCGAATGCGAGTCGTCTGTGCTATAACGATAATCAGATAATGTCGCGGCAGTGTGACAGTGCGGCGTTTTCTTGCTCGGTCGTTTTTGTAATTTTCGGGGAGCGTCGTGGGTAGTAATGTAAACGTAGCTTTATTTGGTGCGCGATTTTTTTTTGGGTGGGATACGCGGATTTTTGTATTTATAGTGTTTTATTGATATTTAGAGAAATATCAAAGGTAGATTTCTTGCAAAAATAATAGGTAGCTTATATAAACTTTGCTCCAGGTAACCTTAGTTTGCGAGATTTTTTTTTAGGTCCGGTAGATTTGTTCGCAATAACAAAATACTTCGGATGTAAGTGATTAGAATTTTTTTAATTATTTCAGTGGCTTCCTAAGAGGCGACTCTTATGTAAAAAAATGGGTCATTCACTGTTTTTTTATTAGTAAAATACCATTGAAAATACAACTATTTTGAATCTTTTGTTCATTTTAGAGGAAAAAATATTTCACTGCATGCATAAATTGCAAAAAATAACTAAAGGATCGCACACATCACACTATCACGGACGTACCACCACTATTTCGCACACTGTCCCTCCAGCAAGTTGAATCATCGGTTTTACCAGCCGGATTTTTAGAGATATCCAAGTGATATAGATTAAGTAGAGTTAACCAATTTCGTTTCAATTTTTCAATGAAGGTCTATGAGATAAACCTAGTTGTGTGCTTACTCCTATATATGTTACTGCTATGCTTTAAACCTAGTGTCACTAAACCGTCAGATTTAACTCTGTATTGATGAATCAGCCCTTAGTGATGGTAACCTGCCGATTATAATCTACAGATTCTTTAACGTTTGACAGGATAAAGCGTTCAGACGTCAAAACTATTTGAGT
Organism: Gastrophysa polygoni; assembly: GCA_963576655.1. Classification (NCBI taxonomy): domain Eukaryota; kingdom Metazoa; phylum Arthropoda; class Insecta; order Coleoptera; family Chrysomelidae; genus Gastrophysa; species Gastrophysa polygoni. Next base: position 11,936,509 of record OY755084.1, read on the forward strand.
AAATGATCGAGAAGAGAATTCTCAAATAGATTTCGGCTACTAAAAGAATTCTTCAGTAATATACTAGCATATTGATATCCACATTCTAGTGAAGTTCCAAAGAGTGTTTCTATGACATATTTTACATGCAAGTGTTTATATGCACATTTTGCTGGTCTGTGATGGTGGAATGTAAGCGAAGACGGAGGACATTATTGTGTTTGAAATTTGATCGTTCATTTTATTATCATCATCGTAGTTGTTCCCTAATTTCACTGATGTAATTAAACAGATTCCAACAAATATTTCGTTTTCCTTAAAATTTCGAAAAATAGGATGAAGGGTTTCTCAGAAATTTTTGAAATTTTTTTTTCTTGAAAATTTCTCTATACATATTTTTCGCAAGTAATCTGACCTTAATTTTTAACAGTATTATGATGGAACCCTCATGGGTAAAAGGTGGTTGTTTAAAACGCAAAATACTACATAAATCACATAAAATCGAGTATACATGACAGTATTATACTTTCAAGGCAATGGTTTCGAGTTAGGATAATAAGTGGATGGTTTCGAGCATCACTTTATAACATGAACTAAAATTCAATACCTAACTACCTCACATTCCCACAAGTAATATACCTGTCGTCTAGGTTCTCTAATGATAAATCGGTAGGTACTTCCAGTCAGAAAAATCTCAATTAATTTTGTATCGCTGATCCCGATCTATTTTTTCTGTCGTCGACTGAGAATATTATTCACGTTCGTTTTTCTTCGCTAACTAATCAAGCACTCAATTTATATCGTCTTCTTGAGTAGGAAGCTCTAGAAGTGTTACGGGCTTTCGGAATTAGATGTTATAATGCGGGGGACTATAATTAATGGAGTCTTATTTTTGATACATTGAGATGTCGTTCCGATTTCTGTTAGCATTAATTTAAAAAAAAAGGAATTATTTGTTATCCTATACAACTATGTTTCCATATATCGATATATACTGATGGAATACAAAACATAATATTAGAATCCTCTCACGAAAGGAGCGAGTAAAGTCGGAATTATTCATTATTTAACAATATTTCATTTGTATAGTATGTGGATCAATAGTATGATTATGATAACTATAATGTTAGAGAGATAATATTTTGAGGTAACGTGTATATTTTTCTAAGAAAAAATCAAACATTTTGAATCAAGCAAAGAAGCTGGATGCGCTCCCGGTAAAACAAGGTGTGAAGAAATAAAGTAGAGTCCGCCCCAAGGTGGTCGCAGTGACGTTCGAAGTTCGACAAATAACATATGACAGAGGACATTTGACAAAGCGTAGAAAACAAAAAGAGAAAATTTCATCAAACTTTATGGTGGCCATCTTGAGCCAGTAACTTTATTCCTCCACTAACTGGAATTGTAAACTTTTCCGAAGGATATTGAAATAGTTTTTTAATGACGAAAAATGGATTCGAACAAATCAACTTGTGACGAGGACGAAGTGACTTTTTTACTCCGCTTCAAACCTAATGCTGCTCAACCAAACTCATCGGAAAAAGTGAAAATATACCCTCAAAACAATCCCAAGGGTTGGGACGTGGTGATAGAAAGACGGGAGGTGTCTTCTCCTAGTGATGTTTCCCCTCCTTTCTCCCCCAAGTACATGCCTTCTGCTCCTCCGCAGGATTTGGTGGAGAACTTACATTGGTATCCTAAGCCATCATGTGCGAGTTATCCGAATTTGCGGTACTTTGGCAAAAATGGGGGTTATTGTGAACAAGGTAAATATCTTATTATGTTTTGTCTGTCTCATTGACAAAATCATGTATATGTGATCAAGAAAATCGAAGATTGATGATAAAAATCAGATTACTCAAAATACCAACCAGAAAAATTGTGTTATATATATATATATATATATATATATTGGATGGTTCACCTAAGGATGCGAGAAATGAAGATGCATCATTCTGCCTTTATAGAAAATAAGTCATTCAAGATTTATAACACTTTAATGGTTCCAGTCAGTAAAATGTTGAGAATGTTGAGAAAAAAATTATTGTTGGAGTTTTTTATAGACCACCCACCGCTGTAATGGGAGATGTAATAGAAGATATTGAAAACATACTTGCTTCAACCCATCATACTGTTGATTGGATGACGCTCTTGGGAAATTTCAATTTGGATAATTTTAATTTGGATAATCCGTTAATGCACTGCTTCGAATCTTTTGGTTTTTCACAAATTTTGAATGTTGCAACGAGAACCACTAGCACAACGAGTACGTTACTTGATCTCATCTTCGTTTCAACCACTGATATAGTAAAAAAATCTGGTACATTGCCTGTGCATGGAATATCAGATCATGACTTAACATTTTTAGAAGTGGAGATGCCTATCCTCCAAAACGTACCCAAACTCATTACTTATAGATGTTTTCGGCACTTCAATATCAGTAACCTATTAAATGACCTTCGGGAGCTTCCCTGGGACAATATCATTGTAGAAAATGATCTCGATAAAAAAATTGATATATTCAATGAGTTCATTCACCTTGCATTCAATAATAATGCTCCATTCGTTCAAAAAAACGTAACAAAACCACCAGCACCCTGGCTGACGGATAATCTAATAATCTTGAAGAAAGAGAGAGACAAAGCTTTACAAAAGTTCAAAAAAACCAAAAGAGAATGCGATTTTAAAAGATATAAAGAATTGAGAAATTATACTCTCGCGGTAACTAGAAGTGAGAAAAAAGCCCATCTCAATCATGTTCTTCAAATTAAAAATTCTAAAGCTTCTTGGAAAACACTGAAACACTTGGGTATCTGTTCGAGCTCTAAAAACATAATTCCTGATAACCTATCGAATCCCGATACAATGAACAACTATTTTTCCACCTACCTGCAGAATGTAACTGATAAATGTGATGAGAAAATTGATTTTTCTATTAGGTCAGTTCATAACCCTCCTTTGCAATTTTCATTCAGATTAATAACTGTTGAAGAAGCCAATAAAGCTTTACATAGTATTAAAACGAATGCCTTTGGAGTAGATAATATAAATGCTGAAATGTTAAAATATTGCAGCCCATTCATAGACAAATATATAACGCACATAATAAATTGTTGCATTGAAAAATCATACTTTCCAGTTTTATGGAAAAGTTCTGTTGGTATACCTATCCCTAAAAAAAGTCATCCCAAAGATCTTACAGATCTCAGAATCATTAGTTTACTTCATACTTTATCCAAAATTTTCGAAAAAAAATTGTATTCACAAATATATGAACATTTCACTGCAAAAGACTTACTTCCTGGTTGCCAGTGCGGTTTTAGACCAGGTAGATTATACTGAAACATCTCTGGCGACTGTAACCGCTGATTTATCAACTGCTTATGATGAAGGTTTATCTAGTGCTTTGGTACTACTTGATTTTTCTAAGGCATTCGATACCATTAATTGATGATTCATCGGTGTTTCTGATATGGAGTTACTTTTTGAGGCGTTCTCAAGTAATATCAGTAAATGGATTATATTCATCCAAACTGGATATACTTTCAGGTGTTCCGCAAGGGTCCATATTAGGCCCCTTGCTTTTTATTATATACACTGCTGATATTTTGAATAATATAGAACACTGTAAGGTACAAGCATTTGCAGATGATACACAAATGTATCTCAGCTTTAGTACTGAGGATTGGGTAAATGTCGAGGACATCATGAATAATGAATTGAACAATATCAAGACTTCCTCTGATCAGCACAACTTGACTCAATTCTGAAAAATCGAAGATACTGTTTTTTGGCAATAAAAATAATAGAAACTTATTATTAAGGGACAATATGACAATCCATATTGACAATTCACCATTAGAAATGTGCGATTCAGCTAGGAATCTTGGCTTAGTGTTAGATGTTGAGATGCGCTTCTCTCTTCACGTCAGGAGTATTATAAGTAAAGTATTTGCATCCTTGAAACTCATTTATAGTGCTCGCCATTTTCTCAGCGTTAAAATGAAACGAACATTATGCGAGTCATTGGTTCTGAGTCACTTCAACTATTGTGATTTCATCTATGGACCTTGTTTAACAAGGGTAGATAAGGACAAGATTCAGAAAGTGCAAAACAGCTGTTGTAGACTAATTTATGGAATCAGAAAATATGATCATATTTCTCAAAAATTTCAAGAATGTAACTGGTTCAACATGGAAAACAGGAGGCAACTCCATCTAGGTACTTTCACACACAAACTTCTCAATGATCCTAACTCACCTGCTCTAGTACGTAAATTCATTCCTAGATCCACCCTGACCATGCCCCAGCACAGAACTGCAATGTTCCAAAAGTCATTTGTATTTAATGCTATTCAGATGTACAATCATTTACCTGATGAATTCAAAATATTCAATATCAATAAATTTAAGTATAAATTAAAATATCAACTATTTGAAACACAGCGAAAAATGTCTCGGCCAGCTTTGTAAACTTCTTTTATTCATTTAGAAAGTGGTATTCTCAACTTATTCCATATTGTAATATTCATTATACTAGGTGCACTCGTTCATTTCTACAAAAATCGTATTCTTTCTATAAACACCAATATTGTGGATCCAGCCAATATTTCCAACATCACCAAAATATTTCATGTGACTCTACTGTCGTGTTATTGATTTTTTTTTCTTTTTTTCTTTATATATAATTTTTCCTTCTCTTGGGCAATTGCCCTTTGGTGGTTAAGTGGAATAGCTTTAAGCTAGACTTCGCCATCAGTTTCATTAAATTGTAATGTTTTTTTTTTTCTATTGACAATAAAGACGTTTATTATTATTATTATCATTATTATTACCTTGTGCAGGAAATTTCAAGACGTTGGATGAATGCAGTATTCATTGAATTTCAAACTTTTTCGCTATGAGAGATGATCGAATTCCTGAGTCATTGTACGGTAAGAACAAATGCAAACCTAATAAAACAGAGCGAAATACGTTGATCCGTTCTCTGCATCAAAAGTGTTTTATTTTCAGATTTCTCGAAAATCGAGCGAGATCAAAAAACTTCCGAGTGTCAAACTTAGAATATCGAAAAATACCTTGTGTAGTTAATTTTTGAGTCATTTGAAAAATGCATAATTTTGAAATGTTTTGATGTTTGTTTGAATCCATAGATGTAGAAATAGGAGTGTGAATTGAACAATTCTCGAATAACAGGTCAAAAATAACATTGTGCGTATGTGTTTAACTTCAGAGGCAATATAAACAACCTAAAAAAAATCGAGACCAATACATATTCGATAACGATATGTGACCTCTTTCAGAAACAGCCGAGTCGCGATTCAATTCAATAATCCACCAAACAATCCTGAAACTTCTGAATCAATTATCTCTTCGTTCAACAGTCAACACCCGAGACAGACTATGAGGTTTTAGTTTGCTGCTCTTTCATCTTTATTTTATGAACTCTCTTTATGGTTCATAGTATTTTTTCACACCGTCGTCAAACCACTCACACCCCCACGCAGTGGCGCAGCCAGAATTTCGCACTAGGAGGGTTTCTGAAAAAATATTAGGAATAATATTGGAGTAAAATAAGAATATATTGTTACCTAGAACAGAAAACTTGACGTTACATTATAAAGTACATAAAAAGAGGTATAGGGAAACAAGAAAAATCGGTCAGGTTGTGAGTATATTCAAACACAGTCAAAGCTTAAGCAGGGTGATTCACTTAAGAATGCCGAGATTATTCAGTTTTCAGAACAGTAACTTCAATATGTTCACAATAATGTTCTGAATTTTAACCTGACACTTGACGACTTCCTCGAAATTTAAATTCGAACTATCGGTCAATTGCCTCGTTTCATGTAATGGCACAGTGATCCGAATGATCGTGAACAAAGTTTAGCAAATATTCAGTCGGATAACTTCTCCCCGTCGGGCGTTTGAGATACTGAGTTCAAAGGCAAATCGCGAATACATGTTCTTGCGCAAAAATTAATGTAGTTCTGGAAGTATAGATAAGCAGATCGCGCTATAGCTGATATATTCTAACTCTTTGATCTCACTATTCAACTCGTACTTAATTAACAGAAGACAATATGTTGCCTTTGCTGGCTTTAAGTCGGTGGAATACTCAGCCTCCTCTGGTGTTCCTCAAGGCAGCAATTTGGGACCCCAGTTATTCAACATATTTATAAATGATATAACAGACATTATTGAAGTTGAGTATCTCTTGTATGCAGACGATATGAAATTATTTTGTGAGATAACCAACATTCAAGACTGCATTCGATTATCGAATAGTTTAGAAAATGTAGTGCAATGGTGCCATGAAAACAAGCTACCCCTTAATCCTGATAAGTGCAATGTTATGTCTTTCACCTTGAAATCTTTACCCACATCATATCCATATTCGATCGACAATACGACTCTGAATAGACCTACTGTGTTGATTGACCTAGGAGTAACTTTCGACCGCAAACTTACTTTCACCCCTCATATAGAAAATATGGTATCTGCAGCGAGTCGACTCTATGGTTTTCTGATTCGAAATAGTAGAGATTTTCAGAAAGTTTCAACGTTAAAAACTCTCTATTATGCATACACTCGGTCTAAATTAGAATATGCTTCCATAGTCTGGTCGCCACTATACCTGGTGCACATTGACCTACTAGAATCTGTGCAAAGGCGTTTCTTGAAGTACCTCTCGTTCAAATGTGATGGCGTTTATCCCACAATGGGCACCCCGCACGAAACTTTACTCCACAGGCACAGGGTCAGTAGTCTGGATGTCCGCCGAGAGTGTTCTGCTGTTATTTTCACATACAAATTGATGAATAATATGATTAATGATTGTGTCCTCCTTGAAAACTTCAGCATATTCATTCCTCGGCTGACTACCCGCAGAACAGATTTATTCTATCTGCCAACCCCCCGAACTAATGTGTTACTGAATTCACCAATATATAGAATGTCTAATACATGCAACAAATTCAGTGACCAGCTTGATTTATTCAATACGAATGTGAACACTATACGTAAAATCTGCCTTAACTGAATTGCGTCATGACTCTATAACATCATATTGTCAATTTCAGTAGTGTATACCCATCCTGTATATTCTCTTGTTTTTGTGATTACTCCCACTCTGTAAATGGTTTCTGTTGAGTGGTGTATGATAAATAAATAAATAAATAAAAAAAATATTGTCCTGTATGTGTCTTTGTACCGAGCGGTCTGAGGAGAGCGTAACGGGTCACATAGTCCAGTTGGAGTTAGGATACTGTCATGTATTCTGAATACTTTGCAGTGACTACACCAAAATGAAAAAACGTGTCAGTTTTTTTTTTTTCGATAATAAACAAATTAATTTTCTATTTATTTGACTTCAAGGATGGATTCGTCGGTATCATCTATTGCTTGTTCAGATCGTATTGGGGATTGTCGTGAAAGCGTAGCGAAAGCGTCGCGATTGCTCTGAAAATTTTGCAAGAACTTTCTCTATTGGCAGACTAATGCACCATACACAATTTGGTATAGAAAAACCACTTGAAGAATATTCGCGTACCTAGATAAATCACCCTGAATATGAATACATCAAATATAATCTTTGAGAAATTTTAAAAGTAGTCAATATAATTGAAAGTTTATGAGTTGTAGGAAATTTTTTATCCATCCAAATGCCATCTGCCACTGTTGCCAACCTTATTATTTGCCAAAATCATTTGAATTTCGATCGTCTTTGTCGTCTATTAGCCCCATGCCCCCCCTTGATGTGCCACTGTTCCCATAACGGAAATCAATATCGCGACAATGCAGCCGTGTATCGGTGCATGCATTATTATGCGCTTCAGAAGGATTTCAGCTTCAGCTGTCTGATAAATAATATTTCCTAACTTCGCAGACGTACCTAAAAACATTCGTGTACAGAGATCTAGCCCATCGATTTTTAGTTCTTGTAGTTTCGTTGTTTTCCTAACGGTATCACGACAATTTTCAAGAAAACGAAAACAGAGTAACTTCGAGTAGTGTCGAGGAATGTTCTTGAACAGTTTGGGTATCTTGTATGATGAAAATTTCACGCCAACATATGATAACCAAGAAAATGGGAGCATGAACATTGAATATTAAATATCCTTCACCAACTTAAGTAATTCCAAATCGACAACGGAAGGTAGTTCAAACTATAAATAATATACTTATAAGACCTTCATGTTGGTAGCTTAAGACAGTAAATAAGGAGTTCAAAATTTTATCAAAACGATGTCTAATTTTCTTACCGACTACCACTGGAGATATAATATCCGGAATGTTTTCTCGCTCACGAAATTCTCAGAAAATAATCCGTTATCTAACGACTAAGTACGAACTGTGGTGGTTTTACGAGATGAACTTTCACGCTCAAATTTTTAATCCAATCAGAACCTTGTTTTTTGGTTTCATTACCATGACAACCTAAATTTTCATCCTCCAGGGTTAATGAATGTTAACAATACCTGGAAAACATCTACCCTTTATTATATTATGGACTTGATCAAATTCATTTTCTAGCCTCGGCCCCCGCTAGTCCTTTACAGTTCCGCAGAGGAGACACCCCGCTACCCCCCGAATCGCAGCTCGCGTACAATTCTGGTGAAAATCACGCGGAAACCTTTCGCAACAGCGAATCTGTGTGGAGTGTCAATTCTTTCGGTACGGTGTCTTCCAACCCATACGTGAACGTCCCGGTGAACGATAAGGCCCCCAAACCGCTCCCCTGGATGTCCCTGATGGCCGCTAGGAGAGGGGATACTGGAGTACCCTCGCAGGAGGTAGAAAACGTTGAGAGTTATAGTTATAGTTAATTGTTAGTTATCTGGGATGTACCAGGCGATTCATCATACATTTCAGCTTCATCCATTTTCCATTATCACTTGTTTAGGTCTCATATGGTCCCAGATTCTTACATTCATGAAAAACATTCATAATCATCCTCCGCTAAGATTTCATACATCGCATTGGCGTTCAATGAAAATGAACCTTGTCATATATCCGTCATGTCAACTTTCGTATTATGAATGTCATATGTGTTAACTGCCATGTGTCGACTATCATATGTCAACTGAGATATCAATGGTCTCAAGTCAATACCTTGTAAGTCGGATATTCCATATTTTTTGAAAAATCATCACCAATACTGGCTGAAATGAAATGAATTGATTTCGATTCCCTGAAACCTTCGTTTTTGACTAACGAGGTGTTGACTATCGATATGATATTTATCAACTCTCATTTATAAATTGTCATATCGATGTCGGGAAGACAGGACCTCTTCATTATTACCCTACTCCACAGTGGAGCCAAAAAACTAGATTACTGGACGAAATATCTCAATTTCCGTTGATATTATATCGAACGTTATTTATCCTTTTTCACGTTCATGTCTCTATATATGTTCTAAATCAGAAAGCATCTCAACCAAATTCTGAAGTTTTGTTAGTTATGAGGTCCTGCTATTCGCCATGCCATCGATATGTCAATTTTCATATATGTTCCTCTCTTCAAAGGTCACGGAACGTGAATAATCAGCGTTACAATTATTTGTCAATAACATTAATCAACCAATGCAAACTAGGTAAACCTCAGAAATGAATATGTGTGTATTCGTCATACATTTCAGATAGTTTTGAAGCTTCTTCACGCCTACTCGAAACTCGAAACTGCCGCAATCTGCGAAGGGCTACTTTACTTATAATAATATCGAACCGACTGTGAAATCAAATACATTTTGAACAAAAATTATTCATTCGTTCTGACTTTATCTGTTGAAATTCCAGAATCAGTTGAGAAATGATCAAGTTAAATGAGTAGATATTATTGTGAATCATCTGGTATATACCTAGCATGCGTGCAGTTTTCGCTTAAGTTCTCTCAATATTCTTTATACTCTGAGTACTTTTCATTCTATCTACACCATCCAACAATATTTAATATCAACTTCAACAAGATTGGAAAATACAGCATGTTCAGTGTCATCTATCTATCATCTGTCATATGTCACCTTTCTATCATCAAACATCACGTAATAGTGTTATCATTTGCCAGTATCATTATTCCACCAAGTCACCTTCGGATCGATCATGAAACCAAGGAGAACTTGATAGTTACACCATTAAAATTTATATTGCTTGAATGTTTCTTGGTCGAACAGTAGGTAATACTGATCATGACATTCCGTGATATGGAAAATGACAGCCGACAGCGGTGGCCATCTCAGATACCTGAGGCATTTGAAAATGATGTTTAATCGCTGAATTGGTTGAAGACCAATAAAGCTATTTAGAGGATATCATTGTGAATCATCAGTCACTCACATGAGTACTAGTCTGTTTTTGTCCGACTTTATTGATATTCATTGTACTCCAATTTTTTTTGTCTTGGTATTCGTCTACAGCACCCCACATCTTGCGAAATTGGATTTCTAAGTTCTATCAAAGATTATATTCGGTGGATGGTGAATTGTGTAGTGAACAGAAGTTTCATTATAAACTTGTCAGCTCAAAGAACTTTTTGGCCCATGATTAATTGATCACAATGATTGAGCGTCGAATTAGTGAAACCGATAGATTGTAGACTTGATGATCCAATTATGTTTTACTCGTGATGATATGCTAGATAATAAGATTCGTGCATTCTATACAGGGTCCGGCAACAATGACACAGAGTGCAGTATAGTAAGTACAGTACAGTATTGGGCGATATTGTTGATTGTGCATTTCAAAAAATCAAATTCAATTAAAAAAAAAATCATGTGTAGGTCTTTTTGAAAATCCTGATATGTCATTTGGGTCAGAGGGCCGCAATAGCTCGAAACAACAATAATCAGGAACTAGCAGCGAGCTAGGTCCGAAATACCGGGACGATGAAAAAATCCTTGGTATGCTGTTGAAATTCTTGGACGAATTTACTGCGAGCTTGCAATTACGTTCTGGATGTTTTTCCGGGTCAACGGGAATTGTTGGGCCGGCACCCGACCGCTCTGTATGTACAGGGAGTCCGAATAAGGGTGTTATTGGAGCTGAAATTGGAGCGATAAAGTGAGCATTGATAGAAATTAAGTCGAGATAAAAACTATTTTTCATTTAATACCTGAAAGACGTATAGCAAAAAATGCTTTGAGCAAGCAATAGTCGCACGTCATAGGTCGGGGAATCACAGGCTGCAATTGGAATATTGCGTGTGGAAGTGGAATACTACTGGAAGATTGTGTATTTGAAAAAATGACACCTGATGTAGATATGTTGGCACTATCAATCTGGAATATTTATACCCATACTAGAACTAGAGTAACGTGCTCACCTAATTACAAAACTCAAGCTTTTGTATCGATGTAAAAAAATTAAAACCTTTTATATATAGAATACTAGTATCTCTACGTGAAAATACGTATGTACATAATATTTTCATTTTTCCAATCGATTGTCAAACTTCGTCAAGTTTAAGCTGGTACAGCCTGTATAGATTATATATCCTTATATAGCTTTATATTATTCGTGTCTCATAATCATTTCTCTTTTTCAGGTAAGTAATCTTCGATAAATCTAGAATTTTTTGGGTAAGTTATCTTTCTCACCTATTATGAGAATCATTTGCGACTATTCAGATTTCATGAAATTTAATATATCGAAATGAAACAATTTGAAGAGGATTTCACCAAACACAGTCGAACTTGTATACTTAATATTTCAATCTCCTTATGGCCATGAATTTCGAATCATCCAAAATGGTGCTGATCGTGATGTTTTTATGCTAATTAATACACGACTTGATTATTTTAGTAATTAAACATCTAGAACTTCTACGCTAATTGAAAAAAATATCAGTTTGAGGATGAAATCTGCATTGCGCAACTCATTTACTACAAGAAAGATGATTTTGATAAAATTCGATTACTCTCGTGATTACGAAAACATGTTATAAGACATCTTATTGGTGTCGAGTATGACACATTGAAGAATTCGCGTTCGTCGTTGGAACAGGCGTGTAATAATCTTTAGCAACTAATTTGTATCTCGATATATTTCCCATTCCTTAAAATTGGACCCTAATACATAATTATACCTAGTGTTTCCTGTCTACATCGACTTGTATTATTGCCTACTTTTCTTCGTTCACCAATGAAGTCTTTTCTTGTGATATAGTAGTATTTCACTGTATTTCCAATTGAAGTGTCGTACCCACTCATACTGCAAAATCCAATTAGAGAGACGTTGTTCATTGGTCGTCAGGCGGAAGTAAAGTAGGAACTTGATAAATTGAGCTATAAAGTCGACTTGCAAGGTTTCTAAAACTCTCGTCCAAAACGTTTGCTTCATCCATCTCTCACTGGCAATAATCTTTATATTGGTGTACGAACAAAACTAAATAATATACACTCATGGAAGTAAAAAGGGCCATTTCTGTTCTATTTCTTAAAATAGGTAAGTGGAGTCGAATCCAACCATCGTGCGGCTATCTTTTTCTGTATATCGTAACACTGCTTTGCTGTAACAGGTTATTATCGTTATACAAAGTTCTATTCATCCAAAATATGTGTTGGTATTGTATTTTGGATTTTTTTCCTTTGGTTACCTCACTTTATGATGCTTTTTCATATAGAAATGTTCTATTCACTTTGTTTTGTTGGTAGCTTACTGACTTTTCATTTATTGTCTAGCGATAGTTTTATATTCTGTGACCTGTGACAACCTAACAGTGGTGGCGCTATACCACCAAAACAATATGGTTTGTTAACTACATAGAAAATGACAACATACTTTATAGTGGGAACAACTGCGAATAAATAAAAAAAACAAATTCTTGAGAAAAATTATACGTTTTCATCAGAATTTCAACCAGTCCCTGTATGAGTGGCGAACTGCCGCGTTATTGTGTAGCTAAGAGCTTTTCGCAGGACATAGTAATAAAAGTTGCTCTATATTAATTTTATGGTAAGTGCTTCTTTTATGAATAGCAGATGTTTGTCATGGGATTAATGTGGGTTAGTTAGGTACATCTTTCATCGAACAAGTTTAAACTCTAACTAGTTATGAACTCTAATAGCCATTTTCAATATGACTCGTGACATTCATACGTGCAATTCGAATAGATTCTACTTAGTGATGTGAGATTGAAAAAATTTGGCACTATTTCGTTGAAAAAATATATGAATATAAGTGCAAAATGTTATGGAAATATCAATACAGGGTTCACTACGGGATTACCTAACAATGCAAGAAATAGTATATTACTCTGTCATCAGATGTGAAAGTGTCTGTTTGATTAGCACTCGGATATTTTTTTTGTATCTTTGAACAAAACGAAAGGAAAACCTGTAATGCTCGTGGAACATCGTGTGAGCTTCCGGTGGAATGTTGGGAGAGAAGGAAGGTATTGGAAATTATCTTGAAAGTTTGGAGATCGTTAGAATCAGGAAAGACATCACTAGGCAGAGATTTTCGCAACTTTGCCTTTTTATTGGTCAATGATGCTTGATACAGCAAAGTTTGATAAGTCTCGAGTCTGACCTGTTAGATTTTTCGTATTTTATAACTATTCATTTGGGAGACCCACATATTTGTTTACATCCTGTACTTTTCTTTGAGTTACACCGCTGGTGTTCATAACATGATGGTTTCCACATGGCTGGAAGAGAACTCCAAAAAAATAAATCAACTCCCTTATATATTGTTACCAATATCAATGTTTCCAGCAACCAGAACATGTCGCCTTCACCACTTCCAAACAATATTTTTCAATTTCTTTTTATATTTATACAGATGTAGATTCTCTTTGGTGGTTCGTTCTTTCCTGTTTGTAATTCGACCTAAAATCTGGATCCTCAGTACGATGTCGATAATTATCCATCGACTTCCACGACAAAGACAAACAATAATATCAGACGACACGCCTACTGTCTGCAACATTACAAAAATTATTATTTCCATTATATCTAGACACGCCAACACAGAATGGTCAAGCGTTGAAAGGATAACTCTCTACCCAAAGACTCATTTTAGTTACTACTACTACGAGGAAAGCGTGACGTCACAAATGTCATTCTTGTCAAGAACTGATTCCAAACCAAGAATTTCAGGTTACGTTGACGATTCGCTTATTTTGCTCATACCTTTAATATACAGCCTTCAATAGAACAATTGAATCAATGTTTGTGTTTATAACACGAATGTGTACCAGCCAGCACTATTTACAAGCAACGTGGAGGAAATAACCAATAAACAGCCGATTTTACGTTGACAGGCGTTTGGAATCCTTTTTTCACAATAATGACATTGATGCCGTCACGACTCTTTTGGTCTATCGTGACAGTTGTCGAGAAGAAGAGTTCTTCTTCATCTTCCTAATTATTCTGTGCTTGCATCATATTATTTGGAATAAGCCGACGCAATGTCGCGCTGGCGTCGCTCAGCCGACACGAAACCTGTCGCCATTTCCCAACCAAGAGACAATCTCCCTAAAGTTCAGCTTCCACACATCGGGAATCGCGAGGAACAGGGATACATCGAGCCGAGCACGGTGCAGTGCAGAGTGCAGAGCAGAGTTTCACGAGTCCAATGCTCTTATCGCGCGTGCAGTCTCATCTACTAGGCGACTATTCTGGTGCGCGCGGGGGACCGAATCTATTAATAAGGAGCTGCTGATTTAATGTCGGTTCGGTTTCTATCTGATCTGTGTGCGATCTCGAAGGTTAGATCATAACATGTGAATTTATGGATCGAATTCTGAGTGGAATTGGTGGTGGTGTGCTTGATTTTTGGGAGGATATGCAGCAGGCTGGGTATCGAATTGTGATCGTTTTCATATGGTTGTAACTACTTGCTGTCGACTTTTTGACGAATGATAATTGATGCAAGTATCGGGTAAATTGAAGACTGCACAGAATGCTGAATAGGAAGGATACAGAATCCCCAGCTAACTAAAGAGGTACCTCTCCTTATTCACAATTGATTAAAATATGACTTGTTCGTGTTCTCACAACGATTCAAGGTATAGGTATCTGTTTATATTCTCAGAACATGTCACCATTTTTGTTGAACATATATCCTACTTCCTTCATATCGTTTTACACTCGACACGATTACGATCCTCTTCTATACTGGCGATAAGGTAAATATTATTTTAACAAATCGGTGATCTATTTTCATAGATCGATTTCGCCTTTGATTACCAGCAATCATTGTTAGCAAGCGACTTCCCAGAACTCAAGTTGAATTGGAATTGATTTATTCAATACGACTATGATTGTTAGCCAAGCATGCAGGCCGTTTTAATTGTTATTTTCTATGCGACCATGAATTCTTTCGATGTCCGATAGTTGATGAACAAAGCAAAAGGTATGAGAAGCAATATGATAATGTACGGATATAACCAAACGCATAATCGAAGAATAATCAGATGAATTTCCCATGAAAGTCTCATTCAAACGGCCACAGCGAACTAAATTTTTGATGTAATGAGTCGAAGACTACGAAGATTTGGATACAGCGGGTCCGATCTTGTCAGGAAGTAGAAACAATATATTTTCGCAGTCCGACCGAATCTCTGTATAAAATGATATCACAGATTCCTGATACCAAATCACGAGGTTCATCTGCAACAGGGCGTTGAAATTAAATATTTCTTTGTTTATTCATATTTCTGAAATGTAGCCATATACCTACACAGAAATGATTTTTTTACATGAAAAACATGTTATTAAATCATGTCGCTTCATATACATGGTGTTATATATTTTGAGTACTATTGATTGGAGTTCGCATGGACGTATTATACTACGCCACTGACCCAAACTTAATATTGTGTTTTGTTCTCTCATTCATAGCCTAACATTTGGCCCTCTTGGATGTTCATGAAATACGTCTTGGCTCGCCTCTTGGTTTGTTTTAAAGTGATTTTGTAATAATCTTCAGAACGCACTGTAACTGAGGCCATAATCATTTCGGTATGAAGGAAATTCAGTTGAATCATCTTATTTTGGTGTCAGGCCTCGCAAGCCTGTAGTATCATTTCGTAGAGAAATTTCATTGACACCTTGTAAAAAATACCATTTCCGCATAAATGAATATCATATCAGTTCATCTTGCTCTGACGTGACAAGTCCTTTCATTGTCGAGTTGTGGAAATTAATTCACTGAATGTTATATGAACCGTGAGCGAAGCATTCATGATGCTGCATTAAATTTCATTCAAATAGACATCCTTCATGTGTATGCTTCAAATGTAATGAATCTACTTATACTTTGTTCATTTAGTGATCCAAGATTATACTTTTCACTGCGACTTTTCATTATATGTAATTGTGTAATAACACAATTTATATTACTATTGCAAAAACTCTATATTATCAAATACATTCGATTTACTCCATGATCTTCTTTCACTCAAGAAATATGACAAGCAGCATAGAAATAAGCATCTCGCCTCTACAACTTTCTTTCTATCAGATACATGGCGAGAAAAGTTTCTTGAAATGAGCAGGAAAGTTGAGAGTAGATGAGAGATGAGAGTATATTAGGGATGAAAAATGCTTCTTTCAAGTCATTATGGCCGCCATAACGTTTGACATGACATTCGAAAGATGCGTATGATATATCGATACCTTTTTGCAATGCTCATTATTTGTCAAATTTTACGAGACAACATTTTGTTGTTCAATGGTCTTGGTCTGTCTTGATTCACTCAATTGATATTCACGATGGAGAAAGTACATTTTCATCATGAATATGATGAAGTGATGTTTACATAACTCAAAATTATTATTTTTTTTTCGATAATAGAAAAGTTGGCTTGCCTGTTTACAGTATTTTGAACATCATCAAAAAATAATTCTCAATGATGGATATAGCGCAACCGTGTTGAATTTATTAAACTTAGCTTCCACCACGTTTTCATGCGTTACCCCTATCATACGTCACTTGCCGTGTGTCAAACGATATCCACAAGATTAGTGTTCGTTAGCAAATTCCTGACTGTTTGATTCGTGTTAATTGTTATATCAAGACCGTAGAATTGCTGAAGAAAAATAAGAAAAATTGATGTGTAATGATTCTAAACAAATCCAAATGAATTCCGCACTCACAAGAGGTAATCATCTACTACATAGTATAGGAGAATGTAAGCTACCTGGAACAAAAAAAATGGCAAGTGTTCAAAACTTGGTGATAATTCAGTTGGGTTCCAGCATGCCTCAGCATAGTCCAGTCAATAAAGTCGTAACATTTGTTGATATACCTATTGTTCCACCGAATGAATTGTAACTCTGAGTTGATCGAAAGCGAACGGTGTCATGAGAACATATAATTTCAATTACCGACTAGTCTACCATCAATGTATGTCCCATAGGTATACGCATCAAATGATCTTCACTGTTCTATGAAATAGAAAAGTTGGTCGAACCCAGCTGATTCATTACCAAGTTTTGAAATTGTCGTTTATTGTGTTCCAGATGACTTCTGCAACACAATAACTCTTCTAGCCTAGGTTTGAAGCAATCTGAAACACTCAGTTCACTCGATTTTTTCGTGGTAGTGCTAGAACCAATGAAAAGATATACCTGCATGATGAATCAAAATCACGTATTTCGTTTCATAATCCTCTATTTTTTGCAATGAAACGAAAGCATGCTTGTTCTTGACAGGCAATTTGTTACTTATCTCTACCAAATATATTTATCTTCCAGCGGCATATGTTTTTCTTTCCCTCGTTGAGTCAGTCCTACGAAGACATGTGGGTTCTCTATCAATGCCAGATGTTTCTTTCTTACTTTTTGTTCAGGTGTTATAGATTATTTGGAGAGATCGGTTCGATGTTTTCATTGAAATAGAACTGTTCAATAAGCATTATGTCCTGGTGCCCAGATGGGGAATTTTTGGAAATAGAATTCCATAATTCTTCTGTGTGTCTTCTCTAGAAATAAACTTGATTCGTGCAGCAAATGTACACTTTTTGCACTAGTTGCAAGAATAACTATTTTTTTCCATTGTGATTTCACAATAATTTGAATTCTGAAAAGGTACTTAAATGGGTACAGCAGTATTTCTTAGAGAACTGCGAATCATTTTTCTGTGAATGGATATTCCTTGGCGCAGTACAAGCGAAATGCATATTGTAATATATCATATTCATTTGAAACAAAATGTGTGTCCTACTGTCACTTGAACTCGTCATAAAACGTGAAGGTAAACCAGACTGGAAATTATGAGATTCGAAGCATTTTTCACAAGATCCGTGGCATAATTTATTCGCTTAATGAATACCTATTGAGTCAACATTTTTGAAAATAAAATACTACTATATCGGGTATTTTACCACTATATTTGATTTGCAACATTCACTAATAAATGAAAGATTTTTGGCTAGATCATGTATTTTCCTAGAGAAAATCACAGAAAATCTATAAAAATCTCAATACCACCTCCGCGGTTAATCTACAGAGAGTATTCTTGCAGATTCACAGGATACATCAAAATCTCAAGGATATTTCAGGGTCTGAAGGATTTGTCAATTTTCATTATTAGTTATTTCCTTGTCCGCACCTTTTTTTCAAGTCATGAAGATAAATTATTTCCATGAGTCGGATTGGGAGATTTGCGCTTGAAGTCGTCCCGATATTTCTGAGAATGAAGAGATTCTACGAAACATTGAAAAATTGCTGGATTCGATAAGAGATATGAAAATCGATAATCGAATAAACTACGTTTTACCCTCGATTTCACCAATGTGTCTATTCTATTGAAATTTCCAACAGCCTGTCCTCTTCCCGCGTAGTCGCTCTAAAACCCCCTACTCGACTCCCCAAAATGCGCGAATCCTGTCGCGATGCCAGCGCCGCGACGGCCGAAAATCGCACGACGCCCGAAAACCTCAGTTTCGACAACGGCCCTGAGAACGACGTCGAAATTCGCCTCAAAACGACGCCGACGCACGAAAACCTCAGTTTCGAGTCGGCCGTCGACGATTTCCATAGCGTCGCGGCGGACGTCCAGAAATTCTGCGCCGGCGATTCGCTGAAGCGTCGCCTCGTCCTGGAGCCCTACGAAGGTCGCAATAGCTCCAGCTCTAGCGAAGACGCGACGTCGGATAGCGACGTCGAAAAAGAGCACGTGATCAGCGACGGATTGGCCACCATCGCCGAGGAAGCGAGCACCGTGGGCAGCGTGCGCTCGTACCAAGGTAGGTGTTTGATGAAGTCTTGTTTGGGTTTTCTTCTAAGTAGATAAACGACACGGGTTATAGCGCAAAATGGCAGTGGCTGTCGAATGTCAACTGTCATATATCTGCTGACATTTGTCATACATCCTATATTAGGGGTAGCCGGCACCTACCCCTGGCCCCAATAGGTCAATTCGTGTTGAAAGTCGCTAAAACAATGGATTCTTTGAGGTTGGCAATTTCCAACTACAAACCTGACTTTGCTAATCCAGCAGAAGATACTCACACTGATGTAAATAAGTAGTTGATAAGAATAATCTTCAATTTTCCGTTTTAACTATTGAAATCACTATATGATTGTATAGTGAACTATATACTGTTTCATTTACAGTTTCTAGAAGTATGTAACTGGTCGCACAGGTTTTCGTCAGTAAACAGTAGATCTTGGGTCTAATCGAATTGGCCACTTCTGCCGTATATCAGCTCAACTGTCATATGGCATTTGTCATATAGCATTTGTCATATAGCATTTGTCATATGTTAACTTTCATTTCAACTTCCCCCACATATCAACTATCTTATGTTAACTGTCAGGGACAACTTTCACATAGCGACTTTCCTTCTTTTTATCAACTGTAATGAATCAACAATTATTATGTACGTCATCCACCATCAGATAAATCGTGAACGAAGCTTCAAAAGAAGGGAAAATTATATAATGAACAACAAGGTCTGAAAACAACTCGTTGAGGCGAGATCCACAAGTCGAGGGAGTGTGCAAAAATGTTTTAAAACGAGTTTTTTACGAGTTTTTCACGAGTTTTTCACGACCGCAAATAGAAACCACACAAATATCTTTTTCTCCTTCATAGATCTCGTGTTTAGCTAGAAAAAATTGATGAAAATATTGAAAGAAAAATTGTATTCAATTTTTATGGTATCATGGCACCATCAGAGCATTCCTTCAAATTTACGCCAGGAAAATCATTATTAATCTGCAACTTTTTTATGTGATGGAGAAAATTTTTGATAGTTCGTTATTAGTACAGTTCTTCTTTCCTTTTGCATCCCAGCAGACGATCCTTGTTCTGGTTCCATGAGAGCAGAAGGCACTGACGACTATCTCTTTTGAAACGTCCAAAAACTGTGAACGAGAAATGCTTGCGCAAATATGACAAATCCGTGCGCATAGTAATTTCATGAGAGGCAGTCGTATAAAAACCATTGTGCGAACCGACAGAAATCCATCATTCTTCGCCTTTTTTATACGCTTCGTTCACACTTTTTCCAAAAATTTTTTGAGTTTTGTATACGTCTCTTCCCGATGATAATTGATAAGATACAGTGGAAGCGCTCTTGGGTCAGAATCCCTTGAATCCGTGAAATAGCGCGTCAAAAATATTGTTTCAGAAATGGTTCAGTGAACTATGGTTTTATTGGTTACTTATTCACTTGCATGAGTTTTTCAACAAGATTTTCTTCTCAAGATTATTAGGAATTGATCAGTTTTTTTTCTTCCTTCCATTGAAAACCATATGAATATTTCATCGTAAAGAGATGTTCCATGTTTCATGAGAAATCATTTACCGAAACAGCTTCAGTCACGTCATTTCTGAGACATGGGAGTTCCTCTCATAACAATATATAATTCATATGGCGTCAGTTACCAAAACAAAACTCTTGACAAAAAAGCACTAGACCAAACCAGTATCTTCTTTATATGAACAGTGCCTGTCAAAATAGCGCTTGACTAAAACAGCGTCAGTTTCTAAGACATGAGAGATTATCTTCTTCATATGAAGTGCCAGTTATCAAAACACTGTACACGGGTCAAAGTAGCGATTGACCAAAACAAAGTTAGTAACGAGGTTAGTAATAATATTTCTGAGATGTGAGAGGGGATTTGATAAACAGTATTCTCTTATGCAGTGAGTTACCTGCGAAAATAGCGATTGTTATAAATAATCACGTTATTCATGAGGCATGAGACATTATTTATTTAACCGTATATTCCTAAGATACGCTGTATATACGAAAACTCAAAACAATACCGACCAAAATAATGCTCGACAAAACATGTGACAAACAGTGAGTTGCAATGATGAGTAGGAAAGCTTCACGAGTTATTGCTGTATTTTTATCGAGGAATAGTTTGCAAAGCAAACTGTAGAGTTTCTACAGTGTTAAACAGTGACTAGTAAAATCAATAGATATTATTCAGTGAATTTTTCGTTTCTTGGTCAGCTCTTCCATGATTTCTGAGAGCAATTCCATTCGACACTGTCTTTTGATAGGTACGCTTCTTGAATGAGTAACGCTCAGAGGCTCTCCTTATATTTCTAGAATAAAGAAATGTCCAAAAAAGTGCTCAACATATCAAAGGAAAGCAACGTCAACCAAATATGAACTTTCATAATTGCAGAAGTGTACTTTGGATTCTGGTTGTTAATTTTCGCCAGAAAATACACATGAAGTGTCTATTTATTCTCGATTCGAACTCCAAGCGAATGATCTGGCTGCTGTCAAAAGTCTTACGACATATGGACACATGTTTTCGTACCTCGAAGCCCCGAAAAGCTATTTCCTCTTCGCACACTCGCTGAAAAAATAAATATATGTATTAGTAGTGTTCGATAGCCTCGGTGCGTGTGTTTTTGGACGGGTGCCAGATAATATACAACTTTAAAATAGCACAAAAAGCCAGTATTATCGAGAGATGCACGTTACTTCTGGCGTTTCGAGAGGAATGTTTTCATTTTGGGGCTATCATCATTGGCGTAGCCAAAGGGATAAGGGTGGGCATGCCCCCTCTCTACCTTATCTCTCTAAAACCGCCATTGAAAAATAAAAGTGTGGGTATTATAACTTTTTCTGCCTACGGAAACCATTATTTCCATATTATAGATACACAATTAAACTATGTTCAAAATAAATTAGGAAACAGGTAATAGTCGGTTCATTCGCTCCATAAATAACCACAAGTATCTAATATCGCTTTTTCCTTCCGAGTTATTGAAAAAATTGATCTTGTTCGATCAATGACATAGGCATGTATTCCATCCAAGATTTCGTTTCATCAGGATTTTGCAGACTACATTGAAAATATTTTCATTATATGTTATTTTTATTGAATTAAATGAATATGCTTAGATAATGTGTGCTAAAAAGCTTCTGAAGCAATAATGATTGCAAAGTGAATAAGTATTTAGAGAAAGGCAGGCCCGCCTAGAGAAAACTCCTAGCCACGACATTGACTTTCATCGAACTCTGATCTGACTATTTGAAGCAGACACTTGATTTGCTTTCTGGCATGAAATGAAATGGTGTTTTTCGGTCGTCAGTTTGATATGCAGCGTTTTTAGTGAGTGTTGCGGAAAGTCGGGGAAACCATCAGGAAATGTTTTGAGTAGATAGTGAGTTGATGTGTTTTGTTTTTTACTGTTCAACGAACCACATAATAATAATGCAGTGGCGTAATGAGAGTTTCATGTTGAATTAACACTTCCCCGAAAAGGTAAGTAGTTGAGAATGTACCTTTGTAATTTTTGAAAAAATAAGTTGTGAAAACCACTCGATATTATTTTTTAATGTCACTATTGGATTGATTGATACGAAGTTTATACGAAGTTCTGTCATCCACTAGGTCATGCATCAAGTTTTGTTTATTGAATAAAGATAAGTTTGTCCCTTTCAGCTTTCATGTGGGATTTTCACTCCTCGTTTCTGAAAAATTGAATAGAAGTTATTGAATATTGTTTCAATATATTTGTAGTAGGGACAGATTTGTGATGTCTGTCATGGGCAATGAAAATAATAACAGGAAAGCTGAATTTAGTTGAAAAAAGTGACAATTACTAGAGTGTTAATAAATGTATTGAGCGAACAACATTGCCGTTAAAATGGTCTCATCCGCTCCCTGGCGAAAACCCCGCGAGAAACCACTCTTAACCTTCATTTTTCAAATTGCACCCCCATGTTCGCAACTGAAATATCTGCTAGCCTAAAAGCTCTTGGCACCCGGTATATATTTTTCACTTCCATTATCTTCAGTATCTACTATGTACAAAGTGATCGTTGTTTTCATTCCTAACATAACAGGATGCAAATATTGTTATTCTGAATCGTCACAAATATTCACCAAGGTACATTGTTTTGCTGAGCTTTCACAAGAACCATTCATATTATTTGTGTCATTCTTCTTCTCTATAATTGATTTTTTGACAGGGAAATGGTACAATACACACAAAATAAATGAAATATCATCAAGTAATTCACCTATCCAAAGCTGAATTCGAATTGTGACTTTATCACCTGCGTTGAGGTGGAGCAATCAGATTTCGCTCTTCCATTCAACTAAGGAATGAAAATTCATGTGAATTGAGAAAGCTATTGAGAAGTGAATGTAATTATGTTGATGAGTAATCGAAAACTGAAGAAGATTTGTATAAATAGTTCTTGTTTCAGAGTATTTGAGTCAGAATGAATTTTTCTTTATGAAAATCAGGTTTGAAAAAGATTTCATTCAGAACACTCGTTATATCTAGCTTGTAACTCGTAACGTGTGTGTATCAGGGCCAGAAGATGATTCCAGCCTGGAGGGCGATTCGACCCTGAAGGATCAGGAGAATCGGACATGGTCGGAGACTCTTTCAAATCCGGGATCCACGTCAGATTTGTCTTCGTCTTCGTCGGAACGGCAGTCGAATTTAAGAGGTGATTTGTTTTGGAAAATATCGGCGTTACTTATTGAAGCTCTGGTTGTCCGCGAGAAGCAAATGTAAATGCGTGAGAAAAGTTTGGCGGAAACGTGAAATGCGTCGCGTCAATAATAAATCACGGAAAATCGCCAATAAAGTCTGGACGAGGTTTGGAAAATAGGATAAGTAGCAAGGGCAAATTCAACTTTCAATCATGGGGGGTGGTAAAAACTTACAAAGGGAACATATATTTTGAAACAAACAAAACGCACGATGGCATTCTAAGGTACGTACTCTATTGCTTTCTCCGAAAAGGCTCCAATTATGTAGTCGCTTATATCAAAAGAAACTTTTTTCAACAAGGTGCATCTACGGCAATTCCACATTTTGCGTAACGTCTGAGGTATTCATGAAAAATGTGGAAAGTATAAAAAAGTCAATTCTAATATACTTCTCTGAACCTATTCCAGAATAGATGAGTGCTCATCACGAAGTTGCATAATTTTCGATCAGTAGCTGTTTTGCTTACGGATTTCAGATATATTGGAACAATATTCTTGGCACTCTACTCTCAGAAACTACATAGAATGTGACAACGCCGTGAATGAATTTTGAATGAACTTAACAAAAGGCCACTCTTTATTATCGAGCGACCGACTTCATTACTCGAACATTTCTAAGAGAGCAATAGTCCAAGCACCTAAAAAACTCTGCTCATAATTTCAAACTAAACATGAAATAAAATGTTGATTTCTATCATATTTCGAAACGATACCTGTCTGCTTAATTCGAAGAGTAATAAAAAATCTTCTCGAAAAAAAAATATCAAAAAACAGTCGAAGATTAAAAAAAGGAGAAACAGAAACAAGTCATGCCACATTTGCAAAGTAAAAAATATAAATAATCGGTGCAAAACATCGCGAGCTTGATTGAGAGTTACAGAAGCTTGATTAATGGTACAACATCGCGGAAAGAAGTATAAATACGATAGTGATATGATAGTGATGATCGTGGTAAATCGTGTGTAAAGTGTTACAAGCAAGTTGTATCAATGAAAATAACGTTACTAAAATATTTAACAGCAAGAAACTTTTACTTCACAAAATACGATATCATATAAATATTTGCTTAGGTTAGTTAGTTGAATTATTTGAAAAATCAATTCAATAATCAACAATAATACAGTTGAGAACGTAAGACACTGCTGAAAAAGCTCCAAACGGCGCCATTACGGCATCAGCCAACTTCCATCAGTAACCATATTTGCTACTTCCATCAAAAATGGACGATAGCAAATTCATCGATTCAACATGAACCGCAATTTCTCGAACAGATAGCTCGACCCGTTGCAACGGAGACTTTCAATGGATCCGTAAGGACGTGCCTGCTCCTTCGTCCTTGTCCGTAATGGAGGAAGGCGAGCCGATTAGCCCCAGCAAGCCGCCGATTCACAGGTTCGCTCGTGAAAAACCCGTTCGCAGGGAGAAACCGGCTCCAGGTAGCTTGGATAGACGCAGGCAGCACTCGAACCGACACGAGAGGGACCAAAAATCCAGGTATAACTCAAACTCAACAGTACCTATAATTATACTGTTGGTTGGCATTAGTAGATAACCTGGACCGGTTCTGGGACCCCTAGATGTCGCTTCGAGTCGAAGTGATGTCGTCACTGACACTGCGATATGAAGGTCTTCCACTCTGGCATTAGGAAATAACTCGTGGTGCTGAAAGGGCATGTCTAAAAATGTCAGTAGTTCAATGTTCAAGTTGATCCCTGCGAATTGTTTATTTCTCTAAAAATAATATTGGGATATCTCATTTTGCGTATTTATGAATAAATTATTACGAATTGTGTTCGAAATATCATGAGCATTGACTGGGGATAGCCAGAGCGTAATAATGAGGTCCCATTACTTCCAGTGATTTCTGTGAGAGAAGTTAGTAAATAGTCATATGACGATTCTGTGTTCTCATATGTCGATAGTGATGACTCTTCAGGTATGTTATAAAATATTCTGAATTTAATTCATCTCCAGAGAGTTGCTGCTGTCAAATTATAAGTCTACTTCATCAGAAATGGTTACAAAATCTGCATATGATGATAATCTTGTGTGGATCCTTGCAAATCTTCAAACCCGAAAATAACAGTAAATGTTTTTCAACCACTTACGTGAGAAATCACCATTATTCAAGGAAATCTTTCAATATAAATCAATACGTTCTTAACCTAGGTAAATAATCATATGAAAAAATACATGGGTCAATAATAAAAACCTGTCAGTCTATCGCAGTATTTCTTCGTGACAAATCATTCATTATACATCCAGTTTTCAATCAAATGTAGATAACACTGAAAATGAAAAATTCACTATGACAAAAGCATATAAAAAAATATATTGATAAATATAATATATATATATATATATATATATATATATATATATATAATATATATATATATATATAATATATTTATAATAATATAATAATTTATATAATATATTTATAATATATATATATTATATATATATATATATATATATATATATATATATATATATATATATAATATATAAAAAAGCATATAT
The DNA here is from genome assembly GCA_963576655.1 of Gastrophysa polygoni. Classification (NCBI taxonomy): domain Eukaryota; kingdom Metazoa; phylum Arthropoda; class Insecta; order Coleoptera; family Chrysomelidae; genus Gastrophysa; species Gastrophysa polygoni. Next base: position 11,962,946 of record OY755084.1, read on the forward strand.
TGAAGCTATAAAGCATTGAATATTTGAATTTGTGAATAATTAATTATGAAAAGGTCAGGAGGTTTAGAGATTTCAAGCTATTTTAATTGTCGATATGCGGATTGAATGTGGTATGATTACAAATAAATAAAAATAAAGAAACACTGGAGATCTAAATTGGCCAAGCCTTTGACCTAGCTGAGAAACTCTAGGGCAGCAAATCCAATCGTCCGTGCCTGGGGAAGGGTTGCAACCACCCATTCATTGGTTCAGTGGACTGTATTTGGAAATTCTCAGTAGAAATGCAGCTTTTCGCGGATTCCACACACTTTCGCGAGAGTATAATTTTTATCGGTCGAGACGATACGAGAGTTGAGTTGATTCTCTCATTTGTTGTCTTCTCGGTCGATCGAAAAAGGTTGACGAATTTTGATACGAGGGAGGAAGAATATTATGTTCATAGTACGGAACTTTGGCTTCATGATTATTCTCAGTGACTAATGATAGTGAATATACTAATATATGTGTATATATATATGAATATTAACGTATATATGAATATATATATATAACGTATATACGAATATATATATGAATATTAACGCAAGGCGTTAACATTAATGAACACTAAAATATCTGTATTGACCTGAAATTCAACAAATCCTTCGGTGCTATCTCGCCTCAGGATATTCAAATGGTTGCTATACAGAGTGTCCCATAAACATACCGTCAAACTCCAAGGGATGGTAGAGGACATCAAAATGAACATTTTTCTTGATAGACATAAGTCCGGAAACTCTTCGTTTTCGAAATACAGGGTGTTTAATTTTTTTTTCAAAAAATCGATTTTTTATTCATGTTTTGGATACTCTTCCCATGATATTAAAAATTACGAATATTTTCCAATCAAATGCAAAACAAAAAATGATAAAAAGTCATCAATAATAATTAATGATTTGTAAAAAAAGTTATTGGAAGTTTTATTAGTTTTTCAATATTTCAATAAAAGCATTGGTAAAATGTAAGGTATAATTTTGAAGCATTCAATTTTTTTTCATAGATGTAAGAGATATGGTTTTTATTTTTTTTCTTCAAATCGAAGCTAGATACGGAAAAATTTCAAGGGACAAAAAATTGCATTTTTAGTTGTTGATTCAAAAAAAATATCATAATCACAAAACATCTACGGGGCGATATTTATTGGGAAAACTCTAATAGCTCCAAAAGATAATTATAAATGTATCAACAATCTAAAAATTTCATTGAATTCGACCAAATCGTTTTTAGGATATTAATAAAAAATCGATTTTTTAATAAAAAATTAAACACCCTGCATCTCGAAAACGAAGAGTTTCCAGACTTATGTTTATCGAGCAAAAATGTTTATTTTTGGGACGCCCTGTACATTAGGTCACATCTGCCTTCAGAGATGAACTTGATTCAAATTCAGCAAAAACGAACTGTGGCTAGGAATGCCTTACACCTGAACCGATTGAATCCCTCTAAAGCATCACATTTTTCATGAAGTATTTCGTGAAAATACGATTCAACTATCAAATTCGTCTTCAGCTATAAAAAAATATATCGTGCGAAATATGAATTGAAATGCATGAAAATTGATATATTTGAGCTCCTAGACAATATTTTATATGTTAGTGAGGAAGGACTATCATCGAATGTGAATCATTCACATATTTTTTCATTTTATCCTATTGAGCTTTCAAATGATTTATTTTGAGGAAGCATTTTCAAATTCTCTAGGCATGATAAATAATACCTAAATAATCACATTCTCCACATTACGTATATAATGTAGTATCAAGTTCAAATACACAACAATTTATCATTATGAATACTTGAAACACATAAAATGATTCTAATTCTGTGGGTCATACTTTTGATACGAGCAAATCGAATACATCACATCGGAATGTTTTCAAAATTGTCATTGTTTTGACTGGCAGGTGATTGTGTTTTCTTCTTTTGCATGCGTTGTCTTCGGTAATTATTGTTTCTGGTACATATGTTATGATACTCCTTCCTAACCCGTAACACTGTATCTTTTGACGCAACCACGTTATTCTCATCCCAGAATGGAATATCTTCAATCTGCTGGAAAAAAATAGATAAATTGTATTGAAAAGCTTTCCACCCGACACCCAGATCTTCGCACATCCTGAAGAGCCCCCCTCGGCTGGACGACTTCACTGGGGGCGTGGGCGGAGGCGGCTGTCCCAACTCCTGCTGCAGCCCGCCCGAATACTGCTACGAAAATTTCCAGAGGCGGCACGAAAGGCTAGATCCGCAGCGCTACGGCAGCAACCCGTTGCTTGAACAACCCCATCAGCACCACCAACGGTTTTCGGACAGGGGTAGCCATCCCGACATTTACGGGGACTTTAACAGGTACTTCCACAGGTAGATGGTGCCAAAAATACATTGCCAATTGCACTCTTCTGTGCTTCTGCGGAAACCCACCTTGGACATGAAACTTTTCATAATCCACCCAGACACTTCTACATCACGTCAAGTGTTTCCAATTTATCAAGAAATCAAGGGCGACTGATGAGGCCTCTCGTGGGTTGATCTGTCTGTCGCTTTTGCTCGAACAATTGGAAACATCTTCAACCAAGATCTTACATTTTGACTTGAGCCACATTTCTATTACAGGTAGAGCTATATTCGGCAACTGCTCATTAGTTCGTCTGTTGCACGTGCAAGTGTACGTGACGATAGGTGGCTCCAACCTTTCCTAGCAATTTTGCGTTACTTTCGGACACTCTATTTTTGTAACAAAAACTAAGTCAAGTAGTGTTTCCAATAAGGGATGGTTGATGTATCCATTGGTATATCTTGTACGATATATTTAAATGAAAAATATGTTCTGAAACATTCTCTACCATGTCAAAATTGACAAAAATCAAAATAGCAAAGTGCTGCCACCGAGTTATAAAATCAAAAAAAAGACGCTGTCGGTTTTTTGCACGATTGTGCAGTTTCATATACCACCCAAAATATTTATTTGGATCTAACAAAGAAGTTTCATTTCTCGAAAGTTGGAAAACGGTTCATTGTATCGATATATTGTATATATTGAGCGAACCAAGGGTGACTGTAGGGCCTCTGATGGGCTGAAACAGATCTGTTGTGGTTTTGCTCGATGAATTGAAAACATCTGTAACCGAGATCTCGGAGTTTGGTGGGATGTAACTCCTAAGTTCTGTTTCAGGTAGAGCTTGCTCGCTAGCAGATTCGGTAAATACTAAGTAGTTCCTCTAGTGCACTTGACGTGTACGTGACGATTGGTTGCGCCAAAATTTGCCCAGCAATTTTGAGTTTCTTTCGGAAACCTACTTCAGATTATTTCGTCATTCAATGGCGCTGACATGAATCATCTCATGTTCCACCCTGACACTCCATTTTCTTTTTGATGAACAAATCACGAAGTGTTTCCAATTTGTCAGCAAACCAAGAGCGACTGATGAGGCCTCTGGTGGGTCGAACCAGATACGCTTTAGCTCGACGAAATGGAAACATCTTCAACCAAAATCTTACAGGTACCAACAGTGTTGTAGTTATCATGCGGCGCCGCCGCCGCCCTGTTGCTTTTACGGCGAGAGAGGGTACCATTGGTCACCGCCGCTCTACTCGAAGGTATAATTTTATGATATTGGAAAGGTATGACACGTGCTAACTCTCTGAATTTTAACGGCATCCCAGGAGGCAAAGAACATCATCATTTGGTCCAAGCTGTTCCGTTCCAATCCATGGTCACCATCAATTTCTCGAAGTGGTCCATGATTTTTCAGAACTGAATTCTAGGACTACAGAAGAAAAATTTCAAAAAAGGTGGCTATAGTTACCTATAGTTTCGGCTGCTTCAATCCTCATGAGTTTTCTATAAAAAAAAAAAAACGATAAAAAGGACCACTGATCATAGAGAGAACATATTTTTTGAAACAATCAAGCAGAATAATTTCAACAGCAGAATAATTTCTGGAATCTAATCAATGTCAAAGCGTTGTAGTACGATGCCGTTATAATATCAACAGTTTTATGAGTTCTGAAGATGATTCGATTACCAATGCCCAGCTTTCTTGAGCTACTTGATTTCGACCAGAAAAAAATTGGGGCCCATATACATACTTATGTTCTGTAGAGATGAGTAGAAATGTTCTTTGCTTGCTATGAATATTTTGAACTAACAATGTAGCCTAACTAGCTATGTTAAACTTCAGTGCACACTTTCTAGATTTTATATATATATATATAATACCTGTTAATGATCCAAGTAAAATCATGTAAAATATTTATTTGTTTGATAATGTTTGTCTAGTGAGGATTCTTCTATTATAAAATATCGAAACATATGGTGTGGCTATACGAATTTTGTTCCATAATGTGTGCGCTTATGATGGTCACTTGAATTTTTATATATTCATCAATTCCCACACACATTTATTCAACGGCCCTATGTTCTATCGCTTTGTATAAAAATAAAATTTATTGTTTGATGTTCCAATGTGTTGTAAGGTTGTTTCTATTGAAGGACATTGAAATATATGTGTACATCATGTTTGCGCCATTTTATTTCATAATTGTGGGTATGCGATGATCACTTACATTTTCGTATAATCAATTCTCTCACATTCTCATCCAATTATATTCGGATGTATAACGGCCTAATGTTGTATTCCTCTGCTTGAAATCTGCGTTCAATAAATATTTAATTATTACCTATTTCTGAATAGTCGCAAATTTTAGAAATTCTCAACTAATTCTTGTAGAATTTATTATTGAAAAAAAAAATATTTTTCAGCCAGGAGAACAAGATGAAAGAATCAGGAAGTTACAGTATGAAAAGGACAATTTACAGCTACAAGTACAAGTGCTCACAGACCAAATCGAAGCTCAATCCGAAAAAATCACCGATTTAGAAAAATTGTTGAATGAGAAGAAACATATTCTATCAGACACAGAAGATAAATTGCAGAGAGTGAGTACAAATTACACGAATATAATTATAGGGTGTAGAGTGTATTAGCGTTGACTCGTCACACTTACAGATTCAACCTATATGTTCGATATCTCTTGGAGATACTGTTAGTTCTCGGGTTATTCAGCAACTTATGAGCATTTCTGATAAATATTCATATTGAATAATAATAATTCAAATTCGAAAACTATTGCATTTTCCATAAGTTCTAAAAGAAAAGATATAGGAACAAATGATAAACAAAAAGTAAGGTAATTAAATAAGGATAGTTTTTCATTAACTACTGGCACATTTAAGTAATTCAATGGCGCTCCAATAAAAAATTCAGAAGGCGTCAATATTAGATGGCTTATGAAAATGACTCCCAGTGTAGCTAGTTTGTCTCTATCAATACAAGTTGAACCTGTTACACTATATACACCATTATTTGTTCATTATACATCCAGTTTTCAATCAAATGTAGATAACACTGAAAAATTCACTATGACAAAAGGGATGAGGTATTGAAGCTATAAAGCATTGAATGTTTGAAAAAGAAAAGAATACACAGATAGTTAGAATAGTAGATTCGTAATTGAGCATATAATGATGGTCATTATTCTCGAGGGTCAAAATTCCTGTTCCGAGCCGTAGGTTGATTTTGGGAATCATCATCATGAGAACATTATATGAGGACAGAGTACAGAGAGATACAGAGTAGGAGACTATACTTTCTCTACGACTTATGGAAGAGAAAACATAATTTAACGGATTGAAAAATGAACAACAAGGCGTTGAAATGAGAATAACAAAAAATGAAAAAATTACCACGACGGTAGTCGAACCATTGTCCGAAGCTTATATCTAGGAGCACGTTGCTCCAAAGGATGCATTTGAAATATTTCAAAGTGTATCTGCACATGAAGTACTGGAAACTCATATTTGTTGCAAGATGAACATTGTCAAGTAGGTGGTAGGTGTATTTTAACTTCATTGCTCTTGAAAACATTGTTGTCACGAATTGTGTTAGCTCAAAAATTGACAGTCAGGGGAGCATTTTAACATTTGAAATTTACAGCATTGTTATTGGTCACAGCCCGTGAATCCTGAAAATTCCTAGTCTGCGATTGGTCGTCAAGTATCAGGTCTGTTCGTTTGTGACGATCACTTGATCTGAATATGTTCATTTATGTCGGATAAGTTACTCTAGATCAAGAAGAGCAGATCACTTTAGAATTCAACATAACCTCTGAAATTATATTGGTATATATTAGAGAGCAGGAACTCACTTGAAAATTATGATAAATAAGTCTGAAATGAATTTTGAATTATTGTTCATTATACATGGATATGATATAAAATATGAATATGAAGTGCAAAAGTTCTCATAATAACTTTATAAGCACTTCCTATTTCATGGAATTGCTTCTAAAATTCTCAGATCTTCCATTTCTTCATATTGTTCATTTTTCATTCAGTATTTAATAATCGTGGGGTAATTTTGATTTAGTTCAATCTGTTATTATTGTATTCATCGAAAGGACCGTATCGTTGAGTTCACAAACTTCAACTGTTTTCTCTTACAGGAAGTTCTCTCTCGATCATCGCTAGAAACGCAAAAACTGGAACTCATGTCGATTATGAGCGAACTGAAGCTCCAGCAAGCCGCCCTGGAGAGAGAAAATTTGGAGTTGCGGAGTTACCAGCACAATAACAATTCGGAAATCAAAAAGCCTCCTTTGATACCGAGGATGTCCTCGCAACCCACCCTCACCTCCACCCCTGTACAACATGCTGGCAATCAGGTGAGAAACGACACCAGACTGTCGTGAATGTACCCTCCGCCGTACGCAATGTCTTATATATTTTTCAGCAACTAAATGTGAGAATGTCTCCTGCGCCTAGTCCTGTTAATGTATCTGCGAATAGTCTCAAGAGAATTGATTCATCCACGCCGCTGCAGGAAGTTCCAGAGCCAAAGGTATTTACCTACATTAATCACATACAGGGTATCCAAATAGTGCCGCGGTCCTCGATAACGGCTCAGTGACGTCTCTGTTCAGTAGATTAGATACCCGTCGTAGGTATATTATTTTAATTCATACAACGTGTTCACCAAACGGAGTACTACACCAAACCTACGTTTCTTCAAATTAGACACCCTGTATTTAATTATATTTTCGAAGATATCATTTCATGTTGATTACACTGATATAACATAGTAAGGGTCTATCTCCAACTGTTTACCCTCTAACGGTCATTGATTGGAGAAAAGGTACCCCTCTTTGAAGCCGTATAGCTTCTAATCGGTTAGAGATATTGGAGCGCGGATGTCTTCAAAACATTACTATTGACCACTAGAATGATTATTTATATGAATCGAGGTTGATAGATTTTTTATCAAACGGAATGTTTCAAATTTTGTGAAATGTTTTTCCTTGGATCGAACACCCAGTATATTTTCACAGCGATTGATGACATTAAACTTATAGTCCATAAAATTGGAGATGAAAAAGTTACAGCGTTTTGAACTTCAACTTAATGGAAATGCTAGAATTTGCTGTTAACAATATATCAAGTGGGTGAAAATAAATGCATATTATTCATTTACTGACATTTATTAGCTCCGCCGAGAATATTTTCGATAATGACATTGGTGCATGATATATCTTAGAATAATAGTAATAAGGTCGGTTGATGCGTAGTTAAACGACAGATGAACGGTAGACGAAAAAATATGGATACCATGATAGGTAAAGAATACCTAACTGATAAATCGATTGATTGATATTGATTATGCCAATGATAATGAAATCCTTGACTGTTTGATGATCAGTTCAAAAAAAAACATCAAAATCAAATGAAGGAATCAGAATAACGTAGAGATCAAGATTGGGATCATTTTTGGTGATGTATTGATTGCTTCTGCTAGTGTATATTCAAAATAGTTAGTGAGATCGTTGAAGGCCTTGAGGAGGGCATGAATGTATCTATTACTCTATGCGATCTCTCGAGGGCTTTCGATTGTGTCTCACACACGGTTCTTATTGAAAAGTTACGTTTTTATGGTGTTAGAGGCGTACCACTTGACCTGTTTCAATCCTACCTGCACAACAGAAAGCAAGCAGTATTTATTAATCAATCCCATTCAGATTTTTCCAATATACTACACGGGGTACCTCGGGAATCGGTTTTGGGTCCATCATTATTCATCGTTTATGTAAATGATCTGTTTCACTCTTTGTTTCCAAATAAATGTGTAGCTTATGCGGATGACACAACTTTGCTCAATACTGGAGCTGATGCAGACAGTCTCTCACTCAGTTTGGCAGTTTCTTTCAGGAAAGTACAGAATTGGTTCAGTGCCAACAATTTGAAATTGAATAATGATAAGACTCAGGAATTGCTTTTTTCGACTAGAAATCCAGGCATTGGAAAAACTGTCAAACTTCTTGGAGTTGTTATAGACGACAAACTAACATGGTCATCTCATGTTGATCAGCTATGTCATAAACTGTCTAGTTTGACATATCTCTTACCTAATTTGAAAAACCAATTATGCTTCAATACTGTTCGAACATGTTATTTCTCATTTTTTCATTCTCACATGAGTTACAGCATACTTTTATGGGGAAACTCTTGTCACGCTATGAAGGTTTTCAAAATGCAAAAAAGAGCTATCAGAATTATCGTTGGTGCTGGTTACAGAGATCACTGTCAACAAATATTTAAGGAACTGTTTATTATGCCTGTACCATCCTTATTCATATATGCTACAGTTGTTGAGATTCACAAAAACAGAAATTCGTTTGCTGCGAACTCTGATTTTCATGATTACCATACTCGTTATGCAAATAATTTAAGGCCATCCCGCTACAGACTGAACAAATCTCAGAATAATTCGCTGAATGTTAACCTTTATAATTTTTTGCCCCAGGAGCTCAAGGTTTTGAATTTGAATTGTTTTAAATCAAAATTGAAACGCCACATTCTCCGTCACTGTTTTTATTCCATTGACGAATATTTGAGGACGCCCCTCGATGAGTCCTTATGAATGATTGTTGCTAACTATATGTCACTGATATCAGTCTGTTCTATTACTAGATCTATTGTATTTGTATATATGACTTTATTGTACTACCCTTAACGTGTTTTTTTTATGCAATACATTTTAATGTGTTTTTTTTATGTACAACATTTTAACATGCTTATTGTATCTGACCTGCCAAAAACATAGCATTTGTAACTTGGTGAAATAAATATTCTATTCTATTCTATATTCAAGCGAGTACCGTCGTATATCGAAATAACTGTGACACGAGGCTTTCCTGTAATCACTTTTCTGTGTTCGCAGACACCTCGAGCAATCTACAAACGTCAACTCGACATCCAATACGGCAGCCTGCCGCGACAACAGTTCGTGGCGAACGGAGGAACGATGGACAGCAACATGAACCCCGCGAACGGCGCCAAAAAGGGCGTGGCTTTCGGTAGGGGGCTTTATTCTCTGGTGGGGGGCAGATACAGGGGATTCTCGGTGCCCAATTTAGGTGACAGAGCCGACGGTGTCGATGCGCATGCCGTAACGTATTAGGTCCATGGCACTAACGAGCGGCTTTGGCTGAGCATCGTGTTCTAACCCTGGATGTTGTTCCATTCGCGCTTGACAAATGACAATGAACATGTGACATTTGATCGATGATGTTTGACAGTTGATAGATGGACATATACCGTGTTACATTTGACAGATGACGTTAGGCAGATGACGATAAAAACGATTGAAAATGCACCCTACGAACGGCACTAAAAGAGTGACTCCCCCGGTAAGGGGTATTATTCTCTTGTGGTACAGGTACTGGGAATTCTTTATACCAAATTTAGGTGACAGAGCCGACAGTCTCGATGTGCATGCAACAACGATCGGCTTCGAATGAGCATCGTGTTTCAACCTTATAATGTTCTATTCCTTTTTCTTTTATGCATTGGTTCCCATTCTTCTACTGTTGAAAATGATATGAATCTTTGCTTCTTCTGGAATCTAGTACTGTTGTGTCCTCCCTTCAGCAAGGTTTTCGGAGATTTTATAGTTGACAGTGGTGAAGATGTGTAAAATCTTGTAGAAGGCATCTTTTTCGTTTTGACACCGTCACTTGCCAAACGTCATCTGTCTTGAGTGAGAATTAGTTTTGTTCCTCTACTTGGAAGAATACATCCTTAGATATTCGAAAAGCAATTTTATTTAATGTTGTTTGTTTATGGCATTGGTCTCTATCTCTTACGCTGTTGAATATTTTACAAATCTCTGATACAAGACGTTTGACAAATTGACATAAAAAAGGGTTCAACAGGAATGCGCTATAACCATGTTTATAAAGTGGAAGTTGAATAAGTTTGCCATTGCTTATCCGAAGTCCAATTTGATTTTTGGATCACTTGCAGTTTTATACTCATAGTAGATATTTGCGAATACTCGAAGAGAAGATATAAGCCAAGAAAATAATACTATTTTCTATTCGAATTTGATATTTTCTTTTTGGATGTTTGCACTAATCTGAACTTAACAGATTCAAATTCGAGGAATTATCAAGAATAGACACAGAGCAACAAATATAATATCCCTGGAGGAGACGTCACACAACTTTCACATTTTTTCACCTTCATCTGTCAAACTTCATGACGATCATCTTAATTTACAATCAGCCCTTTTCGCATAAAATTCACAGTCTAACAACACGATTCCGACATTAAAACTGAGGTCCGGACTATCGTACTGAAGTCAGTTCAGAACAAAGTCGTATTGAAGCAGTCATAACGAACGAACGCTGAGCCATAGAGACACAAACAATGCAGATTTCAATTCAGGACATTTCATTCCATCAGCATAGGGAAATTATTATTATTGGGAACTTTGCTGCAAAATCCAGCTGCATAGAAATTGTCATTTCAAACTTTACATCCTCTACTACACCAACCAATGATTCTATAAATTTGACTTTCTTATTGGTGTCTTTGAAGAAAATCATTTATTACTCAGACAGCTGACTGAGTTTCTGTTTTTCTCTAGAGATTTTATAGAAACACAATTGGTTTCTTCTGCCAGAAGATTAAAGTTTTGATTCCAATCACAAGTTTATCACCACTGATGTGAAATCCTAACGAATGAACTGTAGGTGATTCTGATTGAAATCAGGCATTCCTTTCCTTGCTTCCAATTCCAATCATTTCCATTACTGAATCAATTGCTTGGCTTTTCAATTAACGATAACCACTAATTTTGAGGAATTTTTCAGTAGATGATTGGAATTCTCCTGTCATACACTGAAAATAACAAAAATAATTATCCCCTCCTGATTTTTGCAGCTGAAACAGAAAAAGTGTTGATAGAAGATGGCACGAACGAATCGCCGGGGTCGCCCAATATATCATTCAACAAGACCAAAGGCATCAAGAAGATCTTCGGAAAAATGAAAAGATCGGGCTCCGGCAACCTCGAAGAACTGCCGGGCTTGAGCGAATTCCAGCGAGGCGGAGTCAGAGCAACCGCGGCAGCCAGATTGGGCTGGAGCGAACCTCAAATATCAGTGAGGTGAGTAAGAATAGAATTCGCTAAATTAGAAATTGATTCAAAAAATAGTCTCACCCTTTGGAATTCATATATTCATAAGTTTACATTTTTCAGACTCAAGTTAGGAAAGGAGTTGCTGATTAGCTGATCCTGACGCAACTAAACGAAATTAGATTCGTCAGAGCAACGAGACAACAACGTTTTTGTTTTTTGATTCATGTTAAATGAATGAAGATATTCCTTTCGCTAATAAATGTTTGAAAATCGGAAATCTCGAATATTTCCTGCAAAGGGTGGCCCTTCAGAAGCTCGAACTATCGCAAGACAAAACATACATAATGATCCTTCCCGAAGAAATTGAGGAAATAGTTTCAAAAATTGAGAAAGCGAAGTTGAATATCATGATCTGTTGATCATTATCAACAAATTCATCATGGAAACACGCTATTTTTTTATCGAATTTTAGCTATCGAATTTATCGCAGGCCGGACAAGCCGTTCGCTGAATGGTCGACGGAGAACGTGTGCGATTGGCTGCAAGACCTCGGCCTGGAGGCGTACTCGGCCGAAGCGAAGCGTTGGGTGCGCAGCGGGCAACAACTGCAAGAAGCGCCTATCGCGGAGATCGAGAAGGAGTTGAACGTGAAGAACCCGTTGCATCGAAAGAAGCTGCAGCTGGCTATCATCGATACGCAGGCGAACGGGTCGAGCGATCTGTTTTTGGAACGAGCGGGGAAATTGGATACGGCTTGGGTGTTGCGGTGGTTGGACGACACGGGGCTGCCTCAGCACAAGGAGAACTTTTTGATTAACAGGTGAGATTTTTTTTCGAGATAAATATGATTTTTTCCAACAGGCACAGATACAAAGCCATAATAAATTCAATGATACTGACTACAGAGACTGTATACCTTTAGACAAGAGTTTGGACGCAGCTTCACTTCTATCCTTTTTTGTTTTCAATACATTGGCGGTTGAATAATAGAAATGAGGCATACATTTCCCAATCCGGCTTCTTAGTTTCCCTTTTATTAGTGATTGTTGAAAACAATTTCGGAGGTTAGAACGAACCGTACGAACAACATATGATCATAAGGTGTGCCAATCGCGATTCATGAATAACTATCGTCTTCAAATATCAAAAGTGTCACATTTTGCGTCTCAGTTCATGATGAAACGAGTAGTAACAGTTAAATGAGCTTTTATTCCCAAAGATGAAATATATCATCATTCAAAATTTTAATTGAAAAATCGGGTAGCATTACATGAACGTTAAACTAGCTTTGCTCATTTTCTAAACTAGCGAACACGTCACAAAAAGTAACGCTTTATCTCCATATAAACCAATATTCAAAATAGTATCCATTATAAATTGATGTTAACATCAATGCAAAATATATGTATAACTGATACACATTCGTATTTCATTTGATTGAATGAATAAATAAATGATAAATTCACATTTATATCGATATATTTTTGAAGGGTCGACGGTAGGGTGCTACACCGACTGACGATAGACGACTTGGCGATGTTGCATGTGACTTCGATGTTGCACGTGACCAGCATCAAGCGAGGCATACAGGTGCTCAGAGAGAACAACTACGAGCCTGGCTGTTTGCAGAGGAGGTCGCTTCCCGAGGAGCCTCATCCGGCGAGTCCACAGCAGATATCCTTGTGGACGACGCACAGGTAAGAACCAATTGAATAGATTGTTCTGTCCATTTGATTGAGAGTGGACTCCAGCTGTACCTCAGGATCTATTCAAATAGACCGGATATATGATGAAACCTCGATTATTTTTCGTGAATATAGCAAATTAACATACCTGTCGACCACGATTAAGAAAAGTTGTATCTATGCTAGTTTCTACAACGCGTGTATCAAAGTCGAAGATTTTGTTCTTTCGTGGATACGTTAGAAAAGTTTGCGGCCGATTACCCACTATGACAATTTTGATTGGATATACAGGGTGTCCTTAAAAGGTCTTTACAAAAAGCTACCACATATTCTTCAGACCAAAACAATTCGATACAAGCAAACTTACCTCAGTAAAAAGTTGCTTAGTTTGGGCGCTAGACGGCTCTGAAGTTGAAATTTTCAAATCGATTTTGCTTCATAACTTTTGAACGGCTCATGAGATTTTTTTCAAATTTGGTACGTTGGCATAGACTCATCGGGCAATGAAACTCATATCATAATCATAATGAATATCATTCCATGGGCGTAGAACTTGATTTTTTCAGTAAATAAACATCTAAAACTCCTACGCCAATGGAAAAAAATTAGTTTCAATATGAAATCTAAATTATTCAACTCATTCACTACAAAAAAGGTACTCTTGACAAAAGTCGATTCCTCTCATGGTTTCGACAAAATTTTAATTTTAGTGATTTAGAGCATAATTAATAATAAAACGATTAACAGATATTTCATAAAAATTGTTCAAAATGTTCACCATTTTCACGTATACAAAGATTTATACGACGCAAAAAGTTGAGATGTACTTTTTGCATAGGTTATTTCTATTGAAAATAAGTAGCACTGGTTTTTTTTTCTGAAGACTATTATTATCTGCTCGAAAACAGTGATATTCACATTCTTGGTTTCCATAGTTTCATCTGTGTTGATTTGTCGAGTTTTATTGACGTTGATTGTTGATATCGGACTTTTCTGATTTATCATGGCCGTACAATACACCAATGAAGAATACACCGATATGTTATTGGTATTCGAATATTGTCAAGGAAATGGTCGAGAGAGTGTGAGGGTGTATTCGGCAAGGTTTCCAAATCGTCGCGTACCAAGCCACCCAACCTTTGCTGCAGTTGAGAGACGTCTTCGGGAGACCGGTCATTTTGCTCCTAGAACTGGTGATTATGGAAGACAGCGTTATGTAAGGATTCCCGAAGTCGAAGTAGAAATTTTAGACCGTATTGAAGAAAATCCAGAATTGAGTACTAGACGGATAAGTAATGAACTAGAAGTTTATAGGAATGCCGTTCATGAAGTACTAAGAGAACAATTATTATACCCATACCACAAGACGCCAGTTCAAGATTTATTAATCCATGATTCACAAAGTCGTCTGATGTTTTGTAGGTTCATTAATTTGCAAAGAGAAATGAATCTGAACTTTGGAAAGAATATTTTGTTCACTGATGAAGCCTGTTTCACGAGAAGAGGAATAACTAATTTTCATAATGAACACGTTTATGCAATTGAAAATCCTCATTCCATTAAAATAAACCATTTTCAACACGAATTCAAAATCAACGTTTGGGCTGGAATAATAGGAAATTTTATAATTGGTCCTGTCATACTTCCACAAAGATTAACAGGAGACATGTATTTACAACATCTACGAAATACGTTGCCAAATTTGTTGGAAGATTTACCACTCCAACATCGGGTAGATATGTGGTTTATGCACGATGGAGCTCCACCACATTTTTCGGTGGATGTTAGGAATTTTTTAAACCAACAGTACCCAGACAGATGGATAGGTAGAGGTAATGATGCACCCGTGAATTGGCCACCACGTTCTCCAGACTTAACACCGATGGATTATTTTGTATGGGGTTATCTCAAGTCTACGGTTTACAAGACCCCTGTGAATACTGTAGAACAATTATGGCAACGTATCCAACAGGCGACGAATAATCTTACAGGCGATGAAGAAGTTATGCAAAGAGTACATTTCAACTTTTTGCGTCGTATAAATCTTTGTATACGTGAAAATGGTGAACATTTTGAACAATTTTTATGAAATATCTGTTAATCGTTTTATTATTAATTATGCTCTAAATCACTAAAATTAAAATTTTGTCGAAACCATGAGAGGAATCGACTTTTGTCAAGAGTACCTTTTTTGTAGTGAATGAGTTGAATAATTTAGATTTCATATTGAAACTAATTTTTTTCCATTGGCGTAGGAGTTTTAGATGTTTATTTACTGAAAAAATCAAGTTCTACGCCCATGGAATGATATTCATTATGATTATGATATGAGTTTCATTGCCCGATGAGTCTATGCCAACGTACCAAATTTGAAAAAAATCTCATGAGCCGTTCAAAAGTTATGAAGCAAAATCGATTTGAAAATTTCAACTTCAGAGCCGTCTAGCGCCCAAACTAAGCAACTTTTTACTGAGGTAAGTTTGCTTGTATCGAATTGTTTTGGTCTGAAGAATATGTGGTAGCTTTTTGTAAAGACCTTTTGAGGACACCCTGTAGATTTCCACTTGTTGAGTTACATGGTGGTGTACGCAAAGCTAGTCGCCGAAGTCACCTCAAAGTCAAGATGTATTCTTGTTAATTTCCATTTTTTCAATTCCACTTCATTTGGTGACGACAACCCACTGAATAAATCTTTGCATTCTCAGGTAAATTGACCTGTATATTCTTAAGAATGAAGTATTCTATTATTTCCTAGGGTAATGGAATGGCTGAGGGCGGTGGATTTGGCCGAATACGCGCCGAATCTGCGAGGTTCCGGAGTACACGGCGGCCTGATGGTGAAAGAACCGAAGTTCAACGCGGAACTGCTAGCAGCGCTGCTATCGATACCGCCGGGAAAGACCCTTTTGCGGAGGCATCTCAACACACATTTCAAGGAATTATTGGGGAAGGACATTATCCAGGAGAAGAGGGAGTTGGAAGCCACTTTGGGCTACGTTCCACTCACGCCTTCGGCCAAATTAAAAGTGAGTATATATTTATCCTCCAGTATATTTTCGTCGCTCACATGTCAAGGGTGATTGAAAAATCCGGGAAAAAATGGGTGCAATCCGAGTAGAAAAGATAAACTTGCAAAGTGCCGCTGAACAGTGAAACCATATGTCAAAAACGTCTATGCACAAGAATTCGCGTATCGCCTGGATACTACGAAAAAAAAATTGCGACAAGATAATAGTTATTCAGAAAGTTTCATACATGTTTTAATTAATCGTAATCATATCATTACCTTTAATGTCTACTAACCAAAATTTGAGAACAAAACTGAATACTTTTCACTTCACAAAATTATTGCTATATATATATATATATATATATATAATATGATAGAAAATTCCTTGGCAGACGTCGTTCGAACAATTTTGGGTCTGGTATAGCGACTTCTTGCCACAATTTCTTGTTTGCCAGTTAATACTTGATGAATATATTTTACAATTTCTAGATGCAAATCCCTCGATAACTATTCGTATAATATAGATTTTGTTCATTATATGACTAATGTTTTTTTAAAGGTTCCGAAAAAGTCACAGTTTTCTTTAAAAAGAAAAAAATCCAAAGGCGAAGCTGACTATGGGGATTTGGTCTGTCCGTTGAATCCCGACAAAACAGGTGAACTGACAGGTTCTGCTCTTAACAGCTCTGTGGGTGTAAGTTACTAACTGTTTCTAACATACTCCAAGAATTTTGCTTATATTTTACTCTCGTTCGAAAAAAATCATGATTATATGAATAATTTCATAAATAGAAGCAAGACTCTGAGGTTTTTTTGAAATCGAAACATTTTCAATAAACTGCACCAATTATTATTTTCGCATCATGATATGAATCAAAATCATTTTGGCGGTTATATGTAATTGGCGCAGACGGTGGGATACCATAAATTTTTCAAACCTTTGAATGTTGATGATGATGTGATGAAGAAGTTCCGATTACTCTGAGGAACTTTGTTTTCACGTATTTCACCCCACTCTTATATGCGAGTCAAAACAGATTGAAAGATGAATCATGGTTGAATGCATAACTGTATAAATAAAAGTAAAAAGCTGAGGTTTTTGTGGCATCAAACCACTTTCAACGAACGGTATAAATCAAAATGCCATTCATTTTGAGGGTTATTCAGGAGTTATGGCAGTCGATATCAACAAAAAAATCAAATCAGGGACACACCTTCTACCATAAAAAAAATAGACCCGGCAACTCATTCATAAAACGCTCGGAAACATGTTGCAGACATCACTGGGTCGTTCGGGGAGAGTGCAGCGAGAGGGGTGTCCACGTGGACAAAATGGCAACAGCGCGCCACCATTTACAGATATCGATACCAGTGGCGTGTAAATTTACTTTCTTTGAAATTTCACTCATAAAAAGTTGAGACTTTTTTTTAATTAGTACTGATTTCGAGTTTTGAGTCGAAATTAGTGTGTGCATGTGCCTTATACGCCTACGTAGGAACCAAATGCAACACATCAAGAAATAAACTAATCATTATAGAAATCAGTTTTTCAATTATATCATGTTATTTATACTGCATCATGAACAGGTTGAACTCAATGACATGTGTGCAGTGAAAAATTCATAATAATATAATATTCAAATGATAAATAAAATCATGATTCAAAATTCAAGTATTAATATTATTAGTTGCTTTATTTTCATTGCCTTCTCTCCAAATATAGATATATACAGGATGTCTCAGGTTCAACTTAACTTTGACAATCAATAGCAAAAATTAAAAAATACACGTATTTTTTTTGTTTTGTCGTGAAGAAACTTGTATTCATTATACGGGGTGTTATAGTTATAGTGTTATATATATATATATATATATACAGTGTTTATTTTGTTTCTCTGTTGAAACAAAACCTAGCGATTTTTTCTATCGCTAATATGAACAGTCCTTTTCAATAGAGGAGCCTTAGCCACACTGGGTGTTATTCTTTTGAGAGCCCACTGACATGGAAACCATCAGATTTTTCATCGAAAATGATTAATAATAACTGGAGTAGTTACTAGGTATGAAATTCTGAGATGAATTGTTTGTGTACGTGGTCCATTAATTATTCAATTCGAATGATAATTTGATGAAAGATAAACATTCAGGTTGAAAAACTGTTATGCATAGTATAATATTATTTATATTTCTAATAACAAGGAAACTAAGAAAGATATCGAAACAAATGAAGCGCAGATAGCAAGGTGAATGAATGAGGATCATTTTTCATCAGCTATAATCAACCATAAGCGTCCGAATGGAAAAAATCTGTAGGGTTCCATATCAGTGGTTATGAAAAAAATAACACCCAGTGTAGCTAAGTCTCCTCTATTGATAAAGGCCGTTCATATTGCCGATAGAGAAGTCCTCATCGAATTTCAAATCGTTAGGTTTTGTTTCAACAGGGATAAAGAATAAAACTTTAACACTCCTTATGATGAAAACAAGTTTCTCCACGACAAAACAAAAAAATACGTGTATAATATTTCAATTTTTGCTATCGATTGCAAAGTTAGACGAGTTAAACCTGAGACAACCTATCTATATATACAGGGTGAGTCAAAAATGTGTACCGAGCTTTCTGGGGGTGATAGACCATTGAAAAATAAGTGTAGTTTGATAATTAAACTCATGGCCCAAAATGCATATTGAGGGAGATATATCCTTCCAAAGTTGATAAAATTGAAATAATTTCTCCGCATAACTTCTGAACGATGAAAGCCACCTGATTGAAATTTTGTGCATAAATGTATGTTGTAAAAATACATTTTTTCGTCACACTTTCACATTTCTGATATTGTTATAAAGGGTGTTTTCAGAGGGTGAGTCATGATTTTTTGTAGAAAACTTTCTTCCTTGTATTATTTTCGGTGAAGAAACAGAAGCATTCGATGGAGCGAAGAAAATTACATGAAAAAGGTACTCTTATTCAAATACAAAAAATTTAGCTGTTCGTGAGATATTTGAGTTTTTGTAGTTACATGATATCAGCAGATTGATTTTATTCATCGCGAGATTCATCGGTATAACGATATTTCAGCAGCATTTGCATTTCCGAAGCACTCTCCAAGCATTAGAAGCATATCAGTTTGTTCAGAGAACGAATAACCTGCCATATTTCTTGAAATCTCAGTTGATAATCGCAGTGATAAATGACACAGAAAAACCACACGAACAAATCGACTACAACAATGTTGACTCGAATGTTGATGACATGAACGTCAAAATTGAGAACAAAATTATTCATCATGGCCTGCTAAAATATTGTTACCGATGAATCTCGCGATGAATAAAATCAATCTGCTGATATCATGTAACTACAAAAACTCAAATATTTCACGAACGGCTCAATTTTTTGTATTTGAATAAGTGTACCCTTTTCATGTAATTTTCTCCGCTCCATCGAATGCTCCTGTTTTTTCACCGAAAATAATACAGGGAAAAAAGTTTTCTACAAAAAATCATGACTCACCCTCTGAAAACACCCTTTATAACAATATCAGAAATGTGGAAGTGTGACGAAAGAATGTATTTTGACAACATACATTCATGCACAAAATTTCAATCGGGTGGCTTCCATCGTTCAGAAGTTATGCGAAGAAATTATTTAAATTTTATCAACTTTGGAAGGATATATCTCCCTTAATATGCATTTTGGGCCATGAGTTTATTCATCAAACTACACTTATTTTTCAATGTTCTATCACCCCCAGAAAGCTCGGTACACATTTTCGACTCACCCTGTATGTATGTATATATATATATATATATATACGTACTTAAAGGATGTAAATCAAATGATGTCATGAATATGAGGTGGTGATTCCCTATCACATTTCATGAGGAATAGTTAATATAAAATATTAAAACGAATCAAATCAAACAATCTTTATTGTCCACGATCAATAAAATCTCATTGACAATACAGATTTGAAAAACTGTATAAAAATATAATTCTAGGAATTGCTGCTGGATGCATGAATTTAGTACCATCTGGTCTCACTATAACATCTTTTGGATGAAAGTGATCGGAACATATTTCAGGATTCTTAGGCAAAAGCTGATCTTCCTTGAAACCAACGATGGAAAACCAAGTTTTTTTTTTCTGGGTCAACGGGAAATCTGAAAAAATAATTAATTGCATGCTACAGAAATATTATTGTCAGATGCTGTCAGACAATGATAGAAATGCATAGTATATCAGCGGGCAATATGACCGGGCGTTATAGGTCATAACGCCCTATGGCATTATGAGTGTGTTTATAGTATCTATATCCAAGGCACTACAATCAAGAAGAGGCAAGCATTGAATGTTATAAGATTCTCAAAAGTCTCATAATGTTTCAATCATTACATCATGGTTGTAGGATATGCATCATTGATTTGATTGATTGATACTCGAATTGAGTAGGTACTCATCATTCTGTTCACCTTGACAATAAACTTAAGATATTCACAATTTCTTAATATGTGCAAATATGTGCATGTTTCAGAAAATTGACTAGGTATAAGATAATTTTCAATTGGGTAAATAATTTTCACTACTGAAGATATTGTTAAGATGATTGAATTTCCATGAACGCCCCAACGCCCCAGCAAGTTGAGAGGTTTGGATTCATTATGTGCTTACTACAGTTGGTGCTACAGTTGTGAATTCAAAACCTTATTGTTATTGTTCAAATAAAAATATTCATGTTTTTTTTACGATTCCATACC
Source organism: Gastrophysa polygoni (assembly GCA_963576655.1). Lineage (NCBI taxonomy): Eukaryota > Metazoa > Arthropoda > Insecta > Coleoptera > Chrysomelidae > Gastrophysa > Gastrophysa polygoni. Next base: position 11,983,909 of record OY755084.1, read on the forward strand.
AAAATCTTCACGCTGCCAACAGCTTGTTAAGTAACCATCATATCGAAACAAATCAAATGAAAATACTCATGAACCGAGTCATGAACCATTGTTCGAAAATTCTACCTAAGGCAATGATTAGGGAAATCAAACCTAACCTCACTTACTTACCTGCAAAAGCATAATTCTTGGTGAGAATACCCCAATTTCCCACAAACATGACATTTTCGGCCCATATTTTCCAACCAAACACTAAAACTTCACTTTATTGTCTGTTAACTGATGAAAACACTTCAAAATCGAAATATAATTACCTGAAAACACAACAAAATTCTTGGCAACAACGCGTTCGCTGCAATAGTACGCTGATGACGTGACTGGCAAGATACGGATAATCATCAATGAAATGCTGCGTTGTCGTTGTTACTCGTAGACTAATTATCATGGAGAAAAATAGAAAAAAACTAAAAATTGAGTTGGAATTTCCAAGTTCTAAGCTTTCTTTATGGCGAACTTTGATATCAATACAAAATTCAACACGAATTATTGTTGAGAACAAATAAAATTGGGCATCAAAAGGGAACAAGTGGCACATCAGCACCAAATACATCAGTCGGCCCTATCACAATCGACCAGTTCAGTCTTGTAGCTCTAGGTCTTGGATCTTGAAAGAATGTAAATAAGCGGGTCTATTTGTTTTATGGTCGAAGGGACACACACAGAAAAATATCGTCCAGAGGTTCGTTTATGTGAAAGTGTTTCGTTTACAATTTATTTTGACATTTTGGTGAGTCATTGGTGTTGGTTGATATGTTACTAATTCTCTTACATGCTTACTCGGATCTTAGATTCCAGAGATTTTAATAATACATTGTTGATTTGAATCTCAAGAATTAAATAAGGCCTAATAGGTGTGTTTTTAAGTAACATCCAGGAATGACTGATATAGTACTTGTATTGCAGGTAGAACAGTAGATTTTTGATTGAACTTGTGATATGGATTATCGGATTTGCGAAATTAGTTTGCTTGACTTCATTTTGAGAAGGCGCCGTTCAGTATGTTGCAGCTCAAATTGTGTTTGTTGGTTTGCGAAAGATTTTCACATGACAGAATTACATCTAAAGTTGAACTTGGAGATGAATATGGTTCTTTAGCTTAGGAATAGAGAATTATAATAATATAGTTTGGTTGAAAATGATACTAATGACACGCTAATGACTAACAAAGTTCAATAATGTAATTAATTCTGTCATTTGGATACAGTTTTATTTATTTGAACACAATCTTTGCTGAATGTGAAGAGGGATTTAGTGGATTTATTCGTCATGCATATCTACTGGTGTCTTTGTCAAATCATCACGTTCTGTCACTTTCCTAACCTACAAATATGGCGTTGCAAAGACATTCCATGAGGTAATATATTGTCTTCAAACCATTTTATTAAAATTTATGATTTGTTTTGAGAATGGTAAAAGTTGATGTGATATATGATATTATTGAAAACCAACAACGATAATAAGTTGAGATAATTAGTAAGAATTATTCTGATTCCTTGAAGGAAGAAAATAATTGAGATTGTAGTTGTTGCGGTCAGAAAGCGACTCTTCCTGAATCAAGTCAGTTGATTATCAGAAGAAATGGTGAGATTCGTTCATTTCTATCAATTAAAATCTGAACGGAACTTGCTTTTTTTATCTGTTGACAATATGAAAGGGATTTTCTATAATGTTCGAGGAACATCGTGTTAGCTGAATAAATTACATACATAAGGATTCCTAAACTGCAAACCATTATGTCACAAGCTGAGCCGCATACCAAGAGATTCCTCTGCAAATTTGGCCAACATAAGCAAAACATCGATTAGCTTAGGGTATCATATTGAACTGGGTTACGTTATGTATGTCATTGAGAATTCCTCTTTGATGACGTCCAGGATAGCATAAATAACTTGAAAATAGAATAGTTTCCTGCACTAACCTACGATGACTATGAAATTGCAAGTGATCGAAAATCTCATATCAGACTTCGCATAAAAGTTCTATAATATATCGCTATTCATATAGAAGTAGCACCACCTTGCCACCGAATCACCGCGCTGACTACGTAACCCTATTCATTATGATAGCCCTGGATTAGCTTGGGTTTGATTTGAGAAGTACAGAGAATAGAATTCGAGAATGAATCGTATGACCAGAGGAATTATGTATACAAGCTAGAGTGTGTTATGTGCAAATAATCAGTGAAATAACCATTTAATCACAGATTATTTTATTACAATTATTTGATACCGTCCCCAAAAATTGTGCGGATGGTAGATTAAAAGAATTCATTCTCTATCTTGATATGATATATTCCCTCCTTTAGCGACATAAAGAACTATGTCAAAAACGCAAACAGAATTGCATGATGTCCCTCTATTAGTGTGTAATTTTGTTCACGCGCCTATCTGTCTATTAGCGTTCGGGGTTTTATGAAATTTCTATGATCGTTTTTCATGTTATTTTTTGACAGATGACGAGGACGGAAAGCCTCGAGGAAGAGGCTGTCTCTCATCACATTGAGCTTAAGTCTGCAAGATCACTACCGGCATCAGTAGTGAGTTCTCCGGTCCCTCAAAGACACGTTTGATAATAATTAGTTCTTAGGTAGTTTTTCGGCCATGCCACTATGTTAGTTTAGTTTTGCCAGATATTCACATTTTAAAACATATCACGATGACTTGAGCTACTTTTATCAGACTTCTTCCTGCAATTCACTTGCAAGCAATATTAGTTGCGCATCAAAAACTCGTCTGAACAAACAGAAACATAAAGCTGCAGTCATTGCTGTTCTTGCCACATGAGTTGAATTTCAAATTGGTAATCGAAGTAATGAAATTATAATTATGTTGATATGATCATCAGATTTATGCGTTGCATGCGAATGAAAATTCGGATAATTTTTAATTAGTCGGAAAATCTGATGATCCTACAATCGATCAATTTCTGTAACATAAGAATAGTTTCAGCCCTTGATATTTATAAAAAGAACTAATCATAAATCATGTGTTAGATTAACAATAGGAATTCAGATAGCTATGTTGCCTCTTTTCACATCACAAGTTATTATCTTTTCATTTCTAAAACGCTCCAGAAATCATCTCGAAACATACATAAATTAGTAATACTTAGTTGAATAATCAGTAATTGTATTGATGGGAAATGTAGGAAACTCACTTCCTCACTTGTTTTGATACTGATTGAATTTTGAAATGATTGTCAGGTCCTTAGCAACAAGTGACAGTCCAAGGGCGCAATGTGTAAAGTAGTGGTCAAATGTTAAAACTTATGATTGAGCTGGCCTCTAATACAAGGCCAATATTTTTTTTCTTCTTGATCATGAAAAATTCCCGTAATCTCATCGGGTCATGGTTCATAATCAGTAAATTTGATAATTTTGGAAATTTTCGACGTAAATAATAAATTCGCTAAAACCTCAACGGGGTCAATAAAAAAAAGTCGCTTGCATATTTCGAATTAATTTTCAAACGTGCTTATTTTCATTTGTGCGAAGTCACTGTTCAACGAAATAGCCAATGGCACAATTGTGACATCATACAAAAGAATTATATTGAAATCGACATGTTCGAGTGACTTTTTTGGCCCTGTGAAGAGTTGATTCCAACCTTCACTTACACACTGCATGAAAGTTCGATCTTGATTGCTCAAATCTGTGCCAAAAAAAAAACGAGACATGCATTCCATAACAGACTGTATTTCAAAGCCTCCAGTATTATGTGTAATTGCAATCATTGAAAACCAAAGTGTTGATGTGAATATCCGGTAAATTGAATTAATCCCCTAAAATATATAAAAATACAAAAACAAACATATTCCTTAGTATTAATTCTAGTATTTATGAAATGTCTTCCCTGAATCTGCCTTAGATATTTGCATGTTTCCACTAGTTGGTGAAGGTATAGAAGAATTAATGCTATCTGGTATGCAAAAACATTGATATAAAATGTTGTATCGAAAACAAATGATTTCTATTATTTTAAGTATTTTTATCATTCACGAATACAATGATTTTCACTATGAAAGATATCTAGCGTCAACATGCGTCGGTCGAACCCAGCTGACTTATTGCCAAGTTTTGAACACGTGTCATTTGTTTTTATTCCAAATAGCTCTAATTCTTCGACTATTGGCATTTGTTGTATCTTTAAAATTACGGTACAAAATGTTCTCAACATATCTATTTATGATTGTGAATAGGCAGCTGAATTATTCGATCGGGATTTTCATTTAGCGTGGACCAAGATAGAGATAGAAACCGTTTTTCAGCGATCTGAAAGGTTATTTGAATGTTACATCACTTTTACATTGTTGAAATGAGAGGAAAAGGCTCACCAATTACGAATTTATATCTGCGATCGAGTAGTAAGTTCGGTTGAAAAAGTTTTGAAATATTATTTATTTATGTTACAAGTGAGTGAAATGTTATTTTCACGAGTAGGAAATAAAGATCCACGATGTCATAGGCTATGTCTACGAGTGAAAATAAACACGTTGCTCACGTATTGCATACAACTTTCAAAATAAGAATATGAGAGTCGCAGTTATCATATATTCAATATATCTAGAGATTTTCTTGGTCTAATGTTGGCAATGAAGGGTTATAGTACCATCAGTAGAAGAAGGCTGGGGTCGAAAGAAGTTGGTCATTAAACACGGTCAGAATAGCATGTCGCATGGGCATATAGTATACTAGATATACTCTAGATAGATATATAGATTGAAGAAATAGGTACGTGAATAGATACAAAAAATTCCAAAACTTAATCTTCTTAATTCAGAGTGTATTTTTGTGGTCTTAAATCCGAATATTGAGTTATCCAAAAGAAATTTTGTGTGCGTTTTGAGTTATACTGCAAAAACAGAAAAAAAATTCTTTTGAATTAGACCTAATTTGCCACAGTTCGAGTTCAACAGCATTTTAAAAATTGATGATTTTCTCAAAAAAAGTGATAAAATTGAGTTTTTGGTCGACTTTTCAAACAAATACTTGATGAAATATGGGTCATACAAGAAAATTGGTCGGTAATGAAGTTGTAGCAAATTCATTTCTCTTCAATTCAAGCACAAAATGACAAATGACGCCTGTAGTCCCAAAAGGCACACTCATAATTTAGATAATAACAGATTAGGATCAAGCATCCCATAAAACAGGAAACGATAAGAAAACCGACTACTGGATATTTCCGATATGATACTACAATTTACCTTCATTGATCTGAAAATTATTGGTAACATATTCCATATAACGTCACTCTTTTGAATTTTACGACTTCCAATTAGTAGTTCACTAGCTCAAAGAAGCCAACATGTGACAAATCACATTGAGTAAGGACCCCAACTTTTATATTGTGTGGTGGACAAACAATCTTTTTCTCGGACTTCCTTCGCAAGCCAAACTTGTTGTCGCCTTGAATACTGCGCCACCAGCTGCACTGATTTTTTTGTTCGTGTGTTGTTCCACTGAATCCGTGACAAGCAACGAATGGACCTTTCGTTAAAAACATACAAAGTGGTGAAATATTTTCCTAGCTATTGTCAGTCTAGAATGGGCATCGTATTTGAATATCCAGTAACACGCCGAAACTCCATGAATATATTAATAATATAATAAAAGTGGCTTCAGAAAATAAGAATTTATTCATATTTTCTATCACAAGCAACATCTGTAAAAATAAGTTGCTCTTCACACTCCTCCGTAAATCAAATATTTTGATACCTATAAATCACGCACTCTAACCATACGAAATGCACAAAGAATTGCACTTCTTTGAAGTTGTAGAGAAATATTTTCGAAAGCCAAAGCAATTCTGTGGAAAAAAGGAATTAATATTTGTAATATGTGCCAAGTTTGGGATATTTTGAATAGCTGAATTTCTGACAAAACTGTTTTCAACAAATTCTGTTGATACTCATACAAATATAAATTGATTTTCTCTTGAGCCTCAGTTAAGAAAAGATATGCGAAAATATTCTAGAGACAATCAATAACTTTCTTTGGGTAGGACCAATACTGTTTTCACAGGAGAAACAAATACCAATTTCAGTTTGAAATTTTAATTTTATTGGCACATTGGTGAAATGTTTTGTACATTAAATATTTATCGATACAGTATTTATTGTAAGAATGATAATAATAATAATAATCGTTACCAAAATATGTAGATAGATTTTAGATGAATTTACATTTTTGACCAAATGATCACTTATTTATTGATTTGTATTTTGACTAATTATAAAATGGTATAATTCGTGTTGTTTGAGTACACATCACATGATTTTGATTTGATTTATTTCCAATTCATAACAATTTAATAACTAACTATGATATAACCAAAACTAATTGTAATAGTTAAAAAAACTTTTTCTACTGTCTCTTGTATCAACTTTCATTTATTCTATGACGAATATATATTGGTTACAGTTTTATCTTCTCGTATTTTGTGAAATATTTTGAATATATATTGAAATATATAATAAGTGCGTACGATGAATTTTGATTATTTCATTTCACGGACTGAAATTTTGATATCTTTGAAAATGACTCTTTCTCTTCTTTATCAATATTTCCCATTGAAATATTGAAGAGAAATATTTAGATAATATCAATACAATTTTCACATTATCAAAACTGTTGAAGTTCAGTTATTTTTCATTGTCAAGTCAAGTATGGTGGTTCTGTATCAATTCGTCACCTCAATAACATAGGTAGTGTTGTCAAGAACATGACGGTTTGAGTTGGCAGTTCTAGTTAATGCAATTGTGTCAACTACACGATGTAATTCATTTCGCGACCAAAATGCGAGAGGTTATAGGTCCAGTCCGATAGACTGCGCTTTTTGAAATTTTGGTGACCAATTTTCCATTCTATTCCTTCTCGAGTTCGCATCTCAAAATGGAGTACGCGAAATGAATAGAAGGATCGATTCATGGACGTTTTGGAACTGTGCAGTAACAATTGAGGGAACCAAAGAAGAGCCAATTCTTGCGGAACTATCAACTAAGGTCCAGCAGGGGTATTTTAGTACCTACCTATTTCTTTCAATTACAGAAAAAATAAATGAATAAACAAACATAAACAACCTCAGGATTGAAAGTTTTTCATAGTGACGCTACCTTCTTTCAAAAATACCATTTAAAAATAAAGTTGAAAACTTTCTTCATAAAATGAGCCCTAATACTGAGTTTTTTTATTTCAACAAAATTGATATATGTACATTATCTTGTCATGTATGTGAATCTCTTTTTATTTTACTTGTCCTTGTGCTTTCATCAGGGCTTTTATCTCTGAAATGTATTTCTTGACTGGCCCTATTGCTTTTGTAAGCTCTTTATGGACCAATAAACTACAACCTCCTACCTTTCTCACTTCTATACTACTGCAAGTAGTTTTTTTAGTTGCACTGCTGGACAATGAAAAAAATATTTCAAATTCATTTTGCATTCATTTTTATATTTTCCTGATTAGTGGGAGTTTCATCTTGAATCATAACAGATATTAATATCGTTATAATTTCTGATGAATGTTGTGAATTGAGGGTGAAAATGAAGATATTGCATTTTGCAATTGCATTTTCATTGTTGTCGTCATCATTGTTGTATCAATGTATTCATCAAATAAAATGAGTATTCCCAAAGAAAATTATTTAAATAAGGTACAACAATAAGCCAATTGCTAGAAAAAGTTATCAAAATCGATTCAAAATAACTAGATAATTTTCTATTATAAAAATTATTAATTCATCTATTTGGTAGAGGATTTTAAGTATGTTTTGTTTGAATTATTTGACACTTTCGAAACTAATATGAAAATTAATTATTACTCATCAGTCAAAGTTCTCTCGCCTGTCTATGACGATGTCAGATCGTTGACAAATTCAAAATTCCAGTGAACAATAGCAAAAAATGAATTTAATTGATGGCACAAGAACCCTTACTTAGAGCCTCGGAAGAGCTCACACTAAAAACCAGAGGCTACAGATTGCTACAAAAACTAGGTGAAGGTTCCTATGCCACTGTCTATTTAGCTGAATTCGTAGGTGCATCTGATAACGACGAAAAAGAAAAGTCCAGCAAATTACTGGCATGCAAAGTAGTAGATGTTTCCAAAGCCCCCAAGGATTTTGTCAAAAAGTTCTTGCCTAGAGAGCTTGATATACTAATCCGCATAAACCACCCCCATATAATTCACATACACAGCATATTCCAGAGGAAAACCAAGTACTTTATTTTCATGCGTAACGCAGAAAATGGTGATTTGTTGGAATTTATTTTGAAGAAGGGTCCTATTTCCGAAGCCCAAAGTAGAGTGTGGTTCAGGCAGATATCACTAGCAGTTCAGTATTTACACGACATGGAAATAGCGCACCGTGATTTGAAATGTGAAAATGCGTTGATCACTAGTAACTATAATCTCAAACTCGCAGATTTTGGTTTCGCGAGATTTGTAGTGGACACTAGAGGAAGAAAACTAACAAGTACAACTTACTGCGGCTCCCTATCCTACGCAGCCCCGGAAGTTCTCAGAGGACTTCCCTATCACCCAAAAATAGCTGATGTTTGGTCTTTGGGAGTGATCCTGTACATAATGGTGAACAAGGCAATGCCCTTCGATGACAATAACGTCAAACGGTTGCATGAACAACAAATCAGCCGCAAGTGGAAGTTCCGAGCGAAGGTAATTGATCATTTAAGTGACAACATCAAAGACCTTGTGACACGGTTATTAGAACCAGAAACTACCAAGCGATGGCAAGTCAGTCAGATTCTATCAAGTGATTGGATGGCAATGGATCCCAGGTTAACACAACTATCGCCTGCAGAAGAAACTGCTTTAGCACAGGCACAAGTAGAAAGAAAAATTTATGTCAACAATTCAAATAAACAAAATATTGAGGACAAAAAACTGCTTCAAATCGAAGAGGTAAAGGTTCTCAAATCTACTGCAAATGAGGATGATAAAACAAAGAGATTCCCGAGTACTGAAGCTGTTATGAAAGCATCTGCTGAAAGTAATAACACATAAAAAGGTACAAATCATTATTTAATTACTTACAATGTAACACAAAAATTAACAAGTTTTCAGTTCCTCATCAAACTTTTCTAAAGTGTTATCACACACCTGAACTAACTCTTCCAAACCTTGTTTGAGAGCATCAACAGCTTTTCCTTTATGCATTTGAATTCTGAAATGCATTTTAGATTCTGCAGGATGGGGAACTGTGTAACCACAAAATTGAACATCAGGACTAAAACAAATATCAATTACATCATGAAAAATTACAAATATGTGGGTACTTACTAACTGGAAATCAAACATCTCAATGCGTTTCCTAAAGTATGCCCTTCATCACTGAAAACAAATGTTTTCGAATTTTCAGAATGACTTGAATCACTTTCGGCTAACTGAAATTATAATACTCTAGTTAATTTCCCAATTTGAGAAGGTGACAGGTTATAAGTGATGAAAGGGTTTGAAGTTTAATGACTGCATTTGCTTTTTGTAGTTCTATATATTTGTTGCCACTATTGACTTTTTCTGTTGAATCAATTTGGTTATCGATTTCAGAAAGCGAGATTTCTGATTCTTCGGGTGTGGTATTGATCTGTTTGTTATTGTTACTGTATATATTATCAAAGAGCTCCTTTAAGCAACGTGAGTTTTCGGAAATATCTGCCATATTTATGAAATCTGAAAGGCTTATAATAATATCAATGAATATTAAACACTGACGTTTTTACCTGTGCAATTGGCATTATTTGTTTTTATTCTGCCCAGTCCACTTATCTTCAGTAATAATTGTACTAACTTCTTCTGTGGTTCTTGGTATTTTCTTCCATAAGCTATGCACTGTGGTATTGTACTAACTGTACTAGTCAATTTAACACGTTGATCTGTTGTTTATTGATTACTCAACCTCACGTGATGAGGGACGATCTAGCACGGTCTATAGAGAGACAGGGGTATTCTGTGACTCAACCACCGACCATCGATGGTAGTGCTATTTTTTCAATGTCCTTTTTGTGGTTAAGGAAGTTCCATGGTCTAAGGGCTTGCACCACTCTCACCATGGTATAATTGTCTATGGCCAGAAGACAGTATCAATATTTAGGTTATCTTCGATTTTCTCGACACTTATTTAGGTAACATTTCTCTTTACTCATCAAATTTTAGTAATTTTCCAAATTTAATTCTTCCAGGTGAGTTTATAATTATTATCTTCAATAAAATATATTTTTCAGTGACTTTTTTATCTTTCCTTTTCTTCATAATTCATTAATATAATGAGTGTGCTCGCGATTATGTAATAAAAATTGTAAACCTATCCGACTACCAAAATTCATTATTCTTAGCAGATTTTTCATTGTTATAGTGCACTTTTATAAATTTTTTCATTTTTTCAGAATGGGTCATGGTTTTGGTCAGTTGTATAAACTGAGAGGAATAGTTATGTACAGAATTTCCCATTTCGAACAAAAAATATTTGCAGGTGCCATTACTCATGGTTTTCCTAACACTATCAGAAGAATAGCAGAAAACTTCCCATACATTGCCCCACGTGAGTAATTCGAATAAATTCATTGTTCTTTTATTATTTAAAGGATCAAAGAGAAATTCAATGCTTTTTATATAAGTGAATTCATGAACTCCTGTCACAAAAAAACTTCTTTATTTCAGCTGTAGCCCTCTGCTATTTAACCTATGATCAAGTGGAGAAAGAACACCACCGATTGATGCTGAAGAACCCTGCTGATTATGAAAATGATAAGTGAAAATCTTATAAAATATATTGTCTTTTATCATTGTAGCAGGCTGTAAAGTATACAATATACATATTAGTTATACTTCTATTTACTGATTTGCGATTAGTACTTATATACAAGTACATAGGTAGGTACTCAAGGATATCATTAATTATTTTCCAAGAAAAATTAATGAACATTATGTGATATGAAATGATTGTTCATTTTGTCATTCATTCCTAATGTACTCATCCATACTGTTTGTAAAAAAAGTATTTTTCCTAATTTTTCTCTCGGCTATCGCCGTATTCTACAACGGAATTTTGGAACACTGACCTTTTATGTAACTTTACCATGATGTAAGGAAGATGAATTTGACAGTAATGAGTAATATAACCTCAGATCAGAAACTAACCAAACTTTCGCTCGTCTGAGTAAAAAACCAAAGAGGTCTACAAAATTAAAATTTTCACCATGAAATTGGCTACTCGTACAGGCATACTATGTAAACTCATCAAACCGAATCTTGAATCATTCATTCCGTATTCGACATCTCGTCCCAAAGTGAAAAATAAGCAAGGGCATCTGCTGATCAGCTGTAAGCGAAATAAGCTTGATCATTATAGTTCCATAAGATACGGAAATTTAGATGAAGTTCCTCTTGCATCGAAAGGATGGACTCATTTGAAATCCAAAGGAGATTTTTTCACAGTACATCCATTTGGTGATGAATCTCAAAATACAAGTTATTCATTGAGAGAAATTGGACTGAATCCCAGCATTGTTGAAGTGCTTAAGAAAGAAGGAATACAGAGGGCCACTGAATTTCAACAAAGAGCTTTTGATGTGGTTAGATCTGGTATTAATATATATTTGTATATTTATTTGTGGTAGCTAACATGGTGGATTCATAAAACATTCATTATCATTACATGAACATAACATTATAATGCATGTATTATACAAGCATGCAAACTTTTTAGTGTAATGTAAATGCGCTAATTCATTTTATGAATATAGTCATTTATGTTTTATAATTATAATGTAATGTTAATGAATGTTTTATGAACCTACCTTTACTAATGTTCTGAAGAGGTACCTATTGCTTAGAGCTTATATTGTTCTACCATTTATAATTTCATGTGATTTAGGTTCCAATGTGATGTTAGCAGCAGAAACTGGATGCGGAAAAACACTCTCTTATTTAATGCCAATCATACAAGACTTATCTGAAAATAAAGCTGACAATCTCAATTGTCCCAGAGCTGTAGTGATTGTACCTAATAGAGAACTAGCATACCAAATAGGAGAGGTTGCAAAAGTTCTTGGAGATAGTGTAGGTGTTAATGTTAAAGTTGTGGTTGGAGGACGAACTAAATCCATGATGATGAACCCTGTATTTGAAGATGTTGATGTGCTTGTAGGCACACCAGGTGCAATTGGAAAACTTTCAACTGTTGGTGTCTACAAACTGAATGAGGTAATCATTTCTGTGTTCAGTATATCTTTTAGCATAGGTTTTTCCATTACCTGTTCCAGATGCTGGGCTATTCAAATTTGAGTCAGTGCAATGGAATCTCTGAAACAGATGGTTGAATGGGGGCAAAGTAGTGAATAGTTCCAGCAAATCATGAATTAAAATCAAAGAAAATAAAATAGTATCAACTTCACACATCACAGATTTCTCAAAAAAGTGAGGTATTTTTATGTTTTCAGAAGAGTTATGGAGTTCTGGATCCATTTAAAAAGTTGTTCTACTAGTGATTTAAAAAGATATTGAAAAAATATACTATGACAAATAATGGAAGTAATTGCAGAACAGTTCTGAGGGGCATTCTGATTAACATTCCACTAGTATTACAAAATATTGTTATCCTGTTTCAGAAGAAACCAATGATTTTCTATTCATTAGATGTCAGATGCACTGATTTGAAAATAAAACTGTCATCCCTTAAAAGGAATAGTTGAAATAATTTTCATTTCACTCATTTTATAATATTAATTAGTTACAAGTTAATGTTTGTTTGATCAAAAAGTTACATAACTATCATGAGATACAGCTTGGTGTGCATTTTTCCTATCATATATGTATTATAGTGTTCTCTAGCATGATTGAGAAAAATATAAAATAAAAAGTATATAAACCCATGAAATACATACAAACTTTTTTTAAATATAAATTCTGAATTGAAAGATTGAGGTCTGAATTTTCCAGTGGTAACATTAGTGTTTATATGTTCTACTATGTAGATATATTTACAATACGTTTATATATTCTATGAAGTTATTGCTGATATGAATTATGGATTTTTTCGAAAATGTTCATGAGATTCCTAATAAATATACAGGTTATGTCACAACAAGCTTACACTATCTTTATATCAAGAATCAGTCTGGAAGAATCCATGAAAATATGCATGTTATATTTGAATTCTTGATATGCCTACCTGTTACCTTGTAATAATCTCTGACCGTTTTTGAGATATTAAATATTTTCCATTTTTTTCGCTGAAAACAGCACTTCCTAGAAATGCTTATATTTTTGGAGACCAAGGTACTGGGACATTGAAATTTGGTTGGTGGTTAGATAATAACTGGGAACCACCAACACAATAGCCATATCTGAAATACTTCAATACAGGGTGGTCAAAAAATATCGGCATTTCGTTCACATGAAAAAGTGACCGGTACACCCTGTATATGATTACCGAATGCTGATGAAATTTGCTATTCATCTATGTAAATGTCCTATAAAATATTATCGCCACTCGCATTTAAATAATGGAGAATCCTATCTTGAAAGGGGTATTTATGAAAATTCGATGGAGAGCAACCCGTAGGTATGACCTCACTAAGTAGATATGTCCTACAAAAGAGATTTCTGAAGATTTTAATATTCACTTCCTTATAACAATTTGGAATTAAATTTAATATCAATTTCCAATGATAATAAATGGCTTCATTGAAAATGCATGGTGAATATAATGTGGTTAAAATATTTTCTGCTATTTTTTTACATTTTATTCACTATTTTCTTACAGCCAACAGTACTATTTGAAGACATTTGATTCCTCAGGAGTTAAAATGGATGAAACAAAACTAGTAGTCGATAATGGTGACAATGAAATCAATATCCTTGGATATTATAGTACTCCATTATTTAAATCCGAGTGGCGATGATATTTTATAGGATATTTCCAAATAAATAATTAGGCTTAGGTATGATGAACATAGATGGATAGCCATTTCATCAGCATTCAGAATCAGTAATCATATACAGGGTTTTCCGTTTGAAAAATCGACTTCCAGTCACTTTTGTATTTGTAAGTATTTCAGAGTTGGCTATTGTGTTGGTATTTCCTAGTTATCATCTAACCACAAACCAAATTTTGATGTCCCCGTACCGCGGTGTCCAAAAATATAAGCATTTTTAGGAAGTGCTAAAAAAATGAAAATATTTAATATCTCAAAAACGGTCAGAGATAAGTATAAGGTAACAGGTAGACATATCAAGAATTTAATACGGGTTCTGAAAATCATATCATATACTGGGTGTTCCATTTGAAATATCAATGTTGCTACTACTTTCTAGTAGAAGCGGCAACATTTTCATGGATTTTTCCCGACTGATTCTCGATATAAAGATAGTGTAAGCTAGTCGTGACATACCCTGTATAATGGTAGACTATTGAAAATTTTTGGTGCAATAGTTGTCATGAATCTGTGTTTTGCATTTTTCTGACATTGGTGTAATCAGTACTCTATTTGCGACTTGTATTTGTTGTATATATATATATATATATATATATATATATATAAATATTTTACTTTTCCGTCAGTTTCTTCCATTTTTTTTGAAGGTTTTTCTTATATTTCCAATCACCAGAACTATATTTGAAATGCAACAAGAAAAACCTCAGAAGCAATTTTTTCGAAAGAAACGGCGCTACGTGAAGTTAATGATTGTATTTCAATCTTCTCTGATTTACATACAGCATATGCTGGAGTGGAGAAATTTCTATGAGTAACTATCAGTAGAGTTGACTGGGTTCTGATAGAAATAATGCTTTTGAAAAAAGTCGTGGCAAACTTCACATGAGTGTTCCTAGGTCAATAATGCGAGCCTAAAATATGTGATCTAGCTTCTTCAGATCTGAAGATATTTGGGAAACATTGAAATATTCGAAATTATTATTTTTTGTATATCTTGACCATTTGCCATAGCAACTTTTTCTAGAATTTCAAAATATGTGACTGTGTATGTATCAAAATGACATAGGAATAAGAATCTGTAATTTTTACTGCATCTTTAGAAGGGTCAAGTCATGATTCATATTGGCATATTATTTTTATGAAAACAATTGAGTGTTTTGAAAATATTGGTCCATATCAACAATCACATGTCAACCACAAAAATTCAACATTTTTCACTTCTATAACAGGTTGTTAAGATGGACAAATATCAAAAATAGGAGGTGAAGAAGAAAAAGTTTTTTTGAAGGCTGGATAATTTTTTTTTCATATAATTGACCATCAAAATACGCTACTTTGTCACCATTTAACCACCGCTCGTACTGTTTCTGAGAACCCAATGCGTAGACACAATATATATATACAGCCCTGTATCAACAGCAGTTTTTCAATTCGAGCACTAGATGTCTGCAGAAAGTATTTGTTGATTATTTTCAGTCAAAATATGCAGTCCTAGATGAAGCTGATACTCTACTAGATGACAGTTTCATTGAGAGAATTACATCCCTTATAAAAAGGTTATCACAATCGCAGTTTGTCTTGGTAACAGCTACAATCCCAAAAAGTTTACCAGACGTATTGACCCCTATTGAACAGTCCATCAAGCAAGTAGTGTCTCCAAA
This sequence comes from Gastrophysa polygoni, assembly GCA_963576655.1. NCBI lineage: Eukaryota > Metazoa > Arthropoda > Insecta > Coleoptera > Chrysomelidae > Gastrophysa > Gastrophysa polygoni. The sequence goes on from OY755084.1 coordinate 11,999,562, forward strand.
AATACACAAACCTCTACTAAATATAACCCAGAAATTTCTAAGGCTAACGGCATCTACAAAACCATCAAACTTGCTTCAAATGGCCAAAAACAATAAATCTCCCATGGTGATTTTTACTAACAAGAACCAGACTTGTAACTGGTTAGCTTTGTTTCTGAGAGAAAATGGGATCAACTGTGCCAACATAAATGGTGATATGAATTATGCTCTCAGGATAGATCAGTGGAATCAGTTTGTTAGTGGCAAAGCAACCATTTTGTCAGCTACGGATGTTGGTAGTAGAGGACTGAACACCATTCAAGTTAAACATGTACTGAATTACGATTTCCCCTTATATGCTGCAGATTATTTACATAGGGTAGGACGGGTGGGCAGATTAGGCAGCCCCGAGTCTTGCAAAGTAACAAATTTCGTAGTCGGTGAACAAGAAGTGAAGCTTGTACAGCAGATTGAGGTGAGTTTTCTCTTTTAATGCAATTTGCTAGATTTTTTCCTTTTTCCTAGTTTTTAACAATAGTAGTGGTTGAAAAGGTCTTTCACTGTGTCTCATATACAGCAGTATACTAGATAGCTTCATATGATGTCACTACAACAGAGATGTGATACATTTATTCTTTATATAATCGATGATTATTCTCTATACAAAGACTTGTATCTTGTCAACCATACAAAGTTTCATGTACCGAAGGTTAATCCAAGAATTATCAACAGAAAATTATTTCATGGAGATCAGGTTCAATATTCTCTTAAAAATATGATGCTGTGACAGTGTAATCTATTCATTACTTTCACTAGTACAGTGAAAGATATGAAATCACTACTTTTTTTTTTTTAATTTCAACTTACTAGTATCTCTGAGCATATGTCTATCAGTGTTTCCTTTTTCAAGGCACTCAGCTCTTGTTTGTAAACTCCTTCAAGTCTTTATAAGTTTGAATATAAGTTAAATAATTGTTACAAAAATCGTGAACGATTTTATCAGAGATGAAAATCTCTGATAAAATTCTTTCTTCAAGGCATTCAGATCTTAATCGTGAATTCTTTGTGTGTATTGAAGAGAATGAGCTAAATAATTGTTAGAAAAATTAACAATTGATTCACAGATGAATTAAAGATCTAATTTCAATTTGCTAGTATCTTCAACGTGTTTACCAGTCTTTCTGTATTCAAGGCACTCAGCTCTTGTTTATAAATTCCCAAGAGTATGAGTGAATATCAAATGATTCACAGATGAAAGTAAAAATCGTGTGGAATAAATCAATCAAAATCGCGGGTGGCTAATTATAAAACTCACTAGTATTTTTCGTAGTATTTTTGGTACGAATAATTCACCAGTGATTAAGTAAGTGTTCGACCTTCCTAATCAAATTTATTGAATGACAACTTCTTTTCAGTTGGCGATCAGACGAAATCAACCTCTTGCAAATGTAGATGGCAATATAACCAGCATTGTTCAGAGAAAAATAAGAGGAAAAATGAGAGAGAGTGTGTAAAAATGATTTTTTTAAAAGAAATAGAACTAGAAATTTTAGAATTTTTTATTTATAAAAATTAACCTATAAAAACTTTTCCTGATTGCTGAAAATACAATTTCAATACATCCTAATTTATATTCATGTAACTACCAAAAGTAACAAAAATTGTACATTTTCAGACAAAATAGGAGTTAGTGTACGAAGATCTTTTTCGTGAAATAAAGTGTTGAGTAAATTTTAGATATTTTTATTGTTTCATCATTACTCAATTCGATTGGTGAGAATACAATTTCAAACCATCCTTATTGATATTCAAATACATACCAATTAAAAAACTTGGTAATGAAAGGCAAATTTGGGTATAAAACAAATAATTCTCAACACAAGCACTTTTAGTCATCATCACTGGATTCTGATTCACTGGATTCCTCAGAAACCTGAGGTCTATTTCGATTGACGAATACATCATCCCTATCAGAATCCTGGTCTTCACACTTAGTGAATTCATGCGGCCACGCTTCGTCTTTTTTGAACTGTTTGATGTGTGCGTTCGTTAATATCCGAACCATTTCTGCCTTCACTTTGTCGCCCTCTTCAATCGGTTCGACCAAAACAAAATCGCCCCTTTTCACCCAAACGTTTTTGCGAAACTTGGTCGGCATGGATGCCAAAAAGACTGTTTTGTCAGCTGCTTCCACCTCATGTAGGTTGTTGCCTCTGCTATTGAGGACTCTGACTATTTTTTGATTCGCTGTCGGCAAGGAAAAGTCATCTTGGAGGATTTCCAGGAGAACGTGTTTTCTTTTTGTTGCTCTTGACATGACTGAAGAATAGTTATATTAGAATTTCATGAAACAGCCAGCTGTAAAACCCTATATAGATACAAATCAATATGTCAGAGAGAATGATGAAACCAAGCAGTGCTCCCCAAAAGTAATGTATAAATTCATCTCAAAATCAGGAATGGTCATTTCGGATAGACGCTCGAGCCGTCGATTTTCATCCTTTTTTTTTTTCGTTACATTCATATATATAGGGTAGCCCATAATAAGTTAACGACCGTCAACCTCATTTTTTCAAATGTAACCTTACCTAACCTATTTTGTATTTCATTTTTGGATTCATTTTTAAATCGAGCAAATTTTGTATCTTTGAATGATTACTTGTCGCCATTTAGTCCCATAGAAACTATACGACAGCCATATGGCATTTGATTTGTTCTTTTTTTAATGAACAGGTCTTCCTACTTACCGATATGTTAAATCCTAATTCAGTCGAAAAATGTTTAGACATAGGACATGATACAGGAAATATTCTTGGAATTCGATGAAACATTCAAAAATGAAATATAAAATAGGTGTCTCCATTAGAAGAAATAAAATGGATTTTCATAACTTCTGTTATTGCTACCCTGCATAAATAATATTGTTGAACGCTTTGTATAGACAAAAACTTCAAATAGTCATAAGTCGCATGTCAAAATCATGAGTGTTTCGGATTCTTTGAAGAACATTTATACTGGTCCATTCGCGGATTATTTAAGCAGATCTAAAAGGCTAGACAGCTTAATAGAACAACAAAGTAAATTAGTACAAGGTTTATTCAAGCTGAACATCGATCTCGTTGAATTATCGTTGATGTACAAGAAACCGTTGATACCACAAGAAGAATGTATACTTTTTGAAACAATTACAAGACAAATCAACAAAATAAAGGAATTCAGTAGTGAAAATGAAACTAGATCCGATTACCTAAAGTGCGTTAGCGAGTTTATTGAAATTTTCTCATGGATGAGAGGAAATAGCGCCTTTTTAGACAAAATGATCAAAGAACTGGCAATTTTCAAAAGCGGCTTGGCAAATGGTTCTCTAGGTTACGATACGATTCATGAAAAATGGCTGGCATCATGGATAGGAACTTTAGAAAGGCTCTTAGATTACATTTTGAGCAATTTTGCAGAAGGACTTGTATGGAAAGGCTCTGAAAAATTACCTGCTCAATTTCTACCCGGCGATATAGCTTCGGAATACGGTAACTTCCATCACTCAGTACTATGCAAGGAAATCAATCAGGGTGAAAATATTATAAATGTTTTAAGACATCGAAATGTAGTTGAGGATGGGGTAACATCAACTGGCGGAGAAGAATAAATATTTGTCACAAAAACATATGCCACAGTTTTTCTTCCCACGCTCTCAATTGTGTACCTCATTTACAATTTTATCATTATGATAGAAAAAAAAAAACTAAGGATGGTACTTCAACAATCTGAGTGACTTCACTTCAAATTTCGGAAATCTTGCCAATATTTCTTGGGATTGAAAAATCATAGAGATATTATCTTTGAAAATCTTTGGAAATATTGTGGCAATCTTTGGAATCTCAGCTCAATTCTTGATATAATCTCTTGTCGAATTTTTCATAACATGAATATTTCGTTAATTCCCTCAAATCTTATTAAATCCCACATCATATTTGGTAATCATTCATAATCTTACAAATATTCATGAAAATATTCTGGAATACCGTATTTCTCCCATCCACAAGTCCATTAAATCTTGATAAAGGTTGTAAATCATCAGAGAATCTCACGAATATTTAAAATCCCTGGAGATCTCTGGTTAAGCTTCTGAAAATCCCGAAAAAAAATGAGAAATCTTGCGAACATTTGATAAAATACGAATACGAAATCTGTAGAAACCTTATGAATCTTCGACAAAATGGAGAATTAGAGAATGCCACTCTTGTAAAAAATACTTCGAGGCTCACATTGCATAAATCTATAAGTACATTAGCATTGAGAGCCAAAGTTACAAAATTAATTACCGAAATTCGAATTTCTTCAGTAGAATTCTATTACTGGCACTCAATACAGTTCAGCTCTGAGAAATAGAAATATACCATAATCAATTATAAATAAGCATTCCAGAGACTGACATTACTGACGGTTATCATAAGATGAATAAATAAAAAATAAATCAAATACACCAGAATGTTCACCTTACAACAAACCTGCTTCTATTCCATCAACTGAATATTTCTGATAGCTAATATTAATATACAAAAACTAAATATTTCAGAATATTCACCTCTTTACATCAAACCTGCTCCCATACCAACAAGTGAAATTACCCCCTGCCTTTTCTACGGCCTGGTGAATATCCAGCGATTCACCGTTCCCGATCCCATAACCTTTGCAAAGTCCATGCGGATTCGACGGCGTCACACAGTCCTGTTTAGCCTCTTTTCTGAGCACTCTATCCACTTCTACCGACGAAAAAAACGCCACCGACTGTGGCAAGTCGTGCAAACCCAGCCGATACGAACAGAAAGCCCTCGTTAGCAAATTGGTGACGTGCAGAGCTAGCGCAGCCCTATACCTGTACGCGTCCGGCACCATATACCTAACCTCATCGTGAAAACTCAAACAGAACCTCACTTTGTCTCCCATGATCCAACGCATGCACACTAGCATCAAGTGGAGAAAATCGGCAGCTCCGCTCTGGACCACCCAGTTCACTCTCGTGGGCAAATACCTGCCAAAAAATGGCTAAATTATACATTCATTTGCATCATCATAGTTCTAAGATTAAAAATCAAAACTATAACGTAACATGTCGAATATGAGGTGTGTTCGTGCTTGTACGAATTTCGCAATTTGTTTGCGTTGCGAATTTTGCGATGACGTAGAAATATTTGAAACGATTTATTCAGCTAAAATATAACAAGCGATTATTATTATCGATGATATTTCAAATGAAACGGAGCTGCAGATTCAACGAGTTCGCAGGACGACCATTTATATAGTATATGAGTAAAATGATTGACTATATCTATATTATTGTCGAAGGTTGAGAATAATTAATGAGGAAATTTGACGTTGAAAATTGACCTCTCAAATTGTTGACTTATGACGTAGTTGACATTTTGCTGTTGCATGAAAATGAAATTTTTTCTTTCAAGTTGAAAGAGATCATTATAATAATCAGTTACACTTGTACTGTACTACTGTACACTGTACTACTACTGTAATCTCTACTGATGATAACTATCTAGTCCCTAGTTGAAAGTGCTTTGCCACAAAAATGCTGAATTCTGTCAAATTCATAAATACCTGTCCTCATCCGAGGCTCTCGGCTCTAAAGCCCTACTGAGCCTTCCTCCTAAAAACGGCGTAGCAGGTTCGCGACCATTCGCGATCTCTTCTAGCCGATTAAACATGGCCGACTCGGTTCCCCCCACCCACCTTGATTTGCGGAACATTTGGTCCGTCGTCTTACCGCAAGCCTTCGCGATTTCCAGCGCTTGCCATCTGGAATCAGAGGAGGGCACATCGAAAACAAAAATACATATATCGATAATCGAAAATTTATAGGTGTTGTTTCTGAAATTGAAGCGATAAATGAGTTGGGTGGTAGAATACTAGAAACGAAATGAAAGAATAGATCTTTTTCAAGAAAATATTTTGATTGACATTTGATATTAAATATACCAAAACGTGACATTTCGTTTTATCAACCAACAGCAATGCCTGATCCTACCTAATCATTTGCTTAATACTGATACAGTTTTGTCCTACATAAATAGTTGGTGGTTTTGGTAAAACAGTCTTTTCCTTGATAAAACTTTGTTGATTTGAATTGTTGAAACTAGTTGAGACTTTTGCATTGATTCTCAACCATTTCATGTGTAATGATCGAACCAATTATCATTTCACAGAGAACAAAAAGTAAAATTTTCAATAAATTCAGAGTAACCAACGTCAAATGTCAATAAACACTTTTTATCCAACACATGACAGTTATGACTGTCATTATTAATGTCATTTTAGATAAGTAAACTATAAAATAACACACTAGTGTGTTATAATCCATAACTCACTAGTGAGTTATGGATTATAACTCACGTTCATATTTAAAGTAGAATTCTATTTATTTATTACCATTTCAAGCAGAATTCACATTGATATTGAAATTAAAGGAAAAAGCTAACGGTTTATTCGAATTTGAAGTTATTGTAAAATTGGTTGGTTCATTGGAACCAGACGCTCCCACATCGGTACAGCTGCTGATAGTGCTGGAAGACGCCGACACATTGGAACCTTGTATTTTGTTATGCACCGATTCTTCTAGGTATCCTTCTGCTACCGTCGAGAACTTTCATCCTCCGTGACGCTTCAAAGTAGTTATAATAGCCCCTGCATTGGCCAAAAGAGTCGCCGAAGACCTTCTCAGGCAGTGACCGGTGGTTCCTCCAATTTAAAAAACATTGCAATTCTTGAAGGTATCTTCGAGAACGTATTTATTCCCACACACTGGCTGGTACACCTCCCATTCTTGTAAAAAACAAAAAAGCGGCTAGAACTAGTATTCTTTGGTCTCAAAGACATGTATTTTTTACACAAATTGATCGGGTTGACTGGAAATCCTTCTTCAAGTATGGTGAAACTTCTCGATTTCTTGATTTTAGTGTCTGGCAAAACTATGTGAAAATATTTCCCTTCGTCTTGAATATTTTCTATTTTCAAATTGACTTATTCATCGCATCTACAAGCACCGCTAATCCCCATTATCAAAGCCACTTTCATCAACAAGTACTCGTCATCGGGAGCTTCGTTCAAAAACTTCTCTATTTCAGGTCATTCTAATGTCTTGGACTTCTTTGGTTTGTATCCCTGTGATTTGCTTTTCAAAAAGCTCGTTAGTTTGCCATATTTCGAAATGTCGATTTTTTTATAAAGGTGAATAGTCGAGCGAAGCATCGAGTATTTGGTCCACAGCGACGATGGGGCTAATTTTTTTGCAAATGTAAAAAATAAGCCAATAGAACATTTTCGTCGATACCTTTTATTTTCCGTGAATTCATCCAAGACTCAAACATTTTGAACTCCTTGTCGTAAGCATCTCGGGACTTTTCTGGCAAAATCTGCATCGCTGCTTCTTCCGCTTCCGTAAGGATATCCTCAGGAACGTAATTTTCATCGATTTCCTCCATTTTCTATACGTTTTTTTCTTCAAAAAAGGGTTCTTTTACTGCAGGGAAAACTGACAAGTGTCAAAATTTATTTAAACATTTGCAACAATGTGTTATGTCCGTGGCAACTAAACAAACAACCTACCTTGACCAAAATGTAAAAAAGTCACTGTCAAGTCATTCTGACATATACAGGGTATTGAGACGCAAGTAGCTTTGATTTGATCACAAAACTTATTAATTATTATCTCATAAAAAAATGATTTCTTCCACTTGTTGGAAAAACCACACGGCCTGACGGCCTCGTGGTATAAATCTTTCTCACGTGACTCATTTTCAACATAACACACTAGTACCATAAATAACTATTATATGTGTTGGATACATTTGGTATGCATTAATTACTCTGATTACAATCATATCATTTCCAGTAGGTGAGCTGATTTTCTTTTTTTAGTTGAAGAACAATCATTTCATATGCAACTTGTTCTTATAATTCTATTCAACAAACATTCAAACAAACTGAATGAGATAAAATCGCGAGTCCGAAACATCGATAATATATCGTGCCCATCCTTACCTGGAATATGGTAAATCCGCGAAATCCAAGAGATATTCGTCCTTGAGATAATAAGTCTTCCTACCCTTAGTCAACGCGAACATCTTAGCAGCCTTGCTCCTCGCTTCAGCCTCGGACAAACTCGGATTAAATTGCTTCAACAACCGCTCCGCGAAGTTCTGACCGGCCCCGTATATCCTCGCGTAGTTCAAAACCTTGGCGTGATCTCTGCTGACGCCAACTGCACGTGCAGTCACGCTATGCATGTCTGTACCGGCGGATTTGTCTCCGCTAAGCGTCATCCAACCCAGTGGCGTAGCGCCGTGATGCGCTGCGCAATCGGCATCGCCCAGCACCTGTAACAATGTACACCCTATATTTTCAATAGATTCAATATGATGGACAGAGCTTATCATGAAATTAATAGTGCATTAGTATGACTACAAAATTTCAGAGAAATCGGAGTAAATTTATATTCTAACCAAGTGAAACCTGCAGAAAGCAGATAAATAAATCAGATAAATAATCAGAGAAATAAAATTTCTTTTTTGAACACGGACTTACCAACGTTTGGAGAAGAGTAAAACTAAAGGTATATTCCTTCAAGCAAATCCACCACAAATATCTAGTTGTCAATTACCTTGTAAAATAAGAAGAATTCACATATTCTTTTGGAACTACGACTTGCCGAGATACAATGGGCCAAGAGGCATAAGTTTAATATGAGACTTCGGTCAGACGACCCCAAAATGGGGTGGAGTTTTTAGTGGGTAAATCCACGCTCGAGTTTGGAGACTGGGGACGCATGGACTTGTCCTGAGTGATGCCCAGAAAGAATTAAAACCACCTTACCGGGAAAAAGGCTTCGTCTAATGACGCACACAATTTAGATTTCAAGCTAATTGTCAGCTGTTTCGTTGGATATCGAACTATTTATCGAAATTACCATGAGCAAAATTGTAGCTTTTACGCCGCAAGAATGAAGATTGTGTTTGTAATACCTCAATGCGAAAATTTAATGATAACTGCCGACAAAATTTCTTTTAGTGGGCTTACATGAAACGTTCATTATTGTAGGCTAATGTTGTATACTTATTGTATGATATTTTATAGTATTATTATGAAATGATAAAGTGACTAACACCAGCTTAGCTGTCAGTCCCATTTGGTCCCCGCGATGTGTACTTACAAGGTATTATATTTTTAATTTTTTTTCTATTTGTAGTAACTAATTATCACAATTTAACCCAGAATTTTCGGACAAAATCATCATAAATGATCCCTAGTCCTCCAAAATACTAACTGTACCCCTTTTGAAAGAAGATTTATCTGTATAGTGAAACTCTACAAGAGCGGACTTGCTACGCACCGACGCTATCCATAGCTCCTGGGAATCGACGTCGGCGCCTACTAGATGGTGCCCTGGTGGCGCCTGAACCATGGCGCGCAATTCGGAACCGACTCTATCAGAGTGCGCGTTGGAAGCAGTCATCCACGTAGGTTCGACGGCTCGGCGGGTTAGGGTGCCGCATACAACCACTTGGGGGATGATGGCACCGTATAAGTAACCTGAAAATAGATTCTGTGAAGCTAGACTTATGAAGGTGCTGTCTACACGCGTTCGTCACAGAAACTCATCGCAATCATTAAAGCTTCAGGCAAACATCAGGAAAAGGCAACGCATTTGTCAGGAAAGAGTAACGCATTTGTCTGGGAAGCTTAATGCATTCGTGAGGAAAGCATCGTCATAAAAAGCGTCACACCATAGACATCAAAACCTAACGCGATCAAAGCGTGAGACAATCACCAAGAAAGAGTTACACAATCGTCACGAAAACGTGACACAACCTTTGACTGTTAGGCAAAATCATTACGAAAGCGATGAGCAATCGCTACTAAATTATCACCCGTTCATTCATTCATTTATGTTCGAGAACAATTTGACTAAAAGTTATATTACATTACACATATTTTAATGTGTTTTAATGTCGCAAGTACAAGATAGCAACCAAAATTCTTCTAATTTTTGACAATTCCACGTTGGTGCAATATCGGTTGCAATCTTGGAACTTCAGTCGTTATAGAAACGTCACACAATCGCCACACAATATTCAAGAAAACGCAATAATAAGTGTCAGGCAATCGTCACGACAACGTAACGCAATTATCAACAGAACATAACGTCAGGCAATCATCATGAGAGCATCACTAAAGAGTTATAAAGTTGTCACGAGTCTATTGCTCCTTTGTCATAAAATTGTCATATATCAAATTGTGACTCATCAAAAATTTTCACTCGAGCAAAAGCTGAATCAATCATCAAATATTCCGCCTTTCAATTATTCTCTTTGTGCGCTTTCAACAAAATCTTAGGCAATCGTCACAAATTCGACACAATTTTGTCAAGAAAACTTGTAAAATTGCAAGGCATTTTTACAAATTGGACTTACCTTTATCCTGCACGGAGTTGGGCAAATTTTCTTCTCCCAACCATATCACCATTTGATCCATGACCCTGTCTCTATTATTCCTCCAATAAGACAAATTCTTTGCAATTTCCAGTACCTGTTCAGCACTCTCTGTATCCCCAGCAAGCACATTCTCAGAAAACTTATTCAAAAAATCCTTGGCTAGAGGATTTCCAACGTTATACGAAGAGCCATCTTTATGAGGCAACTTCATGAACCAACAACAGTTCTCAATCTCAGTATCACAAAATACGCCGACGCCTTTATAAAGACCTTCGGTTTTGTTCGACTTCACTTTCGAATAGTACTCTTTCTTGCCGAGATACTCGTTAACTGATTTTGATAAATTTTGCATGGCTTCCCAGGTACAAGTACCGTCTTTGGTTGTGAGAAGTGGACACTTTTCAAGTAGTTTCTTTAAAGGCAACTTTCTTTCAACTTCAATATCATCTGAGAAAGGGATCAAAAAACCCCAACCTTTGTCTCTTAAATGGTGCAGAGGGTAGCCTTCCCAAGTCAATGACAGTAACTTTGGTGTTATTTTCATTGAAGTGCTTATTAAATGAGGACCTGGTACCCAAGACGGAGAGGAATCTGGCTTGGTGCATAATTTTCTATACCAATTCGGGTAACCTGGAAGCACAGTTTTGACGGCAGGTAAATGTTCTTTGGTTTCCCACATATATTTGAATTTTGCCTCCAAAGGATCTACATCTTTCTCCTCTTCTTTCATCTCAATATTTTCATTGAAGTCTTTTTGCTTCTTTCTTTTTACAGTGCTTTTCAATCTCAGCTCTTTAACAGTCCAATCTTGGTCCCACATCCAAAGATCTTCTTTATATTTATCATCATGGAGCAAATGACAAGCATTGTCTGCTCTTCTTGCCAGTAATATCTTTCCTTCATTTTCCAGGTCTTCATAAGCTTGTTCAGATTCTTGAATATATCTAGGCCAGTTTGCATTTACAGGTAGGTAAGCTGTACCCAATTCCAACATACCTGATGACAAAGATTTGAGATTGTATGTATAATGAAATGTTTTGGCCAAAGATTGTAAATGAAATGAATATTAATTGAGTTTTCACCTAATAATCTCCGATTATGGTCGATTTTTTTTTACAGTAAGTACATGATTCATATAAGAATAAAGAAATTCAGCAAGAGAATTCGGCATTTCAGCAAAAATATAGCTGATATATTTGTGAGGGATCTACTCAGTTAATTTCTAAGATTGCTGAGATTTCCTAGATTCAAGACTAAACAAAGTGAAGTGTACCCGTCAGATACCCGTCATTTTGCAAGTTTTCACCATACATATATGGTTTATCAATAGCTTAGCAACACTTATGTTTCAAATTCCAATTTTACCTTTTACCTAGGCTAAAATGTCTTTTGAATTTACTATTATTTTCAATGTTTATTTTTCAATGATTTGGTAGCTCCTGGAACAATTTCGAAATTATTCAATGGATGCCTCGCAAATATGCTATAAGGAAATTTGATGATAAGTCACTTTAAATAAATTGATGTACCTGCTAGAGTAACTGGATGAGGGAACCTTTTTGAAAAAAGCGGATACAACTCCCTCATTATCTCATAAGTAGCCTCAACATCCTTAGCACAATATCCCATAACTTTCTGGAAATTATCTCTAATATCCATCAGAGTGCCCTCAACGAACAAATTCCTTGTCTCCTTCTTCAATTTCTTCCCGCAATAAAGCTTGTAAACATCCACCAAGTTATTCAAGGAGCTATGATTCGCCCAGGACTCATCATCCTCAGTAACATTTTCAGATTTCAGAACCGTCCTTAAGAAAATCCTTTATTTCCAAACTATCCTTTATTGAGAGACTGACTTAGAGGATACTAAAGAAGCAAGCAAACCACACACGAAATTCAACTCCAGATAGGCTCATCTTGAGCAATTCTTACATTATTCCCGTTTTTTTTGCTCCTGTCCATAATGGAAAAATCTGTGACTTTGCAAGCTTCGGCCAGACTCAGCAGTGTCAATTTTTTTTTTTTTTTAAATTCAATCAAGTTATTTGTGAATTTTAGGCTAATTTCTTAGCCTCTTAGATATTTTTCACGAAAAAAATCTGTGGCTTTGCTGAGTTCGACCGAACTCAGCTATGTAGAATGTAGAACGTTTTGAGGTAGAAATCTGTAAGAACACAAGGGATGAGAAATATTTGTAAAGTCGAATATGTCCCTTTGTGACAAAATCAAAAATAGGGTAAATAATCATCGTAAAATGAGCCTAAAATTATGTGACCTTTCTGGAGATGAAATTTGTGTGTGGCTTTGCTAGCTTCTCAAATATACTTATAGGACAACACTTACAAAATATACAATAATATTATACCAAAAAAGCCAATTAAAAAACAAACAAAAAAGGAATATCCTCGATCAGAATAATGAAAGAGAAGTGATAATAGTATGCAATTCTATGAATATATACTCAATGAAAATATTATTGTGTCACATTAGCCTCTTTAACAGTTTTCTTGAAAGTGTTGAGAATTGTCAGTCAAACGACAAAAATCATTAAAGTAAGTGATAATGCCAGGAGGGTGACTGATATGGAGACGGAAAGTGTCTTCGGCCCGACGGGTGGATGTCAACCAATGGGCGCTATCATCTAATAACACTCACGATTCATAGAAGATTTTATTTTTGACCATGAACTATTTTATTACCTTCGATTGAGTGAAAGGACGCATGATCTGACAGATTTTGATGAAATTTGTCTTTACTGAGTTGCTATGACATTGATACTTGTTGATATTTTGACTTAAATCTATTACACTTTTGAAAACCTTTTTTTGATTTAGTGAAACCAAGTTGAATCTTGATCAAACTTGTATGACTATAGGGATGTAAATAAGTTGAACAAAGGATATGCGAAACATAGAGGTGTTATCAGACAATGATAGAAACGCAAATTATATCAGCAGGCATGATGAGCAGGGTTATAATTCATAACTCACTAGGACAAAAACATCAAAAATTTAAGAAATATTGAAATTTCATTCATAGGTGATTTTGACAAAGCATTAGCATTACCTTTGATAGCTAGTGAGTCCGCTTACAGAAACGTGCAAGCTCATTGTATCCACAAATCTGGTCCCGGTTTTATTCATCCAATATTGCTCTTTGATCCTGGCACGGTCATAAGACACATTGTGTCCAATGACCACCTTGGGTTTCATCTGATGGTCATTAATTTCGATTCCGTTATCTTCTTCAGTGCTTTCTATAGGGATGAGGGTGGTCAAGGGGTAATGGTGACTAGTCACAACTTTACTGGCTCCTTCTAATACTGTGGGACTCACCCAACCATACCAAGCCTTGCCACTCACAGCAGTGGCCAATGTAGGTGTTTTACCTGCCATCATACACACCTGAAACATATTTTAATAGTATGGTATAGTAACCAAACCTGAAAACGGACATGTAACTTTTCATTTGATGGTGTCAAAATGTCATTTTTCATATTCTATTATGAAAATTACAGATGTATACATAATTACTTGTTCACTGGAATTGTATACTATACTTTTGCTACCATTATGGATAATTGTGTGTGATTAGTTCGAAGATCCTGAGAAGAGTTACTGCTCATCTTTCAAATAATTCTTTTACATCTGTCAAAAAAGTGAACTATTTTTGTGTAATTTGTTGTGTATAATGTGCCATGAATTCATAATTTTTTGTTGAACTTCTGTTGTACTTTATGACATGACCACACTGATTTCAACCAGAAAAATATGATTAGGGAGTGAATCATGATTTTTGTGTTTTCTTTTATAACAATGGTGCAATTGGTGATTCAATAAAAATATCTCTTGTTTTAGTCTTTTTCAGACCTGCATATAAAATTCGCCTTAACTATTCAACTCATCAGAATTGCCTACCTTAATATTTTCCATTCATAAAAATAAGTAACACTTACCTCAATATCAAATACTATAGCTTCTTCTAGAGGAAATGGCACTTCTTGGGGATCACATTCTGGTACATATCTAGTCCATCCAGTCCTCATAACCCATTTTTCAGGACAAGGAGGAATGAATTCCAATAAATGGGTTATTAAATCATGATAAGGTTTAACCTGTTCCTCTCCAATGATTCTGAAATGTTCTTCTATGTTCCTTCCCTCCAGTGGAGGAATTTTGAAATTCACATCTTTCTGAATATTTGTCTCATTACTATGCATGTTATGTTTCAGAAGTTCTCTCTTGCACTGTTCCAAAACCACTGCATTTGTAGAGTTTTTATACCCTTCCAAAAAGACCTGATCATAAATAGCTCTACATATCATTTGAATACCTAAATTATTTCTGCGTGGCCCCATGTGTCTCTCAGTATACGGGATACTTGGTTTCGGTTTCTCAAATGTCATTCGTTTCTTATCTGGATTTGGAAGGAACACTTTCTTTTTGGTACTTGGAAATATGTCATGAATACTCCTGCGCTGCATTACCTTACACTTTCGTATATTTTGGAGAGTAATCTCACTAAGTTTGAACATTCTGGTGTATTCATAGAAGATAACAAAAACACTATAATTTATTATTGGAAGTGGATAAAAATCTGCTAGCTCATCCTCCGGAATACTTTATAGAAATAAACGAGAATCAATTATCTTACAGATACAGGAACTACACTTACTTGATTTTCCCAAGGTTGATAGTTCCAATCTCCAGTTGAATTTGTTGTTCACGTCGTTAGATTATTCTACTATTCTTCTACATACGAAATATGAGTGGTTGAGGGCAACAAAACAAAAGCTTCGATTTATTGGTAAGGTAATAGTGCCAAAGACCTCCTCTGTGATAGGGCACGAATTTCTCTGGAACGTATTTTTTTGTAAACTAGGGTTATGGATTCTCATTCTTCTACTTATCCGATGTTACATATCATGTCGATACATTCTACCTAATTTGACAAAATCTAAATTGTCCTAACCCCTAAGTGTTTACTTATATATGGAGCCTTAACCAGCACAGCTCATAGCATAGCAAGAGCGCATAACACACGAACTTGTTGAAGAGACGTCAATATGAAAATAGATGTTTCTTTTCTGGAAAACCGATTTTCATTTTAGGCATCGTAGAGAAGTTTAGGGAACGACAAATTGACGAAGAACCAGGTTATTATTAATTGAAACATTCTAGATTTTCTAGAATTCCTCTTCGACCATAAAACAATATTTATTGTCGAAGGAATTCCTCCACTAGTGCTCGAGAAAAAGCATATCAAGCAAGATGAGTGCCACAACAAACCCTTTTGTTTTTTTTGACCTGAAATTTGGAGAAATCAAAGGTTTGATTCGCAAAATTCGAAGAAACCTGTTGAATTCAATCTTTTACAGCTGGTCGTGTGATAATACAGTTATATGCAGATGTAGTACCTAAAGCTGCTGAAAATTTTCGAGCACTATGTACTGGTGAAAAAGGTATCGGTAAGAGAGGGAAACCACTCCATTATAAAGGAACAAGGTTTCACAAGGGTGAGTCATTTTTGCTCAGTTTCAATATTTCCAATGATGGTTACCCAAAATTATGTCTTGTTCACATCATATGCTTGTAATAATTAACTCCATATAAATCATTGTAATCAACATACATTTCTTTTATTTTTATGATACTGTTGTTACTTCATTATTATACTATTCACAAATGTTGTTATCTCAGCAATCCTAGCAGGCTGAGCAGTTATCGACAGTTGTCAAAATTCATGCAGATGTGCTCTTAGAATCAAATTTCAGTGAATTTTGAATAATGCATTACTCTTGCAAATGCCCGTATCCAGTTGAACAGTTGTCTGACCAATATTCCCCAGTCAGTTCACAATTCAGCCTTGAACCATGCTGCTGCTGTTGTCACTTCGATAAGCAAAGTAAACCCTTGGTAAAAGGAAAATTTGGACTGGCATATGTTGTGGAGACTCCAAAAAATAAATTTTCTCAACCTTTAGGCTGGCAAATTGAATTTGAAGATACTCCTTCTAGAATTGTTAACAGCTGTAAGAAAATGATGAATTGGGTGAATTGCCCACCACTTGGAGATTGTAATAATTTAGAAACGAATTTTTGCTCCTATCCAGAAAACTGTGGAAAAGTCCTTGAACATCCAGAAGAGAAAATAAGACAATGCAAATGTAGTAGTAACCCACAGAAAAATTTGAAACACTGTGATTGTATTCAGGATGATATGAAATTGTGTTACATGAAAAAAACAAAGAAAAAATCAAGGTCACCAATTCCACATGTAATAGAACCCACTCCCAATTGTGAAAGAGTCTGTATAATCTGTGAAAATTGCAAAATTAATGCTTCTGGCTGTTGCAGACCACCAAAAGTATGTTATAACTCTAAAAGATCACGGTGTTCCCATTCCAAGGATATCAAATATGATTGTGACTGTAAATGTATATTAGGAAATGATGACAGCATTGAAAAATGTAAGTGCTATAGATCAAAACACACTGATTTTTTTCAAGACTTCAATGACCAATGTTATGTAAAAAATAAAAGATGCAACATAAAAAAAAACTATCACAATAGTGATGAATCATTGGACTATGTCCCTAAAAAAGAAGTCATGATATCAAAGAACCAGAGGAGCTCTGATCGCAAATCAAAAGACAGTCCCAGAGAAAGCTTCAGCCCAAAAGTGAAAACACCAGAAAGAAGTCATAGTCCCACAGTCAAGCAGCAGGAAAAGAGATTGGGTCCAAACAATCCTAAAAAGACACCAAATGAAGAAAACATCAATGTTAAAGATACAAAGCCAGTTTTGAAGGAGAATAAAGGAACTAAAATGGATTATCCTAATGTTACACTGTCTAGAATAGCTCAATCTGAACCTAATAATCAGAGACCAATTGATATAAAACCGGTTGCCAGTTCTAACTTGATTGATGAATTACAAGAACAATTGAAACAAAGAAAAAATAAAGAAGATAAAGTTGAAAACGCCGTAAGTACCAAGTGAAATGAGAACATCAGATTAAAAATATTGTGAAATCTTTAATAGTTAATAAAATTAGCTTTTGTTTTCCTTTATTATTCATAGCCTCTTCTGAATGTGAGAGAGTTGGAAAACACAAAGGAACCAGATGATTCTACCAATGGCAATACAGAAAATGAATCAACTCAAATACAAACTCTTCCTGATGAAAGTGAAAAACAATCAGAAAATGTGCCTCAGATTCTTCTGATCGAAGATAATTTTGAAGATGTCAATGGCAGACCAAAAACATCCATCACAAATGTACTTGATTCTTTATTAGAAGGTGTTCTCACTAATGTTGATGCCAATTACAAAAAAAATGTAAATATTTCAGATTCAAGTGGTGAATCAGTGAACAAAAGTGTTGAAAAATCGAAGATTGAAGATGAAGAAATCAAGGAAAAAATACCCTTGCTTCAGAGAATCAAGAGAGCTCATCAGAAACAAATTGACGAAATTCATCATCAGAATTAAAAATTATAGAATTATTCACATTATAACTTGATAAATTTAGTAGTTTTCAGCAAATTATTTACATCTCTTTCTATTGTTATTAAAGCCTGAACAGACATTGATGGAAAGTATAAATTTTAATTAACTGATATAAGTGTCTACATAGATTTTATTGGGTGTTAGAAAAGATGATCTACAAATATTCCAAACTTTTCGAAAATCTCATTGGCGTAGGCTGAGTAACAAATGAAATTTTATCGTTTTCTGATGTGCAGTGATATTCGATTATTAATTAATTAACTTAATTATTATTAATCAACTTACAGACAGTATAGAACCTAACAACTTTGCTTGTCATATGAAGTGATATCAAATTATTTTACAATTTTTTTTTATTCAGTGAAAGAATATACGTCATACTCTTCATAGCGGTATTTGTTTCAAAGTGAGTTTCTCAATTTCTACTCAGCATACTTCTCGAAAATTCTGAAGAATTCCTAAAAAAATGTTTGTAATTCGAGAAATATTGAAAATTGATATAAATAGGTTCCTCAACAGGGGAAAATATTGCAAATCAACTCATCCTTCTCAAATTATTTTACCTATGTGCCAAACACCCCGCATAAATGCTACTGGTGCTACTAATAAATTGATTTCACATGACGAGAATGCGCCAAACTCTCAAACTCGATTAATTTGAGCGTGAATCATCAGCTGTTGCTTGTAATCATCTTGTTACATGACAGCGGCTAGTGATGATATAATATGTTCAGCTGTGGTTTTGTTTGTGTCCTGTGTTTCCCAAACCTGGGCGAGAACATCCTCAAAGTGTAGATCAGTAAGCCTGTGAACGCAGTGGGCTATTGCGACGAGCGTTGATTTTTATCTCCCGACCACGAGGAAAAAATCTAACTACAATAAATTGACAGAACATCATCTATCAAGAAAACAATTTCACTACAAAGTTTTCACACAAATAAATTTGCAACATAGAATCATAATCAAAGTATTCGATTTTGACAGTTTGGCATATACATGTGAAATCGAAGAAGTATTATAGCCCTTGCTGCTTTAATGTTATTCCAGTAATACCAATCTGTATGGTACAAGGTGGAGATGTAGTAAACAATGATGGTACTGGAGGAGAATCCATTTTTGGAGATACCTTTGAAGATGAGAGTTTCACTATCAAGGTACATAATACAAGGTGTTACAAATTCCAAGGTAATGAAAAATCATCCTTTGAACACTATGTTGTGAGGCGTGCTTCCGAATTCGTAACACCCTGTAAATAAAAATAAACTTGGAACTTTGTTCGCTTTTTAGTTTGTGTTCTTTGAGAAATAATTATTAATGTTAATCTGGAGTACCTTTGACTATTTCCTGGTGACGTCTATGCTTTTATCAATATTCAAAGAACTAATGTAGGGATGAATAACATGGCATTGAGATGCTAGAGGATATTACAAAAATCTTGTTCTCTATTTGAATGAATGAAAATATATATCGACACAAATTATTTGCCAGAATTGCTAAAACAGGAATTTTCTTTGAACTATGTTTCATAGGCATTTCATTCGCAAATTATGAAAATAATTTCAAAATCGTTTCGATTTTTAGCATGAATGTGAAGGCTTGGTTGGAATGATAAATAGTGGACCAAATACCAATCAGTCTCAATTTTATATAACTACAGAACCTTGTATCCACTTAGATGACACGAATATAGTAGTAGGAAAAATAATGAAAGGGTTGAAAATCATCATTGAGATGGCTGATTATAACAGAGAAGGTGCACAACCGACAGAGGTAACAAATAGTTCCAATATTTGATATGATATGTCTAACTTTGACAATCTAAGCATCAAAAACACAATATTGTTAACGTAGTCGAGATGCCTGATAACTGAATGATGACATTAAAAATTGAATAGTATTTTGAAAATGGTTCAACCAAAAAAATTTAATACAATTTATATAATTTTCTCAACTTTGCGTATTTTTTTTTCATCCGATATATTTATATATATATAAAATATCCTACAACTTTGGTGTTCAAAGTTTTCTCTACCACCTGTGATAACTGCTGCAGATAGGTTTCAAAATATAATGAATCATCCAGGGCAAATTTGAAGTGAGACAGCCTTTCAATAGTGGGAAATCGAAGTGAATTTATCATTGCCCCTTTTCCTGAAATATGATGACGTTTTAAATCCATAGGCGCCCGAAGTTTTGCCCTGGGTAAGACAAAACATGAAGGAAAACAGAGAGACTAATTATTATGTTATGGATCATTTAGGAACAGACAAGAAAAGAAAGAGATTCTTGTTTCTTTTCTTCTGTATTTTGATTTTTCTTTTGGGAAAATTTTTTGTGGGCGCCGATGATTATTATGTATGAATAAAAAAAAATGAAAGAAATATACGAATTTCAGAGACGTAAAAAAGTAATCGATTATACGAAACATTTTTCTGTGTCAATGTCGAGGCATCATCCAAGCATCCAATTATCTTAGAATTTTGCCATAATTCAACCGACCATGTATCTCTTAAGGTTCACGAACCGTATATCTCTCTCTCTTTCAAGTTGCTCATTGAAAATTGCGGGGAATTGAAACCTGGAGATCCCTGGAGTATAATCGAAAATGACGGGACCGAAGATGTTTATCCGCCGTGGCCAGACGACTGGGATGAATTTCCAACAGCAGATTCAAAGCTTGTTGAGAAGGCAGCAAGCGATATAAAACTATCTGGGAATTCTTATTTCAAGAAACATGATTTCGTGAATTCGGAGAGGAAGTATGTGAAATGTTTGAGATACATCAACTGGCATCTGCGACAGAATAAAGAGAATCACATACTGTTGGTTATGCGCGTCCTTCTCATGCAGAATTTAGCTGCAGCACTTCTAAAGAGACATAAATATAAAGAAACTGTAAAATTGTGCAGTGAGGTGAGACAGATTTATTTTTTTACAATGCAAAAATTACAAATGTCACAAATTCAATTATATGCATGGCGATCTCAGAAACCGTGGAACAAACAGAAATGGTCAAACGGAAGCAAAATTGGGTAATCAGATGCCCAACAAAATTCAGATTACGTATTTTCGGAAACTGCTATTACGTTTTTTTGCCGTTTTCATTAATTTTTCAGAAATGGAATCTGAATTTTTTTGGACTTCTTGTAGAGATTTTGTTGGGCACCTGACTCAATTTTTTCTCCATTTCAACTTTCCTGTATCTTTCGCGGCTTCAAAGATCCCCACTCATGTAATCGAATTTGTAGCAGCCTGTATATCTCCGCCATTAAATAAGTTTTTTTTTTCAGATACTGAAGATCGATGAAAATAATGCCAAGGCTTTGTATAGAAGAGCACAAGCATCGCTGGCAATGAAAGACTATGATGAGGCGCTTCAAGATTTGAATATTGCTTCAACTTTTTTACCACATGATAAAAATATTTACAATGTGTTGAACACAGTCAAGAAACTAAAGTTTATTTACCTTCAGACAGAAAAGCTGAAGTTTTCAAAATTATTCAATTGAATATGAAAAGTTGATGTGGTGTAAATATTATATTGATAATGTTTCATATTGGATGTAAAAAGTGTATATTGGTAAGAAATATATTGGACATTCTACTGCTCAATTTTCTTTCAGAAAAATCACTTTTTTTTGTCTCTATTAAATATGTGAATGTTCCAAATCAAACCTATTTTTAAAATAATGTAATATTGTAATGTTTTGTTATTGAGAACAGCTGATGAGACATACTGCTCCACACTTTTGTGACAAGTCGTGCCTCATCGACAATATTTTCGGATGAAGATGTTAGCGCTGTTGCAAGGTCTTTACTATATTCTTATAGAGGTCGTAAAATTCATTCCAGAACCTTTTGTGTAAATGGGTGTGTTTTATTGATACCAATCTGGTTTTGGTTATGAAAGAAGTGTCATTTTGTTGCAACAAGGTTTTGATTCCGTCCTTTATTTTCATTACTACCTAGCACCTACGAATTTGTCAATTCTAAACACTCCAGAATTATTTCAACAAAACACACCCAATGTTCATACAACTGTCAACATCACGTAATCTTCAGGTAATGACGGCTAAATGAGAGGAATCTAGTACATTAGTACTACGTAGTACTATAGTATGCTACTATTAGTATAGTATATATAGTACTGTATAGTTACAGTAAGTAATATATATCGAGTGAACGTATCATCATTGGTTCAGGGTTTTCACCACAAATGTCCACTTCTCAACTGATTGTAGATTTTGAAACCATTGGAAATGATTCTGGAGATATCGTTAAAATACAGGGTGTTCTTATGTTTGACATGCATATTTATCTCGAAAAAAAAAATCTTTTCATTCCACTGCTGAATTTTCGAATATATAGAAAAAACACAATGGAAGCGACAAAATTGTAATGGCGGATACTTGCCTGTGTGATGTTGTAGTCCACCAACTATGTCATAGAGAGAGGTGGATCCGTCAAATGAACTACTTATTTCATCGAACAAAAAGATCAAATATAGATGCATAATAACATCCCAAGGTCAGTCATTTGGGAGGAATCAATTTTTGTGAAATTCCTCATCATGTTGGTAATTCGATAAATCAAACACTCTATTTGTGTAACATTTGGTGATTTTATTTGTAATCTTTCAACAAATGCTATATCTAATAGCGCTCACAGAATCTAAAAAATAACAAACTAAAATCCTTTTATATACATTAATAGCTTCTCAGGAACAATAACACTGTACAGAAAAACTGAAATGCCTCATTTGAAGATCACAACAGAAATTAGGAATAGTTTTATACAGGGCGGAAGAGCCCCCCCCCCCCCCCCCCGCAACATATTAGTATTATTCAAATATGTCAAGCTGTCTTCAGGCAGTAATCCACTTTATCTACTACTAGTTTGTCTGTGTTTTGTCATCCATTTCATACAGGGTTTTCCGAATTCCGACTACTCGATTCATTTGGGAAAATTGAGAGATACATAAAAGAATTGGGAGAATTCCACATTTTAATACCTCGAGAACGTTAATTTTTCAGATAATCCACTGTAAACTTTTTACAAATATATTATCTCGCTTCAATTTACTCTCATGAATTCTAAGGTTTACATGCATATTCTTCGAATTTGAAACACCTAGTATAGTATAATGTATGCCACAACATGAACGACTACAATTCATTTCACTGATTTATCAAATTGATTGTAGAAAGAACATGAAGCGAAAATTTCACGACAAGATTGAATTTAATGAGTCATCAAAAATATCTCCAAGGTCAATAATAGTAGTACTGGAATTTAGCAAACGTCCCGTTTTTTTTTCCAACTTTTGTGGATGGAAGAAATGTACCATTTGAAAAAAAAAAGTTTTCAAGGCTCAATCGAGACTCAAAAACATTAATATTTTGTACAGTGAAACAAATGACTAAGTAATTTTATCAAGTTAAATCTACTTGGTGGTTAAGTGGGACTTGAAATTCTTTTTTAATCATATATTCTTGTAGTGTGAGAGAGAGCAAGCTACTACAAGAGTAACAGTATAATTTTTTATCTTCTGAAGTTTGTATATATAGATATTAGTGTATAAAGCATAAATTGTGATTTTTCATACTGTTACTGGTAGGCTTGCTCCTAAACTGTACTACTGAAAATTATCAGGTCAGATTTTAAGTACTCAGCATTTTGTAGGGTCTGACTGACAAGTTACAAAATTTATATGCAGTTCTAAAATAATCTTTGTTTGCTAGGCCAGATCTCAAATGCTTTCAACATGCTGAAATGAGATGAAAAATATTGTTTGAATAAAATGATTGCCAGACCCTGTTTTATGTCAAAAGTCGTAAATAAAACTGTAAAAATCGCATTTAATATGATTCTCCGACTACATGAATAAAATATGTTGAAACAATTAATAAATAAAAGAAGGTAGCCCTAAAAAAAATATTTCACTATTGTGTCTCAGAATCACAAGCTCTAGTAGCTAATAGTGGATAATGGTTTCAATTGGGGTGAAATAGTCACATCACATTAAACATTTGTTAACAATTCTTGTCCATGTGCAAGAAACTACGATTTATTGTCACCACCTAAAAATAAATAACATAAAATTAGTGTTTCTTGTTCCCATAGTAGGAATGTAGTACTAAATACAGAAACTTCTCTCTTCTGGTAATACTGGAATTTTGGTAAATTGAAATGTGACATATGAAAAAGGACAGTTGACAGCGGAGGCAGTTTTCTGCTGAGGCTCATACAGCCAAATTTGATTGTACGCGAAATAAAAAAAAGGTTATGTCACTGTTCTAGTCAACATACAAAAAATGACAGATGATAGCAACAGCAATCATTATTTGTTACTGGTATCTAATATTTTTCATAGATTATGTGCAAAAATATCAGAAAAACAATTATCTACTCACAGCTTGTCTCGGCTGATGCCTTCGAATCACGATCCAAGGTCTCCTCGGACTTATCGTTGTTGTTCGCCTGCTCCTGGCTGTCTTCTGTCAACCTCAACGCAACCTCCAAATCTTTCAAGATTTCTGTCTCTTTGGGCTCGATGAGCGAGAACCGGTGATGCAGGGCGGTGAGATGGGCGAAAGTTAGGTTGAGGTGGGCGTGTAGCCCCAGCATAACCACCTCTTTGAAGTGGGCGGAGTACAGGTGCGCCACTACGTGGAATAACAGTCTGACTATCTTTCTTACTATCGACTCGAATGATGAAGGAAATTCGTTTGCTGGAAAGTGCGAAGATGCTAATTTTACAACAAATAAGCTTGTATTGCTGATAAGCTGAAGCCATTTTCATTTTTTACAGTATACCACACAGTACATCAGCTACTGTCTAGTTAGCTGCTAACTAGCTAACTCAGACAGTTGATACAGATAGAAAGAACTTGGCATTCACTTCTCAAAACTGAATATGAAAAAGAAAAATTTTAAAATAAATATTATAATTATTATAGATTATCTTCTCATTGTGAGAAAGAAGATCTGTAAAAAATGGGTTTCTGTATACTTAATACCTATCACGGAGTTTTTTTTTTATCTGTGGACAACACGAAAGGGAAACCTATAATGTTCGAGGAACATCGTGTTAGTTGTAGGTCTTCTCTGTTTTAAATAATTTGTTTTTTATCTGGTCGCGGTATTTTTAATAGCATTACGATTCTAGAGTTCAAGTTTCCTAAAATATTTTATTTATAACTTTTAATGTTATTGAAAGTCTCTTTAAATGAATTCCACTCATCAATAAGGCTCAGACAAGATGATATGGATTCTCATTTCTCTAGACATATTGAACAATGAGATTTCTCTTTGTCAAACTGAAGGACAGCATTTTCTGTAATATGGTTAGGAATATTCAATTCATGATAGATTTTATAGGCATATTGGAAATCATGATTGACATAAGCATTGACAAATATCTATTAGCAGTTGCTGAGTCATTATTCAAGATATCAATGTTTAAGTCTCCTATTGAACTGTTTATGTTTTGATCAGAGACATTTAGCAAATAACATTCAAAATACCCAATAAAATGTTTCTCAGATATTGATGGTGAGCTGTAGCAGGGGATTGTCCTGAAAGTAGTGTTATCAATTCTGAATGTTACTTTGGAAACTGTTATAGAAGTAAAAGGTACTATTGTGTGCTCTATACTCTTTATTATATTCTATGTTTTTATTAATGAAGATCAAAACACCATAATTTTGGGTTATTTTATTATTATTTAAGTGTGTTGTAAAGTCATGGATAGTCAATTGGTTGTTGAGAGAAGTTGCTTCTAGTTTCACCATGAATTACTATATCAATATTTTCAAAATTAAAGATTCTAAAAATATCTGAATCTCATCAAACTGCCTGGATGCACTTTAAATATTTAAATGTAATATTTGTAAAATTTTACTTTTTATATTGATATCACATGCTCCATTCTTCAACCCATTTAGATCTCCTGTTTTCATTGTACCCTATTTATTCATATTTCATATTTCTTCTTGGAACAATTATATTTATCTAATTCATTCTAAATTATATCGATTAGTTATCAATTATTCAGCTGACGAGAATTCCTAATTGATAATTAATGATGTACTTATATCCATAGAAACATCCTATACTTTGATATAAATCATTAAACAATTGTGCATTTCTAGACTACTGTATTTGCTGATATATGGAGCATCTGAAAAAAGACATCAACTACATGATGAAGAAAAAAATTAGATATTAGAAAAAAAATAATCTCAAGAATTAAACTGTGATTCCAAAGAGCAATTGTCAAATTTGATGAAAGATGTACAGATTCCTAGTATTCAATCTTGGATTTGCAAGAGTCACAATATCTCTGGGATTTGGGATTTTGAAGATTGCAGTTTTGACTGGAAACCTTAGTGTCTGATTTATAATGTATATTGTGAAAAACAATCTGTAAAGTAGAGCATAATGAGATCCATTTTCAATGAAAAACTCATATCAACAAGGCTGTTAACCTGAGGCAAAAATTAACTGACTTACCATATTTTGTAGGAAATATAGTTTCATCACTTATAGTTTTTTGAATAAACGTCATCACATAATCTATATATTGAGGGGCAGCAACTTTAGTTTTTTTACCCTTCTCGTCAAACCACAAATAAGTCCTGAAAGGAACTCATTTATTGAATGAATTAAACAACTGGAATACAAAAACATACCTTTGACCTGGACCTGTCATATCTGGACAACCCATTTGAGTACAAAATTCACTAACACTTCCATATACTAGGTTCACATGATCGAACAGAGCCATGGCTGAAAAAAATTCAATACTAATTAGCAGATTATAATTTATTCATTTTGGAAACCCAACATACTATACAATGATTCCCAGTAATCTGCCTAACTTACAATTACTAGCATAACAAATATTTTTATCATCAACACTATTGTATAATATCATTTGTATGAAAAAGTAGAATATGCTTCAAGACATATCTGGATGAAAACTTTTCTAGAAGGTAGAAAATAATAATAACTAGTTATTTTTTAATGGAGAATAGATGTGAATTATATATTCAATTCCATGAAAAGTTTTTCTAGAAGTGAAACTATATTGACCAATAAGTTATGACTTATAAGGATTAGGCCATCATTTTCATTGGTGAAGAAATATTAAACATACAATTTTTGTATTTTTCGAAAGAGTATCCATTCAATAGAACTCTAGGATGTTCTTGTAAAATTTCTACTATTAGTTCCAATGAAATTAAAGAGAATGTTACAAAAAATGTGAGGATTACTTACTGTGTGAGGCTAACCACTCATTGTAGTCCAGTCCAGCAGGTAAATCAACTAATAGCCTCATATCCATTTCTGGTAATTTCCTTTCTAGGACTGTGGCTTCTAAATATAGTTTTGAATCTCCACTTGATGTTGATTCAGTCCCTTCCTTCTCTTTACGTCTTGCTTTTCTGGAAGAAATAATCACAGATATATTTTTTTTCATTTCTGGCCACCTGAAGTTTCTGAACACAAAGTGCATTGATTATCAGATTTACACATTTTTTCATTTATTCACAATATGTTTTGCAATACTGTAGCTTAATCAACCTTCCTAAAGTTGCAGTGTAATGAAAGATTAATTAATTGTAGAAATCTGTGTACCTATGAAGGAGTTTAATGAGTTTCCAAAGAGGTGTTTGTTTACTACTTTTTGACAACTAGAAATTGAACAAATGTGAGCAGGGATGGGACACTATTATCATCTTATTGAATGATAAGACAAGTAAGCATAAGGAACAAAGTTATCATGTCCACCTACTCTTGTCAATAAAGTTTGTTAAGTAATTTGAGCAAATACACAGATAGCTATAATACTAATGTACAGATAGGTATAATATTAATGTTAGTGACATCTTATTTGTATTCTGAATACACCTAAAAGACAAATAAACTATCTATCTATCTATCTATCTACATAAACTGGTATATCAAGTTGTGAAAAAATTCGAAACTCGAGCATGAAATGAAATTTTTGTGGAAAAGAATGAATCACAAGAATTCCTATCGTCATTGGATTAATCTAATATCATTCATTAACACGAAACTGATCAAAATTCAATGGAAAGATATGTAAACAATATTTCAACTATACCGTTATGATTCATTTGAGCATTGTCCAAGGTAAAATAGTAAAAAATATTCCACAAGAGGATAAAAATGGAGGCCGATTACCAAATAAATAGTAACTGAACTCACCCTATAAACCAATCCACGGTATCGCGGAGATATTCTGGTAGTCGCTCCAGTTTGAAGAAATTGCTTCACAAAGTTGAGATGAGAAAAATACAGAGTACAAGTGATTTGTTTCACACTCGATATAAGCTCTCAGCTGTTCAGAAGTTTGTTTTGCAACCCTTCTGAACAAATTCTGATAGATTCCAGTAAGAAATATATTGCACAACAAATTGCAAAATGTTCATTTGAACTGTTCGAACAAACCCACCATGGTATGATTTTTCACTAATAAAGTTGCATTCTCAAGAAAATTGTATTTATTTGCCAAATAAAAAATTCCATTACGTTATCTCACAACAGAATCTGACAAATGGCTTGGAACAAACGGTTAACGGTATCCGAGACGGTAACAGAACACATCAAGGAAGACGATTCAACTCTGGTTGTTTTGGATGTTATAACCACAGAAGGGGTTCTACTCTTCGAAATAACCAAGATTTTTCAATTCTTTCAAGTTGTCAGATCAGGAGTTGGCGTGAAAGCAGCTGACAAAATTTTCAAGGTTATCATAACGTCCATGGGCGTCAGGACATCGATTTTCTGAAAAATAGTTGCTGAAATTCTTCTCGAAAGGTCACTAATTTATCATACGAAACATATCCACCCTCGAAAATGCGCTGCACCTCCTGCAAAAAATTCTACCTACCAGGGGGTAGGTCAGCTACGGGTAGTTTACACTATGCATTTTTTGCAACATGACAGCCAAATGGAATTGTCTGCTGAAGTTCATTTTCGACATGAAATATCCTCACGATGATAATGCAATATAATCTCATCACTTCCAAATTTATATTATCGATTACATCGAATGAGATTAAAGTAATTTCCTTCTATGAATACGCAATTTCTATCCTGGTATAAATAAAAAAAACTATCTGAATTATATACCAAGGCACAGATACAAGACATTTCCCTCAGCCAAGCTGTATTATATCAAATAGGAAATCCTAATATACAAAGAAGTTACATGAATCAAATACATATATAATTATATACCTTTCTACTTACTAATCTTTAATTACTAACTCAACCTATCTTACTGATATTCTACTGATAAAACACACACAGTGACTGTTCACTGCACCCCCTGCAAAAAAAAGTTGCAGCCTACAGCCCCGTGCTAACACCCTCAAATGAATAAATTGTCTGCTGGGGTTAGTTTCCACGACAACTTTTTTTGCAGGGAGTGCAGCGGATTTTAGAGAGTGGATATGTTCTCTATGATAGATACCTACAGTGTAAGACAAATTTTAGCGCGTCAGCCCCGTGCTAACACCTCTGAATGAAATCGTATGCTAGAGTTCTTTTTCGACATGAATATCTTATGTATTTCTCACAATAGTACTGAATAAGGATCTTATCAGTTTCTAATTAATATTGTGAATTACATTAAATGAAATTTTAAAATAGTTTCCAACTATGAATACGCTATTTCCATCCTCAGTTATCATAAAAACTATCTGAATTATTCAATTATTTTTCTTATTCTTAAGAAAATTGATGTCCCAACGCCCATGGACGTTATGTCGACCTTGAAAATTTCAGCTACTATCTTTGTCAGCTGTTTTCACACCAGTAGATCAGGAAAAGTCAAAACAAAAAGAAATAATACCAATGTTTTTGATTTCAATTTTTACATACAACAAACTCATCAAATTGAATTAAAATTGAATACTATAGTACCTGACCCGTTAGATAAATGATATGCATGTTTTTTGAGTCAAATGGGTAAGATACTTTTCTATTATACAATATTTTTGTTTTGGCCGAATATCTAAATTATTTATAGAGGAAGTACCAGATAATACACTGGATTTATCCAATAGAAAGCTGAAGAAATTGAACAAACCCTCACAAACTGAATCTCATGTGGTGAACCTCATCTTAGATAATAATGAATTGCAAAGACTAGATAATATTGACTCATTCATAAAGCTTCAGAAGGTACGTTTTAAGTCATAGGTACTACAAAAAATACTACCAATACAGAGGTACCATAAAATTTTGATTTATACATAAGCTATCTGTGATATGTTCTTCTATGATTATTTCAGCTTTCTGCAGTTCATAATCAGCTATTGCGGATGTATGGTGTGTGTCGTCTGCATTCCTTATATACCCTAAATCTATCACATAATGGAATTTTAACAATTGAGGGCTTGAAGGATTTGGTCAACTTGAAATGGTTGTGCTTGGCTGGTAACAGTATAAAGGTGCATTGTGTCTGGCCTAAAAACTAATATTGACTAATTAAATATACTTACACTTTTGTATATACTTACTTTGTTCATAGAATTTCATTTCAACCTCTATATCATTTTGCAGACCATTGAACATTTGAATACAAACATCAAATTGGAACATTTGGATTTATCTGAGAATGCTATAACAAACATAACAGATTTATCATTTCTGAAAAACTTGAAGGTAATTCTCATTGTTATCTAGTCAATTATCTAGTCATCTCATTATTCTATCAAAATGTTTTCAGGAACTCTTGCTACACAAAAATAAAATCAACCATTTGAGCCAGTGTGAAAGATTTTTACCAACAAGCTTATCTATACTAACACTAGCTAATAATAATATTGGAGATTTGAATGAAATCTCTCGACTTGTTAATCTTGTGAATCTAAAGAAAATATCCATTGCTAATAATCCTTGTGTTAACATGACTGGAAATAACATGTATCCTTTATTGTTGCTTTGCAAGACATCTTCATGGTGTCAAGTGTGTAAATATGTAGTGGCTAGTCCAATTCAGTTATGCACTGGTGAAAGGAATCACTATAAATCATATAAGGCATCACTATAAATTTATCACCTACAAATTTGATTTGAATTTCTGTTGATAGTGGAACATATTCATATATATGGATTCCTTAATGTATTACAGAGGTTTTGACTACCGTCCATTTGTTGTTAATTGGTGCCTAAATGTTAATGTCATAGATGACTATGTGGTTGATGCAATTGAAAGGTGAATATCCCTAAACAAATATTGAACAAATTCACCCATTTTGTTTTCATTCCAGCTTGAGAGCAGAATGGTTATATTCGCAAGGAAGAGGTAGACATTACAGAGTGGGGGATCAGAGAGAACTTGTTCAGTATTTAGCGACAGTTTGTCCTCTCACTGGAGAAACTCTTGAAACAGAAGACGATAGAAAGTTGAGGCTAATATTGAGTAAAGCACAGCATCACCAGCAACAGCTCAGAGAACAGTCTACAAATGGTAATTTTGTGCTATTTCAATCATTTTCCTTATATTTTTTTTTTGTTAGAGTATTGGAGAGTTAGAGAATTGGATGTCATTAATCATATAGGACATTCTTTCTTTAAAACTCTCAAATATCAGGAAGAATATATATGATCCAATATCACCTCATTCTGACTATTGCTTTATTATGCAAGCAATAAAAATTACAGATTTCAAGTTTCACAATGGAGCTATGAGGGCAATGGACATATCTCAGTGAAATACCAGATGGAGTCACTGTCTCTTATCTTGAAAATAAATGATATTTAGTTAATTTTCCAGCTTTCTGTGGGATTTTCTCTCCTTGTTTCTAGAAAATAGAGTAGGTCATTAAAAATTATTTCAATATATTCGTAGTAAGTAAGGACAGATTTTGTGATCTGCCCCAAAATGTTAGTACGCTTGATATTAAACCTTTGGATACCTAAAAGAGAAATTCTCTATTTGTCAATTTATATATTTATATTTTAGGTATCAAAAGGTTTGATTTCAAGTGTAGTGACATTTTGGGGCAGATCACAAAATTTACTTACTACAAATATATTGAAATAATTTTTGATAACTTCTACTCTATTTTTTAGAAACAAGGAGAGAAAATCTCACAAAAAGCTGGAAAATGAATGTACCACCTCCTCGAGAAACCTACAGACAATATTTAGTTGAGTTTACTTTACTTCATTGGAATGATATTCCAAAAAGCCACCGACCCAGGTCCCTGAGCCAATAAAGAATATTACATTTAAATTGAGTGAAATATTTTATTCCTCCGAACTAATTCACCTTAATATTATTCATACATAAGATAATTTTCAGAGTTTGAGAAAATCGCTAGTTTTTGAATTATTTTTTTTTATTATTTTCAAGTCATAATCTGATTATTATAGACTTAATAATTGTTCTTAAGAGCATTTTCGTAAAGAGTGAAATGTAAATAAATACAAAATCTCCTTATGAACGTATGACCTTGAGCTGAGTACATGTTGAGGTACATTATGTTGACGTTGTTCAAAATATAATTTTCAATATTAGTTGGATATTTATATGAGACATTGTATGATTCATGAAATTCAATTTTGTCGTTTTCATAAGTTGTTTGATAATCTTCCATGAACTTGTTCATTCATTTATGTTATCATTATTTCACTAAATTTGTTGTTTTGAAATTTTTAGTTACACCCAATCCATCACCAATGTCAAGGAAAAAAATAATGGTTAATAAACAGTCACCGAGAACAAATGGTAAGTTTTCGGTATTGATTCTTCAGGATGCAGTAGGATGCACTGTATGCATGCTGGATGGCAATTGAAATTATACATGATTTCAAACATACAATTCTCTCACTGCAAATTGTTCATCATTCTAAAATGGCATCAGATTTTGAACAATAGTTGTTTGAAGAGAGACAGAAACATCCTCGCAATACATCTATTTTGTTATGTTATGTCCAGTGCTGTGAAAATTGGATTCATTGTAATTGATTTATTTTTGACTTCGAATTTTTCTAATCATGTGTGTATATGATATTAATGGACTTGCTAAAAATGTATATTGTACATAAAGTAGTCATAAAGTAACTGAAAAACACTTGAACTCAATTTTGCACTGGAAAAATTCATTGTAAATTATATCTTATAGTTCTTGTGCCGTTTGGCAAAGAAGTCACATAATTCAACAAACCATATATTTATGAATAAAAATATGATCTCTTGTGAATTCAATCTGATATGTCTTATCTCATATGAATCAAACTCTTAGCTACAAAATCCTTGAAAAAAAAATGCATTTTCTTCCTAAACAGTTCTCTATCAATTCTGATGCCACAGTCGGGTACTGTGGGTCCAAATTAGTTGTATTGTTTTTTTTTTCATTTTATGACCACCACAAGAAGTTTTAGTTCTTCTGCTCAAGTACTTTTCAACAAATCTTCCTTTTTTCCACACATATGTGACATTATTCTTTTACACGACCGATTGAAGACGATTTTGTTCAAACACATCAAAATTGTATCAATCGATCTATTATTAATTTTTCAGCTTCAAGGCTCAACAATAGGAACAGATCTCCTGACAGAATGTCATCAAGTTGTTATAGCACTTTGACTGATCTGAGTAACCAATCCATCATGTCCCAAAGTCTTGATCCGACCATATTCAGACAAAGTGTTTCTTCAAAAATGTGCAATGATGTAAATTATATCATTCGAGAAAATTGCTCAGGTGAGCAATTCTCAATAAATACGCGTTGTAAAATAATTATGAGATATTCAGTTTTCTTCATCTCACTTCAAGACTTATTACAGTAAGTGAAAAATTATTTTATAAAGGATTTTTACTGTTGTTTTTCATCTATTGCAACACAAAAGGTAAACCGATAAAGTTCGAGGAACATCGTGCTAGCCAGCGGAAGAATTTTTGGAGAGAAGGAAGGTGTTGGAATTTTTCTTGATAATTTGGAGTCATTTATGAATGATGTAGTGCCTGCTTACTTTCAGAGCAATCCGAGTAAATTTATGTATATTATTTCATGCTGGTATTTGTTTTCGTAAAATTGTTACCGCAAAAAACTCCCAATCTCCATGAAAATAGAAATGACATTCATGATCTCAATCTTGAAAATCCACTCTGAACTACACTTCATATATAGAACTACGTTATATCGTGGCTCCTCTCATAAATATTGCCTGGCAATATAATCGACTTCCGAATTCAATGAAAACTCTTTCATTGTCGAATTTCTGGAAAAAAAATATCACTCTGAAATCTATAAGAAATTACCATGGCAACTAATTGTTCATTGTGTTTCGTATTAATGCATTTCGTATGTCGGTGACTTGGAGCTAGGCATGGAACTCAACCTTGACACACTGAGTTTCATTGCTGGTACTTGAAATTTCGGAATATTCTCTAGACAATAATATTTAACACTGTACTTACCCTCTTTCTGAGTCATTCTCAATACTGATTAGGAAGAGAGGGGATGTGATTTGGGTGTACCGCGTTTGACCGAGTTGCATCAAAATTAAAAGGTATTTTTTACTTTTTCAGTCTCTTCATTGAAAGTTCAGATTGAATGTCTTCATTACTCCAAGAAACATTGTTTTTTTTTATTGAAGGGATACATAAGCAAATATATAATATATAAGTAACAATTACAAAAAATATATAATAGTGCAAATATTTGTGGAAAATCAAACTTATCAGTTGAAAGCATTCAACTAAGGAATGCGATTATGGAAGTTTATTGACCAGACTTTTTTTTTCAATCAATTCTGAATATTTTTAGGAGTAATTTTGAATCTTCTTGTTTTGTGTATATTTTTGAACTCATTGAGTATCGAGTTACATATAAAATTATTCTATTATTTTATACCCATTGTTTGCCAATTTACGACTTGAATGTAGTTGCTTTCAAGAAATTGAATTGTCTAGTGCAATAATTATGGAATGTATTAACTTCAGTCAGAGCTAAGTTTGATACTTCGAATATCTTCACACAAATTAAATAAATTGTAAATTATAGGTTTGT
Organism: Gastrophysa polygoni; assembly: GCA_963576655.1. Taxonomy (NCBI): domain Eukaryota; kingdom Metazoa; phylum Arthropoda; class Insecta; order Coleoptera; family Chrysomelidae; genus Gastrophysa; species Gastrophysa polygoni. Next base: position 12,034,610 of record OY755084.1, read on the forward strand.
ATAAATTTATAGTTGGTTCCAGAAAAGGCAAATTGAAAATAAACTTGATTATTTTATTTTGTAATTTCGTAAATGGTTTTACACGTGAAATATTCGTGCCCTCCCATATCGATATCAGATATTGTAAATTTGAGTAAAAAGGGCTGAAATGAATCCTCTTCAAGTATTTATTAGAAGTAATATAAAGGAGTTTGACTAAGATGCCTGTGTGGGGTTCTATTTCATTTCTTGAATAATCTATATCTTCCTCAACAAATTTTCCTCTGATACCCATTGATAATATTGAGTAATATTTTTGATTTTACCTCAATCAATTCCACTATACATTCGTTAGATCCCCCGAATCCCCAGAATCGCCCTAGAATCGCTTAAGACATATTATTTTTCTTCGTCTCACTTTATAAGTTGATATTATAAGAACTTCAAAATCGTTTCATAGTTTTAGAATTACTGAAGAAGTTGTATGTCATTCCTCAACCCGTTGGACAAAAAAAATGCGTCCAACTTACTGAACGATATCTTATCTTTCCAAAGATTCCGAATCTGCCAACTGTCCCCTTCAAGCTCTTTCGAAAATGGTCCCGGTGCCCGAGTCTCTGATGAGTCCCGATTACCGACCCTTGCCGATTGGCGGTAAAAACGGTTCGGTGCTCTCTAACCTCGTGGTACCATCTTCGAACTACAATAAATCTTCGCCGGCGAAGGCTGTTCAAAATTGTTCTCCGAAGTCCAACAGGTCGGCTGCAGGTCGTACTAGAAGTCAGCTCATGTCAGCAGAAATGCGGAGAACTGGATCACCGTCTCCGGCTAGGAGGAAGACAATCAGCGATAATGGGGTGTCGAAGTGAGTCATTTGATTCTGATCTACTTATTTCTTTCAGAAAAATGGTGCCTGCACATATTCGAACTTCGAGTTAAGATATTAGGTCGATAAGTTGAATTTATAGATACAGCAATAAAAGCGACAAGATTGCAATGGTAGAAACACAATCGCATATATTAGCGGTGCACTATTTTGAATGAACATCATCAAGATTTGTTAGTCATACTTAGGTAGGCAACTGGTGCTTTGTCAAGATACACAGAAGCTGGGTAAAAAGGGTGTGATCCGCTACAAGCTGTGATGTTATTGTTCCTCCATTATCTCACCGATATCGTAGATGCGCTAAACTACGATATTTTTTTTAGAGTCAAATTTGATCGTACAAAGAGAATATAGAATACATTTCTGGTTATTTTTCGTGGAAAATGATTGGAAGAAAAATACAAGTTTTAGAATCTTTTATCGTTTCTGATTTGTCGGCGAAAAAAATGAGTTGTAATGCTGCATTTTCAATTTCATTGTAGCAAGGTGGAATCCAATAAGAAAACCTCCATACTGAGAAACAGGTCACCAAGCAGTGAAGAAGACTCGGAAATATGCAGTGCCAAACTGCAATCCATACAGATGAAGGTGGAGGAGCGGAGATTGCAGAAGGCGGAAGTTAACAGCAACTGCAGTAGCGAGGACAAAGTCGAGCAGGCAGCGTTGTTTATACAAAAAATGTGGAGAGGTTTTTATGTTCGTAACAAAAACAAAGAGGTACAGGAGATGTTCAGGGAATTGCAGAACCAAAGGGCTAATCAATATATTCAGTGAGTGCAAGTTCAACTTTTGAATGATCTAAAGGATTTCTTGTTAGATTATTTTCTTACATGTTTTTTCATTTTGATTATTTCAACCAATAGCAAGGAAAAAATAAATAAAAAGTAAAATTTTTTGTAACCGCCAGTCACCATAAGAATGCAAACGTTTCATTAAAAAAAAAACTAGGCTTGTATATAGGACGCAAATGCATCAGTAATGTGTGATTAAAAACCATAATTATGCATACCAAAGGTATGTATATAAAATAATTAATCTCATTCGAGTCGAGTTCAATAAAATATTGATGACGATGAGAAAAGAATTTTGACTATCGATGATTACATAGCTTTCCATATGCAGCTTCCATAATTCACCACCTACCCTATAATTATCCAAATTATAGTTTACCAACTTCCTTGAGTTCTGTGTTGTAAAACAGCATCAGCTGACACTTAATATTGTTATTTATTTCAATACATATCGAAAAATGATTTTTTCCAAATTTGTAAAAATAATAATCTCACCAAATTCAATTTCTATGAGATGAATTTCAATTTTCTTCAAACTCTTTTTCTTAAGGTGAAATCATTTCACCGAATTATATAAAAGCCCTAGTTCTCGTCATTTTATCAATCTGTTTGTTTTCATAACGCTACCAAAGTTTTCGTGAAAAATAACAATGTTATCGATAGAATTTAGAGGACTGGTTTTGCAAATTTGATAATTGCAGGAAATTAGCCACTGATATGGAAACTACCAAAGCTGCACTGGAGAGCGAACGAAAAATACAGATGCTACAAACGGAAGCTATTAGCGCTCTTTGGAAAAAGATCTCCAATTTACAACCGACAGAAGGAGAAAATAGTGTTTCGAACATGACCAACTTGTCAGTTAATAACGGAGAGGTTGTTAAAGAATTGGCTCAAACTTGTACTATCCTACAAACACAGGTACATCCTCATTGAATTTGTTACAATGAATATTTTAAAAATACTGCAATTGATAATTTTTGATAATACACCTGTGACAAATATGTATGGTGAAGTCAGTGTGAACATATAGCTCTATATTTTAGTATGATCGGGACGAATCGTGCCCTGTCGGTAAAACTTTCAGATGCATTAATGCTTCCTAGGATGAGTGATAAAGTTGCTCTTATCCACAAACAACAAACAAATGTCGTCAAAAATCCCTTATAATAATAATGATAATAATAATACCTTCATTGCTTCTAAAAACTCGGTTTTACAGCAAGAGTTGAAACATAAACAAATCTAATTAATAAGAAAAAAGTCTATACACTATGAATGAAAGATCTGAACCTCAGAATATTCTAAACAGAGCTTGATGAAATCAAAAAAAAAAAAAAAGAAACAAGATATACATATGAGAATATTCAAAAAATATATAATAATAATAGAAGTCTACTCATTGTGGATGAAAGATATAAGCCTCAGAACATTCCATATAAAGCTAGATATAATTTTGGCATCATTTGATGAGAGTGCATCTAGGGAGGAAAGTAAAGATTCCCTAGACTCGAGAGGTTTACAATGGGGTTCAAACAGAATATGAATAATAGTTTCTGCAGCGTGGTGATTACAAACTGTGCATATCTCATTAGGGTCAATCAGATGAGTCAACCCGTTCAAGGTGGATTTAATTTTGAAATTATTCACCAAGCGCAGTTGGGCTATGGTACGGGTGACCTGTATCGGAAGTTGGTACAGCAAGTAGTTTTTGGGCTTTTTAGAAAGGCAGGAATTGACATAAAGTGGCAAGTTGTAAAAGTGAAATATCTGCTTCAAAAAGTTTATCATAAAAGCTGGACAAGACTTGAATGGCCCCATTCCATATGTCTTCAGCACCAGCAAAATCAAAACAAGATTTCAGTTGACTGGGCCAATTAAATTTTACGTCAGTAGTCCAGTAGTTTTATTTGATGCCTAAAACACAATTTCGGTAAACGGTTGTCATTATATCTACTATAGTGGTGGAGAAATGTACTACCACTTGCTATCAGGTCAGGAAAAATTGAGACTGCATTTTGAATCATAGAAACCGTTTATTAGTCTGCAGAAAAATTTCACTGAATCATTTTAATTTTGATGTGTATATTTCAACTGCATTGTTCTATATTTTAGTCTACTACTTTCATGCTTAGCTTTGTGATAATATAGCATAATTATTAATTTTAATACAACCTTCATTTCATTACATAATCGGTTAGGATAAATGGAATATTTTTCTTGAGAAACTAATTTATTTCATGTCATTACAAAAATCTAATAAAGCAATAAAAGCCAGAATTTCGTCTTGATGGAAGATCAATCGGATTTTCTAGCTGTAATATATTATTTTGATATTTTTTTTTTAGAAACCAAATTTGATCCTCCGTTAAAATGAAAATAGCGTCTATTATATATTTTATGTGTCTGGAGTGGAGGAAACATTATTTTTCCATTGCGTTACAGATTCAGCAGCTCCAGTATTCCATGCAGGATATAGTCAAGGTTATGACTGCTTTCAGTCAAACAGCTGGAGTTAATCACCAGTTGAAAGAGCATGGAATCGCCACTCAAACAGAAATTGTAGCAGTTCACACACCTCAGGTGAGAAATTACCAGGAAGAAATATATCTATTAGAATCCATAAAGGAACTAGTTTGGTCAGAAATCTTTTTCTACAATCGCTTAACCAAGTAATTATTGACGCTCTCATATCTCAGCTCAAGGTTTATGTTTCCGATAGATAGTAAGTTAGGTCGTATCGTTATATTTTTAAGGAAAATCTACCATAATTCTATGTCCAATTACTTACACACCACCCTGTGTAACAAAACGCGTCTCATCTATTTATGACTTGGTTTTACTCTTACTTGTTTCCAGTGTATGTTCAGATTAGCTAAATCGTATGTCCTACTTCCAGAGGGCGTAAGACTCAGGGTAAGTATATAGGATCTTACGCATCAAATTCGATTTAAGGTCGAAACATAATAATTTTATGATTTTTATATTATGGTATAAAGTAACCTTCTTTGATGAAAGTTTGTTTGATTGATTTTTTGATACAGGGTGATGCAGCGAAGGTGTTTCCCTTCCAGAAACACCAACATCAATCGAGGCCGTCTTCTCTGCCACTGCCCGTGCATCAGAGAAAACGAGAGACTTCCCAGTCCAATACCGACAACAGCGATGTTGCCATATCGGAGTTGCACCAGTTCGCCGGCACTCTAGTTGACGGCGTCATCAGAACGGTGTCGGAAACAAAAGCGGATAACCTCGGCCATGACGTCACGGAGATTACCGTGACGGATCTTGGTAAAAATAGCACAGACGAGGACGTGGATGAAGGTTCGGATACGGTTTAGCTGTTCCTTCTTTTGCTGTTTGTCTCGTAAGCGTATGAATGTGATTAAGGTTAGGTTGAAATTGTTAGTTTTGATGGAAAATGTGCGGTAAACGCGTTGAAAGGCGTGGGAAAATGCTATGACAAAATAGTGCAGAGGAAATAAAGCGATGGATAAAATGACGCTGTGAGAACAAAATAGTGAGATAGGTTGGGTAAACAAAACAGCGCGAGCTGATAATAATTGAGCATATGAAGAAACAGCGGAAATCATAATTTAGTAAAATCGCGGCTATGTTTCACAAAATAGTGTCAATTAAATATAGTGCTGTATAAAACAGAATTGAGATAACAGATCTGCTCAAAGGTCAGAGACAAAACAACGAAAACTAATGATCGCCCAAAACAATGGGAGCAAAACAGCATAAAGAAAAATCGCTGTTACGTAACTTGATGTTTCACAACATAGTGTTGATATGTCGGAGTCAAGACAGCATTAAATAACAGATGAGGTAAAAGAGCATTTGATGGAAGAGCAAATAGTTAGTTATAGCAAGCAATAGCAAAATGGCCTAAAAATTGACATCTTTAGGACAAAACAAAATACAGTTAAATCAAAATTTTAACATAAGCACATACCGCTTGTAACATTTGAAAAAATGGTGCCTGACTAGAATGAAACACTTTCAGTACAAGAGAAAAACTGGGCCTGAAACGTTTAACCAAACTAAAACAGCGCAATGTAATCAGAATACAAAGAAGATGAAATTAACCAGTATTATTTTTATTCTATATTCCTCTCTTCATTTATCTAGTGTGGATATTGTGATTCTTTGTTACTGCGCTATTTTGTCAAAGTAGTTTTATAGGCATAATTAATATTAGACACTACTTTCACAGTTTTCTTGTTCGTTTAATAAGAATAGGGTTTGGGATATGCAACATTGCTTAACTTGAATCGATTGTACTTTGATTTGTACATTTCATGAATGCAAACACTGTATGATAATCTTACCAAAGACTGTCGAATTACCTCTGAGCAACTTTCGAGATCATTGTATTTATGTTTGATGTATTGAAAATCTCGAACGACAGTTTTAGATGTCGTTCAATATTTTTGCTACTCATACTAAAAACTTGTTCAAGAATAATTCAATATTTATATTTGCACTGTTACTCTCTTTGAAATTATTCTCTTTGTCTGTGTTATTAGCTTAAGCTTCATTTTCAGCTTTAAAATTAGGTTAATAGATCAACAGTGCCCTGCACATATTTTTTAATGATATTTATCTAATTTCAATTTGTTTGATCAAATCAAAAACAAAGTTACGATTGGCATATTCTTGTGTACGGTACACAAAAAACACCTACACAAATTCAAATAAAATGTAGGCCCAAGTTTAGAGCTTGAATAAATGTTGAATCATATTGATGTATTCTTTACTATTATCCCCAAAATTTTGGAAGCTCTCGTGGAAACTGAACATATAAAGAACATAAGAGAATGAAACGAGATATATAATTGATTTCAGTTTATTCGACTAGATCAAAATTGTCAGAAGCTATATAAATACAATAATAGCTTTTTCCCATTATTAAATGAAAATAGAATAATAAAATGATTCATCACGCCACGAAACTTATATACAATTATTACCATACTGAAAAATGCTTACTGGGGGACCCAATCTTGAGAACGTGGTAATGTATGTTCAAGTAAACAGTGAAAGAATTTGCTGATTGAGAATTATTCTAGAATCCTAGACTGACCAATTCGACAGTGTTTCTTATTCTATGAACGAGGGCGATCCTACTGTCTGGATACACAAGTATATTCTCAGTAACTTGATTTGCGACATGTGGAACCACCCATAAAGTTCATTCAAGCATCATATGAAATGGGTGGCTTCTTAATATGAGCCGAGAATTTCATTAGTGAACGAATAATTAGTGCAAAAATTGCACTTCGAAAAATACTAGTATCTTCAATAATCAGCCAGCGTATTGTCAAACTGTGTCAATAGTTTTTCAACTGTATAATATTACGTAGGACTCTGTAAAAAATAATCTGTGTATAATGGGATCAGCATAGTTCAAAGGCATAGTTGAAGTGTTTCATCAATTGTTGAAATACTTCCGAAATGTACAATAGGTTCGCTGATGAAATATACCCGCAAATATTATATATATTTCTATATGGAAATAAATCTCTATAACCAACCGTTTTAGAGTATACATTGATGAAAAGAATAATTATTCATCAATATAAAAAGTATCTCAATTTGAATAATATTATGTATGTATGTACCAACTCATCTTTAAAATTCAATAAATATATTCCTTGAATTTGTGTATATTTCTTTTGATGGACTCAGTAACTCTCGCTGTCTGAATATAGATCTCACTTCAATGCCTAGTCTTTATATCTAACGATCGGTGCAGGAGACACATCCGTATTAGGATGGTTATGGTCGATTTGCCATTACGGTGAAACCTCATATTTTGGCGTGAATGTTGTTTCAGTAATAATAGACATTTACTAGTATATTCAATTTCATAGATCCAAACAGCTCAACAAGGAATAATGAAGAAGTTTTCTGTTTTGGTGTATTGCTGTTTCTCGGGTAGAGCTAATGAAAATTAAATATTATTCATATCGTATGAGGCTGTGAAACTTATCACTTCTTATTGCACCAGAGGTTTGTATCTCATCGGGTAAATTTGGGTCGTTTAATGAAAAACTCTTACCTAACAATTGGATGAGAAATACTGTCAACTATTAAAAACGCGACACCGCGACGCGTTCATAGGTTTTGAACAGCATAAATTTACCTGATATCAATACAAACGGTGAGTGTAATTTAGCAGGACAATTAAATGAATAACAAACGTAGAAAATTGTCGCCAGATTTTTTTGCGTCGCAATTGTATTAGTAGGCATACAGGTATAACTAATGACTAATTCCGGTGTTCGTAAGCTCACCGAATCGACTCATTGTTAGTGCTTAGAAACTCAATAAGCTGTTGACAAACATGTCAAACTCATGATTGAAAATTAATGAAATATTATAAAAGCAAATACATCAGGATGGAATTTTTCCTTATTGTATCTATTTTTTCGATGTTGTATTTTTATATAATAAAGATATCATTTCATCAACGAAAGCTACAACTTACCAAATTTTTACATCTATCAAAAAATCTAGTCTCTTATCTAAAGAGAATTTTACAATGCATACATTCAAATATATGTTACCATAATATTACAAAAATATTTATACTTCATCTAAGGTGAAGGCGGCCAGTATAGGAATATCGGAAACTACAAAGTATATAGATTTGGATAACCGGGAAAATTTGTGCAATTCAATGACACTTTTATACAATCATATATACATACACATCAATTATAATATATTTTTTTCGAATGCAGTCTGGATTTATTGATAAAAAAATTGAGAAGCTCTCTTTTTTATCCTAAATACAACAATGCACTAAATATTGTGTTTTGATCACGTTTTGCGTCCTTTTTGACCATAATCATGAAATTTTCAAGATATATCCTACGTCATTTCATACTTGATTTCAATGCTTGTTATCGAGAAGACAAGGAAGTCTTTCTGGTGACATTTAAAGATTTCGAGATATTTTTTATAAGATAAGAAATCAATAAATGTGTGACGCAAAAACTTGATCAGAACATAATTTGAAAACAAGATGGAGCAACCATGGGCTCCATGTAGAGAGGTTGAATGGAGACATCGAAAATGCCATATCAAAACGCATTGAAAATTACAACGAAAACATTGCAGAAACTCAGAATAACAACTTTCAATCAAATCTTTATGTCTTGTAGATTCCGATATCCCAATTGATTGATTCAATCAGAATGACCTGCCAGGGTTTCAGTGCCCATATACACGGTGGTGCGGTTTTTAATGCCGAAAATTAAATAGTATATATTATTATACTTTTGAAATAAAAAAACTATGTAACTCATACTTTTGAACTCTTCGTTTTCGAGGTAAAAGTTGATGAAAATACGCGTCTAAATATGACATTTCATTGAAAACTTGGAAACATCGAAAAATCTTGAAATCATTTTACGCTTCACAAAATTAAACATTATTCAACAGAAGTATTCTTTGGCGGCTGAATCTGGGGGTGGCGAGAGAAAAAGTTGTTCCAAATTATCCAGATATCAAGTTTATTTCAGTGCGAGAGCACATCTGAATGCTAAACATGGCATGTTTCTTATGAGCATAGCCCACTTGTTAATTGTTAATAAGTATTATTTTTGAACTGAAAATATCACGATATCTTTATACTGCCGGTTTCACTAGAAGACGGCGTAAAGCATTCCACATTTTGAACTTTTGATTGAAAAATCATACTCAGGTGCGTATTTTTTATATCTGTTCATATTTTATTTGCATTATTTCAAAGAATAGAATTTACTGTTGAATTTTCCACATTAAATACTGGACCACCCTTTATATCCCAATACTGATCTCCTTTTTGTTGCACACTCTGATAGTTCAAATTCATATTTTCAATTAATGAAACTAGCATTCATTATAACTACAAATTTGGTGTCAAACTTAGTTGACAGAAAGAAAATAACTTTCAGAATGAAAACTGTATCTGTTTCAGTACTTGTAGTTACCCACACACAATGGTGGTAAGTTTATATACAATATATTCACATTGAATGCTCAAATACAGTGACTATTACTATCATATTACACCGATAATACATGGAATAAACATACATTAAGGCGACCATCATAAAATCAGTGACAGCGATATTTGCGATAAAACATATTATTACGTGTAGACAAACTAAATTGCTCACAATAGCATGGTTGTATATCGTGCAAGATGATGCATGAAACCTACGGTGGACCACTTCAAGATCGTTTATTCTGATTTAACGCAATATGTCACTTAAAAATTAGATTTCGTTCAATATAGATGATGTTGACAAAATTAAACTCATTTTCATCGAACCAAATACAAAAGTTGAGTATTAATATGGCAGCTTTTTATTAGATATTCAACAAGGAATGTGATTCAAAAAAAATATTATATTTATCACAGTTATGTCAGTCCATTCATATTTTTTCATCATCGATGTCAAAACCATTACCATATTATACACAATAAAATCATGATAGGTTATTCATGAATAAATCTTTTTGCTCTAGAATCTTTGATCTTCCAAATGACCCAATCTTGAAGCATGTCGACATAAAATAAGCATTATCATTCAAAAAATTAAAGTAGGATTAAGTAAAACAACTACACTCATTTTGCCATTAGTTTCATAAACGTGCATTATTATACAAATCAAATGGATTGAAATCCGGTGTCCTTGTATCTGTAACTATATCGATCAGAACCAACAGGATAACACCTGCTGGATCAATAAATTTATGAGTACCACATCATACTCAATAAGACACCAAACTGTAGGAAACAATACAAACTGTGAAAAATGGTTGATTTCATTTTAGCTACTAGAACAACATTGGATATATTTTACCGAAGAAATAATATAGAGGCAAAAGGAGAACAATACATTCTAACATTCTTCTAACATTTATATTATTAGTTATAAAAAATAAAAATAAATTATTAGATCTTAAATGGAATAACACAAAATGATATGAATGAATTCAATATGATCCTTACAAGAAGGTCGAAAAAGGAACTCTAGGAAAAAAATTAATTCCGCTCATAATCACCTCTTTGTGATGAAAGCATATTTTCAAACTTGTTCATTTCCATGAAAGACAATTACTAAGAGGGAACACCATCATTAAAATCTCACTAACTTCTCACTAGAAATCAAAATATACATTGAACTTGGAACCATTGCTGAATCAAATTCCTTTATCATTAAAAATTAGAAATATTATGTGTTAGTCTAGAGTTTGTTTGATACTTCAAATACGATGGAAATGTAAATTTCAACACCATATATCTCTGAAAATGTACAATTCAGAAATAATTTTTTTTTTTTCAGAAACGTAATTAGGTGATTTAAATTTTCAAATCCACAAGAAAATTAGGGAAAACACCACTTTCATTTTCTTGATAGATCAAGCGAGGGACTGAAATTCGTTTGCCACATTCACGTTCCACTTCGTCCTTTGGCCATGTTGACTTCACTGCGAGCAAAACACTGAGGTTTCCTTTAGAAAACTCCGCATGAAATTTAATTTGACCTAAATAGATCACCTTTTTGAGATCTATAATGCACACTGAAATGTTCCAAATTTATTTCTATTTTCAAAATCAATCAAAATTGCCATTAATTATTCTAGGTGCATATATCTTCCATAATCATTTTATTTTCATAACAATGGCATAACTCAACTGGCAGCCACACATCAGGTATATATTATCATACTGTTTTCTGTTCAAACATTAATATCCCTTCTTCAACAGCACATTCTGATATTAGGGAAATAATTTTTATACACACAATGAGTGAAGCATTCTTTGGGATACTTCTTTGGGAACCGAGGCACCCCTGTAAATTTGATGTCGTCTGAGATAAATTTTCAAAAAAGAGTGCTTCAAGATCATATTTCACACTCAATCATGAAATTTTGTTCAGTTAGATACTTTCGGTATTACCAGAAACGATCCCAATTTTTTATTTTCGAATGGGACACTCTGTATTTTTTGACATTTTCGTGTTCAGGGTATCATAAGACAGAGAATTTTTCGAGGCTAATTTCACATGTTTCAACTTTAGATTTCATTTTTTGTATTTGATCTAGGTGACCACCACTGCAAAATGTTTTTGTTGGAGTTCCTTTCCATGGACAACTTGGAATGATACCATTTTTCAAAAATCTTGTAATTGGCTTTCGATACTATAACTGATGATTTTTGTTCAATTACTTTTTTTTTGATGGTATGATGGTGTTATCAATGGAATCCTTTGATACCACTGCACTGCATCAAAACATAACCCATTAGTGCGTTCTAGAATAGGATAATGATAAGATATAGTTGGCTGTAGATTTGCTATCGGAAACCGGAAGTACCTACATGAACCAAAATCGAAATACTGATTTGACTATGATTTTATATAACTCCTACGAATTGAATTCTTTCTCAAACCACAGGGATGCACCGGTTCTCTTGACCACCCGGTACAACAGCAATCGATGAGTTTACACTGACACTAGTAGCCATTTGTTATTATGTTTAGTACTGATACATAATTTTCAGCAAAAATTGCAAGTAAAGAAATTTTGAATATTTTTACGTGTAAATTTTTTTTGCACAAAACTGAAAATGATGGTTCTTGATTCAAATGAATCAATTTCACCACCTTCTGTTCACACAGGTCGTATTTTTCTCACCATGTGGATCTCGTGAACTAGTAGATATACAGGTTAGTCAAACTAGAAAAATGTTTTTTTCACTGAGCGGGCTTTTTCTGAAGAATAATATATAGAAATATATAAGTGAATGGTGATATTTCTAGTCCCCATGTGATGATTGCCGTGAATCAATTCGGTGATGATCGTATGATAATAGTGAAATTCTTTCAGGGTAGATTACAACTGATCTTAGTATAATTGTATATTTTCTCTGCAGAGAGTAGCTGCTGCTTTAGATGCATAAAATCACCTCACATACCTTGATTTGCTTCGTTTTGTATACCGGGCAGAAACCAATTGCCCTCTTTCAATTTCATTTGAACAATCGTCGATGAAAAATAAATTGTGTCTGATCATATGAGCATTTTTGTCCGAACTAAGAATGAAAAAGGTATAGTTCATGAGATCCCAACGGTGAGGGAGGTGAAAAAAAAAACGATCTGCATGATAATAAGAATGACGGCTAACAGCTAATAATAGACTTTCGAGCAATCGCGTCTCAGTGACGTCCCGGGCAACACCGTCTCCCGCCCTCACCGCCCCATGCCCCTCGCCCTCACACGTACTGGAAGTTGTCCTTGTGCCTGAGCAACGGTCGCCGCTCGACGCCGCCCTTCTCGGCGACGTCGAAGCGGCTCAGCCAGTCGGGGCGCTCCAGCCGGACGGCGCCGAGGCACGAGCACTCGCAGAACTCGGCCAGGTTGGCGAGCGGGCCGCGCGAGAACGGGCTCTTTCCCGCGTTGGCCGCGAAGTGCGCGTACCGGCCGCGGTTCATGCGCTCGTTGGTCGTCATGCCCAGGCAGGCGATCTGAGGACAACGAATCATAATAATTTCAACGATAATACTTATTTATCATAAAATCAATACATACACTTCCAATTGAATTTCAAAGAATGCAAGTAAATAAACACAGAAGATCCACAAAAGCTAACCTGCGCGTGGATCATCGTTATTGTACAATGAATTTATAAAACATTGATTAAATATTGGAAAGCAGTAGTATGAATAAATGAAATATAATCCACATATTAAAATATTGAATGTGGAAAAAAATCGAAAATTTGGTAATAACTTAATAATAATATCATCATCATCATATGATATAATCATAATATAATAATAATTGTACTATATTAGCTCCTAGTCATGTAGATTGCATTTGAGGTTGTCAAATGCATGAAGAAAAAAAAAACAAAATATTTTCCTCAATATTGAAATTAAAAATGGATTCTTGAATAAAACTGGACAGATTGAGTACATTGGAAGGTATTTGGTTTGAAGAAAGGTTGAAGAGGGACAAACAAACTGAGATTCTTGCAAAGAAAATATCTCTTGCAATTGGTGCATTGAAAAGATGTCCCAAACTTGACAAAAATTTTCCAAATTTGGCTCTCTAATCCAAATTCTAACTATTTGCTGAATGTTTGAGTATCTGTTTCCAAATAGTTTTGATAAGATATCTGCGTTATATAGGAAATCATCGAAAGTACTGTACCGTCTTTCACATGATACACCAAATAACAAACATGTATCCTACAGTTTAGATGACCTGTATATAGAACAGGAACTGAGAATCTCAAAGTCTGATATTATTTTGATAAGGAATTGTGAAATTCATAATCAATCACGAAACCAGACAACATAAATTATTCCATCTTGACGTTACCAGCCATATACTCGGAGAAAAAAGATTCACGCAGCCTTATATGAGTTTAAATACTGTCTGTAAGTTCTTCGAGAAGGTGGTACATTCATTTTTCAGCTTTTAATGGGATTTTCTCTCCTCGTTTCTAAAAAATAGAGTAGAAGTTATTAAAAATTATTGCAATATATTTGTAGTGAGGACAGATTTAGGATCTGTCCCAAAATGTCACTGCGCTTGAAATTAAACCTTCAGATACCTAAAAGAGAAATTCTCTATTGGTCAGTGACACCTTGTTTTTGAAAAAAATTGGAAATACAAATATATTTAATAAGAATAAAACCTCTACTTATCTTGGTGGACGTTTCGGCAACGAATCTGCTCCCGTTCTCAACACAATTCAAATATTTTTCTTTTCGTAAAATTTTTTCAATGTTTTCGATTTTGACACTGAAAAGTGACAATTTGGCAGACGGAGGAATTCTGGTTACAAGGTGTTTTCATTAATTGATATCGAATTTTCCATTTTCATATTCAAGTTTCAGAAGTGGATGCCAAGTTCTATCTATATCAACTGAACAAGAAGCAATATTATTGTCTCCGTTCAGGAGAATGCAAGCAGACTCTTTGATTTTCCGTTTTTGGTTGTTGTCTTCTTTTCCTATGATCTTAATATTACCCCAATCGGCCATATGTTGTCCATTTTCAGTAAGGATATGCTCAGCTAATTTTGATTCGTCAGTATATCTTCTCTTTATATTGTTCTTATGCTCTTTCATCCTTATTGATAGAGGCCTGCTGGTTTCACCGGTATAATATTTTCCACAAACACATGGTATACTGTAAATAAAATTTTTTGATGATTGTTCTTCATTTTTCGGTTTTGTATGAGTCAAAATCGATCTCATTGTATTTTCTGTCTTGAACACTGTTTTCACTCGAAACTTGTCACCAACACGTTTAATTTTTTCTGATATTCCAGCTGATAAAGGCAACGCTACAGTAATTATGAACAAAAATGGATATAATGATAAAATAATACAAATTATAAATTACACAAAATTGAATAGAGATCCATCAGCAAACATAGAGAGAAAGATACGAAACATAATGAAAAAACACGAAAATGAACTTACACTAACAGATAGGAAACATATATCCAGATACTATAGCAAACCCCCACATTTTTATGGACTTCCAAAAATACATAAACCAAACAATCCATTAAGACCAATCGTGAGTTCGATAGGATCTCCTTGTCAAAATTTATCGCGATTTCTTTTAGATATAATAAAACCTTTAGTTGATATAGATAGAACTTGGCATCCACTTCTGAAACTTGAATATGAAAATGGAAAATTCGATATCAATTAATGAAAACACCTTGTAACCAGAATTCCTCCGTCTGCCAAATTGTCACTTTTCAGTGTCAAAATCGAAAACATTGAAAAAATTTTACAAAAAGAAAAATATTTGAATTGTGTTGAGAGCGGGTGCAGATTCGTTCCCGAAACATCCACCAAGATAAGTAGAGGTTTTATTCTTATTGAATATATTTGTATTTCCAAATTTTTTCAAAACAAGGTGTCACTGACCAATAGAGAATTTCTCTTTTAGGTATCTAAAGGTTTAATTTCAAGCGCAGTGACATTTTGGGACAGATCCTAAATCTGTCCTCACTACAAATATATTGCAATAATTTTTAATAACTTCTACTCTATTTTTTAGAAACGAGAAGAGAAAATCCCATTAAAAGCTGAAAAATTATACGAGTTTGTTAAATTGGCAGATGATATAAAAAACTACAGGAATACAGAAACTACAGAAATGAAGTAAAGAATAACTGATTAAATCTGAACAATATTAATCAAGCCGTGAGTTTTAATGTTCTCTTGAACTTAAAGTTTATAGATACCCATTTTTCATCTATATTTCATATAATATGGTATCAGATTTTGTCTGACTGGAAGTTATTTGTTTGACAATAAATATAAATTCGAGGTACTCCCCAAGAACCAATGGCACTTCAAACAATTTTTGGTTGGGTTCTCACAGGAAAGGTATCCTGTCAAATCGACAAAACAGTGGTTTCGTCTTCAAATTCCTTTTTCACTACTTCATTAGAATCTTCTATCAAGAAATTTTGGGAGCTAGAAGAGCTACCCAAATCAACATTGTGTGAAAATCATTTCATTGGGACTTATTATCGAGATTCGTCAGGTCGATACACTGTTTCATTGCCATTCAAGGAGGGGGAGCCATCATTCTCAGATACAATGCATGTTGCACTTCGTCGATTTTACCTGTTAGAGCGTCGTTTAATGAAGGAAGATCACTTGTACAAAATGTACAGTTCGTTTATGAGGGAATATTTAGATTTAGGACATATGTCTTTGATTTCAGGCCCTCCGAAGGTTCCTTCAAAGTGCTATTATATTCCACATCACTGTGTGCTCAAAGATGATAGCCCTTCGACCAAATTTCGGGTCGTATTTGATGCTAGTTCACTATCTCCAGGAGGTCAATCTCTGAATCAAACACTTTTATCAGGTACCAAGTTACAAAAAGACCTACCGACTGTTTTATTTGCTACATTGCAAGGTCAACTCGAAAAAAGCGAAACACAAAATATCAGAAAAATGTATCTTGATTGAGTTTCTAATTGAGACTGCTCTTGAGGTAATTTCAAGATGGTAAAATATCCTTACTTGGTACATCTGGCAGACAAACAGCATGAACACCCATATGGAATGGAAGAGAGCATTCAGGGCAACCCAAGCAACCCACGTGTTGCACTGAGCGACATTAACGATGATCTTCCAGAAACTGTCTTCTTTGGCCGTTATATTACAATTCGGGGAGTTCTGCCAGTACCTGAATATGCCGTACAACAATTGCACGCACATTAGTACCAGACTAGCCAAAAATCCAACGAAGTACTTGTGATTTTTTGCCCCTAAATGGCAGGAAATCAGAATGAATATTGTACACATTTGAATGATTGTTGCAAAAATAGTATATTGTTCAACGAGCACGGAATGATATTCATTTCCCAGGAGTATGAAATCATCAGAAACGAGCATTGTGTGTTCTATGGCTATTATACACAATAATGAAATGATTCGACGACAAAAATAACTTGAACCTCAAACCTAATTTCATAGCTACTGTCTGTATTCACTACTTGAAATCGACATTCAATAGAAAACGTTAATCACTGTATAATAATAGCTCTTTGTTTCATCAGGTATGGAAATAAAATTGAAGACATACAATGTACTCCATTGTTTTATCAAAAATAGTTGAGAAATAGCACATTTGTTTCATAGCCGCATGAAATGAATGTATTAATTGGTCAATTTTTTTTTCATTTCTCATTCATATGTGTTATAAAATGAGTGTATCATACTATTATTTTCAGCTTGCATCAATTCTTACTGATTTACTGAAAAGGGTGAACTACTGCAGAATATTAGATTCACAGAATGATTCATTTTATACCATGCACTGCCCAATAAATTGAAAAATGTAACTGAAGCAAAAAGGTTCAAAATCAGTCTCAAAATATTCTATGTTTTTCATGATTATCATTTGTACATTATAGTTCATCCATGAATCGTTATGCATTTGTAATGTGTATGTATTTATTCCATATATCTCTGCTAAAAACGGCAATGTTTTTTAGGATGATGATAATAAATAACAAGATTAATTTCTCATTGTGTGTATAAAATTGAATTAAACACATGTGGGGTGTATACAAGTAAGCTGAGTGTATTAACGGAAACTAGTATGAGTGTATATCAATAGATGACAGTTTAAGTAATACCAATGTAAAGGAAATGAGAGTTGCGTATCGAAAGATTTTTGAGTATCATGGGGTTGAGTTGTAAAACAGCGTTTTGCTGATACTCCGCCTATTCACCATTGCAGATAGGTACAAGATTAGGTGAAATATTCTCATCTTATATTTTGTTAAGTGTGATTTTTTATATCTCTTTTTCTCCTTCTGCAAATGATGAATGAAGACGATTTATTATTATTATTATTGATAGAAAAAAAATCTCGCTTGCGTATTACTTTTTACAATTTGTTGGACGAAACTTTTGTACATACCTATACAGTTTGCTACCCAAGGACAATGATGATCGAACCTGGCGATGCAATGATTACACACCGCACAATGTTTGGATCTGAGTGGGCGCCTCACCAAGCACGTCGAACAAAAAGACGATGGTTCGAATCCGGCTGGACCTTTTTCTGCTAACTCTATTATCGTCTGGAAAATCATAATAATATAATTGATGATTATAAATGACGAGATGATAAATATCTCATTTCATTGTGCAACATTTCTGGTCAACGAACAAGTATCATTATCAACAATTTTTTGTCTAATTTAATGTATGTTATGTCGATGTTTGGAAGATGTCTCTATCTTTTTTTTTATTTTTATATATTTCGGACTGCACTCAGTGTGTCTTTATAATGCTATTCTGAATATCAATTTAGTTTTATGTATTTACAAAGTCAAATTGTTCAATAACAATGAAATATTTTTGATTCGACATCACATATTTGTAGTAGTAGTAGTTTATTTAAAATAGGTAAGCCTAATATACAAACATCTCAATTACTCATAAAAAATGTTTACATCACATAAGTATATACATATATTAAAATATCACAAGCAATTGCTAGTTATACAGAACAGAGCAGTAAAAGATTTAGAAACCTATAACAATAATACTGAAATAATGAACAAACAGATACCTATTACTTTAGAATGATTTTTACATAAAGATGTTATAAACATTTACTTAATGTCAATATGCCCGATTAGTGTGACGTCACGCCGCCAAATCCGTTGGTACTTGTGCGCATATGTCCAACAATCATAGAGTTTTAATATACTTTGATAATGATGACTTGAAAGAAGATAAAGAAACTGATTGTTTTATATTCATAGGCAGTTTATTGAATTCATTTAACCCTTTGAAAAATAGCGATCTCATGCTCATACTAGAATTTGTTCTGTGAATATGAAAGTCAGTCCTCATTCTTGTGTCATAGTTATGAATTTCATCATTTCTTATTAAGAATTCGTTGAAATAGGAAGGTAGTAGGCCTTTGTTTAATTTATAAATGAAAGTCATACTCATGTAAAATAAACGAGAACTAACTGAAAACCATTGCAGTGTATCCAACATCAATTTAATTGGAGTAAATCTATTACACTTCAGTATTAATCTCATTCCTCTATTTTGTAGCTTTTGGAGTTGGGAAATTCGGTTTTGGTTAAACAAGTAAATTATTGTTGCACAATAATCAAAGTCAGGTTTTATAATGGAATTATAAATGGTAATTCTGGCAAACATGGACAGCTCTTTTGAAATTCTTGAAAAAAAGTACATTTTTTTAGATATTTTCCTAACGATATATTCACTATGACTATTGAATGTTAGATTATTATCGATCATAAATCCCAGATATTTGAATTCATCTACAATTTCCAAAGACGTATTTTCAATCACTATATCAATCGAATTAACACGTATATTATCATATTTATATTTAGTTGTAACAATCATTGATTTGGTTTTAGCTACATTTAATTTAAGTTTGTTTGTCTGTAAATATCTTTCAATATTGGCCAATGTGTTGTTAATTTCTATAATAGCTTGGTCTAAATCATGATTTGCACAATACACCAATGTATCATCGGCAAATGAGCTAATAGAGCAGTTCCCTGCAATTTGATGAATATCATTTATATAAAGAATGAACAGAAGGGGGCCTAAAACGCTGCCTATGCTGCCAATGCCATTACTTAATTTATTGGAATAACTTGAACCAATTTTTGTTCTTTGACTTCTGTTGTTCAGATAGTTTTCCATCCAATAATAAACAGAACCAGCAACTCCATAATACCTCAGTTTACATAATAAAATATCTCTATCAATTGTTTCAAATGCACGTTTTAAATCTAGAAAAACTGCAATGACATATTTATTTTCATCTATTTGTTTTTTCCAATTTGATAAAGTATATTGGAGAGCTGTTTCACATGAATAACTCTTCCTGAATCCTGATTGGTGATCACTAAGGATATTATTACTATTTAAATAGTTTATCAGCTGTGCATGAACCGCCAATTCAATTACTTTCTCAAGAGTTGGTAATGTATTTATGGGTCTAAAATTATTTGCATCTATTGTATTTGAAATTTTCGGTATTGGTATAATGGTGCTAATTCTGAAACTATCTGGAAATATTCCATATTCAAGAGAAGAATTTATTAAATGTAATATAACATGTCCAAGGCTTTCAAATGTTTCTTTCAAGAATCTTGCATTAAGAATTTCAGATTGATTCTTATTGTTGTCCAGAGAGAATATAATTTCACGCAGTTCACTATAGGTTAGTTTTTGAAAACAATTGAATGTGCTATCTATTTGTATGAGATTGACCTGTGACCATTGTTCCTCTGCAATTATATTATCAGCAATATCTTGGATACTATCTACAAAAAAAATATTGAAGTTGTTAGCTATATCTATTTCGTTTCTGTATATTCTAGTTTCACCATTTTCAAAAAATTCAATTTTGTTAAAATTATAAGGGGCATTAGGTTTGACAATCGATTTCAGAGTTTTCCACATTTGCTTTGAATTACCTTTGTTCAAGTCAATTTTCTGTTCATAGTATTCAGATTTTTTAGCTTTGAGCATATTTACATACTGATTTCGATTTGCCTTATATACTTGCCATTTTTCTTCTTTTTGAGCATCATTACATTTTTTGAAATTTTTATATGCCATATCTCTGTCTTTAGCTTTCTTTTTCAAATCATTATCATAGTATGGTACATCATTTGATTTTAATGTTCTATTATAGCTTGGAGCAACCCGATTTACAATGTCATGTACTTTTTTAAAAATATCTTCCAAAATAATATTTACGTTTACACAATCTAATAACCAATTACAAGACAAGAGTTCCATATTGATGGATAACATATTTTCTTTGCACATGTTTCTAACTTCTTGAATTCTCTCGGAAACATTCGGCCTTGTATTAAATATACTAATGGAAATGGTGGAATGATCCGAAATTTTAGGGCTATCATTAACTTTGACAGTAATATTATCACAATTTGTTATAACATAATCAATTAGAGTTTTACTGACATTTGTGATTCGAGTATAATCTTCAACCATTTGATCCACACCATACATGTTAAGCAAGTGCTGAATTTTTTTCGTGTAGAAATTATTAATATTTTTAAAGTCAATATTTAAATCACCTACCAAAACAGTTTTTCTATTATGAAAATAAGTTTCTAATATATCTTCCATTTTTTCAATGAACACTGATTGACTTGCATTTGGTGAACGGTAAACTCCTCCAATGGTCCATTTTTGGCTATCTATTGAAATTTCTATAAACTGGAACCAATAGTTAGCATCTGATGTTATACTTTTAATCACTTTGTATTCAATGCCCTGTTTAATATAAAGTAGGACTCCTCCTGTATATCTACTGCTGCTGTCACATCTTACAAAATTATACTGCATTACAGTGAGTTCAGAATCTAAAATATCCTGAGTTGTTCTAGATTCACTTAAAACTATGATTGTTGGGTGGTAGCAGATTATTTGGGTTAAAATTTCATGTTTGTTTGCAAGAAAACTCTGAATGTTAACATAAATGATGTCTTGATTGAAATTTATAAAAGAAGATTTCTGAATATTAGGCATTACTAGTTTTTTTCTTTTTGGACAATGGTTGGTACTCCATTTATATATCTTATCGTTTTATCCAGGTCACCTTCTTCGATAAGTTTACTTAGTCTATTTTTCACCTTCTGGTAGCATTCACGTTGAGTTTTGGTCTGATCTCCAAAAATGATTACTCTGTTTGCACTTATTTTATTTTTATTTCTCAGTACTTGCTTGGCTAATTCTGAGTTGGAAAATATTATTTTCAGAGGACGATTTTTACCAGTGGTGAATTTTCCAATTCGATATACTTGCATATTTCCATCACTGATATCACATTCCTTCAAAATATTGTTAACTGTGAGCTTTTCATCTGCAATTCTTTCATTCCTATCTTTCTTTGTCGACTCCTGTATATTCAGCACAATAACATTTCTTGCCCGATTTCTCCTTTCTTCAAGTTCAGAGATGATATTCTCAAAATTTGTAATTCCATCCTCCATCTTTCCACCAGAATTTTGCTTTTCAACTTTTTCCTCTAATTTGCTCACTTGACTTTCTAAGAGTTCCACTTTCTTCATAAGAATGGGGAGCAATTTGAAACCTTGTTCACATTTATCACAAAGATATATTAAACGTCTCTTCTTCAGCGGTATGCATCTTAATTCAGAACTCGAGAGGCCAGAACATTTTTCACATAAATTATGTTTGCAGCCATCACAACATATTCCACTTTCCGTAGAATCGCCACAAGACTCGCAAATATTCATTTTTCGTTATTCAGGTCCCTTCAGAATAATATTGTTGCTCCTGCACTGGCAAGGAACAAAAGAAATAGGTTCAGGCTGTTTTTATCTTGTGAGCACAAAAAACGGTCTCTGATAAACTGGCACTGATTGATAATATGAAAGTATTGGATGCAAAGGGGATATATGTTCTTCAGATGCACATTTACCAAACTAATTATGGTTTAATTAACGAAGCACTTTTATCATTGCACTGAGGGTATACTTGGGTACATACTGTGTAAAAATCTTAATTAGATTTGACTTTATACCACTGTTAAAACCGATTTTATGAGGAGCTGTTTTCACTGCAAACACTCCAGTTCACAGTTGAATACTATTTCTGTAAGCTGTCAGTTGTTACTGACAAAGCTGGGGTGCATCAACTGACTAATGAGCATACATAAAATGACATAGAATACAATGGGTTGAAAATCCAATATTTAAAATGATTGTTGACTGATATACCAATGTGACATGTTTCACATTTTATCAATCAGGTTTTGAATGTTTTCAATTTCTTATAATTTCGTGATTCTATCAATCAGGTTTTGATGATAACTGATTCGAAAATATTTGTTAAAATAAGTTAAAAAACGCTCTTCTACAAATTTATTATTTTTTTTTGAAAGTGTTACTATTCTGCAGGAAGAAAGTAGACAATCAATTCAAACAACTCATTAGATTTTGACAAATATAGAAGGAAAAGAAATCAAGCTGTATCTCTTGATAAAAATAATAATTATCTTTATTTCAAGGAACGTTAGGCATTAAATATAAATTCAAAACATGACATTGAATAAAAAACGTCAGAATGATAGTACTTTGCCAATTGTATCTGATATTTACATTTATACAAATATAATATAGCATAATTAGAGTTGGAGACAAGAAATTCTATGAAAAAACTATTGATGAATGTAAAAAATGTGTCAAACGGTAAAACAAATAGTAAATAGTAAAAACACAAATTTTGACTCACATCTTTGGACCAGGAAATTTCTGAAAGTATATGTACTCTATCCTGAACAAGGTTTAGATAATAACTTATTATTAAACAGATTTTCACTATTGTCTCTGGGACCGTAGAACTTACCATTCTTGCATATTTATCTATAAACTCACAAACAACCTGACTGATTGCCCAGAGTTATTATCCCAACTAAATTTCAACATACCTCGTTTGAACAGTAGAAGTTCACTTTGTTTCCATTTACCTACTCCAAGAACAAATATACTATTGAAATCTCCAATTCATTTGATGTGCAAAAAGTTCAATCAGATATGCGAAAAAACTGATATATTTTCAACTCCCATTGGAGTGTTCAAAAAAGAACTTTCTACATTGTGATGTTTACGAAGCAAATATGAATTAACCCCTCTCTATTCATATGTTATTCATTAATACAAGTTATTATGTTTCTTAGATTTTAGTTCTTGTTCACAGTTACATGTACACATTGTAAAAAGCTGTCCTGTAAGTGGGTATTGTACCTGTTTGGGCACTAAATAGTTTTTTTTTTTTAACTTTGCAGTGTTGCTTTGTTTACAAACAAGTTTTATCATCGTGAAATTTCTCATTGTAATATTGGTATTGAATCAGCTACAGTTCTCTTTTGAATAGTGCTGTAATTTGAATTGGAAAATGAAACATTTGAGTTAACTCTGAGAAGAAATAATGCCATTAGATGATGTTTCTATATGATGAATCATTAAAAAGAACTTTTCAGTTGAAAATTCGATGTGTAAACTCTCATTCCCCCAGCAATTGCTATTTTCTCACCCTGCACTGGAGCTGTTTGGACGTGCTGACGATACCCGCGTCTCCCAGCCATGACTTGAGGAAGCAGTACCACAACAGCCCCGAGCTGCCGAGGAAGACCGCCGTTACCAGAAAATGCATGACAGGCGCGATATAGATCAGCCACGTGAAGTAGAACCAAGCCTTTGTTGACAGATAAATGCTGAGCGGCAACAGCGCCATCAGTCTGTCATCGTATAAAATTTGGCCTACATAGTGAATGACTATGTAAAGGCAGACTAAAAGAAATATTTTGATTAGAACGATTAGGTTGGTGCTGAGGATTGCTCCCGCTATGTAGAATGCCATGAATGGGGTTCCCACCATGCACCACCATCGCATCCTCTGAAAAAATTAGGTTAATTTCACCACGATATATTAAGAAATTGAACATGAAACATTAGGAAAGTGTTCAATTTTGTCCAACATGCACAAAACAATCTAGTGTGGACAAAATGGATAAAATCATTAAACAGTATTATTTCTTTTTTACGATTCATAAAAAACATCAGAATGTGAAATAAAACTGTTGACAAATGATTTATACTAATTAATGAATATCCCTATTCATAAATCATAGAATCATCAGTATGAATAAAAAAGAAACATGATGAAAACAAACATATCACCCATTCCAGATGTTTTCGGGGCATCAAATTGAAAATCACAGGATTGGAATGAAATTATGTGTTCTATCAAACATGCACAAAACAATCTAGTGTGGACAAAATGGATAAAATCATTAAACAGTATTATTTCTTTTTTACAATTCATAAAAAACATCAGAATGTGAAATAAAACTGTTGACAAATGATTTATACTAATAAATGAATATCCCTATTCATAAATCATAGAATCATTAGAAAAGAGACATGATGAAAACAAACATACTGCCCATTCCAGACGTTTTTGGGGCATCAAATTGAAAATCACAGGATTGGAATGAAATTATGTGTTCTATCAAACATGGTTATTGCCGAAAATTAACTTTCGATTATGAATATGGTCAACAATAGTGACAATTATGTGAAACTATAATCTGAAATTGCTAGCAAGGCTATGAATAAATTAATAGATGATGAAACAAAGATATATCCAACAGAACACAACATACAGTCATTTGATTATGATCTGTTGAATTTTCAGATTTTCACTGAGATGATGGAAATAGTTGAGAAAAGCTTTATTAATAACTTGTTCAGTAATGATAATGAGACATAAAAAACACAATATCTGACTAATTATTATTGAAATATCTATAAGGATTTCAAAGAAATTAACTTCAAGTTCTAACAACCAGACAAAACCTTCAATGAAATGACTAATAACTCAACACTTACTTTATCTTTGGTGATTTTATGAAGAAAATTCTGTGACTTAGAACCTGCTGCTTGTTCTTTAATTATATCAGCTACCTTTTGATTGACCCATATACATCCAATTTGTGACTGTAACAGGGAAAGTGGTGTTTCACCTCTGCTGTTTGGTGTATGAACACTAGCATGACCCTGCAATGAGATCAATATCAAATATTGCAATTATTTGGAGAGGACAACATTATGATGAACACACATCCTCAAGTTACATACTTGAATTATCAAGGTAGATATGGCTGTGGTATTTCTTGCTAAAATTGCCCAGTGCAGTGCACTATTGCCTTGTTGATCAGTCAAATTTGTTGATGCTCCTAAAGTCAGGAGCAGCCTAGTAGGGTCCAAACTGAAAACCTTCCATACTGACCACATCAGTGGTGTCATACCAATACGATCAACTAAGTCTGTACTGACTCCTCTAGCAACAAAATATGCAACCTGAAAATATAAAATACTATAAAAATCCATGGAGATTGTGAGAGTTTAAGGCCCATGATATCAGTACCAGTGCTGTGTGTCCAAACTGTGCAGCTAGGTGTATGCATGAACAACCTTCAGCATCTCTCAGTGTAGGATCAGCACCAGCATTCATCAAGATAACAGCGGCATCTAAGTGACCCTGGCGAGTAGCCCAGTGTAACGGAGTTGCCTGCAATTCTCCACCAATGGCATCTACTTCTGCACCCTGTTCTATGAAAAATGCCGTTATGTCTTTGCGATTGTTGATCGCTGCCCAGTGGAGTAGGGTAACATTCTCAGAATCACGCTCATTTACGTTGTAACCAGCCTCAACAAGTTCTCTAACTCTGGAAAATGCTCCATACTGAAATAACGATCGAAACAATGAAGTGCGTATTTCTTCGGATTAAATATGCATCACCTGTGTAGCTTTAACTATATCAAAACCACCGTAATCATGTTCAATAGCAGGTACTTGAGGCTCTTTAGATATCAAACTATGACACTCTCTGTCGGTTTCAACACAACCACCTGCGCTAGCGGCTGCGGCTCCACATGCATTTTGGTACATAATGCACCTTTATTTCGTTAGCAATTCCAGTATTTTGTAGAAATTTATTATTAAAATAATAAGAAAGGTTAGGTTAGTAATGACTACTGACAGTTGACTTAAACGCTTTCAACCAATCCAAAACCACCTATGTGAAAATGGCGGTCAGGAGTTAGCGGCAGATTTCAGACCTATGTGAAGATGTCAGCCAAGAGTGAGCGGTCAAATTTCCGAACACTTCCGACCGACTCGTCAGTGGCGTGCGCTAGTATCCCCCTCTTAGAGTAACATGGTTCTCTAATTTATATTTAAATGCTTCAGATCACCCACAAGGATCTATCATAGAATAAATGTTTATACAAATATCTATATACAGGGTGTCCCAACGAAAACTTTCCACCCGGATTCACTGGGAAATGACAAATTATTTTCGGAAACGCTAAATCAGAACGATTTTAATCTCTAGGGGGACACATGTTAGTAATGGATTTAGTCGAGCAGCTTCATCCCCCGGACGGGGGCGGCTACCCCCTTGCGAATCATCATAAATGCGAATCATCTGAAAGCTCTCTTTATTCTCTATCCAGACGTGTATAATTTTTCCAAAATCGAATGAATGGTAATTGAAATTAGTGTTGTTGACAGGTTCAATGTAATTATTAGTCAATATCTCACCTGTTCTTATTCAAATTCAATTTATTAACTATTTTAAGACTCGATGAGTGGACAGATAGACAATGGCAGTATCCCATCCGGTCAGGGAACCCAGTCACCCCACGAAAAACGAAAACAAATTAGTCAAAACAAAGTAAGTAGCCAGGCTGAGACTATTAATTGCGAAGATCTTTCAATCAAGTATCAGGTTGATGTCGCTATTCGCGAATACAACAATACAAGCGGAAGATGCTCACCCCAATTGTGAGCGAAACGTCCAAAGGAACCTCCTCCACAGAGGTGAACCGAAGTGTATTTACATCTTCTTGAGAATGCCATCGATCCCATGATAACGGATATTATCGAAAACGATGGAGATTATTCGGCAGGCAACCTCCATTTTCAACAAGATGGAGCACCACCTCACTATGCAGTATCGGTTAGAAACTTTCTGGATGAACGATATACCAATCATTGGATAGGGCGACGAGGACCAATTGATGAGTGGCCAGCTAGATCACCGGACCTCAACCCGTTGGATTATTTTTATGGGGGCATCTCAAAAGCAAAGTTTTTGCCACTCCGCCAGAGTCACTAGAGGATCTACGTGGTCGAATTGTAAACGAGTGCGGCAGTATAACTCCAGAAGTATTGTAAAACGTTCGTAATATTTTCGAAAGTAGACTTTATCATTGTATGGAGGAAGGAGGGGCTCACTTCGAGCAATTAATAAATTGAATTTCGATAAGAACAGGTACGATATTGATTATTTAAATTAAACATATTACCACACTAATTTCAAGTACCAGTCATTCGATTTTGAAAAAATAATAAACGTTTGGATAGAGAATGAAGAGAGCTTTCAGATGATGTATCACTCGACCCAAGTTCCCTATGATGATTCGCAATGGGGTAGCCGCCCCTGTCAGGGGGATGAAGTTGCGTGACTAAGTTCATCACTGACATGTGTCTCCCTAGAAATCAAAATCGACGTGTTTCAGCGTTTCCGAAAATAATTTGTCATTTCCTAGTTAATCTGTGTGGAAAGTTTTCGTTGGGACACCCTGTATACTCTTTGGGTCGATTGCAGATTTAATTCGGACTTTCGAGTGACAGGTAATTGAGGAAGCTGCCTTCAATCATAGTAGGATATAACTTGGACCCATTTGTTGTATCGAATCATAAAATGCATATATACTTTTATACAGACATTATTTATTATATCTTTCTAAATTCCACTGAATACTATACAATGAAAACACATGTTTTTTAAATGTATAATTTCCTGTGGGATTGAGCAAGAAATAATTATTTCTCAGCTGGATTCTACACTCAAAAAGCGACCTTCCTGATTTTGGTTTGAGTATTGAAAGTTTATGAAATCATGTTTTTTCATTGTAGAATTTTCTAGATTTAGCGAGAAATGATTCTTTCTCAGCTGTATTACTGACAAGCGCGTTCGGAAATTTGGACGTAGAGTATAAAAATTCTTACACATGAAGATTAAAGAGCAATATTTAGCGAATATGTCAAATTTATTCCATATTTTGAAACAGAATGGAAATAATTCCTGATAAAATTATAATTTAAATTGTTCTGCACAACATACATCAAAAACTTATATTACCTATTCAACAAAAATAGTAAGATGAGGTAGATCTTGAAATGGTAATATAATGATCAGTTATGTAGCTTTACGCTTAACTGTCTTTTTCTTCTTCTTATCATCATTCGGAGAAACTTTTTTAGGTTCTTTGGAGATGACAGCTGGTGTATTTTTTGCATCACTCAATATTTTTCTTCCGAATCTTGCACAATATGCATCCATATTATATTTCCTCCTTAGACTATAGTCCACCATGAAACGAATTTTTCCAAAGATTTCCCTCTCCCTCCAACCTTGGTCGTGAACACCACAAATTGACCACATCACCCCTAAAAATATCATTGATAAACTTTTGGAATGATATGTATTGGAAAATAAATAAAACAAAAACCCTCATTATTGGTCATGAAATGAAATAAAATATGAGGACCTCCTTAGAGAATAATATTACATATAATAAGTTTTACAAGTCTCTCCTTCAGCGCAGAATTTCTTGAAATATGACAAGCAAAGAGAGGAGTTCTTCGAGAGAACGGGTATGACAATATGTCTTACAACACTAGTGTAAGATACTATTTCTTTGCCAATGAGAAGATTGACACTTCAAAATGGTTGCATTGATAAGCACAATAGGAGAAAAGTAGCCCAAAAAAATTGTTCTGATTGTGTATGAAATTTTCGAAAGAATTGCTAAAGTATACAACAGGATATATTATAATGACATATATCTGACATTTATTTGGCTGACAGATCATACCAATGTCATAAAAAAAGTTGTGTATTATAAGAGAAGCTCTTTCACTACACTTTGGGTCTCATTAGACAGGCAAAATAGAAGAAAACATTTCTGATGAATCATGCTATTGTTTTTCTGATTAATTTTACCAACATATCCATTAGGATCAGTTCCATCCAAACAGTAGATGTCATTCAACCACAACCCAAATTCAATAGCTTGCTCTGGAGACTCAGTCCATTCTAGAATCTTCTTGCACCAATACATTCTCATATAGTTGTGGATTTTGCCTTCGTTGTGGGCTTGTAGCTGTGCTGCATTCCACATCTCATCATGTGTCTTTCCTTGAGCCAGTTGTTCACGAGTGTAGATCCATGTGCGTTTGTCTTTTCTACAAATGAATGAGATATGGGTCAGGATACTCAATTTCTGAGGAAAATTATTGATTCTACTTACTTGTGTATGTTCAAGGTTTCTTGAGCCCATTTGGCGGCTCCTTTGATATTGTCATAGTTGTCATTATAAAAACAATAGTTGTCTGTAAGCTCCTTGCGTACAATGAGTTCCTCCAAGTATTTATCACATTGTTCTTTGTACACTGAATCCACACTTTTGACTTCCAATGCACATCTCTGGGCAGATATTTGACCTGCAATTCATCAGGGGATATTAGTAGGGAGGTTCTCCTACCTCAGAATAATAAAATAAATTTATTTATCTGAATCAATTTGTTCCATGTAGGTCAAGAGGTATTACCTACCAAAGTTCAACCAAGGTGACAATTTAGATGTATTATCCTTAGATGGATCATTACTGGTCTCCCCATAATGTCTCAGATTTCTGACAATGAAGTGATACAACATTGAATAACCAGCTTTCATTCCAGAACCATCACCCCACTTTACCTCTGGAACATCCCATTTTGGGGTATAAAAATCAAATGCATCATCAATTTCCTCTATTTGGTTCATAACTTTCAGTTTGCCTGAATATTGGTGCTTTGATATGATAGGGAACCCTGTCATAAATTCTGCTAAGTTTTTAATGATTTTTGGACGGATCAACCTTGCCATTCCTTCTTGTTTATCAGAAGCTATCCATACAGGCACTATATTATGAGCATCTACCTAAATGATACAAAATAGAAATGTTTCAGTAATATCTCTCTGATGAACATTTGGACTCACCTGTACCACTGGTACATCAACAGGCAGCTCCTTGACAAGAGCCTCATGCAATTTTCTTGGGTGCCTCAACGGACTGAAATCACATACTACACCTCCAATTTCATTGTTTTCTACCAATTTTGCTATATCTTTGGGTGAACTATTCAACAAATAGAAACCAATATTCAGTTCTTCACATTCCTTCTGGATCAATGTCAACCCTGTAGAGTATAGTTGATAAAGGAATATGAAATTTTTCAAAAGATTTTCGTTACCTAACCTTCTAGGAGAAATTTGAAGTGACGTTTAGTGGGATATTGCTCTTGGACATCTTTGATCGTGTAGCAAATAAATAAAGGTAATTTTTGTTTCCTAGCCAAGTGTTGAGCATAAATAATAGCCCAGTTATCTTGAATTCTGCAGTCTCTATACATCCAATACAATATGCCCTTGGAATTATTTTTGATATGTTCATTTTTCGATAGGGTTCTACAACGGTTCTTGTTGAACTGGAAATAATGGCTTTCACCTGCGGTTTTCCTTGAATCTGAAATATTTTCGAGAAACAGATCTTTGGTTAATTTATCTATAACAACCTTTCCACTGGAGCTCCTAGGTTTCAATGATGCCATTAAAAATGTTTCCAAATCAGAATTAACAATATAACTTTATGGAGATATTTTTGTTCGATCATAGAGAGGTTATTCTAAGGCACGGTTTATAACCGTTATTCTGAGGTGTGGTTACTTTTTCAACGATCAAACGAACTTACCTGTGATGTTCGATCGTAATTGTGTGAGGTGCTTCGTTTGAAGAGAACATTTACTTGTAGTAGGCTTGCTAAGTACTTAGACACAGTGTACCAAAGAGAAGAAGTGGAATGCAGAATACCCATAAGCGGGGAGTATGAAAATGCATTTTGGGAGGGTCAGTCCTCTTATCCATGAGTTAAAATCAGTTATTTGTAACATAAAAAGAAAAATTCATCAGGAATCGATGATATATCAGCAGATGTTCTCCTAAATCTCCCAGATACAGCATTATCATCACTCGCAACCCTTATAAAGACTCACTTAGATGTGGTAAATTTCCTAGCTTCCTGAAACAGTCGTTAGTTATGCCTATCTATAAAAGTGGAGATTCATCAGATCCGAATAACTACCGTCCCATAGCGCTTATACCTACGCTAGCCAAAGTAATTGAGATA
This sequence comes from Gastrophysa polygoni, assembly GCA_963576655.1. Taxonomy (NCBI): domain Eukaryota; kingdom Metazoa; phylum Arthropoda; class Insecta; order Coleoptera; family Chrysomelidae; genus Gastrophysa; species Gastrophysa polygoni. Next base: position 12,066,689 of record OY755084.1, read on the forward strand.
CTGGTTGAAGTCAGAATGCTGGACTATTTGAGAGATAATAAAATACTGTCAGAACGGCAATTTGGATTTCAGTCGAGTAAGAGCACAAATGATGCCCTTTTTTCATTTATGGATTCGTTATACTCAGGTCTCAATAAAGGAGCAGCTGCTGCAGCGGTTTTCTGTGATTTCTCCAAAGCTTTCGATTGTGTAAATCACGGAATACTGCTGCGGAAGCTGCAATACTATGGATTCACAAAGATTGAACACCAGTGGTTCAAGAGTTACCTATCAGATCGTCATCAACCAGTCAAAACAAACAGTGTCTCGAAGTCCTCGCATATAAAACATGGTGTCCCACAAGGATCAGTCCTTGGACCTCTCCTGTTCCTACTTTATGTGAATGACATGGCTTTTCTAGACATCAGAGGTGAAATTACATTATTTGCTGATGACACCACTATTCTCTGGCAAGAAAAGAACGAAACTATCTTACACTCTAATATATTGCACGATATTGGAGTCATTAAAAACTGGTGTGAATCAAACCTCCTATCTCTTAATATGAAAAAAAAAACCAATATCCTGACCTTCCACTGCAGCGTTCCAAACCTAGATATCGGCAATGAGGTTATAGAAAATAAGTTATCAACCAGGTTTCTAGGACTGTTTATAGATAATAAACTACTTTTTAATAACCACGTAACGGCCATTTGTAAAAAACTTGCTTCTGGATGCTATGCTATCAGAACCATCGCCACCGAATTAGGATTTGCATCAGCCAGAACAGCATACTTTGCTCTTCTTGAAACACACCTAAGATATGGTATAGCATTCTGGGGGCGTGCAGTGACCAGTTATTCCAGAGGAGTTTTGTCCTGCAGAAAAGGGCTCTGAGATATATGTGTGGGGCAACAGCTAGATTCTCCTGTAGAGAAATATTTACAGAATGCAATATATTAACGGTAGTTTGTATATACATTTTAGAAACAGTCTCACTCATTCACAAAAACATAAATACCTTCCAGGTAGTCTCGACAAACTACAATACAAGGCAGAGTGGCCAGGTCAAATTGATAATTTCCCATTCCACTCTAATCAAGAACTCAATTATTTATAATGGAATAAAACTATACAATCATTTGCCAAATGCAATAAAAAATATCTTGTCTGTTCATAAGTTCCGTACTAAGGTGAAAGCAAGTTACAGGAACTATCTAGCTTACTTCTATGTTATTCTATACTTTGCTGATGTAGCATATTTGAGTCGATGTACCAGTATTCTCATATTATGAATTCAGTCTTTGCCTGTTGTTTGTCTTGAACGCAAGAGAAATAAAGACCCTGTAATAAATTTTTCGTTTTTTAAAAAGCTTCTTCGCTGTAAGCAACTTGTAACTGGCGCAGTCGGTAGGATCCCGAAAATTGTTCGTATCGCACGGGCAGTTTTTCGTCTCAACGATTCATCGGGATACGAAACAAAAAGTTCGGTTTTGAAAAACAGCAGCTGGATTCGAAGGTATATCGGATCGAGAACGGACAGTTCGCAGTGGCATCATTACTGAACCAAGACAAGTAAACAGTGGAGAAGGAGAACCAAGAATTTTTGCAGCCAACAGAAAGTCCTGGGAGAAGAAAATCGCTTTCCAAACCTATAGGCAGCTAGGATAAGAAAACGTAGGATAAGAACACGTAGGATAAGAAGACCAAGAATGAAAACAATCATACTACTGTAAGTGCCATTCAATTTTCCATTTTACATTTCCCTACTGGAACCCCTCGAATGATAATTTTATAATCATCACTGTTTTGGATTTCTTATGATCGATTCTGATCTAGAATCACTTACAAATTCCTTAGAGAATATTCAATTGAACTCCGAATCAACAGAAATGGCTCCACCAGAAATAAACTATCAATTATTAAGATTACATATAGATACGATTCCCTCCTATGAAGGAAATCCTCATAATCTCAATATTTTCATTGGGAACTGTGAAAATTTTATCAACACCTTCTTAAGTCCAACAGATGCTACAATGAACAATTTCTTACTCAGAGCTAACATGGGTAAACTCACAGGTAGAGCCCTTGCTTTAATAGGATCTCGTATGGAACTAAGAAGTTGGTTAGAAATTAAACAAGCTTTGTTATTGAGTTTTGGTGATCAACTAAATATCGATTGTTTATTGCAAGACCTTATTTCTGTGAGACCATTGAGGAATGAGAGCCCTTACAATTTCGGTATGCGTTGCCAAGATGCTAGAAGTTTGATCATTTCAAAATTGAACACCTTGAATATATCTGCAGAAGAAAAAATCATTTGGCTAAAAAATTATAATGATCTCGCCCTAAAAACATATATTCGTGGATTACCCCCTGCATTGCAAACAAACGTTAGACTAAGAAACCCTGATAGTCTTGAAAAAGCTATTAGCCTTGTGATAGAAGAAGAAAATTTCTTTCACTCGTCACAGCGATCAAACACTTTGAATTCTCAGACGACATTTAAACCAGCTCAAAGAATGACACCCATAAGATCTATACAAACGAATCCAAACTTTCACCAATCTAGACCTCACATGAATTTTTCTAATAATTATCCATTTCCTCCATTTCAAATGAATCTACCATCCAATCATCCTAATTCTAACACTTTCATTCCCCAATACCAACCACAATTTTATCGACCACCAAATCAACCCAATCCTTCTTTTTCTCCTCAACAACAACAATTCTACCCGAGACCACATTTCAATAACTTTCAACGTCAACAATATTTTCCACAACGTCAAAACCCATCTCAACAAACCAGACAATTTAATCGACCAAATCAAATCTCGAATAATAAACCGGAACCGATGGACACATCATCTAGTAATTCTCACGTGAAACCACCCTCAAAATTCATCTCTAATCAATTATATGTCCAAAATGTTGACGAGCAACATTTCCAAAACCCTTATGAAAATCAATACCAAAATTATGACGATCATCAGACCTATTTCACTCCTGACGATTATGATAATCTTTATTGTTACAATGATTACAATCCTCCACAAAACGAACAATATAATCATGATACTTCCGCTGAAATTGGATTCCCAGAAACAATGAATGCTCTTAGAGATTCTCCGAACGAAAATTTTCAAGAAACAGCGACTTCTACCGAAGTAACATAATACATGTGAATGCTTTGAAAGCTAATCTTCCTTATATTTTCATACCACAAATAAACGCAAACCTTTTGATAGATACCGGTAGTTCTAAAAGTCTGATGGACCCAAAATTAGCTTATAAATTTTATCAAAATTTCATTTATAGTGAACCATTTAATATTGAGACAGCTCATGACATTTCATATCATGAAGAAGTTGCCGAAATCCCAATTTTTGACATATTCAAAGTGAATGGAACTCATAAATTCTATCTCTTCAAGTTCAGTGACAAATTTGATGGAATTATAGGAGTAGATTTACTCAAGCAACTGAATGCAAATGTTAATGTCAATTCTAAAATTCTCTCGACACCTTTTGTTAACATCTCTATAATATTTGAACAAGAAGATAAAACACAGAAAAAATCAGGAGATATCCTAAATTATAACATAAAAATAGCTCCTCGAGTACAGCAAGTAGTGAAGTTACCTGTACAACAAAAAGACGGTATCGGAATTATAGACTATAAAAATTTTGGGAACGGTATCGAAATGACGAAAGCAATTGTAAACGTATCAGATTATTTCGCATTCACTACCTTAACAAATATTAACGAAAATCTCGTGGAACTAAATCTTTCAGAACCTTTAGAAATCGAATCATTGAATTTAGTTGATATTAATTTCATGGATAAAATCGAAGTAAATAATTCTGTGAACCATCAATCATATGATACATTTTTGAAGCAAAATTTAAAAAATATAAGATTAGGACACTGCAACAAAGAAGAAAAAGAAGCATTAAAAAATCTTTGCTATGACTATCGAGACATATTTTATTGTGAAGGTATTCCTCTGAGTTTTACTAACGCAATAACTCATAAAATTAGGCTAAACAACGAATCACCCGTGTATACTAAATCGTACCGTTTTCCGGACATACATAAACAAGAAGTTAAGTCACAGATTGGAAAAATGTTGGACCAAGGAATTATACAAAATAGTATATCTCCATGGTCAAGTCCCATTTGGATTGTTCCAAAAAAGATGGACGCTTCAGGAAACAAAAAATGGCGGTTAGTCATAGACTATAGGAAACTAAACGAACGGACAATTGACGACAAATACCCATTACCAAATATAACGGACATATTGGACAAATTAGGAAAAGCAAATTATTTCACAACCCTGGACCTTGCTAGTGGTTTCCATCAAATCGAAGTTGACCCGGAAGATGTACAAAAAACCGCTTTCAGTACGGAAGGAGGACACTTTGAGTTTAGAAGGATGCCATTTGGTTTGAAAAACGTACCTTCTACCTTCCAGAGGGTCATGGATAACGTTTTACGAGGTCTCCATAATGAAATATGTGTTGTATACCTAGATGACATTCTAATTTACAGCACCTCTCTTCAAGAACAAGTAGAAAGATTAAAAACTATTTTCGACAGACTCAGAAAGAATAATCTAAAAGTTCAACTTGACAAATCTGAATTTCTCCAAAAATCTGTACAATATTTAGGTCATATTATAACCCCAGACGGTGTCAAACCAAATCCCGACAAAATATCAGCAATAACAAAATTTCCAATTCCTCGTAACCCAAAAGAAATCAAGAGTTTTCTTGGCTTGTTAGGATATTACCGGCGTTTTATTCGTGACTTCGCAAAAATAACAAAACCTATGACAAAATGCCTTAAAAAAGATTCAAAAGTAATACACGACAAAGATTTTATCGACGCTTTCAATACATGTAAAACAATCCTTACGAATGACCCAATTCTACAATTTCCAGACTTTTCGAAAAAATTCGTACTAACAACTGACGCTAGCAATTTTTCAATTGGTGCCGTGCTTTCGCAAGGTGAAATACCGAACGATAGGCCAGTAGCTTATGCCTCAAGGACATTGAACGACAGCGAAACTAGATAGAAAAAGAATAGAAAAAGAATTGCTCGCAATTGTGTGGGCTTGTAAACATTTCAGGCCTTACCTTTACGGACGCAAATTCACGATATATACCGATCACAAACCACTTACCTGGCTATTCAAATTAAAGGAACCAAATTCTAAATTAGTAAGATGGAGACTGAAATTGGAAGAATTCGATTACGATATAATTTATAAAAAAGGAAAATACAACACAAACGCTGACTGTCTCTCGAGAATACCAATAAATGTAATCGAAACTGACGACATATCTATTATAAATAATCATGGTGACATTGACAAAGACATTACAGATTACATTCAATCATTAGAAACAGGACCCAGTACATCTGACCCAACTAACTTAGTGAGCCAAGACATTTCCGAATTTTTAGAGACTCTCGAACAAAATTTAGAACCTCAAACCTCTGGTCAACGCCAAGGCTTGAACATTGTATCTGACATACAAATCAGACCTCCTGATATTCCCGACAATATATCGACACAACATTCTGACGCGAACGAAACTACAAACGAAGGTATAAAGATCTACGATGAAATAATTAATAACAAATTGAATCAAATTTTAGTATTTCCAAACACCTACCATAAACTAGAAATAACTCGTGAAAATTACGAAAATTACAAAATAATTTCCATCAAAATTCCCGAAGTCAATAATGAAGAATTGATTCTACAATTTTTAATAGAGAACACTGAATCTAAAAACGCGTATTCAGTATATTTCCATTCCGAAAATCTATATAAAGATTTCTGTAGAGTCTATTTGAAACACTTCTCGGAAAAAGGCCCAAAATTAATTAGATGTCTGAAAAGACTCAATACCATAAGCGATAAAGAGGAACAACTCATGTTGACAAAAAATCATCATGAGGGAAAAACAAACCATCGCGGCATAAATGAAACCCTCGAACGTTTGAAAAGGAATTATTATTGGAAGAACATGAAACAAACTATAACCAATTATATCAATTCTTGTGAAATCTGCCAAAGATCGAAATATGCTAGGAAAAATCCATATGTTCCGCTAATGTTAACTGAAACAGCTTCTCGACCATTTCAAATTGTTCATATTGATGTTTTTATTTTCGACGGAAAAAATTACCTAACGCTTGTTGATGCATTTACGAAATTTGCTCAAGCCATATTCATTCACGGAAAAACAGCTATCCACATAAGCAAAGCTCTGCTTAAATATTTCACTTCATTTGGCGTACCCCAATCATTGGTGGTAGACAATGGAACGGAATTTAATAATGAAACCGTGAAAGAAATTTTGAAGATACATAAAATCAACGTGCATTTCACCACACCCACGCATCATGAATCAAATTCCCCTGTTGAACGTTTTCATTCGACAATAATAGAACACTTGCGAGTTCTGCGTGAAATGTATCCGGACGAAAGCAATGACCTCATGGATTACGCCATACTAGGCTACAATAGTTCAATTCATAGTTCAACTGAGTATTCACCATTCGAACTCACTTTTGGTCATACAGACGAAATTTTTATTCCGAATCTTTTTTACACTGAATATGCCGAGAAACACAAGGAAAGATTAAAACACGTATACCAAGTGGTCAAAAATAAATTAGAAGACAAAAAGCGTAAAACACTCTCAAAAACTAATACATTAGGTGACACTAATCCCGAATTTCGTTTAGGTCAAACAGTTTATAAAAGAAACCCAAAATGTAGAAATAAAAAGGATAAGAAATTCATTGGTCCATACGAAATAACAAAGTTACTTGATAGAAATCGCGTTGAGATAACTTGTAAAACTAAATCGAACAAAAACGAGATTCTACACATAAAAGAATTGAAAAAGCCTTCTGTTGTTACAGATCCGCCCTCTTTATCACCTACGGAAGACTAGAACCTGTCAAAATCCATAATCTTAATACCAATCCTGGAATCCTCACCCTCAAACTTGGAAACACACAAAACAAAATTGACTCCTGGACGTTTATTCAGATTTACGACATATCGAATATAATTGACGAATTCATAACACTCCGAACTACCTATTCACAAATTAAAAATGCTTTTCAAAATTCTACACATGGACCCGGTTATGACAAAGAATTCCATAATTCTCATCATGTTATTGAAATACTTGAGTACAAAATCTCAACACAAATTAGTCAATTGAATCCACAATGGAACATGAGACCGAAACGAGCTCTTATCGATGGACTCGGATCAGTCCTAAAAGCAATTACAGGAAATCTTGACCATAGTGATGCCGAAAAATATGATAGTGCTATTTTGTCACTGTCCAATAATCAGAACAAGCTGAAGACAATAATCGCTGATCAGATCACTCTACTGCAAACGTCCATTCAGAAATTCAAAAACGATACCGAAATTCTCGCTCACAATCAAGAAGTAATGAATGCTCGAATAAAGGAATTGCAAGAAATCATCAAAACAATCCACATAAATAACGTACAAAATTATCATTATTTTCTATTGCAAACAGTTATTTCACAGTTCATCAATACTTTCCAAATCATGTACGACATATTAGAAAAAATTGAAGTAGCAATAACTTTTGCAAAATTAAACACATTTCATAATGCCATCATTGAACCTTCCGAATTATTTTCAGAGATTCTTATAATAAGTAAACAATTGAAAAATAATAAGTTTCCATTTGAACCACTTCTGAAAAATCTACTCTCATTTGAGAAAGCAATGCAAATCAAAAGTTACAGTAAGACAAACGAAATAATCTTCATCATTGAAATTCCAATAGTAGAAATCGATGATTATAATTATTATCATCTGTATCCTTTGCCAACTCCTTCAGTCAATTCCTTCAAAACTATAATACCCCATTCGAAATACCTCCTTCTGAATGAGCACAGCTTCGCATTCTCGGACACCAAGTGCCAAGAAGTCCTCCCCGAAGAATTCCTATGTCAAGATGTACAGACTACAAAGATCGAAGATAATATTCCTTGTGAAATCCAATTACTCAAATATTCAATGAATACAACCTGTAGACAAATACCAGCTGAGATCAAGAGGACCAAAATTCAGAAATTAGAGAAAAATCAATGGATCGTCATCACCTCAAGAAGTATTGTGGCTACCCAAAAGTGCGGAAAAAATAAGAACAATATTCCTTTGAACGGAACTTATATCGTAGAGCTTAACAATCTATGTGATTTCCACATCGGAGACATTGTGTTGAAGACATTCGAAAATAGTGAACCTAGTTATGAAAACATTGAACTGCCAAATATAAAAACATTTTCAATCCCTCATGTTGAAACAGAAGTTAGTTTTCAGCCATTGAAGTTAGAACATATCGACCTAGATGACATGGATGGTATCTACAACATACTAGAGGACCAAAAACAACAGTCAACTCATTTGGACAATTCGATTTTACATTTCGACAATATTAGTGTGTACACTATACTATTGTATTTAATAATTGGTGTTGGTATGGTTTGTATATCACGCCGTATCTATTTGAAGAAAATGCTATCAAGAAATGCAACCCTGATCGAGGCGCCGAGACTTCAAGAAGCCAAATCAACCCCCGACATCAGATTCTCTTCGAACTCTGGATCAACCCCATAGTTCTCAACTTGTGCCGGAGGAGTTACAGGAACTATCTAGCTTACTTCTATGTTATTCTATACTTTGCTGATGTAGCATATTTGAGTCGATGTACCAGTATTCTCATATTATGAATTCAGTCTTTGCCTGTTGTTTGTCTTGAACGCAAGAGAAATAAAGACCCTGTAATAAATTTTTCGTTTTTTAAAAAGCTTCTTCGCTGTAAGCAACTTGTAACTAGCATTACTTATCGCCAATCCTTTATATAACCTGGGTGAATACTTTTTAGAGGAATTCTAAAATGGAAAATGAAAAAAAGAAATTATCCTCCTTCCTCATATTTACTTTTGAAGCTCTTTTAATGGTTTTAATCCCCTAATCGAATTCGACCTGAACCTATTAGTGTTTTAATTATCCCAACGATGGCTTTATACAAGCTCATTTTTACAATTTCTGTTGGTTTTGTAGTAAAAATATTTGTATTATCTGTTTTATCACTTACTTATGTATGCATATTTGAATTATATTTATTATATTACAAGCTTTGTCAACAAGTGTGTATGTACTTACGGCGATAAAGCATATTTTGAATTGAATTGATGAAGTAAGAAATTCTGTCTTGTATATTTGCATAGCTCACTTTGCTCGTGATGAGCAAGGGGTAGGTATATGTCTCCTACTTAGCTAGTGAAAGAAGTAGTTTTCTACCACCAGATAACATTGTACAGAACACTGGTGGAGCTATTCTGCCTATTTGCCTATCTAACTTCTTCAACCAAAACTCTAACGTACAGCTAACTCGATTATAGCATTTCATTCGCTATAGCGGAAAATCACTCAAATATCAGTTGTTAGATGGCGGCACAAAAATGAAAACGAAATCAGAATTATTGATAGTTGCACAATCAGTGTTATACAAATGTTGATTCAGAAGTAGTAATTTAGGTTACTTCTTAAATAATGATCGAACTACATAATGACAATCTCAAAACGTCAACTATTTGTACAAAAATCTGTAAAAAATGTCACCATCTTCTGGGGAGTTTCACAACTATTAGGCCATTATATCGGAAAATGGCGTTAGCGTTTTTTGATCGTCGTAGGGTACAGGCACCCAGTTTATAATTTTTTTTTCAATGTATAGCTCACTATATTAGTCAACTGCTGTGGTAGCTTGTATTAAATATGGTAGTCAATGCCCTGAAAGGCTTCACCTGTTTGAATCTGTTTATCATATCCAGAATTTTTGCAATCTCATCGTCATAATCTTAAAGCGAAAAGTTTAAGTAAAATCAGAGGTGAAATGCCATGTGCGCATGTGCGAATCTGTCATTGATAATTTCATCTTCTTTTTATTAATTGTGGTTAGATTTTTTTCTAACCTTGCCACTTGCTACTTATTATCCATAAACAGGATTGAGTTTGACTATGAATTTTCGAAACACAAATAATCATATTGGGCTAAGTACGTAAGCGACTAGTATCACATGACGAAGTAGAGTTTGAATTCATTAAAGTGTGCATGTATGATCTGTGAACTATAGTCACAGAAGAGGGGTCCTCTTTGCTATATGATCTGTGAATCTGTGAAGTGTGCATAATAAAGGTGAAAAAGTCCGCAATAAGCTGTAAACTGTATCCATAATGAAAGTTAATGAAAGAGTACAGATAAAGCGTTCGACATAAATCCTCTGAAATTTACGTTAAAGAAAATATGGAATTTTAAGGATTGGGACTGACTGGTGCGATAATTTTTTTTCTACTTGTTGATTTGGTTTGCATAAACGGTAATGTATTCAAACTACTTGTTACTTGCTAGTTAATAAATAATTGTTGATTGATGCTGCCTAAATCCACACTTATGCATGAATAGGAATACTTGACTATGAAAATGTTATCTCCATCTACTTTTTTTGTAGTTTCCAAAATTGTTTGAACATATATCTCTAGTTCTGATCTGTTTTTGTTGTCGTTTTCATACTCAAAAAGGTAACCAATAATATTTCAATCATGAAGAAGCAGTAGATAGATAGGAAGTACAAAAATACTATCTTCGATCATTACAATTCTTTCTTTGTTTTCAACAATTTTCACTTCACAGGTCAGAAACCTTTCATTGTAATGAAGAATACCCAAGAAAAGATATGTCGCTTATGTTTCACCAGTGTTGTGAATGGTTTCAAGGATGTAGATTCAGATGAGAAGGATATGATAGAAATAGTACTTCCAGATTTGGTATGTCATTGAAGAGCATAATATAGTATTTTTAAATTGAAAATTACAATTCGAGTAGGTATAATGTGAATTTCATTTATACAGGATGAGTCAGAATAAGACCAACAAACTACAAATAGGAATTTCTCACCTCATTTTGAGGTGAAAAGTTCCTATCAATGTATGTCCGCATCCTCTCTTAGATACAGGGTGTCAAAACCACATGAAAAAATATGGTTTATATTAATTTTTCTGGAACCCCTGTAGGAAGAAAATCTAAACTTTGTATACTATCTCAGATATATCAAGGTAATTACTTGGACTTTTAAGTTTTGATTTCAGTTAACCAGTGGCCTAGGTACGGTCGTATGTCTCCAGATTTTCCCTCATAGTTTTTCTTACACAGATTAAATGTCAAATTGCTGTGAGACATCAGTTAGGTTCACTGATATTCAACCAAAAAGGAATGTTACCATTGTTTGCCTCAAATGTTCACTTAGTTCACTTGAAAAAGCTACAGTGCCTACTTAATATTAGCTCAAGACATATCTTTTTTAGGTTTTTGCAAATATCTCAGAAACCTCTACATTAAGGCATGTGAAATTATATCACTTTTGGGTTGAGTATTAATAAGCCTAACTGATGTCACACAGCAATTTGACATTACATCTGTCTAAGAAAAAATATGAGGGAAAATGTGGTGACATAAGACTGTAATTACGCCACTGGTTTACTGAATTCAGAACAGAAAACAGCAAGTAATTACATTGATCAATCTGGCATAGTATACCCAGTTATAGAATAGAATAGAATTAATTAACCATGTTAATACATTTGTAGCAATTCAAAATGAGATACAGATAATATATGGGTCTGATGGGATAGTATTGATAGTTTTGAGTTGAATTTTTTTTCCTTCAGTGGTTCTGGAGAAATTAATATAAACCATATTTTCTTATGTAGTTTTGATACCCTGTATCTCAGAAAGGATGGTATTTCAGGACATACATTGATAGGAATTTTTCACCTCAAAATTAGGTGAGGAATCTCTATTCAAAGTTTGTTGGTCTTATCTGACTCTCCCTGTATATTATGTGCTGGTATAGAAAGATGTTATTATTGATATAGACAGAGAATAACTCAATTTTTTGTAGGATCTGAATATTTTTGGTGATGGTATACTGTGCTGCCAGTGTTCTAATAATCTTCTTCAAGCATTTGCTTTCAAATCCTCATGCTTAGAAATAGAAGATAATATTCATAATTATACATGTGATGGGCATGTACAAGTCAATTTGGAAAAACTGTTGGGTTTGAATGACATGGATAAAGACAATGAAAGTATGAAGATAGGAAATATGAGAATCTGCCGAACATGTTTAGATATTGTAGAATTGGAGGCTTTCACAAGGCTAGATGGATATGAGAATCATCTGGTGATCCAAATGTTGAGGAAGTCTCTACCAGAATTAGTAAGCAATTGTGATATATAATGTACATGTGAGAATTATTCTACTTTATATTTTTCACAGGATTGTCAGCTAACAATTAATCCTGGAATATGTGATAAATGTAAACACTTAGCAAGCAGTACATCTGATTTCATTTCTCAGTGCATGGATCTTGAAGCAAAAATATCAGAGTATGTCAAATTGGAGTCCCCAGAAACATTCAGTATATATAATGCTTTCAAACATGTATTCAGTGAAAAAGAAAGTGTGTTTCTACTGAATTCAGATGTAATTATATTGAATCAAGAAACCGATGAAATTGATTTTTATAAAGATAATTCTAAAAACTATGATATGTGTTGTGATTCTGAAGAAATAATAAAATCTTCTGATCGAATTGTTTCTTATGATGCTGAAAGAAATGAATTGTGTGATTCTGAAGAAATAATAAAATCTATAGAAGATGAAATTGAAGATAGTGATTTCAGTGATGACGATTCTGCACAAAATTCATTAGATTTTCAGTCAGAAAATAATAATAACTTCCAATTAAATGAAAATAAAACTAATAATAAAACAACAGAAGCTAATAGAAGAAAATCAACTATTGAAACACCATTAGCTAATGAAACACCATCAGTTGATGAAACAATAGAAGTTAATGAAACACTATCAGTAGATGAAATACCATTAGTTAATGAAACTACAGAAGTTGATAAAACAACAGAACTTAATGAAGCAATAGAAGCTAATGATGCAACAAAAGCTAATGATACAACAGAAGCTAATAAAATAACAGGTGCTAATGAGACACCAGAAGCTTATGATAAAATAACTGAAGCTAATGATATAACAAGGAAAGTTAATGATAATCCAAGAGAAGATGACAAAATGAACACTAATGATGGACTTCCTGAAAAAAGTCAAGATATCAGTGAACCAAGTACAAGTAGTATAATTGAAAATACTCCTTCAGTAGACATAGAGATCTCAATGAACAAACGGAAATACGATTCATCTGATGATGTATATATATATGAGGACAACATTGATACTATTAGAATGAGGCAGCAAGCTGAGAATAAAACAATTAAACCTCGGAGGTACAATACCAGACGCTCTTGCAGGTCAGCAACTAAAATTTTGGACTTGAATGATAGCTCCATTGATCCAGATTTCGTACCTGACGAACTCACTATTTCTGATATTGATGATGAATTTCTGGATCCATCAGGTCTGGATCATCGGTGAGTAGTATCTGTTCCTAACTGGTGTGTGAGTCAGAAACTCAAATATTTTGAATTGAAAAAAAGTAGATTCAACAGTGTGTATATGCTTGTGTCCAAGGTAAGGATGCAAAGCATGGAGATCTTGGAAACTGTGGAAGGTTGAAATTCTGTTGGATGAGAAAAAAGTCAGAAACCGTTAGTTAGTTGTTAGATGGCGACACAAAAATGACAACAAAATCAGTATAATTGTTGAAAAACGTCGATTTAGATTAGTAATTTGGGTTACACCTCTATTAATAATCAAACTACATAATAACAATCTTAAACATCTAATACGTGTACGTGTTATATTGAAAAAGAGTGAATTTTCGAGGAATCTATTTTATATATTTCACCGTTATTTTTAGAGATGAAGAGAGATTTTTTTAGAAAAAAAACTGAAAATACTTCTTCAACTTGGTGATATTGATTTCTTACTACGACGTTTCGTATTCGTCCTGATTATGTTTCCAGAGATTCTGACTTTCCATACTGGATACACCCATGTATTAAACATAATGGGTTGAATGTTTCGACCTAGTCTTAGACATCATTTTTTTTCAAAAGTCTTAATCAAAAATATCAATATACCTCTAACACATGTCTTTGCATTCCTGGGGTAATACTATTTAATGCCTCTGTAACACTTGCTCTGAATACTCCTACATTATAGAAATTATTTGCGTGGACAATGTTTCTGATATATCTCCAAAGATTTTTTTTTAAGCGTTTATTTCATCCCCACATACACAGAGTGTTACAAAAGGACACCTCTAATAATATGTAGAAGAAAAATTTGATAATACACACTTTTGCCCTTCTTGGGCATGTCAATATTCAATCACTATATCTACAGCTAAACATGTATGAAATGTATAAAATTAAGTTCTAAATATGAAAATGACGGTACAATAACACAATAAACAAGTTAAATAGATGTATCACAGTGAAATAGTTGATGAGATAATAAAATATTTGGTTAGATATATCACAGTAGTAGAAATCAGGTTATTTTTCAGTTCATATAATGAAATAGTACTTTCAATGGGTATACAAGGGAACGTGTCTCTTCATGACAGTTTTAAATTTGTTTACATTCAATATCTATGCATGTCCAATTTGGTGATTACGCCCCGGCCAAGGGACTGTAGAATATGTACCAATCCATTTTTTGATAAAGGCTCGAAACTCTTTCACTGATGTCTGAAACTAGGTCGAAACTAGGGGTGGGCGATTACAGTTTTGAAATATCGATAATCATAATGTATGGATATCGTCGATTTATCGATATTATCGTTATTATCGTTATTATCGATATTATAGGAACTATCGGAATGAAATTTGATAGGTTTGATAGCCTGTTCAAAAGAATATTTAGACAGTAATTGTTTCAGTATTTCTGGCTTCACCGGCTGACTAATCTTCCACATTTCAATGGAACACTAATATTTTTGATAAAATTGATAATATCAATAGTTCCGATTTTATCGATGATATCGATAATATCTATAATTTTTTCCCAAATTATCGATATTATCGATAATTATCACGCATACGAAACTTCAGAGAGAAAAATCAATATCTCTTGAACTGTATCCAAAGTTGCCATGAATTAGTATTTTTACCTCATTTCTTTTTCTGAAAATCGGGAAAAGAATAGATATTTGAATAATTCACTTTTTTCGATATTACTGAAAAACTATAAATAATTTTCAAAATTTTCAAAGAATGTTGGAATGGTCATCTGATGCGCAACTTTTTCCCCACTCAACAGAATTTGTTTCTCCCACCATTTCATAGATCCCCCTGCTGATCATCTTTCTTATCTTGGACAGTGTATATACGATGTTGACTTTCACAAGAACTAGGAATGTTAATCTCTATTTTGTCACTTACTCACCTGGGCTGATAATGAATATATTTTGTGAGTAGTTTGGCTCAGAAAAGACGATCTCGAAGGGAAAGAAGAAAAAAGCAAAAGAAAGGCACTTCTCAACCAGAGAAGAATGTGAAGTGAGTATCCTGAATTATCATTACTAAATTATCATTACCACGAAAATTTCACGTTCAACTATCTCAATCAATCTGAAATTTGTATTTGGTTTCATGGTTTTATTACCATGGTAACCTCTTCTTTATGTTGAATTGTTTAATGTTACCTTCATATTGAATATGTTCACTCACATGTTAGTCGTTAGATGGCGACTGAAAAATCAAAATAAGTTCAGTTTTGAACTTCATTTCAGAATGTGTGTTTTGTAATTTTGAGTACTTTTTAATTAATAATCAAACTACATAATTACGAACTCAAAACATCAACTTCTGTACTGAAATCTGCAAAAATTCCTCATCTTCTGGAGATTTTCATAACTTGCTATTATTGCAGAACACTTTTTCCCTGCATCATGATTCAAATATTGATAGAAATGAACATTGTGCCTATTACAAAACCTATTTCATAATACACAAATAGATGTGTCTTATATGGTTTTCAGTACATTCTTGAAGCTAAAAAAGGATGAGAGGATATTAAATTTCTCTAGGTATTCCGGTTCACTCAAACTGTTTACTAATTGAAAATCAAGCCATTTTACCCATTTAAGTAAAGTAAACATAATATGAAATATTGCCACAGATATTTCCAAATGAGCAGTTTTTTGCAACACATATGGAAAGATTTTTATTTTTGTTGTTCATAAGTATATCTATATACAGAACATATATTGCAGGATTTTTTTCTTCTATATGATTTCCATAAAATACATGAAGATATCATGTATTTGGAAAATTTCTGGCCATAATTGAAGCACTCAAGTGATTATTTTTACGATGATGAAGTGCATGAAGATTTCGATTCTCTAGAGAAAATTAACCTTTCTCAATAAATAGTTATCTCTTCACAAGGCTCTGTAGAATTCTGTCTCATGAATTTTCATGTACTGAAGGCTTATCCATCTTTTTTCACAGACTCATTGTATACGTCCTTTCTCCTTTATTTACATAGGTACATTTAGCTGATATATTAATAAAATCATGATTATCATTTTATTGTATTAGCTTAAATTTGGAACATCGAATATGCTCACTAGAAGACACTTTTTGAGATATTCAAAATTTTTTTCACTCACTCTGTATATTATAATATTTTTGAAAACGTTCAATAAGTGTTTTTTTTTTAATCCAGTGGTACCCAATAGTTGATATTTAATCTGTTCAAACACACATTTTGTTTTTCGATCCAGATAGTCACCAACCTCTTGAAATCATTCGAAATGATCGTAATGTTACACTAACGTTAATTCGATAAAAAATATTATGGTTAGAAAAAGGTTCCAAAAAAGTGAATCGGAACGTTTTTTTTCTCAACTTCATTTTTCCAAATGCATTCCAAATTTCAGAAATGTATTTATGAAAATGAAGGAGTACAAAAAGCGGTGTGTACCATGATTCTTTGTCACCCGGTATATCATGGATTAAAGATACAAAAATCTGAATCTGCTCTTTATTAATTTTCAGCAACAATGTTTATTTCATCTTTCCCAATGGCAGTAATATACAGGATACCCACCCTATGTTCCAAATAATGATGACTCCGACCATCACAAGGTATGGCATATTTTCAAATAGAGCTCTAGAGAATTGTTAATTTCTGGATGATTTTTCAGTGGTGCCCCCAATCCTTTAGCTTATTCAACATCTGATAGCATACCAGTGCCTTTTGGGCCCTCAATACTGGAATCACTTCTGACTGGAAATTCATTAGCTCATATTAACACTTCTACAAGACCACAGTACATCATGTCACCATCAATGACAGGAACATATCTGCAACAGAGAACACCTAGTATTCAAATAGCCCCGAGAATCACTCCATTATGTGAGAATAATAATGCTGAAGCATTAAACTCATCGACATCTAAGACTTCACTTCAACGTGAATCGGTGGTGAGGCAAAGAACCTCCGTTACTTCTTTTGAGCAAACCTCATATGTCACTCACAACCAATCTGAATCGAAGAAATCACGGAGTAGAAGATATGTTCCGAATGTGTTGTCAAATATCCTGTCTTTGAACTCAAATGCAAAACCAACCACCAGTAAAAAAATTGTACCTCCTCCAACTTTTTCGAATCGTACAGTCAACCAGATGAATTCCATCAATGGAAATCAAAGTGATACAGTAAACTTGACATCCATAAACAAAGTTACAAAAACCATAAATCGAAAAGAAAAGAAAAATCAAACTACACCATCTCCAAACATCACTCACATACGAAATCTACCAGACATAATTCTCAATGTACTCAATGAATCGAAGATGAAGCAAACTGAAAATAATACAGCTAGGAATGCTTCAACATCTCCACACCTGGTATCTGAGCAACAAATATCATCAAACTCAAATCTAAGTAAAACACTCATGAAGAAAGCTACAAAAACCACAAATCAAAAAAGCAACGAAAGTCAAACAACACCGGTTCAATGTACAAAGAGAACTAATGCTTCATTTCAACAATCTCCCTTATTGACGTCAGGTAGTCTATCAGCGATGATTCTCAAAGCACTTAATGACTTGAAGATGCAACAGCTTGCGAACGCTAGAAGTAATACAGCTCAAAATACCTCAACATCTGTGCACAAAAATTCATCAATTATTGTTCCAGCTCAACAAACTCCAATTACTGATGTTGATTCCGTGACTCTGAATACTGGCGATGAAATGGGTACAGTGAGAATTTCTGAAGCTTCTGCATATGGAATGTCATCGAATATTGAATCTAATCAACAAACTTCATCAGTTACTGATGTTGAGTCGGTTAAATCAATTTCTGAGGATGCATTAGGTACAATGACAGTTCCAGAAGCTACTGCAAATCAAGCGTCGACAATTACTGAAGTTTCCAAGTCATCTGAGCAACAAACCCCATCATTTAATGATTTTGATTCCATTACACCAAATACTGACGTTGAATTAAGTACAATGGAGGTGTCTGAGTCTTCTGAGAATCAAATTTTATCAACCACTGCAGATTCTGAGGCACCTAAACAACAAACTAAATCAATTGTTGATGTTGATTCCATAACACTTGAAACTGGCAATGCATTAGGATGCAATGCAATGGAAGTATCCGAGGCTTCAACAGATTTGATTTCATCTGAAGTTTCTGAAGTATCTAAGCAACAAACTCCATCCTTCACTGATGTTGATTGGGTTACATCAATTACTGGTGATGCATTAGGAAGAATGAATGAATGTGAGTCTTCTACGGATCAAATGTCAATCACTGAAGTTGAACCTGAAAATCAAACTCTATCATTTACTGATTTTGGCGATACATTAGGAAGAATGGAAGATACTGAGTCTGCTCCGAATCAAATATCAATCACTGAAGTTTCCGAGGCATCTGAACAGCAAACTTCATTAATTACTAATGTTGGTTCCATTACACCAAATACTGGCTATGCATTAGATAAAATAGAAATTTCGGAGACATCTGCAAATCGATTGTTATCATCAACTGAAGTTGATGACGCATCTGATCAACAAACTTTATCAATTACTGATGTTGACTCGGCAATTATTGGAGATTCTTTAGGAATAGAACTGTATGAGTCTTCTGAAATTCTGATATCATCAATTGCTGAAGTTTCCAAGACTCCTGAGATACAAACTTCAGTTACTGATGTTGATACGCTTACATCAATTATTGGTGATGGATTTGGAGATACAGAAGATCCTCCGGTAACATCACTCACAATAATACAAAGATCCAAAGCATCTGTGGAATCTACTTCATCAGTTACTGATGTTAGTCAGTTAGCATCAATAGTTAGTGATCATGCGTCAGTTTCAGAAATTGATTCAGTAACATCGATTTTTCCTAATGATAATGATGATGCACAACAAACTTCATCACTTATGGATGCTGATCCAGGAACAGTTTCTGAGAAACCTAAACAATCAACTTCATCAGTTACTAGAGTTGGGCCGATAGCACTGGAACTTACTAATAATGAATTAGAAGCAATGCCAGATTTTGAAACAACTGCACTACAAATTCCACCAATTACTGGTGATGATTCAGCAACAATAAGTATTTGTGAAAAACCTGACCAGTCAACTTTGACAACATCAGTACAAGACAATTCATCAGTTACTGATAAATTGTCGATTACTGAGAGTGAATTAGTTGCAATATTGAATGCAATCAAAGATTTGCGTGCAATCTCAAAACAAACTGAAGAAAAAACGAAGCCACCAATAATTGTTGCTGATATTGATCTAACATCAGGCGAAGATGATGCAGCTGTATCTCAGACACCCACTGAGAATGTTCTTGCAACATCAATTACTGATCCTACAGGGTTAACTTCACTTCTTGTTGCTTCAGTCGCGGGTGATACATCAGGAGTGATGGCTCTTTTGCTTCCTCTGCTGGAACACACTCTCGCGACTTTTCAGTCTCCAACTAAATCGACGAATATTAATCAAGCGGGAGCGAGAAATCCTGTTAATAATTATGAATGTGCGTTAACAAAAGTATCGGGTATAAGCAACAACAATATGTTAGTCTATAATAGGTTTCTACTGGAAAGACACAAAGCTAATGTTCCGAGAAAACAACCAAGAAGCCCAGCCCAAACTCCTTTGATATCCGATTGTAGAAAGGTGAGAGGTGAAAGGTAAGAAAATGAGTGACTATATCTGAATTTTTAATATTTCTCATTAATTTTCTCGTTTTGTTATGATATTTGATATTCGATAACTTATTGAGCTGAGCGAGCAAAGCTCCTTTACTAGAGTCTGCATCAGCTTTGATTTTTTTTTATCTTTTGACGAAAGGAGAACCTATAATGTTCGAGAAACATCGTTGGCAGTGCGATGTTGGGAGAGAAAGAATGTATTGGAATATTTTTCTTGAAAGTTTGGATGTGGTGAGCATCAGGAAAGACTTTACTAGGCAAATTCTTTATACTTTCTCGTGAAAAATGCGCGAGCACTCCAACAAATCTCATACTTGAATAGGTTTCCATTTTTTACAACTCACTGAAATTTTAAATTGAAATTGAGTTACATTCCTTCCCCCCTTATAGATGAAAGCATATTATAAATATGTTCTTATTCACATTTTTTAGATGCCTATGTGCTTCTAGCACTCCTGTGTGTGCATATTATCTAGGTATTACTTTCTGAAGTACACTTTATATTGTGATATAGTCGTATTCAACGTAAAGATAAGCCATGATTTCAAGAGTTCAGAGGGTGTGAGATTGAAATTTGAGCATGGGTGTTGGATTCAAGATTTGGATTTTTTTTTTTAATATTTTATCATTCATGTCCATCAGATTAGATTGGGAACTGAGTCCAATGAACTCTAGATGTTAAAATTAAAATTCTTCTGAAAAATCAATACCAGTTTTGTGTTTCAGAACTAGTTTTCAGTTTTGTATTTCAATTTACAAAGTATGAAAATATACAGGATGTTCCATTTGGAATTCGCAGGTTGTGGTTATTTCTGCTGAAATCGAAGTGATGGGGGAGTACAAAATATTGAAAAATTCTCCAGTTCTTGAATCCAACATCCCTATCTTGAATCACTTTTTTTCATCTTTTGACAAAACGAAAGGAAAACCTATAATGTTGAGCACCTATAATAATGAGGTACTGGAGTTTTTCTCGACAGTTTAGAGATCGGTAACACCAGGAAAAACTTTCGCTCACCTTTCAACGATGTTCAAGAGAGGTCAGTGAATTTGTGAGTAGAGTATCACCGACTAGGCGAATCGTTCTCTTCTGAATATGATCAAAGAGCTTCAGCGTTTGTTTGGGAGTTGAACTCCAAAAATGTGAACAGTACTCCAGGACAGGTCGAATTTGCGCTTTGTAGACCGTGAGCAGTTGCTGGGGTTTGAAGTACCTCTACGTATGGAACAAAAATCCAAGTTTTCGACCATAAGATAGTTGTAATACCGAGCATGGATATTGACGGCTTCATACAAACAGAGATACCTGACATCATAATATTGGATATTGTGTAACCTGCCTTCCCGGCGAATATACAAGCTTGAGTTTTTGTTGCATTGAACTCTACTAGATTTTCGGAACAACATTTCAGGATTCTTGCCAGATTATTATTTAAAGCATCTACCTGTCTCCGCCTTGAACCTCTCCCCTCATTGGATGATATAGGGGCTCTAGGCGTCGTACTCATTCGGAATGTTATGGAATAGGCAGAAAACAAATCGTTGATGTGGTGTTCCACAAAGAACACCACCATGGATAATGAGAGACATAGTTGGGGCGACATAATATATGATGGAAGTTTCGCTAGGCGGCCTGGTGCCAAACTCGGTCAAATGCTTTGGAGATATCCAATGCTACAATCAGACACTCTCCATGTTTCTCGATTGACACCTGCCACTTATGTGTGTCACTTATGGCGAGCAAGTCTTCTGTTGATATTTGGTGACGGAAGCCATATTGCCGGTCGTTCACAATTCTTGAGCTCCCTAGATATCGGATCAACTCGATGTTGATTGCATTTTCCATTACTTTAGAGATCACAGATAGTAGTGCAATCTGTCTATATTGTTATGAAAGAGTGAACCATCTGCAAAGAATAGGTGTTAGTTCTGAGGCAAATTTCTAAAGAACAATAGGAGGTATTTTGTCTGTGGATCTATAGCCTTCTTGGCATTGAGGCCAAGCAGAATGTGCCTAATTGTGCGTTGACGGAAGAAAACCGTGCCAACATCGGTATGCTGCTTGCTTCAAAGCAACAACCCTGGAATAGTTTTAAATGAATCATGTTTCAACAGTGGTTGGTGATTTGGTGGTATGAGGTATGTAAGTTTCCATTTCCAGCATACCTTCGGAACTCTGGAACACATGGCTTGTCTAAATTCTCTAGAATTCTCGAAATGTTTTCCGTTTTGAAAAGGTTGCTCTGATACATATTTCATATTTCAGCAATCCTAAATATACAATAATCTCAGACACAAAAAGGAAACCAGTCCAAATTCGTCCGAAAACTGGTAATGAAACAGTGATTTCCAAGACTACAACACATCCACACGTAGTTATTGATACACGGTAAGAAAATAAGTGGTGATACAACTTCTGTTCAACGACACAATGTCTAAAGAAAAAACTATTCATTTCCATTTGAACAATTCATCTACATACTTTAGCTCTATAGAATCCAATCTGATTCATTTCGGCGTTTATAACTGACCTATACATTTACTAGAAATTTCTACATTTTCATTATTTATCTGGAATCTTTGGATTATTTTTGGAATCTCCCTGATGTCATTGTTTAGGCTTCGTAGAAATACACGAACATCAAAAAACAGGAGCAAATTAATTCGATTGAAGCAAACTTACTTCGGTACAAAGTTGCTTAGTATGGGCGGTAGACGTCTCTGAAGTTACAATTACCTATAATCGTTTTTGCTTTATAACTTTGAAAAGGCTCATGAGGTTTTACTCAAATTTGGTATGATGTCATAGCTGCATGATGGATATCATTTCATGTGCGTGAAATTCCTGCACAAAATAAACATCTGAAATTTCTTAAAAATAATGCATTTATTTTCTAAAATATATCAAACAACGAAAGACGTTGTCGCGTTCACATATTAGAGCTTGCACAAGACGATCATTAGTAGGACCGCCAGTTGCCAGCCGTGCGATGTTGCATCTCTTATAGAAGTCTGTTGTAGTACCGTTGGTTTGAGGAATTTCTAATATAGTGTTGGATGAAGTTCTATTATCCAGTTGAGTTATATTACCTGCACACAATTATATAGTTGGAAAACCATAAACATTTTAGATGATTGCGCAAATTAGTTCGATATCGATATATACTGGGTGATTCAGATTTGAATGTACCTACTCTACTTGCATATAGAGGAAACTTTGGTGATTCCAGCTCACTGCCTAATGATGTGTCTACTTCATTTATTGATGAGATACAGGACATAATCTATATTTTGATGACATTTTCATGTGTCCATAACTTCTGGATTCTGTATTGATTCTTGATATGTATCAGAATTTTGTAGGTTTGTTTTGATTGTTGAAAAGAACAGAAAAAACAACAAAATTACCTGATGTTAATGATAGCGTATCAAGTTTCACACATAAAAAAAGATGGAAGTTTCGGAAATGAAGAAAATAATTTTCTTGATTTTTATTGGTAGACACAATCATGAAGTGATAACGAAAAGTGGTGAATACGTACATAAAAATCATGACGAATGACTAACATTACCTCGAATATATCGTCTGGATCTGTTAATTATTTCCCTGATTGCACCTCTAATAGCGTCAGGATTATTTATAATTTCTTAACAAGCGTTATACAGGTTGAGTCAAAAATGTGTACTGAGCTTTCTGGGGGTGATAGAACATTGAAAAATAAGTGTAGTTTGATGATTAAACTCATGGCCCAAAATTCATATTAAGGGAGATATATCCTTCCAAAGTTGATAAAATTAAAATAATTTCTCCGCATAACTTCTGAACGATGAAAGCCACCTGATTGAAATTTTGTGCATGAATGTATGTTGTCAAAATACATTTTTTCGTCACTTTTCCACATTTCTGATATTGTTATAAAGGGTGTTTTCAGAGGGTGAGTTATGATTTTTTGTAGAAAACTTTTTTCCCTGTATTATTTTCGCTGAAAAAAACAGGAGCATTCGATGGAGCGAAGAAGATTACATGAAAAAGGTACTCTTATTCAAATACAAAAAATTGAGCCGTTCGTGAGATATTTGAGTTTTTGTAGTTACATGATATCAGCAGATTGATTTTATTCATCGCGAGATTCATCGGTATAACGATATTTCAGCAGCATTTGCATTTCCGAAGCACTCGCCAAGCATTAGGAGCATATCAGTTTGTTCAGAGAACGAATAACCTGCCATATTTCTTAAAATCTCATTTGATAATCGCAGTGATAAATGACACAGAAAAACCACACGAACAAATCGACTACAACAATGTTGACCCGAATGTTGATGACATGAACGTCAAAATTGAGAACAAAATTATTCATCATGGCCTGCTAAAATATTGTTACCGATGAATATCTCACGAATGGCTCAATTTTTTGTATTTGAATAAGAGTACCTTTTTCATGTAATTTTCTTCGCTCCATCTAATGCTCCTGTTTTTTCACCGAAAATAATACAGGAAAAAAAGTTTTCTACAAAAAATCATGACTCACCCTCTGAAAACACCCTTTATAACAATACAAAACAAACAAAAATATAACAAAAAAAATGTATTTTGACAACATGCATTCATGCACAAAATTTCAATCGGGTGGCTCTCATCGTTCAGAAGTTATGTGGAGAAATTATTTTAATTTTATCAACGTTGGAAGGATATATCTCCCTTAATATGCATTTTGGGCCATGAGTTTAATCATCAAACTACACTTATTTTTCAATGTTCTATCACCCCCAGAAAGCTCGGTACACATTTTTGACTCACCCTGTATATGAGTCCGAAGAGTTTTTCTCTTTAACAAATTGGAGCATCGTACACCTTCGATTTTAAGTGACATCGAAAAAACTAATCAACTGGATTGAAATCTGGTGTTCATCTCGAATCTTTGGAATATTTTGCAATGCCTGATGAAATAGTGGATGATGCAATTATGGGCACTCGAAAAGAGTTGAAATAATAAATCATCTCAGCGTTAAATCTACTGACATTTCACCTAATTCGACACTTTTTAGTTTTTGCAAACCAGGGCGTTCTTTGTGAGTTTTTACCGAAGACGAAACTGGATTCTGATTATTATTTCTATTTAGTTTCGATTGGTAATATACGTGACTTTATGCATACCAAGTATGAATAGATTATACGAAGTGGTTCAAACGTTATGGGCATATGAATATTTTGCCAAAATAAAGATAACGTTTTGTATTTCAGGAATAAAAGATCGTAGACATATCGATGGGAGGTAAATTGGAACCTCCAAATTTTCTCGATCTGCAATTTTAGCAAAGTATACAGAATACTAACAGTAGGCCGAATCTGGACTACGTGACTCGCTTACCGTTTCATTTGCCCTCTACCCAGACCGATACACAGTGGCGCACAGATCAGCGCTCGAGTGTAACTTGTCTTAGGTTGTCAATATAGAGTGCGATAAAATAACTATGTATTATCATTGATTAGTGCTTGTTTTTCATTTTATTGAAATGGCTCGGTATTTCATCTAAACTTTCTTGCTTCCTGGTTGACGGTCAAGAAGTTTTCTATTTATTCAACGTATGTACCACCTCTCTTGAAATCAGCGAGAAATAACTTTCCAGTCATAAATTTGAATTTAACAATGGAGAGAAAAATAAGAAAATTCTAGAACAAATTTATCATTTTGACAGAAAAAACACTATATTTTCAGAAAATCAAATTGGCATCTCAGGTATCCAGTCATTCAGTGGCAGTTGCACTGTCAGCATATATTGATTTCGAAGTTAAAGAAGCAAATCACACCATTGAATTAATTGAAAGAATCAATCCATTCTTCGACATTTCAAATTCAAACACTCAACAACAAAAACTCAAGAACAATTTCCATTCTGAATGAGCTGGATGATTTCTTCAAAGATTCACGAGTAGAAAGTACTGATAGAAAAAATATTACTGAACAGCTGAAATTTATTTTTGATTGGCGATTGACAGTTGTCAATTCAATTCTTATTTAATCATAACAAATTATAGACCGGTGGTTATAAATATTAATTCACTCGAAATCTCAGCCAAGATTATTCAGAAAATGTTTTTGGACAAATCAGGAAAACTTATGGTAATGTGTAATATGTTGATCAAGTAGAAGGTACAAATTGGATGGAAAACAAATGAAGTTTAATTGAGTATTGCTTCAAAAACTGTCTTCGAAAATATTAATCGAGATATAATTTCTATAACAGCATCAGCTGACACTTCACCTTTTCATCCATGTAATTACGGAGTCATCCATGAATGAATGTCTCTCATATCTCATTTGAACCAATAGTTAGAAAAATGATTTTCTCACTATGTTGTCCAATTTGTTGACTTTGATTCCTTTAATGACCACCTATATTTTTCATTGAATTTTCGGATTCTTCATGAAAAATACGGGGATAGTATATTATATACCTAGAGTGAGAAGTGAGCCATTATATAGCAACCACTTTTATATTGTGCGAGCTATACATATAAAGGCATTTCCACCCGAGGTATACATGATATTTTTTCCACTACTAACACTGAAATATCAGCATATTTTAATAATTCCGATGTTCATTTCCACTGAAGATTTGAAATATCCAAGCCTCATGAACATTGCAAATGCTACCGCTACCGTCGAACTGATGTACCTATGTAATGAATCGTATCACTCTTCGAACATATAGGTTGTCTCTCAGTTGATGCCCATCTCTAATTAGCACATTACAGTAACAGCTCAGCTCACGTGTGATCTGTGACATTTTCAGAATTGATAATTATTTATGATTCAAAACATTTTTTATAATTGCGGAAATCACTTTGGTCTGCAGTGAATTTCGCAGTATTATCTATATTTCTCCCACGGTTCGGTTATTGGCAATTCAGACAACATGATGAAAAAAATCATTCATCTAACTGTTCAATCGTATCTCTCAAAGGAGATAACGAAAATCGCCCCACTGTTGCCGTACCCTGTATTCTTAAAATTAATATCAATTGATATCGATATATTTAAACTTATCGATAATCGATAACTGAAATTCAGTTACGGGCATATACATATTTTATTTTTCAGCGGTCCCAAAATATCCCCTTGTGCTGACTCAGTGTCGAGAACCCAAAAATTTTATTGTGCGTACTGTAAACATGTCAGCACCAGTAGCCGTAAGGCAACCAAACATTACATCAAGTGTGTCAGCCGTTCGAAGTTATGCATTCCAATGGAATGTCGCCTTTGTGATTATAAGGACACCGACAAGCATCTGTACAAAAAGCATATCAAGAAATGTGGAAAAACAAAGAGAGATACGGCTAAAGGATTGCCTGTAATAGAAACAATTGATCTTGACGAAGATCCAGCTCCCACTCAGAGGAAACCTGAACAGGCACAAGCGGCCGGCTCTGAATCGAATAAAACACAGACTACTGATTCTAATTTACAGTCAGAACAGAACGAGCTCATTATACCTAACCCTGAAGTACCTTCGGAAAGTAACGGATTCGCGGCAACTGCCCCGGATGTACATTCGGAACATAACAGACTCGTGCCATCTGAGCCTGAAGAACATAGAGAACTTAGAGGAATAGCTGCAAATGAACGAAAAAATGCTATTCCAGACTCTAAATCGTTTATCAAAGACAAAGAAAGGTCGAAGGGGAATAAGAAACTGGCGCTAGGTTCTGAGAGTAAAGTTTGTTCTGCACAAAAAGGGCTTGTCGTTTTGAAATGTGATTTGTGTTCTTTCAACGCTCGAACTTATGAAAACATAGAAGGACACATACAAAAAGACCATATATTTGGATTGAAACGAGACGGAGTCTATCAGTGCAATCAGTGTGAGTCTTGTTTCATGAATTTGGAAGATACTGCGAAACATCTGAAACACTCTCACCAATTGGATTACTACAAAATTTATTATTGGTGTGTGAAGTGTGCCACTGTTTTTGATAAAATGTCTTATCTTCAAAATCATTTCTCGAGTTGTTCTCTCAAAGATAAATTAGTAAGGTTATTCAAAAGCAACAATAATATATTTTGTTTGTTATGCGAATTTGAGACTGATGATGTAGGCAAAGCTAGGAGTCATTTGAAATCTTGTAGAACGAAAAATATCATTGTTTCAGATGAAGTTATTGAAATTGATTAATTATTTTCCATCGAGTTGAATCTTTTTTTAATTTTTTTATTTCTTTGATGGGGTGAATATATTATACATTCCAGCTCATTTGTATACAGGGTGTAAATAAATCAGTTCAAAAACATTCTTGTTGAATCTGTCCACTGCGTGTCTCCTCAATAACAGACAACGTACACCTAATTTCATATGTAATTATCTCAAATAATTTTTTCCATCTGTAATTGCCTATAATTTTTTTCACCCTTATGCGTTTACACTCAGTATAGTTATGAATGATTTTTGGGTATTTGAAAATCAATAAATAGTAGGATGAATTTTTTCAGTTTATAATTTGATTCAGAATGATCTATTTACAAAATATTAATTTTATCTTTGTTAACTTTTTTGATATTGAAAGAAAGCTTTCAAAGATATGATAACCAGTCTGTGATACATTTTTCTGTTGGAATTAATCCAGCTGATTCTTTCAACTTAATCATTTTCAGACTGAAAAACACAAACTTATTATATAATCATTCTATTTTCAAACACAACTATGTACAGAGTTTATATATTAGTTGGAACAATATTAACCAATATATTCTCTTTTCAATTGTGAGTTTGTGTAATGTAACATCTAGTAAACAACTTTTACCAAATGTTACATTTTTTCTTTGGGTTCATGAAACTTCCAGCGGGACAATGGAATGCTTTTGAAAATTCTTCAGAGTTCTGAAGTGTTCCTAAAACGCGCAAGTAGTGTGGCGCATGGACATCTGTCTCTTCGCTCAAGGTCATCGAAGGCTGTATCTCCATACACCATGCCTGGAATAAAACAATACAACTAAAAAGCCAATTATCGCACACAAATTCACTACGCTAAATGTTCAACTTAACACCATAATGACTGTATGGATATTAACTATTGCTTTCTTCATACGATAGTAAAACCGAAACAAATGAACGTCAGCGCGATCGCAACAGAGAGGTGCGCATGAGCGGATTTGATAATTTGATGTCGCTTCATATTTTAGACTTGCGCATGCGCAAAATATGAGCTGCGAGCCGCTGTCATTAGTTTCTTCTGGCTTCAGTACCCATGTTATTGTTATCATAGTTATCACTATATATATATATATATATATATATATATATATATATAGATTTACAACATTCATGATATGTGTCCCAATTCTCCACATATCGTGCTTTAGATGTTACTATACAGCTTGGCTTGCGAAAGTAGTCCTTCGGAAAATTTTCGGTCCACTAACTCACTTCAATTTGAAACGGTCTAATTCTTCGGCGTCTCAAGCGCTAGCTAGAAATGATGGTAGTTCAGTGATCAGAAGTCAAATGTGATCACAAGTAAATTGAACAAAATTCAAATCAGTGGCGTTCTATGGACTCTTGTGATAACTCTAGGATTACGTTGCTTGAAATTGTGATCTCTACGCTTCAGTACTGTTATAAGTACAACTATCCATGATATCCAAGAAACAATGTTTCTGTATTATCACTCACTGAATATTATTTCCTATTAATAAATACACTGTACGCCTATGTTTCATGCTATTGTGACCATGTATTTCGACTTTTCCTATTCGTTTCATCCAGGACTTCTTTTGCGAGCCATCTTATATGATAACTCCATTTTTTAAACACGGTTATAGTTCGAAATCAGTCCTGATTTTTCATTGCTGATTTCGAGGGTTCATCAGATTTTAACACCAGCCGAGTGTTGAATTGAAATCAAGTTTCTTGATGTCGAAGAAAAAATATGGTATGTCACTCGTTCATATGACGTTATATAATATACTAATGCTAGTTCCTTATGGTTCATATGAACCCATGAGAAAAAAAGGCATATACAAATAATTGAGAAAGTCTAGGTCAAGCCCTTGTTGTAACTTACTTCACCACCTTACTTCACTGTTAGTTACACAAGTAATTAGATTTTTATACATCATTTACATATTCAATCAAGAAAGAATCATCGATTTGCCTATCCTACATTATTTGTACACGATGGACAAAAACTTGAAACCGCTGTTCATTCTTTTCCCTGTATTTTTCTAGCTGAATACATTCCCCATCATGCCTCAAATTGTATGTAGCCATAACATATTCCTGAAGCCATCCCTTTCGAGACATTGTTCATTATTTCATAAGGATTGGTATATTTTCAGTTTCTTTATAAATTAATGAGTGATTTATCGTAAGAAACTGATGTTATCAGAAGTGAAAATATTTCGTTAAAACTTGCAGCTGTTGAATTCGGAAGATTCACTGATCACGCATTTATCAAAAACCGAACTGACTTGACTTTCGATCATTAGTTGTTAGGACTCTAAGGCAAATCATCGCCACATAGTCACTATATACCCAATGAATATATCAAGTTTTCCATGAATATCAAATGCCTGAAGGGGAGTCATCCAACTGTTATTTATTACGCAAACTTTGACATACTACTTTTCATTAACAAAAAATATTTTTTTACGACCTTCAAAAACGAAATATATAGCTTCGTGCCAGAAGTATATGAAACCTCATATTAAACCACAGTAGGTTGCTGCCTCTCGGCATGAAAAGTTCTATAATTTTCCAATTGTCCAAAAAAGGTTCTCACAGAGCGTTGCTAATATTTCTAAACAAAAATAGACGTAGAAAATATCAATGAAAATTAATGAATGAAATATTGAATAACAAATTCATTATTATTATATTCACATCATTCAGTAGGTTTCTACAAGGACCTAGATAATGGTGAAATGATGAAAATGGAAATAAAAACAAATTAGAAAACATAAATTGTTATCTTTTATGCCCCTTTGATAAAAACGTTTGACGTTAGAACTACCGTCGCATTTCAATCAAGTTGAGTTGAGAATGAGTTCAGAAATATTTAAAATAAAATATAAAAATATTCATTGTTACAAAAGTTACTGTTCGCATGTTGGCTCTATACTCACACTCGCGTAAGCAATGAAAAACACCTGATCGGTGGTGAAATTTTCGAATCCCGGTAATTTGGGTTCTGCACCAAACTTTTCTTCATAACGATGGTAAGCATTGAAAGCTGCGCGAATTCCCCCATTATCTGCTATGTTCTCAGCTAGCGTAACTGTTCCATTTATCTGAAAACAAAAAAAAACTTGCCTTGGGAGGGGGTAAATTTTGTGTTGCCCGATAAAATTTAATAGTATCAAATATTAATTAGTTAACTGAGCCACACAATATGCGCACGGATGTGATGAGATATGCCCACCCCATTTCCTCGATACATTGACATTTTCAACGAAATCTGTTTTATTTGGCTACATAAAAAAAACAGTTTGTTTTGATCATGAGTCTGTAGGAAGAGTGATCTGACGAACAAATTTGAAAAAGATTATTGCATCAGTATTTCATTGAAGTCTATTTAAGGAAGAAGCTTTCTGTAAGTTATGAAATCAGTCTGAAAGTAATGTGTGTTGCCTATCAAGATTCAAGGTGGATATAGGATGGTGAAACAACTCTTCAATTATTTCTTTCCAGAAGATGTAGACCTGTCAAAAAACCGCTTGATACGATATCGATACTATTATTTTCGCTCCTGCTAAAGTCGAATCTGCTGTTACTGATAATGACAGAAATCTGACAGTGATGAATAGCTAACCATTAAAATTTTGCATTCGTTTTGAAATTCAAATCGTGTTTTCCAGAGTTTTCAAGATCATCGAGATCAGCAGGGGTCACGCCATCTAACTTCGGGCTTCAAAGCCTTATGAAATTATCATAATCGAGTGTCGATAACGAATTTTTCTATTGGCTGTGGATAGCATAGATGAAAATAGGGGGTTGGAACACTAGTCTATTTACACTATGTATGCTCATATATACAAGCTCGAGTATCATTAATGTGGTAAAATATTACTTCGTATTCATTTCTGTGAAAAATATTGATTCCATTATTACATGAGAGATTTTGCTGTTTCGACAGTTCAATGTTTCATCAGAATGATTTGCTAAGATTCCGCATTGATAAGAACAAATAAGTCATATTTGGACATGTGAAAATATAACCATTTTTGACTGATAAGAATCGAATATATTAATATGAATTATATATAATAGTATACCTACCTTGCCAGTCACCCCTTCCAGAGAAATATCTTCATAATGTTCCACGAAACATTCCGTCAAGTTCTGAAATCTTTCAACAGTTTCGTTGCTCCACCAAGTTCTTTGGTTCCCAAATTTATCAAATTTACGACCTACAAAATTAATAAATATTTATTTTTCAATTCCTTCCGAGCTATGAGAAATATATAGGGTGAAGGAAAACAGTCCAAATCTTTTTGAATTGATTCAGAAACTCTTTCGCTATGCCAGAAATATTTCTACAACTGCCGGTTTAACCAAAAATGGAGTGCTGAAGGCTCATCAGTTTTTGAAATTTTTGCGGATAGAATCATGTATATCTCAACATTTCCAAATAACTGGGCTATGTGAAACTCACCATCATTGTCAAAAGCATGTGTGATCTCATGTCCTAATATTGCACCAACTGCTCCATAATTCAGTAATCTAGAATGTAAAAATAAAAGAAGTTCAATAAAAAATTGAAACTGAAGGGTTCCAAAGGGCATCATCATCAACTTGGCGAGTGTTGTCGATATACTTTTTTTGTTATTGGAAAGGATAATTTCCAAAAAAATACTTCATTTGATTTCTTTGTTGTTTTGGATGCATTATATAGGTATCCCACTGAAATCATGACACGCGTATATCTAGATTACCCTGTTTTTGGGGTTTAGAGTCAAGTAATGATAAATTTAACTCACTCTAATCCAAGCCTGTACATTGGGTATCTGAGCACTGCCATTGGTACCTCTGTAAAATATACCATCTCATCAAATATACATCAATTAAATTCTTCTGAATGCACAGAAGTCATATTTCAATTTTGTCTATTGCAAGTTTGGTAGAATTGCAGTTCTCACTATTTTCAGTTCTGCCATCCTAAATTTAGTCGGATAATATTGCCCTCTTCAGGAAAACTATTGACTCCTACATTATCTATGCAAAGCGATTTGGTATCGCATAGAATAGGAAATCGCACATCACTCTTATTTCATCATGTTGACATTGCAAGAAGAAAAAGTTCTCTCCGCAGTTTAGCTATGGAAAGAACACATTTTTTTAAAATCGAATTGCATTCAATTTTTTTCATCAATTTTTATGAAAAGAATCTATGTAGAATGATTGAAGTAGGTATAAAGGGTGGCTCTTTGAGATATCGTTAACATTGTTATATCCATAAACGTAGGAGCTACGACATCAACATAGTTTTTCATACTTCCTGGAAGATCTGAAGAATGAATCTGGTGAATTCATTTCGTCGACCAGTAAAAATCTGGTGACATACTTGTTTTAGGAACCGAAGGTTATCGAGTTCATAGAGAGATATTTTCTCACTGTTTCTATATTCTTTCGGATGTCTCAGAAATTGCATACAATCTGGCAAACCTGTGATTGCACATTGAATTACTTTCAGAAAAGGCAACTCGTACTCTTACGATTTTGACGATAGCGATGAAAATAAGCGAATTTTTCTTACCTATAGCGTTATGTTGGGGTGAGTAAAAAGCGTTTGCAGCAATTGCCTCGTTTTCCTCGAAACCCCTGGATACCCATTCTCTCACTGGTTTGTCTCTCAAGGAACCCAATATTTTCATATTGTATGACCTAATGCTGCTGACAATATTTGCTAAATATTCGTCTCGTTCTATCTCAACCTAAAATGATAATGATATTAATAATAATATGCTGCAGGGGGTAATGAGTCCGTGGTGGAGAATGAGAGAAGTGCCGAATTTACACCTCATTACCACCCTCAGGCAGATTCGAACGAATAAGCCTGACCATCAATCCAAAGCGATATTCGAGTTTTTGGCACCAGCCGAACCGACCATCGTATCCAAAGAGGAGGAGAAGCAGAGTACATAGTACATACACACTTGTTGACAAAGCTTGTAATATAATAAATATAATTCAAATATGCATACATAAGTAAGTGATAAAACATATAATACAAATATTTTTACTACAAAACCAACAGAAATTGTAAAAAATAGGTTGATATAAAGCCATCGTTGAAATATTCAAAACACTAATAGGTTCAGGTCAAAATTGAATAGAGGATTGAAACTTTGAGAGCATCAAAAGATTTTTTACTACAAAACAATCAGAAATTGTAAAAATGAGCTTGTATAAAGCCATCGGGATAATTAAAACACTAATAGGTTCAGGTCGAATTCGAGTAGGGGATTAAAACCATTAAAAGAGCTTCAAAAGTAAATATAAGGAAGGAGGATAATTTCTTTTTTTCATTTTAGAATTCCTGTAAAAAGTATTCACCCAGGTTATATAAAGGATTGGCGATAAGTAATGCTTTCACCTTAGTACGAAACTTATGAACAGACAAGATATTTTTTATTGCATTTGGCAAATGATTGTATAGTTTTATTCCATTATAAATAATTGAGTTCTTGATCAGAGTGGAATGGGGTATTATCAATTTGACCTGGCCACTCTGCCTTGTATTGTAGTTTTCGTGACTACCTGGAAGGTATTTATGTTTTTGTGAATGAGTGAGACTGTTTCTAAAATGTATATACAAACTACCGTTAATATATTGCATTCTTTAAATAATTGTCTACAGGAGGATCTAGCTGTTGCCTCACACATATATCTCAGAGCCCTTTTCTGCAGGACAAAACTCCTCTGGAATAACTGGTCAGTGCACGCCTCCCAGAATGCTATACCATATCTTAGGTGTGTTTCAAGAAGAGCAAAGTATGCTGTTCTGGCTGATGCAAATCCTAATTCGGTGGCGATGGTTCTGATAGCATAGCATCCAGAAGCAAGTTTTTTACAAATGGCCGTTACGTGGTTATTAAAAAGTAGTTTATTATCTATAAACAGTCCTAGAAACCTGGTTGATAACTTATTTTCTATAACCTCATTGCCGATATCTAGGTTTGGAACGCTGCAGTGGAAGGTCAGGATATTGTTTTTTTTATATTAAGAGATAGGAGGTTTGATTCACACCAGTTTTTAATGACTCCAATATCGTGCAATATATTAGAGTGTAAGATAGTTTCGTTCTTTTCTTGCCAGAGGATAGTGGTGTCATCAGCAAATAATGTAATTTCACCTCTGATATCTAGAAAAGCCATGTCACATAAAGTAGGAACAGGAAAGGTCCAAGGACTGATCCTTGTGGGACACCATGTTTTATATGCGAGGACTTCGAGACACTGTTTGTTTTGACTGCTTGATGACGATCTGATAGGTAACTCTTGAACCACTGGTGTTCAATCTTTGTGAATTCATAGTATTGCAGCTTCCGCAGCAGTATTCCGTGATTTACACAATCGAAATCTTTGGAGAAATCACAGAAAACCGCTGCAGCAGCTGCTCCTTTATTGAGACCTGAGTATAAATGAAAAAAGGGCATCATTTGTGCTCTTACTCGACTGAAATCCAAATTGCCGTTCTGACAGTATTTTATTATCTCTCAAATAGTCCAGCAGTCTGACTTTAACCAGTATCTCAATTACTTTGGCTAGCGTAGGTATAAGCGCTATGGGACGGTAGTTATTCGGATCTGATGAATCTCCACTTTTATAGATAGGGATAACTAACGACTGTTTCAGGAAGCTAGGAAATTTACCACATCAGTCATTTATAAGGGTTGCGAGTGATGATAATGCTGTATCTGGGAGATTTAGGAGAACATTTGCTGATATATCATCGATTCCTGATGAATTTTTCTTTTTTATGTTACAAATAACTGATTTTAACTCAAGAACGTTTGTGTCAGTGAAATGAAATTCCCCGTTCGACTCAACAGAGTAAACATCGAGATCTTCTTTTCGAACTTCGCAGGCTTTACCCAGACCATTCTGTTAGACTGCTGGTCCTGATAAGTTCTCTTGTTGGTACACGACACACATTGCTCTCGGAACTCCAGAATATTGCAGCTTGCCGTGATAAGGTCCACACGCGCCATTAGCACAGTATAGAGAATTTATTAAACTGTGCCATTAGGCACGTTCTGCTTGGCCTCAATGCCAAGAAGGCTATGGTGCCAAACGGAATATCACCCATTGTTTTTAACACCAGTTCTTCGTGGGTTGTTCATCCTTTCACACAAAAATGGTGTATTTCCCTTCTAACTGGAAGATAGCTGGAGTCCAAACGAGTTACAGACCGATTGCACTACTATCTATGATATATACAATCTATATATCTATGATATATACAAGTAAGCAACAGCGAGCTCATCCAATATCTAGAGAGCTCAAGAATCGTGAACGAGCAGCAATATGGCTTTCGTCACCAGATCAACAGGAGATCTGCTCGTCTACACAGTAAACATGGGCAATCTGGCTGAAAAACATGGAGAGTTCCTGGCAGTGGCTTCGGATAGCTTCAAAGCATTTGACGGAGTTTGGCACCAACTAATCTTACTCATCTTATACAATGACAATCAATGCTGGTGTGTACAAGGATCTGTTTTAGCACCAACTTTGTTTTTGTTTCACATCAACGAATTGATAGATGTCACGTCTACAGTCCACAGCACATCCAATGATGCCATATGATTCTATATTCATTCGGGATTTTCAAGTTTATGAGCCGTATTTATATACTCACGTCAGCATAATGCTTGTCCAACTCCCCTTCCTTCAGAATCCATTCGGGAAAGCCAACGTACAACAAAATTTCTTCAGCTTTCTCCATTGTAACTTTTTTGGTTGCCTCGTCCATCCACGTAATTTCTCTCACGTGACTTATGAAGGCTTCCCTCATATTATTTATCATTACCTCGACCTGAAATAATGCTAATATACAGGGTGTTCCGGTACATCGGTTTATTCAGGGTCTTAAAATAGATGATTAAAAATATTTTGGTGATCTATTTTCAATAAAAATCCAATTTTACTCGTGGGCTGAGTGAAAATACCTTTGCAACATAATTTACGCATGATTTTTTTTCAGATTATTAGGTCATCTGTTTCTAAAGTTAGCGGTAGAAGAAACATAGATTTACATTGTCAACATATTGTTCTTGGAAGTATCTTATTATCTATATATATTTATATACCTTAGGCTTCGTTCCATTTGGATAAAACTGTTCTGCTAGGGCATAAGTTAAAGCATAACCCATGTGCTTACTGACTAATGAAACGCATTCCGTAGGGCTGAAAGGAAAAATAATAATAACAGTATCGCACAATCTCCTAGAATAACGTATCACACTACAAAAGATCGACTTTTTGACACAAGGTGAAGGTGTTTTTCAAGTACGTGGCCAAAATTCGAGAGGTAATTCTGAGGTCATTCCTTTGAATGCTTTCAAGACGAAAACTTTATAATAACATATTGGTCCGGTAATGCTTCGTTTTCAAGAAGCAGAAGAAAAAAAATCGTTTTTTCGTAAATATCTTAATAATCTGTTATTGAAATTATTGAGTCCAGTGGCTTCCTGGAAGGAACCTTAACCAATATTTCTGACAAAAAAGGTGCTGAAACTACTTTTTTATTTCAAGCATTTTTTCTGCAACTTGCTTCGTTGTCGAGGAAAGAACATAATGGAAAATTACAACTACCAAACCATTAACAACTGGGGTGTATACCTGTTACCTCTTTCATTACCTCATTAGTCTATTCTAGTCTTAGAATTTGTTATCGCAATGAGTCATGAAAAATTGTGTTTTTATAATCATTAACACATATTTCTATCTATTCAATGAAGGAATCTTTATTTCCGATTAAACAATCAAAATTACAAGAGAGTCAGCTTCTGAATTTTTTCTCCCTGGCCAACTGTTTTCGATGAAACAATGCTATTTTTTACTGCCGTGTCTCGAGGGTGATAAAAAAAGTAAGTGTGCCACGAAAGGAAAAGAAATAATTCAAACAAATTTGACTTCGATCCAACTGACATACATTGAAAGAGTTTTGAGAGTTTCAAAAATTCTACTTTTATTTATTTTCGCAATTGAAATTTGTGTTGCTGTATCACACGGTACAGTAAACATTACCATTTCTTTTTCATAAATTAGATAAAAACTGAATCGTGTTATACTGACCTCATGCAGCCTATATTAGCCAGTATTTGTACAAAATTCCCTTACGTTATCGACGCAGATTCTTCCTCAGCACTGTCATCCATGATTTTCATGATCTGGTGGTTGATGTAAGCGACGACATCAGGGGAAGTATTGATGATCAGCGAGTTAACGGCGTTCCACCAGACGTACAATTCGACCTCGACATCGGGCAAGCTTTCGACGAACTCCGCCACCCTCGCCAAATACTCCATTTCCATTTCGGGGACGTAAATCGTATCGTTCTCAGTGTCCAAGGTCACGTTGGTGCCCTCGAACAAATCTGTGACGTAGTTAGGCCACAGGTCCGGCTGAGGTGTGGATAAGAGTTTGTTGGTACGGTCCTGAAGTTTTCTAAGAGTTTGCGGTCGGATGTCCTCTATTTCTGTGTTGACGTCAATGTACTTCTCACCGATCTGCAATCGTTCTTCATGAAATATAGGAAAATCCAAGCTGAATGGAACGATTTGAAAGCCATAGATCGATGGGGAAAAAATCAACCTACCTCATAGTAGTCGGGACAATGATGTAGCAACATCTGTTGTTATATCCATTTCATTAGAATCATAAACCTCACCTCGTTTAGACCTTCGTCGATTCTGAGAATGATATCGACTGCGTCCTGCAACTGTTCGTCCTCAAGTTCATTCCCTGTTTTATCATTGATTATTTTGTTCGAAACATATTTTATAATTTTCGTGCGAGCTTTCATTGTTGAATTTTTTTGGTCATCGTCCGGATCACTTGGCATTTTCGGTGGACTGAAATCATACAAAACACTTCCATAATAACACAATACTTTCAAAATCGGAATGAAGAACTTCTCGTTTTATCTAAATAAATATGTAGGAAGTTCTATTTGGAAAATCTCTTCAACTTTGAGATATCTTGAAGATAATAAATAAAAAAATCTTACAACTTTTGTATTCAAACATATTTTTATCAAAATTACTGAATTACCCTGTACACAGAGTATTTACCTTGGAAGAGGTGTATCAGCATCAGGGCTTCCCATCATCAATATGTATTCTGAGCTATTGAACACATTTACAGCTACTATTGTTCCTAAGAAAATGTCAAATTTCAATGTTTGTTTCAGCATTGCTTCGGTCTTCAACCAGTCGAAGGTGTAGTTTGTCCTTTCGTCTTCTGGTAAAGAAATGTAGCTTGGGATTATGGGTAGGGCAACGTTTTCCAAATGATCGTAAATTGCAGTTATACCAAGTTCTTTGCGAGAATCTAAAATGTAAATGACAAGGGTTTACAAATTAGATCTCTCCATTCTACTATTAATTAGTACTTCAAACATATTTTGATCATGCACTGATATCTTTCTACTGCTATAAAAAATGCTCTTTCTCAATTTCAAACCCATTCCTAAAAAGGGCAAGAAAACACTCTCTAAGAACTTCAGACCGATTGCACTACTATTAGTGATCTCTAAAGTAATGGAAAAGGAACCAAAACCGAGCTCCTTTGACCTAAATAAGAGCCACATAAGAGCTCAAGAATCGTGAACAACCAACAATATGACTCTTGTCAGCGGAGATCAACAGGAGATCTACTCGGCTACGTGACACACACACACACATGTCACAGGTGTCAATCGAGCAACGTGTGGAGTATGGAGTATTGTATATCTGTAGTATTGGATATCTCCAAAGCCTATCGACCAAGTTTGGCACCTATTGAAACTTCCTATGGATTGATATAGATGGGGATGAATCTTACATTACGTGCCAGACAAATATGGTAGGCAGCGGAAGCGACTTGGCATCAGGCATCATGTGTGACAAGTTTGATTTCAGAATTATCCACTGTTTTGTCTGCAATGTTGTTTCAAGCGTTATTTCTTTCAGTTCTTCACGTGAAATAAATTTTTTTAAAAGCTGTCACATAGCACTGTTTTGTCTAGAACCACTGTTTTGTTCGTGCTGTTTTATATTATTATAAATGTTATTTCAAGAGTTATTTCAACTGTATAAAATCAGCTATTATTGGGTGCACGTTCTCATATCATGTCCTAATTTAACATTGTTTTCAGAGTTTCTAATACGCTCACCTTCATCTAAGCATGACGCGTAAAAATCCCTGATTTTCTGCAAAGACTTTGGTTCGTTCTCGGTGGCATTGGCTGTCAACATATCGGACTCTGCTTCAAGGATTTGCTGATCGATTATGTCGAATCCATCGAAAGTGGGCCAGTTTTTGCAATTGGGGTGTTGGTGTATCCACCTGCCACAAGTGTATAAATAGAAGTTGTCACATGGCTCGATTTTGGGGTTCATGGAGAGCTTCAGGTGGGAGGCTGAACGGATGCAGTCATCCGATGTACAGTATGTTGTTGAAGGTTGGGCATTCCCATCTAAATACATTGAAAGATCAATACAAGTGCAATAGTATTTCATATGACAACTGTTACAAATGTCATTTCAATAACGATTGCTCTGAATATGAAGATTTCAAATCAAAACAATAAAGTGGACGAAATTTTTTGGGTTTGTAGTTTCTTCGACATGATAATCGGTCATGTCAGCATATGTCATAGGTCATATCAGCATATTTATCATTTGCACAAACTGTTACACATCCAGTTTTATCACAGTTTTCACTTCTATAAGCTTTAAACTGTGGTTTTACTATTAACAAGGACTGCAAATTTCTAGCGGCCAGTGCTAGTGCTGATTGAATGAATCCGTTATTGTTCGACTCTTACGTATATTTGTAATATTGTCTATGTTGATGAGGAAACTTTATCATCTTCAAGAACACAGAACACCCAGTATACGTCTCACCTTGGAATTTTTCGATAACATGTGCTGTTTGTCCCAAACTCAAATAAATCAGCACCAGAAATATGTACCATATATCAAGTCCACCTTTCTTGAGGAGGTGTAACCTGGAATGGTACCAAGAATGAAAATTAGATATTTCCAGAAAACATTTGGCGTTTAGGTCTGTAGTAAGAGAACTTTATTTGTTTCATTATTGAAGATACAATCATTATTATATGATTCTTGTGGGATTATACACATAAAGTGTATAAAATAACAACAGAGAACTTTTTGGTGAAATACCCTTGATTATAATGCTCAAAAGAAAATAAATTCCGAAAGGGATACATATGTTTGTATTTTTCGGAGCCCTGATGATAAGAAAGAAGTGTCGAAATGTCGTCTTTTTTGAATTGTGAAGTTTCTATTACTGAAGACCAATTAAAAAAAAAATCACTGTAGATTCATCGTTATGCCGTTAATATCAATGCATGGAAATTCGGAATTTTGAAATGCTCTTTGAATTTTGTTTTGAATAAGACACTTACCAAT
Source organism: Gastrophysa polygoni (assembly GCA_963576655.1). Lineage (NCBI taxonomy): Eukaryota > Metazoa > Arthropoda > Insecta > Coleoptera > Chrysomelidae > Gastrophysa > Gastrophysa polygoni. The sequence goes on from OY755084.1 coordinate 12,108,628, forward strand.
CCATGATGTAATCCGCTATGATCATGCCGTCGAATTTTGATATACCTCTGACCACTGCTATATCTTTATGGCAAAGCTTATCATATTTTTGTTTCTAATAATAATCTTTAGTAACTAGATAACTTCTGACCGCTTTGGAATGGGATGATAATGGTAATGATCCAGTAAATATCAGTAGTATGTATCGGAAAATTCGAAGGCATTGATGGACCACATATTTTGAGATATGAGAATATTTGTTGAAACACGGAATATAATTTTACTAAAATCGGATTTACTGAACTTCAAAGTCGGAATTCTGAAGGAAGAGAAATAATAAATTTCTGAATTTGAAATCAGAATCGGAAAGAAGGAAAAAGTATATTATTTTACAGGGAGTCCTTCCGGAACTGCATGGATAAATATATTAAAAACTATAAGTAGGCCGAATGAAAGTTTGGTGATATACTATTGTTGATGGGGGCTATTCGTCTGAACTATTTTCAAGAATGTGATACTTCTGGTTTTACTAGAAATCGACCCCGATTTCGAGGTGACGACCTGTATAAGTCTAATCGGAATTGATCTATCATAATTCTGCTGAACTGGGTCTTCTTCTATGAATAAATCGATACACAATCGAACAAAATGATCCCATGCAGAAATAAAAAAAATATTTTTCTGTCTGAATACGCGATTTCCAACTTGAACATTTTAAATATTTCCACATACAGCTAGACTTGAGCATAGGACATATGCATGAAAAAGAATCTTACATAGAAAGACAAACAGGGGCTTCCGTTAAAAATATCAAAATTGGGTTCCACTTCCGGTACAACGGAAAGTGTCACATCGTCGAAAATTAAATTTCTCAGTTCGTTCCAATTATAGCTTCCCATACATTGATAGATGCATTTTCGGGAAGGACATCCTGTACAAAGCTATATGAGATACTCAGGATGGTCTTCGTCTATAGCTGTGATCTTCATGCTTAGTGCAACAAATATTTACTTTTCGCATTAGTTGACACTTGAGGCACACTAAGTACACAAAAAGTGCTCTTCCTTGATAGGTGTAGAAATAATAGCGACCAGAGTTGATTATATACTAACTTATCGTTCATTTTTCAGCTTTTTATGGGATTTTCTCTCCTCGTTCCTAAAAAATTAAGTAAAAGTTATTGAAAATTATTTCGATATATTTGTAGTGACAGATTTTGTGATCTGCCCCAAAATGTCACTGCACTTGAAATTAAACCTTTAGATACCTAAAAGAGAAATCCTCTATGTGTCAGTGACACCTTGTTTTTGAAAAAATTTGAAATACAAATATATTTGAATATATTTAAAACCAACTGCACGTTGAAAAATTTTACGAAGAGAAGTGTTTCTATTTTGTGTTGAGAACGGGAGCAGATTCGTTCCCGAAACGTCCACCAAGATAAGTAGAAGTTTTATTCCTACAAAACACAAATTCTACAAAATCTGTCCTTATATATACTACAAATGTATTGAAATAATTTTTAATAACTTCTACTTCATTTTTTAGAAACGAGGAGAGAAAATCCCACAAAAAGCTGAAAAATGATTGTACCACCTCCTCGAAAAACTTACAGACAGTATTTAACTTATCGTTCACAAAATATGAGAAAACAAGTGAATAAATAAATAAAAGTAGCACTTACTCAACTGATAAGTGACCATACCAACACGACAAAGTTACCTTCTGTTTGTCTTACTTCCAGGTAGCCCAAAATATACCCAAAGATTTTGATATATTTATCATAACTGTGTTTGAATGACAATACTAAAAAAAAGTACTAGAATTCCTGAATGAAACTGGTTCGATAACGAGGATATAGATTATTACAGAGAGAAGTGGATGAAATTTGAATAGGCTAATGACCCAGAGGTCAAAGAGTTAGAATATTCAGAATGCAATATTTTTGTGCGAATAAGATTTTTCAACGGTGATAATATAAGACTGCTCTAACTCAACTTATTTTCGATGAAACCATGAGAGGTATGTATGTCTTCAATTTCATTTCCTCATCCGCTAAAACAATGAGTTTATTCTGCTATCGTCAGTTATTAATTATACCATGGAATCTCAAATTTCATGATCTGAAACGAAAACCATCTGAAGTCATCATGTTATATAGTCATACAAGAAAATTAGGGACATAACTCGCGCTGCAAACATCATACTCGTAGGAAACAACTGTCATTCCGTGTCCGTTAAGGAATATTCTTCTTTTTATTATTCTAAGGAGTTTTCTGTACCATGAAAATCATTGGCTTCAGCAGCAATTAAATAAAATATGTTGAAATGAGTACTCTTGTTACATCTTTGGAACTATCAGTGAAAACAGGGAATTATCTTTTCAATCAGCAAGTTTGTGTATCTTTATTGCTTCGAGATTATGCTATGATAAGATTAACCCCTGAACGTCTGGTATTAAATTTGAGTTTTGGAGAGATCATGCTCTCGAATATTTCTATTGGAAGACGTTGTATTCTACGAAAGATAATAATGATCCAGGACCGACTCTACTGATTCTACTAGCAATTTAACAGGATTTTCTTGGTATATTATACAAGGTGATTGAAGTTGCGGATTATTTTCAGGTTGTCCCAAGTTTATCCCCACCAAAATAAGTTGAAATAATCTGAAATTGTTGAAAAAGGTAATGAAAAAAAAAACAAATCGAAGTATACTTACCTTATACTTTTTATCAACGCGGCGCCCACGGTTCCATCCATAATTGATATAACGCAATGGAACGAAATCACATCCCAATATGTGAATTGATAACTCATTTTTGTTTTGCTCAGCAAAAGCAGCAAAACTAATATCTAATTCTGCAGAATACATATGAGTCAAATGATTTGTTCCTTTTTCGGGTGGTAAATAACACGATTTTCGTACACAGTACGCCAAATCATATTTTGCGTTGACTTCAACACATCTTGAGATCTAGAGATTTTCAGCTGAAAGTTGCAAAATATCATCATCAACTGCATCAGCAAAATGATCTAAAAACCGTTCTCTATGGCCTTCTATAAACAAAGAAATATATTCTAATGATGAGATATATAAGGAATAAAATATTCTCGAACAGACTCCGTGATATTTTCATTCAATGTTTCTCAATAATGTCATTATCACATCGCAATAATCCTGCGAAGTTAAAACCTGCCATCCTGAAACACTAGATCAGGTACTAGATATTATCGACAATGGAAGTTTCATTGGTCAAGATCGAATTTCAACTAGCAATCCTACGAAGCGAAAAAACAAACGCATTCGTGTTTATGAAGAAGATAACATGCGATGTTATTTTTATTTATTTTTTTTTTCGACAACACGAAACGAAAACTTATACCTGATGTTCGAAGAACATCGTGTGATCTAATGGTGAAATATTGGATGAGGAAGATATTGGATTTTTTGCTTGATAAAGCGAAGTTTGGCAGGTCTAAAGCCTGACAATGAAGGGATGGCCAACTTCGAGCTCCTCTATAGTTTGTCCAACTGTAATAATGGTCGTTCCATGAGAGAGCGCTGTTGGTGGTGATACCGAGCATAGATATTGACGACTCATGGGAACAGTGGTCATCATATCGGCCTCAACTAGATTTTCAGATCCCCTTTTTCAAAATCATTACCAGATCATCATTACTAATCGTCCTGTCTACGTCTCGCACCTCTGGCCTCATTGGATGATAAAGGGGATCTAGAGGAGAAGTTAGTATTCTGTATATCTACTTTGGTATATGAATATCATAAATTCACTCGGATTGTTGTGAAATTTTGTGATCACATTCTATGACGGCAGACTGATACACCATTTTTTCATGTTAAGCAGCCTTTAAACCGAGCGTGAATTGATCCAGAAGTGGAATAAAATCCAGAAATTAGTTTTTATAAACCCTTCAATACATTCTAATCTAATATCACACTTCTCAATCACCTATACTATTACAAATAATTTTGCCGAAGTTAGATCACCAAATTTTACATTTTCTCTTTGGATTCATGGGGGACCCGACAGGGCAATTGAAATGTCGAGAAAAGTCCTCTGAGTTCTGTAGCGTTGCCATAACCCTTATTGAGTTCGGGCAATGTTCATCATACTCAATCTGATCCTTCAAATCCTGAAGTGTCGTAGTTTCACACCATATCTGAAAAAAACATCAAAATATCACCATGAATTCATCACACTGAATACACTGATGATGGAATTCTCAAAAATTTTCTTTCCTGTGGAAATCACTATCATTGAGAACAATTTCGAAGCAAAATTACAACTTTGAAAACGAATAAACATTTCAGGAAAAAAAAATATCGAAATTTTGATGAAATCGTGAAGCGTTATGGTGATTTCTTCACCATATGGTGACCAACTTTCTTTTTGAATATGTTTACTCACACTGCCGTAGGCTATGAAAAACATTTGGAAATTGCTGAAATTTTCGAATCCAGGTAATTTTGGTTCTTCACCGAAAGCTTCGACATAATTCTTGTAGGCGCTAAAAGCCTGATTCAGGCCACCGTTATCTGCTAAATTTTCACCGAGTGTCTTCTTTCCTTTCACCTAGAATCAAAAAACGAAATAGGATATTAAAAGATCCAAAGTCGAAAATAGGAACAGGTTAACCATATTTTTTTTATTCCAAACATATTTATTTGCCAAAGTGAGCCTATTCTGAAGTTTTTCGTTGAAAATTGGAAGCTCATTCTTATAGGCTGCCCATTTGTCGCACAGTTACAGTGTGATGAATTGGACAGTGGTAATTCGGACGAAATTCATCCAACACCAATTTTTCACAGGATAGTAAAGAACCACATAAATATTCCTAATCCATGTGAGAGTACCAAAATGCTTTCATCATAGCTTTGGTAATTTTCAAACTATCCACCACAATACTATGTATACAGGGTTAGTACTTTTGCGTTTCCAACTATTGCTATCTCCTAGCTAGAGTATCCAAAATAGGAAAAAATGGAACAAAAATGTATTCTTTTGTATACACCATGATAGCTGAGATAGCTATACTCTATCGTTTTTTATTTCGGAGATATCTGAGAAGAATTCAAATTTGCTCCAATCAATTACTCACACAATTTTGATGAAAATTAGTAGTCGGGGGTTTCAAAACCTAAGGAATTTGACGACGATAATATCCAGTATAAGAACTGATTGAAATAGAAGGGAATTTTGTATTGTTGACAATTTTTATTCAATTTCTTTCTTAGCTCTTCAAAACTCAAACTCACATGCCCCTCCACACCTTCAATCGTATAATTGTCATACTGAGTGACAAAACATTCCGTGAGATTTTCGAAAGTTTCAATAGTTTTGTTCGTCCACCATTGTACATAATTGCCGTATTTATCATGTTTTCTTCCTGAAAAATGAAATGTAGTGTTTCTGAGGAGATTATGAGAGAAACTCACCGATGTTATCGAAGCCATGAGTCAATTCGTGTCCTAGGATTGACCCTATGGATCCATAGTTCAAAACCCTGAAAATTCAGATTTGAGGATGCTGTACCTACCAGATCCCACAAGAATAACTTACTCTAGACCAAGATGGTACATAGGAAAACTCAGAATAGCCATCGGAACGTCTGAAAATTAATTAAGGAAATTCGAAATAATAAATTGTCTGCAAATGTCAAAAGAAGTGCATTCATTTGTGTACTTTGCCTGCCGAATGTGCGCATGATCTAACAATATCAAAATCATTCGCTGCACTTAGCAAACTTCTAGCAACAAATGCAAACTTTTTGCACTAGTTACACTATAGTTATAAACTCACTGATTGCGTTATCCGAGAATGAGTTGAAAGCGTTAACTTCAATTGGTTCACTGTACCAATCCCTCATATGTTGTTTTCTCAGCGTATTCAATTTCTTCAGATTCACGGAAATTATAACACTGATCATGTTATCCAGATACCTGTCTGATTTGACCGTTACCTGTAATAATATGAGGGTACTAATATGATATACCATATGGTACTGAAGCGAATATATGAAATTCAACTCGAAACACACTGAAAACGTCAAAAACGCTCGCCGCTCCCACCATCTACAACTCAAAAAAAAAATATATTTTATCAACAAAATCTTCATACCTCGTGAAAGTACACTAGGTGTCGCCCCGTTATTGAACGCTGTAGTAACAAATGATATCGCGTACACGATCATTTTATTTAGAGCTTTTTTTATCTTCTTTGAATACGAAAGTAAAACCTGATGTTTAGGAATTTCATGTGAGCAAGCGATGAAATGTTGAGAGAGGTGGAAGGTATCGAAAAGTTTCTTGACAGTTTGGACATCTTAAGTATCAGGAAATATATCACTAGGAGGATAATTCCATTTGCCGTTATATTGATTAACGATGTTTGGTATAACGGAGTTCGAAAGGTCGCGAACCTGACAATGTACGACTAATCACCCTGAGCTCATCTAGTTTGATCATTCAATAATTTTTCAGACTTCCTCAATTCTTGATTCTTGTACTTTGAAAAAACATGTTTCTATACAGCTTGAATCATTTCTACTCACATCATCATAATATTTGTCCAATTTTCCTTTCTCGAAGAGCCAATCTGGATATCCTATAAAAGTTATCATTTCTCTGCTCTTTTCTAGAGTAACTTTCTTCGTGGGATTGTCCATCCAAATTATATCGTTGACGTGTTCCACAAAGGCATTTTTCAGCTCTTTCACCATTCTTTCCACCTGTGAATAGCAAATGGCATACAAGGCAGTTTGGGAAGTAGAGAAGTATCGATCTATGAGATGTAAATACGTCACAAAAACTAAATGAGTTTTCCCAATATATTTTCAATTTTTTTTTATAGAAAATTATTTCCAAACATTTCTTGTTACCTCAATAACAAAGCAACCTAAACCTATCAGGTTTGCAATACAGACATATTTTATTGCTATATAGGCGTATCTTTGGGAAGTATTCATAAATATTCTTATACATATTAAGGAGAGACGATTAGACGACTGTTTAAGTTAAGGAGAAAACTTGTATTCCTCTGGGTGTACACTCGAAAGTAAAAAGAAGCGTACTCTTGTATCTATTCAAGATTTCGAGACTTAATTGGCCTTCATCATGAACTGGAACATCTGATTTGTTGAAGATGTCTTCCGGTAGGTGGGAAAGAATACATGTGCCACATAACATTCACTGCATGGAGACATTAAAACTTGGACAGACTATCTTGAGATCCAATAAATATTCGGAAGATTGAACTGTGTTTTACTGTGACAGTTTACCCAAGGGAATACAATTTTTCTCCTATACATATGATGAAGAATATATTTGAATCTGACCATGAATTTAAACAAAAATTTTATGATTTGTCCTTCATAGATTGATTCATTACTTTTCCTCATTTCTAAATAGACTGTCGAAAGAATTGCGAAATTGTTACCTTTGGTTTTGTTGTATTTGGAAAAGATTTATCTGCCAAGGCGTAACTGACTGCATATCCCATGTAGTTCTCCACAAGTAAAGCACATTCCAATGATCTGAAATTTATTGTATGTCACAGAACGATTTTGATATCCAATTCAATCTCACACTCTCAGTTGAAAGATTTCAATAATATTCACAGATCACTAGTTTCCTCTTGTATCTCTGAACCTTTCAATATTCAGTTGTCTTTTTAAGTTCCATGATGAAAAAAATCACAAAGCATTCGAACACTAGTATCTTATTATTCACTTCCCAATCATCATCGTGTGAAATAACCAACTGTACTTTCAGCAGGTATATTTCATATTTTTGTTTCGTCAGAAGATAGAAATGTTTTGATAAATATTCAATATGTATCTTATATAGAATTGTTGTGTGGTAAGATCAGACAACGAACCACAATTACAATTTTTCTTCAAATAATTTTCGAATGATCATAATTTCAGAAGTGATACCCGTAGTCTTCACTTCTCCCAATCAAATGGTTGTTCAGAGGCAAACGTTGAAATTGCAATATCATTTCATAACAAAAAAGACATTCATATCATTTTGTTGTTTTCTAGTGAGACTATAACTTCTTCACCAGTTTTGCCAGGTAGATTGGACGAAATTGTGGACACCATATTGAAATTGGCAGAATCAAAAGGTAAAAGTATAGCAGGAACAAAATAATCGTCGGCATTGCTCCAACTATCCTCAAGAACTAAATATACCTCAATCATTCTGTTTGGGTCATTCATTTGAGAAAATATGGAGCTACCATAAACAGAGCAGAAGAGCTCAGTTCATATCACAGATCAACAAATTGATCTGAGGTTCATATATTGCCAGAGCTGCAGATGATGGCAGTTACAGAAGAAATCGTTGGCATTTCATAGATTCTCCACTCATAAAAAAAAACCTAGTTATTCATGAAATTATGATACAATGATGAATTACAATTTGAATAACTAGTACAATCCTTAATCTTTCAGAAATTCAGATAACAATACAGTCGAAACAACTGGTATTGATAACAATGTTGATTTTTCATTGACTTTTTCATAAACTCAAAGTGGATTGATATGTTCATTCAAATATACCTAGGTTTGTCTGACAGTTAATAATTATAACAATAATACCTTTATTGCTTCTGAAAACTCGGTTTTACAGCAAGAGTTGAGTTGTGAAAAATAAAAAAAATCTAATTAATAAGAAAAAATAATTGAAGTCTATACACTATGAATGACCTGAACCTCAAAATATTCTAAACAGAGCTTTGAGATTTATAATGAAATCCATTTTCACATTTTTCATGGCAATCATAAGTCTCTATGAGCTAACCGTTCTACCTGAATGTCAAATTTTTTATTCAAAAGATAATTGAATGTCGTACCTAGCTCTAGCAACATTACTGTAACCAGAACCGAAATAACTGATTTGTTTGCTGATGTACTCCACCACATCAGAAGACGTATTGATGACCATCGCATAAACTGTTGCCCACCACATGTATAGCTCCAAATTGACGCTTGGCGTGCTTAAGATAAACCGCATAATCTTTTTCAGATAGAGGATCTCCGACTCAGAGACGTAGAGGAGGTCCTTCTCTGGATCTACAGTGACGTTTGTGCCATCAAAAAGGTTGTTGAGGTAGTCGATCCAGAGGTTGGGTTGTGGTTTTCCCAAGAAGCTGTCTGTCTCTGCCTGTAGACTTTTGAAAGTCACCGAGTAAGAGTCCACGTCATCTGTGTCTAGATCTGTTGAGTTACCTACAATCTGTGAAACGACCAGTTTGACATTTATGCAGCAAGTTCATTATCTTTCCTTCACAAAGTTGTGTTGTTATGAATTAATCCCAGGTGAATATGTAAAGATTTGAAAACCATGAATTGAGGCTGGTCAATTATGAAGTTTTGCTATACACACTGAGAAAATCTAGTTAGTATTTTTCGAGAACTAGTGATTGAAAATATTTAAAAATTAATTAACAACGACAAATAACTTTGCTATTTCTCCCCACTATTTTCCATTGATATAAATACCATTCATGACTCTAAAATATTGCTGTGTTCTTCATTTCAATAATTGCAATTTGTTATGTATCATTCTACATCATCAAGAATTGTAATCTCATAAAAAAATGTCTCCTCCAGCGTGTTGGGAAAATTTGCGCTCGAGTGATAATAATAAAAATAAATTTTGTGAGCTGCCATTCTTTTTGGACTATAGATAAACTTATTCCATTCTATCAAAATTCGAGTAATTTTCAAGAAAAAACGGCTATGTAGGTAATTCTGAAATCAACAAAAGCATGCACAATTTCACTAAACTGAACGTACTTCCATAATTAACCGAATCGCTTACACAATTAAAAAGTTAGTTCGTTTCCATGAATTAAACATTCTGAATCTAACAGAACATGAACATATGATGGTTTTGGCTTGTTCATTTCATGAATGCGAACTAGACTTTTGTGCTGCTTACTATCGTTCTAATTTTTTCGATGCAGTAACTGTTCATTAACAGCTACAAATATTTTTCTTAGTGCTGTGTGGTTAGTCAATAAATCCATGCATTAGTAATATTGTATCAATATTATATTTACCTCTCCTATGGCATCTGAAATGTCTATTATGATACTGGCAGCTTGCTGCAATACATTTTCATCAGTAATATCGATGGAATTATTCGCGGCCACTGCTTTCAATACGTATTTTATGATATTGGTATTGATAGTTCTTGCCAATTCTTCGTAGTTGGAGTCATCGTCATCACTTTTATCATTTTTCTCAGTACCCCCACTCAGCTCATTCTTCTTGAATGGACTTGAAGTAATAGTATCATCAGATATATAAGTAAAATTTGTGAATTTATCTCATTTTTTTTTTAATTTGAATATTACTATTGAAGCTCAAAGTTCAGTGAATCCTGACCAAAACTGTAGCTATCCAGACTCACCCATCTGAATTTTTCGAAAATTAATGTGGAAAATTCAGCGCATCAGAAAGAGCCAAACTTTTTTATATCGTTTCTAGAAAACGTCTATCTTCGTCTCGGAACACTATATTTATATGGAATGATGGCTTAATGTACTTTAATGAGAGGGGTCGATTTGTTGCAACTCTTTGGTATTATATTTCGAAAGCATGACATTCAAACTTCTTCATTATACCCCGTCATTATATTCATGTACGTTGAAATATCATCGAGATATCATTATCATATATCTCATATCCATAATGTGTTGAAATATCACGACTAGACAGAAATTCAAGATGAAGTAATTGATGAATGAATCAAGCTTCCTCAACATTTGTCGATCATAGCATCGTAACTCAAAAATCGGAAACTATTCATGAATCTCCGCCAACTTCAATAAGTGAATTTTTTAATATCTCTATCGACATAGTTTACCTTGGTAATGGGCACTTCTGGTACATTTGCCCGATGTAAATGACATTTTCTGAACCATTGAAAATATTTGCATCAACTACTGCACCGATAAAGATATCCATCATGAATATCTGTTTAATTCTGGTTTCACTTTTCATCCAGTCGAAGGTGAAATCTGCCTTTTCTTGGTCCGTTCTTGTGATGAAGCTTGGAACCAATGGCAGACTCGCCCTTTTCAGATACTGGTATAAGGGACTCAAGCCAAGATCTTCGAGAGCATCTACAAAGAATGATAACGCATCATCCAACAGATTGAAAATCAATTGTTCAATTTGAGACTGAATTCTTCCTATAGCTCAATATGGGAATTGAAATTTCGCAAAGAGCTAGAACTAACTATGAACAAAAAAATAGATCCTCCGCATTCCAATTCTGTCTACAAATATATGTACTTCGACAACTTTTATAAGTTATGAAGGTAAGGTATGGAGGCATCGAACAAACATGACCTCGAAATTAGTGCTAATTTCGTTTTGCATCTTGGAGATAATGCTAATTCTTGAATACAAGAAGAAGTTAGTGCTGATTTCGGGTTTCAACATGAAATTGTGTTAATCCAATGTTGTAACACGCCTGAAGATCCGGAGATGATCCTAACAACATTTTCGAAAATGAAATTAGCACTAAGTCCGTGTTGTACCATGAAATTTTTATACATTATCCTTTGTTACATAGTTGTAAGAAATAACTCAAAATTAGGAAAAAGATAGCACATTTCCTATATAATTCGAGCTCACACAATTATTTCGAAATCCGAAACACAAATTGAACGTAGGGAATGACAATAATATTTTTCATTATCCTGACTTATTTTTCAACTGAATAATTATGAAATTATGTGAACATCGTTAATGTCTAACAAGCCGATAATGATGATATTCAAATTATTATTTTGGACATGTATGTGTGTAGCTTTGAATTGATAGAAGCATAAATACAGTTCTGCATACTAATTGCAATGTATTTGTTGACCGTAGGTGTTTTGATATTAAAAGAATAATTTGTATATTACTGCTTTTGGTGTATCACCTATTTTCACTACGATTATTAGATACCATCTATTACATGTAGACTATCGACGAATCAAGGATATTATGCAGACTTCGGGGATATGAACATATAAGATAAACGCCTATTGCAAATTTTGCGAATTTTCAAGAATCACGACCAATGATATTATAATCCTGCAAACTTCAAATGTGGCGTATGTCAGTTTTTAAACTATGATGATTAGCAACTACAAGAGTAATGGAGTTGAAATACTCCTGACAATGTTTATCTTGCAACAAATGTATGCGATATTCAATTTTAAATACTGTTATTTTTCAGAAGAAATATTCATTATGAAACCCATTTTTCGAAGTATTCAACTCTTTGTTCAACGGCTATCAAGGCTTGCCTGGTTGTATTGTATATATTGAATATTCTATAATTTGTTATTATTATATAGTATATAAGAATTCTATTTTTATTTATATTATGAAACTTTTCTCTTATTTTGATATTCCACACATTCACTATTAACATTTTATATTTATTTAGGTACATATTCTACATATGTATACCTGTTTTTTGATATGTATTTTCTGTATTTATCTATTTGTTTGCGAAACAATTGCTATGCACTTATCGCTTAACCACTTTATTCACTGATTGTATTTTAATTAGCTATGTATTCTATGGTCTGTGAATAAAGTTATATTATATTATAGTTTATGTAGATACTTTATTAATTCACTAATATCAGAGTTATGAAAAGCATCTGCTGAACATTAATAAAAAGAGTTCAAATATCAGCAAAGTATTACACAGTACCTACCTCTATTCGACAGAAAACTGAAAGGGAATGTAGGTGGGATGATTTATGATCGAGTCGACCAAATACATTATTAGCAAAAATAGTACCGTATTCTTTGTATGTTCAACTATTTGTTATACGAAATGAAATTTTGTTATCAAAATTTTCAATAGGAGATTTCGCTTCCTCACTCTCTTAGGACAGGATCAAATTTATTCACTACTATTTAAACTAAAATAACTTACCACCCAGGCTATGCCTCTGAACTCACTGTTTATAATAATAATAATAATAATGATAAAACCAGGTGCCTAAACTCCATTGATGTAGTAATACTACTGAGACTAAATTTGGTTCATATGGTCATTAAACATTTATATTTAATGTGATAAATATGGAATGAAGAATTGAAAAAATATTATAATTGAACTATAAAACTAGCTTGTTTCGAAGCTAAAATGCCCGTTTATTATGCCTACGTACATAAGAGTCTCTAAAGTGATAGATAATGTACTTGAAAGAGAAAAAAGAAGAAAAATTCAATAATTCATTGTAATACTGCTCTGTTTCTGGCAACTCACCTACATCCATGCAAGACGCATAAAAGTCCCTGCTCTTTTGCAAAGCTTCTGGTTCACCCTCCTCTGACCTTTTCTTGGTCAGAGCATTCAGTGAAGCTATGGCTACCTTCTCAGTTATGGTGGTGAAGCTGGAAAAAGAGCTCCACCAGCCGTGATTCGGATGTTCTTCAGACCATTTTCCGCACGTGTATTGATAAAAATCCTCGCAAGGATCGACTGAAAGGTCCAAAGAATATTTCAGGTTAGTGGCAGTTCTGAGGCATTCGTCGGAAATGCACACTCTCTCTTTCGATTTGGTATCTGAAAAGGAAATATTGAAGCTGAATTTGAACTGAACACTTGTCAAAACTGGGCAATAACTCAGCTATGACACGACAGACGAGTGAAGCCATTTTATGTATTAGTGAGTTATTTCTTTATGTATATTGGAACTTGAAATTGATGGTGGGTTAGTGGATGGCCTGAATAATCAAAATATTTAGTAATTTAAAATAATCAGTAGGAATAATTGAGTGAGAATGGATTTATGAAACCGTTTGTTCATGATAACCGTATATATAGGATGATATACGGGTAGAATGTCAAGAAGAAAAAAGCTGTATTAGTAAGGCATCAGAGAAAGTGCCTGCAAATTTTCAGAGGAATCCGAGTAAGTCTCTGGACCTTTTTCAAACTGAAACCAAGCACTTTCCTTTTCAAAACGCAGACTGATGTGCTCAACTTCGAGTGACCTCTCGGTGTTCCCAACTACATCTTCAGCTTCAAGATATAGGGTGCAAGCATCAAAATAAAGGGAAACCTAGGCGTGCAGTCGGTAACAATAACAAATTCACATTGAAAATCTGATAAAATCAATATTCAATCAATCAACTTTCTCCAATATCTTATGATCATCCTCGTTTAATACGTATTCATATATTCGAATGTGTAAACGTTGTTCGAGTGAATGAACTTTCAATGAAAGAGCAGTTACCAGGATTTTTTCAGTTCCGATGCTCGAGAGGCGATGACAAACAATGCGGTAACCTCCAGTTCCTTTTGAAATGTCGGATTGCTAGTTGTTATAATTCGAATAAGGTGATTAGTTGTTTATGCTCTCTGCAATTTTCTACGTCGTAATGATGAGAAAAATTTAATGTTTTCATGAAAACTTATAAGGTATTTTTCATTTCCTTTTTATAATTTTAGGTGGTGACAACCCACTGAATAAATCTTTGCATTCTTTGGTAAATTAACCCTTATAATATGTATACAACTTTAGTATTCATTATTTTCTGATAACTTTTCAAGAAACCCTTGTTGGTGGGGTCAAAAATATGAGAGAAGTCCCTCGGTAAAACCCTGGAACACACAAAGTTGAACTTCAAGCATCTAATTGTTTTTCGATATTCTCCCAGTGATATAAATATAACATAATCGTGTAGATCACAAACATAACACAAATTTTTCAGTCTTATGATAACGTGAAGAAAACTATATACATTACTATTTTCCTAATTTTGAGTGACACAGGAGACATGTAGCAGCCTGCAAATTTTATTTGAGAATAAAATTGAAATGCAAGAAATATGTAACCACTGGTATCACTTTTTTGAACCTAATAACAATTTTTCACAACTAATCTATTTGAACAGGAGAATTTATTAATTACTCCACAAAATAGATATCTCTTGTGAATTGAATAATTTCATCTATTTGAATATAAAAATTGTCTGCTACATGTCCTATATGAATATATCTTAGTTTGAATAATATGTACTCACATAGCACAATTAGAACTATGAATCCAATTAGGAATAGAACAGCTAAGATAATTAAAACTATGGACAGTCTCTTGTAGAATGAAGGGTGTCTGAATCTGAAAAAATCATGGAGTATATGACTATTATGAACCATTGTCGGTTATACATAGATAGTTAAGTGATGATCATTCAAAAGGATATAAAAATCGGTGCGTCTAGCAACAATTATTTATAATGAACTCACATTTTTCCTCTGGAATTTACCTCCACCAGGTAATCATTTTGTATGTTACGTGGTGGGTACCCTGAAAAAATGACAATTTATGTATATATACCAGGTGTCCCAGTATACCTGTTCCAATGGATTATCCCAGCCATTTCGAAAGATAAAGATTCGAAAATTACATGATCTCCAAATCGTTCAATAAACATCCAATTGGGAAAACCAAAAGGGAAAGTCACTTCCGGTGAAACTGGACTGACTGTCTGACTGACCGAAAACTGAATTTTTCATCTCAATTATCACCCTGTATATTTATTGCAATTTTTGATTTCTACTCAAAATTAAATTTCAAACGATGATCACACTTTGTATTTCAAATTTGATTTGATGGAGAAAACGACAGTATAATTCAAATAGTTTTTTTTGCTCTACAGCCCAAACCGCTCATTTGCGGACATATTTTTACACAAACACAAATGCTTGTTTTGATGTCCCCTATCACCCCTCAAAGATGGTCGGCATCTTTTCGGGACATCTCGTATATTATCATGAATTGTCTAAAATGTTGCACACCCTTGCACTGACGACAGAATGACGCCACTGGTCTCCATGAAGTTTGACATAATTTCTAAATATTTCTTATATTTCTGAATGTTTTTTTTTCTCTCAAACATAATGACATGTGGTCAACGTCCTGTTTAATAGACTTAATATCGATTGAATAGAAAGGAAAACTGAACAATAAGCATGGTAACCCTAGATATTACTGTGACAACATGAATATATACAATTCCGGAAACAGCAGGAATATCATACCCATCTATCGTTTTCATATATGGAATTATCAATTTCACTTCATATTCATATCAAAATGGGTTGATTATTGATTATGGATATCAAAATCTGTGGGACGATAGGAGTGAAAAACTCTCAGTAATAATATCTCAAAGAAAATGCTTATGAGTAATTATCCTGGCCGAGTTATAGTTGCACAGTAAATATGTGGTAGGTATTCAATATCCAAATCATGACATTTCGAAATCAATCATTATTTTTCAAAAGCTATTTTGCTTAGTGTGAATCGCAGTGAATAATAATCTTGGGAAAGCTATTATAATTTATACTTAAGTGTTGATTCTGATTGCTTATGAGTAGATGAAGTAAAAAATAAAGGACCAACTCTCAAAAATAACGTAAATTCTGAGTAATATTTCCAGCAATTTCCAGTACATGGTGTGCTTATTTCTTATCATTTCGATCACAAAAGACATAGGAAGTATTGAAGTCATTGAATATCATAATTTTATCAAAAATGACCTTCATCAAAACATTCAAAGCTGCTATTCAACTTGCATAATAATGATAATGCAACAATTAAATATCTTCCATGATCTATCTGTATCATCTATTATATATAGAAAAAAATCACGGTACGATATATTTGATCGAAACATTAAAATCGGGAAATATCTCCTCCTGACAAATTGAAAATATTGCCATATGGAAGAAAATGCAAACAAAAAGAGAAACACTTTCAAACTGTTCAGTATTTCGCTCCAATCAGTCGCTTATTCTATTATTTCATGGGTCCACACATTCACTTCTCACTGTATACTCAATGCTCTTCTAATATCACCTTATTCACTTGTACGTGACTGATATTTCAATGAAAATTATTCATTCAAACTAGTACCCCAAATTCGATAATACATATATTTCGTCAGTAGTTATGAAATCATCCTCAGTTTCTCAATTTCTTACAGTTCACAGTAGCTGAGTAATAAATTGTGTGACAAATGTTATAAATAGGGGTGGATCCAGGTGGTATTCGAAAGTCATAACCACTTGAATGAATTATATTGGACTGCTTTTTGGCTAGATAATATCATATTCAGGGCCCCTTTGTGTCATCTTGTGACCATCGCGAAATAGAAATAAAAATATATGTCTTTTAGAACAAAACGAAATATATCTAGCCCTAATCAAAGTGAAACTTCACCAAAATAAATTTGTGAATCAGGTAAACGAGCAACTGAAATGATATCATTCAAGTCTCCTCCACATCTGTCTAAATAGGTCAATTTCGTTTTGCTCTGTTGTTTCTGTCATTCAGATTGCATTTTGTTTTTCATTGCATGGAGGAGAGGAGGGGCCCCAAATGGTCCTCACCCTGTATCCACCCCTTGAAATTCTTAAAATTCAGTAATGAGTAAGTGAGAGTAGTGACGACTATCTTCAAAAGTTCAGACTTTCAAATGGCGATCTCCCATCAGCGATACATCTTTGGGGAAAGATCTTTAAAAATTAGCTCCACAGAGAAGAATGTTTGAAAACCCTTTTATGCGAGGAATGTTGGAAAGGATCAAGTGAGAGTATCGAGGTTCGCTCATATGCTATTTTGGTTCACTGGACCTAACCACAAAACGGGTTTGTTATAATATGTTTCCAACTCCGAGATAATTCACAGTGGCACAGAGTATACTAACACGTTATGGATATATTTTTCGCAAATAGGATGGATGGAAAAATGTTTCATTGCTGTTCATAGGCAGATAGATATCCTGAAAATAAATCATTCATTCTATAAGTAATTTATTTTAATGTAAAATTTTCATACGAGTGGTCGTATTAATTGCAGGAAATTTTTCTCTGGATGATTTTTCTAAGAAAAAAAATCAGTGAGAAAATAAGTGATAGTTTGTAGAAGAAACTCAAGATATGTAACTCACTTGCTATGATAAATGGTCTTCCGTTGTTTTCCTCCGGTTGATAAGCATGATTGTCCATGGTACCTCTCACCAGGCGCCGGAAAATCGAAAACGAATTTTTACCTCCAGCGATAACATGCTCTACGATGAAAGTTCGACCAGGTAATGGACAAAACCGGAAAAGCGCTGACACTCACATGTCCAGTATTATTTGTGCGATTGACACAGACATTGGTATATTTGTTCCTATATAATATACCGTGAAGAAAATCTGATCGATTCACACGTTGTTATCGATTAATCGAACGTTTATGGACTGATAAATAATTCATGTGGTAATAATTACTCACTTGTTACCTTTCAAGGAATCTTCCTTCAAAGTTCAAGTACAGCACTTTTTGAATATGTCCAACACTGGCTGATAAAAGTTAGAACCTATTGCAGGAAAAATTTTACTTTTCATTTTCTGCATTGTGATGTGATCGAAAAGAAAGAGTCATTGCGTTTCCAGGCAAATTTGACATTATAAATCAGCAACAATTTGGATTTCGGAATTCAAAAGTACGAACGGTGAAATATTTGACTCATTAATTATGAGGTAGCTGCAGCGGTATTCTTTGACTTTTCAGAAGCCTTCGATTGTGTGAATCATAGGTTAATTCTGGAGAAGCTAGAACGTTGTGGCTTCAGAAACAACGTACTTTACTTCGTGTGAGGCAGCGGTAGAATGCTGGGAGTGGGACGAAGGAATTGAAACTTTTCTCGAAAGTTTGTAGGTCTTAATCAGCAGGACATACTTCTCAAGTTATAAGTCGAAATTAGTGAGAATTTTGAGTTGTCGAAGTTAGGATAATTTCGAGTGCATGTCCATTACACACTTATATTGTATTTTTCTGAGAAATCAAATGAGTTTATTTACTGCATGGTGAAGCAAAAGATGAAAAGGATAGCGTGTCAATTTGTGTCATTTTCAGGATCGATAGAGTCGGACACTATTCTTCACCAATGAACTGGAAAATCAATTCTTCCTTTGTACAGTAATGGCTAAAACGAACGTAATCAGTTTACCATTGTCAAGCTAAATATCATTCATCACACAATAGGATAGGTAATGATTTGTATTTGAGTATAATGAGTAAAAATTCAATTCCTTCATCTACGACTATATCGAATGCTACATATTTTACAATGACATGTAGGTTACCTACTGATGAATGAAGGAAACCATGCCAGGAAACTAGAGCAGAATATAGAGGCCCAGAGCTTCCCAATATCGTTACCATCGATGACCATAAGCCAGAAATTATCTTCCGTCAACGCACAATTAGGAATCCCAAGAAGACTATGGGTCTAGAAGGAATACCGCCTATTGTTCTTCGCACCAGACTAACAGCAGGTTATCCACCCTTTCATACAAACTTGGTGTATTTCCCTCCAAGTGAAAGATAGTCCAATCGATTCCAAAAAACATAACGCATAACGCCTGTAGACTGATTGCACTACTATCTGTGATCTCAAAAGTAAAAGAAAAAGTAATCAACATGGATATCATCCAGAATCTAGAGAGCTCAAGGATCGTGAACAACCGGTGATATGGCTTTCGTCACCAGATATCAATAATAGACCTGTTCACCTACGTGACACATACGTAGCAGGTGTCAATCGAGGAACATGGGGAGCCGCCCCAATTATGTCTTTCACTATCGAGTTTCCTTGTAGATAGATGACTCTATGTGTAGATAGATGCAGTCTCCTCTACATACGGGTATTCCACAAGGATGTGTTTTATCGCCAACTTTGTTTCATTCACATCAACGTTTCGTTAGATATAACCTCCTGCCCAGTACAAAGCTGAAGCCAGAGGTACCTAATGAAGCTTGTATCCTCACAAGGAAGGCAGATCACACAAAATGCCCAATATGATGATATTTGGTTCAGTTTCCTATGAAATCATCAATATACATGCTCATCAGTATAACCACCAACATCACTCTCTCATGGAATGATTATGTGAGGTCCATTGCTAAAACTGCCTTACAAAATCTTGGTATTCTGTTTCGTGCAAAGCACCCCAGTAATTGATTTTGTTGTGTTCTGAATATTTTTTCTTGTGGAAAAATGGCAAGCATCCAGTAGCCATATATGTAAATCATTTTGCTGCCTAGTCAGGAAAAGTGGAATGTGATTAGTGAAGCTGTTAATCAGAAAAATAAAATGTTATCATTGCCTCATCCATTCGTTTGCTGCTGAATGACGGTGTTATTGTGGTAGAAATGAAATTACTGATTAAACTTATCAATAAATCGATTTCCAAAATGGATTTTTGGAGAGTCAGAGATAAAATCATGTATAGATAAGTATATTTCATACCATGAAATAGTGAAATTAATATTTTTCTCTTCCCTCATTCGGTAAGTAATTATTATTGTTTACAGTTTTTAATGTTTATATTCAAAATGTTATGGTCATTCATACATAAATTATATATACAGGGCGAGTCAGCAGGGTCATGATTCCAGTTTTCTCATTTAGTTTTCAAGATGAATGAATTTTCCTGATAATTATTGTTTCTCACTTCCGGGTCGACTGGACACTGGATCAATTGTGTATCGTTCATATCACAAATATGTATAATATTTATTCGTAGTGTGCATTTCTCTTTCCGTACGAAATGTGGTTTTATAGCAAGAGTTAGGTAGTGACAAAAAAGTCATTAAAAACTAAAAATCATGTAAACGGGACGAGAGAGGATTGCAAATTTAAAGTACCTATATTCTTTCATAATAAATATTCCATACATGATTATATACTATTCTAAAATCTACTACTGAGAATGAGGGGAATGCCAAGACTCTAAAAGGTTTACAATACGTTTCATTACCGAGTTAATCTATAGGGCAGCCAAACAGTATACTATGTGATGGTTGCTTTCATTTTCGTCGTGATTGCAAACTGGGCATATCTCATCGAGGTCAATCAAGTGAGACATACCTACCATCAAAATCAGTTCAAAAGTACTTCAAACGAATTATAAAATGAGGATGATGAGCACTCACAGGGGTTTTCTAAAAGTCGGCGACCCTGCACCGATTTGGCGCTGATTTGCTGGAAATTTTGAATTGGCCAATAGAAACGGCCCGGGTGCTGAATACGGAATGCTAGATGCAACCCGTCATGCGTCTAGGCATCTTTGCTATAAAAATTTATGAAGATTAGGCTAACAGGGGCTAAAAAATACGTATATCACGATGACTCATTGTGGCGTTCGAGTCTGACGAACTTTCGTCTATAAATAGGGCATCTATAAACTCCCACTTAAAAATAACGTATCAGCTTCTAGGCGATGCAACAATAGCCCACCCTCACATATATCTGGTCCTGGTCGGCATCGGCTGTCAAAATGAACGTGGACACGGAGTTGATGTTCGAATGTCTGATTTACTTGAACTTGTTCTACTTCCCGATGTTTGCGACTTGCGAGAGCATAATGACGGCCGCCAAATACCGAAGCATCATCGATACTCCGGAAATAGGGAGAGATGCTGCTGTAGTGTTCACCAAACTCGGTGTGGAGCTGCTCAAAATATTGGTGTTTAGGCGATTCAAGGAAGTGAGGAGAAGTATGTATATTTCTTGAATCAACAGGTTTGATCTTCTGTATGAACAAGATATGTATTTTCGTACAATTTCCAACCAACCAGAACGTACCATTTAGTCAAGATAGGTACCTTGTATAATTTATATTATGTATTTATGATATTATACATGAAGAACTCCACCAATTAGATATTTTTCTAACTATTTCAAATTCCATAGTAATCAAGTTTTTATACATACGAAGCGCTCCGTCAAATTTTGACATCTATTGAAATTATTGTTCTTGGAAAATAAGAATGTGTATGTGTATTCAAATTTCATAAAAAATGATCGCATCAAATACAATCCGTACAAAATAATCGAGGTTATAGAGCTCAAGCTTCCTGCACAATTATAAATCGTCTCAGTTTCTAAGAAAATTCAACTGTCAAACTGACAATCTTAGAAGAATCTTTTAGAATGGAATAAAATGAGCACGTGGTCAAAACTTGAGAATGAATAATCTGCGTTCGACAGATGCGTACCGAATCTGGAGCTATTTCATAGATCAATGAGTTATTGTTTTTATGCATATGGATAATACTTACCATCCTCAGCCGTAGGCTATCAGACCTGTATCTCAACATGTAATGAAATACAGAGGTTTCTATTTGAGTAAACTATCAACTTTGCTCTTACTCGGATGAGTAAAAAAAATATAATTGAGCATATTAATTATCCATAAAAAAAATGTGTCTTCACAATAATGTATTGATTGGTGGACAATTATGGATGACAGTTTTTCTTTGTTTCAGAGACTGTTACCGCCTTTGCAGTATTTCTAACCATGGTAACCATTGGAACACTGTTCTATTCATTTTTTGTTCAAAACCCCGTGTTGAAGCTGGAGATGATACTGAATTCTTTGACGATAATGCTAGCGTCAACTGAACTAGTGTTTGGTGTTTTGGAATTGTTGCCTTGTTTTCAAAAACCAAATTTTTATTGATAGAATATCCATTGATTTCGATTGAAGAGAAATGGTACCTTGCACAACTGCCATTGAAAAGACATTTTGAATTCATAGGTAGATGAATTTTGATGTGCCTTTGAAAATTGTGTGCCAAAGTCACTTTGAATACAAGTACTAAAAGTAGGGGCTATTCAAATGTTTCTATCTTGTATAAAATTGTTTTCCATAAACAGAATGATGTCAAAAATATTCAAAATAGATTGCCTGCCTTGGTAACAACAGTTGGTTCAAATCTTAGTGACAGTTTTTTGCACAAAGATAATATCATCAATGTGTATTATGTATGAAACATGATTGAAGACTGGACATCAATAACGGTTCACGACAACGATGTACAGAAGACTGGTGAAGTCACTGATTGTGCTTTGTTTCGCCAAAAACACTAACGCCATTTTCTGATAGAATTGCATTCAAGTTATGAAACTCCCCAGAAGATTTCATCATTATCACAGATTTCTCTATACATATTTTTTTTTTTGAGATTGTAATAATGTAGTTTGATCATTAAATGAGGAGTAACCTAAATCATTACTTCTGAATCAACATTTTCATAACACTGATTGTGCAATTATCAATAATACTGATTTTGTTTCATTTTTGTGTCGCCATCTACTTTAGTGTAGTGCATACAAGACCCAAAAGATGACATGAGATGTTCTGGATAAAACGGTTCTCAAGTGCCACTGTGTGAATTCTGACCTCATTATTTTGATTGAACTTATTGATTGTGCCTTCTATTTCTTTTTTTTTCTATCGATTATCTCGATATTTTACATTACATCATCGGAATGATAAACTAAACAGTGACAAGAGTGAAGGGAGAATAGAGTCTTAGAAAAATGAAGGGTTAGCCATAAGTTAGGGTTCAAATTTTAATATCTTGATGTGGTAATCTCATTCTTGCCGGGAAGATATGGCACTGAGTTTCCTGAATGAAATAGTACTATCCTTACATGACAGGAAGGGAATTCGGAAACATTCAGATAATAAAAAATCTGGTTCAAGTTTATGAAACATTTTTTGACAACAAAGAAATCAATAATTTATGATTAAATTTTTGACACTCGGCACTTTGGCTATATTTCAGATAAATGAGTAATAGATTCAACTTAACGAGTACCAAAAATATTCAAAAATTAGCTTTTAGTGTGATGAAATGAACAATTTAATAAATGAATATCTGTGAATTCTATTGTTTTGAGCCCTATTTACATCGTGACTGACAGAAGAATTAAAAACAAAAAATGAACTAACATTTCCATAAATTTAACTATGTTTTATTAAACACAATTTGAAAAATTTACAACAAAGAATTAGTTAAGTTGAAATGGAATGAAGCTGAATACACTCAGATATTTCCAAAACCCATTTTACTTGCGAAAAAAAAATCTACAATTTTCTTGGTGCCATCCGAGCCCTTTACTGCTTAGTGTGTAAACAATGATCTATCAACCAGAATAATAAATATGTGTACATACAGTATTTGAAATAATCTAACCTAACCTAGTGAATACTTCAGATTTCAGGAACAGTAAAGGACGATTCATGTTAAAAACTGGCTAAAAGCACTCATAAGGATTGGTAAGTAGTAGCTGAAAGTCACAAGGTGATCACGTGTTTTTTTTTGATTAAAAAGTGATTTTGAAAAACAATACAATCATTCATTGAATGATCACTGATATACCAGAGTGATTTTTTTGGCATTTTTTTTTCTACAAATACAACAAATATATAGTATGTTTTTTTTAATTCACAAGTTCATTTTGCTTTCATTTCTTTCATAAATATCCCATCATTGACATTCAAAAAGACAGTTAATACAAAGTAGGTTGAAGAATGTTATTTTCAATTATTATATTATGTTTATTCAATCCCAATCCATCAATGAATTTTTATGAAGTAATGAAACTTCCCAATTGAACATATTACCACTATTAATTTTTTGCTTAATATGATTTAAAAAACGAGTGAAAATGATGTTATTGCATTCAATCCTTCAAATTATAATTTGATTTCAAATAACAGCGGAAATAAGGTGGTGAAATATATCGCACTTTTACTTCGTTGATAAATGACAGTTCACTTCCCACAAAATATCCAATGAAAACCGATTTCAATGCATTATAAACATAAAACAATGGAGTTGCACCCTGTAACTATCAACTGGATGTACGATCAGTCAGTTTCAATTTAATATAACAGATATATTAAGCATAATTCGAATTTTGTTATATATCAATATAGCGGCCGTGTCTGATCGAAAAGACTTGAAAGAACGCAACAGCGCAGGATTCTCCAATAGAGGCTAACGAACGGCAACAATGTTCAACCTAGCATTCGACAGCTGTCATCTGTGGGCCATTTTGATTTCAGCCATAGCTACCTAACACTTCTCAGCAAAATTTGTATTTTCTTCATTTTTGTTAAGAATAAGCTGCGGAGGAATGATGACGAACAATGAATTAATTGTCAAAAAATCTAAATCTGCGAATCAATATATTAGAAAATGAAATAATAATTAACAATATGTGAATATCACCATCAGAATATTTCTCTTTACCTTTATTCATTCTTGTTCTTAATTTATGATCAATATTTTGCAAAAACTATACTATGCATGCACTAGAACGATATTTAACGTAACATTAATTTAAATGAAAATAATGTCTTACTTTTAGTTCAACTGACTGTAATCCGTCAAAGATTCAGAGGAAAGCTCTTTGAATACAATCAAAGGAGAATGGAAGATTTCAAAATGACTTTCAAAAATAAAATTGTTTCAGCCAACTGTAAACTGTCACAAATTTGAACGAAAAAATATTCTATCCGCATTATAATCGTACGATATCATTCCATTAATTTCAATGCAATCGATGATTCAATGTTTCTTTTTGTAATTGGATATTAAACAAGGAACAAAATGTCTGAGATGAATATGTACTTTTTGTCAACAATTTTCAAACCATCACAGATGACCAAATGCCAAACGCAACCACCAATTCAACCCTACGAAACCCCGTTAGTCCCTACTTGAAAATCCCCTCAAGGTCACTTCAACCCAACACTTCCATTAATTAGAACAACACCTAACCTATTGCGTAGCAGACCACTCCATGTTGTCTTCGGGCTTGTCGGTACTTTGGGAATCCGCCTAAACAAAAAAACATTTCAATAAGTTTTTATCAAAAATTGTTTTTGGACATTCGGAAATAGAATATTGAAGTTTCATGGAACTCTTTTGACGCAAGAATTATGTACAATCTGAGGTTTCATTTAACGATTCAATACAGCAGCTATTGCATTGTTCGACTATTCAGGAAATGTCATGTTGTCGAGAAGAAACTGAAGATAATTTACGCCCGGGTCGCTCTTCCACGTCAAAATCGAATGAAAATACCGAAAAAGTCATTGCTAATTTTTGTTTGTGGTTTCGTACGATTAGCTGTCATTGAAGTTGATTCAAGTTAGTAGTCATTATCAAAGTTTTGTTAGTGGATTCTTCTATTGATTCTGATCTTAATTAATAAGTTTTGAAGTATTGAAATTCGTGTGTTTTGCTGCTTCGTTTCGTATTCGTGTTAGAACTCCTCATAATTTCACATTATGCAGTTTGTATTTGCCGTAATGAAGCAAAAGTTCAGGTATGAAATATTATAGTTTACTGAAAGTTAGTGATGAATGGATAAAAAGCTGTCATTAAAAGTTCAAAATTGAAAATGGTAAAATTTGTTATTCGCGAGTATCTCAGAAAGGTGATCAATTGTTATCTTTTGTATGATGTTCACAGTCTGAGCTCATAAGTTTCAATCAAAGATATGATATTATGAATTCTCTACTAGATGCACCCTTGCCCGATTGACTCATGAGGAGCATGAGGAGTCTGGATGTACATCAAAGAAATGTGCAATTTTGCCAACAGTCAGCTGATCACTGCTGGTTGCCTCTCTCGTTTGCTGTTTTCATTGGTTGGATTCCTACGCCTCTCTCTAGGCGCGAACTATTTGAGGCGGTTCTATTTGAAATTTGGTAAACATTATTCAATAAATTACCTACTGAATGATATATTCTGATTTTTTAAATCTTTTAGTACAGCCAAATGCTGAACAGGACAACATTATTTCAAACAAAGTTTCAAAATCCTTCCTCCACTTGATGTGCTGAACCGGCTGAAACAACTAGGATTATTTACCAACTTTTAATATTCAAACAACAAGTGAAACTGAGTCTCTTTGTTTTAGCACACTTATGGATCAATGAACTTCAATAAACAATATATTGATAATATTGAATTATCTTACACTATTGACTTTATTCAAATGAAAATAAATGAAAATGTTGTATTTCTCAATACAATAGCATGACACAACAAAATATTTTGACAACGCCAACAGCCATGTGATTTTTCATCGCTGCGTCTCTTTCTTATAGTCGTTTCGATTTCTATCTTTCTCTAAGCTCCATCTAGTAGAGAACATACAATAGTATTACTTGTAACGTCACATCGCGTAAAAGAGATACACATAGACTTGCGCGATGGCACACAATATTTGTTCACGCCACGATCCGATCGTGAAACATCCGTACTCACCGACTGCTGTTCGGGGGCGGCGTTACTGCTACCCTTCTGCCTGTCCCCGCCGCTCTCCTTCTCCGCCTCGGGCGCGGCCGCCTTCGGCGCCGGCTTGTTGAGCACGCCGTTGACGGCCAGCTCGAACGCCTGCCGCTCCTGCCTGATCTGCGCCACCGTCACCGGCGGCGGCAGGTGCTGCGGCGCGGCCGCCGCCTTCGCTCTACTCTGCTCCAGCCACTGGTACGACTGCTTGAACGCCTCCTCGACCTTGCGTTGATCCTCGTCGCTCAGGTGGGCGTATTTCGGGTCCTTGGCTCTGCGAACCACGTGACGGATGAACAACGGAAGGAAGAACGTCGATTTTGGTCTCATCATGCGATCCATATTTTTTCGATTATTCATCAAGTACCCACGTATTTTTATTTGCGAAAGCTGATATTTATTGGGGAGCCTATATATCAGGGTAACGATGTGGGGAACACTGGTGGATTTATTCTGCCTATTTGCCTATTTCACTTCTTCAATCAAATCTCCTAACGTACAGCTGACTTGATACCAGCTTTTTATTCCTTATAGAGGAAAATCACTCATATGTTAGTTGTTGAACGGCGGTATAAAAAAGACAACAAAATAGGTATTATCGACGATTGCACAATCAGTGTTATAAAAACGTTGATTCAGAAGTAGTAATTCAAATTATTTCACAAATGATGATCAAACTTCATAACTACAATCTCAGAACTATGTGTTCAGAAATGCAAAAACATCTTCTGAGTAGTTTCAAAACTCAAATGCCATTATAGCGGAAAATTCCGTTAGCGTTTTTGGCGAAACAAAACACTATCAGCGATTGCACTAGTCTTCTGTACATCTGTATCAGGGTGGAAATGAAGTATGCACAATTGGTCTCGAACCGTTCCGTGGAATCAGTGAATGCCACTCAACAGCTGAGATCAACTCCAGGACAAAGACAATGATTTTCTATGTAATGCTGATATTTCATTGAAATTATTTTTGGAACAAGATCCCCAAACATTCTTCAGATAGTGAATGCAACACTGTCACTCACCTTATCGACTCCATAGCCTTCATGCAGAGCTGCAATGACTTGGCGAAATCCTCGATAACGACCGGCCTCAAATCCGACTCGACTTTCCTCGTCTGCACCGGCTCTCCTATAGCTTTGAGCTGCGCCAACTTGTCGAGGTACACCTGCCTGCTGCACTCCTCACCCTCCTCGTACAACCAATTCTCCATGTCGTCGAGTTGCGAGACCAGCGCGTTCCTATCCTTTTCCAAGATGAAAGGTGCCAGTTCGTCCTCGGAAGACACCTGGAATAAATAGGGACTCGTTGGAATATAATGTTTGGAAAATTGGTGTAAACGCCGTGATGAAACAACGAAATAATAGATATTCGTTGGTAGGCGTTTCGATAAAATTTTCAAGACAATCGTATAACATGATAGCATGCGGAGCATCAGAGTTTCGAAAATGACACTGGTAGGTGGCAGCATAAGCAGAACACGGACTTTCCAAACTTTCAGGGACTAAATGAAATTGTATCATAATTTCGAATAATCCTGAACAAATATATTATCCTCAATAAACATAAAATAGTACAAAAGGTAAGTCACACAAAAAATAAGTACATCGATTTGTACATATATCATATGAAACAGGCGGCCAGGTGGTCGAGATGGTCAAGCGACATCATAGTAATCATGAGGTCGTGGGTTCGATTCCTGGCTGGCCGTTGGATTTGGGTTCATTTATGCGCTGTACATTGTATATCATAAAGTTCTACATAGAATTATCCCAAATGCCACAGTGGTTTGGATTCCACTTGTATAAACTGTAGATCCCCGTCTCCTTCACTCGCACAAGCCCTTCGGGGCTTCTGAGGGTTGTTTCGGCAACTAAGGAGATGAGTAACAATAACAAAAAAGTACAATGAACATTCATTTCATCATTTAATAGTACCAATTCAAACTAGCTTCGTGGTACTACCTACGTTCTTTGAATGATCATTTAAATTCTCTATTTCAATATTAGCAGAAAACAAAGATAAACTGCTAGAGTAACCAATCAACATTAATGAGAAAAATCATCATTCATCTATTCACCACGACATACATATCAATCATAAATGTCTGTCACATTACTCACAAGTATTATCAAATATTACTTTTGTTTGAGTTTGCCCAACCTTCAAATTCCTGGTCTCGAATACATTCCTGGATGTCCTAATATATTTGTAAACATTCGTAAATATTCGTAAACATTCGAACGGCGTGAACATTCAATAGTTTGCCATCCAAACTCTATGGTCCTGTTTTTATGTACGGAAATTGAAATGATGAATAAGCCACTTTATCAGTATTATTCAGACTCGCCTTGTTTCTCAGCTCGTAGACGTACTCCTCGAGGGCGTTCCTGGCGTCGGCGCGCTCCTTCTCCTGCTTGTCGCAAGCGATCATCTTGAACTCCTGCTCGGTGAAATGGTTTATTTCGACTTGCGAGAAGCCGTTGGTGAGCGATTCAATCGGCAGTTTGACGCTCTTTACTGTTTGATTCTTCTTTTTGTCGCTGCCCTCCTGGAAGTGGACGGAGATTTCAAACGATCAATCAATTTTATTGTTTTGTTGTTTTTTGATACATACAGTTTCATACCAATTTTGGCTGATTACATACAATAGTAGTTATACGAATGACAATCAGAGTAATATTGAAAATATAATGATTAAATTGAAATGAAATGTTACTATGGACAGTTTTAAGAAGCGCTTGCATCGTTTCAAAGTGTATTGCCGATTTCAATCATCGTCAAGTTTTACGAGGTCTGGCATAACGTTGTTAAGGGTGTGAACTGAATGATCCGAATCAGATAGTCCCGTGATAATAACGTAGTCACATTGAGGGTTTATTGGGCATTCAAAAAGTATACTGTTAAAGACTTCAACTGTGAATTTTAACCTAAACCGGTTGCATTTTCTCAGCTGGGTGGTCGAACGAACCATTCGTATTGGAACTCTGGAGTGGAGATAACTTCTAGGAGTATCCATGAAATTATTATATAATATCAGAAGCATATATCGAGCTTCTTGAAGTTTGTTTCGAGAAGTGAATAGGACTTAGTTAAGTTTTTTATCTTAAAACATTATCATTTGTCAAAAATATGTCAGTTGTCAATTCTTGTTTCAGTTGACATGACCAATTATATTTCAGTCAAACATTTCCAATTCAATTTATCATAGCAAGTAAATTTTAGGAAGTCTATGATTGAGACTAAGATTTGGAGATATTTTTATTGCCCCACTTTCCCCACCTTTCTCAAAATTCACGAAGACGAGTTATTCTGCGCTATTCTGAGCTATCCTGCAATTTGTGCTTGGAAGAGATTCACGAACTCTCGAGAAACGAGTTCCAAAGATTCACACAATGCTTCTGAGGAGTGTCAGAATCGATGGAAGATTTACCGATTCAAGAGAGATAGATAGATGTACCGATTCCTGTATTGCAGCTTGGATTTATACGAGATAATTGAATTTTCAAGGTTGGAGCTTGGATTGGTGAGACTTCCGAAATTCCAAGAAAAGTGCACAGCAGATTATAGCAAGCAATATTATCGAAACAAAAAAGAAGTAATTTCCATGTATTGCACAGTTATCACTTCAGTCTTGAGTGTTCTTCATTGTATTTTCATTATATCATCATTTCTCAATGATTAACTAACATAGGTAGCTTCAGAAATTGAAATCATTTGGTAGGTATATTAACAATATTAGGTAGTAATAATACATGACACAATTTGTGAGGTTGTCGGTAACAACTAAGAAGCCACTGGAATAATTGAATGAATTCTAATGAAATCAGCAGAAGTATATTGTTATTGTGTAAAAAAATAACAAACAAGTCATATCACACAACCTCTTTCTTGAAAACTCGTCCCTGGAAAAAAATATTTTCCATTTCTTTTGTAAGGAATCTAACCTCGAATTTCTACACCAATTTAATGAAAAATCAAATACATATGCATTTTCAAATACCCAAGTGAACATTATTCTTGAAATATAAAAAAAAAATCGAAGAACCACACTTGTGATTGAAGTTGATTGTTTTTCTCCACAGGTAAACAATCTGCTCAGCCCTAATATACACATGTTCCAGATAACAACTGCCAGTATAGAGATTTCAGAAACTAAAAGAGATACAGATATGGTTAAATAAGGAAAGAGATAATGAATTTGATTTTTATCCTCGAGTTGATTCAAATGCTCTCCTAATTTTATGATATCAAATTCGAGAATCACATTTGTTTGCAATTTTGTTACAATTGTTTGTTTGTTTACAGATAAACATTTTGTTCCAAAAACGTTTAAAGACCCTAATGACTATCATGGAATTTTGTAAGGATTTCGGAGTCGTGTTTAGGAGGGTCGATATAGATGTGAATAGGAGGGTCTCGAGGTCATAGGTTAATGACCTTGGGTCGGGTGATTGGTAGGCTCTCCTGTACATTTCAGCAAAGAAAGTAGTTATTGATTATCTCAACATAGCTGAATTGAAAGTGTGAAATAATATACCGACTGTGGCTCAAAACTTCGTTTCTTCTGAAAGACATTTTGAAAATCATTTTTGCCTGATTATCCATGATATTTATTTGAAATTCTTGTATTATCATGGAAGCATCAATAAACATCATGCAACTTTTTCCCTATTTTAACAAATCTGTATCTCTAGCAGTTTCTGATATCCTGGACACTGTGTATATTCATCTTCAAACAAGAAAAAAGCCATGAGGAAGACAAACACAAAACGAAAACATGACGAGAAAACGAGCACCATGTAAAGAACTAAAAGAAACGAAAGAAAAATGGAAGGAAAGGAACTGGAAGAAAAAACGAAACGAAAAGAAACATGAGCCGGCGTGAGACAAAGAAAGTTGCCGGTCCAGCGTTTGCCCGGGATGACATAATGCGTACCCCGCCAAACCAGCCGGATATTCTCTTCGTCCAACTGGAGCCGGAGCCTACCTCAGGAGCGGCCCCGCCGCCGTTGGCCTCCATAGGCGTCTCCTGTTCCTTCTGCTGCTCTTGCGGGTCCTGCTGCTGTTCCTTCTCCTTCTGCTGTTGTTCCTCCTCAGGACTATCAGGCTCGGGCGACTCTTTGGCCTCGTACAGCGACGCGCTGGACACCGTCATGATGCCGTGCAGATTCACGCGCACCTTGACCTTCACCTTCTGCGCTTTGCCCTCGGCGTTCGGGCGGATGTCTTTCACCACCCAGGTACCTGTGACAAGAGGGAAAGTTACAGAGAGGATGGGAAAGTATATAGAGTAGGATATAAATTCATTAACCATGTCCCACCAAATTCGAACTTATTAGCGAAACCGCTTAATGGAGGAAAGAAGATCCACTGGAAAAATGTTTGATAACTTTACGTCAGAGTTGAGAGGAAACAGTTCGATTTTGAAGAAAAAGTTTTGAGTTTAGAGGAATAACCAAGCCATGTATCATTGTCACTGACAAAAAATTATGTAGTTTGGTATTTCATATCTTTGACCATATCATATCAAATTAAGAATATGGACAAAATTCATGAATTTTATTTCAACTTTCAGTTCGAGAATTCATCATCACAAACCTTTTGTTCATGACAAAGAATAGTTCAGTGGCACAAACTAGATAGTAAATAAAAAAGAATCCATCAGATTTTCCTATATTTGTTGCAGCTACGTTCATAGTAAGAAAAAAACGATAAGATTTTCAGAATTTTTGTCTTTCAAAAAAATAATACTAACCTATATCATGGCTGGGGTAAGGTATGTTACCGGTATATCTGGCCCTGACAGAGAACGGCTCTTGTCTGTAGAAAGTCAACATTTTCGAGAAAGGTACTGCATGGTTGAGAGGAAAAACTTCAATTTCACCTGCTGATTCCCCACCAGGACTTGCGTCCCACGCTACTGTTATCGGATAAGCCTGAAATTTACAGTTCATCTCAAAATCAAAAGAAGTACAAATCAACTGTATTGAAAAATCAACATTATCTCCAGATGAGCATATAAAAAACACTCTTAGAATTTCCTATAATATCTTTTCTAATTTTGCAAGAATTCTTGATATTCATAATCAACAAAAATAATGGCTTGTTCTATATTGATGAAACAAATCCACACAAAATCAATGAACAATGGGATCAGTTGAATAAATTGCATCAAATTGCATAACCTCATCAAGTACAGGGTGTTCCGAAGGTCAATGCAAAGTCTAACAAAGGTGAGAGGACAGATCATATGGATTCCATCAAGTCAAACATACCCCAGTACAAAGTCTCACTGTTTGAAAATATCGTGTTTGCTCAATAATCTCTTTTTTCAGATGTCCACCATGATAACGCAACAATGCATAAACGCGACCAAGTTATACACAGAACTCTATTTGTTCGAGACAATATTACGAAATTCAACTCAACATAACCGACTAAACACATCTTTTTGATCATAATATTTTTCATTTGAACGATGTGGACATACTTGAGCATAGTAGCATAGTAGCACTAGGATAATCAGAAAAATTAAGTGACATAATTTGTCCTTGTCCTAGTTGTTTTACTACAGGTTCCATTTTGAAAAAAATATAAATTAACTTAGATTGTTCTGAAATCTTATAGAAACTTTCTCTATTTTTTGCATTGTATCTGTAGGAGTTACTGCTGTCTGATTATTCATGATATTTACATTTGAAATCATTGTATCCTAATTTCAAATAAAATAAACAATACTGAAATGAAAGAAATCCTCGATGTCTCACCTGTACGTCGGTGATGCTGAATTCGCGTACTCTGATAGCAGGCGACAACATCGCGCACTGCAAAGCGCATCCTCTGCTCACGGCTTCGTCCTGGTTCAAAGTGGTACTCGGAACTTTTTTGAACACCTTCTCGATCAGCTGTTTGATCGACGGAATTCTAGAAGAGCCCCCGACTATTTCTACCGAGTGGATATCATCAACAGATAATCCTGGAAATATGAGTTCACTCAATATAGCTGAATCCACTGAAATGATGAATTTTTCAACACAACGTGTTGTGACATTTTGACCAACCAAGGTCCTTCAACCTGTACATAAATAATTCTACATAGAGATTATATATTATATATCATATCAGATATAGTATTTTTGGATAGAAAAACTGATGGTTGCGAGAGAATCCGAAAGAGATAAAAACAAAAGTTAAAATAAGAAAAAAAGAGGTGAGTGGGGGGAATCACATCAAGATTGTCCTTTAAGCAGGCACTCTTTTTTGAAACAATTTTCTGATATTTTGGCTGTCCTTTTGGATAACAACTGAATTATTCTAACGCCCACTTTATTAACTTTTGAATTTATTTCAATTCCCTAGTTATTGACATGAACACTTTCACTGCATCACACGTTTTTATATTATTAATTTTAGGGTTGAATTCGTCTTAGTTTACATTTATGCTTGCATGAATCCACCATAACGAAATTGACAGATATCATGTATTTCAAAACATATTATTTTCATTCAACTAAATTATTTTAAAAATTGCGAGGCTAGGAATTTTCTATCTCTTTTGACAGCAACTCCCATTGTCATGTTTCAACAGATAATTCAACATATTTGAATTGTTTTATGTCATTTGACGACTTGTGGCTTAGGAATTCTATCGGGAGATTTCACATGTTTTGTAGGTCTTGAAGCGAAATGGATGTCTCTAATGATTGGCTTAGTAGTTTTATAGATAATGAAGAGAGCAACAGAGTGATAACAGATGAATTGATGAGAATAAATGATCAGAGACATCTACACAGTATTGAAGAATGTATATTCCACAAAATATTTCATAGGTAGCTATTTGAATCAACAGAAGCGAAGAATCAAGCTTACCAGACTGATTCAAGCACTGTTTCAAGGTGACTTCCACTCTTCGAAACAGATGATCAGCAATCTCTTCCATGTCTGTTCTCTTCATAGTGCCTGATACATCTTTGTCGTTCATGAAACATTCAATGTTCAAGGGAAGGGTGGTGGAATTGGCAGACATTTGTTTCTTTAGCTTTTCTGCTTCACCCATTAATCGTAAAAATGCCCTATAAAGTAATCACAATAAGTATAGGGGAATTTTTCAATACAGTAGCATAACAAAGAACAGAAGATTCAGCAGAATTTCAGAATCAAAGAGATGTGGGTCTACAATATTACATAATTATCGTATTTAATAACACGCTCTCATAACACAAGAGTTTTTGGAGTACGACAAGGTAAGAGAGGATGGCTCCAAAAGAATGAGTGGTAGAATAATAGTCAATTTGCATTAAGTTTTACTAAAAATTATGAATTAGTGTTGAATAAATTAACAAGGAATATTAGAGATGCTTGGTAACACTGATTAAATTATTGGAACTTGAAAATGGCTGCAGTGACAAGCACAATGTTAGCAGTGAAAAATTGTTATTTTGAATGAATAATTACCCATTGTGTTGATTGGATTGAATTATGTGGACTTCAAACGTGTTGTTCAACAAATAAGATTAGTGGATTAACAAAAAAATAGTATGATGTTATAGATCTATTATCAGATTCATTAGAATTCAAAGTACAGTCCCAAATTGGCACTTGAAAATTCCTAGGATTCTCATTGAAATCCACTGCAAACATGGCCAGATAATAAAATAATCATAAGAAGGAACAGATGCTTACCTGGCATTAGTTCTAGCGTCAATATTATACTTGGTTTGGAACTGTTTGACAAAATGATCAGCAATAAGCAGATCAAAGTCTCTCCCTCCCAAATTCGGGTCAGAAGCAGTGGTGAGCATTTTCAACTTGCCCTTGTGGAATGCAACAGCAGAAACTTGTAAGGAAGAATGACCACAATCCACAAATACCACATTACGCGGTTTTTCTTCTGGGGCAGGGAGATCCTGTTTGTAAATACCATAGGACAGTGCTGTTGCTGTTGTCTCATTGAAAAGTCTAAGCACATTGAGACCTTGAAACAAAATAAACTGTTGTAGAATCTTGTCACAGCCGACTCTATAAGCCAGGAGGAAGATAGACTTGGCAACACTGGAGTAGACCTACTCTTGCTAAAGTTCGAAGTCTCGATGTTGATATTATAAGTACCTATAATCAATTATATTTTATTATTATTTATTATATTTATATTTTATTGAATTTCAAAAAGATATTTGGAAGAAGTAGCCAATATGCAATTCTTGATAATGACCTTGAAATTTAAAATTGTTTGTGAATGGAAATAAAGAGGGTTTGAAAGAATTGAATTGGATTTTGAGTTCCAATATGCAAATGAAAAATAGATGGTCCCAGTTGCAAAATGCATCAGTTTGATAAGTAAGCCAAATGAAAATACTATAATACTTAAAAGACATATAATACTGACTTCAACACTGCACCTTCACAGTGGTTTTGATGAAAATTGATAGATCCAATTTTATTGTGCAGAAACGTGACATATTTCTGTAATTGAATTATTCTCACATCATTTTAGGGTATTTGATAAGTCAGGCAGAGTATCTAAGATATAGCATCTTCAAATAGCTCACCAAAAATTGAGAAGAGAATACTCTATATGTATGTGTGTTTATCCACAGCCAACCTATATGAATTGAACAGTGTTGCCACGTGTACTTCTAGATCTGCTCTGGCTATGATCTTGCCCATTCTTGACAACATTTGACCTACCTGCAATGGCAGCAGAATCCAATAGAGCTTTTCTTTCATTGTCAGTAAAATATGAGGGGACAGAAATCACACAATCATTTATAGGAGTCTGTAGAGCAGTTGTTGCAACATCCTTCAGTTTAGTGAGTAGCATGGCTAAACATTGCTCTGGAGAAAACTTATGCTCCTCATTCAAGTAATTAACCTGAGGAAAAATGAATTACAGAATTCTGTTTCATAAAAATAATGATCAGATTATAAAATTATGATTTTATAAAAATGACTACTACCATAAATATGTTGTAACTTTACTGAAAGTTTATAGTCTGTTTGGAATGAAGAGAGTAATGAATTGTTCCATAATATGTACATTGGTCACAAAACCATAGCCAAGTGGTAAATTTACACCTAAATTTATGCACCCAGATATTACAGAATATCATATCATAAAAATAATGATTAAAACATAAAATAATGATTTTAATGATATGACTGCTACCATAAATTTGTTGCCACTTGAAAGTTTAATTTTATCATCTGTTTCCAGGAGAGTAATAAATCATTCTATAAAATGCAAATCTGTCATGAAACCATATCTGATTGGTGAATGTGTTATTTCAATGGTCCTGATTGATTTGATTTTTTTTGTGAAATAAAATTTGGGCAAAATCATCGATTTTGAACATAAATTCTCAAATTTTCATTGAAAAGGCAATTTAGATCTGCAATAATGTAGCAGTTTGATGTAGAATAAGATAGAAGAAGGATATAAACTAAAATAACCAAGATGGTTTTACTTCACCCAATATGATCAAAGTTCAAACTATGGCTTCTACCTCTTGGATCATTTGGATATTCATGAACATGCTATTTTACTTCAGTTCAGAGAGATAAAAAAATGTTAGGTCTACCATTTCTAATGTATAAAACATTTTTCAGCTCACCTTTATCCCAATCCCCCCATTCTTTTCTTCTACAACAGTGAATGGTAGCAGTGGAAGTTCTTTTTGAACATGAGGATCCTTAAACTTCCGTCCTAGAAGCCGCTTCAACCCATATACAGTGTTCTTCATGTTGGTAACTTGCTGGTTTTTGGCCGCAACTCCAAGAATGCGGTTTTTTCCAGAGAAGGCAATAAATGACCTACAAATGATAATTTTCACTTGCAATCGCCCACGAATTATGAGTAATTTCTACAAATTCCGAGACAAATAGAAAAAGGGAACATGAACAGAATCAAGGTTGTCATGAGGTGTCAAATCAGAATGATCTTGCAGACTTAAAGATAATCAAATGAGAGAGTACTAGAAGTCGATCGATTTATAATAAAAATACTCACGGAGTAGCCCTCAGACTGTAGTCATTCGCAATAGTTTCGATTCCTCCAGCTTTGGCCACAGCAACATAGCATGACTCGTTTCCCAAGTCGATCCCTATCACAGACATCGCAGCCATTTAAATACCTGATACTATCGAATAAATTAAATTATTCCCTGATTCGCAATTATCGTTTTCAATAACAAATGATGAAATTTTGATTGACGGTTCAATAATTTGGAAAATTTGCACCGGCACACGTTCTCGTTTATGGAACACCTTCACTTAATTTGCTTTATCCAGATCGGCTATCAAACTGAAATGAAACTGGTGGACAGAACAACCAACACCAAAAAGAAAAATATAACTGATTCTGGAAAGTTCCAGAATATACCTATTTCCTTCCATCTAGCGCATGTTCCATTATAAAAAGCAGTTAAAAAGAGATAGTAAGTTTGCATCTCTGTTCAGATTAACGAGTTTTGTAAATCTTGGTTCAGATTCAGAGTGATGTCCTTTCGTTTGCACTTTTAAGTGTTGGAAGCTGAAATGTGACATTGACGATTGATCTGACATGTTATAGTATCATGATCTGACATCGACATATTTTATTCGATTCCCACTGTTTGGAATTAATGCCCAAAACTTAAAAAGATGCGAAGTATTCAAAGAATCAACAGAGAGGAGTCCTAGCGGTCTGAAATCAACTATCTCCTCATATGCTTAGTCAGTTCAGTGAAGCCTAAAGCTCGTATACAGAAAGCAATATAATGTGTACCGTGAACGATAAAGGAGAAATGGAAATACAACGGTTACCAGTTGATGCTGAAGAATATAAAATCAATGACTGGACAATGAAGTATACAAAATCCCACATTCTTCATTCGATTTGCACAACTAAAGATGTCTGTAATTCAAATCCAAATGAACAGTGTTTATTGTGTTTGTAAGGAACTTGACCGATCATATTGATGAACAACTAATTAACTCACTTTCTCAGATACGAAAGAGAATTACAACTACCCCATTTGCCGGAGATGGTTTTTCCAAATAATAGATTAACACTATCACATGAATCTGGCATCTCCATAGAGTTTGATGCCCTGAGAGCACTAAAAATGGTTTGTAATGGAAAAGAACATCAGATCAAAGTGGCTTGTTCAGACACATGGAAAGAATCAAGGTAGGTATTACATCAGTTTTAATAATTTGAAATGTTTTCATAATGACTCGCATTTTCAGAGCACCAGAAAATCTAACAGAAAAACTCAAACCATTTGATTGGACATTTTCTTCAGACTATAAAGGATCAATAAGTGGTGGTGCCATAGTCCCTACTGAAGAAAGAATAAATATAGAAAAACTGAAGGAAATGGAAAATATTTTATTTTATCAGGAACTGATGCTGTATGAAGATGAATTGCATGATAATGGAATATCATCTTGTACCATTAAAATAGTGAGTATATTTCATATCATATACCATTATTGAATATTTTTAATGAAATCATATTTGATAATGTTTTACAACTGTCAAAAAGTGCAATTTTTGAAACCATATTTGATGTCTTATAATTGTCAAAAAGTGCAATTTTTGTGGTTTGGCCACAGCAGTGTCACTGTACCCCACAGCCCATGCATTCCAATAAGTGTGTTTTTGCTGACATTGAACATCCTGGGACCTTGCAAGCCTGCATATATTTGTCCATATGTGTTGACAGTGCCAGGATCAGTTTAGGAAATTTTGATGGATAAGTAGGTAGTATTGAAAGTGATGAATATGATGATGATATGATACATGTTTATTTTCTTGCACGAGGAAATATATACATATATGTAAATCATTATAACATGATGATATAAATATATTTAAATTGATATATTCATACAG
This sequence comes from Gastrophysa polygoni, assembly GCA_963576655.1. Lineage (NCBI taxonomy): Eukaryota > Metazoa > Arthropoda > Insecta > Coleoptera > Chrysomelidae > Gastrophysa > Gastrophysa polygoni. The sequence goes on from OY755084.1 coordinate 12,148,697, forward strand.
AAAATTCAATCAAAAATGCAAAAACTTGACAGTGCCATGGATATTCACAAATGTTGATTGTTGTTTATTTCAATAAGATTTTTTAGCAAATGATATAAATCCTGGTAACTTGAACTAGTAGAGATACAGGGTTGGTCAAGTAAGAGTGGAACTCCATTTGATAAGTGATTAGGTGAACTTTTGTTCACACAAGGAATATCATGAAAATATGAACTTTTTACAGGGTGGACTACTTTCCAGATACAGTGTCCAACTTCAGTATTTTCATGGTGGGCATATTGGATATCAGTGCCATTGAAAAAAGTGAAAAAAATATCACTTAGCATATTCATCATTAAAGATATCAAAAAAAAATAAGAATTCTACTTGACACCTCTGTTCATAACTTCCTACTTCCTACTTGGATAATATGTCATGAAGATACGAAACTGTTCATATTTTATATATAACTTTTTATCATATCATCATTTCATCAGGATTTCATCAAATGAATATATGGTAAGTTTCACATAATTTTCAAATATTTGTTCTGCTCTTTACCATAGCACTGAAATCCATTATAGCCACTATGAGAAAAACTGAATCTGCATGCTATAACTGGAAAATAGTTATATGAAATAGAATAATTTTATGATATTCCTTTTCTATTATTGGGGTTGTGTACCGAAATTCGCTTCATCATCTGTTCATCAAATGAATTCAAAATGGGATGAAAAACTTGGTTTTCAATTTCTCGCCATATTATTACATCATTTTTTTCATGAAATTTCATTTTATCTTCTCTAATTTTAGTAATTCTTTTCCTCTTCCACTTAATGAGATCCCAGTGGTAAGAGAGGTAAGAAAATTATAAGTATGATACACAAAAGTATAAACATCTCCTCCGTGTGGTTCACAAGCCTTCAAAAACAATATAAAGATGTATCGTCTGAATCTGAATTGTTTTGGCACGAATTATCAGAACAACGGATTCAGCTCTCAAGTGAGCATATCATATTTATTTTCAACTGAAATCTCAGCGAAATCTCACTGATTACGTGCCTGATCGTTCTCAATACTCAAACATGTGTTTCTATGGTGTCTCTGCATATATATTATCATGGTGTCTCTGTATCTCCACCACATGACTTCCGGCTGCGCGGGATGTTATGGATGTTATGCAGATACTTGAGAATTCGAGGAGTGTGACGCTGCTGTATAATCCTTATGATGTGCTTCCGGTGCCTAAAGTGTGTGATGAATTGTTTTTTTTTGACAGTTTTAGAATGTGTATCATATGCTATGGTGAAGTAAAGTGTTTACTCCTAGGAATTGTGGATATTTCCTAAATAAAAATAACACTTTACTCACTTGTTACATCAATAACTAGATCTTATTTATTTAGTTAATTTGACGGGAGCATGTCGTAGCACCTGCATTTCGCAACACCCACAGCGCGTTATACCTATGTTTCGATGCACCTACATTACGTTATACCCACATTTCGATACACCCACAGTCTCCGAACATACCCGAATGATGCACAGTTGGAAAATTTCATTATATATTCAGGAATTCTCTGAAACCCTTAGTGTGGGCTCATCGACACATTGAATTACACCTAGATTGCGTAACATGCACAATGCGTTGTACCTATATTCCGACACGTCTGCTGTACGTAGTGGCCAACATTTCGATACATCCACAGTCTCTAATGATACATTGTTGTCATACAGAACAAGATTTTGCAAATAAAAAAAATTAGTTTTTTTCTGTTTTTCTTTATGTTTACTTTTTATAAGACTTTGAATAATGTGAATAATGAAATACATGAATTCAACTTCTGGGACTTTTGTATTTATTCTGGGACTTATGTTTTGTGGTAATAGAGTCACCCGGAGATCGTTGAAACCAAATATGGCCGCAAGGCTTGAACTTGAGTTATCTGAATTTGAAGCTGAATTTCAGCGTTTTAATGATAGTTTCGTATCGTTTTAGTTATTTACTTGTGATAATTTTTCGTATTGGGAAGGTGACAATACGAATATGACATCTGGTGGTCATTTTTGAAGTAACTTGTGGAGTGCAGAACAGCTGATGTGAACAAACCAATTTAAGTTGAATTCGGTGACTTTGGCATCTGATCTATCATTTTCTGATTGTCTTGGATGAAATTGCAAGAATTCATTGTGAAATATAGATCAGGAAGAATTTCGAAAACAGTGAATTTATAATATATACTTACTTATGTATCGTTGATGGCTGCAGTAACAAAAATATGCAAAGAGTGTGAACATTTCGCTTTTTTCCGAAACATAAACAGTCCTTCGTGTCGGTGGAAAATCAGTTTGGTTAGGTTATAGATATCATGGTATCATTGAGAATACCCAAATTCAAATACAAAAGACCCAGGAGTTGAATTTATGAATTTCACTATTCACTAATAAATGATTCACCAAAGTCATAAAAGTTATGCATATAATGGCCCGCAGAAGTCATTAGTGTGTCATTAGAGACTGAGGGTGTATCGAAATGTGGGTACTACGTCATAGAATAATTGTTTATAGTATTATATATATATATATATATATACTCTTTGACTACATACTGTGAACGTGTCTTAATGTAGGTACAACGCATTGTAAATGTTACGCAATCTAGGTGTAATTCAAAGTGCCGATGCGCCCACAGTAAGTGTTTCAGAGAATTCCTGAATATATAATGAAATTTTGCAACAGTGCATCATTCAGTTATGTTCGGAGACTGTGGGTGTATCGAAATGTGGCTATAACGTAATGTAGGGCGAAATGCGGGTGCAACGCAGCGCACCCAATTTATTAAATTGAGAGTGAAAAAAATCAATCCTTGTACGGACCATATGTAATAATAATCTTTTTTTTTTTAGAGAGTAATGCCTAGTTCATATTTTGTTCTTCTCAGATATTTTCTGAGGGTGGACAATGTTATGGTACGAATAAATGACACAAGGTTGTTCCACGATTTCAGTACTGATTATGTACTAAGAGAATACACAAATAGGGAATGTGGATTCAAGGAGCTTAAGTTACCTCTGACAATGTTTGGAGATCCAAATTTGTTGTCACCTCATATCCCTCTAAGAACTTCGATTTATGAAAAAATCAGTGTACCTCCAAGAAAATCCAACACATCTATCATCCAAGAGGGCTAATAGTCAAGCTGGCAATCATATTGATAATGAGAAATATTGATTTGTTCAACATGTGGACTTTTTTCCTTTGCTTCCACTCATCAATAAATCAAAAGTATGAATTTTTCATTGTTGATATTTATTGTAGCAGTGAAATAATTATATATCTTTATTTTGATAACTTTCATTACAAGATGTCTTGAGTGTGTTTATTGTATTGTCTTATAAATAGTTACTGGCATAGAACATTAATGAATGACAGAAAAAAAACCTTGATTTGAACCAGAGTTCAAAACTAACATTGTATCTATATATATATATATATATATATATATATATATATCATAAATCGGATATGTCAAATTAGAATATTTAGTTTTCAATACTTTCAATTTTTTGATGGCAGACCATTTACAAGTAATACAGGTATATGGTGAGTTCAAACTTTTAATGTTTCAAAATTCTATAAATGGAAAATTATAAAAAATCTAATAATTTCACATTTGTGAGGGAATAACTTACTTTACAAGTGTCACATTAAGCTCAATAATCGTGTTATTTGAAGTCACGCAGAATTGATGTATTTTATAACAACCATATAATTAACATAATATGGAGAATATAATATATACATATTCATATTATGTATTCATCAACTGTTTGGTATTTGTCAAAAAAAAAGTTTCTCAATTTAGGATGAAAAACGAAAAATATGATATGCATTACCGTAGAAACTTTCTATAGCCATTGATTGATTCAAGGTTTACAAATATAAATTGCATGAAAATATTCAACTGTATCAAAAATACAGCGATTGACATCAAATTCTGAAATACTTTACAATCAGTTGATATTAACCTCTACATTATCCTTAATGGTTATGACTATTCTATGAAAACTCACATATATAGAGTGCTAGATAGATCAATAGATTGAATTTCTTGATGAGAGAAATTTTAGTATGTGCATTAAATTCCATTATACCATAAATCACAATTAGAAATTTAGCTTCCATAAAAAATGACCATTGCAATCAGATTAACATGATACATGAATATAATCGAAAATTAATTGAATATCTTGATCCCTTCCCCCTATTGTTGAAGTTGATTAAAAATAGATTCATTGCTATTATTTATTGCAACAGCAGCACAATGGCGACGAAGTCATTCAATTTGACAACATTATGTAAGCAGGTAAGTTCAAGAATACTTTGTATTAAAATATATGGATATTTTTTTTATAGAAGAAAAATTGTGATAGTATAAATGAATTCCATCTTATATTAGTTGAAAAATATTATGTAATTCTCCGATAGCTACACGAAATATATATCTACAATAAAATAAATGTCTTCCACCTAATCTAAATTGAGTTCATTTCATTAGAGTATGTATATCAAGAATTTTCAAAACTCACTGAAACAAGATCAAATGCTTGAGTTTATTAATTATTACAGAGACCTGGGATACAGGATGTTCTATTTATAGAAATCAATTTGACAATATAATTTTGGAATATGTATTTCCTCAATTCTCTTCCCACCTTTATGATCTTAGGTAATACTAATGAAAACTATGTTAGGTTTCAGAAAGAACCCAGGTTCCAAGGTAATTCAAGGGGTTCTTGAATGAAGCCTTGAGGAAAAATTATGAAAAATTCCAAGTGGAATACCAATTTATAAGAAAAATGGTGTACCAGATGTAGTTCTCATTTGCATAACAACTGTTCTCATCACTATTGGAATCGTAGATGGATTAAACACAATAAAGATATTGTCTTCTCCAAGAAAAAAATAGATTCTTATTTGATGATGATGATAGCTATTAGCATATATATAATTTCCATTTGGTTATTATGATTTGAGAGTTCTGTTGAATATAGGTAAATGAAAATTAAGTAGATTTAATCATCAAACATTGTACTTTGTTCCACTCTATTGAAATCATTACAAAAGTCAAATGGGGGATGATAAGATTGTGAAAAAATATTTATTGTTGATTGGTTTTATTCAATAAGATATAGCATTTAACAACTTTTGTAATCTTTGTTGATTCCTAGTGAACTGAAATCACTTTTCAATTACTGATCTATACCATGGTTCTGCAAAATAAATAAATAAAAAAAGACTTCATATTGAAATATTCAAATTTCTACCTCCTTTCAATCATAGGCAAGGTGTTTCTGTGTGGTACTTTTGATTTGAACAGTAAACCAGTGTCTCCCATGTTGGTGTTGAATCCTTTTTGATACTGCTCACCAGGAGCCTATTGATAACAAATTTCATTGATTCAAATTTTCCTGATCAATGTTTTTGTATTATTTTTCTCACCTCTGCCATGACTCTGTGATATATATCAGCCTCAACAGCATCAATACACATTTCAGGTACTTCAAAACAAGGTATTGGGATGTTGATAATTTTTTCTTTCTTATCTGCATACCTATGAAAAAAAAGAAGAGTATTTGGTAAATGAAAATATCTCAGCAACACTCACAAATGTCTTGCAACCGCCCAATCTTCTTCTAGGTTAAAAACCCAGTCTTTCAAATGGGGATCTTGATCATCATACTTCTCAAAACTGATTCTTTCAATATCATCAATAACAACCTCTACATCTCCTTCTTCTGACCAATCATAAACCAACAGTTCAGCATGTTTACTGAAATAAGAGAATAATCTTCCAAAGTGATTATCTAGATTTTCCTGATAATGAGCTTACCCAATCTCTTTCAGATAATTCTGTTTATAATGTTTCTCCATCACTCCTAAATATTGAGGAGTAAGAACTGTAGAATCTTTTTCATAACTGATAGCACGTTTTTTTATGTTTTCTAGTACCTTAGGAATGGGGACATCCAAATAAATAACTAAGTGTGGTCTCATGAGCTCATTGATTGTGTTGTCACGAAATTCATAATACTTTTTGTGTGCTGAAATGAACTACATTTCAAATTCAGTCTCTGATAGGTCAAAATACATACCTATTTTAGACAGATATCCTTGACTGTACATGGCTTCAGCAAATACAAAGTCAGAATACACACACCTATCCAATACAACACCTTGTCCTGTACTGAGGACATGAGCTAAAGCATCTATATATTGTGAAAGTCTGTAAAATATCAGTTGAATATGGAGTCAATTCATAAATTATGTCCATTATTATGGAACGAAAAGGCTAGATATCATACCTCACCATATACTGATGTATTTGGAATCTTGTTGAATGTCTATGTTTAGGATTCCTCAAGAAATCCATAACATCAAAGCTTTTGCAGCTATCTGGTAACTGAGGATCCAGTTTCCTCAAATCAAATCCATAGCTGTTGATATAAATCATATCTAGATTGGCTTCTGGCAAATACAACATCTCAAATTCACTAGCAAGTTGTTTAGCAAACTTTGTCTTCCCAGATGCGACAGGGCCTTCCACAACAATTATCTAAAAACATAATTCTAGATAATAGTTGGATGTGAGACAATACACATATTTTACTTTTGAGTTTTCGTCCATCCTCGAAGTCGTCTTATCGAAAAAATAATTGAGGAGGGTATAACCCTTCTCTTGATAAGGCCATGGTTTTGGTTTCGGAGGACGATCAGCTTCTCCGCTTCTTGTTGTTCTACTTGTAATACTTCGAGCTACAGTTACATTATTATTCTCGTTCAGAAGCTTTCTACCAGCGTTACATAATAGTCGACTCGATGTCTTCAACAAAATCATGTTCGCAGTCGGGTTTAGGAAAATAGGAAAAACTCCACTCTACCACCATAGAGTTTTTACATAACAACTGAAACACAGATTACCTTATAGTCATGATACTATAAGTTATAGTATCATGCCTTATAGTTAAGGTGATCTGTGACTGAAACCTGACGACCTGACACAACAGTTATGACAAGTTGCGACTTCTGTGACATTTCTAATGACAGTTGACAGGACATAACAGAAAACGGTCTACAGACCGTGAGAACCTTCGATCATTGAACATTGATCATTGTTGTTCGGAGGTGAGAACAGAAGCGAAGTCACAGAAGAGGCGAATCCCTCTTCAGCGACAGAAAGAAGACAGGAAAAGTGACCATGACTATTTAGAACATGAGATCACGGAATACTCGGGCATCGAAAAATTGTTTGCTGTTTTTTTATTTGTTGAATTCCTCGGCTTTCCTCTAGGCGCAAAATAGGGTATATTTGAAGATCTTTTTTGAATCCATTAGTATAGCCATAGGCTGAACAGAACAACTCAATTTCGAACAAAGTTTTCAATTTTGGAATCCTTCCTTGACTTCATGGGCTGAACTAGGATTATTAATTTTTAATCCAAGTGAGACTGAGTCTCTTTGTTTTAATACACTTATGGATCAATAAACTTCGCTAAACGATAGATGAGAGTGAATAATATCAACCATATTGACTCGATTCAAATGAAAATACCTGAAAATGTAATTCTCAATACATATATGGGCAAGACTGAGACCATCTCAGGCAAGACACATCAAAATGTTTTGACAGCGCCAGGCGCCAGCAGTCATCTAACTTATGATCACTACGTCTATTTCTTATGATCGTTTAAATTTCTCTTTCTCTCTCTCTCTCTCTCTCTCTAAGCTCGATGTAGTAGAGAATATATAATATCTTTGGATTTGTACATTACGCCCATGATGTAAATAAAGACTGGTGTCTCAACTCCCTATACCCAGCCACTAGAAAAAGTTGTAGACCTTCGCCTACTTGATTTTGTCGGATTTCAATACCTTACTAAGGCTTCCCAAGATCGAAACTAGGTGGCGTCACCTATGCCGATCTCGAAGGTTATCTTGGAAATGCTGGAAACACGATGTGGATTTGAAATTCAACATAAATGTAAAAACTGAACTGTTAGCTATCCATCACTGTCAGGTATCCGTCATTATCAGTAAAAGCGGATTTGACTTCACCGGATCGACGATCGTATCGCCATCTATACTCAAGTGGTGCGGCCTTAGTGAGGTCGTTTGACAGGTCTACATGTTTTGGAAAGAAACAATTGAAGAGTTATTTCACCATCCTATATCCACCTTGATTACGCCCAAGGTCCATATATACAAGGTTATCTCATAAGGTGGCATTGTTGTGGAGTGCGCGGGTAGCGGGGAGTGGAAATATTACCTGTTTCCCCATCTTATTAGAATTTTTTTTCAGTGGGTCTTGTGTCACGACTGTCATTCATTTATATTTGAATATTTGAATTCGAATTTAGATGTCATTGAAATATTTGCTTGGAAATTGATATTCCAAATCATCATCATGTAAGTAATAAATCTATAATATTTGGTATTCTCTTATCTTTCCCGATGCACTCTCCACTAGTTCTTGGACTGGAATTGGTTTCTACTTTGTCTGCTACTGTTTCCGATCATTTTTTTCAGAATGGCAGGGGTTTTTGGAATTTGAATAGTCACAATAATATATTTTTGGCAGTTCATTAGTGCAGTGTCGTAAAGAATAATATTATTATTGTGCAGTTCCATTTGAGCATCTACCATATACCATATTGAACCAATTTCAGTGCTCATCATAAAATTACATGTTATGATAGGAATACTAGCCTTATTACAGAGGTTGGATTATTCGTTCGCTGGAAATCAACTTAAAATTGGCAATCTGAAGAATCAAATCTTACACCAAATAAGGATATCAAAATCAGACGATGTCAAAAGAGATTCCCAATTCTAACCTACAATTGAACAATGTGTAATTTATAAATAATGATAGCCGCCTGGTAATCCCAGGCTGCTCCGGGTAAACGAGTGACGTCATCCGAAGGCGCACTGCTATTGGCCAGGAAAAAATGAGACAACCTTGTATATACGGACCTTGCATTACGCCGTAGATTTGTAAGCTATTTCATGTCTGCCAACTTTGAAAATACACAGTACTTGAAATAATTCTTGAGTTATCAGTTAATTTTAAATTCTATTTTATTACATATATATGCATAAAATAAAACACCTACAATAATTTTCTTCAGAGGATGACGAACTCGAATCAGCAACTTCCATCTTTCTCACCTTCCCATATTCCTTTTTTATTACAAATCAATGTATAGGTAGTTCCACTTAGGCAGATTATTTCAACTTTGTCGCCATACAAATACGATTTTCCTTCGATTTCTGTACTTTCCTTCACATTTGGTTTCCTGCATGTCTTCTCTATAAAAAAACATATCCATTAAATTGTATTAGGTTGAAATTGAATAAGTACATTTCTATATGGAGATAATCCAGAGGACAATTATTAATCAAAATGTATGTAAATTTGCATTATCGCATACTCACTAATACACTTTCCCTGCATTCTCGACCATTTTCCGCTAATCATACACCTAACCTTGTTAGTCCCGAACATATTATAACCATCATGACACACATAAGTCATCAAACTTCCGAAGAGGTAAGACGGTTTTCTCAGATTCTCATTCGCCATCATATTTTTTAAAACAGGTGGATTTCCACAAACAATTGCTGAAAAACATTTGCATTGACTTTTTTCCCATTTATAACCAGTAATTTTCAATGATGTTGCGCTATATAAGTCATTGAGATTTCCTCGATTTCCCTTCTTATTCGTTCAACAGAGCGTATACAGGATCTAACATTTTGTTCACCGAAAAAAAAAAATGAACATCAAATATTTGGAGAGAAAATACGAGTATCTGCAGTAATACCTACGATCACTATATGAAACTGCAAGTTAGGATAACGGTTTTATAATAAGGATATTTATATTTTACTCATTCATTATCTTATGTTTTGCTCGCTATTTGGGGCCCTTGTTGCCCGGAATTTATAGAAATGATTCAAGTTCATTCTTTCAAACGATTACTCTGCCTGCCTAAAAATACTCCAGACTATATATATGGTGCGGATAGAAACTATCTGTATTAAGTTATCCTACATATTATTCAAATTCTCTTCATCTTCGCTCAATAAATTGAAAGCTAATGAACAACATGAGACTGCATCAATGCCATAATGGATTTAATGGACGACGAAAATATCAATATCTACTGATGCTTTGCAGATGACACCGCAGTTTCTTAATAAGTGAAAAGAGCTGGGAAGCTATCAAATTAAAAGCCGAAAAAACGTTACAGACAATAAAAAAACTGGCTACAGGTACATTGCTATTATGTAATAGGAAAATTATTAGTGGCTAAACTGTATAAAATTAGTCTGAATCTCTTTATTACTTTCTGAAACTGGTAATGTTCTGTTATCTGTATATGTAAACTGTATAGTACTACTTTGTAACTTGTATGTTACAATTGCTGAATAAACTTTGATTTGCTGATTGTGAAAACTTATAGCAGCGTTTTCTCGATTATAACTCGAAAACTTACGGACACTATTCTGATTAAATTCAAGCAGAAGCGAATTTTGCTTGACTGAGAGAGGCCTTCAATTTCTTCCTACCCGCTCATATATCCAATGGCTTCACCTTTTCCGAATCTTCGAAATCCTACTCCAGTATTCCCTCACAAATTTATAAAACCCGTATTATTGCTTAAATCCGAACTTCTGGTGAAAAGTCCTTGATGTTGTCGTTTCATGGCTCTTTCTTACCTTTAACTACCTTTAACTCACAAGAACGATGTACAGAAGACTGGTGCAGTAACTGATGGTGTTTTGTTTCGTCAAAAACGCTAATGCCATTTTCCGATATAATGGCATAATAGTCATGTATGTAGTTTGATCATTAACTGAGAAGTAACCAAAATTACTACTTCTGAATTAACGTTTTTATAACACTGATTGTGCAATTATCGACAACACTGATTTTGTTGTCATTTTTGTGCCGCCATCTATCATATGAGTGATTTTCCGATATATTGAATAAAATGCTGTTATCAAGTTAGCTGTACGTTAGTGTTTTGGTTGGATAAATTGGATAGGCGAATACACAAAGTAGCTGGACCAGTGTTTCCTGCATCGTTCTCACAAGTAACCGAGTCTTTACAACACGTTGTATATACTCAGACATAAAGCAACATTCGGTTCTGTCGGAAATCGGTGATATTGGTGGTCTGGAACGATCGTTCATCATTAACGAATGATATAATGTTGAATATAATGGCTTTGTATAACGTCATTCTCACCCTCACAAGAAAAGTTCGGCTCAGACCAGTACCCATCAATGATGCAAGTAGTTACATTTTCACCGCGATGCTTGTAGCCCGGTTCACATTTGTACTCGATATGATTCGCAGTACCGTTTCCAAAGGCGTATAAAGATTTCTGGTCGATGAAACTATTTTCTGGTGGTTTGGGAATTTGTGCTAAAGAACAACCTGATGGAACTGATATCTCCTTCAGCTGGCATTTTGGCGGTTCCTTATCCCAAGTACCTGTAAAATATTCGTATTTGTCAACAACTGCCCAGGAATCATTTTTTATTGTTTTATGTTTTTTCAATTTTGGAATGATACTCCGTGAAACAAATGTCTACATGCAACATGTTTGCAACACTGCCAACTGATCAAGAATCATCTTTGAATCATTGAATTTATGATTATACAATTTTGGGATTATTATTCCATGAAATGAAACCCAAAAAAATCATTCATTGGGCTCATGGTTTCTTAATTTAGCATTATTTCGTGAAAGAAAACTTCGATGCAACAGGTTGAGAACACTATCCAAATATCAACCAACTGGAAAAAAATCGTATTATTCGCATACATGATTATAGATTTCTCCTTCTTTTCGCAAAAAAGTTACTGAGAATATTCAACATGTATAACGTACCATTTTCTGAGCAAGTTATTACATTGTCATTGATCACATCGGTATTTTCTTTGCACACTACCTCAACTTGAGTACCAATATCGAACTTTGTCGTATTGGCTTTGTAGTCTTCATAGCTCTGTTCGGATACTATAATCAACTCACTATTTTTTGGCTTTTCGAAAGCTGTGCATTGAATTCCTGAAAATATACATTTCGACCAACTGTTATTGATGATTATATTCACCTTGAAATTATCACACAACCTGACCCATCACAATCTGAATTATCGCGAATATGATGCCGATGGACACGGCAATTTTAACAGTTCGACAAATAATAATTATATTTCTACCCCTCGAAATAGGTCGGTTCGCTTCACGGTTTATAGAATCTATATATCTTTCTATAAACCGTGAAGATGATTGTAATAAATTGTTCATTGTCATAATGAGGCATCTTATTCGTGGAATAGTTCAGCAAAATACCACTTTGTTCTGAATATATTCTTATAATTCTGTCTTTTTATCACTGACTCAATTGTGTTGTCGTACAGCAACACAAGTTCGTGACCAATGCACCGACAGTGTTATCAATATCCAGAACATTGTAATGAATACTTATGAAACCATTACCCAGACATCGTGGTTTTTCCGGATACCATCTACCGTTTTCTTGACAAGATATCAAGTTGTTTCCAGTAAGATTGAAACCATCAAAGCAGCTGAAAAGTATTTTATCTTGATAGAAATATTTGCTACCAATCGGGTAACCGTTTCTGATGAAACCTGGATACCCACAATAAACCTCTGAAAATTATAAATTGTAAATAAAGTCGGAATGCAATGGTAATACATGTACTTTTGCAGTAGGGTTCCAAATGTCCTTCCCATTTTGAAGCTTTTGTGCATTTTCTACCTCTCAAGTAGGTCAAATCCATGAGTTGATAGCCGGTATAACAAGAATAATAAGCAATGTTATCTACAATATTGATTAAACCATTATACAAAGGTTTGGGTGGATCGCAACCCTTACAGAACGAAGAATTTTCTACCTGAAATCGCAAACCTTATCAATATACCTACTAAATATTGTTTACAGTTGTCACACTCACTTTTACACTCCCCTGTATATAATCTTGCATTTCCGGCCAAGCGTATAAGTCACCGAAAAACGATTCATTGCAATCATTGAAATGCCTTAAGATTTCTTGGTAGTTCAGAGTTTTCGACCAAATATCAATGTATGCCATTTTTCCAATGAAAGTTTCGCTTTGACTGAATCGTCCCCCTAGAATGTCTTGTTCTTGACCAATTATCATATGGCCCACACCTGGACAAAAAACGTTTTTAGTGATTCCACAAGAGTCTTTCGATGAACTCATCTTATAAAGTATATAATATAATTTGAACTTTGAAAGCAGTCTACTGGTAATGAATTGAAAGATTCTAATGTAAAGCATTCCAAAGTTATGCAGTTCCTACATATAACCATTAATGGATGCGTCGTATCCATTAATCTAGGTTATCTATTGAAGAATCAGAGTTATCTTTCAGACTTTATGTATAGTAACGGCCAATCGCAAACGTTGAATTTCTAGGATTCACGGGCTGATACCAATGACAAAGTCTGTTTCTACTGTAACTGTTCGCAACATGTATTTTTCAAGAGTAATAAAATCGAAATACATATCCATTAACCAAATTACTGTTAATCTTCATTTATAACAACGTATGCCATAACTCATTATCAACTAGATGAAGTCAATAATAATTGCATGGTCGGGCGGCAAATCAAGAGTTTTGGATGTCTGCATTCGATACGCATATCAAAAAATGATTAAAATATGTTGGTTAGAACAGAGCAAAGAGGTTCCAAGCCCGGAAATGATTTACCAAAAGTAACTTTATTAGTGACACAAGTATCGAGTCCTACCTTGAATATTAGTTCCAGAGGATAATCCAAAACCAGACTTTTTCAATTTTCCGTCTACGTAAACCAAATAGGAACCATTCAAACTCTTCCAACTGATACATAAGTGGTGCCATTCCCCATCATTCAGAAATACATCAGTCACTACATAGTTATTGTTTATATATAATACTAATCTGTAGAAAAGTTTGGTCATAGTGAATATTCTCTAATATGGATGAAAAATGTTGGTTTGAGACGTACCCTGTATAATCAGTTATCGTGAAAGCATTGTCTAATAGTCTAGTAGCATATGAAAGAATCGTCCCATAGTTGAAGTTATCCAAAGTTAGCATCCATAAACAAGCAGTCACCTGGAAAACAAATAATTTTCAAAATTGTAGCAAATCCCTCTGATAGTTATCGTTTAATACCTCTGTGAGATTTTGAGCGAATCCTTTCAACTTTATATAATTATTGGTGTCATATTTTTCGAAATTTATCGTATACTGTGTGTTTTTTTTGTTTTCGCACTTGGTTCCATAGTATTGCTTCGGACATTTGCATATGTAATTGGTTGAATTATTCGTGCAAGATCCCCCGTTCAAACAATATGTGCTGGCACAATAGTTAATTTTTTCCCAGCAATCTTCTCCCATGAAACCTTCAGGACACTCACACCTAGCAAAATAAATTATTCAAATGAAAAAAATGCCATATATATATATATATATATATATATTTGCGTCATGAATAAAATGAGTTATATAACCTGTAACTTGTTCTTGTAGGATTTGTATGGGCTAGATCCACACAGATTTTGTGGCTTCCACATGGTCGATAGTCGCAAGGAAGAAGATTACATCTTTTACCAATGAATCCGTTGATACACTGACATCTAAAGCTCCCATATTCATCAATACAGGTGGCGTTGTTGTCGCACAAATTTTCATCACAAAGTTTCATCCTGATCTCACAAAAGTCGCCTCCATAGCCTGACATAGAATGAGAAAGTTTACAAGATACTGATTTCATTTTCCACATAGTTCATAAGAAATAATTCGACACGTATTTTTTGTACGAAAAAAATTGGCCTCGGAAAGCATATCAAAATAATACATTTGACACATCCACTACCTCACCCTCTATGAAGTAATTTATGAAATACGTAGTCACAGCAAATATACGATTTTTCATGCCATTAGAAGGTTTTTTTCTTTCGCTTTCCACTGTTTTTTATCTAAATATTTGAAAATTCATCATTGAAACAAAAACAGACCTCTTATTCTGGGGTAAATTCACCAGAGTTCAATTTTAGAATGAAAAATTCATCTCTAGAGTATTTTAGGGAGATTCATACACAAGTTCTTCTCGGAGTAACGCTGCATGAATGTTCATATGCGAATTGAATAAGGTATGATTGCAAATAAAAAAAAGAGAAATACCGGAGATCGAAATCCGCCAAGCCTTTGACCTACCTGGGAACTCTAGGGAAGCCAATCTCCTAGTTCGTGCCTGGGGAAGGGTTGCAACCACCCATTCAACGGTTCAGTGGACTGTATTCCGGGGATTCTCAGTAGAATATAGCGTTTCGCGGATTTCACACACTTTCGCGAGAGACGATTTTTAACGGTCGAGACGAGACGAGAGTTGAGTCGATTCTCTCTCTCCCTTGTCTTCTCGGTCGATCGAAAAGGTTGACGAATTTTGATACGAGGGAGGGAGCATATTATGGTCATGATACGGGAATTCGACTTGAAGAGTATTCTCAGTGGATAATGAAAGCGAATAAATACTAGAAAATAATATTATAACTTAATCTATGAAAAACTATATTAAAACACCAAACTAAATTAACGCGGGACGTTAACATTTCCGCCCACCAAAATACAGTGTATTTTAGATGGATGAAGGAAGAGGACATAATTTGACCAGTGGTCCCTGAAGGAGGCCCTGATTCGTACGAATGGTAGCGACTCTTACAATACCGTCCGGGCCAGGGTGCGTTTTGACTACGCGGCCTAAACGCCATTGCATGGGGGGAGATAGTTCATTTTTCACTAGAACCAGGTCACCTACTTTCAAAGTTTGACCACCCTTCAACCATTTATGTCGTTGTTGCAATGTGTGCAAATATTCGGCATTCCACCTTTTCCAAATATCTTGGCTGAATTTTTGAACAAGTTGCCATCGGTTGAGTTGCCCGATTTTCAAATGGGACAGATCAGGATCGGGAACACATGTTAGCAGTTCTAATGTGAGGAAGTGACCAGGAGTCAAAACCGAAATGTCGTTCGGATCGGAGCTCAGAGGACACAGCGGCCGAGAGTTGAGAATAGCTTCAATTTGTACTAGGAGCGTATAGAATTCTTCGTAAGTGAGAATTTGCGTTCCAAGTACTCTATAAACGTGTGACTTCACGGCCTTGATTCCGGCTTCACTCAATCCATTGAAATGGGGGGAAGCAGGTGCGGTGAAAGAGAATTTGATTCTTTCCTGCTCTGATGCACCTTTCATATAATCTGATAAAACTCGACTAGCCCCAATAAAATTTGTTCCACAATCAGAGAATATTTGAGTGCAGCGACCTCTCCGACTCACAAACCGTCGTAGTGCTGCTAAAAATGCTTCACTTGATAAACTGGACGCTAATTCTAAGTGGATGGCCTTAGTGGCGAAACACACAAAAAGACAGATATAGGCCTTCTGAGATTTGACCCCGCGATTTTTTCCGAGAGTCACATTGAAAGGACCCCCATAGTCGATACCCACACACTGGAATGGCTTCAACTGACTCACTCTCAGGGCGGGTAAATTTCCCATGAACGGTTCAAGTGGTGACGGATTGACTTTGAAACATCTCAAACACTTCGAAAGAACATGGCGAATTGCTCGTTTTGGGGATAAAACCCAAAAATTTTGGGAAAGTAAATGATGCGTAGTCTGGAGGCCAGGGTGAAGATTGTCACGATGAATACTTTCAATGAGGAGTGTGGTTAAACGCGTATCACGAGGCAGGAGAGCCGGATGTCTATTTTCGTAAGCAAGTCCCGAGTGATGAAGACGACCGCCCACCCTGAGAACCCCATCCTCTCCTAGGAACGGATTCAATTTCCGGAATGATTTGGGGAGGTTACCCTTTCGCTCAAGGAGAGAGATTTCGTTCCGGAAAGAAGTGTACTGTACTCTCTTGACTAGCAGGAGAAGGGCTTCATGAAGTTCTTCCTGCGTGATGGGTGAGGGAGTTTCGCAACAGTGCGATTTACACAATTTGATGAATCTCAAACAATAAACCATTATGCGCTTGATTTTATCCAAGGACGAGAATCGATTGAGTAGACCATCAATGGCTTCCAATTCCATGACAGATACGAGCGAAATCATCTTCTCTTCTAGAAGCGAGGGAGGAATGAGAGATGGTTGATGGGATTCGTGCGGCCATTCGTTTGAAGGAAGTTTGAGCCAGTGAGGACCCGAAAACCACAGAGAGTTATTCAATAAAGCTGAAGGCAAGAGACCTCGAGAAGCACAATCTGCTGGATTATCCTCCGAACGGACATAATGCCAATAGCTAGGAGACACTCGTTCTTGTATGGAGCTCACCCTATTGCCAACGAAAGTTTGCCACCGATGCGGAGATGATTTTATCCAAGTTAGTGCTACCATCGAATCTATCCAAGCATAGATTCCATCGAATGATAATTTTCCGGAGTAGGTTTTCATAACGAAGTCCATCAAACTCGACAGAAGAACAGCACCACAGAGTTCCAAACGTGGGATGGAGATCTTTTTTAATGGAGCGACTTTGGATTTTCCACCGATCAACTGAACCGTGACTTCACCGTTAGAATGGAGAAATCTCAAGTAAACGACAGCTGCATATCCCTTTTCAGAACTGTCGGAAAATCCGTGAATTTCACAGGAGGTATAGGGGCCTGAAAGATGTCTTGGTATCTGGATGCTTGAAATGAGTGGCAATTCATTCTTATATTGGGTCCATTTATCTACGACGATTTGGGGTGGAGATTCGTCCCAATCTAAACCTATACTCCAAAGATATTGGATCAGATGTTTTGCCAAGAATAAAAGAGGGGACAGAAATCCTAAAGGGTCAAAAATTCGAGCGATTTCGGAGAGAATCGCTCTTTTTGTACACACCCGATCCAGAGGTGCCACTTCATAAGAGAAGAAATCTAATGTAGGGTGCCATTTCAGGCCTAAAATTTTTATAACACTATCGTGACTATCAAACGACCGAGTCCGAAGGGGGAAATCTTCGAGGAGAACATGATTATTGCTAGCCCATTTTCGTAGTAGAAAACCCCCTTTCCCGAGGAGACCAATGAGCTGAGACTGTAAGGTTTTTGCATCATCCAACGTTGGGGAGCCGACTACAATATCATCCAAATAGGTATCAGTTTCAAGAGTTTTTGCGGCAAGTGGAAAATTATGACGTTCATCGTGAGCTAATTGGTGTAAGGTTCGAATGGCTAAAAATGGGGCCGAAGATACGCCAAAGGTAACGGTTTTCAGTCGGAAATCTTGGATGGGATCAGTTGGAGAGAATCTCCAAAGAATACGCTGATAATCCTGATGATCTTCTTGAATGAGAATTTGTCGATACATCTGTTTGATATCAGCGGTGAACACAAATGGATGGATTCGAAAATTCAAAAGAAGTGCCAAAATATCCTTTTGGAGACTCTGGCCGACTAACAATGTATCATTTAAAGATATTCCTTGAGGAGACCTAGCGGAAGCATCAAACACAACCCGCAATCGTGTGGTAGTGCTGTGCGGGTTGATGACACAGTGATGAGGAATGTAATATATTCTGTTGAAGCTACGAAGGTTTTCTACCACTTCCATATGATGATTTTCGAGATAGTCTCTGAGACAATTGGAGTATTCTAGATGAAGAGCGGGATCGCGCAACAGACGGCGTTCTAACGAATGAAACCGACGAAGAGCTTGATTTCGAGTATCAGAGAAGAACGGCTCGGTTTCTTTGAATGGGAGAGAAACAATATATCGCCCGGAAGAGTCTCGGGAGTGAGTTTTGAGAAAGGTATTTTCGCATTGAATTTCCTCTGGTGAGAGATGGCTACGTTGTGGGATATCTTCAAGCATCCAGAACCTTCTCAGTGTGTCCTCGAGAGGAATGTCACAAGAAGTGAAGAAACTCTGGACGGAATTCGTAGTTATTTTGGTTCTTTCCATAACCACCCAGCCCAAATGAGTATTCAAAGCGAAAGGTTCATCGGTATTTCCGGTTAATTTTCCATCTTTTATGAGAGAGGGGAAAATGTCTGCACCGAGGAGCATATCTATAGGACCAGGAATATTAAAATGTGGGTCAGCGAGTTTGATGTGAGATAAATGAGACCATTCGTCGATAGAGAAATTGAGTGCAGGTATATCCGAACATAGCTTCGGTAAAATGGCTGCTTCAAGAGTAAAAATGGGTTCCATGAGACCAACAGGTCTGAGCGTACATGTTATAGAGTCGGTAGCGCGGGAGGACATATTACCTAGGCCATTGATGGTGAGTGGCATCCTGGATTTTGGTAGGCCTAGTCTGTTAGCACATTTCGCAGTGATAAAGCTGGCCTGGCTAGCAGAGTCCAACATTATTCGCAATTTTTGAAAAGTTCCCCAAATATCACAAACTTCAACTCCAGCTGTCGAAAGCAAAACTGTAGAGGAAGAAGGTAATAAATTTGCCAAAGAATCAATTGTATGAGTGACAACATCGATAGAATTTCTTTCCAGGGAATGGTTTGAGGGGTTGCTCGCTGACTGAGCCAAAGACTGTGAGGTTGACGGAGGATTATCGAAATCTAATAGGGTATGATGTGATGAGGCATTACAAACCCGGCAACAGTTTTTAGAACTACAGTTTCTTGCGGTATGTTTAGTGCCTAAGCAATTAATGCACCATCGATTCTGTTTTATCAACTCATACCTATCCTTTGGAGATTTAGCTGTGAAGATTGGGCATTTATAAATTGTATGAGGTGCTGGGCATAAAGGACATTTCGAAATACTAGTATTAGTCATCAGAGACGAGGAATACTGCGAAGTTGAGTGGGCGGAAACTTGTGGTTTCTTGTTATTACTGACAGAGACTAATTTCGGTTTACCAGAATTGAGTGAATTGAATGCAATACATTGTTTATTCAAAAAGTCATAGAGAGCAGTGTAAGTTGGAACTTCCGTCGAGGCGTGTTCTAACTCAAAACGTTTCAAACTCTCTGAATCGAGCTTTTTACTCAGAGTTTGAAATAAAATGAAATCCCAGCTTTGTACAGGAAATTTCAAATTTTCCAATGCCTTCAAATTATCCGAGAAAGTATCTAAAAGTTGTCTAAGTAGACGTGGAGAGTCACACGAAAGCCTTGGAGCATTTGAGATTTCTTCCCAATAACTATTAGCTAATAGTCTTTTATTCTGGAACCGGGATAATAAATTATCATAAGCGATCTGATAGTTCTCATCACTGAGCATGATATTTTTCACAGAACTGAGTGCGTCTCCTGTCAACACTGATAATAGATATTGAAATCTCTCAACATTCGTTAGAGATACGTTGGAGTGAATGAGAGAATTATAGAGACTAATGAATGTGGGCCAGGCCTTCAAATTTCCATTGAATACGGGCACATTTATTTTTGGGAGTCTAACATTCGAAGCTCTTTGTGTAGTGGACGGAAGCTCAACCACTGGCGCCTCGAACAGATCGAAGTGAATTCCTTTGATTCGATAATAATTTTTGTCAACCTCTTGACGAAAGACGTGTTCAGGTTGTAAATCTGCATCATCTTGCGTTGAGACTATTTGGATAACTGAGTTATGTTTTTCATTGAAATCCTCATAAATAGCGTCTATATGGGTACATCTGATTCTCAAACTGGTTCGGAAAGATTGGTCATCAATTGCTGATAAAGCTATCTGATGAATTTCTTCGATTCGGTCAGCTGCAATATCTCGAGAAGCCCGAAACTGTTTCAGTTGTTTGAGCGACATAATTTATAATAGAATATATATCAAAGGTGAACAAGGGATGAGTGAAGATGATGAAACTCGGAATCAGCGTAAATTTTGAATGACCCCGGTAAAGAGGATTTCCACAAAAACAAACTACAGCACCCACAATGAACAGCTTGTGACCTCTAAATTACTTCGAGACTAGTTATGGGTAGTTTTTAGAGAGCAAAAACAAAACGATAAAAACTATCTCTGGCGATTGTTATATGAAATTGTTTGAAATTATCGAGTTAAAGACTTCGAACTTTCTAATTCCACTGAGAATAAACATGATTCAGAATATCCGATTCGAATGGACCAAATGAATGTTCATATGCGAATTGAATAAGGTATGATTGCAAATAAAAAATGTAGGAATATTTATACTTTGATTTGATCACCCTGTGGGAGAAGGACTATTTCCATAGAAAACAATAAACAAATATATAAAATAAAGTTTCATCTGGAGAAGTGTGGAATAATTCTTATTTCCATCCAGAGATTCGTTACAAATGGCGCAGTCGGATAGAGGAGATCATTTGCAAGTTAATTATGACAAGAGGAATACCGATAATGAAAATCCTGGAAGAAATTTGCTCATTGGAGTTAACGAGTTGGATCATTTGATGTCCAAATGGTTGACATTGGTGACAGAAACATCAGTTAAACGTGAGAAAATCGATCCGTTTTGTGGAAAAGGAAACCCAACTGCATGGATGAAAACTTTCGAATTAACAGCTGAGTCTAACAATTGGACGCCAGAAGACAAAATTCGTCATTTGAGATTCAATTTAGAAGGTTTTGCAGTGCAATGGTATGATCATCAATTCCATGTAGCCAGTTCCAATGGTGTTACGTGGGAAGACCTCAAACTCTCATTTATGGAGACATTCGAGGAGGATGAAATCACTAAATGGGATCAAGCATTAACCTATAGATTCAAGAATGAATCTGTTTTAGAATATTTCTTCGAGAAACAGCGTTTGTTGTTCTCTGCAGAAAAGAACCTATCTGAAAAGTCTGTGATTTCTCTAGTGATTCTGGGTCTCCCTAATTATGTTCAAAAGCAAGTTTGCTACAAAAAGATCCATAATACAACTGAACTACTGCAAGCGTTGAAATATGTTACCATTAGTAAACATTTTCCTGCACCTCTAAGTAGCCATAATTCAGAAAATAGAAGAAATTGGCAGAAGCATGAGGAGATGGAGAATGGAGAAAGAAAAAAACAGCTAAATCATAAAACATTGTATGGAATTCAAGAAGGAAACAGAACAGAATTGCAAAATACAGATAGGAAGAAAGATCTTAATTATAATCATTGTACTGAAAAGTTCATTGAGGAAGAAATAAATGATATTCAAGT
Organism: Gastrophysa polygoni; assembly: GCA_963576655.1. NCBI lineage: Eukaryota > Metazoa > Arthropoda > Insecta > Coleoptera > Chrysomelidae > Gastrophysa > Gastrophysa polygoni. Next base: position 12,170,921 of record OY755084.1, read on the forward strand.
TTATGAAAGTTATTCAACTCATTTCATTGACGATGAAATTGTTTTTATAACAATGAATGGAATTCAACTGAAGACTTTATTAGATACTGGTTCTAACATTGATTTAATTCATGAAAATGCAGCAGAGAAAATGAAACTACCAAAATTCGAAACCAGTATTCACATCAAGAGTTTGGGTGGTGTTACAAAATGCTCTCATAAAACAAATTTCATATTCACCTTCAATGGGATTGCCACTGAAATACATCCTGTCATTGTGAAGAATATATCTTTTGATTTGATATTGGGAAGGCAAACACTGCGAGCATTAAATATCTTCAGGACTATTTGTAATTTTGATGCTGAATCTTTCTCAGAAGATGCTCTATTGAAAAAATTTCCAAAAACATTTAGTTCATCTGATAATCAACCATCTAGTTATCAAACTGATTTTGATCTTAAGGAAGATGCTAAAATCATAAAACAGAAGCCCTATCGGTTTTCTCAGAACAAACAAGCTTGGATAAAGCACAAAATTGAAGATATGCTAGCAACAGGGATAATCACGAAATCAACTTCCCCATATGCTTCACCATGTGTCATTAAAACAAAAAGTGATGGAAATTTCAGATTGTGTATAGATTACAGGAAAATTAATGATGAGACAGAATTAGATCCGTTTCCCTTCCCGATAATGAATGATATCATTGAAAAATTTGGAGGATGTAAATTTTTCACGAAGATCGATCTGAAAGATGGATTCTGGAACATAAGTATCTCAAAACACACTAGGAAATTTACTGCATTTGTGACTGATGAAGGACATTATGAATACACCAGACTACCGTTCGGATGGAAGAATTCAAGCGCAAAATTCCAGCAAATCATACAAGATGTTCTTGGTGATCTGTTGAATGAAAAAGTAGTAGCATTTATCGATGATATAATGTGTGGAGGTTATACATCAGACGAATGTGCAGAAATGACTATGAGGATATTGAAAAAACTGGATGACAACAATTTCAAGATAAATTATAAAAAATGCGCATTTTGTGTCAAACAAGTTGTATTTTTGGGGAAAGAAATAGATGGGAACACAAAGAAAATGAAAAGTGAATTAACGGATAAAGTCAGAAATATGAAGAGACCATATGATATAAAGTCACTTCAATGTTTCACTGGATTAACGAACCATTTCAGAAGCTTTATACAAAATTATAGTAAGATTGCAAAACCATTGGAAGCGTTGAAAAGTAAAAATAAAAAATTCATTTGGACAGATGAATGCGAAGATGCCTTCAATAAACTGAAACAGAGTATTACATCAGAACCTATTCTTAGGATTCCAGATCTTCGCTTGAATTTTGAAATTTCAACGGACGCTTCATATTTTGGTTGTGGAGCAATTCTTTACCAAAGAGATATGGATGAGGTGAAAAACCGACAACTGAGGGTAATCAGCTATTATTCATATACTTTTTCAAAGGCTGAAACAAATTACTCAGTCACAGAGAAAGAATGCTTAGCAGTTGTCAAAGCTGTAAAGCATTTCCGAACATATCTGGAAGGACGCAAATTTACTGTACACACTGACCATCGTGCACTAACACAGCTGTTGACTACTGGTAATTTGAGAGACAGATTGGCGAGGTGGCAAATCTTCCTAAGAAGTTTCGACATGCATGTAAATCATAAAAATGGGAAGGAACTACAGGACGCTGATGCTATTTCAAGATTATGTATCGACACGCCAGAAAATCTTCAAAATTTCTTTTGGTGCAATTTGATGTCACAAAATTTGGAAAAATTGACTGATGGTAGATATTTAGTGAAAAGTAAGGATATGGTGCAAGAAATTTTGAAATTATATCATGACGACCCATCATCTGGCGGACATGACGGTTATTACAAAACATACTACAAAATTAGGAACAGATTCAACTGGAAGACGATGAGTAAGGATATTAAGAATTACGTGAATACATGTCATATTTGTCAAGTTTCAAAATTTAAATACATGCCTAAACCGGATTTTGTACATATGACTTCATGTTCTGAAACTCCGTATGAAACTATACATATAGACTTTGCAGAACTGCAGAAGAAATCAGATATGAACAGGACAACAAAATCATTCATAGTAATCATTGATGAAGCAACAAGATATATTTCGGCTAAAGCTTTGAAAGAAAATGGAAAGGCACTCAAAAATTATTTCATTCATTTACCTTATGTGAATCAAATAAGAAATATTGTAACAGACTGTGCAAAAGTTTTCAAATCAGGTGAATTCTATGAATGGCTGATTGAAAAAGGGATAAATATTATGCATACGACACCATATCATCCAGGAGGCAATGGAATAGCAGAGAGATGCATTAGAGATCTGAAGAAATATATGAAATGCTATGAAAACTTCCCAAGAGGGTGGAAACATTGTTTAGAATCAGCAGTTCATCATCACAATCAGTCACATAATGAATATTTGGGATGTTCACCTTCCTACAAACTATTCCAGAAACCTGTCATCCTGCAAGCTGACAAAACCTTAGAAATAGACATAAAATTTGAAGAAAAACCGAAATCATTTGAAGAACAGCTGAAGTACAAGGAAAAAATACAATTTCAAGCAAATCGGAAAAGAAGGCTAAAACCACCAAAACTCATGACAGGAGATTGGGTACTAGTACAGTGTCAAAGAATAGGAAAAGAAAATATTGTCAAGGGACCCTTTGAAATTACAAGGGTGAAATACATACATGGTGTTTTATCCTATATCAATTATAAACAAGATGGAAGAGAACAATCAGCTCATGTTTCCAATATCCGAGAGTATCATCACAGGAGTGATGACATTTCAGAAGAGGGAGTTTTGTAGGAATATTTATACTTTGATTTGATCACCCTGTGGGAGAAGGACTATTTCCATAGAAAACAATAAACAAATATATAAAATAAAGTTTCATCTGGAGAAGTGTGGAATAATTCTTATTTCCATCCAGAGATTCGTTACAAAAAAAAAGAGAAATACCGGAGATCGAAATTCGCCAAGCCTTTGACCTACCTGGGAACTCTAGGGAAGCCAATCTCCTAGTTCGTGCCTGGGGAAGGGTTGCAACCACCCATTCAACGGTTCAGTGGACTGTATTCCGGGGATTCTCAGTAGAATATAGCGTTTCGCGGATTTCACACACTTTCGCGAGAGACGATTTTTAACGGTCGAGACGAGACGAGAGTTGAGTTGATTCTCTCTCCCTTGTCTTCTCGGTCGATCGAAAAGGTTGACGAATTTTGATACGAGGGAGGGAGCATATTATGGTCATGATACGGGAATTCGACTTGAAGAGTATTCTCAGTGGATAATGAAAGCGAATAAATACTAGAAAATAATATTATAACTTAATCTATGAAAAACTATATTAAAACACCAAACTAAATTAACGCGGGACGTTAACACTGCACATTATCTTCAATCTGGACAGAACAATTCTTGTACAAATCTTGTCATTCAGAAACGACTTTGTATTGAATGAAATACAAATATCTTTAGTGACAGTTAGCAATTGCGATTTTTTGTTTGAGACAGCAAAGTGTAATTTTATTTTGCATTGAAAAAGTTAGGTACCTTTTTATCGTTTCTAACATATCATTTCAACCATTGTTCAACTAACTATCAATCTGCAGGAAATTTCGTCATTTTGATTCTTGATTAGTATCGATACTGGATATCAACTTACCGTCGATGCATAAACATGAGAAGTTTCCATCGTCCTCCTGCATGCAAATTCCGTTGTTCCCACATTTTCCTTCACATTCTTCGATTACATCTTCACAGAATGTACCCCTGAACCCGTTTTTACAAGTGCAGTTACACCCATTTTCCAGGTTGGTACATATGCCTCCATTGAGACATGGTTGGGAATCACAAAAATTGACTGATTTTTCACAGTGAGAACCTGAATGTTGATAAAAAATACGGGATTATATTGGTGTCAAGTTACGAAGATTTCACTGGAAGAAGAGATAATTCATATTAGATGTCCCTTTATGAATAGCCGTCAATTTTCAATGATTTTCGAAATAAATACATTTTATAGGATACTTCCAGAATTTCACTACAATCCAATCCAGTGTCACACGTAGGATGAGTGGAAATCCAAAATATTACCGACTGAAAAAAAATTTTTTTTTGGTGTAGGAATACACGTTTGAATGATTGAAATAAATAATAATAACCTAACAACTTTGTACAAAAAGTAACAAGCACTTGAAGAATCAAAACTTGACAAATAATATCACATTCAAATATTCCACGTCATATCAAATGAAAACGAATGGTAGTTTTTATGGAAGTTATCAAAATGAATGAATGAATGAATGAAGTAGCTGAGATAAGGTCTTAGCTCCGAGCTGGCTACATCATTGTTTTTCGGGTAGAAAAACCACTTGAATAGGTCGTCGATTAGATATGGAAATGATATATATAAGACCAATAGAATTTTATAACGATTGTCGGCAAACTGAATACCTTTTGGTACAACGAATGGTACAATGAAATTCAATTCCTCTCATAGTTATTCTCTAGATCCAATCCGTATTCACAATAGCTTCTTCAGAAAAAACGAGTAGTGACGAGTATAATAACAATAGTTTGTAGGAGCACACACTTCCTTTAGATTCAAACGTTTTCGGTCCTACAAATTCATCAAGACGATCAATGGAGTTTTTATTGAGGTTGGTAAACTGGATATATTTTGGGAAGGAAATCAACTCTTCTGATAGTTATCTGAGCCCCAGTCTGAATTCAAGAATAGCTTCTGACGCATTCGTTACTCTTCTGATATGTAAACGCCACAAAACCGTCACTATGTGGTTCAGAAATTACCTCGTTTCACCTTGAATTTTCCTATGGAGATTTTCATTGGAAAATACTGTGAAATAAGCCTACCCACCTATATAATTGTCAGAGCAGTGACAAGTATAATGGTAATAGTTCGTAGGAGCACACCTCCCGTGGACACAAACGTTTTTAGTCCCGCAAATCTCCGCCGATATCGGAACGCACTGATGGATGCCAGTCGATCTGACACCCGTTGTGGTGTGGCCAGAAGGGCAAGGAATGCACCTCAGCTGGCCGTACTCTGGCTGGTAGAAGCCGATCCCGCAGGAATGGCAATACGGTTTCAGTGTCTTTCTTTCGATGATGACGTTCGGTTGGTGCTTCGAAAACTTCAATTTCTTTTTTCTGGCGTGCGTTCCCGGAGAACATTGTTCTGTAAGAGATATTCAAACTGTGCAAAAGAATAAATTGAAAATTCAGGACTAGTATGACGTGTAAAACAAAAAAAAAAGAAGAAGCTCGGACACTACTAGAAAAACTATCCCGTTCTTCTGAACCCGTAAAAGTTTCGACTTCTGAAAGTTGAACTACTGCATTGGAGGTATTCGCAGATGATATCAGAAGTAGTATCCTTACGCAAGAAGTGCGTAATCGCAAGCTATCCTATGATATCAATTCGTTTGAAATCCAACTTTTATGCCTAAAAGTGAAATCAATTGATAGACAAACGAAAATAGACAAACGTATACAACCAAATATCAATATCTACTCATCTTTGTGGACGTTGCGGAAACTAATTTTCTCCCGTCTTGATCACAAAAGTGGTGAAAATTTCTCTCATCATTTGCCGCTAATTTCTGACACAATCCACTGGCAGATCCATTATTAATTGGTCCTGACCAAATATAATGATGAAATAATAATTATATTTTTTATTTTTATTTCCAGAAGCGACGAGAGAAAATCCCAGTTCGAAAAATGATCATACTTCCTTCTCGATTATTCGAAATTATTATACTAAATATTATACTTGAAAATTCAAGCGTCCTGAATTCAAAAACATTTTCAGGCGAGATATCAACTTTGAAGTCAACGAATAACATGAACTTCTGGATGCAATTTGGTCCAAAGAGAGTTCGGAATTCAAACTAATAGGAATCAAATAACATACCAACAATTGAAAGTGAACTTCATTCTATTTTTCAATTTCCTTTGAATGAATACTTCATACTTTTTGTCGTGAATTAATGATTTTCATTACATTTTCCCTTCATGTTTAATTCAGTTCGTATCCATTAGAAATAGAAGACAAACATTATTGGAAGCTATCAATCGTAATCAATAGTAGGTATCGAGTTTGTAGCCTGGTGACATCAATTTTTGAAAAATATAACCAATAAACATGAAACGTCGAAGGACTGGATACTGTAAAAAAAAATATTTATTTTCATGAAGAATCTGGCGATCTCCATTCCTCGGACTGGATCATGTCACCCTTTCAGTGTACATGAAAACTAATTCGTTATCACATTATTCAAAGCGTTTATAATTGATGTTCTTATTAACATTCATTTATTCGTTGGAAGCAAGAATGATTCATAGTCGAATGAGGTTTTTGAATTATACCTTTGCAATCCTTCATTTTCTTCGAATGCATTCTTCTGGTGGAGTGATGCGGAGGACAGACAGTGCACCTTGTTTGAGCCAGTTTTTCATTAAAATAACCAAAAGTACAACTCTGGCATTTGTTCGTTGTTGAGTTTTGAAAAGTACCTTTGGGACATTGTACTAAAAAAATCAGTAAGGCACAAACAATACATCGATACAGCATACTTCATACCACATCTGTTTTTTCTTGGAATAAATCCATCGGGACATATAAATTTTACTTCATCATAACGAATTGATATGTTGTAACCGCTAGGTAGCTTCGATTGAGTTACGTTATTCGTAAAATTGAAATATCTTCCTTTGACTTGGAATTTGACATTGAATTTTCGTCTGTGCTTTTTCGTTCTGTTTTTGTGAGGAACTTCTTCGAAGGCTGCTTCTCGCTTGAAAATAATTTTGTTGGATTCTTCTTCCTCTTTTTCCATCTCACATTCAGATTTAGAGTCAAATGTGCAGTTACCAATGCAAATTTCAGTGCTTATCATCACTATGACTTCATTTTCTAACTGAAAACAAGAACAAAAAGTATGAAATTGAATTCCGTTATTTCCGAATCGAGTGTTGCACGAGTGAGGTTGGTGTATGAACAGAAAATAGTATGATGGTACATATTTGACGTTTGACTGACTGTTTAGTTAAACAAATGTCAAGATAATAAAAGTTGCTTATTGATAGAGTCGATCGATCGATAGTTTCGATACGCATTTGTGTGTCATGATGACTTTATTAGAGGAGCAAAATATAAAAAGAACGTGTTAATTTATTGATACCTACTTACATTTTCAATGTTTTCTCTTTCTGTACAGTTTACGTCAGCTATGGTGATTTCTCCACTCTGAATAGTCTCTTCAGGGAATTGAGTTACTGAAATTGATACAGATTAGTTCAGTTATCGATATTTGTTGATTTCTGGAATTTTCCAAAGTTCATTCTCTAGGCTTATTTTATTGATTAAGAACCAAGATAGACGAGAATTCCTCATATTATGTCGTTTATAAAAAGTACACCTACCTGTACATTCCGGAAATAAGCCCTCTTGCATGTACCAAATTGGATCCGCATGATTACATATGAAATTTGACCCATTTTCTGGAATAAATCAGCAGACTCGTTATTTTGGAAGCAATTTTTCAAATTTTCTAACCAGCCGCTTTAATTTAATTTTAAAGTCAAGGAATTGATAGAAGTATCAGTTAAAACTTGCAGAAAACACATTTGGAAACATATTCATCCATGCATAGCAGATGACAATGACAGTTTCTAGAATTGATTTCCAGTTAAGTTTCGAAAATGCTTTGAAGAAACTCATCTAATTCATTCGATCGTAGGAAAAATAGTTGCAGCTCCATCTCGATCTGTAAACTGTTGGTACAATAAATATGAATTACACTAGTTACACAAAATTCAGGAGACCTCGTCATGATTAAAGAAACTCACGATCGTAGGTTTGGCCCATCGGGATGGCATAACCTTCCTCGCAGGTGATCAAACACTGGATCCCATTCGTACGATTCATACATTCGCTATGACCGTTTGTTGGATCAGGCAACGACTCACAATGAGACACTAAAAAAAGGCGCACTATGAAAAAGAACGAAAGAAAGAAAGAGTTTCATTTATACTCACGTTCCACAGTAATGTTTAATTTACACACATTGGTGTTATTGGAATCGTCAGTAGCGGTGTAAGTTATTGTCGTCATTCCCACAGGAAAATAGCTGGAATCGTGCGATCTAATCACCTAGGATTGAAATTGAAATGAAGACTGATCATCCATGTTCCGTCAGAGTAAATATATTTTTTTTTCAAATTCAACCGAGAACTCCGAGGTTCAATTCGGAAAGTAACTGTATACTCGTTTATCAAATCAGTTTCATGTTTTTTTTGATCCATTATCTTTTCTTTTCTATTCGAATTATCATTACTATATAATAATATACTCTTCTATGTCTGGGTGTACGGATGTAGTATTATTGTGTAAGCATTTATTGAGTATGATGTAATCAGACAGCGGTACGAGCAAAAATAGAAAACAGGTAGAATAAATTCTTCGAATGTGAAAAGAAGGGTTCAAAATAATTTTGATCACAAGATGATGTCCTGATGTATTTGTGGAATATTTATCATTGAACAAATCACCAATTCAATCCGAGATGGAAAATTAAAAATCTTGTTTTTAATCTAAATTTTTTTGACAAAACAAAAATCTTCAAATCAAATTTTTGGCACTAGCCAATAGCCTACTGAAATTTTGAATTTTACCTCGACATTCTGGGAATTGTCAAAAATGTTCGGTTCATCCCAAGTGATATTTGCACCATTTTCATCACCAGTCAAATATGGCGGGGGATCTACACAGTTTTCTATGCTGGGTGGTTCGTTATCTGCAAAAGTTGAAAATTTCGGTAGCTTTTTTGACTCTTACCTACTGTATTTATCATAGAACCTTTGATCGTGACGTGGAATGAACAGTTAGCTCTGTTTCGGAATTCATCTTGAGCAAAATATTGAACCAAAGTTATGCCTATTTCGAATTTGAACAATGTTATATTTTCTATTGCTGGTTTCGTCCATAACGTGATGTTCAAACCAGAATTATCTGAAATGGAATCATATTGAATCAAGCATTTTCTTTGATACCCTGAGAAAAATGTGTACTGAAATACATGACATTATACTGAATATTGAAGGATTATATTATTATATGTGACTCTTCTCGTAGATAAACCATATTATTATGTTGAAAATGGCGATGGAATGTGTTCCCACAATTCTTATAGGAAAGTCCGATCGGTTTAAATATCGAAAAGCAACGATCATTTGCAGGTGGCGATGTCAAGAAATGCACTTTTCCGATAAAAATATTATACTTAGTTCCAGTGTACCGTTTCAAATTTTCGAAATATAAGAAATTAATATAAATAATAATTTTCCATCCTATTTACACTAATCAATTCATCATGCTCGTGACTTTTTCATTGAAGATATCAGAATAAATTCACACGTATAGAAGCTAATCGATTCAAAAACGAACGAAATTTCCAGGTGTCCCATTTCTATTTTTGACAACATTATTCAAATTCAGAAACTTAAAAGGAGAAAATATTACCTGTTATATTAGGTGGTTGCCAGAAAACATGTCCAAACTTTTTAGATGGCAATGCATTCGATACTATATCATCAGGACAAACTATTTCAGGAGGAGTTACATCTGAAAATAATGCCTCTATCAATATTCATAAGAAAATATGAAGGGTCCTCGAAAATAATTGAGAGCCACGTGACCATTTCGAATACGGCATATATTATGCACACATGTAAAAAAAAGGTAAAAATGTATTTTTGGTTGCATAGTATTATGTCACGTGGCTCTCATCATTATTGATCTTGTAATTCGAAATCTCACCAGAGCATACTGTATCTTCGAATCTGCTATCCCAGGTACCATGAAGGCCTACACACGTCTTTTCTTGTCGCCCTCGTAGCTCGAAACCATTATTACATGTAACTTTACAAGTTTTTCCGAATTCTTGCTTGCCTGTCTTGCATGAAATCGGCTCGATTCTTCCGTACTTCACTTGTGGCAGTCTCTTACATTTAATAGCTGAAAATTGAAAATAGTGTATTATTGTACAAGTTTTATAGGACACTCCATCCATCGCACAAGATTCTTGGAGTGCTCCAAAAGAAAAAGTTAGTTGTAGAAAATACTAAGATATTCTGGAATTTACGTTTGCACAAAGTCCTGAGCCCATCCCATCTAGCAATCGGAAGACAGGTTCTTTGCCTGGAACCTATAAGCATTTTTCCTTCTGGACATTCGAAGGTGCATACCGCATCCACCGGAAATCTCTTTTGGGTGTTGTCGTATTTTTCTTCCAGGTCTGGTTGGATGCAATTCATTTTCCCGTCTTTCGGAATGTCCAGTCGATTGCAAGTTCTTACTTCAATGAAAAAAACAAGCGTATACGTAAAAAGCACCATACAGTGAGGACATGAAGGCCCGGCCCCCTACATCTTCCGAACCGTTGTATATTGCGATGAAATGGAACTATATATTTTGAATCAAAAATATCAACGGTGATACTTAAAATTGCGACAATTAATGGTTTCGAATCCAAACTAGCTTTTACTCGAATTCTATCGTTTAATAAATAGCATTTAAATGGAAACGATTCGATGTAATCTTTTATAACCTTGGGATTGAATGCAGTGTAGAAAGATATTCAAAACTAGGTATTATTTTACTCTCTACCTATTTGACAAAATATTCGAAAATAGGTGCCTGGTCGCCATTTTAAATTTCACCTTTGTAATTTTTGACCCAAATCGCAATATATCGAACGGTTCGGAAGTTATAGGAGAGTGCCCGAACTTTATGTTCTTACTGTATGTATAGCGTGTCCCACATACACGTGCCATAATTTGACTTGATACATATAGCTCAGTTATTCCCACGAAGTCGATTGGCAGTGAAAAAATTACTGATTTTAAAAAACGGAAGTATCTTGTGATACTTATAAGAACGGAGAACAACGCATTTCTGAACAGTGACAGGTGTATCGTCAGTCTATTCCGCATATGCAGTTGTTATGATAATTTGTTTTCCTTAGAAATTATAACCCAAAATTGATATTACACGATGAAATTTTGGCACGTTCATCTGGGAAACCTTGTATAGGGTGTAAGAAAACAATATGTTCCTAGTTCTGACTTCAATACTTGATTCATCTTCAACTCTTGAAATATCTATACGTTGTTCAGGAACATCATGTTCAATAATATCGAGGGAAATTATTGAGCTTAAAAAAAAATTACTTTCACAAACAGGTTCGATTCCACTCCAAGTTCCATTTTTCTCGCACAGTCTCACGCTGGTACCTTTCAGGGTATAACCCACCTCACAGCGTATTCCACAGGCGCTATAAATAACGTTCGGACAATGTCCTTTTTTCACATAATATCCATGTTCTGGGTTTGTTATTTTCGGACACTTCAATTCTGAAAAAAAATCTCGAATACTATTCATGAAAACGGCTCCTCTCATATTTTGTCCCCGTTTTATATTTTCTTCGTTGTTTTTCCACTATGCCATGAAATGAGTTGAATGTGAGTTTTCTTGTATATTTACCAATAATTCCATTAGTAGCGATTCAACTTGCGATTGCATTGTTAATTGTGGATGAACCAAATTGGATGGAAATTAGAAATCGATAAGCACATAAAAAGAATCTACTTGTACTTTCGTATTACTGCACAGCTCATGGCTCCGCAACCATTTATCACATATCAAGGAGAGCGTTGAAAACAACAAAAATAATTCAACTTTTGCAGAAAACAACAACACAACAAAAAATATTCGAAAGTCTCACCATCAAACTCAACGAACTACATTGAATGAAGTATTGGTGAACATACGTGGTCAACGTGGAAGTTCCTTAGATATTTTAACTATAAGTAGAATGAATATGTGCAAATTTAACGGCGCAAATAAGAGGTGCCTCGATTTTTTTCTTTTGATAACAAGAGGAAATTTTATAATGTTCGTTGATAATATTATTTTGAATTCATCTATGTTTGGATCCTACACCATAACCGTTCATTCATAGAGAGATTGAGAATTGAAAGGGATCATTGATGATCAATTTCGTGTACATCAAACTCTACTATAAAAAAAAAACTATTCACTTTTACCTTTGCAACCATTATTTTTTGTGGGCCGAAATCCTTCCTTGCATTGACAACTTTCGATACCCAGGGCTGGAGGTAGAGTGGTGTGGAGTTGATCCGGACATGGAAGACATAAATTGGGGCCGTCTGAATAGGTTCCTGGTATACAAGCTATAAATATATAATAGTCAAATCAGAAAAAAATATTTCATGAGGTGGCTCTTCATACTCCAGTCTATTGATTGGGATCTCGGGAACGTTAATAAACATCAGAGGGAACAGAGAGAACATGAACTTTCATAATGATCTGGAAGATGTGATAATAAATGGCCTATATTTTTCCTGAAAGGATAGTTTTGAGCTATTCTATATCAAGTTTAGGAATTCTTCTTCTACTAACATCTTTTTAGTTTGCAACATAAAATGAACTTTTGGCACTTTGCCAAAGTAACTTTCTATATTAAAACACTTTTAATTCAATTATACTTACTATAAACTGTGGAATTCGGTTTTCACATAATTCTGTAATTGACAATTAGAAAAAAACGATGCATTCCATATTATTGTTAATCACATGTATGGATAGTTAACAGGAAGTTGATATAGCAGTGTCAAAAAGTTTCGAAAAACTCAAAATAAAATTGATAATAATATCATCCATCCATCCACTTACGAAAACAATTATTTCTGAGTCCAGAGCCATAATATCCTGGTTGGCAAACGCAGGAATAATGCCCAGTAGTAGTTCCACAGGTGCAAAGAGCTTTCTCATCACAACAATCCCCTTCTTCGCATAAAATGTCACATGGCTTGTTGAATCCAAGAGGGATGTAGTCACCACTTTTGAGATCTGCCAACAACAATATAATCACTTTCATTCTTATGCAAACTGAATATAGTACCTATATCATTATACAAACTTACTGAGACGTTGTTTTGCGACGAGTACTACAAGAGAACGTGGGCGGTATAATACCATACCTATCTCATAAAGCGAGAGTATTGAACTATTTTTTTCTATATCTATCAATATCAACTGATAATACAATTCATTACCCAATGTGTCTATGAAATTTATTTCCATAATTTTAGAATGTGGTGTTGCACACGTGACATTAGTGTGTTAACTGAAAATGATATGATGATATATACCTGAAGTTTTACTAACATATTATTATTAGCAATGTCAAGAAAATGAAGATGCTTATCGATATGAAAGCTGGTTCGATAAGAATTTGGTTGTTGATAATTCCTTTCGAGAAAGTAAATTTGCTTAGCTTCGAGTTGAACATATTATTTTGTGCCAACTTTTGTTAATTTATTTCCCCAATTAAAGTATGAGGGTGTTTTGATTGGAATGGTACTTTTACTGTGGATAGGGGTCAATAAGGTGATTTCAAAGTTCCAATAGTTAATGGGTCTCTTAATAAAGATACAGAATATTTCATCAATTCGGCTCATTTCTTTATTGTCTCTGAGCTTTCCAACTGCTGTGTATATTTTTTGGACATTGGTACACAAAGTCATATTCATCCTGTAGTATCAATTTAGGCATCAACAAGAAAGGAAATCCAAATCCGGCTTCACCGGAAATTTACAAATACTTTCTTCCCGAAAACAACCTCGAATTGAATCGGTTGAATTCCTCAATCTTTTTGCCATATCTGAAAAGAGCATCAAAGTTGAGGTCAGCAATTTTTTTTTTTATTTTTGCACATATGATTTTTACTACTGATATTATATGTTATTTTGCTCATTTTGGGATACTAAGCGGAAATCATAAAAGTTTTATTGAATTTATTACTTAATTTCTGGCCTTAGTGAGTATCAACTGTACAAGCTGTTGTTTATATCAGTCCTGTTATATCTATACCACTGAAAAATTGTTCTTCAGATACAATGGTTTGTCAAATTACCTGGATCAGGTAATATTATAGGTGCAAAATACAAGAAATTTAATGTATACTTTCACCATTACCCTTACAAACATATGTTCGAAGGGCAAAACAACTGTTTTTCACCGTTTGGTTTTTGCTAAAATGGATTGGGAGGTCGATAGGCTCATTTGAACCATCATTCAATTAACTAAATATATGTACGATAGCAGAATTTCGAATGAAAATTTCCATCCAAAACAAAATGGCGTATTAAATTTTCAAAAATATTTGAATTTTTTTGACTAGATGGTTTAATTCACGTACTCTGATGGAATATTCAATCTAGAATCTAGATATCTAGAAAATATATCAAAATTATTACTTTTCAAAATGGCGTCCATCTTCCATTTTGACGGGTGGAGAACTTTCGTGGATGTCAAAAATTAGTTGGAGAGTTCACTAGAGATTATTAATATCCATCTAGATAAAGGGATTCTGCTATGAAGCATCCAAACATTATCAATCGCTATTTTATGTTGAATAAATATTTTCGTCTGAAATTCTGGTATAGTATTAATAAATGAAAGACGTTTCAAATGAGGTATCACTCGACCACCCATTTCCATGAAAAAAGTCTTCAAAAACGACACCCAGGCGTCTTTTTGAAAGTGTTTCAGAAGTACTGTTCCGAAAATCCGAACTGTTCAAACCAGATGCGCTTACTTCATGGACACAGAGTATTCGATACCAACGGATTTTCTAGTAGTCTAAATGAATGCAAGGACCGATATGAATCACTGCTGAACGTAATACTCACGTAGCTGAATAGGAAATAATAAAATGAATAAAGTTTGTCTGATTTCATTTTATACCCCAAAATGAGCAAATATTGAAATCATATTGATGTTGAGCTCATGATTTGAGAAGTAAAAATCGTCTGTGCAAAAATTGAAAATAAATCGTATATGGCAAAAAAATTGACGAATTCAATTGTGTATAGGGTGTTGTTCTCAGGCAGAAAGAATTTGAAAATTTCAAGTGAATACAGACCTGGATTCTATCTTGTCTCAATCGACTGTAGGTTTAGGATGAAATGAGTACGTGTACGAGACAATGAAGACATAGACAACATTGATGAAACATCCTGTGTATATCGGTTATATTCCTCATTTTTTTTAAATCATCTCAATGACCCGTATCCACAAGTATTTATTAACTTTCCCAGTGGAACACCCTGTGTAAATATTTAGTTGTCATCATAGAGTTGGCCTATGCAATGAAAATGATCCTTGCTGTTTGATAATATTCATCTGCAAGAATTGAAATTCTGCTGTCAATCAGAGAGAAACAATTTTGTTGTCGTTCGCTTACCCACATGTAGAGCTCTTCTTGCTAAACTTTCGAATTCATGATAACTGTCAAGTAAATAGCTGTAAAACTCTCCAGGAGATGAAGAAATGTCGTATAATTCTTTGTAGTTCCCGTTTTGTATTCCCACTGTGAATATTGTGACCAACTCATGTTTCAGTTCTTCAGCTAGAGGAGTTGGGTCACCTCCATTAGAATACCCGTCAGTTATTAAAAAAATCACTTTCTTCGAGTCGTTTCTATTCGAGGAATCGAAGATTTCCTAAAATACGTATATGCATATTATCCTGTCAAAGTGTGTAATGATGAGGTGGCGGAAATATGATGCCATATTATTGGTACAAAAAATATTTGACAGGAGTCTTTTTAGGGAAGATACATTTGAAATACATCTGATTTGATTCTTTCTGTAGACGAATCCGGTAAGAATTTCCAGACGATATTTCGCAGAAAATGATTATATGCATTTCTATCAAACATACTTCTGATCTATGAAACTTCTAACAAATGTATTTCCATATTGATTTCTTGACCAAATATCAGCCACTTCTAAATATGTGAGAATATATTCAATACCTTTGCTATTTTGAAAGCTCCTAAGGTGAATGTTTCTCCACCTTTATAGCTGATATTTATCAACTGTTTGTTCAGTAATGAACACTTATTATTCTCTTTAGATGCTTCTCCGATTCCATCAATGTTTTTCACCTAGATAAAAACATATTCGAATCATACTCATCATTCTGCTCAACAATGTTCAATTCGGGTATTGATGGATAATAATTGATTCACAAAAAAACTTGGTAACCGAATGGTGATGAATGAAAGTGTGCCATAGGGTAGCATACATACATATATATTAGCGCAACAGGCACCCAAGCCCCAAGTCTTCCAATTTTTGCTACCATTTTCCTCCATTTTTAGTCGGCCCAATCAAAGTTTATAAACTAAAAATTCTCATCATACGGAATCATATGGAATCGTTATTATCATATGGATCATAATATGGAAACTCTTTATGGATAGATGAGTTTACGTTATTTTATAAAAATATCCTTTTGGCAAAGGCAAGTAGGTACGATTTTTTCATAAACATTGCAATATATGGTGTATATTTCGATACCGCTATATCAAAACTACAGTTTTTCACATAGCTATTATCAAGTATAATCGAATATTTCAAGTTTAGATTTTTCAAAAAGCATGTATAATTTATGTATGTAGGGATTTTCATTCTCAAAATTTCATCTTATAACTCAGCTTTGGTGTGACTCAAATGAAACTGATCATTTTCAGATCATGTAAAAGTGAAGTTTTTTACTGATCTGATCAGAATGGGTATTAGAGAAACATTGAGATAGAGAAAGCATACACACCTCAATTCATATTATAAAAAAAAAATAAATTGATCTTGGAAGGGCCGATATTCCAATGATGTATGAATAAGTAAATAATTTATTGTTTATATGAAATATATTAGAAAGTATTCATTGGAAAGCATCTTTAAGAAAATAAACAAATTTTGATAATATGCCTAAACGAAAAATATTCCTATCTAGTAACTGAAACTCAACCTTCTAGAAAATCGAAGTGCCCTCAGAAAAAAACCTAAGAATTTGAAACCATTTCGATATAACATAGAGTAAACTTCACTTTTACATAATTCGAAAATGATTAGATTCATTTGAATCACACTAAGAGTTATAAGTTCAATTTTTGACAATGACTATCACATATTTATGAGACATTCTTTTCATCTTGAGGTGCTCCTCAACTTTGAAACTCCACAATTAATTCTTCTATACTAAGACGGTATTTCAAAAATATCTATCAACAGAATTTTGACATTATTATCCTAGTAAAAGATGTTTACAAAGGGAGTGTTCGAGAATTGACTGGTATAATCCATCGATACCCAATTGAATAACTATTCAAGAATTGAAAAGAAATTGTAATCGGTTATGTCATTCAGAAGTGACTATGTTTCAAATTGGATTAAAATCATGCATCGTCACGTTTGAATTGTTAAGCATTTATACTAAAAGCTAGCAAGATTATCTTGTCTATTTCTACAATTTCATGAATATTTGTGACTAAGATATACTCACTATATTACTGGGCGAACTATAACTAACCACAGCCACTCTTGTGTGGTTATAATCAACAGTTATATCACTAAGTAATTTTTTTACGAACTTCAATTCGCTCTTGAAATTGGTTTCGCCGACACTAGAAGAGGCATCTATCAAAAACACAATGTCCAGTTTGGGTGATTTTTTGATAAGTTCAACGCTATTTTTGAACACTTCACCCAGTACATCGATTTTCGATTTGAATATCTCGTTTTCTAAGCGATCTCTGTTAACTTTGAGCAATTTTTTATCTCCAAAATTCAGAAACTCGCTGTAATTGTTCAACGTATCCAAGTTAATTTTTTCCGCTAAATTGTTTATTGCTAGTGATGAAGTTAAAAGTAACAGAGATAAGAGAATATTCATCTTATGAGTTCATCCAGTTTCTATACTGGGACGTACAGAACAACTACTGTTTATCGCGAGTCATGACATGAGATTCATTAGGTTTTTTTTACTACTTATCAGTATGGGGACCATATGGTGCTTATAGTGCGTGTATACATCTTGAATGTATTCTAAGAATTTCTTATTATTTCAACAGCAACAAATAATATAATTATGACATCTGATGTTTAGAGTAACTTATCTGATACAGGGTGTGCTGAAATAATGCTGGTGTATATTCAACATGGAGGTTCTCTCGAAGGTGGACCATGGAAAACAGTTATTTTCACTCATAATGGAAAAAACAACTGAGAGAGGAATTCCTTTAAATTTTCGTCTAAACGATAAATAATGACACACATTCACTGTACATTTGTCAAAATCGAAGCAAACAGATTCTTTGTAGTTTGTTCTGTTTCTGTTTTTTTTCGGAAATGACATCAACTTTCGATTTCCGAATAGAACACCCTGTATATTATTACATTTTTTCAACTTCAAACTTCATAATTTTGTGAATACCCAATAATTGATATGTCATCTGTCCGAAAATATATTTATTCCAGAAATGTAGCTTTAAAAAAGAGAACAGGGCGTGTACTATGAATCTATGTCATCCGGTATAATACTCCTATTAGTATAAATATTGATATTGCTTTCGGAAATAATCGGTCTCAAACATTCACTGAAGTTTGTAATGAAGCCACACAACAATGATAATAAATTTACTTCTTGTGTATTCACCCCCTAATGTAGGGCTGAGTTGAATCTCCTCTGAAATACCAAATATAAAACACCAAAAAGTTCTACTTCGTTTTATTGCAAAACTGAAACGAATATAAAAAATACAGGTCAGTGAGCGAACTTATTCCTAACAGTATAAGAATCTGCTTCTTATAAAAACTATAATTATCATTATTATCACAAAACATTGTCACAATTTATTCAATAAACTGTTTGATATTTCCAGATTTTCTAAGCCACTGGACGGGGTTCTATTCCGAAATTTCGTTAGCGCGAATTCTATGGTCCACATGATGACTACAAAAGATGTGACACAATTGAGAGTGATGATTGCCGGCACATAACCTCCAGATTGTCTGATGAATCCTTGAAAAATATATTATATTATATATGGTAATTCACAAGTCTTTGAAAAAATACAAATAGACATTTCTTGCGAAAAAAACCTGGTTGTTTGAAGATGAAGATACAGTTTTTATGAATTTATAAGAAAACCTTCCAATTTTAAAGTGTTTTTTTTTTCATTTCTCGTTTTGTTTCAGAGCAAAAAAATAATTATAGATTTCACGCACTCAAACCATTGTTAATTATTATTGCTGTCATGAAAAAACTTAGCAAATTCAAAAGACATCAACAGGAGGCAATATTTTCAGAATTTGACTAAAACCCGGTTTCTGCGAAATCTTGAGTCTCTGAAAATAGATTTGAATTGTTATTTGTTCCAACTTTAAACGCTTCCATGATATTTATGAATCGCCCTGCATTTTTGTAAATACTCAATTTTCAAAAATTGTACCTATGTATTTTAGTGCACATTAGCATTTTTTTCACAATTTTTTTCATTCATATTTTGGATTTTATAAATTGGCCCAATGGAAATTATGAATACTGAGTTGTGAGAAATTAAAATATATATATATATATATATATATATATCACCTAATATGGAACCGCCACCAATCACGAACAATCCGTTGAACATCATCTGGATTCCTGAAGCGGAAGCTAATCTATCCAAAGACACATAGCTAGGAATAATTAAAGTAGCGTATACAGTTCTTATACCCTTCGTTATTCCAAGGACAACAGCTATGGCGAAATAGTACTGCATTTGAACGATTGCCAGAAAGACTGAAAATTGAAAATCCAAAATTTAAATCGAACAAGTAGTAAAGTTTTTTCACTGTAACTTGAGAATAAGGTCAATGTGTTAAAAGAAGCGATGTTGAATAACTGATGGACCAACCGTTCTATAATGGTTGTGCCCTAATCGTCAACAATTATATTGTCTCAAGAGATGATTCCTCAAAACAAATTTGAATGGAAACGATTATCATTTTTTAATCAACAAATTAATTGAACATTTCGAAAATCTTGCTTGACATGTCTCTGAAATATTGTTTGTTGTTTCACTTTGACATCCATTATTAAGACATTCATTGTTGAAATATCGTAACAACGATACATTATTTTTCAGAGCATCTTACATCACCAATCGTGCATCGTAATTCACTAATTAATTTGAATAGGATAGATTTCCAATGATTACTGTTAGAAAAATGAACATGTCGCCATGATCAGCTGATAACATAAAAATCGTTCGAAAGAGTGTGGAATAAATCTGGCATAATTGTTTTGTATTGCCAACCTAAATCAAAACTAATGATGACTGATAATGAAATTTATATTTTGTATGTAGTATAATGTTAACACGAATAATTCTCAAATTAGAGTGAAGAAACTTCATATCCACATTATTCGAGAAATACTTACGAAATCTGGAGATGACAATGCCAATCAAGGACACAACGAAGATGCATCTCGGCGGTTTATTCAGAAAATTACCCATGAAAGGCGCCAAGAACCTGAAAATAATATCAGCCGTGCCCTGGATCGACAAAAATTCGGCGATTTGTTGCGTATCCAAACCGAGATCGCTGAGAATGTAAACAATGGTAATTGAAAAATCGACCTCTGCGAAAATCACCAAAGACAACCCGAACATGATGCTGCAGTATACCGGGTCCTTCAATAACGTCAGATCGAAAATTTTCACGATGCTGTCTAGAATCTGCTTCGACAATTTAACGGTGTCTTTCTGAACGCTCAGGTCGTTGTAAACTCTATTTCCGCGATTGCCGTTCGTTTCGTAGGATTTCTCGTCGAAAAGATCCAGAGAACTTTCCAGATTTATCGTGGACGCACTCCTCCACCACTGGTATTTCATTTTGGTGTTTTGTCTTTGTAAAGGGGGCATTACTGAAAGAAATAATAACTACATGCCATAGAAAGTGAAATAACTTCACATAACATATTAATCGGCTAGCGCATCTAATGCAATTTTTGATTTTATTTATCAAGCATAAGCGAATCTGTCGATATTGAATAATGATTATAATTCTATGTTGCGAATGTATCCATGTGAATACCTCAAACATTAGTTGCTAGAGTTTCCTTTAACGATGTTAAGGGTCGAATTCTTCTATTTCTTCATCATTTAATTTTTTTTTCATTCCCCAACTAGATTTTTCAGTCCACGTGGTCAGAAAAAAAATGTGGATTCAGTAATGATTTAGTATTTAAGGTGTCCATAAACCAACGTTGACCACGTTTAGTAAACTGCGTTCAAGGTCTTATTGCGATCTAGAATTTGAGGATGCTTTTTCCCATGACAATCACAAAAAAAAACACAACGTAATTTATCTTATATATCTGCCGTCTAACGAGCAATATCTCATGATTCAAACACTCGCGCACAAACTATTTGAGTTTAGCTTACTTAACGTATCAGAATTTAGCGCATGCTCGTCATGTCAAATCAAAAGTTGTATGAGTCACAGTGGTATTAGTATTAGTGCACAAGCTAGATTCTCTTTATCATAGAGCAGACATGTGACTCAAAACTTCGGTGTAAGGATGAGATACCACTTCGAAATGTAGGAGACTGTTGACTGTTCTGTCATCAGGACTTTCAGATTGTCGTAAAAGGCCTTTCCGGCAGTGAAGCAAATGTGGTTTCAACTCAAGATGTCCGGGATGACGTATGATATTTGACAGATAACGTATGTCATTTGGCATGGTGCATATTTCAAAGTTTTTTTCATGGTTTCAGCATATTTTTGCGCTTTTTAATTTTTTTTAAGCGTTTATATGTGTTGATCTGTTCATCCACCAGGTTTTGTTGATATTCTGTGCAGAATATCACATAATCAAACAATGAACGGTGTGTATAGAGGCAAAAGCAAGGCAGATTCGGTTGAAGCGGGTACGATTTCTTGAGGAAAATGTTTCTACGAAAACTAACGATTTTTTGCGATTCAAATATGGTTAGCTGCGTAGAAAATAGTTACTATCGTATGAGAGGGCAGCGACGAAATTATTTTATTATTAATTAATTATTATTTCTGGCCATTCGCAAATTTAAAACGATTGACAATAAATACAATTGACGGAAGTTGTAGTAGAGAAGCGGAGCTGGTTCTAACCCAAATCCAAAATTATGAGAAATGATGGGTGGAGAAATATGAAAAAAAAAATATCAATTTCTGGATGCTCTAAAAATTAAAGAAATTACAGAGATAGTTTGGATTCCAAATCTAAATCACTATTTCTGAGTGATAATTGTTGACCGGAGTATCGTATGGAAGTTCAATTCAGAACTTCAAGTGAACTAGTACATAAATAGCAGTAGAGAATGAAAGGTTCGGATTCGCTTTCTCACCTGATTGAAGCGACATAACGCTGGTACCTATCAACGATGAATCTATTCCATAAATTCCCGCGCCTTCCTGGTCGTGACTAATCGAAAACGAATCATCCTTCCTTCTGAATATGGATATATTAGCAATTATTTGTGATTCTGAAAAGAAAATATTATATTAGGCCAACTTAGTGGTAAGTATTTCAAGCACGAGTGCTGTAAAGCGGATGGATTGTTTAATAAACGAGTGATCAGTGAGTGATCAATACTCAGCTGTTGATATCCAATGGAATCCTATGAACACAAACTGCAATCATCGGAACGTGAACGTGTAACATAGTAAGTTATCATGGTAATAGGTATTTCTGAATACGATGTACAAATCAAGGAATATATTATTTCCTCAAAACGCTAACAGTATTTCCTGTAATAAGAACATAATTGTATAAAACTCATCAACAAATTTCGAAATTCTAATTTTGTAGTCTGATCATTAAATGAGAGCCAACTCAACATTACTACTTCTGAATCAACATTTTCATACAACGGAAAACAACAGTATATAGTACAAATACAGATAATAATGATCTTGTGATTTTTGTGTCGCCATAGGTGAACATGTGAATGAATTTCCGCTATCATTAATGAAATTATGATAGATAGATGAGTAGGCTGTGTTAGAGTTTTGGACGAATTAATTAGATGGCAATCAGACAAAGTCATTCATCCTCTTCTCTATATCGTGATTCTGAATGAATAACAGTTAGTGAATGTGTGGTTGATCATTATGCATGGTGTACAGGGTGATTCACCTAAGAATGCGGAGATTTTTCGGTTGGTTGTCCCCACCAAATGAAATTTCAACTAATTGGAATTTAATTTTGAAAATATAATAATGAGAAGGAAATAAGAATATAATTATTACTATACAATACACAATCATGACAGGAATATTGACCTTGCAGAAACATCGGCGACTGCTGGTACGTGATGAAGGTATACGTATGTATGTAAGTAACTGTCATGGACCTATAGGTCCATGGTAACTGTGTACAGCTTATTCACATCGAAATTGATTCCAAATGCTCTGAGTCATGATTTTATAGATTTGCGCACACCAAACTTCATATAACTCTACAAAAATTAATCCATATCTAATCAAAATTGTCGTGGTAGGTAAAATCGATTGGCAAATTTCTCTAACATGTTCACGAAGGAAATTATTTCTAAATATTAATAGGTACACGCGTTGTAGAAGCTAGCAGACACATTGTTTCTATTTGTTAGGCGAACTTTTCTAAGGTATTCACGAAAATCTCAAATTTCGATCATTCTTGTGACATTGAAGCTTGCAAAGAGATTCATAATCAACAAAACTAATATTTCGAATTCCAACGATCAATGATCGGCTAGGCGTTTTCAAAAACTACATCGCCACGAGTATGTATGGGTATCGTGGCAAGACAACAAGAAACGGGATGTATACGATTCGTCGTCGATACTCTCGCATCATACAAATCCTGTTGCCAGTTCTTTCTCATCGTACGGAAGTTTGTTTGATTGGCGTGTACACATTCGAAAAATATGCCTCTCTCTAAATGAGAAAACTATTGTGGAATGTTGTTTTTTTGTTGAAAGTAATCGATTTTATTAGATTCCAAAAGTGGATTTGTTCTTTTTACCGACTGCTTGATCATGTTTCCCTTTATTTATATATTATTATATGTTAGACCCTGGATCCTGTTGCCTGTGATTGTTAAGCAACAAATGGGTTATCATTCGAAGGAGAGTGCATCAACCTATGTTGTGGCTTCTTCGGGGTTCCACTTTGAGAAATTCAATAAATTCACTTGGTTTGCGCCGAAATTTTGCAGGCACTGTCCCTGCTGCCATACTAATACACCATTTTTTCTTTGCTTTCGTATAGTATATCCGTACACTGAATGTCATTTCAGTTATGTGGGAAGGAGAAATATCTACTCACTACTTCTGACAGCCTTTGCGTGATTCACGACAGTCATCTCTTTGATTTCCTCAACCTCCTCCTCCTGATATTCAATATCCTCATTTTCCTGCTTTTCCTCTGCATTCAGCACGGTTTCCCCCTTCTGCAAGAACTCGTACTTCTTCTGGTAATTCTCGACAGGCTGCAGGAGAATTGCAGCGACGAAAGTTTGCGCGTAAATGCCGGACAGGATGAGAGTGACTCCTTTCGTGTCGAAGTGCTCCAACAGGCTGTTGATGATCTGGGGCATCAAGATGGGTCCCAGGCCGGCCATCGTCATGGCGATGCCGAACGCCCTGTTTCTCTTCTTCGTGAAGTACGTGCTGATGGCCAGGGTGTACGAGGACATGGTCAAGCCCACCCCCAGAGCTGGAAAGGGGATTGGTGGGTTGAGTAACAAGAACGGTTTACTAACATCATAACATACTGAAATGAAATCCTCCTGAATAAAAAGGAAGTCGTCTTTCAGATCGATCTGCGAGACGTAAAAATTGGGAACAATGATTGAACATTCCGAACTTTGAGCTTTTACTTTTTTAACTTCGAATAGAGACTTGATCAATTTTTTTGTTAATTGTTTCTGTTGAGAAACTTTCAATAGATTTGAGAAAATCATCTATGCCTTGGTCAGATTATGAAATATCAAATTGTGGAAAGTCAGTTAGCATAATAATAATCTCAATATTCAAAGAAACAGACAAGTCTGAGGAACCTGGAAGGGATTGAAGTTTGCTTGGAAAATCACCATATTCTTCTCCAGTAGCATAGACTTCCAACCGAAGAAACTGCTTCCACTAGTGAATACACAAAACGTGGGGCTCCACACCAGCAGCAATAACTAATACAATTCCCATCAAGTTCACTCAGGACCTTGGATATACAGGGGGCAGATCAGGGGACTGCCGAAAAAAGAAGGTAAAGTATGGTAATCTAGGAAGTCAAGTGAGACAACCCCAGGGCGTGTATTCTGATCAGGAATAATACTAATTATGTTTGTTTTTTAGAATCCATGTCCAGGGACGAGGGACATAGCACTTACACCTCCACTAATATCGTGCGATTTGACCCCGTTAGATTTTTTCTTGTGGGGTTTTATGAACTCGCAGGTCTATACCAATCAGCTGCAATCGATCGATGCCCACGAAGTCAACATAACCAGAGTATACAAAATACTAATAAACTGTGACATAACCCAGGCAATTAATCCAAATCAGTCATTCAAAATTGGACCTCTCCACCGTGCAAAGCCGCAGCGTAAATATCAACATATTCCATACATTATGGTATACATAGGCGTTTCTAATAAAAAAAGAATTTCGACAAAGCCTCACACACCTTATTCTATTTTATTTCAACATCGACCCGCCCTTATTGGAAACTCTTTTAGAAAGGGAGCTAGATATTACCAGAAATGGTGCCTCTCGGTGAGATTGAGAATTAACTCAGCAAAAACCACAGTGGTAACTTTCACTACGAGAACAAAGACTCAGCTTGACACGTAAAAAAGATCGCCAGTAGGGCAAAATCATCACTGATGATGTGCAGGAACATAGCAGGAAAACGTGGGGCTGCACCTATAAATACTGTGATGGATGTACACTATATTGATTTCATCGATGATTACCTACGGATCAGTAGTGTGGCACAGAAGAACTAAGCTCGTCATTAACAGAGGAACAATAGAGAAAGTGCAAAGAGTGGCAGGTCTTTGCATGACATGAGCAATGAGATCGACTCGAACGGCAGCACTAGAAGTCATTTTGGACTTCACTCCTCTCCATATCAAAGTGAAAAGAACTGCAGAGGAGTTAGCGAAGGTTGGAATCAAAGGGAATTTGCACACTGCATGGGAATTACTAGTAGAATGCATACCTTGCTGACCCTTCTACTGACAAAATTAACAGAAAATTCAGATTCGAACGGAACTCAGCAATGAGGAAGAATTCAACATAGAATCCATTCACGCTAGGAAAAAACACCATTACTTGGTATACGGCGGGTCCAAAGCTTTTGAGGGAACTAGAGCTGGAGTCTCCGAATACTTAGGCCGGTTCTCCAATATTTTTCAAATGCCTATATACATACACTGTATATTATAAATTATTTAAATGACTATACAAATTGAATAATCTATGCAGTAATAACAACGTGAACCTTCTCTAGTTGCCAGGACATACTGGCATGGAAGGGAAGACCATTCCAAGAGGGTAGGTTTAGAGGAGGACAGCAACTGCAGATTCTGTAGAGAAAGTCCAGAAACACCTCACAATATCCTGACGTTGTGCGATGTTATACATTACAAAACATGGAACATACTGGGATCATACTAGCTGACTGTGGAGGAAATATCACGAATAGACACCCTCAAAATTGTAGAATTCCCAAGGAAATTGAAGCTTGAGGAGCTGCAATAAACGAGCAGAATAAATAAGCAGAAGAACACAGGACACAATAGATGTAACCAGATGGCAGCGCGTCTGAAGTATAATTCAAATATTTTCGATTGCGTTAATACTAGGAGTTTGAAATTTGGTATGTGGTTAATTCATGGTATGAATGGATAATTGATGTCAAAACCATAAATTAATATACCTGGAAGTAGAAATTCAGAGCCAATCAGACATTTCCATATGAAGAATGACCCTTAGAACTTATTTTTATTATTACTCCAATAGACGTCATTATTCACGAGAGGAGCGCATTATCAATGAAAACAAATAAGAAAAGTACGGGCAACAAACAAAGTTATAGAAAATGCAACATTCTTTGAAAGAGAATAATCTTATCAGTACATTGTAACGATTTCATATCGTGACAGACTTTTTGAAACAATGACATTTTGGTGCCATCTGTGGTTAAATAATATGTTGATGGTTTTTTTGATAAGATCGTGGCACTTGAATTATATGCTTTGAAGTTTCAAATCGGGTAATTCCGATTTGGAGTGTTCTGAAGAGATAATTTTTATACTGTATTATCAGATGAGACTAAAATTTGAATAACACATACTGAAAAAAATCAAGACATTGGGTGTCGAATGTTTGAAGAAGAATCGTGTATTCAATGACTAAAATTCGGTAGGTTGTAGGTGTGTAAGCAATACAAGAATAATATTTCTGATATCATTAGAATTTGTTTATTTATTCCATAGTCGTCGTAGAGGACAATTAAGCAAATAATAATATGGATAATCATCTCGTACCCGTTATCTTCCGAGTGAAATACAATTTCAAGATTGAGCAAAATATCTCCCTTTCAGAAAAAAACTATATAATATTTATTACTATTGACTATTTATTATCATTATTGAGATTGCGAATGAATCAACTGAAGTTTAAGAAAACTGATATTAAAAAATGTATATGAACTATACATTTATTTCTTGGAAGCCTTCACTTTTCACAATATTAATTGAATATTTCCCTTAATGACCCAAATAATGATAATTAATATTGCACAAGAACCCAAATCAATTTACATGAATAATCTGATATGAATGTTAAGATAGTGGATGAGTCTAGGTAGGTTAACCATCATTTTGAACACGATATCATCTTTTTAATTTTTTTTTCATTCTTAGTCCAATTATCCAATACTCAAATATAATTGCTGGAATTATGTTTTGTTTTAAGCTTTTTCAAAGCTGTAAAAGACCAAGATATGCATTCGAACTCATGCTAACTGAGTATTAAGTTTGAGTTATTTTGGATATTTTACTTGCTAGGAATATTCTAAATGTATCATAGTATATCTGTATAATAAAACAGACTTGTTAAAAATGTCACTAAATGTACATAATATTAATTTTTCACGTGAACTGATTTGCTTCCAACAATAAATTAAATCAAGTCAACTGACACTATTACGTCATTCCAAATTCAGAATATAGAAACACATGAAATGAAATTCATGAACAGAATTAAATTGAAAAATTAATTGAGGGAGAAAACATATTTACTGAACATTCTTACGCAAAGTGGAAGATTAAGCATTCGAAGTATTGATTGTAAACTTCTTGAGCAGGCAGGCAGGCCTCCATACCTTTATTCTTTTTCTCTCCTTTTCTTTCGCGCTATAATTGATCTGATTTCTATTTCTATTGTTTTCCCACCATGCTCACCATATTTGATCTAATATTGACAAGCATTGATTTTGTATTTTGTTCTGTCTACATTGTTGACTAACCTCACATAAGTTAAAATAATAAGGTACATTATGAAAATTCTACTAGATGAACACAGGGTTGAATGGAAGAGCAGGAATGCATTCGTTTTTTTTTTTGTAAATTCCAATCAACTGTTTTTATTGGTTATGAATTGCATGAAGGAATATTATTATTTCATTATTATTGTATATTATTTTATACAAGATTCATGAGACGCTTTTTAGGTGCAAGAGTATCTTGGAGTACGACGAACTAAGAGAGGAGTACGAAAATATGTCATAGAATGAGTGTAATATAGTATCCTTTCTATTTTGCATCATTTTTCTACAAAAAAAATATGATTTATGGGTGCCATGATAACTTCATTGCAGTCGCAGGAAACACCATATCAGGCTCTACTATGAAAGGATTAAAAATGTACAACAAAAATTGTGTAAAGTATTCCTTACATGCCATCAATCCGTATGCCAACACAAATTCTGTCATGCTCTCGGCGAATGCCAAGAAAAATATTCCCGCTGACATGCAGAAAGCCCCTGCTAGCGAAATCTTCCTGTAGCCGAACCGGTTCAGTAAAGGCCCGTTCACCAGCCCTGCCAGCATTCCGAAGGCAGAGTTCAGGTTGATGATGAATGACTCTTCAGTAGTCGAAATGCCCAGATGGTGGAAATCATCTTTCAGGATCAGCCCGAAATTCGAGATCAGAGGAACGGAGATGAACTGAAAATGAACTAGTTGCAGATAATGATCATGTAATCGTGGGATAGAATATGGGACACTTATGTAATAACAATGTAATCTTGAAATGAGAGATATAAGAATGTCATTTTCATATAATCCTAGGATAATATTCATGTAATCACCATGTAATCCTGTGGCACAATGTATATAATCCTAGAACAATATGTGGTCATCCTGCAATTCTATGTTACATTGTGCCTGTGTGAGGTCAATAGATTTTTTTCTCCATATTTCTCTAATAAATTCCAATGTAATCCTGTAATCTGGGATAAGATTGCCATCAGTGGTTATCTACCTGACTCGAATATCAAGACCTTTCAAATGGAAATTCTTTGGAATTTTAGATATCTGTTAGGACGTCGTCAGGAATAAAGGAAGAAACAAAATATTTTTACTCGTATAGGTTTAGCCGTTTTCAAGCCTTTTTCATTTTTTATAAATTGGAGTTGGAGTTTTTATTATCATACATTTATAGATAGTGTTATTGTTTTTAAACGAACGAGGTGATGGTTTCTGTAGAAGGTCGTTTACAATATTTTCTTACGGTTAAAATAAGAAAACGTATCAAATAATCATACTAAGATGATTAGCGAAAATAATTCAGAACTAACTCCTCCTGAAATTACTGTTACCGTGGATCGGTCATATGTAAGATTGATCCCAAGATTGCCAGCAGAATAGTATGGAAAAGTCTACAAATCCTTCATAGATTAGCAAAAAGTACACCATGTCAAATTCAGGAACTATATTTGGAGTTCAAGGTATTTTTCTTGTTGTGAAATCATTCTGCTATCATATGTTAAAGCCGTAGAAAAAGTACAGTGGATATTCTTATTAGTATGATTTGTAACTTGACTATACTCATGGGAAGTCAGTGTCCATCAAACAATACTTTTTGTTATTGAAATATAACAAGCTTTGAAAATCAAATGTACAGTTAATACTCACATTGTTTAAGGAAGCTGCAAAAACGATTACCCATCCATAACCACCGTCAGGAGCACATACTTTCACCAAGGTATTTTTCATGGTTCACGTCAAAGTTTCTCATTGCCTCATCAATATCATCACCAATATTTTGTTATTATTTGATGACAATCGCTCACAGTTCGAACATCTCCATCAAACTCTGAGTGGGTTGTCATTAGGTTTAAGTTATTGTTTGATCGAAAATCTCAATATCGTACTCAAATTAGGAAGCATTTGAAGCTGCTGATAATATTTCGAACATAATCTAATAGTAAATATTACGAACCATCTGCCTTATCAGCTTTTATAAGTGTTTCTAGTAGATTTATTGGTTTTAGAGATCAAGGATATCCCTGAGTTTAGTTTTCGTATTTATTTTCGAATATTTCATACATTGTGCGACCCGTATGCTGAGGTTATCACATTCTCTGTCTCTGTCACTGAAATGGCACACTATATTTGATACAGTCGTATAATAGCTGCTTCGCATAATTGAAAATATACCTCCTTCATGAATATTCGAAATCAATTTAAATACATTTTTGAACCATTTTCCAATTCACAACTACATAAAAATTATGAAATGATAATTTCCACTATCATTAGCATCGTGTCTTCAACCTGAGAAATCCTGCACCAATGATAAAATGATGAATAAATAAACAGCGACAGAAAATAATATTATATAACTTTTATTATTTCCCTCGATACTAACGCACTAACGAACTGTCGGGAACTGAACAGTACTGTTTTAGATGATATATGTTTCATCTTGATATCAAAGGTTGGATTTACTCGCGAAATTTCAGTGAAAAATCAATCAAAATCATTTTCCTCTCCATTATCTTGAAATTTTGTCATTATAGCAATAATTATAGACAAATGATGATTATAAACAAAATTTAATTCATTGTAAATTATTATCAATTTGAGCAATATTTTTTTTTTCATCTGAAACAAAGCAAGATAGGAAAGAAATCAGGACTTAAGTTGTATATTGAATTGCACAATCTGAGATTGGTCGATTGATGATATAATTTTTCATATCATTCATAGCATTTCATTAGCATAGTTGCCTCCTAAGACGCCACTGGAATTTTTTTAAATTGGTGAAAACCTTTTTTTTAATCACAAACTCTCACCCTGTATCTCTAAAACTACGAGTTTATAGAAAAAAATTTGAGGAAAATTTTATAGCTTTTGCGGAAGCTTCACTCTCATCAATTCACAATATCAATGAGACACCCATTATAATTACTGTTCAGTGATGTTCTCAATGATTATCACGATCAACCTTAAATTAAACTATCAGCAGAGGTTCATTCAACACTTCAACTACATATTCAAATCCATCGTCTTTCAGTCGTATATTTGTATTTATCTGTAGCCAAAAAAAGTAACCAGAAGTTTAAATAAAAACAGTTCTCCTTTTCGAGTGCTATGACGATGATACTATAAACTAGCCCCGATAAGATAACTATATTTCCAGAGATAATACTATTGTTGTCTTAAGTTTTTGACCGTTCAGACGTTTAGAAATCGACAATAATTCCTGGAAATGGCAGTGGATTATGAAGTACCAGTATATTCAAGCATTGAGAAGTATACCTGCCTTTCATTTCCAGGTAAAGAATCAGAGCAAATTAAAATTTATCAAACATTGATTATTTAGTTCTAATGAAGGGTGAACTCAAAGGATTAATATTTTGAGCAGGTACTTTACGAAAATTTGCTAAAATCATGCCGATCAGTCTCACCTGAACTATTGAAGAATAAACAATAATCACAGATTTCCAAATATGTTTGTCAACAATTATTTTATATTTTCTGTTGTTTTGATGGTGAATATCGCGGTTGTGGAAAGTTTTTCTGCAATTGATGACAATGATGAACAAGATTTTCAACATTGTGTTTGTGTGCCTTATTTCCAGTGCAAAGAAGACTACAGTGGCCTCATCGAAGAAGGTGTCGATATCATTGATGGAATCGATGTTAGAAGCAGGTAAATAATTTTTTTTATTGGTATGACATACATACAAAGAAAATTCATAATTCTAAGTGCGGTCGTAAAGTAAATGCAGCCGTAAAATAAATTTAAACTCTGTTTCCAAAACATGTAGACCTGCCAAGCCACCTTACTAAGGCCGCACCGCTTGTAAGCCCTGTAAAGCCAAATCAGCTTTCACTGATAATGACAGATATCTGGCAGTGATGGATGGCTGAAGGTTAACTTTTTGCATGCGTGTTCAATTTAAAATAAAATTCATGATTTCCAAAGCTCATAAGATGAACATTTAGATCAGCAGAGGTGACGTCATCTAGTGTCGATCTTGGGAAGCCTTAGTAAGGTATTAAAATACGCCATAATCAAGGAGGCGAAAGTCTACAACTTTTTCTATGTAGTTGAAATAGCAGCCTATTTACACCATGATATTGATATACGCAATTCATTGTATGTCATTGATTAAAAGATATTGGAAATTTAAACACTTGGTGTACACATATTATACGGATGTTTATGTTTCTGTTGAGTGAACACATTTCCTCGAAAGTTATTGATTTATGATGTTTATGAAATGATTTATTTCTGTTTGGAATAGAAAACTTATAAATCGTTATCATTTCAACGATATGATTATAGTAGCATCACAAGATTGTACTTTTTATGTAAGATTGAAGTAACAGAAGTATTCGAAAGACTATGTATTGTGAAAAAAAATTATTCCATATGATTGAAAATCACTGATGATGCCAAATAAATCCAGACTGATGAAAAATGAAGTTCAAATGAGTCGATACAATGAAGTGTTTAGTGAGAAGATTACTTGCAAGAGATATAATATATAATAACATATCCTTAGTTTTCGGGATTTCGAAATTTTCAAGGAAATAACGGGTTTTCGTCTTCCTTCTTCAAACCCTTTCAAACCCGTCTTTGAATTTGATTGAAATTTTCCTGGTAGTCGCAGTAGTAAAAATTACAATCAAAATAATTCGTTGGGTTTTATTTTTCATTCATTTGGTTCGAGGTTATACGAAGAGTTAGTTTTCGTTCCGTATAACAAAGCATTTGACAAAACAAATTCAGCAAGCGAAAAATATAATTTGGGGAAAAAACTGCGGCGTCATGAAATTTTCAATATTATTTTCTGCTTGGTTGCCCCCTAGGATGCCATTGGAATAATCGAAAGAATTCTAATTACATCAGAAGTATGATGTTGCTATTGCAAACAAGCCTACCAAATATAGAGTAAATTGGAAAAATTATATTTTTTTTTGAGAAATTGATGAGAACCCGTCTTATATAACTATTTTCTAATATTTTTCGCAATATATAATATCAATGAACATCGTCTTCTATTGAAAATTCTAAATTTAACATTTGTCACGCAGTCTTCCCTTTTTTTATTTTCAGAATTTTGGAAATCCGTTCAGGCACCAACAGAGCCGTATGTGGCGATCTTGACGTTTGCTGTCAAATAGAATGCGGCAAGAGAATAAACATCATCAACGAGGTATTGGTGAATAGAAACAATGTAGACGAAGACAATGATGACTACGATACAGGATTCAGAATATTAGGAGACAGAGAAACCGAATTCGCGGAATTTCCTTGGATGCTAGGAATACTTGAAGGGCAAATATACAGGTAATGATAGCAAAATAGATTATTCAACAATATCACTAAATCCGATTACAGGAATTTAAAAATTTTAAAATTATTTAAAAACCAAAATTCAATTCCTATGATTATTTTTTCTTACTCATTCAAATTCACAATTCTTGATATCTACAGTGGGAATATTTCACGTTTGACTACACATTTAAAGTACAAAATAAAACCATCAATAGCATTTACAATTCACGGTCCCTAGAACCCACTATGTATTTATACAGACAAGATTTGTTGAATTTGAGGCGTTAATTTTAATGGAATCGATTACGGCAACTGAATTTATTAGTAGCATAAACGTTTAAATCAATTGCGACAAACAGTCAATCTCCACCGTTTCATAGAACACACTGCCAAATAAATTCAAAAATATTAGAAGCAAGAAGATTCAAAAAATCAATCTCGAAAAAAATATTAAAAAATATACTTGCTCAGACAAATCTGGTTGAAACAATAATTAGAATTAAGTAGTTGAAATATGTACCTGTTTTTATTCCATGAATTCGAATTTGTGGCAGTTTCAAAATTGGTTCTTTCACAGATGTGGAGCATCACTCATACATCCGCAAGTGGCACTCACTGCAGCGCATTGTGTGAGTGGAAAAGGGCCGTTTACTATCAGAGCAGGCGAATGGAACTGGGAGGCTATCACAGAACCACTTCCTCACCAGGACCAAAAAGTTAAAAAGGTA
Organism: Gastrophysa polygoni; assembly: GCA_963576655.1. NCBI lineage: Eukaryota > Metazoa > Arthropoda > Insecta > Coleoptera > Chrysomelidae > Gastrophysa > Gastrophysa polygoni. The sequence continues at coordinate 12,205,531 of OY755084.1, forward strand.
TATAGTTTTATTAGTGATTTTGGATATATTTCATTCAGGAAAAGATTAGTGGTTTTCAGGACATAAAACTGAAAGCATCGGAAATGGGCGGCACCTATTTTTATTTGAATGTGCAACATCAATCAATTATATTATGGAATGAAATTATGGCACACATAACTGGGACACTTTTTAGTAAATGTCTTACATTTATGTTATAATAATTTACGAACCGAAATATCGTTCGTGGATAATTTAATCATGACAGGCGCCGAGAAGGAGCTTGATTGATAAGCAAGATCATCTTAATTGAGAAGCATGATCATGTGAGCGAGACGATCCGCTTATTAGGCAAGTTGATCTTGAGCCACATTTTTCATTCACCGCTTTTATTTAATTTCTCTTCTTCAATTCAATTCTGATGTTTCATTTTATCTTTCTTTCTATTTTATTAGGCGAGTTGATCTTGCTTCTTAAGCAAGATCATCTAGCTTCTACAGCCACATATTTCATTTTCAACTTTTTATCAAATTCACTTTCAATTCAATTCTGATGTTTCATTTCACCAGAGAGCCAATATCTTGCCATCGAAACTGATTCAAATATGCTTAAATAACTAGTTTGTTGCAAACCTTCCAGAATGTTTTTTTTTTCCTCATGACTCAAATATTCCCAAATATTGCACGATAGGTGATATCCCATGATAATACGGTCGGGTGAATAATGTCCATAGTGATTTCTTCTCAGTCTACTGATCATATTAAATGGATACAACGAGTTTTGCCATTTGGTGCCTCATTTCAAAGATGATAATGTTCGGAATCAACAAGTAAATAACATTAAATATAATTTCTCCAGATAATTCCTCATCCCCATTATCATGCGCCATCTTTGCGGAACGACATAGCCCTCATAATACTGACGGCACCCTTCACTTTGACGAGAAACGTCGGTTTGGCATGCCTTCCTCTTCAATCCGCCCCGATCGACGAAAGACGGTGCATCGCGATAGGCTGGGGCAAAAACTCATACAAAAAGGGGACTTACCAGGCCACGCTCAAGAAAGTGCAGCTGCCCTTGGTGCCGAACGGACAGTGCTTGAGGTCCCTCCAAGGTAAATAACTATTTGATTGTTTTTTTTGGTACCAGTAGTAGAAGGCCCAATTAAATTAAACAGTGTTTGCAGCTAAAATACTAATAAAACGGTCAACTGTGTATCGATATAATATATCATAGCCATAAAAAAAAATGTATAAGTAGGAAAACCATAACAAAATTTTTAGGTGAACGAAAGTGAAGTATGAAGCGTGCGTTATGGAAACGGATCCGTCACGGTAGAGTGATGCATTATTCACTGAATATATTCATCACTAGAGCTTCACGACTTCTTCACGAAACTGTAATACTTCATGACATCATGAAGCATCACTTATAAAATCACATTCTCAAAGAGAGCGAAAACCGTATGTATCCTCATGTACAGGGTTTTCCCTTATATTTTTACAACCCACCCACATTGGTCATTCCGAAAGTTGCCAAAAAATTATAGATAAGATAAGATGTTATTGTTAATACCAATATGTCTGTGTTATCTGTCCAAAAACACACATCTTATTTTTCAGTCTAAATAGTCATGAACTCCATCACAGATTATACAAAATGATCGAAATGATGATATATAGATATTATAGTTCATATACACATTTATATAATTTATAACTGCTACATAAGTTACATGCGTTATTTCGATAAAAAAAAGTATTGTGGTTGGAGAAAGGTGCTAAGAGAACACACCAAAACTTTTTTTCGTAAAAATTCTATTTTGAATTGAATTGAAAGTTGATGTCATTTTCGGAAAGCTGGAAGTTGAAAATAAAACGTTTCAATATGTCAAAAAGTGCCCTCTAATGAGCATATTTGATATTCGAAATTACAGAAATGTAGCTATAGAAGCGCAGGAGGGCGTATATCATGAGTGTGTGTCACCCATCGGTATATTCCGATGGAATTTGGATCTCATTGACAGCGGTGATACTGAATATGGCGGCCAGACGCTATTTTTGATTATTTTAATAAAACGAATAGAAAATAGTTCAATGTAATATTTTGCAACCTTGGGATTGAATGAAGTTTAGAAAGTTATTTTATAACGATTTTTCATTTAATCACTCGATCCCCTTTCGATTTAAAAACGGATGTTACGTGTAAAAAACTTACTTAATTCACACTGAGGATCCATAGAACGTGTTCAAATGTTCTTAAGTTTCTGGTCAAGTCGATGCTGGACTAAGTAACGTCATTCATAAATTCACAATTGATGATACCAATCTGGTTTGGGTTATATCCTTGGTCAGCCGGTATATTATTAGGTCATTGCACTTCAATCATCACTGACATTTCTTCTTCTTCCAAGACGCTCGCTTGGGCCCATACTTCGACTTGCACAAGAGCTTCATCTGCGCCGGCGGAGAGGCCAACAAAGACACCTGCAAGGGTGATGGCGGCAGCCCTCTGATGTGCCCGGTGGTGGGCCGCGCCGGCAAGTACCGGCAAGTCGGGATCGTGTCCTGGGGCCTGACCTGCGGCCTGCACGACACGCCGGGGGTCTACGTGAACCTGGCCGTGTTCACCGATTGGATCGATTATACTATGTTCGTGCTCGGGTTGGATACGAACGTTTATAAGAGATAGGCGTTTTAACGAATTTCAAGATAATTCTATCCTCAACTGTTTGTAATATTGATGAAACACCAGTGAATTTTTAACAAGTAAGAAAATTGATAGAAAATCAAGTTTTATAATATGTCACATTTTTTCAATCACCTGCCTTTTGGTTGTACAAAAATCAAAACAAAAATGTAAATTAGTTACTTGGACAGCCCTATTTTTCAATAAAGTAGAGATCGTCTTTCCATTGACAACATCGAATGTAAGTACGAACTCAACAGTTATTATAAGAAATGAGCTTGCTTCCTTTTCTTTTTAGGAATTGAATCACCTGTAGAGCGTCCGAAATTGGAACGATAAATAAAACGAGGTGTTGTATGAGACATGACGACATAATAAATCGCAAGAAAAAATCATCAATCCGAATCGCGTCTGCTCGAAGGCACTGTATTTCAGATATTACAAAAATATCTCATACCTTAATCAACTCATTTTCTTTATCATTTGTAACACGTGTATTTTCCAGATAGAAGTCCATCATTATACTATCGTCGATCATTTGATGACTAGCAACACTGTAAAAGTTATTGACAGTTACAATGCTTCTGACCCCGTAAAAAGCTCGGTTGTCGAACTCTGATCAGTGATTCAACAGTTCTTGATAAACGTTAACAATGAATATCTCCAAAAATATTATTTTTTTCTGTAATAATCTGTTTGTTTACTATTACCCACTTCATTTATCGCTTCAATTTTGGTAATGCTCTGTAGACAAGTGAAATTTTATCAAGTAGGAAAAGCTGATGGACAATGAGGCAAGTTCTATTATTGTCAGGTTTTTTACTGACATACCTTTTAGTTGTACAAAAATAAAAATGAACATGTATTTCACTTATTCAGGCCAGTATTCAATAAAGTATCAATGTATATAGATGCGATTTAGTTTCCATTGAAAAAGATGGATGTCAAGTAAAAACTCAACAATCACCATGAAAAAGCCATATCACACAAATTATTCGAGAAAAAAAGTTTCATTGTGCCAGTTTCTTTAGTATCCTGCCTTTGGTAGTACAGAGATTTCGATTTTGTTGAAAAAGTTGAATCTAGAGTACAAACTCGACTAAAGACAAAACACAACAATATTCGAGAAAAAATAGGTAAGTTTTATTATGCCCCACCTACCTTCGCTTGTGGAAAAAACGAAGGTGTATTTCACTTCTTTTGACAGCCCTGTTTTATAATCGAAAGTAACAATGTATATAACTGAAATAAGGTTTTTTATCCAAAAAAGTTGAACGTCAAGTACTAACTTAACAGTCACTTCAGGGTGATTCACCTAAGAATGCGGAAATACTGTGTATTAGTCTGCCATAAGAGAAAATGCCTGCAAAATTCAGAGCAATCGGATTTAATTTAGGCATTTCATTCAGTGAGGAACCTTTGAAGAAATGCCATTGCCAATGCCATGCCAATGCCATGGCATGCGAATTCGCGTACAGGTACAGGTACTGTCATTGGCCAATGATTTTCAGAATTTCAACAGGTTTACTATACTCCTCCATTGAATATCAAAAGATTAATGGACTTACTATGAATTCATTATTCACAATATGAACACATTCCAAATTCGGATACAATGGACAAAGTAAGTACATTTCGATTATAAATACAAAAACTAAAAAAAAATATGACTGGTATTGCAATGCACAGGAGAACGCTTAAAAGAGTGTACAAACAGATGTACATCTGGTACAATTTGATCTTACACAGAATGAAGATACGCCTAATCTCCCCGAGATGTGATGATAGCAAGGACAATGATTGTCACCATGAACGGCACATTGCTAGTGAAGTAAAAGGTATTATTTTTCAAATTTTTTTTTTTGATATGACATTATTAACACTTGGGACAACCCGCTGAATATATCTCCGAATTTCTTAGGTAAATCAGGCTGTATGAAAAAAAGTCTTGATATCACACATAATATTAGAAATAAAAATCAAAACAATTCGGCAATAGGGTCACCGAACCTTTCAACCTTGGACTTGGACGTCTCCAATTCCATTTGAACTTTCTTCCTGATATAAAAAATCGGACAATCCCTACTTGTGCAGAGAATCTCCTCGAATAGCGAGCCCTGACACCGCTGGCACTCGGTATACAGTGAGGCAAACCTGTCTTCGAGCATCTGCCGATTGCAGAGCTCCTGCTGGTAGATGCTCGCCTCCTTGGGTTTGCAATAGGGGCAGACGGCCTCCTGTTCGTACCCTTTGGGCAGGACGGCTTTGCAGCCTATGCAAACGTCTTTCTTCTTCGTGAATGCAGACAAAGCGCCGACTTTCGACGTCACCATGGTTTTCGATCTCGTGTGTTCACCACCTGTGCAACGCAAATAATTATAATATAATATATAATATAGTTTATTCATCGAATAGATACAATTTGATATAAATCAAGCAATAATATCAACTTAAACCTAATAAGATATGTACATCCGATAAATAAACGTAATACTCACGAAGCTGATCCTCAGAACAAAAGTTCTAAGGCCAACTTGTGTGTGAGGAAATGTAACAAGTATAGGTATATTACAAGGTGGGTATAAATATAATTAAAAAATGTATATATATATATATATATATATATCAAAAAAGGGTAAATATAATGAATTAAGTTAATAAACATGGTAAATATACATCAGGTTATTGTAAATAGCATTTATGATCAAGTGAGTATTTGATCTGGGAGTGCAAAGCAAGTTCCTTTGGATCTATATAGAATTATTGTGTATTTGTGTGTATAATTGAGAAAACTTCATATAGTCCACTTGGTTGTAGGTGTGTTAATTATTTCTCTATTAATTCATGAATTTTAGTTCTAGGGATAGTTCCAATGTATTTTTTTGTCCATTGTTTGAATGAATTCAACGAGGAAAGTTTAGCTGCGGTATCAGGTATCATATTGAAAATCTTTGGAGATAAATACGTATAGCAGTTTTGACCAATTCTTTTATTCATGTGGGGTGGTATATATCTGTTTTGTTGTCTTGTTTCATATCCGTGGTTATACATTGTGAGTTCACTCTGGTGTTGGAATTGTGTAGTTAATATGTTATAAAAGTATAATTGTCTGGGATCTAGTACATTTGCCTCAGTATAAAGCTGATCGCTAGGAAATCGCGATTTTTTCCCTAGCCAGATTTTTAAGAATCTCTTTTGAACAACTTCCACTTGTTTTAAATATGACCTATATACCCCTCCCCATCCTATGATTCCATACGTTATGTGGGGTTCTAGTAAGCTGTGGTATAGGATTTTTTTGTGATCATATTCGATACTTGCCTAAATTTGTATAGGACGCAGCGCATTTTACCAACTACGTAGCTCATGTGCTTATCCCATCGAAGATGATTGTCCAAGATGATGCCTAAATACTTTATTTTATCTTTTGATAAAATTCATAAATTGTTATTGACGTTTATGTGCTGGTAACTTGGCAAATTAGTAGCCAAACTGCAAAAAGGAAGATAAAATGTCTTCTTGTAATTCAATGACAAAAGTCTACTATCAAACCAATCAATTAAATTTGGAAGATCATTTTCTATTTTCAGCTTCAATTCAGACCAGGTTTTGTCTTCGTATAGTATCACTGTGTCATCTGCGAAGCTGAGTAGTTGAGCTGAAGTTGTAACAGAAAAAAGATTATTTAAATAGATTATAAATAACAACGGTCCTAGTACCGTCCCCTGGGGTACGCCTCATGCTATAAGTTGCTTATGACTTACTTCGCCTTTGACTTTTGTTCTCTGGTATCTATTAGTTATGTATGATTTCATTAGATCGTGCGCCGTGCCCCTTATACCAATTTCTTCTAGTTTATCTAGTAAAATGGCATGGTCCACTGTATCAAACGCTTTTGTTAGATCCAGGAATATCCCTATGGTCGGTTTTTTGTTATCAATTGCATTATAGATTTTAGTCGTCAAGTCTCTTATAGCATCTTGGGTTGATATTTTTTGTCGGAATCCGTACTGATTATCTGAAAGTAGTTTGTTTTTTTCTACAAAGCTATTCAACCTAGATTTTATTACCTTTTCTAGTATTTTCCCTATATTCGAGATGAGTGCAATTGGACGGTAATTCGACATATCTTCTCTATCTCCACTTTTGTGTTTTGGTATTATGATCGATTCTTTGAATTTATCTGGAAAAATGCCTGTTGCTAGTGATTTATTTATGATGTTAGTTAGTGGTAGCAGGATGTAGTTTGCAATGATTTTGATTGTCTCGTTTTTTAAGCCATCTGGTCCTGGTGCTTTTTTGTTTTTGGAATCAAAAATTAGATTTTTTACCTCGTTTTCCGACGCGGGAGATAAAAAAATTGTTTTTTCGGAGTGGACTTTATTTTCGTTAAAATTTGCTGAGGTTTTCATTTTTCTTGCCAGGTCATTACCAATATTAGAAAAGAAATTGTTGAAGTCATTTGAGATTTGTTTTGGGTTGGTGTTTGTATGTCCGTGATCATTTTTAATTTGTGTGATTTCTGATATGTTTTTCGGTTTGGAGAGTCAATTTATAACCTTCCACAAGTTCTTAGGGTCTGGGTTTTCATTTATTTTGTTCCTATAGTATTCAGCTTTAGTTCGCAATATCTGCTGGTTAACTTCGTTCTTCAGGTTAGTATATTCAGATTTAATCTCGGCGTTTTGGAAGTCTCTTTTCAGTTTCTTGAACATGTAATTCTTCTTGTTGATTATTTTAATCAGTGAGTGTGTTATCCAAGAGTTCCTCTTCCTCTCATTGTTTCTGATTCTTATTTCAATTTCTGATTTCTGGACTGCATCTTGTATTAATGTGATAAAGTTGTCTACCGTTACATTGAGGTCATGGATTTGATTGAACTTGGCCCAATCGATTTGCTTCATGTTATCCAGTAACTTCATCTCGTTGATTCGCGTGAAATATTTGTTATTGAGTGATTCGTTATTGTTTTTCTTATTCTTTGTTATTATTTGTAATAGCGTTGTGAAGTGATCGATTATATTGGTTTGTATAACGAGTGGTATTATGTTCTGATATGTCTCACTTTTTGTCTTTATAAAAATGTGATCTATGCAGGTACCTGAGTCGGGTCTTGTGGTAGTGTTAATGGCGGATATAAAACCATGTTCACCTAATAGGGTAGAGTAATTTTGTACATCTTCCGAGTTCTTGGCCAATATATTTATGTTAATATCGCCTATGAATACACTATAATCGTAATGCCCAGGATGATTTTCCAATACAATACCCAACTCGTTTAAAAAGTTCTCAATAGTTTGATCTGATGGCGATCGGTAAAATGCGTTTATATAGAAGATGGTATTATCCAGTGCAAGTTTAATTTGTAGTACGAAACTGCCATTTAGTGGTATATTAACATGCGAGCGGTATAGATTCTATTTCACGAAGGCTATAACGCCGTCATTCTGATTTTTTTACCTAGGTTATAGAGTGTTTTGTAGCCATCTAAGTTATACACACCAATATCGTCTACAATTCTGGTTTCAGTGAGAATTATACAATCATTAGAAGAGTCTAGCTCACTCAAGAATATCTTGAATTCATCGAAGTTCTTTTTTATGCTTCTGATGTTATTGTGTATTATTTGTATATTTGAATTGATTTCATTAACTTGTAGCACTTGTTTTGCCTCCGAAGAATTTTGCAATTGGTAATTTTCAATTTCTTGGAGAGTAAAATCCCTTATATACGAGTTCATCATTCGTATTTACATATAGATATGCGTAATGGTTTCAACAATTCATCAAATATTAAATATAAACGAGAAAATGCACTTGATTGCACTGATTTGAAAAATTATAAATAATAAAACTTATTTTGAGGGCATTCCATGGGTTTGGGAAAAGTTGGAATTTGAACGGGTTTTGATTATTCTACCGTAGTCCTTTGGGTTAACTTTTTTTATTGGCAGTGTCTCCTTCAGTAGTTTGGAAACTTCAATTTTTCTGGGGATAGTTTGTACTGTAGCAGGACTCTGTGTTGGCGTTGATGGTTCGCTGATGTTGTGCTCTTGATGAATGTTTTCTCTTTCTTGTAAATCTTCAGCTGTGTATTCAATTCCGTCAACTATTAGCTTGTTCCCTCTGAGGTAACTTTTCTTAGAATTATCCTTTCTCACTTCTCGCAAATAAGATTTTAGGATCTTAAACTCTTCTTGTTGGTTTTGGGTGAGGTCGTGGGCTATAGCAATTCCAGTATTCTTCAGATTACTTATTTTTTGGAAGATGGTATTTTTCTTAAGATAGGATATAAACTCAATTTTGACTGGGCAGTTTTTATGCTTTCCTAAACAGTATATATTGTTAATATCGCTCTTACTGATATCGACTTCTAGTTAAGTTTTCAGTTTTCCAAGCATAAAATCTACTGAAATTTCCTGCGCCTCTTCACCTAGTCCAAATACGATAATGTTATTCCGTTTGTTGTTTCTCTTTGTCAGTTCGACTTTGTTCTTGAGTTTAGAGTTTTCTTTCTCTAGTGTGACTATCTTCTTTTTAAGTTCTTCTATGGTGAGTTGCAATCTACATTCACTTGCTTGTATTGCATTCTTTAGTTCTGTTTCATCTCATCTAACAGCAGTTTTATTGACGCGTCGTTCATAACTTAGCTTGACAATAATTGTTCGTGTACGGTTATCTTAAGTTAATTCACTCGATGAGATTATCAGCCGTTGTATATATTTTTTGTGCTTGGTTGGTTCCCAAAGGTATATTGAATTTGTGCATATGAATGAGTGATAACTAGATATCTGGGATGGTTCTTGAGGTAGTTATGAGCTCATGGGTATATGGTGGAGTGGACTTACTACTTTGCACGTTCGAAGAAATTTTTAACATCAAGTTTCCACGTATTATCCGATCATAAACCAGGAGCACAATACAATCACGTTTTCTATAAAGAGAACCATACACATATCAATTATCAATGTACTTCTCCACCTATGGAATCAATGGGAATTGTCAATGTACTTTCCCACCAGTGGATTAAGCACTTATTGCTCAAAGTAGTTCTCGTGATCCCAATGGTGGGTGTTCCAATTTGAATTACCGTATATATTTTACATGTATTTTTATATGCCTGTTATTATGATTATAATAATCAAATAATACTCACGTAGGAGGACAGATTCCGCATTATCTCCAAGTATGGGCTGGAATATTCTCAATAGAGGTTTGGACAGCTGATTTTCTAGATAATACTTAGAATCGATAGGAATGTTGTTTTCCAAAACGTATATCGGGTCCTGAAACAAGCATACACATATACCCGATGACAATTTTATTAATTATGTGAGTAGTCTCTGAATTTTCGACAAGTATACTAAGTGTACATTGATATTTCGTTTGTGCGTAGATTCCAGGCATATGTGTTGATCAAATTCTATTCTATTTTCATTTTAAAATATTTCAAAATATTCAACTTGCCTTCAGTAATTATGTAACAATTACTTTATAAATCTACCACAACACAGCTACACATAAAGATCATTCATATAAAAAATTGTTTATTTATAGTAGATAATCAATAGACATTATTATTATTATTATTACTATTATTATTATTATAATTACCTCTGCTTTTTCGAAAGCCTTAGAATTTTTGGTACCGGCAACGATGACATACGGTATACGATCTCCGAGTTTGGGTGCGTTCCCAGGATCTCTCTTCGTGATTTTTTTGGCTAGTTCTACGTGCGCTTGCTTTGCTGTATAGTCGGATTTTGTCAGTTCCTTCGTTATCACCAATTGGGAGATGTCGACATTGTTCTGTAGTAAATCAGAGATGACACGTTTCGCGTAATCCACTGCACCATTTGGGTCTCTAAAGAAAGACAGGAAAGTGTAATTTATATCACAATAATTCACTGTTCATATGATTTTTGTGATTTCCAAGGTATGTCAAAAAGGTCAAACAAACAGTTCAAACAGTTTGATTTATATGACATTTCATAATGAAAATGTATATTCTGGAGGCATGTTTACTATGAATTTCTATTCAAAATTCATGATTCCAGAAACAATTATCAACGGATTCCTCTTCAAACATATATTTAAAGGTCAATGCAGATTTTGTGTCAAAATTCGTATACTAATGAGGGTGAAAAATTTTGTCATATCACATTATTTGTGTGAAAATTTGTATCAAGATGGTACCTCTAAGATGGCAATTCAATGTGGTGGACTATTTCATAACAACTTCTGAAGTTGAGCGGAAAATGTAAAGAAGTTGAAGTTCGATGATCATGTATTATGGAACGATTTTTTGATATACAAAATGGCGAATACTTTTCTAATTGGCACTAATTCAATACCATTTTATCTATTTTTCAATAAAGACAATTTGGTCAATACTGAGTCAATTAAAATAAAAATTCCCACTCAAAAATTGTCATGAATTCTGACAAAATTTGAAGTCATCAAGACTGCACTAACAAGGTGGAAGAGAAAGTCTATGTTTGTCAATAAATATGGATCAGAATCACATCTCAAAATTCAGAAAATCAAAGGGGAAAATTAATTTTACTGATATAGATGAACCCAAGATTGACCTATGAACTGAAATTTACTGATTTACTGAATACATATAATCATCAAGCATTACGCATCTGTCACGCATTCGTCACACATCCGTACACGTCAGTCACTTTTGATCGCTTCTCAATAATCTACAACCAAACTATTTTCTATGCTCCAAAGCAGATGCGTGACATATTCTTTTTTTTTATCTGTTGACAACACGAGAGGAAAACCTATGATCCAGGATCATCTTGTTATCTAGCGGTGGAATTTTGAGAGAGAAGGTGTTGGAATTTTTCTTGAGGGTTTGGAGGTTGTAAGCATCGGGAAAGACTTCACTAGGCAAATAATTCCAATTAATTAATAACTTTGCCGTTCTATTGATGAATGATGCTTGCTATAGCGATGTTTGACAGGTCTCGCCTGACAGTGTAGGGGTTACCAGCGAGCTCGTGGTGGCATAATAGATAATAATTCCGTAACGTTTAAACGATGTTTCACATTTAAAAAAGCGTCTCACGTCCGGCACGCGTTTGTTGATCAAAAAGTTTTCCATACTCACTTCCCGATTAACAATTTCTGCAGACACGTATTGATGACATCAACCACGAGCGTACAATTATCCCGGCGCACCGTCTCGATACCTTTGCAGTCCATCTTGTCGTACTTGTCCGGATTGGTCCAATACAGCCCGGCGTACCTCTTCTTGTTGATCAGCAAATACGGATAGTAGACCTGCGGTTATGAATGATATTGTCATTTTCAAATGGAGAATGGGCATACATCAATTTTTTAAGTTTTTGTAAGATTTATTTCATCTCCTCGTTCCTGAAAATGAAAATAGGAAATATAATGATAGTCTCAACAAATTTGTAGTAAGAACAGATCAAGATGTGAATATAGACTGGCGTTCCGACTCCCTATCCCCTGCCGCTAGAAAAAGTTGTAGACTTCTGCCTACTTGACTTGAAAAAAGGCGTCACTGACTATTATCATCAAAGAATTTCTCTTTCAGGTATCTGAAAGTGAATCTTTGAACGCATTAACATCATTGATCTGCCTCCACTACAAATATATTTAAATAATCATTATATTTTGTATTTTTATTTATATTTTGAAAACTAACACGATACGATGAAACTAACAAGATACTACATCAATCAACCTAAAAACTTCTGTCCAACACATTTTGTCCAGTAACCATCAACAATAGGGAATCTACAAACATTATCTATTTGAAATAGGCAGAAAATGTCAAATATGAATTTAGTGGGGCCGCATGACACCGTTAGAAATTTTTATTCCAATTTTGTTGTTTTAATTTGAAGTGGAAGAAAAAAAGCATAGTATGTAACACAATTACAAATTCTACGATATATACATTTGAAACACTGCTTAAAATATATACTATTTACTAAATGGACAATTATTACAATTGTCACGTAATATACCATTGTGCTCTTCTGTCACAATTAGTCACAATAACATTAATCTTTCGACATTCTGAAAATACAGGGAGATTTGAATCAAAAAACGAATGATTCGAAGAATATAATCTGAATTCAAGAAATTTTCAATTCAATGAAAAAAGTCCGAATTCAAAGAATACTCTGAATTCAATTAAGACTACTTGAACATAAAGAATCAAAATGAAATACACCACAGTAACCTCTCTACCATAGACTATGCATGTCATTCTCTGTACACTTCCGAATCACCACAGACCTTCTCGAACTCGAGCTTAATAGGGTCGATAAACTTTTCGCTGACTAGGGCGGCAGCCTCTCTACCCAACTCCATCGTTTTCTCCAATGAGCCCACTTTGAAGTTCACCATGATGGAGTCGGTGTCACCATAGATAACTTTCGCATCAGCTTCGTACCCGTTTTCGATTCGATAGTGCTGCTCGACGGCTTGCTTGGACTGCTCTATCATGGTCCTGCCATAAGCTGTCACGCTCTGAGTGAAGAAATAATGAATTTTGTCGATATCAACAACAATTGAGAGGAAGGGATTCATAGATTGAGTTGCAGCCATTATCGTTGCCGAGTGGAGTTTCAACTTTTTCTAAGATCGTGCAGAAATACAATTGAATTTGTTGATACAAATACTTATAAATCAAATATTGGCAATCAATTTCTCACAATGTAATCATTTTATACAACGCGCTGCCAAATGTATAAATGATAAATAACAATCCATGAAAGGAAATATTAGAAAAAAAAATGAAAAAAAAAACAGCAATACACAAATGATAAACAATGGAACATGCAACTGAAACAAGTATTCATTTCAATTATTAAATTCCAACGATTTTTTCTAATCAGAATATTTATGGGACTGATTCTGAATCTTCTTGATTCAGTTACATTTTTCATTTCATTGGGCAATGTGTTCCACAAAATGATTCCACTGTTAAAAAATGATTGTTTCGACAATGATAGATTCAAAGGTAGTAGTTGCTATCAATAAATTAAATTTCATGGTGGATGTTGAATGAAATTCATGTGACCGAATTCAGTTTTCTTTCTTAATGACTTATATGTTCATCATCAATATGAATATTTGATGGAGTTGCTATCAAAAATTAATCTATTATACTAATGAAGGCAGTTGTCATATATTTGGAAGTTAGCAACTTGCTCTTAAATAAGATACAATTCAGCTCAGCTCAGAACTATTTTCACCAATGACTTTTTCGAATGGAAGAATATCAGAAACTTACACCTGATATCTCCAAACAGGGCAGTTTCCCCACTTGTGCTCCTGTGAATCCGTACACAGAATTCGCAGATATCTTGTACGCCAACTGTCTGCCATTCAAGACAGTTCTCACTACAGGATCTGTCTCGTCCTTCAAAAGCGCTTTGGTCTTTTTCCTCGCGGCCAATAAATGTTGCAAAATATGTGGCAACAGGCCGGGTCGGACAGAAGACTTGACGAAAATGCAGTTAGCAGGTGTGGTCGTTACTTGGTCATCGGTCAACCTTGAATGAAAACCAAGATTTCAAGGTCGAAAAAAGTGTGTTTCAACCAATCAAATGTACTTTATTGTCAGAACAAAATAATTTCTTATCGACAAGTCAATATATATAATTAAGAAATATAACATACATGAAATTGTGAAATCATATAGGTGAAAAAATATAAGTAACAACATTGTAACATTCACATCATAAGATGGTATGAAATATTCTTACAGAACTTCTGGAATTTTCATTGTAACATTCACATCATAAGATGGTATGAAATATTCTTACAGAACTTCTGGAATTTTCACAGTTATTTATCTTTTTGATCTCGTCAGGCATATGATAAGTTTTTCATTTTCATTATGAAATGAGTTTTTTTTCAATCATAGCTCGTTTCATAACTAGTTTCTGTTTTATTTACTGATTTTACTTTGATTGTATTTACTATTTATTTTAGGTTTTATTTTAAATGTGTTGTATTTTGTTGGATAATATTAGTGCTGACAACATGTTCTGTGACTTTTGAGACATTTTTTTAGACTTCATTTTTTGACCCTCAAACCATGATGTAAATATGGACTGGTGTCCCAACTCTCAATACCCAGTCACTAGAAAAAGTTATAGACATTCGCCTGTTTGATTATGTTGAATTTTAAAACCTTACTAAGGCTTCCCAAGACCGAAACTAGATGGCGTCACTTATGCTGATCTCGATAGTTATCTTGGGAACTCAGGATAATACGATTTGAATTTGAAATTCAACACTAATGCAAGATTTTAACAATTAGCTATCCATTACTGTCAGAAATCCGTCAATATCAGTTGAAGTGGATTTGAATTTACAGGATCGACGAACTTGTTGCCATCTACACTCAAGCGGTGCGGCCTTAGTAAGGTTGTTTTACAGGTTTACATGTTTTGTTTGAAGAAACAATTGAAGAGTTGATTCACCATCCTATATCCACCTTGTTACAAACAAAACAAACAATTTTAATTGTATACGTCATTTATTAAATCTATCTATCCATCTATGTGACTTGAATGAGTTGGTGCGCTCTGTGTTGGGGGGAAGATGGATCTTTTACTCACCCCAATTTTTCCTTCTCTGGCCCTTTCAGTAGCGTCGTATAACACAAATTGTGTGCGATCATGATGCTCGGGTACAACGAACTGAAATCCAAAGTGGCTATTGGTTCTGTATAGTAACCTCTGATTGGCTCTATTACTGTCGCACCTTCATACTGATCGTTTCCAGGGGCTCCCTGGTGGGCTGGCATGAAGTATCCGGCTTTTTTCGCCTATATTTGTTGACATGCATTTTCTGTTAGATAAATTCGACAGCATTGTGAGCATTACAATACTGATTATCCCTACATTATCTTGAAACATAGGCAACATCAAGATGATTGAATTTTTTGAACTAACATGTTGAAAATACTTTGCACAAGGAATATGGGATCATTCTGAAGGATATAATAATTTAAGAATTCAGAGGGATCACCTTTGAGGCAAGAGAAAGCGAATCAAATGAATCCGAGCATAGTCGGTCTACTGGTAACTGACAAATTTCCTCCTCCTACACCTACCTACAAGTAATTTGAGACCATTCAGAGGGATGGAGGATTGTGAAATAGTATATTATTGCTCGTATGACGACCAAAACGAATAGTGCTCCAAGAGAACAAATGCAATACGATGAAACGAGTACTATTTTTTTATATTCCGCTTACAAAATATTATGAATTTGGTTGAATTTAATCTTTTTCGATACGCACTTGGGTGCCATAAAAATTCTATTAGATGCACAAATTGGGTCAATCCGTTCAACATTTTGAATTTTTCTCTCATTGAGTAAGCTCTTTTCAAAAATATCCTAAAAACATTGATCTTATATCTTTGGGACCTATTAACAATTGAAGTGGATCGAAATTCGAGCAAAATCCGCTAAGCCATCGGGAATTTTGGTAATTCAAATTGTTTCCTCTGTAAGTAATATCTTAGAAGGGCTGCAGTAAAATATTTGGGAATATATCTGGATCACAATCTAAATTTCAACCATGACACCACAATAAAAAAAAGAAAGGTGATGACAAGAACAAAACATTACAGAACATTCACCTATAAAAAGTAGGGAATCTCAGTTTCAACTGCAAGCAAAATGTAGTCAATCTGCAGACTAATTTTGGGATATGGCCATCCTCTCTACCATAACTGTAAAAATCGCGCAAAGAGGAATTTACAAGAAACCACTGCACTTTGTTCCATAACGAAAATACGACATCCAAATATTTAACTGATTTCAACAATCTGCTCTATACAAAGACCAAAGTACAAAAACTCCAAGAGAGAATGGAACTGCTCTCAAAAAAAATCGCAAACTATTGAATATAGAATTAATAGACCGTCTGATAGTATAGAGGAACAATGTAAGGTAACGACACAAATTTCCAGCTTGAGATCAACCTCTTATAACCATTCTGAGAGTTGGCAGAAAGAAATTAAATATTATTGTTAGATTTATGATAAATATGTTTTCTTTTTTTTTCATCTTAAGACAAACACAATCACTGTCTACTGATTATGTATGTAATATGAAATGTAACACCACTGGCTGAAGGACCTTGGTAGATGACCATTTCATTGTTATTGTATGTGCTATGAATAATAAAGCACTTTTATTATTATTATTATTATTCTTACATGTCTCAATAATTGTGCGACCACCTTAACTTGTTCACCTTTGGTCAATAGACTGGTAATAGGTACTCCAGTCACTCTAGCCATCTCAATGTCATTTGTGAAACTGAGAACTGTATTTAACAGCCTCAAAGGTAATTCTGCATCTTTCAGACAATACACAGCCAATCTGAAGAATAAAGTATAAAAACAAACATTTTAAGTAAAGAAATTCAAATATTCTCACCTCCTTCTGGTCTGTTCGTCACCATTTTGCAAATCTGTAATTATACTGTAATGCACATCTTCTTTTTGTTCACCCAAAATTTCTTGACAAACGCTGTTGAGCGTATAGGACCTCAGCTTGAAATCACGTTTCATAACCACAAGCATATCATAAGGAACTCTGCCTTCTAAATTAACATACTTGAAAGCTCGTCTACCAATTTTAGTTTGAGTCATTGTTTCCTTGACGACAGAACTGGAAATTTCCTGTGATTAATGAATGAACAAGATTTTTGGTTGAGTAATTACGTCACTTCTCGAAGCCTACCCAAATATGGAAACTGTCTCAACTTCAAATGTTTTGCTCTATCTATCAAGTATGGGAAATCGAAGTTATTGATATTGTAACCTGTGAAAATATCAGGATCTAGAGCTCTTACAAAATTCGACCACTCTTCCAACATCTCCTCTTCTGTGGTGAAACTAAACACCTTCAATAAATCCAAAACGTATAGAATTTTGCAAGTGTCATGTTTTCAGTTATTTACCTCAGCATGACCAATAGGAGCACATGTATTTAGAGTGAATATGTTACGGAAAAGTACTTCTTTTTCACCATGCAATGTCACAACATTTGCAATCTGAATGACTGGATCAACATTTGGTTCAGGAAATATGCCTAAAAAAATGTGGCATAAGTTATTTGTGCTTATGAACTAGTGAGACTTAGTTTTTTATGGAGCCTGATTATATAATATCAATCTGTAATATGAATAATTTCTTTTAAAGTATAGAATTTACTGTATCAAGATGAAACAAGCCAGTCTGTCTAGTATGATGATAGCAGATTTGTCAATTTCATGAATAAATTTGATATTAGCTTTTTATTGAATATACATGTTCTTTGTAGATGATTTGAGGTCGAGGCTGAAGTTATTTTTGGAACGAGACCTTCAAATAATCGTTCATTCAACTGGATTTGGAAATCAAGAATAATATTTGCTATATATTTACTGAGTTTTGGCCATCTTCTCAGAGCATTGAAAATTTAAATTCATTGTATAAGAATGCTAATATTTGTCCTATGTTAATTTCTCATTATTTCAAATGCTCAGAAATTTGGTGTCAGTAGTATGTTTTTTTTTTAATACTGATTAAAAACCTTCAATCTTACCGGAAAGAAGATTGTGGAAATGTGCTATTTTTAAATGTTGGGCCCACATTTATGAAATATTCTTGAAATACTGGCTTTTTATTTCACTGTAAAAGTACTATATTGTCTACCAAGAATGCAATATTTCATTTTATTATTTGATTTTCTGACTGAATTCAAATGTTTCTCATTTGTATATTCAATACAACAAAAAATAAATGACAGATGGAACAACACAATTAAATCACCTTTTCTTCCTGCACATTCAATATCAAAACTGAGAATTCTGAATTGAGCTACTGGGGCCCATTTCCCTTCTGGGGCATGCACCATGAAATCTACCCATGAGACATCTACTTCCAGCTGACACCTACTGGTAACTTTCAATTGTCTCTTAGACCACTTCCCAGCAGGCAGTTCTATCCAACAGCATCCCAAAATAAGTGTATCTACTGTGAACCTAAAAAACTGATGACATAAGGAATAACTAGGTTGAATAGTTGGAGTACTCACCTTGTTTCTATATCAACATTCGATTCAAAAACAAAAAATGTATGAGAGGCTAATTTTTGATAAACTATGGTTGTTGTCAGCAGTCTCTTGGCAGCAGCCACAAATTTTGGCAGGGTCAGAGTTATTTTGGCAAAATTATCATCTTCACTTCCAGTATATTCTACTAAAGATTTTCCTTTCACCATCTCAACCATCAAAACTGCTTCAGAAACATCATTTTTATTTGAACTTCTCTGATCTGCTAGTACTGCATCATTGAGTTTATTCTAAGATTAAAAAACGATACTTAAAACTCAGATAGAAAAATCTGAAGTGGTAACATAAGTCAAGGTATTATATTGAATGAGTTTGAAGAATAATACTGTATACTTTCTCACCTTGAATGGAAGTAGATCTGAAGTACCAAATGTAGCTGGCAAATTCACATAAAAATAGGGAGAAAAGCCATGTACATGACAACAAACACTGTTACCAGATTTAGTCACACCGAATAATCTGATAATTGGCACCATACCAGTCTGAGGACCAGGCATTCCAGGATGAACATTGCCAATATAGTGATCTAGCTCCAGTTCTTGAAATATTAATGTGTCCACTGCTTGGTTCAAAGAGGGAAGTTTGGGACGAACGAAACTTTCGGACTTCATTCGTTTGGCTGTTTGCTGGTATATCATATCTTTTCTTTTATTCATTGTCGTGAACTGAAATAACAAATTAGTAACTAAATGTTCTTTCAAATTTGTTATGCATACATTTAATTGTATTAAACAGTTTGTACCCCTCGTCTGTGTTGACGATTTGCCAATATAATGAAAACGCGGTAAAAATGACATGACATGCTATTATGTTTTTTTGATCGGAACTATTTCAGAACTGTGAATTGTTATTATAAACACCAACGGCCAGAGATGATTTACCATCTCTGCAACGGCGGCTAATAATAAGAGGAATCTAGTACCATAGAATAATTGATAACACTATATATACACTTTGCTAATACGCTAGTACTTAAAACGGGTAAGCGTAAGATTTAGCCGTCATTGCAGGCACAAACCATGATACTATCGTTATAGTATTATGGGCACAAACAGTAAAGAAAAGTAGTAAGAGAAAGCTCAGATTTGAAAATTGTTGAATAATCCTAGTTCATTTAGCCGGTTCAGTCCAAGAAGTCAAGGAAGGATTTCGAAAGATTGTTTGATTGTTGTGTTGCCCTGTTCAGCCAATGATTGTACCGATAGATTAAACAAATATCAGTATATATCATTTCATTAGGGATTGAATGATGTTGAATGAATTTCAAATAGCAAACAAAAGACAGAGGTAACCACCAGTGATCAGCTGACTGTTGGCAAAATTTCATCTTTCTTTGTTGCACGTACAGACAATCAATAGCTTTCTTTTTCTAATGTTCGTTTCAATGCTTCTCATAAGTCGAGGGTGCATCGTGGTGCATCTAGTTCTAGTAAAGATAACTATATATAATATCATTTCTCCATCACACACGAACGTTTTATATTAAAGCCTCTGATAAAAAGATTATCTGAGATATTTATCAATTGAATCTGTTATCCGGATACCTTAATGTTGCAATGATTATGATTTGCTGTACGCAGTCATTTGATATGAGACTGACGACTTTAACTGGTTGGTAATTCGGACAAAAAATCGTTTTTTATTTTTCTAAATTAACGTCGTATACCAGTCGAACAGAAGTTGCCTATGCTCTTGTATGTCAGTACTTGAGTAATGCATTAATGCATCTGCTCTACATCAGGTCAACAGCATTGATTCGAAGCATGGTGGAAAATGAATACTCTTCAAAATAAAGCTATATACCTTTCAAAAATATTTACGTTGAATTTGATGCCGTTAATACAATGCAAAATAAACGTCTGGCCACAGTATATTATCCCTGACGTCTAGGGATAATATACTGTGGTCTGGCACACTTGATAACGCTCGCTACTTTACATACGCTGGAGACATGATACTATAACCAAAGAGGTAAACCCCTCTTCTGTGCTATAACTGAGAAGGTAAACCCACGCGCATGTTTTATTTCTATCTCTCTTGCACAGTATACGTCACTCCGTGACAAATTTCTGTTGGCGCTTCGAGGTTAAGCGAACATTTCAGTGCGTTTATCGTTTTAAATTGTGTTTTTCAGTAGTTTCGGTTCGAATAATTTCACTTACTTCATTTATATTCCATAATAAGAAACTATGGTTCATTGTGCTATGGTGGGTTGTTCCAGTAACAATAATAAAAGATGTAAAACTGCATCGACATGTCGTTACTTCACTTTTCCTTCATCGAAGGAAACTTGCAGGTTGTTGGTGAAGAATTGCTTTCAGAAGATTCAGAAAAACAATTTCAATGTAAAAACAGCTAGAATATGTTCGAAGCATTTCTCAGACGACGACTATGGATTGCAAGAAAAACTGTTAGAATTACCTATTCAGAAATGGAAATTGAAAGATGATGCCATATACCTTCCTCAAACATTCCAATATCATCAATGAAATGTTGAATTCATTACCTTAGATTTTTTGGGATTTTATCTCTCATTTCAATGACTATTAGCAAAGAAATTCTCTTATCTAGGTATCGTATTTTAAATGCATTGACATCTTGGAGCAGATCACTGATCTGTCCTTTACTACAAATAGGTATATTGAAATATTCATCATATTTCCTATTTTTATTAACCTACACACAGTATTTTTTTTCAATTTATTCAATTCGATTTATTCAATTAGATTCGATTTCTTTTATGGTATCTATCTGAAATGTAATTTGTTGAGAAATTTTAAACCCATTATTCCTTATTAGATGCGTTATGTGTATTCGTACAAATGTATTTTTACCTTCATGGTTTGATGATTATTTTGTGAATTATCTAAATACTTGAAAATAATTGCACTGATCATGATGGTGTAACAAAACAGTGCTTCAGTGTTTTAATTTCCAATAAAAATATTTATATTAAATACAACTTTATCTACTTGTGTTTTATTAGACTCATGCCCCAAATGTTCATAATTGTGGCCAATATAATTACCACTATTGTAAATGCACTTTATGGTATTCACTTCACTTGAAATGATTCATGAAAGTCAGTTGCGAAATATATATTTATCAACTAGTGGATATTGCATTATTATTATTCATTTCTGAATAAATGCTCACGAATAAAACAATTATTCACATACAAAAATATAGTTCTCAATAATCTTTCTGTTTTGAAGAACGTCATGAATGTTACTCCTACAATACCTTTGAATGAATTATTTGAAATTTAGAAGATATCCAGGGGAATAACTCATTTTGTTGTATTCATTTTTATCATTTTATATATTTCGATGATTGGAATTATAATTCCACTAGCATGAAAACTCCAAAAACATTGTTATTCGATAATTCGTCTGATCTAATATATGAAAACCCGTGTTATTCCGATTGCCGCCAATCGTATTTGTCACGTAGTGACGTCATGCGCAAAGCGGTTCAAAACTAAAACCTCGAGTGATCATATCTTTCCTCGTTATAGTATCATGCGCTGGAGATATATACCCACCATGATACTATAACGTATAGTATCATGTAATTGATGTACTAAACTAGTTTATTACATCAATATCATGTATACCCACTTCTCTTTTATGCTAACACATCTAGTACTATTTTCCATTTCAGTGTTGTCACTTTTCAATCTTCCTGTCTGTCGAAATGTCTGCTGTCATTGCAGAAGATTTATTTTGTGAAAAATAGCAAATCACGAAATTTCAGCTTTGTTGAATTAAACAATTTTCAAAAAGTAATTTTCAGAAATATCCGAACATGAGTTCAATAGGAACAGGGGTTTGTAAAATTTGAGTGGTTATGAACGACAATGGACTAATTATTTTTTATCAATTGTAGTATGATTTATCGGCTTCCCAGTTCTCACCGGACGGAAGGGTTTTTCAGGTCGAATATGCAATGAAAGCAGTGGAAAATAGTGGAACGGTGATAGGTCTTAAGGGTACTGATGGAATTGTACTTGCTGCAGAAAAACTCATTATGTCAAAACTTCATGAACCATGCACCAACAGGAGGATCTTTAATATTGACAGACACATAGGCATGGTAAGAACATTATCGGTTTGAATTATTGTTCTATTCATTGGAATTAATTATATTTACAGGCATTCTCAGGATTGATAGCAGATGCTCGCCAAATAGTTGAAATTGCTAGGAAGGAAGCAGCAAACTATAGGCTTCAGTATGGCACTAATATACCTTTGAAGTACTTGAATGATCGAGTCAGTATGTATATGCATGCATATACATTATACAGTGCTGTTAGACCTTATGGATGCAGTGTCATATTAGCCAGCTATGAGGAGAATGAACCTCAAATGTATATGATTGATCCATCAGGAGTTAGCTATGTAAGAAAATTCATTATTTTCATTCTTAATACATTGTGAACTGTGCAATGTGTGTTTTTTTATTAGGGTTTTCACGGATGTGCCACTGGTAAAGCCAAACAATCAGCAAAAACAGAAATAGAAAAATTGAAGCTTGGCAACATGACTTGTAAAGAATTAGTGAAGGAAGCAGCAAAAATGTAAGTAGCATGTGTAATTTGGGTATGTTCATCTTACTCAGGTGACCTGAAGAACCCAAATTTCATAATAAACCAAATTGGAAATCTGCTTGGGCTGAAGAAAAGAGGTGAAATTTCACTGTTTCCCTTCATAGATAGATATTTCCATCCTTTTCATTGTGAAATTTGGTTTCTTGATGTCAAGATACACTAAAAAAAACTTTCAAAAAATATGGATTACATTGTTAGTGCAAAATCACCAAATTTGCAAATATTCTGACTAATTGCAATCTTCACTGTTTTGTTACAGCATATACATTGTCCATGATGAACTCAAAGACAAAAATTTTGAATTGGAACTGTCTTGGGTTTGCAAGGAGAGTAATGGGTTACATGTGAAAGTTCCAGAATCCACATATGCTGAAGCAGAAAGAGCAGCAAAACAAGCCATGGAAGCTGACTCAGAGTCAGACACAGAGGATATGTGAAAATAATCTTCAGTTATTTATCTTTTTAAGTTGAATTAACAATTCTGAATTGAAATATTTGCTATACAAATTCCTTGCAATATTATGTTGTTTCCTTTCCATAATCCTAGGTAACAAAAGTTCTTGCAATATTTTTTTTATTTATTTATTTATTTACGGGAAACCCCATTACAATACAGTATTATTGTTGTTTTCCTTAAAAGTGGTCACCAATGGCATCTTCACCAGGTCGGGAGAAGGAACTAAAATTCCACCATTCAAATATTAAGTATTATTTGATGGAATCAAATACAGTATGATTTTTATGTACTAATTCAAATCTAATCAGTAGAACCAATTTACCGGTTAACTGAAATACAACGGTAGACAGAAAAGATAGGCATGGAATGAATTTATTAAAGAAACGCCAATCTCAACAGTAGCCACATCCAAAATAATATTGGGTTATGTTTCATATTTACATACTCTCTGTTTACATTTCATTCGTCCAGAGGAAAGTGAATAAAAATTGCTTTTACTACACCAAGTGAATTACATAAAAAAAATGGAAGAGCCGACTGCATATTCTGTGTTCAAAACAATACTTGGATACTGCGCTCTTATATTAGTATCCCCTATATTGATGTTTTTTGTTTCAAAAAAAATTTTGATGGAAGGTGAGATACAAATCACGAGATATCTACCTACTATAACGATTTTTGCGTTTAGGAATCTTCAGTGCCGGACCTATGACAAGTAATGTATGGTCTGCAATTTTTGCTGTTATTATGTTACATGTAGCAGTGGGCCTGTATATTTACAAAGCATACTTTGAAGCTGATAAAGTGAAGCATTTGGCCAAACCAGAGGAAAAAGTAGATTAGTCCGATTTTTGTGTTATTAGTGAAGGTATTACTAAGTATTAGGAAAATATTTTCATTTCAAAATTTATCTATACCAGCATTACAGTAAAGTATTTTACAAAGACACTGCACCCCTTATGATTTATTTTATAGATTTACAAGATCTATAGGTAATTTATGACGTGGCTACATTCTCGACAATTGATTTTTTCTTCAAAGTGGATTTAAGCATGATAATACAATTATAAAATTGAGATTGAATTTTTCGAGTTAGAAATACAATGGTGAAGGGGTGAAGGCAACCATATCCCTATTTCCTGTGTGCTCCAAATTTATAACTTTGTACACGTTTTTCCTACACAGTCCTACTTCATAACTATAATGAGGTTGAAAAAATTACATTCACACTGTGGTTTCACCAAACAGTATAGAATGGCTGTACAATGTACCCATGCATACTTAATAAAAATTGCAGAAATATGAGGCATCTCATCGATAATTTCTTCAATCAATTCATTAAAGTGCGCTGACAAATAATTTTTTACAGCTCCATGTGGGTATGATGAATAGTTATATAATTTATTCTCGAAATAAATTGAAGCGCAGGGATGTTGAAATATCTTGCCTTCATGCACATCTACACATTTCTTTGATATTATCCTAGGACACTGTGATACCCATAAGTTCGTCCAGATGGATTGATAGCTCTAGATAGTTCTGAAAATAATATGAAACGTGTATCCATTACTACTTTTCTCGTAAACAGTTTAATTTTAATCGAATCACAAATAACGGCTACTCAGATAGTAGGATTTTTTCCCAAAACGAACGAGATGAGGGCAAAGAGTATATATATACCATATAAACAATTATTCTATGATGAGGGAGATGCGGGGGAAGGGAGGAAGCAAACTAGCGGGAATGTGTCACGGAAACCAACGGAAACGAACCGACAACCGACGCATTCGGTTGTTTGCAATCAAACGAAACCAGACGAAAAGCTGGGTAGGAGGTGAGACTACATTTATACAAAATAAAATATGCGAGAAGCATCGACATATAACATGCTACCTATTCCTCGTGACAATTTGAATGAGCACATGTTTAATTGTGTATCTACCAGTTTTATATCTTCGAATGGGTATTATGGTTACCAACCTCACATTTACTACTCACGATTGAAGAATACTCAAGAAAACCATGATGAACGGCCGGTAGCAACTAACGAAAGGGTGAAGATGGACGTTGAACCTAATAATGCAATGGAGACTGGAGAAACGCAAGTCGAACATAATGTACGAAGACCTATAAAAAAACGCAAATGGGAGCCAGTTGAAAACGTGCATGACTTCAAAAAGAGGCGCGAAAGTCGTAAGTTTTTTTTCTAATAACGGTAATTGTGTATCGACTGGAGAATACATATTTGAGAAACTTTCATCTATGTGCAGATTCATTAATTTATCGAATATGAATGCAATGCATTCATTTATTTCATGCATTGGGAATCCTAAAAATGACTAACAATATTATTTTTAGATTAATATTTTCTATACATTGAATTTATACATATCTGGCAGTGGTTAAATAGTAGAAGCCGTTAATATAACTTAGTGTTTACTCCTCGCACGAAGTAATAGAATTCGTTTGCTTGCTCAGGATAACTTTATTGTTATTATTGTATTGTTTCGACCAGAAATCCAAATTCCTTCATCAGGACTGATAATTCGTACCATTTTATTCATTAATACAAATGAATAAGCCTATTTGTTTATCTGTTTAAATTAATTTTAGATGGCACCTCTTTTGCGCTTCAACCAGAAATGCATCTGGGAAAACCAACTCACAATATACCTGACCAAACTACATGGTTTATGGGTTACTTTGCTTGAATAAATTCAGTAGAATATAGTTGAATATACTAAACAAATATGGTTACTTGCTACATGGATTTATTTCTCTTCAGAAGATGTTCTGAGGAACCCAAAAATAATCACCACCAAAGAAGATGAGGACAAAATATTTGAAGATATGCTTCGAGAAACCCATGGGGTTAGTCTGTATCATTGGTTAGATAACTGAGTCAATCACTGTTTATTTCTAGTTTTATTGTATTGTAACATTAATACAATGTATAATATTTTTGTATTTTTTAATATTGAAATATTCACAAGATTGTGTATTTCAACAATGATAATGATGTATATTGACTATTTATAACCAGAAGATATTTAAAAATAATTGCATCGCTGGTAATAATATGTATATATTACCAATGAAAATGGAACTAGCAAAATGCGCCAATGGCGACTGCTGTCACATCTGAATGGGTAATAGCTTTGATTATATACTTGAATACTCAAGAGTAATAGGTAGGTTTTCTTGAGTACCCATATATGTACAAGTTTAATATTAAACTTTATCAATCTGTAAGTCATTATTTGAAAAATAATAGTAGTTGCTTCTTTATTATCACCAAATTCATTATCATTAGAAAATAGTATATATATTTCCTAAACTATTTTTTTGAGTGTTATTACTCAAAATCTGTCAGTGGTTCTTCATAATTTTGGTCAGAGTCGATTTTTCTATTATTTATGCTTCCATATCACTATATTTTGTGTACTCTGATTTTCTGTCAGGAGTAACCAGCAGTGCTAAGTACCAAAAAAACAGGACTGTATTGGTAAAACCGCAGTACAAACGGTCACGTTTATATTGAAAAAAAATCTGAAACTCTGCCGAAACTCAAATCACTTTGTATTATTCATGGATGTGTTCAGAATGTGAAAAAGCTTTCAGTATCTGTGAAAACAATAATCAGGACCGTATTCAAAATTATTGAGTTGTAATATGACGAACCGTCGGGCAAATATGTCAATATTACACGTTGAATCCCATCAAAAGATGGTATGAAAGAGTTTTTTTAGCTTTCCCGTATTTCAAAAATTTATACACAGTTGTTGAGATATTTGATTTCATTCAACCAAACAGAGGCAATATCTTATTTATCTATCAAAACTTGAATATTGAACGAGTAGATTTTTCGCAAATTATTCCTTATTAAAAGACGAGAATTTCACATGCATATCGTCCACAGTGAAGATCAAACGTTCATTTGTTTTTTGCGTCTCTTTGTAAGATTATACGAAATCGATAACGAGTTTTGCATCTGGATGTAATAGTTTTTTTCTTTCGATAACACGAAAGGAAATCCTATAATGTTCGTGGAACATAATGTTATCCAGCGGTGGAATTTTAGGAGAGAAGGAACTGGAATTTTTCTTGAAGGTTTGGAGGTCGTAAGCATCAGGAAGACTTCATTAGGCAAATCACTCAATGACATGTTGATGAATGATGCTTAGTAGAGAGACGTTTGGCCTGACCTGTCTCGAGTCTAACAATGTAGTGATGACCAGCCAGACTTTGTCTAGTTTGTCTACTTGGGATTGCTCGCGGTGGCATGTGAGTAGTATCACCGACTAGGCGAATAGCTCTCTTCTGAATAGAATCTAAGAGCTTCATACTATTTTCGGGAGCTGACCCAAACATATGAACAGCACTCTAGGACTGAACAGTATTTCAGGCGATAATTTTGATCAGTAACATTGTATTCGAACAGTCATATTGATGTATATATTATTCTTTTTACATTGAAGTAATTTCAAAATTCTGTTTTTATCTATGGTTTCATACCTTATCCATCATACCTTCTAAATTCTAATTTTTCAGTTTGGTTATCACACCCAGTACATGAAAACTATCTTATCTTGTTGTGAATTGAACAGTAGAGTATAATATAGGCAAATGAGGTCATTTATGAAAATATCCAAAAATTAATGATTGTATTTGCAGTTATTCTTGAATGATCATTAAAATTTAGAATAGTCAACATGAAGTTTAGTACAGTTTCGTTGGTGATTTGTTTGAATTATACCGTGTGCTCGAAAAATATAGTGAGTTCATATTTTTCTTGTCAGAGAATTTTTGATGAAACAGGCATAACTTTTTTCAGGATGATTCATTCGTGATTGATATCACAAAAATTTATCAATGTCATCAAAAAAATTATCCAATAAAAGTATCAAATATATCATTGAAAATCATAAATAAAAAATTAGCAGTGTCTGGTACATTAACTACATCAGAGGACCTCTCCAGCCCATTGAAAGTATGGAATCAACGCTGTAATTTGAGAAAAAACTCACAGGATGTTGTAAATTGTAGGCACGTGTCGAAATAGAGAAAGATGAACTTGGATTCTGGATAAAAATGCCATGTTTGAAAAAAGTAGGGTCGTGTTCTTATGAAGACCTGTGTGAATTTGGGATATCCATGAATGAAACCTGCCCGAAATTATTCACAGATAATCACGTGCCATGTAGATGTCCAGTTGCACAGGTAGGTATAAATAACAACAACATTTTTGCAAATGAGATATTTTACAGGGAACCTATAGAATTCCGCCGATATTCAATTTACCTCTGGCATCATATCTTCGACATAATACTCTTATAACTGGAAAATATTGGGCGAATATTTCCACTGAACATTATGGACAAGTAATGAGTTGCTACGAAATATATTTCAACATAAAAAGACTACAAAGTGTTGATAAAATGAATGACATCCAACCATTTATAATCAAATTATGATCTTATGATGCAAACACAAGACTTGAAAAATATCACATTAGTAAATACACTTGAAAAAATTATACTTTTTCACTAGTCAAAGTGTTCATTGACACCAAACCCACAAACTCAAGACCAATGCGTTAGTCAACTATGTCCAAGTCTCGGTCTTTGTCTACCTAGTATATTCGCAAGAGATCAATTTTTCATCCATTAATACACACCTGTTGTAACGGCCAATGAAAATTCTATGAATGGGTCATATATATTAACGAATCAAATATCATAAAGACACTTCAATAAACGATAAAAAGCAACCTAGATATGAAGACTTGGACTGAAACAGTCCTATAAATGACCTCACGAAAATACTGGTTCAAAGATGGAAAGATGGAAATTATTACATAACAAAAATCACGACTTATTATTAGTGCAACAGTTTCTAGATATACATTTTGAGAACTGTACTGAGCATTTCCAGTTTAAACATTGATTTTCAGTGATGGTATTTATGCACAGTGTCAGGAGTCTTAAGTTATCAGGACAAAGTTGACTAAAATGCCATTATTCTTTAGCAGTCATAACTGTTTCTTCTGAAGTATTCCCTTGTCCATCAGGTACAGGTCTACAATCAGAAATATTTGTTATCAAACTTGTATCGCTGTTAGAAGATATTAGGCTTCTAGTTTCAGTACTCTTAGGGTCTTTCAAAGAGTCCTCGAAACTTGTTGGCGGTGACGATTGACAGAAGTCTTTTGTTGGGTCCTCAACATTGTGGTTGCTGTTGTTGGTGATGGAACAGCCTGATACGTATCTGTTGCTAAAGCTGGTACTTGGATCAGCTGACAGCAGTGTCAGCTTCTCCAGCAAAGTATTTATTTGCTGTTTTCCTTGGAGCAACTGTTGGCTCAGTAATGGTATTCCAGGGAATCCTGTGAATTATAGAATAGAATGAAAATTTCAACACATTTTAGAATTTCAAGTTTGACAGATATGTTGAATGTAAAAAATCGACAGTAATTTGTCAAAAAACTATACATAAGGAACGAATACAATTCATTTAATTTTCACAGCTCTGCAAAGCTAATTCTCCTCTTCCGATTTATGCAAAAGATAACACATATGAAAACCCTAGAAATTTTGTAGTCAAGTTTTTTTTTTTGTAACACCTGTTAAAATTGCTGCAGGTTGGTGGTAAAATATTAAGAATCACTCTGTATATTATTACCTGAGTCAAAAGATGTTAGTATTTCCCATGTGAATATTATACAAGGTCGCCCTTAGTAAACTGTTCTTCCTGATCATTTTGACATACATCTTTGTTTCTTATATCTACATCATCCTCATTGTCACTGTCAATAACTCTGCTTTTCTTTGGTGGTTTTTCTGAATCAGAAAGAGATTTGGATCTACTTCTCTTTGAGGCATTATCTATCTTAGATGGGATTCTCTCAATCATTTCATCCTCACTATCACTCTCAATAAGAGCTCTTTCTTTTCTGTGAAATCCTGAATGCAGTTCCTCAGAATTTTCATTTTCAGAATCACTAGCAGTGCTTTGTGTAAAGTACACTGAAGAATTGTTCTCAAAATGTTCTTTCAACATATCTTTTTTTTTTTTAAGCTCCTTTGACCTATTTTCTCTCAATGTTTCTAAATAATCATCCTCAGAAGATTCATCATTCATTTGTTCCAGTTCAGCTCTATTCGAATTGATTCCAGTATTTTCCTCAATAGTCAAATTATTTTCAATAGCACGTTGAATTAGGTTGGCATAACTCTTCAATGACTCAAGAGAAATATCAGTAGAAATTCTCCAGTAGGCTTCTTGCTCATCAAAAGGTTCACAAATTCCTAGTGCTTTCAACAGTTTCTGGAATTTTGCATTTTCCAAAGCTGATTCTGCATAATCCATGATAGGCACCAAAGGAATTCCATCATTACCTTCATCATCAAAATCTTCTATGGCATCAGATATGCTTTCTTTCAACCATTCTAAGGCACTTTGTTGTCCAATCTCTATGTTTTCTCTGAGTAGATTTATTATCTCATATCTATTGAATCTGGCAGGACTTGGCCTCTTTTTGATAAACACCTTATTTTTGGCAGGTTTCTTAATCCTATGTTTTGAGAAATCTGAGTCAGAATCACTATGCACAGAATCATGAGAGTTCTGAGAGGTCCCTGCTTTTGATCTGGATTTTCCAGATTTCTGTGACCTCTTTTTGCTCAACTCTTTTTTATCTTGTATGAGACCCATAACCAACATTTTTTCAATAACTCTGTTCTTGGGACGAATAATTTCTAATCTGGACATTATGCAGCCTAGTGGATCCACATAATTTTTGAATTCCTCATACATTTCTTTCAACCTAGATTCTTCTTCTCCACTCCAACTTTGGATTTTAGATTTTCCATTAAATTTTTTCTTAGTTTTATAGTCAATCAAAAGACACAGTTCTTTGAGTTTCTTCAAAACCATCCTTCTAGACCTAGTGTTATTGATGAGATTGCTAGTAATCCAATCAACAACATCCTCCTCAATCTCGTCTCGTTTATGCTCTATAAAAAGTCTCCGCAGCTCATCTTCTTCTTCTTCTGACCAAAGTTTAGCTGCAGCTTTGGACTGTCCTGTGTAGCTTCCATAACCGCTCTCAATTTCATAAGCATCACGTTTGGATTTCCAAAAGAGAACTTCAATAAATACTTTATCATTCGACTGTGCCACCTTGAAAAATTGCCTCACTATATAAGTCGCAAATTTCACTAGTTCTTTGAACTGAGGCAAGTCTTTCATAGAAAATATTTTCTGGAAAACCTGGAACACACTGAGTTGAAAAACCATCACATACATCTTACAGTCAAAGGCAATCCTATGCAACAACTTGAGAATGCAGTGGTTTGTATTTACTGAATTTGTTTCAAAAGATTTCAGTGCTAAACAGCAAGCTTTCACAATTTTTGGGTGTGGTAGTCTTTTTATTAATTCATTGAAGCTCAAAGTGGTTTCAGCATAATGACCTTCATTTTCATATTCCTCTTCACTCTCGCTATCATCCTCAACAGGTTCAACTGATGATTCATCATTTCCTAAATCAGCAAAGAAAATCTCTCTCAATGCCATGAATTCCTCTTCTGGTGACATATTACTGCTGCCAAAGCTGTCATTCTCAGGCCAAACTTCTCTAGCAGCACGAAGGAGACCAATACCATTTTCTATCTCCACATTTCTCAATCTAATCTGAATTTTCTTCATGGTCTCTGCTTTTTGTTCATCTATCGGAACATCAGAAGCAGCATCAAATGGCACAACGTCAACCAAAAAATCACATCCGCTTTCTAGAACAGCTGAGAGTTGTGGCCCCACTGTGTCCCAACATCTATCTAATTTTTGTGTTTGGGACTCCTTATTGGTTTGAGAAGGGTGGCTGCTTTTTTTTCGTCTTGCTTTACTTTGCTGTTTCACTACAACTGAACCTTCTTTACCACAAAAATTCTCAAAAATCTTGAGAAAAATGTGCTGGGTTTCTATCAGATCTTTCAAATACATATCAGACATTTTCAATGGATCATAGCTAATCAGCAAAGTGAGTAAAAATTCTCTATATTCAGGCACATATAAAATATTACTCTTGATCACTTTGGCTGAATCTCTGACTGTACCATCTGGGGACTTATCCATAGCACAAAGAGTATGAAATAATTCTCTATAGGCTAACAGAGCAGTGTGAAGCCTTCTTGACCATATCAGCAATTTCTTTTTATCTGTTTGCATCAAGTCAAAATAATTTTCACTTTGTTGCTGGACATAATGGAACATCTGAACTGACATTGTTTCACTAACAAGTTTAACTTCAAAGTTGTAACTTCTATTGAAAGCCATGAAAAATCTAACTGCCCAGAAATAATAGGACTCATCATGATTTTCACCACCTGCTCGAACTAAATTATCTTTGATATGATGCATCAAAGTGTTATATGAACCATTGAGGAATTCCACACAAAATTCTTTCAAGAATAGTCTGATGGTAAAAGCTGAACGACGCTCTTGAGAAGCTTCAACAATTGGCAAACGGTTTTTAGGTGTCCTAATCTTCC
The DNA here is from genome assembly GCA_963576655.1 of Gastrophysa polygoni. NCBI lineage: Eukaryota > Metazoa > Arthropoda > Insecta > Coleoptera > Chrysomelidae > Gastrophysa > Gastrophysa polygoni. The sequence goes on from OY755084.1 coordinate 12,238,948, forward strand.
TTTTGTCTGTGTCAAAGTTCAAGGAATCTAGCTTATTCAGTGGCTTATGATAGATAAGGTCATTGTCACTTATAGACTTCATTGATTCAACTACAAAAGTTCCTCCAAACCTAGAATGTCTGGAACTTGCATAAAGCTTATTTTTCTTCTGTTTCTGGATGGTTTCTCTATGTCTTATATCCAATAGCTCTGCCTCATCCCTGATTTTTTCCATCTGACTACGATTTAGAGCAGCACTTGCCAATTCATCAGGTTTTTGTTCTCTCAACATAAAATGAATGATTTCCAACGTGTACATATGGAATGCCTGTTCAGCAGATGAACTCATCATATACAGAATAATGTCTAACATTCCAGATTGATGTAATGCCCAAAGGACTTGATCATGTATGCTAGCATCATTATCAGGCCTTTTTTCCATCACATCTGCAGGAACAAAGAGTATGTTCCTTATGAGTACTAATATTCTCTCAATTTTTAATGTATTCTCATCACCACGCTCTCCTCCATCAATCTCAAGTATCTTACTAAGTCTAGTGCTCAATACGGACCAGACACTTTCATCTGCAAATGCCTCCTTATAAAATTTTAAGTGATCGTCAATTTGCAAATAATAATTCCTCAAATTTATGTCTTTGGGTATTTCGTAGTTCCATAATAACAATGGAGGAGTTGTCAAGTTCATAATGAGTCTCAACAAGACATCAAATAAGTCACATTCCTCATAATAATTTTTCAACAGTGGAAGCAAATCAGTCTGTAAGACTTTGGTTTCTCCAAGTTGTCTACGAATATCGAAATTTTCATCGTCTCTTCTCAAGTAACGAACGAGATCCTTGATAGTCTCGAGAGTATTGGAGTCTGCATAATATTTGTTAGTTTTATCATCGAAGTATCCGAGAGCACTGCATGTAGCTACTATTTCAGCAGACAAAGTTGACACCATAATTCTCTTTATTTATGAAAACTCACAATTCGGAAAAATATAACTATTAATCAAGATCACAACAAAACATTTTTGAAGGTGAATTTTAGGTTAGAAAATTTCCCGCTTGAAAACTCTGTGAAGTTATAATGACAGTTGATGGATGCGTTCCACTAGAGACCCTCTAAAATATAACTCTCACACTTGAAACTGCGGTCATTTCCGTTCTACCACAGTATATTATCCCTAGATGAGACAGTAAGTTCAGTTCCACAGAAATTTGGCAAGCGTCCCCACTTTTGCATTGAAACTCGCGGTCGATGCGCAGTAGCTCAGTCGAGCCAGACGAATGTACAGAGAGGCTCAGCACCATGTTTACATTGTGTCCCAAAAATATCGTGAGTCGTGATCTTAAGAAATGAAACATTGATTCATGCATGAATCCTAAGAAAGTCCTAATCGCTCAAAATCAAATAGATATTCTGTGTTTGTAATCACAAATTGATCATATATAATCAAATAATAATAAAGATACTGAACTTGAAAAATTAATATGGAAATAAGCATTCATGGGAACTGAATCTCAAATTTCTTTCTTGAAAGAAATGGCGAATTTATTTGAGAATCTCAAACTCACTAATTCTAAAGCAAAAGATGTTACTAATTCAATGACATTCATTTTTGGATGGAGATGACAATTGCAGCTTTCTTAGAGATATGGAAGGACCTCAAATTTAGAAAGATTCATCATGTTTTCACTCGAAACCTCAGTCAGGATTGTCTTGAAAACTATTTCGGAAAGGTCAGGAATGCTTCCGGAAATGCAAAAAATCCCACGCCTATACAGTTTTCGAGAGCATTCAAGAAGTTATTTGGTCTTCAGTACCTACAGAGCTCGGAAGGTTCAAACTGTTTGGAAGATTTTGATGAAATATTGTCCACAATTTCAACAGTACCTTTGAAAAATTATGAAATTCTTTTAAACACTAAAAAGTCGTACTCTCCTTTGAAAGTAGACACAAATGATTATCCAGACTTGACCACCGCCGAAGGCAATTGTCTTACATATGTGACTGGGTATCTGATAAGGAAATGCTTGGAAAAGAAACATTCATGTGAAATATGCATTGATTATGGGTCTTCTAAAAGTACACTAGATCAAACTAATATATATTCTCAATTCAAAGTATATGAAAATAAGAATAGAGATATGTTTGGTAACTTGAAAATTCCTCCTGATGAATTTCTGAATTATCTTGTCTCTCTAGAAACTGAATTCATGTCAAATTTTGATGAGTGTATTGGTGGAAAGGTCGGACATAGACTAAAAGAAAAATGTTCATCCATAAGCTTCTCACACCCATGTGAAGATTTTCCAAAAGAATATTTACTTCCATTGTTCATACGTGTTAGGATATATTTTACTATAAAATTTGCAAACAGGGAATTGAAACCAATTTTAACTAACAAAATGAAGCCAAAATTGGTTATTCTCAAAAATATGTAGAATTTGTACTTTTCAGTTTATATTGTTTTGTTCCATCTATAACATTATATGTTCTTTTTCGTTAGTCATAATAAAGTTTTCATAGAACTGTGGTGTTTCATTTACCTCATAATGATAATGAATTTATAAATCATGTTCGTTAAAAGACCATAGCAACTGTTCAATATTTTTTCATGATTGTTTTCTCAAGGGAAATAAAATAAAAAAACATCCTCGTATGTTTGTGGACTAAGATTGCGCCTCGTATATTACGCTTCAGTTGACGTTCGGCCACAGAACAAGTTCTGTCGACGCGCAGTCGATGCGCATTGGGAAAAAAAAAATCAAACGTCTGCCACGAAGATCAAAGGTCCCGACGCCAACTGATCCTATTGTCTCGTCTAGGGATAATATACTGTGGTTCTACTAACCTATCTCGTTCTCGTCAGTCTAAACGGAGTACACTTGGACCACAGTATATTATCCCTAGACGAGATAGGGATAATATACTGTGCTCGGACTATACTCCGTATAAAGTTCACTGACGTCCGGGTCCGGTTCTTGTGAGTGTTGTGTTTGTTTCCACAAGTGGAAAGGGTATGCTCAGATAACGACTCCCTGTTTAGTCTTGTAACTCATATCTGGATAAGACTTAGATGATCTAAGGTGACTACAGGGTGGAGTCCTTGTCCATTTGTGATTCCATTAGAATCGTTACACACACACAAAAATTATATATTTTTGGTTACGATATCAAAGGTTTCGATTTTCAGTTTTTATTTAAAAGTAGCATGTGTTTTCGATTGAGATGAATTATTACCTTTTTCACACTTGAAATCGTTTTCAAAACAAACTTGAATACGAATTTCTGTGGTAAAATTAGAACCAGCCTGACAAAGAGTATATAGCGTAAACAATTATTTTATGACCCTGAACTAGTACAGTTCTAATTTAGTCAAAAACTGAAAACACTAAGAACACTGAGAACCGAAATTGAGTTCCAAATTAACTGAACATATAAAATAACGATAGTGTTAACCACGGTGATGACCAAAAATATCATAGAACATGCGTTTTTATTAGATGACGTAATAAAAATGACTACAAAAACAAAATCAGTATCACCGTTAATTGCACAATCAGTGTTATAAAAACGTTGATTCAGAAGTAGTAATTTAGGTACTTCCCAATTAATGATCGAAATATAGAGGGTGTAAGATAAGTATGTTAAAATATTCAATTTCAAGAAGACAAGTCTATATAAACTTTTGTCCGGAAATGCTTCGTTTCGGAGATACAGGGTGTTAAAAGTTAATTTTTTTATTCGCTCTTTGCGCATAACTTTTGCAAAAAAATAAGTTATTTGCACGAACTTTGGTACTCGGGGTCTTTTTGACGTGAGAAATCCTAATTTCGTATTAATTTTCAAGTAACATCTACAGGGCGCTGCGTACGCTGTCATTATTTATTTCAAATTGCCCTAATATTTTCGACAGTAAACTTTTGGTACTTTTTATGAATGAACATTATTCCCATAACTTTCTAAGTAAAAAAGGTACACTTCCTCAACAACGCTGGAGGTGATCGATTTCGAGATATTTACAATTTTCTATATCGATGCATGTTACTTAGCTCCTAGGGCGCTAAGTGAAGTTGCTGAGGACATTACATAAAACTAAGTATGTTGTAGGTCTCGTCAAAATAAACTACCTTCCTAAAAGCAGTTGCAAATAACTTATGACGAAAACCAAACATGTTTTGGAAAATTTCAACCATCTGTATCTCGAAAATGAATAATCTGGTAATTTTAAAGGTTTAAAATACGGGCGTTTTTGAAAGTTAGATTTAAAAACGCTGAACTGTACTTTGGAAAAGAACAAAATGAAGTAAAGTAGAAATGGATTGAAAAATCATTGACAATTTCTGAAAGAATCTGGGGCTCTGGTACATGCATGATAGAAATTATGTATCATAATTTGTATGGTACAATGGCGTATAAAGAACTTTTTTCTCTTAATTTCGAACTAATTCAAATATACGAATATGGAATAAAAGACATAAGGTTTACATTTGGACAAACTATCAAACTTTTCCTTCAACTTGAATATGTATCATGATTCATAATTATTTCTGATATGTGTTAAAAAAAAGCTAACGAGTCTGAGCCATGTATGAATTCTCAAATTCTTCTTGTTTTCAGTGAATATCTTTGTAAAAATTCACTCTGTATATCAAGTATACAATATGTTTGGAAAGCCCTCTGTGCCCTCTTTCCAGCCATGTGAAGAATACGGGGTGTACACAATCAAAAAACAGCTATTCATTGTGGCAATTCAAAACTAATCAACATGTATGAGGCCCATTAAACATTGGTGTTCCAGGTCAAATGTGTATTCAAGGCCAATATAAAATATAAATGATTTCATTTGAATCTATAGAATGAGATTAATAAGTGGGTGAGAATAGTTTGTGACTCACACTATACCTACAATGACAATGATATTGAAATAACAATATTCAGTAACAATGATATTCAAATTCGATTCTCAATTCTCACCTGTATCCCTAGCGGCATTATCTGCTTCACCAGTTATGTTGAATATTCCAGGATCACTTTCCAAATTACTACTTGAAACAGTTTTCGGCTGTTCCGACTGTACATAATTTCCTTTCCTTCTTGGTAAAGCAAGGTCCAAGTTAGAGTCCGATTTTTTCTCACAGCTGATATTATCTACGATTCGTTCTACATTCAGTTTTCTCACTTCTTCAGTAAAATCATCCAAATTATCTTCCTCGCGAAAAGAGCTAATGTCTTTCTCGAATTCGTCAGCGAACCCATCACTAGAAGAGTCCGAATCATTGGTAACTTTGGAGAGTCGCAAACGCAGTCTCTGTGTAATCTCGTCCAGCTCGGTGAATTTCCTTTTTAATGCCCTAGATAGAGTTTCTGATGCTTCATTCGAGGTGTACACTTCAGCAATCGGTTTTTTTTTGCAGACTGAGTCATTTGTTTTGGTGGTATGATATTTACTCAAATCCTCCAGAGGCGTTACATGAATCTAGAAGGAAATTGTGAATTACAGAAGACACTACATTAGGATATTTCATGGAAACAATATTCGTTCATGAATTGAATATTTTTTTAAGAAATACCAAAAAGGTGTCTCACATTGATTTGACCATTACATTTTCCTGAAAAGTCCAGGATATTGAACCAACCCTGTACATTTGGAAAACCTGCAAGGAGCACTGTTAAATCTACTGCAGCAAAACCAATTACAATGTCAGTTTGCATATTTGGTATATTGATTGTGTTTGTAGACTTTCTCCATACTTTGAAAATTAGTCTTTTTTGCTCCTAAAAAGCAAATACAATGAAGTTTTACTTTCATGCTGGTAAAATTATACAACTCACGTTTTTCAGTAATTCTAAGGGTAGATTCACTTTACATTTATAATTCCACATGGGACTAGTACTCTTGGAAATGGTAGGGGTGATTTTCAAATCCTCTTCACAAGATGCCTCAAAACTGACATAACAGCTGGGCAATACACTTTCCTCATTTTTTAGTGGTCTACTTCTTGATTTCCTTGACTTACATTTCTTCCTACTAGGTAGATGGTTGGCAGTATTGATAGCTACCATTGCTTTGAATGTAGATTCTATGAAAAATATTATTGAAAAGCCAACAAAAAAATTGTCAATAATCATTGAAGACTATTTTATATGAATTGGAATCCCTCAGTTGTGAAATTTATATTGTAGAGAACTCACCAATTTTAGAAGAACTAGGAAATTGGTTGTCAAAAGAAAGTGCCTTTTGAAGGGAATCCAATAAATCTGAGGTTTTTCTCAACTCCATATTAGTTTTATTCTGAGCGTTATGCAAATTTGAATTTCCATCATTTGCTTCTTGTACTGGTTCAGTATTTGTGCTATTTTCTACTTGCACATTTCTTTGTCTTGTAGTCATCAATTGTTGTAAAAATGATTGTAACATATCAGCATTGGCAGTCACGCTTTCTTGTTTTTCTTTTTGATTTTCCATATTTATTTCACACTGAGTTGCAGTATCCAGTGTTGATACAGGACTTGTACTTGTATTTGTACCTTTTTCAAAATTTGTTGCACTTTTTCTTCTACTAGCACCTAATGGATCCAATTTGGAATCTGAATATTTTTGTAATTCCTTGAAAATGACTTTTTTGCTGGGAAGAGCTGTAGGTTTATTTGCTACTGTATTGTCTTTGAGGATGATTTCAGTTTCTTTAAATAATTCTGATTTCGGCTTTCTGAACTGAGCTTTCACAAAGCTACCTGCAAAACCTCTGTCAATTTTTAAATTTTGAACCTGTTCTTGAGTTCCAAGTGCTGTCAGAACTTGAACTTGTCCTAATATTTTTTCATTACTGACTGAATATATGGGTTCCCACCAATCCGTACCAATTATAGGCAACTGAAAAAATCCTTCATTGAACATTGTTTTTTTTTAAGCATATCTTCAATATAAGAGTAAGTATGCCTACCTTATTTTTCATTAAATATTTCAATATAACTGGATTCCTATATGCCAGATAGAATTGATGTAATGGTATTTTAGTTACACCAATGACTTCACCAACTGTGTCTTCTTTTTGCCAAAATTCAACCACCATATAATTCTCGCGCAATCGGGAAAGTAAATCATCGTCAAAGACTAAAGGAATTATCTGGATGAAAAAACAAAATTAGTTCTTCATCATATACGGACTCAATTTATTTGGAGTGTACCTGATGAAAATTGAAAACTGGATTTTGGCTATTCCCTATAAGTTGACTAACTGATGTTTCATTCTGAGTAAATGGACAGCATGTAAGGTATGAGTTTATGGGTCTACTTATGTATTGGGCCTCAGCTATGTAAAAAAATCCAAATAGAACTTGTTTCTGAAATGGCATCCTCAATCATACATATTTTATACTGCATGAAACTTACATGACTAAAGACAAAAGCAATTCACCTCAATACCATCAAAGTTATTGCAATTATCATAATAAATTCACTCTCACCTCATTTTTCACAACCTCAATAGATGCTAACCTACTAGCAAGCTCCGGATTATTGACTTCCACTTGTTGATCAAAATGAGAACTTTTATTGTTATTTAGTACTGAAACTGCTCTGCCAGATTTCACAATATTATAAGGCACTTTCTTCTTCAAATGTCCACCTCTCTCATGTGGTTTATCAATAACCTGGGAATGATTAGTTGAAGAAGTTAGTTGTTGTGCTCTTCCTACTGATTTTGGAGCAGATCTGGTACTCTGACTGGGCTTATTGGTATCTGATGGAGTTTGGATAAGTTTTTCTTTTTTCTTATCAACCAAATTATTGGTGCTATCATCACTATCTAATATAACAGATTCTCTATTGCTTGTTATCACTGCATCTGCAAACGTTGAATAATAGTCAATATTTTCTTCTCAAATTACACAAAACACTGATGTTGAGACAACCCTCCCTAAATTTCGAAAGTTATATACATTGTAATCAAATCAGGTCACTAAGATATTAACATACCTATGAATTCTTGTCCAAAATATAATCTACCACAGCCTAATTGTAAGGACACTTTCAAAGTACCAACAGAAATAGGTGTATAGTCATTAAGATTAACTACAAGACCTCTAGAACAAGTAGCATTTTTGGCCAACAAAAATTCTCCAAAATTAAAGTTCGCAAATCCTAAGAGTATAGTAGATTTTTTTCTGAAGTTTCTAAAACTGACTCTGAATTGCAAATTACAATAATTCAAATCAATATCTTCTAATCTTGCTATGTCATGAACTATTACTTTTTTGAAACTGATTGCATCATTGGTCTTTCTAGAAAATAATTTGACATAGTTTTTATCCATGTTCATTTTTGATTGCAGCTTGGGACTTTTACTGATAAGATTATCAGGTATAGTGTATTCTAAAAAAAAGGTCTGACCGCAAAAGTTTGAATTACTTTGGTCACAGTGAGTGGAGAATATCTTTTGTTGTCCAGTGTCATTAAGAATGATACAGTTAACAGATACTTTCAAGGAGTCAACAAATTTCAAAACTTTGATGATTTCAGATTTATGTTTGCCTCTAATGCTATTGATGACTTCATTGTCATTCCAATGAGCAATTCCTTCAGAACCAGTTTTGACATTTTGTCTTGAATTCCATTTAAAATATTCTGAGTTATACACTTCACAAGTATAACATTTACAGCAATCAAATTTCGAACATGTGAGGTTTTTTTCTGTAGTTTCCAACAATTCTGGTGCTGACAGAGACTTTAAAGATTCTAAAGCTAGTTTTTCATCTTCTCGAGTCATACATTCTCCTTTGATGAATGCTTCTAGCAAATCCATATTACATATTTTGTTTTCTTCTGTATTTTCTTTGCTCAGTTCAAAGCAACTTGTATTTGGTGTATTGAAATGAGTTTTATATATAACTTCTGTATAAAATGGGTCATTTTTCAGAATTGATTCTACCATTGCATTTCTAAGTTTTTGACCTTGTTCTAGAACTTTTTCTACCAAAATTCTATCGTTCTTTTTCAATTTCATATCATAAAATTCCATATCCACTATTTGAATGAAATTCACAAGAATGAATACATACTTGAATGGTTTTGAATTTGGAATCACAAAGATAACAACAAATAACCTCAAACCTCCAACTGATGTGAAGACGAAGTGTCAATTCTGTCGATGTCATTCTTTATCTTAGAGCTTTACATGATGTGAAAATAGACTGGTGTCCCAACTCCCTATACCACTAGAACATATATGTATTAACTACAATATTGACCAAACGCCATAAGAGCAATGTAGGAAAAGTGATGCTTCATTATACAGGGTGTCCTTAAAAGGTCTTTACAAAAAGCTACCACATATTCTTCAGACCAAAACAATTCGATACAAGCAAACTTACCTCAGTAAAAAGTTGCTTAGTTTGTGCGCTAGACGGCTCTGAAGTTGAAATTTTCAAATCGATTTTGCTTCATAACTTTTGAACGGCTCATGAGATTTTTTTCAAATTTGGTACGTTGGCATAGACTCATCGGGCAATGAAACTCATATCATAATCATAATGAATATCATTCCATGGGCGTAGAACTTGATTTTTTCAGTAAATAAACATCTAAAACTCCTTCGCCAATGGAAAAAAATTAGTTTCAATATGAAATCTAGATTATTCAACTCATTCACTACAAAAAAGGTACTCTTGACAAAAGTCGATTCCTCTCATGGTTTAGACAAAATTTTAATTTTAGTGATTTAGAGCATAATAAATATCAAAACGATTAACAGATATTTCATAAAAATTGTTCAAAATGTTCACCATTTTCACGTATACAAAGATTTATACGACGCAAAAAGTTGAGATGTACTTTTTGCATAGGTTATTTCTATTGAAAATAAGTAGCACTGGTTTTTTTTTCTGAAGACTATTACTATCTGCTCGAAAACAGTGATATTCACATTCTTGGTTTCCATAGTTTCATCTGTGTTGATTTGTCGAGTTTTATTGACGTTGATTGTTGATATCGGACTTTTCTGATTTATCATGGCCGTACAATACACCAATGAAGAATACACCGATATGTTATTGGTATTCGGATATTGTCAAGGAAATGGTCGAGAGAGTGTGAGGGTGTATTCGGCAAGGTTTCCAAATCGTCGCGTACCAAGCCACCCAACCTTTGCTGCAGTTGAGAGACGTCTTCGGGAGACCGGTCATTTTGCTCCTAGAACTGGTGATTATGGAAGACAGCGTTATGTAAGGATTCCCGAAGTCGAAGTAGAAATTTTAGACCGTATTGAAGAAAATCCAGAATTGAGTACTAGACGGATAAGTAATGAACTAGAAGTTTCTAGGAATGCCGTTCATGAAGTACTAAGAGAACAATTATTATACCCATACCACAAGACGCCAGTTCAAGATTTATTAATCCATGATTCACAAAGTCGTCTGATGTTTTGTAGGTTCATTAATTTGCAAAGAGAAATGAATCTGAACTTTGGAAAGAATATTTTGTTCACTGATGAAGCCTGTTTCACGAGAAGAGGAATAACTAATTTTAATAATGAACACGTTTATGCAATTGAAAATCCTCATTCCATTAAAATAAACCATTTTCAACACGAATTCAAAATCAACGTTTGGGCTGGAATAATAGGAAATTTTATAATTGGTCCTGTCATACTTCCACAAAGATTAACAGGAGACATGTATTTACAGTATCTACGAAATACGTTGCCAAATTTGTTGGAAGATTTACCACTCCAACATCGGGTAGATATGTGGTTTATGCACGATGGAGCTCCACCACATTTTTCGGTGGATGTTAGGAATTTTTTAAACCAACAGTACCCAGACAGATGGATAGGTAGAGGTAATGATGCACCCGTGAATTAGCCACCACGTTCTCCAGACTTAACACCGATGGATTATTTTGTATGGGGTTATCTCAAGTCTACGGTTTACAAGACCCCTGTGAATACTGTAGAACAATTATGGCAACGTATCCAACAGGCGACGAATAATCTTACAGGCGATGAAGAAGTTATGCAAAGAGTACATTTCAACTTTTTGCGTCGTATAAATCTTTGTATACGTGAAAATGGTGAACATTTTGAACAATTTTTATGAAATATCTGTTAATCGTTTTATTATTAATTATGCTCTAAATCACTAAAATTAAAATTTTGTCGAAACCATGAGAGGAATCGACTTTTGTCAAGAGTACCTTTTTTGTAGTGAATGAGTTGAATAATTTAGATTTCATATTGAAACTAATTTTTTACCATTGGCGTAGGAGTTTTAGATGTTTATTTACTGAAAAAAACAAGTTCTACGCCCATGGAATGATATTCATTATGATTATGATATGAGTTTCATTGCCCGATGAGTCTATGCCAACGTACCGAATTTGAAAAAAATCTCATGAGCCGTTCAAAAGTTATGAAGCAAAATCGATTTGAAAATTTCAACTTCAGAGCCGTCTAGCGCCCAAACTAAGCAACTTTTTACTGAGGTAAGTTTGCTTGTATCGAATTGTTTTGGTCTGAAGAATATGTGGTAGCTTTTTGTAAAGACCTTTTAAGGACACCCTGTATACGTCTTTCCTTGTCTAATTGGCAACGAGGATCGAGGGCGCATGCGCGAAATTCAAATTTTGAAACTTCATGTGTAATGTGTCAATCTTTTCAGTTTACAGGTTATGTTTGTACTTCTTACCTATTTTCTTCTTAGATCATCCTCATCTAAGATTTTCTCTGTAAATAATCATAATATATATTTGAATATGTATATATATTGATGGTAGACAACATAACATATACTTAGCTGTGATATAGAGTGATCTGGTTATACAGGTACGTTTTTTACAGATTGAATAGAATGGAGCAATCGATATTTAAAAAATGGTAGAAATCTTGGTAGAAATATAAGATATCCTCAGTATTGAAATGATGTAAACGAACATTCATCATGGAAGCAACACATATCCGTGTGATAGATTTCTTAACGAAGATATGAATTGGAGCTCTTGGAGTCGCAGAGAAAACAAATATGTACATTTTTTGCGGACATTTTGTGAAAAGTTACAAACTTAAACTACGAATACCACAAACAACAACAACAACAACAATAAACTAACGTCTAAACACAAACACTGAATAATCCAGAACCGAAAAAAAAAACAGTTACTAACAATAACGCTAATTACGAGTGATGAAAATATTCAATTCCTAAACATAGACAAGACGACAGTTCAAAGAATCTGGTTGTTTGAATAATTGCGCTACACAAAAAGTATTAGGTATAAGACACGACGCACGATCATTCTCAATTTGACTAGCAACGACAGGCGTAGGAGTGAAACAACACTAAGAGAGTCTGTCATCTTCCACTTTCATTTTGGCGCATGCGCATAAATAAATCCTTGCCAATTGCACTCTTTTATTTTGACATCAGATAGGCTGTCCTTATTATCAATATTCGTAGTTAATACATATATGCACTAGAAAAATTTGTAGACTTTCGCCTACTTGATTATGTTGAATCTTACTAAGGCTTCTCAAGATCGAAACTAGATAGCATTACCTATGCTGGTACCGATGGTTTTCTTGGAAACTCTAGAAAATACGATTTAAACTTGAAATTCAACACGAATGCAAGATATGAACCGTTAGCTTTTCATCACTGTCTCCGTCATTAGCAGTGAAAGCGGATTTGACTTCAGAGAATCGACGGTCTATCGCCATCTATACTCAAGCAGTGCGGCCTTAGTAAGGTTGTTTGACAGGTTCACATGTTTTGGAAAGAAACAATTGAGGAATTGGTTCACCATCCTATATCCACCTTGAGATTAACCAACAGTGTTGATCTTTGTCTATAGTCCTCCGGCTGCGCTGTCGAGCTCGAAAAATCGCTCGTATTTGACAACCTAACGACACAGAAGATGGGAAATTTGTTTAATAGGATGAGAAATGTTCAATTTTCACATCCCTGTCCGGAATTTCCCTAAGAGTATATGTTGAGGCTCTTTATAAGACTCCGAACTTATTATGTTGTCAATTATGCTTATAGGAAATTCCAGGCTGAGGAGATGTACAGGAGACAAGAGAAAAGGATCAGAAAATTGAAACATAATTGAATCAAGAACAGTATTTCATGGGTAGGTATAGCTGTAATGTACACCTTCATCTTCATTCATCTTCTTCATTCAGGAAGCAAATATTTTTTATAAATATATATTGCAGAAAGCACCAGGGTACCAAACCCTTTTGTGAATATTCAGAGTATAATATAATATTCAAGCTGGTCACCCCTACACTGTCAGGCTCGAGACCTGTCGAACATCGCTATACCAAGCATCATTCATCAATAGAACGGCAAATTTGTGGAATTCTTTGCCTAGTGAAGTCTTTCCTGATGCTTACAACCTCCAAACTTTCAAGAAAAATTCCAACATCTTCCTTCTCTCCCAAAATTCCACCGCTGGCTAACACGATGTTCCTCGAACATTATAGGTTTCCCTTTCGTGTTGTCCACAGATAAAAAAAAAAGTTCAGCGCTACCATCAGGTCTGATAGGGTTATGTCGATATATAAATAATATATTGTTGAAAATATGCCAAATAAGTATGACAGAGAGTTAAGTCGACTCGCCAGAATATTTTCCTCTGTCACATTGGACATATTTTCAACGATATACCGAATTTATTTACTCTACTAACGTACTGCAGTGCAAACTTGAAGTTTGTTAAGCGAAAGCTTGCATATGAATTCATCTTGACATGCCAGGGACCGATACAACCCTCAATGTATGAACAAAACCCACTGATGATTGACAACTGATCAGATAATGAAAAACGACCTGCTCCGTTTTCAATCATCTCTCCAATTTCCCGATAACAACGTTAGACCTCGAGAAGCCGCAAAAGGTCTTTTCAATTTATATATAACTCGTCTCAGGGGTAGTTTTCCGAGGAAAATCAAACTGTTATTTATTTGCGAACGCCTAGTTCTCTAAGCTATGTTAGCGAATCGAGTGATCTGACAGATCGCCAATAGAATTGGTCGAAGGCGGCGCATTCAAATATTTATTCGAACATTCTAACTGATTTTGATGTTCAGTGATATCTTCTTACTTTTACATGGCTGTAAAGTACTTAGTTCGTGAGATAGAAGGTTAATTAAAAAAATTAAATCAAAGGATTTTTCGTAAAATGTCACTTATATTGTTTAGATAGATAGACATCCTATATATGTCCTTATGTTGGTACCTATTTCTTTCCATCATTTCAGAATGATTTGATATGAATATATAAAATTGTAATTTTACAACATCATCAAGATACCTGCGTTTGTTATTTTATTATCGATAATTGTCATATTTTGAAACCTTCTCGAATTAACGGTATAAATTTTCATACAAAATCTTCCAATTATCATTTTTTAATTATCTATCCAGATCGAAATGTAAACATTTGACAGCTATGTTGCAGCATAAGAGTACACGGATATAGATACATGATACATTTCAACTATATTCGGGGATATCCCAAATGATAAAAATAATTGGCAGTTCATCGGTACCCCTTTTTCTCCTCCACAAGAAGGCGATGTCACATTCTGAATAGGTATAGATAGATTAGTGTTTGGAAAAAATACGAAATTACCCAACTTTGCTATCATCTAACCAGTATATAAAAAAAACATGACGTTTTATTATACACCGACTCTTATAACGTGAGAAGGAAACTTGAATAGACTTCTAGAGTGTTCTCCTAATTTTCTTGGCCCACGCAACGCCCCTTTGAAATATGGAATCTTTGTGAATTATGTTCAGAATCAGATGAATTCTGATTAATCTGATTTTCCTGAATCAATATAGATATCAAATTGCCCTCGCTAAGATCCAGCTGAATTAATACAGGAAATCTTATTTGATATTCAACCCGGTAGTTTAATCTCAGAACTCCAATTATGTTCGGCAGCCACGAGATTATACCATATTCAACAGCTAACTGTCGATTTAAGAGGATTAATTCAACTGCAAGCTACGATATATGCTTTCCAATTTCCAGGCTTCGATGCAATCAAAAAGATCGCTATTAATACAATCTGGAGACGATTGATATTAGTGCACCTAGGCTGATTCAGAAAGATTGCCACCAAGATGTTTGACAGATGACTTTAAAAACTCCTAAAAACGCGTAAAAAGGCGTGGAGAAGGTGTTACGCATCTTTCAAGTGTTTTCACATTTTCCACACATTCTCACATTTTCAACGTTTTTTAACGTTCTGTCATATATCATCATTCAAACGTCATTTTTCATACGACATCCGTTATCTACTTCGAAATGTGAAATAGCGTGGAAATGACCACACATCTCATTTTTATTTCACGCCGTCGCCTGGCATCTGTGATACGTCAAATGCCATACGTCAATTAACAAACATAGATTATAGCGACTATTGGTGATTTTCAGAGGAATGGTATCAAACGAATTAATTTGAACAATACTGAATAAACAAAAGAAATGACAGTACATTCACTCTTCCATTGTTTGCCTCCTTCAATGTAAACGATGGCGAGTTCAGGAAAGAGTCAGGCGGGCGCTCTTTTTTCATCCGTTATGGCGAACGCACCGGGGTTATTATTCGGAGCACATCAATCACTAGGAACATTTTTAATTTAGAGAATGACATGTAGCCGAACCTGCGTCCGTTCGGAAACTTCCCAGGTCCGTAATTTCCGCCCGGTGTATCGGTTTAATTGTGCGAATAAACAATAGGATAACCAAAAATAAAATCAATACGTTTTGATAGTAAGTAAAAATTATTATTATTGAAATGAATACCAAACAAAATAACAAAGGAGTAGTTCTTCCGGGGTTAGATACAGTAGATTTAAATCTTTAATCGATCAGTATTTGCTAAATATTATGTCGAAGTTTAATCAGAATGGCAAAAAATCAAGAATCACGGATATTAAAAAATCAGGAGAGCTTGTGATTCAAATTTTCTTATAGAATGATAACCATGATATAAATTAAAATGAATTTTTCTGTAGGAAAATTGTTCCTCCTCCAATTTCTTCAATCACTTCTAAACTCTAAAAAAAGGATGCGGGAACAAATGTCGAATAATATACTTTTCACAAAACATTTCATGTTTGCAGCTGAAATGAATGAATGAATGAATGAATTCGCCTAAAATGTGTTCTTATCATCATCATAAAATGTGTGTTGTGAAATTCACTTGCGAAAAATAATTACTCTGTACAATCAAATATATGCTATGTAGATAATTATCACACATCTTCTCAACAGAATAGTACATACCCCATCGTGCATGTCAAGTAATTCGTGAGATCGGTACCCAATAATTTATGTGAGTATTTCATATCATATCCCTAACAACTTTTGTAATTCATACATATCATTTCACATGTAATCATACATATCATTTCATTTAACTGGTAGAATTGACAATTGATTTATTCATTTCAATTTCATAGTACGCTTCCAGGGAATTTTACATAAGCCACCGGGGAATTTCGCAAAACAAGTAATGTTATCTGGTTCATTTGATTATTCGTTTAATATTGGCTTTGCATGAGCTCTATTTAAAACAAGGTCGGTACGGTATAATGAATTCGTAGAATTTGTAGCATCGTTATCCTGTTCTATTCTTAGATGTAGCCATCCATCAGTGAAGAAATATGAAACATGTTTTCTTGTAAACCATATCATTTTGAATTTGTTACTTTGAAGAAAATATGATATAAATCAATATTAACTTCTGGTATGGATCTGAGTTCCTATAGCATCTTGTCCGGTGATAGAATAAAATCGCCATATCTTAGCGTTCGTCGGGGTCATCGATGTGGATATTTTGTATTATTTTGTATGCTTTATTTACCCTAATCTAGGGTGTTTATCATCGCCACAAAGTTTACATGTGGACACAGAAAACCGAAAATGACAGTTCAGTGTTTGCAGTCGTTAACACAACACAACAATCTCGACAATGATTTTCTCTCGGAACTCCGACAAAGTTCCGTGATCATTCGAGCGACTATTCTCCGATGAATAATGGGGGGAATACGGGAGGAATCGTGGTCGACGAGGGACCTAGCGTTGGGTGTCGATTTTTTTAAAGAGACCACAGAAGAAAGAGTGATTTCATCTCGATAGTACGGAAGTGTAGGCCACCGTTGTGTGGGCTGTTCATTTCAAGACAAACTAAAATTTGCATACAACATGAAGAGTTCCTTCAATTTGCAATGCCCCAATTTTCGATGATACTACGTCACGTTCTTCAAGGGCCTCCATCAACCACATTTTCTCAAATACGAACCTGTACTTTTTTATGAATTCCGAAGGTCATCTTCATTTCGATTTCAAGCATGTATCACAATCTGTATTGATTCCATGAGTTTATGCCAATTAAGTATTTCATGAAGGTTTGACAATTCGACCAATGAAAAATCACTCAAACTTACTGACACTAATATGCAACTTTTGTCCTATTTAATCAACCTAGATAGATTTTATTCTCTCAGAATCGCAATTACATTGATACATAGGTAATAATAACACATAATATATAAATTCTATACAGCATATACAGCATTCATAAAGTGAAAATACGGTGCAATATTATATTACACAACGAGTGTGGAAAGTGATTTATTTAGTGACCTAAATATGACGAGTGCTTGAAATGCACTTTTCAACGAGTTATGATGTACACTATTTTTCCTACGACCATAAATATTTGAATCATTATCATTCAAAGTTTCACCTATGTCCGTTGTCATTCATTGAAATTTCACGAAAGTTATTCAAAGTTTTTCTCATCGTCGACAACTACCACTCAATCCAAGTTACAGTAGTCAGGAACAAAAGAACCGGGCGGAGCCTTTCATGAAAACTTCACTCAACGAGTCAACGTCTCTGGAAATGACATCAACTTATCATATATTTTGAAAACTTTATAATATGGATGGATATTGCCCTTCGGTGGTAGTTGGTCATGATCCTATTTGTAAAAATGAAGTTTCAAGTAAAAAACGTTAGTAGTGTTTTGTTCACTTCATTGGAACAACGATGTACAATACACTCATGATGATGGTGTCTCAACTCCCTATACCCAGCCACTAGAAAAAGTTGTAGACCTTCGCCTACTTGATTTTGTCGGATTTCAATACCTTACTAAGGCTTCCCAAGATCGAAACTAGGTGGCGTCACCTATGCCGATCTCGAAAGTTATCTTGGAAATGCTGGAAACACGATGTGGATTTGAAATTCAACATAAATGTAAAAACTGAACTCTCAGCTATCCATCACTGTCAGGTATCCGTCATTATCAGTAAAAGCGGATTTGACTTCACCGGATCGACGATCGTATCGCCATCTATACTCAAGTGGTGCGGCCTTAGTGAGGTCGTTTGACAGGTCTACATGTTTTGGAAAGAAACAATTGAAGAGTTATTTCACCATCCTATATCCACCTTGAATACACTGGTGCAGTCATTGATGGTGTTTTGTTTCGTTGAAATCGCTAACGGCATTTTCCGCTATAATGGCCTAATGGTTATAAAATTCCTCAGAAGATGGTGAGATTTTTACAGATTTCTGTACAATAGTTGATGTTTTCAGATTGTAATTATGTAGTTTGATCATTAATTGAGAAGTAACCTAAATTACTACTTCTGTATCAACATTTTTATAACACTGATTGTGTCGCCATCTAACAACTGACATTTGAGTAATTTTCAAGTGTGAAGAATAAAATGCTATAATCAAGTTAGCTGTACGTTAGAGTTTTGGTTGAAGAAGTCAAGGTGGATTCTTAAGAGAAAGATAAACTTGGTCGAACTTATTAAGATAAGTTAAGTGCTTGTTTGAAAACGCGTGCTATTTCAGTATACTTAATCTTATTAAATTAAGTTGAGATAAATTAAGTAATGTTGCATGAATCCACTTTTAGATAGGCAAATAGGCAGAATAGCTCCACCAGTGTTCTTTACATCGTTATTGGGACCTATGTATAGCCACCATTTTTCATCAGAATGACGCTAATGTAGCATCATTTCAATCATCTGTAACAATTTTAGGAAATTCTCTATAACTATATCTATTGATCGATAAAAAAATAAAAGGTGTTTGGACAGATAAAATAACAATTACTGGGTATCACTGGCTTCATAAGATTATCAAGTTTACAATAATGTAATGATATACAGAGTGAAAATCGAAAGTTGATGTCATCTTGAGTCTGTGTCACATGTTTCACACACAATTTCAAAAGTCATTACTTATCTAATTTATCAAATGAAATTTAGTTGTGGCCACGAGATGAACATCAATAAATTATATATATATATATATATATATATATATATATATATATATATATATATTATATTTTCAATTTCAACAAAATGTACAGCAGTTTTGTGTTGAATTATACATGAATGAATACAAGTTTAGTCAGCATACAAGCCTAGGAGTATAGGCTGGCTACGTGCATGGTAAAAAGCACCTATGCTATATAAACCATCCACTTTCTCACCTAATGAGCTAGTGTTTGATTTGCTTTTGTTCATCATGAAGTAAATTTGGTAAACAAATTGCATTCAGTATGCTACTATTCAAGCATTATGAAAAACAAGCATAAGAACTCTCAACATCACTATATACTAGAGATATCAATGGTATAAAAAATTGAATTTAAGGAGCAACCATATATTCTTGGAAACTCCACATAATCATGATACATTTCATCAATTTACTCTCTACGTAAATTATCTAACCTAGCCTGAAGATCTGCATCTGCATCAGACATTCCACCATTGTTACCACCTGAGGCTGCAGCAGAAGGCTGTGCTACAGGTTGCTTCTGTGCATTGCTAGGCAAAGCCCCACCTGTTTGAGGTAGACCAGAAAGAGTATCACCAAGTTGTAGACCCAACTCATCCAACACTTGATTAACAACAGCATCACTGAAAATAATTTTTTAACTATGAATAAGGAATAAATAGAAATAGCAAATCTTCACCTTTCTTCTTCATCGTCATCACCTTCCATAGCATCATCAATGGCATCATTCATGACTTCCTCTTTCATATCCATTATTTCAGACTGTTTCTCAAATTCCTGTAATATTCTTTGAATCTGTGGAAGATTCAACTGCCTATTCATGCTAGCCATGGCTTTTGTAACCCCTTTCATTGCTTGTGCCATGGTGTTCTGGGACCTAAGTGTTTGTATTTTGAGAGATACTGCTTGGATATTGGCTTTCATCAGCATAAACTTCTTAACATATCTACGGGTTCGGACAAGATCTTTGGCCATTATTTTAACTGCATCCTATAAAGAATGGCACAATATGGACATTATATAGCAATCAATTTTGTGGAACTTACCATCTGCCCTTCTTTAGCTAACTTCTTGATATCGTTTATTATTTTTTTCTCTTGTTGTTCCATCTTTTGCTTCTCTCTATCTAGATCACGCATAGCCTTGTTGAGAGCTCTTTGGTTTTTACGAAGGAGCTCTTCAGGTGTTACTTTCTTTCCGAACAGCCACTCCATATCGAACTAAATTATATCCTATTCAAAAACAATAAGAAACTACCTAGTAGAGTTCTGACTCATTATCATAAATAAAATTGTTATTATTTATGTTCCTCCCTTCTTAAACTTTGACATTTTGACAATCTGTTGAAACAGTTTGACAGCTCTACCGTAATAACCACAATGGTTATAACAAGCCTTAGATCATAATAATAATAATAATAATAAATGTTCTTGGTTGATCAACAAGTGTTCTCAATAATAAAAATAATAATAATAAACTTTATTTTCCTTTCAGACAAATACACATTTGTATAGGAATAGTCATACTTAGTAATTAATTAAAATTTTACAATCATATATAAATAAATACATATAAAATTCATGTATATATCTGTCACAATCACACCCATATAAATAAAATCACACATTAAAAGAAGTCATTGACTGAATAAAGACACTGTGAACAGCATTTAAACTCATTTGATAATCTATTGAAAAAAATCAAACCAGCTCTATCTGGAGATCGGTATTAGATTGATTATCTAGCTTGCGAAATATGAAAATTATCTTTGTACCTAGTGTTTTTATCATGAATTTCTAATACTTCAATGAATTGATCTTTGTTTTTAAAAATGCATTCAATTCAAATATATATAATAAGAATGTAATGTGGATATTCAATTTTATGAAGAGATCCCTACAACTATGCCGTCCTGAAACACTAGAGATAGTTCTTATAATTCGTTTTTGAAGAAAAACGTTATTTGCATGTGTAGACCAACCTCAAGAACACACATCATATCACAGCCGTGATTCCACCCTGAGCATAGTAAATGTTTGAGTGTTTGTTCTGTATTTAGGATTTCCCTTAAGTTTCTGAATAAGTAATTCTGAGAATTAAGATTTTGAGTCAACTTATCACAGTCAGTTTTCCAACTTATTATTATTACTTATTATAACTTATTATACTATTATGCCACCACGTGCGATTCCTAATAGACAAACCAGACGAGCTCCGGCCAAAGAACCCCTCTTCTGTCTTCTGTGCTCAGGCTGGTCACCCCCAAGGATAGTTAACCAGCAGGATGGTTCATCCGGGCGATAATCAACCGAAATGAGAACCGGCATGATATATATATAGAGTTCAGTGGTAACACAGAAGAGGGTTGTCTGTAATGTCCTTCGACCATAAAACAAAATGTCTAACAAAAGCGTGTCAAGACAACAATAACATGAATTGATGACATTTTATATATATTTTATATAGGAACATCTTCTGGCAGTTCAATTCAACAGAAAAACTACAGATGTTTTCTTATCGAGTTGGTGCAAAATAGTTAAAAATGGTTGTGTGTCAGGCCGAACATGGAATACAAGCTGATGTTATTTTTCTCATTGAAGGAACAGCAGGGAATGGAGCTTATATCAATGATATTAAGACGAACTATATTATACCATCTCTGGAGTATGTATCAACGGCTTTTATTTTATTTTCAATTAGTGCTTGAAATAACGACCGAACCCACCAAAACTTAGGCATATAATCTATTCATTTATCAATTCAACGTGATGACTAGAATGGATAACTGATTATGGTTGGAGGTACTGATTCATCTCAGTGTAACCTTGCTGTAACTTGAAATAAAATACACTACTGACTTAACTCCTACCAAACTATTTCACTTGCTTCTTTGAAAACTGAAATTAATATCATTTTGTGGTTTCAGGTATTTCAACCAAGGAAATATTGACGAGACCAACTACATTTCAGAAAACACAATTTCTCTGTATGGAATAGTAATCTACCAAGCAGCAGATTGTTTACCACATCCCAGTACTGATACATTTGGACCATTTTCTACTCCAACTAAATTAATGAATTCAATTGATAAACTGGAGTAATGCCTATCCCATTCAATCTAATTGTTGATGAAAATGAAACAATTTTTGTTTTAGATTAGTTGGTGGTAAGAGTGAATCTCACGCCAACATAGCAGAAGGTTTTGCAACCACTTTGAATTGTTTTGAAGAACTTCAACAAAAACGTGATGCTAGTGCTAATGTTCAGAAACATTGCATTCTCATCTGTAATTCTCCCCCTTACTCACTGCCTGTTTTAGAATCACACTTATATTCAGGCAAAAATGCTGAACAACTAGCCACTGTTCTACAAGAGGTATGTTTGTATGAAATTTATGTCTCTTTTTACCAAGGTAATGTTTTGTTTCCAGAAAAATATAAATCTGTCTGTTGTATCTCCTAGGAAAATACCCACACTTTATAAACTGTTTGAGAAAGCTGGTGGAGATCTAACATTGTCTCAAACCAAAAACTATGCTAAAGATCCTAGGCACTTGGTTTTATTAAAAGGTTTCAGGTAAATAACACAAGAATATATCTATAACATTGCCAATTCTACTGCAAACAATCCTGCAACTATAACTGGAAACACTGCAATTCTTAGTAAGAAGGCATTTTTGAAGGTTAAACATACTGGCAAAATAACAACAAAGGATACTCTGGTAGGCTGATCACATATCCAAAAATGATGAAAGATTATTTTAATTATAGAGATATCAATAATATATTTCTAATTCTTATTGAGTGTGTCCAAGATTGGGATGCACGGCATAATGATCAAGAGATACAAATTTGGTTAAACAGGAGAAAAGATGTACATTCTGTAGGGCATCCTGACAGACTAAAAATTTTTGATATTATTATTATTATTTTTCAGTTATATTGAAAAAATTATTTGATATATAGTGTTTTCAATCTGTTTTGACCTATGTTTAGTGTATGGGTGTTGCCAGAATGAATAAAGCTATAAGAATCGGTGAACTTACATGAAAAAATTCAGTTGACGTTTTTACGAATATGAAACGCCGGAGGAATAAATCAATATCACTACGTTAAATCATATCAAAAGTTGCTATGAAGTATTTTCAGTTTTTCTTTTTTCCTAATAATGTTAGAAAAATAGATTTTCCAAACACTTCACTTTCACCAATATGACTGAAAAACTATAGATATTTCTGAAAAGTTCCACGGGCTAATGTAACGAATGGCACTCTGGATGAGCAACTGTTTTCCCATTTTACTGAATTTGTCTCTACCGTTTCCGAAATCTCTATGCTGTGCATTCTTATCTTGGATACACTGTTTAATAAATATAGTATGTTCTCAATTGAAACATGTGAATTTCATAAAGTCAAATTAGTATTTATTTCATAGGATAAGTATTTATTTCATAGGAATTGTACAAGTATAGAATCTGAAACTGAAATTCAAAACTTTCTTGAAATATCCTCAGATGTGTTTCCGATAATTTCGAACTGAATCCATTTCTGAACTAATATAACGGTATTTGAACCTTTTCAACCAATATTGCAACTGGGAGCATCTGTTATTTCCATATAGAGAGACATAATCCAGTTTGATTCTTTAAAACTCACTACATTTTCATTTACAAATATTTCAATAATTTCAACTGATCAATCAATGCCAAAAAAGTGAAAATTTCAAGCTTTGTTTCAATTACTTCAGTGATCCAGGATTCTCATATTTTCAACAAATTACTCAGTAAATTACCTTTACAATCAATATCATCAGATTTTTATGCACTATTAATCAATTTTTGTTGATTTGATTTTATCTCATATTCAGGATTTTCATAAATAGTTTCATTTTGTAACTGTTCAATATTATGGCGAAGTTGGGTGTCGGTATTTTCTCTCAACCATTTTCTTTGTAACATTTAGAGAAATGGTTTGAGCACACATATATTGTATTATTACCCTCATTGAAATCATCAGTAAAAACTGTAGATACTTGGGACAGCTCCCAGTCTTTTCGAGAAATGACTTTCAGCTTCCTTCTCTCCCAATTTTTCACCGCTGGCTAACACGATGTTTCTCGAACATAACAGATTTTTCATCCGTGTTGTCAGAAAAAAAAACTTGAAGTACTGCTTGGCTTCTTTTCTTCAAAAGTGATATACAGGGTATTTCCGAAATTGGAGCGATTATTGAAATGGGGTATTGTACGAGTCATAATTACACTATAAATCGCAAAAAACAATTTGACTCAGTTAAAGATTTTCAGAAATAGTGCGATTTTACTCACCATCTTATTTGATTCCTCACTCTGCATGCGGCAGCTCGCGCCCGCACTGTTTCCCGCGTGCTGTTGCCAGTGTATTTCCATTTCATAAGCTCTACCACTCGTCATATTTTGGCTTAAAATTAACCGGAATATAGACACTGAATTGAAATAGGCCCATGTCATTCCATGACAAGAACGTTATATGAGTTATTGTTAATAAAAAACTCACACTGTCACCGATTGAGTTTAAGTTTGGATTCCCAATAGGTGTTCAAAATGACCGCCGCCACTATCGATGCAGAGTCTCGCACGACGTAGTAGAGACTCGAAAGCACGCTGAAAACTATTTTGTTGTCGCATCTCGAGAATCGCGTTGTTGATTTTTTCTTGTAAAATATCCCGGTTTTCGATATCCAGGAACGGTGATGCATAGACCAGATTTTTCAGGAAATCCCAGATCCGGAGAACGTGGTGGCCAAGATATAGGCCCTCCTCGGCCAATCCATTTCTGTGGGAATTCACCATCCAAGAATTCTACATTCTACATGAGAACGTCTACATGATAATGGCTTGGTGCTCCGTCGTGCACAAAAAACATCCTTTGTCGAATTGCTGATGGCAGATCTTCTAAAAGTTCATCTGAATCGATTAGCAAAAATGATAAATATGATGGTCCATTTGATCTTGGTGGCAACTCGTGAAGACCTATTAAAACCCCGTTCACCACTCCTCCCCAAAGGTTTATCGAAAAACGATGCTGAAAGTTAGTTTGCTCGATTTCATGTGGATTTCCGACAGTCCAATTATAATTATGGTGATTGAAAATACCATTCCTGGTGAATGTCGCCTCATCGGTGAAAAGTATTTCATTTAGGAAATTTTGATTAACCTCTTGTTGACGAATTATCCATTCACAAAATTGTTTTCTCCGTGGATAGTCTTCCGGTTTCAATGATTGCACGCGCTAATAATGAAAGGGATGCTGCATATCCTCATTCAATGTCCTCCATACAACATTATGGGAAACCCCTAACTGACGACCAACGCTATAAGTACTTGAAGTTGGATCATGTGCAAAAATGTCCAAACTTTGTTCTTCTGCGTTGATAATCCTTAGAGGTCTATTTCTACCTGGATCTCGGCCTCTATGAGTGCACAGTTCACCGGTATCTCTAGCTGGATGAACACGATCGGGAAAGCGCTCTGCATAGAGGCGGGATGCTGCTTCACCAACTTGGTGCACTTCACCATAAATTAGGAGCATATATACAAGTTCATAATTCCCATGAATGTGGGCTTGGGCCATTTTAAATCAAAATGAGACCAAAATATTTTCATGGTCATAAACCTTGCGCAAAAAGCGTTTTGCCGCGAGCTGATGAAGGGCGATTATTAACCTCTGATCAGTGGTTCAGAAAATAACGGGAGAAACTTTAAAATTCAGTATCTTCCAAAATATTTGTTTTTTGACAAAAAATGGACTTTTTTATTTCGTTTTGTTTTTTGGTCTTCTATTACCCATTTCAATATTCCCTCCGATTTCGGAAACACCCTGTATATTATACTCGTCCTACTACCAATAGTACTGAAACAAATCGCCCAGCTCTATCGACACACATAGCTAACATCACAATGATAAAAACAAGTTTTATTTTCATTCTCCTACTAACTATTTTTATGATTAACATATTAACTTGATACAATTTACAGAACTCTTGTCAATTGACAAATATCGTAACAACCACCTCAAGTTCTAGTTGAGTAATTAATACCCTGAAAACAATAGCACTTGATCATAAATAAGCCAAATTGCTGAGTATATCTTGTTGTGTGCTTGTTTGACTAAAGTCGGCTGTGGCTATGAATAATGTTCAACGAATCCAATAGATCCAATTCTATGAAAAATTTGGTATAACATGTTTATTATTATAATCATTGTCTAGTCTCAAGGAGAGGCCTATCAGCCCTGCACCTGGAAGTATTCCCGCCAACCAGAACCAGATGACAAACGCTGGGCTTGCAATTACTTCTCTGCCCAGCCCATTGCCCGGCAGTGCCAGTGACAGCCCCATACCAGCTGGGGGTCAGAACAATCCCAATATTTTGGCTAATTCTTCGGCGGGTGCCAATGTTCCACAGAGTAATGTGTATCGTCCTCAGGGCGCACAAGGTAAATTTTCTTATTGAAGAGATAGATCAAGCAGTCTTTCACTTCTATTGTATACACCAGATTGTTGGATATTGTAAGATTTCTGGCATAATGATTCGTTGCTTTTTCCGTTTCGTCGTTTTCACACAAGATTCGTGGAAATTTATTTCAGCCAAAAGTGGCAATGCCGTAAGATTTTTTAGGCAAGTTCACGAGATTCAAGTTTCTAAGGATTTACCAATGATTTATGAATTTTATTTAGCATTGAAAAACTCCTGTAGATCAAGATGCATAAGATTTTCCAAATATTCGCGAGATTCATCAATATTTCTCAAATTCATAGGGATTCAAAAGATTTATTAATTATCAAGATTAGGATTTATTATTAGGAGTTGGTGAGTTTCAAAGATTTGCAATTTGAGGAATTTAAAGGGTATGAGATATTTCTAGCGATTTCTTGAAGATTCGAGATTTATCGAAGATTCAGGGATTTCTCTGAGGGATTGAAGGAAAAGATTCGTTACGGTTACCAATATTTCAGGAGATCTCCAATAGATTTGCAATATTTACCGAGAATTGAAGATTTATCCAGAATTGATGGGTTTGTCTAGGGTTTGTAAGATTTGTCATGATTCGAAAAATTGTTTTCTCATGATATCAAGAGATTCCTCATAGATTCGCGAGATTCATCAAAGAATGAGAGATTTCTGAGGGTTTATCAAGATTTGAAAGCTTTTTCAAGTATTCGCGAAATTATTCAACATTTTTGCTGAATTTACCAAGAATTGATCAATTTCCATGCTTATTTGTGGGATTTTCTATGAATTCGCAAGATCTGTTAAGTTTCGAGATCCGTTGAGAATTTTCAAGAGTCCAGATTTGCTCGTCAAGAGTGGGAGGGATTTTTCCAGTCGCCACTCTCTTATAAGCACGGCGATTAATCATTCCAGAAATCTGACTGAGAGATGAAGTATGTAATTTTTTTTCTCGAACCCGGGTATTTCCGGAATTATTTTAACATTCTTACAAATTCATGCTCAGGAATCTGCATAGGTATACAGGGTGTTAATTAGGTATATACAAGAAATTCAATAGCCGATTTTTCAAGTGATTTTAAAAAAAATCCTATAAACTTGCTTCGTTTTCAAGATACAAGGTCCTACATTTGAAAAAAATATATTTTTCGTAAATATCTCAAATATCCAAATATAATGCAGTGCCGTGTCTTGTGTGGAAGTGTGCGCGTCAGATTCCACATAATCATTATCAGACGATTTGTTAGTTCTCGCGGCAGTACGACACGAACATGAAAAAATAATAGGAAAAGAAAGTGAAACATCGGGTTCTTAATATACATGGTGTTCCATCTCAGACGAGCCACCCCGTATATTTATTATCCCATAGTGAGTGGAAAAAATTTCTGAAACACGTCGAATGACTTTGTTTGGGGGACATCTTTTGACGTATATTTGAGTCTTGAACGAGCAAATATTAAAATAGTTCAACACCTTGTATTTTCGAAACGAACCAAGTTAGGATACATGTTTATTCGAACTTTTTGTCTGAAAATTAATCAAAGAATCGTCTGTTAAACTAATTGTATATACTAAATCAACACCTCTTATACCTATACGGATTCCTGAGCTTGATTTTGTAAGAATGTCACAATAATTCCAAAAAGTATTCGGAGAAAAATTCAAAGAAAAATTTACAGATTTTGAAGAGAAATATATGGAATTCAAAGATTGGCGCTTGGATTGGTAAGGTATTCAATATTCGAAGAAGATTTGAAGTGTACCAGATTGTCAGTGTGGAAGGTTGCTTGAGTTTATTGCTATGGAATTTTGATTTTCCACTAAGGAATCTCTGATATTATGAATGTTTTCTGTTTCAGGTATCAACATGCCTCAACAAAAGGGGGTACCTGCAGGTCGAATGATGGGTAATAATCAGATACCAATAATGTCTGTAACCCCACCTGCCTATCTTGCTGGTAAGATTGGAATATTCAATAAAAATATCATTTATAAGTTGCATTGTCAATTTATTGTTTTGGTGATTCTTTCCTATCCAAATAATAATAATAATAAGAATAAGAATAATTTACTTAGTACAATAGTATTCATACATATTTTTAATTTCATTGTTATGAGAAAATTAATGAAATTCTCACTAACAAGATTTCCTTGAGCGTGGACAGACTATGATTCATAAATTACAATTTGAATTATGCTACTGAATGACACTACAAAAAAATCTTTGGTATTATAATATCATATATTATCAGTATTATTATTACGAAAATATACGAATACATGTATTATGTATAATCAAGAGAATGAGAAGTGATTCCATACATTCATTATATCCGTTTTGCTATCACAGAAGTTGAGTTTCAAAGCTTGAAATAACGAGTGAAATTATCAGCTATAATATAACTAGTGATATTAGTGATATTATATGATTATTATTGATATTATATTGGTGATATTTCAAGTGAAGCTTCTTTTTCGATACGCAGCTTTGATTTTTCCGAAATTAGTATTATCAACTGTCAAAAAATCTTCTTATATAGGTGTACTGTCAACTATTTCCTGTTAACACAGTAATCTTATTTGTTCTTGTCAATTTGTCATTTTGACTTCCCAGTGTTATAAAATTTGTAGAATAACAGCTTAGCGAAAAAAAAAAAAACTTGTATCCCTGGGTATCTCTGCGGATTTTCATGTTTTCATCTCCCCAGTTTTCGAATATATTCATGAATATACTGAATTAGCTCTGAGATTTCATGATTTCGGCGTATTAAATATTTTGAATAACACTGTAAGTCAGCTCTTCAGAACACGAATTATTATTAGGTGTTTGTTGTCTAGTTAAATTCCCTTTTTGTGCATTTCGCGCACCGTAATCAACGCCAGCGGTTACATTCTGGTATTCCAATAATTTGGATGGAACCCAAGAATCATATCGATGATGGCTACTTTTGGCAATATCCAGATTTACAGTCTACAAGATATCCTTGCACAATGTCTTGTACAATGAAGATCTTCCTCGACGTATATATGATTCAAAGGTACTTCGAATACCCTCAGAAACAAATTCACATAATTCAGAAGATGGAAGTGAATGAGAACGTTTTATCATAATGAGTTCAGCTAAACTGTTAGCTTCAAGACTGAAAGACAATTAGACGCCAAATGTCATTATTGCAGCATTATTACTGTAATAATAACTCAAAGTTTCTTCTAGATATGGATTCAGAGAAATACAAATATACTGATTGGCGGCTTTTCATTGATAGATGCAACAATGAGTTTAAAATGTGTTTTACTGCATAATGGAAATCAATTTGCATAAATACCAATTTAAACAAAACAAGAAAGAAGAATATCAAAATAATTAATTGGTTCGGCAAAAAAATAATTACAATGAACATCAGTGACTCGTTTTTGTTGATTTGAAAATGGTGAACTTTTTACTTCAGCAAAGTGGATACACAAATTAACCTTTCACCTTTCTTAAGCTGAGAATGAAAAAATTCGGACATTGATGAAAGATGCGAATTTATGCGTCAAGATTTTAGGCAAAAAAGATTTGAAGTCTCAGTTGCAGCTGCCTTGATAGATTTCTTGAGAATTCGGGAAATTAATGTGAGGAATAGGGAGAGCGTTTCCGCCAGAATCTAAGTAATGGAAGAAAGGTATCAGGGTAGATGGTACTATCAAATGATGGCAGATTACTGCTGGTCTTTAAAAAGAGATTGCCCTGAAAATTATAAAAGAAGAGCTCAAAAGTATAACATGTGTTTTATGAATTTTTTTCTCAACTTCTATGTACATAACTTTTTTGAAATATCTTTAATATAAATATCTTTAATAATAACATTTTCAATATGACAAAATAGTTAGTTATAAATTACAACAGTGATATAATACTGAATTTAGTAAAACGAACACCCCCAATCAGCTGATGCTGGTCTTGGGATCATTATTAGATTGTATGGTATATGGTTGACTAGTATGCATCATTCACAATTAAGAAACAAAATTAAGTATACAATGATCAATTGATTCATTTCAAATATAGCTGGTTATTAATATATAAAATAATTTTAATATTTCAGCACTTCACTTGGAAATATATTTTTATTTGGAAGTATATTTGGCGTTTTTCTTAAACATAACATAATTGGGACCTAGCTTTATTTCATCAGGAAGCCTATTATACTCTTGTAAGAGTGCTATATTGTTCTGGTTTCTTGTATCATGGTTACGTATGCTGTCTATGCAAAATTCTTCCATTGCATTCTTGCAATGAATTTTCAATTTTGTATGTGTACTTATCTTGTTTAATTTTGAGAATACTCTCCAACTGTATAAAATTTTCTATCCATGTTGGACAGCACTTTCAAAACCTCTTTCTGCAAGATTTGCATTTTTTTAATGTGAGTTTGCAAATAGGTTCCCCAGAGAGTTATTAGATACCTAAATACACTGATAAATTATGCATTATATATGTTGTGTTTCATTTGTTGGTTTGTGACATTTTTTAGTTTATATAACGCTCTTATCATGGGTTTTATTCTAGTACGAATTTTGTCTATGTGCTCAATCCAATTCAGGTTATTACTGATAAGTAATCCCAGATATTTGGTGACTGTAACCCTAGTCAACCTGTGGTCTCCCAGTTGGATATGGTTGTTTTTTATTTTCATATTTTTTTATTGGAAAGATATATAAACAGTTTTTGCTTCATTGATTTTCAAGTTATTGGTCTGGATCCATTTTCTATAGAGTTCTAAGTCTTTATAGTAATATTCTCTGGTTGCCCGATCTTCAGTGTTCAACAGGGTTACATTCATATCTCCTATCATAATGGTTCTTCCTTTGTTTTCTGCCAATAAGTTTCCAAACTGTTAGATGAACTCTGTGACTTCATATGCTGAAGGTCTGTATAAAGTCATGACTTTTATTTTTATGTCTTACAAGTTGATAGTTACATGTTGAGATTGACTGGTCTCATCTGATTTTTTTTACCTCATAGTATCTAATTTCTTTTTTCACATATATATAGACACACCTCCTCCTCTTGTTTTTCTGCTGGTGAGCTTCATTTGCATAAAGCCAGGTCTTGGATAGTACAAGTAAATCTGCTTTCTTTTGGTTCATAATTGCTTCCAGTCCCTCAATTTTATTGTTTACACTTTGTATATTTTTAAATGTGATGGTTATACCCTTTTTGTCAGTCTTTAGTTTTTTAAATTGTCTAGATCATTTTGGCTCTGGATATGTATGGGTTTTGATGCATCTGTTTTCCTTCTAAGAATGTTCTCTTGGCTTAACCAAGCAAACTTATAATTGTTTTCCTTTTTGGAATATTTTTGTAGCTTTGAATAGTTCTCCATTTTCTTTAGTAATATTATGATTCATGGAAATCGGTACACTAGGTCCTTCAAGTTTAGCCTTGCTTCATTGCTCTGTTTGCTCTCATGAGAGCTTCTTAACCATCACAACAGAATTGTTAGTAATAATTTCAATAAAAAGTTGACATTAAGGATATATATTTCTTTCTCATACTCACTGCTTTCATTCAGTATAATATGAAAATGGAGATTTAAAAAAAGTAGAGCCATCATTCCAATACCAACCATACTTTCGTGATTTGTTGGCATAAAAGTATTCGTAATATATTATCCAAATCATTTGTTGTCCTGTGATGTCTTCGAATCATCTGATTTTTTATGAATTCATCAATAGTGATTTATGTGTTTTTTAGGGCAACTGAATCGCCCCTCTCCCCATTGGTCCATGCATCCACCTGTTCAGCAGGCCAGACCTTATATGCAACAGTCCAATCAACAGGCGAATTCCACGCAGGGTAGCGCCCTCATCGCCCAACTTACTCAACCCCCATCGTCTATATCAGGAACTGCTGTCACCCAATATGGACAGAGTGAGTAATTTGTTTTCATCTGTTCTTGTGAATTACTATTTCGGTTTGTATACTTATTTTTCTGGAATATTCAATACTTAGCCATAAGAAAAATTGATGAGAATTGATGAGATTTTGACTCAAAAATAGATATATAATTTGAGTCATATGGTTTGATATTTCAACTCAACCTTATTGGAACAGAAAAAAAGTTCACTGTTCATGCAACCACTATCTTATTCACCATTACAAGAAAAAACATTGAAAAAATTCACTGAAATTAATACAGCATACTGAATGCTGAATTTTTAGCGTTGCCTCTGAGTTCAACATAGACCAGAAAATAATTTAATCGGACCTTATAACATATTAATTGAAGATCTTTTGATTCGAGAAAAACCTTGTTATGTATGTTTGATGAATTATGAAAGTCACAGTTCAGTTACTTGTACATCCCTTGATAACTTACAGTAACGGAACGTTATTTTTATTTCATTGAGGTCAAGAAATAAGATAACAGGACGAAAAATGATCACTTTGAAGGAATCTGTATGAAGTGTAATAATTATAAATTATTATACCAGCATTCAGCAGATATTGTAATGCCTAAAAGCTGGTTAAGTGTTTGGATATATCTCGTTCACTATTTAACTAAAACATCTTTGAATTATCCATTTTCTATTTCGCGAAAAAATGATTTTTTCATTTTCAAAATGGCATTTTAGTGTCGGTAAATTCACCGATAAACAAAATGAATATGCAACAGCAACAGCAGCAACAACAGCAGCAGCAACAACCAAATGCACAAACCTCAATTGCACCAAACCAAACGTCTATTCAAACTTCTATGGCTCAAGGATCACAAGCAAATCAAGCCAATACTTCACAAGCACAGGTATAAACTATATTGAGATATTGGCATTTAATTTGGGGTCACCCTGGATACTCATTTTTTTTGTAGATACAAAGTATGCAACCTGGAAATCAAGGTCAACCTCAACAAATGAACACAGTAAGGGAACGGCACACTATCTGGCAGGGTCTGTTGGAATGGATAGAAAAACCGAAAAATGCCACTGACCAACAAAAAATTACGAAACATGTTCCTTGCCAAGTTTCCGCAAACTCTAAAGACGGTGAACCAGAATTGTGAGTTTGAAAATAAGTCACTGCATTTAAATCAATAAATTGATTGGTGTTTATATTCATATCCGGATTCCTAATTAAATTAGGATCTATTATCTAC
Source organism: Gastrophysa polygoni (assembly GCA_963576655.1). Lineage (NCBI taxonomy): Eukaryota > Metazoa > Arthropoda > Insecta > Coleoptera > Chrysomelidae > Gastrophysa > Gastrophysa polygoni. Next base: position 12,272,913 of record OY755084.1, read on the forward strand.
CTATGTATCGATATTGTATAGGTTAGTAACTGAATATTTTCTTGTAGGAAAGCGGATGGATGGCCACAGAAACTGATAATGCAGCTTATGCCAAAGCAACTGATTGGGAATATTGGTGGAGCATATTTGAAAAATTCAAAGTCCGTGCTTTTCCATCCTCAGCCTTGTGATGCTTTGGAATCTCTCACGCGCGTCATGAGTTCGGGTTTCGTAAGAAAATACTATTTTTTAATTTTTCAGTTGGGATATCCTATAGTACAAAATTCGACCATCATTGGAAGAATTAAATCAAAAAGATATAGAAAATTTCACTTGAGGACTTACTGTCAGCTACAAAAATATAGAAGTTGATAATTATTTCTATTTTTTCCATACATTCCAATTAATAATTTTCGACGTGCCAAACTCTTACGTGTTTTTTGATATCACTGTGAACATAGCTGATTGAGATACTATAGCTACGATATGCTACACATTATGCCTTTGATGCGTTTCGAGTATACTTCGGCCATCATCAAGTAACTCTTTGGATTATGCACCTGAACTTCTATGAAAGAAGTTTCATGCATTGAAATAGTCATCAAACCATACTGTGTATGCTATTAATTTTTTGACGTTCGAAAAAAATTTTTATCGATGCATCTATTCATTTCTTTACTATCATTTGTTATATGTCATTGGATCATTATTCAATCATTCACTAATCACATCAATAAGTCCAAAAGTTTGCATTAAGATGTTTCTTCAATTCTGTTAGGACTTTGTAATCGAGACCAAAAAATAAAATAAACTGAAAATCTAGTAATTCAGTTTTTTTTTTAAATAATTTGACGAAACGAAAAATCATTTCAAACATTTTGAAGTCATTTGGTTGACCCTCAATCGCTCAATTTTTTCCCGTTTAACAAAATCTATATCTTTTGTAGTTTCCGAGATAACCATACTGGCTCTCTTTATCCTGGACACAGTGTATTTTTGATCTTGACAAGAAAATTAAAATTCATTGTTATTCTGATGTTATTGTACCATGATATTCATTACATCATATAACAAAGTGAATATTGGAGAAATACTGTTGTATTAGAGGCTTTCAATATTCATAACATGGACATCCATTCATTCATTATAGACTCTGATTTTTTCAGGCCGGATGTGTCCATTTCACCAGCATTCCGAATCACTCGCCGTGCGACATCAAAGTGCTCATATTGTTGTACACCACAGACAAAAGGGCCTATCTGGGCTTCATACCCAACGATCAAGCGGCCTTCGTCGACCGCCTGAGGAAGGTTATACAGCAACAAAAATCCAACCAGCAACAAATGCGACAGGTACATATATACACAATCATTTGAAACACCTCATAATAGGGGCATGCCACTCTCAGGGCCCGATCTAAGGGGGGCGAAGCCGGAAAATGCCAAAAGCGGTAAAAATGAGAGGCGGCAAAATTGAAGGCTGTTGCACGGAGAGAAAAATCTTTCATAATCGAAAATTAGTTCTCAGCACTGTAGGTAAACGAAGTGCGTGAGGCGAATACAGTCGGATTGATACGGCAAAAATATGAAAAATTAAATTCTTAAAATTAAATTTAGAAGATGAAATGAATTATGTTATCATTTTTTGATGTTTTTTTTTTTGTGGATAAAGTACAGGTGGGGTATTGTTACAAAGATATATACACTTTGCACTTTTGCCTGTAGCAACGATTTTTCCATGCTGTCTTATAATTTTCTAGAGTGTCTCATTCCTTGACTGATCCGCCATCTTTGGGCGTCCACCATATTGTATTTCATCGTACGTCGGTCTGTCGCATTGTCATCTGACATGTATGCAGAATTTTGAAACCAACTTACCAAACCAAGGGATGTTCAAGTATTGTGAAAAAATCAATTCGATCATGTATATTTTGCGAATCACATAACTTGAACTTTTAGTTCCTAAATTAAATACCTTCACACATCTAACGACAAATTTATCAATCAGCCCATGAATCTACGTCTATTGTACATACAGTTGGACTATTATCTAAATACAGAAAGTATTTTCCGGACACAAATCAAGGAAACTTTTCCCATTTTCACTAATGAGTGAGTCTTAATCAGAACAATAAAAATAAAATTATCACTATCTTTCGATCCTTATAGTCATTAACCTCATATAAATCCCAATGTTCCAAATGATAATATTTGATGATCCATATTTGATGATATTGACTTTTCGATGTTGAACCTGTTGAATCAGCTAGTATTTTACGATGACGTTATGTGATTTCTAGTGAGATTGTGAAGGAAAATTTATTCGATAAATGTTTGATTGATTCATTTTAGGGTGTACCGGGCGGGCCGGCGATGAATCCGCAGGGCGGCACTCCGCCCCAGATGGCCGGCGGCAATCCTTCCCCGTCACAGAACCCGCAGCAGCAGCAGCAGAACCTGCTTATCTCGCCGGCGACCGGCATGACCCTTGGCCAGGGCGGGCAGATCGGGCAGAACGTTGGGCAGCAGGGTCAAGGCATGGGTGGCATGATCGGGCAGAACGGCTCGCCGGGCGGCATGAGGCCCAATATCCGCATGCCAGGTAGGGCGGACGAAATATTGTGCATTCAACTATACTGTATCTTATCTAGTGGGTCTTTTTTCTTGCCGTTGTGAGGAAGTTGTCATGTACCTATACCTACCGTGATGGTTTTCTGTTTTGGATGTATGTCTGTGGTAGAAATAGTTTGTACCTACGTCGCAAAACATTTTGAATCTATTTCATATCTGATGACTGATTCACTTGAATCATTAGGTGCGTTGTGAGTGTTGTTAATTTACGCAATAATGCACATTTGCCTCCTTTAGGCGAGTACTGATAAGACTGATAATAAACTATTCATATACTCAGATACTCGAGAATCAGAGATTTTTTACTATGAAAAATAGATGGCTATAGTAATAATAGAATGCTTGTGGCACAGTCTTTGAATTCATTTGTTATTCACGAGATTCCCATTTTGTTTTTTAATCACGGTAATTTCTTTCAAAAAGTTATGCTCTTTCGATTTTTAATACGCCATTCAATATATTTGGCAAAACAAGTAACTGTAGTGAGTAAATGAGCTTTTTGTTTATCGAACTATGCAGAACACAAAATATTAAAATAATAATCGCAATTTAATTTTAGGAAAAAATCTGTAATATAAATGTTATTTTTCCATAATCGTTGTTTAAGGCAGTATTCATCTGACGATATCATTATATTCAATGATAACTTTGATGCTCCTCCCAACCGTGCCAAATTTCTGTTATCACAAAGGGCACTGGAATGCATAAGAATAACTTTGAGCATGCATGATATTTCTTATCGAGAAATCTCATTGTGAGCTCTATAACCTAACTGATCATTCAGGTATCCAGCCTGACGCTAGCCAGCCAAACATGCAACAACCAGGCATGATGCAGCCACAAGAGAATCAGTTGGAAGTGGAGAGGAGAAGAAATCTCGACAAAATCAATCAGTTGAAACAAACTTTGGAAGCGGCTCAGCAACAAGAAAGGCAATATAAGAGCCAGTTGGAGAGAATCAGTCACATGAAGACTTCACAGCTGGAGCAGGCTTTGCAAGTGGCACAGCAGACGGAAATGCATTTCAAAATGTTGGAAAACGTAAGTATTTCCACTTGTACAAGTTCAACGTCCTTCAATTCATAGAATAAAATGAGTTTACAAAACAATAGAACGTTTTGTTCTTGAAGTGAAATGGAGTCCTTCTTTTCATAATTTTATAGCCAAAGCGCCGGCAGTCTTTTTCATGAAAATTGGGGCGATAAATCCTTCCAAGAATAGCTCACATGGAAGCCAAATTATTATGAATTCCTTGCAAAAATATCTTTTGATACAGGTTACCCAAAGATTTCAAGAAAGATGGGTTTTTATCAATGAGAATTTTCTGGGTTTTGTCCAGCAGTGTACCAAGTAATGTATTTTTTCATTAATTCATTGGGTTTCCTATGAGAAGATATGAGAGCGAAATATGTTGTGTAAGTTTGTTTGTTAGGATGACATACTTTTATGAAATTGAAGAAATAATGCCAAAAATCAACTTCCATTTGTGTGTCAAATACATTGATTGATTCTCATCATTTTATCATTAATATATACCACCTCTTTTTCTCGCTTTCTCATTCCTGTCTCTATACTCTTCTGCATTTTATCTCTTTTCTGTTTACTCTAGGGGAGTACCTGAACCTCGCCTGAGACATTATAATTATTTTTTTTAAAATTGTTATCTTTCATATCTTGTTGTCCAATAAAGACATTATTATTATTATTAATATTGTGGATTCGGTAAAACTATAAATATTACTCACCACGTCATTCATAACTTGCACATTTTTTATTGACAAAAATTCCAGCAACAAAGACAACAGATTGCAAATCAGGGCAATCCACAGGCGCCGGCTCAGCAGCAGCCCCAAAGGCTGATGAGGCCTTCCATGTCAAACAATCCCGGACTAAGACACTTACTACAGCAGGTGAATATTGAAAGAAAGAAAGAATAATGACTTGTCATCTATTGCAATTCACATACAAATAAAAAATAGACAAAATTACAATCATATAAATTCAATCTTAATGTTCTGAACTGTTTATTATATAATCTTTGAATATAGATTGCTGGCACCGCAATTATTATTAATGAAATCAATCATGAATATTCTTTTGTAGCAACCACAATATCGACAGCTGATAAACGTCCAACAGATGGGGGGCAACGGACCTAGGCCTCAAATGGGCCAACAAATGCCTAATTCGCAATCGGGTCAGATGGGCGCCTTCGACGAAGTCGGCGGATTCGACTTGAATAATATCATATGAGGTTTTTTCGATTCCAGGATTCAGAAAATTGTTAGATGGCATATTTTTGTATAATAGATTATATTCAATATTCTGAGCATGAAATAATTTGGATCAGATTTTAAACAAAAAAAGATATGCCTATGATCGGTCCCCACGGATTGATTTTTATCATTCTCTTTGCTATCCGGAATATATTACCAACATTTTCATATATTCAGATTTAAGAAGTCATTGTTCTATCTACATCAACTGAAAAAGAAGCAATGCTATTGTCTGTGTTCAGAAGGATGCAAGCAGATTCTTTGCTCTTTTTTTTTTGGTTAAATCTTCTTTTCCTACGATCCTATGATTCCTAATATATATATATATATATATATATATATATATATATATATATATAAACCCATACATTGGTCTACTGTAAATACAATATGTTGTTACTACAAATATATCGAAATATTTATTGACTTCTAGTTTAAATTTTTTTAGAAAAAAAAGTTATGGAAAATGAGGGTAAATTCTGGTCAGACAGGAATTTGTGAGGAATATTTTCGGTTTCATGAAGGTATAATGTAATGTGAAAACTTCCAGAGAATTTCCAAGTGGTCCAAATTCGATAACAAGAAAGATACACGATCCTTTTTCTTTGAGAAAATCACTCCGAGATCTTTCAATTATTTCATAATTGTCCATTAACTATGACTAAGTAAATGAATATTTTATACATGGCAAATGGAAGAATACATCTTCTTATTATCGGAACTTCACCTCTGCAGCTCGTAAGAGTCAAATATTCAAAGTTTTAAACTTTCGTACCAAGCTTCAGATTAACCGCGAAACTGGAATCATATTGAATGAGCAGGTTTCCTCCAGTTGAATTTTCATGAAATTCATGTTTATAATTCGAATCATTGTTGAAATAATCGGAAATGAAAATTACGGCAGTTACAGCACTTAGTTTGCAGTAGGAAAAAAGTTAGAAAGATGCAATAATGATTGTACATCAAATTAAATTCCGTTTTTTCCAAGTATCCATTAACATACAAGACGTAGATACAAATGTTCAGAAAGTAAAATTGCCTAACCAAACACATGGAAGTGATATTGTGTATCTCATTATATTGTTACAAAAATAACTATAATAGTATAAGAAGAAGAAAACCAATTTGAACAATAATATTTATTCTATGTACTTATTACTTTCTATTTAAAATAGAACAATAATGCGCTACAATTATATATTTACTCTACATGACGATAAGATACGCACTGAAAACTGTACAATAGAAGGAATACCATTAAAAATGTAAATATAATATACAACAGTAAAAATGTGTAGAACAAATCAGAAAATTGCGAATGAATTCAATGAATACTGCAAACAAACACAATCAGCATAACTGCGCTTGTGACTGAGAAAAAAACTAAAAGTACCTGGAATGACAGGAAAAACCGTATAATCAACATTCACCCTCACCTTGACCTCAACGTCATAACTATACACATGCTCAACAATTTACAAGATAAATTTATTCTCCTTCTACAATAATATCAAATAGGGGATGCTGCGCAACGAATCCCTATTATTATTCCTATCACTTAATCCTCCAAATTCCTGAAAGCCTGCTGGATGTCTTCATACAGCTGATCGAAGTCGGCCTTGATTTTGGCCTCGCCGTCTTTCACCGGGTCCTTGAATTTCATGCTGCTCAGCTGGTATAGGATGTTGCTCATCGAGTCCCTGATAACGTTCCACGTGATCTTGTTCTCCGATTGGGCGGTGGTTTCGACCGCGTGTCTGGCCATGTCGTACAAACCGATCATGTTTTTGAGCATGCCGACGGTCTTGTAGAACGGACAGAATCTGTCGTAGGAGGAGTAGGAGTTTTGCTGCAGGAAGTCCTCCTTGAGGAGCTTGGCAATTTCGAGGGTGATTTTGTCGGCCTCGGCCAGCGAGGCTTTACCTACGAGTTGCACAATTTCGGATAGGTCCTCTTCTTCCTGCGGAATCAATGAATCTGTGATTCGGTAACTCAATGGGCGAGTGGACTTGTGGCGGATTCATGGAGCAGATCCACTCTTGGCCTCAGACATGCGTCTAAGGTTGGCTATACTCCAATAAGCATGGCAACGCTGGTTACATGTGTCAGATAGGCGTTGTCAGCAGGGACGTCGACGTCAACACGACAGCACGACACAGGAGAGTGATCTTTGTCTCTCGAATGTTTGAGTTGTTTTTGAATGCAATTTGTAATATTTTAGTGCTATTAAACATGTTTGCTTAAAAAGTGGACTCATTTGCTCGCCGCAAGAGCCACAGACTACTTTTTATCAACGCATGCTTGCAATCATAATATTTTTCAATTTATTTCTCATCGAATTTGTAAATTGCAAATCAGAAATACGTCACAATGATGTTCAAACGGTCCGAAATTTGCCGCCATAGCTGGTGACGTCATGAATCAATTAGAATTTCATAGTTGCCTAATGTTCAAATACATCTACCAATCTCAGAATGAAAGGAAACAAAATTCATCATTTGTTGATAAATTAATAAACTGATATTATTAGTTGTCAGTGGGGTAAAATCTCAAACTCCTCCAATTTATTTCTGATATTCACTGATCCTGTCGGACATATCATTTGTGAACGCGGCAAGCAGGAGAGATGGACATAAATTAATAACCCCAAATTTCTGATTCTGATGTCATGATGTTGGATGTGGTCTTTTTAAGTTACTAGTTATATTGTCGTCTTCAATTATCTTCATTCAGGTTTATGGTGACATCATTCCTATAAAGGAGTATCATCAAACTGTCATGTCAATACTTTGGAAAAAATTATTTTCAACGCTGAATTTTCCGAATTCGAACATTGTTAGTTAAGAACATGGACTTTGCATATCTATCAGATACAGGATTCCCAAAAAATATCAACAGCAGTGAACAGGTCCTAAAGAAAAGAGGAACTTTTTGAGTTCAGTTCATACCTGAAGAATTTCCTTGACTTTTGTCCTGAGAGAAACGAATTCGGTGAAGTTCTTGTCGTAGAAATCATCTAGAGCCCTGGTGTATTTGGAGTAGGAAATCAACCAGTTGATTGAAGGGAAATGCTTTCGCTGGGCAAGTTTTTTGTCCAAACCCCAGAACACCTGTACAATACCTGAAAACAAAATTTCTTTAAAAATGCCACGTATTTTGCTAAATCTCGCAAATTCTTGGGAAATCCTTACAAATTTTCATAAATTGTACACATTCTCCGTATCTTGAAGAATCTCGCAAATCTTATAAATGCCTACAAAATCTTTTGAACCTTTAGAAAATCTCCAGAAATTACTAAATTCTTGGTGAATATTTTGAAAATCACTAACAAATCCATGAAATCTTGATGAACCTTGAAAACCCCTCAATACCCACTTAAAATACTAGAATCTCGAAGATATTGAGCAATGCCACTATTGTGAGAAATGCTTTGAACACATTTTGTACATACCTAGAGTAGCAGAAGTGACGGGATCAGAGAAATCTCCACCGGGAGGAGACACAGCCCCCACGATCGAGACGGATCCTTCCCTGTCCGGGTTACCCAAACACTTGACGCGACCGGCACGTTCGTAGAACGAAGCCAGACGGGCACCCAAGTAGGCCGGGTAACCGGAATCGGCAGGCATTTCAGCCAAACGACCTGAAAATGACAAAAATGTTCTCGGTGATTTCCTTATTGTTGTAATGAAAAACAAATAGGGTTCTTCAGAAGTAACTCAAAGGTGTGAAACTCATTTTTCATACTTTGAATCAGATAATTCAAAACTAACAGAACCTCGATACATATCGTCTTGTCATAATGATTACCTTTTTTTTAATTTATGTTTTTGTGTATTTAGGGTCGTTAATTTGTTTTAAACGTTCTTCTTCTAATTTTTGTATCTTAATTAATATTTTGTATATTCCTCTGATGGAAAATTATAAAGAACCCCTTTTTTTATTCTGAAAATACTCAATGTGATCTTGAATAATGCACTTGATGAATAAAAATCGATTAATCATATTTTGGCGTAAAAAGTTTGTACGTCTACGATAACTCACCGGAAATTTCTCTCAACGCCTCGGCCCATCTGGACGTCGAATCTGCCATCATCGAAACGTTGTAGCCCATGTCACGGAAGTACTCGGACAGCGTGATGCCGGTGTAGATAGACGCTTCACGAGCCGCTACGGGCATGTTGGACGTGTTGGCCACCAAAGCAGTTCGCTTCATGATAGACTCCGTCTCGCCGCCGATCTCGACCGTCAGCTCGGGGAAGTCCCGCAATACCTCCGACATCTCGTTACCTGGTATTATATTTGTATATTTATTCATTCCTTTCTTTCAATTCTGTTCCAGTGGAATACAGCAATGAACTGACATGGATTTTATAGCAAGATATCCTCTAATATTCCAAAAAACGCTATTTCAAATTTTATTACCTATTTCAGCGTTGTCGGTTGTAATATTTCCAAGGATTACCAAGTAAATAATGTTTCTTGCGTTTACATTTGGAAAAAAGAAAAATACTAATAATTGACATATTTCCATACTCTGCACAATATCTGCAGAAATTTGTGCATAATTTAGCAATCCTGTCCTTGACAGAAGACGAGCACCCTCAATCATTGACCAAGGCAAATATGACGTAGTTCAGAACAAAATCCTATCTTTGGGTATTTTTCTTGAAACACTACTTTGAAAAAAGTGCAAAATAATATGAGACTTTATTCAATAGCCAAATAATTTAATGTTTTTTGCGAATAACCGAGCATGGAAACTACAGAGGTAGATTAGGAAACACTCACAATTCTGTGCATAAAATATGTGCCATGAGTTAACCACATTGTCCACATGTATTTGCCTGTTGATTTTCTTGTTTATTTTGTTTACACTCTGCTGATCTGTTATAATGTAATGGTTGATGCCACTACTAGATTTTTATCATTCAACATACCTGATGTTTAAAAATTATAGTGCTGGCAATTCATTTTTTCCTAATTTCTGGAGATCGCCTGTAGTATCGTCAGTACGCGTCATGAATAGGTTTGTTGAATTGAATGAATTGAAGGCAATGAGAGGATGCACTAGCTTTGAGAAACTATATAGTTGCCAATCAAAATCGCCCGTGCACTGATGTCATACTACTCCTTCCCTTTAATACTGGTTTGAATACAGTGGATCATTTTGCTGTTCCAATTATTTCTTTACATTAAATCCGATCAGAATAAATATCTCAAGAAACCTGTATGAGACTTGAGTCATTTATTTTCAGAAAAATTTCTTTTGGAAATCACTAGAATTGCCCCATTCTCGCAAAGATTATTTTTCTTTTTACGAACCTCTTTCTCCACAGCCTACATAAACGATCACATCACTGTTGGAGTACTTGGACAGCGATTGAGAAATGACAGTTTTACCACAACCAAAGGCACCAGGGATAGCAGTGGTACCACCTTGTACACATCTGAAAAGAAATAAAATCATAGTTGTTAAGATTGTCTATCCATTGTTTCTTCTTTACAGAGGTTTATGAAACTGTATTATAAAAATAGATCAACCTCATTCAGAAATGCTTGCTGGTAAAAATTAACAAAACTGAATATGGTATCGAATAATCTAGAGAAATTATGTATTTCAGTTCTTGATCATTTTTTTAATCATCTCCATTGAAAAAATTGTTTTTATATGTTTTCTGCAATCTAGAATGAATCATTATGAAATTTTTCAGAGTATTTCTATTTTCAAAATATTATATATATGCTCTTATTCGAATTAGAATGTAACAATAATAATTATGTAGCAGTCACAGGTTTCTGTTTAGGGTTGAGTGGAAGAACATTTTCTGTTATGCCTAGCAGTGCAGAAAATGAACTTCACCCTTTATTTCTTGATTCCTTGGTTAAAAAACAATAAAGGATTATGTATTGGTTTTTCCTCAAGAAATAATAAAGTCGATATTATTATTATTATTATTATTTATAAATTTCGACGTGGCGAACTTTGACGTGTTTCATGAAACCATGTTTAAATTGTATACGTATATACATATATGTTTTTTTATTTCTTCATCAACTCGCCTCTTCTACGTCAGAATCCAATGTCTCATAAGTCGATACTTGGGCGGGTTAAGAAGAGCGAGAGGAACCGAGACTGGCAGATCGATTGTATTCGCTGAACCTATTAATTTTACACTATCGTCTGGCAGCTCGATTATGATTCGAACACCTCAACCACAGAAGAGGGGTCTTTGCCCTTATCTTGCCTTGTGCTACGACCTCCTCCATTGTTTGAATATACAAACTGTGTCCAAGATAAGAATCGTAAAAAAGTTGCGCATTCAGAAGGTCATTCCAACGGTTTTTGAAGATTTTCAAAATTGTTTAAAGTTTTTCAGTTGTATATATATATATATATATAAAAAGAAATTTTTGAAAAATCTATTTTATATTTTTTACCGTTAATTTTCAGAGATAGAAACAACTGAAAAAGTACTTTTCTCATAGCAACTTTTGATATGATTCAACGAGGTAATATTGATTTCTTTCTCCAACGTTTGATATTCTAGGAACCATCCCAGATCTCCACGTTGTGCATTCTCATCTTGGACACATTCTTCCCAACATCAAGTAAACTTGAACAAATCTTAAATGAATGCATTTCATTTGTTTGCTGAATTCTTGGATATATATTAAGTGAAATTAAACAAAAAACATTTTGGTAGCAGAAGCACAATCAGATATTTGCGCTTTGTGACGTTAATAGTTCACTGATTACATCATAGCAAGTAGGTGGATGTGCCAAATGTACTATTAGTTGATTTTTCCAAAATCCTAATTTCATCTTGAGAAAAAAATACTAATATTTTTTGTACAACAAAACAAAAAAAAATTCTGTAATCTTCCTCATTCTGATGAACTAACAATACTCACGGGAAAAGAGAATCAAGGACACGTTGCCCAGTGAGAAGTGGATGATTTGCTGGCAATTTCTCGCTCACAGGTCTAGCCTGACGTACAGGCCATACTTGCAACATGGTGTACTTAGTACGTTCCCCATCAAATTCAGTTTCCAACACTACATCCTATGAAAAAGGGTGAATCACAAGTTGACACACTAGTCTTGATTTCTAGGTACTTACATCAACTGTGTAGTTGCCAGGATCAGCAATGTAAGTGACCGTGCCCTTTGCTTTTGGTGGTAGCAGCATTTTATGTTTCACCAAGGTGTTCTCATGGACCATAGCATAGATGTCACCACCAGTCAAATGAGATCCCAACTAATATGAGAAAAAAAGACAATAAACAGGTTGAAAATTGACAGAGATATATAGTTTTACACACTTAAACATACCTTGATGTTTACTGGATTGAAATCCCATTGGATTGTTCTGGAAAGAGCTGGAACGTTCACTCCTTTGGGAATGTATATACTCTCAGTCAAGTCACAGATATCCTTCAAGGGACGTTGGATACCATCAAAGATGGAACCCATTATACCAGGTCCAAGTTCTACAGATAGAGGTTTGCCAGTTCTAAGAACTGGGTCTCCAACAGTTACACCAGAAGTTTCTTCATAGACCTAAATCAACAAAAGAATGATTAAATTCTGATATATTTCGATTTTGACCACAAACCCACCTGAATAGTAGCCATATCTCCTTCCAAACGAATAATCTCACCTACTAATTCATAGTAGCCGACACGAACTAATTCGTACATAGCAGATCCAGACATTTTTTCCGCGGTAACGACTGTAATCAGTAAAATAACAGGTAATTTATTCAGTCATTTCTGAGCTTGGTGTGATAAAACATACCTGGACCGGAGACAGCGTGAACATATCCATACTGACTTTCTTTCTCTTCATCAGCAACTAATGGTAATCTGGACATATTTTCAATATAAATCTGCAAATTAAATGAAATAGTTTTCAAAAACTAATAATTTATCAGACGATTAACAAAATACTATGGAAGATTTGATAACACCCAAGGGTACTGGAGATAGAAGTCACGTGAAAAAACTGAAAACTATAGTTCGGATCACCATTTCAATTATGCGCATTCAATGCTATGCTGTAAATTCAAAGGCGAAATGTCAAAATTATAGTGACGCTTCATAAAGATGATGAAACGAATTATATACTTTGTATGGACTACGCCTTATGATACTGTTATCGTAGTTGAATATCTTCAAAAAGAGAATTTTGGATACCTCAGAAACATTCGATTTGATCAATTCATGAACAAAAAGTCAATGAGGTATTTTTACCTATGTAGTAAAAAGGTCCCTAAAGACGTATGAAAATCAATAACAAGATACAGAATCACAATCACAAATGTAACCGAGGAAATATAATAATTAACATTCAATATTACATGGATACTATCTTACTTGATTTCGTTTGAACTAGATAAATTCGGACTTCACCAGCCACTATTTCTTCACTATTAACTTCTGTACCTCACCCAGTCAACTCACGAGACAAGACGAAATCGAAAATTAACGGAGACGGGAGACCTACAAACTTCCACAAGTTGTCACAAGGCGAGTCAGCTGATTAGCTGACGCCAACAGTTTTCAGCGACACACCTTTCAAACCTCCGAATAGTACGCGGTTCTCATCCTCGCTTAAAGATAAGTTATCTACATTGGATACATACTATATATACATACTGAGATACATACATTACTTATAATTACTTATTGAATATATGATAGATACACAGTACCAGAGATGATTCACATATTCCTACCTCATTTCTATTTGTCCTCAATAATTCGACGAAAGAGTTCGTTATTCTGAGAATGTAGCACAGTATATACCCATATATATGTACACAGAGTAGACAACATATATGTATTATACCCCACATAGCGTCTGCCGTCGTTAACAAATTAACCTATGACACAGATCACCTATCTGCTAATCTTTGTCTTGTTCCTATGATATGATGAGTTAACGACACTAGAAAAGTAGACTATCGACTACTTAATTATGTCGAATTTTGAATTTTTACTAAGCTGCCCAACGTCACCTATGCCTATAGCGATCTCGAAGGTTATCTTGGAAATTCTGGAAGATACCATTTGAATTTTGAATTCAACACGAATGCAAAAATGGAAACGTTACCTATCCATCAATGATAGATATCCGTCATTTCCAATAAAAACGGCTTCACAGGATGGATGATTGTATCGCCATCTATTCTGAAGCGGTGCGGTCATAGCAGAGATGAGTAATTTCTGGCTGGTTATAGTGAGGTTGAATGACGGATATCTATATGATTTTGAAAGAGATAACCATCTCAGAAAGAAACAATCGAAGAGTTGTTTCACCCTCCTATATCTGTCCTTTGTCTTGGTAAATAGTATATATATAGTCACAACCAGATTGTAACCACCTCAAACCAGATGCAACTGAGGGCGCAACCATAAAATAATTGTTTACACTCATAGACTTATTATATAAGTCTATGTTTACACTATATATATATATATATATATATATATATATTCTCTGACGCAACCATACGGAATGTACGGAACCCTGATGAAATCGCTCATAATTTTATGACAATTGACGTGAAAAGAAACCAAGGCTGATGACGTGCTAACGGTTGCGTTCTGGCGTTCCATGTACCATACCATATAGCGTGAAGTGTAATGTGTACGCTGCTATAATATTTTTATCATTTTGATTTTTGGAACAAATTATTATAGGATGATAACATACTGAATTCTTAATAAGTATTGTGCAATAAATTAGTACCTAGAAAGGTAAAATTGTGTTTATCGGTGTTGAATCTGGTTTAATAGACGAGCATTTGTAAATGACGCATTCCAATCTATAGAAGCTTCCTCAGGAAAAGCCACCCGCTTTATGCAAACAAATGTAATGTTCCATTATTTACGAGTTCATGATTAACGATATGGAGAGTACCAGAAAAACAAGAGGAAGGTCTGAATCTTCAACACCAGCAGAAACTGAAACTAATAAGTGTAGCTCTGAAAGTGTGCCTACAGAAAACGCGCCAAATTTGAATGGCGATGATGACCAGATAGTTGTGAAAGAAGAAATATGTGACGCTGTAGAGGAAAATACCAATGAGTCCCAACAACTCTCACAGAAAGAGAACGAACAATCTCCAGAACAATCTATTCATGAGAAGAATGAAGAATCTCCAGAGAATCAAGAATTTTCCTCGAAAGAAAATAAAGAATCTTCACCCAAAGAAAATGAAGAATCTTCCTTTGAAATAAATGAAGAATCTTTGTCCAAAGAAAATGAAGAATTTCCAACCAAAGAAAATGAAGAATTTTCCCCTGAAGTAAATGAAGAAATTTCCTCTGAAGAAAATGGAGAATTTTCCACCAAAGATGAAGAAATATCTACTAAAGAGAATGAAAATTCTACAAAGGAAAATGATGAATCTCCTCCCAAGTTGAATGAAGAATCTTCTTCCATGGATAATGATGATTCTTCTCACATGGATCATGAAGACTCTTCTACCATGGATCATGAAGACTCTTCTCCCAAAGAGAATGAACAACCCAGTGACATTAAAAAATCCAGTGGTGAAAAACCTGTAGGTACCAAAGGAAAGAAACGCAAAGCCTCAGAGATTAAATCTGAAGATGAAAATACTAATGATGAAGGCATTGGAGAGAAAGTGAATCATTCTGCAGCATTAGATCCAAACTTGGTCATCAAAGGTAGGATACTATTTTCCTATTGTATAAATGTAATTTGATTCATGGTATTGAAACAAGGTGCAAACTGATTGTGTCAAGTTGTGAGAAAAATTGACACCAATTATTTCATTGATGAATTCTTGAGCTTATGATAATAGAATATTATAGAATTTTCAACAGCTCATTCCCTTGAAGAATAATTGAGTTGTATGAATGTCTAATGGATGTCTAATGTCTATTTGTATGAATGGACTAATGTCCAAGTCTGAAAGTTTTGAAATATAGTGTACAATTTCATTTTTTGGATGGGTGAAGCTAATGAGTGCCCCAATATTTGAATCATACTTTCATCTTCAGAAACCCTTCTTTGGCAGAATTGAAACAGCCCACAACTGCACAATCAGGCAGTTTATGTATCAATCATCAGTCATTATCAATCATTTTTTGTATCCTATTACTTTCATAGAAAAGTTAATCTCTTTCAGAAAGTCCTATATAGTTGATTCCAATGTATTTATTTTCAATACATTTTTGCAGAAGAACCCAGTGAGACAGACACAGATGTAGATATGAATCTACCACCCAAACAAACTCTTGGCAAAGGAAAGCGTGCTAGGATACCAAATAAAAGATACAGTGATATTATACTTTCTCCAACTCACAGAAAATCCCATCAAGAAAATGGGTCAGAAAGAATCTTATCTGAAAGTGAAACTATGATGGAAGTGAGTGTAAAAGTAGAGCCACTCAGTCCTTCAATGATGTCTTCAGTATCCAGGGCTAGTTCAGGAAGTCCCAATCCATCAAAAAAACAAAAAGTAGCTATTGATTTGTCTGACCCCAAATATTTGAAGCCATTCAACTATGGCTGGAAACGAGAGCTAGTATGGAGGGCAACTCCTGATGTGAATAATAAGAGAATGGGTGATATTTATTACTACAACCCAGTCGGTAAGAAACTAAGGTCAATGAGAGAAGTTGCAGAGGTGTTGAAGAGCAAGACACTCACATTGGACAATTTCTCTTTTTACAAGGAATCTCTTGGAATAGATGATCCAGAGAAAGAAATCATACGAGAAGCTAAGAAAATGAACTCTGGCTCACATTTGGCTAAACAAGTGATGACTAAGACAGTTGTAGTTGCCTCTAAGAATGCAAAATCACCTGTGAGTCCTAAGTTGCCATTAGATCCTAAGTTGCCTGCAAGTCCTAAGTTGCCTGCAAGTACTAAGATGCCAAAGAGTCCAAAATTGCCGGCCATTACAAAAACACCAGTTAGCCCAAAATTGCAGGTAAGCCCCAAACCACAGACTAGCACAAAGTTGCTGTCAAGTCCAAAGGCTGCAACTCCAAAGATTTCAACACCTTCTAAAGTGGGTCTGAGAGGAAGTTCCAGAGTTGGTGCTTCAAAAATTACTAGTCCAAAAATGGGGCAAAATGAAACTGCAGATAGCCCTGCAATCAAAGTTAAAGCCACTCCCAAGAGCATTGGCAAGGTGAGTGTTTTGTGATTGAGAATATCCTTCTGCTCAAATTTGAAATGCTACAATACTTTTCTTAACCCAACAGAGTTTGATAGATTATGAATTTTGTGTTTTCTTCCAGGTTGACTGTCATGTCTTCCTTTTCTTAGTGATTCATGTGTTCTTCCTTTCATGATTAATGAGTTGAGAATCTTTTGTTGACTGGCATCTTATCGGTGGACATAAGTAGGAAACAGTGCTTGACATGCTATAGATATTCAAGTATTAGGGATTGCAAAATGCACATGTATTTTAGAATAATTAGATTAGATACAGTTTTCGAAACCAGAACCTGTTGGACTGAAGTTTGCGAGTGTATGAGTTCACGATACAAAAAGCTACATACCACTGACCATAGAACATCTTCTTGCTAGTGGCAATATTACAATTTTAGGAAAAATCCACTTGAAATGGAACTGTATATTTCAAACATTTTTATTAGTTGCTTGACTCTGATTTGTTTTTGCCATTTTTAATTTTCTAGCTTCAGCTATGAATATCTTCAAGCTGCTATACTTGTACTGTCAATAAGTTTGTTGTCAGAGTCATAATTTTGACGTTCGAGCTACTTAAAGTAAGTTTTACCAGAAAAATATGAATTGTTAGTCAGGGTTTCAATATTGAGGAGGCGCCAAACATGTGTGCTGCAAATTTCTCATTTTTGAAGTTCAATGTCTGCTGCAACTCTAAAAATAAATATAAAAATATGATATAATGATATTATAAATTTAAAATATCAGATTATCAAGATTTTTGCCTACTTTTTTTTTACCTACTATGCTGGAACAAATATTTATGTAGGGTTATTCTTACGGGAAATATTTCTGCAGTAATATTTCCTTTTATGAATTTTTATATGAAAAACCAATGAATCTATCTATTTCCTGACAATATTTACTATATAATTCCGATTTCAGGGCAAAACACCTGTTAAAAAGGATACTAGTAGGACCCCAGCAAAATCCGAAGAAAAAATGGAAATAGAAACAACTGTGAAACCTGTGGTCCCTACAAGAAAATCTGGAAGGTGGTCAAAGTGAGTTTATATTGGATTGAAATTATGGACCCCAGGCTAAATAATGTTTTCTATCATTGAACTTAGGGAAGGTTCATGCAGTGACTCTGTCGCTCAGTAATAGTCTCTTAGTAAAAGTTAGCATTTTTTTCTGAAAATTGACTGAATGAGAAATGTCATTGAATAAGATACTAGTTGAGTAAGATTGAATATCAATTCATAAGAGAAGCAAATTGAAATAAACTAAATGATTTCATCTATATAATTTGGTCCTGAACAATATAAAATGTTGATTAATTAATTATTGTTATTAATAAATTCAATTGTCATTCAGTCTTGATCATAATGATTATTAATATGTTATCACTGCATGTCTCACTCTATGATCTAGTGTACATCATTTTTAATCTAAGGAATTCTACAAATCCAGCTTCAATCTTTTTAATCCACAAATTTGCTCATATCTGAAAAATCTCAGAAATTGTGTGACAATCGTGAAAATCAGGAATCTGTAAATATGTCAATAATTCTCTTGAATCTAAATATTCCATTCGAATTTGACAATCATTGGCAGTATTTTGATATCGAGAATTATTTTAGATTCTTAGAAAAACTACTTTGAAATCTTGATGAACCATGCAAATCTCTAGAAAAACAAATCTTGAAATCTCCTAAAATACTGATAAGTTCCTCGAATATATAGGAAATCCTATGATTCAACATCAACATCTCAAAAAAAAATCTAACCTAAAAAATCTCATCTAAAAAATCTTAGACAAAACTTGACAGAACAGAAAAATCCATTGAATGTGGCATCTGTGGATTATCTCACAAATATTGACTATTCCCAAAAATCTCTCAAATCTCTCAATAGTTGAAATATTTACCAGATTTTTCTCTTGTAAATCTTGCAAATTGTATAGAAATCTGCAAAAATGTTGATGAATCTGATGAATCTTTGGAAAATTCTACAAACCTTTACATGACCTTAATCCTTCAAAAATTTGTTAATCTTTGATAAACTTAGCAAATACTAATCTTAAACACCTTGAATCTTCAGAAATCTTGTGAACCCTTCAAAAAAATCTTTGAATTTCACAATATCCAATCTGGTATACTTACACACTTTGCAGTCTGTTATATAACTTGTAGCCGATTTCTACAGAGATTATATCATTGTCAAAATTATCATACCAACATGTAGAGCAGATATTATGTCATTGATCTCTTCATGTCCTGAACAGGATGGAATAGTATATTACATAACAAGAGTTGAAAATCGCCATTATGCTTGAAGTGGAGAGAGTAACTCCAGGAGTGCGTAATTGAGTTAATAAGTAAAATTTATATAATCAGTTTGTCAAAAAAATTCATTCTTGATAAAGGTTGCTACATTGCAGAAAAGTACACCAAATTTCTAAATTTCAGATTAGTAATTGTGATTAATTGTAAAGTACCATTAGTTTCGACATTTCCGAGAAGTTGTTTATGACTGAAAGAGATATTCACATTTGAAATCACAGCCCGCTATGCAATAATAGTTATTTATACACTGAGGTAGTGAAGAATACCATAATTACCCAGGGACCAAAATTACATGTAAGGTCCCGTGGTAATGATATTCTTTACTACCAAGGTGTACATAAAATTTTTTCCACCACTAGCAATATTTTCGAATCGTTTTTGGTTCTACAAAACTAAAATATGAACCTAGTATCACTGAAATGAAAGCACTTCTTTTTGAATGGAAATCTAGAAGCCATGACCATGTCAGCATATGACAGTCATTATTGAAAAACAATTCACACCAACTGTCATTCAGTTTTATATTTGGTCACAAGTTTAGACAAATATATATGAAAATGTCTGATCCAAGTGAGAACTGTACATCTGCAGCTGTTCTAAGAACAGCTGTTCTAAGAACAATACATCTGCAGCTGTTCTAAGAACAGTATTGAGAACAGTATTGAGCACCAACCTTTTACCTGCCAAATCGAAAGTTTTATATTCGAAACCATATAAATCATTCGAAGATTGGTGCAATAAACAACAGTGTTGCTACAACCACTGAAATTGTAATGCTGGCTTAAATTCAAGTTCATGCTCATAATAAAAAGTCCTCAACCCTATGGTCCTTGTACTCGATGTTGGAATCTACAATAGTCCTAGAAGAAAATGTAGATTTTTCAGACTGATTGCATTTTTGAAGAGACAGTATGCCCACCACCCAAAATGAATTATGGTAATTTTGCATTTATCATGCGATGTTTTTTTTTCGATTTTTTTTATATTGGTACTTACGTATTTCGACCTCAGGAACCCAAATTTCACAATAAAAACGTGCGCAAACTTATATTATATTATAAAGGGAAGATATCCTCGAATTAGTTGAATCAACGTTCTTTAGCATCTTGGAGGAAGGTGGATCCCAAGGTCCATATATACAAGGTTATCTCATAAGGGAGCATTAGGGCGAGGGGTGCGCGGGTAGCGGGGAGTGAAAATATGACGACACTGTTTCCCCATCTTATTAGAATTTGATTTCTGTGGGTCTTGTGTCACAACTGTCATTCATTTATATTTGAATATTTGAATTTGAGTTTAGATATCATTGAAATATTTGCTTGGAAATTGACTACAAATCATCGTCGTGTGAGTAATAAATCTATAATATTTGGTATTCTCTTATCTTCCCGATGCACTCTCCACTAGTTCTTGCACTGGAATTGGTTTCTACTCTGTCTGCTACTGTTTCCGATCATTTTTTCAGAATGGCAGGGGTTTTTGGAATTTGAATAGTCACAATAATATATTCATGCCAGTTCATTAGTGTATAAAATAATATCATTGTTGTGAAGTTCTATTTGAGCATCTACCTTATACCATATCGAACCAATTTCACTGCTCATCATAAAATTACATGATATATAATAGGAATACTAGCCTTATTACGAAGGTTGGATTATTCGTTCGCTGGAAATCAACCTAAAATTGGCAATCTGAAGAATCAAATCTTACTCCAAATAAGGATATCAAAATCAGCAAATAATGTCAAAAGAGATTCCCAATTCTAACCTACAAGGCTGCTCCGGGTAAACGAGTGATGTCATCCGAAGGCGCACTGCTATTGGCCAGGAAAAAATGAGACAACCTTGTATATACGGACCTTGGGTGGATCCAGCATTTTTCGTAAGGACGGCGCTGTCAAGTGAGAATCTACAGCAGAATCACTAGTTCTGTGAGTCAAAATATCACAGATGCACATTTGACAGCGCCGTCCATATGAAAGAAGGATTCATCAAAGATGCTAAAGATGATGAATTAAACTTCTTAGAGGATATTTCTCGTTCTTTTTAGCTTCTAGAATGCTTAAGGAAGATATAAAGAGTATCTTATGTGAGAAAGGAAACTTGTAAGGGCTATGGTGCCTACCCAAAACAGACCGAAACAAGAAGGGTAATTTTCATACTTTTTCCTGGAATATATCGAAAAATATAAGTTTGCGCACGTTTTCATTTTGAAATTCGGGTTCCTGAGGTCGAAATACGTGAGTTCCAAAAAAAAAATCTAAAAAAAACCAATCGCATGATAAGTGCAAAATTACCTGAATTATTACGTAATTTTAATAATAATAAGTCTTAATTTTTCCATATATGTATTTATCAATAATATGTATTCAAGTTCCAATATATTATGTTAGAAACAGCCCGTCCCAATTAACAAATTAACAAATATTAATATTAAATATCAAATCAAAGTTCTATGAGATAATATACTGTGGCCTCAGCGTATTAGGAGTAAAATGTGTTTGACTTTTGACAGAGTAGCGGTAGCGGTAAGTATAAACGAGTTTTTTCTAATTGTCTATGTTCTCTCGTTCCCTCTTAAACTTTAGGATTTTTGTAGGTTGAGTTACTGAAAAATAATTAAATTGATGTTTTATTCACTATTCACTCCCTACTATTTGCCCTGGTTCAGGCTCTGGGTCTCTTCACTCTTCAGAAAGTTTTGGATTTTCAGCAATATTCCTCTACACTATTATAAAGTTCCCTTCCAGCGGACATCGTATGAGAGTGATGTGAATTCAGGTTGATGTATAATAATAGGTGACTTTGTGTTCATGAACCTTGGTAAAAAAGAGCCCCTTTACGCATCGAAAAGGAGTAGATAATGGCAGGTTTTATGGCTAGTGATGGAATAAAAATGTTTTCTAATTGTTCATGGTTCAAACTCATGAACCTTAGGAGACTCCTCATTACAACAATAACTCTTTATGCAGAATTTGTATTAATTCATTATGTTTGAGATTATCGATTTTTGTTGGAAATAGTTTGTGCAGGTTATTTAATGTATTTTTTTTTGTTCTTCCTTGCATGAAATTCATCAATTTATTAATTCAAAGATCATAATGGGAGCTTTTCGCAATGCACCAACTTTTATCACGAATTTAATTTTCCGATAAATCAAGAATAAAAATGTTCTGTTCAGATGGTGAAAACATTTTGACACTGCATATCATGGACGTATAAACATTTCAATTTTCGGTGTGTTAATAAGGTGTATACAGGACATCGTATTGTAGTAAACAATATGGAAAACCGGAAATAAGTCATTGATTGGGAATGTTTGGTATACACCATTCATGTGAATATCGGGTATTTATACAAAACAAATCAGCATTGAGAACAATTTTTCGTAATAAATAACTCAGACGAAATGGATTCAGCAATTTTGATTTAAATTTCGAATGAACTGGTGAAATCTTGAGAACACAATTATCGACTTACATTATATTATCATCAATGATATATATTACAAATAAAATACCGAAAAGAAACTATAATGCAATTGATCATTGCTTGGTTCATACTCAGATTTGATCAATATTATGATAGGAATGTGATATGTATAGCTGATAATACTTCAACCAACGATTTAGAAAACAATGATGGAGTCATTTCCATAGGCATTGTCCTCTATAATGTCATAATAATTATTTCCTTCCTAGAAGGTGGTTATATTTTGTGCAGATTTCTGTACAGTTAGTTGGTATTTTGAGGTTGTATTTAAGTAGTTTGATCATCAACTGAGTAGCCTAATAAGAATTACTTCTGAATCAATTTTATAATACGTTTGATTGTACAATTATCAATGGTACTGATCTTGATGTTATTTTCGTATCGCCATCTTACGGCTCTTATACTAGTGACTTTCCGATGAAATGATAAAATGCTTTCATGAATTTGGCTGTAAGAGTTTTGGCAGAATAAATTACGTGGCAATTGGACAGACTGGTTTCACCACTGTCTCCTATATCGTGGATATCGTATATCGTTATCGTATAAGATAAGAATACCAATAAAGCGCGAAAGGCTGTAAGCATAAATTGGAAAGATCATAGGTAAGCGATCGTCTCACTTTGTGTAAGTATAAGCTTTCTGCGATTGTTTTTTTTCCGTAATTAACAACTTACACTAGTGGTGGCAGAAAAATCACATTACGTACTATGGACTTGATATGAAACATACTATTGACTATTGATATTGACCTACAAAGAATACCTGCCCGTAAACCTCCATCGCCATCCAGTATCTCAAGCCGGATTTTAATTTCGCTATATTTAGTGCCGTTGTATTGGAACTAGTTTCACGCCTCTATTTCGCTATATTCGAACCTCTACCAAACATCACCTTCCTCTCATTCCTGAATATCTCAAACCACCGAAAACTATTGCAGCTCTGTGGAATCAGCCGACAAGCCGTGCCAACCGTGCTCGATACGGTGCGAAGGCGTTCACGGCCTAGTGCCGACTCTGCAGTGTCGCCTCTGTCTCTGTCTGTATCATCACGAGTGTGTCGGTCTGTCGCCGCACGTGTCGCTGCCGTACGTGTGCAAGGTACGCATCAAAGTGCAGCGAACGTCACGATGTACGTTCGTATATATCCGTCTGACATTGTTTTTCGCGTGCAGTGAAGAGAGATGGATATATGGCGAGCGCGAGAGCGTTCTACCTGTTGCGTTGAATCAGTTGTCTTATAGCGAAGTCCATTGGTGAAAGTGAGATTTGTATCTCATCGAGGTACTGGTTTATGGAGTTTTGAAATGTGAGCAACAATTTTTGCACTAGCTCAATAAGGTCGTGCGGAGTCAGTGCAATAGTGCCAGTTCGAAAATTGGAAAATTTCAAATTCTTGGATCAGTAAATACTTAACCTCATGATACATGGGCATAGCCGCTTTCTCCATCCTATTCCTTATTCCATTGGGAATGCGCAAGTTTATGTTTTGAAGAAAACTGGTTCAGTGTCGATACATCACTGGTGCACAACTAGTGCTACATTATTTTCACCATTGGAATTCGCATTCAATCTTCCTGCCCATACGAATTCAGGAAGATATAGGCGGATCGCAAAAGAGGAATATATTATGAAGAGATTTGTACATACTTTCTGTTCAAGATGAAGAATTATTGAAGAATTTTTTACATGCTATATGTCCTACTTGTTTTCATTGTATTGATTTTTGCGGATGCTTCATGATTACTACTTTGATGAGTTTTGAGAACCTTTTCGTTTTTAATTCTGATTAATATTTCTTGGCATGCTAGTTTTGCATGCTAGTATCGATTGACTTTTGTGTTTGAAAATGTAATCATATTCCATAAAATGTTATATGAAGTTCCAGTTTTATATTAATTTGCTCGCTGCACGATTCGTTGGTCGTGTACATTCTGTAACTGTCTCTCTTCGGCCGTTTCTATATGGGCATCACATACACCAACGATTTGAAGAATGGTTGAGAATTGTAAATATTTCTTAATCAAATAGTGAAATGTGCGCTGACATAGAGAATATAAGAATGAATGTGGCATGGATGCTGTTTACAGGGTCCTTCAAGACGAGCTGAGGTGATATTCGGCGTCAATTTCTGAGTACTCCTATTCATATTTTAGATCAGAGTCACGCAAATGGTGCTTCGCTCGCGGAGCCCCGCGAAGCCTCCAGTAGGGCTTCGCCGGCAGTCATAACGAAATGAGAACATGTATAAAAGTAATCATTTTCTTTGAAGAGCGCGTGAAAACTCTGAATATATTAATTCTCTCGCTCTTATTTGGAAGAAAAAATACATTTTCTTGGCAGTGGGCTGCAAATCTTCAAAAAAATTCAAAAATTGTGAGAGCTAAACTCAAAACGAGCTCTCCGAAAAAAACTCCAGTATGCAAATTCTGAGGCAACGAGTCTTACTAGTTTCCCACATACATATTGACTCAGCTCATCTTGAAGGTATCTCGCGAAGCCCGCCCGAAAATGGATAATGAATTTTATTGTTCTACAGAACTGTCACCTAGAAAGTCAAGCACAAACCTCCGACAGTCAGTCTGCGACAATAATCGCCCCGCCACCTCTTACCCCCATAAACACCCTCAAATCGGCCGCCACGCCCTCCATAACCCTACCCAAACTTCAGCGAATACCGCGACCTGGCGATCCCCCCTTCCAGCAGGAGCTTCCCTCTCCACCGCTGCCTGCCGCCGCTCAGTCGCCGCCGCTGGTCGGATCGGTGACGAGTTGGCTGCCGCCCAACGCCAAACTCGTAGAGGATCTGCCATGGGAAGTGTCTCGGCCGCAGTACGTCGAGTTTCTGGGCGGCAGGAAGTTCCTCGTCATCCCCAAGCACAACTTCATGTCAGTGTCGCCCGCCCCACCTGTCGCGGAATCGGCCGGAGGCCGTCCACATTCTGCCGGAGGCTGCCCGGATTCGGTCGTAGAGTCGATCGAGGCCGCCCAAGCGTTCGCGGGCTTCCCGAGGGCCACTCAAGTCTTTCCGTGCTGCGCACGGATTAAATCCGAGCCTGAACCTGATTCCCTTTCGAAGCCTGATTCTTCGCGCTCGGTGGAGGCTATAGAGATAGATGGCGCGCTCGCAGCAGCGGATGCAATATCAGAGTGAGTGTTCTCCCTTTTCAAGGAATCGATTGCTAAAGATATTAATGAAATTTTTTTAGTTTCACAGGCTTTTCCTTCTCCCTCTTTATCCTCTTTGTCAATATTTCCCACGCGAGCGTAAACTATTCCAATACATTATGAGGCGATTGTATCACGGTTTTGACGTGCCTAGGCACGTTGGAACGGTTGTATCACTTGTTTATTTTTCACAGGTTATTGTTATGTTCCTACTAATACTGACAGACTGATCGAAGTATATAGGGTCCGTCAACAGTGGCTCGGTTCATTCGAAAGAATAATCAGTAAAATGATTTAGTTAACGAGTTGTCCAAATTGTGAATATCAACGAAATGAAAATTACTTCTGTCTATCATACAGAGTGTTCTTATTCCTCTGGGCGTGACCCAACATTGATTTTTTCGATGGCAACATATATTTTCCATCGAATTTTCGGATTTTTCATTAATAATGAATGGTAGTTTTTGATCGACGTTTTCATGGAATTATTGACGAATTTCGAGATATTCAACATTGAATTATTATTTTTCACGATTTCCAACACTCATAATATTTGGAATATTTATGTTATACCAAGCTCCAATGAAATTATTTTCTTGTCGAATGTCGACTTCTGGTGACCATCAGTGACTTTTTTCTACGGTTCGAAGGAGTCACTGATGGCCGACATTCGACCAGAAAAAAAAGTGATTGGAGCTTGACATAACAGAAATATTCAAAATATTATGAGTGTCGGAAATCGCGAAAAAAAACTTGTTGAAAATGTTGAATGTTGAATATCTCGAAAACCGCCAATAATTCCATAACACCGTGAAGAATACAAAAATTTTATGAAAAATATAGGTTATCATTGAAAAAATCAAAGTTGGGTCTCGCCCAGAGGAAATGAATCGCCCTGTATGATATTAATCATTCATATTTTGTCATCAACAAATTAGACAACATGGTGGATACCTTACACTTTTCATCTATCCATTCTTTCAGAGGAGATATGGAAGACCGCGCCACTGTATGACGAACCAACTATTCCTACTGCAGTTATTTTAGCTTGATACAATTCAAACTATTTTATCGGCGGTGATTTCGGCTGATTTATGAAGGGGAAATTCATTATCTCGAACAAATTGAAGCGAAGCTTCTTGCTGAGAAATATGAAAATAGTTCTCAAAAACTTTTTTCCAAAGATCAGTAGTTTTCGAGACGAAAAAAAAATGAATTTTCCATACAAAAAGGGACCTTCAACAATTTTTGAAAAAAAAAACTCCATTTTCGATTTTCTTGAAATTTGGTTGATTTGTTTGCAATAGTTCTAATAATGATAAAAATATCAAACACATAATGATAATAGAGAAAATAATTCATTGTTAACTTTTATTCACTTGGTTGATTCAAAAGGGTACAGATAATTATTTTTATCTCTGAAACATAGCATTATTCGAAGAAAAATCATTGTGACGAATTGCTCAATCTTGAAAAAATATTATAATTTGATAAGAAAAGTTGCGTCACAATTTACTTTTCATATTATTATTGGAAATTAAACAAATAAATCTTATACTCTATAATCTTTACCAGTTTTCTATTTTGCTGTCGTATGCTTCGTGACATTATGTTTTTTCAAATTTCATTTCTCCCTCCCGGATCCCGTATTCGGAAAGAGAATGTTTTTGAACATATTTTTTTTATTATCTGAAAGGATGATAATACATTGGCTATAACACCTCATGAAAAAGCCAACACCTTCGCCAAAATGTTTGCAGACAATTCTACCTTGGATCCACGAGGCCAGGAACTTCCGAAAGTCGCTACCATCGATAACCGTATGCCAGAAATTGTCTTCCGGCAACGCACAATCAGACACATTCTGCTTAGCCTCAACGTCAAGAAGGCTATGGGGCCTGACGGAATACCGCCTATTGTTCTCAAGAAATGTGCCCCGGAACTAACACCAGTTCTTTGCAGGTTGTTCACCCTTTCGTACGAACTCGGCGTATTTCCTTCTAACTGGAAGAAAGCTAGGGTCCAACCGATTCCAAAGAAGGGCAAGAAAACACTCCCTAACAACTATAGACCGATTGCACTACTATCTGTGATCTCTAAAGTAATGGAAAAAGCAATCAACATCGAGCTCATCCGATATCTAGAGAGCTCAAGAATCGTGAACGACCGGCAATATGGCTTTCGTCACCAGAGGTCAACTGGAGATCTGCTTGCCTATGTGACACATAAGTGGCAGGTGTCAATAGAGAAACATGGGGAGTCTCTGGCTGTAGCCTTGGATATCTCCAAAGCATTTGACCGAGTTTGGCACCAAGGCCTCCTAGCGAAACTTCCGTCATATGGTTTGCCGCCCCAACTGTGTCTTTTACTATCGAGTTTTCTTGCAGATAGATCACTCTACGTGGTGGTAGACGGGGTCTCGTCTGATACAATGACGATCAATGCTGGTGTTCCACAAGGCTCTGTCTTGGCACCAACTTTGTTTTTGCTCCACATCAATGATTTGTTGAATGTGACCTCTAGCCCAGTTCATAGCTTTGCGGATGATAGTACACTTCATTCCGCCTTTTCCTCTAGAGCCCCTATAACATCCAATGAGGCAAGAGGTGCAAGGCGAAGACAGGTTGATGCTTTAAATGAGGATCTGACAAGAATTCTGAAATGGGGATCTGAGAATCTAGTACAGTTCAATGCAACTAAAACTCAAGCTTGTATGTTCACCAAGAAGGCTGATCACACAATGCCCAATTTGATGATGTCGGGTACCACTGTTCCTATGAGGTCGTCAATATCCTTGCTGGGTGTCACCACCAACAGTGCTTTCTCATGGGACGATCATGTGAGGTCCATTGCGAAGACTGCTTCACAAAAACTCGGTTTTCTTTTCCGTGCGAAGAGATACTTCACATCCCAGCAACTGCTTATGATCTACAAAGCACAAATTCGACCTGTCCTGGAGTACTGCTCACATGTTTGGAACTCAGCCCCCAAACATACGCTTAAACTCTTAGATTCAATTCAGAAGAGAGCTATTCGCCTAGTCGATGACACAACACTCACCAAATCATTGACCTCTCTAGATCATCGTAGAAAGGTCGGCGATCTCTGCCTTTTTTATAGGTACTTTCACGGTCGGTGCTCAACGGAAATATCATCTATTATGCCACCACGCGCGATTCCTAGTAGACAAACCAGACGAGCTCAAGCTGGTCACCCCTACACTGTCAGGCTCGAGACCTGTCGAACATCGCTATACCAAGCATCATTCATCAATAGAACGGCAAAGTTGTGGAATTCTTTGCCTAGTGAAGTCTTTCCTGATGCTTACAACCTCCAAACATTCAAGAAAAATTCCAACACCTTCCTTCTTTCCCAAAATTCCACCGCTGGCTAACACGATGTTCCTCGAACATCATAGGTTTCCCTTTCGTGTTGTCCACAGATAAAAAAAAAAAGGTACAACCCGTTTACGAAATGAGACCAAATTTATTTGAAAAGATACCTTGACTTCTGTTTTTACATGTCGAAAAGTGACGTTTTGGTTATTTCAACTAATCGCAACTATTATCGCAATATGCAGTTTTAGTCAAATCATTTTAAACTGGGGAATTTGGCTGCTCCTCGAGAAGCCTTATTTACATTGAACTGAACATTTTATTTCAATAATCACGCGTACTTGTACCGGGTGTGCAGTTAAGGTTGGACACCGGCGATATCTACGGTTCGAAAAAAGTTGATGAAACGTCAATACGAAAATACGAAAATACGTTGTTACTCAATAAAAACAATATACTTCAGATGATCTAATCGAATCAATAGTTACATCAACACAATATAAAGGAAGTATTGCTATTAAAAATAAACTATTTTTCCCTCACTTCCTGTACACAACTGTAATTTAGGTTTACTAATTAATATTGCTTTGTAGCACAACACAAGTTTTGAGTCACCTATTGACTATGCTCAGCATATTGGAGGTTATGGCGTTTTTAGAGGTTTGTTCCTCTTTGCTCTTTGCTCACTTTGATTGTTTATGTCATGAAATTTTGAGATAACTCGTTTGATACGATTATTCTTGTTGTAGACAAACTCCAACAGCGGCAGCGATTACAGCAGCCACAACTACAGCAGCAGTTGCAGCACCTCTGCCATCTATAGCCAAGCCGAAAAAACGCACCTTAAAGCTCAGCAGCCTCGCCAACTCTGAGGAGAAGGAAGAAACTAAATTCATGGACAACTACCTACAAAACCTCTCCTACGGCTACAGTACCCTTCTCTACGTGTTCCAGTACCTCAAAGTGCAGGATTTGTTGCGAGCAGGTTGCGTGTGCACGATGTGGAGAGATATTGCTAGTCACCCCATGTTGTGGCGTACGGTTCGCATGAAAAATTCCCAAGTTCACAGCTTCGAGGGGCTAGCCAACACTTTGAAGAAGCACGGCACCCGCCATTTAGACCTTCGCAAAATGCTTCTCCCCACTGGGGGAGATGAAATCTGGCCGGAGTTTTCTAGAGCAATAGAACGAGTGGATACCTTGCGAAGGATAGAGCTGTGTAGATGCCCAGCTTCAGTAGTTGAAAAGCTAGCTGTATCTAATCCACAGCTAGAGGTCGTTAATGCTGTTACCATCAAATGTGAAAGCATGGATCTGGAACCACTGAAGGCGCTCACGCAAATAAAAGAGCTGAGGTTGAAGTCTACCGGAGGGTTGACTTTAACAGCCAATATTGACTCGCTGAAGGATATGAAACAGCTGAAACACCTTTCACTCACTTCGATCAGGGATTTGGACAGTATGAATTTGAACGCTATTGCTGAGCTAAGCGACTTGGAGTCTTTGGATTTAGGAGAGTGCACTGATTTCCCCCAGACCTTTGGTAGCGAAATTCTAGTTAAACTGACGAAGCTTGAGAAACTGAGGTTGGAGAAAGGGCAGGGCAATTGTCATACCTTTGAGATACTCATCGCGGTGAAGGAGATGCCAAGGTTGGAGCAGTTGGAGTTGGTTAACTTTGACATCAAGTCTGGGTTTGACAAGGCTTTGGGGGTGTGTCAAAACATCAGGAAGTTGTTGATCATTCCCACTTATATCTCGCAGAGCGCTACTACGAATCATATGGTGCTTGGTGGGGTTTTGAGGCTTCAGAAAACTCTGTCGCACTTTGTTTGGGGGGTGACCTTAGAGCTTTTGAGGGTCACAGAGCTTTTTGTGGATCAATGCGAGGAGCCTAAAGAAAAAAAGGATAAAAAGCAAGCTGGAAATGGAGATAGTATTCCCGTGTTGAAGCCTGTGCCTCTGTTTGTCGACAAGGACAGCGAGATAGCGCCTGCTTTGGAACCGCCGCAAGTGGAGATTTTGGCTCTGCCGAGTTTACAGAAACTTTTGATGCAGAATTTGCCGACTACGAGGGTGAAGATTTTGAAGATACCTTTCCACGCGACTTGGAGGCAGAGTATAACTGACTCTGTAAATTAGTCCTGATGGAGATTCAGCTGCAGTTTCAGTTTCTATAACTGTTCTTACATTACAAATTTTTCAAAGCTTGCTTGCAATTTGATTGCTAGTATTTTTTCTTAATATTTAGAACTTGAAGGAAATTATACATCATTCTAATTTTCAAGGTCGTTCAGATGCAATTTTGTAAATATCCAGTAATATTATGATTTTAGCGATATGATTATTTTGTAGGTGGCATCCATTAGCCTTGAGTTTCCGATTCTCGTATTCAACCAAGTTCTATCACTTCAATTTCCATATGTCTTTCAATATGAGGCAAGAACAGCTTTTTGTTATCTGTACTATCCACATGTACATATATAATACAGTAGTTATTATATTTTTTCGTTTTTCTATCCACTTGATCTTGATATACTCGAAATGTCAAAAAAAATCTTGACAAATTGCTGCAAAAAAGTTCAAATGTAAGAAGACGAGTTGTATTTTTCGTGGCGCAACTTATATTGCTTGCAATTGAATTGCAGGAAACAGTCTGTAATTTAAGAATAGCTTATGGAAGATTCGACACAATTATTTTAGAATCTGTAGTAGGTAGAGACGGATGAATGGGATTTTGTTGCGATTTCGAATATATTATTTAATGAAACTCTCAATTTCATCCAAGATGTTGAACTTGAATGGTATTGTGGATAATGTCTGTAGTATCGAGAACTTTGGAAGTTTTTTTTTACTGTAATTTTACATACTTAGTCTTGATTTATTTAAGAATCATTCACATTTTTTTTTTTTAATTTGGACTTGAGCTGTTTTGTATATACATATTTTTTTTCGTAAAAATTAAACTTTTCCAAACCTCTTTATGAACGCTCTTTACCTTCGGAAGGAAACACCGAATTTCTTGCAGTTCGAGGTTACGTGCAACTTCTAAGCCAAATTGATTTAAGAAGTTATAAGTACTAATAACTAAAAATCGAACTATGAATTCGTCATGTTCAAGTGATGAAGTGAGGCATCTTCCTGTCAAATGTAATGAGAAATTGGACCATCTTAATTCTCCACATGAGCTCATCTGTCATACCTTCTCACCTTCAGTTTCTTTCAGAGTACCAATAGGAGCTGGAAAATGTGAATTGAAACGAATGGCACAGTCACAGACGCAGACACGGTCTCAGGCATTGACACATGATAATAATCTAAAAGTCGAAAAAATACGCAAATGAAATATCAGAGAGTAGCTCAGTCAATATATCGTTGAAATATGTCACTTTGGCAGATATACAAACAGGAGTAGAAAGAACAAGGAGTATAGAGGAAATATTCTCAAAACATGAGAACCCCTCGGGATAATATAACCTGGAAAGTAGGGAAAGTAGTGAATCAATACATGAAGGACCGATCATGTTCAAAATCCAATGAATAATACGGTATAGTATTCAGCGGAAAAATATTAATTTAGGTAAATCTATTTTCAAAATTCTTAATTTTTGTCGCCGGGCAGTGAATAACTCCAATGTGATGAAAAGTCAATTTTACAGAAGAACCAAAATATATTTCTATCATAAGATATCAAAGTAATATCGTCATGATTCCATTATTATTGATGTTATCATATGGAATTTTTTTCCATCCTAATATTTAAATCCTGTTACATTGGAGAAATATATTTTATTTTTTACTGCAAGTTAGGTGAGTCGGATGTATAAATAACACGTGAAGAATACTAATAGGATTCTCAATGCGTATTCATCTCATTTCACATATTTTTGTTCCATTGAAGGTATTCGCAGCCCGACGACGATATGTTGCCTCAAAGATACGCCTAGAGAGCAATAAAGATATGCATCCATTGCCTAATTGATGGCTTTTTGCAAAAAATAGACTTATCTATTGTTGAGATCCGTTTTACGCAGTAAGTAAATAATGCTACTGATCATTTATTTTGACCACTAGGTCAAAGTTTTGTGTACGGATTTGTATTTCATAGAACTATTCAATTACTAGTATTTACCAAAATTCCGAGTTATAGAGAATAATAAAAGTGAATTAATATTGGCCCTTTTAAATTTCCGTAGCATTCCGTAGTGTGCATGCATCATCTTTGTCCAAATATACTTTATCTTATACCTGATAAATCAGGTTATCATTTAGATCCCTCATGGTTTTCATTCATCTGATTGACAAGTATTCAATGCGGATAATTCGATAAGATAATTCCTACTTCATACTGAACAATCATACAACCAAAACTTGGCCGTGATATATTTCGAGTTCAAAAGCGTTTTTGTCTTTTCATAAAAGAAAGTATGAATAAGATATGAGTCATGTTGGAGGAAATAGTGAAAATGACGATGATCTTCAGAATTATAATCACCATTTGTTGGATATCTTGTGCATCTGGTAATGCTGGTAAGTTTCAGCCTTGAGTATTCAACTAATGTGTACAATCAAAGGTTTCAAATGTTCAAAAGGAAATTGATAATTGAATTCATTAATTGCTTTGAAAAAAATCACATTCAACTATTCTTCTGTACAATGAATAGAGACGATCTACCTACTTCACATTTTCATGATTTTTTTATCAATACAGCCGATACCAACACGACATCGGATTATCCAGAGCTTCAGCAAGATTGGTCTTACTGTTTCGCTTTCACATGGTTTGGTCCAGACTACGACAATGTAACCAACAGATACAATGACACATGCAGCGACTACCTTGAAGAGACAAGGGCTGAGGGAGTGCCCTGTACACCTCCGATTGTAATTTCATGTGAGTTCACCTCGGATATTTGCGCCAACAAATACAGAAATTATTCTCGAATTGATATGTGTTAATTCAAATCAAGTATTTTCTATGAAGTCCTGGGACATATGGTTGATACATTTATAAAAGTAATATCTATTTAGTAATGTTAGTGTATAATGTTATACGAAGTAGTGTAGTAGAGAATATATGATACATATTCTCTAGCCGAGCTTCGAGCTTCGAGCTTCGAGCTTCGAGAGAGAGAGAGAGAGAGAGAGAGAGAGGAATTGAAACGTCCATAGAAAAGAGACGCATCGATCAAAAATCATGTTGGCAAAACATTTTGATGTGTCATGCCATTGCATTGAAAAATACGACTATTTTCAGTTATTTTCATTCGAATCGAGTTGATAGTGTGAGATTATTCACTCGAATCTATTGTTTTGCGAATTTAAAGCATGTTAAACGGGAAAGAAAGACACTCAGTCTTACTTATTGTTTGAATATTAAAAATTGGTGAATAAACCTAGTTGGTCAGTCGGCTCAGCCCTTCAAGGTGAGGAATGATTTTAGAACATTGTTCAAAATGGTGTTGTCCTGTTCAGCCTATGGCTGTACTAATAGATTCAAAAAAGATCAGAATATATCATTTCATAGGTAAGTTACTGAATAATGTTTAAAAAATTTCAAATAGACCTGCAAATGAAAACTGCAAACCAGAGAGAGCATATTCGATTTAAGCATAGTGTACCCTCATGAAAAAATATGAAATTAATATCTTATCCAGATAATCATGAACCCCCTATTTCAAATGATCGAAATGATGCTACAATAACGTTATTTCGATATGAATTATTTCGACAAAGTATTGTGGTTAGAAATAGGTGCCAAAAAAGTGATCCAAAATGTTTTTTACTCGAAATTTCAATTGTTAAATGGTACCATAATGGTACTGTGATGTAGTGTGATAATGGACAATTCATCCATATTCACCAGTTTTCCATCCATCCAGTTTTCAAAAATGTCATAATATACGTGGTGTTTCATTTAAAAATCGAAAGTTGAGGCCATTTCCGGAAAACCTGAAATTTGTAAAAAAATTCTGAATATATCAAAAAGTGCCCTCTAGTCAGCATATTTGATTTGGTCTAGTGAGCATATTTGATTTCCTAAATTTCAGAAATGTAGCTATAAAAACAAAGGAGAAAAAGGCATGTACCCTGATTTTGTCATCCTTTATATTTCTATATCGATATGAAACTCAAGTAGATGGTGACTCCTATCATTCGTTTGTGAATACTGGATTGGTATTGAATTGATTTCGAGAAGGTCACAAAGCTGATGATTACGAAACCATGAAACAGCTGTAAACGGATGGTGTTTATTTCTATATCTATTTATTTTTAAATTTTCTTGAAGGTTTTGATCTTGCTTTTCTTATTTCAAAAGTATATGATTTGATAGGTCCAGCTGTCATAGTTTTTGACATATTAGACTGAAAATGTTCTGAGCATTTATACATTAAAGCTCAGTGCAGTAGCACAGAATACATGTAT
This sequence comes from Gastrophysa polygoni, assembly GCA_963576655.1. Classification (NCBI taxonomy): domain Eukaryota; kingdom Metazoa; phylum Arthropoda; class Insecta; order Coleoptera; family Chrysomelidae; genus Gastrophysa; species Gastrophysa polygoni. The sequence continues at coordinate 12,308,740 of OY755084.1, forward strand.
TTTCTTTGGCAGTAACCTTCGATTAATGAGTCATAACAAAATCAATATTGTTGTTTTGATATTTGTTGGTATTAGTTCAAGATTGGATACGCAGAAGCTGACAACTTTGAAATATTTTGTTGTTATGTAAAACAACATCAGAATGAAAAGTCCGCAGAAAGATAATTCAATGCATTATATCCATACTGTTCAGCTCCCAGTGGAAGTACACGGCTGTGAGAACTTATAAGAATTGAGAGATTTCATGTATTTAACAAGACTGGGCACCTTTTTGTGGGGAGTTTTGACGGATGAAGTAACTTTTGTAACTTCAAAAGCCACTTTGAATAATTTTTATAGTCATAAGCATTAATGCAGTTACAAAATACATCTATTGTTATTTTCTCATTTCTTTCAATAATTGAAGTTCATGGCTTTTGTTATAAGCGACAAATATAAATAAAAATTATGTTACTATGGAGACGAACCAGAGCCTACTGTGCTGTTAATGGATAAGCTTTGAAGAAATGTCTGTTCGGAATATATTCAATGTAGTATGCCGAAAATATCACAGTTAGACTTATCAAACCATACATTTTTCGAATGAAATGTGAAAATAATTGTTTTCTGTTTTAATGTACATGAAATGCTACAACTTATTTCTTCAACTTTTTTTAATAGCTCTCATAATGAAGAAGTTAAGGGAGGAGGGAGAGGGAGGGGTCAAAATATACCCTGTACAGAATGATTCCAATACAGTTGTATATTATTATTGTTTTCACAGATGATGGAACGCCTCCAGATATGAATTATCTTTGGGATAATCACAAAGAAAGTATATTATGCAGAAGAAGTAGTACCCAAAGATGTATGAAATACACTTATTACGTGAACAATCTTGGTAGGTACCTATTGAAATGAACAGTGTTTCATCATTATTCATCAATATTTTGCAGAAATATAGTCAGTTTTTCGAATATTATGAAATAGGTTATATGTTGGTAGTCTTGCGATATACAATATAGAGTGTCTTATAAATAATTCATGGAATGTATAAGTTATGCACTCTGTATATTCTCTCAGATCTAGCAAAAATATTCTGATTCTAAAAGGAAAAAATCCTCTGAATATTTTTTTTTCTAACCATTTTGTTTTTATATGGATGCAAAAAAGTATAAAATTTCAAGAGAATCGAATTTTTCATTTTGTTCAAAAAGTGATGAGAACTCGTCTTTTTATCGGCTCTTTTCAAAAGTTCATAAGAACCATTTTCGATTTCTTTGCAAGCTCCCTAATAAACCATAATGGGTGAACCTTCTGAGGCTCAAATGAGGTTCTGAATACCATACTGAAAGACTATTCTTTGTTGTTACAGTGAACAATATAACCTATTCTTGTTCGAAAGTGCAATATGAAGATGGCGGAGAGATAAACGAAGGATGTTTCAAACAAAAAATGCATGGTGGATACGAGACCGAGGCTTGCATTTGTGAATCTTCAACTGGAATATATCCGCCTTGTAACGCAATTACCACAATTAGAATCCCATATTTTCTACTCCTAGCAGTGTCTCTCATTCATATTTTCGGATTCGGTGGTTAAATTTGAGGGCAAATTTCTACGAAAGTGTTATACTTCATTCAATTGTTGTAGTTGAATTAAGATAATTATATAATAAGGAATTGAATAGATAGCAATTTTATCAATATCATTTCATATATTTTCGAATTCTGATTGACCCTGTATTTTGTAGTAATAAGGAGAAAATGAGCTCATTTGAAAACTTCATGAAAAATTATTCACGTAAAGTTTTTGAATAAGTAAAATACGTTGACAATCACGTTAATGAAGTGAGGTATAATAGTTTATACCTACACACTCATCCAAGCACTCATCATACTATCGTAACATTACATCAATATTGTAACTGTAGCAACTGTTGTCATGGATGACAACAAGTCGCATTATAGTTACCTGAATAACCATGAATACAAGATATGTCAACTTCTACTTGTGTTGTGAACTAAATTCAAATCCGATTCGATAAAGCAATGAAGGAAATAAAACTTCATCTGGAGGCTAAAAAATCAGTTAAAAAAATGGAGATGAAAAATTCTCATCTCTATTTACAAGACAAATTTCTCAAAGCAATTCCAAAAGTGACGTGCAAACATAACTATTCAGTTGTATACATGTACAACAATTGCATAAAAATCATTGAAAACTTGAACAGCTTCCCAAATCTGACATGTCTGTATCTACAAAACAATGACATTGGCGCGATTGAGAACATGGGAGCATTGAAAAAGCTAAAGAAATTATATCTAGGCCACAACCGCATCAGTATTCTAGAAGGGTTGCAGTCAAACGTGAACCTAGAGGAGCTCTACATAGAAAAGCAGAGTTTGTCTGAAGGAAACTCACTTTGTTTCGATCCACGAACCATCATGGCATTGTCACACACTCTACGAACACTGAATATCTCGCACAACAATATTTCCTCACTCAGCAGCTTGGTACCTCTGGTGAATTTGCGATGTTTGGATGCCTCACACAATGATCTTGATGATATCAACGATGTTTGTGGGGCTATGGCACACTGGTATTTTCTGCAAGATGCCAATTTTTCTGGAAATGCTTTCACCAAAAAGCATCGTTATAGAGAAAAGGTCATAGTCTCATCCATGTCTTTGGTGAATTTGGACGGAAGAGAAATTTCGGATGTCACCAGAGTTTTTGTGGAGGGATTCGAGAGAGCAAAGCTAGTGCGATCCAAATACACCATCAAAACATGAGCGAGTGAAATTGCGAATTATTGTTTGTGTATTATATTGTTCTTCATATTGTGTCTGGATCTTGTAATCAATCGATAAACTAGTTCAAATTATCAAGCAATTCGTTGAGTATTCAATTATTTTTATCTCTTGATAATACGAAAGGGAATCCTATAATGTTCGTCGAACATCGTGTGAGCCAGCGGGGGAGGAGGAAATTACTGGATTTTATAGAATGATAGAACAAATTTCCCATCAGCACACGGAAATATCTATAATAATCACCTATACTTAGAGAATTATTATCTACTGTCCAATGAATAATTATGATTTTCGTGAGTGTTTGGCTCCTCATTAGCTAACAATCCTGGATTCCATTTCCCTTGAAAACGCTTTTCTATTATGTACTAGTGGAATCTCCCTCCTTGTTTGTTACCAGATTTTTGAGAAATAATTCCTAATGAGAGTCTATGAAATTATAAGTTGATTAAGTGATTCAATCTTTGTGGTTTTCCGCTCTATGGGTTCCAAGAAAATTGTGTATGACATTAATAAATCATTTCCATTATATGATCATTCAGTTTCTGTTCAAAGTTCTCATCTCATGAAATCATAAAATTCAAAACAGTTGCTCAAATTTGGTGATCTATTTACGTTGTAGCAATGTCATACAACCATCTGTGATGACCAAGAAATAACGTTTTTATGATACACTGCCCTCTTCCGCCCGGACGTGTTTCGCGATATATATATATAGTTATCACAAAAAAGTGGAAGTGACTGGAACAAAATGATACATTTTTGTGACTATGGTAAAACAACACAATGAAGTTCATGTGGCAAAGATTGTATTCACTAGTGTTATCAATAGAGGTATACTTCAAGGACTCGCTATTGGGCCATTGCTATAAATTCCTCATACAAACGATATATACAGAACAACAAGATAACGAATGACTGCTTCATAATGTCGTATAATGTAAATATGTGAGATGCTAATTTAAGAGACAAGAAGTGGTATAGAGTCTAGAGGAGTTGGATGGGAAAGAAATTTCGGATGTGACCAAATACGTACACGTTCTGTTGAACAACTAATATTAGTGTATTAACACATAATTGCATCATTGCATATATCTGACACAAGCTGACAGTTCAGTGATATGAATGTCAAAAAATGAATGTTACTACGTATCGAGTGGGAAGCTATTTCGATACTCTTGGTTGTCATAATGGCTAAATGAGAGACATGAGAGAGGCAAAATGACAAAAAAAAATAGAAATTGTGAAATTACATGAAACCAGAGTAATCTCTGAATCGACATTAAGGGGTACTATTACCGTGAATGTGCTACATTTTTTCGGCAAAATACGGACGCTGAAACATAGTTATTCTCATTTTACATTGCATTTCTTGTCTGAAATATGTAGGGACTGAAAAAAGTGAAGAGAATCCCAGTTTTACGGTATATTGAAGTGCCTCTGGCTAGATGTATATCACGGCATATGAATTTTTGCGCTCCCACTTATAAACATGCGCGAGGTCCTCAGGAATATTAGATTGTTATTATAAAAGGATTCAGACGGAATTGTCCATGTGCGTGCTTTGACGAACTAATATATTTGGGGATATACTTTTGCATTTTCAAGTATTTTAAATGAAATTCGCCATCTTCGCCATTCTCAACCAGAAATCAAGTTTCGAAAGTAGAAAATATTGAAAATGTGCAACTTCTATTCAATGAAATAGTGAATGCTCTATCTGAGAAACGAAATATGGTTTCTCTTCCAGAGCTGATAAAATCTTGGTCATATTTGGAACAGAAAGTGAAACATTCACATTATTAGGATAGAATTTATAATTTTCATTGGTACGCTGAACCCTGTCATTTAATTTTCTTTGTACGTAATTAATATTTACTTACAGATTTTTGGGATTTTCTGCGGAAGCCAATACGTACTTTAGTTTTTTAAGGCTTCAAGTTTTTCTGCTGGTCGGTACAAGTTGGTTTCAGACTATGAAATCTGTAGATGTTGAGTTGACGCTCTAGAATATGTTCCGTATTGGAAATCCCTATATTCGAATGGAATAACATACAAAGATTCCCGTAAAAAACTTTGCTTCCACTCCGATTTTCGATATGATCATCAAAAAAACAAAACAGACGTCTCCGAGTTCTTTTGCAAACACTTTGTAAATAAACTGATTGTAAAATGAAAGGAAAATATCGAATTTATCCCATTTGACTGATTCACATACTCATGTAAAACAAGACCTGATGAAGGTAATAACGAACTGTAAAATCCTGCTCTACCCCTTGGAGCCGCTCATGGTGGTTAACCTTATTTCCATAGTCCATGGCTGATCTGTGTGCGATGTGGAACATAAGATGTCTTGGTGGGATTTTTATGGCGCCTTCAGGGATTGATGTTTTTTGCGTACGTACGTATAATATGCATATCTGAAAGCTTCAAGAATTTACAATTCAAATCGTGAAACGCATGATATATCAACTGTGAGATGGAAACTACGTTTTTAACACTGTCGATTCCACGTGTTCTTGGAGCATTGGGTCGAGGAGCAACGAATCCGGCGATCTAGCTGGTCAGACCCCGTCCACCAATTGTATTGTGAGACATTCCTTCATAGTAACGTGATGCGTGATGAATGTGGGAAATTCACCTCAACATTGGGATACCGACAACTGTTTTGGGTATACATTTTGCATTCTTGTATATGATTGGGGTTTATCGGATACAGCGATATTCGAAGATAAACTGGATGAAACAAATACACTTATTGTGAATGAGAAATTGATATCAATTATTGTGAATGAATCTCTTGAATACTTCAGAAATCTACGAAAAATAAAATATAGGAATGGAGATTAGAATTGAATGGCCTCTTTATCTCATTCAGCCTATTATGATATATACAGGGTATATCTTCAAGAGTTAACGCGTTCTTGATATGGAGAACTGGAAGTAGCATATTATTTGTTTCTTTCATCAGGACACCTTGTATTTCACACAATGTTTGGAATCGTCTCATGATTCTGATATATCTGTACCTATGCACATATATATTCTGTACCTGAGATGAACCGTTTTTGAGTTATTCGAGTTTTTCTTGAAAGAAGTGACAGATACAGCGCCATGCAGTCACATGCTTCCACTCAGGCATGAATATTGAATCAATTCTGCATATTGCCTGCCTGGAATTTCGATGTCCATAGCAAGCTGTCACATAAAAATTGAATAAAAACTCAAAAACCACAATAACATATATGTAGTAAGCTGTGCATATCTATCAGCAAATTTAATACAGTTGTTCATCATCGGATTCATCATCTACAAGAGTGCAATATGGCTTGTGTTGAGTAAATAATAAAAAATTCGTTAATTTATTAGTGATTGCGGGCGAATGTAATGTGATGAAATTGTTAGAATATGAGATACTTTTGTTACACTCCAGAAAAACCAGAATCATCAGCAGACATCATTAGGAAATCATTATGCGACTTCATGAGCTATGGGAAGATTATTGAAACTGAAACGATTGAAACAAAAAAAGGACTCTTTGCATACGAGCAACAGAAAATGGTGGACTGAACTGAAGACGAGGTCCAAAAGTCGAGCGAGTGTGCAGAGGTTGTAAAACGATTTTTTTTACGATATTTTTTATACGACTGCGAATAGAAACCCCCCAAACATCATTTTTCTTTGTAAAACATGTTTTTTATTGATGAAAGCTGTATCTTCTCTTATGCATTGGCCAATATTTTCAATGGCGCCTTATCAAGTTATCCAAAGCATATTTGTGAAATAGTAAAGTCCTATTGAAAAAAACAGTCCGTGCCGTCTTTGGAACATTTTCTGAGGCAGTCGTGAAAAAATTTAATCACAGTGCTCTGGGTTTCTTTCGCAGTTTTTCCAGGAGCATCGATGAAAGATGCTTCACGATATTTGAAATTAAATAAAATGTCCACCCTGTACATCATTCAGTGGTTATGATTATGGTGATGGATCCGTGAAGTTATTCATCATGAATGTTCGAGAAACTGCAGTTTCAGTTTCAGTTTCAATTATAATTCACACGAAAATGGCGTATCTTTGATAGGCTGCATGCATTTTCAACTTTTTCTGGAATAACTCAGAATTGGTTCATTTTAGCTATCATACAATATAAATTCACCCATAGATGAATTCGAATCACAATGATGGCAGGAATCCAAAAATGTTGTGAAATACAGGGTGTTCCATTAGATATAACAAAGATGACGTCACTTCCTGAGAAACCGGAAGCCCCACAGTAACGAACGTATTTTAGTTGGATTCTCAACGTTTCCATAAACGTCTCTAAAAATTTTCAGATTCATGCTGCTTCGAGTTCTGTATATGTAGATCGCCGTAATACATGGAGATATACCTCATTTTGCTTTATGATGATACAAGAATGAGAATCTTGTTTATCCCATATTCAATAAGTTGTTTTCATTTCTTGAATAATGTTGTCTATATAGAGGTAATCCCAGGGTATTTCCCAATGGAACTATGCCGAATACGGTTAAAAAACGTTATCAGTAGGGAGATATGGAACATCGAATCACAAGCAAAAACGATTCCACAGAATGTTATCTCTACTTTGCACAATATTTGGTGATTTCAATGTAAATATTTTTCTTTGTACCTACTCTTTGTCAAATGTTTCGTTTTTCATTCTATCATTCCACATTCCACTACTTACTAGCTCGTTCTCTTGAATTCCTCCACGATCATTTAGTGAAACCTACTCGAGACAAAATGCCATAAACATTGTTGATATCATCCAGATCATTGTCTGATGCATCCAAACACCGCAAATTCATAGAGATACCGAGTTGTCGTGTGAGGAAATGTGCGAGATTTTCAGTGTTCGTAGAGTATGTGAAAAAGCCACAATTGCTCGTGGATAGAAACAAAGTCAGTTACTAGTTTCCTTCAGACAAAATCTGCTTTTCTATGTGGAGCTTTCCTAGGTTCACATTTGACTGCAATTCTTCCAGAATAATACTGATGTAGTTATGACACGACACAGATACAATTTCTGCAGCCTCTGCAGTCACTCTTGTTATAGGTATGCTTTGAGATTTTTGTCTTGTTAATAGATATGAAAGTTTCTTCTGTCGTTTTTTTTGATATTTTGCCTTCAGGTGAAGTTGTATACTTCCTGCGTTGCTTTATCGAATCGTATTTGGATTTAGTTGAGGACACAGGCAGAAATTTTCGAAAGTGTTATATTTTTTATAATTGATGAGCTCGCTATGGTTTCTTATCATCTATAGATACAATACGGGTGTAAAGAACATGGTAACATTATTTTTTTGAATATAGCGGAGGATGACGCCATTGAACACCTAAATAAAATTTGTAGAGCTGAGTATCTTAACTTGATGATCTTTTGATTGACAGTTGTTTGAAAACATTGATTAGAAACTATGTAATTATGATTTCAAAACGTGTGTGTTCGGGAATTAATTGTGAGAAGTCTGTAGAGATCTTTGCATCGGTCAGTGAATTCAATGACAAAAAAGTAATTATTACGAAATGAGCATTCTAATTGAAAGATAACAGCGGGATACATAGCTCATGATAGAATACGAACCACCTCTAGAGGATCTCTGAATTCAAAGAGTTGATCATGGATAAGGGGATGAAATTTATATTCTTGCACTATCTTTTAAACACTATGCGAAACTGTTGTCGCATATCTGAATTGAATTTTGGTGTGAAAGGAGGTTTACTCGATTCTTTCATTATATACTTATTACCTTCTCTTAGGAAACATGATTGATTTCCATAACTCTTGACCCGTAGATACCGTTGAGAATTCCATTAAAAAGAGATAAACCACTGCAAATTTGAGATGATGAAGAGAAGGGATATCAAAGATTCGAATTATTTTATTTTAATCTACTCTCAACTTGTGTGCAAGTGTTGGTGTTAAGTTAATGCGAAATGAGATTGATTTTTAATGATCAAGAATAATAAAAGATATACTTTGCGATTTCGAAGCAATTGATGAAAGGTGAGATTTTAGAATAGTGAAAAATAACAAGTGTTATGAACGTCATTTTACTATCAGGTATTTTGATGAAGAGTGTAAAATTTAAATTCTTGTACAACAGTCAAAATTATACCAGTTATCTGAATATATTTTTCTGTAATGAATTTGAGAGCATTACTATTTGGACTGGAAGAGAAAATCGGCTAAATAACGAAGGGAAATGCTTATTCTTGAAGACCAAAATTTCACTTGTGAACTCAAGATTAAAGTTTTCCACTTTTTTCTAACTTCTCGGTCATAGACCACCTACCCTTCACCTTAAAGATATACCTATAGATAATAATAATAATAATAATAATCTTTATTTGCCACTGTGGTACAGTTTGTACATATGGTATGTCAATGATTCAAAATAAATATAGATGATAATAATAAGATGAAAAACGAATAAAGTAAATAGATAGGTCGTATTTAGCAATATATGTGTGTATATATATATATACATATAGAAGTTGTGCATAAAAAAAACTCTAAAATAACAAAATTGAAAATTGGAACATAGATGGATCTGAATACACATAGAATAAAAGAAATCAACAAAACAAAATATGAGTTCATGGGAAACTATCATCCAGGAATTCATCACAACTATAGTAACATTTATGCAGCAGAAGTTGCTTCACTCTACCAAGAAACACTTTATCAGAGGTAATTTGCTTGATCTCGTCTGGTAATTTATTATACAAATCAATTGCATTATACAAAGGGGACTTTTTATATTTTGTTGTTCTGTGATTTGGAATACGCAAAAGATCTCCATGACGGGTGTTGTAGCTGTGCGCCTTTGCATTTGTTTCAAGGTTTTGGATGTTTGATCTAGCAAAACCTATGCTTTTGAATATATATATGGAGGGAGCCGATAATAACTTTTCCCTAATGAAAACTGGTTTACAACTGTCTCTGTGTTCCATACTAAAAATTAATCTAACAATGCGCTTTGCAACCCCATGCTATGATATTAAGCGATACATGTGAATATACCATAGCAAAATAAATTTCCAGTAGACCTACTGTGTTCATGCATAATTTCATATGCTTTATAGTAATATAGTTTATTGTATATTGTATATGGGGCGCTTTTTCAAATGACTATCTATCAAACCCGAAATCGCTAATTTCTCAATTATGATCCAAATCATCATGGAAGAAAACCGTGGAATGTACCTAGAATGTGAATCACCTTGTATGTTTTTCGTATAACTAGAAAAGTGTAACAACAAATTTTACAAGGCTAGGTATTTTGTAAAAAATGAGAATACAGTTCTTATGAACTTTTTCCACAGACACGTACTTTTCAAAATGCGAAGTGAAACTTTTCGAAAAACACATTCTTTTGGATTTCGTGAAATTTGTATGATTGTTTGCAGTCGTGAAGTACTCATTCCGATGTTTTTCGAAGTAGTTAATCACTCTCGTGGCGTCCCAGGGGCCACTAATCTGATAATAATACGAACAATAATTCCATCACGCCACTGTTTTTAGAATTGAAATAGCTACTATTTTATAGTAATTGAGACATTTATTCGAAATACAATACTTTGGTGACTTCAATAATTTTTTGTTTCTGGATTATATAGACCTACACTGTACACAGTATACAGTATACAGTGTAGGTCTGATCCATAGACTTATTATCCTGATCTGATCACTTCCCCCATCCCCCCTCTTTGAACTTCAAGCAGACGTGGTGAAATTTTTTGAAAATAATCGTGAGTTAACCATGTCAGGTGAAAAATGATTTGGTTAAGTTCTGCCAAAATTGAACAATTACTTTCAAACTCACAAACAAACATAGTTCACCTGATTTACTGATTTTCTTGAAATTATTTCTCGTCTGTTTCTGAAGCTACGAGGGGAGAAACTCCAGACTCGTACTGTATACTTAATGTGCATTTTCCTTTATTTCACCTTGTTATTCATACACAAGACGAGCAATTCTCATTAATCACTATTAATGTTTTTTATCAGCTCCAAATACGATGCAAACACTCGACACGATACCGACTTCGGGTTCAAAATCATTTGCATGATAAAACTTCATGGACAATATAAATATCAATGAATAATCATACAAAAAATAACTGGGGAGTCAAAACATATTCGATGAATCAGAAAATGGATCCATACGAAAACATAAACAATCAGGAACATCAAAATCTACTGTATAGATACAGTTTGTATCAAGAATATCAAAAGTAATCTATGCCCATCATTAGTATTCACCTTTTCAATAGCCAGCAATATCTAACAAGGCGAATCACTGCTTGCAATGTTGAGCTCGATGTCGATTTTGAATTTCGTATCATTTAAACGTACCTCCAGCTCAGCTGCATCAGTATGGCAGGCAAATTTGATTGAAATTGGCCAAGCTGTGCATGCCAATCCTCTACCTTTACAACCGAGTGGTTATCCTGGATCTATCCTGCTCAACTATACAACCATAGATTCATCGAATGAATTCATTATTATTCATCAATTATATTATCACCAGATTATTTTTAAATTCTTCATACCAAAAGTAGGAAAAATTTAATATTTCCTGCGAAAGCTCAGGAGGGCCATTATTATCGTATGAATTTCTCTCTATGATTCCTAATCTCATAAAATATTCCCTATTACTCTTAGAAAAAGTACACTTATTAAATTAATATCTATAACCTGTTTCAGATGTTTCCAACATCATACATAGCTATAGACATTTCCATTTATTTGATCCTGATAGCAATCCTGACGTACTTCTACTGGACAAGACATTTCAAGTACTTCAAAAACAGACGCATCGCCTACTTAGAACCGATACCGTTTTTCGGAAACATAAAAGAAGTGATGACCTTCAAGAAAAACTTGGGGGTGGTTCTCAAAGACGTTTACGATCAACTGGAAGGACCTCTTGTGGGTTTTTTTGTCATGGACAAGCCTGCTGTGATTTTAAAAGACCTGCGAGTGGTCAAGCAGATTTGGATGACAGACTTCAACAACTTTTCCGATAGGACTCTTGCTCGCAGAGAAGGAGATTTGGGCTCGAATTTACTTCCGTTGATGAGAAATCCAGATTGGAGAGCACACAGGAAGTTGTTGACTCCAGGCTATAGTACAGGAAGGATAAAGAATATGTATAATATCGTCATTGAAAGTGGTGTCGAATTAGTCAGGTATGTGATGAAGATAATGATCCTTGCCTTACCACAATAATTCATCATTATTTGGTTGATGTCATAACTTCATCAAAACAATTTACTGGCACGCGTTTCAGACGTTTTTGTTGGTATGTTTATGAATGAGCGACGTTTCTTTGTATTTTTTTTGTGTGCAGTTCATCGTGTTGATCAGTATACATAATCACGAAAAAATTTGTATGAGTCTCATGAACTCACGTATTATCTCTTATGTAAAAAAGACAATGAAAGTTTCTCATCGAGAAATAGGTTCTAATTTATTCATTCAACCTGAATTACAGATCGCCTTTCTAGGTAGGTTGATCTGTGCCTGAACGCATTCCTTTACAGGGTGTCACGAAAAGAATTTCAAGGGGTAATATGGGATATCAAAACAAACACTTTCGTTTATATATGTTCACAAATGAGCCGTTTGAGTTGTAGAGCAAAAAACTATTGAAATCATACGCAAATAATTTTTTTTTACCTATTTTTTTTAATTTAGTTCACCACGGGTTACAAAAACATCATTCCATCATGAACATGAGTTGACATGACACGACGGCGCAATCCCTGCATTGAAGTAAATATTCAACATTTTGTAACAATTATTGCAACAATTACCATAAGTACCAAACATAGCATAGTACGCAGGTTTGAAAAATTTCACTAAATACGTTCACAGCATAAAAATTGGCTCAACAATTTGATATTATTGTAGACAAATCGACTGTGTATGAAATAAATATTATAGGTCCGAGAATGCTTCCTTATGGTACATGTCACATTGTGTCAATACCTGATTTCACTCTATCAATTTCAACAATTTGTTCTCTATCTTTTTGGTAGTTGATGAACCACAAGCATTATTTGATCGAAAGCTTCCCTATAATCTAATGGAACTATGAATGCTGCCTCTGATTTATCTAGCCTCTCAGTTATACCTAGGTGTAGTTTATCTATGAACTGCCGTCCAGTTATTCAATCGAGTCCTGAGTCCGATGTATTCACTCAGCATGTTACCCACAACTTTCTCATATATTTTTGATGGTATTGGAAGATCATTATATGATCATTATATGATAGCCTATTGGTATAGGCTTCACTAGTGCAAATTTCCATATAGTATTAGGTACCTTAGCTGTTTGCGAGGATGAGTGTATTTTATCTCTGATAGGTCCTACAATTATAGGCAGATTTCATTCAATCATTGAATGATCTATTTTATCTAATCCCGTACATTTTGATGTCAATTGCTTGAAAGCGCTGACTACATCAATATTTATTTGATACTGATGGGAGATCAATTTTTACATTTTCTTGAAATGTATAGTTTTTTTGGAAATCCTCTGTGACGGAAGTTGTGAGATGTTCAAGATCTGAGAATTTCTCATTCATTTTCTGTACATTTCTCAATTTGATTGGTATATCAGTCACCATAGCATAGTTCTTCAGCATTTTTTATTTACTATTTCTGATTTCTTATTTCTTATTTATTTTACTGTTTTCATGATTCATGTTTTTCTCTTTCAATAGCAATGCTTTTTTCTTAAGTTTGGCGATATCTTGGCTACTAGAGAAGGCTAGAAATTAGCACGTTTCTATCGTTTCTTTTCAGATACATAAACAAACTCTTGGAGAGCGGAGAAGAGCTGATAGATACACGCCATGTTGCTGCACTTTATGGTGCCGAAGTGGTAACCGCAACTGCATTCGGTCTGAAAGGAGAATGCTTCATGGATGAGAACTCTGGTTTCAAGAGAGCAGGAGAGAGGATATTCGATTTCAAAGATCCAATAAGATCGCTAGGTAAGATGAGCCTTGATACCCTCACATAGATTTTCTTAACGCAATAGGTTAATAAATGAGTATTACCAACAACGAAAATGGTTTCCCAGAAGGAAGATAAGACTATATTTACTCCTAGTGAGTATCTGAGTTGACTTTAGATGAGCTTTCCTTGGTGTTCTTTCTTTAAGATATACAGTGGAGTATCTGTGAGACTGTTGAACTGTTGAGTTTCTCTGAAATACGAAGACACTACAATAACATAGGCAAGATTATAATTGTGAAAATGCATTATATTATAACATATGGATGATATTCGTGCATGATTTTATACATTCGGTCCTATCAGCTGTATTACTTAAGATTTCATATATTTTGTGGAAGATTCCATAAAACCGTTTCATGTTGCATCAAATGATTCGATAATTCTGTGGCATGTACATGTTACAGACAATGTGTGATTATTCATGATGGCTCATTCCGCTTTAGTCTAGAATTTGAAAGCGCATAATTTGCAAATTTATAATTGAAATGATCATTCGAAATGTTCCCTACTATTGGAAGGACACTTTATTTCTGTTGTACCTATGTAGTCACAACAGTTTGAGCTGAGCAACTTGAGATATAACTATATACAGATACTCAATGTTCGTCAACTCAACGTGCCCCTGAAATATAAAACACATGGAATTTATTGTTTTTTATTACTTTATCCAAGTCCCTTCAGATATGTTGAAGAATAGCTGAAGTATTCAGTCAATTCTGTCTCATTGAATTTGTCATATTGGGCATATGATTCGTTGCGCATTCTTGAGACTCTGTGTATGAATGGATTTGAAAACCAATGAAGAGAACATTTTTTTGTAATATGTAAAATAAGGAAGTCACGGAGAGGTGCTACGAACTTTTGGTCCTCACTGTATAATGCATAGATATTATGAATAATATCCAGGACAACCTATTTGTCCAATGTATTATTCGATAAGAGGCGGAGTTGCCAACGCCGCTAATCACCTACTTTTCTCTCTTTGTTACTATTCTCAGCTTACTGAGGATAATAATTTTTTTTCATGAATTAGTGTTATTGTAACAATTCTCCGATTTATAGAAGTAACAAGTTATCTGATGTTCCATCCATTGGTCCATATTTTCCGAATGAAATTCGTTGAAGCCGAGTCGGAAAAGTTTCTAAGAGATCAATTCCTCAAGTTGGTGGATCATAGGAGGATGAACAATATCGCTGAATCTGACTTCGTGGATATTCTCATGAATTTGCGTAAGAATAACAAGAATGACGAAGTTGTCATGGGTGAGTAAGACAGACCAACACGATTTACTCCAACATTAATTCCATCAAGAACTTTGAAGTATTTTCGAATCATCATTATGACGATATTTAATGAATTGGAATAATCTCTGCTCGATCATAGCTCAGAAGAAAAACAACACGGGTCTTGGCACAAGATTGCCACCTTTGTAAACTGTCATCAATCATCTTTCATTTATCGCCTTTCGCCTTTCGCCTTTCGCCTTTCGCCTTTCGCCTTTCGCCTTTCGCCTTTCGCCTTTCGCCTTTCGCCTTTCGCCTTTCGCCTTTCGCCTTTCGCCTTTCGCCTTTCGCCTTTCGCCTTTCGCCTTTCGCCTTTCGCCTTTCGCCTTTCGCCTTTCGCCTTTCGCCTTTCGCCTTTCGCCTTTCGCCTTTCGCCTTTCGCCTTTCGCCTTTCGCCTTTCGCCTTTCGCCTTTCGCCTTTCGCCTTTCGCCTTTCGCCTTTCGCCTTAGCCCTTTCCCCTTTCCCCTTTCCCCTTTCCCCTTTCCCCTTTCCCCTTTCCCCTTTCCCCTTTCCCCTTTCCCCTTTCCCCTTTCCCCTTTCCCCTTTCCCCTTTCCCCTTTCCCCTTTCCCCTTTCCCCTTTCCCCTTTCCCCTTTCCCCTTTCCCCTTTCCCCTTTCCCCTTTCCCCTTTCCCCTTTCCCCTTTCCCCTTTCCCCTTTCCCCTTTCCCCTTTCCCCTTTCCCCTTTCCCCTTTCCCCTTTCCCCTTTCCCCTTTCCCCTTTCCCCTTTCCCCTTTCCCCTTTCCCCTTTCCCCTTTCCCCTTTCCCCTTTCCCCTTTCCCCTTTCCCCTTTCCCCTTTCCCCTTTCCCCTTTCCCCTTTCCCCTTTCCCCTTTCCCCTTTCCCCTTTCCCCTTTCCCCTTTCCCCTTTCCCCTTTCCCCTTTCCCCTTTCCCCTTTCCCCTTTCCCCTTTCCCCTTTCCCCTTTCCCCTTTCCCCTTTCCCCTTTCCCCTTTCCCCTTTCCCCTTTCCCCTTTCCCCTTTCCCCTTTCCCCTTTCCCCTTTCCCCTTTCCCCTTTCCCCTTTCCCCTTTCCCCTTTCCCCTTTCCCCTTTCCCCTTTCCCCTTTCCCCTTTCCCCTTTCCCCTTTCCCCTTTCCCCTTTCCCCTTTCCCCTTTCCCCTTTCCCCTTTCCCCTTTCCCCTTTCCCCTTTCCCCTTTCCCCTTTCCCCTTTCCCCTTTCCCCTTTCCCCTTTCCCCTTTCCCCTTTCCCCTTTCCCCTTTCCCCTTTCCCCTTTCCCCTTTCCCCTTTCCCCTTTCCCCTTTCCCCTTTCCCCTTTCCCCTTTCCCCTTTCCCCTTTCCCCTTTCCCCTTTCCCCTTTCCCCTTTCCCCTTTCCCCTTTCCCCTTTCCCCTTTCCCCTTTCCCCTTTCCCCTTTCCCCTTTCCCCTTTCCCCTTTCCCCTTTCCCCTTTCCCCTTTCCCCTTTCCCCTTTCCCCTTTCCCCTTTCCCCTTTCCCCTTTCCCCTTTCCCCTTTCCCCTTTCCCCTTTCCCCTTTCCCCTTTCCCCTTTCCCCTTTCCCCTTTCCCCTTTCCCCTTTCCCCTTTCCCCTTTCCCCTTTCCCCTTTCCCCTTTCCCCTTTCCCCTTTCCCCTTTCCCCTTTCCCCTTTCCCCTTTCCCCTTTCCCCTTTCCCCTTTCCCCTTTCCCCTTTCCCCTTTCCCCTTTCCCCTTTCCCCTTTCCCCTTTCCCCTTTCCCCTTTCCCCTTTCCCCTTTCCCCTTTCCCCTTTCCCCTTTCCCCTTTCCCCTTTCCCCTTTCCCCTTTCCCCTTTCCCCTTTCCCCTTTCCCCTTTCCCCTTTCCCCTTTCCCCTTTCCCCTTTCCCCTTTCCCCTTTCCCCTTTCCCCTTTCCCCTTTCCCCTTTCCCCTTTCCCCTTTCCCCTTTCCCCTTTCCCCTTTCCCCTTTCCCCTTTCCCCTTTCCCCTTTCCCCTTTCCCCTTTCCCCTTTCCCCTTTCCCCTTTCCCCTTTCCCCTTTCCCCTTTCCCCTTTCCCCTTTCCCCTTTCCCCTTTCCCCTTTCCCCTTTCCCCTTTCCCCTTTCCCCTTTCCCCTTTCCCCTTTCCCCTTTCCCCTTTCCCCTTTCCCCTTTCCCCTTTCCCCTTTCCCCTTTCCCCTTTCCCCTTTCCCCTTTCCCCTTTCCCCTTTCCCCTTTCCCCTTTCCCCTTTCCCCTTTCCCCTTTCCCCTTTCCCCTTTCCCCTTTCCCCTTTCCCCTTTCCCCTTTCCCCTTTCCCCTTTCCCCTTTCCCCTTTCCCCTTTCCCCTTTCCCCTTTCCCCTTTCCCCTTTCCCCTTTCCCCTTTTCCCTTTGCCCTTTCCCCTTTCCCCTTTTCCCTTTTCCCTTTTCCCTTTTCCCTTTTCCCTTTTCCCTTTCCCCTTTCCCCTTTCCCCTTTCCCCTTTCCCCTTTCCCCTTTCCCCTTTCCCCTTTTCCCTTTGCCCTTTCCCCTTTCCCCTTTTCCCTTTTCCCTTTTCCCTTTTCCCTTTTCCCTTTTCCCTTTTCCCTTTTCCCTTTTCCCTTTTCCCTTTTCCCTTTTCTCTTTTCCCTTTTCCCTTTTCCCTTTTCCCTTTTCCCTTTTCCCTTTTCCCCTTTCCCCTTTTCCCTTTCCCCTTTCCCCTTTCCCCTTTCCCCTTTCCCCTTTCCCCTTTCCCCTTTCCCCTTTCCCCTTTCCCCTTTTCCCTTTTCCCTTTTCCCTTTCCCCTTTTCCCTTTTCCCTTTTCCCTTTTCCCTTTTCCCTTTTCCCTTTTCCCTTTTCTCTTTTCCCTTTTCCCTTTTCCCTTTTCCCTTTTCCCTTTTCCCTTTTCCCCTTTCCCCTTTTCCCTTTCCCCTTTCCCCTTTCCCCTTTCCCCTTTCCCCTTTCCCCTTTCCCCTTTCCCCTTTTTCCGTCTTCCGTCTTCCGTCTTCCGTCTTCCGTCTTCCGTCTTCCGTCCTCCGTCCTCCGTATCTCATCTGTTCATCGTTCGGTAGATTCTGTTTCGATAATCTCAGCGATTATTTTCCAGATGACGAGAAGATGGTAGCGATGGCGATAACGTTCTTCATAGCTGGATTCGAAACGACCAGTGCGACGATATCGTTTGCACTGTACGAACTAGCCAAACAGCCAGCGTTGCAAGATCGAGTACGTGCAGAAGCTGAATTAGTATTTGAGGACGACGAAGCTATTCCTTTCGAAACTGCTACTTCTGGGTTGGAATATACGGAGAGAGTGATGAAAGGTAGGTGGAGTGTCGGAAATTTTGTTTAAAATGGATTGTACTCACCGAATCAGTCGCTGTTTTCTCAATTGTCTTCTAATACTCACTTCAGTAATCATTTCTGTTTCGGAAACACACCAAAATAACATTTCTATACTCTCAATCCTCTGAATAAGTGTATTTGCTTGAAACCACTGTTGTATTTTGTTTCTTCACGAAAGCCGAACGAAATCAATCACTTAAAAATCCCTCTTTAACTCATTTTTTCAGAGACCTTGAGGAAGTACCCTCCAGCTCCTCACCTGAGTAGACGCTGTAACAGCGATTACAGGCTTCCTGGAACTGATATTTTGATACAGAAAGGCATGGCCGTGTATTTGCCAGTGTATGCGATACACATGGATCCTGACAATTATGACAACCCCAAAGTGTTCGATCCCGACAGATTCTCCAAGGATAATTTTGAAAAGATCAAGCCTTGCTCGTGGCTCCCCTTCAGCGTCGGACCAAGAAATTGTTTAGGTGAGTCTTTCAATCCAAGTCAAAATGAAACTCTGAATGAGCCGAGAATAACGTTTGTCTCATAAGACAATTCCTCAGAGCGGAATTGTTATTTATGCGTCCTACACAAATGACTGAGTATATTGAGGCAAGAATAATAATAATAATTGGAATTCAATAATTATTTGACCGAGTTCGACACCACGGCGCCCTAGAGAAACTCTCGTCATATGGTTTGCCGCCCCAACTGTGTCTTTTACTATCGAGATTTCTTGCAAATAGATAACTCTATGTGGCGGCAGATGGGGTTTTATCTGATGCAATGAGTATCATTGCTGGTATTCCACGAGGGTCTGTCTTGGCACCAACTGTTTTTGCTCCACATCAACGATATGTTAAATGACCTCCTACCCAGTCTGTCTGGATACATTTTCCTTGCTACAAAACAAACTCGAATACCAATGAAAGCACAGAGCAGAGTAACATATACAGCTGTGTGAGAGGTCATTTGTCACCTTTCAATCGATTTCAATCCTTTCATCAGTGAAAATGAATAATTAATGAGCATTACCAAAAAAATAGTATTCACACACAAATGAAAAAATTGGAACTGATAATATTTGATATGATAGTGTGATCTATCTTTATTTCGAACTGAAGTTATTACCTACAGTATGAGATTGCAGTAATGAACCAAGAAAAAAAGGAGGTGTGGTATGAAACAAAAACAAATGAAATAAATTCAAATATTGTAGCTGTGGTAGAACAAGAGAAATGTAGATGCACAATAATAGGATCACTGCATTAGATACTGTCTGTAAGTTTTTCGAGGAGGTGGTACATTCATTTTTGAACTTTTCGTGGGATTTCCTCTTCTCGTTTCTGAAAAATAAAGTAGAAGTTATTGAAAATTATTCCAATATATTTTTAGTAGAGACAGATTACTGCATTAGATGTTCAATATAACAGAACTCAGTATAGCTGCGAGCCGTTAACCTATTTTGAAAGTTGTCCAAGAAAAATGTTACGAAATATTGGAAAAGTAGGTCCCTGAAACCATTATTTGGCCATGGAATCTGTGGACTCCTATGGTCCAGTACGATCCTGGAAATATTGAGTCAATAATACAGCAATGTTCAGATTCATTATGAAGAGTACTATTATTTTTCGTAGTCCAATTTTGGCAAGAATTATTCAACAATAAGATACAATTGTCGACTGAGTGAATATACCTTCAGATTGAATAATTATCAAACTATAGTGATGATCCAGACTTTACAGTTCTTTCACGTTCTGGTTGTATTGTTTTTTAGGAGAGCGTTTTGCAACGATCAACTTCAAGTCTGCTATAGCTAACGTCTTATACAACTATAAGATTGCTTTAACAGATGATTGTATGGATGAGTTAGAATTCCATCCCAGAGCTTTCACGACAGCCCCCAAAGGGATGATACTTCCTTTGAAGTTCGAGAGGATACAACGAAGATTCACAAAATATCCCTTCAAATTATGATAGGTCGCTAGGTAGGTAATTATTGGAACTTCAATGCATTGTGTGGCATAAACTGGCAGGTCCTTTCGATTGTCGTACTCACTTCTTCATTTTTTGAACCTTGTGGATAGATATGAAGAAGAATAAAAAAAATTTCGAAGAATGGACATGTATTGTTATTTCAATCATCTCATCACACGTGCTGCAAAATCCCTACATTTTATCAACCTAGCAAATGATTACTTCTTTATTCGGTTACCTACTGAATAAATTGAGGTAGGTTTCCGAAAGAAACTAAAAATTCCCATGAATTTTTGGCACCATCTACTTCCACATACAGGCAGTAGTCGTAAGTATGACAGAGGAGGTAAAGAGTAGCCAATTATTACAAATAATACCAATTCTACTGGAATCGAAAGTGTGGAGAGGCCAAATCCCATCAAACTGAAGGATATCATTAGTTGAGGATGTTTTCTGTTCGTCGAAAAAAAGCAGGACAGATCTATTTCGGCCGGCCAGAGAGTTCTCATCAATTACCCTTGGTTTGCTGATGAATTTAAAAAATTTAAAGCAGAATTGGTAGCAACTGAAGTGGCTTTCTTTACAAGACAACCTTTTGCTTGCTGATTGTGATACGTCACGCCAGCTCAAATTGAGTTTACATTGATCTTGTGATCGGTCATCAAGAATATCGTGTTTTTCTATATTCTCGAACATTTTTCATGAAAAAGTCACCTCGCCTTTATAAATCAAGTGCGGTATGCATTCCAGATTATTTCAATTTATCACTTTCTCTAATTTTCAAACAGACTGTTGAGACTGGAGTACCCTGTACTACATTACTCAATATCGTGCAATGCTTTATCGTGACACAAAATCTTTCGGTGGAATGGAGTTTTCTCTGGATTTTTCCGGCGAGTCATAGCGATGCAGCGGATTTCATGCCAACCACTTTTTCAATTTCCAAACGATTACTTGGATAACTGTATATACTCGTGAAGTCGATTTCACTTCCAGGTATAATGTTTGTAGGCGATCAGAGAGGAATTGATATAGTGCGGTCGAAGTTGTCGCGTTTATAGAGGCGAAGGCAGAAATGGACTTAAGATTCATAAAATGACCTGTGCGAATGATAGTCCTGGCCATTAGTTTCCCTAATTTCGAGACATTGCTTGATAATTCGGTATTGCAATTTTGGTAATTGTTGTGTCGTCATTGGGCATCGTGAAATGTTTGATTGAATTTTGTAAAGGCAACAGAGAAGTGGGGACTAGCTGTGAGAGACATCGTGGTTGCCAATCAAAATCGCCCACGCAGACTCCACACGGCTCTCGTTTGAATTCGTTGAATAATTTTACCGATTCTTAAATATTTGTCATTCATTTTATATTAATTTCATATCGCACACCAAATTCTAATAGATCGAAACAAGCAGGACCTAGTTATCGTAAGCTCCTCTGGAGGAAATTCTGATTTGAATTTTTTTTTTTCAGAGCATCATTGTAGACACACTAGCAGCTTTTCTGCAGATCAAAATGAAAGGACAGTTTCTCAATCAGTTTTCTATTTTTTTAAAGTCACCATTCGCAAGTCACTTATCATGCGACGCAACTTACTCTACTTTCTGTGTTTTCATAATTATGTTATCCCTCGTTCATTACTAGAAATAATGAAGATGTATGTGAAGTTTGATTTGTTTTATACACAAACATAAGTTGAAATGTCACATTGACGTCTTATATATATTGACGTAATAGGCTACCTAGATCTTGAATACCATTACCAATTTATGGTTACTGCGTGCGAAACTTTTCAAAATTTCGATCAGGAAAAGCTGCTGGTGTGTGTTGAAAGACCCCTTCCAACAAATGGAAAAATATAGCGGCTGAACTAGGGGTGACAGAATTGATATTTCGTTCCAAAAAATTAACAATTCGGTATACTATCTACCCACCAAATTTTAAAATCAGTAATCAAATGATACAGGAGTTAAAACACTTTCCCTGTTTGTGCAGTCCTCCGCTTACTAACAAACATATTATGTATACAAATTGAGAATGAAATGAATGATTGCTCCATATTCACTTTCATGAGTATTTAAAAGTATACCCTGGAAATAAACTTGTACTGGACTATATTTGCTTGGAGCAATTCCGCCCAGGTTTCAATATATGGAGTCAGTGAAGGTATTGTAACTTTTATCAAATAATTGGATTTTTGGGCTGTAACTGACAATTATTATTAGTGATCGATTCTGTCCAGGCAAAATTCGCAAATATTTCTGGAATTGATGTGGATGGTCGTTATACTCGCCTGAAGCGAGATAGCAAGAAGGTTGATAATGATAATGAATGAATAATTATCATTATCAATCCGACGCGGAGAATAACGATTTTTAATGTCGCTGATATTATGCGTAATGGTGTGTTATGGAACAAGAAGTGAATAAAAACGGTTGAGGGGTTCAATATAGGATTTTTGGTTTACAAATGTTTTACAAAGTGTAGAAACCAATGATTTATAATATTCAACGTTTAGGAAGTAGGGATCCTTTTTCAATAATTATCAGGATGGTGTTAGAATCTACCAAAAATACTGAAATACCTATGAAAATTAAAATATAAACGATTGAAAAATAACCTCCAACATATTGGAAACTATAACCAGAGCTCAACAACTTCGTAGATGATAGAACTTCCACACCGATTCACCAAGTAAGATTTGCACTGTATATATATATACATATATATACATAGATAATTCCTTTATTTAGTTATATAAAGTAATAAAGATAATCATTCAATAGAATACACATGAAAATTTGGACACGTAAAATAAAACTCATGAAATTACAAAATTTGGTCATGTAAAACTAATACAGACATGTCACTCATGCAAAATACACATTGAGATCAGTTGAAGAGAAGGGCGAAAAATAAGTATACCTGTACCTTTGCCTCATGTGTTTTCGAAATTTTCTCTTTCCAATGAACCGTTCATGTCGATAACTGAGAATGATGGAAATTTCCACAACACAGCATGTCATTATTGGGCAGTTGAAAACTTTATAAAGTTATGAGTTATAAACGTTCCCAGAACGTTTGCTATAGCAAGAATCAATCTTCAACATGATTGGTGACTCGTCTTTTTTCTTGTCCTGGTCTCTTCCGTAAGCATGAGTTCCATGACATTGATGCAAAATTCGCAATATTGTCACGAAAACATAAACGACACCCTGTATATAACTCGTGCTCAATTCACAACCAAGCTACCTACCAAGTCGATTGCATATTCAGTTATACTCAATAACACAGTGATATCATTAAAACTCAATGAACATCTAAAATAATCATTTCGGACCTTTTGGCTATACATTCACCCAAAAGTCCAGTGTCACAGTAGAACGATCCTTCCATCTTCAGTAAACATTACTATTCGTACAGGTAATTCAATATTTGAGTTGCTATATCGAATATTGACATACTACCAGGAATTTATTGTTCACTGATATCACAAAAATGGCAAGTTTTCTAATGAAAATCTTGGGAAAAACCCAGTAGCACTCAGTGTGCGAAAATAGGAATAGAAAATGAAAAAAAATGGTTGAAAAACATTACATCAATGTTTTCATTTCATGGTGATATGTTGACTTATCTCATCAGTCTATAACCTTTCTTGAATTATACTGTTCGCCCACCCTTGCGTTGTGGGCTGGTAACTATAAACTCACCCAATTAAACTATCGTCAAGTATAATCCTGATCCCGTGCAAAAACAAAGTAACGTTTCCATTAGAATCAACTACCAAAAAGCTAATAAAACGTTCTCGATGTGTACACGGCACCTCGTTAAATTTGCATGGACGTGCCCCAATTTTCGAGCGAATTGCAGGCTTTAATGGGGTTAGTCCACTCGAAGAGAGGTCCGACAGGAATTTACACTTTGCAGAGAATTGTGACGGCTGTTATCTTGAGAACGACGTCAATTGTGAGCCAGTCATATCGTCCGTGACGAAAATAATAAGACAATGAGGGGATAGAGTGGAATTGCTCCGATAGTGCCCCATTCAACTTAAGAGACCGGCATTTTCGTGTAGACAGTAGCGCCACTGCCTGCCCCTCTCCCTCCTGAGCCATGGTGAGAGAATGGGCAACAGTGTCAGGCAGTCCCTTTTAGTTTGTTCACTCTATGTCGGACCTGATTATGATTCTGCTGTTTTATTAATATAGATAGAACTTGGCATCCACTTCCTAAAACTGAATATCAAAATAGTAAATTCAATATCAATCACGAAGAAAAAAAAAATTGAATTTTGTTGAATACTAGAGCAGATTCGTTCGTGAAACGTCCACTGAGATAAGTAGGAAATATATTTGTATTTTCAAATTTTTCAAAAACAAGTTGTCACTGATGAATAGACATTTTCTCATCGAGGCATCTGAAGGATAAATTTTAACAAATATATTGAAATAACTGAGAAAAGTCCTAGAGAATGTAGAAAAAATAGACATTCAACGTGTCCAATATAGATATGTAGATATGTTATTGTGTAACAGGATGTGAGTCAAATCACAAATCCGAACACAATATCTCAATGTTGAAATTTCTCGAAGGTGGAAAGAGGTACAAAAGAGGTCGAAGGAATTTAACTTCGTCTCAAAGTTCTGTATATGGTAACTATGTGGAATTGATAATTTTCATTCATTTCCTTAAATCAATAGAAAAATACAAGATGCAATACCATACAAGTGAAATCTTTGCATTGGAGTGAATGGTCAACATTTTTAACAATTATTGTGAACCATTTATTTGTTCATAAAGCGGAATTGATAAGTAAAGAGTGATTTAATTATTGCGCAGTATAATAAGTACCAAACAGTTATTTTGCTTTACAGCCCAAACGGCTAATTTGCGGACACGTGTTTATGTAAACAAAAATGCAGTTTGTCGGTTGATTTTTGGGACACCCTGTATTTTTATAAACGGGACCATGGCTCAGATGTTGGCGTAACTGGTGGGGTTATAGACATAATGCACGTCTATATTGCACTAGGTGATCATGAGTGCGTGTTTATGATTACCGTATAAAAGGTATCATAAACAGATAATATACAAGTTGAACATTGAATAACCATTCTCAATATTATCCTCACTCTCGCATTTTTCAGTCTGCCAACAATAATCCAGTTCGGGAAGTTCTACGTCCCAATCCGCCACTGTATATTACAACATTGGTCCAGACACCGAAATATCCAATCTAAATGTTGAAATTGACGATATCGTATAAACTCAGGACTCTCCTATGGCACGAGCAATAGACCTTTTCGGAATAACCAACGACTCTGAATGGTTCGAAATGGTTCAATATACATTTTGATGCGCAATCTCGTAAATAGCGAATGGTTTATAGGCGATTTGGTACAAGCACCTCTAATAACATCAAAGATATCCCGGGAGTGAGAAGATAGAGCACTAATGACATGGGCTTTATTGGATATAATCAACGCTGAGAGAAATTGACGTCAGAGCCATTTATTAGAAAATTCAATTTGTATTCATGCTGGAGGAATAATATTTCGAGAATCGCCTGGATTTTCGATTCTGATTTCTCAACTGTGATCAGTATGAATAATGGCTATTGAAGATATTATTGATATTATTAAGGTGTTATAGGAGACAATTGGGACAGAGTGATGTGAAGAAACAAAACAAAGAAAGTGAACAATGTCAAACATGACGGAAAATACAAGTACATGCATGACAGAAATTCAAATGCAAACATACAATATTCAAGGTGAAGGAAATAGTCCATTCTTGTAGTAGAGTTCTTAGATGAGAGTAGAAAAACTCGGGAGTCACTTTCACAATATATCTGAGGAGGTAATGTGGTATAAATTCATGACATACAATTGATGAATACAATTATGAATTGGTGGATCTTGAAGGAAATAAACAACGTGTACGAATTGAGAATATAGAAGTGAATAAAATGTAGCCTCACTTATTACCATGCCTTCAATATTATTTTATATTCTAATTTTTTTTATACTATATATTTTCTTATTGATGTCGATATATTTTTTCTAGCATAGCATAGATTCCCTAACAAACTTTCTTGAGGAAATTGGAATCGGTTGGTCAATAGCGTCAGAATTGATTATTTGCGATGCGCCAACATATAATATCATGTTTCAATTGATATTGCATATATTCGACCGAATTAAGCTATGAAAATGGTCGGGAAGTTGTTTCTGTGCGAACTTGGGTTCATTTCATCATGAAAATCTCGTGACAGAGAACTTTATTTGAATTGTAATTACGAATCACACTCTGTTTGTTCCCTAATTGCATTGTATACGTGACTCCCCATCAACCTCTTCAGAAAATTTGGAATAGATCCATTTATGAAATTTAAAATAATTTTTCTATCGTGCTGGCTATAAGTGATTCCACCAGATCATCATTTGAGTTCCAGAAAATTTAGAAGTATTAGGAAAATTTCAAAGTAGGCCATTCAAGTAGATAAATTGAAACATATATCAAGATATATAGTTGAACCTTGATTCGTTTCTTATATTTGGTTTGGAATAGAAATCAAATGAGGATTCGAGCTTGTAGGTATTCAAAATGATAGAAACAGATTTGATATTCCAATGTTGATGTTTTCAAGTGTTATAGGAAAATAGAATGATAAAATCTGAGAGTTAATATTACACAACTAGGAATTTGATCAATAATTATTTCGTTATCGCAATTGGCATGTTTGAAAAATGATAAGTTGACACCGTTTTTCGAGACATTCCATTGTTGTGGTATGAACAGAAGACTGATCAAACATTGAACGCAAATATGACAATTGATTTTTTTTTTCAAATTTCATATTGAAACTGACTCTAGTTACAACAGGAACAAGTTCTCAACCATATCCGTAGCTTACTTCGGTGGAATTTCTGCAATATCATTCGAAAAGTGTTGTATTGAGTCAATTGAAAGTATTCAATTTTGATGCTATTATCCAACCAAATTTAATTTTATTGACAGGGTTTGTTAGGGAATTTAAATATGAAAAAACGATATCAATTTCATTCGAAGATGTCAAGAAGTGATATTTCAATTTCTCATTTGGTCGTGAGGATTATATCGACCTTTTCAAATATAATGTGGAGACGACTCCAAATTTTTTCTACTCCCACATAAAAATAAACAAAACGAGGATAAAGAACTACGTGACATTGATTTTTTAATGGAGAGAGCATAATATACATTTCTTTACTTCATACACCTAATATACCTTCCATAACGTTTTGGAATAATTGACACATCAACAATGATTTCACAATGAACTGTGAGGTTCTCATGAATATAGATGTCACTAGTCATGAACTATTTGATTTGATAGAACGATAGAGAGATGTCCATTTAAGCTCACTATTATGACATGCCATGAATATATGTGTCAGCGGAAACTCCTGTGCATTGAATTGTCCATTGTACTGAATTTTTGATGCAGATAAATCTGTGGTGATAATTCGACATGTTTTTTTTTGAAAATATAAATATGACTCAATGAGATTAATCAGGAGAGAGTAAATCATATAATTTTAAGTTGAACTGTATGTGTGGAAGTTTGAATAATAAACATGAAAATTAACTCTTGTTTACTCTCTGCAAATGTCACGTACTGTTGGGATCTCGATCTACCAACGAGTACACTAGAGTGCAAATCGTATCATTCTCTGTTTCCCATGAAATTCTTGTTCAATCTACAGATATCTCATTGAAAATATTTTTGTGTTGGCAGCACTTCCAATCTGTTTGTAAACATATTCTCATCATTCAGCATGTATTTTGAGTTGAAAATGAAGTAGACGAAATTCTCCAGCGCTTTTTCAAATTAATCGAAGTTATCTTGATCGAGAGCTTCCGAAACGTGCCATCATGAATATCTGAACATCTTTGTTTCTTTATAGTCAACTGGAAATATTGTCAGGGTGCCGTTTGAGTGGCATGAATTCAGAAAACACAGATTTCCTGTATATAATTGAATATTATCTGACATGGCTGGTGAGAAAAACTCCCCTGTCACATCAGAATTTCTGCTTCCGTTCTGCTTCTACGTCTATCTTACTGCGGATATAAACGGCGATATACAAAGTGTTTTCGAAGGTGGAGCATTTTCTCAACAGGAAATGAAACTCTGAACAATAGCACCAAAATTCGCCTACATCAAAGTTGAGCAACTACGGAGATATTAACAAGTGGATATTTTATAAAATTGATGACGGTCCTGGTCGTACCATTTGTTGCAACTTTCTGATAACCAACCAAATTCACTGATTTTCTAACGATCGAACTGTTTTTCCCAATTCTTGAAAAATTCACGGAATTCACGGGAATAGTGATTTTCTGGCTGTACTCTTTTGTTTTTAGGTTTTAAGAACTGTTACAATTAATTTCATATTTGATTCATACCTGGTATATTCGGACCTGGTGTACTACTCGCTATGACAGTTTGTTGTCGATTACGATCATTTGACTGTACTCTAATGATGAAAACTGTAACAAATGAGTGGCTAATTGAGTAGTTATCACCCCGAAAACAATAACCCTCGTACATAAACAATCGGAATTTGATAACTCAGCGTGCGAGAGCACAAGACTAGGCCATTATTGCCAAATCGTCCTGTTTAACTGCATCGAAGCAGCCCTCGACCTGTATAATACACTTTCTAGCCTTGGTACATAAACAAATATGTGCTCATAATGTCAAATAGTCAATAATCGTGGCTTTGATGTGGAGAATCATGGACTAGGGAATAAGGAAGTATCTCGATCGACAACAAAGTCATGCCTGACTCGCAGACCATGTTCATATGGCCATTTCTTTGTATTCAATTGCTCCAGGGTCAGCCTTTTCATCCTCGAAACTCCTATTAATCGAGAACTCCCAATCCAAGCCGGATGACAAGTGAAGCATTCTAATGCTGTAAAGAACCAAGCGGAGTTATAAAAGACGGCGAGTTTACATGTTCGTCTAACGTGGAGAGTTTGCCAGGTTTGGACTGGATAAATCTGGAAGAGAACTGAAGGAAAACGAATCCCGTGCGAACTATTTTTTTCGTACTGAGATAAAAAGAAAAATATGAAGAGAAATTTTCTCTTTTTGGGTCTCACCAGACTGTTCCATGGCCTTCAAAACGTCCATACAACAATCCTATGGACATCCAAATTATGTTCAATTTATGTCGGAATATCCTTGAAATATTTTTGATTATGCGAAATTTACCCGAAGGGGGTAAAGAGATGTCGGAGTTAGAGAATATGTGAACCAAGAGTATAGAAGTTGAAATTCATATGTAATATGGTTTATAACTGGTAGAGGAATGATATATTGAATAAGGTTACGATCAGCGTTCTTTAGGATCTTCAATGAATGGATATCCATAATATATCCTGTTTGAACTATTGAACTACAACGTTTCCTCAGCACATATCCGAAATAAGGTTAATCCCTCATTGTTAATTCAATTAAATCTAGAAAATCTTTCATTAAATGATTTGAAATCACCAATGAATTATTCAAGTGATTTTCTGTGATATTAAACATACCTGGACATCCATCGGATGTCCATTTGTTGTATTGGATATAACAACTCCACGGCTGCGATACAGAAATAACTATTTGATGAGTAATTTTAGGTAGGTATTGAACAATGGAAAAAAATTGAATATTATTGTAAATAACAGGATGTGGGTCATTCCAACGATCCCTATGAAATTCCTTCGTTTCATGTGAATGTCTCCAGCACGGACCTGTCTTCAGGAAATAATTCGAATACATCACTATCGGCGACTCACTTCGGTGTAAGGAATCCGAGGAAATTTGTTTCTTTCGTTGACTTATTTTATTTGTTGAGAGGGCGTACACAACTGATGTATTTGCCTTCAGCCAACTTACTTCTAGAAATAAACTTACTCGATCGTTCAGAAACGGATATTCAAAGGATATATCTTGTCTGCTCGAAGGAATACCTCGGGGTCATCGTGTGATCAAAAATTGATTGCATACAGGGTGACATGTTTATTTGATCAGCCCATATTGTTCGGTTGATCTGTGATGAGATGCTTGCCAGAGATAAGTCAACCAGTAAGATTTATTTTTCTCTATCTAACTAAACATGGCCACTAGTTTTTGAGGCCTTTTGATTCAGTTCTGATTCACCGCTTGTCTAGTTCTAATTCTTCAGTGCTGATTGATTGAGTTTTATGAACTGAACTAGGCACAATTTGATGCCAGCAGCAAATTTTGGCAGCAAGCAGCTTCTTCATTGAAATGCCAATTTTCTTCATCAAATCACAATTCCCCTCTTATGCTTGTATTCAATCCAATGAATTAATTTCAATCAACTGGAATGACTGCCCGTCTATAAATCTATAATAGGTATATGGATAACAACCATTGTTTCCCTCTTGCGACAGAGAAGCCAAAACAAATCAACGCGATCGCAGCAGAGATATGCGCATAAGCGATTATGACGGCATTATAGACTTGCGCGTGCGCATGTATGAGCTGCAAACCTCTGTCATTTGTTTTTTCTGGCTCCTGTTTCATTGTCTTGTTGAAATTATATAGTTATCAATCGATACATGCTGCCCCTACTCGAAAGTACGATTTGCAATCATTCTACTAAGTTCGAATATAAAAAGTGTATTAGTTTATCGCTGTAATTCCGTGATTCAATGGTCGTCTTCGTTTTCAAATATCGTCAATTTCATTCTATTTTATTGTTTTGATCTGTTTGACAGTTTGATGACTATATCAACGCTTCTACACTGTCTTTTATGTGTAGGTATTTCTTTGGATCGAATAGTCTGAATTTTGTTTATATTTTCCATCTAGTGTAGATAGTTTCGTATAGATAACACTATTTTCAAATACTAGTAATTGATAGTTATGGCTGGAAATGTTTCGTTTGTGAACTTGAAGAAATATACTGAATCTTGTGATTTGTGAGTATGTTTCATTTTCCGAAGGATCCTGTTCCTGTGAAGGTGCGAGAAAATGGATAATCAGTTCAACTGAGACTTCAATAGCAATTTGAAAATCTAAAGTTATATCATGTTCCTAGTGTTTTTCACACATCTGTGGACAACCGAAGTAATAATAATAGTAATAATAATAATGTGTCTTTATTTTCCAAAGTTGCTCTTCCATACAACCCCCAACTTATCTCTATGTTCTCAAAAGGTTAGATCTCGGGTTACACCTATGATATCTTATAGGCACTGAGAGACGTAGAAGTGAAAATGAAGATCATATCTTCGATGTAGTCAAACTTTCGTTGCCATGACCACCGAACATATAAGATAACTATAAGAAACTGAAATGTAGCTTTCACACATCCATGTGAAAATTTTCCATTGAATTATTTTGTATCTCTCTATACTAGAGTACGTATATATTATACATTGAAATATGCAAATCGCGATATAAAAACCAAAAAATCAAAGAAGAAAAACGTAAAATTGACAATTTTACGAAACCTGTGAGATTAGGAATTGTTGGCTTCCTCAGAGTAAGATCCACACCTCACTGAATCGATCTCCATCCATCTTTCGATGTGTCTGTTGGGATAGTTTTTTCATCGATTGAGTTTTTTATCTACAATAATTTTTTTCTTCTCACAAATGATGGTGAATCTTCCTATCGTGAATACGTATTGTTTTATTTATATCAGAAATTTGAGTCGAATTGAAAATGTGTTATCCACCTGTGTACTTTTCCATTCGCCCCCGTACGAAACGCTCACACTGCAACATGAGAATAGCACACAAGCGACCCTCGTAAATGTAGGAATTCGGAGTCACTTGCCGCTGCGTTTGTGTGACCGACTACAAAGTTCCGCTTGAGAGTGGACCTTCCAGTCCATATATGTTCGGTGCCATGACTAACCAAAATATGAATTCGCGAGCTTACATTCATAGAATATAATTTTACAATACTGATACTTACTAAAATGAAACTACTGTTAGGTACGATACTTTTTGAAAAAGTGAATCCCCTTCGGTCAGTCTGCCTTAGCGATGCTCGTGACGGAGTACAATTGATCACAAAACGAAATGTAAATTATTCTAATAAGATGTAGTTGATTTTGTCAGACACGTTTTCCATATCAGTGCTGTTGTTACCGGTGCAAGCTTTGACCTAATTAAATCAAAATATGAATCACAACCCGCAAATTTCAATTTCTCAACATGATTTGTCATAACAATGGAACGGTTGGCTGTGAAATTTATGATCAGAGGGACACATAAAGCGAGCTATTATGGCGCATATTCCGCCATACGATATCACACTTTCCGTATCGATACGCATTTGACAAGTATAACAAATTGAGAGATTGATATCTCTTAGTTTTGATATTTGGTCGAGCTTGATTTCTATGCTGCTGACGAAATCGCATATGTAGCGTTTCCTACACTGGGAAAAGTATTGTTATCCTCACATATTTTCAGTTGACATAGTCATAGCCAGAAAATAATGCAACTATATCAATATTGAGAAGTTATATCATTATGATTGATATTGTTAGTCAACCAATCATCTGAATGTGCATCTACTGAGTAGACCCTTTCAAAAGTATGAAGAGACAACACGAAAGGAAATCCTCTAAGTTTCGAGAGGAGAAAAGGAAGGTTATGTGATTTTCCTGAAAGTTTTCAGATTGTCTACTTGATATCGTTCATGTTTTTTTTTTTATCTGTGGACAACACGAAAGGGAAACCTATAATAGACGAGGAACGAGGAACATCGTGTTAGCCAGCGGTAGAATTTTGGGAGAGTAGGAAGGTGTTGGAATTTTTCTTGAAAGTTTGGAGGTTGTAAGCATCAGGAAAGACTTAACTAGGCAAATAATTCCATAACTTTGCCGTTTTATAGATGAATGATGCTTGGTATAGCAATGTTCGACAGGTCTCGAGCCTGACAGTGTAGGGGTGACCAGCTTGAGCTCGTCTGGTTTGTCTAATAGTAATCGCGCGTGGTGGCATAATAGAGAAGATTTCCGTTGGAACAAAAAGCCAATTTTGTGAAGCAGCTCTCGCAATGGACCTCCCATGATAGACCCCTGAGTGCGCTGTTGGTGGTGATTCCAATCATGGATATTGGGCATTGTGTGATCTGTGTTGCTGATGAGGATACAAACTTGAGTATTTGTTGTATTGAACTCTACTACAGTTTCAGATCTACATTTGAAAATTCTCGTATTCATCTCGTATAGTGTTCTGAATTTGCACTTTCTGACAACCAGAAGGCAGTGAAATGAAAGTATTTCTGCAAATTCTGAATTAAAAATCACAATTAAAACAAAGCTTGAAAAAATCGACCAATTCTTTTCATTGGTATTTGAGTTTTTCAATCGGAAATTCTTGAAAACAATTGAGGATTTCGAATTGAAAGATTCGAAATCACGTTTGAATCGAAAATTGAAAAAAAAAACAGTTCTTCGGAATATTAAATTCGAGGAGGTTGGCTGATATTGTCATGAAAGGGTATTCTCCAAGTTCATCGCTATATGTTTTACTATTATCGTCTCTCATTGAAGACACATCATCAAGAACAATCAACTGTCCTCGTCGAAATATTTCAATTTAGTAAACAACACGAACAACGGGGTGTCGATGATTTTTGTGTTCCCAGATCAGATTTAATGTTTTTTTTGCTATGTAATGTCTCTTCGAATGTTACCAGGATAGTTTCAAAAATTCAGAGAATTTGTATTTGCTTTGTTAGTTTCGATGAGTTATTTAAATTTTTGATCCAGTTGAATGTCAAATTTGTGACATATATGTTGGAGGCGCCGGGCATCCTTTATGATATTTTGCGCGGATTTAGAATATCTGCGAAAAGAACAAGCTGAAGCAAAATTGTTCATTGACAATTATAGAAAGGAGGATTCAACTCTTTTCTTGTTCCTCAACATAGTTATCAGAGAATGAAAACGAAATCGAAACCAATGACCAGATTTCCGAAGGTGAATCACATTCGACAAGAGACTAATATAGGACAAAGTTGCGGTATTTAGTGCTTAACAGAATGCCGCTCCTCCCCGACAGATTCCCGTCAAAAACTGATTTATTTTCTCCTCATTCCTTTTCTAGCATTATTCGATGAGATAGTAAAGAAAAACTTTTATTTCTAACAGGTTTACACCCGATAACAGTAAATGCTACAGATAAATATCAGATTACTATTATTAATTGCACCTAATTTCGATACCGTGGTATTTCCTAAGTCAAAGCATTTAATCAGTGGTCAAGATTCCTGAAGGAATGAAATTGGATTAAATTTTATAACTGCTATAAATAGGTATAGGCGAATATCAGGAGACGTTGTTAAAAAATCAATAGAGATTCCAAAAATTATATCATATGAAGGGTGTTCCATCTGAAATGATCAACATTTAGTCACTTTTTCAAGCAGACGAAATATCCATTATTTTGAACCTCCCTGTATTGAAGTTACTCAGATTTGGATGAAGTGTGGGAAGCTCACAAGTATCTCCCAACTCCAAAGCAAATTTTGATACCATATCATATCTGAACTTGAAGATATCTGAATTTTCACATGTCATTATTTCCGGAAACAAAATTATGAAAAGGCATACAGACAGGTATATCAACAAAAGTTCACTTTCAGATCGAAAGTATTCAACAGTGATTTTGCAACGGTGACCAGAAGATCAAACGTCAGATATGATCTGAAAGCATCAACGCGTAGCTGGTAAAAAGTTGGGATAATAATACATTCACCAATTGTGGCCTGTCTTGATCATAATTGGTCAATGATCAGTTTCAATTTTGTCCAGTGATTCAAAACGGCATTTAGTTAAGCATTGAATTGTGCGACTTTGTCCCTAATTTAAACTTTGTCGTATCTTCTGCACTTTCTGAAATCAAAATAGTGCGGTGGTCCCAGTTGAATTACCCTTTATTAATGCTTTCTGATCATTCCTATAGATAGTTATGAAGATAGCTCTAGGAAACGCCCAATTTTTCCCACCCTGTACATCTAGTGGCTACGAACGAGATTGCAGTTTCACGGATCATTTATACTAAACCACGTGCTTTCTCTTGCACGGCTCGTATTACAGCGTATAGCACCACTCCATCAATGTTTAGACTACTGATCAGAGCAGACTCACCCTACCAACAATGTTCGACCAATAATGCCCCCGGAAGAGATTTACGGAAGCGGATTCCTCATTCCTGCTGGTCACATTAAATTAGAAAGAGACTTTTGAATTCGGCCCGTTGCATTATTCTTTTTTCTTCGCTTCGCTCCAGTGGAGTAGTTATGGTCGGGCAGTTTGGTACCAGTCTTCAACTTGATAGACAATTTCCTGAAGATCCTACGGACACAGCAGAACCTGTTGATAACCTCTTGCAAACGTGGATCAGTACGCCCGTGAACGCAGTGGGCGAACGCTGTAAACGTAGGTTTCCGAAGACCCAATAATCACTATCTGTGAACTGAATTTACGGGAAATTACTTCCAGCTTCATAGATGATCATGCTAACATATATAGTCTACCATGTCTGCCTGAAAATTAATGCACAACATGAAATGTTCATCACTGTTGGCTAGGAATTTCTAAATGGCCAATTGAATTGGAGACTTTGCTGGGAGAAGGTTGCAACTCCTCTTTGGAGAAGTAGAAAAAGCTGTACAACTGTAAAACAATCATTGACAATTGAGAGGTTCCCTATTCGAGATCAATTCACTACAGTAAGTGATCGAAGTGGTGCACCGAAACGTCGATATCTCAGGGGGTTGGGGTTGTTTGATGACCAGATTGTCCGGCCAGAAAAAACGAAGTCGGTTGGATTGGACTTATTATTATTCGCCAAATAGAGAGGTAGGTTGATACAATGAATTGGTAACTTAGACTTACCTGATACCAGAACTGACGACACTCGTTACTCAAGGCTCGCCACTATATTCCATAGGCTATTATTCAAGAAGTGACTCCCTATCTCAACTCCGTTTATCAAGTAATCGCAAGATACGCATCGACCGTAATGGCAGTCTGACCACTCCGTCTTGGACAGGTGCGATTTAGAGGGAATAATAATCATTAATAATAAGCATACGCCACCTATTAATATGAGTTGAAGATATACGAATGTCTCATTATCGGTCGCGAACGGTGACCTTACATAAATTCATAGCAGTTGCCGATTAGAGGGACCTACTATCCGAATTCTACCCTGACTGAATGGTATTTGGGTACAGTGGAAAAATATGAAACGCTTTGAAATCCCGAATATTTTTCGTCACGGTGCTATAAATCGGTGTATGAATAAATAAATGAAAATATAAATATATATCAATACATTCATCACATTTGTAATTGAGACGCTTTTTCAAATATACGTGGCTTCCTTGCAATATTATCTTCATTGACCATGAAGGTTCCCAGTATAGTGCGCTCTTTTGATGAACCAGTATTGAATAACCAACATTCGATACGCCACTGCTTTGCTTATTTCGGTACAGGCATTCCAATCGTGTTCAATTTATTTGTTTGGTCAGAGAGTTATGTAAAAAAGCTTTCTCGGTGGGAGATGATGTGGAAAAATCAGTGGATATTGAGATTTTCAGCAGGGCCATTTCCTCCTGAAAATAAACAAGTCGTGATGGAATTTTATATGGAAAGTCTCACGTCTGGAAAACCTATCCGCCGGCAAAATGCGGGATAAATATTCCTCTGCTTTATCCTTTCGAAGCTGTCCTACATGAAGAACATTACAATTTGATTCTATCGGCTTCTGTTTTTCTCACCATGAATTGAATATCTTCCAAACGGTACAGGCATGAAAAACCATCTGACACATCTCACAATGATTGAAAATTCAGAGAACTCAGTTCATTCATTCCACACTTCATCTGTTAGAACTTCATGATGGTATTGAATTCGGTACTGGTTTCTTCCTGTTGAAATTTATGAGCCGACACGTGCTCAAAACATGGCAATTAATTAGCTGGAGATGATCGACGTTCGAACCATTTCCTAGATCATTGTGAATCCATTGTTTTTACACATACAGGGTCGCTGATATGTATGGAAACGGTCGATTATTTCCTAAAGTAAGATAGCTAGCGAAAAATGTTAGGATACAAAAGTTGTAGGGTTTTTCAAAATCCATTAAGCTAATGAAGAATTAAGTATACAGGGTGAGTCAAAAAGTCAGGACGAAACAAAGTTGATTTTTCTCTAATGAAACACCCTGTATATTATTCCACATTTCAATTCTGCTCGAAATTCTGAACAAAATTGATGAAGCGCATCATTTCCTGAATTCAACCGATTTCGAGATATCGAATTTTGAAAATAACTTATAATAAATTATCCAAAAATGTTAGTCCATTAAGTTCATAGTCCCTCAAGTTACCTTTGAAAGTTTCCAGCTCCATAACAACGCCGCGTCGTTCTTTTGTCTAACAGTGATGATCTTGACAACACATGGCAAAAATACATTTAGTGTAAATAAGTTTCGCGCAAAAATGGCACGTTTAACTAATACTGAGCGTATTGAAATTTTAATGATCATAGGATTCGGTGATAGAATTAGATAGAATAGAATTTGTTGTTTATTAAAACTTGTTTTCTCTCTTTTCCTCCTGTCTTAACTATTGTTTCCATAAAATTTTAAATATCCTGGACATTCTTTAAAAAATACATTTTATTGTTTTAATTGCATTTTAATCAACCCTGAACAATTATGCTTTTTTTATTTTCTGTAAAAAAATTATAATCAAATTGTAATCATAATATCCACATACTCCACCTTATGTGACTTTCATAATAAATATGCATCATTTCGTGCTTTTTCTTTAATAAATTTGAGAGTAGTAAAAAGTTATTTTCAAAATTCGATATCTCGAAATCGGTTGAATTTAGGAAATGATGCGCTTCATCAATTTTGTTCAGAATTTCAAGCAGAATTGAAATGTGGAATAATATACAGAGTGTTTCATTAGAGAAAAAGCAACTTTGTTTCGTCCTGACTTTTTGACTCATCCTGTATATTTAATTTTTCATTAGCTTAATGGATTTCGAAAAACCCTACAGTTTTTGTATCCTAACATTTTTCGCTAGCTATCTTACTTTAGGAAATAATCGACCGTTTCCATACATATCAGCGACCCTGTATATGGAACATAAGTGGATGCAGTGGATGGAAAAAAAATTATCAATATACTTATAATATTCAAAATTATAGTAACAATATACTCATGAAACTAGTCGTGTTTGATTTACGGCATAATATGGAGGTATACTTCATTTGGTGGGATAATATCAACAAATGCCGTTTACAGTAGTCAACGGTACCCTCTTGGGTTTTTGATCAATTTATGGATTGTAAATTGTTTCATTTTTTCATTTACACATGTTTAGTCAACACCAATTCTGTAAAAATTTCGGAACCGAAAGTTCTGATTTGAAGTATCGAATCATGATTTTTTTTATGAAATTGTCGAGTATATGTCGAATATTATCAGTTATTTTTCAGCCTCAAAACTATTTGAAGGTCTGTGTTTAGATGACATATTGAATCATTTCTTTTTTTTCATATTCTGAATTTTATTACAATTGATTACATGCGATTCAAATTTTCATAACAATTTTATAAAGAAACACGAAAACTTTAGGAAACCCAATATCAGTCGAAGCAGTTTTCAATAGTGTGTTCAGTTATTTGATAATATACAGAGCTCTTGATTTGAAAAAAAGAATGACTTTCAGATCTCTCAAAAACCTCCAAATGACAAAATAATTCTGACCACATTGTATAAGATTTGGTGGAAATCCTAATTTCACTTCGGAGATCATCTTTTATTTAATTTTTATTTTATTTATTGTGTAATCAACAGAATAAATCCATTTACAGATTACAAATAATCACCTTTACATAACAATACTAAGAGATAGCCATATGTGTAACATGATACATGAAAACTATGGAAAAACTACTCAGAAATAAATAAAAAAGCTTACAGGTGAGAAGGGGTACGTTTTGAATAGTTATATAAAAAAAAAAATGAGAAAAAATGTCTCAAATCACCATATCAACATACAAATAATCACCTTTACATAACAATACTAAGAGATAGCCATATGTGTAACATGATACATGATAATTATTGAAAAACTACTCAGAAATAAATAAAAAAGCTTACAGGTGAGAAGGGGTACGTTTTGAATAGTTATATAAAAAAAAGAAAATGAGAAAAAATGTCTCAAATCACCATATCAACAAACCAACAAAAAATAAACTTATTACAAATACTCTTTGAAATTGATCATACAATAGAAAAAAAGAAAGAAAAAAGTTATTCGTACAAAGAAAAGTAAAGAAAATAGAGCAGAGAAACTTACTATTCAGTATGCAATATTGATAATTAAGATATTTAAGTACCTAATGTGGAAATAAAACTGATATCTTACGTTTGAAACTAAGGAAGGTTTCGAAAAAAATGTCAACGTTGTGTAGGTATTCATTTGCTATGAGACACAGTCTGTACAGGGGGGCTCCCAGGCCAAGATTGGAACGTGGAGTTGTTAGCCGGAATAATTCATTCACATGTCTCCTGTTGAATTGAGGGACATAAAAGTTAATCATACTCAGTAATTGCGTGCAACTGATTCGATTGTTTACCAATTTGAATAAAAATAATAAACTTGCAATTATCCTTCTACTTTCAAGTTTTTGGAATTTGAATTCAGTGAGCAAAGTATCATATGGAATATCAAAATAATAGATGCCGTATTTTTTGAAGTATAGATATCGGAGAAATTTTTTCTGTACTTTTTCAATACTATTTTTATGTTCTGAATACAAGGGAGACCAGATGATTGAAGCGTATTCCAAAATACTTCTAACATAGACATTGTAAAGATACATAAGGGTGTTTTCATTCTTAAAATGACATGAGTTTCTTATAACAAACCCCAAAGTTTTATATGCTTTGTTAACAAGGGTCTCGATGTGAGTGTTGCTACTAAGATTGGTTTCGAATAACACCCCAAGATCTTTCACCTGGTGTTTTGATTGAAGTAGTTTGTTATTGATATGGTAATCAAATTCTATAACAGTATTTTTCCTGGTATATTTTACTACAAAACATTTAGAAACATTGAATGAAAGTTTGTTTTCAACTGACCAATTATTCATGTTGTCCAAGTCTTCCTGAAGAAGAAGACAGTCGGAGGCGTTATTTATTTTACGGAATATTTTGAAATCATCAGCGAATAATAAGCTACTGGAGTCATGGATAATCTTGGGAAGATCATTAATCATACACAAAAAGAACAGTGGACCCAAGTTGGAGCCCTGTGGAACTCCGGACATAGTGGAAAATGTTCTTGAAAATTCACCTTTGTATACCACATACTGTCTTCTGTTACTCAAGTGAGAGGCACAAAGCTTCAACAGGTTAAACGATAGACCTAAAGAGTTCAATTTAGTCAATGAAATGTCATGATTCACCCTGTCGAAGGCTTTGGCGAAATCAGTGTAAATAACGTCTATTTGGCCTCTATTATCTGGTCTAGTATAGAGATTTAACTTATGAAATCTTGAAGTTAAGCATTTTCAAAAGTACTAGTGCAAACTCAAAATATTCCACAAAAATCGTAATAATTCGAAAACGGCCAAAAACTATAGGGACATATACGATCTTTTTCAAAATGATACGTAGATTTGTAATGAAATACGTGATGTTCCGTTTGAAATAGGGACGTTTGGGTCCATTTTCGGTTTAACCGGAAGTGCTATGCTCCTAGTGATATTTCACATCTATTGATTATGTTAAATTTTATGAACCAAATTTCCAAGATTTTTTTCGAATGGGAACATCGAAAACCTCTAAACAACTGGTAATCAAGTGATAAACCCTGTATAAGACTGTATCACTCATTGAATGTATGGAATTGAATTCCGTAATCTTCGAATGTGGTGCTGTATACAAGTGAAATTATAGTTTATCAATACAAAGTAGTATGATGTTGAAATGAAAGTTACTCATCGAAATGGCATCTGATGTTTCGATAAGACTACTCCAGAGACATAATACAAAGAAAAATAACTATTCATCATTATTTCCAAGCGCTCTGGTTTCCTTTTCAAAGGTAGCCTGGTATAATTGAAATTCTATGATTTCCATCTGTAGTCTCAGCGTTAAAATAGATAGATACGTATTCTGCTGGGTTGGTATAAGCGATGTGAGGAAAACATATATCATAATGAATTTTAAACTTATCCAGACCACACGGCAAATTTATCCTCTTAATTATTGTTGAGCCAACATTCCAACTACAGCACAATTTCCTCTGTGAAGTTATCATGTCTAGGGTCGTAAATTTACACGGAACACCCTTGCCGACTTAATTGTCATCCTGGAGAATTCAAATTAATGAAATTCTTTTAAGTGTTTCCATATCTTTTGAAACAATGCTTTTCTCTGACATTCATGAGTTTCTGTCAGCAGGATAGGCTGAAATAGTCTCTAGTGCCTCGGTGAATTTCGTTTTATGAAATGTTTTCCGAGATCCTATGATAATATTCGGAATAGTGATGTCGAAGAATACAGGGTTCTATGATCAAGATTCTCCTTTTGAGTACATATCAATGCACGCATGATGAGAATTCTCAAATGTGTCAAATTCAACCAATTGAATGTCGCTCCAAACATTTCAGTAAATGAAAAGCTAGAGCACAAAAATGTACTTTGCTTTCTCGAAATCCGCAATGTTGGTCTATCATTTCGCTATCCCTATCTATGACAATTCCCGAGATGGAAATTATTTTTTAATTTCCAAATATGAATTTCAAAAAATGTTGTGAATTTTGGACTGTGAGGTACTGAGACGAGGAAATTCGAAACAGAGTGAGGTAGTATCATCAGGTTTCTCACCCCAGAGCCAGATTGAATTTTTCTCATACAGGGTGGTTAAATATTATCATCGTATGAGAAAGTGACTGAAAGTCAACTTCAAATGGAACACCCTCTATATTTTCACACTTTCAGTATGATTCAAATCAGGTATCCCTATTCCGATATCGGACCGTTTCTTCGATAAAATGGTTTCAAAGAATAGAAGACCAGACGGTAAATCCATTGGACTATTTCGTGTGCGGTTTCATTTGAAATATGGTTTATATACTTCATCCCAGTCACAATAGTGGAAAATATCAAACCGATAGTTAGGACTGTTTTCAATAGCTTAACTTCTGACTCAATTAGAACCGCAACACATGAACATCATTTGAAGAGAACACATGTTTGTCTGAGAAGAGGTGGAGACGTGCTGGAACACATAAAATATTTTGAAATATGCCGATGAATGGAATTTCTACTTCGTGAACTGATTTGAAATTTTAGTTCCAGTGTTAATAAAACATTCGATGAATGAAGAGTATTTTTTGATAATGATTGAACTGTATCTGCTGAACTGATTCGGCATGTCTACAGAATATAAACACATGTTTCATTTGGAAAAGTTTGACTGTCAGTCAATTACAAAGGTATAAAACACGCCTTATCCACCTCTATATGATCGGAATATAACTTTTGTGTTATGATGCTGAGTGACGATTGGATAATAATTGATTCAATCATTACACATAAGGAAGTTCAAGAATTGATATAGATAGTCAAATTAGTCTCGACAGTGCAATGCCAAAAATGTTCTAACAAGGGAACTGATACCATCAGTTATGGACAGATGGTAAAAATTATTGACGTTCTTGTTTTGCATCCTATGCAAATTCTTTCCTGTACATCTCGATAGCAAATTGAATTTTTCAGTTACCTCATGG
Organism: Gastrophysa polygoni; assembly: GCA_963576655.1. NCBI lineage: Eukaryota > Metazoa > Arthropoda > Insecta > Coleoptera > Chrysomelidae > Gastrophysa > Gastrophysa polygoni. The sequence continues at coordinate 12,351,928 of OY755084.1, forward strand.
TCATGAGAACAGAAATTACTATAACTGCATTGAATGCACCCATTATTTATTTATCGATACTTCCATCGATGTTGTCTACATCGTCAATTTATTAGGACGGCCAAGAAAACACGTGATACGAGATACAAGAAAGAGATAATGAGAATGTCGCCTATCCCACAGAAAATATGCATTATTGTTTCCACCTTTCAATGATCATTCTAGCAAGTATAGAAGTTTATACGATACACCTCCATTATTTGTAATAGTTCTCTCCGATATTGACCTCAACACACTTCCAAGTGCTGAAGTAGGTCAAGTTTTCCATTACATCTCAAACATATTGAGATTTTCATTCATGTATACAAGTGACATTCACTCCTATATATGAAACTATAAACAGGATATTAAGAAGGTGTACTCGAAGAACCTGAGAATCCGATTGTGATTCAAAAATGGTCATCACTTCAGTGAAGAATGTGTGCTACAATTTATTTTCCTATGATTTTATTAGTTCCAAAATCACATTGCTTGCAAACTTTATGTTATCCGAAGTGACGTGCGCTCGATGAAACTAATGAAATTATGAGAAGGTATCTATCACTGAACGAGTGATATTTTGCTAGAATTGATATTTCTAATACTTCACATTTCGAAATAGAATTCGGAGCTGTGATTCTTCGCAGAATTGTCATGACATTGAGCCAGGTCATCTCTGATTCATCATCATCAGGTCATTTTCAATTAATCGAGTTGGCTGGCACCGGTCTTCGCTCCATGTTGATGACTTTGCTGTGTTCAACTAATATCGTGCGAGTTCTATTTTCTCTACTGAGTGAATTTTTATTCATTGATAATCGGAATGATATAAACTGATGATTTGACAAATTACGTTGCCTCTACCTGGGTGATTTCAGTCTATAAATCTACATGAAGCAATCACGAAAACGAATAGTTCCAAAACATTCCGCTGCACAAACTTCCTGTGTCAACCTCTACTATGGAACCTCTATATGGACCTCTACTATCAAACATCAAACGTATTCACGTAATCAGAGCGCAAAAATGAGACTACCCATCAGAAGTAATTAATCAATCACTATGCTGATACGGCAGAACATCCCAAATTACCAATCACGAAACCTCCCGTGGCTTCTTTGTTCTTCGCCTCGAAATAAACAAATGACTTGCAATTCCAATTTATATGCAAATAGAGCGCCATTAGTGCGAATAAAGCAATTGTTCCTCGCGGTCCGCCTATTTATTTTCTGGTCATTTCTCCACAATCGTTGACCGGCCAGCTTGATACCGCACTAATAAATCTACTTTACCGACTGACGTATCTAGCTGAGCTTCAAAATGATCGCTTAATTCGCCACGTGTGTCACAGATTCCTGAAGTACAGAGCACAAGCTGAGCTGTTACTTTAGAGATTCATTCTTTGACTTTTGACTTTGAACATGCATATGACATGCGGTATCGAAGGAACGTTTCCAAAGGTCACTACAAACGATTATGCAATTTTTCGCTAACATACAGGCCAGCCCACCTATACGTGTAACTAGGAACGCTACTGACAGTGGACAAACTGAAAGATTCCGTTTGAAAAGGATTCTAATATGTCGAGCAGAAGTGGGAAAGATTTGTTTCGGCCAACCAGAGTTCTTTGTCATTTTCTGTTCCTCTGTTATCATAAGCGGCACGAAGTGTTTCCAATTTTTCAGCATACCAAGGAGGAATGATGAAGTCTCTGATGTACAGAAACGGATCTGTTCACCTTACTATTTACTATTTCAATAAAGAGTATTTAACCATGTACACTACATGCTTGCGAATACGAATGAATAAGCTACCAAAACAAGAAGACTGCAGAAAAATACTGCATTGTATACAAAATTGAAGAAAACCTATTTCAGTATTATGTTTCCGAATGGAAAGATTATTTTATGCCCACATGCCAGAAATGAAAGACAAATAGTTTCTTCACAAGTAGCCGAATTGAAGAATATGTGTTATATTTTGCTAGAGGAATGTACAAACTGTTTCAGAAATACGCCCTCAAATTCAGTACATACCTTTAAGTGACTCCCTGTATATTTTTGTTGTTCTCATCATACTCAACTGACAACTCAATTTTCGGAAGCATGTCAATAGGATACGGAAGCATAGAAGGGCCAATATTATTTTATTTTTATTTCCGAGTAGCAACAGGAATATTATTGAATTCCGAGATACAACTCGGAAAATTACTGAACTCGAAATTTAATTATTCCGAGTTGTAACTCGGGTTGTAACTCGGAATTTAGTAGTATTGATACTGATGATATTGATTGATATCATCAATAGTTGATGATTTAGAAATACTGATGATGACTGTGCCTCATGATTGCATTCGTTTCCGAGATGTAGATAGCGAAAATTTAAGAAATTTATGGAGAACACGTTAACAAACCATTTGAATCATAATCAGAAAACATTCAATTCTGGTATGGAAGAATAATATATGAAACCTTCTTGGCGACCGCTTTTGGTGCACAGCCTCTGGCCATTCACTCTCCATCCATTTCATCCATGAGTATGGAAACTCGTTTCATCCATTCCATTCGTTTTTTCATAGCGCCGTTTGATTGATTTTGGAATTGATAATGTGTATTCTATTCCAAATGGATTCGGACGTAGGTACATTGCTTACAATATATTTTGCAAATTCATCACAGCTGAATAACCCTATTCCGAACCAAACTTGCATGAAACAAATTATGGATGGACGTAATTCGTGACCCGCTGAGTATTTTGATAATCGTGTTTGTGTATGGATTTACAGCAATGAGCGTGTTGAATCCGGATACGTGAATGTATGACATTAACAGTTATTTCTAGTTAGATAATATTGACATTATGTAACTTGATGATTGTAGATTCAATTGGAGAATATGGTTCATTTCATTAAGATAAACAGTCGTATTCATTTTACATTACCATTATCTTGATTGTTTTCTATCAGGAATTTTTGGAGCATTCCCATAATTTTTGCTAATGAAATTCTTGTGGGAGAAAAATTGCTGGCAATCATTCCAATATCACGGTGCATTCGATACGACATCAATTTATAATTCATAAAAACCATACAATAATGCAATAGGCAGGATATCTACCTATTTATGAACAGCAATAAAACAATTGTACCATTCATTTTCTGATTCTGTTTGGTTTTATATTGAAGCCAAACATTTCTAGCGAAACCTATGAGATGCCTATTTGAAGAGAATGTTCTTCATTCGAGTAATTGATGGACTAGGAGAACATCAGCTGCAGACGCTTCAGGTGGCCTGAAGGGCCATCCTCTTTCACCGTGCCCCCCAAATTGGGGAACTTTCCGAGTAACGTCTGGAGAGAGAACCAACTACCAACTATCGTACATTACCTATATATGCCCTGGCAACACATGGCAACACGATTAAAGGGTAAACGTTACAGCTTGCTCTCGAAACTTCGGCCAATAACTATATTATGTTGAGTGGGGCGAATTCGGTTCATATAACGGGCGAACTTCCAAAGTTGTATATCAAAAGTTTCTATAAACTTCGGGTGTGATGTTGAATAACTTGGGAAGAAGGGTGTGTTCGGAAAAATCTTTTGTTCCCTCATATATTGAACTTGAATTACCTCAAACCATAAATTATGGTAAATACATACGAGCTATAATTTTGCCAAGAAAGCATATCAGATTCCATAACAGGCATAGATAATATTCCTCTTCAGATATTCTGGATAACAACGAATGCATTGCTTTTCACAATGCATTTGTCCGTTGGGTTGGAAGTTATAAAAGATCATTTGAAATATCTTCTACTTTTTCTGTCACAAGTTACCAATTTCCAATGTAGATCTGTGTGTATTACTCATTAGAGATAGAGCTTAGAATTAGTAATACTTCTCATAGATGGACTCACCTCTTGGAATAGTCCGAAACCTTCTTATCTAACGCCTTCAACTTGGACGAACAATCACGGGTCATGTCAACGTCAATTTGGATGGAAATTTCAACAATACCACAGCATAAGGAATTATGCTATGACCTGTGACAATATCATACATGGCATGAATGATCACATGATCAAGGTGCATATTATCAGTTCTCTTACTTAGCTCGCTCAATATGATTTAGAGAAATTTAAATTATCCTCATTTGCCGGTAGATTTTGCGTATATCAAAGCTATCTATGAAATTGAATAAACCATTCCGAACGCGATGATGGAACTGTTTCCTTCTCAAAATACAGGAGATCAGTATCGGTTAGCAACTAATCGACCTGTCAGTTACTGTAGCATCTTGATTTTCTTTGATCATCATGTATACAGGTAGTTTGCCGTTAGATCATTTGACAATACCAAGTAGTGGAGCTATAGGAAATAATTGACATTTCTCCCAGAGCACACGACTGGTCTCACTCCAATAATTTTCCTTAGGTCAAAAAACGACTGAAGCAGTGTTCAAAATTATGTGCAACGATGGGCGCCTTCTTAGGATACCCCCAAATACATATTAGTGCAGAAGATCTGAGAATGAATTAATGATCCATGTGATATCTTACAAAGAAATCAAAGAGGATCATAGAAATAGATCCCGATTGGTGTGTACACCCCCAACGCCTCACACCATAGAATCTCTTTTTCTCCCTTCCTAAGAAATGTCGAAACTTACGACCTATGACGGTATCTTCAGAAAATAAAGGTATATTATATGAAATTACACCAGAGAACATTGAAGGTGTTGAGTTAACAAATTGAATCTGTTCACCAACAAGGCATTGTTCAATCAACCCCAAAAAAACCTTCACTTCATTAGCGTTGGCACATCCGCTGATGATGTAGAAGACCAACAAATATTCCAGTGAACAACTGCCTTTCCAATTCGAATTTATTGGACTGGCCTGGATGTACATACTGGCAGCTGAAATCAGTACACATTCAATACGTTGAATACCGACATCCTCCCTATTCACATTTCACTGCTGTTGTACGTGTGACACTCAATGATAAATGAATTTTATAAACATAATCCGTTCGTTTGGCTCTGTGCGTACGTATACATCCGAACTGATTTCATTCCAACAATCATCGGAAATTCAGACGGATTCGTGAATCAACTTTATGTGTTAAAGTTTGATAGCATAGTTGACATGCAATCCGATGTACATGGATGTTATAATGGAATCGTTACAAAAGCAGCCTTTCAATTGTCTTTGGATTTATGAATTCGAAAATTAAGAAAGACGGGGGGCTAACTCATCAAAAATTATAATTGCTATGAAAAACGAAAAATATCTTTAGAGACAGCTCGGAATTTCTTTGTCAAGGAAATATAAAAAAAAAAGAAAAAATATAAAGTTTATTTTGTCGATAACGGGTCATTGGAGTGCCTGATGGCTGTTCTTCGGAGACGAACCCAAACATGCAGTCCAGTCTACAATAAAAGCTTGACTTTGAGAAACAATCTCCTACGAATGAAATAATTTTTTTAACACGATTTTCTAGATGTCTCGATTCTGACTGTATATGGATGTGATTCTTGAGCCAGTTCAGTTCGATCAACGGACGTCATTCCAAGTGATCTTGGTGAGCTCAATGATTCATCTATAAATCGATTCCAACAAATTCAAGGAATGTTTTCGTATCGAACCCTCGACCGTACCTACTGAAAAGGTGATTCAAACTCAGTAGATTGGCAGTAGATGAGACACCATGGACAATGAAAAAATCTGTTGAAAACTTAAATATCTACGATTTCATCAGAATTCAGTGGACCTTATCGAAAGCTTCCTATCTTTTCGGTCTCAATAACTCAAGTCAATAACTCCCGATGGAACACCAACATATATCATATGGAGAACCTTAACTATCGCCTAAATTCTACATCAGCCCAAGCGGATGATGATCTGACCTCTCTTCAATATTTCTATAACCTCAATATCAATCCTCGTGAATCACCTGCTAAGATGATAGGTATTGAATCTGAATATGTCATGGCTCAGAGAACTTTTTCTGAACACCTTCCTGATGAATATCTTCTATTTGTCAGTGATTGCGAAATGTTGAGTGCTTGGTTTGATCGACAATTACGATCCAGAAAGCACGATAGTGACTTATTTGGAAGTTCAAGTCAACTATTGCTTTTTTGTTTCAATATCATATTTATTTCAATGTTGAGAATATTATACCTTATTCACTAATTATCTCATTTTTTTATTGCGTCTATCGAATATCACATTTAGGTGTTGACAAAATATCATTTTCGAGTCGATTTTATGCACGGAATAAAATTTCTAACCTCTAAATGATTCGAAGCGCCTCAAGGAAGCTTTTAGCGGAGAATTAACGGCTTGATCAGGATTTGCAGGGATGTAGTGCAAATCTGTTTTGGGGGCCTCATGAATTTTAAAGCGGCGGCCGTCCGACGTCAGTCGACCCTTTCCCTCCATTCATAATTTATGAGCATGGTGATTCGGGTCTCGAAAACGCATTTGAATATATCAGTGCGTTGCGCTTTTTAAATGTTGCCGCTTTGACCCTGGCCTGACTTTAACCTGACTCCGGCATCGAAAATCTGATTATTGGAGAAGAGGTTATTATAAGGTGACTGAAAAAATGAGAAATAACCAAAGATGTAATATTATATATGTATCTCTACTAGATGCACCCTTTCCTCATGGACTTAGTCAGCTGATCACTGTTGGTTACCTGTCTCTCGTGTGCTGTTTTCATTGGTTGGATTCCTACGCCTTTCTCTAGGCGCGAACTAGGGTCTATTTGAAATTTTTTCAACATTATTCAGTAACTTACCTATGAAATGATATATTCTGATCTTTTCTGAATCTATTAGTACAGTCATAGACTGAAGAGGACAACACCATCTCGAACAAAGTTTTAAAATCCTTGACTTGATGGACTGAACCGGCATAATTTATACAATGAATTTGTATTTTTTTTCCACGCAAACGCAGCAAAATATCGAAACGATTCGAGAGATTTGAGAGATGTATTTTGAGTTTTTCGATAGGATATGGAGATGAGAAGATCAGAAAAATCAGTGGCGCACATTTTATTGACAATAATATTCGGTAGGGTGCCCCCCGGGACGCCACTGGCATTCATAATTCCAATTCAGTTATGGTTAAATCAGCCCCTCATAACAAAGAACAACAATGCCAAATTTCAAGAAAATCTGTGCAAGTACACTGTATGTTGAAATGGATTTCTTATTTTATCATGCAGATTCACCGCCTTGATTTTTTGCGCATAATTTCCAACACACTGTGTATATAACTTCCACTACAGGTTTTTATACACTGTGTTCAAGATGAGTTAGTGACAGCTACAGTTCTGGTTGGATTGAAAAATATTTGGTTATTACAGAGTCATTCAAATGAGGGTATTGAAATTTATTTTTTTCATCATTTTTGAGAATTTTTCGTTTCTGAGTTCCACTTTTCTGATGCTAATATGATACTAAGATGGAGAGAAAACTTCTTCACAAGAAAATTTTTCCTGATGGAGCTGCCATCTAACATTCCATGCATCATCGATCAATCATCATCAAGTCAGTTCCTAGTTTTCATTTCGTTATTCATTTGGATTCATCGATGAACACAATAGGTGACAAATTCAAAAATCATGGGCTCTATAATTTCCGAATGTGATGTTGAAGAAGTCAGTTGAGTGCAACAGAAAATAGGTAGTCAATATCAATATCACTAAAATGAAAGATGTGTATCGAAATAGCTTTTTGAGGAGAATGAATAAGAAAAAAATCGTGATTATCACAGTATTTGGGATATTACTACTGAAAACTGATCCATATATCTGTACTTTATGATTTTTATGAGTTGCTAGATATTATTCAATCGATGTCACGATCAAGTATTTACCAATAGCTCAGTTGATTCACGTATTATCTCCTGCGTTCAGTTCAACGAATTTCAAAATAGCTGAAATAAATCATTATTCACGCTTCATCGTCAATGATATGAGTGTTACATTTTTGCGTAATTTCAACTCTCACTTTACTGTAATTACACTAGTATGTGCAGTTATTTCTATGAATGGAAAGTGTTTCATAAATATGGATGCAATATCTGTTGAGATTGATATATCGGCAATTCAGATTTTTTACTCAACGTCTCTCTTGATTCCTTGAAAATATCATAATATTCGTTTGTAGTTCGATATCTCTATTGAAGATGCCATAGAATTTTGGAAGTAACTGATATAAGTTATTCACCCTGAGATTATAGTACCTCATTACACTACGGAAGATAGTTACTCCGATTTGAGATGGCAACACGAAAAAATGATGCCAGATTCGTCCCATGATCTTTCTCACGACGTTCCTGTGATCTACACGAATTTTTCGTTTTCTGGACAATTTGGAAGTTCATCCTTGTACTAACTTATCGACGTTTTTTCAGGAGAATCATTGCAAATTGTATTGGAAATAGAAAAAGCGTTAATTAGGAATGCCCAGGAAATGGTCGTTTCAGATACGAAATGAATCATGACTCTTTCGGTTAAGTCAAGATAAACATACACACAATATTCTCAGTATATCTTTTTGTAGTAGACAGTTGCAGCATTTCTGCATCAAGCATAACAATTGTCAGTAAATAATTGTGTATGTATAGCGATAATAGCTACTGTATATCTTCTCAATTTTGATTATCATCATACATCAAGAATCCCAATTTGTATATTCTGTGCTCATCCACAAAATTCCACAGAATTCCTAGATTGAAAACGTTAGTGGCGAAATTCATTTCACGTTGAGTTAATTTCTGATAGCCAATCCAGTAACCTCTGCTTCCAAAATATTTACCTCGTCGTTGGGAAAAAACACATCATCATCTCTGGTCTGTGTTTTACGGAGGTTGCTGTATTAGTCATTTGTTTCAACCGGCAACACCGCATATTCTGAAGTAATTACCTAATAAGAGTGATGTTACATTGGCTGAAATCGGTGTCTGTGTATTTTTTGAGTATTTTTGTTCCATTGTCATTTCAATATGATTCTTGTTTCCTATCCTCTGCGTCCAGCTGATATATCGTTCATGGCAATTCTAATCGGCCACCAAATTGTATAATCAGTACGGCTATCAAAAATTTCACATTTAGGACTGATATCCGGCAATTCTACAAGTGCTATCTAGTAATGGTAATCTAGAAGTTTGGCATAATACGAAGCACCAACTTGTCATCATTAACCGTCTAACACCGAGTGCAAATTATGTAGTAATAGCTAGCAAATCCAGTAATTTGCGAAGTTTCCCATCAGGAGCTCCAATTTCCCTATGAATAATGCCTATCAACCTGCTAGTTATTACATCTTGACGTCGATGCCATCCGATGTCTCATCATCATTTATAGATAGCACTTTGATGGTCAGCTATTGAATGACATCAAAGGGGGTGTACACACCACTAGTGAAGCACTAATGAAGCATTATCCATACAATAGACATTTCTAAAATTCGAATGAAGGTTTCTGAAACCAAATTGATCGAACTGACTTTTCTGAACTCGAACTGAACACTTTCAGAAATTCAACTTGCTATTGAAATACAATCGATACATTCAAAATCATTCAAAATTCAAATCACTCTTCCCAAATTCAATTGATTGCAACTTTTTGAAATTATTGTGACGCTTTCTGAAGTACAACTGAAAAAGGGGTAGTACTCACCAAAACTACCTTTTTGGTGAAATGTTTTTCTCGAAGTGATCCCTACGTTTCTTGAATAATCTCGGAAATTCGAAATTTCACTGATTTTGATACAGAAGAATCCCGTGACATCTAAGGCTGAGCCATTCATCAGCACCCCAAACAGAAATGATCTGTTATAGTCACCAATTTCATGATTAAAGTTCCTCATATATAACGACATACTCATGTATTAATGTTCTGAAATAAAATACATTCTTTCTGAACTGACTATTCTGAAATAGAAATGGAGCTTTCTGAAATATATCTGGAATAGTTGTAGTGATAGTAGATGCCCATCGCTGAATTGCCTGGCGACACGTTCTATATAATCCACACTGATTGCGGATATTTCTGACACATTTTCATCACGAGGTTCAGCTTTCATGGAGCATGTTATTGAAACAACTTTGCAATATCGAATAATTTGAAGCTGAAACGCGATCTGGATTGATGTCTCTCGACATACATATGCAACTTGTATTTCCTTGACAATGGTTCCACACAGAATTCCCGATACTAGTTTGTTCACGAATTGTATTTATACAGAAATTCGATTGAGATGATTTCACGAACCAACAAACTTACTGAACTGCTAGTGTATCTGTCAATTTGAATTGCAAGCGGATTTTGAAAAGCTCTCATTCGTCTTCTAGTCCCGGGCAGTCTGTCTGTAATCAAATCATGCAAGTTGAATTCGACCCACTTCTAATCGTCCGATTGATATGTAATTTAGCAGATTTATATTGTTCTGGTGACATATGGCGGTTAATTTTTGTGATAAGGGTCCGATTCTATCCAGAATTGGTATCTAGTCTCTCAGTCGGAGATTATAATTTCTTGTTGAAATTAAAAAATTGAACATTGCGGTTCCAATATGGCGAATGAGTTTTGTGATTATCGTCCGATTATATTCATATAGAGTTTGTCTGCTTAAAAATGGCGAAATACTTTCGTGACTATGGTATGGTATTGTATTCAAAATTAGTATGTGGGGATTTTTGGGGTCGGAGATTTTTTAGTTGAGTTGAATTTCACATGCATATGTAAATCGAATAATTATGCAATATTATTTCGACATGGAGCTGATCTGATGATGAAGCTCGAAGGTGGTCATATGGGAACTTTCGTAATATAAATAAGCGGAAGAAATTGAAGAAAGGCTTTCATTGTCAATGAGGAAGGAACTGGATAGTTAGGGATAATAATTACGAAAAAATTTTTCCACTTCACTGATAATGGAAGAGAATTTTTTTTATTGTTTGATCTGGGTTATTCTGTGAATAATAGGTGTAGCTTGCGCAGCAAGCTCTTTCAACTGTTCAAGAATAGTCTAGATCAAATAGTGAGATGAATTATGTTTTCCTTTCTAGTGAATGTGTGTGAAAGCTTGACTCCAGATTTTTTTGTAATTTTCATTTTGACTAGTTCTTCTGTTTCAATGATTCAAACCCTGAATTAAATTGCTAAAGCGTTCTTTGATTTCATTCTCTATCGTGTTTTTTTCAATAGTTGAACCTTATAACTAATAGTGCCTGTACTAGTGACATTCATGTCGTATTATGTAACAAGATGTATTTTCCGTTTCTCTATTTGAATTTGTTTTCGTCTATGATGACGTGTGTTCACTGACTCGAAAAGGAGGGTCTGTGTACTATCGGCACACAACATTCTGATTGGTGCCAATATCGCAGAAGATGAGTCTTATCAATCACGAGTGGAATTATCATTTATAATCACTTATAATTCCACAAGAGGACGAATGATATCCGAATTTTTTTCAGAGTCCATGATTACTTCAAAAATTATCCCGAGCCAAACATTTTCACCATGACATTTGCATTGTTGGCTGAAAGGGAAATCAACAATTTCTTACATAGCAGAATACACAGAATAAAATCCATGCACATCAATGAATTAATGATAATTGAACACTATATTTTGGACTCCCAAACTTGCCATTCCTCAATAATTTCTCCGTTCCATTACCTAGAATTATGCAAATCTTTATACGCATCAGTACCTACTGGATGAATCGATTATTATAATCTGATTCACATAGGGAATTGGCAAAAGGGGAATACTAGCATTCCATATTGCATGAAGCTGAAACTTCATTTGCAAATGAACGGATTTGAATAGAATTATGGTGTGAAAATGAAAAGGAAAATCGATTCTATACCTGGAGTGTGGGGAATGGCGAGATCATCAAATTTGAATATAAATATGCGAAAAAAACCTCTTTGCAAGATCATATGCGAGCTGAATTCTTAAATTGAGTATTGGATGATATTCCAGCTTTCTTGTATTCCAGTTGGAAACTTTTCCACTGTGTTCGAGCAGAAGGAAAGACCTATGAGGCCAGGCAGACAATGTGACCGCTGAAGGAAAGATAGTACCGAATTTTTTTCATGAAGATGTCGAGTTGTAATTCTTTGGGAAGACGTCCACAGGTCTTATAAATAATAAAGGAATTACAATGCGATGTTGGAGGTGTTCCAATGCTGACTGTTTGAGCAAGTGATACTTGAACCAGTCGAGTTCGACCACAGCCTTTCGAAAATTAAAAAGTTGCAATGGCGATCCTACTCATGACGTTTTTGAACACCTAGTCTTGTTTTGTTTGATCAACTTCAGGACAGAAATACAATATGTATAAGTTGTTAATAGTCAAACTGTTCATTATGAACATCTTAAACTCAAGAGCCTGAGGAAAATTTCTTTATGTTCTACAAAAAGAAGTGTTGATCATTAGCACATATATCGATCTCGAAATCAATATAGATATACATGAAGCTATATCACTTCTGAATCGTGCTAGAACCGTTTGGAAGTGTGAACACTTCAATTATAATTAAACACACAATTATATCATATTTGGAGAGTCAGAATCTGGTATGCTTGATTTTAGGTAATTTTTGGACAAAAAAATGTATGACGCCTTGAAACATAATTCATTCAACTTCATTTATTCATTTCTTGAAGAAATTCACTGTGAATAATTCTCTCGCATAACAATTAAGTTTGTAGAAACCGGACGCAGTATCTGTGAACTGAACAGCTTTCGATAGTTGTCGATGTTGTTTTCATGGAAATGAATGTGTACGCCTATGAATTTCGGATATTCCAAAACGAATCTTCTATTACCGACTTCACTAAACCGATCAACGTCAACGTTGTTTGGTTGTTTGTCATTGTCATTGATATGTTTCATATTTGTCTCCTGAGCATATTTGACCTTTCGATCTTGAATAATATAGTGGATTCCTATCATCCACAGAGATCGAAATCACAAATAGGAGGAGATGATGGCCATATTACCAGACGCATCTCGAAGAAGAAACGAAGGTAGTGGATTGAATCATTTCCCGAAAGGTTAGGATGCAAAATCAATTCAAAATGTGAGTACCGTGTGTTATGATACCAGCAGGAAATTGTACAGGTAAAATGTGAGATTTTCCACACAAGTGGAACACCCACTAGTTTCACTTTTCTGTTTCTATGTGCTAGTTTCTGAATAACGAAACAAAACTTTTATGTATAATCCAGTTCCGCCAAAATTTGGATCGAATTCTCCTTGGGATGACAACGTCTGTTGTGCAAATTCACCGATCAGTTTTCATAGAAATTCGGTTGGAAAGTATGGTTTCATCAGGTTTATTTCCACCTCTACGAGGACAAACAACACCATCATGATGATTTATTATATTGGAAGGAATCGAAAGACCTCATGAATAACGGATATTTGTGATTTGCTGTCTGGAGAATCGGAAAGGGCATAGAACAGATTGGCCTCGCTTCGAGGTGGGTAATTGGGAGACAGAAATGTTATACCATGTAAAATTCATGAAAATGTCACGTTTGAATGCGATTTACGGCTCTGCTTGGAATAATTGACAGGAGAACTATAGGAGCTACAAGCTACGATGCGATATCGAAGCGAGAAAATTGTTCCTTGGAAATACAGCAGCTATGCTTGAAAAACGAACTGAAAATAACACCGATGAAAATGCAGGTATAGAAATGAAATGGAGAAGTTGAATTGATATGAACTCTCAGGGAGTAATCAGTGTCATCTCTTTGGGATCTTGAATGAATATCGGAAGTTCCTATTTGTTTTTCAGAATCTATGGGTTCTAACGATTCTTTTTCAATTCAATTGTACCTATAGCTTTTCATCTCTGAATTCAAAAATGAATATTGAAATGTCTCAAATGATTTATATTTTGAGATCATCGTGAATATCAGACCAATCGTTTAAAGCTATCGACACACGAGCATATTATTTTCACAATATTGGTATCACCTATTAACCTGTGATATATGAGGCCATACAATTTTATATCAATAAGCCAATCCAACTTGTTCAACACTACATTAGGAAATGACTGTATTCAATTTTATACACACAATGAGTAATGTCACCATTCTGAATCATCAATTATTTCACCAGTTTTGTCAAGCATCACGCCAATCCTTGTGATTACGTTCAATACTGAATCCCCATTCTCAGTGACCATTGATGGAAAATAGAAAACATAAATAGTATATGATACACATTCTATGAAATATATTTCTGTCGACGACTGGCAGTTGAGTGATTTGGCGAAAATGATCACCCAATATGGAGACGGTAAAAACCTGACAAGATATTTGGTGTCTGGTCAATCCATTTGCCTCCTTCTTGTATCCTCATCTCTCTGAGATAAAAGAGTCGTTCAAGTCAAAAGTGACTCATGATCTAACAAACCTGATATATAGTGTGTCCCGAAAAGATACCGACAAACTTGAAAGAGTGATAGGGGACGTCAAAACAAGCACAATAATTCACAATAATTGTTCGAAATGTTGACCATTTACTTCAACGCAAAGATTGCATTATCGAGTCATTGCCTTGCAATTCCTTCTGAATATTCCGGGAATAGATTATGTATAGGTACAGATCGCCATTATCCTTGCTAACAGATCTTCCGCATTGGATACAAGGGGATATCTAGCAATAATAGAGGCATAAAATTTCGCAAAAATGAACAGGGCGAGGCAGCAAGTGAAATAGTATTGTCTCTCCAATACCAGCCCCACATGTTCACAGGAAATTGTTGGTGATGTATTCTATGTCAAATATGGCTGTCCCTACTGATGAAATAACCATCGCGCATGAAACATGAATAATAATTCTGATAGCTTGAAGTCTCTTTTTAAAAACTTTATTTCATGTATATGTGTAAAGATGAAGGAAAAATATAAAATGATGTTTAATGTATGAATATGAGTTATGAACTGAACTGGAACTCGCTTCTCTCGGAGTCGAAGACGATCTTGCTGATTTCATGGAAACAGCGGTTTCATGAAATCTGAACTGTGGGATCTGCGATGTCAGCATCTTCTTATGGGAACCCATGTAGAGTGCAGACATAATTCCTCCCCCCATAGATTTGGCTTCAGAGGGTTAGAGAGGAAGACGAACATCACGGTGGTCGATCTGTGGGGATGCTGTGGCTTCAACCCTGTTGGCGAACTTCTTGTAGAATACGTAGCAGGCGGCAGCAACAATAAGTCCATATATCAGAACTGTCCAAGCGCTGGGGACGTAGAGAGAATGCCCAAATTGAAAATCGGATTGATTTTCGATAACTTGCGTGCGGATTTCTTGCAGCTCGTCTAGTCTGAGGTCCTCAAGTTCGATGGTGACGTTGGCTGTTGGAGACGTCGTGACGGTGACGTCTATGTCGGGAAACAGGACTGGCTGATTCGGATTTGCATACTGTTGTTCGTTGGCTATGGTGAATTGATCGATGATAAATCGGCAGCCCATAGGAATTTCGATTAGGAACGTCCCAATCAATTTCCGTATTTCTTCTTGTTCATGACATTCAAGTTTTGAAGTTGATTCGGATGGAAACAGTCCGATCCATTGGTTAGATGCATCGAGGTGGCTCAGGATTGGTCTGGTCAGGTGGACTCGAGTTTGGCGGCACGTGGAGGTGTTTTTTATGTTAAGCAGCTGAATTTCACAAGGTCCATCTTCGATTTCTCGTAGTTCTTGTTTGTCGCAAATATACCATCGAGGAAGGATTTCTTCACAAGTATTACTCAGAAATGCGAAGTACATTTCATTTTTGATCAAAAATTTATTTCTAGGGATGATTGCCTTGAACTGACCATCAGAATATACAGGGGCTGAATAAAGATGATAGAATTCGAAATCAAAAGGAAACGTTATTGGGATATGAAGAATATATGTGATTTTGTTGTTCAATATATAACTATCAATTTTTATCAGTCTCTCAAAGTATTCTGTATTATTGAATGTTATTGCGAATGGTAACTGTTTGAGCTCTGTATGACAATTCAATTTCTTCAATTCGACAAACAATTCTTGTGTTGAGATGATGCTTGGGTGCATAACTTGTAATTTTGAAAAGGTGATAGAGTTTTCAATATCCTGGAGTACTGAATTGATTATCTCATACATGTTTATAATTTGATTCAGAATATCTTTTATCAACATTGAATTTTCTCTATACGTATGACTTTCGACTATCAAAACAATTTGGTTCAATTTTGAAGTGATTAGTTGTTCATTATGATTGATTCTTTGGACTGTTTTATTGAATTTGTCTATGACATTCAGAGATAGAGAATATTGTTTTCCCATATTTGATATTATCTGTTTTTGATTTGATTCTAGTTGTGAAATCATTTGTTCGTAATGTTGGCCATCATAGGCATCTAAGTTTCCAGTAACGGACTTGAAAATTGAGCCTAAGCCATCAATCAATCCTCTTTTACGGATATTATGGTGTGGAAGTATATTTCTCAATTTTGCTTCAACCTTTTCTTCAGTGAATTGTAAGATTTTCAGATAATTTGATGTGTCAAATGAATAATCCTTATTGGTAAGTATGAGGCTCGTGATATTGTGAGATTTTGATCTTAATCTACCTAATTCCGAAATAATCGAGTTCATATCATAATAGTGAATGAGAGTATGTGTGTACTGTTCAACTTTTGCTACACCAAGTTTAACAGGAATGATACCAGGGTTATTCTCTAGTTTTTGCAGTTGAATTTTTTCCTGGAGGCCGAAGATCCCCGGGATTCTGAAATAACAGAGACGAAATATTTATTTTTTAAAGGTGTATGTCTGTTTCAGTGGTCGTTTTAAATTGTCCATGTGAATTTTTTCTTGTGATGGGGTTGAAACTGTCTTCGATTCGTTATTTACATTTGTCAGCTGAGTGGATTTATTGAATTTATTTGCCTGTTTTTGTCTAGTGTGTTTTTTCACGAATGTCTTTTGTTCCGGTTGAAATATCTCGGGTTTGTCTCGGTTAACATTAAGCTTTTGTATGGTCTTGGATTTGAGTGCGATAAGGTCTGAATTAATTTTGGAATAGAGTAATTTCGATTTTTCTTTGTGATCATTGATATAGTCGTTAACCAATATTTGATCGATTTCCATATTGAAAGGGTTGTTGTCTGTGATGTGTCCATTCACAATGTCAATAGGTTTGAATTTCGTCGCGGAATGTAAGGAATGATTATAGGCCATAATTGCATAAGTTATTTTCTTTCGGATTGGAGTTTTTGAGAAACCTTTAGTATTCAACAGTCGAATATGTTCGATTATCGTCGAATGAAATCTTTCGACGATCCCATTGGATTGCGGGTGATTTGGACTACAAAAGTGGGTGTCGATCTTATGTAATTTCAGCAGTTCGGTTACTACAGTGTTTTTAAACTCAGTGCCGTTGTCAACTATTATTTGTTTAGGGGTACCGTGATGAGAAAAGAATTTAATTAAATTGTCAGTGATTTCGGTTCCGCAGGGTGAGTTCAAATGGTATGCCTGTGCATATTTTGAAAAACTATCTACTATCGTTAAGAATTTTGATTGTTCGAGAGTAAAGGTATCTAAATGTATTATTTCAAAGGGTCTTGTTGCTGTTGGAGTTATATTCATTTCCATTCGAATAGGATGTCGCTCGTATTTACTTTGTTGGCATATTTCACATTCATTAATATAAGTTTGTACAGATTCCTTGATGTGGGGCCAATAGTATCTTTCTTTAATTCGGTGGACGGTTTCGTCTATTCCACGATGGTTAGACTTCCCTTCATGATAGTTTTTTATCAATTCCTCAATGTCGTTTCTGTCTGTCACGTCAATTAGTAATTTATTGCATTTTTTGAATTTAATAGAAGGCCATTTGAAATATGTTTGCAGTACTACTGAGAATTTTTCATAGATATTGGGGTTTTCGAAATACAGATGATATTGTACATTTGGTGCGATATAATCTTTTATGAATTGTACAATGTCATTTTCGAAATTGTTTTCGGAAATTTGGACTTTGATTCGTTGTTTCCTCTCAAATAAAATAGTTATTTTCGGTTTTGCGGGAGAGTGCAATACCGTTGATATTAATATTTGATTCTGACCGAAGTTTACCGGTGAGTCAGAAGTCGGAATTCCTACCACAGGGTGTTGGTCGGCATTGGAATGAATCGTGTTGTCGTCTTGTTCGTCATTTACTTCGTCTATGTCTCGAATGGTCTCATCTAATTGTACTTGCATGGAAACGTTGTCTATATCGCGTTGTTTATTCGCATCTTGTGAGTCAAAAATCTCTTGAATTATTTTTTCATTTTCAGGGTTCATTGGTTGGTTCGAAATATTTCTTACCAAGTCTTCGATTTCGTCGGAAACTGTCTTTGTGTGAATTTCAATGCGTGAAAGAGCATCAGCGTTGGAATTCAGTCTTCCTTTTTTGTATTTTATATTATAGTCGTATTCCTCTAATTTTATGCGCCATCTTGTTAATTTTGAATTAGGATCTTTAAGTGAGAATAGCCATTCTAAAGGTTTGTGGTCTGTAACAATATCAAATTTTCTACCGAATAAATATGGACGGAAATATTTAGTGGCCCAGACTATCGCAAGTAATTCTTTCTCGATTGTTGAATAATTTTGTTCCGATTCGTTTAAGGTTCGAGAAGCGTATGCGATAGGTAGATCACTACCAATCGGTCCTTGGGACAGAACAGCGCCCAAAGCAAAGTTGCTTGCGTCTGTCGTCAGCACGAAAGGTTTAGAAAAATCCGGATACTGGAGTATTGGTTCATTTATCAACAAATTTTTACAAGTATTGAAACAGTCTACAAATTCCTGATTATGTTCTATTTTGGCTCCTTTTTTAAGACACTTCGTAAACGGTTTGGTTATTTTAGCGAAATTGTTTATAAACCTACGATAATAACCGAGTAAACCTAAAAAACCTTTTATTTGTTTAGAATTAGTTGGTATTGGAAATTGTTTGATTGCTCGAATTTTGTCAGGGTTCGGTTTGACACCCTCTGGAGTCACAACATGACCCAGGTATGCGACTTCTTTTCGCAAAAATTCGGATTTATCGAGTTGTATCTTAAAGTTCGAATCTCGTAGCCGTTGGAAAACAGATCTCAGCCTTTCTAGATGTTCTTGTAATGATGTTGAAAAAACTATTATATCGTCCAAGTACACTAGACATTTCTCGTTTTGGATTCCACGCAATATGTTATCCATTATACGTTGAAATGTGGCTGGTGCATTTTTCAAACCAAAAGGCATACGCAGATATTCGAAATGGCCGTTCTCTGTGTTGAAGGCCGTTTTAGCTACATCCTTTTCATCCATCTCGATCTGGTGAAAACCACTGGCCAAATCGAGGGTAGTAAAATATTGACATTTTCCCAGTTTGTCGAGGAGGTCTGTTATGTTTGGAAGCGGGTATCTATCATCAACGGTTTTTTCGTTGAGCTTACGATAGTCTACCACGACTCTCCACTTTTGCTTTCCTGAAGCATCAGCCTTTTTTGGTACGACCCATATAGGTGACGACCACGGTGAATTACTAGGTCTTATGATGTTTTGGTCAAGCATTTTCTTCATTTGATTTTCTACCTCTTGCTTGTGGATGAACGGATAACGATACGATTTTGAATATACTGGCAATTCATCTGCGGTTTTTATTTGATGTTTTATGCGATTAGTGAAGGTTAAAGCGTCTCCTTCGTTATAAAAAATATCTGCAAATTCTTTACAAAGTTTAAGTATTTCGTTTCGTTCTTCCTGGTTTAGGTGATCTATTCTAATTTTTGTTGGATCTAAGTATCGATTGGGAAATTCGTCAAAATTATGAAGTTCTACTTCTTGGATATGATTACGGTCGAATTTTTCAACAATTATAGGTTCAGAAAAATCTAAGGTTATCATATTTACAGTGTTATTTAAAATAGTCGTTAAAGCATATCCATTTTTTGCAACCGAAAGACTTTCTGGTATCTCACAGTTGTGGTATTTTTGATGTGGGATAATAATTTCGCCATTATTTATCGATGTTCTAATTTTTATTACTTGTTCCGATCTAGGATTGACTTTAATCAAATTCAGATTTGTTTGTGTTTTCTGAAAGAGTAGTTTTATTTTTGAATGAGGCGTGATTAAATATCCTTTATCGAAGTCAATCGTAGCTTGTAATAATTTTAAACTATCCAAACCTATCAATCCTCTGAAGATATTGTGAAATTTGAATAGGAAAAATTTCAATTTTTGATTTTCGTCCAAATTGAATATTTTTGAAACTGGAATAGATGCACTGAATTTATGTGCCGATTTTTGAAATACTGTGGACACAACAAATGGATCATTTTTAATTAATTGAGGAAAAAACTGATGAGCTATTTCTGGGTCAATGAATGATTTCGTAGAACCAGAATCAAGTAAAACTTTTATATTGTATTCAGGTAATATGATATATGGGAGTTCGCTTGCGTTTGTAGTATTAAATGGAATGATATGTGATTCTAAGAAGGATTGTCGTTGTGAGACATTTTCTGAAAATTTCTACTCGTACCGGCAGCATTTTCATCATCGGATGCTTGTTCGTAATATGCTAAATAATCATTTTGTGGATTAACATATTCTTCTTGGAAATTCTCCGGATTTCCATCTAATTCTGCGTTATATAATTCTTCTGAAACAAAAGTTCTTCTGGGTTGCATTGATTGATCAAATTGTCGTGAATTCGAATGATTTTGATGTTGTTGAGAATTATTTATAGGTCTGACAGTGTTTCTAGTATTAACGCTCATTGGCGTGGGCCTGTAAGTATTTCTAGTGCTCGTACTCATCGGAGTAGGCCTGTCGAATGTATTTCTTGGATTTGATCTAAAAACATTCGCGTTTTGTTGATTATTTCTGCCAAATACTTGAGTGTTTGTGAAAAATCTTTGTGGGCGAATATTTTCTCTAGGTTGTATCTGAATTGGCTGAGAAGGAAATGATGTTGTTGGTTGATGGTTCTTATACCGATCATTTGAATTATTGAAATTATTCGAAACATTTTTCGGGTATCTTTGTTGCGGCGGTTGCCTTGCTGAAACATCATTTTCTCTCGAAAAATGCCTATTTTGATTCAAATTTTGGAAGTAGTGAGTATTATCTTCTTGGATTACGAGTTGTAAGGCTTCACTTAGAGATTTTGGTCTCATACAGCGAATCGTAGTTCCAAGAGGTTCCCTAAGACCTGATAAAAATGTTTTCAGTGTTAATTCGTTATACAAATTACGTTTCAGAACTTTTGCTTCGAGATTTGCTTCATGAATATCAACGTGACTACAAATAAGATTAAGAATTTTCAAGCATCGATCGTAAAATTGCTGTGGTTTTTCATTCTGACTTTGTCTCATCATAACTAAATCTCTGTTGAGACAAGCTTCATCTCTTTGATCTGCAAAGTTTCTCTGCAGCGTTTGTTTCAGATCATTCCAATTGGTTACTAATTGAATATTTACAACTAATCTAGCGTTACCAGTAAGCTTCGATATGAGAGAATTCAATAGATAAGTGTTATGAAAACTATTTGGGTTGGCAATATCATAGAAATTTTGAATGATTTGATCACAAATAGAAATATAACGATTTAATTCATTTGGATTTCCATTGAATTCAGGGATGCAATTTAAGTATTCAGATTTGAATTGACTCATTATGGGTTGGTTTGCAGTTTCGTTTTCGGATGAATTTGCTATTGAATTTTCAGGAAAATGAATAGTTCTACGTATAATCTGAAAGTCAGGTAAAGGTTCCCGCAAATTCAAATTTTCTAGAATGTTCGACAAATCTTCTACGGACATTCGATTGATTGCACTTACAAGAATATTAGAGTTACTTCAAGCATATCCTTCCTAACAGCTATGGAGATGAGTCCTGGATTTGCGATTTTTGTCTCCTCCAGAAGTTCTATCTCTGCAGAAATGGACTATGTAGGTTCCAAATCTCGTTGCTTCGTTGACGAGGGGCTTCAGATGGGTCTTTTCTAGACGGTCCACTTCAAACACCTCCACTCCACGAACCAACAGTTTTTCGATATCCAGTCAATCGTTGATACGAAATCACCACGTTCGATACGCGATAACCCGGATATCCTACCGACTGCGCCAATAATAATTCTGATAGCTTGAAGTCTCTTTTTAAAAACTTTATTTCATGTATATGTGTAAAGATGAAGGAAAAATATAAAATGATGTTTAATGTATGAATATGAGTTATGAACTGAACTGGAACTCGCTTCTCTCGGAGTCGAAGACGATCTTGCTGATTTCATGGAAACAGCGGTTTCATGAAATCTGAACTGTGGGATCTGCGATGTCAGCATCTTCTTATGGGAACCCATGTAGAGTGCAGACATAATTCATGCCTCATACGAATACTATATTCTTGAACAATTGGCAAGTTTTTTAAATGAGAAATTATTCGATATAGCGAATGCAAACTTTCGAATCAATAGATAACTAAGTTAAGATCATAATGGCAGCTGACCACAAATAATAAATTTCACGACGATCTCACGGCAGGTATTTTCTGAATGTTCATGATAAGGAAATGTTTTCTCAGCTCGTGGTCAACTGAATGAAGAAGAAGAGTGAGAAAACTTCTTTGATTACTTGCGTATGATTTGAATAGTTTCATTGCTCTAAAGCCCAAACGGCTCATTTGCTGACATATGTCTATGTACACAAATGTTTGTTTTGATGTCTCCTGTCGCCCCTCGAATCTTCTTTCCTCAAATCTTTTCGAGACACTCTTTTGATAAACTGTTTTGTGTGGATAGTAAGAAATAAAATGAGATAATTCACCCAATTTCTGAAATTACACGGTTATGGCTGTAACGGTATGAGATTTCAAATGTATCTGAGGTGTGTCTCATGTTCAAGACAATATTTCATGTTAACAGAATATTGCTGTCTATATTGGTTATAAACTCATATCCTACTGGACAATTTGTAACCAGGTAGGGGAGTGTCTGATGAAGGAATAGAAATGAAAGAAGAGAAAATATCAATAAATTCGAAGCTAGTAATGACATCAGCAGTCGACAACGAAGTAGTCTTGAAAAAACTTGAATTGTTGAAGTGTTGAATTTAATGAATGAATGAATGGATGATTGAATGAATGGACAGTATGAACAAAATACCTATAGAACAAAATGGGACATCCGAGTTTATGAAGGTGGAGACAATATTCTCTTATTTTGTCTGTGTCAACCATAACAACTCACTGGATATTTTTGAACTCATCGATTCATCTTCAGTTGGCCATTTATGTTGGTGATGCTTCAATAACCTGGAACAATATTCCATTGTAGGTTATGATTCGAAAATTGTGTGTGGCTTTAGGACTGGAACGCTTTTGATATAGTGGACATTTGGCGATAACACACTGTGTTAACTCACTGGATCCTCCGAACCATAGAAACATGAGCCGATCTGATTACGACAAGAGGATCGTATCAGATATTGATGCACAAAGCTCTAGCTGTTCCATCGAGACTAATTTGGCGAATAGAGTTACCAAATCGTCTACAATGGCGTTGCGACATACAGAGACATTGGTTGTTCATCCATGATAATGTGGAATAGCTAATGGAACACTGACGATGGATGGATTGGAATTAGTTGGAGCAGAATAGAATCTCAGTTGACTCAACACTGCAACCTCAGGCTCATTGTATGTTCCAGTCTATGAAGGTGCAGGCAGTTTCAGTAACCTCATCACGAAATTTTGATTTGGTGATTGATGGGGTTTCTTTTCGAGAAATAATAAATAAAGTTATCAAAAGTTCGTGCGTTGGGTAGACGGCGATTGGGATATCTAATTGCGTACAACCTTCGAGCTTCAACTGAATTACCATTAGCCAGACCATAAACAAAATGGATATCAGCGAGATGTTCGTTTGAATAATTCGCCATTTCAACGTTCAC
The DNA here is from genome assembly GCA_963576655.1 of Gastrophysa polygoni. Classification (NCBI taxonomy): domain Eukaryota; kingdom Metazoa; phylum Arthropoda; class Insecta; order Coleoptera; family Chrysomelidae; genus Gastrophysa; species Gastrophysa polygoni. The sequence goes on from OY755084.1 coordinate 12,375,967, forward strand.
TACAAAACACAAAACACAATTTATACTAAACCAAAAAACACAAGAAGATAAACTGTTCAACAAACGTCAAACTTACAAGTGAATCAGTGCTGTTTCACAAATTAAACGTCGAACGCGTCAATAGGGGAAACAAAGTGAAAAGTCATAGCTCTCTAGGTATTTTTGTTTGTTACTTCAATACACCCCTTTCATTTACCAGCGATTTTCTCTAAAACGGTTAGTTAATTCGAAAAAATGCAAGAGACTGAAATGTATGTTTTTTTAGTGGCCAACTCAACGATGATGTCTGAATTCAAATTTTTTTGGAGGAAATAGAAAATGTTTGCCATCAAATCTGTATGCAACCCTCATTCACCCCTTTCGATTCGAGTTACCTTATTTTCGAATCAAGAAATAAATAGATCGTATAAAAATACAAGTGCCTGTGAATTTTCAAAATATTTGATGCATAATTGTAGCCACAATTCAAAATTTAAGATTTTTTTTGCGCATCTTGCGATGTCTGTTGCTTGGAGGGGGTGGATTTTAGGACACATGTTTATAGGAAAAAAAGTCTTATTCTGACCCCAGGAATATGTCATTAAAATATTTGTATTGAATTATGTAACACCCTGTATAACGATGATGGAGGAGATCAGAGAACACTGGAGAATATTTCAGTGAAACAGACGATAGTTAATCAACAATGATAGTGATAAAAACATTTGTACTTTGCACAATCCTACATGAAGTTGGCAATAAGTTAGTCGAACAGTATGGTCGAGCATTTCAGACATCAACTTTAATCTCTACATTGAATCCATTCTTGGATGAAAACTTGGAAGAGAGGAAAAACAAAAGGAAGAAGAAGAAAGCACATTCTATACTGAAAGGAATATAAAAAAATGAGTCTTCTCATTCTGTTCCTAGTGATTGTCGCACGAAATATTGGTACAATCTAGTTGGAGAGAGTCACATCACACGTTATTCTATTGTTTATCTCATTATCCTCTTCATTGTTGAAAATAAATTTCATGGCCTATTGAATTGTAGGAATATTAAAACAAGATGGAGCATCTTTGTATGATGAAATCCAATTAGTTTTGTTGTTACAGTTTAATTAATTCTAACCCCAAGAGATATTTAGAAACAAAAGGAGGTTATATAATGCGATTACATTCTTGGTTTCACAAATAAATGTAATCGCCATGATTCCATATAAAATTGCCTTAATGATCTGGTTAAAAAATGTAATAAAGATTGCTCTGCTTAGAAAGTAAATTCAATTCAACCGCAGGAATGGGCGACAACGATTCGAACAGAAACCACAAAATAAACATCGGTTTCAATGCGATACTCACGAAGTGTTAGTGGGAAATATTCCAAAGGAAAATATTCTGTACACGTATAATATGGTCATAACGATTCAGTGCTTATGGCGGAATCAATTTTTATTTCACTATAACTTGCTATTCCCCTTTCGAAATATAAATGAATTCCATTTAGGAAGATCCACCATGAATGAGTTTCAAAACAACAATTCTCAGGAAAAATAAAGAGATACATCAACGATGAGGGGGACCTTTCGAAATATTCACATTCGATGTGAGTTTTCAATCCATCGATACCATTGATGTTTGTTAGTTGTGATGCAATTGATTCAGGATTCGGTGAGAACATTTCACATTTAAATTAATTATGTATTCAATTGATATGAACTGCCGCACATTAGGAGTGAGACAAGCGAAAATGTCTTTTATTTTCAAACCCTTTCAAACTTTGGACTGAAGTAATGATCGATTTTTGCTCTCTTCAGAGATTCTGATAGCTCAAATCATTGGGTACAACATGATTTGTTTTCGTTGTTTCTTTCCGAATTGATGAACTATAGAATGAAAATTGAAAGTGTGAAAATTTTTACAACCTTTGACGTCGTCCCGATGGCAGGATTGTTCTTATTATTATATCCTGACGGCGAAAACAGTTTCGAAATCATCAGAATCCATATAGGATGTATTGGAATTTGCAATTTTATACAATATATCGCAGTTTGATATGTTCAATTATTATAAAATCCAATTCGATATAGCATGATGGATATATACTCTTATGATAGCAGACTGAATTGCTACGGAAAGAATTTAAAAGAGGCGCATCGTTTTCGAGAAATATCACACTGAAATCATCTATCGGAATCTTGGAAGAAATTGACAAACTATCATTCACATCCAAAGCTATAGTGGTTCAAAAATGGAAGACATTTTTTCTTGTCTCACTTCAATGTGGGTCAGTTCATTTGTAGGAGATCTACCTACTACAATATAACTCATCGATTTCATACTTTAAAGTGGTCACATACTGTTTGTAAGTTATTCGGGGAGGTGGTACATTTATTTTTCCAGCTTTTGTGTGGGATTTTCTCTCCTCATTTCTGGAAGATGAAGTGGAAGTTATTGAAGATTGAATTATTTAAATCTGCCCCAAAATGTCACTGGAATGGAACCTTCAGATACCTGAAAGATAAATCCTTTATTTGTCAGTGACACCTTGTTTTTTGAAAGTGGTTGATGATTATCTATTGCAATGCTTTAAATAACGTTTCATTCGATGAAGTGAATAGAGAATTGTTATATCTCCAAGATTTCTGGAATCATTAGAATTTCTAGATTCATTAGAATGCATTGCATAATCGAATAATCGCAGAACGAAAATGATTCTTCTCAGCCCAGGATCAAGCGTCCCCTTCGGTGAATGAGATCGTAATTCAAACTTGTAGCCTCTGGCAACGCTTGTATTATTACATTTACATTTTAAGTGTGGTTGATTTGAATAAAAACTGCGATATATTTTATTTAACCCTTAATTAAATGAAGGTGGAACGGCACTTCTCTATGAAATATAAATGCTTCATAATTCTCTCGACATGTTTCTTATGCCTTTCGAATAGAATTTTCTTCAATCTACATTTTTAACGGAGGAAAGTTCGAGATTCATCAATCTTTCACCGGATGACACAAAAAAGTAGCAGCCTGCTTCTTTCGAATCTATTTGAGTAGAACAAATTTAAAAAATCAACAGAGATACGAATCTAACGACATTTTTCCACAGCCACCTATTTTGTGTGTTAACCAGTATATATTCTCTGATAGATTACGAAAGCACCTCGTCCGATTGGCTTTGATTCTATTATTTCCAAAGTATGTACCATTTCTTACTGAAAATTTCTAGAAAATTTGATGAATTTTTTGAAACATTCGCTTTCGCAGTACAATATAAGTAAGAGGACCCATGACACTTATATCCTTTGATTTGAATTTGGATTTGAAATTCTATCCATATTGAAATTGAAAACAGTAGGAATGAGTGATTGTATTATTGTCACTATTATCAATTCACTACACCTTGTTCAGAAACCTAGGTATTGCATAAATGAAGAAGTCTCTGAGCATCGAGATTTCCTCCGATTTTTTTTTTCATTTTTTTCTTTTCTTATTCTTTTTTGTAATGATTTCGATCCATTCTTATGGAATGCAATTGCAAATTTGAAGAAATGAGATAGCGAATCCGCTCTTTTCGAGCTCGAACCGTAAATCTAGGTGTGTTAAGAATCGTTTATTATCATTGTATGTACTTGTTTCTAGGTCATTCAGCAATACACCTCAAAGTATTAAATGGGATGATCCACCAATAGTTCATGAAACACCATCTGTGTCCTTAACATTTCAAATTGAATGATGAACAATGCAAAGAAACTGTACCAACCATTTGTCTTTGACATCTGATAACTCATCTCCCATTATTCATTACTCTATTAAAAATTGAATAGATGGAAACTATTGTCCCCAAACACTTATCTCTAATTGAATCGACCATGGAGTTCTTATCAAAATAGCGATTTTCTCAATGGAACACCTACCTAACTGCATGAATATATCACATAAAATTATCAGAATGTAGATAGACACAAAGAACATATATTCATGTAGGATTTGACTGACAGGCGAACTATATTATTATCTCATTTATGACTGATGGTAGGTAATTAATAGTTCAATTCGGTTAGGAGAAGGCGTTCAATATCGAATTGTTGGGTAGATTATCCATAGGAGGATGAAGAAATCGATATTGACAGAATATTATAACATGAATGAAGCACACAACATTCGGGACAGTTCCTTACGTTTCCTATAGTATATTGAGAATGGGATAGTGTATGTTTCGAAAATACAGTTGATAAGGTTTTCAGAGCGTTGAACTGGCCGAGACTTCTATCGTCCCATTCTATCGTTCCGATATTGCTTCGATATTGAGATATCAACTCAAAGAACAAATGAAAAGACGACACAGGAAGATGTGAATTTTGCACTGCAGTGAACGAAACATGTCAACACTGTAGCCTCCTAATGGTACTCCTGGGAAACCAGCTATTGTGCCAGGTAACTGTTTACAGTTATTGCTTGTTCCAAAATCATCCACACCACACAAACGACTTGACGCTCTGAAAGCCCCGCAGGCCGAGCGTATTAGTATAGCACAAAGCGCGATCGTGAAGGTCGAAAAGCTTTGCTCCCACATTTGGGTCCACCTGCGTTGGGGTTCTAAAAGGTTTCAAAAAAGATGGGAGGACCACTCCCGGACGAATTTTATTATCAAAACAGAAAAAGATACCAAGGGGAGCCTGGGAATTTCACGAATATGTATTTTGTGAATGCAAAGTGCTGATGGGCATGAGGATTGAACACCTGCAAGGTGTGAGTTCGGCACACGAACAGGTGGAAAAATACCCCTACGATTCGATTCATTCCTCTATAATTTTATCAATTAATGAAAGTTGAATTCGTATGGTGATGAATGAATTCATATACATGGCATCAATTTATTGAAAACGATAAAAAATCCTGCTTGTACAAAAATTGATAGCCATTTCCATCTCATAGCTAAGACGTCTCTGACCTTACTCTTCAGACATCGTTTGTGACTATAATGAATAATTAGTCTCATTGTTATACTCCAATGTTAGGTGCAGTTTGGATATATTTATAATTTGGTGACTCCATCAATTTGCTGATAGAAGTGCATTTGCAGTGATATATTATACTATCTTCTCGAATCTGTGAGTCGAATCGATGTTGAAAGAATGTGAAGTGGAATCACGTGTTTTATCTCGTTGTAGGTATACAAGTATTCCATGCGGAATTCATTCTGAAAGTGTAATTCTCTAAATCAAGGATTGAAGGTGAATCATCCATAGGTAATTACCTCATTCTTCTCTTCTCGAGAAAGATATGACTCATGAATATCATTTTTCGATTTATAAACTGATGAAACTACTGTGAGTTTCTGAAGGAGTATCCACTTGACAATTTATTCTCATTTTGATGAACAAGTCACGAAGTGCTTATAATTAGTCAGTACACCAAGGGCAACTGATGAGGACTCTGGTGGGCGAGAACATATCAGAACTGGAAACATGACTGTCATCTACACAGTATAAAATTTGACGGTGTAAATTTTTACACCTTAGAGTAGTACAAACATGTTTCACCGAATGGTGTTAACTGTGACACCATTGACAGTGGTCAGTCTGAAAAACTCCGTTTTATATGGTTTAACACCTGCCCAAAGACATTTACAATATTTTACACCGCTAGTGTTCAACATTGAATCCGCAATTGGTTGAAACAACACCGTAGAGAGCGAATAAAAACTAAGACGCCATATTAACGCGTCGTTCGTGGTTCCGGTTAACAGTGAATCCAGTCCCTCCAACAGGCCCTTTGAAGTCGGAGGTCGTACGCGTCCTTATCTAACTAGACCTGTACAAGCCTGTTGAATTACCAATTAGATTCCCATTTATACTCGAATTTTCCGTCGTCGGTGAATCGCCAATATCTCTGGTGACAGGTTAGTTTGTTTTACCTCAAATCAATTCAATAGTGCAGTGTGATAAGTATAATGTTATAATATTGATGTTATTGAAAAAGCTCAACTTTTATTTTTGTACAGCTTTCCGATGTAAAACGTAATATTTTATTTATGTTCTGTTCAGATAGTATTTTCTACTGTTGTAAGAAGAGTTATTTATGTTTTGACTTCCATTTGAATTTGTATATTATATTATCATCTGTCAGATGGGATGTTTTTCGTTGTTTATCATTGGAGAATAAATACTTATTTATAATCTCCATGTTTTTTTCTCGCAATACTGCAACTGGATACAGATACCTCAAAATTATTCTGACACATAAAATGATATATGAAACAAAGAACACATTCTTTATACAGTTTTTTACACCTCTCGGAAGTCAAATTGACATCATCGCAGACGAATATCAACAACTACCGGTGTGAAATATGACACCCGGCGGTGTCTATATCCATACACACCATCACAGTGTCAATTGAACACTGCACCAACGTTGTTAAATCGACACAAAAATGGTGTGTATGGATATAGACACCGCCGGGTGTCATTTTGGTGTCAAATATCCCGTCGATTTTCTACTGTGTAGGACTTGAAGTCTTGAATGAAAGTCCTACATCTTCAGTATTTTTTCAGTTCACATTTTGTATGGTAACGGTTTCAGATCTGTATTTATAGATTTACAGACTTTAACAGTTCTCCGGTTGAGGTTCGGATTGGAGCCGGGGGTTAGGTTCTCTTCAAACCTATACTTTCCGATTTCTTTTCCTTCTTCGTCTGGTCGACTGTTGTAACTTCGCAGCAGTTGACGAGTGATCTTTATTATGATTTCAAAGGGCTCTTCAAAATATATATGTATATATATACACTGTATCTAAGACAAGAAAGTTATAACAAAATTGAATAACAATCTTCGTGGCAACTTCTGATGTTCATTGATAAGACAAAATCGTTTTTATGTTCCAACGTTTCAAACCAACTGTTGTGAAAATACACTTCAAAGTTTACAGTCAGAAACCGTTTCCGTCCCACATGTGTGTTGAATTGGATAATTGAAATGACACTTTTTCATAAATGTTAATCATTCAATTAAAGTTCTATTAGACAATTTATATATTGAATGTGTGTCTGTTCAGATAACCGATTGTATCATAAAGTTTCATCGACTGAGTTTATTCAGAACTTCATGTACGCAATCTTCAAGGGACTTGCAGGTATCACACTGATAATACCCGAAAGCGGTTTGCAAGCTGAATTGAATATTCTCACACGAAATACATCTTCATGTGATCGGAACAGATCTGTCTTCCTTCCGCTCGGAGAATCAAAAATATCTCCAACCAAGATCTCATAGCTGAATCGTAGATCGTATAGAGCCATATCACCAGCAGATTCGGTAACTACACTCAGTGCCTATATAGTAAGAAAACCTACCGCAAATCTTTCTGCTATCAGATGACGCTGACATGAAACATCCAATGTCCACTCATATATCACTTTGATGACAAATAATTTCATCAAAATTATGTTTGCTTCGCTTTTCGAGCTGCTTGGTATGAAGATAAAGATGAGGATTTCATCAAAACATAATATAGAATATCATAAACATCACTATTCGAATTGAGGGTATGCCATGTGATTACTGCTAGCTCTTCATTATTTAGTACGTCATTGAACAATGGATGTACCAATTCAATACAATCCCACGTATCTAGCGACATTCCCGCCGAGAATGGCTACAATTATTCAGACTCATCGCCTCGAAATGTCATCGAATAACTTGGCAGAATCGTGTGCAAGAATTCAAATTATGCAAATCATAGCACTTATTGATACTGAACCTAGAATTATCCAAATAACTATATTGAACTTTGATAGTTTTGTCGTGATCTCAAATCGATTGAGGAGTCACACTCCAATGTCGGTAGGTGAAAGGTTTTGTTGGTTGTAGTAGTCTTCCTGTTCTTCGTAAGAACATACATGGTGGTCCAATCTTCGGAACATAACGTGAAGATCTGCTTCATGGAATATTTGTAAGAGTAGGAATTTCAAGTGGGATACCATGAAATTATTGACTTCTTCGGTAATGATTTTTTCTCCTATCTGTCTAAATATTGTTGAGAGATATGAGGAAAACATCGGGACAAAAACCACATAAAGAGTTCTCGATAATTGTTGAATTTCTCTACTGCTTCCACACGAAATTAAAGTTCTCAGACACTTGAGTATCGTTCGATAATGATTACCATACTTTACATTATATTTTTTTATCGGGAGAATATACCCAGTACGCGGATGCCTGCCAACTACTACGGCGTTTCTATTTTCGTAGAGCACAACAAACCAAAAGTTTTCGTTATACGGGTAAATACTTTTTTTACAAATGTTTCTTATCAATATGGCGGACTGGTGCCGTTTTTGATAATGTGACACCGTGTCTTCTTTAATATTCTATTTCTCTTGTTATACAGTGTGATCAGTTATCAGAATTATTATTTAGGATATCATATTCTAAGGAACAACTGTGAAACAATGATGCTATGATCTGTCGTAATTCTTTCAATAACATCTACACCTACACTTTTGTCTACATTCTCAATTTGGTCAGAATAAGTATTGCTATATCGAAACAATAGATATTTGTTCTTTGCCTCAGGCCATCATTAGCCTTCGAGTAATAGTTCAATGAAGAAATATTATTGAATACGATGAAAGGTCGACTACGGGTTCACAAAGAATAATATCTCTTTCTATTGAACAATATGTCGCATCGAACGGGTCTATACAGTGAGCATCATAAGTGTTATCTATTAACTCCGTTAATTCAAAACTCTCGCTAGAAAAATCGCGGAGACACGTCGACTTTCCATCTCTATTATTTGATTTTGAAGTACATTGTAGAAATCAAAAGTCGACGTATCTCGGTGGTTTTCCTAACAATATTGTAGTCACGAGTTGGATAGGGAATATAGATGTATATAATAGATGTTTCATATGGTATCTCATTTTGGAAGTGTTATGAGATACATACTTTCCGCGCACAATTATACAATTATGAATTGGTGCTGGATCAGATCATAGGAATATCGAAATTGCTGTACCGGAACAGCTGATGAAATAATTGGAACTTGCATGCTTGCAATCAATGGCTACAGTTTCGCCGTAAGGATTTCTTGTTGCGTACCACTGCTATGAAAACGTTCTTTTTATTCGTTGAAATTTTCGTGATGATTATCGGAAACCAATTCGCCCAGTCCTATTCACATATTCGGAGCTCAGCCAAAAACATACGCTAAAGATCTCTGAAAACATACGCTGCGCAGATTATATTCAGAAAAGAGCTATTCACCTAGTCGTTGATACTACACTATCAAATGCATTGTAGTTTCTAGAACGTCGTCTGAAGGTGGGAGATATCTTCCTTCCTCATTCTAGCGATTGCAAGTAGACAAACTAGACAAACTCAGGCTGACTGACCCCTAAATTGTCGGGCTCGAGATATGTCCAATTTCTCTATATAATACTAAGTGAATTATTTTTTTCCGCTAACGAACTCCAAAACTATGTAGAAGCGGAATTGCAATATGTTTATCTTCTCCCACGACGTTTCACGAACAACATCATAGGTTCACCTTTTGTTCAAAAAAATTTGGAATTGAAGAAAATTTCGACATATTCAGAATCACTGCGACATTCATAGTATGATCAATCTGAAGACATAAGCTAATGTGGAAGGTTAGTGATTATTGATATCGCTTAGTGGAACAGCATAAATCTGCCTACCTCACACAATGTATTGTTAGTTCCATAACGAGTTCCATCTTCCTGAGAACTATAAAGCCTGATCAATGGAAATAACGGATTGAATTCAGTGAGATGTGGCAAGAGTTGGGGAAATAACTGATGTCAAAATGAAAAATTGCACTGCACCTGTACATTCGATATCAATTTTGATGAAAAATTGTATTGCGTTAGGGAACCACACCATTGCTTGTATTTGGATAATTACCGATACACTTTTTGTATTACATAGTAAAACTATGCACATCAACTAATGCCCCACTCTGTATATCGTCAGACATCTGTGGTCAGCATATAAAGTCATTCTGAAATATTTCATATGGAACATGGATTGAAGCTTTCGATTTCGATATCTACGTCACAATCTCTCATAAATTGGAATGTCAGTTTGGGAAGCAAAACTTGAATAGAAAGAAAAATTGAAAATTTGTCGTCAATAGCGTGAAGTGTCGCCCGTCGACTACAAGAGATAGATTCAAGGCCGTTATAATTTTGAATATTTTGAGGTTCGACTCGATTTAAGGGTACAGAATTAGATTTGCGAAGTGTAACTGCTCAATTGAATACCGGGTGTCCCAGAGCTTTTAGGCCAGCAGATATTTCAGTTAGTGGCAGGGAAGAAAATTGGAATAAAACGCATCGTAGGAGACCGTGTGCTCGTTCAAGCAGCATAGCAGAATCGATCCCCTGATAAACAACCCCCGAGAAACCACCTCTACCTTCTGGTTTTCAAATTGCACGCTCATGTTTGTTTTGGTTCAACTTACAGCTCATTTCATTTCATTTCTCATTCAATGATTCCGTATTGGTCAGAAATTGATCTTGGATTCATATTCCAGATCTGAATATCATTCCAAGAAATATGAGGTGGGTGTGAATGAGCTGTAGGTTTCTCAAAGCGGAAGATATTTTTTGACTGCCTTGTAATTTGCAGAGAACAATGAGCGTAGGAAGATATTATGTTGATAGACCTACCTGACAATTGTTTTTTTTCAACCTGTGAATCTATACATCTCAATGATCCTGCACATTCCGATGTTGTGAGATTGAGAAATGAAATAAGCGTTTACTTGAGTTTGCAGCTCAATATAACCAATAGTAATAAAAAATTAATAATAGCTTATTATATTGAATGATATGAGTGATTTTCTCAGTTCTTATGTGGAATTTTGATTCTTCGTCTCTGAAAAATGAAATATAAGTTATAGTAATTATTTCAATATATTTGTAGTAGGGACAGATTTGTGATGTACCCTAGAATGTCGTTGCGCTTGAAGTTTAACCTTCAGATACCTCAATTCGTCAGTGTTTTTCAAAAACACGTGTTTAGACGTTTAGAGAACGAATCTGCTCACGTTTTCAACATGATTCGTTTATCTTTTCTTCTCAGAATTTCCAATGTTTTGTTATTCCGGAAATCTCACACAAGAACTGAAAATCACATCATCAACATCATATTTTAATATAATGCTGCTTTTATGATGAATGTACCACCTCCTTGAATATCTCACAGACAGTATATGAGTGATTGAATTTTTGTATATTTCATTCAATAGTTTTGATGGAACTGAGACCAAGTTTGACGGTAATTTGATGGATTACAATTTGAATTCAATTTCCTAGTAATCTCACACACACAATTATCACCATCACACACTCTAATCGGTGTCAATCCTTCCAATCATTTCCTGCAGCACGAATGATATTCTCGAAAAGTGAATAGGATCGGGGCCATTGTGGATTGATTAATAAAATTATCACTCATTTCTCTCAATTATTGGTTACTAACACTAACAATGAATAGCGGCGCTGTAATTGGATGAATCGTCATGAGTTCACTATCAACGTTAAATCTTCTCTTTCACTGACTGGGGTTGAGCAAGGATTCTTAACATCAATCCGAGCCAGAAAACCAACTCCTAATGAGTTGATGAGTTGAACGTGTCTTCTTAGGTAAACGCTTTCTGCTGTCTTCTATTCATACAAGCTTGGATGTGACTCTCTTTGCCAGGAGAAATGTCACCGATTCTCAGAAGCTTGCACATTGGTCTATGCACATTTTCATTGTGGAGTAGGCGAAAGAAACGTGAACGAGTCGAAATTATCAAATTATCAGGATTACTATCCGAATATGTTGACAGTCGAGTATTCACAATCATTGCTTCTACTTCTATTGGTTATATTCGAATGAAGCTTTCGCAATAACGAATTCCAGTGTATTTTCCATAGATCTGATGAGTCTTTTCCACCAGCCTCCTCACCATTGAGCTCGTGCTCCAAGGAAATTCCAATGTATTCTCATGCTCCAAAATTTCGAATCTCTCGATATTGTACGATTCTGCACATTTATCATGGGTTGAACAATTTCAATTGCATGAAACGAACTTAAGGATTTGAATATTGTATAGAACAATTGATTTGTTATTGAAAAATCTTCAACTGTCACGGATGTGGTTCGATTTGTTGCAATTCTTTCCGAGAATTCGTACATCTTATCATGAAATCGAAACAAGGATAATATTGAAATATATGAATGAAATATTAGGCGTTTGGAAATGTCTCGAATGAATGAATTAGGGACCTCTGACGTGTTCTACAGGCATACCAATAACGAAAACAATTATCAAATGGAATTCCAGTAAGTTATTACGAGAATTTCGGAAATTTGAAAACTCGTTTGGGTGGAAGTAGGAAATGTGCCCAAAATATCAATTCCATATGGAATATCAAAAAAACTGTACTGATACTATACTGTACTGGTTCATGAGTTATGACCCCACGAAGGAATGAACAGAATTGTTTGAACACCCTATATCTCGATTATATGACTGGTTAGACCCAACAAATATGGTTTATTCAGAACCGCCTTGGTAACCACTATCCACCACAAGTTGACGTATTTCCGATTCCCAACGGAACACTCTGTACATGACAAATTTCTGATTCTGAGTTCTCATTCTCATACCCCTCCTTGTTGAAGAGGAAATATAATAAAGTGAGTGCATGATCCGCAGCTGCTTTATTCATGAATTCATATTACATGCTATTGGGATTTTTCTAGCGCAGTGCACTGAAAAATTCGAAGCATTCTTAATTTCATTTCCGGATGGAGAGTCGGATGAGTTTTCCAATGTGTGGGATGCCAGGTGGATGTGAGATAATACCTCACATCTGTGGAATTTCGCACGCATATCAATGGGGATTGTGGGAACCATCGGCGTACCACCTTTTTTACCAAAATTCAATCAGGACTCATTCATTACTATAACTGCACCATAGGTAAAATTATTTCTCATGGCGCATTTTCTGGAATAGCAGATATCTATATATAATGGGATCTCTTCATCCATTTGAGTCATGTTTTCACCTATTCATCTTCAACATCCAGAAGTTCAAGCAGTTTCCAACTTATGATTATCTGACCAAAAGCTTAGGTTCAGTCTGGTTTGCCAAGCATGGACTGCGAAAATAAAGAATGAATTATCTTTATTTCCCGAATATATTTATAGCTACGATGATTCCAATATCCGGAATAAAACTCCATTCATTTGGGTGGGTCATGGCATCCAATATCGAGAAATTTTCAACTCTAGTAATTTTCATGATCTGATGGATATCACGAGATATCTATATAGTTCAACGATTCCTATACAATTTTCGCTGTAATTGTCGAAAGGAGAATGGAGTTCATTTATTTATTTATTCATTCATTCATTTACATATCAGCAACATCATTTCCGATCGGCGATATTGTTTTAGCCCAAGAAGATCAACAAACGAGATTCTAGCAAATGTAACTGATATCTGGAATTCTACTTCAGATGAATACGGAATTCATAAAAATATTGCAACTCAAAGCTTAGCTCCGAATATGGCTAAAGTAGCCTCGCAGAAGTTGGAATCATTTTCGCGCTAGGAAGGACTTAACCTCACAATCTTCCAACAATAATTGAGATCATATTCAGAGTGCTGTTTGCATGTTCGAGGTTCGGCTTCGACACATTTTTTTTAATTTTCTGGTTTATTCAGGAATGAATTACCAAGAACATCTCGTTACGATAATTCCTTCCCTGGTGAGACAATTCATTAACAGTGGATGTCTTCGACGAACAGTTCAACGATCTTCGAGAGGAAGGTTCACCATTATTTGTCTTTCTGCGATTGAAGTGATATCTCCGTGGCATAATGGATCCATCATTTTTGAGCACCTCATCTCAAATTAACTATGGATAAATAAATAAACAAATCCTATTTGCAATCTAATGAGTGAAAAAGATAAAGATAAAGATATGAACATGATTTTCACGTTGATCAATGTCTTTCGATACAAATGGAGATAGTACGAGAGATAACGCTTGACAAAAACTGATCAAAGCAACTTCGGTCAGTGCTCATCATGATCCTGCTGGATTCTCCTGAGCCAGAATTCCGAGAAAGAAACTGTTCAGATCTTCCTGTGGTTTTGTGGACATATGCAGTTATCAGATCATATATACTAAGTCAGTATGGGTCGATATGTTATCTCTCCTGTTCTGTTGGTAATATAAGACGATAGAAGGACTGAAGAGTCTGAAGTGATTTCACGAGTGACAATATGCCATTCATTAGTTTTCATCGCCATACTCCGTTTCATTGGTGCATTCCTTGGTGCATAATTGTGTGTGGTTCTTGATTCTTGTGTTACCATTGGTAAAATATATTCCCCCTTTACATGGAGCATTGATGCATCTCCATGTCTCCGACTGTCACTCTTCGCTGATAGCAAACTCTTTTCTATTTTGAGATCAGAGGAATTCCATTTCATAACTGTACGACTATATAATACTACGAAATATATACTGTTTCTTCGCGATATTTTGTTGTCATCAGAGCTGTTGTGGCCGACGCTGTTTTGTCTGGCGCTGTTCCATACCAGAGCCGCTATAAGCATCTCGTTAATATCGTAACGATATCAAGCCTATCTAGAGGAATGATCACCTTTTTTCTTCCTCTTTTATCATTGCACATCCGCAGTTATAAAGTGAAGCAACACATAGGTACAGTCTATCGGAATATAGCCGGGTGATTATTGTTTTTCAAGCGAAAGGTCTGCTTCCTGACTGAAATTGCTCCCAGAGGAGCGAAATCGTGTTCGGGGAGGCGTGACCCGAGGTAGAACAACACTATGTAGCTCGCAAGCTAACAATTATTTCGCCTTTATCACGATATCCGCCGCGGGAATTGCAGAGTTAAATGTTGCATCACGCAATAAGCACGTCTTCATCACTGTGGGTTGGTCTACCTAGGGTTTTCCTATTTTTATCAGTATCTGTAGTCGTTCAAGATGCACCTTATCGCGATTCGTGATCGTTTAGAAGTTGACTGGGTAATGGGTAATTTTTACCACATGATGAAATGAGGGGAAAAATAATATCCGCTATTCATAACTTATAGGTGAAGGAGTATCTCACTTATTCTGATAGTATTTCTGAAGCAATATATCAATCGAACTGAATATAGCCCGATCCTGAAAACTGTTAGGATGAACTCCATGATGTTCCAATTGAAATATTTTCGTTGCCGTGACCCTTTCGGTTCTCTGATATTTCTGTTGTCATATACGGAACTTTCATTTCATCACTATATGGAACTCTATTTCATTTCACTTCTATACCCAAAATTAGAAATTTACTCAGGAAAAATCACAGGTGCAGTCTCTCGACATGTTATTCTTGTGTAAATAGCATTGAATAACCATTAAATATTCATTGCATCCCAATGAAAATTAACCAACCATCATAATTTTTGAATCGATGAATTTCAGGAATAAGCAAGAGAATGCAGGGGGATACATTTCAGCATGATTATACTTACTGTCGGTAGGTTAATCGAGGAGGTACTGTTTTCTAATCATTTTGATGATTTTCTCACCTCCATTCTGAAAAATTGAAAATACAAGTTATGATAATTGTTTCAATATATTTGTAGTGAGAACAGATTTGTGATCTGTCCCAAAATGTCACTGCACTTGGGATTCAACCTCCAGATACCTGAGACACCTTGTGCCTTCAAAAAAATTTGAAGAGAAACATATTTCTTTGATATTTGAATTTTTATTCATCTCAGTGTAGTGGCCATTTGGGAACGAATCTGCTTCCGTTTTCAACACAATATGTGTACTTTTTCCTTCGTAAAATTCCCGATGATTTGTTGTTTTCTCACTTTTCAGTGTTTAAACAACGAGAAAACATTGAAAATTCCACGAAGGAAGAAATATGTGAATAATTTTGGAAACGAGAGCAGATTAGTTCCCGAAACGTCCACTGAGATGAATTGAAGTTTCGCTTTCATTAAAATTATATTTGCTTTTCCAACTTTTTCTGAAATTCAAGAAAAATGTCTCTTCTATAGGTTCCCAAAGGTTGAATTCCAAGCTCAGTGACGTTTGGGGTAATCAAATCTGTCCTTACTACAAATATATTGAAACGATTCAAACATGTAGGGTATAAATGGGTATCTTCCATCCTGTCTTAGGATTCATTTTGAGAAATGAAACGAGTTGAAGGAGTTATGGTTCAATGGCAAACATTACGGAGATATCGCTAATAGGTACCAAGTATTCCATATACCTACTTCATTTGTTACGCAGAGATTGGGTTGTACCTGGAGATTGTCTGTCATATATATATTCAATGAAAGTATGAAGGACCACCTACAGTACCAACTCGATTTCCATAAAATATGTAGGTTTTCCCAAATCCCCTTCATTTCAGCTCTGATTGACGCTATACAATGCCCCAAGGAAGATATCATATCATATTGATGAGCACAACTGTATCCAGGTGAATAGATCCATCAATACACAACGAATATCGGTCGATGCACTCATCTCCTGATTGATGCATAGCTTCGTTTGGCCATCCAATAATTAATGGAGTGTTGCTGTCAGCACGCCAAACTGAAATTCATAACGTTGGGGTTCACCACCTGTTTGCGAACCGCGGTCTGGCACAAAGAGTCGGGAACGTCGCTGGAAATGGAGAAAGATTACGGATCATCAGTTATTCACGCAAAAGGGTATTTCAGGCTGTCAGCAAACTTGATTTCATGAATAGATGTGCATGGATGGGCGTTTATGAATAGATGCGGGTTATAATGGTGGGAAATATCGTTGAAATTGGATTTTGCAGCTCAGGCAATGAATGGATAGATTAGAAGTGAAATCGATAAAGTTTCAAGAGTTCGATGAATATCAGTCCGTGAAAAATGCTTTCATTAATTCATCAGCAATTGGAATCGGAGCGGAGGTTGAAATGCTGATGGCTTCTATCCTTCAGTTGGGATCTAGCCTTCATGGCAGATTCAGGAGTTGGAGATAGAATTTACGGTGGTCAGGTGGTACAGTTGGTCTAGCTACATGGTTAGTAATCATTAGATCGCGGTCTCGATCCCTGACTGGCCATTTATTTTGTCATCTGAGGGTTGCTTTGGCAACTTAGGATATGAATAACAATAACAACAGAGCCCAGGAGGAGATCGAATTTTTCTGTTTGCCTGAGCAAATATACCACTGAGACAGCTTCACTGATGGGACAATATCGATACATCCATGAGCTTAGCTCATACCAGACTACATCAAGGCTAGTAAGGACTTATTCAAGTACCATGGAAATTCAGGAACTTGGAACAAAACGATTCACGCTTGGGTTCCAAAGGTCACCGAAGGATAAGAGGTACTTTCCAAGTATTGATAGGATCAATACTTCCTTAGATAGAAGACGAGGGATCACACGCAGCACTTTCTGCAAAAAAGTGAAGGCGGAGGCGATATTATATTATTCATATGAGAAAAAAATATTCATCATGGAAAAGTAGGCGAGAGAAAATTTGTTGATTTTTTTGGAGGTCAATCACATACGAATTCAAATATCATAACATATGATTTTGAGGAATGATAGTAGTTTGGGCGAAGAATCAGATATTGCCATATTTTCTCTGAATAAACGGACTGGGCTTATTATTGCATCTTCTATATATATTCCAGAAAATTCGTAGCTCATGCCACTGACAGAACAACCGTTGCTATATTTATAAAGGTTGTCCCAAAACTCACCGTCATCTTTTGGAGGGCTGATAGATTAGCTCATAACTGATCAGAATATCGAAATATGATATCTGTAAAATATTGATAGTTCTTGAGATATTGATAGTTTCATGAATTTTGTGAAGATCTATATCATCGATAAGTATTTCGAGTACCACAGCCAAAGAACTCAACATTTTGAGATCATTATTTTTGGTAGACCACCCTGAATAGTCCTTTGATTGATACCCCTGCAGATCTCTATTCCCATTGATAAAACGAGAATTTGTGAAATATGAGGTGGCATACATAAATTATTTGGTAGATTCTATTGCTGATGGTAATGTAAGGTAAGAATTTAAGAATTCATTTTTGAGGGCGTACTGGAATTAGAATCTCGGGATAGGGAATTTTGTGATGATGATATTCGGAGAACTGAAGGAAAATGTCGATTTTATCAGCCCTCCAAAAGATGTCGTTGAGTTTTGGGATACCCTGCATACTGCTCCAAGAAATAGATGTTTCTAAAACATTTAGGAAGTGAAGGGTGTATTTGTTGCCAACTTAATGATCTGGAAATGAAAAACGTGATGCAATATCTTCTCCACTAGTTGAAATTATATCCATCATGGAATAGTGAGAATTTCTATTGGAGGTTTAACGTGAAGAACACTATATATGAACAAGACTTCTGATGGCCTACCTATACCGACGACAATACAGATAAAGTACAACACTTTGCTCTCTCCTGAACTGCGTCTTATATCACTATACCAACGGTAAGCGACAGAAAACAATGCATACTTTGATCGTGATTCATATATTATTGCGGCAATCTGACATGCATTTGAAGCAGGTGCATCTGCGAAATGGTTTTAGGCTGAGACGATATTTACCTCCATACGTGACGTCGTCTTGCGATGTACACAACTCAGGATAATCTGATTGTTGTTGTGGATAGATTTATGACAATTGCAGATCATGGGGCAGGAGATAAGTCGGATCATCGATCACGACTATTGTATAAAGTAATCACAATACACGTCTTCTTCTCGAAGTGTGATATTGGTTGATTTATTTTTTTTTTCGATCTGTCGAGCAGTTGTCAGATGAGAAATTCACTGAATTCACTTCGAATTGCTTACTTACCGATGAGTTTGACTTAGCGATCAGTGAACACAACCTGCTGTCAGAGTGACAGATGTAGTGAAGTAATTGAGAATAGTCTGGTAGTACAAAAAATTCCTAAGTATCTCAGTAGGTAGTTGAATGGACAAAGATGATGAAAATGAGATGTCTGGTACATCTCTAGATTTACGATAAACCGAAGCAATTGCAGATGTAACATCCTCACCCTATTTCCCGATGAAATCAATTGAAATGTATCACAATGTATGATTTCTATGAGTATCAAGTCTTTTTCTGAATCTTTCAAAATATAAATCATAAATTTTCCTAAATTTTCTTCATAGTTATCCTCTTCACATAACACAATGATGATGGTGACCACAATTCCTCTGTCTGCCAACTTCTGTGTCAAAACAACAAAATTGAAAAATTTCACGAAGAAAAAAATTAGAATTGTGTTGAAAACGGGACCTGATTCGTTCTCGAAACGCCCACTAAAATGAGTAGAAGATTTGTTTTATATATTAATATATTAATATATATATATATTATTATATAATATTATATATTAATATATTAATATATTTGTATTATACTGACATTTACATAATTTTAATTATCTGAAGGTTGAATTTCAAGCGCAGTGACATTTTGGGGCAGATCACAGATCTGCAAATTACAAATTATTTTTAACTATCATATACTTAATACATACTCATTATATACTTGAATATTCAAACATATATGTACTCAACTTTTCAAACTATTATTATCCTTATCACAAATATATTGAAACAATTATAATAACTTCTATTCCATTCTTCAGAAGAGAGGAGAAATAATCACAGAAAAATCTAGGAAACCGAATACAGTGGAACCATTATATTCAGAGGAGTATAATGAACTTGAAACATGGTGATAGTTATAGGAAATAGGGACATTTCCGAAAGGAATTTTCTCAGTTTCATTTCCGGAAAGTTTTCAGACGTAAGAACCATTTTGTTTTTGTGAGAAACGAAGTCGAGTATTCGACTCGCATCTTATGTTGTACCTCAGTCGGATAATTCATATAACTGGCATACGCTTCGTTCCGTGAACTAAATCCACGTGCCACCATTCTCGTATAAGTATTTCTATTTGTAATATAAGTACTCGTTGAACAATATAGGTACGATTATTCCGATGGTCAGAATAATTGATCATTTATTTTCTTTGAGATAGAATTCCTGGTCCCAACTCAACGTTCGAAGCAGGAACCAGGCGAACCCAATCGGCGCTCATGTCTTGAAAGTAACAATAAATCGAAGAACTGTTGTGAATATATCCCACTCCCATATCATTCCGTCTGACATTTCATTGTATTCCATGTAGCTTCGTGCAAGCAGCACCCATTAGGAATTAGGTGGAGGTCATGATGAAAATGAGTGAATAAGATTGCTGTATGGAAGTTAGGGAAGTGTGATAGTACGTATGATCATTCAGAAATGACATATTAATCACAATCTCGAATCTCAAAACATCGGGATGATCCATTCATGAATAATAATGATTATTCGTTCAATAATAGTATTTTGTACTATTCGCCTAGTCGGTGATACTGCAGTCACGAATTCAATGATATATCTAGAATATCGTAGGCAGGTGGGCGATTCTCAAAGATATTTTCATGGTCGGGGTCCAACGGGAATTCCATCTATCATGCAACCAAGAAGGATTCCATCGCTGGCTAACACGATGTTCTTCGAACAAACAACAATATCATCTGATCCATGAAGAATTCATCAGTTCATCAGATATTCAGAAAATATATACGAATTTGAAATAAAAAGGAAGAAAATAATGGAAGGAATAACATTGATTCGAGAGATGTTGGAGAAAAACTCTTCACACACATTTGTGATATTTTGATGATAATTTTGACACTTTTGACACTCGGAGCGTTTCGATCACTGCCGGCTACCGGTTATACATATCCCCTTGAGAGAATCCAATATAACACTGATTTTGTCGAACAAATCGATTGATACGGAGGAAATAAACTGACTCGTATCAACGTTAGGAGGAAATACATCGGTTTCATTTGTGAACGGATCGTTTGGATGTTCTCGAGTGCTCAGGATGTATAAAGCATGGTCCAATTGACATCGAAAAAATATCGAGATAGCACTGATCTGTCAGTTTGATACTTAGAGCAGTTATTGTGTTATTCGGGCTAGTGAAATTTGATGCCACTTTCCTCGATGGATCTATATATATGACTATGGACTTGCTATACTGACTAACAGACAACCCAAATAGCAGGATTCACGAAATCGGATCCTGTGATGATGTAGTTGATATTTTAAATCAAATCAGCACTCAATGACTGACGTTAGGTAATAATTGTTTAATTGTGGTATCTACTTTTTACAATTGGAAAATTGTATCAACCATCGAAATATCGTGGATCCTACCCTGTTTGTGGCATAATTGGAACAACGTGTTTAATCACGCCTACACAAATCAGAATTTATTAGGAAATATCGTCACATTCGAATCACGAGTTCTACCCTGTTACGTGATTTATATCGCTCGTATATCTGGGGGTGCATATATTTCAGAAGGTTTGTATTCGTTACAACCCTCTAGCGACAGCTCCGGGCTCCAGGGCTGCGTTTCACCTGGAAATACGTGTTTTACGGGAAAATGCGCCACCGAGGATAATGCCGTGGAAAATAAATTTTCCCTGAATGTCTTCGACTAGGAAACCGGGCAGATTTCTCACCACACCGTGTCGTTCCTACATGTCTACATGCTTCCCTATTTTGAATTTAGTGTCTACCGGGTGACGAATGTCATTGAATGCTTTTATAGAATGTATATCATAATACTCCTATGAAAAATGCTGGCTCAACATGATGTTCCTCGAACACTATAGGTTTTCCTTTCGTGTTGTCAATATATGATAACAAAGGGATACGTTTATGTCACCTCGAAATTCAAATGCAGATAAATTCATAATCAGTAACCCAGCACTGAGATTATTCGGATGTTCACCCTATCAAATGTGCAATTTATTTACTTGCGAGAAGTCTCCTGTTGGAAGATGTCTGTATCCCAAACGTGTAACCCATCGTAGTAGCTCGTCACCATAGAAAAAACTGAGTCGCTGTGGCATTCTATAACTACTAACAACAGAAATAATTACTGACAACTCTGAAATTGAACATGGAGTTCAAGATATCTTTACTGTAAAATATGGCGTTCGTCACCAAAGGTCATCATCGAGGAAACTTTGACAGGTTGGCTGTAGGTGAGCTGAACTCGGAATGACTCAATCTGCCAGTTTCTCGAGATGTTTTCAGGCATAGAGATTGATCAAAATAGCGACCTCAGAAGGCTGTAGAAGAAAGGGGAAATGAGCAAAAGGATATGAAATGAAGGAATTGAAGATAAAAAGAAGGTGAATAGAGATATGTAGAATGAGAAGACAATAAATAAGGAAAGATGTCCAACCATAATATATGTGAAGAAAAATATAGTTCCATTCTGATGACAACAAAATAACAGTATTGGTAGCTGAAACGATGTACAGATGTATAGCATGAGATGTAGCATTGAATATTGCATTCGACAGAGTTTGGCACCAAGACCTCCTGAAGAAACTTCCGTCATATGGTTTGCCGCCCCAACTCTATGTGTTGTTGGATGGGGGTCTGATCTGATACAACGACTATTAATGTTGGTGTTCTAATATATTCGAGATTCGAATACCAATTACATCGATGTCATCAAGTTCGTTTTTCCAAATCTGACACCTTGTATTCATTGGATGGTCGAATGTAGAATTTTATTCTGCATCGATTGGTTATAACTTTCCCTACATATCTTTCTCACCATTTGATGTTGATCCATATTCCTTATTTCGATCTGCTTTTCAGCAGATGACACCCTATATCCATTGGATTCTCTATTTCTTCCTCTATACTCGTACTACTTCTTCATTATTTCCAGTGCTCTCTTCGTTCTTTTCGAGAGACAAACAACGTTTCGATTTCTGCCAAAAATCACATCGAAACAGAATATAGGAATTGATTAGGAATCACAACAAATACATACATACATACATACAAATAAATACACATCAATAGAGGTGATTTGAAACCATCAAGGTTTCCTTCATCTACAGGTATCGTATGCTCATCTGATTCTGAAATCAGTACATTCACTGCCCGAAATGATGATTCATGAATGGAAAATCTGTTACTCAAAACATCACTGTGATTAATTTTATACCTATCGAACATTTCCTGCATATTTTAGTTTCAACTGAATACGGCGCGCATTCGTGATTTTGCGTATTGGTAAGGAGAGATCTCTGGAGTTTCTCAAATCATAAAAATAAAACGGATCAGCAGCACAACGATATTAGCATTTCCATTCCAGATAGATCTATCCGGGATCGCATTAGGTAAAACACTGAGTTACCGCGGCTATTTATTCTGGCTGTTTTCTATGCTTTTTGCTATTGAAAATAAATCCAGGATATGGTAATTTGAATCGTGCGATTCAGTCGGAATTTGATATTGTATTTCTCGGAAATCCCCGTTTCCATCTCATTGAGATGACGGCAATTCAGGGAGAGCGGCACGGCGGCAACAGCCATCAAAGAAAATTGCCCGCACATTCAAATGAGGAGTTTGTTACGGGGCCCTCGCATTTTCCAGACTTTTCTGCCACGCTTGACGGTTCGGTCCCCGCGAGATATACCTTGAGAGCATATCACACCAATATTCTACCGTTTGTTGCTGCTGAAGAGGGATAAATAGATGAGTGAATGCAGATTGTCGTTATTGAATATCAAGAAATCACATAAAAAATAGCAAAGCGTCATTCTAGCCAATCGTTACACGCCTGTTCAAGAGTCCAATGAGAATGGTGGTGTACACACCCATCGAAATTCCAACTGAAACCACTCTTGTGATGATGACCCCATATAGAAACATCATGTAACGACATCATCCGTTCCGAGAGTCAAATACTTCATTTTTGGATTCAAATTACAGTTTTATCCAAAAACGGAGTCAAACTGGTGACGTTGATATCTTACTGTTGTCGTTCCTCTTCATGTGCTAGACTCTTGTCAACGCTCCGTGACACTTCCAGCTAGACGTGTTCATACAAGAGTATTGTTATCTCTGTCAGAACCTATATGAGCATATGGAAGACAAACATAGTCGGAGAATATGTCGTGATGAATGAGAAATTTTCGCACTGATTTGGAGTCGTTGATAATCAATTCAGCTCTTTTTGAGGGAGACAGTCAAATAGCGCGGATATTGACGTCAATAGATCTGTTCGTTTCCTGCTGATATGGAAATCGCGAAAAGAACAGATTGTGCCAGGAAGCTAGTTTGGGTGAGTACTATCAAATGAAGAAATATTTTTTTAATAATATCAGGTATTTCAGTGAACGATAAAATGCTATCAAACGTTTCCTATGAATGATGAAAAACCACATTGCTTTATCGAACGGGTATGCCACTGTCACTGTGAAGTTATTTCTTAACCGTTCACGATGTGGATAGAGTCCTTCTTGAACTCTCTACAACCTACACCATTCAAAGAAGTTGAAGATTGCTGCCTACTTGATACTTTCGAATTCGAATCTTGCCCGAGATCGACATGAAATGGTGTTACCTTTTTCAACAGGCCAAGATCCCACTAGTCTTACGCGTCTCACTCAAATATTCAGTATAGATTCAACTTTTTCATAAATATTCATCCTGAGAATTTATCAGAAAATCAATACAATAGTTGCCACCTCATTCAATGAAATTCATAGTTGTACTACAAAATCATAACCCAGTGTATATGGTACACTAGTACTGTATGAAACGAGAAACAAAGCTTTTCATATCTACCCAGTTTCATACCAAGTTCTCATTCAATTATTCAATTATCATTGTTACTTGAAATTGAAAAATTTGGTCAGAATCTCAAAATCAATCGAATCGATTCTAGAGTATTCCGTCACAAAGCAATTTAATATTGCTGATTTCTTACAGAAATACTATCCACAGTATTGCCAGTACCCATGCAATTACCCTCGATGAATTCATATTTTGTACCCATATTATCGACATCATGCTCTTTGGATATCAAAGTCATGAGAATAGGTGATTTTCGAGGTAATAAACATGATAAATGATATGAACCAATTCTTGAAGTCGTGACTGAAACTTTATAGCTTCATTTTTTTTCTATCCATAATGATGAATGAAATGATTCGAATCCATGAAATTTCCGAAGTACAAGTAGGTATTTGGAGGAATGCCATTGGAGTTTCTCTGCCAGTAATTCTCCGAACTTTTTGCTTCTTACGTTTGCTTCTTTGCTTGTCGTAGAGGAATAAGTTCATACAACTCACATTTCATGTGTGATGGTATGACAAATGTGTATCCAATTCGAAACAATAACATCCTTCAATATTTTGAACATCAAAACTGGAACACTGCAAAAGCAGCCAACGCAGCTCTCTCCTTGACGCATACATTATTATTGTTATGTTAGCAAGTAATATAATAACATTGTACAACTAATTAGAACAGAAGAAATTATAAGTAGTATCGATTCTGACTTGTAAAAAGGTCGGACAAATAGATGAAGTTCTTAATCTCCTGTTTTATTCCAATCAACCAAAACGAACCTAAATAAACTATAAGTTCATTACATGGCGATCCTGCCAGTCCTACTATACTCAGTAACAGCTGGTAGAGACTGAGAAACCTAAGATGAAGATTGCATAACCGTCCAAAATGGGGAAAACTCAGTCGAAAGAAGAAACAGTTATCATATCCCAAGCAGGGAACAGTGGTGGTGTGTCAGCTGATGGAAAAACTGGTGCTTTCTCGGTAGCTGAAATACTAGGCATAGTAGCCTTCATCACCATTATCTTGGCAGTTTGTATATACCAGAAACGCAAATGCAAAAAGTCATTGGAGGAGAAGATTAGAAGAGAGATAACACGAAGCCAGTGCAGTGCAGTGAAACAAGTGAATGGAGACAGAGGAAGAATCATGATTCCGTACTTGGTATAACTAGCTATTAAGGTTTTTATTGTTATTGTATTTCCCTTTTCGCAGATATTTTTGTTCCCATCCGCTTAGCTAACAAATGAGCACAGTGGACCTATTTAGATATTTATTTGAGGAAATCAAAGTATTTAATAGGAATTTAGTGAAAGATAATCAAGAGAGACGTGTAGATATAAAGGTAATAAATCATAAACTTGAAGAATTAGATAGGATAGAAAATGAGTTCAGAAATTTTAAAAAGGGATTTAATAAAGCGAAATATGATCAAGATTCAATTCAAAAAGTAGAGTCGTACGTGGAAGCATCCATAAAACTATTGACTGAAACTCGAAAAACATTAGTGTCTAGATTATCAAATATTACAAATATAGCGACAAAAACTATCAAGACACTCACATCCATTACATTTGTTTGCGGAAAATGTCATTCTCATGTCCTTATAGTCTACATCAAATGGTTGTTAACACATCAGTAGAATGATAGGTCACAATTGGTGATGAATCTCGAAATGAAATGTGTGATAGTATGACATGACAGCTACATGAGAGCTCTGTAGAGCTTGCGCTATGATATCAGCTTCAGGTGACATTGCCACTGTGATACGATAACAATGAAAATCATTAGTATATTATCTGTACACTGAGGAATATCCAGTTATGTGAGCTTGACAACAATTTTATTCGTCAAACTTCATTGAAGTTCGAACATTCTCTGATGTAGAGAGTCATCGAAATATATTATGCTGATAGGACTGTTATCTTCAAGATGCCAGAAGCAGCCCATCACTAAACTCAGACGTGATCGAAATGCTGCAACTATCTGAGAAATATGCTTACCTTCTATTGGTTGTGGTTCCTACTGTTCCTTTTCTCATTGACGAATGGACATTATTCTCATTCAGGGGAACTCTTGGGGAAACTGGATTATCATTACGACCAATGGGAACAGCTATACAACTGAGATCACTGTTCCAGAAGTTATCACACCTACACCAAGCAATATCCAGATTTTTATTGATATTTCAACATTTTTTCCGCGTGCCATCTTCCATACGTCATATGTCACCTGTCATCTGGCAGACGTCATGATGGCCATCTGGATTATTCACACAAATAGATAGACTAGTCGAATGTTCATTCATATTTTTTTCTCTACAAAAAGTGGCATTCATTTTTCATCATCTCTTGAGTACTGTTCTGGGTTCGGCTCAATTATTCAATCACCAATAACAACCCGACTGCTTCCATTTATTCATTAACATTTATCACATCATGCTACAAAAACTACCTATTCTTTAGGACTCCATCAATTTTGAATCCATCGACTGTGGACTTGGTCCCTAAGGATTTTGATATCAAAATGATCTACAAGATTTCCTTTTCGGTTATCCATAATATCATCATGTTCCACCACTGAGAAACGTACAACGAGAGATGATAAAATCCCTATATTCGACCAAGTACGCCTTATTCGAATTATTTATTTGATATTCATTCATTTTCATCACACCCACACCATCAACATTGAAATTGTGTCGATTCTTTATTGAATACTGCCATGTTAATTGAGTATAGGTGTGTTTCTATATCATATTTGCAAGCAATCTCAATCAGACGATATTAGCCTGATCAAGATAAAACTATCGAAGACAATTCTGACAAAATAGTGCAAGCTGGCCTATAGATTTCGAATCAATAATCAAACAAAACACGATTATTTTGGTGAGATCAGATCAATGAACCAGTTTCATAATTGATCGTTCATGTTAGTCACACATTGAGCCATATATTGACATTGAACTTATACCTTTCAGATTAACGTGTTCAGCGTCCATTTTCAAGATCAAAAAACCAGATTTGTCGATGCAATACTTTGAATAATCAATTCTATGCGAGGTAGGACGAATATTTCGGACATCGTATGCGAAGTTTCTCATCGATATTGGGGGGAATGAAGAATTGAACAATATGAGGTACTTGTTCCTTGATGTGTACTTCTGTCTGGTACACTGTTTTTCTCTACTTCTTCACATTTGCTATCTGCTTTGATCTATGTATTATCTTCATACCTATATATTTATTTCATCAGCGTATCTCCATCTGTTTCTTGGTTTCCCCTGGATCTGACATTACTTTGAATCCATCAGTTTTGGTCCCCAATGCAATTCAATGCAATCTTACGATATTTTCCGTAGTGAACCCTCCTCTATTCCATGATACAATATTGCTCATTCAATCATGTAACCAACTGTCTGTACCATATGAATCCGTCAGCATGAATAATTCCGAATTGGAATTGAAGTAATCATCGATCTCTATCATGAGTGACCCCTCCTATCTAATTTGTTACTGGACTCATATCAGGAATATCGCCAAGACACTTCGACTTTTTTTTCTACTAACCATTTCTACAAAAATGTACATTGTTGACTTTTGGTTTCCACTAGGTGAGGTTAGGTCAGGTTACAAGTGAGTGGGTCTACACAGCCCTCCAATGCGACCGTTATTGTCTATTGTGGCTCACACTAATTCATTCTTCACCAAGGAGATCCAGCTTCTTGATGGAGCCGATCAGTTTCCTTGGGGAGTGATCCTTCAGTTCCGAGGGCGAGAGTGAAAATCTGACAATTAACGAAATCCTGACGAGCCGTGACGAGGCAGGCACAAAGTACGTGCTCTGCTGTTTCATCATCTTCAAGACAGAGACGGCAGGACAGATCATTCGACAGTCCCATGCTTGTCATGTGATAATTTAGACGACAGTGGCCTGTAAATAGGCCTATTTGAGAGCGGAGGTGATTTCTGCTCTATTCTCATACTTGTTTGGTAAGATGCATAAATGCTTCGGAATGAGCCAATCCTGGTAAATTCTGCCAGAAGTCTAACACTCTTCTTGCAGTCCAGGTTTTCAGTACATGCTTGGCAAAACTTTGTGAGACGCCAATGGCAGGTTCTGGTCTAATGAAACTACTGGCGGCACCCTCCTTTGGAAGGGAATCTGCCGTTTGTTTCTCTTCCCTACCAGTGTGGATGGGAATCCAGACCAGAAACAATTTATCCAGTCTTCCAATAGCGGTGAGTCTTTTTTGACAGTTCAATATCAGTCTAGAAGTTGATCGGTTTGAGCTGAGTACTTTCAGAACCGCTTGGCTATCCGAGAATATCTTGATTGATTTATGTGTGGGGTCGGTTTCCTCCAATCTCTCCACGCATAAATCAATGGTGTGAATACGGTTGCATGAGGTGTTTTTGAACCATCTGTGATTCAACAGTTGTCTGCTCTCAGTAGTTCCTCCTTTCGTAGTGACCAATCATCTCTGTGGGGATTCAGGATGGTGCAAGGCAGGTCATAGGTAACTGTTGGAGGCATAACGTCATTCCCAGAATGCTGTGACTTTCTGTGTTTACAAGTAAGTAGTCTGCTACGCTACGTGTCAGCCTGATTCGTGCAATTTGAAATGTACACAATTCTATATAATGTCCATCTAGCCTCTTCCTCCAGAAAAATGTGGGAAGGATGTAGGTCTAGAAGAATTCCCATGGCTGCTGTCGATGTGGTGCTGATGGCCCCAGTGATCGCCAGACAAGCCTGTCTCTTTATGCTCAACTTGTGCCGTCCGCTGTGAGGCTTTCGGCCACCAAGCATCGCTCTACATGTGATCATTGGCCTGACGATCATCACACATATCCAGTGGATTTGTTCCTGAAATCTTCCACGAATCCTTCGACATGCCCATAAGGATAATCTGACCTTGCGAATAACCTTCTCCAAGTTAGCGTTCCACGTGAGTTTCTTATCGATGATTATAACTAGATATTTCACTTCCGCTGCGACTGGAATAACCTCACCATTGAAGGAAAGTCGAGTCATATCATCCAGGTTCCTTTTCCTGGTGGAAGGTTATATTACAGTTTCCATAAGCTTGAAGGACATCTGTTACCTCTGGCACCAACTATAGACATCATCCAATGATCCTCGGATGACATTAGAGGCTACTGTTCCAGTGTTGTTCTTTGCCAGAATGACAAGGTCGTCTGCATAGGCTTGTAGCTCCACCCCTCTTCAGTCGAGGGCATTGACTAATTCTCCATCGGGAATGACACAGAGGCGAGATAGCACCCTGCCTTGTGAGCAACCCCTGGAGACCTTGAGCCTCATGGCCTCATCTGGAGGGATGTTGTAGTCAAGTATGATCTCTGCTTATACATGAATCTATGAATCTACATTGTAGAAATCAAAAGTGAAGTAACGATTTAGAAAGAGGGGGTGGGGGGGGGGCAGGGGTGGTCGTTGGTGATAGAATTCTAAGGGACTGAATTTGATCTTTCCAAAATAGTTTACAGCATATGAGTTGATTGTTGATTTCATCTGTATTCATGAGAGTATTGTATTATTCCATCATGCTAGCAAAATAAACGATGTTGATATGTATCGAATATCAATATGATTTATAAATAGGAAATTTCAATGCCTTCTGCTAAATAAGATTAACCATATCTCAACCATATCGACTATCGACTAAAACTGATTCATGACTTCAGTACACCAATTTTCTATCTATCATTTAGACACGATAAATATACGTGATACAGTCCAATGCCATAACAGCACTATCGGCTGACATTCGCCTCTATGAATATGAATCGAATCTTAATCGTTTCAAGGATGTTTGGATGATCGATTTGGATTTGCCACTCCACAAGTTGATTCATTCTTTCATGGTGGCAGACAATTTCATACACAGAATTGGAAGTTTCATTTTTATGTGCCTTGTGGTCTCAGCAGAGTGTTGCTCAGTTCAGGCTGCGCCTTGACCGCAGCTTTCTTATTCTGTCAAAGAGATCAACATCAACCTCATAAGGCCTGAATTCACGAATACGTAGTGACCTATTTTTGATCGATGCAGCCGAATGAAATATGATGAATCCAATAGACGATTGGAACAAAACAAAAGATTTCTATTTCTCAGTATCACAATCCATGGATTATCTGCGATTACGTTGAGGTGAATATCGTTGGACGTTCGGCCTAAAGTACGAGTTTTATGAGACCATCTATTTCGCTCTAGTTCCTTGAAGTACAAAGAGTGAATCGAGGAGTGTGAGGATGTCTTGGAAATCGATAGTGATATATTGATTGTATATTTTGCATATCTCGAATAGAAATAGAATTATTCTAATCTTATTTCCTAGCGCTGAATATGATGACAGGAATCCTTGATGAGCATCAACTCTGGGCGCAAACTATGAGCTTTGATAGCATGACCGGAATGATATCCAAACATTTTCGACCGATTTATCTTTGTTAGGAGCGTGGGAGTGGCCAACCTTGCTCTTCAAATTATCTAAGCGAT
Organism: Gastrophysa polygoni; assembly: GCA_963576655.1. Lineage (NCBI taxonomy): Eukaryota > Metazoa > Arthropoda > Insecta > Coleoptera > Chrysomelidae > Gastrophysa > Gastrophysa polygoni. The sequence continues at coordinate 12,407,289 of OY755084.1, forward strand.
GGCAAAAAACAACGTAAATCATTTTATGATTTGGTAGAGGAATGCGATTTGGCAGATCACGATTAAAACAATGATCCGGAATAATGGAATTATGACCTAGAAAGTGTTTTAATGGGTTGGCTGTCGATTTTTTTATTAGGGCATTGTACGTAGATCGAAAGAAAAGACAAGAACGTGAGCAGTCAAGGATAATGATAATATTATGTCATACATTCATGTTACCAAATTCTTCCGTGAATATAAGCGTTTATTAATACACAAGTTTTATGACGCATTTCGAGCACACATGTTTCTTGGAGTAGGATGGGCAGAAAGAGGAACGCACTAAAAGATCGACAGGATATCTCAAGACATTATAGCATTCTCCTATTGTAATGGAAAATATTGATGAGTGCTGAATTTATCCACAGGGATACCTCGCAAGATCGAAGAAATCCCAATGATGGCAGTGAGAAACGTAGCCCAAAGAGACGTGACAGATCCATTGATCGCTGGGCTGTGTTTCGAATCTGAACGTAGGTGAGTTCAGTGTATAATCAGAAATTGGTACGATGATAGTTCGATGGAGAATTTGTTATCACTGTTTCGTGATATATTTTCAATGTCAATGAAATTGGAGTTGAGTATCGATGGAAACTGTTTCGATGTTTATTTGGGTGTGATGATAACTTCTATCATAAATGAAAACTTGGAGCTGTAATTTGATGTACTCATATCCATAGGTTCTAGTATTGATATTTTTTATGATCAGAGAAGTATTATCATTGCCTCGATGAACAACAATTGATTGATATAACTCACAAGGTGAACTTACAGTCTGAATTCCAACATGGAATTCTATGGATATTCACCTCCACTGGGAGATATGGATCGTCTTCACAGTATATCTTCGAATATCAAGCATTTAGAATGTTATGCGTAACCTTGAATGACGATGGAAACTTTTTGTAGTATTTAGATAACGAATCGCTAGATCTATTATTACTTTGATTGTTTTCCCAATTAGGTTGAGTGTATTTTGTTATCTGACGGAAATCACTGGTAACGCCCATAAGTGATTTGGATTTCTCCAAATAATCTCCAATTATAAGATTCAGGATAGTAGAAAAGCTTCCTGCATTTTTTTTGGCTCTCTGGTGAATGACCCTTCCCCCTTCCCTTCAGATCCAGATAATTAATATTCGAATTTTGATGATATTTCATGTGGATGTTGAAGGTTTCAATTTTCCATGATGTCACTTGCAATATATGAGAAAATATCAGAGAACATTCGATGATGTGGAAATCATAGGACATCGCTTGACATTCGAAGAATTCTTCATGGAATCTGCCCAGTCGATCTTGTTTCAGAATGTTTCTGCTGAATTCATGCTGTCTTTGATCAAAAATGAAGAACGATGGGGAAATCATGTTATATATAGAAAATGTGGCATTCTGAAAGAAATCGATTACACTACTGGGAAAATAATACCCAAAATATCTATCGAAAATATAAAATTTCCAATTCGATGTGGTGAATTTTTTTCGGAATATACACATACAATTTTCTATTCAACGAGGAAATGATCGTATAGCAAGATCTGATTTCACGACGGATTTTGATTCACCATTGAATTTTCTGCATGTCAACTCATTCAATCACATCCTCATTCGATCACATCCTCGGAGAATCAAAATTCACACAATTGGTATTTTCACAAGAGATGCATAATGCACCTAGATCAAAGGTATCTAGTTCATCGGGTATACTTGACTGACATTCCAACATAACACAAGCAGTTAAACACATAAATATCTGAGATTCCAACGAGCGAATAGAAGCATAGAATTTGGGACACTCTGTAGGAACAATAATCTATGATTTCCTGTAAGAATACATTGGGGTTATGGTCGTGCAGTTTTTATCACATCGAGAAGAATTATGAGCCTTTCGATACCTCATTTGCTGCAAATCGTCTCGATAATTATCTATGTTCGAAACAACACGAGGAACACTTGAAATTGACCTCTGCCCTGACTCTTCTCTCAATTCAAAAATATGCATCGCCTTGGATGTTCATGCCTAGAATGATCATTGAATTTTCTCATCAACTGACAGAATCATAAATCAACTGAAACACGAATGATTACACTGTGACTATTTTGAGATTATCGGATTCAACAATACGTGGTTTTTTCAATTTTGGCTGATAAATAGGGAATCAGTGTGAGGAATTTTGAATATTCGTAATTGCACTGTGATCATTCTACGTGGAAGTATTCGAAGCAATTCAGAGCCCGTAAGCATTGTGATCACTAAGACTTTTTTGTACTGCAGTATCTCAAAGCACTTCTTGAAATTACTGAGCTCTGGGTCTTTCCACAACAAAGAATATCGATCTTGTCAAAGCATGTAAGTTCCGCACATGCTGAATGTTTCTAAGGAATAAAAATAGGATATGAGCTGCTCCAAAATGTTACTGCGCTTGGAATCCGACCTTCAGATACCTAAAAGAGGCATCCTATTTTTGTCACACAGATGGAAGGTGGCACCAGAAACCATGAGTTTCTGGAAGTTTCTGAGAAACCTACCTTAGATCTTTCGCCGTTAGATGACGCTGAACATGAAACATCTCATGTTCTACCCACGCTTGTATATACTGCCAAGTGTTTCCAATTTGTCAGCGAACCAAGGGCGACTGATGAGGCCTCTGGTGGGTCGAGACAGATCTGTCTCACTTTTGCTCGATGAATTGGAAATATCTCCGAAAAACGAAAAAAAGTTTGGAAGAGAAATATATTCAATAAATAGCAAAATTCTACCCATCTCGATGTAGTGGACGTTCCGGGAACAAATCTGCTTTCGTTTTCAACACATACAATTTCAAAACATTCTTTTTCATCTCCATGAAATTGTTCATTCATTGTATGTATTATTCTTTTGAATAGTGCTCATTATTATTTCGTGCTCGGCTAGGTCGAATTACTTCATGGAAGTGTTTATTTGAAATCACGTCCATTTCGTGAAGTAGATTAAGGATCACTTTTCAAGAGTGCTTAGTGCTCAGTGCTCGAAGCATTATTCGTCAGTGCTCGGCATACCTTGGAATTGACGCTCATGATAGGTGGACTAAAATAACTGAAGGTTCCATACTATGAATATTTTGATTGAATTTTGGGGTGTTTGTTTCAATTATACACCTAGGTAGGTAATTAATATTGCTATGGGAGAGTTGAGTTATTGGCGAATGTTTTCTAAAAATTGGTGGATGCGTTGTCCAATCTTCTCGTTGGCACCTTGAATTCATACAATAAATGTTCAGTTCTGTTCTGAAATCACATATCCTATGTTCAACCTCCTCATCATAACACAATGTCGATTCGAACTTCGGAAAATTACTCCTTTCTTCGTATAATTCAGTATGTAAACATTATGGTGATGTAAGCAATTCATTTGAAATATTGATGCAGATAAATGAATACTGAATCTGAATGAAAGTGACATAATGAGAGCAACTGAAGGTTCATTCATTGAGTTAATCGAATATCCATACGCGATTCTCATCTCCTATCATTTCAGAGATGTTCCTGTGTGAAAATTCCATTCAATAATAGAAGATACAGCGATCGATAGTAGCGATGCAAATTCATTACAGCCAGATGAATGAAGTCGATATTGTTATTATGCACGCACGGAAATGATAAGAATTCAATTTCTTCCATACACTGTAATACGTAATCGGCTCCTGTGAAATGGAACGTGAAATTGAAATAAAGAGATGGTGAATATACAGAGTTGTCCTTGAAAGAATGCAATTTCATTCCGCTACTTCATTATGCAACAGTGACGTGTCAATTTTTTGAAGTTCAACAATGGACGGCTGTTTCCCTAATTCGACTTAGCTTCTTTCGCTTACTCTTCATGTTGCATTCCATATCAGAACTCCATGGGTTGATAAATTGGAGTGAATGGGTGGAGCTGAGATTGCGATGCAAAAAGTGATGCTGAAACGTCTCTGAACGAACTGCCAATTCACATGACTATCCTGCTTTGTATACCTTGAACTTGAAGTTGTGGTAAAATGAGTGTCAACAACTGACAATTTTATTTTTCACTTGTATATTATTCGTTCATTAAACCTCAGATAATATTACTATAGATGAGAGCCCCGAAACGTTACATATTGGCCATAATCATACATACTCATTCAAGATTCAACTTGGAATCACCGAATGAAAAAACCGATGTTTTGATAACTGTGATAGATTGATTCCACAATGCCGACAACTCTCATCGTCATAGTCACTCAAAGTCAAAGTCAAAGGCAGTTTTCAGTGAAAAATCGAATTCTGCATGCATCATCTCTCGGACTGGAAGCCCTCTGGCTGTATCAGGCACCATCCTGTTGTTATATATCATCCCTAAATGCTCTCGCAGCATGAAAAACTATTTTGAACGACTTCTTCATTAGTTCAATCCACCTAAACAAGATATATAACTTCCTTATCCATACTATAACTAACGATGCATATGGCAAAAATATGGAAGGCAGTATGAGAACGACTCAATATCGTTGAAGTTGAGAGATCTCTACCTAATGAAAAACATCGTAGAGAAGCCTTTGAGTGGCTGCATATTTGTCAGTGAGTGAATCTTTTGAGAGGGAATTTTGATTGAAAGTCCAACCAAAACTCGATGTATCGATTTTTTTCCTCTGTGGAATATATGGAATATTTGAAACACGTCTGAGCAATTTTGATCACATGGTAATTGAAAAAAAAATCCTGGATGGATGTATCTTAATGACTCCTACTCTATCTGTTGATTGGATGTGCAAATGAAATCTTAAAACTTGTTGACTCTTGAGTGCAGTGAATGGTATTGAAGAAGAAATCGAAAACAGGAAAATAGATCAGTTTTGATCACCGAGTTGAATTCCACTCCTTCCAGTGGAGTGAAATATCAACTGAATCGGGTGTGGGCAGAACTTAAGTCATCACCAAGTGATGTTTGGATGGAATTTCAACAATTCTTTTTCAATGTGTAACTGTCATAACAGATATCAGTAGACATGTATCCTACTGAGTTGTCATTTTCAGGAGACCTCAAACTTGAAATTCAACAACTCTTCAGTATCTGACGAATATTCTTGAAAAATTTCCAACTACGGTTATTTTTGGAAAATATCCTGAATAAAAGTGGTGAATCAACTGAATATTTCCACTTTCTCCATTCACACGCCTGAACATTATTGTGGTGCTCTTGGTATGTATTCTGTATTCATTTACATAGTTTCCGTATATCTCATATAGTCTCAGTTCCATCGTTAGATGGCAAAAAACTGCACTTTGTAAAAACAACTCCGTGTGAGCATGACAATGTCTCAATTGCACACCGAGCACGACCGAAAATCCACCGATAAGTATTCAATTCCCCAATTATGACACTTTCCACATTCGGCCCGGGCTAGCGAAATTGCGTAACCTTGCTCTTCGGCTGCTTCGATTCGACCGCGACTAGTCAGTCACTCCGGCCCGCCAGAACGACACCTCCTGACCTAGAGAAATTTCATTCTTCGCCGCGATAAACTCGAAGCGAACCCGCCAAGCTCAGTCGGCCACTCGATCTCAGTCAGTTCGTCCACTTCTCCTTTTTGGTTCTTCGGCTCTTCCCCTTCGTCTCAGCGCTCGGTGAGTACTTTTGACATCATTTCGTTGGTTCCCTTCCCCCACCACGCGGTTTCTCCACCCTCGCTGGCGTGCGTCGGTGTCATTTTGCTTCCGGTGCCATTGCGATCGGCGAAGATCCACGGGAGATCTCGATGGGCGGACAGACGAGCAACCCCATACGGTTCTGAGGTTTTCCGGGTTTTCATTTTCTTCATTCAATGATTCCATATATTCCATTAATCCATTATTGGAGCTGTTCTACGAATCAAACCCAACTATAAGAGGGTATTTTGAGCTAGCATTAGAGATTTTGAAAATATGAGATTACAACAGTGCGAGCGAAGATTAATTTTGAAAGATTCAAAAATCAATTGTATTCTTTAGATCGACTATGTTTCACGGTTCAGGAGTGATTTTGACAGACACCACTGAGACAACTTCCGACTGAAAAATTTCAAAAGCAATTAGGTCATGTGAAATCTTATTCTGCAAGTATTCTGATTCTCTATATCTATTTCGAACACATTCGGGAGATCATTGGAAGGGAAAATATACATATCAACACTATCTTCAGATTCTCTATTCAACCACCAAAAATATTTTGCTATTCCCTGAAGGGAAATTTGCCAAATATTATTATATACAGTGAGTGAGCAGCGCTAGCCAGACATAAGGAAATGATTGATTTCCTTCATTTATTCAAAATTATCTATGGAACTTTTCACCTAAAGCTTTCCATAGCTCCAAAATTAGATTTATCAGTTGTATTCCGCTCGATTTATTTTTCGAAATTCGTTTATGTGAATGTCATATCATCTAATGAGGTATGAGCTGAGACAAGAATCTTCTGCAGTTAATAAAAATTCCTCGTGTTATGTTACAACTGTTGTCAATATTATATTAACTGTTGTTCATATTTCCTTTTCTGAATCATTTCTTACCTTGGTCTCAAGGAATCTTGAATTTTCAACTGAGTTCAGAACTAGAACCTGTAATCTGCCATCCAATTGGGAGTTTTGAGCTCCAACTTACTCTGTATCGAGATATATATGAAGCTGATGGTTCTATTGGAAATTTGTAACTTTTTCCAACAACTGGAAAAGATGGAAGAGAAATTCAATTCTTCACTCGTATGGTTATCATAAGTCTTGAAGACCTTTTGTAAAATTATTGAATCGAAAATAAACGTACATAACTCCAGAGCTCCAGAAGGGATGCTGATAAAAAAAAATCTGAGTCAAGTTATCACTTACGACGTAACTGTTATCATGAGTCGATACTGGTGAATTCAAAAAATGAAAATTGGAGTGGAGTCACTTTCCGAAGTGAATTCAAATATGGATATCTTTCAGATAATTCATAGTTTTTAATCGAAGATTGAATGCTGAAGTATGTATTACTTTTCACTCTGGAACATAACGTCATTAAAAATAATAGGCTTTCCGGTTCACTGAAGGTCATGTATTGAATCTAAGACTCAAATCGTTGATATTTACTGTATGAGGAAAAACTATTTCACGTTATTCAACAAACTATAAACCATTATATTAAGCGGTTTCCTCGAGTTAATATCTGACACCAGTATTTATCGAATAATATAAGTAATTACAGACATGACTCATTTGAATATGAGAGCTATGGAATGATTAGTTCTCAGTCATCAAGTAGAGTCACACGTACGATAATGTGATAGTGAATTAGCTGATCAACTGCATTCACGATTGAAAAAATACATGTTTGCACGGTAGTAAGAGTAGAATATCAACTGATCACCTCTCAATGTGATATCCCCCACAACTTAATTCACTGGGTTGAATCACGCGAAAGTGAAGATTTTATACCAGAATTATTCCAATCTATACCAAATATCTGGAATTTTATGTTACAGAAATTAATTATGGTATGCACTGGAAATCAATCTCTATTTTGCTCCATTTTCTGTTATGAATCTGTAATCTGATAATGATTAACAAGTTTGAAATTGAATGCAATCCCTTGAAGGAACAGAAACAAAATTTTTGCAAGAAAGTGAAAGTAGAATGGGCAAGGTATATATACAGTCTGTCCAAGATAAGGTTGCACAGCATGGGGATCTCGGAAACGGTAGGAGATACGGAGTCTGTTAAATGGGGAAAAAGTTGCGCATTCGGAGGCTCATACCAACAGCCTTCGAAAATTTCCAAAATTGTTTTTAGTTTTTCAGTTATATCGAAAAAAGTGAATTTTTGGAATATCTATTTTATTTTTTTTCTCCGTTATTATTAGAGATACAGAAAAACTGAAAATACTTTTTCATAGAAACTTTTGATGACGTTCAACGAGGTGATACCGATTTTTCTATGCGACGTTTCGTATTTGTAGAACCATCATCAACTTTTGTTTTTTAAATACGGTCCTGATAATTCTTTCACAGATTCTGAAAGCTTTTTTTATTCTGAATTCAACCATGTATTATACAAGGTTGTTTGAATGTGTTTCGAACTATTTTTAGCCATCATCAATGTTTTTTTCGAAATTACAAAGGAAAAATGTCATCAGTTCTACTTATTTTGAAGGAAAATTAGTCAACACACTAATACCTTATCAACTAGTTCCAATTGATAGGCTTGTAGGGAAAATTAGTTTCGGAAAAATACGAATACAATTTTTTCTCAATGTTTTTAACTGGAGTATAATTTCTTCATAATCACTCACTATTCTGCAAAAATTGAATTTTCGTTGTTTCAATAGTTTTTCCAATTGCAATCATGAAATAATTCATTTCATCAAATCGATCAATGAAGAATACGACGATATTATGCTATGTACAGCTTGGAAAATCTAGCTGTGCCTCTGAGATGCTCGAGAAAGTGCGAGCGAGAAACGAATAACTAGTCCATCAATGTTTGACACTAAATGATCACAAATAAGTGGAACTGATGGCATTTTTCCTTTGGAATTTCGAAAAAAACACTGATGATGGCTAAAAATAGGTCGAAACACATTCTTCAAACCACCTTGTATAATACATGATTGAATTCAGAATAAAAAAAGCTTTCAGAATCTGTGAAATAATTATCAGGGCCGTATTTAAAAAACAAAAGTTGATGATGGTTCTACAAATACGAAACGTCGCATAGAAAAATCGGTATCACCTCGTTCAACGTCATCAAAAGTTGCTATGAAAAAGTATTTTCAGTTTTTCTGTATCTCTAATAATAACGGAGAAAAAAAATAAAATAGATATTCCAAAAATTCACTTTTTTCGATATAACTGAAAAACTAAAAACAATTTTGGAAATTTTCGAAGGCTGTTGGTATGAGCCTCCGAATGCGCAACTTTTTCCCCATTCAACAGACTCCGTATCTCCTACCGTTTCCGAGATCCCCATGCTGTGCAACCTTATCTTGGACAGACTGTATAGTTGGTATGAGAGTAAACATGGTATGAATTAGTACGTTTTCGAAGAACGTTTTTTATGATTTATTGAATGAAATGAAAGTGATTCCGATATTCGGACTTCTATTCACTCGGATTCATTACCACATGTACTATAATGTGATCATGAATGACATCATATTTTGAGATATGACAACCTACAAGGAAGTTAGTAAGGATAGAATATGAACTGACCACCTCACAGTATACATAACTTATCCAAGACGCTCTTGTTCTTCTATATACGATTCCGCGAATCGAACAGAATGGATATCGATATTCAAAACCAGGCATCACGGAGAAAAACATCAATTATGTTGTTTTCGATACATTTAGAGACGCTCTCGTTCCGAAATGAAGCTTATTATAATTTTATCAAACCACTATGTCTCGAACACTGAATTCATTTTGCTGCCAAAGCTGTTCTTAGAATCCCCAAATTTTTAATATTCAGCAAAGAATTGACAGATGCTAGTCCCCTCTGAATATTCTCAGGACAGAATGAATTCCAGGCAAGTTTATAGAGTTATTCTCATTCACAATTCAAAACCCTGCGACAGGCATAAAATATCGATGAATTAAAGGGGAATAAGGAGGTGTTGACAGGCATTGTTGTACGGTTTAGTGGAAAATAGGAAAATTGTGAAGTATATATATGAACAAGCTGTTAGAAAAAGTGGATGAGCATGAGTATCTCGGTAGCTATGGTGCAGTGGTCGGATTGGGCAAATGATAGTTGAATACTTGCGGAGATATCCGAAGAAGAAAAGATATTCTGACAAAACGTGTCAGCCTCTTCATCAGTTCATTCAAAGTTCATTCGGTTGTTTTCCATCTCCTCAATATGACGGTGTACATACCGATGAATATAAGATCGATACTTCTGGAAAAAGGTCATTAGAACGTATGGAGACAGTCATCTTTGTCTAATTCTTTCGAAAATCCGAGTGGTATGCTACAAGGGTGTGGGATTAATGTTACACCGAATTGATCATTACGGAATGGATCCCCGTGTATATGGAATTATATAATATATAATTGTATTGAGGCTATCTATCCTCTGGTGAACATATAGTTTCATTCCTTCCATTGCCGCTGTACGATGGTATCACAAAACGGAGCCTCTCAACACAAGAGTTTCTCAACAAGTTGATGAGTCAAATGGAGAAGGAAGTTTTTTCATCTACCATTTTCGAAAAAACAATAACATCTGATATACAATTGAAAATCATTTGTAACTGAAACGAGAAATGGGGTGAATGCTTATATTCGTACTGATGGAATATATTTCACGAATGGGCTTTTCATTTAATTTCCTCTTTAATAGTCGGAATTTAACATTGTTTTCCCGAGTCATCATGCATATTCATGCTCCAAACGTTCTGCTTTGCTTCTTCTACTTTCTTCCAGTAGAACCATTCTAGAGATTTTTTTTATTTACATATAAATATTCAGATGAGACTCCGCATTGACGACAAATCTTGCGATCTGAATATTCCAGAAGGCAAAGATACATAAATCGCAGATTATATGCAAATACAAACGGACGTTGTGTTGCTTTTATCAGGGTATTCGGCAGTATATCTCGTATTATGTGACATTGCACGATAGATGGGAGTTCAGTGACTCATGTCAAAATATGAATCAATGAATCTAGGAACGCACTGAATCAATGGTGGAGCACTGAAAAACGAAATAGCACTGATACTTTCAACAGATAGAATATGATTTGAAATTCGCAATGACCCCTAATAATGCTCAATTGAACGGTGTTAGCCAGATCGTCACCTGGGAGTTTGATATGTTCCATAAACCATGAGAGGAATTTTTGTGAAGCTTGCATTTTCTCTGAACCAGGACCATCAAACTGTGCTTGCGGTAAGGTCAAGAATCGAAGAAAAGAATAGTTCATATAACCTGAAAAAAAAAAGAATATTGAACGAACATTTTGATATACATTCGTTCACGATAAATTGGGATTGAATGAACAAGAGTACGAGACATAGGCGAGAGTGTAAATTGAATAGTATATTACACAACAAGTGTGGTGAGTGAGTTATTTACAGTATATAAAGGAACAAGAGAACCGGACCGGAGCATTTCGATAGATGACGATGTCGATTTCATGAAAATAAATGTGTACGCCTATGAATTTCAGATATTCCAGTCAACTGGATCTTTGGAAATGGACATTGGGAAAATCAACTTTCAGGTGACGAGATGAAGCAGAAAGAGTGCAAAAGTTTCTTTGACAAGAATTTGATGAAAATTCAAAATGACCTAGAGAATTCAATTCATGATGTAGTAACAAGAAGATACCCAGCTATTGTGAATATAGATTGGCATTTCACCACTGATTTATTCGTTCTCTCGAAAATAATGAAAATGTGACCGTCACTGACATTCGTTTCACTGTAATAGCAAATACAAAAACGCAGCACAGGAGTTTTACGGCCATCACTGCAATAAAAATGAGCATCGAAATCAAATGTAAACATATAAAACTATGGGTTCTATGTACCATAAATTTTGTGTGGCCAATAAACAACTGACGAGCTATATTTAACCTTCCTAATGGCTTTCAATTGTACGAAGTACACACGTTCCATTTATAATAAATATTTCAGACCGATGTTCTGCTGCGAAAACTATTGAATTCACTGTGGAAAACGAAACAGTAGAAGTGGGCATAATTTTCCGCGAATGGAATCCTGAAATGAAATTCTAGTAATTCAGAGGTCTTGTAGCAGGGGTTGATACACACGAGATGGATTTTTTCATCGATAAATACATGAATGATCATATGAAGGTCTTAATGGCATAGCAAGAAATTGAGAATAACGGGAATGCAAAAGTTACCCGAGAACTTGTTCGAGTAACCGAGAAATTGAATCCACAGACTCATGAATAGACTACTTAGAATGCAATTTATCAATTCAGAATCTCGCTCTGTTATGCTCAATATTGCAGAGAGCAAATAAATATGTATTGTCCATACAAGTTTGAAACTCGATCAGAAGATAGCTCAGGAGTACAAGTGATCGTGAACGGAAATCGAAAAAATATATGAGGTATGCAATGAATATCGAAGAATCTGCATGCATTGTTTTTGTTCATACGTTCCATAGTACCAGCTATGTCCACAAAACCATGCTCGTCTTTCTTCTATACAATAGTCAATTTTGATGCCAGAATCGTGTTTCACGGGTACACGTTAGTGTCTTCCAATTTCTGTTGAAATCTCAGGATCACCAGGAGCAGGACAATTCAAATCCAAGTTCTTGAATATATTAATCTCTTTCCGAACCTCTTCTGAGTTATGACCCCAATGACCCGATGGGAAATTGAAAAATTACTTCTTTCCATTATTCCGAAATATGAGTCGACTTTTTCAGTCGAAATCCCGTAATTATTATCCCGAAATTATTATTCCGAATGTTTCTTCTAGGCTTTTCTCACTTTGAAAGATTCGTTCTCTTTAGAAAATGAAATCTATCGTGGTAGAACCCAATGAAACTGAATCTGCCTTTTATTATCAACTCTGCAACAAATCGCTATTGGCGGTTGAATGCGATTCAGTTGGAGAATAATCATTTTGAATTTCCATGATGTCAGAATCGTGTTTATAGATCCGAATCAAAGTTCTTCAGAAACCAAAATGTCTCCCATCAATCATAGCAAGTTGGCTGAAAAAGAGGATAATATAGTATCTCCCATTATATGCCTCATGTTTGTAATGTCTGGTTTATCGATTGGAGTGAGTGTCAATTCTTCTCATTCTATTATTATGTTGCATGACTGAATTGAAGACAGTTGGCAACATGTCATGTGAAATTTGAAAAATCCAAAATATTCATTGTTAGTATGGAGTGAACGTATTATAGGATTATACAAGTTCTAATAGGAGCAGAGCGAGGATGCACGAATATAGAATCCGAGTGAGACAATATGTTTCATTCAAGGTGGATATAGGATGGTGAACCAACTCTTCAATTGGTTCTTTATAAAACATTTAGACCTGTCGAACAACCTTACTAAGGTCCGCACTACGCGAGTATGGATGATGATATGATCGTCAGTCCTGTGAAGTCATATCCCCTTTCATAAGATCTTTCATATGGATATATATTTTATATTACCTGAGGCGCGAAGCGTCGAAGGATATAATTCGCGAGCTATATATAGGTATATTTTAGGTATATTCCAACAGTTGATGCCCATTTCTAATTAGCACATTACAGTGACAGCCCAGCTCACGTATGACATTTTGTGACATTTCTAAAATTGATGATTGATCATAATTGAAAACATTTTTTATATTCACAGAAATCTCTTTGAGCTGAAGTGAATTTCGCAGTCTTTTATATATTCCTTTCGGCTAATGATGGACGTTTCATTGATTGCAAAGGCATCAGTATCTACATGTTTACTACCTATCATCGATGCCATTGACATTCCATTATCCAGGTGAAACTCATTCATCATCATTTACCAATGTCACAGAAGTGTTACTTCATATGAGAGGAATTCCCTGAATAATGGTGATTTCTCAGGTTAGTAGAGGAAATAAGAAGTAGATCCTCATAACGGTATTCAATTTCTGTATTGAAAATCGATATGGCATGTGGACTCCGGATTATCAGCTCGACTCTGAATCTCATACCAATTTTTCAATTAACTAGCTGGATGAAGAAAATCCTCACATTTCATAATTTTTTGTCACCGGCTCGAACTATCTTTTTTGTGCATTGAAATCCCGAAACAATGGAGCATTACTGCTCCTAATCTGATTTATGTGGTGGCTTATCTTCAGTACGAAACAATAGACTTGGTAATTCTCTATAGAGGCATCGATTATTACTACGATCTGGCATTGAAGCTATTCGTAATCGAAATTCCGATATTGATTAAATATAGTAGAAAGGAGGAACAGATTTTTCATCATGAAATGGTCCTTGGAAAATTCAGTTCGAAGTGGCTCAGTATTCTCAAGAGGAAAAACATGATCAAGTCTCCAGCACGAGAAAACATTTGATGGTGTGACTAGTTTCAGTATTCGGCTGACCTTAAACACAAAATGCTAAAAAAAATCTACTAGTCATATGTAACTTATAATGAGGTTATGTAAGAATCAGAATGAAATAAAAGAATATCATTTTTCAACCACTATGTATCTGTACTGACTTCATAAGGGAATTGAATGGACAGGAGAAGTACAACATAGCTGAACTTTCTAGCTGCATCATTTATTCGCCCCATTTCAACAATCATGACAAAACTTGAGTGCAATATTTGTGTGTTGCAATTTTTCTGGCGGCTTGAATTTTTGAAGTGTATCGCAGATGAATAATGTGGTTGAAAATTTCCAATGACGTTTTTTCGCTAGTTTATTCTCACACAACGATATTATGATTCACACATGTCCAATGGTATATTTTTCAACATTTTGTGTTTGAACATGGCCGAATGGCAAAACTAGTGTGTCTTCATGGTGGCTGTGAAGTCAGCTTCCCATGATCTACAAACCGCGAATTTATCATGTTCTGGTTCACATTACTCACGAATTCAGTTACCTCTATATATAAACTCCTATACCATCCATCCTTCATCCATTCTCCTATCCAATACCTTTCTTCTCTCTCAACATTCCTCCTTTGGCTAACACGATGATACAAGGAAATTATAGGAATTTTTCCAATGTTGTCAAAATTGAAAAAAAAATGAATTGAATTATCTTCGAATGATTCCTCGAGTGGAGGATGGTATGAGATTTGTTCCATTCAGATACCCTATTTAATCAGAATATATCCTGACGAAAACAACTATGATGAAGCAACGGAATTATTCCTCCATAATTGAGGATGTCATTCGCATCACAGTAGTTCTGTTACTTTCATATCAGCATCGTTATTCTACTCGAGAAGCTAGCGAAGTTAATTCAAAGGAAACTTACAAGAAACACGATATCTGTGCTTGACAGCAACTTATTGATAGCACCCTCGATTATACACGTTCTAGACGACATTTCAGTTTACTGTTCATAATGCTCTCGGGACCTGATAATGATACTGATGAAAATTTAATGAAAATTCAGAAACTTGAATACATCCAAAGATGGGCTGTCGATTTCCTTCTACTTTTGTATGCCCTAGAATACGAATCAAGATAATATCGAGAGAATAAGGGGAACGGAATAATTGATGTTAGACTCTTTCCGAGAAAACAAAAATTGTATGGCTCATAATTTTTTCTATGATCTTCAAGAACATTAAATTTGTTTGTTCGTCAGTGTGTAATTTATCAGAATTGGAAGTCAACATTCGCAGATACCCCGTCGAAGTGACAATTCTAATTTCGTGTAGTCTTTATGAGCCAATAAATTCCTAAACTGATACCACAATTATATCATGTGAATGATCATAGTATTAGGATAGATCTAGTTCATGCACATACAATCTATTTCATCACCTAACAATAGTTATAGCACCTGCCATTATCTTTTTCAAGGCGTGAAGCTTTTTTTATCGAATTTTCCACATTTTATGAGCAAGTAGTACGTCGACATCGAGCCATCTGTTATTATCAACCTGAATTCACATCATTGTCATGGTACGATAACCGCAGGAATGGCACTTTAATACTGTCAAGTCTGTAAAGGCACATAAAAGGCGTATTGACACAGAACACAGAACATCAGAACAACAGCCAACTGCGGGGTTATTGACAGGCACGATGGTGTGTTGGCAGGTTATCATTATGTATTCATTTCATGTGATAACGACGTATGTTTTCATGAAATGCGCGAAAGAATGAGACACAGTATTTCATGTCCTCGATGATGTAATTATTAATACGATAACAGAATACTTTTATTGAAGCAAGCAGAGAAAAGAATAATTAAAATTATGGTTAATTACGTCAAATTTATTCAGGCAACCAATTCAGTCGGAACTAGTTCACTTTCTATTTTATTTTCTCATCCTCAATAATTCAAAGTTAATGATTCATTTTTCCTCTTGAAATTCCCGTGTTTGCTCAACAATAACTGTTCTACTGTTGGGCAAAGTTGATCTAATTGAGATTCAAGCATGAATACGCCAACCGTTATGCAATTGTTCGAACCGTCATACATATATTTGCATGAACAGTTCATGATATCACTGGCTTTGCCCTGAAAAAAAAAATGAGCTCACAGGATGCCTCCAATTTTAATGAAGAATCTCGAAAACTTGAGGAGGAAAGGAGATGAGCTGTGATCCTGTTTCACCCGGTATTCCTTATGATCGAGTTATCATCTCATAGGTGAATACACCTCTCTCTAATAGGTACGAATGTTGATGCATCATCAACGAAAATCATATTCAGATTGATTGATTGGCATTATTTCATGGAAGGAAGAGCGAAGCTGCTGGTTTTCAAGTGGACGCTACTGATAAAAGTTATTCTTCTCATGGATCACTTTCTATCAGACTTCCATCTGTCGCATTCTTATTGTCCAGTCATAAACTTATTCATGCACGTTATTTTGCATATCACAAATTCGAATGGCAGATGCTTCATTGGACCAGAGAGTATAGGATCGACCATCATTCTTATCTCTCTGCTTTTTAATAAAAGTGTCACTTTTGTATGCATACGTACGAATGAATTGTGGAAGCGTACAGGAGAATTCAATATATCTCTCATTGACATATATCAAACCATTTTTCATTTTAATAATACGTTATGATACCGATGTAGGGAACACTCTATATATTTGCCTCTCTAATTTCTTCAACCTGAACTCCACAACAGCTAACTTGATAAAACCATTTCATTCGATATAGCGGAGGATCACTCATATGTTAGTTGTTAGATGACGACACAGAAATCACAACGGAATCAATATCATTGATAACTGCATAATCAGTGTTATAAAAACGTTGATTCAGGAGTAGTAATCAAGGTAACTCCTAAATTAATGATCACACTACATAATTACAATCTCAAAATATCAACTATGTGAACAGAAATCTGAAAACAAGGCCGCCATCTTCTGTGGAGTTTCATGACTCAAATGTCATTATAGCAGAAAATGCCGTTAGCGTATATGGCGAAACAAAACACCATCAATTACTGCACCAGTCTTCTGAATATCGTTGTTATGATACACGGAGTAAATCAATGCACCAATTAGAAATTTCGAATCGAATTCCCATAGCTAGTGATTCCATATCAGTCAAATTTCGACGTTTATCAATGATCATTTCCGTTCAAAAATGAAAATATCTACTAGAATTGATAGATTGTGTCTCTCGCTTCGATTCGCCCAGCGAATGATCGAACCGAATACAATTGTTCCGAATATAACTGAAATTCAAACTGTATAATATTCAGCTACATATTTATATTGGATTGATTTCGTACAACCCATTATATATTTTTGCATCTTCCATTGAGGTTGCTATGGACACAGAAATCAATATTCAGAATGAATCTAATCGTCCATTCATCAACATTGTTCATGAAGACAATATCAATATTTAATTAGTACACAAATACATGATCATCTAGAATATTATGGAGTCATTTCATTATCACTACTGATTATTTTCTCGTTTGATTTTCTGCCAATCATTTCGTCCAATTTAGTCAAGTTACCTATAACTGCGATAATACCTGATCACATATTTATTCGACACAAACAAAGCATACATAATTTGGGCGGTCTCCTCAGCATCAAAACTTGCCCAGCAATTCATATTGTTCTCGTAGTAATTTGCGTAAATGAATCAAACGTGCAAATTTATTTTTGAATCCGACAATTTGATTGACAGTTATTATAGTGGACATATCTTTCAGTTTCTTCACGGATAATTGATGGAAGCCTTCTTGAACTTATTGTATTTTTACCTCTTCCAAATCAGTGGAAGAATTTGTACCAATTTCGTTCATTTGTTTCAGGAGATTCCACAAGAAAGTGATCAACAGAGTGAACCAAGGAGAACAGGTTAGTTTTTTGTTATATTCGAAACATTATTTTGTCTACGATTGATTTATAATATATTTAGAACGTACCTGTTTCACACAATATATATTGTATATATATTATTATATATATATATATATATATATATATATTGTTGAATAATTTACCTACATCTACATCTGTATATGGAGCAAATCAATTGAATGATGTGAGAACCATTACTGCAAATATTTCTGAGATGAAAGGAGATAAATAAACAACCAAAATTCCACACCGACGACGATTGAGCTTCATCAAAGTTTCCCCCAAAATAAACAACGATCATTTGCCCCTAGAGTTCGAACTTCCCAAGGATCTCTTCTTCTCCTCTGCTAATATCTCCGAAACCTCATAATGATAGTATAATAAACACACTTCACGCGAAAATGATTACCAGAAACCGTGCCGATCAATAATCGTGGATGATGTCCTAGGTGATGTAGGAGTTATAGACCAGTTAACAATAGCCAAGGCAACGAATCATACCAAATCATAAGAGACTGAAAATACATTATCCACGTTCTATCATGAGTTGAACAACAATGGTCTGTTTAATCGAAAGTGATATCATAAGACTTTCGATGATACATAAATTGTTGAAATTGTCGTTAGAATTTGAATATTTGACGAATATCGTAGTAGTATATGGTATTCCTCAACAGAAGCTATACTCGTATGTGTTTCACCTTGATTTCTCTTGATGGATGGATTTTTATTCGATTTTTCACAATTCAATCTTCCATTGAGAACACGATTGATATATCTAAACATGTTCCAAGTTCATTTATCCCTTTGGAATTGTATGTTATTTTCTCTCTGGTGGACTGAGATTGTACGTTAAACCTTTCTCTTCATACCTTACCGCCATTGTATGTTATGTCTATGGTATTTCAAGAAATTTTGCCGATACTCAGTTGCAAGTGCGTGGTGGGATAGATAGGTAAGTTTTCAAAGGTTGAAATCTCTTGCCGATCCATAGTATACAGAAGTGGTCGATTCACTCGTATCAGCTTCAAATGAACAATCTGATATTGATGGTATTGCATTTCCATCTGTAACTCAAGAGGCCTGTACGTGCCGGTGAAACCTACCTAGATCTTTTCACCATCAGATAGCTTCGATATGAAACATATGTCATGCGACTGCACGGTTTGCTGTTAGAGGCGCTCAAATTATTATTTCTGAAAAGTCTGTTGAATATATTATATTATATATTATTATCAAGACAGCAAATAATCTTGATGTTATTCGTTGAATGTTATTCGGTGATCTAGGACCAATGGACGAGAATTTTGGGAGTGTAGACAAGTCTGAACTATGTGAATACCAAGCACTCATCGCCACCAGATAGCTTTGATATGAAACATATGTCATATTCCACCCAGACAGTAAAATATGATTAAATTCGATCCAATTTCTTTGAACTGGTCTATAGGGCAGAGGCAGGGTCACATGTGTTTCGTGAAGCGAGGATATAAACGATGTGTCGGAGTGAGTTCCGTATGTTGTAACTCACAACTCACGCAACTCCGTGCATCGCGTTTGACCAATGCCATTGTTTGACGCCACATTCATCAAAAAGCTCACGGTGACGTTGGGTTGATAAAATCCTACGGGAACATTCTCCAAGTGTTTCAACTATAATTACGTGGCCACTCCTCAGAAAACTTGGAATTCTTGTGGGTGTCTGGAATTTTCTAGAGTTCTGATGATACCATATTGTTTAGCCTACAGACAGTATTTACCATAACGTTTCACATCCGATAAGTTCATCAGTTTGAAGCTAAAAAATCTTGAAAAAATAATGAACGAAGGAAGAACTGAACAGTAGAACACAAGAATTGGCATTCATTTGGACTAATAGAATTGATATCTAATAATGGGACTAATCAATAGATGAACATTAAATCAATCAAAACTTATATTTTGTCTCTATTTCCTCTTGAGAAATTCAAATGCTTTCATATCGAATGAAGAATTATTGAAATTGTTGACACCCCTCATGAATACTGAGTTGTATGAAACTTGAGGAATTGATTGAGGAATTCTGAGGTATCTCTATGAACTCAAAGAGACACGAACAGACAATATCAGAGTGAGATCGAACTGTCTTGTAGCATCCCCCTCTCTGTCAATGCCTAAAGTAGAATGGAGACTCTATGTGGAATCTGTTTATAATGATTTTTTTCAGAATTCCAACTCGTGTGTCTGTCTCACACCATACATTGAACACCAAATTTCACTTTCTTTTTGCTAGTTGTGTATTCAAACACCAATAATACCCGCCTATTTCACTTATAAAAATAACGTAAACTTATCATGTTTAGTAAGTTGGATATTATTGGCTTGTATATATATGTACATGAAATTTCTCTGCTAATGGCGTCGTTTCCATGTATTGAAAAGATATGAGGACCCTTCCTACTTACGGGTTGCCTATACTATCACGAGTCTCCTCCGTTTCGTTACACAGTGTCCACTGGTTTGAACTCATAGTCATCTATAAGAAAGTGCATTTTTTGAGAGGGAATTGGAAGAGGCAGGAAAGTGGAAAGACTACTATGGAATTGCATGTATCCTTCAGAATGGATTCACTTACTCACGAGTTTGACTGAAAAATCAAAAGACTCAATCTACTATTATACATTCAAACAATCGGGAATATATAGTCTGATCATACAAAAAATATTGTAATGAATAGACATGATGATAACTTGGATGGAATTAGAGATAGAGTAATGATTTCGTTATAAAGATTGACTAGGTACAATTGAAAATTGACGAAACTCCACATACATATAGCCACTACATACACCAGTATTTCGATATAGAGGCCATGGAATATCCAGATAATAACTCTGGTTTGTTTTCGTCAGACCGCCATGATATCTCTTGCAATTGCTGGAATAGCTCAAGAGCAATAATGATATGACTCAGCATCGCTACCCTGTGATTCGTGAGCAATATTCATTTTCTTCGTGTAATAAGAGACGTCAGAATTTCCACGTTTCTCCAGACTGATTGGAAGCGTCCTTATTCCTTATTTCTGCCTCATCATAAACCCAGCAAGTTTCTGTCGGAATACCTAATAAGAATGCTAAACGACGATCTGGATTGAATCAAGCTTTTTAAATTTCGTGTCAGGAGGGCTTCATAAATATACAGCACGTTTTTTATCAATCAAGTTCCGCCTCACCTAAATTCTAACGACTCTTTGATATTCCATCAATTCATCAGTTCGATTCTTACAGCCATCTTCTTCGATTTCCATTCACGCCTCACAGACGATTTATCTTAATCTTGGGGGAGTTTTCCCATGGGCGTAGAACTCCTTAGGAAGAAATCATATGAAAACTTATTTTCATATGACTTTTCAAACGTTCCATATCCAATGCATTATAATCCGAATGAATCCGAGAAATTTCATCTTCTAGGGTGTGCGGAATATTGAGTGGAAATGATTGAAAAATCGAAACCTGTGAAACAAAATTTTTCTTTCTATTTTCATCAAAAATTTCGAAAATAAATGACATGGTTTCGAAGCCATTCCGGTGGATTTGATGGAGTGAAATCGTATACCTACTCAGAATAATTTGAAACGATATGATAATACAAGTTCTCGACATTGCTCCTAGTTAGAGTATGTTTCTCTATATTTTCTTATTGCTAGAATATTTCCACTGCCAACTTTCATATTTGACACATTCATCATCAGTCATCTTCCATTTTCACGTCACTCTCTGTTATCAAACCAAAATAACCTGCATATTATTCTGAGATACAAATATAAATACTAGAAGGATATGGTAGATTTTCGGTGATATAGAATAAAATACTGTGACCTCATTGAATTACTCCATGGTCAACGATACCAACGAGAATGAATATAATTGCCTTGTTATTGTTCCAAAAGTTACCCAATGTGTTCAGTAATTATGTTGATGCCAATGCATCAAAATATGCTATTTGAACAATTATAACTAAAATTATTCGAGATAGAAATTAGCATTACAATGATATGATCTGTCTTGTCCTTTTCCGTGTCATGACCATTTAACGATTCGGTTCCAAGAATGATTTCCACGGAGATGATATTATCATATTCGCTGGAATATCATATCTGCGTCTCTATTATTTAACTCATTGAGATATCAGAATGAATGTGAAAACAGTGTGTCTTTCCTTAGATACTCTCAATTGTCTTCACAGTGATTTCAATGAAATTTCAAACGTGAGATTTATGCCATGAAACTAGTTTCTGTCGATCTTTCTTTTTCATACAACAATCCTTCCATAACCATTGCAGTCATTTTGGAGTATAATTCGCTGAGACTTGAAGCAGTACAGAGAAAAATAGCAGATATTATCAGTTTAATAATCCTACTTGTTCAATATCACATTTGGATATTACGAATTCAGTTTCATGTACATGAAACCAGTAATGAATTTCTCATCACAATTACAGTCATTTCGAATTTTGAATCTTTTCATCATGAGTTTATTAAAAAATTCCAATCCGACTTTTCAGTAGAACTTGAAGAACAGAGAAAAATATTGGATCGAACATTTCTGGCGTCTTTCATCAGGTTTTGGAAGATATTTTGGTGAAGTTGGAAGAATCGAAAGAACCGCAGTTTTCGCCAGTTGTGTTGATCCATGTGGCGCATTTGCTTATAAAAATCAATTAATCATTCCACAGGAAACGACTTGACAGATTTTATAATGAAATCGATACCTGGATGAACATCGAATGGAGAGTGTTTAACTCACTTTCAGACAATTTGACACTCAATTTATTGGTGTTCAGTCACACATCCGATTATAGTTCGTCCTATATAGTGTATTGCCGATACTTTTCACAATATTCCACATGCATTTCACATCAAATTATCATTGGAATAAAACCGTATGATCGTAGCAGGATTGGCATGCTTTGTTACTGATTCTCTATAACATGGTTAGATACTATGAAGACTATGACACAGTTTATGCGCAGCGTGAGAGATTAAATTACGAATGAGAAATATGATGAGATACCAAGATCGAACCCGACCTAACCTAAAACGAATGATGATGTGAATCATCAACTGATCGATCCCACGTAATGGCAGGACCAAATCTATTGAAAACTATAATGTTGCGCCTATGGCTAAGCTCTCGATACGGAACAATTTCATCTCCGATACTGGATCTAGGTCAGTAGCTCATAATATGGACCAGTTCGACCGTGTATACACCGTGATAAATCTTTATGATTGATACTGAATCAATTTCTTTCTTCCCATCAATACTTTCGACTAACAGAAGTAGTTTCTCTGAATGAAAATACGAGTATTCGTCCTACAAGGGAGATTATTCATCAGGGAATTCAGACTTCCAGTCACTTAGTTCTCTATATTGTGTGTCCTCCTGATTATGAGATTGAAAATAGAAATAATTTCTAATTTTATGTTTTCTTTACACGAACAAGTCGACTATTGCCTTGATCAGTTGAATTGATATGAATCTCGATAAGATATCCTGCCGCTGAGGACTCGGCCCAGGACAAAGTTCAAGGGACTGTTTGGAAATAATTGTCTCCGTGTAACAGAAAATTCAGGACTGAGGTGAAAATATTGCTCGTTCACACTCCTCTTCACATCATCGAGGACTATTTTCCCAGGGACTCTGAGAATATGCCTTTCTCTCCGTCCTAATTAGTTTTTGAAAGGATCGTTCCATACATATACTATATACATTTCATTCATTCTTCACATTATTGACTATGGCTTTATTGGAGCTCTCAGATGTGATAGATTTGATATGATATTTCATTCCCTATCACTTATTGTATAACTTTTTTTTTTGTTTTTTTTTTGTTTCCAACCGGGGCTTTATACGAGCTTTCCATTGTATATCTTCAGATGTATTCCAGGAAGTCTCACATTATTTTTAATTTCATTTGAATATGTTCATGTACGAGCTTCGTCAACGAATACGATTTTATTCATGGCAATGAAGCATATATCCATTGATTGATATTTCGCACTCACAAAACCCTTGAAAAAGGCATTTCTGCAAATATTTGTGAGTTGCGATATTTTGTAACGAAGAGTCTATATTCGAATAATAATTGTGCAGTGTGGTATGTACAACGTGTTCGTTTCCAGATGTCAAAAAAAAACTGAGGCGCCACCTCGATGGTTCAAAAATGTTAAAAGAAAATTTAGACTGATATTCAATTTGGCCCCTTCCTGTTCCATACTCTCCTGAATGGAATTTCAATTTCTAGCATAGCATGGGAATTTCAGTGATTGTACCGGATTGCATCTTATCTTTTGACGTTCCGGAAATATTCAGGGAATCATCCTCAGAAGCCCCATATGGGGAGCCGTAGGAGCAATTTTTCGACCCATGTTGATAGATACTATCCTTTCTTCTTTTGTGGTAAAAAGACGCTGGTGGAGTTATCCCGAAAAGATACCGAAAAACTTCAAGAGGTGAGAGGAAATCGAAACAAGCATTTCTGTTTACATTAACATATAATTATGTCTGGAAATGAAACATTTCAGCTGTAGGGCCAAAAAACTGTGCAATAATTGTGTCAATCACTGTTTACTTATCAATTCCGCTCCATCAACGAATGAATTATGCTTTACAATAATTGTTCGAAATGTTGATCATTTACTTCAATGCAAAGATGCATCGTCGGGTCACTGACTTGCAAATCATTTGGGGTGGATCCTTGGATCCCAAGGTAGGAATTTTCGAAATATTTATGACAATGAAACGTTTTCGCAGCTCGTGAGCAAGTAAATAAAATACTCTTTCAATTATTTGCGTTTGATTTGAATAGTTTCCGCTCTACAGCCCAAACGGCTCATATGCTCATATATGTTCATATGAACAAAAATATAAAAATGCACGAATATGCAATTATTGCGCTATTATCTCCACAGTTTGATTCATGTATTGACGACTCTTGGCGGTTATGGTAGAAGCAATTTTTATATGTTGGCGAGTTTCATTTCATAGTTCATCAGCTATTTGTTCATGCCATATTATAACTCATCACGTGGTATAAAAACAAGAAGACGACATTTCCTTCAGAGATTCTAAATACATCATCTCTGACGAATCTTAATTGCTTGTATTATTGTATAAACCTGAGTTAGGATACCAAAACCTGTTCACCTCTGTTCTATTCGTCTACAGACTGGGACCAAAGAAACGAAAACAAATATGGAGATGAAATAATATTTCCTTGATACTAACCATAGTGATCCGTGATGAAATAATCTCAGAGAACCGAAAGGTACCAAAATACAACATGAAAATTCTAGAGCTGTAGCAGAACATTTAGTTTTGTTGATGATTGCATGAAGAGGAAACGTTTCAATATTTCTTCTTGATATCTTTGAGTGTATTTGGAATTTCACAATGGTCAATGAAGCATTACATCAAACACCTAATTATCCAACATTGCCACACTTTTGGCGACTCTGTATCTCCTACCTATCATCATAGTTACAGTTCTGCATACGCCACAACACATGTGTATGAAATAACTACACAATACCATAACTCAGCTGGTTATTCTACACTTTCCTTTCGTATAATGGCATCGCAGATGTAGAATTCATTTTGTGTTAATTTATCTCTGCAATCGAAAACCAGGTGATTACCAAATCATGAAGATTTTACTTAGGAAGTAATAAATCGATCATTCGTACTTACTTGTACTTTCTCATGCACTTTTATTGTTCAACATTTTTTGTTCACTTCCTAGATGAGTATAAGATACTTTCATCTTGTTAAATGCTAGAACAATCTCTTCGTTTCATCAGAGCAGGAAAATATCAAGATGAAAATCAAAATAGTCATTAATCATTCGTTCTCGTTGAGGTCTTGTTCTCTCCACCTCAATTCCGAATTGCATCTAGATATGATATACATATCTGTAGTGGAATCATGATATAGGTATTGTATACTTTCATTCGAATAGCGGCGAAGGATAATAAGCAAGTCGACATTTTTTCATTTGTTATTGAGGACAGGGTGTTCTCGGAGGTAGGGCATCATCGAGCATCATATATTCAATAGGATTCAGAACTCATTGAATACCTACTACTAGGGAACATCCTGTATAAATGAAACATTGTTTTCCTGATTATTTTACTCTATGAAATGACTTGAAGACCAGTCGGCCGATTGCTTTAAGCAATTTGCTTTATGCAATATAAACAAAATGGGAGAAATATCGTTTCTACAATGATTTTGATGTAGCAATTCTGTAGAACATAAGAGATCCAATTGGAGCTGATTGATATGAATGATTTTTTTCATGATACGATTCGAAACGGTTCAATATTAAAATATAGCGTACTTCTCATCAACAATTTCATTGGATATTCATAAAATCTTCATGGCACGTTGAGAAATGACACATACTGACATGGCACATGGAAAAATCCCTGAAATACTGAGAAAAATTTAGAACCGGCGGGATACATTCTGTCATGTTTGGATACTTAGTGGGTATTCTCTGAACGTAGGCTACTGTCGTCTTCTGTAACGGTTTGTTGCAACAAAGTAGGTATCCCAAATAGAGGTTCCGACTGTAATCATCCTCAGTGCTTACTCGTCAGATGCACAAGAAATCCATAATGGCATCTGAGGCTGACTTACGATTACGAAAAATACAAATTACTGGCGAAAAATCAACGGTGTTTGTTTCCATAGAGTTATTTCAAGTACACAAAAAGACAGCATCGTTTCAGTGATTCTGAACTGATGATATAATCTTGAGGAAAAAGATGGTTGTCGTATATCTTCTCTCTCTCTTCAGAAGAAGGAAATACGGAGGGCCTTCTCACACCTCCTTGTAGCTTCCGTCGTCCCATAATTTCAAATCAGCTTGCATCTCCGATGCACACCTCACTATATACATTCCTCTTCATTACGCAAGGCTAAAACGCGATACACAATGCCATCCAACAATGTGTCACGTAGTCTTCTGGCACGAGTTAGTTATACGTGTGTCGTATCCTATTTCCAAACCAAATAAATTACAAACAGCCAGATGAGTCGTAAAGCATGAGCTTCTACCAGTCATGTCCAATTAGTTTCGGACAGGCTGCATAAAGAACTGTTGCGGAATATCCAGTAGAGGATGTTCTCGGTGACAGGGATGTTCGATTTGATTATGCAAACTGACAAAATATGTTTTATCAGACATATATATCAATCAGGATTCCTTTCCATTATCAATTCTACGAGGGTTTCTCGTGGTTTCATCATCGGTACAGAATAAGAAATGAGCAAATAACTC
Organism: Gastrophysa polygoni; assembly: GCA_963576655.1. Classification (NCBI taxonomy): domain Eukaryota; kingdom Metazoa; phylum Arthropoda; class Insecta; order Coleoptera; family Chrysomelidae; genus Gastrophysa; species Gastrophysa polygoni. Next base: position 12,434,673 of record OY755084.1, read on the forward strand.
ATGGAAGTGAAATGCTTTTGTTGAAGACCATACTGAGTGAACAAATCTTCAATGAACTAAATATTGGAATATAACAATAATATTCCATATTACTCAATGGAAAATTGGGGAACATCTACAGAATACAACAAAATGATACAGAACGCGATAGGTTGCAGGTCTTCAGAGATAGAATGCGACTGTCAACTGTCTAGTCGTCATAGAATGCAAAAAAAACGGTATAGATCACTACAGCTGACTGCCAGAAGTTATTACTAGAGTAATACGCCGTCTAAGATTTTCGAAATTCATCTTTCTGAAACGAGAGTTCGTGGATAGGAATATTGTCGATGACTCCATTACCGGAAAAGTTGCTTCACAAGGAATTCTACGCATGAATATTCAAATTGACCTGTCCCAGTGAAAATTTCAGCGAATTCAACCTATGTATAATGCATATTCATGGATGCACTATTATTCATCGATAGCAGAATCACAGAAACAGCTTCTTTTCACAATATTGATTTCTCCTTACAAGAGATATATATAGATCGAGATATATTGTTTGAAGTGGTGATCACCTTCATTGACATTATCATCTAGAATGAGTAGTTTTCAAAAACACAATTGCTGTGAATGATTCGACTTGATGTAGATATTTCAACGTATATAACTACTGAATATCATAGTTATATATACATGTGCTCCTCGAAAGTCCCCTATTCCTCCTCATTTTTGAAACGAATACACATATACAAGTGAAATGTGGGAACTGAATATCAGAGGTGGTAAGTTCTCCCACTAGTGATGATAGATGACGAAATCTTCAGAAATAACGTCACGAGGCCTTTGTGACCAATAATTTCAAATGGAACTCTACGGCGAGCGAGACCTCTTTCAAGAGCTATCATGTTCATGGCAATTTTAATAGCTCGTTAGTGCATTGAAATTTGAATTCCATTCAGTAGGCCTTGTGACGCCATCATTGACAATTCCGTCATTTATCATCCGTGAAAAAACAATTTTTGCAAGAAGACACATACAAGTGAAATTGAAAACTGTCATCACATATTATATCAGATATTATCTCATCTGTAACAACCCTCCATCCCCAGTAATTCACATATTTCACATCTACCACCAATTGATTCATTGTGTGGTGTGTGGAATAGAGGAAACATGGACGGACTTGTTCATCTTCTCCGCTGACCTGATCACTTCAAGCAAGAACGTTATAAATATCTTGGGGATAATCTGATATTCATGTTGCACTCTGTTTGTAAAACATTATTTGTATAATGAGAACAGCAGTAACATAGTGAAATCCTTGAATGTTTGACGAACAATTGAAACAAAATCTTTTGAACGGTCTAGGAAAAAATCGAGATCAAAATTGTGATGAATTCATGGTCTTTCGCCATGTATAACCACCTTAGTCAGGAAGTGCTCCATCCGTTACTACCCTTCATCACCGATACCTAAACCAGCGAGGCTCGTGCCCCATTCATCCCCATTCCCAGCGATTCACATATTTCAGCCATCGACCCCCAATCCATTGTGTGTGGAAACATGGAGGAACTTATTTATTAATTTTCTCCGCTGACCTGACCACTTCGATTTCGGCTCTCTCGTTCGCACAAGCTCATAAATCAGCTCCCAATCGATACTCAATGCATGTAGCAAGTGTGTATGTTAACCGCTGGAGACCGATTCCAGTCGGTGTTCCCAGAATTCCGCATCGGGGCTGGCTTCCTTACAGCCCCTGAGAGTATACACGCCGGCAGATTGTGGATAGATCGAAAAGTCTTTTATCGCCGCTTTTCCATTACGGAACTGCTGCTGATAGATATATCGAGAAATATTGTGATGGAGCTCAGGTTCGTTCAGGGTGGGTGGAGAACGTTCCCTCGAGTAGATATCATTCCATTCACGGGCATGACTTGTTCGCTTGGAATAATTTTAAGCTGAATGAAGATGAGAGTCGAATAGTATACCACACAACGAATGTGAATAGTGATTTATTTCGCATGAGTTGATATTTAGTACGAGCCGCATAGTGGCAAGTGCGGAAATGTATCGAGTGCTCGAAATACACTCTCCAACGAGTTATGTACACTATTTTTCCTACGACCATGAATATTTGAATCATTATTATTTCAAGTTTTACTCATGTCAACAAATATCAAGAAATGAGCCTACTCAAATTCGGAAGTTATTCGAAGGAATGAGAGAAGCCGACCGCAGCCTTTCGATAGTTGTCGATGTCGATTCCATGAAAATAAATGTGTACGCCTAAGTATTCCAGATATTCCAGCTATAAATCTTTGATGACTAACTTCACCCAACCGAGTCAATGTCAAATTTGTTTCGTTGTATGTCATTGTCATGAATATGTTTCATATAAGTTTTCTGAACATTTTCCACTCTCAGTCTTGATTTCAGTATAGTGGATTCATAATATCCACAGATATCAAGATCATGAAAGGAATGAGATGAGAGAATTTCTTTTTTTGTTGGGTTTTATTACTATGGAATTAATCAACTGTGAATGTTATCGCAAAGAATCACGATGTGATTCAAGGGAAGGAATTTCCTTCATTCATCCTTCATCAGGGCTCGAAATGCCAACAAGGACAACTCTTTCGTCATACCATGTGTAACATTTTTCGTGGAATGTCAAAAAAACCTCAGTCTCTTCACTTTTTGAACAAGTCATATCGTCCATTTGTTACGCCACTGCGATACCACTAAAATTAATCGGTCATCCAGTTCCAACCTTGAACATGACCGTAGTGTCCGCTGTGCGGGCAAAACATAACCTCAACTCACTCCTGAGTATCGTGTCTTACGGTATCGTTAACCACACTTTCTCCAAGATTTTGATTAGTGCAGGAATAATTCGTATTCGTGGGAAACTTGAACTCTGAGGATTTGAATTATTCTTGGGAATTCGATCGTCAATGCTACTATTGCTGATTATTATGCTATTTTTTGGAATTCACCTAGGAATACTTGATTTGATGCTTTACCTACGTGGCAGAATCACTGATCCTAACTATTCCATTGGAGGGTGTTCCAGAAATTAATCACCAAAGAAGTCTCGTTTCGAAGACAAATATAGGCTGTCGAATAATAATGAATGAAAACCCTACATGAATCAGTTGCATACATATTCCTGAGAATGTCATCAAGTTCATCATGAATCGGAGGAATCGTTTACAAAATCTCTGTGAATACCAGAGGCGATGAGTGAAATAATTAGCGGCTTGATTGTTTTCTATTTCCCTTTCGATTCAAGTTTAATCGCCTATTTCATTACATTGTGTTCTCAATGAATTGAATCTCTGTCAGATCATCTAGTATCGATCATATCAGTGCGACAGATAAATATTGTAGCAAACTGAACATATAATATTCAACAACCAAACGACAAATAATTCTTCCATAGCCATATTCTCGTACTATTACGTGAAAAATATCCCACAGGTTGAACAAGAGCTCAGAACTAACCTTCGAAAATGAAACGTTGAGCCGTGAGAGGGATATGAAATATAGTTTGTTCAAGTCGATGAAGATGAGGAAGGAAAATTTGTATTCTGTTTGAAGAAAAATGACAAAACTATTTTTGAATTTTGTAAACCGTCCATATCTAGAGTGAATCTGTATTGTTCAAAGTAGAGAGCAAAAATCAAAGTCTGTCGACCACGGAAATACATTCAATGGTTTGACTAGTTTTGGCACACGGCCATCTTCGAACACAAAATGGTAAAAATATTATATTGGATATGTTCTGTCTGTGAGTGAATTGAGAAGGTGGTATTCTTTTTTCTAGATTTTCTTGATCTCTTTCAGGTATCTGAAAGTGATATGTTTGGTCAGATCATAAATCTGTCCTTACTATGAGCATATTGAAATAACTGTTATAATTCTTATATCAATCTTATCTGCAGTTGGTAGCTTGATCATATATGAGGATGAAAAAAAAAAAATAGGGTAGAAACGTCATTGGGATCGAAAAATCACTGAGTGCCGAAATTAATCGCACTATTCGATTTGTTTTAGTGATTGGAAGACCATCATTTTTGTTATTTCTATTGAGAACTCTTCTCATATCATTGCCCACATCCAACCAGAATTGTATGAAATGTACCGAAAGCATTATTTGGGGATATTCGGAAATTCATTGAAATGATGGTACATTAATTACGACTCGAAGGGTTCTAAATCATAACAGCACATCAAATCAGTATAGACCTCAGTAATTTTGCTAGTTCTACCGGACTATTGGAACCTGTTGTAGAAATGCCTTAACCGAGACCTCACAGATTTATTTGGTATCAAGACGATACCAGTTTTGCACATCGAAGGAATGCTGTTTTCGAAACCACCTATTTGCTGGCCGTAGACCTTTTCTCTCACTTCCCACATATCATTATTCACCTTCCGTTAGTGAAGATACTGAAAGTGAATGATGACAGGTTGACTAAGAGTAAAAGTTATTTTACAGTGGGAGCTCCTTAGAGTATGACAGATGAGAATGAATCTGCAACATATAATAATACAAACTATATTTGTAATGTGTCCTCATTATGTTTTGATTTAATTTTCATATCTTCTGGATATCATATAAACTCCTCTACCCTCCACTTGAATCTCAACGTTGTCTGTCGTTTGTCTTATCTGTTGTTTTATTGATGACATTATCCGATCTTGATGTTTCCCTAACTATTTGATAATTGCATTTTCTTCATGTTTCCTACCATTTCAGAATGGAAGTTCACGTTTCCTTAATCTTTCAAACACATCTGCTCGTGAGATGAATCTTTTATAATCACGATCATGAAAGATTTATTCTTTAAAACATGTATCTCGTCTTTGATAATGGAGGTACTTTTTCTGGTGGAGTTATATTGTGAAAATACCTCTCAGTAGACCTGAAAATGAATGTAATCGATTCAACTGACCGATTATGTTTGTTCATATTAGATCTGCTTGTTTGAAGATCGGACTGAGAATACGTGCGCATTTTATGAATAGTCATTCGAAATATCTTGTTCATTAGTTAATCATACCTTGTTGAATATATTATATAAGTGTGAAAACATCGGAACACTCTATAAAATTCACATGAGATATTAGAATGAGAAAAAAGAGATTTGGCATTGTTTTGCAGGTGTTCTTTGACAACATATACTGCAAATAAATTAGTAATTATTATTTGATTATTTTTCCATGCCTAGAAAATATGTGAGACGTTAGTGGGGTTGATACTCAATAATTGTCACCCAATACTATTACGTATCGAATATGTGTAAATCAGTGACCACTTTTTTCACTGATTCACTGTGAATAAAATAAGACTCGATGATATAATCTCTTCTTTATGAAGCTCTGCCATTGAGGCACAACTTCTTATCACCATTTTCCAATATGTCCTCGTAAATTATGATAATCTCATCAGGAAAGAATGGTATATAGAAAGTAAGTATGATTGGATACAACGTCCGAATGAATAGTTCGATTTTTTGTTTCTTAGATTCATGAATAATTCAAAAGTCAAATCCTGTTTTCATGCTTATTGATGATCGACCAAAACAAGACACTTCAGAAAGAGTGAACACTTCAGAAACAGAAAGGTGGCTCTTAAGGTGTACAAAATTTGAGATTGAACGATCAATGAACATTTCATCTGATATTTAAATGATTTTTCAATATAAAGACTGGATCTGATTTGTTTATCTGAGAATTCGACGTTAGATCTTCCATTCATTCTTCCATCAACTCTCAAGGCTGTCAGAGTCATGCAATAAAGAATCATCACGAATCAACGTGCTCAATCAAATGTCGTCGTCATATTGATTATTGATATCATTCAAAAATAGAGAAAGTTTTTTAAAGTTGAATGTCCCACTCAGGGTTTCACGAAGTATTGGAAGGTAATTGATGTTCAGCTCTGGGATCACTGTAAGTTGGACACTGGTATGATATATCCCTATGTGATTCTGGTGTTGCAGAAGGAATATATTGGTTCTTCAGAATCCGCCCTAGATACTGTATGATTTGATCTTCCTGGATACAGTTATGTACTGTCTTGATCGGATAGATATTTCGATCCTCACCATAGATGATTCTGATAAGTTCCACTCGGTTTTCTGACGACTGGATAAAGAGTCCAGTATCGCGAAATCCTAATGAACAATCTTCCTAATGGTGGACGTTTCCTCATTATTGGTTGATTCTTTCGCTTATCTCCAATATTTTCCTACTTCAATTTGGTTCATTCGCTATTATTCATTGGTCTATCTAGTTAATTCCATAGCATTCATGTGAATTCAACTTTATTCATCATCATAAAAATCTTCATTTCATCATGAACATTTCATGAGAATCACAAATGCCATGAACCCTTTCGGAGTCAACTTGAAACATAAATAAGTGATTAGCAAACTTTCTCTTCGAACTGTAAACGGTTTCCTACAACTTCGAACTTTTTAATTATTGTATAATAAAGATACCGATCATGAAGGCACTTTGTCGTCCAAACTCCGGCAATGAAATGAGGATATTCAAGAGTATGCGAGGGTAGAGAGTATTCATAATATAACCATTCTCGTCAAGATTATCAATTGTTCATAGTGCTGTTATTATTGCGGAACAGTAGTTTGATGGATTGTATCCTTGAATTCCTACGTGAAATTCATGTCTCGGAACCATATCATCTTCACCCAATGATATGATGCATGTTATTGTACAAACACGACATTCAGAATTTTTAATGCAGATCCTTCAGACCTTGGAGTGATGAGCTGGTAGCATTGAATGAAATAATATGCATATATGATCTCTGGAAGGTGTCTGCTGTGAGTCGCGGAAAAGTTAGTGGAGGGAGGATCTGAAAGGTTTGTGTCGAAAAAATTTTACCGGAAGGATCAACTAAGAACTGAATACAATCAGAATGCACCTTCTTAGGGATTGAAGGTTACAGCCCACCAGGAAATTTCCTAGGAGTTCTGTTCTATAACATCTTTCTGGAGGGACAGTTCTGAAATAAGTTCCTGAAAATTAAGGTTCACGACGAGACCTCAAGAGATTAGGATATTTGTCCTTGAGGAACTACATAATACTACGAGAAGTCCTCATTCGTGATGAAGTGATGATATTGGCACATGTTGAAATCGACCTTCACTATAAGCCACACATATTCAGTATTGTAAAGGAACTAATCTATAATGGTGTCAGATCAGGAGTGTGCATAACTGGACCAATTCAACCAATCCATGAACTTTGGCATCGAAAATTGAGTTTATAAACGATAATATGAGCATGATGTCACCACTCTATGCTGCTTATTTTGATTTCATGAGATCAAGATGGAAGTGTCCATGAAGCTTGACCTCAGGTAAAATCGATGAAGTCTGTCAGAATGTATGCGCGTGATGATATTCAAATAATATGTCGAGTTTACTCTCAGGAGTGACAGAAGGAAACTTTCAACGCTTATCCTGATGGACGATAATTTCATTCACATGTTAATCACTGGAAGCCTCTTGAATTTCTATAAACAACAATCCCACTGAATGGTGTGATATGAGAACGATGCTGATATCTTTCAGATAGGAGAACGAAAATTTCACACAGTGTGTAGGTTCACGTGAAGTTTACTTAGGAATTTCATTTTCCGTTGTGTAGAATGAGGAGGAAGTGGCATATTGAAATAAGTATTTTTCAGATGGATCGCCCATGGAGGAATTTTGTGATAATCTTGCTTCCTGATTTTTTTTTTGTGACTTTGCCAAGTTATATGCCAATTGCAGACCTCCATAAGAGAACAATTGGAATGCAATATGATTCTTTTAATTCAATTTCCAAATGAACCACTTGTGAACCTACACTCTGTGTGAGATTTCCGTTCTTCTACGGACAGATCAGCCGCCATATTCCGAGAACACACTGATAATGGCCCGACACCTATTGTATTATTTGATTATACTATTCATAACTGGTGATGGAATGGAAGTGTAATGAAAGAATGAATACAAGTTCTGGTGGAATCGAAAACCTGACACCCTTACAAATTATTCATGTTGGAATGAATCTCTTGACATGATCTCGTAGGGTGCGGCAGAAATTCGAGCCCCATCATTGGGACCTCGAAAACTGTTAGATATACAGTGTTGAAACATATCAAAGTTACGCAGCTTGATGTCGGCCAGAATGCTTCTTGAAATTTGAATAATTACAAATATTTTCGGACATACCTGGATCAAACCTGATATTCTTTTCAAGTCGTTCAGAATTTCAGCAACTCTGTATGAGAAATATCATCACTATAATCGTGTATTGGAAAGTATGCCATTTCTATGGAGTATAAATCAAACTCCATCCACTGAGTATCTCCCTTCCATATCATTATCTAATATTCAGAGCAAAATCTAATTTAAATGAAATTTCATTGGTACATTGCGTGAGAAGCAAGGGGTAGACTACACCTAATCGAACAATAGAATCAAATGGGTTAGTGTTACTTTCGGATATTATGTAATCAGAATAGTCGTTGATCATGTGTCACTACTAGTTGATCATCTGATGAATAAAGCTATTTATAACTGAAGGTTGGAATACGATGGGAATATTCCTATACATTAGTCATTCACTCTATCATTCACTGGTGATGCTGACATACCATCATTGGACAAAAGAAAACCCGCAGAAATTATTCTGAGATTCATGAGAAATCACTAGTAACCGATTCCATCAATTCAATGACATTATTATTACCATTTTTTTTGTTTGATGTCGGAGATGATGAGAAACTATGAATGAAAAAAAAGTTACAACCATGTGATATATTACAGTTCCAACTTTTCACAATGAGCTCCAGATGAACTGATCAACTGAAAAACTGATTAGTTCCGCATATAAAAAATATTTGTTCATTTCTAGTGGTTCTTTCACATAATGAGAAACGAGGAAATTTTGTAAATTTCCCAAAGGGGTTCTCATATAACAGGTGGTTTTTGAGAGCGAACCGAAGCAACCGGTGCCAAATCGGTCAATCCTTTTTGAAGGTATGTCATTAGAATTTTCTTCTAAATTATTGAAAATAAAGAATAACTGGAGAGTTCTCGTAGTCCGCATTTCCTCCAATCGTGAATCCGGAGTTATTTTCCAGGATAGTTTCGCCCAACAAGATATATCTTTTTTTTTATTTCGAAAAGACTGGAAGATCGGTATGAACTAAAGAATTTCCAGAACCTCTTATATTATTCTTCCATGAAAAATCGATGGAATTTGTATGTTAGTCATTCCTAATATTGAATGATTGTGAATGGTCTGAAGATGTTCATATGGGAGTCTTGGGAGATATTAGGGAGTATTGGAATGATTTGGTTCAAAAATGAGCAGGGAATTCAAATCAACATTCAGCTGGTGAGAAAAACTTTCCTAATTTTGTCGTTTCTTTCACCTGAAATCATGTACGATATGCGAAAGGGTTGAACAAATGAAGAGCAGTATGTCATTTATGAATTGCTCAGGCCCACAATACCTAAATACCGTTTCATCAATAATTTCAACGGAAAATGTATGTATATTGGTAAAATCATACGAACATGGTGAATGAATACTCACTATGACGAAGGATGACATACATGTAAACACTGTCATATGAAAGCACCATCATTCATCCATGTCGGAAAGTGCAGTACCGTAGCAGATATCGAACGAGGAGATGGCATGAACACCACATTATTTCATTCATATACTATGCTCCAAATGAATGAATACTATAGAAGGCATGATCACAAGAATTCTGCATGTAGCCGGTTGATTTCTTTCCAAAAATTTTTGTTGCGAAGACTGGCATAACTGATAACTCAACAAGAATAATTTTGATTGAATCATAAGCACGTCATCATTAATAATCTGATTGGAGCCCAAGAGCTTCAATCTTGAATCCTCGATTATCGATGTTATTAGTTTTCAGTTGGATCTTTCGGAGTTTTCTCAATGAAGTGTTGAATAAAATGGCTATCCGGCATGCGATGGCCCTGACTCACTCACAACTTCGACAATTCGAGAATTTGTTACACTACCAAAGCGATTCATATCAATCGAACGCAGAAATGTCAAACGATGACATTCTCTGAATAGTCGACAATTCCATATTGCATCAACGACATGGAGCAACCAATGTAATGGAAACTGTATTGCCTCAGATTGCAGCTGAGGCACGTGGAGGGAAAAAACTATAATGTTAACACAAGAGGACGAGAATACTATTGAATAACTGAAAATAATTTGGCAGGTTAGTTTCAGAATGGCTATTGGCAGAAGTTCCGGTGAATTATTTTCCAATAAATCGAAATCTCGTATGGTATACGATTGATTCTCTTCTGATATTACAATGATTGCAAACTTTTTTTAATTTCAAGCATCAATTAATGATAATTGATTTTCAAAATCGATGACAGATGCCATATCAAGGAAATACGCTATCAGTGAATGAAAACAATATACTTCGAATTATTCTCTCTGAAATAATGTTAGTAGATAAGTCTCGCTATAAAAACTCCTTATAGATGGAAGTGCCGATCGTAATCGCTATAGAGTATAAGGAGTAAGGATTTGTAATTGGGTAGGAAGTTTGAGATTTATGACTTTAATCAACTTGAAGTATGGATTGTAATCGATGTGATCATATTTTGAGTGAGTCTGAATGATAGACAGAGTTCATTAATCCTAGTGCATAGGTATACTCATTTTCAAACAATAATAATTATTGATAAATGTCAAAAACTACTGGAGTGCTTGATAACTTGATTCAATTGGACATTCTGATTGGTTGACAATGACACGAGGATTATAATCATGATGAATATTCAGTTATATGTAATATGCCGTATTTGAATTTCCTAGATTTCCATTGTCCAGTACCGATGGTACATGGAAGTTTTTTGTCTTGATATTCATCTGTTTCTGAATATTTATCAACCTATTCAAACATTTACCACCTATTGTGAGTGATGACAATGCTCCCTTCTTCCTAGTACTGTTCTTCTAAGAGAACCTTGAACTTCTGTGACCATTCTATCATGCGACTTTTGACATTCTTCTTCTGATTTATGATTCACGGGTCAACGTTTTTCATATTATGTGACGATGAAACTCATTCCAGCTGATTAATGAAAGGAATCCGAGACACCCATGACATTCAATAAATAAACAAAACGATCAATTCCTGAATGAGAAGTTATTCAATGTTTTCATTAGGTCTTCACTTTTATCTACATAGTTCCAGAGATACTGAATATTTCCAATAGGTTGAACTATATATGAGTTGATACAGCTATCTGATGATAGCATAGATAGCTGTCACATGAATGACTTTCCTAACGAGAATCGAATCCATGAAGCTGTACTGTAATTTGTTTCCGTTATTATTCCAGAGGGAGGTATTGTATATTGACATGTGAGTTACAGAGTATGTAGTTCCAGAAGGTAACATATTCCAGCTCGGTTGAAAATTCGCAAATGAATACTTATATTATCCTCTGTAATGGGTAATTGTGGCCTCGATTAATGAAATGAATAGTTCTTCCACCAAATCAGTTGATATCTTAATGAAATATGAGTGACATATCTTAATGAAATGAAATATGAGTGATTCCTGAATGATAAATAATGCACTGGTCATTTTTATTAGTGGAGGAGGGTGCGTAACCAAATATGGTGAAAAAATGGAGCCCATTATAACATATATGATCATTCATTAATGAAACGATTGAAGTGTCAGAATAGAGAAAATTTTTGACCACTGAGAGATGGTTGAGCTGAGTGGAAAAAGATTAAAACTTCAAGAATCAATGCACAGGGTACGTAGATTTGAGATTTCAATGATTATAAGATTCCATTGAGGACCAGCTGGCTTTATTAGTGGAAGATCCATGTCGTAAGTCACGTTCAAATATTTACAAAAAATTGCAGATGGGTAGAATATCATGAGCTATTACCGAATATTTTATGGGTCGAAATTTTCCGTCCTTCAGAAATTTCATATCAACTTCTTCAGCAGACTGAGATAGTACCATAAAATTAGCGTGTTGACATCGCATACTTCACAATAAATCTCACTGTAAACTAATAATCACCTACGGCGACTGTAGGCTGAGATATACGGTAGCAATAATCATAAAAACGTGACCATAAAACATCGAATCAAGAGATTCCTGGGGCAATTTGCATGGGCTTGAACAAACGACGGCTATCCAACTATTCAAGGCTGCTCTAGATTCTAAGAAAGTTCCATGCGGAATGAAAAGAATAAATATTGTCACTCATAACGCCGCGTGACTTTTGTTAGAAAGGGATGTTCACTTTTCAAGGTTCACATAATATAAAACAGTGCATTGCTAGAGCATGGAGTACATTGACATTTTGAATAATTCAGAGGTTATTTACAGAAAAATAGAAAATAAATTCCAGGAATACAAGGTCTCAAAATGTTTCAACAGTTTCTGACAACTTAAACTCAATTTCCTTCAAATTTTGCTTGGATTGCATTATTGAAATATTCATTCTCAAGGTTCAGAAGTAATGACATACAAGATCGAGCAATAATCACTGAAAAACAAATTGCACCCATTATTCGCTCAGCTCAACAGTACAAGCAGCGAATCGCCTTGCATCTTCAGTATCATTATTTTTTGCCAGTCATATATTTCTCAATACTTCAGCACGGACGTGAAATTATTGTGAATGAATAGATAAATATCCTGAAGTTGTATCGTTGGAGGCAATTTGAGCATCACTATCCACAATAGGTATTATGATATAGGATCCGAGACAATTATCACAACCATCTGAATCGCAACTGCCTGACTTATCCTGCGTTAAAGGCTTCATGTAATTTCTCTGATTTCGTAGCGTTGGAAATTGAGCAAGTATATCAAGTGCCTATCAGGAATGCAAATAGACTATTGCTCAATTCTTTTAATATGAAAGAAAAAAAATCGCAATTAGTTGGCTAAACGTCATGCTCTGATTTTTCAGTGTACGATTCATGGCAGTAGTCGAAATTTTTACTCATCAAGCATATCATATGACTTCAGGAACCTATTTTTTGTCCAATGGTGGCCGCAAAGCGTTATGTTGTACTTCTTATTTGAGATAAGTGTTGATTATAGACCTTCCATCTCAGGAAAAGTGCAAGTGAATCGAATATTACTTGCATGGTTGAATCTTGATGATGAATTTCTACAGTTGGGAAACGTCCTGTATTTTTTCAATTTTGACAACGGGTGTTTTTCATATGGAAGACGCGATATGAATATGTCACGCTAGGCAAAGTGCGTAGCATTCATGGGCGTAGACATGGGGGGTAGAGGCCCCATGGGCACCGTTGATATCTTCTTCAAAAAATTCATAGTATCAATGAAATACCGAAGAAACTGTAATGTCCTCGCATTTTATCTCGCATAGTGAATATACCAAACGACTATACTCCAATAGGCACCTTATTTTCATTCAATACGTTTATCAATTCTATAGCTGCAACATTCTTTGAAACATCCAAATTTCATGCAATTCCTATCGTTTGATAACTAATCTCAAATCGCGACAAAACCAGAAAGATGGATGCCGAATTCCATTCATATCTTTTCCATTCATATCTTCGTAGACAGAAAATGCTCAGTAAAATATAGACATGCTGACATGATAGACGGTTTGAAAACCAAATCGATATACGAATATATCATGGAGTTAAAGTTGACGAAAGGATATAATGAACGATGTAGATTCATTGATTCATCGTAGGCGACATCTCCACATTTAGCGCAATTTCAAGAAGGCAATTTCAAATTGTCGAAACTGACAGATATCGCTCTCACTCATTTCTTATGTTTCTTATCATCACTGTGATGGACACGTCACTATACATTTTCAGGCATTTCATTAGTTCGAATACTCATTATGAGAATTAGGACATACGTACCTATTTTATTTTCTGTAGTGTTACAAATTATTCCTATTGAAGGACAGATCATTTCCAAAATATTTCCTGTTGAAATACCGCTGGTGCTTTTCATGTTGGTGTTTATAAAAACGAATGAATCTCATACTGTTGTGTACGTGTTGTGTAAATCATCGGAGAAATCATTACAATGTAGCAAGGACGAGAGACGTTCTGAGTGCAAATTTGATCCCATATCCGAACTCGAATAGTGCCGACGGATTTGAGGAAACTGGAACAAAAAACTCCTCGCGCAATGCATTGACTAATTTCAGTTTTTTATTGAATTAGCGTGAGAAAGTAAACGGTGGTCACTTACTCAATACTCTGACACGAATGAAAATGTAATCTATTAGCTTTCTTTCAGCATCGGATTTGATTAAATACATGAACTTAGAGTTTCTATTTTGGAGAAATGATAAAAAATAATAATGATGATTCATCTTCATTGATCCTTTTGAACCATCATTCAATGATATAGGTGATAGATAGTTCAAAATCATTATAATGGTGTTCATTTGAATACATATATACATATTGAGAGGACAGATGAATCACAATAACTAGCACTAGCACAAGCTACTCACAATATGAAACATTCATCCGTCAGATAGACTTTCAATTTCGATTAGAAATAAGTCAATTAGATGATGCTTTCGATATGATCGTTGAGTTTCATTCCTGGATAATCAAGACGGAAATATTTATTCATATACAGCTGATGGATGCCTAGATATGGGTAGTGATACATTTCCTCCAGTTGGATAATCATGGAAAACATGTGTGGTGATAATTCTGAAAATTTTTCCTGGATAATGGAAAATACCCCCATAGATTGATGTTCTGTGATATGTAAGAGTGAAAAATCGCACAATAAACCTGAAAAATCCCCTCAACAGTGAATATATTCTTCAATTGTAGAATGACATGATACGAAGGATTCAACTTCTCTCGAATATCATGTATATTTAGGTGCTGTGAGCACGTTTCGATATGATCGAAGGAAATTTGTGTCTCTTGAATATAAAATATCTCTCTTCAATAATTCTATTGGTCTATCCTGAGAAAATTTTCTCGGTACGCCCATGGCAGCATTTCATCAAGGACCTGAGGTATATCGCCTGCAGGTTATCATACATCAAAAATATACTCCGGCATATTTCATCCCACTAATCACCTGGAATTACGCTGCCTCCTTAAATCATACCCCGACCCGTTATTAATTGCAGCGCCGTGTACTCTCTAATTTGACGGGGTGTTGAATGGAGAACAACCGTATTATCTTGGACCTCCTACATGTCTCGCCCGAATTACATGCCCTAGTGTGCCTGATGATCCCCAGGGAAGCAGACGAATTCTCTATGCTTGCCTCTAGATTAGATATGTGATTAATATTTCTCGAGAGGTGCGCTATTTCAGAGAATATTTCGAATCCACAGTCCCTGTTCAATTGCATCTGAAGCTGCTAATAGAGACTGATCAATATGCTTGCTGTACAGTTCCAGTTCCAGAAATCTTGATATAAAGCAGCATATCTTCAATATCTTCTACTATATTTTTATCTTGCAAAGAATCTACTGAACAATTCGCTGAGTCTCAATATTGCGGTATCGAATTTGGGACACCTCCTACGCTTATTTCTCCAACTCCATTTCATACTCAATCCTGATCATCATGCACAGTCAATGAATCGTAAATACATTCCACATGAAATACTCATCATTACGTATGCACTCAGAGTCTCTCTAAGCTGTAATTCACTCAAATATTCTCACTGGACCTTCAGGTCTACACCATATTGATGGAATTTCAATCAGCTGAAGGAATCATGTGCCTGAATTGATGATATTATTTTTTTGTCGGAATTTGGGTGAACGATATTTTCCCCTTCCATGAATTATGCAGAGATGAATTACAAAAAAGTTCCTTTTTGTGGAGCTCATTCGAAAAAACTACAGCTTTGTCACATTTCGCGTAGCTGAGATCTTTAGGGAAATGTGAAGAATACCAAAAATTTAATTCTGATTATATATCTGAAACTATTGTGGATTGTAACGTTTCAATATTTACTTTGGCAATTTTTCGTTAAATTATAGTAATAATAGGCAATGATTTCGTAAACAATTTGATAGAGTAGTTTTAATATTCCAGGCAGTACTTACATATGTAAGAAAACCAGGATATACTTTGTATACATTTATTCCGAACAAAACACTGGTAGAGAACAATAATAACTACACTGCACTTTTCACTGATTGTTGATTTCTGTCGGTTCGAGCTGCTGGTGGACCTGTTGTTCGTCATCGTGGGCAATCTGATATGAAAAATAAAAATAAATACGTTAGAAGCATGAATGGTTCATGTGTAATGTGGGTATTTTATATAGGATCGATCAGTGATCGCAGGTGTTAACACTTACCGATTATTCTTCTGGTGTAAGACCATTGTTTTGTTTTGAGTAGTATCAAGTTCGTTGGATAGGTAAGCGGGACGCTATCCGTTTAACTGATTTTTCGTCTACTTCTCCAATTTACTTTCATAGCCTACCTATCTTCAGCCCAGCAGGCACCTTGCTGGCATCGAATACACAGATTAGTTTATGTATCTCTGTCTAGACTATAAGCATTGGTGAGATGAACATAGCTTCTGAATAAATCTTCTTCGAATCCGTTGTTCAGCAACGTGGTAGAGACAGGAGAGATGGGAAGGGTAGCGGGAGATCTTTCATGAAATGGGATGGACTTGATATCGAGGTGGAGTACAGAGACATTTGGTGAGATTGCTTAAAGAGGTGTATTGATGTTATATAAAGTTTCTGTTGGATTCCGGGAATTTACACATATACTTGTGGATTTATCAACACCATCTTATTTGCGATCATCACATATCGTTTGTAATCATCCTTGGATGACTGAGTGATGATTGAATCTTCTTTGTGAAGGACCCTTGCGATCGGCCACGTTCCTGTTACTCGGTCCTCCATTTTCTTTTTCGAGGATTTCAAATACCTACCCTCAACCATCCGAAGAGGTAAACTGTGAATACTTGGTGAGTCGAATCATTTCACTTATAGTCGATGACATTTTAGGGTCCTAGTACCAGCTTGACAATTTTGCTGTGTTTCTGCCGGTTATGTAACCGGTGATGTCACTTCGTCTGCCAGTTGCTGTTTCTGGGGTATTGCTGACATAGTGCTGATCTGTTGGAGTTACGGAAATCAGATAAGCTGCATGATTTTTAATTTATTTTGCTAGTTTTTTTTTTGTTGCTTACTCCTTGTACTTCATCAATTTCTACGGGTTTATTCTGAGACTGATTCCTTACTAATCGATATGATATGATTATTTTGCACCACTGAAACAGGCATTGTAACGGATATAACTATATCAACTCCCTGTAAACTCAACGTGATCACGTCGAGGTAGACATATAAGCGTGCTTATATATTGCCTGTTACCGGTGTTGCCTAAAATAGTGTGTCTATTCCGTATGTCAATCTGAAATCGAATAGTACCATCACACATTGAATCAGACTGAATAAAACTTCGTCTTGGGAAAGCGGATCTGTTTTTCTTGGTAAATCGTATTAGATATACATGCAGGTTATTTCGCATTCATGGATAATACAAGGTTTAACTAAATATATATATATATTTTTTTATCTTATAACTGGAAAACGAAACCTTTGAGAACTTTGGGAGTTTTCCAACTTAAACTCGCGATACCATAAGTTGGTGGCGCCCTTTGAATCAATTTCTATTGAATATGTGTTCTGGTTTGAACCCCCCTATACCCGACCGAGCTTCGGGGCAATCTTGCTCGTGCTATTTCGCCTTCGTTTTCCAGGTAATTATTTTTTTTATTTGTTTTTGAGACAGCACGTGGCAGGATATAGTGAGAATGAGTATCATATAAATGAATAATAATTCATCGCAACGTAAGAAATTATATTTTGCTGGCATCTTCATGATATTTGATGGAATAATTATTACTTCATATTGTGTGACCTGCAATTATTATTCCAAATTCTGATAGCACATTTGTGCATTCTTGTAATCTTCCATCTTTCAGACTGAGAGAATTTTTACAGAAATATCATTTATTCAGCAGTTGCTGCATCAGTATTAAAAATGAAAAGCATTGTAATTTCTATTAATTTTTGAGAAACGAGGAGAAAGGGAGAATATCCCACAAAAACTATGAGAATTGTACCTTAAATATTTCAAAAGTTGAAGATTGGAGAGAGGCTTCAGACCATCACTGTCTTGAAGGACATTGCCAGTGAACAGTGAGTCCTAGAAGGTAATTCGAGTATAGGTTTGGATTTATCAGCGGAATAAGTTTTTCCATTAACGAAACACATATTGGTTTCCTAGTGGAAAAAAACATACATTTGTGATTATTTCAGTAACATCAAGGTTTTGACATTGATGTGTTCTGTTTATTCGAACTGAATTGGTGATTTTTAGAGTTTAATGCGTTTTTTCTTTCGTTACGCTATCATCATGATATGAAGGGAACTGATTTTTATCGGAAGAATGAATTTAAAACGCATAGTTAGTATCAAACAAAATGTTTTTCTGCCGTTCTTCGCATTCTGATAGCATCAAGATTCAATGAGTGATCCGAGTTTTGACATTGATTTATTGTCAATTTATCGATTTTCGGTTCCTAGGATATCAGGCATTTTTAATTGAGTCGATAGAAATCAACTCCATCCAACATAGTTTGATGACAGACAAGTAATAATATCCTTTTGTTCGGAATTCCCTAGAGAACTGATGAGTCATCAATTAAATATTTCTTTCTTGATACAATCCAATTAATTCTGCAGGGTTTCTATACTAGGTGAATGCAGTGCCACAGTGAGAATTGATATAGTCCATAGGTCGCTAGTTTCCTGTTGAATTATCACATCCTCGGAGCAGCAAATAGCTGAGGATTCGAAGTTCTGATGAACACTCGATTTCTTTCAAATGCACCCAATCAAGATGAATTCCATTCGATCCACAACTAGTTCTTGATTCCATTTTATCTTATTGCTAATATTATTCTATGAAAAAGTATCATGTTCTGTTCTTCTACACTCAGTTCTTTCGCGGAGTTTGTTTTTTCCTCAATAAAATGCTGACATTTCAATGCTCCATTCACTCAGTTCTTTATTTTTCATGATTCACGGAAAATTACCAAATCTGCCGATCTCAGTTACAATCAAATGAAAAAAAAAAACAATAGTGGGTATAAGGATATATTATTGCGAAGGATAGTGATATTCCAGTCCAAAATCTGAATGTTTTACTTTCAACTACCCATTATAAGGAGAGGAAGAGAGAAAATTGGGAAGTTTTTGGCATCATTTTCGAGAAAAAAAATGAGATCAACCTTCGAGAGGTCCACCAGCCAACGAGAATTATTCTTAAATGTGTCTTTATGAACGAATAGAATGTCAAACCAGACATTTCAATGAATAATGAAAGATACCAACTTTTTTTTCAATAATAATATAAATGAATACAAATGATGAATAATATTTGGTGAATATGCAATTTGCCTTCTCGAGCATATTTCATCACATGTGATACCATGGTGCGAATAGATTGGTGTTCCAACTACCTATCCTCAGCTACTAGAAAAATTTGTAGACTTTGGCCTACTTGATCGTGTCGAATTTATACACCGTTCTGAGGCTTTCGAAGATCGAAACTAGATCGATCTGAATTTCAAAACAATGGAAAAATTGAACCGTCAGCTATCCATAACTGTGAGTTAGCTTTCATCACTGTCCTTCATCATTAGTAAGAGTGGATTTGACATCACAGGATCGGAGTTCGCATCGCCATCTATACTCGAAGCGGTGCGGCCTTAGTTAGGTTGTTTGACAGGTCTACATGTTTCGGAGAGAAATGATTGAAGAGTTGCTTCACCATCTTGAATACACCTCGAGTAATACCATCAGTGGTATGTATAATTTTGCCAGAAATATTCGGCGATTATTACGACAGTTTGTTGCTTAGTTATTTTACGAATGACAATACTAACAAAGCTATAAGTCTAGTTTTTAGGAGACTAGAGTTTATCAATCGGCGGATATTTTCAAGGAGATCTGTATCACGGGTTGTATTCGTCATAACTATCTCAATTTCAACTCATTATTCTTCACAAAGGCACAGATAACTAACTTTCTCAAATAGAATTCAGCTGATATCGCTGACTGAGGTCATTGTCACAAATTTGTGATTCCCTTTCTCACCAAAGTCCTTGAACAGGTTCCAAACTGATATATGCATGTTTTCATTCAATTCCATGATAATCGTGATATTCTCTTATTTTCAATAAGTTTGACAGAAAATATACTCCCGAAAAGTTATTCTAGACTTTTTGCAGTTCTGTAAAGAAATCCGAATGACATCCACACTAATATTACGACACTTCGAAATGTCAGACATATCAGATATGATTATTGAATGTCGAAAAATATTCATTAGAAACATGGTTGGTTGGTCACAATCATGTTAGTCACTTCGGCTTCTCCATTGGAATGGAAAAAACTCCGTAATATAGGATACACTGTGAGAATCAACGATTTTGATTGGATTTTTTGATGGAATATTCAGTATATTCCAATTAATCTAATGATTGTTTCATGATGTGCATGTTGCACAAAATAATTTTTCCACGATCGAATTGATTCGATGTGTTCCTGCAAAAATATTCATATTTCAGTCTGATAACAAGAGTTTTTACTGTCCATGTTTCACTGTCGCAGCTAGAACGATTTTCTATGGCTACTGATTTTTGATTTTGTGATCAGAAGTGTATAAAACAAAGTATTTCCAGCACTAGTGCAGAGAATAGTACTAAACTTTCGCACGATAATTAAGATTTCAATTCGTTTCACGTTTTTCCATTTCAACTTTATTATTATTTCCGACCATAACTCCGTCACTGGGTAAATTCGTGAAACGGAATGTGACTTGAATCGAAAACGCATGTTCAACATCGCGAATACGTCAATAATTGTGAATATATCATTGAATTCCTATGGAGTTTGACGTAAATGAAATATTTATGAATCAATCATACTCGAACAGAGTGTTTTTGATTCGCCGTGCAGGGATCAATGTATATAACTGAAAGTAGCCGTTATGGAAATTGCTCATGAAATGAAATATGTCAGGATTTCAATCCAGGATGATCTACCTCTTTCACTTTGGATAGTAAAAATTTGAATATGACTGATCTTCAAGGATGAACCCAATCAATTCAAGGATAAAGTGTCGAATTCAAGATTTGCTAGGGGAAATAACTCGAAAACCAGAAAAATATATCAACCAATGTTCAAACAACTGTTTTGTGGTGAGTTTGTGTGAACAGAATAGCATACGAGTCAACCTCAATACTTTCACCCTCACCCCTTTCACCACATCAACTCCCACTTCGAAATGCCAAATGGCAACTCTACTGTTCAAAAATGTATTTCAGTGGTACCAATCCTTGAACAGCTTTCCAGTTATGTATCATACATGATAGTTGCTATTTCAACTTTTGGATAGGGAGTTGGTGATATTTTGGTTCCCTCGACCTAGCCTTGGCAGGCCTGGGCATTCCTTGTAATATTTCTCACTACCCGATATAGTCCCCTCAGCCACTTTTGAATTTTTCATACTGTATATTGTGATGCACTCAAAAAATCTGGTATGAGAGATGACTCAGAATTTCAAGAATCCACATCATTAAATATTGGAACAAAATTGATGCGATTACCATAATACATTTTTTGTGTCCTCATTGGATGTCTGTCTCGAAAAAAGATCTGAATGATGGCTTCTGGAATCATTTCCATATTATAAAAACTAATTCGACTTCCTAACTCGATATCATTAGTTTTCATACTCCCATCTCGTCATCACTTCAGAGAGATATTGAAAAAGTTATCATGGGAAAAGTTGATTCGATTCATTATTGCTTCAATTCGTTTTATCACCACTCATACTGTAGCAGCTTAACCAATCATCCTACTGAGTTTTTTTCAAGTTTTGTTACATTCTTTCTATGGACCATTTCCATAAGAGCAGTCTCTCAGTTTCATAACACTGCTACAGGCTACTGTAATTATATAAATGGACATGTGAGGAACAAGATAAACAGTTGAATTGAATGGTTTTTGATACGGATGTGGATTTTAGCAGAAACAATACATAGTGAGAAACGAGTATGAGATAATTGGATCGGATGAAAATCTGTCCACCAGTACCATACGGAATCAACTCTGAACATCAAATGTCTTCGCCAACTTGTATTGTGATTTTTCATTTGTAAATCGCTACTCTGACGTTGGAACCCGAAGTTATTGAATTTGAAACTTCTGCGAGATTGAGAAGTGATCAATTCGATGATTCTTTTGTTGCTTCAATTTTTGGTGATTATGTATGTTTGAATGCATCCCCACACATCTCCACACGAGAGTATCCACAACGGGTATCTACTCTTTCTCAAACAATGTTTCCACTACACATCAACGATCAACTGCACATTCAGACCACCCAACCTCTTTCTGATTATACCATTCTTATTGTGTAACACAATCAGATATTGTCTGATTGTGACCGATCAGGTCAGTCAACGACGATTCGAAGAAGTTAACGTTGTAAAAATTCCATGACTTCAGTAATGGAATGAGTTGTTTCCCTGCTCTGTTGAATTGAGTTGTTTCCCTGGTTTGGTGTCTTTCAATATCCCAATGAGTCTTCAATGAGTCTTTTGATATCTTCCATATTCATTGTAGGAGGACGTTCTGGGTGAGATTCATCAGATCATGATTTCCAATCTTGAATCTCCTGAACCAACGTTCGGTGGCACATCTCCGCTTATCGTTGCGCATGATATTATGCACTGCTTCAGTTCAAGTAGGTGTAGTCAAAGTTATCTAGAAATGTCAAATGATCTGACTGCCAGTTTTGCTCCATTTATACACCATTGTAAGGAATTTTGAAAACGTCTATCACATTCTAGAAATCTTTCGGTAGAATGATGAGGGGAAGGGAAGGTGGATTTATCAACTGCCAACATGGTAGTAGTCCTTGAGCCTTGAGACGCATTCTGGTGAGTCTTCTCATCCAGCTATTTGTATCTGTTATGAATGAACTACTGATGAAAATTTTCGAAGTTGATGAGCAATCAAGAATTAGAGGATACTATCGGTGCAATAGATTTTGAAACACTGCATCCAACCGGAATAGATGAATATTATCTAATAAGATCACCTATATTTTGGAGTGAAAAAGTCCTTAAATGAGTTCATCCATGGAAATATGAATGAAAACAACAAATAAGCAAAATTCGACAATTTTCTCGAATCACATTGAAGCGCCTAGAAGAACTGATGCGAAACAGTTCTGAGTGATTCGCGATATTCTTCGAATGTTAACGTATCTACCAACAAACAAATGAGTATGAGGCAACGTGAAGATAAGCATCTCCTCGACCTATAAACGTATCCATTTGTTCGTTGCATTCACAGCCAACTGATTATCCGAATGATTTACAGATTGCTCGGAGAGTGAGAGAGAAAGAGAGAAGTTTTCCGCTTTATATATCCTTCGTTGTATAGAGGCGGTCCCAGTTTGAATGGGAAATGAAAGATCTGCAGATTCCAAAACAAAGTAGGCCGATCAGACAAGAACTGACCTATAATATGTAGCTATATTGAGAGGAATATTGAGGCATTCTTATGGATAGCTAGAGGACCAACTCGATTTTTAGTCATCCTATATAAATTATCAATGAAAAATAAATTGCTTTTTGAAGAAATGCCGATTTGATATGAGGAATGAATTCAGATGATGATCTCGTGTACACTGTATCCACCATATATCGGGAATTTGATATAATAAAAAACCAACTAGATACCACTATTATGAAATTTCATCCTAGCTTTCAAACGGAACGGTGTACGATATGGCAGGTTAGCGTAAAAAGACCCTTGAGACTTGATATTGAAGCAAGTTTGTATGTAGCTTAGTCTTGCCTAATTGCCTCATTCTCATTGGCCTATGTTTGGTTCAGTTGTATAGCTGAGCCAACTATTGAAGCAATGTACTTGCTCGTATTACAACGAGGCGAAGCGAAATAGGAAATTCACAAAGATGAATTGTACAGAGCTAGAAAGATATTGTTGACAAGATATCAATGATATATCAATGCATTGCATATTAGTTCCGGGTATTCCATTAGAAAAATGGGATATTTTCCCAGAAGAAGGTTACGAACTGATCACGTCGTGAATCTAAGGATGTTGAATCAGTCATCAGAAATCAGAAATCAGTGTGAATGCGATGTTTTCTAACCCAGGGGTGTCATATTCTTTCTGTATTCTTTCTGTTTTTGCAACACAGTCTTGTCACAAATTATCGTAACAAATCATCTGTGGTCACGTTTTTCATATGATATCCTCTCTTTGCAACAATATCATCTGATGCACCAACCAGTTAACATCCAAGATTATGGAGATAGGAATCTCAACCACTTCAATGCTTCGAAATCAGGAGCAACAGTTTTTATCACAGATGGACAATTGATGAGCCACGCGTTCCTACTTCAAACGGGCTAAGAAATTTCAAGAAATGTTAGGAGCCCCAAACATTTCGGGGGAAGGCTATTTATAGTATTGAGGAGTATCAAGGGCTATTCATATTTTTAATAGCTGTTGTTGTGGGTTGGAGCACGAGTTGGTGCGAAAAATAGATCCTAGCATCTATGGGGGTGTTTTGGTGATATTCGCGACATGGTCGTGCAGAGCCAAACTATCGGTAACTGTGACGAGATATACTATATACTATATACCTGTTGGATTCCTCCGAAGTATGTTATTTGTATATTCAAAGCGTTGGATTAGTCAAGGTTTCTCATTCTTTCATCAGCTCTCGAAACGTGGTGTACTGATATGTTGCAATCAGATTATTCTGTAATATTCTGAATTACGATTCAAATTCGATGCGATTTTTGTTTGAGTAAAGAACGATAGACACAATTCAATGATTCTAGGGAATACTGTTCATCCATAATTCACATGAATATGAAATTCGGAACTTGACTACACGAGAATTCGAATCATTTGAAATTCCTGAGTGGACTTACTCTAGGTTCAGTCAGGTTTTATCGAAATTATACAAGGATACTTGACTGTACTGGATAATGTGAGTGGTTGGAAATCATATGAAGAGATAATCGAAAGTATCGAGTACTCGATGAAGGTTTCTCACATCGAGAAATCCTACTGTTCTAAGGTTATAGGCAATATTTATCATTGGTATATGATTCATTATCCTATATTGTTCATCAATAATATATGCAACCTTCAACTTATTATTGTTGAATGAATCATCATCATTCCATCCTAATCTACCTATTGAGGCAGCAAATCATTATTCGAGAGGAACTCCATTCATTTCATCTCGCTTGAACTCTGCTCACCCCACAAAGAACCATCGAAAATTGTTTCGAATTCGTCAGAAGCTCAAACTCTCTTAATTCCCTCGAATTCCATGCTAGCTAGCATGCAA
Source organism: Gastrophysa polygoni (assembly GCA_963576655.1). NCBI lineage: Eukaryota > Metazoa > Arthropoda > Insecta > Coleoptera > Chrysomelidae > Gastrophysa > Gastrophysa polygoni. The sequence goes on from OY755084.1 coordinate 12,460,224, forward strand.
ACAAGCACACAGCAATCAACTTCAATTGGAACATTTCATACTAACCCTTGACATGTGGAAATACTAACATCAAACGTTTTGGATAAAATCATGAGGGTCTCAATTGAATTATCCCTTTCTTTGTGACCGGCTCCACCAGAACGAATTAGACAAACTTTGATGGGCAATGTGTGTTGGCCATCGATTGGTCATAGCCTGGGCCAATGAGGATTAGGCAAATTATGTTCGATTGAGTCCGACCCTATATTTGTGGAGATGAAAGTACCTACCAATCTGTCAGTCGAAGATGAGGAGAATCAATACATCTATACTAGAGATTTCAGTGTCTTGAGGTTTGCTCAGAGTTAATTTTCTGGAGCATCGGAATAATTTTGGGGGATGACAAAATATCCTAGCTGTCTCATATCACACGATTGAATTCGCTGTAGTAACATTTTTCCGGTGGCAGCTACAATTTTTTTCTGCCTCAGAGCTCGTTAGAGCTTGCAGACGTGAAATTTGCCAAAATTTTAAAGTTAGTGAAACATATTGACTAATAATTCAATGAATTGAATGTCATTCAATGTGATCCCGTCGCCTCCGCCAAAACTTCAATTTGCTAAAACATCTCACACTTTTTATAATTTCCATATGAAAACAGATTTTTTCGTCCTCTTTCACAGCATTTGTCAGCCGAAGAAGAAACCCATGATGATCCACAATGATCTATTCGGTTTTCTGTGTAGAGCAGGCCAATAACTGACCGCTAAAACAAAACTAAAATCTAACATTGATTGCAGAGTTCCCGTAGTCTGTTCGCCGCTGACCATAACTCAGCATTCGCACATGTAAACCGACGTTTTATTATGTAGATTCTGTTTTACGGAGCACTCTATATCTGCGTCTGTCCAAGTTAATGCACGTACATCGCTTGATTTGCATATTTGGAACGAGACATGGGCCATCGCAACACAAGTGTGGCTAATTAAAAAAACGGCACTCCTCTTTTGCTCGATTGTGATTGATAGAGCTCACTGTACAGGGTCTTCACGTTCATTTTGAACCCCTCTCAACGTGCTCATTTATAGTTCAATTATCGTTTCTCTGTTTCAGCACTTCAATAGTCATATTATTGGACGATTTCTCGTGCAATTTATGAGATCCATCGATACATGACTTTTCTTTGTTTTTTTTCGGTTTTTCCGAAGATTCGTATGCCTGCATTTATTGAATATTAGATAATCGACCGTTCAAATATGGCTGTGACTCTCGCTACCCGAGATCTGAGTTGAAAGAGCAGGAAGAGGAAGATAACCTGAAAATGGTACTATGATAATGTAATGTAATGATAATGTAACGGTAATGGTAGTGGTAATGGTACTTTAGGCTGCAAAATCATTGAAATAATTCAATATTGAATTATAGAAAACAAAAATTATAGCAATGACCATGAACAGATAATTTCTTTCAATCAAAGTACCATCGAAAAATAGGAATACAGCTCGTAACATAGGCAGGTACTCATATAGTTATTGTTTTTATAATTGAGACCTCAGTTGAGACTAACAACGGAGCAATAATATTTCATTGGAAGTTCACAAACTATGAGATTTCTAGGAATGATACCAGAATAGGTATCTGTAGAATCTGCTCATATTTTTTATCGATAGTACAACTGCTGCATATCTCCTGTATTCATCGGAGTTCCAGATATTTCGTGTAGAGAATTTATAGACTTGCACTCGCACTTGAAATTCATCTGACGTATAAATTCACTGATGAAAGTTTCATCCCACAAAAATTCCAGGCAGCTCTCGAATCCACTAGATTCCCCGCTATATTGTGTCAAACTCCTGTAAACTGTCAGAAACGAAAAATTTTTGCCAGTCTAATTATTTCGCCGGAATTCCCCAAAATGATTGTTGAATCATGTTATGGAAATATGTATTCAGTATTGACGATACCGTATAATACAGCCAGAACAGAGGACATAGTATAAAACATTCGTTACAAAAGGGAATTCAATCACTCGTCCGTTCGGAAATTCGTCGTTACGTTCTAACATACTAATTTGAAATGCACTGGGCACTCGAAGTGAACTTTCGAACCTATACCTATGTTTTGCTCTTGTCATATAGAGTAGAGGAATATTTCATGTATGTATAACAGGTTTGGGCAATAGTACATCAGAGTCTGATTTCTCGAGACCTATGATGACTAGAGACATGTTTCAAAAACGAATTAAAAACAGACAATGGGTTATATCATGAGAAAATATCATGAAAAAACATCGAGGCATATGAAGGGCTCATCGAAAAGAAGTGTCGAAGACATTTTTTGGAAATAATAAATAAATGGAATGCCTTTCACGAGAGCATTTTTTTTCAACGTTCCAGTGACTTCCATCTACTCCTTCAATATCATCGACTAAAGGTCATTAGACTAGAATGTTACATTTTTTTTCTCGAAATAATACCATTCGCAGATGCAAACTTGAAAATTCGGTGACGTCATAATAATCAATATCAGAAGGAAATATTGCTACAACTATTTGCTGAAGAGATGGATGATATTTCTGATCCATTTCAACGCTTTATATCCGTACAGGGTAGTCAGAAATGATTTTTCAACTAGAAATATTTCGAATTGATACTTCTCGAATTTCTCAAATGGAACACCGTGTATAGATAATACTTTGTATCATCTAACATTCCTCTATCATGTGGTGAGGATGATAGACCCTATTATCTAGTCATTTTTGAAACATGTCTCTAGCTATCATATTTAATAATAGAAAAAATATCTACATAATATACATAATTGAAATCCCTAAGAAATCACATGACTTCTATTTGAAATGTTCCACTGTTTTTCTGTTGACATGAGTGAAATCTGAAGGAAATATCATATGGGTGAATTCAGGTACAAAATTAACAGTAAATGGAACGACAAAATTATGGGTGGTTCAAAATATACGTGAAGATCTTGGGCTTGCCAAATCAGGCGTTTTCATGAATATAATCATAACTATAGTCGTTATAGAATATAAAAAACTGAGAAATAATAGAATAATAGAATACGATATTCGGTTATTCCGTGATGAAGGGATATGAAATTTTAAAGTGGTCAAGTGGACTCTGACGTTGGAAGTAGGCTCTAGTAGGTCCTGATATTCAGTGGGCACTACGTGTTGAAAATGTTGATTTGTATCGCAATGATTCAACAGAATACTCTCTGTTGATAGCAAATGAAGCGTTTGCGGATCTATGTATTCACGAATTCCTTCGGAATTTTTTCGGATTCGGAATAAGCCGAACAATTACCGCCTTCAAGATTTATCTGTTATTCAAAATCGACCAGTATATTCAGTGTGACTGTCGTCACGGAAACATTCTCGTACCGAAATCATCGAGGAAGGACTCTGAAAATTGTAGGTGCGAGAGAGATACACTCAATGACCAAATAGCATCATTCTATCCATGAGGAAGCGAGATAGGTTGACATTTCTCTGGAGTCCATTACCATAGCTACTAATTTTTTCCCAAGACGTCATTCAGTTTTGAGAGATACAATTCGTCCCATTTCTAATGGAAAAGTATCTTCCGTAATCATTGGTCTTTTTTTTTGTGATCTACAGTACATATTTCATTGTTTGTACAGCTGCTATCAACAATCTCAACTACCCAAATAGCCTACTGAAACAGATGTTTCAATACCTGAATAAATTTTCATATATCTATATACCTATAGCAAATGTTTGTTGTTCGTGATTCTCGCGAATAATTGATTCGACCAAAGATAATTTCAGATTGAACTGGATCCAAAAAGGAACAAGCAGCAATAAAAGCAGCGGTATATCAATGTCATTCTGCATGACAGACCATAATTTCGAAATACAAACGCGTCATAATGGGAATTTATATTCAATGATTCAGGAATGGCGCAGTAAATGACTTCCTTAAGCCTCACTTAATGTAGTGCTCAAGATGAAAAATTAACAACGAGGCATGTGCCCTTCTGAGCGTTCCAGCTGTTACTAACGCTGTTTTGAAGTCACGCTTTCCGGATTTGTAACGGTGGTAGACGGAAACCCTATCCGAGAAATCGGTTTCAATAATACTGCACAGAATACAAACATTGCAAGTGGAAATTCTGCTTATCTTATGAAGTCATTATGACACCCAATAACATATCAGAACGGCCCCTCTTCTCAACATTGGTGAGCAAACGAATAAGGTGGTTTTTCTTACCTTGAATATGGTGCATTGAACTTTGATAGGTAAGTCCGCGTCGGAAGTATATTAAAGGAATAGTTGAAGGATTCCATAGGAGCTGATAAAGGTATTCAATATCGATTTCTGAAAATCAGTAATCCGGTGGAATAACTGATCACATTCTTGTGGAATTTTGACAAATAATGTGTTTTTTCGAACGATTTGCAGTTGAAATTTTTGGTGCACGTGCATAACAAAGGATATACCTGCCACCAGATATTGATACAAATACGCTTCATTGATATTTATATTGCATTGATGATGACTATGAATTCAAAATGGCGTGCTCCTTGCGGATAGGAAATTTGAGAAGGAAGCTCTGAAGGAATTGTTCACTAGGTGCGACTGCCAGATTTCTCAGTTGAAGATGTAACCGTTTCTGTCTATGACACGGCGTTTTTGATAATTGATACTCCTTGGATCCATTATATATCTATGGAGTTATCAGAAATCAATTCCTAACTGAGCAGAATCCAAGAGCGACTCAATTCTTCTTCCATTGGTATAGTTTTGAAGTTCGAGACAAATCGGGAATTGGATTTCCAGAAATGCTATGAAACACTAGATCATAACATTTCAAGGAATTTCGGCAGTAAGCCATGAACTTTCCATATAGAAGAGGTTTCAATTGAGGAATACTCATTTTATAATTTTATCCGGCAGCAAAGATAAAGAAAACGACCACTGATTCACCAGGAAATACAAAAAGTAGGTACCTCATGTGTTTCGTGTTGTTCTCTCTCATGAGTAAAATTCATAGCCTCTGCTAGCAAAGATCCATCCTAATTCAGTGTTTGTTAACATTACTAAAAATCCAATCTATATAGAATCATACATTATTCTGAAGGAAAATAATATGAGTAATTGAACGAGATACTGGGTGTTTCATTAGGAACAAAAACTAAACATCAAAAATAATGAGTACGTCAATGGATTCTGCGTGAAATTCTCTCTCAGACATTTTCAGTTCAACATCATTCCTTATAATTTCATAACAGAAATAGATACCTACCAGGATAGACAACAGGAGAGATAACAGAAATCCTGTTGAATTTAATCAGGTCATGCTGAGTTCAAATTGAAAGAAGGAAAGGAACGTAAATGCCGCAAGGCTCCATATTCCATAACGACCGAGAAACCTGGCGGTATCAGTCAAAATGGAATGCACTGTACATGTATGAGATTCAGAAAGAAATGAGGAAACCTATTGGATATCATCTGAACTTTATCTTGTATCCAGTCACTAATGATCGGAAAATCGATGGACTTGAATTCTAATAAAAAAACCTATCGGAGATGCCAGAGAAAAAACTGTGCAGAGAGAGCACATACAATGATATCTGTCACGGAAGGAGATAGGGTACCTATGTGCAAGAAGTGAGCATTCACACCAACTAGGTGTTATAGTAACTACAGCATAAAAGAAGAGTTATATGACCTTTAGACACCCTTTGAAAACAAAAAAAAACGAGAGATACATCTGATCCAATCAGTATTCTGTGACTCTCGAAACTGCTGCGATTTTCTCATCAATTTTACTGATGAAAAGAATCGGTTTGAGAAGGAATAGATAGGAAGAAACTGTCTCTTCCAAAACTGACGTGGAAAACCAATCACCAATATGAATCAATCCATTTGGTGTACTCGAATGAATAAATACCTTCTGACGAATTGCATTCGACTAATCAACTTTCGAACAGTTGACATTGACACCTAACCTAACTATCTCACCCCATCCAACCGAACACTAACACCTAGCACCAATCTCCGATACCAAACACACACAACCTGTAATGACCTCATGCAATGGATGATTCCAATCATCAGTGATGGCATCAACTCCACCCCAGGAATATGTCTTGTGAAACATATAAACTTATATTTTCATAATTTTATGAATTTCCTCACTGATTTCTCAGTACTGATTCGATTCGAATCTACTACCTATTTTAATTTCTTCGGTAATATTTGCAGTGATTGCCAATCAGACCCTTCGTTAATCAGACCAACTGTTAATTTTTTGGTCCCTACCTGAACGATTCTATTCAGTACGTTATTGACTCAAACTATCGGCCGAAGAGAAGAGGGCCGACGTTTCTCATTAAACGGTGAGATGCCAGGAATGCAATTTCAATTGCAATTAGTCCATAGCTGAGCATTCCCTGACGAAAGGTCAGAAATTGAATTAGCACTAGAATGGAAGCTAGTGGAGTTGATCAGATCTGACTGAAATCATTTCGTTACATCTGCTGTTTCTTGGATGACAAGGCAACGTGATTATGTCTCTCTATTCACATATACCTGAATAAAATATCATCCAGTACATGGATTTGTACACATTCACTGAATGATGTCTGTGTATGAAGTGGAGTATGTCAATGATCATCATTCGAGCTTGTCAGTATCAGAAAAGAGTATATATAGTATGTTTTACTTCTCATCTGCTATTTCTCATCATCCTTTGGATCGATAATATGTTGGATTAAGTCATGGTTCTCAATGCTAGGTTTTCTCTTATCTGTTGATGATTAGGATTTCATCGCCATTATTTCGATTACTCATACTATATCTCACTTTATGATTTATCATTTGTTTCCACTGAGCTACTTTATCATCGGGTATACGACGTCAATATATCCAGTGTATCCTGTTAGTGATTGCAAGATTATTTCTGACCATACTGGACTGCTGCCGACGAATTAGTCATCATCGCCGCGATAGCTGAAGAACATAGTAGAAGCGTTCTGTTGAAGTGGAAATAAATAGTGGCTCGAACTTATAAGTCCGATGATATTGTGATAATTAGCTATATGACTGGATGATAACTAAAAATGAAGTAACTCACATATGAATATATAACCCTGTTAACCTAAATTAGCTACTGATGAACTCATATCAGATGCAACACAATGTTTTCGTTTGATTTCGTTTTCATTTCAAAAATCTCCTGCAGTTTTCCCTTGAGCCCTATCAGCGAATATCCATTATGATTTCAAGTGGAATGCTGTAGGGAAAAAAGAATGAGTTAACATGATTCCGCTCTTGTATGAAAAAAAGTTAGCAACTACCAGTTTTTCCTCTAACAAATACCCCGAATTGCATCTCTTTATCGTCATGGGACGTTGAATGTTTGTAGGGACCTTTTCAACTGTAATTGAATTACCTCAGAGATGCACTAGTACGGAAAAATGCATTAGGTACGAAGCGTCGTCAGTCACTTGAAAATATAAGTGAATACTGTGCGAGCATTCTCCGTTGTTTTATAGTAGAATTGAACATGGGGAAGAGCTGAATGTTTCGTGAATGGCTTTATTATCTGCTGAAATGAGAGTACATACGAGAAACATGATGCATAAGGAAAATGAATGGTCTGGAGCCACATTATGAAAGAATCTTGAACGAACATTGGTTGGGATGCCATCATTTCTGTCAGGATGACTCGCTATCTATATGAAATTTCTATCTCAGCACCAATCAGATGTGTCTCGATCTTTCCTTCCGAATCGTTGAGTCTACATCGTAATCCATCAGGTATAGATATTGATCAAGGCATGAAAATCAGACAAAATAGTGTATTTCGAAAGAAAAAAATAGAAATCCATCATAATTGACATTCGGTTGGTGAACAACCAAAATGATGCAATGTCCTGCCATTCTCTATTGTCTCTCAAGAATGTTTCAGTGTACATTGATCCGCTGAGATGATTTAGAATTGTTGACAAAGAATACTGATGAATCAGAAAAAAATATGAAATTTTCATATTCGATATTTTCTGAGATACTCTCGAAATAACAACTTCAAAAAGTTACAACCCTGTATATTCGCGAACAAAATTTGTCTCCTATTCCATCAGGATATCAGCTATGATATTGTCAGGTCTGATTTCTGATTTCTTGCGGAACAGTTCTGAGTTATAAGATTATCGTGCACTTACAATAAATGAAACTCCAGTTCAACTTCACAGTACCGTGGACGAACACATGAAATATCAATCCGAATGTTCGGTGGAAGAATCGAAAGCATATAGTTATGGCATAGCTATGAGCGAACATTTCATGAGAATTTTTTTTTAGAGGCATTCAAAAGACAGGAGACTCATTGAAAAAAAAAACATCAATTGAAGAACCTTGCGAAATAATTTCTGATTTCCCCCTCCTCCCTCCATATAGTGAAAAAATTGTCGCTAATTCGAAAATATTCACTGAATATTAGGAGATGAAATGAACGGATTCTATGTATGTAGTTATTTTTGTTGAGAGTTCATGCTCATAGAAATTCTTGAGGACCTCAGTCTCCTTCGCCTCCTCTTAGGAGCAGCCATTTGGTTATATTCTTCATGTAACATTACCTTCAGAGACTTGAGAGTGAAATGTCAGAAATAAGTCATTCAGAAAAGGATATTCACAAGCCGAATAATAATGATTCATTCGGAGCTCTGTTCGAATGCGGAGAATCGTAGCGAAAGCTCTAATTCCTCTGTTACGAAGCTTCACGGGAACATCACCATCAAATGCTATCCTATCGTTGTGTCCTGGATATCGGGGATGAACGTTGGATGTATATTTTGTGCAGAACAATGGCCTCACGCTAGCTTCCAATTGAAATGTCATTGCTCTCAGCCGAAGAGACAGGATAGGACACTGCAACAAAGGAATTGACGTGACAACTGAAGCTAGCAAATGCAAAATGAACAGAAACTCTTTTCTACGATGATTTCATGATTTCGATATCGGAATGAGAGTCATTCATGCAAGCTCGCTTGAAGATGAAACAAGAAATGAATTGCAATCTATTTGAATATAATGCAAATTTATACTATTATACGATATCAGTATATATTATATATATATATATATTATTAGTATATATATACGACTATTTCGCGCTCAGGCGAGAATAACGTCACAACCTCTAAAAACTCTATCTACAGGACAGAAAAACTACTAAATTCACTCACACTGGGAAATGAAAGTCCTGATATTCTGATATTTCATGAGTGATTCGTTGAGTTACTCATTTTATACATTTCTCCACGTCTAGGAAAAATTTGACTCTCATTTTGTGTCAATTTTCCTGAATGAAACATGCACATCTTGTTAGCAGTGCCTTTGTAGCAATAATTCGAATGATTTGTCTCATATATCTGTACAATGCATGATAAAAACAACACGGTCATTGATGAGTATATTTCATTGGTAAAAAATCACCGAAGTCTTTTATGTTACTTTCGATAGGAACTCAACAAAAAATATGAGTATTCCAGTAAATGAATTTGTGCTTGTTGATGTTGATTGTAAAGGCTCGATCGATTTCTATCGGTACCATAGGGATCTCCATAACCCTAAACCATGAAAGATACTGGGTCAGTCAAATTCTGAATGAGTTGAGTGATTCAGTGCTTGATCAAATGCTGCCATGACATTTATTCCTGTCTCATTATTCTTCCTCATTTCTTTCTTCGACTCATTTGATTTGATATTCATGGTTCAAAAAATCATAGTCAACCCTGAAAATGAATTTTGAGTCATGAGATTTCATTGTTCACTGAAACTCTTTGTTTTCACGATATTGAATATTTTTTTTTCCGAATTGAAAAAAATTAAGGAGTTATGTGGGTCATACTGTAGATATGCATTATCTATTGTTCAATATGACATTTTTCACTCAATTTTTTCTAGTTTCTGCTTGTCTTATATCTTGTATTCTACTAGACGAATTTTGAAGTGATTTCCACTATTACGTATGATACTTATTCCCCAGTTCTTTGAGCGAGGCATTGAATGTCGGCGCCACTGTCCAATCTTCAGTTTTACCCTCGTCCTTTCATATTGCAAGATCGTTATCATAGGCTTCTGCCAGAATTGCCAGCAATTCAAAGATACTAAGGGCATCCATACAACTTTCTCAATCAGATTTTCATTCTACGTCGCATTTGCATTACCAATACAACAAACTCTCGAAACTCTCGAACTAAACTCATCACCAACAATAACTCTTCACTCCGTGATAAACGAGTAGGACCGGAATCCTTCTCGATGTTGCCATTCTCTCTTTTGTGTCCTCTCTAGCCTTCAGTCATGCATGCTAATACGGGATTATAAATAGCTGTAGCAATTCCAATATCAGCTGATATTCACGCTGTGAGGAAGCCAAAATGAAAAAAGCGCCATTCGTTTCAGGTTTTCAGTGGCATAGATAAAAGTTTGTTATGCCTTCAATTACTTCTGCGAGAAAAAACACTCTTTGTTATTTACATTGTAGTTCACGTAATAAACCGGCAGCAAAGCAGTAAACGGCGGAGGCAACTTTAAAGGAGGGGGAGGATGTGCTACATGCATACGAAATCGTGTGAGCCAGCTGTGTAATGTTGGGAGAGGAGGCAGGTATCGGAGTTTTGATTGGGAGTTTGAAGGTTATGCGAGCTCCGGGAAACACATCACTAGGCAGATAATTCCATAACTTTTGCCTTTCTGTTTGTGAAAAATGCTTGTCAGAGCGTGACACACAGTGAAACATTAACATCAAATCAACACCAGCTAACTATTTCGAAAGACGCCATTTTGGTGACCATTGCAGAAGCAGAAGAAGAAGCTGCTGTATCGAACCTGGCTTCACTGCGGTGTTGACTAATTTAATATATCAACACACTTTCATGTCTCTTGTCATCCATCAATTTTTCCATGATGATAATCAAAAATTCCATTATGAAAGAATTATGAATGATATTATGAATGACAAAACATTGAATATTCATTGGTTCTTTCCTCTAAGGAAACGTTTGTATGGAATTTACCAGTCGAAATGAATTGCTTCTGAGTCATATTTCACTTCACTTCTGAATGCATGATTGGATAATAATAATAATTCATAATAACTATACCAATGTACTTGTAAAACTTCGATATCCAGAGGACACTACATAAGCCTCATTTGTAGCATAAAAGTACACTAACAAATTAGAACTATGACTGAACTTGAAGAATCACTAATCTGCGACTGAGTTTGATGGTTGACAAAACGATAATTGAATTTGGGTATGTTTCAGCAGCAGACATCAAGTCTTCACTTGATGTTAATTTCATTTATGAGAATAAATGCCTTTCTATGAGCTGGCTCTAATTAGTTCTCCTAATGTGAATACTATTATACCTAGCGAACATTCCTCTGTTGATATTTCCAGTGAGAAGTGTGGACTAATGGCCGCACAAATTCTCTGTCTGTGGAGAGTTTCATCATAGCGAATGTTTATTGTTTTGTTGCAGATCTCGAGATAGCAGAGAAAACAGTTTATCACATCGTACTAACTAGGGTGAGTATCTATTCTGAATGTTACGTGGTAGTGAATAGAGGAAAGGAAGAGACATTTGGATCTCCAGATACAATTCAGTGAATTGATCATTCAGTAAGTGAGCTCATCAGTCGGACATTTCAAATCATTTCAATTCATACAGTAAACATTCTCGTGTATTGTGACGTTCATAAATTCCAACTTCACTCGGAATATCATATAGAACATTTATCAGGAATATCATCTCAATCATCATCATTATTACCATAATTTCTCCAAGATTACATGATTCCTATTGGTCTTGATTCATTCAGCTTCAGCAACATCATTAAATCTCAGTTCTGCTGCAGAACTGAATATTGATGTTATTTGTTGAGGCTCTTGTGAGTATTTGAATTCGATATCCTATGTCAATGTTATATGGTGTTGAAAATGCCTCATCAACTTATCAATGTCTTATCAACTGTCATCAATAGTTCAACGCCAAACTCATAATAGATGTTCACTATCAGATTATAACTGACATATTCATTCATTGCTTTACTGAGTTTTCGTGGATACTGAAAATTCATCGATTATCTTCGATAATGGTTAGTCACTATCTTCGATTTCAATGCGATCAGAACTTTTTTGTTTTTTCGCAAGCTATGTATTGTACGCAAATTTCCACACTGATTTATTTGCTTTCTGTAGTCATTGAAACCATCACCTGACCATCATTAAAAATCCATCAACTTCTAACGATCATTCAGACAACTGATGATTACAACATATCGTTAAAATCTGGCTTCGAACTCCATAACCTCCTTACTACAGTAAAAGTATACGCATGGGCAGATACTTACGCTGACCATAAAAAGAAGACTTCCTTCTCTTCAATTCTGTCTATTTTCAGATGGATATTCGACAGTCATAGTTCGAAATAGAATGATTGATACTTGAGTGGCTTTATACAGGACAAAAAATGTCCTGTTCTAGAGTGATTACGCCATCTGCAGAAATAAGAATATCTTTCGATGCACTTTTATGCCATATTTCATAGGTGACGTCAAAAATTCAAATTCTCATCGGCTGTCTATCTTAATAGTTCGGAGAGTGTTTCCGAAAACTTGTTCTGTTGTTCCAAGATATTGTTTCATTGTATAGTAATGTACTCTAAATCCTACTAGATAATCTCTTTCATGTTCTCTGATTCGTTAGTTATTATTATCATAGGTATGTTTTGTTCGATCTCCAATCGTCTCGAATCGGCTTCTATCGTCATTGTTACTCTCCTGGTTATTCATTATCTTTGTAATCTTTAACTAATGACAATGAGTCTTTGTTGATTGTTCCTCTATCTTCCATTCTTCGTATCCCTTCATTCTGTACGAAAAACAGTAGGAAAGAGGAATGGATCTTTTTCTCACTCCCAATTTTATTATGATGTTGCATTCAATTCAGCCTTTGCATTTCCTCATTATCTTTGATATATCAATGTTTTTCGATTCTGCTCTCATCAGTTTTCGCTCCATTTGATCGATAGCTTGTTAGGTCTATGATGACATGATGAAGATTTTGATATTCCTCTGGAGATGAAGCTGTAGAACTGTATGCAAGTCTTTTGCATATATCTCATCACTATGCATTTAGCACTATTAATCCCCACTATTGCTATCTCCTTGTGCTTCACAATAAAGAATGTTATCGGATGAAAAAAGCTATCATATTCCTTAGGCTCCGGACCATTGGCTACAAATTTTCATCAACATTGCATGAATACCAACTGGGTCAGCGGAAATGATCATTGGAGCAAATTTCAGTTCTTCTCATATATCTTAGGAAGACAAGATGATGTAGAGTTGATCTGAAGAAAATCTAATAGGAAATGGAAAAATTTGAGCTTACCCTCTATAACAGCAAAGATCTAAAAAGAGTTTTAAAGTGAAACCACAATTGATGCTATGCAAATGCAAGTCGATATGCAGTTGTCGTCATCCGACATGGAATCATGTCATCGATTATAATTCGAGATTTTGTTCTCATAATAAAAAAAAAAAAACACCTGAGGGCGCCTGGTGGGCCGAAACATCTTTTAATTTTGATGGGGAGTAGCCCCTCCATTGTTCTGTTCAGGTAGAACTATTTCTCACCAGAGACTACAGAATATCTTGATTCTGTAGCTTTTTATCTAACCAACAGATTCGGTAACTATATAGAGGATGTTGGTAGTTTCTCTCTTACACGTAATTATATATATATATATATATATATATATATATATATATATAAATATATATATATATATATATATAATGACCAATTCTACATTTTCCGTATGAGTATAGGAAAAGCAATATTTGATCTCTCTCATATACACATACTTATTTATATTCAGTTTTCGACTGAATGCCATGAAAGGATTTTTTTCACGCTACGATTCAGTATGAAGGGGACTTTATCTTCAATCGAAATGATATTTCTGACATAATCTTTTCTGTGTCCCGCATTGTGTTTGTATTTTGTTCCTACTAACTTGAAATACTTTTCGTAGAAAGACTCACAAACAGTCATTGTTCGGTATGAATCAGCATAACAAACTAATCAGAATATATTTATGTTCTGATGCATGAAATGAAAATATTTCGCAGTGGAATATATAATAGGAGCATGATGAAAACAATTGTGGTGGTAAAAGTGAATGCTTATACGACAGATAGTCCGAAAGCGTTTCAAAATTGAATTTGAAAATTTTTAAATTTCCATTCTGATTTTCTAACAAACATGGCTATTGCACTGATAGAGCATTAAACCACTACAAACTAAGATTCAATTCATTGTTTATCTTGTTGTCTCATGGCTCATTCCTCTCATGAAATAATTCCACTCGATGTCCTCTCATCAAAAGTCTCCAATGTTGTCTCTTTGCATGGTGAAGTACTTACAAATTGTGACGAAGGCACTGCGTGCTCAAAGGACAATATGAATCCTCTTGAAGGATATCAGATTCCAACTATTCGGGTAGACATCCAATGAATTCAGAAGTGGCGATATCATGAGGGAGAAGGAGTTTCATGATTGAATTTATCATCATTATATTTTTCACTATAATATTTATTCGATAGGAATATTTCAGTTCTGATTGTATGAGGGCGATAATCGGAGCTGATTCTGCGGGATTCCTTCGATATTGGATCGTCTGACGTGATTGTGTTAATGAGCACACCTAGTAATGTAAGAAGACCACATTCACCATCATAACATGAATAGGAACTTTGAGGTCTGATCTTGAGATCTTCTTCTTTGATGTATGGCCAGCTCATTGACTATCCATTATCAGGAAATTGAGATTATGCCTCACTGACAATATACAGTATCTATCCGTCACATGATGATGAATTAATTCTTTGTCATTCTGAGATTCTAGATGTAGTTGGTCATTTTGGAACTCAGCAATTTCGTTATCTCTTCCGATTGAATCGTGTTTTTACCATTGTTGATAGCAAATTGTGAGTGAGATTTTCATGCCTTATAATCGATGGAATCGTGAGAGAAATATTGCATCGGCATGGTGTTCCGAAAGTCGATGCAAAGTCTAACGTCAGTGAATTATATCCACCATGATGAAGTCAGACTGGCGCGAGCATTTCTATTCAATGCAATGTTAAAAAATTGAACCAAATCAGCTAAGCTGGATGGAGTAAGAGTCACTAGTTTTCCTGAAGTGGGCACTACAATTCAACTAAATTTAGGGTGGCAGAACTGAAAACAGTGAGAACCGCTGAGGATAGAAGTGAGTTCTACGAAACTTGCGATCAAACGAAATTGAACCATAAATAGACTTTCGTCCACTCAGAAGGATTTGATTGTCGTATATTTGATTTAATAATGGTGGAATGATTTCAATGAGTGAAATCGGACTATTAGTTGAATAAGAAGCGCATCAGTTCACTATTCTATCTCAACTATTCTTTCATCATGCTCAAGTGTAAAGGAGATTTCGCGACGTCCCATGTCATGTGATAGATATGTTCATGGTGGATATAGGATGGTGAATCAACTCTTGAATTGATTCTCTGTAGACCTGTCAAACAACTTCACTGAGGCCGCACCGCCAGAGTACAGATGGCAGTACGATCGTCGATCCCGTGAAGTCCAATCTGCTTTCACTGATAATGACGAATATTTGATAGTGATGGATAGCTGATGGTTCAAATCTTGCCATCGGGTTGAATTTCAAATTCAAATCGTATTTTCCAGAGTTTCCAAGATAACCATCGAGGTCAGTAGAGGTAACGCCATCTAGTTTCGATATTGGGAAGCCTTAGTAAGGTATTGAAATTCAACATGATCAAGTAAGCGAAAGTCTACAACGTTTTCTAGTGGCGTTGTATAGGGCGTTAGGAAACCAGTCTATATTTACATCATGGCTGGAGTGAAGCGGATTGGTTCTTACAAAAGCGCATCAGTGCATTCACTATTCTTATTCTTATGACACGTGTCACTGTCCATGGTCAAATGAAACGCGCAACACTATCCAGGGGGAATGGGTATCGCAATTCACAAGTTGAACATACAAAATTTTTCTCGAAGTGCGGACCATTATTCCTATTACAGGTTGGTTTCTGTGGTTGTATTTGCCTATCTAATTTCCTCAACCAGAACTCTAACGTACAGCTTGATAACAGCATTTCATTCGTTATAACGGAAAATCACTCAAATGTTAGTTGTTAGATGTCGGCACAAAAATGACAACAAAATCAGTATTATCGATAATTGCACAAACAGTGCAATAAAAATGTTGATTCAGAAGTAGTAATTTAGATTACTTCTCAATTTTAGATCGAACTACATAATTTCAACCTCAGAACATCAACTATTTGTACAGAAATCTGTGAAAATATCACGATCTCCTGGAAAGTTTCATAACTATTAGGCCATTATAGCGGAAAATGGCGTTAGCGTTTTTGACGAAACAAAACACCATCAGTGACGGCACCAGTGTTTTGTACATCGTTCTAATATCTCTCTTGTATGATTTTCCATATGAATAGCGATGTGATAAGATCAACACCAATGAAAATGGCATTAAAAACTGATTTTTCATGAATATTCCAACTTCTGGGACATCTCAATGCCTTGGACGATATTTGATTGAAACACTGAATCTTTATCATTTTACAATTGTTTTTTTACATGAATGCCATCCATTAATTGTTACGCCATCATTGCTATTCGTTGTGTTAGCTCACTCTTGTTAGCAAAAACTGATAAAATCAACCCAGGTGTGATTTCGTTCCATTGGCGTCTTATCAGGGTGGCAATGTAGAAAGATGAGATTCAAGAAAAAAGGTATACTTTCGAATGATTTTAGACTTTCAACTGTGGTATGTTTGGCTCAATGGAATCCAAATGATCTCTCCTCTCATCTTCGGTAGACTCTGCATCGACCTTTGGATACCAAACTTGAACAGCAAAAACGAAGAAATAATAGTCCACTCGCCCTCACCGGAGTTTCGAGAGAAAAATACTGCAGCAATCGCAGTAAGAACCTTGAATCAGTTTCGATGCCCCCCGGTCATTTCCCTCGACCCAGGCAGCAGTTGTTATCTCAACCCGTTAAAACTAGTTCATAATTCAAATTTATCGACGGAGTTAAAGCTGTTGTTACAGTAAATCATTGCTGGCGGTCGTGACAACGTTGAACGCTATACTTAACGTTGTTCCGACCCACCCACTATTGCCTTGAACTTGATGAAAACATTGGATTAATCAATAACACTTTATCACATGCGAAAGCACGTGAGAGTACCGTTACCGCTGCTGTTTCAGAGAATAAGGAATGCGGCGGGTGGGAACAACACGTGATGATGAACACAACTTTCAAGTGATGATTCTTAGTATAGTTCTCGCATTCCTAGAATTCTATTCATATATTCTGTGAATGACTAACATTAGCAGATTTGGATATGAACGAACAACATCTGAACCAATAGCGATTCGATTCGATATATTTTGATTTTCAAGATTCTTCCAATGGAAGAGTTACATATAGTAGAGAAATATAGGGAAGACAGTACTAGTTCGACCAGGGGTCTCTTGGATGGTAAAGCAACTGGCGGAAAAGTTCAGGGAACGACAAATGCGTGTGCCGCAAAACTAACGTGTTCATTTTGAAATGCAGATTTCCAAATGATGATGATTCAAAAACTG
Organism: Gastrophysa polygoni; assembly: GCA_963576655.1. Lineage (NCBI taxonomy): Eukaryota > Metazoa > Arthropoda > Insecta > Coleoptera > Chrysomelidae > Gastrophysa > Gastrophysa polygoni. The sequence continues at coordinate 12,477,958 of OY755084.1, forward strand.
CCATAACAAAAAATAAACTGAACTGAAAAGGCTCTGATGCTCATATTCACAATATTGGTTTACAAAAACACAATAAGATCCATATTATGATTCGCGAAAAATAGTAATTCTGCCAATTCGTCATATCGAAAGTGGATTTCCGTATTGTAATGGAAGGAATGAAAGATTGGACGTATACGGAAGGTCCATGAACACATACATCCTGAACCCTTCGGCTATTTTTTTTTTTTGATAGTCGATACTTATTGGATGATATATGCTTTTGAATATCATCAACAGAACTAGAATATCAGTAATAGTTTGTTGCGAAGCTCTCTATGAGATGTTCGATATCCAATTCAATGTTCAATGTTCGATATTCAATGTTCAATTTCAATTTGATCAAGTTTGGCACCGAGGCCTCCTAGCGAAACTTCCGTCTCATGATAGATCACTCACTGTGTTGATAGAGAAATCATTATCTGATGACTTGTAATAATGATGCTGGTGTGCCACAAGGATCTGCCTTGACACCAACTTTGTTCTTACTCCACATCAAAGATGTGAGCTTCTCTATCATCCAATGAGGCCAGTATTGCAAGACGACGACAAGTCGATGCTGTGAATGATGATCTTGCAAGAATACTTGTAGTGATAAGAATACTCGAATAAATGGGGATCTGAAAATGCAACAAGAACTCATGCATGTATCTTCACCAGGACGGCAGATCACACAATGCCCAATATGATGATGTCAGGTACCACTGTTCCTATGAAGTCGTCAAATCCATGCTCAGTATCACTACCAACAGCACTCAATCATGGGCCGATCATTTGAGGTCCAGTGCGGGAACTGCTCGGAACAAAAACTCGGTTTCCTGTTGCGTGAGAAGAAAAACTTTATACCCCAATTACTACTCACGATCTGCAAAGCGTGGATATGACCTGTCTTGGAGTACTGTTCACATGTTTGGAGTCCAGCTCTCAAACATATGCTGAAGCTCTTAGACTCTAAGAGCTATTGGCCTAGTCGATGGAACTATACTCACGAATCCATTGACCTTCCTAGAACATCGCAGGAAGGTGGGCGATCATTTCCTCCATCATAGTTTTCCCACGGTCGTTGCTCAACGGAGATATTGTGTATCATGCCATCAAGAGCGGTTGAAAGTAATCGAACTAGACGAGTTCAGATCAGTATAATCAATACACGGTCAAGTTCGAATCTTTCTGAATTCCTCATCACCATGCAAGCATCGTTCATCAATAGAACGGCAAAGTTATGGAATTCTTTGCCCACTGAAGTCTTTCTTGATGCTCAGGAACAATTCCAATACCTCCCTCTTCTCCCATCATTCCAATACTCCTTCCTTTGAACATCATAAGATTTCCCTTCGGGTTGTCAGAAGATAAAAAAAAAACATCGAGAGTTCATCTCCCTCAGGGTCATTTTCAGGATATCTCTCCATCAGTTCGATATCCACATACTACAGACAAGAAAATGAAATTGAAAATTGTTTTCATTAATCTTCAGCTCAGATCACAGCAGTCTCTGATTTATTTGGTTCGTATATTTATTCTTCTTTGTTTGTCTGCGTCTCAGATATTTTTCTCTCGAATCGCCAACGAGCGACATGTGACCTGGGGGTAATATAAACAGAACCGTGTTTACACTAATTATCTTCTCCATTATATCGAAATATCCTATTTAGATTCCTCAAATCAGGAAATTCCCGACATATTTACAGACCTGGCGTACCCGAAAGCGTATGCTAATGAGCACAGCAACTATTGATGAGATATACCGGGTGACGACGGACTCTTCAAACACATAGACACACTCGAAAAATGAACATATGTCTCGAGAAGAGAAATCGAAAATGATCATGTCAAATAAGGGCGTGATCTGATATACCAGACTTTCCGAACTATTGGAAACCCACATTGAAATGGACCTTTTCAAGACGAAATTGAAAACAGTCAAACTTGTTATACATTTAACTGTCCAATAATGATACTGTTGTAATTTCAGTATATTAGGGGTATGAATGTATTCTTCAACTTGGCGATTAATAAATGAATGAACAATAATGATGATAACAACAATCGATTGTCGATAAAAATAAATGAGCATGAATCAATGGATCAATATTTCATACTCCAAAATTTACGTCTTCTTTCCACGGAAACGTTTCTCTTCAGGGAACTTTTGAAGCAATCAACCTGTATATCATTCCATGATCGCCAGAAGATTTTCCTAAAAATGATACTGCATCAAATGACATCATCTCGGGAGGAGACCTAGAAATAACTTCACGACAGAAATATCTTCGAAATCAAAGGGCAGTCTGAAAATATTGCTTTCATTGGGTAGCATAACGAAGCTGTTACTCAACTCAAGTTACAGTATGAACAATTTGGAATTGGAGACCTTTCGCTCATTTGGGGGATTGATCTGATCGATCTTAGTGCTAGGCTAACAGCTAGTTCATCTGCGTTGCTTATATTCCTTCGAGGCACATGCATGGTCTACTCCTTACTCAAGATTCCGATATAAAAATCAACTTCTGATTGATTCACATTCTGTACCGATTTCGACATGGCTTGTCCGTGCATTCTCTCAACAATGTTCATTAGTTGCTGAGCAACTATAAATGCGCAATAAAAATGAGTACTATATTTTAACATATCCATGAATTGTTATCGAACATGAATCGACGGTATATTCATTGACATTAGTCAAAAAGAATTATTCTTCACTCTCATTCACACAATTCGTGGAATGGTGCAGACGAATTGCTCATTAGAAAATCAGCTTTTTTTTCTCATATCATCATATCTGCTGCCTGGGGCTGTTTATGCTTATCTGCATGCAATTTGGATTTGAAGCAGTTTGCCGACAAAATGGGTTCCTCTCATAAGTGGCCTGCAGTCTGAAATTTGTGATAATATTTTCCCATCCATATTCATACTTGCAGTGTTCAACTTCGAGATTACGGAAATTAGAAATATAGTACGTAAGCTAGCAAGCAAGCAAATTTAGTCAAATGAGCATACGCAACAAACATTGTGTTGAAGTATTTCTCTACAGATATAACTGATCTTTCATAATTGTTCCTGATAAAACAATGAGTTACATTGTATGTCTCCATTTTCATATCCTTACGTGATGAAACAATAAGGTTATTATACTATTAGTTATATACAATGATTCACATCTCTCATGGGATGTTGAATTCCAAGGAATACCAATGATGACAGCTATGCTCAATGAGATTGAATCGATCGTATCAAAACAAACATGATGATGTGCAGGGAGAGTGATTTAGATCTGACTGCTCCAGAAGTAACTGCTGGCGCAACTCAGGCATATATCAGTTCGAAAATAAGGAATGTACTATGTACGTAAAAATTTATGAATCAGTATATGAATTTATGTTCAGATTGGCAAAGGGGTCACGGTTCCAAATTCAAGAAATATTCTTCTTCCATAATCCAGTGATCTATCTCAGAAATTGAATGAATTTCTTAGCCGTGGAAAAAGTATAGTATATAACTCGCATAGGATGCTCAATCCTCACTGCGATTATGATTGGGAAACTGGAACGAATCCACTCGTGAGGAATGACTATCATTGCGTGCTCGTTAAACAATGTACATATTCCGAAGGAGAATGAAGAGAATGTCAACGTTCAACCAATGAATTGGTTCATGCTCTATAACAGTATGAGAGTTCTGAGATTGGTGTATAAAGAAATCAGAATCAGATTTATGGAACATAACAACCTAAAAAATTTCGATGTACACATATCAAGAATGTCGAATCATTCAACAATATCTTCAGTTATTCAGATACACGCAATGATGTTCTGATTTTATTGTTTAATGATTCGAAGTAGTCATTCGAAGGCGCATTGTTAGAGTCAACTGAACAATTTCAAAAATTTAATCATCAACGCCCTAAATTCGAAGAACCAACTAATCATTTTTGAATGGACATTATTCGAGTTGATTGAATTATCATCAGAATTCGTTTCATATATCTTCAAATGTGTTACCTTTACGAGTCAACAGAATAACACTGCGTTCAAAACCCGCTTTTGATGCGTTCATGGACTGGAGAAATCAACTTGCATTTCTTGAGTATATAAACCATAAGAAACACTCAATCACCTCCAGATGATTTTTTGTACTCATTCTAAGAGAAGCTGTCCAATCTCTTCCGAAATTGGAAACGAAGATCTGGAATGGGAGTAAGATTCTTGCGTGAAAGTCGAATTCACGTTCAACTTAGCACTCAATTAAGTCCGATCATTGCAAATATAGAAACTTTCGAGACATGAAATATGGGCTTCAACTCTGGAATTCGTTGCCTAGTTTCGTCAGAATTGAGTTACTACTGCCTTTTATGGATTCGGTCTTATACAATAAAAATAAATGAGTGTACATAAAACATATTCAGGCAATGAGGCGAATCAAACAAAAATCCCAGGTACGTGCAATGGAATAAAAAATGTCGAAAGAGTATTTCGCATAGATTGATATGATTTCAATCAGAAGAAGTAATCTTCCATATGGCAGTCGAAGAATATGGAACAAAATCCAACTCTTTGTAACATTGGAAATATCAACAGTGTGAGCATTATGATAGGTCACTATATAACATTGAAGGAACAATCAAAACATACAATGTGGTTCGAAAATATCGAACCAACCTGAAATATCATTTGAAAGTGGGATTATCGAAATTATCTTGCAACACGATGTTCCTCGAACATCATAGGTTTCCCTTTCGTGTTGTCCACAGATAAAAAAAAAACATAGAAATATGCGTGTGGGTCTCGTATGAAATTCATGACAAATTTCCACGTTTAACTGTCAAGAAAGACATCGAATTCGTTCATCTCAATCAAGTTTATTAAAATACTACTCATGTGAGGTTGATAGTTGTCCATTTATCTCAAGACAACATCGAATGTTGAGAACCTTGCATTCAAGAAAATACTTATCCAGGACGACATAGTCAGTATCGATTTTACGATGTCTGGGGCCCTATGTTCAATAACTTTTGGTGCCCCTCCTCATTTCTTTGTGTTATTTTCTGTCACCATTTTTGCAAACGATAATACTAACTGAATACTTTTGTTTCCTCGAATTTAGGGTCTTGCGATAGCTCTTACGACAGTATCCTTCACGTGGAAGACTTCTGTAATATTTATTGATATGTGTGCAAGTGCGTTATAGGGATGAAAACTCCATGATGATGCTCACGACTTCTAGATCTTCGAGAAAAATTTCCATATCTTTCTTCTCTTACAACCTTTCACAGCTATTGAATAAGTTCTATCGATTCAGGTACCTACAACACCACAAATCAAATCACAGATTCACTGACACGATATTTTCAGTCCTTGGATTATGCAATCGTTTCCTAATTTGACCAAATCTGTAGCTCGAGTGGATTCCATCATTCCATACTGACACTCTTTTTCCGGAATAAGATGCATCAGCAATATCGATAGGTCAGAAATCATCGGTACACTGTGTCCATAAGACCTCTCCGAAGAATTCTGCACTCGAAAAAAAAAACAAATCTCCATATGGAAATATTAGCAACTACCATTAGTCTCCATATAGAGAAAAACTATATTCGTGACTACCATTCGATTTTTTCCAATATAGCGTTCATCTGCAATTTTAACAGATGAAAAACTTGTTCGTGGCTATCTAGTCGAAGAGATAATCAACCGCCATTTTGTTTTGGATCACTTGACCTCCCATCCCATTAGAAGAGATCATCCCAACTGGCGCCCTGATGCCATTCTGAAAGATCTATATTACTTGAAGGTGTCGAAATGCATTTCCCAAGTATCATTGAAGCAAAAAAAAAATCAAATGAAGATCTGTTAACATTCACGACAGTATGAGTACCAGGAATAGTAGGCCCTCTTAGCTTTACAATGCCTAGGTGGGCTATTTCATCGGATGATACGGCACTGGCTTCATGCACGCTTTCAATACATCGTGCAGGTCTATTAAAACAAAAGTTATCGCTTTGTCAACATGGAAAATGTCCATCATGGAGGTAATCACATCCATCCGAACTATTATTCGTAAGTAAGGTTAATGATCATCATAATCTACCTCATCTATACGGTACGTTAACCGCCATTATTAGGTTTAGCAATGTCGTTTAACATTTTGACCAGCTTATTGTGTGAAAGGTTAGAAAAAGTTTTGACTCGAAGGTAGTTTCATGAAGATTATCAAATGTGACCCCCATGGAATTCGATTCAAATAATGGATAATATTCAACAATTTCAAGAGAACAGCGAGATTTATCACAGATATTTGAAGCGTGCGTATCAACTATACCAACATGACATGTTCTGTCAATGAAGTTGTTCATTAGTAAGAGATGTAAGCAATTGAAAATCATATTCTTCATCAGATTGAGCTTACAAATTTTCATTTCCTTCCGGAGTATGAAACTGATATGTTCAAAATTTTTCTGGAAAATAATTATAAACATTGTTGGTTTTCTGCTCAGATAAATATTTTCTCGCTGATTATATGAATTCACTTTGCAAATTATTCCTATTCCCACAATCTCTGCATTCCGTGAGTTTTTGTAACTTCGATAATAGCTTGGTAGAGGTCGATCATCTTACCTAGACCGGATGTGATAATTTTCCGATTGACATTTTTTTGGAAGATAAGTATTTTGCTGTCGATCGGAGGAAAATAATTCTATTTCATCAACGGTTCCCTCACAGTTATTTTGATTTATGAATACTCCCATGAAGATTTCCGTTTCCACACGCTTCATTAAAGTGAATGACATACCATCAAATTCTCGACGAAAGCGAGAAGAATATCTAGCTGAATTGAATCCCTGATAGTATTTCTTTCGAAGACCTCGGATCCATCTCTCCCAATATCTTCATCCAACATAGATTCTATCATCATTACCCTTCTGTGTATCCAGATAACCGTGCCAATATCCAAGCGTCCCATTCAATTCCTATAAAGTTCAATTCAGTCGATTTCAAGTCGCACAATGGGCATAAACATCGATTGAAATCAAAGGCTATCGAATCGTCAGTCGAGGTACATTTTCAGTATTCATTGAGCATTCTACAAGGTGACCCTTGTAGATTCCTGCAACCAGTAATAGATCCAGTGGACATAACTCACCTATATGCACATATATGCTTTCCTTTTCAAGATGTGTCAACATGTGTCACCTACGCCACTGCTACTATGAGTACCCATATGAACACCTGAGTTGTTCATTTGAAATATTTTGTTTATTTGATACCTGTTATCACAGCCTACTGTCTTCCGAGCCATGATGAGGAAGAAGTGGCAATAGTGTCCAGCGGTCCCTCGAAGTTTCTTATAAGTTGATGTCAAAGTTCGATTCCGAGATTCCTCGGTTTCATCAAGAGTGAGAGTTCATCGATTGATGAGCTGGAGTATTGTCTGAATGAAGTAAGGTTAGGTGAACACTCTCGGCTCATAATCAATATTTGAAATTCAGATATGTCGTTGCTGTGTGAATTTTGAAATTTCTTGATGGATTGCGAATTGGATGATTCTAATGTCTCGAAAAAATTGAAAATGCCTCGAAGTTCTGTGTCGAATGAAATGATACATTATCTTAGCTATCAATAGAAGAAAACTGGTGAAAACTTTCCCTTCCCTTTTCCCAGTTCCCTTTCCCCAAGTTCAATAAAGGTTCGATTACATCGTCAAGAGCAAATCCTGAGAATAAGCAAAATGAGCACATGAAATGTCTTACTAAAGTTTTCAATTGTTAGTGAGATGGAATACGAGAGCAAAGTAAAAAATATTCTATTTCAAAAAAATCATATCTCAAAATACGGATAAAAATGTATATGACTGATCGAACGATTGAAATATATGGAAGATCAAATATGGGAACGTGTATACACATTTCCGAAAGATAATGGTAATATCGTAGAGATATTTGGAGAAAATTCACATTATTCACACGTAAAACCGATGGATGAGAGAATGTCGAGAGCTCCAAAAACTTTGAATTGATAGTTGGAAAGTTCACGAGACGGTGAACCGTTTTTCCATCAGTTGAGTTCGTGATATGGTATTTAATGAAAAGATAATGGAAATTCATTGAAAATTACTTCAGGAGTTGAAATATTGGATGAAACACAAGTTTTTCTGTGTAGGAACGAGTCGGAGGTCAATCATCGATATTGGATTCTTCCATGTGATGGAAAATTGAGCAGGTGGTCCAGCTCGAAAATATTATACCACCAAGCGGAAGTCACACAGACCAACTTCGAATCACCAATTTCAACTTTTCATCCATATTCTTCTTCCATTCATTGGATTGATTAACCAATACGAGACGATTACGTTCTTCCCTTGCATAGAAGGGTCATGAGACTGTTGATCGCCTGCCTGGCAACTTTTTCATCCTCTCACCATGTTAGATAGTAGATAGGCTGAGCAGTTATGGATGTCTATTACACTATATGAACGAAATCAAGGAATTGCTTCAATATACCCAGGAACTATAATATCAACAATTCTTATGGAGTGGTTACTAGTTATCATGTAGGAAAATTTATATATCTTTTCAACTTGATGGTAGGAATGCATGTTTGCTCAAAGTGGAGTGGAATAGTGATGAGTGAAGGAAAGGTAAAAAACTCCTCCATATATTATCTCTTTTTGAGAAATGAATATATTAGCAAGTTATTGTGTCTAATCGGTCACTTTTTGGTTCAGGAATCACTAGTTCTTCCGTTCCCTCTTCGAACTGGGACACCATGTACATCTCTAATTCCAGTTTCGAATCGACCAATAGGTCCCTGCTTGCCCGGGAGATACCATCTATCACATTAACTTCAGTTTACTGCATCCTCCTTTAGGATTTCCATGAAATTTGCATTCCCAGGCACTGCTAGCTGTGTCTCATTCGATAGTAGCGAAGGTGAATTCCATTTTCTCTCATTTGGGACTGGCGGAATGCAATATTCCTATTAAACGGAGTATAAAATTTCTTCGCTTTCCTTTCATCTGATTTATCCTCAGATCTACAGACAACCAGAGGCTCCTGTATACATTAATATATGCTCTCCTCTTGGAGCTTTAATAAAAACATGCAGCAAAATGAAATCGTAAATTTGAGATTTTCTTAGTCAGCGGAAAGAATGAGGAAATTTACATTTAAGGAGAAGCCAAGATAAAGTTCTTGCTGGTAATGCATATCTGGAGTGTGTCTCTAGTTTGAGGGCTTTGGAATGGAGATAAGTGAACGGGAAAATGAGTTTCTTTGGAATAGCAAGCGGGGAGAATGAATAGATTCATATCATATGTGGATCGAGAAAGAAATGAAAAGAATCGTCATGCATTGAATTATTCATGAATTCATGATGAACTGAATGGAATCCTAATATTGTGAATTTTAATAGCATCTCACTGAAAAATCTAAATACACAATCTACATTGAGTATGGAAAGAAATCCTTCTCCAGTTGAAACATTCTTGAGAAATCCTCAAACATGTTCAAATGCATATCGTATTTTGTATAACATGTCAGGCAGAAGAAGTACATCAGAGTTCTGAACGCCCGACTCATGAGGAATTGATAATAGACGTATTTCATTTTTGCTCGTTTGAATTATTGAAATGCTGATTTCAGAATTAATATGTCTTCAACTATTATATATTTCCGGAATTAATCAATGTACAATCCTAAGAATAGGGAACATAAGGACTTCATTATTCGAATGAGGGCATCATTGATCTCCAGCAGGTGCTGAAAATATGGGCCAAAATCGAAAGAATTCGCTATCCAAGTGAAATCATTTCTTTGTGGGAAATGATTTATTGTAACAAGCCGACGAATCGGACAATCACTTTCACTATAGCCAAGGACTAGGAAGGCATCCTTCCAGGAATTATTGAAGGAGGAGATATGAGTGAACATGCAGTAAATTCCAAGTAAAGTAGAACTTCTTGGCCCAAGAGAGCGTTAAAACAATAAATGATTTCTCCCGATTCTCAAATAGACAACCCAACTGCAAGGCCCTAAAATAGGTACGTGCCGTGGATTATTAGAGAGATAGTTTGATTTATGTGTCAATAAAATTGGACATTTCTGTAATTTATCACGTGTGGTAGAAATTCGATGGAAAATCTGATTCAGCTAATCAATTTATTATTCTTCTATTATTTTGAAGTATTTTTCAGAGTTGCAGCGATATGAGTACCCTTGTACTCATTTCTCATAACTAATATATTGGTATAGTGGAAATAACCTATGGAATATAATTATATTTGCCATCAATTCCTGTGTATTTCTATATAAAATAATAAGGAACAGAATTCCTCTGGCCCTATATCGTAAGTTAATCCCTAGGTCATCTCTTCACTCCTTAGAAGTGAGAAACAAACATCATTTTAATGTACCTCGTCACTATTCAGTCATGTTTCAGAAATCCTTTACCTATCAAGCCGTTAAATTCTACAACTCAATACTCATCAATCACATTCATTCATCTGAATATAACATCAAGAAATTTTTGAAATCGAAATTTCGTGAATCCCAAATATAGATTGAGGCTATTAGCCCAGTCATATGCTCGACAATCAGTTACGTGTTTGCAACCAGTTATATGTTTGACAATCTACCTTTGCTTTGACGATTATGTTTCTTTTTTTCTTTTCATTACCTAGCTACCATGAATGTCTTATTACCCAAATTTCTACTAGCAATTGTACAATTTAGGTTAAGTGTAAGAGTAGCCCTAGCTAAACTTCGCCTACTTTGTATTGATGAAAAATAAAGACGATTTATTATTATTATTATTATTATCATTTCAGAAATTCATTGGAGGAGCTGAGTCATTTGAAATCAATATCACGTTTCCTGAATGAATATCGAATTAAACGAGGTGAATCAGGCTACTCTAACACAGCTGTATCTCATTTTTTCATTGCTCCATTGTATATCTTCGAATATCTGAATGTGAAACTACAGATACAGAAACATTTACAGAAAATCTCAAATCTCTCAGCATTCCCCACAAGAAATCAGCACATGAATGACTATCTCCTTGATCCATGAACAAATCAGGTTGAAGTAGATTCAGAAATTCGCCCGAATAGCTCTGGAGAATGCATGGTGATGTGAATAAAATGATTCAAAAAATTATCATAGGTATAAATTCTGATGACTTCGACACTTCAATTATTTTTTTTTTGCCTTCTGACAACACGAAAGGGAAACCTATGGGATTCGACTAACATTATGTAAACCAGCGGGGAAATGTTGGGAGAGACAAGATTCTTTTTGGATGTGTGGAGATCGTGAGAATCAAGAAATACTTTTCTATAGTTCTATAGTTATAATTTAATAATGCACCCCATATGTTCCGTTCAAATAATTGATTTCAAAATTAGGAGTTGGGTTCTTCAACTGTTGATGATATCAATATCGAAGGATATTACAAGTGCTCGCATACTCAGTTGTGGAGAAATTCACAAGCCTAGTCGATGATACAACACTCACCAACTCATTGACCTCTCTAGATCATCGTAGAAAGGTCGGCGATCTATGCCTTTTTTATAGGTACTTTCATGGTCGGTGCTCAACGGAGATATCATCTATTATGCCACAACGCGCGATTCCCAGTGGACAAACCAGACGAGCTCAAGCTGGTCACTCCTACACTGTCAGGCTCGAGACCTGTCGAACATCGCTATACCAAGCAGCATTCCTCAATAGAACGGCAAAGTTATGGAATTCTTTGCCTAGTGAAGTCTTTCCTGATGCTTAAAACCTCCAAATATTCAAGAAAAATTCCAACACCTTCCTACTCTCCCAAAATTCCACCGCTGGCTAACACGATGTTCCTCGAACATCATAGGTTTCCCTTTCGTGTTATCCACAGATAAAAAAAAAAGATGTTCTCAATGTTGAACATTCAGCTCGATTCATGCAAAGACATTAGAGTTATTCTGTGAACCCAACATTCTGTTCAAGTCAGAAGGTACTAGCAAAGTCTAATAAATAAAAATTCTTTATACTGTGGTACTAGGATGAGAATCGAGTAGGGAGCATGTGATCAACAGGACAATTTTTTTTTTAATTTCGGAGTATCAAACAGTTCCTCTGTGAATGTCTTCTACACAGGACAAGAATTCGATATTTCCATCCTACTCAGCCAGACTTAGCCAGCATTATCTAATTAGGGTAAGCTGGGATAAGGACTAGGAAAAGGAACAATTAGGAATAAAGAAGTTTCAAATATAGAAATTCTGGAACCGACTCAGGACGTACATAAATACCGTGGAAATCACGGTGATGTGAGGCTTCGAATGTGGTTCATAGAATCAGAACTGAATATTGCAATATCACCTAGCGGACTTGCGAGTGGAGTATTCAAGCAATATCCAACCATAATGACCTGAGGAGGATACATTCATCAATATTCCGTGGAGGATGTTGAACAGAGAATCTAGGGATCCTAGTGTTACCTCTCCATGTCACTTGCTAACGTTCAAATAGCAAGAACTAGTTTCGACACCGCCCAATCGACTATCAAACCAGTATTCCATCTGGATGAGCCTACAGAGTAATAATAAATTCTTCGAGAAGGTCATTGCCAAACAGCTGGAAAGTAAGAGGAAGAAACATCAGTGAACATATGCTCTGTTCAGACCGAGTTTCCAGAAAAAAATTGAATTGTAAACATTAGACGACAAGGTAGAAATGAACCTAGGTATAGAATATATAATAATAATGCAATAGGAAACGAACAATTCGAGTAGTCTTGAAGTAGATGTAGTAACCTCAAAACTGTGAGTATTTCAATATATTCCATGAAGGTGGAAACAGTGTGATTCATGGTTCAATTTTTCACCAGTAATTATCACTTCTGATGAAGGACTAGTCAAGATACTCTGATTGTTGACTATTACCCTGGGAACCTTGTAGCCCAATGATTCTACGTTCAATCTCATTATTCCGCATTTCCCTTCAAAAAGGTTCATGATTGATATATCCGCAATACCAGGCAATATATTGGGCATCCCTTCCGATATAAATTGATGAGTTCATGAATATCTCATTAAACGCGGTCCGCCGCGACCAAGTTATAAATGATGATAAATTGATATTTCTGATTCCAGGCTACCAACCAGCAGCAGAGGCATCAAAATAACAAAAACTGATAATGCATCAAGGCTGATTGACTTCGCTAGCGAATTGATATGGATCTCGGCCGATGTCTCTTTTTAGCCTTCTGGCTGGCTGTAGGTGAGTCTATTATTTATCCTGATTAGACGTGGTTAGTTGAGCTGCAAAAACTGTTAATTGAGGTGGGTACCGCGGGAAAGCTACTGTTACCATTTCACATCAATCATTCGAATAAGTCGCGTCAGTGTCGCATGGAAAAAACGTTGCTTCTCCTCTCTCTAGACATTTATTGGAACAAGATGAGAAATAGATGACGAGACCAGTGGAAATATATCGAATTGTTAGTCTCGAAACAATTCAGAGGATCCTCGGAATCAGATGATATTTATGAAATTGTAATGACATTATGTGGAATTCAGTTTATGCATTCAGTCAAAAAGAGTCAGTGGTGGTTACAGAATTTCTTCACATGATACAGCGGCAGATAGTTCAATCATTTGTGTTTTGAGTTTGAATTTCCTCTATGATATGGAACTTATTCGTGAATTATCATCACGAACTGGTCATTTCCATGGGTGGAGCTGATAGAAACAAACGGAATGTATTGATGGATCTAATAAATTGAATATGATTAGGAAAGGGATATTGATAATATCGAGAGAACTGAATTGTCCGTTCTATTTAATAGTTAGTGAAATTCTGTATGAACTACTGGATCAATTTCAAACGACTCTCACGAAATTGAAATGATGTCCTACAAAGTTTGGTTGATTGAATTCCTCGAGTTCATATTATCTGATCCTCTGAAACATATTAAGTGCGTTTCATTGAAATTTGGGTACGGTTTTTTAGCCCATCTACGGTGACTTATTTTTTGAGATTTATTATTCCTATATAAGTTCTATACTACATCAATCACATACCCCTTCTATGAATATATGCAAATATCCTCGTGAATATGCACCTTGGAATGCATTTAAATGTGAGCATGCCATAGCGAACAGAATGATAATATTCATCGAATTGAATTTCATAGATACTAGAATTTACATATCATCATTTCTCAACAAGCTGGTTCACTTTCATCAGTGCGATTTCAGTCTGAAGATTGCCTATTGATTCCAACTGATTTCAATACGGTGGCAACATCTGGAATATCCCGACAGCTAAGTGAAAATTTATGATATTATTTCAGAGCTGTTCACCATTCTCATTACTTTTGTTCCAAATTCTGAAACCATACTAATGAATCAACTGATATCATATCATCACTGATAAATTCTTCGTTCAGGGAAGTTGACATCATGTTTGGCTGATCTCGGCGGTGATGGATGAAACGTCATTTGTTCACTAACTCCTGTCACGAATGGATTCCAATGCTGGTCGTTGGCATGAAGCAAACAGTGACAGATCACTTTCATTTGTATTCGAATACAAAAGTCGTTGGTGCATTGAGAATGGGTTATTCATAATCAGATATACCGTATTCGACGCTGCATGTTGAATTGTAATCCGGATTTCAATCAAGTTAGGAAGAAAATATTAGTACAGAAGTAATCTGTCGTTGATTCTAGAGCTTGATGATGTTCACAAGCTCAGGTTTGAGGAATAACATGGAATACTATAATAATGATATGGATGCAGATGAGTTGAAGAAGATCGCATTAGAAGTTGAGCGAGACCGGTTCTAGTACAATATGTCTGTCGCTGCTATCTATCTCATATCGTCAGGGTCCTGTCATCTGCCAGCAGTTTTTTGTCATCGAACGTTATCTGTCACATTAATACGTGAACGGTCTTGGAAAATAGCGTGTACCAAGAGTAAAAAAGTGAGAAACGATCGCCGAAAATTCTCCACTGATTTCAAACCTTTCTTCGAAATTAGTTACTCTTGAATGATATATGCAGGCTCATAGAGGAGGTGTTATGTATATTTCTATGAATTTTTAGGAATCTTCACAATTCACTACTGGAACTCAAGGAATATTGAAAATGTGATGATTGTTCCAATAAATTTATAGCAAATACAGATCAAGTTTTGGAAATGACAAATATAAGCAGATTATCAATGATTATCACTTCAAATTGTCGGTTTCCAGTATCCTATTCATATTCGATGACACTGTTTCTGTTTCAGACCCATTATTCAGTACACCTCAACAAACATGGCAGGTATCGACATATTTCCCATTGGGCATTCAATTTTGTTCTAGTTCGAATTCATTCACTCTGTTCGAATGATAGAAAACACAGGTATGCCCCAATCAATTCGTACTGAATAATTCATTTATTTTACATTCGGATATTCACGCACTGATGCGGATATTATAACTTTACATGAAATGTCGGACAAATCAACTATATGATTGGAATTACCAGAGTGAATGCCAAATGGCAAACATTTCAATTTGATGCCCATGGCATTTCCTAGAATGAACGATGAATTCTGTTTTTCTACGTTCCATTTCGATACTCTCAGGAAAAATAGGTTACAATAAGTTACATTTTTTTTTTGATGGCGCAGTGGCCCGAATGACCGGACCTACCAAGTGAACACATCATGAGAAAACAATTTCAATCGAACAATGTTTACACCTCGGCTTACATATCATCTGAAAACATCCGCAGTGAACGAGGATGATTATAGAATTTCGAACAGAGTTATCAAAATCACTAGATTTCTATTCAATCGGATTACATACATCTGGATGAAGGGTAGATCACATATTGTGATTGATTTGAGAGGTGAAAATGAAATGAGTGATGTAAATATGAATGAAGGAGATTCAGCCGTTCGACTAACACTAGCATCTAATGGTGAACGAAGGGAAGTGAAAACGAAAAAGTTAGTAGGTGCTTGAAGTGTCATTATATACAACTTAGAAAGAAATCAAGCATCAGCATATGCTTTCGGCAAGAAAATACCACTAGCGATATTATTGTGACTCGAAGAAGAATTCAATTTAGATAAGAGTCTGGCGAGGGAAGAGGAAACAGAGAATTCCACAAAGCATAAAGAATATACTTTAACGTTCACTGTAGACTTCACGTCGTGCCGAAAATCATCTGGAAGATGCGGGAACGCAGATGTTTTCGGCAAGAGGGTCGCGAAGTGTGGGGGTGCAGAAAAAAATGTTATTTATCTAGACACGGCGTTTCTTCAACTCAAG
Source organism: Gastrophysa polygoni (assembly GCA_963576655.1). Lineage (NCBI taxonomy): Eukaryota > Metazoa > Arthropoda > Insecta > Coleoptera > Chrysomelidae > Gastrophysa > Gastrophysa polygoni. The sequence goes on from OY755084.1 coordinate 12,494,302, forward strand.
TCTCCATTCATAATGAGGGGAGGAGTGAAAGAGACTGATGACCTGACGGTACGGAATGTATTCTGAATAATTATCATTGTTTGATGGATTCGTAATGGCATTGAAGTTTTCACTGATCAAATTGAAAGTATTCTCAACCAGGATATTGTAGGATATGGCAAGTGGCTTTTCCACTGTATTCGTTCAGATATCTATCAGTTCTTCTGTTGGGTTCTGCAGACACACTAGTTTCTGGAACGAAGTTGCTAGTTTTGATTTGTTGTATATTTCAATATTCCTTCGAATTTCACGAAAGAAGTGTTGACGACTAATGATATTTTCAACTGTGTGGAGAGTTTTCTTGTGATGCCAGTCCGAACAAAGCAATCACAAACACATCTCGAAGAGTCCATTGGAAGTGAACACTTCATTTCAGCTTCTGGCTTAAATCAACTTGGCATTCAGATCCATGCGGAGAGGTATTTGAGATTCTTGTGCTGCTCACGATCTACTAAGCGCAAATTCTACCTACTCGTCCATATGTTTGGAATTCAGCTCCCGAAGATACGCTCGAGCTCACAGATTCTTTCAGGTAGAAGATTCGCTTATTCCGTGATACTGAACTGACGGATTCGTTGACCTCTCTGGAATATAGTAGAAAGATGGTCGATGTCTCCCTTGCTTCAAGATATCTCCATGACTGGTGCTCAACGGAAATCTCATCACCGCCACCACAAACGATTCCAGGTAGACAAATAATACGAGCTCAGGCTGGTCAACCCTATTGTCAAGATCGAGAGCTGCCAAACTTTGCCGAGCATCATTCTTCGAATAGAACTGAAAAGTTGGGAAATCATGGAGTAATACTTGACATTTACGACCGCTTGACTTTAAAAACAATACATTACCTTCCTCTCCCAGCATTTCACCACTGACTAACACGATGTTCTTCAAACAGTATAGGTTTTCCTTTCGTGTTGTTGGAAGTTGAAAAAATCCAAGAATTCCAAATTTGAAGTCGAATTTTATGTCATTTTGTTTCTCTCGCGCCTTTTTGACCGATAAAGATTTCGTGTGTACAGGCCTCCAGAATCTTCGAGAATTTCCTCAATTCAGCTCTTCCGAACCTATCTGTACTCACGGCAATGATAACTCATATGTATCCAAAATATGCAGTCAGCGAATAAGTTTGATTATCTTCGGAATTTGCCTAGTGGTATTGCTGGCTGGCCGACGTCAATCACGTGATGTGGTTAACATTCACCACATCGGAAATTGAATTTTTTTCATGGAGATTCACGAAGAAAAATTATGTAATATAGTTTTGTCAACTCCGATTGTTTTCTGTTCCATCAACGAATATTTGAATCCATCATACAATCTTAGGTTGGACGAATATGTTGGATTGAATAACAATGATTAGATAGAACTGATCCAAGTAACTGATCTCCAAATAACTGTTCCTGACAGAAAGCAATGCCCCAAAAATCTAATATCCGGGTCTTCTTCCGCTTCTCCTATATCTCAAAGCCTTCCTCATCCTGAAACTGGCCTTCCAACTGCCGAAGGAAACTCACAATACTAATCAATTACTCTTTGATCATGCGATTAACTGTAATCTGGACCTTCCGACACAGGAATCGACCCTTGTCAACAGAACAGTTTTTATTGGAAACGGGCTCACTCACTCTCCATCGCTCCGTCTCTCTCTGGATTTGTCAAACTTGTCCAATATAAGAGCTGTGTTGTTCACTACATAAAGATGGACTTCTTCCTCGATAGAAATGCAGGAAATGAAAGAAAGAGCTCGGTTGAACTCCACGCAATCTGCTATTATTCATGAGTATAATCCAGAAATATTGGTTTATTCCTCAACAAGCTCATAATAATCACTGTAGGCGAGTTCATGAAATATCAAGCATTCATTCGAATCTCCACACTTCATTCTGTACATACTTCTTAGGTGAAATATTCGAATTGTCGGAGAAAGTGTATTGCAATTGGTCCCGGTCGCATTTCTATTGATCCTCACACAGGATGTAATGAAACTAGAAACACAAACTCTCTAGATATTTGGAATGAATGCATTGAAACAATTTGGATTGTGAAAATATTGATTCGAAATAGCCATCCTAAATTAGTCGGTTCATTATTTTTTCCTTCACAGTAAAGCAATATACCAATGATGAGCCGGAGTTAAAAGGAAACCACTGTATGTAATCTTGTAAGTTTCATAGTCAGTGATCATAGAAGGAGGTACTCTGTTGGAAAGTTTTCATTTGAACTTCAAAGGCTCAGATGATGCGAAATCATTCGGTTCGTTTGGATTTCGAATCTCATATTGGAAAAGAAATATTCGTCCATCGAATCTAAGAGGATCGGAGGGAAGTTGGAAGGAGACGAGATAATTCATGGAAAGTTCAGATTTTTGAGCACCGAGTGGACAGGTCGCCTTGCGGCGCGGCTCCCGAGCGAACTGAACCTGCGGGTTCCTGCTGGAGTAACGGAAAATCGAGAATCGTCAGGACAACGCGAATGGAATCGCTTTCAGCGCGAAAGGATTGACAAGTGCTGGAAAACCTTGGGGGTTCGAAACAGGTTCGCATAAGAAAAATCAAATCGAGAATTGAGAGTTGAAAATAGTTAGAATCGTGTGTCAAAAGAGGGGATTGGAAATTTTCATGAGAGAGCGTTGAGAATCAAAAATAGTTTTTCAAGTGGTTGGGAAGTGTTCTTGGAAATGAGTTCAATTGTTCAGTGTGTTTTCATTTCTGTGTGAAACGGTAGATAGTTTTGATGAATCGAAGTGATATTCTCACTGGCGTTTGAGCTCCAAAAAGAAACAGCTTTCATTCAGAATTGGTTATTCTGATTCTGAGGGTGAGTCGTCGTCATTTCTAAGAGTAATTTTGCCAAGGGTTTGGAATCGCGAAAAGTCAATAGTCATTGACACAATAGTCAATGAGAATGCGTGATTCTCCAATTTCATTCCTTTCAATTATGTTCCATAGGAACTTTCTGTTATCAATAGCTCTTCTTCCGATCCGTTTCCATTCTCTTGATTGTAATTATTGTTTCGAGTACCTAGTGAAGTTATCAATTTGATTGTCCCTACATCATACAAAACTACGAGTTTTCAAGACCGTGATAGCTCCTCTCACATCTCTTCATGAGATTCTGAATTCGGTGGCGAGTAAGAATGATGGCGATGCTTCGAAGGAGTTTGACGTTAGTTTTCGTAGATTTCGAGTTGTTACCTACTACATGAAATCCATGTGGTCAGATCAGATCAACTCTGAACAAGAACAACTTCTGACCAGCTGGCAGCGGCTAAATGTTCTAGACCAATGGTCGATTATGCAGCAACCTGAGAGTCACTTCACCTTCAACAGACTGAATCCTAGAGCGTAGGTTTTCAGGAGTTCATCTCTTGGAAGAGGTCAAATCGTAACATGCTGGAAAGACACAAACAGGCAGAAATGATTTTCACTGTGAATAATATCTTGAAAATCAAGAATTCTCAAACAACCAGATGATCTATTTGGTGTTTCTATTCTGACTGTGTGAAGGTGTCATATTTGAGCCAGCCTGAGGTTGTTCAAGAAGACAACTGCAGCCAGAGGAAGAAGTAAGCGATACCCATACTTTGTTGGAGGAAATATTTTGGAGTCGAACACCTAACATGCGAATGATAAATGAGAGATGATAAGATAGGAGCTGCGAGAGCAGCCAAGAGCTTCTTCGAGTTGGATTTCTTCTTCGAGCGAAAATGGATATCAGCTCCCATGACACTGCCTTCATTGCATATTTCGGAAATACTGCCATTTATGTTTCCAAAGCATTAAATAGAACTTGGTTCCTACGGCTCCATACCTGAATCTTCTCAAAATCTTCGTTAACTGACCATGGATTTATTGCAGCCGGAAGCTCTGGTTGGTCATTGATGATACTAATGTATAGTATTTTGATGAGAATGACGTTATCAGCAGACGTTATCAGCAGAACCCCATGACTGGGTTGATCTTCTCATGTATAGAGAATCATTGATGTGAACTTCAAATGGAATTGTTGTGAGAATGGAGCCATTTCCAGAAAATATCTCATCCACAACATCAAGATATCCACCATTGAGGTAATTCTTGATCTACCTGTCAAGTTGGATGGAGTGACGGGTCATTTTCTGATTCAATCCATAATCAAGGATTTTATTCATTCAATTTTCATGAGTTGAATTTTACTTTTCGAGCTCTCTCCCGAATGAGTGATGAACAACTCCCGCAATATAGGACGAACTTTGTTCTTAAACAATCATATTAAAATTCATAAGACTGAATTTGGCACTTAAGATTTTCCACCTTTTCATGCTCTGTGAAACGAGTCGAAGTTGGTGGGATATGAAGGGATTGATCTGGATAGAATGCTCTGAATGGGAGTGAACCGTGTTAAGGTAAATGAATCGGTGACATATATTCGACTCTTTTTATTCTGATCCGTTGAAGATATTCACATCGACTGACAAAAGTATCATGTCCTTCTCTTGCAAATGACAATGCAAAATGTCGAAATCAGAGTTGAACGCATCTTTCCGGAAGTCTATTCATGCTTGATCTAGCCTCAGCTATTCAAAAACCATGAAGAAATTGTTTGTTGTTTGAAAGTTTCCGCTTTCTTACAGTTGAAACGACATCACTGCGGCGCCTTAAATCCGTGTTGTTGCTCTATTGATTCTAATTTGAAGAAAACGACAAATAAATTATCATAGAGGAAATTAGACGAAAGTAAGAACTGAAAATCTGGATATTAACATACATAAAGAGTTCCGATAGCTCATATCATCAATCTAAAAAGTTCATTCAAACCAGTTATGATCTAACCTAAGCAAGAACATCATCACTCCCAGTGACAATTCGATGATCGAAGTAGATGAATCGAGGTCTACCGTTCACTTTCCTAGGGATTTCCTCTCTCATCCAGTGAACGAAAAATGAAAAGAGATAGAGTTCAGCTGAATCGAATCTATTTATTCACTTTCTGTGGAATGATTCAACAATTGAATATCATATAGTCGTACCTAGATGAATCAAGGTGTGAAACTCGCACAAGATGTTCATTTCCCACTCATATGGAAGTTTGCAGCACCAGCCAAGGCTCATGTATGAGTACCATTTCGTGATCGTTATAAAATGTATTTCTTTGAGCCTATACTGAATATTCCTCACGGCATTTACAAGGGAATGGAAAGAAGTCAAAGTGATTTCCATTCTTCTCCAATGAATACTAACTGTAGTTTGATCGAGGAGGTGGTATGTTCATTCCTGTGGAGGTGATGGGAATCAATCTAGATTCGTTGACGATATTGACGATAGGAAATCTGACAATTTCCAGAAAGAAAGTGGAACTGTTATTTCTAACCATTGAACGGTGTAGGAAATATCGAATGGAAACCATTAGCTGTTGCTCAGTAACGGAGAATTCATTTCTTTTCATTCCTATCTGTCAGCTCAGAAGATTCTGATAGAGAGACACTTTGTATGTAATGTGTGTCGATATGACTAGTTCGTGTCTTGAAGAATCAGCACGAGTTTCCTGACGACTTAACTATAAACGACTGCATTCACAGACCCTATTCATACGATTGAAATGGCCAATAAAAACCACTTTTCCCTTTTCGAATGCAATTTCGATGTTCAGATGAACGGCTGGGGTCCACGGACAACTGTGGGGTGTAAATGCTATTTGCAACATGATTGGGCACTGTCGGCCTAATTGGATTTTGAAATATGAAATTGTGAATTGTTGCGCTTGAGTCGTGTCATAATATTTTCCTGTCCGGCTTTTCGGTGTTGCACAAAAGGCATTTATATCCAATATTTCAGTGATTCTTGAGCTGAAATCATATTATAACGCCTGATAGTCAAAAATATTAATGAAATATAACATAGGTGTGAGATTTTCGTAAAAGAAGTGATCAGGTTAGGAGATACTTTTTTTCTTATTACCTACATATTTGGTAAGATGAAAATAGTGAAATACCTACAGCAACTTTGATATCATCATAATTTTAAGGGTTTTCGAACATAACATAGGTGTGAGATTTTCGTAAAAGAAGTGATCAGGTTAGGAGATACTTTTTTTCTTTTACCTACATATTTGGTAAGATGAAAATAGTGAAATACCTACAGCAACTTTGATATCATCATAATTTTTAGGGTTTTCGAACATATCAGCGAAATTTATACCCTCGTTTGGGTACGGCTAGTACTGAAGTAGGTCTTTATTATTTACGTTCATCAGCGGAATGAAGAAAATCACCCTGTGGTTGATACTTGAGAGAACGGATCTGGGAGTATCGTGAAGCTTTGATTTTGGAATAAGCCAGTTCATTGACGTGTCTACGGATGTTTCAGTAGGAATAATTATCATGAATACCCCAGATTGCTCGTCTACATTCTCAGGTAGATCATCCTGTATATCAACAGATGTTGCTGCATCAGTTACCACCTTATACGCAGCATCTTCTTCGATACCAAAATATACAACATCATTGTATGCTCACATGCCGTTTTCTAGAAGGCGTATTTCTGTATTTTCCTTGAATTTTCATCGACAGATCACACCATTCTGGAGAAGCGATACGATGGGAACATTTGTACATTCCTTCCTATCAACATCAACGTATTGTCAACATGCTGCAGTGCAACACATAGAGTGATACTCATCTAGGCTGTCCTCTGATCGAAGTTTTAGACTATTGTCGACATTCTTTTAATCCAGTCAGCTTGAATAATACAATACTCGGACTCGAAATACGTACTTTGACGCCAGTGAACCTATCTCGGAAATGAAAACAGATACAAGTTCGTATCGAAGTAGGAAGCTCTCCGACATATTGTTACAGTAACGAGGAAATCTGGTTGTGCCTATACTAACTAGAACTTTTGTTAGGAGAACTACAATTTTTCTATGTGAATATTCATGAAAGTTCATGTTGCCTGTGATATATGAAATGGAGGAACTACCTAGATATGAATGAGAGAAAAAGAGCATAGACATTATAAATATCAGGAAAGTAAGTCGAGAAGGAAATGAATAATAAACTTCGCAATGGAAATATCTGCTGATCCTTCTATCAACTATATTATGTTGAAGTGTCTTCTGTTAGTAACTTCTTAATCCCACGTGCGTGTTGCTGTATCACAGCAACACGCTTTTTAGTTGTCGGAATCATATTCTGGCCTCTTGTATTGTACCTGTACCTGAGAACTGATAACAATCAACTCTCGATATATTCTAGATTTGTTCAACTCGACTTTCAGCGCAACTCGGAGTCCGAATACTGGTAAATGTAAATTCAGCTTCACTGTGGTGCAGAGGATGAATGATTTCAGGATGGAATGGATATATGAAATATTCTGATTTACTGCCAGACGCACGTGTATATTAACAGCTGTAGCCTTATGAGAAATTTCAGAATGAATCCAGATGATGAATGGATGATTCACGTTAGTGTTTTTGATATTTGATATTTCACACAATGAATTGAATTTCTGAGGAGTGAACGTGAAAATTCCAGTTCATATTGAGAATATACTGAATAGTCGATCTGATAGTATTTCACTCCACCAGTCGAACAAAAACTGATCCCGAATACGAATCCGGTTCCTCAGCAATTGGCCCACTTATTGAATGAGATCAATTCTCTGTTTATCCTTCAAAAAGTATGTTGCTACGCTAAAGTTTCTCATATTGGATGCCTTCAATAGAAACCGGTTTGAGAATATTTTGTTGAATATTTTCATACACGTCGTCGCTATTGTAAAGAATTAATCAGAACTTCGATCATTCAATCTCTCATTTCAACTGGTTAGTTGACGGATGTCAAATCAGATTGTCGCCATATTGAATCTGAGGAAATATCATCGCGGTAATTTCATGAAAAAAAAGTCCAGTTTTATTCAACTCTTTGAATACCTGAGAAGATATCAATTGTTTCGTTATGGCAATCAAAATAATAGATGAGCTAGCTCACCCACCTAAATTTGAAATTCAACTCGAAAGAATATTGAATGGACACTAGTAAAACTATACCTTCTGATAAGTTTCGATAGTAGAAGCGAAAAACTCATAGTCCACATTGAATTTATGAGGGCTGAGAGAGAAGCTGTTGAAGAACATGACAGCTAAGTCATTGGAGTTTAATAATCTGCTGTCTCTCACGCACTGAGAGAGATCTGTTGGAGAATTCCGCTAACATTTGTGAATTGGCTATCATCTGGCATCCGTAAGCTGATTCATTATCGAATAATCAATAACTCTCAGAAAGATGAATCGAGGCGGGAATGCAACGAGATCAACCCTGGTCACAGGTGTTACCCCATCGTAAGGAATGACTCATTCCATAATTCTTCGGGAGGATGATTCATCGCGTTTTTGGATTTCATAGAAAAACAGCATCGAACGCTGAGAATTCATAAATCTTATTGTTATCCTCTTATCGTTATCCTGTATGGAGTATTCTATCAGCTGCTTCCATTTTTTGAAATGAGGGACGAAGTTCATTGGAACATGGGGGAAATAATATATACAGGGTGTACATATACAAGCTTTATTGGAGGAGGTGATTGCTCAGGTCATTTCATGAGAAGAAGTTCCCATAAAAGTAGGTCCGCACACGCTACGTTAACAATATACAGGGTGTTGAAGTTCTTGCATCCACGTTGGAGGTGTTAACAGTTTTTGTAATCGATGATCAATTATTGAATTGAACCCTTGATTGAAAGAATGGTTTTTGAATAATAACATGTAGATGCCTTGAAATGGTTTTATTTTTCACCTGAAAAGTATGCGTCGTACGATAAAATGTCAACAGACGTTTTTTCTTCACAATTGAACAAGGAATGGAGAAGGATGTTATATTTCAAGAGAATTCAGTGCCGTTTTTCATTAAAAGTAGCCAGTGACGTATCAATAGTCGCGCCGCTTTCGAAACTGAAGAATTTTTGTGTATTAAAAAGTATGCGTCTCCCAAATCTATTGACATGCCTATTATTCCACAATATCTCTAGTCGTTTTCAAAATATCCTGTTTCTACTGTTTTGTTCGATTGAACTCCAAATCCCTACGTTTATAGAAAGTGTTTTTCATGAAACGGCCTGGGCAATCATCCCCTCCAATATTGCCGTGTCTTTTTCAAACACCCTGTGCATGTCAACATCAACTCGCATTGAGAAACAATGGGGTATAGCAGGAATTATTAGGAGTATGTTTTGAATCCCACCATAACGTCTGGGTACTATATTTGGCAACGATACGTATGGAAAGCATAAGAAAACAACCATTTGGAGAGGAAGAAAAATTGTTCATTTCTTATCCAGATGATACAGACCTAATGAGAACCCAGCTCCAGATCTCAACTCGATTAGATCTATATGTTCCGGTTCCACTCCGTTTCCCATCAGATTCACTTCTGTGAGTTGAAAATTTACTTGATATCCAGTGGTTTGCTTACTTTGTCAGATTGAATCTTCATCCTCCAGATTTGATCTTTGTCTGCTGTGAAAATCAACTGCCATAAGATATCATTTCTGTCCAACATATCTCGATTGCCTGGATCATTGGAATGATTTTTTCTATGAGGTTGATTTTACACACATCACTTGTTGCCTGCAGGTATCGTATTGATAATGGTTTGACAGCCGATAGCGCTTTGCAATTTGAAACGAAATGATTCCACACGATACACAACTCGGTATTGTCATTCGATCGATTTATATTATGATCCCTACTCATAATATGAGGTTCATCGAACTATGATAGTATAGGAAATACGGAATGATCAACAAAGTGCAAGATAAGAGTTATATAAGATTTTTTTTCTCGATCCATTCCACACTACCTGAGGGTCTATTGTAATTTTTTTTCGTGAAACGTGACAGAAAAAAATCGATAATCAATCAAGTACATGGTATCACTTGCGTAGAATGGAATTCCAATGGAACTTGAATATATTCAATAGGCAGTTATCATATTTGTATCGTGTTTTTTCTCACCTATTCATTCAAACCCCTCTTAATATTTCTTGTATTCATTTGTTGGAGAATGAAAAAAATCAGAGAATGGTACATTCATGTTCATTATTTTGGTAATGGATTACAATTTGTGATATTTCCTCGAAATCGAAATTTCAAGCTCTATCCAGCTGCATGAAAAATATATTTGGTTCCACTGAAAATTCGTAACTTGTGCCTACTTCATAGAGAATCTTGTGCACGCTTGCGCTTGACTTATTAATTTTGCATTTGATCAATTGAATATTGTGGACCAGGTTGAATCGGAAACATTCACTAGCGAGATAATTTGGGCATGGATTTTTTCATTCCAATACAGCGCCACGATGTAATATTCACGTCGACATTTTATACAGTTCAATAACTGACAAACCCTGAGAAAGCCGGTAAAAAATCTCCGTGTGTGGAATGAGGAAAAGATTGCTTTCAAGCTTTCTCATATTTTCGTTCGGGAGATACAAATTTCAGAACCTAATTCCATGAAGTATATATCACAGATCGAGTTGGGATGGCAAGGGAATCATTGATTTTATTTTATATACCTTTATGGCTCAGGCGAGTGTAGCAGAAGATTGAATTCTTAGAGAGGAAATTATATTACATATCTACATATCCAGAATGCAAATTAATAGTTCAATAAGACGCTCTGTCGGTGCACCTTGGAGTATATATAATTCGTCATTATTATAATTTTTTGCATTCATTTTATCTGATGAAAATGATGATCCCGTGCTGAATCTGGTCAATGGGATATCAAAGATGGCAACACTGATGAAATGGGGTTATGACTATATATACGATATATGATATACCCAATTTCTCTATAGCAAGTGAACTAAAAAACAATAATTAGTCTCCATGAGCCCAGAATCGCCTGTTGGGTGGGATTACAGGAAACAGCCAACTTTTCTTTATATTTATTCTCGAACCACCACCCTATCACTGCCTCCACCTCAGAACTCCATTCCGGAGAAAATCAATTAGGAAGGAAATGAAGTAACTGTATTGTTTGCCACTAATTGATTTACCGTTGGCGATTAATTCGGGTTGGAAAAAGTGTTGGCAAAGGTTTCGGCCTCCTGATTGGCAATTTGGACGTCATTCAATTTGTCAATAACCTATTCAAAAGACAAGGGGAAGGCGGTATCGTATCTGAAGTAGAATTTGAAGAGGGGTTGAGGTGATTCATGAATGCTTCGATGAAACTCCTTTCTGATAACCATCACCACGAGTACTGAATACATACAAATTTGCCAAGAACACCAATGCTATCGGAACATAAACATTAATTGAACATGAACAGATATCATATCGGCATAATTTGTACTCTAAAGGTGGAGTACTCCGAGTGGAGAATTCCGTTATCGTTGGTGAATAATGGGCATTACCGTTTCTATAGAATTTACTAGTATAAATCAAAGTCGTGGCAATTTGTTTTTCCCTGTTATCGAGACATTGCTTTATAATTCACTATCGAAAACGTGTTATTCAAACACTGATATTCAGATGCCACAATTTTGTTGCCTGAAGGGACATCATCCTTGTCGTGAACTGATTGGTTTGATTTTGGTATGGCAACAGAGAGGGAGAGGATAGCTGTGAGACAACACTGACTTGACATGGCTTCCTCTGTCTTGTACTATAGATCAACCAAACAATGGTAGTTCATTTATGCTTGTACAAGGATGAATTTGGTGAATCTTCCTGCCATTTTCTATTATTCCTCCATCCCTGCCAATCAAGATGGAGGTACCTAAGAAACAGTAGAAATGCCCATTCGTGGTAGGATGCCTGTTATCCAGAATGCTAATAAAACCTCTCATAATCAGCTAGCTACGAGCGCTTCAGATTTTGAATAGTCAAACGAATCCCAATGATGCCAAATATCATTCACTCCTCCGAAAGATATTATTCTTCTCATCAGCTCATCCCTTCGAATTGTCCATTTTTACGACCACTCTTTCGATCATGCTAGGTTATTGCCTGAAATTTGCAAAATATTCGATGGGTTCGTTGATGGGAATGACTTATATTTCAATTACATCAAGTACATCAACTCGAATTTTGTATACTCATTTCTGTAATCATGCCGCCCCAACTGTGTCTTTTACTATCGAGTTTTCTTGCAGATAGATCACTCTACGTGGTGGTAGACGGGGTCTCGTCTTGGCACCAACTTTGTTTTTGCTCCACATCAATGATTTGTTGAATGTGACCTCCAGCCCAGTTCATAGCTTTGCGGATGATAGTACACTTCATTCCGCCTTTTCCTCTAGAGCCCCTATATCATCCAATGAGGCCAGAGGTGCAAGGCGAAGACAGGTTGATGCTTTAAATGAGGATCTGACAAGAATTCTGATATGGGGATCTGAGAATCTAGTACAGTTCAATGCAACTAAAACTCAAGCTTGTATGTTCACCAAGAAGGCTGATCACACAATGCCCAATTTGATGATGTCGGGTACCACTGTTCCTATGAGGTCGTCAATATCCTTGCTGGGTGTCACCACCAACAGTGCTCTCTCATGGGACGATCATGTGAGGTCCATTGCGAAGACTGCTTCACAAAAACTCGGTTTTCTTTTCCGTGCGAAGAGATACTTCACATCCCAGCAACTGCTTATGATCTACAAAGCACAAATTCGACCTGTCCTGGAGTACTGCTCACATGTTTGGAGCTCAGCCCCCAAACATACGCTTAAGCTCTTAGATTCAATTCAGAAGAGAGCTATTCGCCTAGTCGATGACACAACACTCACCAAATCATTGACCTCTCTAGATCATCGTAGAAAGGTCGGCGATCTCTGCCTTTTTTATAGGTACTTCCACGGTCGGTGCTCAACGGAAATATCATCTATTATGCCACCACGCGCGATTCCTAGTAGACAAACCAGACGAGCTCAAGCTGGTCACCCCTACACTGTCAGGCTCGAGACCTGTCGAACATCGCTATACCAAGCATCATTCATCAATAGAACGGCAAAGTTGTGGAATTCTTTGCCTAGTGAAGTCTTTCCTGATGCTTACAACCTCCAAACATTCAAGAAAAATTCCAACACCTTCCTTCTTTCCCAAAATTCCACCGCTGGCTAACACGATGTTCCTCGAACATCATAGGTTTCCCTTTCGTGTTGTCCACAGATAAGAAAAAAAAAAAATACATAATTACCATCCTCGAATCGTTAGAAACGTTATTCCTTTCATCTCGACTATATATTTCAAAGCATATTCAACAATTTCTGTCGTGAAAATATTGATTTTTTAGTCGAGTATGCCCAGTCTTGAATAACAGGATGATATAAATCGTCCATTTGCACTCTAGTTATCGTTGTTGAAAAACAATCGTATGTCTGATGATGTTGTCACCAGACACATGCGTATTGGAACGGTTGGTCCATCGGCAATAACGCAACTGTAAACATAATCACGTATTTTCTAATTCAGAGCGAAAAACCTCTTGTTGATATCATTGGCATGTTATGTCATACTTCTGGGATCGAATTTCGAATTTCCAATTGTCAATATTTCATTCCTGATCTGGGAGACAGAAAGATTTCAGATGTTGATATGTATTGTATCTTGTCTCGTGTTGATAATAAATATTTCACATTATTCTGATATTGATATCACACACTTCATGGTGTCCTCTACCTGTTGATTCCTAGCATGGATGGTCATGTAATTGGTAATCAAGCAATCATTGGAAAGAAGAAATTGTTGACATCAGAATCCAACTAGTTTAGGATATTGTGAGAATTTCCATGAGAAAACTGAAGATACAATGTCCTCAACTATTGCCTTCCTTTACGATGCCAATGCATACTATTCCTCAGAAAGCGAACAGTGTTAGATCGATATTTGTGTCAGAAATATGTGTGCTCTGATGGGAATATCAGTTGTAAAAGTAGACAAACTAATTAAACAATTATTTACACTCCATTGTTCAAGTATCCCAGTTGACAGCGAATGTAAATTGAAATTTAGGAATTCACAGCGAGCTCGGGCTCTTTTGCAAGCTTCTTCTGAGGAAAGATTTTCGTGATCTATCAATAATAAGCGGCGTTTCTTTGTCGTTATGAACAGTGTGTACGATCTCAAGCCTCCTGGTTTGGAACTCATTGACCGATTCTCGAAATCAAAAAATCTATAATGAAGTCTTTGAACAGCTTTCTTCGAAAATGTACACAGATCTGGAATATCCATATTTTCAACGACTACTATTGTTTGGTGTTCAATAGACTCCTATTGGAATATCTGTTGATTAGTGTGGAATAATACAGGATGTGCCACTAAAAAAAATTGAGTTATGAACGTTTAGGATTCGACAAAATGGGAGTGCTATCGAACCGACCCTGTACATTTCAGGGTGGAGATAGAAGTTTCGGGTTATAGAATATGGTAGTTACTACCAATAGAAGTGGTGATGGACTATTCTAAATAGAAAATGGTCATAACTTGGCAACGTCGAGTCGGATTTCAGAAAAAATACAGGGCGATTGATACGCCACGATTTGTTGCGTCACACAGTATAGAAGGAAATATTGAATATTAGAGCCACTATTCGACTCACCACTCACCAACATAAAAAAACAGCCGTAATGAATCACAGTTATAGTTGTTATCATCAACATTTTTGAAATATTTGTGAAATGAGGGTACTTTGAAAAATGATCACACACTATAAGTTACAGTAAACTTCTACAGCCATTTAAATTATGGGAATATGCTGATATTATGTGAAATAGTACTATCAGAGGCTGTGACAGCATTTCGGAAGAGGAAAACCTCATCAAATATTATATATGTGCAGATGTATCTATAAAGCCGTTGATGAAGATATCATCGAACGCTAAAATTGAATTCCTCATGACAAACTCGAATGATGGAATGAAATATAGATTCTGGACGAGAGTAACAATCGGTATGGACATGAATTGCCACACCAATAAAAATTATACATCGAGGACTACTACCGAAATGTCTTCCATAAACTCTTAGAATCTGAAACACCTTATGTCCACGTATTTATATTCACCACGCACTACTTTGGAAACTGAACCACTTTTGTGGCTGTACATGAAAAACATGGGCCTGGCAGATTATAGTATTCGTAGGTTCGCTATGGAATAGGATGGGAATCCACTCGACTCCAATCTAATCCGGAGACCGTGAAAACGACGCCGTATCATCTGAATCATTTTTCCAGCCGATAATTGCATCACGGTTCGAAAGGATAATTGAGATACGTCCAAGCATTAGGACGAGTTCTGATGGATTTTTTTCCATACGGTCCATACGGGCTTCCTCAAACTGCAAGGGATCACGAATTTTCGTTCAGTTTTAATCCCAATATCCCAGAACGGCAATAATTGAAATCCAAAAGTGCACATCGAGGATTCTCATTTTGGAAGCGAATTGGAACACGTCGAGCTGGATTCGTGAAAATAAACATGTGAACATAATTTCGTGCTCGCATTGGTGAAGCGGTACAGTTCATGAATGTGGAATTACCTACAGTAATTTCCAATGATACTAGATGAGTTTGTCGATAAACAAAGGAACTGTAATGAAAAATGTTCCGCATGAGCTTCGAGTGCTTTGATATAATTGGATGGAAAGTTATTTCGATGTTTAATTTTTTGGTCGGTTCAAAGAAACTGAGGATTCATTTTCGAATGATGTACTGAAGGAGTAGATATTGACACTTACGACATTGAAGTTCTAATTTTTCGAAAAAATTCCGAGATTATCTCAAGATGTATTGATTATTGTGAATAGTTGTGCCATATTCATATCAAAAAAATTATCATTCCTAGAAGTTAATATTTTCAAGATCCTTGACAATTTGTAGAAGGAAGGATCGAATCATCGAATGTGGTTCATTTACATCTTTTCACTTCATCTTATTGAACTTTCAGATATATTCACTTGCTCATATTTTTATTTGCTGATGATGGTCGATCTTTCACAGTGTCTGTGGAATATAATGTATATTGTGTCTGCCACAAAGTATGTGAAATCGTTTGGAAAATGAATATTGAAGGTTGTAAACTTCCCTACTAGTGATGAATGATGACGAAATTGTCAAAGATGACGTTACAAAGCCATTGTGACCAATAATTCTAAATGGGACTCTACGGCAAGTGACATCTCTCTTGAAAAGTAGCGAAAAAACCTATTCAATAATACTGATTTTGTTTGTGTTCATGACAGTTCTAATGGCTCATGAGTGAACATGGAAATTTTAATTCCATTCAGTAAGCCTTGTGACGTCATCTTTGACGATTTCGTCGTCTATCATCACTAGTAGATAAGTTCACAATGATGAATTTCTTCCACATATATCACCTAGTTCATGGTGCACACTGTTTGTATTGGTTGAAAAAAGTTATCTCTCTGGTTAACTTCTGAATGGCTCGGATCGTTGTGATTTTTCTGCTCCAATAGAAGTTTAGGAACAACATTTCATGCTGAAGAATATGATTTCAAAATGGCGCCTGGACAAACGATTTTTTATTAAATGGAATTGGGGTCGAGTGATATCTCATTTGAAACGCCCTTCAATTTTATATCCTCTACCAGATCAAAATAATCCCAAGATGACTTCCATCTGCCTTTTCAACGGGTTCGCAGATATCAAAGAGCTGGAAGCTCAATTGAGCTTGTTATTAGCCATCTATTCGAAAGGACTTTTCTATGAGATGAGCTAATATTATCAACTGCCATATCGTTTCGGATCGATAATTCAGTCTGAAATTCTGATATCATATAGGGAAATTGAGAGAAGTTTCAAATTATGTATCATGCCACCACCCAACCATTTGATAAAAAACTTCCAAAATAGCGCTCTGGTGAATTCATGGAGACTAACTTCCTTTGGCGATGTCAAAATGTGCTCTTGAAGTAACATTGCCGCAGAAAAACTAAGAAATCAAACCGTCACAAGTTAACAAAGAGGAGATACTTTATAAACAGTGTTTCATATTAATTCATCATTCCTTCGCCGATTAGGAACAGACCAATCCAACATTACCTCTTTGAACAAAGTTACTACAGTGCTACAATATCGAAACAGCTGATTCTATAACATCTTCGAGTTGAGCAAAATCTTTTTGTATCATTAGGCCAAGTGAAGTGAGGTCGATGAATATTTTTTTTTATTCTACGCCACCCAACAGAAATCCATTTACAGGGTGGGAAAATTATAGGTACAAACATATTCTGAGAGTAATCGAATGAATATAAATTGAAAGCGTGAAGATATGAAACATATTGCACAGTGAATAATATTTAAAACTGTTTTTTTTTTCAATGAAGCAATGCTGCAAGAGAATATGTCGCATCTTTCATTGATACTATCGTAATTGTTGCGAATTCTGTATGAAGGTGAGTTTTCTGTACATTTGTTCGAGATACTTCGAGATGGAATAGATTGGATTGTCTAGAATTCACTTTGGGAACATTAAAACTGAGCATTCTCAAAACAGCATTACAGTCGATATGGCAATGGATCACCTTATATAGAAATATTAGAGCGGATATGTTCCTCCTATTTTCGAGAGAAATAAAGTTATGTCTCTCTAATAAGCAGTATAAGATGTTCCTATTGTAGGGTAGACACTATCTTCCTTAAATGATGAATATTTCATGAAGCGTCTATGGATTCGTTCAAGGTTATTTATATAAACATTGTAATATGGACACCATATGACAGATGCGTACTCCATTTTAGATCGGACATAAGAGTTATACAAAAGGAGCATTGTAACTGATTTCATAAAATCACGAGTATTTCTGACAATGAAACCTAAAGCCCTAGAACATTCATTGATGATTCCATTAATGTGGGTTGAAAAAGATAATATTTCATGATCGACTGTAATACCTAGGTCACGAACAGAGTTGGATCGATCGATCATCGAGGAAGCACCTCATTGCCAATTGAGTAATTGAAAGTGAATATCGTAACGAATATGCCGACTTGATTCGTTTCATTGAAAAACCTAAATATTGATTGCATTGAGATGATACAAAATGATTGGCATGATTGCCGTCTTCATATCATGAATTTCTGATACTCTCATCACCTGACATGAAATGTTTGGACTAATCACATATGTAACTAGAGCTGGGCAAGTCGAGGCCTCCACAGTATAGTGTATACTGTGTAAATATTGATAGAAACACGCAGGTCTGAGTAGATGATGATTTATGGTCAAGAAATGCAATGTGATTGATTTTACTCCAGTCAGAATGGAAAGGTGTACATGCGAACTGTGATAACTCTTGATGACTTCATCAACAAATGGTTGTAATTCATGTTTCCATCGAGAACACTTCTGTGGCATCAAGACGTTGGATTGAAAGTTGTGCAAAAAGCTACGGCCTGTGAATATTACTTACTTTTGTTAAAATATGGATTCGTCAGTTTTTTTCCCATCTATGATTGGGAATAACAATACCAGCTGAGGAGATGAAGATCTCAGGAATAATGAAAATAACACAAAACAAATCAATATATGATAAGTCTCAGAAAGCAAGCAGCATTTATGAACTTGACGTTGAAGATGCTGTTGCTGTTGCCGTTATTCGTTGCCGTTATAATTCGTCTGATGTTCATCTCAACATAACGTTGTGGTTGTGAACAATAGTGACATCAAGATGATCACAATGAAATGATGAATCATTAAATTCGCGAAAAAAATTCATTTGAAACTGACTCAACTTCATTTCATTTAGTATATTTCATTTTGATGAGTGATGGAAGAAAACAAGAATGAGATAACCTCTGGCATATCTAACGTTACAATTAATGATAAGACTTCCTATCACCGATCTCACTGGTTGACGATTGAACGGCAACTGGACGTCAACAGCAAAAGTTGAAACATGAATGTCAACCAAATTTTCTACAACAGCCAATTCCAACATCAAACGAATTTTCAAATGACTTTCGCCATTTTATGTATTCCAATGTCGAACGGCAAACGGCAAACTCAACACCAACTTCAACGTCAAGTTCATAAATCCAGCTGCAACGATTCATGCTCAATCTAATACTCTGAATCATGAAAAAAACGTGTTAACGCCTAGAAAAAATCAAATATACAATTTAGGTATTCGTTTTTGTGTAAAAGGACACGCTGCTGACATGCATTCGACAACACCTGGTAGAATGCGAGTGAGCATGTTACTATAACTACGTACTATTCGTTATAGTATCATGGCGAATGAGTGGGAAGCACGCACCGGCAGTAAATCTTCGAGAGCGCACTCATCTTCGATGTCTCTATGGTGATTCACTCGTTACACAGTCGAAATTACGAATTACGAAAATTAAAACTTCTCCAAACTTGTTTACATTCCTACGTGTCCGGGGAATCACGTCTATTATATCCCGGGAACGGGAACGGGAAGCTGCCGGGTGTTCCTGGGACAAAAACCATATCAAAACCGTAACCAAGTATACATTCATGAACAGGAATATTGAAGGATCTAGGAAGCTCATACCTTCAAATCCTATTATTATTTGTTTCAGAGATACTTCAGTTGGGTGCAATACAAAAACTGAAAGAAAATTGTTAACAAAACCATCCAAACAAAATTAAATTATTCCAAATTTTTTTGTGAATCAATATTCGTTTAATATTCCGTTTCGTTGTCTCGGAAAAATTCACCTTCTTAGTTCTTGAAGAAAATAATGACACAAATGAAAATGAGACTCATTTTACTCTGTGTATGTTCTTCCATTCGTTCACAAAACTCCCTGTATTTTGGTAGCAGCAGTTATTGAATTCACTATGAGATGAAAGTATGATCGATAGGTGATGAGTTTTTTTTCTCGTTCCATGAATGAATGGTTCATTATGGAGATATCGTTACTGACATGGAGTATTCTTCATCAAATCTCAAATGAGGCATTTCAGAGCTCAATTTGAAAACTTGAGGAATAGACATACTTACATAAAACATTTTTCAACGTGATAGGCTTGATACAGTATATGGTAGCGTAGTAGGCAGTTCGATAATTCGTGATAGATATATTTCCTTGTTTCCAAATGTTTGTCATCACCAATGCCTCGAATTGATTTGTTTCATCATCATTTTTTTCAGACCTACACTAGCTAATCTCTATGAAGTATTCATCTCGAGATTATTTCAGAAAAACCTGAAAGGTTAGTACTATCAATAAATGAGGAATTACCAGGCAAAACTGAATTAATCTACTCCTGTTGTGAAATGAGTTGATGATCATTTTCTAAAATTTTTGATCGAATGGATCCATTGGCACCATCGAAATCAATATAAACCGATTGCAGCTCAGTTGAAGTTAGGCGAATCGAACAATAGAAGCCAAGATCAATCCAAGAACTGATTTGACATTACTATTGTTCGAAAAATAAACGATTTGCTGATAGTTGATGACGTGAAAATACTCATGGCATACCAACTCCGAGACCGATAAAGGAAGCCATCAAATCAAATTTATAATTCCAAGTATGACATAATATCAGCAATAAACCTAGAACTATGTAATGTGAGTAGTTAAATAGGTAGATAGGAAGATAGGTAGGTAGAAAAAGCGTAGAAAAATCATGAGAAGGCATGTGATTACAACGGAAGAGAAGTGACCCCGTATAGATGAAGTAATATCAACTTCCGATAGAGAAAGTTTCTGCACAGTCACAAACTCACTACTTCATGAAGTGCAATATTTTCTACAGTTTCTGACGTCTAAACTTTATAGACAAGCACACAATGTGGAATTTTTGAATAATGGGAGTTTCCGAACATGAAAGTGAGTCTTTAGAAGTTTCTGGTGTGAGTTCATTTATGCTTCATTTTGAGTCGGAGTGCCGGAACTTTTCTATATTCATTAAAACTCTCGAATATCAGCCTGCAGTTAAAGTATGCACTTTGATCCAAAGAAGTGATGAGGTTCCATAAAGGCTCATTCACTCCTAACTTTTTCCAAACTTTATTCTCACTCACGATATTATAGAAACGAATCATTATGGAACAACTCGAATCCATCGTTCAGATACGATTTTGTCTCGGATTTTGATGAGATCTCAGATTGCATAAGAGGTATTCGAAGTATATCTCTCAATAAAAACAACTCGCGCCCACAATTTTCATTCACTGGAATGAAATTATGAAGAAATGATGAAAATCACTGAATATTTTCTCAATACACTCTAAGTGAGTATACACTTGTGTTTTACTGCTTGAAATCCAATTTTGAATGGGCGACTTCCTTTGAAGGTGATGAGCAATGAGCATGCCATCGGAATATACAGGGTGTCCTTAAAAGGTCTTCACAAAAAGCTACCACATATTCTTCAGACCAAAACAATTCGATACAAGCAAACTTACCTCAGTAAAAAGTTGCTTAGTTTGGGCGCTAGACGGCTCTGAAGTTGAAATTTTCAAATCGATTTTGCTTCATAACTTTTGAACGGCTCATCAATTTGGTACGTTGGCATAGACTCATCGGGCAATGAAACTCATATCATAATCATAATGAATATCATTCCATGGGCGTGGAACTTGATTTTTTCAGTAAATAAACATCTGAAACTCCTTCGCCAATGGAAAAAAATTAGTTTCAATATGAAATCTAGATTATTCAACTCATTCACTACAAAAAAGGTACTCTTGACAAAAGTCGATTCCTCTCATGGTTTCGACAAAATTTTAATTTTAGTGATTTAGAGCATAATAAATATCAAAACGATTAACAGATATTTCATAAAAATTGTTCAAAATGTTCACCATTTTCACGTATACAAAGATTTATACGACGCAAAAAGTTGAGATGTACTTTTTGCATAGGTTATTTCTATTGAAAATAAGTAGCACTGGTTTTTTTTCCTGAAGACTATTATTATCTGCTCGAAAACAGTGATATTCACATTCTTGGTTTCCATAGTTTCATCTGTGTTGATTTGTCGAGTTTTATTGACGTTGATTGTTGATATCGGACTTTTCTGATTTATCATGGCCGTACAATACACCAATGAAGAATACACCGATATGTTATTGGTATTCGGATATTGTCAAGGAAATGGTCGAGAGAGTGTGAGGGTGTATTCGGCAAGGTTTCCAAATCGTCGCGTACCAAGCCACCCAACCTTTGCTGCAGTTGAGAGACGTCTTCGGGAGACCGGTCATTTTGCTCCTAGAACTGGTGATTATGGAAGACAGCGTTATGTAAGGATTCCCGAAGTCGAAGTAGAAATTTTAGACCGTATTGAAGAAAATCCAGAATTGAGTACTAGACGGATAAGTAATGAACTAGAAGTTTCTAGGAATGCCGTTCATGAAGTACTAAGAGAACAATTATTATACCCATACCACAAGACGCCAGTTCAAGATTTATTAATCCATGATTCACAAAGTCGTCTGATGTTTTGTAGGTTCATTAATTTGCAAAGAGAAATGAATCTGAACTTTGGAAAGAATATTTTGTTCACTGATGAAGCCTGTTTCACGAGAAGAGGAATAACTAATTTTCATAATGAACACGTTTATGCAATTGAAAATCCTCATTCCATTAAAATAAACCATTTCCAACACGAATTCAAAATCAACGTTTGGGCTGGAATAATAGGAAATTTTATAATTGGTCCTGTCATATTTCCACAAAGATTAACAGGAGACATGTATTTACAACATCTACGAAATACGTTGCCAAATTTGTTGGAAGATTTACCACTTCAACATCGGGTAGATATGTGGTTTATGCACGATGGAGCTCCACCACATTTTTCGGTGGATGTTAGGAATTTTTTAAACCAACAGTACCCAGACAGATGGATAGGTAGAGGTAATGATGCACCCGTGAATTGGCCACCACGTTCTCCAGACTTAACACCGATGGATTATTTTGTATGGGGTTATCTCAAGTCTACGGTTTACAAGACCCCTGTGAATACTGTAGAACAATTATGGCAACGTATCCAACAGGCGACGAATAATCTTACAGGCGATGAAGAAGTTATGCAAAGAGTACATTTCAACTTTTTGCGTCGTATAAATCTTTGTATACGTGAAAATGGTGAACATTTTGAACAATTTTTATGAAATATCTGTTAATCGTTTTATTATTAATTATGCTCTAAATCACTAAAAGTAAAATTTTGTCGAAACCATGAGAGGAATCGACTTTTGTCAAGAGTACCTTTTTTGTAGTGAATGAGTTGAATAATTTAGATTTCATATTGAAACTAATTTTTTTCCATTGGCGTAGGAGTTTTATATGTTTATTTACTGAAAAAATCAAGTTCTACGTCCATGGAATGATATTCATTATGATTATGATATGAGTTTCATTGCCCGATGAGTCTATGCCAACGTACCAAATTTGAAAAAAATTTCATGAGCCGTTCAAAAGGTATGAAGCAAAATCGATTTGAAAATTTCAACTTCAGAGCCGTCTAGCGCCTAAACTAAGCAACTTTTTACTGAGGTAAGTTTGCTTGTATCGAATTGTTTTGGTCTGAAGAATATGTGGTAGCTTTTTGTAAAGACCTTCTAAGGACACCCTGTATAAGGAATCTATAAGGAATGCGATGTATATTTCTGTCACAGTACGAATGATTATGATCAAATGTGTGGTGCATATATGCGAAACAATCGAATATTTCATGAGCAGGAATTATGAATACTGATAAAATATTCATGAATGATCTTCATTATATTTGAGGATGGAAATGCTTCCTCAAAATTAGTTGTGATTAAACATCCGCTGAAAATAATCTATTTTTCAGGCAAATGTCGAAATTGTTGAAAAATATAACGATCGAGTACTTCTTGGTGATATGAAGCATTCACGAGGTATCATTTCTGAAATATTTTCAATACATATTATTCAATAATTTCGAGATCTTGCAGAGAAATGTATATAGATCTGCATCTTAGAATTACATACCGCGAGAGTGACTCTACTAGGGATTTGTATATCATCAGTATCAGTACAACAGATATAATATCTTAGCTCTCAACTTTCTGAATTTTGTTGTTGGATAACTTATATGAGTTTCACAGTCTTAGATTTTCATCAATTGTTATGCCGTATCATTTGATTGGGCTGACTCTTGAATATCCACAATTTTGTCGCAATTAAATAGTGATAATTGATTTTATTTACCAACATTCGTTCCAATGGGTTGTGGGTTGAATTTTGAAACTTTTAAATAAACAAATGTCCTATAACACTCAAGATTGTCGAAGTGCATTTTGATCTTGTTGATATCTGAAAGAAGGAAGTTGATAGTATTGTGAGCACTAACTGCCACTCCCGTTGATCGGATTTGAAGAGTATCAAATACTACTTCGAGGTGAAGTTTTTTTGGAGCGTGAAAGAAAACCAAGCTGTATGGAAACGTACCAAGCATGTGGACAGCGTGTCTGCCATAATGCTAATCAAGACATGAAGAGCTGGATTCCTTCCAGAATATCCACTTATTTCATGAATCCAATATCCAATATATTAAAATTCATACGAATTCATATCTTTTGGATGAACAGGTACACCAGTTCCATCATGAAGATTGTTCTTGAATCTTCATCATCAGACATCTGTTACAGATATGATATATGTATGATGTATGTAAGGCCGAATTGAATTCGTCTATATCTGATCCACTGGATCCAATCACCGTATTCCTGTTCCCCAACGGAACACCCTGTGTAATGGATGCTCAATAATTATCTCGGATACGGAATGGAATTGTGGGAGAATATATGAATATAATAAAGATTCAGCCTTCCGTATCACTAAGTCTATATGTTTCATAAGACAATACTACCTACCATCAATGTTGATTCCACTATACTAATACTACTGATAATTTCGATATCATACTTCATCCACGACTATGAGACCAGATGATGTTCAAATAAGGGAACCTTTTTTTTTTCTCATCATTCAATTCATAAGCAGTGATGATTAAAAATTACTGTAAGAAAACATATTGAAAACATATTGAAGTTGAAGTAATAAGAAGTGATTGTACACACCGTGCTAACTGGTGAAATTTTCCAACGACATTCATAGATAATATCGCCTGTCATGATAGATTTGTGTGAAATTTCAAAACATAACATGAGAGTGAACAGTGCATAATAGAATTATTATAGTAAGCGGGCATGGAAATCTTTTTTTTTTCAACTCGTCACGTCACTCACGAGTTTTCATGACAGATGGTTATTAAACGAATTGGTCAGGTTGCTATTTATATAACAGTGCACAAAACTGAGTTTTTTTTTCGATTTCCAACACGATCTTGTTTGTATACGTCGTGTTCGAAAAACTCACCATTTCGTCAAGCTTTATATAAATAGCGCTGTGTTATGTCGCCGGAATCTCATTGAGAAATTTTCAACTCGATATACTAAACGTTGTTTATTCACTTGTTATACCATCGCCCAAGACGAAAGATATTTTTCGATAATAATCATTCCCAGAAACTTGTCGCAAGGTTTGAGACATAAAGAGGTTGTTTGTTCTTGAGAGATACAAGTTAGTAGTAGCACAACCAGATTTTTCCGTTACTCTAACATATTTCTATGGTAACTATAACAATATTCTGCATATTATCACGATAAAACATTGATATGATGAGAAGATTATATGTTTTTGCTTATATCAACCAGATATTTTTTTGAGTGCACTGATTCATTATACATGACGTTCATTCAATTCTCGCAAAACGAGACTATTTTGCAAGTTAAAGACAGTCCTGATCAATTTTTATAAAAATGCACTAAAGATGAAAGCTACAAGAATGTTACGTGTATTACGTGTATTCACACTAGAAACAAAAAAGTATTTGTCCAATTTCTGGTACTGATAGGTTTATAACAGAAATGGAATGTCTTGTGATTCATTCAACGTATATCAAATTATTGTCTCCAGTAACAGCAGTTGAGAATGTTTCTCTGGTGTTCTTTCTCTCCTGATATCGCTATATGAAATCACTGGAACAACAAAATGACAAAAGTCACAAAAAAGCTTCCAGTGCCAATTATTTCTTAGTTTTTGTTTCAGCAATGCGGCACTTTTTTATCACTAACGAGTAAAAAATCAATCATATATATGTATATATATATATATAAATAATCATATCTCATTTTCCTTCATATCGCATTGATATATATATGAGAAACCACATACCCTACTAACTACGAAGCTCATGATTCTCAACTTCCAGTCGACACATACCATTATTTGACGCGCATAACTCTCGCAATCCGAAAGATTTATAATACTCGAGTTATTCCAATCTAGAGTGCCGTACACACGTATAACTTTGTTAGCAGCGTAGGAATACCAGACTCATTGTTCCCCCGATTATTAAATCCATTACTCTTTTCCGCCTAGTAGTAGGCGGGTGGTCTCCTATATGTCATTTGTCACTCTCCAATGCCTGCTTGATGCAATATTCCCGCGAAACGGCGTTATGCGCTTTTATACCGCCCGAGGATCAACTGGGGACATTGTTAGGATTTAATACCCATCGAGGGTTATTTCCAGTCGAATACCGACCAGTTACCGAACTTGTGCATAATTTGATGCTGATATCGAACTTGGAATGTCGGTAAATCACTTCGGGGGCAATTCAGGTAATTGGAAAACTCAAGTCTTCATATTGTGAAGAAATCACATTGACGCCGTTGTTATAACTACAGGTATACTGAGTGACAAAGAAGTTGGGGAGAAATACCAAGGATAATAGATGATGACGTAAAACGTGAACGTGAATCAGGAATGAACGAACAAAATATAGTATAAGATAAGTGGAAGAATTTTTGATTTGATATTCCTTGTGAGTTTGAACGAGCATGAGATCAGGCCATTCCATGGTTTGCCTTTCCTATTATGAAAGTGTTTTTACAGTTTCCTGCAGGATCGATATGGCCACATAGCTCTAGTATTTCCTCTACTACCTACCACTACTGTTCTTACTGCACATGAACGATATTTTGCACACCTAGACAGCATTCTCCAGTTTTTCTGCCACATTTTCATTGCTCCAGTCTCATCAGATGCACTTATGTCAGCAGCAATCAGCATTAACTCACAAAGTATTTGACTGTGATGGATCCTTTATGTGCGAACGACGATTTGGGGAACATCCAAGGATGGGACGATAGAAACCTCGTTTAATTTAACCGTTGGACACCGATACAAACAAACGAAGGTATTTTCTGATAGTTTGTCAGATACTTTTATCGAAAGTGCTATGCTGAATTCACAACTGATGACGACGAGGTTTGTAAAAGAATAAGGATTCGAAAATATAAAAAAAAACAGGAGAATAGAGAATATACACAAGAATACATGGAATGAGATATAATAAGATATACAAGTAGAACAGTTTGAAACACCAACAAATAAAATGAAGAAACAAAAAGCAAAGAGCAAAACTCAGATAAATTGATCAGAAGAATAATGAAATAAGAGACATGGAAATGAAAGAATACAAATGAAAGATAGAGAGAAATGGAAATAGAATTGTCTGTTTTTTTGCTCTATCCTGTCGATTTTCAAAAACTGGTTTAGCTGACATTGAGAATTCTCGAATGTGTTGTATAGTCGATCAATGGAACGTAAATAATCAATGTAAGAGTGGGAGCTACCTAACTTGTATATCAGTCGTAATCCAAAAACACTGCTTTATCAATAACCTCTCTATTTCTCGAGTTATACTCTCATTATTTCGTGTTTCCTATAAGTCTCTTGATCCATCAAACACTGATTGAGAGCATCTTCAAGACCTTCACCACGAATTCCCACTTTGTCACCTTTTTAAATAGCTTCCCTCCTCTTCACCAGACTTTTTTCGTAGCAAGATTAATTAATGTAAAGTTAATGAAATACACCAGATATCCAAATTAATTTGGAAATTTGCTGTGACGGAGCTACGGGAGGGAAAGTATAACTTTTTTAATTTTCGGTGCAGTTCTAATTTAGTAAAACAACTTCATAATTTCAATCCATGACAGGAACACTAATGAGAATTTTTAATCAGTGCGGAAAACGGGAGATTAGGTACTGGAAAATTGAGACGAAGTGCCACAATGATTTGAGGTATGATGACGGTAATATTCTAATTTGATATCGGGATATATTTCTGAGATGATAGGAAGAGTGAGGATAGCACGTAGTTAAGTCATGATCAAGAAACTTCAGAGCATTTATTGATCATACTGAATCATCAATCTCATCATTGGAAATGTTCTCTGGCTCTTTTGTTTCTGCGCCCTTTCGGGTTCTATACTAGGGTTAGATCCAACTCAATTTCTCAATTAGGTTAGGCGCACGATCCACGCTTGTAGACCTCACCTTTTCAAATGACAACAATTCCACAGAGGAAATACTCACGCACCTGTGCTTCCATGTAAATGGATATCATACGAACTCGTGAATTGGTTTGGTACTCAATGTGCAGAGAAGCGAGTTGTTACTCGTTGTTATATTTGTCTGAACACCATCTGTTTCTACTATTGTATACCGCGCTCCCAGTGACGCAACATCAAGTTGATGTTGAGTTGATTTCATGTTAATTTCGGTGATATATTTGTTATAGTTTTTCTTCTCTGTTCGTAGTTAGCCAATTTCATAAACAGCTGTCATAAAGCATGATTTCTGTTTCAGCTATTTCAACCACGATAATCAAGTTCCTTTCCCATGATGTATTGGTTTTTCCTATTCAAATATTCTATTCATATTCTATCTAGTCACATATCAACTCATACATGATGAACTACTCGGAACATCGACAGAATATTTTCCAATGATTTCTTCCTGTTTCATGCTTCCCCTCGACCAAAACTGTGTTTCTCATTCCAAGGATAATGTTCTCGTTGTGGCAAAATAAACAGAGTTGGTGTCAACACAAATCCTTGTGGCACACCAGCATTGATGGTCAATGTATCAGATGAGACTCCATCTACCACCACATATAGTGATCAATCTGCGAGGAAACTCAACAGTGAAATACAAAGTTGAAAAAGCAACTTTGTTATCGTTATGTGTCTTGTTATCATGGTCAAATATGATTCGTCCCAATATTTGCATTTGGATACTGCTCGAGCGCAGATGTAGGTGTGAAACATGGAAAAGATTTCACACTTTCACAATGCTTCATCATTAGCAAAATCGAGACTGAATCAATCCTACAAAAATAGAACAATGATATTTCTCCGAAGAGCACGTAAACAAAACCATCATCAAATTCATCGATTCAACAACTCATTTCATGTTCACTTCCGAATCGAGTTCGTGGAACGCCTTCCTCAAACCTCACATGGAAGACGTACTTACGTTTCGAGTACGCCATCAAAACATTTTATACCGAAATCGGCAAATTGAAGAAAACAGGCTCATTGAACTGAATGTATGCTTTTCGCTTGTTATTCATCCGCGGATAAATTCCATCTTGGATAAAAAGGCAAGTTTTGACGGCATTGGGATTTGGAGAATTCATGAATCGATGAGGAACTGAAGTTTTCGAATAACTTGTTTGAGAGAAAGAAATGTTACAGGATTAAATATGAAATTCAATTTTCTCTTCTGACAGTTCATAAGTTCCGCGAAAGAATGAATATATTCCTATTGGAACACATCCGCAACTATACTTGAAGTTCCTTTCATTGGAGTATATGATTTATCGTTCAGATTGAGAAACTTTTCTGTTCTTTCCACATTCAAGTTCACTTCCTGGTAATCTATCATGTCCGGATATTGATGATTATGAAAAGTCCAAATAACTGTTCCTCTAATTGTCCTATTACGAAGGTTTCCATATCCATTGTCGAAGAAGAAAATATCATATTCAACATATCATAACATAATATAACATATTTTCTATCATTGTTTCTATATTCCGTGTGTTATGACACCAAATCGAAACAGCATACAAGTTATTTCGAATGAATTACTCTCGACGATACGATAAGAATACAATTGGGACAAACAGATCAAATGCCTATTCGGAATTGTAGATTAACGAGACATGTTTGGGAACATTCATCTTGGGTTCATTGAAGCTCCATGAAACATGGATGCTGATTGAAACTATCTAGTGATGATTGCAGTTCATGAGATCAATTGCACAGTCGAGAGTGATAGGTGATAAGTTATTTAATAAATTCTCATATAATGACATTTTCTATGATATTGACCAAATAAAAAACTGTGTCCTATACAAGTAATGTTGTCCATCTACTTCTCGTATATATACATATATATATATATATATATATATATATATATATATATATATATATATATCATCTCGAATGAGTAGGTGGTGTTCCATATCCTATTCTTGTCAGCATCAATTCAGTATGAGAAAAAAATTCTCATTCATTGTGAAATTTCTAAATAAACCCTGTAGGCGGGTGCAAAATGTAATGTATCGCATATAATGGTACTAATATGAAAACATTTGGCCTCTGCGCGTGTCTACGGAGAGAAAATAGAACTGACTGGTAGGTACCTGGTGTTTTTTTTCTCGTGTTGACAACACGGAAGGGAAACCTAGGAACATCGTGTTAGCCGGCGGTAAAATTTTGGGAGAGAAGGAAGGTGTTGGAATTTTTTCGAAAGTTTAGAGGTTGTAAGCATCAGGAAAGACTTCACCAGACAAAGAATTCCATAACTTTGCCGTTCTACACGAAAATATTCTAGAAACCTCATAGGAAACCGTGCAATTCAAATCTGAGAGAGACTTGAAAAACATATTGATAGAATAATCGAAACTTTGATGAAAAAATATTAATGAAATATCCTGTTCATGGATACTTAGTGGGGATCATTTCTGTAAGCAGGAAAAGACGGTGACCCCAAGATAATTTTTATTGCTTCTTCATATCATGGAGTGCTGTTCCCTCTCTCAATCCTCCGCCCATAAAACTGAAAGGAGCCTGAAGCATGCGATAACCCGCGTCAAATGAAACCAATACGGTTTAAAACTCTTATTTCAGACAGACGGCCTTTCCAGATAACGTCGAGCCTTTCAATTCGGATATGACATATCGATGTGTGGCGGGAAAAACGATATCCAGACTGTATAGCAGAGATCTTCGTTCAGATGAAAAATCTTCACTTTCAATATCCCGTGTTGGATCATTGCCGGAGTATAGACATGATTTTTTGGAAATGTTCCACCAAATGAATTTCCTGCATTCACCCAATCCAAACATTCGGTAATAAATATAATATCCGAATAGATCATATGTTCGATTTATATAATAATGCAAAGATGCATTCAGTGCAATGTCCTCACCAAAAGAAGTGTGGACTAAGTGAAATCGAATAGTGATAATTATGATAAGGAAATGGAATATACCCTATAGATGTCAAGCATGATACTATAGCTACGTTCGCGGATCTCATTTTGAACTGATTTCGAACCAGTTCAGAACTAATTCAGGATTGTCGTAAAGCGCATGCCTAGTTAACAACTGGTTCAGGATTATATTTTACCGCGAACGATTTCAGAACTGAAGAACTTAGAACTATCAGATAAGTCTTCTAACATAACCGTGTTTTTGTGTGTTTTGACCGCTGAAAAATGAGTGATACCGAAGCATGTTGATATCAAACAGTTCATTTTATGTATTCGATTCATTTTTAAACTGAATACATTTTGAACTATGAATAATTAGATATTATCACCTCATCACACACTAGGTGATAGGATCGTTGTGATAGATTAATTTGTTCAATCAGAAAACAGCTGACGACGATATCGACCGATATTGCGCATGAGCAACAGAATCGAACTCTCCGTCCTCGCAAAAATCCTAGAACCGCTAGGACCGATTCCGAATCAATCCGGAATCGATTCGTTGTCATCCGCGAACACAGAACTGTTACTAAAAATTCAGAATTTTATTAACCGCGAACGCCGTTTTCAAGACTGCGCATGCGAACAGTCCCTGAACTGGTTCGGAATCGCATCCGCGAACAAAGCTTATAACTATATGGGTAACAAGGGTCTCCTCGGTGAATCCAAAAAAAGAAAACAAATGACCGTCTACCGGTCTATATGCATTACAGCGCATGCGCCATCTAAAATGAGAATACACATCAGTTCGCATCAGTCCTGTCTGCATCTAATAGCTTTGTGATGAACGTAGGACTATTATTGAAAATCCCAGGAAATGTACGACATAACCTAACATTTAGTGTTTATGTTTATATTTGTGCTGAAACAGCTGGAACCAATTCAGAAAATCTCTCGCCAGTCCGGGGGTGGATACTTGCTTGTATTTTAGCTTATTTCGATGAAGGAAACAGACTGAGTATCAATCTCACAACAAATAAAAAGGATGATTATATTTTTCCAATATTCATCAAACGATAATATCTTATTTCAGATGAAGATCATAGCTTGTGCTGTCACATAAGGAAAATCGCAAAAGAATGCAGATTCGCTCATTTTGATGAAGGAATCAGACAAAACCAATTTGAAACAAAAAAGGAGGATGAGTATATTTCTATATTTTATCAATCCATAACTTATTTTATATGAAAGTCATAGCTAAGATGCCTATATATTGTGAAAATCTCAATCATACCTATCAAGGCATGTTATTATTTCTGATGTTCAATGTACCTACTTGAAGGTGCATTTTAGGTAGTCCTATGTGTCTACTCAAATACAATTACTTCAAGTCGCATCATCTTTCGCCATCTATTTTCAGTAGCATCAGTAGTTACAAAGAT
Source organism: Gastrophysa polygoni (assembly GCA_963576655.1). NCBI lineage: Eukaryota > Metazoa > Arthropoda > Insecta > Coleoptera > Chrysomelidae > Gastrophysa > Gastrophysa polygoni. The sequence goes on from OY755084.1 coordinate 12,527,092, forward strand.
GTTTTGTTAAAAATTAGAATCAAGCAGCATACATTAAAATACATTCACGTCGACGATTCCAATAAATAACTGAAAAACAATAAGACGTGAAACGTCACGAAATAACATAACCAATAAATTATGTACGTCAATTTCGTCCGTCAGTTTGACAAAACTTTCGCATGCGCACATATCTGTTTAGACCGGTAGGCTGTCATTTGTTTCATCGAAAAGTGGCTTCGCCGATCATTAAGGAAAACAGTGGATGTTATCCATATAGTTATTATTACATATATGGTAAACCCACGCGCATGTTTTATTTCTATCTCTCTTGCACAGTATAAGTCACTCCGTGACAAATTTCTGTTGGCGCTTCGAGGTTAAGCGAACATTTCAGTGCGTTTATCGTTATATATTGTGTTTTTCAGTAGTGTCGGTTCGAATAATTTTGCTTAATTCATTTATATTCCATACTAAGAAACTATGGTTCATTGTGCTGTGGTGGGTTGTTCCAGTAACAATAATAAAAGATGTAAAACTGCATCGACATGTCGTTACTTCACTTGCAGTTTGTGGGTGAAGAATTGCTTTCAGAAGAACAAGTTCAATGAAAAAGCAGCTAGAATATGTTCGAAGCATTTCCCAGACGACGACTATAGATTTGCAAGAAAAACTGTTAGAATTACCTATTCAGAAATGGAAATTGAAAGATGATGTCATACCTTCCTCAAACCAATTCCAATACCATCAATGAAATGTTGAATTCATTACCTTAGATTTTTTGGTATTTTCTCTCTCATTTCAATGACTATTAGCAAAGAAATTCTCTTATATCGTATCGTAAGTGATCCAAAATTGATTTATTTTGAATGCATTGACATCTTGGAGCAGATCACTGATCTGTCCTTACTACAAATAGGTATATTGAAATATTCATCATATTTCCTATTCTTATTTTTAGAAACAAAAAATCTAGAGAAATGAACATATCACACTTCGATTAACCTACACACAGTATTTTTTTTTTCAATTTATTCAATTCGATTTATCCAATTAGATTCAATTTCTTTCATGGTACCTATCTGAAATGTAGTTTGTTGAAAAATTTTAAACCCATTATTCCTTATTAGATGTGTTATGTCTATTCGTACAAATGTATTTACCTTCATGGTTTGATGATTATTCTGTGAATTATCTAAATACTTGAGAATAATTGCACTGATTATGATGGTGTAACAACAGTGTTTCAGTGTTTTAATTTCCAATAAAAATATTTATATTGAATACAACTTTATCAACTTGTGTTTTATTAGACTCATTCCCCAAATGTTCATAATTGTGGCCAATATAATTACCCCTATTATAAATACACTTTATAGTATTCACTTCACTTGAAATGATTCATGGAAGTCAGTTGCGAAATATATATTTATCAACCAGTGGATATTTCATTATTATTTATTTTTGAATAAATGCTCACGAATAAAACAATTATTCACATACAAAAATAGTTCTCAATAATCTTTCTGTTTTGAAGAACGTCATGAATGTTACTCCTACAATACCTATGAATGAATTATTTGAAATTCAGAAGATATCCAGGGGAATAACTCATTTTTTCTGGTTGATTTTCATCATTTTATATATTTCGATGATTGGAATTATAATTCCACTAACATTAAAACTCCAAAAACATTTTTATTCGATAATTCGTCTGATCAAATATATGAAAACCCTTGTTATTCCGATTGCCGCCAATCGTATTTGTCACGTAGTGACGTCATGCGCAAAGCGGTTCAAAACTAGAACCTCGAGTGATCATATCTTTCCTCGTTATAGTATCATGGATGTCAAGCAATGCACGCCCATTATGTCAACCATTAACCTTCCTGGGACTTCGGCGACTGCAGATAGGTGATGTAGAATTCCAAACGTTGTCACTTTCTGGCTATGAGTTTCGATATAATGAGATTGTTTGCATTGAACTTCATCTGATTCCACAAAAGGAAATCTATATCTAATTATGATTGTCGAATATTCACGAAAGAAATGATTTCTGAACTTCGATGAACGCATTGAAGAAGCTAACAGTCTAAACTGCTTTCAATCGTGGAATCGTGGTAGGTATAGGTATCCATTTGACGAATTTTTAAAATGTATTCACAGAAACATCGAAGTTTCATCAACATCACGATATAAATAGTTCAAGTTATAGCAATAATTAGCCTGACACTTCGAATTTGATATCATCACTTGTCATCACCTCTCAATCATGTATTGCCAGCTACTATCAGTTATTTTCTCTCGAACATGATACACATGTACAATAAATCCAAAAATATTAATACTGTATTGGGTTCATATAGATGGGTGGTGATATTGTGAATTCTGTGGAGAGCAATCCATAAGTATCATATTGGAAAATATTCCTGTCCTACGAAAGAGTTTTCTGAAAATTCAAGCATTCAATTCTCTATAACAATTCGGAATCTCGGATGTCAGGTTAGCACAAGAGCAAATATTATTCGAACTTTTCGTCAAGTATGCCATGGATGGAATTGGATACAAATCTTCATTTGGATTCATTGATGATACATGGAGAATATAAAGTGATCAACAGAATGTGTGTACCAATTATTCTTTAGATATCCAAAAAGAATTAAGTTCGAATGAAACAATTGGAAATCTGTTACGGACTGAATATCAATGAGTGTTCAGAGTTCCTACCCAATTTAGTGATCATTATGGAACTGTTAACAAAATGGAAACCAGCTGGATAGTTCTGGATGAGAGTCCAATTATCGTTTTCAATTTTCATGTTTCTTCCTGAATTTCATCCATTCGGAGTAGTCAGTGATACCAGAACGAGGAGCCGGGGTCACACTTCAAGAACTCAACGTTCAACGTCAGTCTTCCTCAAGTATCTAGTTATTTCCTAGTTCATATTCCGAACTTCTCGAGGGAGAAAGAAGTGATATTCTCATCTCGGTACATAATGGGTTCGCCATGTTTCAGAAAACTGGGAATTTCAGTAATCATTTGTTATTCGGAATGTGGAGCGCATTCAGCGAGAATTGAGAAAACTTTATGAAATATGATAGCCCGAAGTTAGCTCATTCCCACGGCGCAGAAGAACCATTTAAAGAAGTTTACCTTTTGTGGAGTCCGTGCAATAACAATAAAACTCGAATGAATAAGTTTATTTATCGACTGATTCTTTTAATGATCTCCGAGAATAAGGTCTTTATGGGGGTTTTCGTTCCGAGGTGAGTAACTGAATTTATGATGATATCGCTGCTTAGTCGGGTCCAGAGGAAATTATATAAGCTCGTGACCATGAAGGGGTGTATTGAAGATGGTAGAATCACTCCACATCACATTACACAATGACGCATTGGAGTCAGCACAAATCACTATATAATTTTCACCCACTCCACGTCTTGATATCGTTATTACGAAGCAAAGTATCTTATTTAGTGATGATGCTGAAAATGTATTCACGCAGAAAAAACTGAACAGAACTAACATGAGTTGGAAAAAAACATGAAAAATCCAATAACCGAAGACTGATATAATATATCATGGCAAATATAATCAATGATATGAATACGTTCGAAGGCTAGAGATATATACGAATAACAAACGATATATGTATGACAATAACAATAATTGGAAAACTGCAAGCACCGGAGGATAATTACCGGTTAATTCTTCTCTGTTCGATGTACTCATAGACTTATTATCCTGAGGAGACGGAACATATCATTCATAAAACTGCTTTTGTTTTGAAGCAATGATTGAAAATGAACTGCACGTGTATGAGAAAGACTACCGATCGAACCTCTTTGTCTTCACCAACTTGTTGGCAACGCTGTTATGTTTATGTGTCTTGTTTACCTGATTTCAGCCAGTGGCGTACCGTTCTAATGGTTCCATAACTTGGAAATATATTATTTTATCTATAACTATATTATTGAATATTGTTCTGTACGGAGTCGAAGCGTTGTGTTTGTTAGTTAGGAAGACAAACAAATTCCGTTTGATTATGATGAACAAGCTACGAATGTACTCTCAATGAAAACATGTAATTTCTCTCTGTATATGTCAATCAACATTCTGAAAAATGATACATCATTGGAAATATTTAACCAGATTCTTGTCAGTACCTGTAATTCTTGATATTATGTTCAACTGAAATAAGTACAATATCATATGCATTCAGACAGTTGTATAAAATTGAATTTCCTTATAATTTGTACACAATAAATTTTTCTGTTTTGATAAAAACAAGAAACACAGCTTTCACACTTTTAATATTCATATAATACAACAAATTTATTCGGATAATGATGACACATTTCGATTCATTACTGGAAAAAAGGTGTTGGATTTGCATCTGGCCTCAATAAGTATTTGGTACCACTTTTCTCTGTTATGACATCACTTGAATCGAAATGATCAGAATATACATAAAGATATTTGCTCAGACGATTCTCCTGCCAGCCAAGAAGAGATGCCCAAATTTTTCTTTTTTCACTATCAGCGGGAAACCTGAAGTAATACAGAAATAGGTATACTAAGTTGCTTAGAATTTTTGATGCAATGAACAAGAAAGTCTATGCCATGAAAACATGAATAACCTAAATCATTAACAAACATGAATAAACAGTACCTAAACATCATATATTCACGCCACTAGAATAACAAACAAATTTGGAGGTTAGGTACTCCAACTTACTTGTGAAAAGAAACATCAGGGCTGGAATTGTTAAGTTTTTTGCACACTTGGCAGTGACGAACCATATTGTCCAAAAATTCACTCTGAATTCCACAATATTTATTCAAAGTCACTAAAAACAACACTTCAAAACACAAGATCACTCGTCTACAACACCGCAACGAGAAATGGGCAGATCGTAGTTTCGTAGAAAAAATCATTCATACAATAGGCGTGGCCTGGACGCGCCGATGTCGCTTTGTGTGTAACAAATCCTATGATGCTACAATGAAATAGTTCACAAAATGAATATTCGGTAATTCCAACGTGTACATTTCAGGTTTTCATGATATATAAAATACCGTTCAGGAAAATGTTCCATTGAGACTGTATTACTTGCAATACAATGAAAAAATGATATGAACGTGTCAATAATTATTGCGAATCTCGTTCTCAAATTGGAAATATGGCAACGACACTTTCCAATCGGTCACACTAGTATCCTACAGTGGACCAGATATTGGCAATGTCTGATCTTCTTTGAATGTAAATAGTTCCGTCTCCTCAGGATAATAAGTCTATGGATGTACTGCACAAGAAGTCTATGAGGATGATCGTAGCTTGGTCATCTACTGACTTCTCTCATTCTGTTGACATTGAAACCTGAAAAAAAATTTGTCGTCATGTCAGAATCTTCTATCCATAACCTTTGAACTAAGTCTCACGAGAAATCGCGAATTCGTTCCACATACTTCCAAACCTAACCTGATTCAACTCATCTAGGAACTCTTTTCTTCTCTGGAGGAAATGGGCAAACATCTGGAAACCGTTACGACTATGTGCAATCTACTTTTCGCAATGTTTGAGACACCTATTTGTATTGAGGATGAATAAGCTCCTCCATGCTGAGAGTCCTCACACCTATCGAACTTTCCCTACCAGAGTACTATATTCATGAATGAATCTCCAGGAAGAGAGTAGAATAATATCTCTTATATTTGTATATAGCACAATCGATTCCAGAAATATATACCAGACTATATATACATATATCTGTTGATCATTCTGTTTCCGCAATTATCGATTGTCTTTCTTTTGTCGATCCTGAATAGGCTTGATGTAGTTGAGATTACAGGTGGAGATTGAGTCCCAAACAGAGAATAATATAGAATGATATAGAATATTATAATACAACCTGAGGACTGTGAGAAGGGGCCAGGGAAAGACTTGAAACGTTGTGTTCTAGATAATTTGGGTTGAATAATTCCTTTTCAGGAATAACATTGATTTAATTATACATTCCTGCGACATCTTACAGGAATTTTGGGCCATGGGGACACTCAAATCCAAGGAAATTCCACTCCTTCAGATGATTTGGCTCAATGAATTCTGCCACAATAATACACATGAAAGTCGGTATAAACATGTAAGAATCGGCAATCCTTGAAAATCTGAGGGTAGGAAAAGAAATCAAACATTTCAAATGGCAGGGCGAGGCTTGGAAACTGGGAGAAATTTTTTCTTCCACTTGAATATCACTAAGGGAACTTCAATTGCGTACACTGAACGAAAAAGGTACGTAAATACAATGAAAAAATATTTGAAACAAAGAAACGTGATCATTAAATCTCAACCAAAGTAGAGTTTCATTAATACAAAGTATGTTCGTTCATGACCTTGTGGCTGCAATCACTAATTGATGAACGTTCATTGGTATCACGAAAACCAATACCTTGCTATGAACAATGCATTCACTACTTTAATGAACACTATAATATCATTTCAATGAAATGAAAGATAGCTATGATAATATGCATCCATTGCGGTGACGAAATATTATTATTGTTTGAATAAATGCAATTACCGTTTCAAAGCACATTCAATCTCTATTCCAATGCGTAAGTACGTTCATATTATGGAATTCTTACATTGTATCAATGAATTTCTACACCATTCCGATGAATATGTTCGTTATTCCGATACCTATTAGTACGTTGTTTGAATGAACGTGTTCACTGGTTCCATAAATATTTCTTCCATGGTTCAATGAAATATTTACGTGGATTCGAAATGGAACGTACATTGTGTTGATTTATTCAAGGAATAACATCTCCCTAATTAAAAATAGTTAATTTTTCAAGTATTCTCTGAACATTATCTGGAATGATATATACAGGTTGATACATCTTTTAGAGACATTATAATTATCTTAATGGAACACAGTGTATATATAATATTATAGTTGACACTGATGGGGTTCGAAAAGAATATAGGTACAAATACTGAGAATATAATATAGCAAAGTAAGAAACACTTCCGAATGCCGAATGAGTGTAATGATGAAGAGGAAAAGTTGTTATAACTATTATAATTCCGAAATAACAATCATAGATTGAGTGAAGACAGATTGAATTGTTTTCTCGTGATCGTAAGATATAAATATCCATCAAATCGTGTGATATTCTGATATAATGAAACAATCACTGATCGAATTTGAAATAATTTCCATGAGTTGTTCGATACAAGAAACTAATTTGATTTTGCAATTATAGTTCACTCTGTATATCCTCAACTTTCGAAAATACTCCTCCGAAAATAGGAAGCATGTGTCCTATATATGTATTTTCTGAATAGTTTTGATGAGGGAATTATAATCATACAGAAGATGATCATAATAAGAACAATGAATGGTCAATGTTAGTCACAAGTGAATTGATTGAATGTACATCTAGTATTGCCTATAATAATGAGGGAAATAATTCGAATTGTTCTCCATATTGAAACGATTTATTAAAAGACTCATTCTACATAGGACTGTCATAGAAATAAACCTAAACATGAAACCGAATGATAATGTTAAATTAAATAGGTACATTCAGAATTGTAGCTTGACAGTTCTCTTCATTTTCCTTCAGCGCTTCAGATAATATATGTACCTTTGGGAAAGAAAGGCTTCCTGTCATTTTATAGGAATGAAGGACCAAAACATCTCTGATTCAGCAGGAAAATCAAGATTGAACAAATATATAATTTTGAAACATATATCTACTGCTCTTACTATATGGAAGAAGGTATATCTAATATTATCAAAATAAACACATATTTCGGTGGGAGTTGTCATGTCCTCACCTACACATATGATGAATGGCTGGATAGCACTTTTCTTCGACTTCGAAAATCTTAGGTGCTCCTCGACCTCCTGGTTACTCTTCCCAAAGTGAAGAAATGATTCCTGGGAGTCTTTTATGGTATATTTTATTATGTTGCTCTTTCCACCTATATCTTTTCTTATAGCCTTGTTGGTTGGTTGATTGCAAATGAAGCACATCATTTTCACATAATATGATCAAGTTACACGGTTTCTCACTTTGTTTCTCCGTCCCTATACTCTAGATTTTTATTGCGATATATAGGAAGAGATTCAATCTGAAAACTAACATCTCAATAATTATCATGCCTGATGATAAAAACATAATAACATACCTTCTGTAATGTGAAACAACAGTTGAATTCAAAATCAATGCTACACTTTCGGCACAGTTGAGCGACCTTTCGTTTGTGTTTCTGGACTAGAAATGACCTGAGCGGGGTGTGATGACTTCATCCTAAAAAAACTTTCCGAGCGAATTTTCTCCAGGCCAATAGGAATACTTCTTTTTGATGTAAGAGTTCATCAATATATTGCATGATACGAGCATTACAATGAACCGTTCATCAATCTATGTACGCGGATACATTGAAACAATAAACGCATTTCGTTATGATCATGTACTGGGTGATTAGTCGAAAACGATAAGATACATTGTTTCTATGACATCATGAATGAATGTACGTCTACATCAAAACAATGAACGCATTTCTCCGAAACAATGTACCGATTATTCACTTAGGTACATGATGAGCATTATTCTTATGAACCGTTCATCAATCTATGTACGTACATTGAAACAACGTACGCAATTCATTATAATGATGTACTGGATAATTTGTGGAAAGCAATTCGATACATGGTGTATATGTTATTCATAAACTGTTCATCGATATATGTACGTGTAGATCAAACCAATGAACGCATTTCTTCAATACAATGCACCGAATAATTATCCACTATCGCTTACATGTATTCAATATTCACTTCTATGATTTGATCTGAACCTTACATTATTTCGACAATGAATGCGTGCATTGTAATGACAAATTAATTTGCTTGAAACAACGTACTTGCTCTCCCATATGTCATGCACAAATTCATTATCCTCATGAAATGAATTATAAACCGATGTATTTATACAATATATTGGAAACCTTGGTTATCACTAGAATGAATACAGTTACTTTTTTGAAACAATTGAACATCAAAGTAATGTTACACATTCATCAGTCGAAAATAGTGATGTTATTGGAAAAATTCATAAATACAATGCTGAAATCATTGAATTCAATTATGAAATGTATCGAAGGGATGGAAATATTCATTGAGTTACTGAATATTTTCGTCAGTACTTGATGAACGCAATTACATTATGATCATGAATGGGATCCTCGAGTAATGATCGTTTGTTTGTTCATATCATGAAGATTACTTTCTTTCGATGTAAATAATTATGATGAATGGTGTTCATTGTTTTCACACACGATAATTTTTTCAGTGTAACTTCAGTACGATGACAACTATTTTCTCATTCCAGCCAATTCAGTCGATGGCTCGCAGGGACCCGTATTCATCAACCCCAATAATGCAGCTCCAGTTGCAACTCACGTGGCATCCGACAAGGGAAATTACGTCACTCAAACTGTCTATGGCTTCCTAGATTTCACCACGACGATTGGCAATACGGTGATGGTTTTCTCACCACAAAGCTCAGCAATAATTCCATCAGGTAACTATAATCAGAGTAGGTTCGTTCATTCTGATGAAACAGCTCCATTTCTCTGTACACAATAGAAAACTCCTGTTCTTGGGGAATGCTATTTGGCAGCAAACCAAGGGCAACTGATGATCAGGTCTCTGGTGGGTTTTGCTCGACAAATTGGAAACATTTGCGACCGAGAAATTCTTGCTCGATTTCGGTTGAATTGAAACTTATCCAATGATGAATCTGACCGATATTTTCTCATTCCAGTACCTCCGAAACTTTCTACAAATGAGATTTCTTCCAACAACATCATCGAGACCAAACCCATAGTCTCCACGAAGCAAAAAGATATCCAACCTAGCAAGACACAGAGTGCTACCCAGAAGAAACCTCCAGAAAAATCTTCTTCAGCTCCTCCATTCCAGTCGAATTTACTCAAGTCAGTGGTGACAAAAGTGGATGTTCAGTCTTCAGCTATAACTAAAATCAACGTCATCAGTAGCAAAGCGAATTCTAAAGAGGCACATCCTCCTCTCATAGTCAGCAAAGTGCAGGTGAGTAGGAGTGGTTCATTTTGTTCTCATACAAGGCGATCATTCTAAGAATATGAAGAGTACCAGGTATGTCAGTCGGACACTTGAAGATTTGTAAGGATATTCCAGAGCAATCTGACGTGATTTATGATGATTGATTTCACATCATTTCAGCATATTATGGTTGAAATGATCCACTGAATGTTCTCTTGCTTTCTGTATACACGTGGGAACATTCTGGGAACCATCTGGAATCGTGTTGAATTCCTTGCCAAATTCAAGAGCTACCTCAGCTTAATTCCTTTCACGTCATCTAGTCGCAGTATGTAGTATCCAAAGACAATTCTCCTCTAGTGCCCGATGCAGAAAATACATAACACGCGATGATGCTTTATAATCTTCCAGACATTTTTCCTGGGATGAGCTCCACGTGTTTGTCGAAGTGATTCTGTCTCATTAGGAGTCACAACAATGTGCTGAGCTATCGTCTCTTGAGTGACAATAAATTTTCTATGAGCGTCTCCGTGGATTCCTTTGAATTGATTCATTGATTATGTTTTTGCCTCATTCCTGGTTAGTCATGTGATGATCTCAGCAACTGTTTTTTCATCTGTTCCTCTATGCTAGGTTCACCAGAAATTGATCAGAAATCAACTCCAGTTGAGGCTGACTTCTCTTATTCTCCTGATTTTCTGTTGTATTTCTACACTCTGGCTACAACCTTGTTGAGATCCTGTTGAATCACGTCGAGAACATTGTGAAAATATTGTAAATAGTCCAGACTGCAATAGAGCTTCCCACCCTTTTTCTTCTGCACGTATCCTTGCGAAGTAGCTTTCTCCAAATTTGTATCAATCTTCCCACTGAATCGGTTCATAGGAAGGGAGGTATCATATATCATATATTTATTGAAGTTTCGTCATTTCACTTTACGAAGGACTTCTGGAAGGTTGAATTCATGTTCTCACGAAGGTACTGCGAGCACTCGAGGACGAATAATCGGAGATCTTCCTCCTGAGGAATTCCACGATTACCTTCACATGGAAGAAGAATATTCATCGAATGTTACGTTGTATAGAAAATGCATGAAAGATTCCTCTTCCTATACATATGAGGGTATCCTAATGACCTCATATGAATATCGGGATAAACACAAGGGTGAAGTGCGCGACCTGAAAGCAAAGGGTTGAGGGTTGTGAGTCCCAGTCGAGAGTCCCCGATTGAAACTTATGAATCTCGCCGCTTTGACTCCATGACACTGTTTTGTTATAGCTTGGTGTGGCGTATGAAGTTGAAGTTTCGTGTTGTCATCGTTTTGTAGATATGCAGTATGGCAATGAGGTAATTATTTCCCTGATCAACTTTTGAACAATATCGTTTTTTTTTGCTCCAATTGTAATTCATTTCGTTATGGCTGACGGAACTGTATCTCTCTAATTGGCACCTTGATAAAAAAAAATCGATGGAGTGATATCTCTGGAAGGGCCTTGATCATCCGATTGATATCCGATGAAACTAATTGTGTATGAGATCAATTTCGAGAGTTTAGGTATCAATAACTACCAAGTTATCTGAATTTTTCCCAAGGTGTAGCCTATCTGTCATTTCATAGATGGGAAATCTCGTAGGTGCCAAAATAATAGTAGAAGAGTTCAGAAGAGGTTATTGTCATCAGATCTAATCAGAGATATTCTGCTTTAGAAAATCTGATATCATAGAAAAATATTTGAAACTGTCGCCTGGGTCGTATCTGCCACATAGAAGAAATTTTCATTCACAATAAAACGGATATTTCCTCAATTATGCTGAGACTCTATAGATAATTGGAAGACGTGCATTTTGCTGAAGAGAGAATTCTTTCAGATGCCAAGAGAGAGTTGAAGTCTACATGAGAGGTGGTTGAGTGTATCAACCCGTCAGAACGATCATCCTGTGAATATTTTTGCCTGAAATTCTTGTATCATATGGATAATTGAAGGTACTACTCGACTCTCCATTCCAGGCGCCATTTTGAAAGGAACATATTGTTTGGCCACAGATCGAAGAGATAATTTATGTATCTGAACTAGCATTGAAGCAATAAAATGGGAAGAGAATACCAAGGCGTTGAAAAAGTACCCAGTCAGGACACTTTCGGACACTTTTGGACTCTTTAGGAAACTTATAACAAGTGGTATCAACTCCATTCAGTAGCGACGATAATTTGCGTGTAATCAGAAAAAGAATCTCTACAGGATGCGGCGCATTCTAGATCTACTGTATGCTTGATGATATATCATGAAATTCTTTCAAGAGTGAAGGGGTTTTCGTATCCTATCTCCGAAGTGCAATAGGAAAGAACAATCAATATCGGTTGAACAGAGTTGATATTGAAATTTCAGCCCATATCATGTTTTCCTCCTGTCAACTTTGGCGTTCTCAAACTATTCCTCTGATTTTTTCTGCATCAGATGCTCTAGAGAAGTACTTTCACTTTGAAAGGAGGTCAAAATCAAAATGTTAACGGATCGAATATCTCCTCTACGAACTACATGAGCTCACTGATACTTGCAGAATGGTGAGGTGTTCCCTGATCCTTTTGACAAAAAAAAATTCCGAAACCTTCCGTCTTTCCCAAGATTCCATCGCTGCCTGACACAATGTTCCTATAACATAACAGGTTTTCTTTCCGTGTTGCCAAAACATGAGAAGTGGTCCTGCAAAGATCCCATCATCACTAGACCACTGAATTGAGAGCTTTGTCAATTCTACATACTTACAAAGTTACATTAAAATTACAACATTAACATTCGAGTGGAGTGTATTTTCATTCTCGATTGTAAGGTTGTCCAATCAGAGATAATCTAGTGATACGGACCAAGCCGAGTTTAGCAATTTTATTCCAGTTTCTCAAAGATTCATCAGATGAACCTAGTTCAACAATGGTTTTAATTATGCTTCAATCTGTAGTTGAATAACAAAACCGGTTCATCCAACCAGCGGATTGAACATCCATTGAACAAGAAAATTGGGAATCAGATCATAATCACCTGTTGTGAAGAATACATTGAGCAAGAAATTGAATCTTGAATGCACCACCGACCGTTACTTCATGATAACATTCTTGTCGAGGGCTACCTTTTTGGATCACTCTAGCTCTATAATCGCTGTGACGCATCAAAGTGAATAATTTTCGTCAACTTTGTTCCATCAGGTAGTTGAAGGACCTTCCAGCAAACAATCCGTTGCAGCTAATATCGTCACCAAAGTGGAAGTTTTCAGCGGGCAAACCAAGTTGCCGAAGCCGATTGAGATTCAGAACCGGAAGGACGTCGAATCCGACATAGTTTCGAGCATCGTCCAAGTTAAGTCCGACGAGGAACCGGCTCAAATAATGGGGAATAATATCGCAGAGCCGGAATACGATTTCCTGTCCAGGCAGCCGTCTGAAGTGGTCGAGGAAACATATAAGGTTTGGCATCACAGCGATGATTGTGTTAAATTCAGTTATTGAGATTGTTGATAGTCACGTAGTGAATTTTTCAACGAAGTTCTCTGCATGAGCCGAAAGTAAATATTGCTGCTTGTATGATTGAGGAATCTGCATCCCGTGAAAGTTATACAATATACTTTCTCAACGGCCAAATTAGATGAAAGCGAAATGACTCCTCAAGCTGGATAGCTTGAGCTTCGAATGAATCACATACAGGGTGTCCTTAAAAGGTCTTTACAAAAAGCTACCACATATTCTTCAGACCAAAACAATTCGATACAAGCAAACTTACCTCAGTAAAAAGTTGCTTAGTTTGGGCGCTAGACGGCTCTGAAGTTGAAATTTTCAAATCGATTTTGCTTCATAACTTTTGAACGGCTCATGAGATTTTTTTCAAATTTGGTACGTTGGCATAGACTCATCGGGCAATGAAACTCATATCATGATCATAATGAATATAATTCGATGGGCGTAGAACTTGCTTTTTTCAGTAAATAAACATCTAAAACTCCTTCGCCAATGGAAAAGAATTAGTTTCAATATGAAATCTAAATTATTCAACTCATTCACTACAAAAAAGGTACTCTTGACAAAAGTCGATTCCTCTCATGGTTTCGACAAAATTTTAATTTTAGTGATTTAGAGCATAATTATTAATGAAACGATTAACAGATATTTCATAAAAATTGTTCAAAATGTTCACCATTTTCACGTATACGAAGATTTATACGACGCAAAAAGTTGAGATGTACTTTTTGCATAGGTTATTTCTATTGAAAATAAGTAGCACTGGTTTTTTTTTCTGAAGACTATTATTATCTGCTCAAAAACAGTGATATTCACATTCTTGGTTTCCATAGTTTCATCTGTGTTGATTTGTCGAGTTTTATTGACGTTGATTGTTGATATCGGACTTTTCTGATTTATCATGGCCGTACAATACACCAATGAAGAATACACCGATATGTTATTGGTATTCGGATATTGTCAAGGAAATGGTCGGCAAGGTTTCCAAATCGTCGCGTACCAAGCCACCCAACCTTTGCTGCAGTTGAGAGACGTCTTCGGGAGACCGGTCATTTTGCTCCTAGAACTGGTGATTATGGAAGACAGCGTTATGTAAGGATTCCCGAAGTCGAAGTAGAAATTTTAGACCGTATTGAAGAAAATCCAGAATTGAGTACTAGACGGATAAGTAATGAACTAGAAGTTTCTAGGAATGCCGTTCATGAAGTACTAAGAGAACAATTATTATACCCATACCACAAGACGCCAGTTCAAGATTTATTAATCCATGATTCACAAAGTCGTCTGATGTTTTGTAGGTTCATTAATTTGCAAAGAGAAATGAATCTGAACTTTGGAAAGAATATTTTGTTCACTGATGAAGCCTGTTTTACGAGAAGAGGACTAACTAATTTTCATAATGAACACGTTTATGCAATTGAAAATATTCATTCCATTAAAATAAACCATTTCCAACACGAATTCAAAATCAACGTTTGGGCTGGAATAATAGGAAATTTTATAATTGGTCCTGTCATACTTCCACAAAGATTAACAGGAGACATGTATTTACAAACATCTACGAAATACGTTGCCAAATTTGTTGGAAGATTTACCACTCCAACATCGGGTAGATATGTGGTTTATGCACGATGGAGCTCCACCACATTTTTCGGTGGATGTTAGGAATTTTTTAAACCAACAGTACCCAGACAGATGGATAGGTAGAGGTAATGATGCACCCGTGAATTGGCCACCACGTTCTCCAGACTTAACACCGATGGATTATTTTGTATGGGGTTATCTCAAGTCTACGGTTTACAAGACCCCTGTGAATACTGTAGAACAATTATGGCAACGTATCCAACAGGCGACGAATAATCTTACAGGCGATGAAGAAGTTATGCAAAGAGTACATTTCAACTTTTTGCGTCGTATAAATCTTTGTATACGTGAAAATGGTGAACATTTTGAACAATTTTTATGAAATATCTGTTAATCGTTTTATTATTAATTATGCTCTAAATCACCAAAATTAAAATTTTGTCGAAACCATGAGAGGAATCGACTTTTGTCAAGAGTACCTTTTTTGTAGTGAATGAGTTGAATAATTCAGATTTCATATTGAAACTAATTTTTTTCCATTGGCGTAGGAGTTTTAGATGTTTATTTACTGAAAAAATCAAGTTCTACGCCCATGGAATGATATTCATTATGATAATGATATGAGTTTCATTGCCCGATGAGTCTATGCCAACGTACCAAATTTGAAAAAAATCTCATGAGCCGTTCAAAAGTTATGAAGCAAAATCGATTTGAAAATTTCAACTTCAGAGCCGTCTAGCGCCCAAACTAAGCAACTTTTTACTGAGGTAAGTTTGCTTGTATCGAATTGTTTTGGTCTGAAGAATATGTGGTAGCTTTTTGTAAAGACCTTTTAAGGACACCCTGTACAGTAGTTCGCATATTATATTCTGCATATTCTGTTATATTTTGGTATTATCGGCTGTTCGAGATCAGCAAACAGTAAGTTGCGATCAGTAATAGAAAAAAGAGCTGATATCATCAGATCAATATGGTATCTTTGTAGTTAATTTCGATGATACTCATTCGTTTCACTACATACAGGTGTTGGAAATTGAAAAATAATTGGATATATTGACCATTTGAATTGAATTGAATATATTGATCTCACCAAGAACCTTACTGAAAATATTCTTGTTTCCGATTGCGTGGTCAGATTTTTTCTCATTTTGATACCCAGATCCTGTATAGTAACGTTATCGCAGCATCTCAAATATATCTTACATTCGGAATGTCTGCCCATTCATTCACAAATTTTGCCTTGAGAAGATACCAAAACATAGGATTTCTACAGATTAGAGAAATTGTCGAAATATTATCCTAACCTTGCATTTTGTTCCATATGAGGTGATAAATTTGAAACCGAGCTCGAAGTTTCTTCTGAAACATCGACCCTCTTCAGACCTGAAGAAAAACGGAGCAACGAAAAGAGCAGGCGCAGATCATCCAACAGGGCTAGTCACGAAATTAGGAGGAACCGTCGTCAAAGATGGCGTGACAACTGTCATAGAAACCAGCGTCATCGGCACCTACATATCAGGTGAGTAAGATTCGAATTGAATATCTAAGAATTGTATGAAATCACGGATGACTCATCATACCAGTTTCAACAACCAACAAAGCGGAGAGAGCTCCGAAGAATGAAAGAAAATAAAGAGTGCAACAATAGGTCTCATACACCAGTGACACTATGTCTCCTTATTATGAGTACCGAAATGAACCATAGTAATTTCGAGTTATCCACATTGATGAACTCATCGAATCATCCGAATAGCTGCAGAAACAAGCACATCGTTCGATGCTAAGGAGTTTTCGCAAATACGTATATACGAGTATAACCTAATTTCAGAGTATCAACAAGATATGGTGAATCAAACATTTGATGGAACTGTATTACAGTCCAAGCAGCACAACTTGTCATAGACTAGCGCTGATTATTTCTTACAGTTTACTAGGAAACACACTATACAGTGTTTCAACCAGGGTGAAACGTTTTTTGGAACGGAAATCATCTGATTTCTTACTGTTGACAAAGGTGATTACAGTATCCACGTCATGCTATCATTTTTGACGTAAAAATTATTCCGCCAATTCACATAAAATTCAGATGAGCTCACTGAATTCAGAGGCCTTCATTTAGGGTGTGAGTGGAAAATATTCATTGATTATATATGATATCCAAGGAAGAAATGTTCCTTCCGAAATATACAACTTTGATTCTTCCATTTATGTTCTGATTTTAATGATGGTTAATAATGGATAATCGTAATGGGATCTCAGAATGGATGAAAAATCAGCTTGATGATACATCATTACGTGAGGCTACATCTCAAGTCTCGTATATCAGTTTTGTTCAGAATCATCTCATCCGTTCATATAAGGAACAAGATGATTGAAGTTTGAATGGGGCATTTTGAGTCATGAAAGATACTTCCATGATGGATACATATAATCAACTAGGAATTAACAGATATTTTCTCTTTTCATTTTCAATTTGAGCACTAGCTGGATTCCATGATTGCCATGAATTGAATTGAGTTGAATTCTCAAATTGCTTCATGGAAGCCCAGCATTTCATTAAACGAAAAATGTGAAAAATATCTAATTTCTTCAACATTGCTGTCATAAGTTCCGCCGAGTTATCCTTCCTTCCTGGATCTCAAAGTTCTAACTCGAAAGGTTTCGTGGTCATCTTACTAGCCACCTTTATTCAAAAAGAATACGATTCAATAATGAAATGAGTATTCCATTATTTCCATAGCTTCAACATATTTATCATATCGATATGAATACTCAACAAGAAACAAAAACAAGAACGAATAAAGTTGAAATGATAATTATGTTCATCTGACGCCCGTGTCTCACGGTCAAACAGTTTGATTAGATCTGTTTGATGCCTCAAACAAATTGAAACGTCTAAGAATTCTTGTCACACGGTTTGGAGGAATTAGTTGAAAAATGTCAACAACTTTCAGGGGCTTGTAGAGAATTAATTATTTTTGAACAATTATGTACGAATAATGATTATACTGATACTGCACAATAAGCTCGTGCTGTACTCGTTTCCTGATGAAGGATAATAGAGGAAAAGAGGGCGCTGTGGTCGGGAAAATGATAATTTCCAATATGTTCAGGTAGAAGATTCTCATCGATGATTTTCAATGATGATGTAAAAATGTAATGATTCAGAGATGATAATGCTTGGAAGATTCGAACAGCTATCAAAATAGAATATTAGATAGGAGGACCTACCTACATATTTTCGAATACATCCATATTTCAGCCCAATTTCTACCGCATATTTTCGAGAAGTAGTCACTGTATCGAAGTGAAGAATGTGTGAATGGAATACCACAAGAATATGATCATAACCTACAATTTTGATCAAACTCGAAATCATTCAGAACATGTCCTGAATTTTTTTCTACCATTTGACCGTAAGACACGGGCATGAAAGTCTGTGGCAGAGAGAACTACGATTTGATGCCGAAGGAAGAGAAGAAGAAGAAAGAAGTAATTCATCATCGATTCCAAAGGGGAAATGTACGCTCATGAAATCCCTCTCTCGAACGGCGGCAGTTAGTGAAAGAACCTCGAATTCCATTTCAGGTAAATACGCTCAAGTCTTGCAGAGCACCTCGAGGAAAATCAATCCCACTCAGAGCTTGCGAATATTAAAAACGGCGGCGCCTTCATTAACGAAAGGAAATAAGCATCGACACTCAGAGCCCCCCCCTCCCCCCCAAGGCGCAGACCCCACGACCGAGCTTCCGCCCAAGAACCCCATAAAATCCACCAGGAAATCCAGCTCGGCCGGTGTGGGCCCCTCGAAGAGATTCAAAAACCGACACAAAGACGCAGAAGAGGAAAACAATGAACAGGAGTCGGCACAGCCGCCTAGCAATTACAAGAAGTCGCAGAAGAATAATAGGAATCAGTCGCAGATTGCGAGGAACAGCAAGTAAGTGTTGCTTTTGTTTCGGACGATCTTATATAATGGTTCCAGTCCTTTTGGAAGTTTTTCCATATAATGAGGGAGTTTCGTTAAAATTGAATCGTGAAATTTGTTTTTGCGGTCTGGAATGTACCTTCAATAATGTGTTCCAAGTTACTTTTATTTCCAGAATTATGGAATCGATAATTTCAGAGATGATATCAATACATATTTCTATCGATGGTTTTCATAATTGTTCAAACACATTCGGAAATTTTTCTCAGTTGATTGGATGAAAGTCACAATTCGAATTCGAAATATATTCGATTCACCAAATGACACTCTTTTGGGAGCTGATATTCCACCCACGTGATGTTGGATAGGTAACTAGTATTTTTTCTGATCGGTTTGCATAATCTCGTTCATTCTCTTACACATACTAAATTATTAGATGCCAAATTTCTTGAGCTTCATGGTTCAGTCATTTCATCTTCTCATGACAGATTCTTGTCGTCTGAAACAAATACTGATACATTATAAATTATCTTCATTTCAAAAAGGAGAGTCGATATTTTCCACAATGGATCAAGTTTATTCGGTATTAATTTCTCTGTTAATAGAACATTTGTAGAAAAATAATGATATAGAATGAGAGACATCCATGAAGAGACAGTTCCAAAACATTTGCCTCAAAAAATACTTGACAACACACTACTTCGCTTCCATTGATGAGTTATCTTATGATACCGATGTGAACATCTGAAATGTTTCACCAGTGAGCCCCAGAGTACTCAACAAGGTAGACGAAACATCGACGGAAGAAATTTGTATTTTGTGCAGAAATTATTCAGAAATTATTCAATAATCATAGGGGAGCGCGTTATTGAATGAAGATTTATGTGCACGAAATACAAATTTCTTTCTTCGATCATATCGAAACGTGCACAGAGCTAGACATTCCACTAGCCAAAATCTAGGCACACAATTCCAAAAGTATTCTTTGGTATCCTGATTTAATCTCGGAGACATGATGATCATTGAATCTATTCAATTGATAAAAATGTAGGTGATATAATACTCATGGTGTGTGGGAATGATATTACTAATAGCTAGCCGGCCTATAGATTCTTCATGGATGTATAAATTGTTCTAGAGCTCATATAGTTGCACCAGATACCCTCAATATCAACTATATCTTCATCAATTCAAGATGAACACCATGACGTTTGAGAGATGGAGTAAGTCTCATTTTATCTATCAAATATCATGACGGTCATCTTGAATTGATACGATGATGATTTTTCATCAAAAAAAAATGTGTGGTGGGTATATTCGATATGAAAGTAATCTCGCCAGAATTATCAGCATGTTCCCCACTATAATGAATAAGAAACTTTTGTATAAAACTCTTCCATTCTCTTTGCATGATCCTTTTCGAAGCATACAGCATGTACACTAACACTTGTAAATAAATTCAGACAACACACAAGCTCACATAGAACGCAAAAACCCAGAAGGAATAGAAACCGAAAACCTTCAACCAAACCGTCTGTACACAGTGAAGAACCCTCAGCTACAACTTCCTCTGGAAAGCGATACTCTAGCAGGAAAAACAAACAGAGCAAAGTGTCTAACAGTGATTCGGTCAGCAGCATCAGCAGCAGCAGTGGCAGCGGTTTCAGCAGGAGGTCGTATAAGCCCAAAGTGCAGGCGACTGCAGTAGATGCTGCTGGAGGAACGGCTAGCTCTAGCTTGTATAAATTCAAGTTGAACAGGTCCGTATACAGAATAGACACAATTTTTGATTTTACATGACGAGCATGCGCCAAACAGTCAATCTCGGATACTTATCACGCGAATGTTCGAATCTCCAGCTGTGGCTCGTAAGAAAGAGGCTGGTAATGGAATAATATGTTGAGATTGCTTGTGAGTATCCTCATCATCAGCACCAGGAGGAACACATCCTCCAAACTCAGATCAGTGAGGTCCGATTCCATTACCAGACGATCAAATATTCAATTCGTTCATTCTCATGGCAACGCATGCCTCAGATGATGAGTTAGAAGAGGTAATTCTACGTGGAGTTAACGGGAAGCTTCATGCAACCGGTCCCAAGCATTCAAACGCAGTGGGCTTATGCGACTGACACTGGTTCCTGGGCACCCTGAACTAATGATTGAATGAACTCATGTTCGAAACATCTCTCGGCCACGTCGAGGAAAAAATTTAGATGGAAAATAAATAAAAAAAACTCAAAACATGAACATTCCAGCATAGGAAACGAACTTCCGACATCAAGAACGTTGATGTTCTAGTGTATATTTCACAAGGACATTCGAGATTGACAGTATGGATATGCTCGAAATATAAAATCACAAGTTGTTTCAGCAGCGCTAGCCGCTTAAGTAATCATGTAGTCATAGTCACTGAGTTTTTTGTCGAAATCCATAGTAGATACAGGAAAGATTTGAATGAAGTATTCGTTCATCAGTGATTTTTCATTTTTTCCATGTCTTTTCTTTCTCCAAAACCATGATTATCGTTGTCGAGGAATAAGATGACAACTTTAGGTTGTTCAGACGTGATAAACATGATAATACTGAAGTAAGTAGAGTATTAGTTGTTGACAGCCAGGCAGGGTTGACCATCGAATTATTCATCCAGTGTAGATATTTCAGTGCAGGTGAGAATTAACTCACAAGATGATCCCACAGTCCAAACTCCACCATGAGATTTTCTTGATGTAATGGGAAGAAATACTAAGGAGACATGTTTCAGAGGATCACTATTCCATCATCTGCCCGAAATATCTAAGAACAAATATCGAGATGATATTCTAATGACAATATGTAGGAAACAACTAACCTACATTTCCTGGTGGAAATATGTTCGGAGAATCACATGTAACATTACATAATGAAATTTTATGTGATGAACTGCAGGACATCAATAGAATATTATATAGCTAGTGTGGAGAGTGACATATTGACTCACCTGAGTCAACGTCTGCTGTGTTTTTTATCATCATCCTGACTGAATGATAACGTTTCCTTTGTTTTCTTTCCGAATTTGGAATAATTAAGTAGTGGGGGCATTGTATCCACAGGAATCAAAATCAGAAAAGGGTGAATGTGATGGTAACATAACCACCTTTTGAACAAGAAAGGAATGCATATAAGTACCATATGTGATGATACCAGCAGTGAAATTTTCAGGTTATCATCATCACATTCGAATTAGGTTCATCAAATATTTCCACACTAGTGCGTTATACTTCCGACTTCCGTGTTGCCATAGTGGATGGTTCACTTTCTGAATATCAAAACAATGTCGAGAGCGCTGATTCCATTGGTGGTCGTGGAAAAAGAAATGGTTGTTATGGTGGAGTTTGGACTCTGAGTTCGTCTTGTGAGTTTGAAAAAATCAAATTCAAGAGAAGTCACGATTTTCATGATCAGAAATATTATCATTTTATTCAATGTGTAGAAAACAGGAGCAGATTCGTTCCCGAAACGTCCACTACATCAAGATGAGTAAAAATTTCGATATTCATTAAGGATATTCATCTGTCGAACATTTCTCCGAGAACAATGTGTCACTGACAAATAGAAAATGCTTCCTTCAGGTATCTGAAGGTTGAATTCCAAGCAAAGGGACATTTCGGGGCAGATCGGAGATTGGGGCGATTTAGGGAAATGGCACTTTATGTTGGAATATTTGTTCAATCACCTTCATGTTTTGTTTCGTCATATATTCTTGAATGATCATGACTTTTTAGCAATATCTGAATTCTCCTATCTCATTCAATCGTAGTTCAAAAATCCTAGTTGACAAACTCCAAATTGGATTTCTGGAAATGACTACAAGGATATGAACCTGTGAAACATATACCTATGGCCCGTTAAAAAAACCAATGGTCAGATGACGATATCCCTACCTAACCTGACCCAACGAAAACTTTCTCGACAACTGGACGAAACGATACCCATTCCATATTTGCCGGATTTTTGATAAATCGAATGAGATTCCTTGAGGAGCAGCTTGAGCATACGATAGTGCCACACAATTATATATTTCGCGATCTCTAGGGAGACCACTCCAGTCTCCAAGCGAAACGTTCCCAGAAGCTATCTCTGTTCATCCGCCTCCTACGATTCGGCCCATCGGGCCGTCGCAAATCTAAACAAATTACCCAACTAACCCCAGTTACATATTCCCGTCGTATCTTCATTGCAGATCTCCGGGCAGATGGCAGTACAAGACGACTTCCAAGCCGCGGGTAACCATCCGAAAACAAAACAACGAGGATAATAACGCCACCGTAGCATCGACTTCTTCGTCCCACGAGCCCTCGCAGCCCCAGATCGATGACGCGGTCACGCCCCAAGCTCGATCAGACGACGTCGACAGTCTAGAAGGCTCCGAATCAATCGCCTCAATTATTGACGATGACGGCTCGACGGAGAACAAAGTGGATGCGCCCGCTTTTCCGGTGGAAACTGTTAAAGTTGAAATTTCGACGCCTCCGGACTTCGGGGATATCTACTACGAGATAGCGACCATCAAATCGCCCTACACGTTCCAGGTAATGTGATTTTCCTGTTTCCAATTGGGTGCTCGGATATCCAAAATCCTAGCAGCCCAAGGTTAGGCTAGATTCGGTTCGAATAGATTTTTACGTTTGTGTTTTGATTGACTGACCCTTGGAATGGAAAGATTAAATTTGAGATTGAAGTCTAATAGAATTCCTTCTGGAGGCTGAAGTTGTAGGGTGGCTAGTTGAAGAGATATCGCTGAAAGACCAACCGTACTGATGAAGATTTGTCTAGTGTCCAGATCATCAGAAATGAGATTTCGATGGTCACAGAACACGAAACGATCGAATTAGTGTTCAGCAGCAGCCCAGGTTTTCACAGTAGTGATTTGATTGCTTTTGAGAATGGAGTTCATTATAATATCTTGATCTTTTCCGAAGGGTGGAGATAGCTCACTCCAATTCTTTATGTCAGAGATGGGATGTTGCTGATAAGGCGTTTATACCTCAATGGAATATGACTATGGAATCGCCTTACATGTTACAGAGAATATGATTTTTCCGTTTCACACTGGATGCTAATATGGATGGATCATAAAAGTCTCGGAGGCGCGAGGTTGAGTTAGATTTGTTCGTTAGTGTTTCAATTGGCTGATCTTTGGGAAGGAAATATTGGGAGTGAGATCAATGTCCAACGATATATCTTGATTCATTTTGAAAGCTAAATGTATTTCACCTTCGTCATCAGGTCGGAAGTGGGATGATGGGTTGGAAGCATGTGATCAATAGACCGATCGTTCTGATGAAGATTTGTCATTTCTATTTGTCGATCTGTTGTTTGTTATGGTCACATACAACAGAAGAAATTTATGAGTGGGTTGAACAAAGTTATGTTTGATTCGATTCGAGAATCTTATGAAGCGTTCACAATCACTGAATAAGTACTCCTCATTTTAGCTAAATTCAGAATCTATTCCACTCAGCTATGACCCATAGAGTAGATTCACTAGATACAGCAACTTCTCCATTCATTCAGAAAATATCATGACACAGTTTCTAACGTTTCCAGTTCTATGATTCTCAAAACGAATACTTGATATCCTGATTGAGAATTTTTTGTCAACGAATCTATTGAACATTTCGAGAATCTCGGTCGGCAAGACTATCAGATTGAATTGATTGAAACTGATTCCATCGAATGAATATTCATTTTCTTTGCCCTTCGGAATGAAGATTGGATAGATTGGTTTTCTTGAACTCCTAATCTTTCTTTATTCCACACTTGCTTTACTCTATCAGCTCAGCCCCCGAACATACGCTGAAGCTCTCATTTCCAATTCAAAAGAGAGCTATTCGCCTAGTCGGTGATACAACACTCTTCTCCCACGGTCGGTGCCCATCGGAAATATCATCTTTTATGCCACCACGTGCGATTCCTAGTAGACAAACCAGACGAGCTCAGGCTGGGCACCCCTACACTGCCAGGCTCGAGACCTGTCGAACATCGCTATACCAAGCATCATTCATCAACAGCACGGCAGAGTTATGGAAATTTTCGCCTAGTGAAGTCTTTCCTGACACTTACAACCTCCAAACTTTCAAGAGAAATTTCAACACCTTCCTTCTCTCCCAAAATTCCACCGCTGGCTTACACGATGTTCCTTGAACAGGTTTCCTTTTCGTGTCAACAGATAAAAAAAAGTAGCCGTCGAGTACTATTGTTCTTATTATATTTTTTAACACGAATTATATCCCCCTATGATGACATAATTTTCAACTCATGGTGTAACAAGCAACGAGGAACGACCGTCTCGAATGGAGTAGGAATTAATTTGTCTAGTTGCCTGTGAATTTGGGGACTACCGAAGTGAACTAGACGATACCATTTCACGCGATGTTTTGTTCATCATATAAGGCCGAATATTTTCGAACACGCCATTATATAAATGACTACACGGATAGTGAGATATCTCATACATTAACATGAAATATATATTTCTATGGAAGGATTTAATGAATAAGCAAAATAGCAGCATGCTATTCATAGTTACCCAGATGTGTTTGGTCCTGATTATATCAATGTTGCAGGCCCTATTCGTAAATCAGGGTATATTCTAGTGATTGAAAGTTTCATTCCGAATTCAACGGCAAGGGAGAAATTGGTCTTGAATATTGTGTAACTGATTGCTCACCCTGTATGTATTATTGGGGCGAATGAATTCCGAAATGCCGCACCACATTGTAGAATGCTACAGCTCCAGCGGAAACTATTACATTCCAAATTTCATGTCTATCAGAATTTTAAAATACCAATTTCGTGGTCGTTAGCATGAATTCACCCCACAGTTTTCATAGTGAGGCAATCAAGGGGCGAATTTGAAAATGATTGCTCATCTTCCTGTTCCAAATTGGGTTCTTTCGTCCGTTAGGAAGTCTCTATGATGCGAAATAAACTGTAGCTGTTGATGGATTTCTCTACTAGCTACTGAAGTTCCGATTGAAATTCTCACGACTAATTAGGATCATAAAAGTTTCTGACATATCAGCTGTGGATATCCTGATAATCCTAATGATTATTACGTCAACAAAAGATTCATTTTTGGTGATATGTTATTGTGCTCTTCAATAGTTTATTATATAACAAGTGCGGAAAGTGACACATTCCGGTCATGTTCGTATCTGCAGAATTTTTGTTGAGGTTATATTATCGATAATGTTAGCGATGAGAATGCGAAATCATCGGAAATATATGATGGGTACCATATTATCATATGATGATAGCAGTAAAATTTCTGGGTAGAGATCATCACAGTCATCAATTACTGCGTGTGTGCACTTTTAAAATATAACAATACTTTTCTGATTTGAGTTTCCCATAGTGAAATGGGCTACTTCCTGGATGACGGAACAATGTGCTATTTGCTGTTTTCATAGATGGTGGTGGGGTGAATACTATTTTGTTTCATTTCATTCTCATGTGAGTGTATGAAAAAATTCTATATCCAACGGTTGTCACAATATCGTTGCTAAATCTAACAAAAGTTCAACCGACCGCTGGGAAATGAATAAGGATACACAAATAGTCGAATCGTTCGATTTTTTCAACCACATGAACCCTTATCTGATAGTTTTTCAGTATAGATCAGTTTATGATGTGAGTTTCCATGGTCACTGTAGTGAACCCAATATATTTGAATTTGAGAGAGGAATAGTTCATACTGATAGTAATATCCTGTACTTCAGTCTTCAAGTTCAGGAGATCACTTCTCAATTGTTCAAATTGTACTGCTCTACAATACTCACAAGTGGAATGTGGTAAAATTGTGAAGACAAAACAATTGAATTTCCACCACATAATCATCAGATATTCATTGAATTCCTAGAACAACTGATGAATATACATCGTCATTCTCAGGTCGGCAGCGTGCGGAACACCCGCTACATCACCGTCACCTCCACCTTCGAGAAGAGTCTGGAACATACCCCCGAACCCTCTAGCATCAAACCCTCTGAGCCCCTCACCGAGAACATCCTTGCTACGACAAGCAATTACGCCAAAGACAACAACTTCCTGGATTCGAGTGTCGCGACGCTCCCACCCATCTATCTCGCCGCCGACATGGCAACGCCGCCGCTGGAGACGTTAACCGAGACCTTTAGCACCACTCAGACCGTGTTCAAGACGCACATCCTGCCCGTCATTCGATACGGGAACGAGACGACCAGTTCCACCCTAGTGCAGACTTACTTGGTAACGAGGTGAGTCGGGTTTTTGGGTCCCCGGGGAGCTTATCCTGCAGGTAGTGGGAGTATACTGACCTGAAAGGTGTGTGATAGCTTGAAAGAATTTATGCACGAAGGCAAAAACGTTTGGAAAGTTCCAACGGTGCTCATGAGCGTATCAATCACAGTTGTTTCATACTTCATGCTGATTGGCATTTGACAACACGGACAAGAGGTTCTTTTTGTTCATGTTTCATATTTTCATTCGTTCAAAACACAGCCAGGTGGTAACTCATATTGGAACTCAGAAAAGCCTTTCATATACTTTTTGAGACTAATTGAAAGATCATTTCCCAGAGCGTGATCTCGATGAGATAATACCTCAACTCATGAAGGCAACAAATCTTCACGAAGTCAAACAACTTCAACACTCTATTTAGCTCATATTGAACCAGCTCCTCTCTACTATTCTCTACTATTCTCTCTACTATGTTTGAGGTTCGGCTTCAACCTAATTCCTGAATTCGCTGGGGTCGTTTCATATTTGGCTCGTGGAAATGAAGCTTCTCTCCGTATCTGTTCAATTAGTTTCATCTTCAGGACAAGCTCCTACCTACACCTTCCTGCAGGAAAGAAGAACCAACTTCTTTATGAGGAACAGTCCGACTTTAGCTCCACCAGAAACCGAAATTGAATTTTCTTCCACAGATTGGTCACCGCCACCAAAACTCTACCACCCATGGAAGCCTATCACTTCATCCCCAGCAAAACCCTCAATGAATTCAACAGCCGACTAGATGAAGCTGGCTCAGAACTTCATCTGGAGCTGGAATTCGGCGATCAGAACGACGAAGATGGCGGCGGTCAACTCAGGAAAGTTTCCCTACCATCCGATCTGGATCTGGCAAACATCGGTTCCAACTTCGATTTCTCTGACGTTGACAGATCGAACATCTTCGAGGGCCATCTCAGACCCAAAAAGAACCAGTCACCATTCAGGCCACCAATGAATGAGTTGGTCAACCACCAAGGCTTGAACCAAGGTTTGAACCAAGACCAGCTCCAACAGCTAGCTTTATACAGGTTGCTGAATCCTGGAGGTCAAGGGCAGGTGATAACAACCTCCAAACCGATATTGAAGCTGGAGACTTTGTACGAAACTTTCGTTCTACCTGTGACTCAAGGTCACAATACCATCCAGAGTACTATTTCGAAGTTCAAGGGTACCATTACCAGGACAGAGTTCGAGTATGGTACTAGCACGCTTCCTCCAGCTTTGCCATTGCCGCCAATACCTCAGTTGCCACCGCAGCTACCACCACAGCTCCAACCGCAGCTGAACCCGTTCTTGCCCCAGCCGCAATTTGCTGTGACTTCTTCGCCAATCGTGCAAACTGTTCAGGTGACGCAGACGAACAGCAAGGTGCTGAAGCTGACTTTTGGTGCCAAGACAGCGCATACGACCGTGTATTCGACAGTGGTGGTGCCATCCATAGTGACAAGCTACGTAACAGCTTCCATTCCAGTGGCGCCGACAGCTGCTTACCCAGGATATTATCCTGCTCCGTATCCTGGGTATCCCTATGTGGGATAATCGTAATCGATAGTGATGTGGTATGGTTTGGAACAATTGATGATGTTGACGTAACCTCGAGCTCCTATTTCATGGCACAGCTTTCATTCCAGTGTTACCATCAGCTTCTTGCCTTGGATTTTGGAAGCAGACAAGAATTTGCGAGTGGAGTAAGGCGCGGAACTTGCATAGTACATCATTCTGTCGAGAGAACTTCTGTGAGTGTGAATGAAATTGACTAGGGCTCTCGCTGTCAGATGCATATCCACATTCCGCGTTGGTCGACTTATCAAAGTACGATGTTGTCGCTGCCTACTCTATGTCCTGAGTCGTGGTGAGAAAATGAGGGAATCTTCGCACGGGCAATCGACGATCCTACTCATGACGATCCTGTACAAAGCCTGTCATGTGAAAGCGGGCAAAGAATATCGTTTTCCATTTTGAATAATAGTCGAGACTGTAGGTATGTTGATGAAATAATCCATTTCCAGTCATTGATTTCCAATTGATCAAACCTAAAAGAATCGTTCTCATGGACATCTCAATAGTTCGGACGCCCAGGATGAATTGGTAGAAGTTGAAAGAATTCGTTAGTATATTTCATTTGAAGGTTCACTACTTTCAGATGCTACCTAACATTCTCCTGCTCTCAACTCTATTATTGGTTCATTGACGACACTTTCAACAATATTTTGTATAAACCAACTTCAATCAGGAATTGATGATATTTCTGAATTGAGCGGGGAAATCGAAAGCAGACCTCAAACTTCCACAAAGAGTGACCAATTTTCAAGGAACCGCGGTACCCTGTTGCCAGTTCTCGCTAGCCATGGCTTGGGATGTAGAGGTTTGTGTCTCAACCAGCAGAATCGAGCATCTCAATAAAAGGATCAAAGTCATTTAAGAGTTTATCTAGATCATATGAATCTTTGAAGCCTGCACGGTCTTGTCTGTTGTTTATATGCTGATATCCCTGTGGGAAAATCATGATCTTTAGTATTTTGGTGTCGTTAGGAATAGTTGATGAAATTGAATGGACACAAGGTGCCGTCTGACACAACGTCGAACTCATATGTTGTATATATGCATTCATCATTATTCAGTTCAGTTCGTGTATCTCTGAATCTAGTGATTAGGTTTGTATATTGTTCAAGTTAGGTTAGGGTTAGAATAATTTTGTACTGATCATGTAATTTATATTATTGTATTGTAGGTTTGATGACGAAGGTGAGGAGACATTTTTTGTACATTTTTCATAACTCCATGTATTGTAAGATAATTGCTAGAGTATTGTAAAGAAGAATAAATGATAAATATGTCAAATTATTGATTGATTCTGGATATTCCTTCGGAACGAATTGTGATGACTGACCTGAATATCAGCAGAATGGTCAGATGGGACTATTATGGAGGTGAGATTTATAGTCCTATAGAAGACAACCACCCAGAGAAAAAATGGAGCTGTGTTTCATGTTTATGAACATATATTTCATCTGCCCTGAGAGCCTCCATTTTCGACAGACATTCATTCGGGTCGAGAAAAACCTAAATTTTTGGTACAGTGTGGAAGACTATCCTGGAATGAATTCCACATTCCGATGATACAGAGTTTCCGGAGGAATAACTTTCGAATTTTGTTTTTTGATGACACCTGTTTTCAAAACGTTTTCAAACGTATAATGTTGTTTCATGTTCCCGAATATCTTGTATGAATATTCGATAGCGAAACTGAACCATCCTGTATATCGAGACGATCTCTGTTCCGTTCTCCTTCTTCGAGAATATTTCCTCGAGCTCGATCCTAATCTAATTGAGAATTGGAACGCCAGAAGGAATAAACAAATTTGAACAATGATGAATTAAAAAAGACCCCATTCGAGACAGACTGGGCGAGAAAAACTTTTTCAATCTATATAGAAATAGATTTGATTTCATTGTCAGTCGAGCGAAAAAGAGTGAGGAGAAAGATAGAGCACTTGAGACGACCTGAAAAACTTGCAGAATCTCTCGATTTCTGGAGTTCATTATTCACCATCATTATCTGTAGAGTATTATGAAAGTTTGAGTTTCCCATTGGGGGAATTCAAATTGGTAGTGATAGGTATTTCGACATAATTTGAATGGAGGTATTGACTGAGATGGTGCAAATTCTTGAGAAATGAAAAATTGTGGGGAATGTTTGGCTCCATATCGTGAAAATAACCAGAAACCTTCATCACCATTTATAATCATGAGAATATATTTCGAAAAACACTTGACTGAACTCATCTCATGCGATTGGAGGATCAATTAGTATGGTATGTCTCGATAGTACACAGCTCATTCTTTTGAGACCAGCTGGTAAGACCACGTCGACATTGCAAACACGAATTCAAATAGAACAATATGGAATGTATCTTCTCATCTCGCACGAGATGAATGTCAATCCTGTAGATATAATCATGGCTTCCCAGTGAATTATTTGGGCTCATATCTTCATAGCAACAGGAACTATACATATAATTCGAAAGCCAATATATCCACAGTTCATTCTGTCAACATCAGAGGCAATAAAAATAGGTTTACAGAGTGGAAATGTGAACTCCAGAGTGTCCCCTTTTGTCGATGAGAAGATACATCGAAAAGGCATACGAAGAAACAAGACTATGAATTAATTTTTACAATGAGAATTCATCATTCATATTGCCCTGATGATAACAAAATGAGCTGTCGAATCGTCGGCTTTCTGACCTAATAGTTTCATGGCTATCATAAATCTACATTACCTACCCCTTGTGTATGAATTTCAAATTCAAAACAGAAATGGAGTACGTCTGGTGTAACGATTTCTTTGTCACTCGATAAATTATGCAAACTTCCTTTCGATTACTGTATAGTAACTTACAAAATATCACGTCATATGAAAAACATGATGAAATATCTTCGCCAACCTACTGCACGGTACGAAACATATTTTACTTTCAACATCATCAATTTTTCAGGGAATCCAGTTTATATGATATACGAATACCATCAATCAAAATGAATCTGGGCACACGAGATTGCACAGAAAAATAAGATACAATTCTGAGAGCAGGTTGAAGATAAAACTCTGGAAAAATTGAAACAAATGAAGCAGAAAAGTGTTCATCGAAGGAGAGATACATACATAAAGAGGGATACGAACTGGAGAAAGATCTCCCTCTTTTGCCGTAATGATCCTCGCAAGAATATTTTGTCGTTCTCAAACTGCTTTTTTCGCATTTCCACTCAATCAATAAGCCATTCCTATGTAAATCCAATGGAATAAAGCCCAACAGAGTCCCAATCAACCCGAATGTTCCGTCGAGAGCTACACTGAAAAAAATGCTATGATATGAAGAGAAAGCTATAACTTACAGTCTGGAGACAACTTCATCTAATGATTCTTTCGGAGGATGAAACCTTCATGATCATTTGATCAAGGAATAATATAGGGAGAGAGAAATAATGTCAGGATGGTAATTTATGTGTTATTCATTTTTGCGCCACCAGTTGATCATTCAGTGGATAGATAGAAACGGTAAGTTATTCATTGAACTATCAGTATGCACTGTGAAATGAATTAAATCAATCTGACAATGGAGTGAAATATAAATTGGTCCTTTTATAATCGACATCAGAGGTGGCGTTATTTTTGGAGAAAGAGAGGAGTCACATTGACAAAAATATTTTTGTTGGGACTCTCACGCCATTGCCTATTCTCAGAATCACGCTACGTTTAGTTTTCGATTCATAGACCACGTTTTATCGTCAAGATACTCCCTCTATATTTACATCGGCTGCAGATATAATGGGAGTCATCAAATCATCAGTAGAACATCTATGTGTTGGAAATCTGAAATCAGTGAAGACCAGTAGATGAATTTTTTCTTGTGTTGAGTTTTTCCCAAAAAATCACTTGAGTTGTTGAAGACTTGGAAAATGACTATAACAGCCCGAGTGAAAAGTTGGGAGAGAAGCTGTCGCTGAAAAGTCGCCCGATAAATCACTATCGATTTTCTGATAACTCATTTTCGTGTATTCTTGAATTTTTTAAATTGGGCCAATGATTATAATGATATTAGTATTCTTTTTCGACATACTTCTCCTGTAGAGGTCCAGATGATGGAATAAGCGACTACATTCATGATGAATATTATGGATTACACGAGGGATTGATTACCATGAGAAAGTTTATGAATCATGAATTATAAATATGAAGGTTGCGGGTCATTCAACTGTTGGACATCCAACATGGTGGAGTTGCAATGATTTCATCGACAGCTGTTGAATAGTCGATTTGTTAGTGTACTGTTGATGGGTCACCTAATTGAGGAACGTCGAATTATCGAAAAAATCACTCACTTTTCATCCCAATGTGAAGGCTTGGATAAAGGAAAATGATATGTCCTGGAAGACGTCGTAAGTTTTTAATTGAATGAGCAAGTAATTAACAGAGTACAAATTGGATTCGTTTCTTCATCGAAATGACGAGAAATATAACTCGAGTTGAGCGAACTGATTTCCACTTCAATTCACTGTTGGAGTGCATTCCGATGGAATGAAATGGATAAATTAATGTCTTGCAACAGTAACAGTAAGCACAGATTTGTTCACAATATCATGAACAATCCGTAATCATACCTTCCAAAATAGAAACAGTCACTGTTGAACTAATTCTTCAAATGTCGGTGGGAGATACGAATTAAAATTCATACAAATTCTCAGGATAATTCATAGTTTTCCAATTGAGTATAGGAAAAAATTATGATACTCCCACATACCAACCTTTGATATGATTCAACGTGGTGATATTATTTTCGGTATCTGATGTTCTGATGACGATCGAACTGTGTGTATCTATCTACATCTTCAATACGGGTGCTGTTACGAAAGGTGTCAACTCAGAAAACACAAATTATTTTGCAGTTGAAATTTGATGTGAAAGTGGAAGAAAGTAGTTCTATAATACTCATTTCATAAGAAACTTGTTCTCTCACTGCACTCCTTGCATTGCTTGTGCGACAAGAGAGCATGTGAATGTAAGAATATACTTTCTTAACATGACTTCATTCAGAAGAATATCAATCATGAAATTCAACGAATTTCGACAAATAATCAATCGTTGAGATTCATGCACCATATATCCACTGTCTAAAACTTTGAAATGTTGTCTGGGAGAAAGAAAACCTTGACTTCTTGAGGATTCCTAGACAAATTCAACAGGGAATCATACAGGGCCATCTTGGATGAATATAAAAATTGTAACAATTTCAAAACAAATCCTGAATCACTTGACTTTTCTACAAACTGAGAAGCAAAATTCAAAATCACTGACTCATCAACTAAGATTGAAGTTCGCAAGATATTTCCGTCATAAACGATGCGAAATATTGATCACTAGTTAGTTTCCAAGAATATTCCACGAGAGTTGTGTTCGAACTCCAAATTCTTGCAGTCATTTGGAACTACGACTCAAACTCCTTCTAATCTTCACCAACAAAATAAAGTAAGTGAGTGAAATAATAAGTTTCGGAGATAAATTATCTCTCCAAGAAAGTTTTATTAGCTCCAATGCAAATTACGTCAACAGTAAAAGAAGTTTTTCCGCCGGAAGGGCTGTTTGGTGAAAGTTTATACATATTGAAGGGAACCCTCTAGCCATCGGAAAAATCCTCGCTTCATTGGATATTCGAGGCTCAGTTGCAAATTATGACCTGCCATTACAGCAAAAACTGTCGAACTCCTAAAATAAATTGTCATAATCTATGGAGAGAACTGGCAAATAAAAGTCAGTTTCACTATCAATAAAAGTCCGTCATATATGGAAGGATTTATTACAGATTGCTAATTTGAAAGGATCCTATATAATTTAATACAGTATTTCGGATACGGGAGGGAGTACACACGGAAGTATATGGAAATGAAAGCATCATCATCCGCTGAGTCACATAATGAGTGAAGATGAGCACAGAACATTAAAAACTCATAAAATGGAAGATATTTTCAATGATTCTAACTAGAGCGTTCGCGAGTGTCTATTTTTTTCATCTTTGGCAACATGAACCTATAATGTTCGAGGAACATTATGTTACCCATCAGTGTAGTTTCGGGATTTTTTCTTGAAAGCTCGGAGGAGGTAAGAACCAGAAAATACTTCACTAGGGAAATAATTCCACAATTTGCCATTCTATTGATGAATGGTAGTGCTAAGATCGGCAGATCTCGAGCCTGACAATGTAGGGGTGGTCAGCCTGAGCTCGTCTAGTTTGTGTGTCACCAAGAAGACAGTTCACATAAACACAAAAAGCCCAATTTGATGATGTCGGGTACCACTGTTCCTATGAGGTCGTCAATATCCATGCTGGGAGTCACCACCAACAGCGCTCTCTCATGGGACGATCATTGCGAAAACTGCTTCACAAAAACTTGGTTTTCTATTTCGTGCGGAAAAGTACTTCACATATCAGCAATTGTTCATGACTTACAAAGCACAAATACGACCTGTCCTGGAGTGCTGTTCAGCTATTCGCCTAGTCGATGATACAACACTCACCAAATCATTGACCTCTCTAGAACATCGTAGAAAGGTCAGCAATCTCTGCCTTTTTCATAGATACTTCCACGGTCGATGCTCAACGGAAATATCATCTATTATGCCACCACGTGCGATTCCCAGTAGACAGACCAGACGAGCTTAGGCTGCTCACCCCTACACTGTCAGGATCGAGACCTGTCGAACATCGTTATATCAAGCATCAACGGAACGGCAAAGTTGATGAATTCTTTGCTTAGTGAAGTCTTTCCTGATGCTTACACCCTCCAAACTTTCAAGAAAAATTCCAACACCTTCCTTCTTTCCCAAAATTCCACCGCTGGCTGAAACGATGTTTTTCGAGAATTATAGGTTTCCATTTCGTATTGTCAATAGATGAGGAAAAAACGCTCTTGGTGGCAGCACAGATCACCGACCGTGAAAATATCTATAAAATGATATAGATACCACCTTTTTGTAATGTACTAGAGAGTTCAACGAATTTGTGCGTGTAGTATCACCGACTAGACGAATAGCTCTCGTCTGTATAGAATCCAATATAATTTTCTGAACTGCAAATATGTTGAAATGATCATTATATTTGATATTTTCATTCTCAGATACGAGAAGTCTGAAAATATAACCATATGATCTCCTCGATTAACCTACAGACAGTAGGTATACTGAAGTAGCTTGGTGAATGGTGACATCCACCTGAGAATATTCGGCCTTTCACAGTAACATATATTATGCAATCCAACCACTCACCATGCAGGTACCCATGAGTAATTATGAACACGACCCGAGCTTGAATCCCCCAGACTCCGTAACTTTCTCAGTAACACAAAAGGAGTGGGCATGAATGGAATGCGGTCCCTCTCAGAAA
Source organism: Gastrophysa polygoni (assembly GCA_963576655.1). Classification (NCBI taxonomy): domain Eukaryota; kingdom Metazoa; phylum Arthropoda; class Insecta; order Coleoptera; family Chrysomelidae; genus Gastrophysa; species Gastrophysa polygoni. The sequence goes on from OY755084.1 coordinate 12,563,424, forward strand.
ACTAATCAGCCGCAGCCACGGAGCAGTTGGTATTACCGACGCAAACTTGCCGCTATTTCGAGACGTAGATTTATTTTAATTCCCAGTTAACGAGAAAAACTTGGCCCAATACAAAAGACTAGTAGTTGTTTCTAGGTGTGACTGGAATATTTATGAGGTCTTGCAGTATTCCTGCCGTTTGTCTCCGACTAGGGAACTTTTTGATCGAGTTATTTCTTGGTTCCAACGAGGACCTCACGACAAACAAATTTTTTGGTGGTCTTGAGTTCATTTCTCTCTTTCTTTCTGCTTGTTGATCCAGAAAAGGGATGAGAGGATATGAAACGGCAATGAAGTAAACAGGCTGTTACAAATTTGAGCATATCAAGATTTTTCGAACACCGACCTACATTGCATTAATCGGAAGTATCTATATTTCCATCACATCGATTAGTATTTGCTCTCACCATATATTCTACTACATCAGTGCTATAGCTATTGCGAATTGTGGATGGTAAAAGAGGAATATAAAAGTGACCAATACAAGCCAATGGCTGAAGAATTTCTGAAGTGAGTCATGAGCAAACGATCATATATCATTTCAATGAACGGTCGGAAAATGTCTAGGTTCTTGAATCAGTGATTAAATGCACCTTGGTTTATCATACGAGAAGTATGCCGCATGTGTCGCAAAAACTTTTTCGTATGTGCGTGCGCAAAGAAGTATTTTACCGCCTGCGTGCGGAGAAGTGAAACTACACAAAAATCTCATTCATAAAGAGAATTCATATGAATTACAGTAGCTGTAGACTATTTCATGCAATGTGAGAATCTGTTGCTGTTATCTCTCTATTATGTATGTAAAATTTGATTTTCTATCATTACTCTTTATTTTTATTCATTTTTTTGTTCTATACAGTCCTCTCTTCTATGTTCGATTGAAATTCATTGAGTGAATGATATTCATTTCTCATTTTTGTGTTATCTGATATGGAACTTATACAAACTCAGCTTCGCCTCGTGAGCCTAATTATTGTAATTGCGTGCGGAAAAATTACACTTTGCGCACTTGTCAAGAAAATATCTATTTCGATAAGGTTGACTGTGGAGATGAATGTGTTCCATTCGATGAGTAAATGTGTATCAATCACCCTAAGAAATACAAGTCATCAGTTTTTCATCAGAAAAATGTATACGTTTCGAATTATAAACAAATTCCATAAATCATCATTTGGTAAAAAAAATCGAAAATCACGGCAATTGAAAAATAACCATGTAACAACCTCTTGACTATTTCATTTTCATGATTCATGATATTTCGCCTCGTCAATGGAACTTTGATACCAATAACTTGAGATTTATTCGAATCGAGGGAAAATTACAATATCGATTCACCGCTGAAATAAAAAGAGTCATTCTTCTGATCTATCAACAACCACCTATAACGTTACATTCTAAATGATCACAAGATACTCAATACAAATTCGATGAACAAATTCATCCAGCTATCTATTCTCACAAAAGGAGTGAATCACTAGATGAATTTTTTGTTTATTCACTGATAAACAATTATCTTATCAGCCGTAAATAGGTGAGGCAGAAACAACTGAAATAGTGTGTAAAGTGTTCAGTGAGCCTGCGACGCGGTTTCCTTTGACTCCCACAGACAGTTGATTTTCCTCGTAGTTGGCTTTGTTGTGGAAATGGCAGGAAAAGGTGACGGAGAAGGTGAGGGTAATATCCTCAAGCTGGAAAATCAGATTGCTGTCATCAAATACGTGCTGCTGTTCACCAACGTTTTGGGATGGGTGAGTTGAAGTCAATATTTCTTCTAACACATTGGTGCAACCACTGTGAAAACTCGTTATTCTGCCTCGCAGGTGATTATCGATATACGGGAGACTCCTCAAAATTCTCTCATACAGGAAGTGGCCATGATGATGTTTTTCTTTTAGGACAAACAGTGACTGATTTACATATTCCACAAGAATACACTGTTGCATGTTTGTAACCCTCTCTACAATTGTCAGTCCCTGCATCATTATCCTAAAACAATGCAGCACTTCAGTTGAAATTACATAAAACATTTTTTTTTTTTGGTTACGTGCCTTTTCTCATTTTTGTTTATTTTGTTTAGTTTTTGTTTTTCGACTTTATTTGTCAATACCTTGATTGAATGGACTCCGAAACGTGCAACATTGTAGTGTTAAAAAACACTACAGTCGGGAAAAGAACATTTCTTGAGCTGAAGACTAGCACTCACCATATACAGGGTTGCAAATTTTCATAGATATCTTCCTCTTCATATCAGAAACTCTTTCGTTCATGAAAGAACTTCAAAAGTACTCGAAATACAGCCGTTCTTAACAACGCGGTTCCTACGTGAAGTCTGACTAACAGAAATTGTATGCAATTTTTGTACGTATGGTGATTTTCTACAAAGATGAACCATTCATAGATTGAAAATTGATATTATACGATAGTGAAATATTGTTGGTGTGCTAGCGAAATGCATTAGCCCTGTACATTCTGAAGGGAGCTGCTTTCCAGAAATCCATGCTGAAGTTGTATTCTTTTCTGAATCATAGACTGATTCTAATCTTTCATTCAGTACGATAAGCCGGAGGATAAGCAGAGCTACAGGCTATCAATGATTAATCATAAAAGATATGAGAAGTGTAAACATTACTAAACTTTTACAAATCGAGAGCGCAGTTATGAAACCACCTGTATAGTGAAAATAAAGCGCGAATACTTTTCTGATTCAGATCTCTTCTACATTCTTCAAGGCACAATAAGAATGTTTTTCGACAGGAAAACGCTCAGTTCATATATTGACCAATTGCGCAATGAGTTTAAAAGGCAACCAGTGAGAATTGATTATTCGTTCGAGAATTTAGGATCTTCATAGCCGCAGAAATATCATTTCTTCTCAACAGGATGTGGTATCATTAAGAACATACAATATGACATATTATAATCGCCAACAAAGAGCAGTTCAGATGTTTGAGGAAATATAATTTGGCTTCTCTTCATGAAATCATGACACGATCCCATGTTAGGTTTTCTCAGATATCGCTTCGAGAATTTGTAATGGGATTTTTATACATGGAAAGCATATTATAGCATTACAGAAAGCCTCTTACCAAAATTTGGTAGTTTATATTATCCATTTCGTATTTTGATCATGCAATTTTGAGCCGTTCTGAATATTCATGATGCTCTCGTTCTTCCCAAGTTAGTGTAGATAATTGACGGAACTCAATTCGAAATGTTTATTCAATACTTTTTCACCACTCAAAATCAACGGATTATTCGAAGGAATGGAAGGGTACAGAAAAAATAATGAAGTTTCACAGGGTTCTGAATTATTCGTTCGATGAATGTTGAATGTCCTCCATCATATGATGAGAAGCCACCTTCTCAAAATACCTGCTGCATCCCGAGTCATCTCAACACGACGTTAGGAATCATTGGAAATACCTGAAACTGTATGTGTTAATAATATTATACTTTATCAAAAATCATCAATATCCAAATTTTATGAACGATCGATATAATCAGATAAGAACATCTGAATTTGAATGAACTGGTGCTATGGATATAGCGTACGACATGAAAATTGACGTTTCACGAATCCGATAGAGTTCTTGAAGTGTGACGTCTTCTGTCGAACCCACTTGACAGTAAAATTTGGTTACTTCATGGCCGCTTTCTCTTCACGGCCATATTACATCTCAACTATACATGATGAAGTGATACAGAATCTTGAGTTTCATTTTCAACATACTGAGCTGGGTCGCGAAAATATATATATATATACATATATATATATATATATATAATATAATAATTTCTGTCTCTCTCAAGACCTGAATAAAATGGTCATGATACACAGATGAAAGTATTGTAGCAAGTCATGAACCATGAATGGAAATATCAGTACAATCAGTGTAAGAAGAAGAACACGAATACAAGAAAAAATAACTGGAGTATGAACAGTTTCGAAATTTTCGATGTTTCATTCATTCAATCAACTTCAGAACTGAATAAGCTAGATCCCATTTTTTTCAACTCATTCAGACCCGCGAGATACGTTACTTTCTCTGAGATCCCAATGTATATACTGAATGACTTTTCAGATTATATATTGAATGAAATTGAGTATTTTAGTGATTTCTTCGCAATATTCCACAGAACGGCACTGCTGTATAGCTGTAATCATTGAATAATGAATATCTGATAAACGTTATACAATAGTTTTTGTGCAGTCATGCTCCGAACCGATCTCAACTTCAATTTACTTCGTAACTCTTGTGTGAGACGTCAGCGTTTCTGAGAAACCTGGAGAATGTCTCATCTAGAACCGAACCCAAAAGGAAAGCAATTTACTTTGAAGCGAATAATTAGATTATGAAGAGGTTTCGGAAGCAAATAAAACAAGTTCGAATCTCTTTAAGATGTTGTCGGTTGATGTTTTATTAAAACCATTAGCATAATCCGGACAACATAAAGCTCTGATGAGTGAGTTGTTCTCTGATGCAATATACTCATACTTGCGGAATATGCCTGTGAAGTTTGAGATACGTAGATTAATTATAATTTGCAGAGGGCTTATGCGGAATTCAGGAGAATCGTCTGATTATGGATTCCAAATTCCAGACAGAAAAGGAAATGCACTCCAACATTTCTCTGTATTTCTGAATGAAAATAGAGAATTCTGAATAGTGGTTAACCAATCCGAGGAACAATTTCGACCTTAACCATTGTCAACATAATAGTCACTTCGATGCAGACCAAAAAGAGACAGAGAGGATAATCAGGATACACGATATACAAGGGATACAGACCATGCCACTCTACTAGCATGTCTGGTCTGTTCATTTTCTGATAATGAATTCAAATCGCGAATTTTCTTCAAGTACATTCCTGAGTAGCATACCTCTCATAGCGGATATCGTTTCCACCTTTTTCACTGATATTCTGTATATCCGAGATGAATATATGAATCTTTCAAGGAGAAAGGGATACACTATCATGTCAGCCTACCTTATCAGCCTCTCCTCTACGCTGGGAGAAAGCAATACGAAAGCCGTTGTCATGTGTCAACTGAAATGTCTGCTCGATTTATCTTTCGTATTTTTAACTTCCTATGGGCGGTCCTACAAGAATGATAGAGGAACAAAGGGATGGGTAGAGAAGAACTAAGGCTTTCTGTGAAGCAAAAAATAACACGTGTCAAAAATTGGACATAAATTAGGTGGATCATGACGTCCAAGAAGATGTCGGGTATACATATAGTCTGGTGAACAATGTGAAAACGTCTTTTGAGAATATTTTCATTCCACTATAGCTCTGAAATTCTCTGAAATATCGAATATCAACAGAACATTCATACTATGATCGTTGAAATTTTGAAAGTTCACTCATCTACCATCCATTTATGTCCCATCTAGACATGAAATAACTTCAGTGCTAAGAAAACCCACTTCATCTATTTCCAGACCTTGAATACTTTACATTCTTGTTTCCTACGTATCTTTGATCTTCCTATAAGTGAATTGAATATCGAGGGAAAAACACTAGAGAATATACATTTGGACTAACTGGAAACTTATCTTGACTTGCGAGTTCTTCTCCTTTGTGGCTCGATATGAATTATCAAGATATGAGATTTGCGAAGTGTGAAAAAATCATTTTAAATAGAGAATTGAATTAATGAAAGGATTATAGAAGAGAAAAGTTGAATTCCAAGCGCAGTGACATTTTGGGGCAGATTATAAATCTGTCCTTACTGCGAATATATTGCAATGAATATTCCTGTTCCTATTGAGTTCGATAAATCACAATAATTCTGGATATTAATTTCCGGACTCAAATGATATTCCTACGAGTACTGAAAGTACTCAAGTGATATTTGTCAGAATTATGTGATTAAAGATTGCAATCACTAAATCTTCAAGTATTCACAAGGAGTTCTCAATCTATCAATCTATCAATCTATCAATCTATCAATCTATCAATCTATCAATCTATCAATCTATCAATCTATCAATCTATCAATCTATCAATCTATCAATCTATCAATCTATCAATCTATCAATCTATCAATCTATCAATCTATCAATCTATCAATCTATCAATCTATCAATCTATCAATCTATCAATCTATCAATCTATCAATCTATCAATCTATCAATCTATCAATCTATCAATCTATCAATCTATCAATCTATCAATCTATCAATCTATCAATCTATCAATCTATCAATCTATCAATCTATCAATCTATCAATCTATCAATCTATCAATCTATCAATCTATCAATCTATCAATCTATCAATCTATCAATCTATCAATCTATCAATCTATCAATCTATCAATCTATCAATCTATCAATCTATCAATCTATCAATCTATCAATCTATCAATCTATCAATCTATCAATCTATCAATCTATCAATCTATCAATCTATCAATCTATCAATCTATCAATCTATCAATCTATCAATCTATCAATCTATCAATCTATCAATCTATCAATCTATCAATCTATCAATCTATCAATCTATCAATCTATCAATCTATCAATCTATCAATCTATCAATCTATCGATCTATCAATCTATCAATCTATCAATCTATCGATCTATCAATCTATCAATCTATCAATCTATCGATCTATCAATCTATCAATCTATCAATCTATCAATCTATCATTCTATCAATCTATCGATCTATCAATCTATCAATCTATCAATCTATCAATCTATCAATCTCTATCAATCTATCCTGTATATCATCTATCGATTGCTTCTTAATACAAATCTCGAAAAAATATGAATCGACACGCTTGTTCACCGAAGGAATTGACCTCATGAAATACAGACTGACTTTCCATCCAAAGTGACCAAGATGATAATGAGTTTAAAATTCAAAATGATCATCTGGTAGTGACAATCATTGTGTCGACTAGAATCACCTTTTTAAAAAATAGAATAACTGTGACGTAGCGATCGAGAGGAAATCGCGAACTTCAGGATAACTGTTCAGATAAATTTGAGAGAAATGTAAACGGCAAACTCTCAATAGGCTGTGAGTGTTGCAATGTTATAGAATGTTTCTTCAATTGGAACATTTTCTGTGATGTCTTCATCTAGAGGACATCTTGAAAAATGATAAAGTCTCCAACCTGTCAACTTCTGCAACTCTCCACAATATATCATATCTCAATGAATAAACACTTGATGGCACTTCAAAATTATCTGACTCAGCTTCGAATTCGAAGCATGGAAAATTTCAATGAAGAATATATCTCGCATAGAGCGGCCCTAACCCCGAGTAATTTGCTAGATTATTTGGCGTGGTCGCGTTGAACGTTCATATAATTAAATTCCATAAATAAAAATAAATTATCCGCCTAAAGCGATAATGAGCATGCGAGGGTAGTTTCCTTTCCAAGAAAAGCAACATGAACTTTATGCAATCTTTATCAACGGCGTACAACGCGCAGTATTTGCATTTTTCGACGTTACCCAGAGTTTCAAATTAAAAAATACCATCGAGACTCGTTACGCTTCAAGCCAATTGGTCTGGCGAGGGTTATTAAGCTGTGTAGTTTCCTAGTGGATTATATCGGATGTGGTAAGGGAAGGAAATTCCATCTTTTCTTCTTTTCTTGATGGCTTGATTCACACAATGTCTTGAGGGTGAGAAGGAAACGTATATCCATGCATATCCTTTTTGTCTATATTCACTCTCTTGAGACTGCGTTCCATTCTTATCTATTCATTATGAAATGAATCATTTCCAATAGAGCCTTCCTACACTTCTCATGAGACGAACATTTTCTTATTGTGGGCTCCGAACCGCTTCAACAAAATTATAATCAACAGTCGCTGGCTGGGTTGAAACTCAATTCCCTTTGAATGTGTTTCAATAACGCTAACTACGAAGCTAGTGTCCCGCGTGAACATTTGACTCATAGGATTTTCCTGATGCTACTTTTGATATATTCAAAGAGGAATATTACCTCGTCATACTTCTCAGTCCAATGTTGCATAATCTCATTTTATGGAAGTGACCTAATGGCCACTCAACTATCAGATGAAATAGAGAATTTCTAGTAGAAGTGTATTGATGACTGTTAACTTCCACAAGTTTCAACAATAAAACATTCCATCTTTTCCTCTTTTCTTAGAGGAATTTGGAGTTTGATTATTTCTTGAAGAAGATCGAAATGAGTCCAAAACAGGGGATCGAACACCCATCTTATTATGTATCAGTGAACTGGTCTGATTGAGCTCTATCAAAAAATGTGACAGAATATCAGGGTATTCCATTTGAAGAAATAACGTGTGTTTGGTGTGTAACTGAAAGTTGGAACACCCTGCATAGTCGATGGTATCAGAATGAAAAAGTTCATATGACGGTAAACAACTTTTTCCTTCGATATATTTTTTCGTATTTCTATGAGTTTTCTAGACAAGGAGGTGACCCTCGTTACGTGGCAAACCCTGTATAACTATATATCAATACCATTTCTCGTAACTGAAATTCACTTTATATATTTCATTCATCGAATGGACTATCATTCTTTTTGAAAACAGCCAATTCGATCAAGGAATGTATCTAATTCATCAAGTACTCTTTGAGTTATAACTCTATCCATATGCGATATCTTTGCTCTTCCCACCCGAAGGAAGATTTATTGCCTTACCAGAAAAAATATTATATATATAGCAAGGAGTGTTTGCAAAGGCAGGCCACACAATCAACAAGACACGAAACATGAAATTCCCAACGAGAGACAATATAGAGACGAGAAATATGAAATTGAAATATTGTTTTATAAGATAACAAGCCTTCAAAAGAACAAAGGGAACAACCAGTATGGAGTTTGTTTTCGATTCCAAATGGATGCTGTAGATGACACAGTGATTGCATTCGTCACAACACTACTACTTCTACAACATGAGTGAAGAGTGATGATGAGTACTTTCTCATATCAATCTCAAATAGCATGCTCCATCTGTATGATCTCAAGAGAACTGAATAATCGTCCGTACAAATTCCATAGAATATACGTAGACATTCATAAGGTTATGATTCATTGTTGTACGACAAATAGTTGGATATAATTTTTAGGTTAGCTTCAATGGTTGAACCTTTCGATTTCCGCAGCATTTCTATTCGAATATCGGATAGAATACGATCACTAATAGCAGATTGCTTCATTGCCTCCGAGCAGCATTTAGTTTTCCTTCAGAAGTTGTGGAAACATCCACAATAGTCATAAATATCTTTCTGAATGAATATAACGTTTGCTGAATATAGAAAGAGTCGTATCTAATGTTGAAAAATATCATTTTGTGTTGTGGAAAATTTTGTATTCTCCTTCTAATATTATATAGTGTCCTGAAAATATCGTACAATACTATACTAGCGGCTCTCAGTACTAGAAATAGGAAGAGAACTTCGAGTAAACATAGGTCGGCACCTGAGGAGAGAGTGACAACCTCTCATTTGGTCGCTGCTGAATATGTATCTTCAATAATTTTTCCGAAACATTTCAAACAAAATAATGAAATTTCGTTCGTGAATTGAGAAAATAACATTCAGGGACAATTGAACAGAGTGCTGGCCTATGATATTTTCAGCCCTAACTATTTATGTGCCATCTGTTTTGCAACAGAAATATCTTCTCCACTCATAAGAATGTGCATTTGTATATTCTGCAGTCAATTGAAGTTGCACACAGAGGAGATAGGGCTAAAATACCTGAGGCCCTGTTCGAAATAACCCTGAATGATATTTTTTCAATTTCGTTTTCCATCTCCAAATCGAAACCAGAGCGCTAGGTGAGTACGAAAAATTGCATTAATTCATCCCATACATAGCTTAATCTCATGAAATCTTCTCGGAATGATTTCAGAAAATCTATTTGGCGACCTTCATCGATATGAAGTTTTTTTTTCCATTCCTCATCCCAGGAGTAGCTAGGAGTACTTCACATTATTTTCATTGAACTCTGTAATAGAGATAAACGGTAGAATAAGAAGTGTGAATGTTTGGATGTCCAGAGGGCTCAATCAAAATCTTGGGAAGAATCCAGTATGAAAGTATCACTCTGTGTGTGAGAAAATAATAGACCAAGAGAAATATATGCAATGTTTCCTGTTTCATGTATATTGTTCCTTGTTCAGTTGTATTATGGTCTGTCGCAAATGAAACATTCCTTTCCGTCTATATACGTTCTAGGAATTCCCAGATTTTTCATGAAATTATAATAATTCTCGACCAAATGTACTCATTTGGGTATGATGTCGATTTCATGAGGGCTTTGGTAGCAGCTGTCTGATTACTAATGAGAAAATTTCGAATGCAACGAAATAAATCACAAAATTGTTATTTGATGTCTGGTCCCGATGCTCATATCCAACGATTTTATTTATTTATTGAGATACTTTCTGAATTGATTGATATGTGATGGATTGGATTAGAATTGAATCAATCAAACTTTACATATCCGAACATGAATCACTCTCAATGCAAATTGAACGAACAATTTTTATACATCGGTACATCTGTTCATTCTGACATGGAATCCTATTTGAAAGAATGGCGTCCATGTGTTTCATTTCCATTAGGTATAAACAAGACGTGAAAATTATTATCGTTATACCTTCAGAGTGTTCATATTCACTAGGAGGGAGATTAATTTTCCACAAAAAGTTATGAGAAACGTTGATACTACTAGTTTCTCAATCAAAATTGAAAATTATATTTGCTTCGAGAAAATAAAGAACTGATTTCTGTGTTGAATCATCTCATGTTGATTATCTTTACTAGAACTTTTTCAGAGAATATTCTCTTGATCGTTTTCTATGATGCCCTATGAATTTCGACAAGAGAATGGATGGGAACATCAACAGAAGGACATTCAATAATATAGATGGGATGTATATGAAAATGCAAGTCACAACAATTGCAGTTTATTCGGAGCACATTTGAATTTTCTTCTAATGAATTTTCTTACTATTTTTCCTATCTCCATGGAAATATTTCGTACTGAATACCGTTTAACTGAACGTTAGCGAATTCGAGCGATTAACGTGTACCTATTGGGGTGGAACCATTTGGTGAAATCAATGATTCAAAAAGTGAAGAACCTGGAATGGACTTCATGTCCGCACTCTTTCTCTCTGTGGAATCCCTTGCAAAATATTTCTGAACCATCACAATACAGGAGTCTACAATTCAACGCGACACAACCAAAGACTCAATGGAAAGGAATGGAATGAGAAATATGAATATAGAGTAGGAAATAGGGAACGCAAGGGTATCAGTTGAATAACAATGGGTGTGAGATCGTCGTGTCGCAAGATCTGATCATTATATTCTCATAATAGATACATGGGTAGGACTGGATTCATTTTCGATGTGAGAATACATCTTAGAGGAGTAGAGCACTAACTGAGGAAAATTACAAGGATCAATCAATACACGCCTGTTCCAGTGGCCAATGAGAGTCCTCAAATGTATCATAGTCAACCAATCAGTAATTTCAGAAATTTTGAGTCATGAAAATGCATATTGCTTTGCAGCGAAACCAGAATTGTCTATGTTAGCGTACATGTTATGTCAAGAACCTTGTGCCGAGAGGTCACCACAAGCAATGCCATTGAGATTTCTACGTGATGTAGCCAGATTCAGAAAAAAAACAGCAGTTCAATGTAATTCGATTTCAGAATAACCATTGTTTACCACTGACTCAGAATAGGCTTCAGGTGAACGAGTCAGTTAGTCGCTCGATAGGAGTACTCATTGAGGCTTTTATAATCATTCACTTCATCTCTGATCGATATATCCTAAGCCTTGTTGGGATTCAGAGCCAGAAGATGATCTCAGGAGATTTCATAAATAGTGTTCAGTTCAAGATATCAGAACATCTGTGGCTTTGAAGATTCAATCTGTGAGCTTCAGCAGAGTGGTGGCACAACTGTGACCCTTTCCGAATCCAGATTGTGTTTCTGGAAGTATACCATTCTTCACCAAGTACCCAACCAACTGTGAACTCACTAAGTCTACTTTTGATTAAGTCATTACATGCGCCACCTTTCATTCAGCGGGGAAGAAGTAGTTATATATAGTATATATGCTAAAATTATTATGTTGAATCAAGTCAAGGATGAGAGGATAACAGGATGATATAAGGATGAAGTCGATACAAAGAATATCAGCTGTAGCTTGTCTTGATGATTGTTCGATATTCTTATAAATATTCAGCTTCTTCATAATGTCCCAAATATTTCGATTATTTCTATCAACATGATGTTGCAAATCATGAAGTATTGTGAATCTTCCTGAAATATACAGTCGAGACCAATTCCCCATCAGAATGAGATCCATTATGAATTCTCACTGTCTCAAGATCCCCAACTTCAAATGAACATCCGAACACCGCGTTTTTCAGTTCTAAAGCTCTCCCGTCTGTGTTATCCCTAAAACTTATTGCGCATCACGAATAGGTATCCATATATATCCATTCGTTTCCAAATGAGACATTTCGCCACAGATAATTCATTTGGAGTCCCTCGGGCTTCGCGAGATTCCCTAATTAACAGAGCAACCACAATTACACGGTGCCATTAGTTTGAGTTTTAGGGCGCATTTAATTCACGGCGTTGCTATTTTTACTACCAGTAATTTCAATTATTTTACATCTCCCAAGGAGATCACGATTGCCAATTACTTTGGAATGAATGGAAATTAAATCGTATACATGAGAAAACGATAAAGTGGATGATATGTCTACATCTTGTTGATCATACTATGTTCAGGTCTCGATATATTGAAGTTCCAATGTCTGACAAAAGGAGCAGAATAATATGCCATTCTCAACTGTACAACCTATGGTCAATGAACATCCACCTTCATGAGATTCATCTTTTGTGGACCGAAAATGTTTTATTGATAAAAGCTTGTTTTTTTTATCACTGAATCCGAATCTGCAATAAAAACTGGGGGTTCCCATTCAGAATTTTGAAGTGGTCCCTCCTTCCCCAGGAGGTGAGAAGGGGGGGCTTCCATTCGGTGTTATTCACTAGAACTTTTGGAAATGTTCTGAAAGTATTTTTTTGTTTCTCAATCCGTTTTGTTGTTCGGGGGATACGGGTGGTCTGAAATATCCATTGATGTATGAGATAATAACAACTCGAATAATACGTTCAGAAAAGTATAGTGTGTACATATAAGAAACTCTTTTCTGAAGAAAATTCATAATATAATTCAGGAAAACTACTAATCTGACCTTTTGTAGTTCTTACCAATGATAAAAGCTTTTCGTTATTAGTTTCATGAATAAAGAAGTTTCGACCCATTTATCAACAAAGCTCCTTGGATAGGAATATTTGCGTGTGTATCATTGATTGTTCATTAAATAGCGATAGTGTTTGATGTATGCATGATGTATAACATCTGGAGAATCTCTGCAGTTCTTTGTATATATATACTGACACTATGTAAATAGTGCCATACTAGCGCGCAGGTCTCATGCAACGTCGGATGAATCCTTGTCTTGTGAGCTACTTTTTGTGAAAAGAATTCCATAGATCACCCATTGTAATCTGATTTCTAGAACCTTAAGAACTGTGAGAACGGTAGAGATATGGATCACCATCACGGGTAGTCGCCATCCATGCAAGATAATTCCATTTCAGCCCTGGTGTATACCAGTGTACCTCATCAAGACGCGGGATTTAGGACGTTAACCCGTTTTATTCCTAGTCCTTCCCGACATTAATGGACTACGTGTCGGAAATGCTTTGCTCGTTCGTTTTTCTTGCCAGGATCGTGTAAGCTGTCCCGGATCTGGTAGATTTTGGTCTCCGCGCCCAACTCATTATTTAACCTATCTTCATCCCGTCTGTCCTACATCGAGACTAAGAGCATCAAACTCGTGTCTAATAGTCGTCCTGAAAGGAGACATTCACGGTTTCAGTCTCTACATGCCTCTACATCGGTATAAAAACGGCCATCAGCATTGCTGTAGCTGGGATTTTTCCTAGTGGGGCCTCATTGCATTGCAGTATCGAATTTCACCCAACATCTCAAAATACTATGTAGGTGAAACAAGCAGAACTCTATCAGTGAGGATGAGAAGAGCGTGAGAACAATGCAAAGAAAATATATACCGACAAATCAATACTAGCTGAACATATCCTCACTGATAATGGACAACATATGGCCGATTGAAGTAATATTGGGATCATAGAAAAAGAAGACTATGACTAGAATATATGAAGACTATGACTAAATATCAAAGAATCTGCTTGCATCCTCCTGAGCAGAGACAATAATATTGCTTCTCGTTCAGTTGATATAGATAGAACTTGGCATCCACTTCTCAAAACTAGGGGAATGATAAATAAATAATTGATCAATGAAGAAACTGTCACTTTTGTCACTTTTCAGTGTCGAAACAACTAACATTGCAGATTTTTGCGAAAGGATGCAAAAGTTTTGTTCTTATTGAGAACATATTTGTATTTCTAATGATATCATGATGAGCTGTACGCATTTTTATCTCTCCTTGAAGCGTTGAATTCATCATACATCATGGGTTCTTTGTATCGATCGATACCACCCTATTTCCTATCAAAATCTGTCATGAACATAGTTTGATCAAGTATCATTGTTATCTATGTAATGATTATAAATAACCAATTACTGGAGATTATCCTGGATATGGAGGATATTTTTCCATCCCTATGTTCATACATATTGTTTTTTTTTTTATCTTTGGACAACACGAAAGGGAAACCTATGATGTTCGAGGAACATCGTGTTAGCCAGCAGTGGAATTTTGGGAAAGAAGGAAGGTGTTGGAATTTTTCTTGAATGTTTGGAGGTTGTAAGCATCAGGAAAGACTTCACTAGGCAAAGAATTCCACAACTTTGCCGTTCTATTGATGAATGATGCTTGGTATAGCGATGTTCGACAGGTCTCGAGCCTGACAGTGTAGGGGTGACCAGCTTGAGCTCGTCTGGTTTGTCTACTAGGAATCGCGCGTGGTGGCATAATAGATGATATTTCCGTTGAGCACCGACCGTGAAAGTACCTATAAAAAAGGCAAAGATCGCCGACCTTTCTACGATGATCTAGAGAGGTCAATGATTTGGTGAGTGTTGTGTCATTGACTAGGCGAATAGCTCTTTTCTGAATTGAATCTAAGAGCTTCAGCGTATGTTTGGGGGCTGAGCTCCGAACATGTGAACAGTACTCCAGGAAAGGTCGAATTTGTGCTTTGTAGATCATAAGCAGTTGCTGGGATGTGAAGTATCTCTTCGCACGGAAAAGAAAACCGAGTTTTTGTGAAGCAGTTTTCGCAATGGACCTCACATGATCGTCCCATGAGAGAGCACTGTTGGTGGTGACACCCAGCATGGATATTGACGACCTCATAGCAACAGTGGTACCCGACATCATCAAATTGGGCATTGTGTGATCAGCCTTCTTGGTGAATATACAAGCTTGAGTTTTAGTTGCATTGAACTGTACTAGATTCTCAGATCCCCATTTCAGAATTCTTGTCAGATCCTCATTCAAAGCATCAACCTGTCTTCGCCTTGCACCTCTGGCCTCATTGGATGATATAGGGGCTCTAGAGGAAAAGGCGGAATGAAGTGTACTATCATCCGCAAAGCTATGAACTGGGCTGGAGGTCACATTCAACAAATCATTGATGTGGAGCAAAAACAAAGTTGGTGCCAAGACAGAGCCTTGTGGAACACCAGCATTGATCGTCATTGTATCAGACGAGACCCCGTCTACCACCACTTAGAGTGATCTATCTGCAAGAAAACTCGATAGTAAAAGACACAGTTGGGGCGGCAAACCATATGACGGAAGTTTCGCTAGGAGGCCTTGGTGCCAAACTCGGTCAAATGCTTTGGAGATATCCAAGGCTACAGCCAGAGACTCCCCATGTTTCTCTATTGACACCTGCCACTTATGTGTCACATAGGCAAGCAGATCTCCAGTTGACCTCTGGTGACGAAAGCCATATTGCCGGTCGTTCACGATTCTTGAGCTCTCTAGATATCGGATGAGCTCGATGTTGATTGCTTTTTCCATTACTTTAGAGATCACAGACAGTAGTGCAATCGGTCTATAGTTGTTAGGGAGGGTTTTCTTGCCCTTCTTTGTGTGTATACTCAGAAACTCATGAACTCTATGCAGTGTGTATCTGAAAAAAATGTAATGGTATGTAAATGTGACTCTGTGATGAAAATTAAGGTGGATATTTGGTATAAAAGTTTTTGAAAGACTTCCATCTGGGAGATCATCAGATAAAATGTGTTTCTTCATTATCTTTCCTATGTATTGAGCTAAAGACACGAAACTCATCGACGAATAACATTTACCAAGTTCCGTGTCTTCAGCTCAATGTGCAGGGGAAATAAAAAAAGGAACACTTTTTCGTTGATCTTCGGAGGATTGTAACTTCTTCGGGAAAAGGTTCCTCGAATAATCACATAAAAATAACCACCCTTATTACCATCACAGAATCACCCCTCACATTTTTTGGTGTTATTCAGATACACCCTGTATCTAGCTATCTATCATGAACATCAAGTCTGATCAAGCTTCATTATCATCTTCATAAAAATTATAGTTGATTGAAGAGTGGGAGTAATTCTGGACATGTAGGATAATTTTTCCATCCCTATGTTTGTACACACTATGTGTATACTCAAAAACTCATGAACTCTTGTTTATACCAGGTGTCCCACTGAGGTCAGCTACCGGCTGTATCTCTCGAACCACTCATCACATTTCTACTTGAGAGAAGTCATGAAGTGATATGATCAATCAAAATATGGCATGATCCCTTTTGATTATAAAATCGAAACGCCCGATTATATCTATTATAACAGTACAGTTCGATGCAACTAAAAGTCAAGCTTGTATGTTCACCAAGAAGGCTGATCACACAATGCCCAATTTGATGATGTCGGGTACCACTGTTCCTATGAGGTCGTCAATATCCATGCTAGGTGTCACCACCAACAGTGCTCTCTCATGGGACGATCATGTGAGGTCCATTGCGAAAACTGCTTCACAAAAACTTGGTTTTCTATTCCGTGCAAAGAGATACAGAATCTACAGAACACAAACTCGACCTATCCTGGAGTACTGTTCACATGTTTGGAGCTCAGCCCCCAAACATCAGGAGAGAGCTATTCGCCTAGTCGATAATACAACACTCACCAAATCATTGACCTCTCCAGATCATCGTAGAAAGGTCGGCGATCTATGCTTTTTTTATAGGTACTTTCACGGTCGGTGCTCAACGGAAATATCATCTATTATGCCCCCACGCGCGAATTCTAGTAGACAAACCAGACGAACTCAAGCTGGTCACCCCTACACTGTCAGGCTCGAGACCTGTCGAACATCGCTATACCAAGCATCATTAATCAATAGAACGGCAAAGTTGTGAAATTCTTTGCCTAGTGAAGTCTTTCCTGATGCTCACAACCTCCAGACATTCAAGAAAAATTCCAACACCTCCCTTCTCTCCCAAAATTCCACCGCTGGCTAACACGATGTTCCTCGAACATTATAGGTTTTCCTTTCGTGTTGTCCACAGATAGGAAAAAATAACAAAGTTCCAGGATGATTGGAATACAATTGATTACCGACGATAATGGGACCCCTTCATGTAAGGCCCTAGTACTATTTTCATGAGGCCCCGTGCACACCCTTGCCCAATACTAGTTACGCCAATGGCCATCAGTTACGTTTCCGCAGGTCGAGGCATGACGTTAGTTCGGTTTCATTCGATATAAATTTCTATTTGGGCTTACGGAAGGATTTATCGTGTCTATTCGAGTTCTCCCTTGCAACATACCAAGATCACGACTATGCGACAATTCAGTAGAGATCAGATCTCTCCTGAAGCAATATGCTTAGTGTGAAGATTCGAAGCACATTTGTGCTCGTCCCTAGTGCTCAGTGCTCCGAGTATTTCACGAAAATACTTATTACTATTGATGATCTTGAGAAAATGCTCCCAAAGACTGCATTGCCCCACTTCTGGGATAACTGAGCTATGAGCCTTTCCTAACCTATGCAACTTACCATAGCACTCATATCAACTCACTCTGATGATATCTATTTTCGACTTCCGGTTTCATGTATAGCCGCATGGCTCGAATACTTCAGTTCTACTTTAACTCGAAAGAGCTATTGTATAGCTGAATTCTCAGTGTTTTGTAAATCATCTAGTCGGAATTTCAACAGTCGAAAAATTCATATCCACTTGAAGGAATCTAAAATAACGAAAATCCAATAATCATCTGAATAATCATCAGATTTGCAGACGAATGATTTGTAGAATTGAGTGCCGATGATACAGGGTGTGATCCTCGGGTGATTGATGATCAACATGTGTCTTAACCTCTCAGTTTTTGAGCTATAGGGTGTTTGAATTTCAAAATAAAAGTGATTTTTAATCATAATTTTCCATCACTCATAGATATTTTTATGAAATTCTGTACACGCCTTCTAATCACCATGGAGCATTTTCTGACGCACAAGATTTTTTGAATGTTCACCAGTGACGCACGTACCGGGTTTGAAGGGACACTCTTTCAAGAAAATAATGATTTGCCACTGATCTTCCAAAAAACCAAAATCAATTTTGAAATTCCCATTCATTTTGGTGAGAATTACTAGCCTCAATTTCGTACAACGCACCGTTCCAAAACCGAAATCTAATGTTCCTTCGGTTCAATGGGACTGTTTTTGATATTTCGTTAAAATTCAGTTGGCACCTACTATCAGTGAAAACACTTTTCCTTGTTACAAAAACCAAATTTTCTTCTTCCGCTAGTGATGTTAGCGTAGACATTATGGAAATGAGTGATGAAAAATTATGATCTTGAAATTTCAACAACCTTCAGCTCAAAAGCTGAGAGGTTCAGAACATGTTGATATGAGCTTTTCCTCCTCAAATCACCCGGGGATTCACTACCTTTATCATCGGCACTCAATAAATTAACACCCAGTATATCAGTAACAAGCCCTTTCCTAATCATATTGGGAATGATATATCTTCACAATATCACGAGTAAGTAGCTCGATTTGCATGATCTATTCTGAATTTCTAATAGCATATTCATTGATTTTTTCTGCAAAAATTGGGATATCTTACTTGAGTCATGTTCAACCAAAATAGGATTTTCCTCTTCGATATATTGCACTGATTTTTCTAGATAGCTCTGAATGGGAAAGTCACAGTGCGATAACTTCATTTAAAATTCCTGGTATGATCCTAGATCGCTGGACTTCACAACTCCACTGGTCATCACCGAACTATCACCGAATACATTATCAGGTGATTTTGTGCGGAAATTTGGTGTCTGTGCCGAAATGAGATGGAATTTCCATCGAATCGATATATCGAATGGTAAATAGTCATTTGTGGGAAATATTTGACTAATTATTGATTTCAACCAGGCCTAATGGAACTATATTTATATGTGTGTTATTATTATTTATGATTATTAACCATTTTAATTCCCGTCTCTCTCTATCCATACGAGCGATCATGTTATATTCATATGAATTAGTCGATGATATGAAAATGGATTTTATATTTTCGATTGAAAAATTTAGTTTCACTTCATGAAACTATGCTTTGTACGTTGCGTAGAATATCATCTACGTCTGAATCGACTAGAATATGAATAGCAGGGAGTTCGAAATACATGGTGATTCATCAAACAATCCGGAAAAATGATGCAATTTAACTGGTGTTCCCAACTGTATGGGTAACAAGAACATGAGAAGTACAGAACCAATAAGATCTGACACACTTCAATGACGTTTGTTATCACTGAGTGAGAATCCTCATAGCGTTTCAAGGTCTGTTATTCTTTGATTATCCTATCATTCATCGGGCATATTTTCAAATGTTCGAATGAAAAAATGCCCTATCAAAAAGAGGTAACGAAGGCGATTGACCACAAGACCCATGCTCCCATAGTTTCATTTCATATTTCGAGCTGATCGTCATTGAATTCCGAAATATTTTAGTGAATAATGATTGAAATCACTGAGTCAGCATGAACGCTGCAAGATGGTCAATATGAAAGGCGATGTGTTCGAGAATGCAGCGAATCAAATTCCAGCACTGAGAGATGATGGTGTAATATTTGCCACCAGTAGTGTTGTCCTTCGTAGAGAAGTATAAAGTTCATTTCTTCCATTCCATGTTCAATCCAATATCATTCACCATCAATTTGGTGGAGACAACTCATTGAATATTCCATTGCATTCCATTCCGAACATGAACATTGAATAATAAATAATATCATCATCAGCGAGAATATAACAATGAAATAGACTGTCTATCTGCATACACATCCTTCTGCGGCAATCCAATGTGTAACAGACACCTAGTTACTATAGGAACATGTGGCTTCAAAATTATCATTTATTCACGTCGAATTACGGCAGTTGTTCGAGGTTAGGCGTATACTCACCTCCTCTGACACCTCAGTTCATTCAGTGAATTAGTGAGGAATATGTCATGTGGATGGTAGCAATCATGAGTCACTCATAGACTTGAACTGAATGTATATAAATGATACAACGCTGATCACTGTCTGTAGATTATTCGGTATTTTGAAATTTTTTTGGGTATTTTCCACTCATTATTGATGAACTCATTCACTCACTGTTGTTTATGAAGATAGGAAGAATCGAGAGTTCGATAATCAATTCAATCTATTACTAGAAATGACAAATCGAACTTTTGGATACCTAAATTGAGAGATATTTCTTGCCAATAGTCAGTGACACCATGTTTCAAAAATTCATGGAAAATATTAATTGAATCAATATAAATGTAACAATACTGATGGATCGTTTATCGTCTGTCACTGAAGATAATACCAAAATTATATGTGAGGGATCAATAAGAAAAACATATAGTGACAAAAGAAAGGGAAGTGTTGGGTCCATTCACCAATTCTTTCACACTCCCCTGAAGAAGAAACTTAAAAATAATTGAATATCCTAGAACATTCGAACAGATCAACTTCATATTGAATTGAAAGTACACCCTTTGAAATTCTGAATACATTTCACTGCTGCGAAAGGGAAAATCGAATCCTTGAATTCGTTCTTGAAAGAGTTCAATGATGAGGAGAAGAAATTACTCGTATATTTTTTTGTTATGTGAAGGTATGTTGATACCATGCTTCCTGCTCGATATAGATTTTTTCTTCTTCTTGGTGACGTTTCAGGAGTGAATCTCCCATCTACAACAAATAATTGTCCTGGCTACAAATATATTCGAATGATCATTATATATCTTCTATTTTCGTTTTTCGAAACGATAACAGGATGTTCCAAATAGTTTGGAAAAAAATAACAACCCATCACTACATTCGATTGTCTATTACTCACAGTTGATGATTCATATATTTCCTTTGAACGCTGTATTGTCTGGAGAATTGCAAATGAACATTGATGAATAGTGGCTTCAATGTTCCAAAAATTGAAGCTTCTCGTGAATGCTATTCTGTCAGCAACTGGGGCAGGTTGCAAATATTTTTCATCGTCGCATTAATATTTCAGCACAACTGTTTTCAAATACCACAAGATAAACACTGCGAACTGAAATGCCTCCGAAGGAAAACAACGAACCGCGAACCCACTTCAATTCATCTGCTGCCTCAACGGAATGAATTATTCACATATTTCTCAGACCAATTCGTTCTGGACGCTACAAGGTGTATTCGTTTGGATCAGCAACACTTAGTCAATCGATTCATGAGAATTCATTCAAGAACTGCACTTCTTTCAACAGATTGCTCGTCATCAGCATGAATATTTAAGGTTTCTTCACGACTTTTTGACCGGAAGCGTTTCAAAATGATGAAATTATGAGGATATATTGCTGGATCTAATCATGAGAATATCATGAGAGATGCTTGGCAACACTGATGAGATGATTGAAACTTCAGAACAGCTGCAGTGACAGGCTGTATGAGATTGAATTCCGTAATTTCTGAACGAGATAATGAAGAATAAGATTGTCACCAATGTAACATGATACTGTCATACAATTTACATCTCAGCTTTTCTAGCATATATACTCATGTTGGAAAAATTATAATGGTTTGAAATTATAATGGTTTTTCAGTACGCCATCAGTAGAAACTGATTATTTCGGAATCGATGTTATTTCAATCCAATCGAACATAAGTAGGGGAGGAGAGAGTGGAAATATTTGTAATTATCCCAGAAAAATTCAGACGCTGAATACGACCTGTACAACATGACTGCGGCAATATCAAAACCGTATTGGATGGGAAAGGAACATTTCCAATTAATGATCGTTCTAGAAATTCAGATAACAAATCATTCATTGTCATTCTACGAGTCCTTCTAATTTCAAATGAAGAATTCTTCATTTTCCAATCATGTTGGTTCATTGATATTGTGGGAAAAATCCAAGGGTAGGTTCACTGTTGGAAAATTAGACAAAAAGATCTCATAAACTTCTGTCCAGAGATAGTTATCGAGATACAAGGTACCTATCAGAGTTTTCGAAGAGTTTCCTAATAGGTATATGAAAAAACCTCTCCACTTTTTTTGAAATTCGGTGGGTCATATGCGATGACAGGATACTCACATTTGATGCCATCACAATCCGTTCAATTGTTCCAATGTATTCCTAGGAGGGTTATAGATTGTTTTTTATCATCATTGTTATCAATATCACGCATGGAATTAACATTGAAAAATCTGTTATATTTTTCCTTTCCGAATATAGGTCGTTTGAATCTTCCAGTCATAAATGGAACAGTTGCAGTGATGGAACTGAATCGAATTGGAATGACGGGTTGAATGTGGAGGACGAAATTACACTACTGTATACAACGATTTCAAGAGTATCATCAGAATTGCGTTTGTGTTTAATCTCCAGCATATAAGCTTTTTGTTTTTTGAATCAAAAAGTTCGTCTCGACGCTGATTTATGATTTCACATATTCAAGAATCAGTGTTGTGAGTATAGTTAGTTTCGAAAATTCAACTAACTTAACTGAGGATTCTTCGAATGACTTTTGACATATGTGGAATATATGATCACAGAATTCTGAAGTGAATATTATATAAACAGTCATAGACAAGAAGGCAATCTCTGAGTTGTAGTTCTACCAGGAATTGGAAAAAAAACTTCTCTTCGAGATTTCTGCTGTCACAGATGAGCCCGAAAGCATTCATTCTCCGTGGAAGCATGGAAAAAGGGTCCAAGAGAATCACCCAACGAGCACATAGTTTGTTTGACACCCACACTATCTCCTAATTACACAATTCCGTGCGAGTTTCTCAACCAACCAAGTGATCATTATTCATACAAGCGGAATTAGATCTGTAATTGGTACGTTCTGTTGAACGCTGCATTGAATACAGGGTGGTCAATCGATATGCCGATATGTTATATAACGTCTTTTTCTTCATTCACTCAAGAAGAACACCAGAAGTGAATACTGATCCCAAATGGTACGATAAAATGGTATACAAAAACAATACAATAAAACAGAATACACATAAAAGTGATGAAAATGACTAACAAATTGTGAACTGAACAGATTCGACAAGATACAGAGTGCAAAGTGATGAGTTATATTACAGATTGTTGACTGATGACTAGGAATATTGAATATTCATAAGGATTAGAAATTATCATTATAATTTTGTTGAAGCCTGCAACAGAGAGCAAAACGACCATAATTAGTACGGTGAGTTTGCCATAGAAAGAATGACAGTTTCTGATGGTTCTGGAATCAGCGTGGTATCCTGGGTATTCTAATATTTCAGGAAAATTTGAAGTGGATGAGAAATGTATGAGTGAATTAATGAACTTTGAATTCATTGCAGCATATTCTTCGATGGTTCACATTTCTTGAATCCTCACTTTTTGAAAAATATCCCCTTACGATATATTGGACACTGAGCTGTTGCCGGTTGGGAGGAGATAATGAATACTTGATACATCAACTAACCCAATACGGGTATCTAGTGGTCGTCCGATTGTAAGATATAATGAACTATTTTTTCTGACTACTATTCCTCAAAACAAAATTTCTGACGATTGATATGAGCTTCTGTTATGCATGACTAGGTCAAATCTGAAAGTTCTGACGTCTAGGAGATAAGCAGGAACGGACAAGAGGGGACAGAATGAAGATCCCACTTTTCGGTCATCTCTAATATGTCGAAAACGGTTGGTCCTAGAAAGAAATTATGATGCAAGCTGATGGAATGGAAATGGAAGCAACTTCTAGTTAGAATTATGAAATCATACGAAATTCCAAATGAATATATAAACATATATCCTTGAAGAAGATTCAGTCCCTACGGATTGAGCCCAATGATAAGGCTCCAATTCCAGCCACCATCAAAGGTTATTCAATCCTCTACAACTTTTTTTCAAAGAATTCCTTTCTGAAACGAGAATAGTTCACATGATGTGAAGGAAAATTGAATGGGTAATATGAGGTTGAGTCCAGAAATTTCAACTTTTTCGGAGCACGCAGTTCGAGAACGGTTGAGAATTCGTGCAAAGGTTGTGTGGAAGGTTGTACGGAAATTCATTCAATCATTCGCACGAGTAGGATCCTTTGGCTCACCTCTTAGATATTATAGCTTTCAGTATCTTCACTCCCTAAGCACACTGACCAGAAAGAATCGCTTAGGTCTCTGCTCACACACTCTGCACCCCCTTCAATCAGTGGACTATATCGATGGGAAAGCGCGATGTATTATAATTTTTCCTCGAATATTTTGAGGTCTTTGAAAAATATTGACCTGAATTTGTTAATGACAACTTACATCATGAATATGCATGGAAGTCATGATATACCATTCCAGTGGATGTATTGGTGAACCACTTGTCATATTACACTTCAATCAGAGAGCAGACTAGATGACATGACCTTATGTGAGGTATCAGTATTGTTCATAGTGATCCAATTTTCGCACGAATTATTGACGTTATTCTCAACTCACAGTCGATTCTGTTGACTCACGGTATCATATTGAAACTATCATTCCGAGGGGGTCTCCCTCATATCATTTGATACTCCTTTTCGGGCATGACTGTTTATTATGGATTATGGAACACCTGCCGCCAGGCGTAGAGCCGAAAAATGGCCGACAGGGGTCAAATTTACTGCACTATAGAACCGACGCGGTGCTGAAGCATGGAAAACGACATTGCCGTTCTCGCAAGATCCGGCTCAATACTAATTGGCACAAATTATTGCTTTCCACACTATTTGGCTAAGGATCTATGTGAATCTGTGATATTTCTGCTTTGCTAATATACAGTGTGGAACAACCAAATAGAATAAATTCGACAACAAATAAATGAGGTTGTGTTGGGAAATAAGCTTGGTCAATTTCTATTTTTGAATACGCATTTTTCTCGAAAAAAAAAATTATTATCTAGAGTGTGTCATGTGACAGTGGCCAATACCAACTTTCTCATTCCACATGTAACACCCTGCCTTTCATTCCATTTTTGAATTCTCACTGAGAAGCTGATTTCATCGATACACCACACTTGGGGTCTAGCGGAAATGATTACAGAGATATAGGGTGTGAAAAATCGAGATTTTTCAACTTTTGGATTTTTTTGTATCAAAATTATTCATTATGGGTCAAAACGGCTTACATGTCCCTGTCTCAACTTTTGATTTACTACCTGCTGTCAGTTGATTGGAACAAATAGTGGGTGGTGCAGAATTCAGAAAATTGATCATCCTGTATCTGTCCCAAAGAAATGTCAGTAGATAGTGTATCGAAACATGTGAGTCGTTTCGACGAATTATGCATATTTTCGACACAAAAAATTGTATTCATTCAAGCGTTTTTCCCAATACAACCTCATTTAATTGTTGTCGAGTTTATTCCATTTGGATGTTCCACACTGTATTTTGAAATTTCATGATTCTGACATCCAGAATCGCAGATTTCCAAGTGGAAGTGAAAATTTTGATACTCAACAAAATTCTGGCATGGTTAGTCAAATTCCTGACACTGAATGATGTTCTCGATGAATCGGAGACGAAAATTGAAGAACATAGGTAGATATAATCATGAAATAATCATTTTCTTTTCCCATTTTCAGAAACGAGGAGATTGTACTACCTCCTCGAATTACCTCCAGATAGTATTTGAAAATAGTACATCACATAACAACTGTGGGGAGTGACATATCATGAAAAATACACTCTCCAACGAGTTATCTACACTATTTTTATCACGACCATGAATATTCGGAATATGTGCGTAGTGAGAGCTGAGTAGGGAATACTATCATCATGTTTTTAGTCAGTTTCGCTTATTGTCGACAGCTACCAAGCAACTCAAAATGCAGCAGGCAGGAAGTTTCTTTTGTATTCTAGTTAGACACAAAATCTTCACTGAACTGACTTAACTTTGTTTGAGTTTGTTGGATTTGATGTAGTTGATTGATTAATTCTTGACAGATCAGAATATGAAATCCATCTGAATAAATAAATCAATGAATTAGTGAGATATCATGTGATGGTACAAGCAGTGGAACTTGAGTCCTTCAAAAATGTTACAATACGTGTGCGGTCCACTTTCCACATTCCTGCTGCCATAGCGGAATGGGCTACTTTCTAATTGGAAAAAACAGCGTGCAGTTAGCTGGTTTCATAGATGGTCGTAGGAATACATAGTTTCAGATCAGGAAATTTGGTGGATCAAGATCAAAGTTCTCTAGCAGCAGCGCGGAATATCTACAGCAGCCTCTCAAATAATATAACTCATATCAACAATTTCATAATAGAGAAACTCAATATCAGCAGCGACCAATCAGAACCTTCAATCACAATAGATCCGTCGGTAACTGACGATTTCTGGAGAGGATCTAAAACCGAGGTGATCAGACCCTCTTCCATTTTAGCGTTTCGGAAATACATGTTACAATGTATGAAATCATGATGTTCACACAGAACTTTTCTTTGCACGAGTGAGTCGTGAACAGCGCTAAAGAAGCCTAAGAGAAGCTAGTGGGATTATTCCTTACACCGATACTCGAACTAACAGTGGCTTTTGATGATCAGCATAAGTTCACTATTCGAATCTTTGGGGTTCGACTCCAGAGCATTCTCTGAATTCACTGGGACCAGTTACGAGGGAGAGACTCACAGTCTCACGATGACTCTGACAAGATCACTACAAACTTCACATCAAAGGAATATCGCAAACCCGTCACTCTTCTGCCGCTGTCATGGGGTACTCAGATGAATTAGCAGCGATTATCTCTCCTGGAATGACTTTTGTTTGCTATGCTCGACTGGCTCAACAATTATATCTCATACAGTCAGAAATGAGACAATTCGTGCACAAAAACTCCTTGTCTTGTGAGTCATTGTCAGTTCAGGTTCAGAGTTCATCGACTGTGGATGAGGTCTAATTAATTCACAATATGACGTGCTCAGCGTCAAGAATTCAATCCGCCAATATTCTCCATGGTATGAAGTCTCGGTGTCAGATTGAGATATTTGCTGAAAACTTGAGCGAAGAGATGTGATAGGTCGAAGAAAATATACCTACATCATATTCATCTGATCACTGTAGTTTTCCATGCCCAAGTAGCCACATCATGAACTGCAATCAAAATAGTTACTAATGACTTCATCACGTGTTGTGTGAGTAGATTATCTCCCTTACATCTAATGGCCCTATTTTGGCAAACCCAATAATCCAATTCGCCGCGCTCCGAATTTCTCTTACGAAAAATCGAATTCGGAACACGCAATTAGATATCCGAAAATCAGAAAATTGTCAGTACGTGATTTAGATGTTCCTCGATGCCAGTAAAACATT
The DNA here is from genome assembly GCA_963576655.1 of Gastrophysa polygoni. Taxonomy (NCBI): domain Eukaryota; kingdom Metazoa; phylum Arthropoda; class Insecta; order Coleoptera; family Chrysomelidae; genus Gastrophysa; species Gastrophysa polygoni. Next base: position 12,591,351 of record OY755084.1, read on the forward strand.
CATGGAGGTCGAACATCGCGTTGGGCTGCCTTGTTTCTGAGATTAGATTTAGAGACGTCGAATTGATGCATCGTCAGAGATGCGGTACGTTGGTTCCATCACGCAGCCCTAAATCTTTGAGAAAGATTCCTCATTTATGTGAGTATCAAGAATGGAAACGATTCAACGAGAGATGAAATCGAATTTGGAAATGATGAAGGATATAGAGGACTAGAAAATTTTTCAATGTCATTTGATACGACCAGTAAATTATTTGAAAATCGAATGATGCAATAGAGCGACTAAGAAGAAGGAAGAGGAGAATTCAATATCATTCAATACCACGTAGACTGATAGCCAAATATGCAATCAGTGAACGAGTTCCTGGATTTCTAGAGTAGTATATGAATAAAACGATAGTGGGTTGTCAGGTTCATTATAGCATGTGAAAGTAGAGAAGTTGGATTGAGGAAATTATGGAGATTTCAAGTAGAGAATTACGCTTTGGTCGAAAAACGACTGGAGACCAATGTGCAACGATAGGCGTACTCTTTCACGGTACTAAGAAACATTGATTGCTTCAAATATTCTTCAAATATTGATTGCTTCAAAATCAAATAGGAACTTTCTGATGCATCTCATTGGAGAGATCCCTTCAGAAAGACTTCATCCCAAGATGCTAGTTGCCAACCTCATATATCATTCCACTGTATCAGTTGTCATCATGCGGTCAGATATACCCTACCGCACAAGCCATTCAGCTCATCCGAAGATATGATTTCGAATTATATATACACACCAGAGCATTGGAACGAACACGAGAAGAGAAAAAAAGATATGGCGATTCGTCTGGATGTGCAATGAAGAGAGGAGCAATTTTGCCAAAAGTCGACTGATCACTGCTGGTTGCCTCTCTCCCGTTTGCTGTAGGCACGAACTAGGGTCTATTTGAAATTTGATCAACATTATTCAATCACCTATGGAATAATATGTTCTGATCTCGTTTGAATCTATTAGTGGAGTCATAGGCTAAACAGGACAACACCAATTCGAACGAGTTTCAAAATCCTTCCTTGTGTTGATGGGCTGAAGTGGCTGACCGAACTAGGGATATTCATCAATTTTCAATATCCTAACAAATACTGAATCTTTTTCTTTCAACACAATGATGGATCAATAAACTTAGTTGAACAATAGATTCGAGTGAATAATTTAAATAATTCTCAATATATTGGCACTACACATCAAAATGTTTTGACAATGCCAGCAGTCATGTGTTCATCTTCCTCATGGTCATTTCAATTCCTCTCTCTCTCTCTATGTATAATATCATATCTTTGAGTCCATCACATAATATATAATGTGAAGTTGGGCTTCTGCAGGTACGCCATTATTTCCGCAATTACTCCATAGTTCGGAGTATTCATCAACTTCTAGTGTCTAGTGAAAAAACTTTCTTCGTGACATGAAACCGATTTCAGCTTTGGCCATTAGGAAAGTTTGCAAAACTAATCAACACGTATCGGTTCACATCTGAGATAAGACTCATTCGGAAGAGCAATGGAGCCATTGTAGTCTGAGTGAGTCGATTACTGCAGTAATTACTGTGGAACAGTAATAAAGTGCGGTCATCGGGGGATAAATGAGGCGAGCATCGCACATCAGACTCTGGCCAGTTGCTCCACGGCATCCATTAGATGACGGGCCATCAGGACAGTAAGTGGAAGAGTGCCGCAAGTTTGGCGGTGGAATCATTCTTCGGAGAGACTAAAACGTTTCATTTCGATGGATATACAACGGAAGATATCGAATATTAACTGAATATACAGAGAGTATCTTGACGTATCGTGTTTCTGAAAATTATCAAGATTAGTGAGGAATTGAATAAGAATAATTTTGTCGATATGGAATTCCATCCTTTCGTCCTACTACTATTGGATGATTGGATATGGTGCCGTTGCTACGATTATTTTCTGCTTTATGTTTTGATGTTTGTTGTCGTTTCAATGCAGTCAGATATAGTTTCACAATGTGAGAAAATATTCTGGGTTTATTCTTTGAATAGGAAATTTCTGGTGACTAACTTCAAACAAACATATTGGTACGAGGTGTTCTCACATTGCCCACAACAAATGCCCACACTCACATATCCATGATTTCCTAGCTCTCCTCAAATCAAATCGGAAATATTCTCAGCACGCATTTTCACGAACTCGAAGTCTGATGTTTATTGAATCAATTCCACTAGAGGCTTTGCTGTTGGCACTAGCCAGGATGACAGTGATAGAAAATGCTGATTTTATAAGGGTTACAGTAGAATCATAACATGTTGAATTTTTGGCTTTCGGCATATTCGTCGATCACGCATTGCCTTCCGATTGAATATTGTTATAGCTCCCTTCAATGTCAGTACTCGAGGAATATAAATATCATTCGGAAAAAGAGGTGATTTTCAATGAGAGAATTGAGAAAGCTCACGAAATGGATCCCAGGTTGCATACTCTTTGTCAGACAGATATACACCAGCTCATACTGCGGTCGAAAATCAACTCTTCACTTTGAGGAAGTCATATTGATGGTATTCTCTCTGGTTACTATGAGCTGATGGAGATCATGACCGTAGTACCATTGAGTCGTTATAGTGATTTAATCAAACGGAAGAATAAAAGATGAAATCCCTGATTCTTATCGGGAATGAAAATAGTACTGATCGACTCCCTAAAAGTATCATCAAATGATATTGAATAACCTATAGGATGATATATTCTCCATGGAATTTCAGGCAGGCTTCATGCTATTGTAACTCAGTATTGAAATTGGATGAAGAAACTTGGATATGTATTTATTTTATGTACATCCATTATACAGTGTGTAAAAGCCAAATGGAATAAATTCATTATTTCGGTTACTGTACATATTTATAAAAAATCCCGAAACACGTCAAATTTAAATTATAACTTGACATTCTTTAACGTGAAAATGCAACCCCTACCTTCAACCCCCTTAGAATGACAGGTACAACCCCCAATTTTTTAAATGGGAAGTATAGGCTTGTGATATATCATTTGAAAGGTCTCTTCATTCTCTATTCAAAAATGTTATTGTTTTTAAATTTAATGCAAAAATTAACATAAAAAAATTAATATCATGTTGTTACCGAAATTCGCTAAAATATACTCGGAACTTATTACAATATTACTTACAACTTATTTCCCGTTCAGGTCTTGATAATGAGAAAGTGAACAAAAACCGTAGCAATGTGGTTTTTAGATGGTAACCATTAAAAAACTTTAAAGAATTTCCGTGGCAACGCTATTTTAACAAGCAGTAGTAAATTGTTTTATTTAAGTTGTCATTGTTGTAATTTGAGTATAGAGTTTGTTCATTTCAATTCTGAAAAATGGTTAGATTAACGGAAATGCATAAAATAACAGTTTTACAAATGATTGGTTACGGAGATAACATCCGAACACAACGGGAAGTAACTCGCCTATTTCATGAGAAATTTCCTAATTTACCGCCTATATCCCAAGGAACAATAAGTAAAATAGAAAAGCAGTTTCGCGAGTTTGGTCATGTAAGGCAGATAAAAAAAGCAGCTGCTAATGCACTGAGTGATGAACTCAAATTAGATGTGTTGCTTGAGTTTCAGGAAAACCCACATACATCGAGTAGACAGGCATCCACTACATTCAATGCTAGCCATACATCGATAGCAAACATATTAAAAGAAAATAAATTGCATCCGTATAAGATGATACCTACTCAGGAGCTCATGGAAGACGATTTTGATAGGAGAACTTCTTTTTGTGAGCAAATGATGGACATGTTGGATAACAATATTATCCAATTAGAAGACGTTATGTTTTCTGATGAGTGTACTTTTTTACTTAACGGTCATGCTAATCGGCAAAATTGCCGCTACTGGTCCACGGAAAATCCTCACTGGATGAGAGAAGAACACACTCAATACCCTCAAAAGGTTAATGTTTGGGCAGGGATTGTAGGGAACAATATAATTGGTCCCTTTTTTATTGAGGGCAACTTGAATGGCAACAATTATTTGGCACTACTTCAAAATGATGTCATTCCAACGTTGGCAAATTTATATCCTGATCCAGGTAATCCTCAAGTTCCAGCGAATACGATATGGTTTCAGCAGGATGGAGCACCACCACATTACCAACTTAATGTCCGGCAGTACCTCGATACAATATTTCCCAATCGGTGGATAGGGAGGCGAGGATCGATTGAATGGCCAGCGCGATCACCTGATCTTACATTATTAGATTTCTTTTTATGGGGATATGTGAAGAGCCATGTGTACAAAACTAAACCTTCTGATTTAAATGACTTAAAAGAACGAATAACGCTTGCGATTAGGTCGATCACGCCTGATATGTTAAATAATGTTAGAAGACAGTTTTATTTGAGATTAGGATGTTGCCAAGACGTTCGCGGAGAACATTTTGAACATCTACTTCATTAACATTCATAGTTCTTTTTCGTGTTCTACATTTTATTACGTTTTGCATTACATTTTAGTTTTTGATTGTATTGTAGCGAATTTCGGTAACAACATGATATTAATTTTTTTTATGTTAATTTTTGCATTAAATTTAAAAACAATAACATTTTTGAATAGAGAATGAAGAGACCTTTCAAATGATATATCACAAGCCTATACTTCCCATTTAAAAAATTGGGGGTTGTACCTGTCATTCTAAGGGGGTTGAAGGTAGGGGTTGCATTTTCACGTTAAAGAATGTCAAGTTATAATTTAAATTTGACGTGTTTCGGGATTTTTTATAAATATGTACAGTAACCGAAATAATGAATTTATTCCATTTGGCTTTTACACACTGTATGTACTGTTGTATTGTATTCTGTACAGTGCAGGCTTGGAGTGCCTCTACCTCGGATATGAATGAATTCATATCAGCGCATGAAGAAAACAAGAGCCTCTTCAGAAGAGAGGTGTATTCTCACAAACCTTATTGATAGTAGCCAAAAGGAACTGAAATGTTCAGATTGAATATATAGTATTCAAGACACAAGAAATATACGGATGATATCAGAAAACACGATTTCCTCATCTACTCCTGCATTTCTGTTTATGATGCATGTTCATGAAGGGAGGGATATTTTCCTCAAGACTCTGCTAAGAGCTGCATACAGTTTGTATGTTACTGATCTCACCCAGGACATTCGGAATTGACCTGATGCAATACTCAAGAGTCTTGGTCAATTTTCATCCAACGATTTCACGTACCTTCAAGCCCTCTCCAGCCCGCCACTGAATCCCAGCAAGCTCTATTAGGGCCCATGCCAGCGCGGGCATTTCCCAAATGAGACCGGATGAGAGGAGAGCATCAGAAATGTATTGGGGTTTATGGATATACGGGATGATGTCTGGATATCCCTTGGTATTGGCTCCGTAGCGGCTACCCACGTGCCTTGCACTCGAGCAGAGAGATACTTCCATTTGTAGATCATAAAATGGCGAATGATGCGAGGATAACGAAAGGGGAGGTTTTTTGTCTGTTTATGGAGATATTAAATTTGAGAATGACGACATAAATATATCATACAGAGAGAAATGGGCATCTGACACCAACCTACATAAACTATACATATACATATATATGATAATAAGTGGTTGTGAAGTGAAGAATAATTAGGTTTCATTCCGGGTATAATTTTCATTTCGCAAAGCGCTTTGTACCTAATTTCATATCTATGTTGAAATCTGAAAACCATGTGAATCCATGATGGGAACGTGGATTCATAGTTTGGATGTTATAATGATTATACTTCACAATTATGTCTTCTGCTCTCTTTCTTTGACATGGAGCACTGATGATTATTCAACAGTCGATAGCGCTCTTCGGGATAGGAATTGAACAAAGAATACTCATACTCATACTCTCCCACTCCAACTCTCAGTAACGGTACGTATTGCTGTTTCAGTAACTATTCATGAGAATCCTCGAAGTAGGTGTTATTAATGATATGTTATGATATGTTTGGATACATCAATGTTCAATATTCTACCGTTCATTCCATTCACACCACAGGGGCCATAAATTTGTTGGAATTGATGGTTTGGATCATTCGCAACTCTGCTTCACGATGCATCAAAAAGAGATGGGAAACTTACTTACTCCAAATGTTGGGAGCTTGTGTCATCAGTTCGAATATAGATTCAGAGGAATATTTTCTCAACGTAGATATGTACTTGGTTACTATTGTTCGCACTCCGAAGTTAGATTCAGTTTGGATTCAGTTGTATATTCAACATTTAGATTCATAATTTGTTTGCATTACGTTAATTGGAGTAGCCGGATTTACTCTAAAACTGTCCAGTATAGGAAATCCCAGTCTCACCGCGAAGAGAAAAAAAGAAGAACGGGATTTTGAGAAGAATCGAGCCGATATTCTTCATTGGTACGATCGTGACCGCGCCGGACATCAAATCTTCAATAATTCGATAATTGGCAAACTCAACAAAAATTTCCAAAATAATTGCGGGCAACCCTTCTTAAGAAATTTATACAGTTCACTTTTCACCCTATGAGCGGGTAATAAAGGCCGGTCATAAGCAGAGGACCAGGAGAAAACCTACAGTATACCAGGTGAGAATATGTTGCCCTGTTATTCCTGACTGCATATAACCTGATTCTGTTAATTCTGTTGAAAATTCCATGAGGCGCATTTTTCCAGTCGTAAAATTTCCTGTGCGAATGATGGATTCCAAGGAAAACGAGAAAAAACCCCGGATTGCGTATCAGGCTTGGTTATTAGGGGTTGATTCAGGAATCTCTTCTCATTTGTTGTGTATCATCTCCGAATTGCAAAACTCCATAATTTTCTCATATCCGGCTAGAGTAGGACTAATATAATTGGACTATCAATAGTTGTTGGGAGTTCATTCCGAAATTCATGGAGGTTACCATTAGTTTAGGATCTGCCGGTTCTATATCAGCAGTCACCCATCAACTAAACAGAAAACAGTTCACAGCACATCTTGGCGTGCTTAACTACGTACACAAAGGCCTGATGCATGAGCCTGCAAGAAACCGGTATTGATTGATGAGGACTGGCCACTTTCGAATCAATCCTCATCAATGTTCAACATCCAGAGTATCTCAAGTGAAATATCGGAAGTACTCACCTTCAACCCTACCGACCTTTTGAAATCTGGAGAATTGAACTTGCAGGACTGGGTTACGTCTTCTGGCAGAAACAAGATGATAACTTGTGTAAGCTTCTCCAAGCAGGATCTTGCTGTGTGACTCCCACTGGAATCGCTTCATTGTGCAACTGGAGTGGAGCTATCAGCATGTTGTCTGGGCTATAAAAAAATCTGTGTTATACCATCTTTGCCAACCTTCGGAGCTCATAGTGGACCACCGTCCACTCATGGGTATTATCAACAGCAAAACACTAGACGAGGGAAGACGAGATGAACTCACGGTTATTGTGACTCAAGGATGAACTTTGTCCTTTCATCTTCTTGTCCTCGACCCACAAACCGTTGTCAATGTGTCCTCTCTTCATCCCATGCAGATTCAGATAAAGAGGATTTTGCCGAAGAGCTAGACGCTGATATTATTCCACTCCATATCGCTCTGATATGAAGTGATGAATACTCCCTTTTCAACACGAATCTCATTATGGATAGAGTTCAACAAGCTGCCGGAATGAGAAGTGAGTATCAACGTTCGGATAATAATACTATCCATGTATTCCACGACAAGTATAAGCTGGATGAGAACTAACACACCTACATGCCAGTTCGTGAATACCCTTCTCTTGGAGATGACCCCATCTTGAAGGATTCTCGAATACTCCGTCTTATTTTTCATATGAATATATATTCAATTCAATGACTCCAGTCGGAATACAGAAAACAAAATGAATGACTGGATTTCGAATTCTTCCACGATCCTCAAAATGAATTTTATCCGTAGTCATGCAAGATCAACAAACATAACGTGCCGGAAATTGAAAATTTGTCGTTTGCCCGCATACTTCCTTCTTCCTTTCCAACCTCGAATGATGTAATTAAATTCCTGCTATTCCCGTCGTGAAGTTAGCCTAAATGTGGGAATGATTTCGTTGCCACTCACTGCCTTTTGTTCGTTCTTTTGACGGTCTGATATTATAATCATCCTGTTGTCGATGCTTTGAGAGGCCTGGATTACTCTTGCAAAATAGGGATTTAATGGGAAGCTAACTTTGCCTAATGGATTGTTCACCTTGTCGGAAACGATGAATGACATCTTCATCACTGGCATAGAGGAATCTGATTTTTTCCGAAAAACAATGGAATGATGATCATTCAAATCTTCTCAGGCCTCACCTGAGTACCTAGATCTAATGTCTGTATTCTATCGATCCAGATGCTGCATTGAAAAATCAATCCATCCATTCAGAATGCGTTCAAAGGAAAGTCAACATGAACGTATTGTCAGCGTATTCTTTGGACAAGCCAAGGCTTCCAGAGTTACGAGACAAAGGCGATTAGAAATCTGCAGAGGTGTTGGACTCGAGAATTTAAAAATTATTCAAGATTTCAGTCCAGAAAGATGAGCGAGCTAAAATTTTCATCTTCGTGGGTAATACCCTTCAGGAATACCGATTTAACATTATGGATTAGGAAGCCATAACTGTGATGATTTTGAATCAGTTATACGACTCCCGACTCTCTATTAGTGTATATCATGTGATCAATAATCACAAGTGCATATTATTCCATGGAATACTAGTGGCTAGTGATTTATGACTCCATTATTTTTCTAACAATGGTTTGACTGGGATCCGAGTGAATTATTCCTCATAAAACTATTGGAAAAATATCACTTACTATCACAAATGTAGAGGGGACTCTCTCAATACTCGATTGTCACCCTATATCTTTTCTTGCTGTGGTGATGTTGCTCGAAATAGGATTCTGGTTTGGCAGAAGATTTCACCTACAACGGCATATCGCCTCTAGCCTTCACTTCTCTGAAATGTTTAGAAATTATGTTCCTTCATTCAGATTCATCATTGCAAATATTGATAGATGATCTAACAAATGACAGGCGACAGTGGAACAGTCACTTCAGCAACAAACAGACATAACGTTCAAACCATGTTGAAATGAGAAGGGTGAATACACTAGTGCGCTGTTTCAACCAATCCTCTTTGCTACGGCTGATGTAGGAGTCGCGTTTATTTCTGAAGATGAAACGAATGTTCTGATTTCGCTCATCCGAATGATTTCATCATGATTTCATCCAATATATATTTGATTTTTCTGAATGCACAGGAGTTTCATTGTTGATCCAATGCAAGTTTGGTAGAACTGACAATTCTCACTGTTCTCAGTTCCAAGTATCAAGCTTCTGACTTTCTCGGACAGAAAACTTGCTTCTAAAAAACCTCATGGAATATATCCCTCTGTTTCATAACATTAGGAAAATATTGACTATAATACGATATGGAATAGTTTCGACATTCATGAAAGTTTATCTCACGCAGTATAATTTTTTTACGATTCGAACTTTCATACATATTATAGTATACATATATCAAAATGGAAGTCTCTACCTAGGTATAGTGGAGAATCGGAAAAACTCCGTTTCTTTGGTTTCAAGACATATGCAAACCCAATATCGATACAAGGCAAGAGGTTGAAATAACACCGGGCGTTCCTCCTTCAAATCAGTTCCATAATCAAGCCACTAACATTGCCTTTATATTCACGTCGGTACAATTCTCTATTGATCGCATATTTCTCAGCCTTCATCAGCTCTCAGTTGGGCACCAGTGGAGTGGAAATGTCCAAGAAAATATTAATATGTGGAAAAATGTGAAGGTGTGCTCTCTTCTCAAAGAAATGAACACCAAAGTGGAGTCAATTTCCACACTGTTTCTGCGGATTCAATTCCATAACAAAATTGTATACAATGATGAAGACATCGCGGTTCTGATTCGGTGTTGAAATTTTGAACTACCTATATAGTCACCATTCGGATTGAAGCACAAACTTTCTTCCATGGTAACGAAAACAAGACCTACTTACACTTCAGTTTGCCGACTCCTGGTGAAACTCTTCCGGTCTAAATCAGTTGAAAGTAGGTTCCTAGCGAAAAAAAAATACTTCAAAATTTCTAGTCGCTCGTGAAGAACTAGTATTGTTCTGTTGGAGCTGGCTGGAATGAAACGATAAAAGGCGAATTGAATGTGTTTTATTTTACTGAGCGAATGGATTCCAGGGAATGAATTCCAACAAATAGTTCCGTTTGTTGGAACAGACATAGTATGATGATATCTGATGAAATATACATAGAGAACAGTGGAGCAGGTGGAATCCTTTGATATGGCACCTATTCATACACTCTAAATATTTCCTGGACTTCGGAACATCAACAAAATGCACCTGTAGTATTTGGTGATGAGCTTCTTGATGATGCAATCTACGGACAAATCGATTCTATTCAAATTGGAGAGATGATTCCGTTTTCCGATTCGATAGAGAATGGAACTCACGAATCTTATATATCACTACATAATTTTGCATCTGTAATGAAGTCATTTCAATACCGAAATGAATCGAAATAGCTTCCTTTCCTTTTGATACACGACTTCAATTCTCTTGACGTCATACAAAATATAATTACATGTACCACTTTCCCTACGAAGTAAGTATTCCATGCTCGGTATCACCACCATCACCTCTTCCATTGGACGATCATATGTGAGGTCTTTCGCAAGAACTGCTCCATGAAAACTTGAGGTGAATAGGTACTTCAAACTCCAGCAGCTCCTCATGAACTACAAGGCGCAAATAACTCGGTGATACTGCACTCACGTATTTGTTGACATCCGTGAATATCGTAGGTTAGTGGGCGATCTCTCCCTCGTGTGTAGATATTTTCTATATTCAACCAGCTCAGGCCTCATTATCTACTTCTTGTTCTCGAGATGAAGCACTAATGAAATATTTCTGTTCGATTTGAACAGATAACCACTGAAGAAAATGGAGAGAACTGCATATCCTGATAACTATATTTTTGAAATGGAGATATTCTACAACGCATAAAATATCTTTCGAAATCTAGTAGGCAGTGTAGTCTCATGAAGCTGGACACGTTTATGGAGAGAAGAAGAAAGTAGGTCGTTGCACCAACATTATTGAATAGTTGAATGAAATATTAGAACGAGGGAATTATCATATTTTTGAGTGGTTCACATGGTTCCTAGATTTCAACATGATAATTCGTTGATTTCGATATTCCCTTCGACTATGAAATTATTTCGAAATCGCTTCGAAGAATTGAAATTGAAAAGGAGATACAACCTACTTCACGTTTTCATCTTCATCCTTCCATTTTCATCTTCCATCCAATCAATTGTTGGAATGGTTGATATGTTATCTGACAAACGAGAAATATTTCAAATTGCTCAGAGATGAACTGAACATTTTCTCACGTGACATATATGCACCATAACACACAAAGCTAAATACTTCAATTTCTGCAATAACTCTGGAAATCACACACTTCTATTTCAGAGAATCATTTCACATCATATTCTCCGTGTGTTTGTGGAAACTCAAGATAAATTATGAGGCTCTAATTAGGCTTACGGAGACCAATATGTACTCTCAATTATTGGGAATCGCACTGGAAAGTATCACAAGTGGAAAAAAGTCGAAAAGAAAATAACTTCCATCAGGCAAAAAATCTCTTTGAAGATTTCCTCAGGATCTGGATTTCCAGCGACCTCAGGTCGTTAAGGGATTCAGCCTTAGCCGACTACGTGAAAGGTTGATTCACATAAAGCTTTGTTGCGATCGAAAAGCATCTGGATTTTGTCGAACGAGTGTAAGATCTGAACCATTATAGGAATTCTTTAAAATATAAAGCTGATGGAAATATAACAGGATATGCTTATAGATCACCTCATACGAGGAATTGATGAAAAATGTTTGGAACTTGTACAAACGTATTCCTAACTATATAATAATAATAATAATAATAATGATATCAACATTGACTTTCTTTCTTCTGTGATGATGTTTATTGTGACATTGCAGAAGATTTTAGTTGATGTTGAACAGTTAACTATGAAAATAAAACGTCAATGTTTGATTTCATGATAAGCTCATTATGATGACAATGATTGTAGATGTATGAATATGGATGAAGAGATGAAGAATGCACTAACTAATATTGATAGTTATTCTATCATTCGACTGAACGAAAAGATAACCTTCAATGTTCAAGGAACAACGTGTTATCCAGCAGTACGATGTTATGAGTGAGGGAAGTTTTTATAATTCATTTCGAAAGTTCAGAGTTCGAGAGCATCAGGAAATACTTCACTAGGCAAATGATTCCACAACGTTGCTATGTTTGAATGAGTTTAAGTATACAGAGCGAAGTCCGCTAAGTCTCGATCCTGTCAATGTAGTTTATCTACCTAGAATCGCTCGTGGTGGCATGATAGACAAGAGAGGTCAATGAGATTGTAAATGTAGTCCTACTATATCATTAAATCATTATATTCTGCAGACCGGCCTCAAACATTCTCCTGACTAGTGGAGCTCCATCGTCAGCTTGTAATCGACGACAGTTTATAAAGTGCTACTCTGTAACAATTCCATATGATTACATTTTATCCATACATCACATCAACAATATGATATAAAATCAAATGTGTCACTCTCTTTCATCAATAACTCGATATATGCCTTCTGAATGAAGTGATGAGCAAAAGTGTGGAACCAAGTGAGTATCTTGGTAACCGTTCGATGGATTCTTCTGAATATTTTCACAAGATGATTTCAATGGTGGATTCGGAGGAGTTATCGCCAATGTTGTCACTCTTTCCGGAATTCTTGTCATCTTCATTATTCCAAATGACACACCCTGTACATTTTTATGAGATTTGGAAGAGAATCTTCCAGCGGATTCATTCGTTATCTTCATTCTCGATAACAAAAAAGAGAAATATGATGAAATTGCATTGTTCGAGATCGCTTAGACATCAGGACATTTCATAATAGATGGATTAGGAGAATGAGTGCGTTTGAATGGCCTGCGCGATCCTCAGATCTGCATCCACTGGACTATTTTCAATGAGGGTAGTTGAGAGTCGAGGAATATTTCAATCGACCAAATTGTTTGCAAGAACTAGCTGATAGAATGAAAGATTCATCCAGGAGTGATTGCTAATGTTACGAGGGAATTTCCAGACTAGCCTACTGTCGAGAAGTGAATGGTGCTCAGTTTGAAAATCAATGAAATGAGTTTATTCTCACTTGATGCCTTCCCCTGTTCTTTCTACCATTTTGTATCGTTTCAATTTTGGTAACCATGTGTTGTTATTAATTTTTCATATGCAAGAAACTAATTTTTTTCAGTATCACGGTCTGCTTTCGATTTAAAAATATCGTACCCTATGTTTCAGAATAGAATTCGTCTAGTATCGGTAGTGGGAACTTCGAATAAGGAGAACACATTTGTTAATTTCGAATATTTGGTTACTCCATTGGTTCATTTTCTTGAGATATCTCTGTAGTTATTGGGAATGAAAATAACAATCAATGCACCAATGAATCCGCTGAGGAATTATTCTTGAATTTCCTTCAGAATATACAGGGTGGGTCATAATTGTGATAATGAAAATGATGAAAATTCGGAAAAAATGAAAACGTGACAGAATTGGCGATAACATTTTCTAAACCGTCATATTTTGAAACCATCCTATACAAGAAGTCAACGGAATCCAACAAACGAATACCGAGATATTCACTTGATTACACACTTTCACCCATTCCTGTATATTCATCCACCCTCTGGTAGATGAAAATACAGTGGAATGAAGTGGAATAGTTGAAGAAAAAAAAACTCTATCTTCAATCTCGATGCTAAATGATGAGGGTGAAGATATTTCAAACTCTCATGAGTTCATCATCGGCCCTTCAATTGGTCAAGAAAAGTGACAAAATTCCGTTAACTATTGAACTAACACAAAATCTTTTCATGATGAGTAGGCTAATGTATCTTCTCTTCCAGATGATTGGGGCGAGTATTTTTGCATTATGTCTCTGGTTGCGTTTTGAGCCTGGTATACAAGAATGGCTGCAAAAACTCGACTCAACTCAGTTCTACATTGGGATATACGTCCTCATTGTTGCTGCAGTCGTCATCATGGTCGTGTCATTCCTAGGATGTTTGAGCGCTTTGCAGGAAAGTTCATTTGCCCTTCTCATGGTGAGTACAACATTTATCGTAGTGTGGGCAGCGATTTTTGGTTCGCGATTTCTGGTTCCTACATATTGACTTCTCTGATCTGTGGGTTTTTGTGATCGATATACTATAGATTCCTTGCTGATGAATTTAGTTCTCATAAATGTCAATGAACGTGGAGTACTGTGGGTTCTGAGTTGTGCTGCCTTCTCCAATTCTTAAAAATGATGAAGGAAAATTTTTGATTCATGCATGGTATGCAATATCAACATCAAGAGTTCCTTCCAGTTGAGAAATACTTCTTTAACTCAAGACAACTGTGAAGTATCACCTCACATTCTCTTTGCAAAAATACATTGGCTGCGAATGATCTCAGAATATAAGATTAAATCTCACTTTGTGAACGTTATCGAGTCCCTCGAGCACAACGAATATAGCTCTTTCCGTTCGAAGAGTTATCCTTTGATTGCAGTTTGATGAAATTTCTATACATCATCTCTGAGATTGCAAAGAAGGAATGATTAATTCTGACTTTGCTCCACGTAATGAAATCTCCTAGAGAAAGAGAGAGTTTCAATCAAAGATTCCTCAACAAATCATCGGGACTTACAGAAACATTGTGTCAAAGAGATAAAAGATAAAAAGTTTTGATCGAAAGAATTGGTGGAACATTATCACCAAAAATATTAGATCTCGGTTTGCTGAATGGATATCCCTCAACAAAAAAGGACATCAACTTTACATAGGACGAAGTACTCATGCTGCATCAAGCTTTGTGTATGTTATTCGAACGATACGGGTTATATTGAGGTTTATCGAAATTTCATGTTTCAACAGAAGCGTATCAGTGTTATCATAGAGGAAATATCAACTCATTATCAAACCTCTGCGAGCACGATACGAATAATCTAATAGGCTATAGCCTTTATAAGCTGTAGCCTTTGGTGTCAAAACCAATGAAACTAGTAAGTTTGAATTCCCTATGATGTGTCCTAACTGATGATGGAATAAAATATGACATACGAAGAACTTTATCCATGAAGAAATGTCTCCCACCTCGTATTTCATTTTCGGATTACCTTAATTCTCGTCGTAGTACCTGATGCTGATAAATGGCTCTATTTCAGTCCCGTCCAGTCACCCTGTATTTCAACTAATGAATCTCCATCGATGATAAATGCTCGATGACTGTTTCTCCATCATATTTCGATAATCAGAAATCCATCAGAGTTTTTTTTCAGCTGACATTTCATATCTCATACAACCATCCGACTGAAAAGAAATCAACACATACCGCCAAGCCATACAGAAATAACCACAAAAACATTCAATAAAGGCAGGATCTTTATGTTATACCATTGTCTGTCGCTGTATAAGGGCAGTTTTTATTGTTTGTCACATAATGTTCCCTTTGTCACGTTACATTTTCCGCCGAATGACTGCTTCTAACGTATGGAATAAACTGTAATGGATGCTTTATGACAGATTTTATGACCATCACAGAAATACAAATGGCTTTCGCCGATTTTTCTTTCATCAAAATGTGGGTATAACTGTATTGCTAGTGAAGATCGATGGGATGGATATTCATCTCGGTTACTTGGACATATCATTTTATTATTTGTCATCAAATTCTTCTTCGAGTTAATGATCCCATATTTTTCAACTCGTTGGCATTTGCAGTTTCTCGCAGCTAAAAGTCTCTTCCTAGAAAATCAACTCCTCTATGCTCGATAACATTAGGAAAATTCATATTCCCCAAGATTCTGAGTAAAATAATTCTATGCCGATGTTGGTTATTTCTCATGATTCTGGCAAATAAGTACACAATTTTTCCGTTATATTGATGAAATATCCTTGGTAGATTGAAATTCCAGGTCTCGGACAAGAATTCCGTTGATCACCGACCAGGGGAATATCTATGAAAGAGGAAGAGGTCACCCACCTTTCTACGATATCCTATAGAGGTCAATGAATTCGTGAGTGTAATGTCTACGAAAAGGCGAATTGAATCTGAGAGCTCCAGTGTCTGGGAACTGAACCCCAAATATGCGAACTGTACTCAGTGAGCAGTTGCTGAAGTTGAAAGTATCTTCTTCGCACGAAACAGAAATGTAGGTTTTTCTGAAGCATTTTTCGCAATGGACCTCTGCTGAGAGATGATTTGCAGATGATTCTGCATCATCTATACAAATGCTAAATTTGCAGAAGTTGAACTTTGCCCTCTTCTTCTCATTCATTAGTCAATGATTCATTCACATGGAAATGAAAAAGACGAATCCATTATTTTCATCATTGAAATAGTTCATATGAGGTTATACAGAATTTTTGGATGATCTCAAAAACATGATTTTGCCCTGGATGAAAAGTATTCTCGAAGCAGTTCCAGTCCTTCATGCTTCTAGTTCATGAAGTTCCTTCGGATTGAAAAAAGCATCATGAATACACCAGAAGGAATGCCAAGGCAGAGTATCTCATGGTTCTAATGAGAAAAACAAAGGTTTTGCATAGGAATTTTCATTGCGAGTCAATAATATGGAATAGAGACCGACGATCTGATTGCACAAGATCGCTAATGAATCCCAATATCATCTCTAAACGGCTTCCAAGTTGGAAGCAATGATAAAGATCGACAAAACAATGTATCATAAAGAGATATACGAACTATCTATGAGATACCAAAATAACTTCTGCTTTTCGAGGGTTCTGCTACAAATTTGGAAAGCAACTTTGGTATTTCAACTAGGTATGGCATGGTATGAGCGGGATGGAAAAATGTCAAGAATTGTTATTGTGGGAAAAATGACTGCTGATAGATAGATAGATAGATAGATAGAGAAAAAAGAAAGGAAAAGTTGAGAATGTAAAATCAGGTGGAACAATCATTCACGAACTTGTCAGTAACTGTAGGAATGGAACTCATATAAAATCTCATGACAGAAAAGATACCATGTAAAGGAATAGACTGATGATGCTGGAACATAAAAAATATGAAGATGATGAATTAGCGAAGTTGAGGAAAACAGAAGAAAATGTAACATTTTTCAAAGTTGAAGATATGAAATGGAGAAGGGTTGCTGATACAGAGAATGTGGATTTTGTGGATAATCTCCTACCTCTACAGATGCGAGACAACTATCGCCTCCACATGAATCATATCGTATGTAAAAATGTCTAAGCAATCGTGCACGGGGAGTTGTTAAGGATTCATCTTGTAGTCCTGATTATGTTTCCCTCATCATTCAATCACTCGGAACGAATTTTGGGCAAGATGAATTCCATGATGAGTCGTAGAAAAAGCCAGAGAGTGTTTCAATCCTAGAGGTGATTTTATTCAAGACGATTATTTCTCTCCATCCAAATATTGATGAGTGATAATAACTCTATTTCGTTCGCATCTGGCGACCCTGTAGAAATTCATCCAGGTTGGAGTGTAGACATCGAATTAATGAAACTTGATTGGATGAAACGAGCTGCTCAAATATTTAGATATCCTTGCTGTAAAATTTGCCAATTAATTCGAGATGAAAGAGGGTTACAATATTGATTTTGGAAAGGAGACAGAATGAGACAGTCACTAAATGATTCAACGGCCATTACTGCTGTCGAATGAGTTGTCTTTTCGTCAGCAATTAACTTTAATGAAGCTTTCGGTCTATTGATTCAACGTTCATTATATATTCGAAATCATTCTAGATATCTGGAATTATAGACTGAAACTCTTGCCATCAGGAAATCTTTCAGATTGAAATAATATTCCTATATCGATAATTTATATATATATATATATATACCCATATATATATATATATATATATATATATATATATATATACCCATATATATATATATATATATATATATATATATATGTACCTATCTTACTATACTAGAGGTTTGTGAGTTGGCTATTCAACTGACAATACACAAAAAATCGTACATCGATGTGACTACTGAAGTACAGAAACAGAGGAATGTGATGTTTGCTGAAATCAGGTAAAAATTGCATTCTTGATATCCATGCCATTCATGATGCATGAAGAATATGGTCAGAATGATCAAGTGTAGACTGGATAAATCCAATACACGTGACTGAAAATGGCAGTCACTCGATGGTTCGTATTGAAAAACAAACTCCCACAGATAACTTTGATGAACATTCATGTTGCAAATGTGTACTGTTTGCCAAATGGGAATACTGTTAGGAATTAAACAGTGTGGAAAGTTTGAGCTGCAGCCTTGCTATGATATGTAGTCAACCACTAAATTCATGTTTTGATATTCCCAACATGAACAAAACAGAATGATATAAAATTCTTAATATTCCACTCGAATTCTAGAAACTTTGATATATTTGCTGAAGAATAGCTTCTTCCCCCGGACTTTTTCCCGATATATTTCATTTCTAATAGAAAAACATCGCGTGTCTGTCACGAACAGGCAACACTATCCCATTTCAAGCCATTCGGCGCTACAAAATTCGAAGGAAACACGAGAATATACTCCCGAGTTAAAGGTTCGTAGCTACGGATTCCGAAGGCGTGTTTGTTGTGGATTGAATGAAAAATTCGCCGGAAAGAAATCAATGAAAATCGTTGATGAATGGCACACTCATTAATTCTCGAGAATTATTAGAAAAGATTCATCTCTCGCATTAGATATATTAGATTTCGAGAAGAACAGAACGTGACGTGTCCAGAAATAGCCAGCGAGATACTTTTGAAATCTCAAGAGAGCAGAAGAGGAAGATAAATGTAGACATAGGTATATGTGGAACTCATTTCTCAACGTGTTCTCGTGGGAATTGACTAAAATATACTATTATAAATGATGCTGTCACCTCATGTAAACATTGCTGTCAGAATATTGATTCCTATTGTATTAACAGAATTAGATTATCTGTTTTGGTCATGTCTCAGAGTAGTAAATCCCCATTCAAATTCCATGAGACACAGTTTTGGCGCGCGAGTTTCTTGAGAGCACAAGGTTTGAAAATGGAAATATTTTTATTTTGGAATGAAAATTTGATGGTTCTGGTTGAATGCTCTGTTTCGAGTGTTTTTTCAGTTCTTCAGTTCTTGTGGGATTTTCTCTTCTCGTTTCGGATGATGAAAGTAGAAATGATTATTATTATCATACAATATTTGTATCAGAGACAGACTTATGATCTGTCCCAAAATGTCAATGCACTTGGAATCCAACCTTTAGACACTCGAAAGAGAAATTCTCTATTTGGCAGTGATAACACTTCATTTTGCAGAATTGGAAGACGAATATACTCAATGAATATCGAAATTCCTATTGATTTCATTGTTGTGGACGTTTCGGGAACGAATCTGCTTCCGTTTCCAGCACAAGATGAGGTGTTTCTTTTTTCATTTTGAGAGGAGTGATTCCGAAACCGTATGAAAATCATTCCAAAAAATTTCATAACAAACAATTTTAGGGTATTTTGCAAGTTCTCATCACTCCGAACTGAGAAATTGGGAAAAATATTATTCGAAATCATAACGAAGCTAAAGATTCTTGCATTGAATTGAACTGTCGGCTACCAAAACTCAGTCATTCGTCTCAAAGTTTTGCTGATATGGAGTCAAGAAATCAAGGCGATTCTCCCATATTGAATGCAAATTGCTCAACCAATCATATTGACTTTCATTAGCTGACCAGAATGGAAACAAACAAGTCGTTGATTTTTATTGGTTCAAATTCAGTATATTTAGTATATATATTCAGTATAGAATGAATAATTCATCAATATTTAGTCATGATGAGAACGATTTCTGACGGATCATCATTACAGGAGGTCTGCCTCTCATGAGCTTTTTTTCTACTGAACAATTTCAGAATAATATAATGATTGTTTCATGGCAATGATTCTTGATGCAATATGTCGGGTTTCGTGAAGTTTTTCTCATGCAATAAATATGTAATTTTCGTACAGTTGACAAATTGCCAAGAACTCCTTTAGGGGTAGTCAATTCTCGGTATGAAAAACTATAATGTATTGATATCATACAATAAGTCAGGAAATAAATTGTTGCTGTTGTTGCATACGTACACATTTTTGCAACATACATCTACCCTACCTTATATTGAGCAAAAAAATTGACATGGAAGTCATATTATATCATACACAATCCTGGATAGAATGGACAGAATCCTTGGTGAATTCTTATCTTCACGAGAAGAACTTTGGGAAACAAAACAACGTATTGCGGTAACTTCGTAAGAAGTCGCGGACAAACAAGAAGAATATCTTTTGGTTGGCGTCTCTGACCACTGATATTCATGAGATGAGAATTTCAGACAGATTTCAATCGTTTGTTATCGACTTCCATAGTTGATATGTCGAACATTATCTATAATGTCTGTGAAATAACGGAGCAGAAAGTGGAAAATACATAACATAATTTCGATTGTTCGAGATAGAGATTCACTATATTCTACTATACCTGCGTGAAAATCATGAGAACCGAAATATCAATAGAATCATAAGGAACATGAGATGAGGTATGCAACAAAAAATATTTTCTTCAATAAATTCATCCAGTCCGTTGGATTTTTTCAATCGGCGCTGGCATGCTGGGAGAGGAAGGAATGTATTGGAATCTTTCTTGGAATTCTGGAAGCCGTAAGCATTAGAAAATAATTCACTGGCAAATGATTCCACAACTTTGCTGTTCTATTGATGAATGATGCTTGTTCAGCATAAGTTAGGAAGGCCACGAGCCTGACAAAGGAAGGGTAACCAACCTGAGCTCGCCTGGTTTGTCTACTTGGGATGTCGTGGAATTATAGAAGAGATCTCCAATAATCATCAACCATAGAAATATATATTGGAGAAGGGCGAGATCGCCCACCTTTCTTCGAATTCTCAATGTGGTCAATGTAAACGGGAGTGTAGTATCTCCAACTTGGCGGATGAAGAATCCGACAGCTTCAGCGTATGTATGAACAGTGCTCCAAAACATTCGCGATTTGTAAATCACGAGTATATGCTAGGGTAATGCTCTAACCAAAGGCGATATGAAAATGGGACAACTATGCACTAAGCAGGTCGTATCCAACAGATGGTGAGCAGAAACAAAATTGGTGTTAAGACAAATCCAGATATATGGAACACCAGCATTGATAGTTGGTCTATCAGATGATATTACTGTCACATATAACTCGATAGTAAACGACTCAGCTGAGGTGACAAACTTCATGAAAGAGGTTTCGATAGAATGCATCGGCTGCGACCTGAGCTCTCTCCTATATAATAGCGGTTGATCACTAAAACTACTAAGTTAAATAGATGCATGTCTTCTCCTCACTAATCAGATGCTTTCCTACTTCAATCGTTACCATGGTCATGCAAAAACAATCAGTACAGAAATCAATCAGCCATTGACACTTTTATTTATTATTGACTAAGGAACTGTCAGTGACCGTTGGCAGTTGGAAATCTTGTTCACCCATACCGCCTGTGTAGTAACTACACTCTACGAAAATCAATTACTTTTTTTCTTCAGTCTCGAGCCGGTCAGAGCATTGTGATTTGACTGCATTGAGTACGACTGTTGTCATCACGGCCGGACATTTTTCATTCTGTTTCCATTAATTTTCCTCCCATTTCATTTAGGTGAGATCATTCTAATGGAGGATTATCCGTCAAAGGTGAATTACCTTGTATATCAGAGCAGCAT
This sequence comes from Gastrophysa polygoni, assembly GCA_963576655.1. Taxonomy (NCBI): domain Eukaryota; kingdom Metazoa; phylum Arthropoda; class Insecta; order Coleoptera; family Chrysomelidae; genus Gastrophysa; species Gastrophysa polygoni. The sequence continues at coordinate 12,613,267 of OY755084.1, forward strand.
GTTATCGAAATTGAGGATGCTCCAGAATAATGTTCTGATCTGGGGTACCAACATTGAAATATCAAACTCTGGTGACCAAATACATCCTCCAATACACGAACAGAAAAGCCGATTATAGGTATGACAAGTATGATATATCGAGCGATGAAGTATCCATGTATTATTTATCGTGTCTCGATGTTTACCAAGAACTTGAAGTTCGAACGTCTGAGGTATTTCCCGAGAATGAACATCCTTGTAACAAAAGGGCATCAATGTATTGAGGGACGTCGAAACACTTGCTTTCTGTGTGGTTGTGGTCGATTTTATAAAGGTGGTTGGGTGTTACCTTCCTCTTCTCCGAACTAATGAAATTCGCACGTATATTTCAAGAGGGATTTCGTACCGATTCCTCACTTTCTTCTTCGTTCTTCACGGAATCCAATTCGAATCAGGAGATATGAAGAACAACTACTATTTGCTCATATAACTGAAGCTGCAAAAATATATACTCATTGGAAAATGAAACAACAGACTGGATTTAGCAGTTTTTTTCGAATTTGGTGTATCTTGTCTTGGACCCGCAGAAAGAAATACAATCCAGATGGAAAAATGACTTGCAGCTCCTGGGGCAGTGATTCGAGAGTTCAGGTTTACAATTTTCTCAGATCATCTGGGATGCCCTCAATGTATTTCATGTTATACATTCGAAGCGGAAGAAACACAATTGTTCATTACACTATCTCGGTTTCTATGCTATGAATCACATTTAATTAGAGCAATTAATAACAATAGTTGCTCCTAACAAATTAGTCGAACATAAATCTGACATTTCGGTTGGTGAACTAATGGCTCAGGGATTATGTCCGATGGCAGAAACAGCATATGGAATCATATGTGAATGTTTACGAATAAATCATCCGACTCTAATTACGTGGAGAGTATTCAGTCCATTGCTTTGGGGATATGGAATGATCTGTATTGTGGGGAACTCACCCAATTATATTTTCCTTTCATCTATGGTTGGTTTCCGGTCCACTAGCACATCATCATCGAACGTTCTATGGATCGAATATCAAACAATCAGAACGTTCGATCCAGTCAAGTAACCTTGTGTAAATTCGATATCACATCATAAATTAATGATGAACTCCACCGATGATAAATTTGAAATCATATGTATACGTGATGTGATGTATAATGTCACATGTGAACAGGACGAATCGTCAAATGACAATTATCATTGATAATTATTATCATTATTAGTGTTCGAATCTGAGAATATATCGTAGATCGATAAAAGAATGCTTGAAGTGAATACAAAAAACAAATTTAATACTATTAACAGGGTGGAAACCGTTTTTCCATCAGGATCGAAGGACCTCTTTGCAGAATTATTAATTTGGTGAGTTCTTCCTGCAGGACTAGGAATATCAAACAATGACAGTGCATGTCATTTCAGAATCGACTCTATATATTTGCATCTGCCGATGAATGATAAAATGCTGCATTCTATTGAAATTGAACACAAGATGATGGTCACATCACGAAACACAGCATCACGAAAATTACATTCCTGCTACGATCTATGAATACGATAATAAATACAGTACATTTTTCGATCGAAAGAAGATGATATCATTACGGCATCTACATCGTGTGGGGAAGTGAATGAAGGCGTGTTACTGTAGGTCACTATTCTCGAATCGTTCGAGTTTGATTTTTATACTACCAAAATATGATATGATAATGAAGCCCCTGCTCACACGCATCATGTGGTATATTGTATGAATGATCATAAAAATTATTATATTCAATACTCTCACCGTAAGTATGTGCGTCCTTTTCAATACATTCGGAGTTGATAGAATTAGTTTTTTTTTGCAATATTCCCGATTGATATGAGAATTCGTAATGGATGATTTGTCATAAACTGCGCGACATAGCATAAACTAGATCCTGTACGCATTCGTCAAGCAATAAATAGTCTAGAGGTCACACATTAACAGGAGCGAAAATACCCGAGCCCTCAAATCAAAGCCCTCCCACATTTACATGCCAACATGTAGACTGCGAAAAGATGAATATTTCACAACTGTATAGATGATCCAGATGTATGGCTCTGACCGACGTTTTTTGTAGCTCAGGGTCCTTTGGAAGAGAAAAGGACCTTTCGCAGGTTCATTACTCGTAGTATATGCATAATTGGCTCGATCAAGGAACGCATCAATGTCAAGGAATCGGTAGGGAGGTACAATATAACAAAATCAAAATGTTCAGTTGATATTTCGTTCTTTTCTGGATATTTGGAATATATGCAGGTCTTGAAGAATTCACGATGATGTAGGATATTTCATTATGAAATCAAATCCAAGAAAATTTTCATTCCTGAAATGAATAGGACGAATACCATGAAATGATGCATAACCTTCTGCCTGACCTCGAGAGTCACATGCAAATGATAGGACTACCTACGGCGTTTTCAGGACTTATACTTCAAGGCTTGTAACAAAGTCAAGTGTGCCACACCTCAATACATTGCTTTGAAAATTCCAAACTTTTAATTTTCAACCAATCAGAACATGTTTTTCTGTCAGATCACCATAGCAACGGATGAATTTTATTGGAAATTTTTTCCTGGTGGGTACCCAACAGCGAATTATACTGGAAATTTTTTTGACGTTTATAATGACAGGTTTTGTCAACTTGATAAAGACGAAAATTGATGTTGGAAACACATTTGGTGTGGGATTTTTTTACCGAATACCACACGAGTTCAAATTGAATCCGGAAATTTTTTTTCGCTCATGAATATTTTCAAAATATTTTCAAAATATTCATGAGCTCGGAAAAATTTCCGGAAATAATTCGACCTCTAGTGGTATTACTAATTATAATATGACTTTGTATTTATGGGAGAGAATTATTGTAGAAGACATAAAAAACATTCGTTCACACTCATGAGGAGGTGAAAACGGTCTAATAGTACGTTTGTAAGGTTTTCCATGTGACGTTGAACGTAACATATCCTATAATTTTCTTTTCTCGTAAGCTGTGATAAAATTCGCCAATGCGCTCTGTGAATATACTGTTTCGGAACTTTCGCTAACTAAACTGCCCTTCCATACAAAATATCCTTAGAATTCAAGGAAATCTCGAATTGAATAGGTTCTCAAGACGCTTTACGCTTTCATATAACGTATTGCACTAGTTTCGTTTTTGAGTACTCAATCGTACTTCAATGTACTAGTGCGCTATCAGAGTGTTTGATGAAGTTGTATAATCATATAATGCTAGAACAGCATCTCAATCTTCAGTCATCACTTTGTTCTCCCCAGTCTATAATTGAAATATAGTATATAGGACGGTAGGTACCTATTCTCGAATTTCCGATAGAGAATCATAAACAAGATATTGATCTAATCAACTAGTTGATACAGTTGGGCCAGAATCTTTGAAAGCATTCTCGTTCATGCTCACGAAAGCAACAAAATAGAATACGCTCGTCAATTATACTCATCGATATCAATCAGGAACAATCAGAATCATCATCCAGTCCCACTAGAATATACTAATTCCAATCCAAACGTTCAACTATACTCCGAGCTGAAATACCTCACCTTAGTCGAAGTAGTGCAGGTTACTGCAAAGCTTCAGAAAGAGGCACTTGTCAACAGAAGTGTATTGTTCTGTCGTTGCGGTGAAAGCTCACTTCGAATTACAACGTTCTTCACTCAGCTGCGACCGCAGTGGAAAGCTGTTCCGTACAAATTCTCTATATTCTGCTCGATGTCATATAATGTGTCTCTTACATCTGCTTTTTAAGTTTTGTTACCATTGATGCGTATGTCATTGAGAACTGAAAAACAACAACGAGAACTGGAACGATCAATCATCTTCCAGTTATTTCGTTACACTAGATAAATTAACTTGTCTGGTGATAGGTACTACAGTAAAAGTTATACCTACAGTGTGGGCCATAATTATTGCAACATTAGGTATGAATTTTCATCATCAGGCAGACAGATGGAACTTCATCAGAAACTATTGAATTTTATTGATTATCCATATGTAATCGAATTCCAACTCGGAGAATTTCATTTCCTGTGCCAAAATTCAGAATTTTTACTTGTTTGAGCGAACTATTATTGATGAGAATTAGAAACCAATACAATTCTGCTCTACGGTACAGATATGTACAACGTGTCAATTACGCCTTTTCTCACTTTTTTTGGTCACCGATTACCACTTACCGACTGAGCTCTTGCAGAATCCCTTCAGCATGTAACTGGTCTCATACTATCCTACTCTACCTGCTCGATGACATCTGATGTGCTCTCTTTGGCTGAAAATTTCGAATGGTTTGTACAACTGAATAATGGAGATTCCTAGACTGCCAGATCATGATCTTCCAGTCGATCATTTTTTTTCCCTTATATTAGAGGAACTTCGAACATCACTATATACAGGGTGTGATTGAATCAGTAGAAAACATTCGAGGGATTGATTTCTCATCGAGAGAAAGATAGGATCTTTCATATGAAGAAACTTCATTGGAGCATTTTCACACGCACCAAAGAAGTTACAGTATTGAAATCAACTTGACATTTTCTACTATCAAAAAGACACTCAACCAGTAATTCATTTGGTTTACCCAGTTGTTGTGGGTGGAAAACGCAACCCCTGAAGTTCATTTCTAATGTAACTTTTTGTCTTATTATTTGTTTACCATTCAAAAATTCATTTCCAATAGCCTGTTTCATTCTCAACGAAAAATGTCTCCTGAATTTCTTGCCCAAAATGAACCAGTCCGCAGCAGAGATCATTTCACGAACAACTACAGAGATACATTGTCATCGTGTCATTTTGTAGTCTCTCTTACTACCCTGCACGCATCGACGATGCGGTTTCTTCAGTCCTCTACTTTGCGAACAGGATTACGATAAACCAAATGCTGTAAATGGCCCCAAAAATCGAGACGATTGAGATCCGGGGATCCATCGGGCTAATTATGTGGGCCTCCTCGACCTATCCACTAATTTGCATATGTTCCAGTTGAATGCTGACGTGCTACTTGGGCGGGAGCCCCATCATGTACCCCCTTCAAGGGGCTGTATCTTAACATGGGATGCTCCAATGAAGTTTCCTAATATGAAATATCCTATCTTTTTTTCGATGAGGAATCACCTCCTCATATATTTTACACTTATTTACACTCTGTATAGTGGAACCATACCGTACAAGTTCTCTAATATGCTCGAAGACATAATAATATGATGTGTCTCTTTCAAATGCGAATTCTGGATCGTTTGTTACCATTCACTGACAGACTTCACGAAATCCTTCACTGCCAGAACAAAATCAATTATTCATATTTCAATTCTCACTGTCTCACCAAATATCTTTCTCCATACAATGAGAAACAGTGATTCCTTCTCTGAATAAGTTCACCTGACTCTATCTTGATATATATTGAATTACCTAGTAGGTAGATAGAGGTACATTATGCTGCACAGATTATGCAAGCTTCGTATCGTATATTCTCGAAACGTGAATCTGAGAGCTCATTTTATTTCTACATAACTCCAAACCTAATTACCTTCCGTAAAAAGCAAAAAGACTCGAAATAGAATTATTCGGAACATTAACTTCCATTATGATGAAGAGAACATTGAGTTATTATTGGAATGATACCAACCCGAAAAAAACTATACTCAAATATACAGAGTTACACATGGAATTGGTGCGATATTGAACCTCGTGTTACACTTCATTCTCGTCAATTCTCTCGTCATTCTCTACATCACCAGGATACAGAGTATTGTTACCTAAAGGAATGATCGTTTTCTCGAATCCAAATATATACTTTTTTTCGATTTCCCATTACTTCTGGTTTCACCAAAAACGAAACCAACTTGGGAATTCCAAATGGAAGCAGCATTTCGATTTTTGCACCCAGTAACCAATTTGAGGTACTCCCTAAACCAATTTGAGGAACATGAATGATGAAGTATTTCAATTTTCGAATTTCAATATGGCAGCACTTCCGGATATATCGGAAATCGACATTCAGTTAGGATTAGAAGGTATATTCTTCCTGCAAATATAGATTACTCATCTTCTTCCGAGATGAAGTTCATCTGTTCACAGACATTGTTAAAAACTTTTGAGTTCGCACCATATGATTTTTGAATACATTAAAGTCATTTTAGAGAGGCAGTGAGATCAACGGTGTATGAGATATCGTCGTGAGACACCCTGTTTATATTCAGCAAATTGAATAATTCATGGTTATCTATCCAATGAATTAGTATCATTATCTATCACTGGAAATGTTGGAATATCAAACTGTGCTTGAAAGATTATAACCACGCCCAGGTCGAGGTGCGCCTTCGTGTCTCATTACAAATCCAATTAAAGTCAGATAGGGCTATTTTATTGGACAAACAGACGGAAATTTATGACACGGGAAGAGTTTTCCTCGATAAAGAAACCTTGGTTGGACATTGGAGAGCTGTTGGTACACAGGGTGACCCAGAATATATGGGTGTGGGTAATTTCCCTGATCCAGAAAGATCACGACAGAATCCTCCTAGAACATTGTTCTTCAAATAAGTATGTCATCCGAATGCATAAATGCGTATATTATGTAGTAGCCGCATGTGTACATTTATGGAACTGCTGCTGCCGTTTCGGCCCGAAGTTGACCAACTTTCATCTTTGCCTTGCAATGATTTTCAGGATTTCAGCTTATGATGAAACCACACAGAAACTTCAAATAGTTTCGGAAATGAAGGAATCGATTACAAATTTGACGTTCGAGAAATATCAAGTTCTACACCGTCGACAAGAAAACTATGATTCACCACATTATTTCCGCAATTCATGCGGCGGAGGCTTAGAATCAGAAAACCTTCCGACCTGGTTGAGTGGAAAGGTAATGAACTATTCAGCTTGTGTTTTCCTAGTTCAATTGGAGTCGAATTGTCATAAGCTCGAATGGATCATCGAACTAAATGATATGAAATCATATACTAGATAGAGAGAGAGAGATTAGGATAATCTACACTCTTCTCGGATAATATACTACATAGAGAGCTTGAAAATGTTATCACAACCTGAGAACAATACATCATAGACAACTACATCATATTGAACAAAAGCGATACAGAATCTATATGTGATATTATTAATAATTACTGATTTTGATGAACATTCAATGAAACCTAAAAAATGATATTGGTACTGGTTGTTTTGCTATTGGGATAACTTCCGAACTGGTTAGGCTACTCGACAGCTATATAGCTGTTAAACGAAGCTCTATAGAATGAAAATTGGCATTCAGTTCTGCGGATGAACGACTATGTATCGAATATATAATATACATGAATTCAAACATATATCTGCGAAATAGGAAAGGGGGAGTATCAGTAAGATGCTCAGCCAACCAATGTTATTTTGGATATGGAATATCATTCTGGGTTTGTATTTCAACTCAATATTCCATCATTGTGAATTCATCAATCATTGAATCATGTGGCATTTCTTCAGAGGAAGACGAACTGATCGATTTCAATGTCAGCTGTTCAGCTATTCCCTTAGTATATTCCTTGACTGAATCACGAAGTTGCGGCTAAGGCTTAGCAATATTTTGATTAGGTCCAAAGCGATAATGCAGCCAAGGTACACATACCATAGAGAAGTAAACCATTCTGATTCGGCATTCACAATGTACATTTAAATTTGGCGGCGAAGTATGAGTTCGACAGGAAAGTATTTCGACAGTTTGAATTATCGAATCTGCAGGTGGATTCATTTCAGTCAGGCCAGGTGGGAAAGGGATCATTTCCTGGCTCATGAAATCTTACGTAGGCATCTTTCAGAGATGGTCATTGGGAATGAATATATCTGTTTTCTGTAACCCAACAGCTGGGGCCCAGAGATACACTTGACTGTACTTCAGTCGTCAATATTCAAGCACCCACATCCTGCATGTAATGGACAATAGATGTCGAGTGGGAGATGCCTCACACATCACCTCATTGTTACCGATAGGTTATTGAGCACAATCATCCCTGTTTGATATTCACCCCTCGACTATAGGAGTTCCGCAAGAAATGTATGTAAACCGCTATCCCCTTGCCACATCTGCATTCACTTTCACATTCGCGATCATGAAACCTCATGAAAATCGGCGTGACATTTGCCACAATAGAAAATCGAGTGGGATACGCGTTGTGGGGTTTCGTGCCGACATTTCCGCCTTTCATAAATGGCCTGATACGGTCACTGAAGACCTGGATGCAATTTCACTAAGATGTTGACATCCCCCTAGGGATAACGGGACCGTGTGCACTCCGGTGGTAACGCACTCCCTTTTTCTTCGGCGCATGGCGTGGGGGACTGGTTATGATGCATCTGGGAAGAAAGGTAATGGAAAATACCCAATTTCCTCCAAGGATTTAGACTGTTATCTCCTAGGGCCCAATACACGGAGGAATCTCCAAGATAGCAACTCCAAATTGAGTATTAACATTCTCCAAATCAAATAATACAATCGAATTGATTATCTCGTTGGAATTCAGCATCAACTCAATCAGTTGAGAATAGAACATCTTTGAATTCTATATAAAAAGCTCACATATCTTCGATGAGTATAAATATCACGTTCCTTATGAAACTATATTATCATTATTATATACTGTTATTGATATTGGAAAATGAGTGATAGAAAAATACATCGAGTTCAATTACTTTCCGCAAATTGTATATATCATGCTAAACCCAATCTAATGCTCTCAATTTTCAATTCAGATATGTTTATATTCGATTTCAATTCGCATACTTTTTTTTCGATTTCATGTTATTTTTTTTTTTTTTTTTTTTTTTATCTGTGGACAACACGAAAGGGAAACCTATGATGTTCGAGGAACATCGTGTTAGCCAGCGGTGGAATTTTGGGAAAGAAGGAAGGTGTTGGAATTTTTCTTGAATGTTTGGAGGTTGTAAGCATCAGGAAAGACCTCACTAGGCAAAGAATTCCACAACTTTGCCGTTCTATTGATGAATGATGCTTGGTATAGCGATGTTCGACAGGTCTCGAGCCTGACAGTGTAGGGGTGACCAGCTTGAGCTCGTCTGGTTTGTCTACTAGGAATCGCGCGTGGTGGCATAATAGATGATATTTCCGTTGAGCACCGACCGTGAAAGTACCTATAAAAAAGGCAGAGATCGCCGACCTTTCTACGATGATCTAGAGAGGTCAATGATTTGGTGAGTGTTGTATCATCGACTAGGCGAATAGCTCTCTTCTGAATTGAATCTAAGAGCTTAAGCGTATGTTTGGGGGCTGAGCTCCAAACATGTGAGCAGTACTCCAGGACAGGTCGAATTTGTGCTTTGTAGATCATAAGCAGTTGCTGGGATGTGAAGTATCTCTTCGCACGGAAAAGAAAACCGAGTTTTTGTGAAGCAGTCTTCGCAATGGACCTCACATGATCGTCCCATGAGAGAGCACTGTTGGTGGTGACACCCAGCAAGGATATTGACGACCTCATAGGAACAGTGGTACCCGACATCATCAAATTGGGCATTGTGTGATCAGCCTTCTTGGTGAACATACAAGCTTGAGTTTTAGTTGCATTGAACTGTACTAGATTCTCAGATCCCCATTTCAGAATTCTTGTCAGATCCTCATTTAAAGCATCAACCTGTCTTCGCCTTGCACCTCTGGCCTCATTGGATGATATAGGGGCTCTAGAGGAAAAGGCGGAATGAAGTGTACTATCATCCGCAAAGCTATGAACTGGGCTGGAGGTCACATTCAACAAATCATTGATGTGGAGCAAAAACAAAGTTGGTGCCAAGACAGAGCCTTGTGGAACACCAGCATTGATCGTCATTGTATCAGAAGAGACCCCGTCTACCACCACGTAGAATGATCTATCTGCAAGAAAACTCGATAGTAAAAGACACAGTTGGGGCGGCAAACCATATGACGGAAGTTTCGCTAGGAGGCCTTGGTGCCAAACTCGGTCAAATGCTTTGGAGATATCCAAGGCTACAGCCAGAGACTCCCCTATTGAGCTACAATCTGAATTTGATTCGAGTAAATTTGGAATTATTCCCAATTCGAATGTGATAGATCATTGATTCTGAATGATCAAGTTTTGATGGATACATCAAGCAAGAAGCTATTTGTATAACAATTTGTATAACATCCTCCCGAGGATGAAGGAAAAGGCACTTCACCCCCATGTCATAGTCATTTTTAAATAATCCGTTCATGGATTTAACGGAACTAAAACTGAGAAGGAGGTACCGTTTATCTTATATATATCCACGCTATTTTCATTCTTGCCTTGCATTACATATTTGCATTTGTGGTATGGTAACTATTTATGATAATGTTAAACGTACAGTGAGTAGAAGTGAGAGCTGGAGTTGACGCGGTTCTCGTGATATTTCCAGTAACAACATTATTATACAGCTGGGGTATCCCCCGGAAGTACTCGTACATGGCTGATACTAGAGAGGAATAGTACTCCTTCTCCAACGGGAAGAAAAATACGACTTTGTTTTCTATAATGAGGCCAGGAAATGTATATTTTGAATGAAGATAGGCAGGAAGCATTTCTTTTTATCATTCGATAGTAGTCACCCAAACAAACTTTCTACTAAAAACCGTTTTTTTTTCTGAGTAATTTGAAGTAAGTTTAAAAAAAATGGAAACAAGGTATTCCATTCGAAAAAAGTGGGTTTGGTGAGTTCTGACAGGATTAGAATGTCATTATGACCAACCTGTCATTTTCAGGAGTCGATGGAGTGAAGCATGGTACTATAGATCTCTCTGATGCACTGAAGTTTTCAGTATAGGTCTGCAATGTTATGAAAATTGATTGGCAATGCCGGAACGGATTTTCAGAAACAAAAAATTTCAGTACTCATCGCAGTACTCATATCCAAGTGGATATTTATGCTGATCCTTCTAAAAAAAAACTAATTTTCACATGGCAATTTTTTTCCAATCGTTATGTGAAACGGAAAATAGTTTCAGAGACCGTACTGTTGACTCACCCGGTATTAGCGTATATTGAGATGGAAGACATTACAATAAGCTGTGAAAATCACTAGATTTGCGAATTTTCACTTCTTGAGGGTGGTCCTTATGTGGTTCTTATGCTGACTGCCGGAAAATTTGGAAAAACTAAGCAAATTAGAGAGATATAATGCGAAGGAAGCATCTCAAAATTCTTCATGTATCTTATATAACTCCTGAACCAGAAAAGAAGTATAATCTACCTTCGATATACGTTACTCTGCCTCCATTCAACCAAAACTCTATATTCCTTACTGTTTCCGAGATCGAATTTGATAAGCCTTATATTTCAGAATCCCTGTTTCACTTGAAAGTCCGCCATTGAGATATTTCCTCAGAGTCGCAGAAAGATTTTAATGAAATTGTGTTTCACGGAGTATTTCAATTTTACCAACTCAATGAAAGTCTCGAACATGTTATCATGAACATGAGTTCTATCAGCTTGTGCCTTGAAATCATTTGGAGGAGAATCTTAAGGTAGCAGTCTTGAGGCAATTGTTTCCTTAAGAACATGGGCACATCGAAAAATAATCAAGCCAGGGGAATAACAGGGTGTAATAAATTGGCCTCTGTCACAGTTTCATCCACGTGAATTGTTTTCAACCCCATTCATTATTGTCAACTTGAAACCTACACGCAAGGTTGAAAGAACGTTAAAAACGCTCTGTTGCGTGTTCAACGAGCTAGCTTCAAACAAGGTATATTTAAACAGCAGCAATGATAAGATCTCAGGTAAAACCTCCGCCTGAATCGTTTTTCCTGATGAAACATATTATGCTAATCAAAGTGCATGAACTTAACTGTGACAGACACCCCTTCATATCATGATAATTGGAACGGATTTTTATCTAACAGAGAGATTGATGTTCGGTGTCCTTAGAGACCTAATTCAACCTCAGCTCATTTCATATCACCTGACTAAACTATGCAATAATGGATTTTTCATACCGTGTATTATGACACAATGACCAATAATTTCAATTGAAATGAATATCAAAGTGAAAATATAATGTTGAATGTATGAAAAATTCAAATGGCACAAATTAGTACTATGTCTCAGCCCAACAATTCGGCAAAATTTTTGTGATTTTCTGATTGAATCGATCTGATCCAAAGAACAGATACCACAGGGACGGTTTGAAGGACATCTACTGAGGGAAAGGAGGCAAAAAATGAAAAAGCTGTAGTTATGTAGACGCGCATAGAATTTTGATAAAAAGGAGAGTGGACCTTATTCGAGCTATTTTTTTTCAAATGCTTTCGAACTTTCTGTTGCTCATTTTCGCTGAACATAGAGAGAATACGAAAGGCGACGATCTGAGTTGGGTGGGCAAATATGAATATGCTTTGAAATAGAGAGGTCCATAATATGATTTGGAATAAAGACGGTGTCCAAAAATTATCAGTATTCAAAATCGCCCTATAACTCATAAACAGGAACAATATTGAATAATCTGATTGGGCCATCTTGAGATTCAAGAAGGATATGGAACAGTAACGTGAAAATCGGAAGACTCCATCTCCAGCAACAATCGAGAATCCTGACAGTCTCGACCGAAATGGGATGCACTGTACAATGATAGTCAGTGCAGTATAGTGGTCTGGACTCACAATATTCCGCCGGCATTATTTCATTCAGGCGACTGTTCAGAAGTCGTGTCAAGCATGCATGTCTATTTCAAACCTGATAGAATGAGTTAGAGAGGGCGATCACCCCTGTCGCACCCGAAAGAAAAATGCCTTCGAGATATCATGTTCATGAGAACGTTCAATTATTTGAAATACCTGATCGGATCAACTTTTCATTACAAAATTATAAAGTTTTCTTGTTTTGTATGTCTTGTTATGTAACGATGAATTTTTCAACTGTTAGTGTGCATTGTGAGGGAAAGTGATACTATATGCTGATTGATATTAGTCTCTCGAATGATTTCCTTGCTTTCAATCAAAACAAATATTGTGCTGTGAGAGAGGGCTAATTCAGATCCCCCTTGTATAGAAACATGAAAAATAAGTCAGGCAAGTAATGCAAAATGAATCGTATTAAATGACATTAAAATATGCTGATATAATCTTTCCGGGAACATCTTCCACTAGACCTTCATCCATTATTAATAGCGACAAAGATGCGGTAATTATCTCTGAGATGTTTAAAATGTAAATCATTTCATTAGGACGATGGAACAGCTCTAATTGTTTGACGCTGCCTCGAGAAAAAATATATTTTCCTTACTTCACTCCCGACGAGGAAATTTGATGTTAAGTGATAAAAGCCATTATGTTAATTTGGTAGTCTGGGTTACTCAGACTGGATACTTCAACAGAGATGAGATTTTTCAGTCTTGTTGTGGAATATTGACTTTCCATAGATCCTGCACAATGCAAGAATCTATGAATGGTTTCATCTAGGATGCAATTCTGTATATCAGATATCATATACAGTCAATGCATTATAATTTCGAAACCTTTGAATACGTAGTTTCGATTTGACAGCAAGATGATGCCTTTAGTGAGCCAAACATCAGATCTGCAAGACTCGTTTTTTCTCGAAGGATTGAAAACATCTTCAACCCCTATATTTCATCGTAGGATGCGATTGATTTTCAAAAGAAGTTTGTTTCTCGACATACATCTCGTACAAAACTATCGCAACGGTCTAAAAGAATTAATCCATGCTTTGCCTTATTGAAGTCATATTCCGATGTTTTCCCATTGAGAGGAATAAAAGCCTAAAAAGAAACTCTGGACTGGAAATGAGGGAGAATACCATATGAAATACACCCCGACTTGGGGTTGATTCATCCCCTAATTCTCAACGCGACGAGAATCAAAGCATGTTGAAAACGTTAACACTCGGATTATCATGAAACCAATTTGTAGTAAGTTTCACATAATATGTTGGTTCTTGACCCGAAATGTTGCTCTGAATCCATCTTTAATCTTCAAATTATAATTGCTGGCATTAGAATGATTAAATCGGCAAAGGCGATTATAGTAATTCGGAAAAGCCGTACAGATCTGAAGAGAAACGAAGAGTAGATTGGGTGACAGTGGCGCATCTACACGTCTTGATGAAACAATTTATCTTCGAGGAGGTAGCAGATGGATTATATCGTTGCCAATTGGTATTGAAGTATTTCAGAAAGTATGAGTTTCAATCCAGGTCAGTGAAACAACATTCAATAACTGTGACTGTGTGGAGCTCGTAATTCGGATCAGTCAATTGTCAAACAGAGAGAGAGAGTGTTATGTGTAATTCAGAAATCATGAATTATTATTCATGAAATATCAACTGTAATTGTGATTCAAGAACTGATGTCCCTCCATCTCAATGCACCACACATAATATTTTTCAATTCACTAATGAAATGCAAGTTACGGTATCTGAAATGAATTCCACCAATCTAAATTTCAAGTCTGAAATCCGATCGAAAAATCTGAATTTCGAGTTCGAATTGACAGTTGATTTCACTAAATCAAATTCAACTGATATGAATTGAAGAGTTCTCACATAGTTCGCACACAGTCTCTCTCTCTCTATTGAGATACCTCAAAGAGAAATCTCCTGTTTTCGACACAATTCGAGAACCAATCTGCTTCCGTTTTAACACAATGAAAATGACAAAATATTCATTCTCGAAACGTCCACCACTGCGATGAGTAGGGATATTGATATTTGTTAGATATTTATCCCAATTTTTTTGGAGTCACTGCGAAATAGAGAATTTATCTTCCAGATACCTGAAGGTTGAATTCCAAGCGCAGTGGCATTTTGAGAAATATCATAAATCTGTCCAACAATATGAACCGACTACTTGTTTCAATTGCAGGCTTTTACATATCCTCCTTTTTTAGTGACCGTGACTATGCATCATACAGGGAGAAAACATGAAAACGAACAGCACTCAATATTTCATTGAATGATGACAATAAAAAAATTTCGCGAAACACTTCGATTCACGTATCGATAGGAACAACTTTCAAGGTATTCGTTGTTGTATCATATTCAACCCCTCCACTACCATGTCACCTACCCCTAAAACTTCTTATAGCCGTCCCTATATATATTTTGCCATATTTGAATTGTTCATAATTCTAGATGAGTAACACCTATTTATTCTTTCTCAAATTTGGAGTATCAACCACACGAATGTATACTAGGTGGCCCGACGAAGACGAAACAAGGCCGATTCGACGTAGTTATCGTTTGAAGAAATAACAGCTCGAACCGGTCGATTTTTATTTTGAGGGGAAAATATTTTGCGCATGTTTTCAACTTTTTCACTTCAAACTCCACGGAGGGGTGAGCTCCAACCCTTGAATCTCAAATGGGATAAGGGGTCAAATGATACATCATTTTGAAGGTAATCGAAACTTCTTATCAACACTTCCTTGTTTTTGGAATTCAATGCAGTAGTTCTCAAGAAAACACGTTCATGAGAATATTCGGCTAGTATGGAAAGTAACGCTCTTTCCTTTTCATCAGTATTCCTCATTTTGTAGTTAGAACGATGTTCATCTGAGGAATGCCCCATGTGTAAAAAAATTTTTTAAATCCTGTCCTATCCAACATTACATGAAGAATCATTTATTTTAATGTCAGTTGCTTGATCTCTCAGTAAAATGCATTCCTTGTTTCTTTGTGGGGTTGTGCTCACTGTGGCAGTCACCACAATGATTCATTCGGAGGAACTCAATGAAAAATACGCTTCAAATTCTCCCTCATTTAAATCTTGTCGGTACAAATCACTCTATACAGTGCTCAATAACTGATGCGGGTATTCATTGAAGAAATTGACTGTTTTTCATGGATAATATATGAGTTGATAACAACGAACATTATTTGAATGACGAATCATCATTTATCGATGGAATATATTACTTCGTTCCCTATCAATTGTTGAACACTGTAGTCCTTTTGTCTCAGTTCTGATAATATTCAGAAGCGATAAGTTCAGTCTGTATTTTTTCACGCATAGTATTCGTTCATTCGTTCGCTGTACTGATTCATAGTTGAAATGAAGTGAAATAGGTGATACAATCATTGGTCCTCTGTTCATTGATGAAAATTCAAATGGTGGAATTGGAACGAGAATGTATGAGACAGAGGCTCTTATAATCCATCAGGTGGAAAAACGGGAACGATGTCAATGGAATCTTGCCTTGAATGATCATTTGCTGCAGGACGGAGCATCTCCTCGATATGTACGACCAGTAAGAAGGTGGATGGGTAATCATTATTTGGATCAGAGGACCAATTGAGTGGCAACCTAGGACACCAGATCTGATATCTCTCGATCTATTTCTATGAGGTCACTTGGAACCGGTTATAATCAAGACCCAACTAGATTCGATAGAATAGCTCCAACAGAAGATCGTTCAAGAACATAGGACTATTCCACCAAAAACCCTCTAAAAGGTCCGGGAACCGTTCGAATATCGACTGTACTTGTAGATTGATATCAGTTCGAATAACTCATGGAGTTATTCGAATTCGAATGAATTCGAATGAATTTAGGTCAATGTAGAACTTTCTACTCCAATTTTGAGGAAACAAGATGCAAAAAATAGAAATGAAATAGAAGAGCTAATGGAAGATCTGATTCATTCGTAAGCTTAGAGGAAATTGAATTATTCCATGGCTCTCTGGCAGAAATGGTTGGTGCTCAACCAATTCTGGATTTCGAAACAGATTTGGAATGATCAAAATATTATAAGCGTCCTGAAAAATACAGGGTCTATCTTGTGTGAAAGGGGATCATATGGTAATAGTTGATGTATTCAAATGGTGATTCTGCATCTCATTCCATTCTCGGTCGGAGATTTTTATAATAATTACTTCTATGTATTCAATCTCATACCTGAATAATCGGAAAATTGATTCGAGGAAATAATTGATGGAACAAAAGGACAATAAACGATTGTACCTATATGTATTTGTTTGGCGTTAGTTTCATCTAGGTGTATTTCTTGTGATATTTCTTTTATTGAGCTAGGTGTATGTAATAGATTTCGATTCCTATTCCATCCTATGATTTCGTGACTTTTCTCTTGTCATATGGATGATAATGTCAATAATAGTGTATTCGATGATATACGTTATGATACTCATATAATTTTCCTAAAATATCCATCAATTGTCGAGGAAGTGAGAAAGTACTCTATTGAAGCTTCATTTCCTATTTAGCTGATTGCGAAATGTATTGCGAGGCCTCAATTGACAGATCCTTCTTGATATCAAGCTGATTGCATGAATCTTGCGACCAGATTAATTGACATAATATACTTGCAATTATATGTGAACGACAATGATAATCGATAAATTTGTATTGGTATGTCCATCCAGCATCATCGAACTATCCACATGAGCAGCCACTCTCATCCAGAATATAATCTCTCATACTGAGTGTAGAATGTATTCTCTGGAAACTCTGGGTGAATCGTATTGTGATATGAGTAGGCACGCCTGTGGATAAATCTCAACCTCGAAGCTCCCTCTCTCGAGTCGAATTTATTTGCAGTCGGCGGTTCCAAAGCCTTGCCAAACTTCAAAGTGAAAAACATTCCGGGTCCAATCGATTAATCGTGACGCCTCTCTACTCAAACTTCCACCGCCGACAATTCGGAACTCAAAACTGTCATTATTTCTCCGAGAGCCGACTCTATTCTTTCTCAAACATCAATTATTTTTGACGAGATTTATTGCGAAAGCTTTTCGGATCCCAAGTGGAAATCTTCGATAGCTCCACGAAATTTAATGAACTATTATCGGTAATTTGAGGACAAATTTCGAACTTTCAGGTACTCCATACAAAATCAATCAATAAGTCTACTTCAGGAGGAGGCAGGATATAGTTTTTTTCCTCTCTGAAAGTTGTGAACTTCATTGACCCTGAATATTATTATCGATTTTGAAGATTATGATTGACTCTAGATCATTGAGTTTTCCATTTATGAAATCACTGATAGTTATTGTGATCGAGTATCAATTTAATTCAATCTTTTTCCACTAGTGATGACTATTTTTATCTTGTTCAACGTATTGTGCTCCTTGTTACGTGATTCCTTCGTTATCCTGCTTGGTTCCATCAAACTATTTGTCTCTATATGAACAATCATTTTTCACGAGATTCATTCGTTATGATAAGCTATTATAAGTGATCAATCATGGATGATTTTCAAAATTTCAGTTCCATTCCGCACTGGACATCAGCAGCTTATAGTTTCCTTAATCCCCAGAAACTAAATCGAGTTTCATGAAACATGAAAGAACTGACTGGAATCCCTACATAGGTAGGCTCAATAGAAAGGCAGAGCTGTGGATTTCTCTGCCTAGTGAAGTCTGTCCTGATCCTTATCCAAATATCCGAGATAAGTTTCGATATCTCCCTTTAACCTTTCGAAAGTTATAGGATTTCCTCTCGCGTTGACAAAACATAAAAAGTAGCACTATTTTGAGTATATGTGCTATCGATTGTAGATTGACCCTCCACGATTCATCTCCCTTGATAATCTTTCGAGAACTCTGATATCGGTGAGTTGTATGTCAAAGAATATTCTCTGACAGTTTGTTTTCATTCTTCCATTCTTTTCTTGCTCTCATTCTTCTGATCTGGTTCTATTTGGGGCCATCATTTCCATCAACCCCAACGACCATTACCTGACATTCGCTATTTTTTGGATTTATTTCCTTCGTATCTTGCCTTTTTCGTTCATGCTATTGATCTTGTTTCATGTATCCTACGTTATCATTTTCAGATCTCAAATCACGGGGTACCACCAACAAATAGGTTGAAACATTAACTTCTTCCTCTTCAACGAGAAACATGGTGAAAAAGTTATATCTTTCATAAGAATTCAACTTCGTATGACTGGATTTGACATAATATATCTGTCAACCCGAGTTGAATTCAATAAATTCCATATGAAGGATCACTGCTTGGTATGGAACGAATATTTTTTAGTCACTGCTCCATGCCTATAACGGCAAATAATTTCGTGTTCCATGTGAACAGGAACAACGCGACTGTTCAGTTCAGCGTTCATAGGAAAATCTAATTAAGAATCTCTAAATTTGTTGGAATTGCTTGGCATGTCTGACACACGTGTCCCTAATGAACCTTTGCACGTTTGCGCTACACATTGTATACCTATATTGCGAACAGATAGAGCACTGCAAAGCAAATTAATCCGATTCAATAGGTATAGTCTTGACTGCAATAACTATGCAGGTCCTTTTTGGAATTCAGATATAATCGCAGCTGTTATGTGGAAATGTTGAAGTTATCATACATCTCGAGAAACATTCCTGCGAAATTTCGCGTTGCCTAAAAACATGCATTCTGTCAATTCATGAAGACACAAAGACACATTAGAAAAAAACTATAGGGGTTCATTAGGTGACAGCGGATGACGTCGAATGGCTCAGCAGTCTCAAGTTTCCTTCAGATCCTTGAGATCCAGTCAAAATTATGTGGCCCTGGAAATAAAAATCTCACGGCCTACTCAGACCTTGTGAAGGCTATCTTCATCCAAGGCAATCTTCCTGCAATATTTCCTGAGTCTGTATTGCCTAGTGATAAATGATGTGAAAGCTTTTCTTACGGTAGGGTACTCGTTAGAAGGATGACAAATTGTGGTTCCTTGAGAAAATAGGCATACATAGTGATGATCTCCTCTGAGAGAAGGATCCCTCATTCAAGGATAGAATGAGTATTTCGATTCTGATTATACTTGAGCTAGTCCAGTTCAGCAGGCGGTGGTTGTTATAAGAGTTTCAGTGAATCATCAGAACAGAACACTGTATGAATTCAACAAAACTGTCCCCATATTTCAATACGAAAACTTCAATGAGTCATGATAATCCAATAATCATTACTGATTATACATTTTTGGTTTGAATTCCTCCGAGATAATCACCTTTGAGTTCAGAATAGTTCTTCTCGAAAACTTCGGAAACTTGTGAACTGACAACATTTTTTTTTTGGTTGTTGATTGTAGCTTGTTGTGGTGTGTGAGGGATGTTGAATGCTATTTCCTCTGTATCGATGTTTCGTCTCTGCCGACATATGCAAGTTGACACCATTTATCCAGCTGTGACCGAAAACTCCTCAAGCGAAGAAGAACAGAAGGAATGTTCATTGTGGCGCATTCTATCGCAGAAACCGCCATCCATCTCGTTAATAAATAGAGGTAGGAAAGAAACTCCTGCCATGGCGGAAGTCCCGTTTTTCTTCCAGGTATTACCATACATAAGTTCGACTGGGTCATAAATTTGAAATTACCCCAAGCATTCTACTGAAATTGCCGGAGCCGAACGTAAGATGCCATAAATGATGCGGACACTCGAGAGTTTTTAAAATCCTCGTGGTGGGTCTAATGCCAGCCCTAAGAATCATGAGAGCTTTTTCTGCAGGAAGAAATTTGATTACTTCGAACGCTTCGGAAAGAGAAGAGGTTGAAAAGTTCTCTTTAGCCGGTGAATATTGGGAAAGGACTCAGTGGAAATTGTGAATGGTATTTGACGACCGTTTCACGACTACTTTCCTGTAGTGACACTCCTTCAAGGCCAGTTCACGATCCTGTAGTAGGATATTCTGTACGATGTCAAAGACAGCTTCAATTCTCGCCATACCAGCTACAAGTCATGCACTAGTTTCCATCGGAATTGATCCAAACATGATTGTCATTTCTCGAAACATTTGTACATTTGTTCTATCTGTATCTCGGAGTTATCGCTTCGAGAGTACCTAGTGAAGAATCATGTTTCACATCATCTTATCTATTATGCATGGACAATCGGCCAAGCTCAGATGTTACTGATGATTTCTGATATCTACGAGGATCATTATGGAAACAGGTAGGGAAACCAATGGAACTATAGAACACCGAAATTTTCACAAGTGATTCCATCACCTAGACTGGAAGTTTTTGAAAGCGAAACGAATGAAAATTTGCATAGTATGCGGTTTCCACAAGCGAGTGAATCAAAAAAGTAAAAGTTCTGTTGAAATATTCATTCCTCCCTCCATATAGTGAACCTTTCCAGGATATCTTCCTGTAGGACCTGCATTTTCAGTGTATCTTGAAGAAAAGATATTCACTGAGACATTACTAAGAGAAACTTTCTCTAGCTGAATCCAATTCCAATTGTTTTCCAATTATTATGTTTATCTCCATCTCACTATTTTCAAACTTGCTATCTGATGATTCTGTTTCATGTTCGAGAAGAGTTTTTCATTGTCAATGATTTTGTTGGATCGACGGATTGCGCTTTTTCCGTAGATTCATATTTTGTTTTTCCAATTCAACCAACTCAGAACTGACTTGAAACTAGCCTACTATTGTGATAACTGGGAATTAGCGGATACCTTTCTGGGTTTTCAACCTGTATGTATTCCAAATTTGTAATGAATAAATGTATAAATGAATAAATAAATCAGAATCTATCTCATAATGAAGGTTCTGGAAGTCATTTTGAGGTAGGAATTCGAAAATGTATCAACAATATTCAGATGAACTTCTGGAAACTTGCACAGAACTTATCGCAGTCAATATATCAAGACAGCGAAGACAGACATATCGAAGGGTCATTTGAGCTGCGAGAGCCTTCACCAACTGATTGCCTTGTATGACTATTCAGCACGCAATCGATCCACCGTCTCGGATGTAGTTCTGCCCAGCGAATAATGAATGTGGGCAAATATTTATCACTACGTCAAGGTTCAGAATTGCATAATCGTTAGGGTGCCCTAGAACTGTTCCTGAATACCGTACATCGCGGGAGATGGATGATGTTG
Source organism: Gastrophysa polygoni (assembly GCA_963576655.1). NCBI lineage: Eukaryota > Metazoa > Arthropoda > Insecta > Coleoptera > Chrysomelidae > Gastrophysa > Gastrophysa polygoni. The sequence goes on from OY755084.1 coordinate 12,635,143, forward strand.
TCCATCTATCATTTCGAGCAGCTTCTGGAAGTGATCGATTTGGCATCCTCGCATATCAATTCGATGACTCCTCCGTCAGATTTGCACAATGGAGCACCATTGTCGACTTTCAATAGTGAAGAGGATATTAATTCAATCTTCAACTATTCAGTGATGTAGAGGAAGGTGTAGCTCATGGTCACAGTCCATCAGACAGAAATCACTTTCAATACTGATGAAATGGTAGAAATTGGTTCATGATCGAAAAGAACAATCCTCCATCAGTATAATTGAGAATGGATGTGGCGAATGAGAAACAAAAGTAGGGAACAGTGCAAAGCACCATTCTTAAGTGATGGAATGTTACATTATGGAAATTGAACAAAAAATATACACTAAAAGTTGGATGGCTCCGCATATAGACGCAGGAACTTCAATTCTAAAATTCACCACCATCCCAAGGTTTGAGATTCTAGAAATCGACTAGAGAATTACTCGAATTCCAGGAAGGAACTTGAAATGAACAAGGAAACGACACATACAGATATAGATTCCAAGAAAAATGAGAATACTGTGGAATACGACAATGATTTAGGAAAGACTCGAAGAAGAATAGAGGATGATGTTAGAAATTTCTGTGAAGACATAAAACTGAATCGACTGTGAATTGAGACTTGAGAATGATGATTGATTGAAGAATTCAAGGCTACCGAATTCCATATGTTCATTGACACATGTGACCATATATGTTTTTATGGCTTTGTTGAGCTATTCCAACTGTTGATGAGATTGAAGTTTCGACATTCATTGCAACAATGTGACATTTCTCATCTGGAGATGACATCGAAGTTGTATTTGTCATAGAAAGAAATAGAACTGAGTGAAATTCTCACGAGTGTGTATGGAATGATGACAGAACCATTGAGTAATATTGATATTGCTACATCGATTCATCATATCTATCAATGTAACTGTAATAGAGTTTGAGAATCATTTCGTATTGTTTGGGATTTTCAATCGGATGGTTACAGAAAAAGTTGGGTAATAGACACGCACATATATCGGCTACTATCCACAGAAACGATGAAACTTCCGCTGTTGCCTAATCATATGAATTACATCTTGGTTGGTAATACGTGCCTTTTGGAAGTTATACTCAAGAATCAAAGAGATATACTAGATGATGAAATAACCACAGCTACAGAAGAGCACGGGCGAGATAACAGCTACTCAAGAATTTCAATCTGTCAAATGAAATTTTGTCGATCTGTGATAACAGAAAACAGCATAAATGAAGAATCCAGAAGAGGTTCCAGTTGAATATGAGAATGAACTGTTTAACTCGAGTGCATTCATTACCCCGCCTACAGGATCCAGCTCTAGCTTTATATTGATCACTATTGTTGAATACAACCCATTTCATGAGAGAGGAAAAGTGTAAATTTCAACCTCAAAATCAGAGAAGTTGATCAAATCATCGAATAGAGTTTTGGTAGAGAGTTATTTTCACATAGCCATTTGAAAATTTGGAGATGGTTCCATTCACGAAGTTCTTCAGAATTGATTGGCCGCTACTACAAAGTTTGAAGCCTCTAGATCTAGATCTTCATGCGATATATTTCCTTCATTTCGAGTCGATTTATTCTTGTTAAGACCGAAGTGTCAGTAGCTTTCTCAAGAAACGGATGTGCAGCAATTTTCAGTTAAGTGATTACGTGAAACGTTATCGAATTTGTCGGTTTACTCCACCCTGAACGAAAATGTTTTTGTTTCATTAGACGGAGTAACGAAATTTCCTCCTAATCCGCAAACAATGAGGATAGACAAATTGTTTTTCATCAATGAATGTCTGCTGGAGTAGGTATAGTTATTTGCCAAAACTCATTTGGAATTGATACCGGGGATTATGGATTCCTGTCCGACGTATGTTATTTCATCTTGAGGAATATTATTTTCTTCACAGAATCCGATGAAATTGGTTTCGATATAGCGAATCAGAACTGTAATGATTATTCCAATTAATCATTGATTAATGATTATTTCTATCCATACTCGCAATAATTTGACTAACAGATTATTACTCAGCTGAATCTACGGATCTATGAAGCCAAAATCACACGAAAATGTTCTTGGAATGTCTATGAAATACCACAGACTTCTTGGATGAAATATGATTATAGAACTACACCCAACTACTTACCAAAATTCTCAGTTCAGCAGCAACGGTGAGGTAATTTTTTCTTTCATGATTTCAATATCGGTCTGAATTTTTTGAGTACACAGAGTATAAAAACATATTGCACTATTTCGACTGACATACAGTGTGTTGAATATTGAAAGCATGCCCTATGGTGTGCGATATGCTTGAGGTGCCGATGATAGAAACATATTACTCTCAGACCGGTCGTGCGACTCGCTGATTGAAGCAAGACATTTCCCAGCATTCAAATCGAAATCATCTCCCTAGGGACTATTCCGGAATATCATGTCGAAATACCTGAGAAAAGTCAAATCTGAATTCGGTATAGCCAAACTCCCAATCTGTTTTCATAAATCGATAAACATCGGCGATATTTGGGTAGTCTAAAGAGCATACATAAACAGATTTGTCTGGTTACTAATATCGATTGATAGCTGCCAATTCTACGATATCACTGATGATTTCGATTGGCAGCTGAAATCAATCTATCAAGGAATCCTCTTCCTGTCCATTCTTCCAAATAATTTCGACGTTTGTCGAACCTTGGCTTGGATAATGAAGTGAAGTTTTTTTTTATTCTTGATGCAATTCTATTTACATATATCGTGTGATTATATTCGAGAAGTAATCAAAAAACCACGAGTACGAAGTTTCATATTTCTGTCTGAACCATCAGAAATTCTTGTCAAAAATTCTGAATTGGTTTGCCAAATTGTCGAATTATCAACGGAGTCATATAACTTCAAAAATGAAAAAAAGGGAGCCCTCAAATATACTGGCAGGATCACATATTTCTCGGATAGAATATTTGGATATTCAATGTGTACAAGATGATTCAATTGTGTTAGGAACAACAAGATTCAATAAATAGTTGTTGCCAAGGATATGGGAACAACGCTTTCACGACTTGCCCTCTAGGAAAATTCCACCTACAAGAATGGACAAAGGTTGCCGCCATGGGTGGTGCATCGTAACAAAAGTAAATGGTATCATTTCTTCCAAAATCTTTGTCCTATTCACGCATGCTCAGGCAAATATCCCTGTAGTATCGAAATTTCCTGAAATAAATAGGTGATTTATTCCAAACTGACGAACTTCATTAAATCATGTTGGTAGTGAAGGAGTGTTTTTACCTGTCTCTCAAATCCAACCCTGCATCTCGTGAGTCTGGAAGAATCGAATTAGAGATCCTCCTTTGTGACGACAACGGGCGATAAAACGTCATATTTGAGCTGAAATTAATTCAGATCCAGGCGAGACTTCGTAGTCTGGAGTCTGAAAACCGCGACAAGACGATATTTTCTTGCCTTTGTGAATATAATTAGCTATTTTTCAATCCGAAAACCTCATTGTCGCTTCGAGAATTGATATTAAACTTCGATAAGATTCGAGAGGGTGCTGAGTGAACAGTTTCAGTGACGCTAGGAAATATACAGGGTGTTTCACCTACGTTTGTTGATTATTCAGACGATAATCCCTACAAAAATGAGTTGGCCTGATATGGCATTGAGAACTAATGATAACAAGAATATTATGAGGAATCCACCGTAATCTAGAGCCGAGATATTAGAGCGGAGACATTCTCCGAGAGAATTCCATTCACTGTATCGTATGTATCACATCAATTTCGCATAGTGATTCGTAAGCATTCAGAATCAATATTCGATGAATTATCGTATCAAGGTTAAATCCACCTGCTTTGGTGTCTTATCGTCCATCCAAACATTGATTGATAACAATACTTCATGTAGGTAGCTTTCGTTCTCAGATTTTGATTACTTGGCATGGTGATGATCAGAACTGGAAGCGTGTGAATGTTCAGAAACCAGGAGTATGAAATTCCTGAATTTCCTTCTTGTCGCCCATTTCATCATATCTATATATTCTTCTCATGCTTCCGTAGATCAAGAAATCATTCCTCAAATCAATAAATAAATGAGATATTGCCATTAGATTTCTCCACTTACTCTATTTCATTCACGTATGACCACCACGAATGGAATAATGATCGAAAAGATCTAACAGTCGAATCAAATAACCGTGTTTCAATCAGTAGTTTCCCAATCTTATTTGAAACTTTCCTTCCTTTTAGCTCGATAGGACGAATCGATATCTTCTCTCCTGAGCACTATAAGCGGGAAACATAAATTGAGGACGTGTTCTCAAGAGTGAGTAAAAGCTTGCATTCATAGCATCGGCCCCGAGCTTAACTGTGCTCTTTTATTTCCCCACCATAGAGGATGAGAAATCACACCTACTTATATGTCTGCGGTGGTTTCAATTCCATTTACGTTATTATAGAAAGTAACGAAATTGGAGTTGGAGTGAATGGATCTCCTAGATGACACAAAATGGTCGAATAAAGAAACTTCCATCTTTGCTATCACTCGAAATGCTGAGTTCTTTGAACATGTATAACAGAACTCAGTATTCATATACTTCTTACTGATATATCTGGCAATGGTAAGGGTATCCTATGATATCCCTAGTCCCACTATGATATCACTAGTCACATCGATGTTAGTTTCAAGGAATGAAACAATCCAGGGAAACGAAATGGCTATGGCTAATTGCCAGTTCAATCTGACAAGTAGTGCTGATCGCCAGTTCATACTGGCAATTATAAAAAAAAGTCATCATGTTCGTTCAGCGCTTTCGTACAAATGACAGTATTTTACTTCGCAGAATTATTGTGAAATCATAATCACGAATGTGAGAATTTCGAGGGGTGTGTTCCAGAATATTCGGAAAAAATGTTGAAGCGACGATTAAACTGAATATTGATTATGAGAATTATTGATGTCCTGTTCTTGTTCATCAAGTTATAGAGGACGTGTTGTGAATGTTTCTTTCGCAGTTGATCGAACGAGTTTTTCTAACCTCTAGTTGAGAATTTGTTGATGAGTTGAAGTTTGTTGATAGAAATGAGAAGAGTTCTTCGATCTTATCTCCTCGTGAAAGAACAACTACTGGATTGATCCATGATCCGACCAATTTCACTTGAATCATGTCGGTCACTAATGTGTGTACAACCTAGGATTATCAGAATCGGATTGAAACAACACCCCAGAGAAGCAATATTATCCCAGTCTCCTTTTCCACTACGTAATTGTGGGGTCATCAGAAAAGCAACAGGGATTTCCGAAGAGCAATCAACGCTGGAGAATAAAGTGGACGATACTGCCAGCGACGAAGGGGCGTTATTGGATAATGCACGAGAAGTGCGGGTAGTGAAGGTAACATCGTTACCGATGGGGTAATAACAGCCGCCTGCGTTGTTTTAGGAAAATTCGAAAACCCCTGAGTCGATGGAGAGCTCTCGTGCTCACTGGTCCGGTAAACGACGTTTAATGGTGTTTCCTAGAGGGAAAGGTGTAGAAGTAGCACTGAATTCAGGATGATCAAATTAAATGATATTGATATTGTTCTTGTCCTTCGAATAATACTGCAATTCCTGGGAACCCTTGGCTGACTCATTGCAATTATTGTCACATTTTGAACTTTTACATCTCCAAGGAATCTCAGAATTGGGACAGTGTTTTTCGGATTGATAAATTGTCATACAACAAAGATACATGGTTTCGGTATATCCGTATCTGGAACGTTGGATTCTGTGATGAAATTCCATCACCTAACCAAGAGTATTTTCTCTACCTCACATGCAGATCACACTATGACACACTTTTTGTCCTCATTCAGAAACGCTCAAATTCCATATCCATTATCGTTAAAAACCAGCCGAAGTAGTCAATATAATTCGACATCGAACTCCAGCATGGGGTGAACAAACTTCAAGGGACCCCAGAAACTGTTATCACTATGTCACAATTGAAACTATGTCACGAGTCAATTCTTCAGCTTCTGGGCTGTTATCAAGTTCAATTGCTGATTCCCAATTCCTGCAGTTTCTTCTGAAATCTCTGCAGATTTCGAGTGAATTCTCAGAAAAAATAAATGGTCAAAAGGCTCATCATCAGGCTAACTTCATTTCACTCCAATATAGAAAAGAGTTCTGAAGTCTTCTTTGATGATTGAGCTGAGAATTCCTCTGCTTGAATTGTACTGGTAGTATTTTCTCAGTTGGATACTTATTGATCAACCTCCCAGACTCAGATATCATTTATGAAATGTCTCTCACGTAAGTCACAGAATGGGTCTAGTTACGACAATGTTGCCATAATTCTTTTCTAGCATTGAAACTTGTCAACATAGAAAATATAGAGCAAATCGAGATAACAGATAATCAGTACATCAGAACTCACACACAGTCGAACATCAATTAAGGATTGGATTGAAATATGAGTTACGGAGGTAAAATGATCGTCATGAGATTTTGTTGATCACGGTATCGGAAGCCCATATTTGATGTGTCGAACATTCACGAAACTTCGGGTCAACCCTGAGTGTGAATATTCCCAGAGCCACAAAAGACGATTTAGTCACTATTTGGAATACTACGTATAATAACATCCCAATATGATTTTGACACGATTTAATACTGGAGTAGGAAATCAAGCATCTTGTATTGAAATTGTTCCGATTGGAGGTTCGGGATTTCATGATATTGCTGATAAATGTAGGAAGAACTCAATCCAAACAGTAGAACAATGGAAAATGTTTCGGATCCGAGCTATCGAAAACATATCCCTGAAATTTCAAATTCCGACAGATTCAACAATGATTATAAATCCCTATTGGCTGCTGAAATGTGTGCATTTATCCTCAGAATATCGAAATTTATATGGAATGAGAAAGAAATGGCATCGGCAGGAAGATGTAAATGAGAATTTAAAAATATTCCTCGAGGATACCTAGCAGAGATAATCTGAATAAAGTAGTTAACCAGTATTTATCACAAGAAACTTCATCGCCTCAAAGTGTGCTGTGCACTAATGGCTTCATATTACTCTCATGGGAGGCGACGGAGCTGTATAGAATAATTACGCAAAAGGACCAGAAAGGAGAGATAACTTTATGATCCCTATCATAGTATCATAGGAATCTAGTCTGGTTGATAATGTACGGGAAGAAAATTCAACCTGATTTTTACTCCATTGGAATCACAATTGATCGTCACATGGAAAAACATCGTTACGAACTACGTGGTCAATTACTAGGACCCCCAGATGCATTAGGTTGATGAAAATAACACACCATTAACCCTTCCACCACTTCTATCTTCACAAATATGAATCAACAGTGGTATCCAAGAGATATCAGGTAGCTATAAGTACCAAAAATCACAATTGAATCTACAATGAGAATGGAACAGCAATATTGATGGTTGGGAAGGAAATTACTCAGATCCTGAGGTGTATCCTAATTTTATTCTCACCAGTAGCCATGCAGAAAGTTTTTGCTAGATTCTGGAGATGCAGGTTCCAATAAGTATCCGTAGAGATACCGGAGATTACCACAGAGATTGTAGCAAATGAGGATTGTGGTGAATCTTCAGGGATGAGCAATCCGAAATACGCAAAAAATGTGACGATTTTCATTACTCTGAATGCAATATTGACAATACATGGCTGGTGAGTAATTGACTCAAATTTCATAGAATGAGAGAAGTGACCTAGCACTACATCGAATGGAAATTGGTGGCTCAAATCCTTGATTATTCGTTGAACTGGTCGAATTATGTTATGCTGATCAAATGTTTCAATTTCACTATTGCTCTGGATTCAACGTTTCAGATAATGGAGGGTGCTGAAGTGGACTTTTTCGAGAATATCAACGATGGCTCTTGTATTCGGATCTTCCTCATATATTGTACAATCCACGAAGTCCCTACCATCACGAATGATCGAGTATTTCGATGATTATTAGGAATTTCAGACGTTTCCATATCATATGAGTTCAGCATCATGGGATATATAACATATTACATATAATATGTCAATTTGATTCAGGAGACGATGAGGGTTGGTTAATTGGGACTGAGAAATGTGTGAAAATGATTGGAATTCCGATGCTCAGTTTTTTGAAACCCACTGGAATAGTTGCTATATTTGCTCTTTCATCAATGCATAGCTGATTAGGTTCCTGTTTTCTAAATAGTATATATTCATAATGGTCATCTTGAACATTGGAAATGTTCACTTCAACACTCTCTTATTCTGAACTATTGCATTCAGATCGTTGGTTCAGTGGAAAAATTCTGTGTGACTTCCAATCCGGTATATGCCAAGACCCAAAATTCCAGAATTTCCGAAAGGAACTAATTCATTTGAATAGTATATTCAGATGGAGGTTCTGAAGCAAAGAGAGAAGAGAGATACGTTTTGATTGCGTCGATACTACTATTCCCAATTTCTGAAAATTCTGAGCTGAGGTCTATCGTTCTAGTTAACCAGCGTTGCTGGACGGTCAGATTCCAGGGTCATCTCGTATGTCTCGTATGTAGGTTAGACCAAATTGCATCCCAATGATATTCAAAACTAACCAATAACGATTTCAACCATGAACATTTACTGTCAACTATGATTTGAGTGGTTTCTGTAGAGATGTCATGCACAATCTGTCAGTCGAAGCCACTTTGATCAGAATTCAATATGGTAGGTACCGTCAGTATATATCATCATCGCCAAATTTTCTGGCTAGTCAAGGACTATCAATAACGAAATAATGTTTCAACAACTGAATAAATAGAAAAAGCAGCTTCTGCAGAAGTATTTAACTCCTTTGTGGATAATAATTTCACTGTCTTATGTTTACTTGATTGAATCAAGAACAGAAACCATCAATTCAGAAAAGTGAACAATCGAGGTTGATTTCAAATGAAAAAAAAATACTGAGAGATTTCTCAAAGAGTAACAAGAATACATTTCCTAACTCATGATTCCACCACAAATGTCATCAACTGTCAATTGAAATGGAACAACATATACCATGTATTTTCACTGCAGTATTGTGAGTCGATCTCCTATGATCATTCAAGCCACTAGAACCATATAGTCAACTTCATATAATAATTCTTTTAAAATGACCCATCAGGTATGTATGAATAACAGCATGTTCCATTGCAAGAGAAACGGATGATATTGTTCGTATACAATTTCAGGAATTACTTTTCACAAAGGGTAATTCCAAAACTGGACCAAAACAGAAGGGATAGTCAATGGAAAAAAATTGAAGAAATGAAGAATAATTGTAGAATACATATTCGTTGGAAAAATATGTTGGAATGAGAGCAAGTTTGTAATGTAAACGACAGAAAGTTCATCCAATGACTGAACGACGTCTAGCTTGAGAACAGTGTCTTGAATTGACGCACGACAATAATTATTCAAGCACGCCTCGCACGTAGGCAGTGGAGGAATCACAGGTTGCAATGCGAAAAAGTGCAAACGATACTTCTAGTGAAAAAATAGTCGTTTTATATGTGCATATGTTGACCGCTTTTATTCTATTGAATTGCATACGTTCACATTTTTGCGAATAATTCAGTGATAGATATGCAGAATTCCTGCCTTTATGCAGCATTGTTTACTGATTATGTCCCTGATGAAGGCCATGATGCTGGTGGAAGTATACCTATATTTTGGAATATTTATCGATGAAGAATCTCGAGAAGTGTCATTCATGTTATCATAAATCTGCTTGAATATTCATAACAAGTGAGATTATTGATATCATTCACCGTGTTGTAAATTCCGTTCTTATGATAATCAGAATATGATCATCGAATCTGATTGAATGTTGAAGTTCATTGCACGAAACTTATGCGACTGACGAGCAGTGTGACTTCTGCGGGAGATCGTTTGTGTCGTGTACAATCATATTTAACCTCTGTGATGACGATCTCAGTTGTATCGTACTATACTGGAATGAACAATAACTATTGATATCATCATTATCATTATGGTTGATATTATTCCAACTTGAGACAATCGTGTTTCTCAGCATGAGCGGAATAATCATGAACAGATACTTATAATAACCCCGCTGTAATATACCCTCAACACACGCAGTAAATACACCGATAACAAACATACTATGTTAGATTCCTAGCATTACTCAGAAACCAACACGCATTCCCAGTGCGTACAATTCGAAATACATTATTCGACACTGTGGATTCTAGGTCACAGCCTGAATAACCATTCCAGCAATGTTCAGTCTCTTAATAGTGACAGGAATGGTAGTTTATGGGGAGAAAATTACCGTTTAGGTTAGGGCAGTTTGACTGTTCAACTTAGTACAAGAACAGCAATGTTTTCTTGTCTTGTAACGGCCTGTCTGATGTCTACTAATGGTCCGCCAGGAAACTCCAGAGCATGGATCTCTTGTCCCTAGCAGTTTCGATGAATGAATCAAAGTTTGCAGTGGTTATCGACAGAAATACATTTGGTGTTTTATATTTGGACTGATCAGGATCATTAGGACTCGTATGTCTATACCCTCATAACGTATTTTATATTTTAATGTCGTTGCATTTCGTGTGCGTGGATAAAAAGAAGAAGAGAATTCGTCCCAATATGACTGTATACATAAGGAATAGAACTTCTCTCCTCAACCCAGATATACTCATATCCATATTCAAATATGATTCGATATTGGTGTACTACAAGTAAGTATTTCCACACTTCAATATCATCTCAATTTACATTAGGCAATGGGCTATTGCACGGTTTCATTCTCCATTCAAATTCTTCACATACGGTTTCCTAATATTGGAGTGCTCGCATGAGGTTAGACGTATGATGACACGGAGGCAGCATGGAAGGAGAAATAATAGTGAACCTTCACTTGGAAGGAGTCAAGAAATATCAGACACAGGTAGAGAATCAACGATTGACTTTATCTTTCCAATAATATCTGTATGAAGGTGTGATAATCGCATTAGTCGAATTCAGCGGATAAAGATCATTTCATGAGAGACAATCGCAGCTACTATATTTGAGTTGAGTAGCAAGATAAGTCCGGAATGACGATGACCCGACCACGAATGACGAAACTGAAGAGGAACTGAACGTAACTGAGAGGAAGTCTTGAAACAGGTCGAGTATAGCGTGACACAAATGTATTCAATGTACTGGAAGGATATGATATTTTTCCGGTGATAATGATTGATTCTGATAATTCAATATTCACAATATGATGGAAGAACATCATTTCTTGGATATCGTAGATGATTGTATGTTACTACTGTAACGTAAATAAGAGAAACGAACTTGTCACTCATTTTGGAAATGATAACTCATTCCACATTGCGCCACTGTTATGTGACGTCAAATTTTATTCTTCCCATCCTTCTGAGCCTACAAAGCTGACCAATATATTCATACGATCGATACTATCATCAATTTCAGTTAGCGATTCAGATGCGAAAGTTTTAGATAGTTTCGAATTGAACTGACCGCTAATTTAATATAGCTTCCTTGACTAACACTCTTTATGCTGGACTATTTCAACAAGCCAATATATAACTCAGCGAAGCAACGGTGGAAGAGTGAAGTCTCCAACATTCATCCGCTGTTATAAGACATGAAGTGATCTCGTTAGAGTTTGAAGTTACTGATGAGCCCAATATCTCTCCTTTGAACTCATTCCAACAAATTCAGGATATGCAAGATAAGACTACCGTCAGGAGGAGTACTTTCGGTGCACAAAATAATTTCCGAAGCGCTACTATCGCCTTATTCTTGGAATTTCTTCAAATTGCTGTTAACTGACCGAACATGTTCGATTCGAAGGAATCCTCACTTCACACACAGAAATAGGGAATATCTCCTCGAAGGAATTTCAAAATTTCTCACATGAAAGGTGGTATCATCAGGAAAGACTGGTTTGGTCATCATTCGCAACAAATGGTTGATGTGCATCGAGAACAATATTGGAGAAAAAAAGGCTCAAGTTGTATTCTTGCATCCGTAGATGATCTTCATGAAGCAAATTGTTAATCCATGGTGAAGCAAACCGTAGCTCACTCAATCCATCATTTTTTCCATATCTACTACCGATTTCAAGGTTGTATAGATTTTCAGAACTGAAGAAGTCATTAGTCACTCGTCAACTGCTGCCAGACAATTGTTATTCGCCTGGATGAAAAGAAAAATATTCACCTGATGACGAATGAATCCTCTGGAGTTCATCATCCTTGAAATAAAGATCCGATGCCCTGGCCCATGGAAACACATTATAGTTCACGATACATTAAGTGTGAGAATGCCTGTTTTGTTGCAACTTCCACGCTCTTTGAGTACATTCGGAGTGTGAATTAATTGTGGACAGAAAAGGGGATTTCTCCTGCACAAAGGGAGATTTGTTTCTCTGAAAATAAAAGGGAACCTGGGCCGTACCAGCGACATCCTTATAACTAAGTAGACACTTATATACTTTCCGTGTCTACTTATTCCAAAGGATATTTACGACTCCTTTATTCTCGGAATAACTGTATGTTCTTCGCATGCAGATGAGATATCCGGTGATAAATTAATTCCCACGTTGTGGAATCCCTCTGAAATAGATCCAGGTCGGAAAAACTGAGCTCAACGTGTCGAATTCACAAGATGGTTCGTTATATCTTCAGACCAATCTGCAGCTGTTATTACAGCTGGTTGAAGGAACATAAGTTTTCGATTCCATATTTGTCATCGTCGAGAAATGAATCATAAGATATGGAATACAAAAATTGAATAGATGAAGAGAAGAGGAAGTTGAATAGAAGAACAAAACTGAAGACAAATTCCATTGAAGTCTCATAGTGAGATCAGATTGCAAAAGAAAAGAAGTTTCGTATCGACAGGACAGTTGTCACGATCCGTTTTCTCATGTCATAGCCATGGCATTTTGAGGCCTGGCATAGGCAGCAATGGAGAGAAGAACAATTCACACGGATAACTTCTACCCCTAATGAATATTACTTATTCAGGCAAGAAACTCGCTCCCTAAGCTGCTGGCAGATTTCTGCACCGCATACACTCATTTTCCGCCCTCATTTCAACAAACCTCATTCCGACAACTTCTGGGCTTGTAAGAACTTAACAACACGTGACGTTCTAAACTCTGTTTTTAACATGATGCCTAATGCACATGCGATGCGTCGAAAGTTATCCGAGGAAATCATGCCTTTGTAATGGACTGTCAGCTGCTTTCGCACACAAGCGCAGTTCACGAGATCCCTCAAATATGAAACGGAAGATTCTACATTATCAAGATTTTCCTCAGTCACACGTACTCGTGAGTGTATTCAGCTAGAGGATACATTTTGAAAAGGACCAAGAATATATGATTCATACCTACAGTTTTTTCTTCCGTTCTGTACGCGGAATTTCGATGAGAATTCATTCAGAATCAAAATTCAATATTGATGCTTCGAAAGATGTCCAAGAGTAGATTCAGATTTATGTTCGCTATGAACTACATGGGCTTCTTTGATGCCATAAGAGTTCAAGGATCTATGTTGTATATCAGAACATCAAAGAATTGTGCTCTTCAGACAATTTCTACAGTACTTCCATGTCCTATGATATAAAAGTAAATTCCAATTTCTCCTGCCCATGGAATATGAGTGATATTTTCAGAGCTCTGACAGGTCCAAAGAATGCTTGCAAAGCTAGCACTACTGAAACTATATTTAGCAGACATGAAAATCAACTGGACTCCTCATCACATATTATTTTCGAATCGTACTCGATTTGACTGTCTTACAACCCGGTTATTCTCAATCTCGTATTATTTCGATGATACCATAGAATTTCATGACTCCCAAGAGGATTCACCAATTGTATTCGGGTTTACTTTCTACAAATTTTCTTGTCATAGAATAGCAGCATGAATCAAAAGAACATCAGGAATCAAAATAATTCGATGAATGATCATCTCTTCTTGCAACAAAATAGTAGAGAGTAGAGGTAGAGGGTATGATAGAGTTTAGTTCCATGAATCATATAATTTCGAAGTGTCTCATGGAACTTTTGCTTTCAACTTTTCGTTGCACTACACCAGATATCAAATGAGGGGCAAACTCGACCTAACATTAGCAAACAGTTCCTACTCCTCTTTCTGCCTTGACACGCATTTTGATACACAACTTTTATTCCATTGTTTGAAGCCTTTCATCACTGCTGAGAAGTATTCCTTACACAACTCGCACTTATCATTCGTAACGAAAATTGGTGTGAGATGAAAGAAATAGTTCATTACTCTCATTTCATCACACTCGTTTTCTTTGTGAGCGACACCGTCAGAAAAAAGCGAATAGGACCCTTCCGATCCTACTTTTTTGGAACAGAGTTTCGATAAATAGTTCGAACAGTCTATTTTGACATGACTCCAAGACTTCATTCACAGAAATTCTGGTTCCACTAGAAATGAATCATACCATAGCGCATTTTTTTGGAAACTTCAGAAATTCAGAAACCTGAAGCTGCTTTATATTCTACTTCACAGTCTCATCTCGAAAGAGTGCATTGCATAGGTAGAAATTATACTCATCAATGAGACTGAAGGTAGATCAAACATTATCAATCCGTCCAATAACTCACCATCTGAAAACCTTTGAATTCAAACAGATCACGTTATCGCCTGATATTTTTTGTTCCGAATGGTACACATTTTTGTCTGGCAGAGTGCTCTCTTGAAGGCATCCAGAAACATCATCGACAGTAATGAGGTTATTGAAATTATCAACAATATCATAAATATATATCATCTTTATTATCAACGTCATCAAATTTCCAGGCTCATCGAAATCATCGTTGAAATCGCTATTGTCGGTAGATCGATAATTTTTCGTCAAAATTCTTGTCGAAATCATCGATGATCATCGACAATCATTGATATCAATCGATATTATGAAAATGCGCGCAGCCTTGGGTCCCGAGGAACTCTTATACAAGATCATGAACATCGAACTGAATAATGGACGATTCATCTTTTGTTGCAGTACATCGGAACTCAAATATTGGGCTTCATTTTCGGGTTGGCCGGGGCCGCCGTCCTCCTGGATAACAGCGCCAGAGACTCCAACTTCCAGCCGAGGATCCGGGAGAGCATGAGGCGCCTTATCATGAATGCCCACCACGAGCAATCCAGGCAAACGCTCGCCATGATTCAGGAGAATGTGAGTGACGTTATTTTTCGGGCTTCACGGAAGGGGATTCAATCCGGGATGCATAATGCGATATTCCAGGAAATGGGGTGTTTGTGTGCAGATGGGCAAGTTGTCTACTTTCTCGTTGGCAAGGGATCGTTTATACGGATCGAGGGATCCTGTATGGTTTCGGAATAAAAACAAATGAGAGAAAAACTCGAAGTCATCTCCACGAGTTTATTCGAATAGGTTTTCGTAGTTTTATGGTAATATACACATTTCTAGGAGTCATCAGAAATTTTCTGATAGGATTCAAACGTTATGAGTGAACACGCATGCACTCATAAAAGTGTCTAGTCAGCATAGGCACAACCATATGATCTTGTTACAGTCATCATGTTCGACCTTCATATTTACCAGGAAATTGTTATAGTGACCATTAAAAAATGTTTGAGTGGAGAGGAAATCTGGTTGCGCTAATATTAACTAGAACTTTGGTTAGGATACCTATAATATTTCTGTGTTGATGATAGTGCAGATAATAGTGCGACACTAAAATAGCAATGTTTCAACTCGTAAGCGCTATATGGATATCCCGTTACTCAGTGCTCTCATCTGGCATTCGAATACCTTGAGCTTCATCTCATCTGAGCAAGCGAAATTCGGCACTAATATCTACGATAGATCCAAAGATGACATTAGTTCAAACCGTTCATTGGCGATTCTCATATCACACATCTTGTATCGCAGATTATCTCCTTACATGAAAACTCCTCCGATATATCAGTGCCGTAATAACATCCCTGTTTGCATTGGGAAGACTTCGGCAAACTTTGTATCCAAACTAGCAAAAAAACAGGATTTTCAACCGCCGTCACAATATCCCATGAAAACCAATATTTACCTATAGCTTAGGATTCTGTCTATCTCTTATATGCCAGAGAGAACGCTGTTTATTCCACTTGAGTCCTTTCTCGGATTTCTAGAGAGAGTTCACACATCCGAACGAAATAACCTACAAATTGATGGAGATGTGGGGAGAAGAAGTGGAAATAAGATATCCCGTTAATGTTAGATTTATGGCAGAACATTCGAGGATCGAACGTATCCATATACTCATAGTTTTTCATCAGTAGAAAGGTTTATGTTGAAGAGGAAGAAATTCTGATGATAGGTGGAATTTGTATTAGTTGGCAACTAGAAAATTTGTCATCTCAGTCAAAGCATATACGATACAACATGATTGAATATCTCACATGTTTGAAATTTTGGAGAGGAAATATAAAATTCAAATTCAGTGCTTCAGTGCAATTAATAAGTATCCATGCAGATGAATGAAGGACTTTTTGCTTGCAGACTTAAATATATGTTATGCTGCAAAAGTTGAGCATCAAGTCGGAATTTTTCTTCACTGAATCGTTCGAAAACAAAATGATTGAAAGTACAGTGTTCACAACTGAGTACATGCTATGAATTGGTGATCATTTCAGAAGTCAAAGCCTTATCGTATCTGCATCTCTCTATTTTCAAATTATGTTCATTTCTCAACTGTGGATGGCTCACGTGACGATACACCACTATGGCTACCATATTTCAATCAGATCCTCTTCTTGTAGCTACTCCTACTTTGGCTAGACGGAAAATCATTGTTGAGCGACTTTGATGATTAGTTTCTTCTCATTGCCAGTATTTCAGCCCTATTTCATTGATAACAATTCATATCCAATGGTATGTTTTACTATTGGAGAATTCTCATACCACGATGACTCACATTCATTGGTAGTGGGATGAGCAAATATCGGACAGTAATTCGTGGTTCGTGATTTTTCGATGAAAAAAGTAATATCCATCATACATCATAGCTCGGAATGAGAGAATAACGTGAATATTCTAGCTGGAAACATTTCTTTCGATTTTCAATCGAGAATGGAATTAGGCTATAAATTCCTAAGGCGAATCCGATTTTGTCGATATTAATTTCATGCGGTCCACTGTTCGCCCATCTCCATCCCACTCTATTCGAAAACTCCAATCTAATATTCTTTGATTTATGCCGCCATCCTTTGAATCACCTTCGAAGAACCTCATATAAATCGTCCTTGGTATAATGAAAGAAAGTTACATAGGGGAAGACAGATGCTCTTTATCACAGATATACATTTTCAGGCGGCAGAAAACAATGAATCACTTCGAGTTCAACTTGCTGACAAATTAGTTATCGCAAAACTTCTTACGGTGCAAAAGAGGTCCTAGAACTTGCATATGATGGCGGAATTGGTATGTATTCTAGTGGATAACCATCAGACGATGAAACTTTGACTTATCTTTCATCTATGAAAATGCGCACAGTGAATTGGGACATACTTGGAATGAATGGATACTTCCTCAAGATACAAAAGGCAATTGGAGCTCCATATAGGGGTTGACAAAAGAGATCTTGTCGAACTGAATAGACGAGGCATCGAGATATTGGTTGATTTCCTGAGAGAATACATCAGTATCATCGTTCCACCATTTTCCAAGCATATGTGTGATTCAGAACAGGAGAGTCACAGAAAATGAGCAGATCCATATGTCAGATAGAGGAACTGACAACATCGGCAGACCGGAACCGGCGGACATAAGAAGAGAGAGCTGATAGTCTTTTCAGAAGTGGGGAAGAGAATGACACAGATCTAGATCAGGTCAAAGGAGAACCGGAACGTGAAGAACGGTCTGCAGCAGACTGGATCAGACTGGACTACAAATTATACCGGCAAAAAACTTCAGGAAACAGTGAAATACTCCTGAACAAAATAGGACTGTTCAATGGAGACCTCACCTGCAGGCTACATGACTTTATGAAAGACAGTGGTGACGATATGCGTATTATTTGACTTCTCTTGGCAAGGAAGTTTGAGCATGAGAGATACGATAAACGTACTTGATTGATTGATCATGAGTTCAATGTGAACTCAATGTGAGCTCATGGGAAAATTGCCTCCTGATGGCGTCATCCAATCGAAACGCTGGCAATGCCATGACGCTACTGTCTTGTATGAAGCCACTGTACTGCAGGCTATGCAATAAGAAACAAGGAGCAGTATCACAGATACTTTGCAAATGCGAGCCATTCGAGACATTCGATCTTCGGACAACCAACTAGCGAACCAGAACCATAAAAATCGTACCCAGTGACGACCAAAGTATCGGAATGAAAACTGTGAAGATCAACAAATAGGCAAGATACAACGTTCAATTGGTCTCAGTGTCTTCGAAGGCTACTGCCAGATGTGACTATCAGAAGTGACTATCAGAAGTTTTCATTGAGTACACCAAGAGACCGGTTGGGGGAGACTGAGAGTATCATATTCAGTTGGGAATATATGATATAGATGAAGAATGCTCCAAAGCTGATAAGGATGCAATATGATTACTTTTCCAATTCAGAAATATATTCAGAATTCTGAGACTTGATTCGATTTCTGATTATCTTCGAAAACGTAAAAGTATGATGGCGTTTCTTCAAATGGGAACGAGTTCACCACTGGATCATTTCGTTACATTCGTTTGAAGAATTTTTCTCATAACGCAGTGCAATTTCACGAAAACAATATCAAGGAATGTTTTTCGAATATTTTTGGATACGAACAAATTCAAGTGAGACGTTGAAATTTTGACTCTCATCCTGATTTTCGACACCTTAGAAGAGCAATTGGTGTTCAAATGAACTGAAGTGCAATTGGACTATCAATCAGGGCTGAAGTCGTCATCCTACGCAAGAAAGAAGTATATTCTCAAATGTAAGTTCCTAGATAGTAAGATAGTAACAAGTTAGAGCTACTTCAATTCACACCAGACCAGTCCACAAGATTAATGGACGGGCACTAGCTACGTGAGGTAGCGTACAAAAAGCATAGGGAACGCTCAAAAGAGTGAAACCAGAAATGGCAAAGAGTGGAGGACGACAATGAAGGTGTCACTCTGTACATATTTTTGTGCCGTGAGGGTAATGGAAGATTCATCACACTGCATTTTCCGTTTTTGTTTCCGACCAATGTATAGATAGCGACCACCAAATAGTTAATCGAATATGATTCGCAACCACTATAACGCAGGTAGCTTCAAATGTGATTTTATCCGGCAAATCCGGTTCGTATTCGAGGATGATGAAAACAAACCCTCGAGACAAGCGAACGGACGTGTACGATCATGTAACGATAAAAATGTACATTGATCAGAACTCGCTGACACTAGAGAATTGATACAGTGTGATCAGATGCAAACAGGCGAAAGTGCAAACGCTTTTTTGGAATCATAGTTCAGAGTACTGTTCATAGGTCAATCGAGAGGTAGAAGATTACAACCAGAAACGAAATATCAAAAAATCTGTTCGCATTCTTCTGAACGGAAGAAATAATATTTGTACATTTGATGAAAATTCAACTTGGCATCCATTTCTTGAAAGTGAATATTGAAATGGTACCTTCAATAATTCAATGATGAAACACTTGGTCACCAGAAATTATTCCTATGTGACAACTTGTCACTGTCATTTGTCAGTATCTGAAGCGACATTAGAAGAATTGCAGAGATATGATGAAAGCTGAGTTAAAAACGTGAGCACATTCGTTCCCGAAACATCCATCAAGATGAAGGAGGTGTCACTTACAAATAGAGAATTTATCTTCTAGGTATCAGATGGTTCAATCTCAAGCACATTGACATTTTTGGACAGATCATAAAGCTGCCCTTGCGATGAACATATTATATGATTCTTATTATGATTCATATTTTTGGTTTTGAAAACAAGGAGATGAATTCTCAAAAATCAGAAAAAAACGTATTTCAGTGTTCGAGTTCTGAATAACTTTCTGATCAAAGAGACTGAACCAGAATGAATAATCGTCTATGAGAAGTTAACTTCATACTAACTACTAACCACACATTACTACACTAATTTTCACACTACTAACCTAAGAGATCAGCATTATCCAAGGAGAGTGAGCCCACAGGATCGCCCACAGGATATAAAAGTGCTTGCTATTTAAAAGCTCAATCCTCACCCTTGGTATATAATCTACTATTTCAGGCGAATGAAATGAAAATTGACCTTTCATAGATCAGATATCATTGTGAGTTGAATGATCTAGAGTCTGGACCCACCAATCAGTTTCTTGAACTCGGCCGCAACTCTCAGATTAAGTGTATGTCGTTGATACATAAATAACCCAGCTTACATTCGACACGGAAAACGTCAGTCCTAATCCTCATTCAGGGTTCAGAACTGATGCCAGTGAGATTTTTGACGATCTCAAGGCGAACAGAATAAATTTCAGTTCTTCCTCTCAATGGGTTCTCATTTATTTCTATGCAACTGGCCTCGAGCAGCATAACTATCTATTGAATAGAATTCTCTCTGGAATAATCAATATCCAGATGGAATGGGATTCGCTGGATACGAACTTGCCTCATTTTCTTCTCAACGACTTATCGTTCCTCCGCTTCAGCCATTTGAATACGATTCTGCTTCAACTACCACCACGATACTGGAGAACACGTCACGAATAGAATGATCCAAATGCAAACAAAAACTGCTTTCTCTATAGCTATGATCCCAACCTCCGCTTCCACAACTGTTCTCGATGGAACAATGAGATGAATTGTACATTCTTCATGTTGTAGTTACTTATTATCATATGGTGAATCACTTTTTTATCATCTCCTGACAACATGGAAGGAAATTCTATTATGTTAGAGGAACATCGTGCTAGCCAGCGGTGGAATTTTTGGGGACAAGGAAGGTGTTGTGAATCAGTATCGTCGACTAGGCAGAAAGAATCTAGTAGCTTCAGCGTAGGTTTGAGGGCTGAACTCCAAACATGTTAAGTACTCCAGGACAGGTCGAACTTGTGCTTCGTAAATCTTGATCAGTTGCTGGGGTGTGAAGTATTTCTTTGCACATAACAGGAAATCAAGTGTTCGTGGAGCAGTTTTACAATAGTTCGCGATATCGCATCGACATGATCTACCCATGAGAGAGTGGTGATGATGTCGGTCTCCTTTGGAATGCCAAACGTCAAGCAAAGAATACTGGCAGCTCTGCTTGATCAGATTGTGGGAGCGGAACTGACTCAGTAGAACTATCAAACCTCTCCAGTAATTACTGTGGCTCCAAATCAGACATTAGGGGAAGATTTTCTACGGGAAAATGGAAATGGAATTCAACATCCACTAATCATCATTCACTCTGGAAATTGCAATTGTTCCTTGCAAATAGATACTTGGTTGTAGATGGGGTCTCGTCTGATACAATGACGATCAATGCTGGGGTTCTACAAGGCTCTGTCTTGGCACCAACTTTGTTCTTGCTCCACATCAATTATTTTTTGAATGTGACCTCCAGCCCAGTTCATAGCCTTGCGGATGATAGTACACTTCATTCCGCCTTTTCCTCTAGAGCCTCTTTATCATCCAACGAGGCCAGAGGTGCAAACGAAGACAGGTCGATGCTCCAAATGAGGATCTGACAAGAATTCTGGAATGGGGATCAGAGAATCTAGTACAGTTCAATGCAACTAAAACTCAAGCTTGTATGTTCACCAAGAAGGCTGATCACACAATGCCCAATTTGATGAGGTCGTCAATATCCATGCTGGGTGTCACCACCAACAGTGCTTTATCATGGGACGATCATGTGAGGTCCATTGCGAAAACTGCTTCCCAAAAACTTGGTTTTCCATTCCGTGTGGAGAAATACTTCTCATCCCAGCAACTGCTCATGATCTACAAAGCACAAATTCGACCTGTCCTGAAGTACTGTTCAAATGTTTGGAGCCCAGCCCCCAAACATCCACTGAAGCTCTCAGATTCAATTCAGAAGAGAGCTATTCGCCTAGTCGATTATACAACACTCACCAAATCATTTACCTCTCTAGATCATCGTTGAAAGGTCAGTGATCTCTGCCTTTTTTATAGATACTTACACGGTTAGTGCTCAACGGAGATATCATCTATTATGCCACCACGTGTGATTCCTAGTAGACAAACCAAACGAGCTCAGGCTGGCTACACTGTCAGGCTCGAGACCTGTCGAACATCGCCATACCAAGCATCATTCATCAATAGAACGGCAAAGTTGTGGAATTCTAATTCTAGTAAAGTCTTTCCTGATGCTCACAGTCCCTCCTGAAATTCCACCGCTGGCTGACACGATGTTCCTCGAACATTATAGATTTTCCTTTCGTGTTGTCCATAGATCACAAATCGATATTTCGATTCGAATAAAATTGAGATTACTTCCGCGCCAAACCTGTCAACAATAAATATATACTATCCTGATTTCTTTTGTTTCAATTTCATCGCCTACGAATCGATTGAATGACACTTTGACTACATCTCAGAGGATTAGCAGCGTTCATGTCTGAAGGTAATCTGGTCGGTACAGGAATATCCGTGAAATCTCTGATACGGCGGAATTAGAGGTAGGTTTATATACTAGACGAAAAATTAATGAGCAATATTCAAGTTATGCATCATCCCAGTTCGATATACTCAGCCAGTAACATCTCAGATCGTATCGAAATTGGAGAAAAACGGTATTCCATAGTAGAACGTCCTGATTTGGAAGGGATAAAATCGAATTTCTGCACAACGCTATATTTCAGTGATGATTCATCCCAACTGAATCTTGTTTCTCACAAAAATTCAAGGCATTCATGGGAGATCATTTCGCCTCGACTGAGTATGCTTTCGATTTCTATAGTGAATGAGCGATAGCCTTTCAATCATGACAGACCGATACGAATTGATGTCCAAACTCAACCCACTGGTGTGACCTCAGCTTCAAGATATATGGGAGAAAGACTACGTCTTCTGCCGGCTGACCACAGTTTCTGATTCGATTTATTTATGTTATGGAGCCATTTGATTTTGTACGATATAACCACTGAAAGTATAGTGCATCATACGAACGGAATGCTCATATTTCACTTCTCCTATACCAGTTTACGCTGCAAACTTTATATTCATGGGAAATGACTTTCATTCTAGGTTCGTTGAACAATATGATATTTCTTCACATAGTTGCGAACCTTATCTCGTTCCTCTCATAGGATGGTATTGGATAGCATTGTCATTCCGAACATTCATACATGAAATGGTACCTAATTGCTCAGCACGCAGCTTGGATTTTTCTTTGGAGACCGAGATTGGTTCTTTTTGCGATTAGATGGCGCTGACCTGAAATACCTCATATTCCATCCAGACACCCTTCCATCTCCGTCTTCATAAAGACATCACAAAACAGATCTGACTCGCATTTCGTCTTTAACCATGATATTCCAGTTATGCTGTGTTTTTTTCCCTTCACAGATTGCTTGCTGTGGAGCTGACGGTGCGGTAGATTATTTGAGTCTTCAACAACCGTTGCCTAGTACCTGCAGAGATACCGTTACCGGAAATCCTTTCTTCCACGGATGTGTCGATGAATTGACATGGTTCTTCGAAGAAAAGTGTGGATGGATAGCGGGATTGGTGATGACAGTATGCTTTCTACACGTAAGTCGACCTAATTAGCCCAACATTTTTCTACCTAGGTTTCTCCCCATGACCGCTTTTCAACAATCTGTATCATTTTTCCAATTGCAAATAATTCCATCGATATGATTGAAGTACTGATGAAACAACAGACGTATTGAAATCCGTTCAGAAGATATCAACAGTTGATAATGTCCATAGTGTTCTACAAAATTAGGAATTCTTGCAAGTTGGTCTTCTACTTGTTTCAATTTTGACCAAACAACAATGGCATCCCAAGAGAGATAATGGCAGTAGATTATATTCAATAATAGTAGTAGTAAGAGTGAGAAAGTGCGTTATTCTTTCGATGTTGAAGGTTTTAAGTGAACTTGTCAGATCGTTAATTTTCCTGGACTATAAAATTTTTAGAATGTTTCATAGCTGATCGCCAAAGCTACTGTGACGTGATTCACTCCTTGGAGCTATAAGAAAATCACAGTTCTTGTATTTTCTCGAGTTTTTGTGAGGCTGCATTAGCAATGTTTGCGACATGGTCGTAACGAGCTGTCATAAACATTGACACGAAGTATTGATATCGATCTATTTAAAAAATGTGAGATTGGCTTCTTTTGGAAAATACTGTTTGTGTTTCCAAAACATGAACTTGGACGAGGTTCCTATCGCCCTGGTTAATATTTCTGCATTTGAGTGGCAATTCAACCAATATCAGGGTTGTTCAATTCTTGATACATGCGAGATGCACAATTCTATCATTCATTCAGCTGTGTTCGGTTGATGAGTGTGATTCGAGAAGTCATTTTACTCCAATCCGAAGATAGTCATCATAATTTGCACTTCGTATTCGAACAGACAGCCCATATATTATCAAGGGAACATTTTCGTACGTGACCTCATATCGTTTTCCAACACAAACTGTCCAAATATCCTACAAACATAAATCTTTATGGAAATCTATCTCTTCTTGTGAGACTCCGCTCTCCTAAAACACAGGATTCGATTTTGCAAACCAAGCATTTCTTGCGAGTATCTAAGACCCTCGGTTATTCATTCGACGTCGAACTTCAAATTTGTTTCCTTTGGGCATTCCGAAATTTATGGCGCTAAAACATTGGATTATTGGTTATGAGTTCGGGGAATATTGAACTTCGATAATATTGTCTGGACTTTATTCAATCCAATTCATAAATTCGAGCTCCATTGATTCTATGATAATTCGCGCAGGATTCTGTCGAATAGAACTCTGTGATTGGAGAGAACTATGAATAGTAGAGCTCTACAATTTCTTTCGCAAGAAAATGGTTAGGAGAATAAGGTTTCATCAAGGGGTGGAGTTTCAGTGCTTGACTAATCCACATTTCCGAGATGAGAACTCAACGTGTATTCTCAAATGTTCCACGGAATTTGAATGGAAATAATCAATCACCTACTCATTGAGAAAAATCTTCCAGATTGGCTATGAATAATAATACAAACCGTCTTTTCCAAATGGAATCTCTCATCATACAGTTCTACTATGAATTGTTTCCGATACACTGCTTCAATGAGAAGAGTCGATTATTGTATACCCTAGTGTATACATGACGTTCTGGTGGATGTGGCTTCATCAATGCTTGCTTAATTTGTATCGATTTTACGTTCATTAGTATTTGCCAATACAAGTTCTCCAACTTCTCTGGAAGCTGACTCGTGCCAGACATTCCAATTTCTTGGAAATTATAACTAATTTCTACTCATAATTCATATCTATACCGCTGTAATACTCAACTTCCGTAATATCAAAGTTGAACCTTTGTACTACCCGTTTTATATTTGTCAAGTTCGAGCGTTCGTAATCAAATTCTGTCATATAATTTGAATAAATACAACATATATTGTGTTCTGGCTGATTAACAATCACTTTCTTATGTGAGTCTCCATGAGAGAATCTAAGATCCTACATGGTGCTTTCACAACTATATTACGTGGTTGTGTACATACTAACGTCCCACATTCAACATGATTCCGTCACAAGAAGAGGCAGATTCAATGTGATTACGCGATATTGTTAAAAAATTACCACGTTGTACCTCACTCATCGAGACTTTTATGGAATTCTTTCATAAAATGATAGACTACTATAGCCTTTCTGCTGGTGTGATATATTTCCTTTGTTGCAGGTTGTGAACGTCGTCCTGTCAACTGTCCTTATCCAGGCATTGAAGAAAGAAGAGGAACAGGCTGATTCCTACAGGAAATAATATTGACGAATTATGACAATATCAACAGTTCATAGTCCATTTTTTGTAGTGTCAATGTCCAAATGTGTAGGTGCCTGTTTATTCATCTGAGAAGTTTTTTTTTGATTTTTGTCATGTTACGCACTACAGTTTTTCTTTTATTTTCGTTTATATTGGTTGAATGTCCGATCAATTCGAGTATAATGAATTGAATTAGTTAATAATCAGTTGTATCATATTAAAATATGAAATATATCTACTGTTGGTTTCGAATGGAAACCAAAATAATGTATCATTGTTTTCGAATATTCACGATGGATGGTTCTTAATAACAACTGATACTTTATTGCAGCTCATAACTATTTTTAGAATTATTATAACAATGGATTATCACATATACTTTGGGAGAAAATACCAAAAAAAAATATCACTCCATGATCATACACTATGTTCATATAAACCTCATGGAAAATGAAGTGACTATCATAACTCATGAGTTGAATGGTGATAGAATCGTGAAGTGTGCAATATCAATATTAAGATATCATTTAAGGCTATACCAAATTCGTTACTGTCACTGTCACAAAATCTCATAATCAATCATAATCATAGTTTTTTTCTCGAATAGTGATAATTGGAGTTTAATATCCAACTTGTACCAAATGGATATCACCAACTCAGATGTCACAGCACGCACCATCGTTTCCTTTTCCGAACTCCATATATGTTTATAATTGCCATCGAAACGTGCTTTTTGAATGATATGTTATCATGTACGAGTTCCAAACGAGACATATTCACAGGTCACATGGGAAAATTTCAAGATGAAAACAAAGGCGCAGAGCTTTGAGACTCCAGAAGGGTAACGGGTGTATCATGTTCAATAGTATGTTCAATATCAGTTGAAAGCTATTTGTGTGATAGATAGCTGATTGCAAACCATCATCTATCATTCTTCTACTATCCTATTCGAATTTCCTGAATAATCCTGTGAATTGAAATCTTTGGAGCAAGTCTTGCAAAGAAGTACTTTCCAGCCTAGACATTACTCTGAAAACGAGATTCCCAAGATTTGTGGCTGCAGCATCTCGATCATGAACCTTCTCCAATGGAACTCAAGAGAATCGATACTTCAGTTCTGAATTAATCCTGCTTCAGCGTGAACATTGATATATAGGTAAATATGTCATATATATTCATCATTGCATTGGGAGTGAAGGGGTTGTTGATTTTCCATTTTACATATCCCTCCAGCAAACAATACTTATTATTATTATTTGTTCAAGATCAACCAATTTCTGAGAGATTCCCATCATGGCTGATCAAATAGTGTGTCCAATCTGGAAAGATATTCTAATTTGAAGTCGTATGCACGCCGATTGGCAAATATGGCCCTATTTGCTTTTGTATCACGAACATATGAATATTTCAACACAGCTTGCTGGTATTTTCTTCAGTCAGAGTCAGAAAAATAATGATACGCATTCATGCGCGCAATCAATGCGCTCATTGATAACAAGTAACAACAATAATTCATTGATCTGAGAACATTACTCACCAATAGTTAATGTCTTGCTGATCCTTAAGTTCACTGATGTTGAGTATCTGATCAAGAATACAGTAGGATCGATTCATAGAACTGTGTCACAGATGGACAGTTTTGTTTTGAGTTGTGTAACTATTTTGGTATTAACTCAATACGGCTGTCGTGACGTTTGATAGGTGACGTCTGAACTTGATGTATAGGAGTTGGATGAAATATGACATTCAAGGTTCCTAGATTATTTGTTGGGAGCTTGAAAGTGTCCTGCTTTATTTCCTCGGGAGTCTCAGGCTCGTCTGTGTATCAAGAAATATTGTTCTCTCCCAGCGCTCGAATGTATTCTATACTTCATCATCTTTCATTATTCAATTCGGATTTTCCTTATTCAGAGGTCGATGATTTACTCCATTACATTGTCATGATAATGATTACGATAAATTTGACCACAAACTATGCGATATTAGTTGCTGGAACTAAGCATTCAATTCAAATCCACTGATGTGTTTCATGAGTTCAACATGTTGTTCAATATTACCACACTGAATGCTAATGAAATAATGAATTACGTTACTCATAACGTTCTGCGAGAAGTCAATCCAAGACAATATTCACAGACCAGTCCATTTGAGCTTTGACATTTTCCTTCGAACTTTTGTTGGGTATTGCGGAAGAATGTTAATCTAAGTGAACTTTGAATGATTTCGTCAAGAACATTCTCAAGGCTTTGGTGAAAATCCGAATTTAATTTGAAAAAATTTATAATCGACACTCTGATATCTTTCACAATATCACGTTGATAGATGCGACAATGAAGGAAAATAATCTCATTCAAATGAACAATATGAATTATCCTGGAATATGACAAACAAACGAGGTGATTCCGGTTCTCATGTGGAGGAATCAAGATGTATATATATATGGGTTACAAAAATTTCGGATATAATTGAAATCATCCTCAAAAAACAGTGCCATCAGGAAGCTGAAGACCGAATGTACCACCTCCTCGAATAACTCACATTGATGGCAGGCATAGTCTCGTCTTTGCACTCACAATTTTCTTGATATTCAGCAAATGTATGCACACTCATGACGATTGGTTTGTCCTATCAACAGCATTATTCGTTCTGGGGCAATAATCTATACTGTACCTGATCGTATTGATACCAACATTTCAAATAGTATAGCTATTTTCATATGTCTCCTACATCTCATTTTCATGATCTCTCGTTCACCGGAAGGAAAATCCCCCATTACATTATCCGGCACCATACCGATCGCTCTCAGAGTCCACTCAGTTTACACTCGAAACAGAATTCGACTCACAGTTGAATACTTGTATGAACTTCACTATATTTCGTTGTATCAGCAGGTTCTCCATGGTATTTGCTGTTCAATGCAATATCGCCATGTGGATGATTCACATCATTCAGCAGACGGTCAATAGTATCAAAACTATCGAAAATTGACGAAAAATCAACAATGCGATACGCGAATGCCCAACGGAAACGGCTGTGGATCCAATGGCCGACGACAACAACAAGGTTGACGACAAGGTTTCGCTCCGGAATGTGATTTTTTTTTTTTTTTATCTGTGGACAACACGAAAGGGAAACCTATGATGTTCGAGGAACATCGTGTTAGCCAGCGGTGGAATTTCGGGAAAGAAAGAAGGTGTTGGAATTTTTCTTGAATGTTTGGAGGTTGTAAGCATCAGGAAAGACTTCACTAGGCAAAGAATTCCACAACTTTGCCGTTCTATTAATGAATGATGCTTGGTATAGCGATGTTCGACAGGTCTCGAGCCTGACAGTGTAGGGGTGACCAGCTTGAGCTCGTCTGGTTTGTCTACTAGGAATCGCGCGTGGTGGCATAATAGATGATATTTCCGTTGAGCACCGACCGTGAAAGTACCTATAAAAAAGGCAGAGATCGCCGACCTTTCTACGATGATCTAGAGAGGTCAATGATTTGGTGAGTGTTGTGTCATCGACTAGGCGAATAGCTCTCTTCTGAATTGAATCTAAGAGCTTAAGCGTATGTTTGGGGGCTGAGCTCCAAACATGTGAGCAGTACTCCAGGACAGGTCGAATTTGTGCTTTGTAGATCATAAGCAGTTGCTGGGATGTGAAGTATCTCTTCGCACGGAAAAGAAAACCGAGTTTTTGTGAAGCAGTCTTCGCAATGGACCTCACATGATCGTCCCATGAGAGAGCAATGTTGGTGGTGACACCCAGCAAGGATATTGACGACCTCATAGGAACAGTGGTACCCGACATCATCAAATTGGGCATTGTGTGATCAGCCTTCTTGGTGAACATACAAGCTTGAGTTTTAGTTGCATTGAACTGTACTAGATTCTCAGATCCCCATTTCAGAATTCTTGTCAGATCCTCATTTAAAGCATCAACCTGTCTTCGCCTTGCACCTCTGGCCTCATTGGATGATATAGGGGCTCTAGAGGAAAAGGCGGAATGAAGTGTACTATCATCCGCAAAGCTATGAACTGGGCTGGAGCTGTGATGTGGTATATTTATATAAATTAAAGGATCTTTCGATGCGATTTGCTCAGTAACTGTATTTTTGGTGTCCAACACTTTCATTCAGATCGGAAATTTTAATTTATTTCATACTGCATTATAGAACATACCTTTACGTACCTGATTTCAATCCGGAAAATAGACTCATAGGATAGGCGCACGTAATATTTCATTACGTGCTACTATCCCGTAATGAAATTTCACCGGATTGTAAATATTGAAAACTCAGTTATGCATCAAAAGCATGAATACATTTATTAAAAATTCAACAGCAAAACAATACACAGAAATTACTTATTGCCAATATTAATATTAACCGTTAAATTTTCGTTCCCATGAATATGGATACCAAGAGCTTCATTGGATGAATTATTCATTAGGAAGTTGCTACTTGCTGAAACATTCCCATTTTTTTGTTGTAGCACTTCAACAAAGATTGATATTTTATTTTTCACTGTTCATTTTTGTTTTTAAGCAGTATGAAATAAAATGTTATACGTCACACGTCCGGTGTACTTACCGGACTAGTAACGTAAATATCTATTTCATGATGATGATGAATGTTTCCAGAATGAATCATTCCACCTTATCTCAATTATCATCATCCGCTCTCATAGTACTCACATATATTTCTTCAATATATTCCAATGAAATTACATTCAATTCTTCATTTCAACCATCATCATCTTCATCATTTCAAAAGCTAAGTCACGAATACGTAATATGACTGTTGTTGAGCGAAGTGCAGAACGTACCTGAATCTGTATAAAACAGAGAATGTGAATATTTATAGCTCCACAGTTATGTCCTGATCTTTGTGGTCATATAAATCATTCACAAAAATATCATCTCGATAGTGCGTTCATTGAGACAACTATATTCTTTCATTTTTAGTATTTTTAAATTTCACATCAGAGCAGGCTTGGTTGTTTTTTATTGGGTTGGAATATATAATTTTTTCCATTCAGATGTCAGTTCCAGGCTTCACAAAGAATGTTTAGAAAATAATATAGCAGTCTGATCTGCGGAGCCTACTTCAAAATGATCAACATGATGAATAGTAATTGACGATGATCCTAGAACGGTGCCTTGTGGTGCCCCAAAATCGACAGAAATTGGATGTGACCGTGAACTAGGTTATCTATCGCTCTAAGTATCAATGTTGTTAGGTGAACTATCTTATAATGTGTTGACATTTTCTTCCTGAATCTTGACAAAATATTATATTGAAATAGCTATTCAATCGTCCATCGAATGTTTCTTCAAAAACTTCACAACACTAGAGATGATGAACACAGAGAGATGGAGGTAAAATATTCTTGTTCATTCTCATTTCGTGAGATCTCGGAAAATTTCCTGTCATCAAGCAATGATTTATAGAAAAGACAAGTAGTGCTCTACCTAGGTCTCTCAACATTCTGGCTCTCATATTGTCTTGGCCAGGACTATCAGCACCATCAAGACTTTCAGACTGACCTATGTTTTTTCTTTGATTCCTATGATTTCTATAACCTCACTTGAAACGTAGGATGAAAACATAATGTGTATGCACTATACCGACATATTCCAGTTGTGGGACAGCTGTAGTCCAACCAAAGTGCAAGTGACCCAACCAAATGCATCGTGCATCTTCTAGTGAGACGCCCTGTATATGGTTCTATTCGGATCACAAGCTTCTCGATATCACCCAATCATCCTATTTCCTCTACATGTCTCCCTATCGCCACCCTTTCAACTGGTAATGCTAACGCACATTCGAATTCTCAACAAGTCTTCGCCTTTACTCCGAAATAGTTCTACGACAGTTCTTAATCCGGGCCAATTAATCACTAGAAAAGTATATAAAGTTTCCAGGGATTGCGCAGCACGAAGATAATGGGGAACATAAATCCGGAGCTAACAAAGAAATCAGTAATCTGAAGGAATTTGTTGATAAGAACTCTGAGATATTCCGGAAATACATTGGGGAACTTTGTTTATTACTGGGAATAGGAGAAAGTTCCAGAAAACAGTCCATGTGGAATGTATTCGATAGCATCATGGACTATCGGAATGA
The DNA here is from genome assembly GCA_963576655.1 of Gastrophysa polygoni. Classification (NCBI taxonomy): domain Eukaryota; kingdom Metazoa; phylum Arthropoda; class Insecta; order Coleoptera; family Chrysomelidae; genus Gastrophysa; species Gastrophysa polygoni. Next base: position 12,667,230 of record OY755084.1, read on the forward strand.
TCATGGGAGTTCAATCTTTCTCTAGTTTTTTGAACTTCTCCTCTTATAGTTTCCGAAAATGAAAATGAAAAATATGATGATTATTTCAATATACCGGGTAACGGAATCTCTTAGTAAATCTGAGGATGAATATCCGTGATAATGACCATTTCAATAACACGAGAGAACTCGTTTCCAATGATTCGAACAAAATTCCGGTTGTATCAGAGGAGTTGAACCTACTTTTGGTGTTCGCATGGAACACTAACTATATTTTGTGGGATCTTCAGCAGCAGCTACGAATTCGCAATATTTTCTCTCTCCTAACCAAAAAATGTACCAGAATATGTTGTGAAGAGAGTTCAGTACTGTGTATGAAACAGTGGCCCAAACAGAAAACGTCGGATTCCAAACATAACAACATTATTATGTAGGGTATGAAAATTGGCAATGAACAACTGACAATCATTCCAAAACAAGACTACGAAAAAAATTAAACGATTTCAGGAGATCCAGTTCTTATCCGGACACTGCCAGAAATACTTGAAATATCTGAAGTTTCAAGACAAACTTCCGACAAGCACCAAATCACTCAAATTCACCACGATTCGACCATTCCTGTATCTGTGTAGAATGCTCAGTGTACCGCAAATTGTTGACTTCTTCTAAATCATCCTGATATGACATGAATTCATTGTAAGTGCTCAGTTCGAAGTTCAAACTGACTCACTTATGAGAAGCACAGTCTAAGTGTGACCTTAATTTTTGGTTCAACATTTGCATTTTCGATCCTCGAAATTCTGGGTGTGCGATCAATCTTGAACTAATGAATAAATAGTTCATTACAATTCAAAAGATCTGAACGAAAACATTGACTTGTCAATGAATAGCCTACATATTATAGATGTAGTTAGTATTTAATAGTCGTTAAGAAACGATAATTTGTAGAGAGGTTCACTGACTATATACCTATCGTGTTTCCAAAAATGGAAATCTCTGTACATCGATCCATTTCAGAAAATGCTGATGACGTCACGAATCATCATTTGCTTCCTCTCAAGCATCTCATTGAAATATTCACTCACAGAAATATTCACTGACTCTTATTTATTCTTCTTCTGCAGAACGGAGTACAGAATTATCAGTTCGTAATTATGTAAATACCGTTTTCGAATTCAATTCATCTCTGATGATTACCTACCTCATCGGAATAACTATGCTTGCATGGAATATCTCATTCACTGGGAATTTGCTGAGAACATAAAATAAGAATAGCATAAATGCAAATCCTAGGTCACTTTTAACGAGCTGAAGGAATGAAATCATCGAGAGAATTGAGATATGCAAGTTGTGGACATGTAGTGACAAAATAGTGAAGTATAATACTAGTTTTATTTGAAATGTGATTTCAGGAGTACGACAAGTGAAGCGAGCAGCGCTTCAAGAGTACGAAAGAAAACTATCAGTGTGAGTGCTGATTGGAATTATTAGCAGAATAGAATGAATTCCTTTGTAGTAATTGGAATTTCAATGGTAATGGCAAATGTTTCGATTCATAAGGAAGTTACTAATTCATCATGATCTTGATAGTCACAATTCAACTAGAGATAGCTGAACATGAAACGAATTTGAACTAATTTTTCCAACTAGTAGATGTGGTGGCAGACCGACCGATTCATCCTCATAACATCACGATGATGAGCTCAAAATTAAAAATATTCCGAATTCTTTCCTACAGAAAGCAAATATCCATTCCTGGAGCGAAATACCAGATGAGGTTTAATGAAAACAAATGTCTCAGAATCGAAATATGTCCTCATAGATAGATAACTATTCATAGTAAACTCAAACTCATTCCACTGTTAGAGCAGAGTAAGCGTTAGAAATTTCTCTGAGACCGATTCATTTCATTCTATCAAAGGAAAATCTTGGGATCGGTACTTGCTCCCTCTGATGTAGATAATCATTTTCTCATCATTGTGCTTCTACAGTAACATTTCCTGAAGGATTTCACTTATTCTTCCTAATTACATCAAAGAGAAGATATGAAACCTCCAGTGGCGTTTCCTCAGAGAAGGCAAATATCTGGAGGATCAATATACTTGGGTGAACATACATACTAGGGGTCTAGGGGTCCATGGAAGCTTACAAATACATGAACATATCACCAAAGACTCACATTCATAAGTAGAATTCGGATTTGCCGAAAACATATTCCAAAATTACACCCCTTTAACTTCGCCCCTTTGGATCGTGAATCATGAAAGCTTCATAAGATGTGCTGGTTCATCTTCTCACCAATGACTTTGATCAAACTCTTCCAATAACCAATATCAATGGTTGATTTGAATTTTCCAAATAAATATGCGTTATTTACACCACCAAACGCTTTCATATCGAAATCGTATCGAACTTCCGTATTTTCACCCCGTTTGGTCTCACCATTTTCAAAGCACATCACATATATTCTGCACTAGCAAACACCTCTGTTTTATAACTCGAACCTCTGTTTTATGACACACCGAATGCTGATGTGATCAGCTGGAACTTTCTGTTTTTGTCATAATCTTTTTCTGCTGGAAGCTGGAACTCGAGCTTGTCATACTGAGTTTCAAAGACAGGAGTCACTTGAATATCAGGATATTCCTATGGCGACTTGAACTGACATTTTTTTCACTTCACAGGGTTATCCTGATATGACAAAAAAACGAAAATCTCGCTGAGTCAGTTCCAGACTTTTTGCTATACAGCAACTAGAGGATGGGTTGAAAATCGTCTCTTTGCAATTGATGAACAAGTCTCGCAACCAAGTTGAAAATTCCTCTATACGCACCTGAGGTATCTATAGGGGGTTCGAGTTGATCCACAATAAAGTTTGGCGTATTATGCGTCCTGCATGTGTAAATTTCAGACTGGATGTTGAAAGCAAACATTGATCTTTTCTGATCGAGATTATAATCCTGTGTGGATTCGGTGAACTATTTGTGATTTTAATCGCTACCTTGTGTAGCCTTCGTATACTATCGATGAAGGTTAGCCTTCAGCACAGCCTTCATTCGCTGGTTCAACACGGATGCAATCTCTCGAAGTTCTATCGAGAACATCCCGTAAATTAACCGAACTGAAATGTGTTCTTTGTTTCACTTGTCCTCTCTTCGTAAATAGTGTCAACTCCAGAATTTCACCTTAATTAAATTCAGTCGAAATCTTGGCAAACCCTGCAACCTCCCTGAGGGAATCGAAGGAGCTCGAGTAACTAATCTTCTTTAGACCCTACGCAGAGTGAAAGAGATTCTGGAAACCGATGCGAAGCCTTATACCCATGACGCTTCCTGTATCTGTCAGCTTTCGGATCAGGAAATTTCAGTTGTCACTTTGTGACACGAAACTATCAGTGCAAATTTGATCAGTCAGTTCTAGAGCTATAATGAGTGCTCTAAGTGAGTATTTGGAAGGAATGACGAACTAAATGTTTTCGATGGTTGAATATGCCATATTCCGCATGTGATGAATATCTTGCCTCTTAGTTGTCATTTCATGCTGGAACCTCCTTATGAGCTCAAATCTCATGGAGAACATGGATTTCATATGGAAAGTACCTTTGTCACCATACAACCCAATTTATATCAAAATGAAGTCTGAGAATTGCTGTGTATGATTCACTAGTAAGAAGAAATAGAAAATTCGAATGAACCACGAACCATCACCTGATGCAGCTTCTGTTCTCACTGCAAAATGTGCAAAGTTCATTTCTATGAATCCTGTACCATCCCCATCAATATTCACAGTGATAAGCGATCCCTTTTGGTAACGGTAATTTATTACAATTTTTTCTCATGAGAGTAGTATTCAACGAATTTGAAAATTGTTCATTCGGAAATTACCAACGTTTGTCGACGTGAATTTACAACAATGGTACCCGCTAATTGGACCACACTGATATTTACTCAACGGAAATAAATCCAGAATCTATGAAAAACCAATCCTGATGAAGCACATTCATGGCGACAATAACCAGCAAATTGCGAAATTTCTGATGGTGGTCGCGGACTATTTCACAATGAACAGCAGATTGGTTCCAGCTACGCAGAATCAATGCATTGCAAACCGAATTCGATTATTTATCTTCAAAAATATTCGGGGTGTTATTGTGATGTCAAATTTGCATATCGACGTAAAAACTAGTAGATTATTTCCTAATGAGCACAACCATCTTGAGATAGATTATGGCAAAGCTAAAAAACTGTATTCAGAGAAATCCATGTGATGGAAATTTATTCCAAAAAGTCGAACGAATCATTCATGCTCTACATAGTTGTTTGATGAATGGATAGCTCTTCCGAAAATTGGAATGGGAGAGGTCACGACGTCCATCAGTAGCGTAGGAAAAGATCTCGGAAAAAATATGTTTCATTTCAGGACTCAAGATTTCATTGAGGAATGCATTTCTGACTGGCAACTCTGTGAATGCGCAATCAACAAGATTGACGAAATACTTCTCTTATTTCAATTAATTGACCTCGTTGATCTTTTTGTTCAAGGAAAAAGCGAAGTTAGCGATACTTGAATGGTCCACCCTCTGTAGAGTCAAATGTTCTCGTGGTGTAGACTGGATTTCGAATGGCTTCGAATATATCAGAAATGAACATTGAGGGTAACTGAAATGCCCATCTTCGATGTTTCTGTGCTTTTGATAACTGAGAATTTATTGACAGAGTATTTGGGAATGGAAGACCGGAATAATCTATGTATGTGATAACGAATGGAATGATGGATGCTAGAAGTGATGAGACCATATTCATTTCAAATATCCAATTTGGTTGCTATTCGGCAGCTGGAGTTGATGAGAACACGATACATGATCTATCTAGATTCCAACCGAAAATACAAAAGTTCCAATAATCTTCCTTTCAGGAATAGTTTCCTCTCCTTACTGTGCCGAGGTATTGTCAGATCGATGTATCTATATCGTTGTAGACAAAATCGCATCCGACACACTGAAATGGGTGCGTTCAGGAGACTGTATGTAACAGCTTGCAGCGGCTGACAGCGTTGGACAGTATGTATCATCTTGAACGCTTTTGCTGCTCGTAAGCTCATACTGAGCGAATGATAATTAATTGAAGCATATATGGTTGGTGCTGTATTCCTGAGCAATCAGTCAAAGTTGATAGCAGTATAGCCCGAAGTGATATCAATTCGGTATTTTAGCTTAGTGTTTTCGATCAATGATGTATGGAACTAGTGAGGGTTTTTCATGATGTGGGTTGATTAGACATTCCTGACGAATCAACCGACATAATATTCTGAGATTATGAGATTAGGCATGAGTGGATATGTCCTACCTACCTAAGAGATATTCAGACAATGCGGTTCCATCTACTGCGGTTCAGTTGCTACTTCGATATTTCAATAGAACATCTTGTGTATTATATCATTCTTGGTATCTGATATATCATTCCATCTTGAAAACGGTCAAAGAAAAGTATAGGGAAAAAGAGGTGAAGTTGGTGAAAGATTGATATAGAAAGCAGAAATTATCTAACATGCAATGAATAATAAACAGTTCCATTTGTGAAAATTGAGTTTCATGTTTGTCTTTCAGTTCAACAAAAATATGTATCATTTCACCACCCTGGAATTGCAACATCTAGAAGAATTTATCCTCTTGTAGAACATCGTCATCTCCATGATGAACAACAGTACCCAAGATGAAATACCCTAATTACTTTTAACAGCTGTGAGTTTCATTCACCCCTATGAGAATCGAATTCGAACAAACAATCTCATAAACATGAAAAAGAATTGGAGCACCAAAAGTTCACATTCGTAGTCGAAAAAGGTCGATGGATGGAATTGGAATCTATTTCACTTGCAAATCGTAGGATCCCTCGACCCATTCATTATTCAAAAGTTTGACAGCATATATTCGTGACGTTTTGAACTTCGATGAATACTTATCATATCGATCAGATTTCATCTAGCTAGTTTCCATATGTGAACCCAACGGCTAGCATAATCCAATTAGTGATATGAGGCGGAGGAGCAAATAATGCCAGTGGAACAAAGACGTGAAATATCATTTTTCCATTTTATATCTGTTAGTTCCTATGACTTGAGAATAGGTTTCAAAATAGCTTCTTTTTCAATACCCAACTTTTGTTTCTTTCATTTATCTCTCACCCAAAAGTGGTCGGGTACATGCGCCATTATTATATTTTCTGTTGATCCACTGATGATATTATTTATTCATCACCAAATTCCGAAATCATAGACTAAGGTTTCACACACAAAATAAGTAATGAAGCATTCAATACCATTCGGAAGGAGACCTCAACGAACGGTATGATTGTCACTGCCGCCAATGCTGCTAGTATCTCAAATATTCTTTCGATTGTATTCAGCACTAATTCATCATTGAGGTGAAATATCACAAATTAACTCATGCCTAATCTCCTAATATCAGAATATTATGTCGGTTGGTGCGTCAGGAATGTCTAACCAACCCACATCATGAAAAACCCTCTCTAGTTCCATGATCATACAGTATTCAACTGTGACTGGAACAATGGGGAGACCCAACCCCTCGGAACCTTTTTTTGTCAAATATTGAGGAATCAGCGTAGGATATTAGGCGTCATCATCCAGCTAATAGAATTTGAGAGTGATTTCAGGTTTGTTCATTCGACATGTCACATTTATCCCAGTGAAATAATCTATGGAGTGGTCAGCAATTTCTGCATGAAGCTGAGCTGGGGAATATCATCTCTGATAACTGTGCAGATATGTTCAGAATGTGGGTTCAATCCTAATGAACCCTGAAATATTCACAATCTCTCTTTTCCTGCCTCACTGAAGATAATGAATACGAAATGTTCAAAAAATTTGCGATATTTTCTTTCGTTCTTGAAGGAAACCTACTTCTTGAACTGGTTTTTGAAAGAGTGATAAATTCACTTTCAGCGGTATTTCATGGAACGAAAAAATCAGCTCGCAGCGAATATATGTGTGCTCATTAAAAGTATCGTGTGTTGCTTATCGTTGCTATGCATACCTTCGCTATATAATACATATTACCGATGCGTATGTGACCTATATACAAGCTTGAAGTTGTCATGAAAGAGACCGAATTTTTTTTTCTCTGAGATGTTGAAGTTGATTCAGTTGTAGCACATGAGTTCATCCAAAAATCAAATGCAGATGACCAAATAATTCCGAAAAATCGATGCAAATGAAGTTTCATCAGTGGTTCCATATAGGACCAGCTAGTTTTATCAGAATATCACTGGATTTTTGGTCAGAATTGCGCAACTCTTTCGGTTGAAATTTTCAAAACTTCACATTCTGACTGCTATAGAAGGAATGAACAGAAACCGTCACTTCCCGAGGAATGGAAAAGTTCTTGATGAAGAACCAAATGATTGGCTGAAATTGCGCATTTGTGTCAGTTGAAACAGTCAAAAGGTCTCATTTTGACATTGGGAAAGATAGTCAGAGCAACGTATTTTCTAGGCGAAACAACTATTAGATTCACCAGAGTACGATGAACATGTTCATTCCCCATTGATTTTCATCATCTGGATGATATCAAATTATCAGTTGAACATCATTTCTGATGATTTTCTATCCACTTCACACAAGACGAGAACATTCCTGTCGTTTAGATATTCTGAACCATATTGGAATATATTCAGTATGAACTGTACTTTGTTTGGAAAAGTGCGATGAACATAGAAAGAAAATGCAGCTAGAGAGAAAGCAGATTGGAAAGCTGGAGGAGATCGTGAAGAAAAACGTTCAAACACGTGTTCAGGTTATGAAACTACGTGAAAGATGTATGAAGTCAAAGTTTCAGCATGCACCCTGCATGAAAATTGTATTTTTCAGTTCCTGTTCAAGCCCATTATGTCGGAAACTGAATACAAATTGTTAATTATATCATGCTGAGATAGATTTCCTATACCATGTTAGAAGTAGAAATGTTGGGATGAAGTTTCTTTCAAAAAATGTAACCTAGACTCTAGGAATGTTCTGATTAAAATCTTTGAATTTTGATGAGTTTCATCCGGAATTTTCTGAAGCTTTTCTGTGAAAGAACGAAATATCATATTCCATACACGAAGTGAGAAAATGAAGTATTTTTCCCTTCCCTTCATCTCTTGATCAATGGTAGATATTGATGTTGAATTTTGATAGCATAAATGACTTGAGCAACCTTCGATCAAACTTTTTTCTACGACCATCTATGAAAACATCATATAGTGCATTTTTCATTTGTTTTATAGAAAGTAGCTCATAGCATCTTTTACTCCGTATTCGAAATGAAACACAAGCACGGAAATATATCCCTGCTAGCATCATGAAGGAATTAATGAAGGATCATTATTAAATTTGATGCTAGTTGTCACTATATGCGTCTTTTCCAATACATCGACATTTATTATAGTAAAGGAATTCCGAATTCATTCATCTATCATGAGCTGCGAGAAAAAAAAAACATATCCTCTGATTCTACCTTGATGATACGTGAGTGTCTAAGATCAAGTGTCTGGCGGTTGTAAATCATCAGGGGCGTAAATAACCCGAGCGGTGTAGCAGCAAGAGTGTATCATTCGCTCGAAGGTGAGTGTATTCTAAGGTTACACTTGTATTTTTAGGTAACAATGATGAGAATTGATGAGATGCAATAAGAGAAACTCGTAATCACCCATCAGAAGAAAGAGACGCCATAATATTATATTATGTCTATAGGGTTTCCCAAGCAACATGTGCCATCTCCTTATTCAGGAAACTGATATCATATGAAGAAGACAGGAGATTTTTTGGGTTGCTTGGTTGCTGGCAAAAAGGGACAGTAGGTGGAACATGAAATGATAAAGGGTGATTAGGAAGATCATGTGCTCGAGCAAAACGCCCATTTGCACTCGAAACTGATATTGACTCTCTTCAGTTCGTACCTGAACACTTATGTTTGTGTCCAAGTATCATTGTGCTCGAATTATCCTGGTAATTGAAACGAATTAGATATTTCCACACTAACCGCTATGCGGTTCCTTGCTGAATGTCTAATCTTGCGAAATATGTTATGTAATATATAATTTCCTACGACCAACCGAGAAAACAGCGCTCTCAGCATTGTTCAGTCATTGAGAAAGTAGCCCATTCCACCATGGCAACAGGAAAGTGAAACTTACTAGTGTAAAAATATTGGGAAAAAACACGCTTGCAGTGATTCATGAATATGATGATATTCCACCTGGAAATTCGCCTGCTGGTGTCATCACGTATGACCCACCTACATTTCAGATTGATTTCTCATCCTTACCGTTCGGAAAATGATGGAATAAATTACCTTCATTCTTTCTTCTAGTGAGGCGACCATCATCTCCTCATTGTCATGATTTTGAGCTCTGTGGAAATTATGAATCCACCATATTACCAAAGAACGAAATGTTGAAAATGCTCAGGACACTTTATTCATAATTCAACCTCTATATTCATGACGATAAGAAACAACTAAGCAACATTGACGTTGACTCGGTTGATTGGAGGTTACCAAAGATTTGTAGCTGGAATATTCGGAATTCATAGGCGTATACATTTATTTTCATAAGATCGACAACTATCGAAAGGATCTCCGTTCGGGTTCTCTCGTTCCTGACTACTGTATATTGGATTGCGTGGTAGCTGTCGACGATGAGTGAAACTTTGAATAACTTCAGAATTCCAGGAAACGTATTTCGTGAAATTTCAATGAATGACAATGGACATGGGTGGAACTTGGAGAACTTATGATTCAAATATCTATGGCCGTAGGGAAAAAAGTGTACTTGGGGAAGTCTATTTTGAGCAGTCAACATTGGTTTGGATTCCACTTGTTTAAACTGTAGATCCCCGTCTCCTTCCTTCATAACGATATCTTGAATTGGTAGGTAGTCTTCGAACAATCTCAGAAAATCTGGAGGAGCTTCACCAGCAGATTCTTGGAGTGAATACCGGGAATAACATCAGAAATGATACAAATGTGGGAATGTTCTTCTGTCAAAAAGTACGGGGTGAATGTTTCAAACAACTCAATGATGCTGATATTTGTTTCATTAGAGTTCCGATGTTCCAATCAAGCTGAAGGCTTCAATTGATATTCTGGATTTCTGATGAGCTCTCACAATGTTTAATTCACCAGATGGCACCAACTTTCACCCCTTTTAATTTGCATTCTATTGATGTTTCACGAATCGATACTCATAACGCTGAATAATTGATTATGCTGGCGCAACTATTGTTGTTTCACCTCTGTGAGGAACGCACTCATGATTTCACGGACAAGTATGTGCATTATACATTCTGAGTATCGATAATGATTAGGACGGTTCACTGATTTGGGACAGAGTCTGGGGACCGAGAACAGCGAAGTTTTCATTATGGTCTGAAACCAGTGGACCATCCATTCGATGCAATCAATCAACAAGGTGCGTTCCATTAGAACAATCGTAACCATGGTTCTATTTATAGTCAATTTCTTGCAATCCTTCATTCGGTTGTCAGATAAAAATCAGGTATTTCCTCAGGAATGCATTGTTACACCAACAGTTCTCACTGGCACGATAGGGATAATCAGAGGTAATGATTTTTTGTTTTTTTTAGGAACGAGGAGAGGAAATCCCACATGAGCTTGGAAAATGCATGTACTCATTTCGGTCAAGGAGTCTGTGGCTACTGAGCCGTCAGATACTAAACAACGATGATAATCAATACTGCCTTCCTCCTCTAGAGCTCCTGAATCATCCAATGAGACCAGACGTGAACGATGGAGACAGGTCGATACTATGAATAATGAACTGGAATCTTAAAATCCAGGAGAGCTCAATTCAAAAGAAAAATCAAGATTGATTTTTCATGGATGCTCTCTCATGAAACGACCCTCCGCAAAAACTTGGCCCTCTGTTCAGTGCAAGGAGGCATTCCACAATCCAGCACCACCTCATCATTTCCAAAATTCGCAAATTCGTCCTGTCCTCGAGTATATACTGTTCACATGTTCAAAGTTCAGCTTCCGAACATGAGCTGATTTCAATCAGGAGATTTCAATCAGGAGCTATTTTCCTATTCAGTAATTCATTGACATGTATGAGCTCTTCCGTTTTCATAGATATCACATTTGTCGTTGCTCATTGGGTTTCTCTCATATATTATATATCACTAACACGAGCGATACCTGGTGAACTAGATGAGCTCAGGCTGGTGAACTCTACATTGGCATGCTCGAGACCGCAAGAGGACCCTGAAATTCGCTTTGCTGAGCATTGTTCATCATTTGTGAATCTTTTGCCCATGGAGGTATTCCTCTCGTGTTCTCAACAGAAACGTCAGAAGTCTTTCCTGATAGCTCACGACCACTGAAATTTCGAGAAGAATCCAAACAGCTGCTACGAACATTAGAGATCACCCTCTCGTGATACCAAGAGATGTGAAAGATATTGACAGTTTTGCAGCTATGCAACTCTCAATATCTCTTCAAATAGAATTTTTCATCACTACGTTACCAATGACTTATTCTCAAACAGTCATAGACAATATCATAAGCTACACGTGAGTGATCGATCGCAGGAATTGCTGCACTCGATATTTTTCCACTCATGAAGAAATCATGATAGATAAATAGATGAAGGATAAAAGTGAGTTGAAGAAATTCACTAACCATAAAATACATTCACAACTCTAAAAGTTCAACATCATAAGAATTCAAATCAATTGAAGTCCGACTCCACACAGAGTCCTACAGGAGATGAAACATCTGAAATAGGAATTCATGTTTGAATACATTCCCAGTTTGATCATTCTTCCGTCACTCACATTCCCAAAATTCTTCAATTGAGTGAGGAGCTCAAGGAGAACTAAGGAGAATGAATAATGCGAAATGAAAGTACGTCAGAGAGAGAGAGAGCCCTTTCAGTCATTCAATCTAGATCACCAATCGTTCATTTTGTCAAGTATTATATATTATGTAAACTATCTCAGCAATTTCTCGACTACAACTTCGTCTTAGATTAGGTAGCTCAAGTTGGCCTCATAGCTCTTCATTTTCATATAATCATTCGATTAATTTGAATCATCTGTGAATATGTGAACTGCCAATCAATCAAATCAAAATAATTATAAATAGGTGAAATCGACCTGAACTTTACCTGAATAAACTTCACTCTATATTACAGCCGTAGAAATAATTCAATCTTTTTTCTTCTCGTAGCTACCCAAATTTGATTCAAAAATGAAGGGGCTCCTGGACTTCATGCCCTCCCATATATGTGAATCTACTTATGAACACTCTCATTCCTATAGATCCTTTGTCATCCTAATGGCTCATTCCCAGGAATCTATCGAATAAGGTGGTGACAAAACCTACATACAGCACCCTAATCGAATTCGGTAAACCGACGTCGCTTTGAACTCAATGGCTTTGTTAACGAGCAATTATATCGTAGAAATCTCCATGGCCATCTATTCGCGATCGATAATCCCATCGAACCCCATACACTCCCCAGAGAGGTTTTCTGTGTATACGCCTAGAAGAAAAGGGTCGGAATGAGAACTGCTGCGAGCTTCGTTGAAATTATAGAAATATGATCAATACCGAATGAAGTCGCTTCGTCGGATATCCACGGGAAATTAGTCATCAAGCGTAATTAGTGTCACTTTGGAATATTAAGTGATCGACTGATAACAGTTTGAATTATTTATTTGTCTATGAATATCGAATACGGCACCTATTACCTCCAGTTATTCATTGCCGACTGAAGGTAATTTCTCAGACATCAAGGATCATTATAGTTATATATCTGTTGGAGACCGATGGGAAACCTTGCATTCCTAGGACTCGAGTACTGAAACCGGTGATGCAACTGCAAACTTCTAACGTAGTCTCTGTTCATCTGATGTGAGACAGGTTGACCTGTCTCGATGCACAACAATTTTCCGAATGTGATAAAGTTCGAACACATCCATCGACAATGTTTATCCTGCAGCGAATGTATGCAACCTTATTTCCAACTAGATGAAAGTATCTGGACGGATGGTCATCATCGAGATAATACATCACGGGTTTCACGTTCCTTCTTTTTTCTTGACACTCAAGATGATTTAATTAAGCAATTGAAAGCTGATGATCAGGCACCAAGAAATTGGCAAAAGGAAAGACCAACTTGCTGTAAAAAATATTTCGTGATGCTCACTTTCCTTGGGATATTACATACTACTAAAAACTGAGACATCTGCGATCAGCGATCATCGCTCACACATGTGGGTCCTGATCAGAACAGATCATTTATATTCAGCGGACTTGATTTCACGGCTATTATTATGGAAATTCCGTCACATTTCGAATTATTCCTTTCGCTGAGGCAACCGTTGTTCGTTGGTGAAACAATCAAGAGCCCGATTGTTCTGTGGAATATTGTTATTTTAATTCATCCAGACCAGAGGAAGTTTCACCTCCGCCCCTCGCCAGTACAAATGTTGGTGAATAATGATTACCTCAGTGGCCAAATAAAGAAGATTTCATCCGCAAATTAATATAACTTGAGATAGCGCCCTGGAATTGCTTAATATTTCAAAGTTGCTAATTGAATTTTGCCAGACCTATTAATAAGTTGGAGAGAAATTTGTATGTTACATTCATTTTGGTTTTGGTAATTCGGAGTTGATTAACATCGCCCCTTTGTTCCAAAGGACTCGCTTTCTTAGTTATACTCGCCTGAATTAAAACCTTGAATTGGAATAAATCAACGTTATCGTGCAAGTTAAGTGCACCATTTTGCATGTTTATTGCCCTTCTGTTGGAGAAAAAAAAACATTCCTGGTGGACGCATTAAACGACGAAATTTATTACCTGAGGTTTCATGTTCTGTGCAATTCTTGAATTTCATTGAGCCCGAGCACCCTAATGGATTATTACAGGCGATTCAAGGAGCAGATCCATCAAACAAAACACCCACTGAGTTCAAGATGTTGTGACATGCAAACGACTAACAGTGCATTCATCATTTTTCCAGTAGAGGCAGATGAAACTGTTCCCTCAAATTCCATGTTCTGAAAATCATACAGAAAACTATATCATGTCGCACTGTGGAATAGTATACGGAATGAAATATTTGGCAGTCCCCAATGAATAGTAGGAATCATGTAATAAAGCAAGTGAGATTATTCGCATCCAACTTGAAACAGTCTCTAGACGCCTGCCAGTAGATATATTCGGGGGATTTTGAAACTCTCCAACCAGGAGAAATTACTTTATTGCAAATCTATTCGAGCAATCGTTCACCAGAAAATGGTAATATGTAGCTGCACTATTCCATTGATATAAAATCAAATTTTCCCTTGGATACATTACATCACGACTACAAAATTATGTTCTTGTTACATTCATGGAAACTCAAAGGAACATTCGACGTAGGTATACCACATGAAAACTACTTCAAAAATATACTCCATTTGGTTCCACTATCTTGACGATTATTTCCGAGTTCATGAATATCATTGATCTCCTGTATGCATGAAATATGTATCTATATTAATAGTGGATATTCATTTACTAAAAATAGTATTCCCGAAGCACATCCCAAATGAAAGCTGTCTGGCATGTTCGAATCCCCATCTAACTAATGGCAGTTTTGATATGAATAGCTGTATATATGATTGACATTCACGTTACCTCAAATGTGAAGGTATGCTGTAGGAGTGACCAAAAAAATCAATTCCGTGCCGTTCCTTCGGATATATCCGTGACAAAATGACGTGTATCACGTTTGATTAAGGTTGAACTATACTCGATATCGAAATATCAATTGTATTCGATTGTCTGGAATATTTCTTCAAGAATGATTCCGATGCCTTCCTTCTCTCTCGAAATTTCCTCTCGAGCTTCCAAAAAAAATGAAAATATGTCTTAGATGTTGTAGGTTTGAAGTGATTCAATCAGAGTCTTCGCCATTGAACCGACTGGTATAAAACCATTCATTCCTCACAAAAATACTTACATCAGTGTTCACTCTCACATGGCTGTGCCAAGTTCAAAATGTAGGAAAACATAAAAAAAACAGGACGTAAATGCACCGTTTCCAGGATTCATTCCGATGTCAATTGTTGAGCTGTTCATTTCTGAGTATCTTTAATATCTCGCAGTACCAGTTTATCGTCTCGCCTGGAAATTTTTTCGATAAATTCACAATATTCTCGCGTCATTACCTTCGAAACCAATCCAGTAGAGATTCCGGGGATTCCATTTCAATTACTTCAAGATGGGAATTCAGAACTGTTATTTCGGTGAACGTCGGAAAACTTATGAACTAAAATTTGCAAGTTGATCTCAAATGCTATGTACGACGTTTGATGGAAATCCATCCAGTATCAAAAATCATTCCATAAACATGTACAACACGTAGGATGATAATGATTATGAATGAAATTTCAACGTGGTAACCAACTGATGAGATGAAATAATAGTTATTTTTCAATTCTGCCTGTTGTTATAGTATATTTGAAAACGAGACTCTGCATACAAATGACGGCAACCTTTTTGAAGAGAAGATGAAGGCGCGGAAACAGGATATGGTTTGAGAGGAGAGAGGGTCAATTTTCGTGAGATCACTACTATCTTATGATACTTATATTTGAATTATGCTATGTTCGTCTATTGGAAAAACAACATTCACGTTTGAGCAGAGAGGGGATCATTCAACCTGATGTCAATCTCAAATCTCTTCAGTGACGTAGCGTAACATATTTTTTGTAGCAAATTTTTTGAATTTTTGTTTGAATGCAACAATGGAACGCTCAGTATTTTTGACTAAGGATGAATTAGTGATTTGAGAATATAGTTATGAACCACCCACGCTTTTTCCACATTCGAGCAATGGTATTGAAAGAAAAATTTTACTTTTCTTTACATGTTGCGTGTTTTCTTGATTATTGAACAATTGTATCATCAGTAATTTTGAGTAAATCAGACTTGTTTCAATTGATGTAGGTAATCTACCTAGGTGAGTCTTGTGAAAAGGTTGCGATAACACAGTATGACGAGACGATCAAACAAAAATAATTGAATGCGACATCTGATATTGATGCAATTGCAAGTAGCAATAATACTTCATCTTCAACCGCGAATAATATTTCACAAGCATTTTATTCCTACTGTTTTTGATTTTAAACACGTGAAAAATTGTATCGAAACAAATTGAAGACGAACAAACCTTTTGAGCTCTACCTGGTACATCTGTCAGAGGAAAAGAATGAAAAATATCATAGGGTACAAGTGGGAGGCAGAAAAAGAGATGATATCAACAGTGAGTGAGTCATGTCAATTCTCGATATTATTCGAGAATGTATTGAGATCGATTCAGGCTTTGAGGTGAACAAATCTGGGAAACGAGTACGACTCCATTTGCTATTCACTCTCGCGTGAAAAATGGTGATTTCGGTGGGTTCAAGTTCAATTAAGAGAAAAGAATAAATCAAAATTCAGATGCTGTTATCTCCTGCCCTACTAATTGAATCCCAAAAAAATCTTTGTTTGCGGATGAAAAAAATCGGAGTACCACTCAGATGCAATGAAATATTCAGACAGATGAGGTTTTCCAGAAGCTATCCATTCCTCTATTTTTTGAGAGTCGGTATAATTGCTGGAATCCAGTGGAATTTTCTTTATATTCACGAAAGAAAAATAAAATGAAAATTCTTCGGCGGTTCTGGCTTTGATAATTATATGGAGCTTCCATAAAAAAACCTCACAATCTAGCATTTTATATAGTTATATTTCATATTCACTGAATTTGCTTCATAAAACACAATATCGCTTTCATGAATTCATTTCATGCAATACAAAAGAGATGCATTCCCTTTGAGGAAAATTTTGAGGATTGTGTTGTCCACAATGCATTCACCGACATATTAAATAAGTACAAAGGAATGTGAATGAACGTCAAAATAAATATACTCCAGAGTGTTTATCTCTCAAACCTCATATTATGATTCATAGAATATATTATGTATTCATATCATGTATTTAGAGAACAACCGAAAAGAGTTCGTTGAATGACTTCATGCTGAAATTGTTTTCTATTCTCTCCTCTGCCATTAACCCTGTCGGAAGACGGATTTCGAGTATGTTTCATGTCGTTAACTCATCTCTTCCATGATTCTTAGTGTTTTTCCTACACTTTCTCTGTTTTATGTGTCATCTGCATGTTTCTATATGTTTCCATCCTCATCATATGTCCAAACCAATTCAAAGATATTTCAAAGAATTGCCAAACCATTTCATCCCTCCAGCAGTCGCATGGTTTTGAGGAATAAATGAAGGAATGAATGAATGATAATACATTCATTGATCCAATTCCACTTACATTCGAATTAATTTTCTCGCTCCATTTCAGATCAATAAGAGAATTTGAGAATAATGATCAACATTCATAGTGAAGTGATAAAATGCAAGCTCCAATCACGATAACAATAGTTCGTGATCCAATTGAGTATAGGTATAGACTTTCAACTATCTAGCCCAAGCCACAGGCTATGACAAAAAACATCATGACAGAACAAAAAAACAACAGTTCTGCCAGCTGATCAGTTTCTGTACATTGAATTCTTCAATTTCGATGACTTGGCATGTTGATGATTCGGAATGGAAGCATTCGTCAGACAACAGAGGTGCGAAATTTTCGGGACTAACATTTTTTGTCATTCATTTCGTCAGTCGTATCTGGCTTGTTTCTCTCGGTATCCTCACGCAAAGACGTTGAAACACATTCAACTTGGTCAATTGTACAATTGTGAATGTGCAACTTTGCAATGACAGAACTTCTCGGATTCTCTACTTCATCTGCTGATAATATTAAGCTAGTAATGCCATATCCTCTCATAAGTGTGCGATATGTTATAACTCGAAACAGAAATGCTCGGTCAGCGAAAATTTTTGAGAAAAAGATGGGCAGGAGTATATTACACCTACTAAGAGTTTTGATAGTTACCAACAATTACTTTTAATCCCAAGAGGAGATTAATCAACGAAGTAGACTTCATGGCCGTCTGGTATGAACTCCTGAATTGTCTCCTGTTTCATTAAAGTTTCCCGATTCTCCTAAGCGTGAGTATCAGGATTTATATATCTCATGTTCAGCGAGGTACTATCCTCATGGAATGATGAGCGATGATATTTGGTGAAATATCGAATCCTTTCATCTCATAATGAAACTTCCAATCCTTAGCCTTCAAGAAGATACATTGAATATATGTATATAGCTACAAATACTAGTGTTTTCAGACAGGAATAGCAGTGTGAATGAGAAAAAGTAGCAAAAAGCTCAATGGATATAGCAATCTCTCCACAATCGTTGTTGGAAGAGTTAAGGAACCAGTATTTTATATACGGGAATATCCTCGAGTAATTATTTTTCATATTCATATATATACTATATATGTATATATAAATACAATGCACTCGATCACAGAACAGGAGTAATAGATATATACGTTACATACAAAAAAATCTTGAATATGTAATCATGACTGAAATATGGAATGAATATCTGAAGACACGACGAATTCAAATAATCTTGATGATGAAGACTGCACTATTCCATGGATGCAACACTGCAAGAAATATCTGTCGGATGCGTAACACGCTCCTCATGATCACATAGTATATAGGGTATATCTTCATGAGTTAACGCGATCTTCAAATATTGAGAGATGTGAAAGAAGCATCATTCTGATAATTCGTGAGATTGAAGGAAATAGTGAAAACCCAACTGATATATTTCTGTTATTTTGAAGTTTCCAGATTCTACAGAAGTGACGTCATCGTTGTTATTCCTAAATAATATACTGATTTATATTCATGCATCATACCCCATATCTGAAATGAACCGATTAAGAGTTTTCCCAGTGTAAATGTTCAGTTATATGCAATTACTCAATCATGAATATTGAAAGTTGGTCCGTCATCACCACTGAATGATCCACAGTGTGCGCAGAAAATTGAGACCAGGAAGTGAATGAGATTCAATGATAATCTATTATTCTCAAATGGGAACCTTATTCTCGGAGATATTCCATGATGATACTCAATTCTGCATATTAACTACTTGAAATTCAGATTTTTTTATGAGCTGTACATAACCTATCGACACATGATGTCTAGATATGTTTTCCGTTTTTCTGTATATCTCATAGCAAAAGTACCAAATGATCTTGTGACAATCTAATATCATTCGCCATCAATCACTAATGAATTAATGAAATATCGATTCTTGTATCCAACAGGTACCATATTAAATTTCAATTCAGTAAATGATCGACATCATACAGTACACTAGAGAAATAAGAATTTCAGACAGTTGATATGTAGAATTAGGTACTATCACGGAATATCCGTAATAGTTGATGAAGGTGATGAATGAAAATATTGTGAATATAATATAAAGAGTCACTCTACTGCATTCCAAATTCGATCTTCCGTCTTCAATCTTCAATTATTATTATTATTGATATCGTTATAAAGGGACGGTAGCTGATGGGCAAATTGAATTTCTACAATGAATAAATCATTCCGAGTGACTAATAACAGAAGGTTGATTGATGAATCGAGAATGAATGAAACCAGCCTTTGGTTCACTCAACGTAACAGTGACATTTCATATATGGATTGAAATACGGATAATTCAATTTTCTCCAAATACAGCAATCGATATTATTGTAGATGATCGAGAAGTGGTTCATGCATTCATCACAAAATGGGTTTTTTCATTACGAATTCTAATGTCACGTATACTGAAGTCATCGATTCCTTCACATATGCATTCACCTCTTTCACATTCTCTTAACAGAATTGGCTTCTCCTCCAGGATACTTCCGGAGACGAAAACACAACGATTGACTCGCTATTTATTAGGACGTCCACGACCAAATTGGAGACACACAAGCTTTTTCATCGGACGAACTACGTTTGTTTATGTTTCAGTCCATATAATTCTTTCTCTTCATCCTTTTCGTCTGTTCAATCTCATTATATTTCTTGACGTTCTTGCAATTTAGTGGCTATTGTGTGCGGCTATGTCCGTCGCTGCAAATTTGACATAGAAAAATGGAAGCGTATAGTGGAAATGAGTAAGATATATACAGGCTTACTCACAAGAAATGCTCAAAGCTACAGTGCAGCTATTTATTGCCCGATTCTGAAAAACAAAACAGCAAATGAAATGACACCTCAAGTTCAACAGAGTTCGACTCTGAATGAAGCAACTGCTAGTTTTTGTTAGATAGAGATTTCCTCTCAATCCAGTGATATATAACGGAATGACTTCCGCCTGAGTCAACTACTGTCATACGCTAATATGATTGAACCATTTCAGAATTGATAGAGAAACTCCATATTTGGGAAATCATGAGATCCTTCCATGTAAACAAATTCTCTGAAGGCTGTTCCATTCGAGAAGACAAAGACAAGGTGAAACGCTCATTTGTATTTCCAGTGTCTTGCTTTCACCTGTGGTAACAATTCCAGTGAATGTCAGAAAATAACGAATCAACCTGTACATTGAAAAACTATCTCCACATGCGTCAACCGTGTATCGATGAAGTGAAATGCTACGAGCTTTCGATGATTATGTTGTAAAATAAGACAACTCCAATGATACTTCAACTACATCCTTATTAGAACAACAAAATCTCCTGCTGACTTCATATCCAATTCCAACAATTGCGGACAACAATGAAATTGTATAGAACTGAAATTATTTCTAGCGACATGATATTTCATGTGGACAGGTGCTAAGTCGGAACAAAAACGAATATATATCATGATTTTGGTCAGCAGGAACAACAGGCACTGCAAGGGATACATTTGGACCGTGCGATATATTACCTCGCCTCTAACTATGTAATTAATTTGTTCAAGGAAGGAAGACTATTAGACCCCTAACCCTTTGTCCACCTCTGGAACACGCTGTCCTTTATCAAACATTTGAGTAATAGCGAATTTTACTCATTGCAGGATTTTGTAGTGCACGGCGAGTCTAAGGGTTAATTTTTTCTCGGATGTTGAGATGTTTGGGAGATGCGAATTTTCGCTTCTATACAGGGTGTCTCGAAAAAAAGAGCTGATAGGGGACATCAGGACAAGCATTTCTGTTCTCATAAACATATGTCTGCAAAGGAGCCGTTTCGGCTGTAGAGACAGAAAACTGTTTGGCACTCATTATACTGCGCAATGATTGAATCACTGTTCATCTAATAATTCTACTTCATCAACAGATGGATCATGGTTTACAATGATTATTCAAGATGTTGACCATTTACTGCAATGCAAAGATCGCTCCGTCGGGTTATTGATTTGCGAATCCTTTAGGGTAAATCTTTGGATCCCAAAGTAGGAATTCTCGAAATATTCATGATGAGAAAATATTTTTAGAGCTCGTGGTCAACAAAATGAAGAACCTAGAAATAAAACTTTTCTAATTATTTGCGTATGAATTGGATAATTTTTGTTCTCGGTATTACAACAAAATTTCAATTCGAATGGGAGTATATATCACTTTTAGTGTTCTGATAGGTCGACAAATAATAATGCTGACTTTTATGATTTTTATGACTTGTTCATGGTTATAATGAAGGCATTCAATTCGTGAAACAATCTGAGAAAATACCACATCATCATTATTCTACCTATGACAACTACCACAGCATTATGAATCACTTAGTATAATCCAGACTTATAAATAGAATCTATCTCTTGAAATCATCAAAATTGATTGTTTCGTCTAATGGTTAGTCAATATAATTTCAAGATCTCTAATTGATTCATAATTATGTAGTGACTTTGTGAATGACTTTCATCAATTCCATAATGCAATAAGATTTCAATTTGAACGTTGGCCATTGTCTCAGTGCGTTCAATTTTCGAACTGATCGTACCCGAAACTCTTTCCAAGACGAATGAGAATAGACGATACCAGCTTCCTCCACCTTCCTTCCAGCTGGATCATCAAGAGCCAGACATGAAACTTGCAGAACACATCTCCCCTTCTGAGCTGCCAAAATTCCGAACACGAATAGGAAATGGTGAAAGGCCAGAAAGGAGATATTGAAGAATCACTCATCCACCTGAATAACACAGAAATTCCATCGATGATATGATGTTGAAGTCTGATGTGAAAGAGTTGAAAAACAAAACCGAATATCAATTTATTAGCCTATCCGAAAGCACGTGGTTCGGTAACACCCTGTGAGAATTGATTTCCTCCTCTCGTGTGATCACGACGTCATGGATTCACCAATTTATCTCATTTTCTCTCTTCAGTACGCTGTTTGGCAGAAGCACTCAAAAGTGATCACATTCAATCAGCATAGAAAGAAAGTCACCTTGAAAGTGGTATCCACTTTGTTTCGATCTTTACCTGCGTGGAATTGGAATTTTTTCCAATATCCTAATCGACGAGGAGAATTGTGGAAAAAATCAATTTTGTTTGGACGTTTGAGGAGAATTGTGGAAAAAATCAATTTTGTTTGAACGTTCAATTCCACTCCGAACATTTACTCACTAACTAAATGTAGTGATATCGGATCGCCTTCGCCAATATTTACGCATGTATATGCTGGAGTCGCTTTTCGTACCTAAGTGGGGGATTTGTAATGTAAAATCAGTTCCCTTCCCATAGTTCCTATGGATAGATCCAATATTGTCAAAACATTTGACGGCCAACGGAATCTGTATTGATATACTGACTGAAGACATTCTAGATGCTTCTACATTTTATGAACCGATCGTTCAAAATCACAGTTTCATTAAGAATATTGTTGTAAATATTCAAAATCTGATATGATTCAACACTCCATACTCAGGAGAATGCAAGAACGGAAACCAAACTTATCATATCAAACCTATCATGATACTCTGTATCTTGAAAATCATTCGACTAAGAGATTCGAAAAAGAAAAAATGAAAAAAATTAAATTCATTCGATTCTCAGCTCCAAATTCATACTCCTATTCCTGATTGGTCTAGTTTGGTGTACCTCAGATTCGCATTATCTCTATCCCAGTCACTGTTCCCAATTTCTATAACTTTCGGGAGATAAACTCAACCCTCTAGCAGTTCAACGATGCGAGTTTTGCGAAAGCGATAATACGAAAAGCATGTAAATTTGCTTCGATCGACAGGCTTGGTCCTAGTATGTGGTTCTACCCTGTTCGAGGATCTGGGTCAATGCACAGAACACTCTCAACCGAAGAAACTCCGGGAATCGAGGGATGAGAAACACTACCGGTTTATCGTTAGTGCGTCCTGCAGGCTGTCGATTCACATTTCCATTGTAGAAGTGACGACATGAATTCAACGAAAGAGTACAGAAACTTCAGTTGCGATAAGAGACGAGAGAGAAGAGACGAGAAGTATTTCAACTCATCTGGATCTTCCAGCCAACTGCTCTACAACGAGCACCAAGATGTAGAGGGTTACATTCATCTGTAAGTTTTTTGAACAAAGAGATAGATAGAGGAAGGAATCATGTATCATTCGGTTGAAGGGTGTCAAATTATAATTTTCTGTGGAGACATCCACAGGTGACGAATTCCAAGATAACGATGACTTCACCATTAGACTAGCTATAGCTCCACTGGTTGCAACTCGAAATAAAATAGGAGTAGCTACCCCACTACTAAACTGCTTTCCCTTACAATATGCTGATTTCCTAATTTTCTGAAACAAAATTCAATCTCCAGATTCATGATGGATCCAGAGTTCCAAATTGGTCAGATTAATTTGTAAAATAGGTCGATAGCTCCCAGTTCGTTGTTACTGCCGTTTTCATGCAAATGATTTACTTCCCCAACTTCCAGAGTTACAGAGGAAGTACCTCATAGATGGCACGAGATATACATAATGGAATTGTCAATATGTCAACTCAGCTTTTCGGATGATAATATTTTCGTTCAGTCTTTGGACTTCTCCGAACAATTATGATTTTTCACAGTAACTGAGGCCAAAAAGGTTGACCTACATGGAGGAACAGAAGTTTAGATATCAGGCATATGAACAACTCTCCAAAAATTATAGAAAGGTGAATGAACCAACCATTTTGTTGTCTGCAAAGATTTGTCTAGAATATATTTCAGTTCTTTCCACCAATTTTGATCGATTGATTACGCCAATGTGAAGAATCAAACATGATGTGAACCTTTGATGGATGAGTAACACCCTCTCTGTGTTCCCTCTTTGTGTTTCACTGATTTGTTGACACTTGTCATCTCGACAGAGAAAACCGATGAATCGAAAGAGAGAACCGATGGGTCGATAGAGCGAACCGATGTAAGAAAGAGATAATGATGATTTTCACATCGTATTTGGTTCCCCAGATTCAGTCTATCAAAATTGGTCAGTGAGATAAAAATGAATTCTAGACAGAGGCATATCGGCAGAAGATAGGGTTGTTCATTCAACATTCTTTGGTTCGCTCTATCTACTAATCAGTTCCCTCTGTCGACTCATCGATTCTCTTTGTCGACTCATCGATTCTCTCTATCGACTCATCGATTATCCTCATCGCCATGATACATGTTGACAAATCTGTAAAACGCATAGGGTGTAACTCATCTAGTCTGCCCTATGAAACAAAATACATAGCTCTATCCACAGTTACATAGAAATGGGCTACAGCACACTCAAATATGAACTGATCGAGTCGAAAATTCGTCTTTTTCAGATCAAGACATCACTTGAGTAGATACTTATATACAATACTCTACTCACCAATACATGCAACATATATTATTTTCTACAGTACATAACACGCGGGCCATCGTTCACTGCCACTTCACTTCACCATTTCACTCAACCGTGCTGCTACGAGCAACCGCAAGGGTGCCTAAAAAACTGAGGAAGAATGGGATCAAGCTGCACATCAAATTAAACAGATACAATGGTACGCTTTTTCAGCGTTATCGAGTGTCACGCTCGGCTGGAATTTCAGAGAGCCATTATGCACTTTGAATTAATTATTTGTGACGAAATTCTACTGCCAAGTAATGGCAGGGCGATCAGGGCGTGCTGGAAAAGTTTCTAGACTTTGATGACGTTCACTCACGCAATTCCGCTATGGGTATCGCCATGCTGAATTGTTAGCCTCGTATGTCCCTGGGGGTGCCTCATGAATTCATTACTGCTGGTATTAATAGCCTTTCATTTTGTGATTCTCTTCCAGTTGTTGATGGAATTATCATTGATTTTGTTATCCGTTCAATTCAGATACACGTTTTCTAATGGTGTTCGATTCCCCGAACTAGAATAATCGAATTTGTAGGAAGTTTTATCCAGTACAACCTTGTGAGGTACTTTTCGGGATTCAAATCACAAAGAAGATACTTAACCTCCGTTAACTGTTAATGCCACGTAATTCGAAGGTGACTGGCGACTGAAATAGAAATCAGCATTAACGACGCATCAACGAATGGTCTGGTCAATAGACAGTTTCTAATTTTTCTTGTCAATTCATTCCGCCCTTTTTTTGAGGTTCCTTCGAGGAGGATATTGATTCCATGTGACTCACAGTATGAGGACAATGACTACTTTCTGGAGATCTTCGGAAAACAAATTATACAGGACTGGAAACCTAAACAAGAATTTCCACTGATTCGAGAGCTGAGATCAACAAGATGAGTGGCAGGATTATTTGCACGTAATGGATGAGGTATATATCTGTGATTACAATTATAGAATTCAAGCCAGAATTCATGTTTCCCAAATGATGTCTCTCGAACCAGAATACTCCGTATCCATGAACTCAGATGAACTCTGGAAGGTTCCAGCGAAATAGTGCTTTCAAACTCCTTCGAAAAGTTCGAAAATAAATGTTATATCCATTTGATACCACCTGGTATCGTTCTCATTTCTCTGAGATGAAGCGCTTACGAATTGCTTGCTAAGAGTTTGAAAACCACCCCAAAGTTTTCTGTGTACACCTCCTGGGGTAACATAGGCAACCAATATATAGGTTAGACCAATGAATCGACCCTTGATTATCACTAATGAGGAATAGGATCGTTTTCTGTAGCCGTTAGAAGATCAATTCAGTTATCTATCTATGAAATGATTCAGGAACTACTTGATTATCAAAACGTGAAAATTAACCTATCAGGAATTCATGGATATCAAACAGGCATTCAATATATAGAAGATTGAAAGGAGTGAAAGTCAAGTCAAAAGAAGTCAGAGACATTGAACTTCTAGTAGTAATCATGCACGAACATTCCAGTTCATATACAAATGTGAAATATGTTGAATGTTGAAATAATGTGCTGGGTAGAGTGAGGAAAACTCTGATTTTATATCAACTGGAACATTGTTAAATAACCTTGAAATTGAGAAACTGCTCATATAAGTGTGGAAAGAGATTTGGGACAGATTTCAAAGATGAAATTAGAATCTCGACAGAAGGATTGCATACCAAGTGATTAGCGTATTGTACATGGTATCAGAGCTAACAATGAAAGAATCCTTATTCTTGAATTATCTGTTACCCTCAGCCTGCGTTAGTGCTCAGAGGATGAAAATGAATTTCCATAAGAGATGAGTGTTATGTTGTTCACCGAAATATAACCGATTGTCAGATTATCCTGAGGATTCGTAAACAGATCACGTGTTCCACGTACTGAAACTCATTTCCTCTGCTTGTATCTGCTGGACGCCACATTATTCAAGGAATGTCCACAAGGGTAG
Source organism: Gastrophysa polygoni (assembly GCA_963576655.1). NCBI lineage: Eukaryota > Metazoa > Arthropoda > Insecta > Coleoptera > Chrysomelidae > Gastrophysa > Gastrophysa polygoni. Next base: position 12,693,970 of record OY755084.1, read on the forward strand.
TTCTCACGTGAGCCAATTTACATAACAATTGCCGATTTTGGAAAGTAGCCAGTTTGAGATAGAAGAACTGATCTATGATAGCCCGCAGTAAACAGTCACTTGATCGATACTCATATAAATCATTGAAGTTCAGTTGAATTTTTTTGCTGGAATCCTTCATGCCGAAAATGTAGTGGGGGTCTGCTGAAAAGAATAGATTCGATGTTTCATCGATTCAGATTGTCTCCGAGAATACTTCAGAATAGTTAATTTTGTTTCTGAAGGCGCAAGGCAAGAATTATCGAATATCAAAAGAGTTATGTTATACCACATGACTCTTTCTTTATACAATATCATTCCCAATCAATATCAGTCTTGTCTTGCCAATTAACGAACACTTCAAATTATGCAATTAGAATTTCATTATCAATGATTCCGAAGGCCAAGGAACGCCAGGGAAGTATCATATCTTTGAGCTGCTCATATTGGTGCGATAGGGTATCAGTTGATTCGGCTGCTCGAAGACACAGAAGCCAACACAGACAGACACAACTTCTTTTTGGATATGCAAGTTTCATTTTCTCGACATTTCATTGTCAACTCTGTCAATGCAGCCGTTCTGAAGTTTCATTCATTCCATCAGTGTTTCCACGCATTTCCATATTCCTGTAGTCATCAGGTTTGATGGTCTACTTCCCTCGACATCATCTTCGGGGAAAGGCCTCAGGCTGTAGCAATCCATCCACATTCGAGCGGATTTTTTTCGTTGCTCATCCACTGCTGCACCTGGTGAAATGTATGATACCAGTGGCTTCGCCACATTTCATTTGGTAGAAAGTCATGCCACTTTGGAACTAGTCCTAGTTACAGTCATCGTGAAGAGCTGGTAGCATAAGCATTAGTTACCTAACAGGTGTCGCATCTGGACTGGAAAAAAACTGCAGCTTCCTCTTCAGCCTCAATATGTTTTCGTAGTATTTGATGCTAATGATATGGTACATTATGTGGGACTCCTGACTAGTGGTGAGGAGAACCAGTAAGTCTACCACCTCTCTCACAATAACCATGACCTGGAAATCAGATGCCTCTCTGAAAGCTGTTAACATGATAAGCGTATCAGCATCTTCTCCAGACATATGACATCATTACATCAATTACATCAATGTGTTCAGCTTCATATTGAACCTGATGAACATTATTTCTAGCAGTTGCAAGAATAGATGAAGACATGCTTCCAGCAGAGTTTCCAGTCATCTGTGGAACCTGGAATGGTCAGTCCTATAGAAACCTGCCTGAAAATAAAGTAGGCGTCGATTTTAGAACCCACGATTTGGTGGAGCTCGAAAATGACGAGATCGATAGGATGCTCGACTATCCAGACAGAAAACTCGCTGGAGACGCTTCTGAATAAGTCAAGGAACAGTATCAACTTTACTCATATTCGCATTGTTTTCATTCACCCACATGTTATGGATACCATTATTTCTCTCAATTTTTACTCAACAACATGTGTGCTGCATTCATATCAGGACTAACTTCTCTATAAAGTGTTACCTTGGTATATTCAACGAATATATATTTTCATTCCATTGAAGGAGGTCCAGGACGATGGATATTGCACTGAAGTAGGCGGAGTTGCTTGGTCCTGGTCCCTGGAAGAGGAACCTTCAATTCATATATCGTTCACATATTCATTCATTTCATTTACACTTTTTCGAATGTGAATGTTATGTGAATCGATTATATATTTCATTTCCAGTCGTCCAGCTGTAAACAACTACTCCTACTGTACTCCTACCAAAACTTCTTCTTCCTTCCTTACCTCTCTTCAAAATGATGATATAAAGACAATTGCATATGATAAAACATTTTCAAATTTGGAAAATTAGACGATTTTTTCCAAAGAAAGAAAGGGAAACTCCTATCACCACTTGTTACAACTCAAGATGTACAAGGTAACTGAAAAATTATACTGAACTCGTTCTGTTGAATATTGTTCATCTCGATTCCTAGGAACATTCTTGGTTTTGATCCAACATCCGCTTTCAAAAAGTATCATTTTGCAATCAGTATCTAGCACAGAGGAAAAATATCTTCCAATGAACTTCATTCAACCTTCAGGCGGTCTCAACGATAAGAAATGATTCTCAACGTCTGCATTGACTCTATTGTTTTCCTTTGTCAACTCCCATTGAACGCAAAAGACATCTATAAGGCCCCATTATTGGCAGAAGAATATAATGATCAATTACTTTTATTCGTGTAGTAGCGAACGAGACGAGCAAGAAAATCAGATACGTATCGTTAGTCAAGGTACAGAATCAGATCTCAATTCACCAAGCACCCGAATAATGAGCATTTCACGGTGGATGCACAACGTCGATTACAATGCAGAATATCGATTGCGAGCAATGCAGGGTGGAGTAGGTTCAAATTCGATGTGATGCGAAGAAGAGCCTCGATACAGAGATTCATCGGATAATGGGTACGTGTCTCAAAACACAAATGACAATTTGAATATGAATAGGACATCAGTCAAACAGATCCCTATCCCCTTCAGTCTGAAGATCAATTTGAATCAACGAAGAAACAGATAAGTACGAATATATATTTCTTTACAAGAATTGCAATGAATCTATCAATGGAAATCGACATTACCGTTCATGAGACAATATCGAACCACATCTCGATCACTGCGCATCAATTTTCCATAGGTTCAATCTCAACAAGTTATTTCAGTTTCAGAAGCTCCAAAATTTTGAAACACGATGCGATTTCAAAACAACGCGTAAAAAATAAAATCATGCTTATCATGTTGAGAACTAACGTTCATGTCCAAGATTCCGAAGATTATGTTATTGAGAATCATTCACGTACAGAATGTCTGAAACCAAAGTCTTCTGATTGGCTCCATATTGATATCGAAAATAGGTAAATGGGTTATATCCGGGATGCCGATTTCTCAATTCATACTCATTAGATCGTTGGCTACATCAAACATTGAAATTCGTGCTCGAAAAACCCAACTGAATGAGAAGAAGTTCAACAGTGAGAGTGAGTACGTTTGAATGGAACTACCAGTGAGAATGACATTGAAGAAATATGAGAACATTGAAGTTAATCAGATGAATACCTATGCAAAATCTTCGATTCTGCAGTAGGAACATGGACAACAGTATATCATTCAATGAGCAGAAATGAAATCATCTGAGATGATATAAGATATCGAATGCATTTCCACGAATAATTCATCAGAATGAGAAAAAATGTAATTTATATGACGATGGACCAAATATTGATCACTCACATCAGGGGACATTATCCTGCTTTGGGAATCTGAAGATTCCTCATTGTTTTCTGTCATTGTCAGCGAATTCTAGTGAATCATAGTCTGCAGTCTGAATAATGACATATATTGAATGGAATCGGATAAATTGACGCTCACGTACTTCATGCCTCTACATCAGGACCTTCTCAGATCTGTTTCATTTAGATTTCGAATACGTTGGGAGTTCTCTATCTAGTCCAGCTTTCATCACAAGACTCCATAGCATAGTTTCCAAATCTCACATGTATCTGGGAGCACTTGGTTTTTCCGTCCATCGCTAGAAACTCCAGTCTTCATAGGATTCACAATTGAAAAATTTGTATGAAGCTGATACTATTTCTCTTGGAAACATGCACAGTAATTCTTCGTACTAATCACAAAAGTATGTGGACGTTAGCAAAGCTTTCTTGATGAACTTTTTCCAAATCAGATGATCGACCGTTCCTATATGAATAACATGAACTGGGTTCAGTATTTATATTTCCATAATGATATTATCATTCATACATCTGTCTTCCACTGTGAATTCGGAGTCTAATAAATGTTTGTCAAAATTACACTCTATCCTGGCGAAGGCTATACACAGCTTGCGAACAAACATCCATTTATTTCCGTTCTCTCAGCTGCAGACTCGATACTTATATCAAGGTTTATACAATTGTAGAACAGTGTTCCAGAAGTTTTTGCTTTATTGCTGTTATATTTTTCTCGGCGCTGAAAAGCTCCGGGATTGCGATTAGGACCAAGCACAAACGAAATAGAAATTTCGCACGCTGAGGGTCCAATTACCATCCAGAGTAGTGGGTGTGAGTAATGTTCATCATTTATGGATAAGTTCGGGAGTGTACGGACAAAGCTCAGATGTACAAGCTTTATTTTGCACACCGACACTTGATAGCTAGAGATAAAAAGCACCATATGTGGATGCAATCTTCTTTTGAGCTGAGTTACTTCCATCTTACTCCCATTTATGTTCCTGTCGTCAGGATAACCGTAAATATCCTGTTTGATCTTGTTCAATTTCAAATTTGATGGAGAATGTGCAATAACTTTCATGATATATCCCTATTCAACTTCATTGATTTGGTTTTTTCCACTTCTTTCCTCGAAATGCACCATGAATATTCCTCATATCATATTCATTCCAGATGCTGAATGAAGTTTTGTTATCAACGGAAGACTTAGCAATAAATATTTGTATAGAGAGTGTCTGGATAATTGTGGAATAATTCTCGATCGAACCTGAGAGAAGTTCCTATGAAAATTCCACACATGTGATTTTTAACCACTATGAACTTGTATTTCTGTCAGATCACCATAGCAACGGATGAATTTTATCGGATTTTTTCTCCTGGTGGGTACCCAACAGCGGATTATAGTGGAAATTTTCTTGACGTTTATAATGACAGGTTTTGTCAACTTGATGAAGACGAAAATTGATGTTGTTGGAAACACATTTGGTGCAGAATTTTCTTACTGAATACCACACGAGTTGATATGCTCATTCAGTATTTTCCAAAACTCAAACACTCAACATTATTACACTCTCCACAAGGATACATGTAGGATGGACCACCTAGAGAAAATATAATATAGATAATGGAGATTTCATAGATTTGAGATATGCATTACCTACTAAACTCCTTCGATTAATAAAACACAATTATGCAAGATGTCAATGCAACTCTCATCCAGAAAACTTAAGGAATTTTGTGTTCTTGAGGTGACACTGACATAGCCATATTTCATAGACAGATTTCTAGAATTTTTTACATTGAATATGCTCACTAGGGCACTTTTTGACACATTCAGCATTTTTTCTAGCTGCTGATGCTGTAAAGCTCAATTTTGAGTCAAAATTATTTCCAAGGTCTTTTGTTTCATCACACCGATTCAAAATGATTCGATTCATTGAGTAAGTGTTTTCCACTCGTTTTATTTTCGAGGTATAGCTAGTATTATTACTTTTCTGTATATTGAGGGGTAATTTTTTCGTTTCACACCAATTTGCTAGACGGTCGGTATCATTTCAGAGCATGTCATTTAGAGATTCACCAACTCTAAATAATTTCAGATCATCGGCAAATGCTTGTTATATTTTCACCTATGTCATCCACGGATCATGAAGAAAGAAGATGAGGTGCTAAATCACAATTATCATGGCTAGACGATCAATATCATCTTGGAGCAGTTCACAGTCATTTCGAGATTCGTAAAACCTGAATAAAATCAAATCACTGAAATCAATGAAAAAATGTTGCTTGTTATATCTTCACCTATGTCATTTACAACTAATAGAAGCGGCAAGAAAATACTGTTATTGCAAGATGATATGAACAAATTACGACTGAAAGAGCTGCATGCGCAATGAATCGATGTTCAATATTTCATAGGTAGCTAATTTACAGCTTGAACTTATGAGATGTGATATTGATTAACGCATCTCTAATCTTCTATCAACTCCATCATATACTACAAACTTCAGACGTCAGATTTCCTGCCCAAAGTGAAAGAGCTATCGATAAGTCAGATGTCATCCAAATCATTATGATTCACATCATAAGATATCCACGATAAGTTCAGATATGAAGAGCAATTGACTATCATTTCATCCATGTAATGATGTAATTGCAATGAAACTGGTGAGATATTCAATGACTAGATAGAATAATCTGAATCGTAGGAAGCAGAAGAAAATAACTAAGTTTAATCTGAAAAGTGTGAAAAATCGCGTTTTTTTCTCAATCTCCCAGCTTAGAAAAATGTGTTGAACCAACAAATAAATGATGAAAGTCTTAGAAAATCTGGAGTCATTTCAAGGAAGGGGGCTTCATCACCCAATATGACTGAGAAAATAGTGAAACATGAAACAGAAATGCAGCATTGTTGAAGCTGCTGCTATATAGGGTTGATCAACTGGATAAAAATGTATCACTCCTTCACTAAAAAGAGTGTGATTCAATACAAATCGGGATACATGCATCCACATCATCATACCTAGCAACACCCCAACCTACATTTCAATTCCCAATCTGGTATTTATCCGTTGACGGCAAGCTACTAGGAGCCGCCAGAACGCCTGTGCAATGGACAACCAAAGGTCACGTGACGCACAGTCGCAGAATGGCTGCTGACGCCAAAGCAAGGCGAAGCACGGTGAGGATTCACTTCAGTGTTCGAGTCAGAATCACAGGGTGTAGACGCGTCTGCTATCCGATCAAATGTGCAGAGTGTGTTTACGATTACCCTCGTCAGGTCTTCATATACCTGGGGCATGAGTGAAAATATGTTTCTGACGGTGGCATAAGATCGAATAACGGAGGTGAGCATCGCGAGGATTGCGCGAAAACGGGAATTGGCCTTGCCAAGGCCTGTTTCTCAAACTTTGCTTGAAAATTACTGTACTGGTGTTTAACGAGAGTGAAGAGTGTATTGTGAAAAATAGCAGAATTGAACTCATTTCGCCAGTGATTTCTAGCTATCGTTATCACTATGGCTCTGCATCATGCCCTCAGTGGCATTATCATACTGACTTGTCTGATCTGTTATCACAATAGTTATTACTGTGGTTTTGTATTCGATGATATAAGTGCAATCAAGGAAAATCGTGACTTGAGACCACACTCTCCTATATCCAACTTATTCTTCAATGATTTTTGGGGTACTCCTATGCATAAGGTAAGTTAATCAACCAATCAAGATCAGTTTTCAGATGATTCCGAATGGTTGACACCTTTCTGTCTTAGTTATCCAGCACCTTATATTTTATGTTAATTGTAGGCTTGGAGTAGAGAACGAGAACATTAGGATCAACAGATTTGATAAAGAAGGGTGAAGAACGAAGAAATGTCATGAAAATTCGCGAAGACATTCTCAAATAAACGAGCCAATCCTAACGAAGATTTCATGTCACAAAGTCTGACGCCAAATCCTGTCAGGAAAACTAGCAGATAACATCGAAATTTAAAATTGATCTGCTCCCAGATTGAAAATCCTTCGCTATTTCCCTAATGATTTCACTTCCTGTGCAGAATCAAAACAGTATCTCATGGAACAATATTACGAAAGACATTATTTATTGAGGAGAATTCCATCCAATTCATCGTCATGAATATGATGGAGCATACTCGAATTGATGGTTTCTATCTAATCCTGGAGCCAATAAGAAAAGATGATGGATGAGGATTATTTGGGAACACATCGGAAAACGCTTCACCTGTGTTTATACACTATTATTTCCAATGCCTTGATACCTGGTATATTGCCTAATGCTAGGATATTTTGCTATCTCATCAATCTCTATTGTACTGTGGTCTGTTTTTTCGCCTTTTTTCCCGAATACACCATATCATTTTGAATATTGGCCTCCTGATAGACGAAGCTTCATTTAGAGAGATTCTTGAGTAACTTGAATCATGTCGAGTATTCCTCAGGTAAAAAATTCTCACTTCATGAGATATTTCTCTCGTAGCGGGAGTTTTTTCAACAATTTTCTTCAAACCAGCTCATTGAGTATTCCTCATATAAGGGATTCTCACTTTCCGAAATATTCCTCATGCAGCAGAAGTTTCTCATCAGCCAAGAACCAATAATTCCGTCTAAGTAGATACTTGATATTGAAATGAATGATGAGCGATACTCTGGAACAAGAGAGCAGCATGATTTGATGATTTTTTTGACACACAGTCTCATTTGCTGAGGTTCCGAAATTTTTCAACTCGTGAAAGTCTCTCTAACATGTATTTCCAGGTGTATTCCGATTCTCAGTTATCTTCGAAGCCATATATACTTCTTTTTTCCAGTAAGCCAAGCGATCAATACACATCGGAATTCAATCATGTGTTATAAGTCTCAAGCAAATGAGGGTGAAACATTGTTTTGCTCGGGCTTCAAACCTGTTTGGAATGCAAACAATCCCTCAATCAGTGATCGCAATACGAATTATAATAATTCTGATATAGGTGTTTATTTGGATATTCAATGTATTAATTCATCATAAATTCCGGAGGAATCAGACAGCTATAGGTAGATGCTGAATAGTCTCAATTTGTTATGGTTCATTTATGAAGTATCATCCGAAAAAAGTTGATTTCCAATAGCCAATTGAGTTGCTCACGTATTTCGACTCCATCCGAATACGGATGGAAGTAATAATTTCTGCTACCTGCGATACTAAAATCGCCTGCTTATCTGATAAATTGATAGAACGAGATTCATTGTCCAAACTGGCACAACACCCAATTACAGGACAGATTTCAACAATTTATCAATGTAACTGTGAACAATAACTTAAAACCAACAACTGGAACCCAAATGAATTTTTAAGGAATCATGATGAAAAACCTCGTGAAAAACAATAAATGGAAATTAAAATAATGGTAATTGAATATATGTACTAATATATTTATCTCACATTCGCTTCATGAACATCACATAATAGTAATTTAATATTCTATATTCTTTTTGAATAGATCAACGTTATCACACAACTGGTTAAGCTTTGTTCATATCAAATGAATTGGTGATTTCAGTAGTGTGTTCGTTCTTGGGTAGGTTAATGAAAACAGAGTCGACTCTTACTGTTCGAACGAGATATTTGAAAGTTCAGTTCGGATAACAACTGTGGTTTGTGAGTTCATAAATAAATATTCAAGAGTGGTAGGTTCTTCGATCTTCCAAAGATAACAGTGAAAATCGGTTCAACAATGAACTATTATCTGATACTTGCTCCATCGATTCTATACATGATGTACTTCATGAATTTCCATTGAATAGATTCGAGCAGATGAATGAGATTCACGTATATCAGATACCAAATAGGCAAACGCATGTTCTCACATATGATGTTTAAAGAGCAATGATGCTATCTCCATTTTCGAAGTCTCTGCAGATTCTGATAATCACGTCAAACATTCTTCTAGCTGCTGATGCTGTAAAGCTCAATTTTGAGTCAAAATTATTTCCAAGGTCTTTTGTTTCATCACACCGATTCAAAATGATTCGATTCATTGAGTAAGTGTTTTCCACTCGTTTTATTTTCGAGGTATAGCTAGTATTATTACTTTTCTGTATATTGAGGGGTAATTTTTTCGTTTCACACCAATTTGCTAGACGGTCGATATCATTTCAGAGCATGTCATTTAGAGATTCACCAACTCTAAATAATTTCAGATCATCGGCAAATGCTTGTTATATTTTCACCTATGTCATCCACGGATCATGAAGAAAGAAGATGAGGTGCTAAATCACAATTATCATGGCTAGACGATCAATATCATCTTGGAGCAGTTCACAGTCATTTCGAGATTCGTAAAACCTGAATAAAATCAAATCACTGAAATCAATGAAAAAATGTTGCTTGTTATATCTTCACCTATGTCATTTACAACTAATAGAAGCGGCAAGAAAATACTGTTATTGCAAGATGATATGAACAAATTACGACTGAAAGAGCTGCATGCGCAATGAATCGATGTTCAATATTTCATAGGTAGCTAATTTACAGCTTGAACTTATGAGATGTGATATTGATGAACGCATCTCTAATCTTCTATCAACTCCATCATATACTACAAACTTCAGACGTCAGATTTCCTGCCCAAAGTGAAAGATATATCGATAAGTCAGATGTCATCCAAATCATTATGATTCACATCATAAGATATCCACGATAAGTTCAGATATGAAGAGCAATTGACTATCATTTCATCCATGTAATGATGTAATTGCTTCTCCAATATCTACCAAGGAAACAAATCATTCATTTGAAATCTGAAATGATTCTTCGTGAGCTTTCGACAAGTGTTGCGAAATATATTACTATATTACAAAAAACATTCAGCTTTCAACCTGTTACTGCCTCCAGTGGACATAATCATGGATTGTTTTGAACATTCCTACATTCGCATTGAAAGCACATCGCATTGGAAATTGGATTCTGTTCAGAATGGATGTCATTCCACACTACCACTATGAATCGCATTTCAATCATAAAAATCAGTTGTCCATCGTATTTTTCGGCATTTACTGCCTATTCTGGCACCGAATCTATAAACGAAATCGCTATGCGAAGCATGAAGCTGGTTTCCCACCTATTGGAATTTTTGTTGAAAGTTTGTAGGTCGTAAGTATCAGCAAATATTATAAGCAAAGAATTCCACAACTCTGCCGTTCTATTGATGAATGATGCTTGGTAGAGAGGAGTTCAGCATGTCTCAAGTCTGATAAAGTAGGGTTCACCAGCCTGAGCTCGTCTAGTTTGTCTACTTGAAATCGCTCGTGGTGGTATAATAGAAGATGTTTCGGTGGAGCACCGACAGTGAGAATACCCACAAAAGAGAGAGAGAGAGATCGCGAACATTTCTACGATGTTGATAGGTCAATGAGTTCGTGAGTGTGATATCATCGACTAGACGAATGAACATCTTCTGACTGAAATATAAATGAAAGAATTCTGAATGAATCATCTGAATGAAATCTTCAGATTATGTTGCGAGCTTCAGATTATGTTTGGGGGCTCAACTCCAAACACGTGAACAGTACTCCAGGAAATTTGGAATATGTGCTGTGTCAATCGTGAGCAGTCCCTGAGGTGTAGAGTACCTCTTCGTACGGATCAGGTAGCCAAGTTTTTGTAGAGCAGTTCACATGATCGTCCCTGTTGGTGGTGATACCTAGCATGCATATTGACGACATCATAGGAACAGTGGTAGCTGACATCATCATATTTGGAATTGTGTGATCTGTCATCCTGAATGGAAGTGAAGAATAACAATAGGAGGAAGAAGAAACACATAAACCTACATGACACAATACACAAATACAATAGTAGTGCACGCGAAAAGCCTGGGAAGCTTAACTTCACAGGGCACGTGAGCAAGTTCTGTAGAGAGGGTTGCCAGATGTGTTACGGACAACGTTTCTTCATGCACCCCAATTCACTCGGAAAATTTTCAGCCGAAGAGTTAAAACAGTATGTATTGTTTCAAATCGATGACAACTCATTTCTTTCGGAAATACTCACTGACAGTTTGCTGAAAAATCCAAGGTCTAATGGAATTTTTGCAGTAACGTCGAGTATGAATTTTGGTCCATCAATATTCCACTGTTTCATTTCATATCAAGAGGGTGAGATATTTTCATTGATCTCAAGTATTGATCTGCACATATAAAAGAATGATAGTAGCATCAAAAGTAGTACCATTCGGAAAAGTTTCAAATACAGTGATCCCTCTGCCCCAGTTCCGAGCAGGAATATCCAGGATTCGTACATTACTCCTCTTCCAGGAGTTATTGTATTCATCAATACATATTGGAATCATGTGCTACTATTCATTGTTCAGTGAGCTCAAGTCATGACGTACCGAAATTTTTATCGTCGAGGTTAACGGTTGATCAAGTGTTGATTGGATATATCAATGCACGTGACTGAGAATAACTGAACGATTATGATTGGTTTAATATTATTGCTAAAAATTACCAAGCGAAAACTCATAACGGAAATCGATAAATATCATTCCATACCCCCTACACTTGACAGTAGAAGAGGAATAGATAGATTGATTGAATACCTTCACCAAATGAATGAGTGCCACTGCCAAATGGGAATTGATCCTGGGATTCTATTCAATCATCCGACAATTTCCATTATGTCGATGAGCATGTATGTGTATAACCTATTCCCCTAATCGCTCTCTGGTACTAGACATACTAATTATCGACCCATCAAATCCAGTCCTACCCCAAATGATCACGTAATATCGCCGATGAAATATGTGATAGTTCCGACGATGTCATATCAACATTTGGCAGAGGAATCGTGTTTTCTCACTAGCTAATTTGGTATTGTAAGGTAATACCGTTAACAAAATTGGTGATCACGATCGGGAAATGGCCCGTGTGGCGTGTGATAACGGAATATGTTTATATCATGCTGCCTCCTCTAGGATAATTCGTGGTTTGCTTCGCAAAATCAGCTGAATAATCCATCGTCACCATCCAATACTGAATTTGAAATGCTGATTGGAACAGGGAGATATATGAAATACATATATGTTCATTGTTCAATTGTACATGAGAGAAAATACTTTCATTGACCGACACAAATTTCGAATGTTCCGTCAATTTCAATAAGGGATCGAAAAATTTCTGTTCAAGTTCAATTTGACTGAATCATTGACTTCATTGTGCCAATCATACAGATTATCGACCCATTGAGTTGAATTCCGCATCAAATGATTGCATGACATATGGCAGTTGGCAGTTATTGTAAGGTAATACCATCAACGCAGTTGGTGATCACGATCGGGAAATGATCTGTGTGGCGTATGATATTGCTTTCTTTCCTACTAGGTGGTTTGCTAGGCAATAGACAACTGAATAATACCACTAATTACTGAACTACCAACCAGTAGAGATTGAAGATGTTTCGGAAAATTATTGATAAGACTTCGTTGGGGAATAGCTCAAGAGCAACCTTAGAAAGAAGCAAGAAGGACTTCAGAGAATGAAAATGGAACCATTGAAGAACCTTCAACAGGGCTCAATCCCTTACATGAGTGCCAAATGGAAGAATCTAAGTTAGGTTTCTCATGATATGTTCTAATAGTCAACACTTTTTTATTCCTCTTCTCGCTAATGTTTGTGTGTCTGTTCATCAGGATACAGCTGGAATTATGGTATTAGAAGCGAATATCTGTTGAACGTTACCTCAGAATATTCCTTTATCCAGATATTGTCAGAACAGAAATAACAATCCTTTATCAATTCACTGAGAATGAGGTCGAGTACGGAGATGATTCGGAGCTGAGAGGGACCAAGCTCTTAGGGGGAAATTGCCATGTTTCATCCTTTTATGGTCATATTAGGAAGACCTATGAGACTTAATTGACTACGTGAGAGACCCTATAGGTCCAATAAACGATAACTCGGTTCTCATATAAAAGTATACTCGACAATACAATTTCCAAGGGTCTCCTTCCTGATTGTTATCGGAGGCTCCTTGAACTCTTGTGTCGAGAAATTAACACCCAGTCATGATTGATTGAACATCATATTTTATGATGCGAATACAATCGTTTTCTAGAGAATATAAAATAATGATGGAATCATGTTTGTGGATGATTTCGTGACTCGTTGGATCCATTTCACATAATCATACAGTAGGCGCAGATGAATAATCATATGGTTGATCACCCAATCTGGTATCATTGAAGCTCTAGTAGACATCTATTGTGAGAAATGAAAAAATGATGACTTTTTATGTATTTCTGAATGAGCTGTGAGGAAAAATCTCCTGGATCAGAACATTTGCGGACGGAATACTCTTTCAAACAGATTTCAATAAATTCTCATGGAAATGTAGTGGGAGTTCAGTTGGATGAGACACATCAAGATGATGAACTCTCATCGATTTTCGCTAGTCTATTCGAGAATAAAAATAAAAATCACTGTCTTTGGAAAATTAAATGGGCAGAAAATTCTGGAATGAGCAATTTCTGAGACGATTATCTTCGCGTATCTTCTTCAACGAACTTCTTGTGAACTTAACAATAACGAAGCTTATTGTTGACTCAACCTGCATTCAAGGCTGTTGACTCATCAGATGAAGGAATCTTCACAGTATGGATACAAACATATCGAATATTCAATCGAATAATATGTCTAATGATTTTTTTCATTTCGCGTCTATGATAAGAACATGACGACATAAAAGTGAATATATACTTTTCATCATCACATTTCGAATTAACTGAATTCATTTTCGAACGCACAATGAGTTATGCATATTTTATAATCATTTGGCTCGCCATTCGATATACTTCCTCAACTTCCTAACAGCAATCGATATGTTGACAGGTTGATACTGGTAGCCATTTTGAAGTTTTGATCATTCCATCAGTATTGTCAAGCGTGACCCTTGTCAAGTCAGCTCTTATTCATCATTTCCAGTGGAAATTGATACAAAATAGAATGAAATAGTATGTCATACACTTTCCATATAGATACAAAATAGTGTCTTTTGGAACTTTTATCAAACTATACTATCATCAACCGGTCCTAAGATAACTTAACTACCCTTCGGAGCTGAAAAGATTTGAAGAAATAATCACATGGAAATTCCTTGTTGTATCCTCTGGATATATACTACAGGATTCATCAAATGTTGCAAGTGATCCACGGTGGATGGTTTATTAGAAGTATCTGGAGAACGAAAAGACAGAACATTCTGAAAATTGGGATGCTTTGGTAATTGAACATTCTCTATCCGTCTGAAATATTTTCATCGAAAAAGTGTTGCCACGTCTATCAGAAACAACTAGCGACTTCGTTATTTCGAATGGAAAACCCTGTTTATTATTCCATTTTCTGAATCTACGTCGATTTTCCATTATGTTTCATCAATAATTCTCTATACCTATCTGGAGCCGTTTTCCAAAAAATAATTAATTTCGGTATTTCTTCAACAAAATCTCTGTCATCGAAAAAACTTCAATATTTTCCTGATACGAAATATTAGGAAGCTGATATTTGAGCGACAGAGAGGTCAAGCCCGGAAGTTTCAGGTCGTTCAATCAAACCATCATGAAAACATACAGGGTGGTTTATGACATATAAAAGTGACTGAAAGTCTAGTTTTTCGAATGGACCACCCTGTATATAATTATTCTAAATCTGCATGGACAACCCAACTACTTTCTATGATAATTCCTTAAACCTATCTCAAACCGATTTCGAGATATAAATTAATTTCGAAAATTCATAAAAAAAAATTGTCAATATCTACATATCATTCTTTATAGAAACATATTTCACGAGGCTCAATTGAAGCAAAAGAAGGCTATCAATCTGTAATGGCTACATAGGCTATACCTACAGTACTCGAATAATCAAGTTATAATTCGATAGACAGAAATATCGTTGTAAATAATATTACTGTCTCATTAAGCAAGCCTTGGAAGTTTCGACAACTGTCAGGTACATTTGAATTTTGAGTGTAGATAAAATACGTGGAATGGCTGAAAAAAATTATTCAAATACTGTTCTCATGAACCTATTCCTATTACACGGAAATTGTGATGAAATTATTAGTAGAACCTTCTGACGGTTCTATGAAATGTATCCATATTTTCCACCAATTAATCGAAAAAAATTCAGGCGAATGCAGGCGAAACAGTTTTATGAATTCTGGTTCACCTAGACCCGTGACAGCTTTGGAAGACAATCAGACCAATGTTCTGACTTACTTTCATGCATTTGCCCAAACATCAATTCGTAGTCCAGTACAAGATTTGGATATACCGTATACATCAATCTTCTGTCACGGGATTATCCACGAAGAGTCGAACTGTGCGAAATGCTATTAGTTCGAATACAATAGGTTCCCTATTTTTTGAGAAAATTCGTCTGATTTTTTGATGAATAATTGACGGTGAATTTGATTACATTTCATTCAATTATCTACATGATAAAAGCTCTGAGAGTTCACATCTTTGTCATACAGATCCTATTATACCTATACTTTTTTATAATGAATGTTTACCGATGTTTACTCACATTTCATACTTTTACTTGCTTTACAATGAATGCTTACTCACTTCTAAAATTTTGGAAAGCTTTAGCTTCTCTGACCTGCTACCAATATATATTTATATATGATGTACTTTATTAAACTGTATCTATCTATCTATCTATTGTCTGACTATTCAGCAATAGCTATGTGAAAATTTCGAAAACAATTCAGATTATACATATGTTTTTTTGAAGAAATTTATCTCGAGAACGATTTGATATAGGTATAGGGAATTATCATTATTAGAAAGTTGTTGGGTAGTCAATGCAGAATGTTTCTGATAGAAGTGGCAACACTGTATCGATGAAAATATCCAAGACGGATAGAGAATGTTCAATTATCGGAGCATCCCAATTTTCAGAATGTTCTGTCTTTCCGTTCTCCAGATACTGATTCTGATTGGCCATACACCGTGGATCACCTTGTATATATAGTATTCCGACTTAGCTGTACCATTTTCCGCAATCCACAATTATCATTCGCTTATATTTCGATTACCTTTATTAGGAAGGAGAAATTGGATATTGCAATACATTTTGTGGAAGATTTTGAGTAGCTATTCAATATTTTGCAAATGAATTGTAACACGAAGATGATTGAAAACTGAAATACTATCAGGTATAATGCATCGAATAATTCATAGTTCTGTGTGTTTATGGGTAATATTTTTGCAACATTTGGCATCGCTGAGTGCATTTGAATCCTGGAAACATGAAAATATAACCATTGAAATGGATGGAGAGTTATCACCTACATATGAATGCCTATAATTTGTAACATTATTTGATTTGATTATGTATCTTTCATGGTTGTGTATTTTCGTTTTTGATTTGTTATGAGAAGATTTCGCATGCTTGTTCAACAAGAATTCGTGACGTTGGAACTATCACTGTATAACTTCAGTTGATTCGATGGAATTTTCTTTGAAAATTCTTTTGATGAAAATAATTTTGGAGAATGTTGTTTTTGGAGTTTCCATATAGAGTCTGCTTTCAAAGCGTTCTAATAAGAGGATAATGGTAGTTCTTTCATGAATCAGTTTTCTGATTCATTTTACGAAGAATAATCGTTATCAATATTCATTCAGAACTCGATCCAGAATCAGTTTCCCTGTGATATTTCCAAAAATATATTTGTTTTTGAGTGCCACACAGATTCATATTTGGCGTTGAATGATATGCAGATAGATGACGAAAAGAGTAAAATCGAATAAAATCTTCTTTCAAACAATTTTTCGCATATCTCACGTATTTGGCTAAGAGAAAAGATTCGTTCAAAAGTTCCTGATGTACGTTCTGTGACCTAACTCATCTTCAAATCGGAGTTGAAATGAAAACAAGAAGTTAACTTCGAAGCATCCGAACTTGTGACGAGAACATGGAACAAACTGAACGTGATATAAAGTTTAGGATGGAGTTCATAGGATGTTGAAGAATGACTGATTTAAATCGGCAGTGTTTCGGGATTTTTCATAAATATGTACAGTAACCAAAATAATGAATTCATTCCATTTGGCTTCTACACACTGTATAGTGATCTCAGGAATGATGAAGTGATGAATATATTGAACTCAGCATGTGGAAAATATCTTCATGGTGTGAAATGATATTGTGAATATTGATTTATAACACAGAAATATATCTGATCAATACCAAATTACAATTTCACAAACATGATTGCTAGTGTACAAGAATGTTATGGTGTATAAATAGACATACACATTAGGAGGGGGAGGGAGGGCGTAGCAAAATGGTCGAATGGTCGGCCACGACTGTCATTTTTTTCATCAAAATTAAATAGGTTAGTGATTTCAATCCTGGCATCGATCTAGCAGTCTCGGCAATGTCCTCCAGGAGTAGTTGACGGTGTCCACTATGAGAACTCTTTCCGCTCTTCTCAACCTGCTCAAGCTATGGCTCATGAGACGTTGGAAACCAAACGTAGAAGAAGCGAATAATAAATGAAAAATACTATTCGGCAATCTTCAAAAGTTATCGGAGATGTTCTCCCTACAATAATCCTTGTCCTGTAGTTTCCGACATCTCAATGGTGGGGATCGAATTTGAATTACCCTTGTGACGTAAGTGGGACAAATAATGCCGGTATGAAATGAGGAAGAATGATTTCCATTTATTGGCTACTCCAAAAACAACAACGAAAGTTTCAAATAATAACTCAAGTATAAGAAGCAGAAATATAAATATATTAGAGAAACATATAAAGATCGATATTTCTGCAATACCATTGAATAATCTCAACTATTTTTTGAATATCATTTGTTGCACGTATATTCTTCACTTTTATTACGTATATTTTTTGTGACTTTTCCCGCGAAATATTCTCATCAAACTCTCTCTTATCTCTCTTTCTCATTTCTTCTTCTCATTCTCATCTCTCCTTCTCATTTCTCTTGACTCCATATTCAAGTCATTCGATGCCGAAGTCTTCGAAATCGAGGCTTGTGACATCGGAGCCTGCGAAATTGACACTTGCAGAGTTGCAACCTGCGGAATCTAATCCTGTGTATTTTCTCAGACCATGATTTTCTTCTTTTGTCTTTGTTTTATGAAGATTTTATGAAAATGAATAGTGCCCCTGAATCCTAAGACGCAGAGTGCATGAAGTTTGTTAATGTAACAAAAATATGAAAAAGTTTTAATTCTTATCTGAGGATCACACGTTATACTACTTACCGTCGGCCGAAAAAGCGTGAGTACAAATATTCGCAATCGCCAAGAACATCCGACTATGTCAAACTCAGAAGCATGAAATTTGTGACTAACCTCTCATAGAATATATCATAGAATAATTCTGGAATCAATTCCATCTATGGAGTCGAAGTGTGTGTACAATAAATAGGAATCTGTTTTGGGTCTTACAGTTTACTTTGATTACATTGAATATGAACTATTCACATGCCGGGCCTCATTCAACGCACTACGTAACTTATAAGTCAGGTTAAAATGCAGTTCAAGAAGCCTCCAAGCCTCGTGAACTCATTTTCTCAAGTCACTCATATCCTTGCTTATGTCAGAGAGCTTACATCCATATAACCCACACGTCTGAAATACTTAATTTCACCCCACATCTCAACACCGATTTTTTTTTCCACCTGTTGACAACACGGAAGGAAATTCTTCAATGTTGGAGGAACATCGTGTCAGTCAGCGGTTGAATTTTGGGAAAGAAGGAACTCGGCGACTATTCATCTGTCATGTCATCAATGGATAATTGGATTTTTCTCTTGTTCTCCATAGTTTGTCTTTGTTTCAACAAATGGATGTTGTTCGATGTTTTCCGAATGAAAGTTACGTGGGTCGATCCTTGATACTGAAGGAGAATTATATGCTCATACATTAATAGATTGGAATCTTGAAGGTGTGTTCTAGACCCCATATTTATTCAAGATGAAATCTTGAGTGATTCTGAAGAGAAGGTGGTTTGAATCTAAAAGATATGCGAGATTGAGAAAATTTAATGAATTTCTGGAACTCAGCATGTATCTTGCAAAAAAAAATTATAGAAACTCTCGAAATTCACAAAAAGTGAAAATATGTGTCCAAACCAGTATGAATCTATTGATGAATTGAATACTATGAAAATTAATGAAACTCATATGATCCAAACCTCAATCCTACATAATTTAATCCTCGTCAACAATTCATATCAGACCGAATACAGAGAGCATTAACTGGAAAATTATTCAGGACGCGAAATCAAATCCTTTGAGGGGTAGATTAATTTTGGATTCGACATTGATTGGTTTCATAATATACTGGATTATTTTTGCAGCCATAAATTCGGCTAGAACATTATTTATCAACATCCATTCCAGCTCCTGAATGCTGGTGCCTGAATTGGGTTGGGAATTCATTGATTCGGATTTTCACATTGCTACCTGACATTGCGTATGTTTCACATATACATGTATGTACATGTATGTATATGTTTCATACATATGATAGAGAGGTGAGTACAGTGAGTTTACGACTTGTAGACAAATCTAAATTATGAATAGAGTTCAAATGAATTCTTTTCTGAAAATGTCTCAGCGGTCTGTGATAGGGTGTTTAGTAGATGGAAATGTTCTCTCATCAAATCTTCTGACAGAATAATTCTGATTCTTTCTTGTATGTGGTTTTTGAAAAATTCAGCGTATGACAGAAGCATCACATAGATTCAAAAAAAAATATGTAGAATTTCAACCAACTGAATAGGTTTCTTTGAGTTATTGAACACTCCTCCTGATTTTCAGACTGAATTGCTATAAAAATGTTGATTGTCTATCGATAAGAGTGGAAGGAAAAAATTGAATAGAAATATCTGGAATACTTATTATAATAATATTATAATCATCATAATAATTCATAGGTTTTTTTAATTTTTTCTTTCCACTATTTTTCTTTTCGATTCCACTTGTTTCTCACTCCATTTGTTACAGACTACTCACCAAATAAATATTTCCTCTTTCAGATTGATAGACTCGTGTATGTCATATGAAACTTCAAAACATTATTTTTGTTATCACTCTAGCGCTTTCTGGTGAATTGAAATGAACAGATGAACAAATGGCAATACTACATTGTCAGGTTCGAGACCTATCGATCTTTGCTATACCAAGCGTCATTCATCAATGAACGGCAAGGTTGAAGATTTCTTCACCTAGTGGAGTCTTTCATGATGCTAACAATCTCCAAACTATCAAGAAAAGTTCCAACACCTTCATCTCATCTCCTCTCCTAACATCCTAGCTGACACGATGTGCCTGGAGCATTATAGATTTTCCTTCCGTATTGTCGAAAGATGAAAGAAATAAGATTCACTACTTCATTCTTCTCGAAAAAAAAAAAAAAAAAACTGGTATGCTGAATTCCTGTCGATATTTTGTATAAAGTAAGTTAGGTATCATGAACTAACTCATTCTCATCGGGAATTCTAAGGGATGGAGTATAGAGGCGATCTCAACAATACGTCAAAAGAAGATGTCTTTCAATAAAAAATACGTGTTTCAAGAATTCTCAATAGCAACATTCTTATTTTCTGATTGTAGGTCCTCTCCAAGAACTCACTCTGTATAAGACACATCAGAGATCAACAATCTGAATTAGAATCTGTTTACTCTCTACTGGGAATAATCAGACTGATACATGTTCATCAACTATTTCAATTAAATCACAGAAATGCTGACAGGAATGCGTATTTCATGATGTTCATCATAATTGAATTTCAACGCTCCCCCAATGAATAATTTTGTTACCAGAAGTTCTAGATTATGAATTCGAAGTCTTTGTTACCTCATTTTCGATATAAACGAATTAGAAATCCTCTTGCGTGGCGTGTATAGCCAATCGAAACTGTTTCCCCTATATCTGAAGACCCTTTCGGTATTGTTGCAGGAACAAAGCCACAAATCGTATCGACCCTTGTGCGTTCTAACGTTCAGATGGAACTATTTGCTTTGGCAATTAGAGCCGATGGGGTATCACTTGGTGAACATGCTGCTCCATTCCATCGTTTGCCTCATATACTTCAGGTACGTATCTCCAGAATATCAGAGGAAGAAGAAAATAGGTTTTTTTTTCTATTTTTCTTCTCCGATGGAATCATCATGATATATAGATGTGTATCGAAACAGCTTCCCTTCAGATAACCAAACGTGAGATGCCATCATACTATTTCTTATCGATTATGTGATTATGTACTCAACTGAGTAATGAATATTTCATAACAATTTGCTATTTTCTTACTGTGAATTGTGTGCTTGCCACTGCAACCATTCTGGAATTTTAATCATTTTGTCAGTGTTGTCTAGCATGTCCACTATTCCTGTGATTATATTCACTGATTGAACATTTCCACTAGAAATTATCGTCACATAGGAAGAACTCCAGAAAAAAGAAGTATATTACACATGTTCAACAAGACGTCGAATGAATCTCGCTTTGCTCGGAGTGGTAAAAAATCCGTGCGCCAAAACATACTTATTTGTATAGGGTGTCTGAGATTCCAATCGCAGAACGAGATCAATCGATAGAAGCACTAATTTCACGGAGGAAGTTCCTATGAACGTGGGTTATATAATTTCATCTGTCAGATAGATGACGTTGATATTGTCAGGTTGAGAATCATCTTTGAAGTCCGTATATGAGCATTCGTGACCGAATTGACTCTGACATGCAGTAGGAAAAATCAGAATCTCATGACCTGTTTGGTAGGTGATTTGTGAAGATCGTTATGATTTCTTGGATTATTGAAATTTTGATGTCTAATCAAATGAAAATAATGGATTTCGATTGTTTTTCGTGAATTTCATATTCATACGCACCTAGAGGCACCATTGGAGGTCGATCCACTGAATAATCAGAAAGAGAATAGGAACGCAATTCTTTTAAGAGGAACAGTTATTTGTTCGATCCTAAAAAAATGGAGTTATGCTCACATGATCTCACATGATGATTCAATGTGATGAAACTCAATACGATAAGAAAACACCCTTCAGTTTCCAATGATATAATGATGATAATCAACAATGTTGAAAGAAGAGGTTATAGGACAACTGAGAGAGTAAATGTGAGGCAAAATCATGAAAATATATTCAGAACTAGGTGATATTAAAAAACAAATATCCATCATACTATCATAAATCGAGTCAATCTGACATACTTCGATGTCTAGAACTATATAAGCCAATTCAAGAAGGATAGCACATCAGGAAGTTGTTACTAATTGAACAAACATGGAACCGCTCTGAAAATTTGGTGGAGAGCATAATTCAGACATTATTTACCCAATTGATATATTTCCATGGGTTCATATAGGTACAGAAATATGAGATTCTGAGAATATTGTATTCGTCAGGGTATTCCATTGGAAATATCGAAGTTGTTACTGCATCCTAATTGAAACGGCAACACCTTATTGTCGAAAATATTAAAGTTGGGTATAGAGTATGTGCGAATATGCTGTCCATCGAATTTTCAAACTGATCCATTGTCTGGTTTATTGGAATCGTCTAAGTGCCATTCAGAATAAAAAAGCATTGTCTATCAGATAGCAAATGATAGAAATTGATATACGTCGAACGGAATTGGAAGACAGCTTATGTAACTTGTAATTGATCAGGTTATGTGAGATTTTGAGAAGGTGGAATAATGAGAAAAACTCTCTTCTTGCTATGAGTATTGTTATTCACCGAATGAATTCGATGGTTCTTATGTTTCCGAAAAAGTTTTTTCAGTGACTTGGTCGAATATCAAGCATTTATGCGTTGGCAGCACTTCCGTGTTAGCAATCGCAAGATCTGCATGCTTCTATTCCTCTATACTGTTACTTTACCTCAAGATCTTATATCCCGCAAACACTATTAACTCCAACGAACATGCAAAAGCACTCCTAAAGTATTTTTGAATGTGTTTTTGTTAGCAACTCTTCGAAGTTTCAAGTCCATAGATTTCACTTCCATTAATATTCGTGAATATACCTATATTTAATGATATCCTCACAAACCTGAAAGATTTGCAGATGTCAAACATGAGAATGATGATTCTATCATTTATTATTATCGATAGCGTACTAAATTTTCTCATCACAACTTTCTCTATTGATTTCTCTTCAACTGAATGGGATTCTATGATTATCGATGTCTCTACATGATTTTCGTTCATTCATTTGCATTCGTATTTAATTTTTTTTCAATTCCAATAATACGAACTCATCTAGCAGGTAGATATAAATAATCAGCTGATGGCATTACGTATAACGAAGTAAACCATCAAGAGTTCATAATTAATTATTCGAAATTAACAACATTTTTGCAATACTAGTCCATACTATGCCATTTTGTTATCGGCTTCGGCTGCAAATTCCTATAATATAATGCTTGTCCTCTGCATGGGAACGCAGTCAAATTTGCATTGTGTTCATACATATACTCGGAATGTAATATGAATTTCACAACCAGGTTTTCATTTTATTCCAATTCTGATATTAGCGGATTGACATTATTTCAAGATTTAAGACTCCAACCACCTCACAACTATACATTCCAGAAGTTTAATTTTTTTTCAATTCAATTCATATTTGGATTTCACATTCTTGGCTCCCGTTGTTTTTGCTGAAATACATTACATGTTTCAACCAACTGCCATTATCTTTGTTGGAACGAATAAACATTTGCTCTGCTTCAAAATTGTTTATTTTGACCATGAGTGAAAATAATTTGCTGTAAATGCAATATCATTCATATATTACGTTAATTAACTATACATGCAGTATGTGGTTCGCATCTATGTTCACGGAAATTCGCTAGGCATATCAACACAATTAGTTTCGATGTTTACTGAAGAAATAATGATCATATTGCGACAAAATATGTATGATTGGAATTGTTTTGCAACCATAAATCGAATCTCCTCTCGTGAGAGAGATATTCATATACCATGGCATGGAAGTATATTTCACAGGTCACGATTCAAATCAAGGTGAATACAAGTTTGTCAAACTACTGGCAATTTCGAAATTCTCAGGAAAATTTCAGACCTAACATTTTCGACCAATTGAAAACCTATATTTTTTTTTGTACCATAGCAACTGAACTAATTTCTGGAAATGTTGTCCTCCTCCTTGAGGAAAGAAGCATGATATCACAATGGAAATTTTCTGACGTTTATGGGGGAACGTCAATACAATCAAATACCAAATCATCATTATCCTAGTATACCACTTCAGCTTCAAATGAAAACCGAACATTTTTTAAGCTCTCGTGGTATCATGAGTGAAAATTCATTTGTTATCATAATATATATATATATATATATATACTGTTATTTCAAGTCCATCATATATCTTCCTTATTTGGTATCGATGCCGTAATGTTGCTATTATTAGTAATAGATCACTATATTCAATTCATGATGTTAGATGAATAGTATATTATTTTCTCACTTTTATTCATTGCTGAAAACCATGTTTTTGAAGCAATTAAATTTATTATCATTATTATCATTATTATTATTATTATTATTATTATTATTATTATTATTATTAGTATCATTATTATTATATATATACTGCTATTGAACAGATTAGGAAAATAAAAGAATATGGATATTGAGAAGAGCTCAGAAAAAAGATTAGGTTTGAGGAGGCAGTCGAATATGCTACATTGGTATTGTTTCTGAAGCATATTCAACATAATCCCAGATCAGATCTTTCAAATTACCCACTGTATGTAAATTCAAATAGTTTAATATAAAATTTCATTGTATCTGACTCTTGGTAGCTACATAGTATGAAGTATATCCATAATGATAACGAATAACTGAGCAACTCTTTGCCAATGTGAACACATCAGGAAACCATTGGGGAATGAAGTGAAATGATTGGTGCACCTCAAGGACATAGGATATGAATGTAAGTTCTGATTTTGTTGCCCATGGGATGTGACGGTTTCATGTCAATAAATGCTACTCACAAAGCTAGTAGCAAAATTCACGGATTGCTACAGTTGTATGAAATCAATAAATCAAAAATTCACATCTGAAAATGATCTCAATAAAAATGAGCAGATGAAATCAATATTTGTGAATTTTTCAAGAGAATGAATCTGCAAAAATGATACGGGTGGGACAATGAGCATGAAAAAAAATCAGTCAAAGAAAATTAATTAGCAAGAGAATTTTCGATGTCCTCAGAAACAATAAAAAATCGAAATCAACTTAGATCAACCATTGGATGGACTGTGAGCGAAAATTTTGGTCAATGATCAGGAATCAATATTGATGACGCTAAGAGTTACTAGGAAGATGGAAAAAATCATGCAACCGAAGAAATGTAAATGGATATTGAAATATTTATTATGCTCAATTATACATATATATATATATATATATATATATATATATATATATATATATATATATATATATATATATATATATTATAGATATATCTATCCTATATTCCAATAACATTACCAATTCGTTTATTTAGATAATGAGGTTGCACTGGATATAGAATTCTCTCGGTGTGCACGTATCATATTTCGATCCATTAGTATGGTTTCCGAGGCATATTTCACATGATATTAAACAGAAATATCAAATAACAATATTCATTCGGATCACCATAACATCGGAATAACACGAACGTTACCTATTCTCTTTGAATCATATCATAATACCATGGGAATCCTGCTATATCTGGTCCTTGAGAGCTCGAAGTATTTTCATAATGAGAACGAATTACAGCAACCCTTCTCCTGTGTAAACACATTAGGAATCCATTACAGAATGAAAAAAAAAATGCGGGAATATCCCTTAGTCGCGTCCCTTTCGGTGATATATTATTTGTGGAATGGGCTGGAACGTTTCGGGAAATATCCAGAAGCAATATTTATCTAGAGGATTTCCTGCAGAAAAACGTATGACGGTCGTTCCAGCCCTGAATTGTCTTTTATTCGGTGTAATCAATAACATTCGGCTCTTGCTGATAACTTGATACAAAAATAGGGACTGAGAAACGCTCTGTGTCGATTCCAGATGAATATATTGCACCCTCACTCCGATAGAAGGAAAATGGATCAGTGGCAGTGAATAACGGCAAAAAATTTATGTGATTTAGGGATCGATGGATAGATCTCGGATGGATATTAAATGTAACTGGCTTGCCTTATTTTCAGCCACAAGCTTTCTGCATCTTTCTTCAATGGAAAGAAAATAATCGTTTTCTTCATAAGAAATTCTCCTTCTTCAAGCTCTTCCTGGACTGTTCATGATTGGGGACGTGATAAAAGTATCGTTTACATATAGGGACAGGTAGGTACGTACTAATTCAGATTCAATGCTCAGGCCTCAACGTTAAGGATTCAGTAATTGGTGATAATGGAATTGGGAGAATTTTTGTAGAGTCGGTCTCACAATGAATTTTGACTGATCTTGAATTCGCAGTGGATTGAATAGTGATCAATTTTCACTTGCTCAACGAATGGAGATGAATTCATTTTCTGGTAGATGACTCTAGTGTCTAGTTTGGGAACTAAAATTGAGGTTAATAATAGAGATGAACCATTTTTCACCAATATCAGCATTCGAGACTCATTCCAAATGAACTCAAAACATTTCGAATATTCTCTCCAAACATATATCAATGGAATGCATCTAACGAGAACACAAAATATATCGACTGCTGCTCAGTTCTTCATTATTACTGCAATAATTTCCATTTCTGTAACACAAATAATTTTGCACGAGATTGTTTGTATATTGAGCACTGAATTTTTCCATCCCTCAAAATGTGCATAATGAAAAGTAAGTTGAGTAAGTCATGGGGCCTTTCTGGGCGTTAGAAAATAATCAAATGCCATATATATGCCATATATATTATTGAGGCAAGTTGACATCCCTTCAGACATGAAACTCTGAAGATCTCATTCCATTGCCGATACCATCAGATATTAATCCGAAAATTTGACGTCTGGGAAGCGCCATCTGTATCATTCCATTATTCGTTGATGAAACTGAAACATTGCTTCGAAAATATTCGAGTTCCAGAGGTGCTGAGTACATCAAAACCTCTTCTTTTCTACGCCTATGGATATCCCTCTTGAATCAATTCGTTCTGGAATTGGAAGTCTGTAGTTTCATCCCACTGAGTATATAGGCTTGAATCCCCTATATCTGATGTTGCAAAAATTTTGTGATTTTGAGGAATAAATTATGATTGCAAATCATTCAATCTTGGAAACCCTGCAAATTCCGGGTTACCTAATGAATTATTTGTATTAAGTATTGGATTATCCACGCGAATTGATTGCGAAGACTATCTCCATCACTGCAGCACCCCAAATATGATTACCATACACATCTAAGCTCATTAGGAATCCTGGATTCGTCGCCTAATCTCAACCCCATGTCTCTAGCGTGAAGTGAGTCCTCCCTGTTGACTGAGTGATAATATCCTCCCATCCACAAAGTTTGAACTTTCTATCGGCAAACACAAATATCTCTGCGCTTTGTCTGTTTGCGCATTTAGTTAACGCATTTGAGTTAACGGTTATACCTTGATGACTGAAACAGTCACCTGCGAATCATCCGTGGGATGGGATGACGTTAAATTTGAATGCGAAAGGGATTTATGTCGACAATGGGAATAGGGTGGATCGAGATAAAGATGGAGGTTGGAAGGGTGAGTGCTGAGAGCATTCCAAGGAACGCGAGACGGAAAACAATAAGACAAAATTGCAAGTTCATCAAAAACCAATGAGAAAATGAAAAACGTTCATATTGAAACGAGCTGGGTTGTTGTGACACAAACCAAACCTTTTCTGAGATTTTAAAGGAATCTGTCGATTGGTTTTAATTTTTTTTCCAAGTTCTCATAAAATTTCTTTGATGTATTTCATTCAAACTCGAAAGGAATATCTAGTTGATGAAAAATCTTCGAACTCCAATAGTTCTTAGTTCACAGTTGTTTCACATTGCTGAAGAATTCAATGGAACAGACTCGTTATTTCGATGTATTCTAGATAAACGAAGAAAATCTCTAGAATGAAACGGGAGAATCGATGAACAACAACGGTTGAGATGAGGTTAATGGTAATTGACGGAAGTAACTTGATATTTCCATGATGAGAAAAATATTCAAACTGTTTTGATATTCGAAATGAGCCATTGATATAACTGACAGAAAAGTAATAGAGACATTTTACCTATACTTCATTCGAGTATTATGAGCACGAGTGTATTAAGAGAGTGACAGAAAAACGGAAACAATGAGAGTTCACGAGATATCCTGGAACGGGTTGATTTTCATCACTCTGTATCATCACCAATTGACTAGTTAACTTTCATCTTCTGATGACTGAAACGTCCACCTGTAAATCATCCGTAGGATAGTATGACGTGAAAGTTGAATGAATGCATCAGGGCTTTATCGTGTCGACAATGGGATGGATACTTGGCAAGGGTAGATCGAGATAAAGTTAGAATGTTGGAATACTCCAGGAAACTTCTGCCCATAGTCGAGCACTGGAAAACAATCAGACAGAACGGAATGTTACAGAGTTGGGTCCTGTGATCACATTGCTGACACAAATGCCCCAGAGTAGTGTATTGACTGGAAACGATTGAAACGAATTGATGAAATACTAATATTTTCTATATTGCATCAATGTTTACGGAAACTAGGAACTGGTATAAACTGTTGGAATATGAAGGGTGAGATTCTCTGGTTATTCCCAATTGTTCCCCATTGTTTCCAATGACATGAGTCCGAGCATGAGTCCACATTTTACCATTTTCGAGATACAGGGGTATTTTTTTTGTTTTTTGATAATCATCCCAGAAACTGTTTGAGAAATTGAACTCAGCTTTTTTATGTATCTCACCAATAGAAATAGCCCTTCTTGAGCCCTATTTCATGTCAATGAAGGAGACTTCAAGGTTGCGTCATGTTTTTTTCCCGTAATTTCTACGATATTCACTATGTTTTCATCAGAAAATGCAGTTTGGTGCTCGGTTGAGAAAGCATTGGTAGTTGAAAATGTGCTTTCAGAGTACCAATTTCCCCAGTGTCATAATCATTACAAACAAAAAACTTCACGCAATATCAAAATCTCCGTCACTAGCATATGAGGCAAAAATCATCAGGGCTCGAAATTTCGTTCAAAGAATCTGATTTTTTCATCTCAAACAGTCGAGAAATGGTTCCAGAACCAAATGAATTCTTAGACACCTCGTATACATATAGATAGCGGTGCGATATAAACTTTAAATCACTTACTCCACTTTCCGGCGCGTGGTCGTAGGGCTTGTATGATGATACGATCAACAATCTAAAAATTATTGAAACTTCGATATGGCATAACATGAACAGTAAAAGAGTGATGGATATGATTGATGTGTATATTGATGGTTATGTTAGGTACGATACTTATCTGATAGTATGATATTACCAATGTCGAGAAAATAAAAGATGAGTTTCAAAAGGGAAACTGTTCCGATACGCATTTGGATATAACAAGCACTACATTATCTGGATCTCAAATAAAGAAACACAGCTCCACTTAACACTTCAACATACTCAATCACAATACGCAATCGTGGTATTTGATATAACAAATTCACATTCTAAACTATAAATTCAAGAAACTCAATTCGGAGTTCAACGTATTCCCTAGCCTCTTCAATTCCAAATACCCTCTGACATACATAATCTCTGTATTTTCAGAATGTGTTCGATGTTTCTTCCGGAGTTCCCCAGCTTCGTGGCAGCCATCTTGTTTGCCGTGCATCCCATTCATACCGAGGCGGTGAGTTATCATTAATTTATACTTCTCTTTGTTAGTTTGAAGTTGATGTTCTTCTCTTGCGTTGACTCAATTGTATTATTAATGGTGTTCGAAGAGAATGTGGTGAAAACTCGAAAACGTGATACTGAATTTCAATGAGAAGTTGATGGAGTGACTCATGAGTGAAATTGATAATCAGCTACAAGAATGATCGCATCGATAGATTATTGTGTTCGACTTGACGATAACCCATTTGTAGAAAATGAACAATGAGAATCGACAACGAAAGTATACCCACAAAGGTGATACACAAATGAGATAGAAATTCATTTTAGAAGTGTCTTATGGTACATTTAAGTCATGCGATAAGCAGTTCAGTTCGTGAAGCGCTAAGGCCGAGTGAATCCTTCCTCTCATGTGACTTATATCCATAAAACTGAAAAGTTTCAAGCGAAACTGTAACAACGATTCGGATTATTTTTTTTCGTCACTGCAAAATTCCAGAACGCCATACTGAGTCGGAATCATCTGCCGTGACAAAAGCTCACAGTCAGGAATACATTCCCACCAAAATTCAAGAAGTTACAATCCCATTTCGTTGGAAGCTGAACGTTGACAGGAACTTTTGTCATGACAGTTCAATCTGGCTTACGTCAGAATGAACAACAGCGATTGCGGTCGCCAACAGTTGCTCTTGTGAGAACACTCACTACCTTAGAAATTCGAGGTTAACCGATGAATTGAATGTCATGACCCGCTTGATGATCACTGACTGACAAAAACGCCCCAAGATATAGCGCCGCTTTTATTGTCCTCTTTCGAAAACCAAAAAAGCATATAAAATGACTGTCATTAAGTCTATCAGGACTAACATTCCTTTCCAATTGAACGACTGCGGCTGTCAATTTTTCTTTATCAAATCACAACATATATTTTGTCGAATTGTTCCCCAATCCAATGAGTTGAATATCACGCAGAACTACTGATGCTCCGCAAACAAGAAATGAATGGAAGAATTGAATGTTTCATTTCATATCATTGAACGCAGCAGTGAATATCTTGGAATCAACTATGTGGCCATGATCTGTCAGTGTGACATTTGTGCCATATATTCAAAGAACCCATGATGTTTAATCTCCTGAATGGAACAGATGCTGAGTATTGCCTGAAGGACTGTTTTGCAGAAAGCGAATGTTATCAGCGGATTGTTATCCTAGGATTTCTTCTGCATTGAGAAAAACTTCAAATTCGATATCCTCATCAAACTGATATTCCTCACATTTCTTAAATGGTGTGTGGTCCCAAATTTTCCCTGAGCCATGCAAATTCAAGAAGATTCAGAAATTTTTCAGGAAATTGTACTTGAGTTTATTTATATTTCCTTTAATACTGAAGAGTAAATATCATGAGATTTCGCACAAATGTCACAGTGACATCATGTTGATTCGAAGGCATTTTCTGTCACATTCGATGACCCAATATTACATTTGATCGACTTATCTATTGCGGAGCTCTGATTTCGTGGTGACTCAACTACTAATGAATTGTCGCAGTCGTTAGAATTCAACGAGGAAAAAAATATTACGGTCACCTTTTGATACTCGAGTAGTTATTTCGTTTGCTCATTTGCAAAGACGGACAATGAATAATGGCTCTACACTCCGAAAACTGTCTGGTTAGTATATGCACAACCATATGATCTTGTTATCCTCACAGTGTTTTATCGTTTTAATATGTTCACTCAAAATTGTTATTGTAATCGAAATATTGTTATAGTAACCATGAAAACTTGTTACAGTAACGAGAAAATCTGGTCGTGCCTAAACTAACTAGATTTTTTATTAGGAAAACTATAATTTTTCTCTGTGTATGACTGAAGACATTTTTCATCACTGTATATCCTACATGTAGTAGAAAAATAGTCATAGAAGTACTGAATATTTCCAATGAAGTGCTGAATAGACGATGAATCTATTGTTGTTTCTGATTTCAGGTCACAGGAGTTGTTGGTAGAGCTGAAACACTCTCATCTGTATTTTTTCTTGCTGCTCTCATACTCTATACCAAGGCCACTAGGAGCAAAAAATACACAGGTGAGGCTTGAATATAGCTCAAAGCAATCTTTATAATCAATCACTTGTATAACAATCACCCAAAGAAAATTTGAAATTTTTCGAAAATTTCATTTTGCAAAGGTATCCTTGGCGATAATGCTCATTTTTCCGTTGAGCTATCGATCTTCGATGACAGTTGACATATTTCTTCCATGCAAAAATGGAATTCCATCTATCGAATCAGAAGAAAAAGGAATCAATGAAATTGTAAAGAAGATATTCCATTTTCTGTACCTAATCTACATATAATATAATCATATAAATACCTCAACAACTTTGACCATTGAAATATTCTACTCATGAAATGAAGTTTTGTTATGTAGTGAAATCGTGAAGAGTTGTCTGAAACGTTGTTAAGTATTTTTTCACTAGGTGTAATCATATTATAGTTGGAAGAAGATATACTGGTTCGATGAATCACTCTCTCCTACAATGGCACAGAAAATATAAAAAAAAATATCATGAGTATTCTTTAATTTAATTATAATTTCGGATTTGAACCGATGAAATCCTGGAAATCATGGTTATGTGTGTATCAATAAAGAACGAAATGAATCACCAGTCAGTCAGTCATAATCATATATGTCAGTTTTGATAATTTGGAACGATCTTTTTGAAATTGTGCGAAATGTGTTATAATCCTTGCGGATACGTTGCCGATAACTCAATCAGTTAACATAACGACAAATCATTTCAATCAATATATTATAATATTCGTTGCTGCGGACTCTTTGAATCTGTAGCTTGATATCACTCGAAATATCATCGATGATTATCATATCACTTGTTATATTATAGCTGGAAATAGAGTGAATCGATTAAGTCCCCCTCCTGTTTGCATCAATTGCACTTGGGATATCTTGCGTGAATATTGTAATTGCTTGGATTTCGGAAAGCAAGCATTTTGCCTCGTGAATAGATAACATAATGACCTCTTAAATTCTTCACTCCTCTACAAATACAAAATTCGACAAGACAACAGTTGGACAGCTTCACTTTGATCCATTTATAGGCACATTTGGAGAAAAAATTCCATATTTTTCAAAACAACTCGTCTCCTCAGAATATGTCGAGTGTCTCCAGCATCATTATATTTTCCATGCTACATCGATGCACATCTTTGAAATTCGAGCTCGAGAATAACTTCAGAAAGAAACTCTCTGCTTGTATCTCCAGTGATGTTTTACCGGGCTTGGTTGCTCTTTGTTGAGACATGTGAAGTAGAAGACAAATCACGCCTGAATAATTCTACCTTGAGATATCTGATGCTCTTGTTGCGCACACGAATCGTGAATATGTGAGTATATGCAGGAAGGTTATTCGTTATAATAAAACATGATACTTTTATAAATCGTTTTTCGTTCTACTAGCTATGTCAGTTACATCCCATGGGTGGAATAAACAAAATTTATTTTCATACCATTGGGCAGAAAAATGGTACCATCTGTTATAATGCGCCGATATCCACAATTAGCTGTGCGAACGACTTCGTTCGAATAAATCACATCTTGAAGAGTATGGAGTTCAGACGGCGAAATGTAAGTACTAGCCACAGGAGTACGGAAGAATGAAGTGAAGAAAGAAAAAACTCAGGAGAGTGACGGAATGTCGTCAAAGTCTTTCTGTGATGCGCAAACGAACAATTGGCCGAGGAATGCAAATGGAAGAAATCGTGCATTTTTGACAGAGTATGATGCCGATTCAAAAAGATAATTACAATAGCATACTGGAACTGACAGAACCAGGTAATATCATCCGGAAAATAGTTAACTGGGTAATGGAACCCACATTGTGGCTTCACTGAATCGCATTAGAAAGCAGCAGACAGTCAAATTTATTGGAACACTTGCGTGGAGTTGAGTACAGAAGGGCATTACATAATCATTATACCCTTCGGATATTTCCGAGTTTGCCGAATAATAGCAGTGGAACTCGAAAATACTATCATTGTGGGATTTTCCCGAGCCAGAGTATTTTGTGTGATTAATATGCTATTACCATTTATTAGCATGCCTGGGTATTACATTGTATGGTTCGTGGTGGGTATACAGCATGGGTCGAGAGTAACGCCTCTGTTGTCGATAAGAACGAACTAATGAAACGAATTCGAAGAATATAACATACAGGATTTCTGGACGACTTGAAATATGAGACATTCTACTGCCGAGAAGGTATTGAAATCATCTTGAATAAACAATAAGTCGCACCAACCACCTCTTCAATGGAGCGATCTGTGAGAAATTGACTTGACCACTATATTACACTAATATTGAATTACAATCGTGAATTATGGGTTTCAGTTCCATTAGGCAAATTTCATCAATGCGAATGTTGAGCTCGTCACTGTAATTTCGAAGTTTCAATTATTTCATGAGTATTGCCAAGCATCTCCAATATTCACGAGATCATAGACTATCATAGACTAGCAATATGTGAATGAATAATCATGTGAGAATTCATCTGAGATAAAACACATACACTTGATACACTTGTTTTATGAGACATATTGTCGCACTCATTCAATCGCTTCATCATTTTCTCCAGCGAGTTTAGAATCATAATTATTTATTCCTTTGTATCTTCATTCGGAGCGGCGGATACTTGGATTGTTGAAAACAATATTAACTAGGTAATCTCTATGGAGACATTTTTTTTGACAACACGAAGGGAATACCTGAAATGTTCGGGGAACATCGTGTTAGCCGGCGGTGGAATATTGGGAGAGAATGAAGGTATTGGAAACTTTCTTGAATGTTTGATGGTCGTGAGCATCAGGAAAGACTTCACTAGACAATGTTGCGAGCCTGACAATGTATAGATTGCAAGCCTGAACTCGTCTAGTTTGTCTCCTAGCAAACGTTCGAATAATTCGGCGTGTATATTTTCTGACGATGAAAAAATCAGCTCCATGTCCAATATCACCTACCAAAAGCTATCATGTCATCAGATGGTAGATAAAAATCAACATATTCCCAGGCCCACCCTCATTTCCCATAAATCTAGCGCTACAATTCAGAATTCTTCTAATGAATTTCGAGAAATTCCATGTTGAGAACATCGTTTCATGTTCACTAACTCAGCATATGGTATATATACCTGTATAGGGAATATAAGTTTTGCATATAGCCGAGTTCGCTGCCTTTCAAGATTTATATTTGTTATTCTGCCTCTCAAGATTCATATTTCTTGTTATTTCTCAGTAGGAAATGATGAATATCTGAAAGCTCAGATATGAAAGAAACAAGTCGTCACACAGCACTATGGAAACCTGCGCATCTGATACCTTATATTCAAGTAGTCAATTCATAGCTATCCACATCCACACATTGGAAACCTGAAGTCGAGAATCTGAGATACAGTTTCCTTCGGAACTTCAGTCGATAGTGAATGAACCTCTGAGTGAAAATACAGAGCTTATACCAAATTTATTTTTTGTTTTCGCAGCAACATAATTCTGCCACGAAGAACACTTGTGAACACGGTTGTGAACACCGTTTAAATATGAATGTGCAGAGATTGAATTGAAAAAAAAGGGTATTGTGTTTTCTCATAACTATCTGTTTATTATTCTTCCTCTCGGACTAATGGTATTGTCAATCTTATTATCATAATTTGATTCATCGATAAGTATTATTTACATTGGAAACAACTCATATTGTGAAATTATTTCATGTAGCGATTGGTCATTTTCTTAAGGATAGATAGAGTGTGTACTCCACAAATGAAGTTGAGATTTCATTTCAATGTTCATTGTAATGTTTATAACGTGAAAGTCAGGATGAATGTATTCCACCTCGCTGTTGAGTTTTCTGATCACTCGACTGTATTTTCGTTATAATATTGTGCAATTACAATAACTGTAATTACTAGAATTTCTGAATGCCATGAAATATACTGTGAATGTTGGATGATCATTTGCGAAAAAAACAGAGTTGACCTCCAATGGCCTTAAAAAAGACCTCAATATCAAATATTGATGTCATTAGAATGGATAGTTTTCGATGGCATGGTAGCCGACTTTGTTACTCAAACAGATCCATAAAAACACTATATCCTAAGTGAAAGAGAACGAGAATGGTTCAATGAATATTCTTCTCGATTTCTTATTTTTGGAATGTTCATGGGAACTAAAATAATAGCTTTCTATTATATTGAACATACAGTGCAACTCGTTTTCTAAAAGAGAACACCCTATTTATTTTTGTCCACATGAATTGAGCTTTTTAACATATCTACAACCTTCAGATGTCGAATCTCTATTTTGATCGGTTCATATGATTTGTCTACACTACGATTATTGTGAAAAATACTGGTAAACCCCCGATATACACTCAATTGCCGTGAGGCATGTCGAGTCCATTGTATCTCTACTGAAACAAGGTCGAAAGTTCCTCGAACTTGTAGTTTACTCATATCTGATTGAATGATGTTTCAACTACCTATTACTTGCAGGTTGGAAATATCTCTCGTTCTCAATGGTTTCCATGGCAACAGCCATGCTGTGCAAAGAACAGGGGATTACGGTCGCCGGAGTCTGTGCCGTATATGAAATATTCATCGCTCAAAAGGTAGGTGATCCCCATTTGAAAGAATGTTGCCTCACGGGTACTTCACTATGAATTTTCACATAGGGCTGTACGGACGGTCACTTAGAGTGTTTTGTGTTGTTAGAATCGCTAACGCTATAGGTATTCCCAGAAAATAGTATATTATCATTTCGGAATCATTCATCAAATCGGTATGGAGATACTTCTGCCGAATCTATGAAATTTTCTTGTATCTTGTAGTCACAGTGTATAATATAGTTTGTTTGGTAATAGGTAAAGAACAGGAATTTCTAAGAAATTATACCACGACCGTACGATGTAGTATTCCAAGGAAATCCCAAAGAAAGGATTTCGTTTGAAAACGACGAAAAAAACGTGAGTGTACTTTGGCTATTGAGAACTCTCGAAGACTGTCCAGGACAGGGTTGCCGAAAATCATGCATAAACTTCTCTATATAGTGCGCAGTTGAATTTTAGTGTAACTCACATCAACTTAACCACTGAACATCAACCAAAGATTTCATATAGTATGATAATTTCAAGTAATTTTCTCGTTTTCGAACTTGAACTGAAGTAACATCATTGACTTGGTGATCTTGTGAAATATTGAATCCGGCAACGCTGAAATAGGCCATAGCAGAGCACATGTAACGTCATCATCTACTGGGCATGCAGTGGTTGCCAAGTTCGCATGTCTGAAGATTCATGAAATTTGATAATTTTTTTTCAAATGGCGTTTTTTGGAGTTTTACAGGGTAACATGTTATGGAAAGTATACATACATGTCGTATCAATCATATGCACATCAAAACTGGATTCATGCGTTCGTGGTATTGCCTATTGGGAAGTACCTTACCTTTCATTTTCACTCCTGAAAATTATACTGCATTCACAATCATCAATTCAACCAAAATTTTCTTTATTCATATATCACCCAGATTCACCCAGTTCAATGCTTTTCAGGGTTTTACCGTATATTTTTGTAAACAACAAGAATTGCTAGCTCCTGTCATTCCAAATTTCATAAAATTTCATTTCATAAAAATATTCGATTGCTCATATCTTTGAAATGGATGAATGAAATAAACCAGAAATATTTTTGGAAACAGAGAAAATAGCTCTCTTCAGATATGAGATACTATGTAGGATGTTCCGTTGAAAAAAATGACAACATGTGAAAATATGAAATTTTCGAAGTAATGCTGATTTTTTGACAGAAAACTCTGATGTTTCAGAAGAGAAATATGAAACTTTTGTACCCACTATTTTCTGATAACTTTCGAAATAACCACTGTGATTGGGGTGCAAAAATATACTGGATAACACTGTACATCACTGTTCATTCACGACAAGGGTCAGTCACTTCGAAGGTGAATTGTAGAAGTTTCAGGAACCAATCAATATTGTGCTGAATAAGTAAGTGAATAATTATTGTCACATACGTGAACTGTATCACCGCATCTTGTTGCTTCTTGCATTAGAATGCAAGTACCTTCAGACTTAAAAGAAATTACATGTTATTCAAACAAAACACTTTTCTACGATCATGAAAGATAACTACTATTTTCCAATGGTTTGTTGATATGCTCTTGAGCTGAATTGATGTTGTTAGATTGATGACGTATTTCACGAGATGTCGAATATTTCGAGCAATGAATATAGTCCAATTAGGTTACAGAAAGAACCTGACACCTAGTCATGATGCGTAGTGAAAGTGAGTGAGAACTACTTTCCCCAGTGATTACTGCTGTCGCAGAAAAACCCTATTGAACCTTCACAGATTGGCAAAGAGAAAAGGCCACCATAACAAATTCAGAAACTGTATTGGAAGGTCAAGTTGTTCCTGTTCCTGGAGAAACATTCCGCTATTTCATCTTATACCCGTATAAAACGTATAGTATATTATTCAGAATGCTCATTTCTCTCGTATGATTTGCTGCATCCACCTGATCCTACCATTTCATGGGTATCATAACAAATCTTTTGATAAGAGGGTATTGTATCGAAGAGGTTGTACGACTATTGGACAATTTTATTGAAAAATCAATGAAGAATATTGATATTCATCTGCTCGCATCCAGTCTGTGCAATAACAAGAGGAAACCCTAGTTGTTCCACTGAAATTCATCAGAAATTCCATCCTGTGCATGCAAAGATGAGAAAATTAATAAAATATCAGAGTATGAAAAAAATAATGTAACACTAGCTCATTAGCTGGTAGCACTGTGTTGCGCGAAAACTGCGACAGAATTCATAATTTATCCACTGGATCCTCTAGAAAAATATGAGAACACGTTTACAGTGTCATTATAAAAACATGGGCCAGATGAAAACCAGAATATGTTCGTTAGTTTCTGCAAGGGTCTGTGAATAATGAAGGATTCGAGTGGTTACATTCTCTTTGAATCCTCTGTCGAATATACCTGAGAATATCATCTGAGAATCTTAGCAACTATCTTTTGAAGAGATGGATCCTTTGATACTTCAATATGAAACAAAATCTATGAATATTTCTCTCCTGTTCAGCGTATCGTAACATTTTCTTTCTCGATACGCAACTTCCATCATTTTCTTGACATTGATATATATAAACTGTCTGCCGAACATCCAATATATACAGATTATTCACGTGATCGACAGACTTTCAGACACTTGTTTGAATCAGTGGCGTATATAGTATGTCTACAATTTTTATATCTTCATCAATTTTCAAGGAATGAATACTGAAAGGTATGTTTCGTCAGCAAGTAGCAGCGAAAATCACTCAGAACTAACTCGTCCAGAGATTATTGCTGCTGCCGCAAACCAGGTATGCACGTAAGCATCATCATAGGATTATCAAAACAAAAATATAAACAAGTGATTGGATTGATTGATTGCAGCCCATGTTATTCCTGTTGTGTAATAATCTCGCTTTTATTCGCATACGTACATAGCCGTCGAAAAAGAATAGTGCATAACTCGAATGAAATGCGAATGCTGTCTTCATTGATTATTCAGTTACTACATACAAAATCCTCAACATAGTTGGCGACTCAGTATTCGTTCAATACTGAACCAGAATGACCATCCATCTGGATACTGCCTTTGAAATTTCAATTATCATCATATCTGTATACAAACTTCGATGAATCTGCAAGTTCAGAACTCAATCGGAATTCATTTGCAGCGTTATGCAGATGAGGGTTAATGGATCTCCCAATTACAAACCGATAATCAAATCACGATCTGCTATTTGGCTCATCCATCTGGCAGAGAATCAATTTGGAAGTACATATAATAACGGGTGATGGAGGATGAAGAGCAGTTCTCATCACAGGTATCGACAGATAATATAAAATATACTGCCGTTATTATCAATGATGGCTTTTAATAATGATGATGACTATTAATCAATTCCCAATCAAGCCACAGGCATGTTTCGGAATCATTCAAGAGAGCGTACTCCGTAATACGGGAGTAGAATACTAAACTTATTCACGACTACCGCGAATATAGGGCAAGAATGAAAAAAACGTTCAATGTTTCAGTGATGAATGACGATATACACATCACAGACGATGGTTGATATACTAAATCAAGAATGTGACTTATTCATCGACAGTTATTGAATGTACATTCAACTCTGAATTGTACTCTGTCTAATATGAAAACGAGGATATTCAGAATTCAATCAAGTGAATTATCACACGTTTACTCACACGTTTCTGTTATGAAGCAAACAGAAATTCAAAAATAATGACCGCTACAGAATTTGGACACAGGTCCCACCGTTCATGACTCGGCATTCCTCGCTCTGCCAAACCAATATATTTGTGAAATCTTCATAAAATCTAGAATGCTTAGTTATACCGTCAGACCATCTTAGTTCAGTTCAGACAAGATTGCATAAATTTGTTATCTGTATGTTTCATTGATTTATGTGTTCCAACATTTTCCCTCTTGTCTTGTCTTGTCTTGTCGCAAAACAAGACAGTTCAAACTGACTTTCACGTCGGAGGAGCAATAATTATCAATTGTAGAGCAATTGACCCATTTTTTTCTCAACAATCGTTTGTGTCTACATAAACATCTATAAAAAATCCAAAAAAATCTGAAAAATGTAAACTTTCAACATGTACTCGTGAAGCCAGTGAAAATTTGGGTACCAATTCATAGGGACTAACAACTCACATACAATTACCACATTATTTCATCGTTTCCTCAGAATTCCTCATCTTTCTACTCGGAAGAGTGTAGTATTGAGAATTTTGAAGCTTCAATATCAATGATACATCATCCATCAAGAGAACATAAGTACGCTTTGTGAAATACATTTGAATGTATTTGGAAAGGAATCAGTGAATATTGTTCCTTTCATAAACCATTGAATGGTTGATTCGACATATTCATGAATAGAGTCATAGCTAGAAATATATATTTTCTTGTGTGAAATATCTCACACAGATATATTGTTGGAAGCATCAATTGATTCAAGTAATCTAATGTGCGATGATGCAATCAAAATTTCTAGTGCTCGGGATATCGTCTTCTGTAATGTTCATGAATTGAGA
Organism: Gastrophysa polygoni; assembly: GCA_963576655.1. Lineage (NCBI taxonomy): Eukaryota > Metazoa > Arthropoda > Insecta > Coleoptera > Chrysomelidae > Gastrophysa > Gastrophysa polygoni. The sequence goes on from OY755084.1 coordinate 12,735,349, forward strand.
GACAAATCTTGCGATCATCTCTGATATTATCATTGGTGCAGGATTATTTTTCTGTCGTTATATTCGAGGAATATCATATTTTGTACATTAGCTGCGTGGGTGGTTTCTCCTTTTATCAATTCGAAAAAAAAGTTCAGTAATTGGATTTCTGTTGGGGGCAAGTAAGAGAAAATTCATGTTATTTCTATTATCATCATTTTTCATTCCAGATACGCTTTCCGGAGCTGAAATTCATGTTGCGAACCGCAATCCTCTCGAAATCGCCCTACCCGTGGTCGGGCAAAGCCACCAAGAGACTGGCAGCTCTCGCGTCGACCACGCTGTGCCTCCTTTTGGCCCGACTTCAAATTATGGGATCCCAACTGCCCGTTTTCACCAGATTCGATAATCCGGCGTCAGTCGCTCCAACGCCCACTAGACAACTGACCTACCACTATTTAATCAGCGTGAATCTGTGGCTCTTGCTGTTTCCTTGCGATCTTTGCTGCGACTGGACCATGGGGACGATTCCCTTGGTAGAGTCCGTGCTGGACGGGCGGAATATCGGCACTCTGGCGGCCTATTTGTTTTTGGGAGCGTTGCTAGTGCAAGCTTTCACCACTGAGAACAAGCAGCAGGCCGCGGTCTTGATAATGGTAATATAATAAAAGTCAGCAAATCTCGTTGTCTTATACAGAACCCGATAAGTAATCGAATTGTGTTATTCCGGATATTCAAATCGAAGAAAACATCTTCCGAACAACATTTTGGGCAATGACATATTTACGCTCACGCCTATGCTATCAGTGATCGAAGCGGTAATTTCGACGAGGTTCCTACAATCCCAGTCTCGGATCTTTTCCAAATCGTCGTTTACTGACCTAATCAGTTGCACAGGTTGATCGCTGCTGATACTAGTGCATCGGATGAGGGAATGAGGGGGGGGGGGGATGACGTAATGAAAGTGGTACCTTCAGAAAAATACTGGGCATGTCAAGCATGTTATGCAGCGAATTGTTGACATTCAGTGAAAACAGTATTATAGAAATATTTCAGTTATGTTTTGATTATGCGTTGGTAGGGAGTGCTTTGGGGAGATCGCCTTCTCAATGATCTACTTCCCTTCGATAAGAATTCAACCCCGGGTTATCAACTACAGAAAGGCTCTGGATGGAAGATTCGCCCTATTCACTCCCTCATTGTACCAGCATGAATCTGTGGCTGTTACTGCCTTGCAATGTATGCTGCTATTGAATTATGGTTACTATTCCCTTGGCAGGGCCAGTGTTGTTCCAGCGGATATTCGAGTACTTTTTAGGCCTATTTGGTTTTCAGTCTTTTAACTGTTTCAACTGTGAAGGGCATAGATTTCTGAGTAGAGTAGTTATTGACAATAACAAAAATTGAGGATCAAATGAAGATGTACATTTTAGGTTGATATTTTCCTTCATCTTCATTAAACAGTTCATGCTATAGAAATCCACCTAGGGAAAAGAATTCATTACGTATACTTTGGAATTCATATAGATCTATTTGAGCCCCTCCTGATTGAGCAGTAATGAACCTTTTTTCGATATCAAAAACATGAACCCATTCAAGTATTCACAATTCAAATTTAAAATCAATTTTATGAAGAAATGTTTTTGTAGTATAATTAGCTGAAATTTGATAGTGAGCGAACCGCTGCCTTTCAACTACGACTTCAAGATCTCAAATGGTTACCATCAATGCTCTTTGGAAATGCTCTCAAATAGGCAACTTAGAGTTGTGAGTTCTCAGAGCCTCATATTATGGTCCATGATGATTCACATGGAAATGAGGAGGTATTGAGCAAACATCAAGAACCGTCACTTCAGTTTGAACCGAGTAGAAATTTCCCGTACTGGGTGGTGTTCCTTTCCAAACGTGCCGATATCTAGAATCCTTCACTCAATATACAAACAAGGATCTCTTTTCGAAGCCATACATACATGAACTCCGCGAGTTTCTCGACTAATGAGTCTCGTCTTACGATAATAATGATACGAACATGATCCTTCAATATCATGAAGCACTTCATGGAAATTTTAATGGCTCTAAGATCGATACTCAAGAATGCAAGCCCTAATGGCTCTATATCGTGTCAGTTAATGAGGGAACATCGAGTGTCCACTAGAATTAATATGGCAGCGGAGTTTTTATTGATGTATTGCTCCAATTCATTAGTTGGCTTATATCCATAATATTATACTTCTTAGATGGATTCTTTATAATGACTGACCAATGAGGAATTGGTATCCACTCTGTTATTATATCCTTCTAGCATTATCGACAGCTTGCGAGCCATGTCAATCAGGAGTTCAATGATAGGGCGGGAAAATAATACATTTGAGGAGCTGCTGGGCGAAACACGAGATTTCCGATAATCCATGAACAATGAAATATATGCAATATGGACATTGCAATTACACAATCTTCAATGCCTATTACTCTATGAGGTTGACGATTAATCGATCACAAATTTTGATCAGTCCATACAGTGTTGAGAAAAAGTGCAAATAGTTCCCAAAGTATTGAATAATTAAAACTCTAAGTTGCCGTCAGATTATTCAACAACTAGATTCCGTCCTAGTGAACTATGATTCTTTCTCTCCATAGAAAATTTCGAACTCATAATCCACCATACATACCTATTAACCACCTATCATATACAAAATTAAAATATTTGAAATTGTTTCGTTCTGAAGATGTGTCAAATTTTTCAGTCACCGATACAATATCATGTGCAGATGCATGTGAACATCGGAATGTTCTCACATGAAAGTATTATCAATGCGGAGTCTTCCAGCTCACTTCAGATCATGATGGAATAGAAAATCAATATCTCGCATTATCATTCTCAACAGGGACTCTCCTTGATGGGACTACCGTTCATCCCTGCATCCAATCTGTTCTTCCCAGTAGGCTTCGTCGTAGCGGAGAGAGTCCTTTATATGCCCTCGATGGGATTCTGCATGCTTCTTGGATACGGTTTCCACCAACTCACCAGAACCAAACTGAAGAAGACATCATACTTCCTCCTCAGGTGAATTTTATCAGGCGTTCACGTAACCGATCAATTGAATGTTGTATTATGTGTGAAAATTTCATTGTTCTTGACATGGAACACTGATGGGGGCTCAAAAGTAGAAACCACTCAGTAAGATACTAATCATACATGAAATACATATCTACTCTTCTTCGATTCAGTTTACTTATATTTCAAAACCTTTCACTCACTCACTTACTTACAGCCTACTCATTTTGTCATACGGAAGCAAAACATACTTGAGGAACTGGGACTGGGAAGATGAGTACTCCATCTTCATGTCAGGTTTGAGAGTCAACCAGAGGAATGCCAAACTCTTCAATAATGTTGGACATGCTTTAGAAAGCCAAGGAAACTTTCATGAGGCCCTCCAATTCTTCAAGACTGCTGTGAGTGTTCAAGAAGATGATGTGGGTTAGTACCGCTTGAAATTCTTCCAGTATTCAACATATGTAGTAAATTATATTGAGCATTATGGAATACGGCAATTGTGACGGAAATGAGAAAAAATGCACAAAAGTGCACGGATATTATTGCAAATAATCTTGTTCAACCATTTGGGTTCCTTAGATTAACAAATCATAGTAAGGGTGCTCATTTGGAAAAAAATATAGCATCAGGAAAATATCTCAAATTTCATTGTATCATTATATTGTACACAATTCATTTCGGCAGACCCTGTATGAGGGGTCATCTTTTTGAGGCATATTTCTCACCAAATCTTTCAGCATGAAAGCAAGCATTTCGAGTGGGTCATCTTTACTGATGCATCTGATCTGTCTTCTTTCGAATGTTTTCGATTTATTGGTGTCTATTAGCAACAATTCTTCACAATTTCTACAGTGGAAGAATATCGAAAATGGGGCTATTTCACTTTTATAATTCTTTCAGGCGCTCACATCAACGTAGGCCGTACTTACAACCACCTTAAGATGTTTCGAGAAGCAGAAGAGGCATACTTGAAGGCGAAATCGCTGCTTCCCAAGGCCAAACCCGGCGAATCATACCAAGCCAGAATAGCACCCAATCACTTGAACGTCTTCCTCAACCTGGCCAACTTGATTTCGAAGAACTCTACGAGGCTTGAAGAGGCGGACATGCTGTATAGGCAGGCCATAAGCATGCGAGCAGATTACACCCAAGCTTATATTAACAGAGGGGACATCCTTATCAAGCTGAATAGGACCAAGGAGGCTCAAGAGGTGTACGAGAGAGCTCTTTTGTACGACAGCAATAACCCCGATATATATTATAATGTGAGTGGATTTCAAAGTTTCGGTATCAGGCAGGACCGGATCGAGACATTTTAGCTCCCAAGGTTTATAGTTTGGTGCCATATGTTAGAAAAAAGTACCTTGAACATTCTTTGATGATGGTCAGAACACGAAAACGTGATCGGAATATAATGTTTAGTTGAATCGTTGGATTTGACAGAAGAAGCCTTTTGAAATTTAATAACATAAAAGCAGTGCCATGTTTGAAATTATGGAGTTGGTGAGGATTGCTCGATGACGAAACCTTCGCTGAAGATATCAATCATGCTCTCATTGAAACGCATTGTTATAACAATGCGCGAATATATTTGCATTCGAGGAGTTTCGTCAGTTCAGTTGTTATCTCATTCTCAAGGCCAGGAAGAGACATGATTGGAACTAAAAATCGAATTACGGATTTCTCGTCTCCATTTGATGACATCCGGATAGCACCAATTTTTTATTCCATTTCATCAAATCTGCATGTCTTGTAGATTTCGCATCCAGGTTTTCCTTCATCTTAGACATAATATATCCGCAATAATGATACGTCACTAGTGATGTCATTTATTGGGCTAATCCTCTAATCCTATACATCAGAATTTGAAATGTACAATATGTTGCATTTCCTCAGCATAACAAAAAAAATTATGTGCTGAAAGAATAATTTTAACAGAATGTGACTTCCGTGTGTTTACGCCAATTTTTTTTTTCACTCTAGCAGGAATAAGCCAATTGGATGTTACGGCACTGATAGCAGGAAGCGTGAGACATTATTCCGGTAGTAATTCAGGATATTCCTTGGATTTTTTCGAATCTCATTATTCATCATATCATATGCCCTGCTTTACAAATCGCCTGCAAGGCGTAATTCATTCAGGGGTATCAGAATGATGCATTATACTTTTTTAAACATCGTCGGATGAGCCCAGAGTAAGTTACTTCCAATGTGGCCCATCCGTGAGTGCTTATTGTACTTTGGAAGTGATAATTTTGAACATTTTGATATGTTGATATTTCCTCCAAATGAGACGACCGAATTGTTTGAATAAATCTATCAGGTCAAACTTGATTAGGTTTATCGATACTTGATTGGGTCAACTAGTCTGGTGAGTTTTTTTCGGGTCGGACTGGTATTGACTGGGCCTGGTTAAAATTGGTAGAAATTGATTCAAGCTAGTTTGTCTTGACTTGTATTTGAGATATGTGAGAATATATTGGAAATTCAAATTGAGATTCTTGATACACATTGGAAACTTCGAGATTTTCTGGTATGGGATTGTACGTTTCATAGTTGATTCTTGCCAAAAGTAATGATTTTTCTATGGAGTGTCACTATAATGTCGGTGTTTGTTCATCGAGAATTAGGGTTAATGTGACATCATCAACAGTTTCTCATATCTTCTTCCAACTTTTTCCATATTCAAAATTGTAGTCCGGATACGAATAATATATTTTCAGTTCGATGAAACGCATATGTTTCCATTTGATTCGTATCCATTGGTTGTTTGTTAGGGTTTTCATCGATCGATTCAGATCCACTAAAAACCCACTGGCAGTTTGATGATTTCTGAAAAGATTGCTGTCGCGAATTGTGACAGTTCAAACTGACTAACAGGGGAGTAGAGACTGCGTTCAAGATTTGCGACTTCATCGTTGGTCTCAGTTCATGAACACAAGAAATTCAAGATTCCATAAAAAAATCGCCTTATGAATATTCTCATGGAAGTTCATTCATAGTCAACCTTGAACAAAATCGATTATTTTGATCGTTGAAAAATAAGTTTCGTGCAGCAAGAATTGATAGTATTTGATGTACATCTGTACATTGAATCTGTTTTTCTTTTCATTATCTCAGTTGGGAGTGGTCTTCCTGGAACAGGGCAAAGCCTCTCAAGCCCTTGCTTACCTGGACAAGGCGCTGGAATTCGACCCGGAGCACGAACAGGCCCTCCTCAATTCTGCCATCCTTCTGCAAGAATTCGGCCGGCCGGAACTCAGGAAGATCGCCAGGGAGCGTCTCCTCAAGCTGCTCACCAAAGATCCGCAGAACGAGCGGGTGCATTTCAACCTCGGGATGTTGGCGATGGATGACAAGAGCATCGGTAAACTATTCGAATATTCGGTCGACTATTTCAAAGTGAATTTTTCACATCGCCTCGAATTTTTTCGTCCATCAATCGCATCTCGCGTTACAGTCCTATCGAGAACGGAATAATTCTGATATTCGTATCAGGAGAGCATGAATACGATAGGGTATGTCGTATCAACACTGATCCAACCCAAATTCCATTTCTAAGATGGAACTGAAAAATAAGTGTCAGGAGATCAGGAACATCTGAGGGTTCCCAATACCAATTTGTGGTCGCTGATTTTCTGGAATTGTTAGGAGTAGATTCGAAGATTTGTGTTGTCAAACAACGTTAACATCATGAATACCGCGGAGCACTCATACGCTACTAATATTGATATATTAACCATATTAACCTTGGCTGCTCTGCCGACCGCTTTTCGCTTTATCCCTACTCCGCGAACGCCTGTAACGCGACATGCGATAGATGGACGAAAAAATTTGAGGCGATATAATGAAAGTTTTACTTTGAAAAACAAGATCCATCGGTCATATAATCAGCTGATATGCAATTCATTCCACTGAACAAACTTGTTAATATTTTCTGAAATCTCGCCTAGCTATCTGATATCTCCTGAATCATCTTATCCAGACTTGGTTTCTGAATGATTACCAGAAGTACATTCAAAGGCATGCAAATTTTCGAATTACCTACATCAAGCAGAATAAAGAAAGAATCATACTCTGTATACTCATGAATACATGTAGGATATCAAGAAATTTCAATTATATCATGTTTTGATTGAATCACTGTTGTGATCCGCGCGATCACTCGAATTCCACCAAATCACTGGATGATTGAGAAATGTCACCTTATACTTATTTAGACCTGGAATATTATGAATCATCGAAGGCATTCCATCGACGATATTTCAAATATTCACACTGGTTTAAGATTTTCTTTTCTTATTCCAATTTTTGTTCGGAAAACCTTCATCTGAGTACAACAGTTGGAATGTCTTAGCGTATTGAACGAATGCCTGAAATGAGGACGAGAATAATAACATTTCATGAGTAGTTTTCACAATGTCTAACTGGAATTGTATTCGCCATATATCGTATCATCATATCTCGTATCTTATATATTGTGAATCTTGATTAACCTGATTTATCTATTGGCAGAAGAAGCAGAGCATTGGTTCCGCAGAGCGGTGCACCTCAAGGTAGATTTTCGGAGCGCGCTGTTCAACTTGGCACTGCTGTTGGCTGATGACCAGCGTCCTCTTGAGGCAGCTCCGTTCCTGAATCAGCTAGTCAAGTATCATCCCGATCATGTCAAAGGGTTGATTTTGTTGGGGGATATCTACATCAACAATATCAAGGATTTGGATGCCGCAGAAAATGTGAGTTCTTTTAGTTCCCACCTTACCCTCAGCATACCCTCACCATGAACTCATTTCATCAGATAATCTCAACAATATTAAAATATTTCGATACTCACAGAAAATGAATTTCTGTTGTAATAAATTCATCGAAATCAATTAAGTATCGGAAATGATTTCATATAGCCATATGCACTTGAGGAGTATTCATATAAAGGGTCGTTCAAAACAACTTTTCCAACAAAGGCAACACTGCGTTCAAAGATATGTGTGTCTTCCCGTTGTTCAGATAATTTACTAGGCGTATACTGAATGGTATTCTGATATTATGAAAATGATGAATTTTTGATGACCTATGAAGGAAGATTGGTGGTGTAGTATTTCTAGGCTATCATTGCTCACCTGAAATGGAAAAGAAGATGTAGGTATACAATATCAGGAACAAGTATGGAAACCCTTGGATATCTCTGGAACGACACATGGGATTCGATATCTAGACGTTCTTTGACTTCGAAAATCGCATCGACGATATTTCAAGATTTTTCCGTTTTTTTTTCTTCTGTGCATTGCACATTTTTTCCAATAGGGCACCCTCTTCAATTCAACACCGTTTGATTGCCTGTGCTCTTCTCATTGAAATCCCAGAATAGCAAATTTTGAATTCGATTATTTTTCGAGATCTAACAAACCAGCAATTCTGGTAAATAGTATTGAGATCCTCGAATACCCTTCGAAAAACAGATTCAAACTTTGATTCTCCTGAAGATATCTAGAATTGAAATAAGCAATTCTGGAGTGCCACTAAATGAGCAACAAAGATCGAATGCATTGAAAATGAACGAGATGATCCATATGAAAGACAAAATTGTTTCACAAGTATTTTCAGTTTCTATATGAAGATTTCAGAACTCGCAAGGTTGAACAACTCCTAGATACTGAATCCTATTGGAATCAACTGTTTCGTTTCGGAGACATCCGGGGGTTTCCATATCATTTAACTCTGACTCCGATCGATACTCGAAATGAAAACTGGGATGTGTTGAATGGAAATTATCCGTGCGGAAATAGGTTTACCCACCCACTCTAATAAGTCGTTCCATGAGATGGAAATAAAAGAATTGGATATTCAATTTTTCTTGGGAATATGCTCGCGTGAATGTACAGAATGGAAGGAGAAAGAATAATGAAGGACTGGAAGGAAATTCAACGGAATTCCTGGAGCTATTTATGATTCATTATATGGAAAAAGTATTCTGATTTTTATTTTCAGCCAATCAAAATTGCCGCATGATCTCACATTCCTTCCTACGGTTGACCGAATAATTTGAATATTTTACAGAATCGTCATTGGTAGGTATATTGGAATACAGCTCTGAAATATCCCACAATAAAATATGGCGAGATTCTATTCCGTTTCTGACACATCAAATAAGGATTCATTTGATGAATTCCTAGAGAAAAATTGTCCCTGAATCGTATAGCCTAACGATCGGTAAGGATGCTACTACTAGAAAGACATGTGTGGTCGTGCATTTTTAATCGGAAATTGTAGCGAAGCGCTTCCGACTGTCGAGTCATCAAGTTGAAGAAATATGTTGAAGAAAAATTTCAAAAACCACTCGTCATGTGAGAAGTAAACATACATAAATATTCAAATATTTATGCAATCAAAAATCCATCCCAGGCCAAGATTATGACTCCGACCTGACAGTTCAATAGGTATCTATCATCAGCTATACATATTACATCCCTACCATGATATTGATCGAATCTATGTGAATGCACCTAGCTATGATACTCCAGATCATAGTTTCTCTTCTGTATTTCAATTGAATACAAATAGAATTATACTTTATTGATGAAGTTGACATCTGAGTTACTCGGTGGCTGAGTGGATTCGAATCACACGGGGGTAATTTTTTTGTTTCCTGAATTAATTTCATTTTCTCCACTGAACGTGCTCCAGAATGAATAATCTGAATAATCCCTGAATAATCAATTGGAAAGATTTGTTTTATGTTCATTATTTTTGTATGAATACCCAATAATCACATGAATGTTGTTTATACAACATTTCCAATTACTATTTTATTCACAGTTCTCCATATTGTTCACAAGCAAAATTTGAAGGATCGAGATTGAGTGTCAAAATGTTTGCACTATTTGAATATTATATCCGTTTTCTCGATTCGCGAAAAAAATGATTTCTCTATGATGCATCGCAAGAAACTGATGATATCGAAAAAAATGGCACTTCACGATTAATCGAAATTCCAATTTCCTGGTCTTCCTAATTTATCGTTCTGAAGTTTAGATATTCCATTATACGTATTGTATTTCATGATTTTCAAAATTTGTTTCGATTCACAATGCCAGTTTTCACACATTCAACAGGACGTAATATAAAAACCTAGGATGTTGGGAGTTGAGAGGTCGGAAGCATGAGGATAGACCTCACTCGACAGAGAATTTCACAACTTTTTCGTTCTATTTATGAATTTTGAGAGGTCTCAAGCCTGACAATCTAAGGATGTTCTTCCTGGGCTGTACCTTTCGTCTACTTAGCATTTCCGTGGTGGGATAATAGGGTTATTGCCATATCATATTGACATATGACACAGGTAATGAAAATCTTGAGAAATGTGTCCAGGTGACAGGTGCCGGCCGAAATAACAAATCTTGAATGCGTGAAATCATGTTCACTCATGCCACCTCATGTCATGAAGACAGAACAAGTCTTTCCATCACTTTTTCATTAGGTCCTTTTTTATACTCTTTTCTAATGCGAAAATCAATATTGAATTCGCTGTTTTTCGTGAGTCTCGAGAAACAGACTACGTGTTTTGTGATAATCCTAGAACACAATGAATATAATTATATTTTCTCTTCCTCCAGAATCCAGAATTTGCTTGTGAATTAACTGGTCGATACACATCCCAATGAGGGATTATAATATCCAATATAGTGACTGTTACATTACTTATGAGTCATTACTGAAATGAATATACTACTCTGAACAGGATCGATTAGATTAAGCGGATCCCTGTACTACACCGCATCAACCTCTACAGATGTATTGTGGTCCGCCAACAATTTCTGAGATCGCTATCAAAAACAACATCCTTGAAAAAATTGACGAAATGAATGTTGACATGCGACTAGGCATCGGACCAGGAAAAAGTAATGTCGGTGAATTTCCATGCCACCATTGAGGTATAGTAGTATTCATAGTGAGAGTTTCGATCGACAAGTCAATCGAATCGCCATAATGAGTATATAAATATCAATTTGGTATTTTGTTCGGTAACCTCGAATGGTTCATGATTTCAGAAATTCATAATGATTTAATTTATAAACATGGATGAATCAAATACAACCCATATCAGCTCACTGAATATGAGAATGAGAAAGCTGTCAACTACCATGACTGTCTTGGAAGATATTCATTTCTTAGTTGAATGTTGGTCAACTTTTTTCATCTTTGAATCGATTCCATTTTCAAAGTTTTGCATCCATACTTCAACTGCATCATGAGATTCACCCAATTGGTACATCTGTTCAATCAATTATAGTTCAAAAATTCATGCTTGCATGAAATCAATGCACCCCATATTTGCTTGAGAATATTTCTGAACCAGAGTTCCTAATGTGAACTCTGAATAATTCTCCACCTGAAGATACACCATTCAATATCTGAGTATGATTGAGAAACATCCTGTATATACTACTAGGTATTCATTGAATGATCATTCATTCGATATGAATATTCACATTCCAGCATTATGAAATACCCTGTATCAATGATGGCTAGCGAAGCAGACAGCAATTCCCACTTTCATTCCGCTCTAAATTAACTTCAATCTTGTCATATTTCATTCAAGCTGAGGGGCGGATCATAAAACGGGAGTGTTCGTATTTATTGCTGAATTTCTCGAAACCCATTTTTACAGCATAACGATCTTGGGGAATTCCTACCGACACAGTGGAATTGATAAACTCTTGTTACGACGTTATATGCCTCGGAGTCCTCTGTTTCTGGAACGAAATTTCTCGAGGGGAAGTCATTTTTTGCTGGATATAGGAACAACCTCTGTCCCTCTGGAAGTTCAATAATTTGATGGTTGAAATAAAGTGATTTTGTTGACATAGAAAGAGCGAATATGAATATTTTTTCTGTACTCTCCCTGGGCTTGAGAATTTCATACTTCAGTTCCTTCAGATAAAGATAATATAGTGTATATTATGGCTGAGAACTGAGCATCATCATAACACGATTGACTGATATCGATATAATAATACAAGTTTCAAAATGGCTCGTTCAATATATGGAATCACAAACTACCTCGTTCTACAATAAGATTTGAGATTTTACCAAAAGAACTAGCGATCCGGGACCAGTGTTATCATTTTGCGATCTCTATCTAGCCTCTTCATATTATGCTTCATATCACCCTTCCTGGTCTCATTCCACTCAACTTGAAATTCTTCATAATATTCAAAAGTGTATTCTTTCCAATCTCAGTCTGAACATTGTGAATCACACCGAATCAGCCTCGCAAGTCATACCAATATCTTCAATAAAGTAACTTCAAAGGTATATGGTCCATTTCTTGAGATAATAATCAATATCAAGTTGCGTCAAATTCTAATGTGAATAACACTTTCAATTCGAGTTTTTTTGATATCCTGGAGGAACTATATCCTCATAAATGTGCAACTATCCCTAATTATTTTCATATTTCTAAATTATACTCTACGCTGAACATCTATTACGGTTGAGATGATTTTTTGTCTCACTCCTCATTGAATTATCCTGTTTGAAATTCCAAACATGTCGTCAGATTCAGTATCATGTTCATAGAACTCCATTACCTTCTTGGAAATAGGAAACTCGTTTTTCTCATGAAAATTCCAATAGGTATCCTGTTCTTCGAAAGCTACAGGACTTCAAAAAAACATTAACGAGAAAAATATTCTTATTTCTTGATGACACGGAATGTAACCCTCAATATTTCCACAATATTTCTACATTATCCTCTAAGCTGAACATGCATCACGGTGAAGATGATTTGACCCATATCTCATCAAATAAGCCTTTTTAAAATTCTAGAAATGTCGTTCGATCACGCTCAGATAACTTCTTTGTTTTCTCTCGACAAGATGAAACTTGGTTTTCTCACGAAAACTTTGTTATCTTGTATCTAGAAAACTACGGGACATTGAAAAAACATTATATGAACTATTTATTTTGATTTCTTCGCGAGGAATCCCCGTCAATATCTTTCACATTTTTTTTCTATCGACGTTGCCGGACATGCATTATGGTGGAGATGGTTTGTCTCACATATCATCAAATAATCCTGTTCTTGAAATTGTTGATTCTGTCGTCGGATTCAGTATCACGCTCAGAGAACTTCATTCTTTTCGCTGACCCACTTTCGTGGGCAAGTCGCCCTCTCAATCACTTGGACTTCTTTCTTTTACAACTATCACAAACTCATTCTCTGAACTTTTAATTTACTTTACAACAGTATGTACTCGTGTTTCGGTTCTTTCTCTGATACTTCGTGACATTTGAGCAATCTCTCGCGAGGAGACGAGAACGTTGAAACGAGTACAATTATCCGCTTGACTGGAGAATCGGAAAATGAATTAATGTACACAATCAGTAGGAATGTAATTGTATGATTCCTCAATCTCCTTCAGGTGGGTCATTCAGCCATCATTCAGTTTTTATTTCATCTTGATCGGAGAATCCAAAATGGTCTCTCGAGAGTTCACCAGCTGATTCTAAATTTGCTCATATCTTTTTTCCTTCACCATCATCTACCCGCTATTTTCGTCCTCACCTATATCGATACGAGAACATGTATATATATATGTTTATAGTGGATGGCCCATGATGGAAAGGCAGCTGCCCCAAAGGGTTAACAAATATATTTGAAGAAAAAAAAGCGAAACATACAAATGATCTCATTCCGGAGATTTTTCTGTGATTACTGATACTAATAGTAATCAAAGCTCACTCAATCAAGCGACAACTAGTTGAAAACTACATTGTTGATGTATTGAATCATTATTTTCGATTGATTATATTATTTTTCGCAGTGCTACAGGAGAATCTTGGAACTAGAACCCGACAACATCCAAGGCCTCCACAATCTATGTGTCGTTCACGTTGAGAGAGGCAAACTTCTGGAAGCACAAAGTTGCCTACTAGAAGCCCACAAGTTGGCTCCTGGCGAAGACTACGTTTTAAGACACCTACAGATAGTCCAGAACCGGATATCAAAAGCATCCCTCACTCCCAACACCGAAGATAATACGGTGGAAGAAGAAAGCAACTCGAAAGAAAAAAGCAAAGTCGTTTCGAATAAAAGCATTGATGAAACCGACAAACTAACAAAACCAGTGGTCACTGGTGACTCTGAAGAGCAGAGATACAGCAGCAGGGTGGTCAATACAGAACCAATGTTCGTGAAGAATATCGAAGACAATGTCGACTTCGAAAACTATCCCGAAACTACTGCTAGCCTATCGGATAGCGCCGATTTCAGCAGGACCCAATGGGGTGGTATCGGCACAGATAGAGACGACCCTTCGTCTGGCATGTCCTAAGTGTCATCCTGTGGATGTTTTCAATCTGGAGAACTTTCAATGCCAGCCATTAGTTGTAGTGTTCGTTCTGTGATACTCAGAATAATCGTTTTCAAGCTATGTTTCAACCCTTGAAGTTCGTCGAGAAATATAAATATATTCGAATTTTATACACAGGTAGTTATAAATTCTCCTATAATGCATAGGTGTCTACGAAACCGTGAAAAATACAGCAAAGTTCGAATGAAGGCGATGTTGTGTAAGAGAGTCAAACAAAATGCCTACAAGAAATCCAGGGGAGAGACAAAACAATTCCATGGTTTCGTTTCGGCACTGGGTTGTCATCATGAAGGTATTTTTTTTTCAATACATGAACCTCGGTTCTTGCATCAATCGTGAGCTCTCATTATTCCCAATATTCTGACATTATCACACTTATCGCAAAATTTTCAGATTCATATTTTCATAGAAAAGATTTCCTTCAACTCTTCCAAATCTTATGGAAGATTAGATCTCCTGATTCTCTTGTGTCTAATGTTAATTTTCCTGTCAGTTCTTGCAATAACTTTGAATTGTTATTATCCAGTGTAGTTATTTATCCAGTGTAATGGAAACATCATATATGCATCTGCCACTTAAGATTGAGAATGAATACGAAATGACATTCATTCCGACATGAAATTCGATTCCTACGATGATAGAATCAAATTTTCAAAAATTTGTGATTAGTATTTGAGTATCTTTCTATAAATGTTTTCGGATATCCAAAAAATCAGCATGAGCATTTTGTTGCGCACCTGATTACGCAACTTTGTCTCCATTCATACTCGAATAGAAATGGCCCTTTATATAGACAGACAGACATACATGTGAATGAAATTACCCTAATGTGACTTACGGTTCACAATCATTCTGATTATTTATTCTTGAATAGAGTAAGACCTCGTTTATATCTCTATCGATGTATCAGGCTCAAAATGAACTATTCATTTCAAACTATATTGATGGAAAGGAGAACTTCGAATATATTCAAATTATTGTTTCACTAGATATGTCAATTTGTTAGTTAGTTGCTTTGATCCTGAAACCTCTAGAGTTTTCATAAATTTGTGATAAATATTTCATGATTCCATGTTTAACGTTTTTAATGTGATTTGATTTATTTATTCGTTCTTACGCTTCATTATTTCTCTTCATTCATGCAGTGCGTTCGAAAATTATACCGCATCTACTGAAAAAAAATTCTCTCATCGCCATTTTCCGGAAATTATTCTTTTCCAAAATTCAGGTAGGTGAGATTTCTTTCTTCGTCTGTATGTTCATTTATTCAATGAAGACATCTTCTCCACTCATTCGATCCAGTGACGTCTTTAGGGGGTAAAAAACTTATATACTTTATAAAACGAAGTGCAATAAATATTTTTAGTTCTCAGCATTTCTCTAGGATGAATAATTTTTGGTCCAAATTTCAAGAGAATTGAATTGTTTCTACAGAGTTTGATACTGAGTGTATGGAAAATCTAGGGAATTTTCGATGAAATTCAAGCAGTTCGAATTTTCCCAAGATATCCACCCCGCTTCACTGTTCCGAACGAAATAAAAACCGTACCTATTCATTCCTTCAGTGCTCTTATACGAAAGGATTGGTAAGAAACGGAATATAAGTTCAATGTATTTTTTATTCTTATATAATTCGGATCTTCTTTGTGAAAATTTTCATACCATGTACGCAGTGTCTTCTGTTTGTGAGTGAGAAGTCGATCATAAACGAATGTGGTATAATTCTTGAACACCCTGTATATTATTGGTTCGTCAAGATTCGGCATGAATGAGTTTATTGATAGGATAACATATAACTGTTGAAAAGTTATTTGGGAAATGATCCAGAACAGTTCATTTTATGATAAACAATATGTTTCTATCAACAGGTAGAACATAGTCTCGAAATTTGGAAAAATTTGGAATAGAGTATTTTGATCACCTTTCAGATTCCCCTTGTAACATTAGAAGTAACTGAAATATAATCAATGTTTTTCGTGAATCAATCAATGATGAACTACCTACATTTGATTTTTTTTTGGATCATATCTCAATTTCTCAGCCAAATGGAACATACATCTTAGGATCTATCACACTAATCCCAATGATAATTTCTCATTTCCTGTTGTTCTATTCGAAACATTATTTCAGTAAAACTGACAATTCGAGATCGAATTCGAATATTCCATAATGAATGATTCTTGACTACATATTGACGTTATATAATCAATGCTACTAGCCTCCACACATGAGATGAATTGCTCTTATAATACTTGTGAAATTTTTTGAGCTGGTCGAAAAGTCAAAATTAATTTCTACCCCCAATGATTTCTTCGAAGTCTTTGAACTTCCTTTGCTTATATTCTCGCACCAAAGATGCAAACGCTATTCTGGCTGTCTTTCTTAGACATCGGAACTTCGCCCACAATTCATTAGATCTGGTAAAAACGCCAATTATCAAATTATGGCTTTCGAATTGAACAATAAACTGATCTCACAGGTCGAATGAATTCAAAATAATGATAAATCGATTTTGAGTGTTATATTTGCATTGTGGAGGAATTTCCTTGAAGATTCTGATAATCCTAGTAGTATGAAAACAACGGATTCATATTGGCTTATATCGACTATTGGATATTCACAGGTCTTGGACACCTGCAAAATGCACTCCCACATATTTCAATCGAAGTGAGTAGTGATCAAAATGAATATTGATTCTCGATTTGATCTATAGAATATATAGATAGATGAGAAAAGTAGGTACCTAGTGAACTTGTTGAAATTAACGGTCTATCAAATATTTGTGAATTCCCTGTTTTTCTTCATCATGATTCATCTAGAAACCACTTCCATAGTGACTTTCATTACATGACGTCAAAAGATTCAGATTCAACATGGATATTCTGACGAGATGTACTCTTTTCCGTTCCGATTCGGGAAATATCGAAAAAATCACTGCAAGATATAACAAAGAAATCATTAGAAAACAAAGGCACGCTTTTGCTTTTGAATGAGTTGTTTCAGCGTAATCTCATCACACTCCAGTGGTATATCACATTTGAATGACAATTGATTCAAAAAATATAAAATCTCCTCATATCAAATAATGTTGAATTCGCTGCTG
This sequence comes from Gastrophysa polygoni, assembly GCA_963576655.1. Classification (NCBI taxonomy): domain Eukaryota; kingdom Metazoa; phylum Arthropoda; class Insecta; order Coleoptera; family Chrysomelidae; genus Gastrophysa; species Gastrophysa polygoni. The sequence goes on from OY755084.1 coordinate 12,752,861, forward strand.
TCTTGTAGGAGTCAGGCGGAAAAATGTTTAAACTTTGTCAACCTAGGCCCTTTGCATCATTTTCAGAAAGCGAGTGAGAGGCATATTATTTTCTATTTGCTGAATTGGAATGGTATGAAATATGTGGAAACCTGAATAACCTTATATTTTTTTGTACTCGATGACATTTGGCTGGTGATAGAAATGTAAAATAATAAGTGTATTGGTGTCAAGGCTTTTTAGCCTGTAGTTTAGAATCATCCACATGGCCAAAAAGAAGAATTATTTTCTTTAGGTCTACGCGATTTGAATCCGAAATATTTTGCTATGGTGGATCTTAGTTCGTTTGTATTATGTAAAGGTGCCTTCAGAGACTTTAAGTAAGGCAGATAATTTTGTAATATAGAGTATAAATATTTTTCTATGTTGTCAAACTGTTCATAGTTATAAAGTATGTGAGATGTGAGAGGTATATTTATCCTATGACTGAGTTTTGTGTTTTTCTTTCTACATTTTCTAAAGTTGTTACCCTGAAAATATACACCTTTTATAATAAAAGCAGTTGTCGAAACAAAGACGAGTCTTATTTGTGAGTATTTTGGCACACTCCGGACTCAGAAAGAGTTCCCTTTGATTTTTTATAATACGTTGTGTGATTTCTAATGAATACCAGATACGGACCTAGGCACTCAAAAAAGTACCTACCTAGGCGCACGTCTGCGGATTGTTCCCTCTGTCTTGGGACTCGGCTCCGATAACACGGTGAAAATAATAGTAATGTGGAATTCTATTCAACTATATCAATTTAAAACGAATGCACGGATAATAATGAAAGTTCAAACAGTGACACATATATAGTTTGGTGACAAGTACTAGGAAGAAGAACTCAAGAACCAAAAGAGAAATCAGGGAGGTCCGACTAGCGAATACCTATGAAATATGGATTATTGTAAGCAAGTTGCCGCAATTTGTATTTGGATGCCTCGAAATATGGTTCTTGGAATCGCCTTCTTAGCCTCGATGGGGAAAGTTATATCTTTCTATGCTCTTATTGCTGAAGACTCCGAGCACACTACTATTCTTCTACAAGGTGCGATGAGTATTATGTAATAAGCATTCAGGGTTTTTCATTTGTAACCTCTGAGATATCTGGAAGAAATGTCTTCGCATAGTGTGAGAAATTACATAAATTATATTTTCTCAAATATGGAATACTCTCAGTAGCATTATGTATATAATTTAATACTATATATAATATATAATATGTGATATATTTCATTGAGCTGGTTTCTGTTTCTGAATATTTTACTCAAAAGTTCCTAACAATATGATCTCGTTAAAAATATGGTTGATATGGATGAACCAACATTCGTTTTGAATCAAATTTCATGGATTCAGAAGATTTGAAGAACCAGTAAAATTCAAACTGTGAGTTACAAATGAATAAGGCATCACTGACAAATAGGGAATTTCTCTTCTAGATATATCTGAAGGTTTGATTCCAAGCGCAGTGACATTTTGGGAGAGATGACGGATTTGTCCTAACTACAAATATCGGAATTATTTTTTCAATAAGTTCCATTTCATTTTTCAGTAACATGGTGAGAGAATCACACACAAAATCTGGAAAAATGGATGTACCAACTCCTCTAATATCTCACAGTTCCATGTATTTTTGTACACAGACCAAATTTCAATTCTCAACCACCCCCTTCAATAATCTATGTTTCATTTCACCATAGCTGAACCATAATCTATGATTTCACACGTGAACTAATTTCTGTGCCATCTATTGGCGAGAGATCAAAGTCTTCGAAAGAAACTCACAACTGTTATGGAATTTCGGCGCCATCTACTGTCACGTACAGGCTCTTCTACGTCTATGAGTGTAACAGAAGAGCTACCAGGTAGCTGCCAATTCTGCTGGCAATACCTATTGAAATAATCGAACTAATGAATTAATTTTCAATTAGTGGTATGCTCAGGAAGTCGCTTCTGCATGTCATCTTAGTTCAATGCACGATCATAATGAATTTCAATTCAATTTTCCTCAACATGCTCAGAGAAAAACTGTTTAGAATGGCTCTAGTATGTTGAGTTCTTTCTTTTCACGAAAATGATATGATTTTCATGAAACGGAGCAGCATGTTCGAATTTTCTAAACTATGTATGACTTTTAACACAAAGACCACATTTTTACTAATGCATCAGAGCTCTTCACTGAGACCGTTGACTGAGAAGCGGAACTTACAGTTTTGCAAGATCGCGATAAACAGTCCCATCCGGTCAGAAGAAATTATTGATCCACCACGTTCATCAGAGATATCTAGCGGGCGAGCTCAGAAGATAATCCCATCAATTCAAATAAGCTTTAGTTGCCCTCACCAGCAATACCAGTATTGTATATAGACTAACCTATGATGGACCAATGCTACTAATGATTTTATGATGACCAGCATTGATACTGAGAAATAATCTATGCTATCATTTCTCGAACAATTGCGTGAAATCTTAGCTTTGTTGTTGAACCACGAGATGGCGGCTCAAGATATTTTCAAGTCTACTTCAGCGACAATGACATCAGTTTGATGAGCTGAAGCCATGATCGGTCAGTGAATTTCTGATTTTTAATTATTCCATACTTAGCTAAGTAGAGAATGAAATATGGCAGTAGGAAGTAGCAGATCGTCTTCAGGAATGAAGAACTTGCCAAAATCAATTTCCTTCTGGAATGTAAAGTAATGAGACATAACTCTCCTTCAATTACTTTGTTCTTGCTGAATGATCAAATTTGGCTCAAGAAAATAACATGCTTGATAAGTAAAGTCCTGAAAATGCAGAAGACAAAATCTATCCCTTTTCATCACTACAGAACTGAAGGTCGATACTCCAATTAATCATTCATCCAATTAATCATTGATTTTCCAATGTGACGAATTGATCTCAAACAATTCACTGACTGTTTTTCATCATTGGCAATTTGAATTTCTCATATTGATGGAATATTCGATAACCAATGTGGAACATTATGATTTCTAATGACGCGAAGTTCATTAGAAATGATGTCAAACCTATCAACCTATCAAACCTATCAACCCAGAGAAAAGTATCGATTCAAAAATTCACCAACGAACTCAGATCTGGTCTATGCAAGAAAATTTTCGAAAAAGTCAAAGGTGAATCGTACCGTTCCACAAGCTCAAAGAGAAATTTGCAAAAATATCATAATTGTCGAAATCTGGACATGAACATGACATGACCTAAGTACAAACATATATGACTGGTATGGTGGCTTGTAGTATATGGTGTATTTCTAGATCACTTGATTTCGAAAGCTCCAATATAAATATGCTGAACATGCTGTATGGATTTCAAAGGTAGATGTATTCTTCAACAATGACTGTAATACTTATTTCTCAATCTATATACTCTCGATATTTATTCATCAACAGATGGTGACTTGTTTGGACTCAATTTTAGGTAACATCATATTTCAGATATATTCAATTTTGTACAAGCTCTTTTATAAGAATATACTATCTCACAACAATGAAGCAATAGTTGACTTGACTTAATTTCTATTGATGAATATGGTAATAGAATATGGAATATAGCTTCACTGAGAATGTCATTTTTCAGAGTCCAAATGAACATGGCTGTATATTTTCGAGAAACGAATGAATAATATTCGAACCAAATATATTATTACATAGGGACGTGAGGTGGAAATGATCACCATATTTTGAATTTCCATGGATATTTGCATAATTCTTTCCTTCGGAATTATTCCAATTTTCTTTTATATTCTCCTTAAACGAGTTTTGCAGCTTGGATATCAAGAGACACAGTGGAATAGCACGTGAAATATTGAGCAAATTATATCAAGACATGAATTGTGAACGAAAAAGATGAGCTGACTCTGGTACTTCTCAAGGAGAACAGAATGAGATACAATCTTTATCATATTACTTCAGAAATGATTTCTCATTAGAATACAATCCAATATGCAATTCACAGGGCAGAACTCACAGCCTGACGTATATGGGAACGAGATGTTTTCTGTCCATCCTAAAATTCCAAACAGACGGGTGGGTGAAGACGTATTCAATGCCGTACCAAGATAATAGTGAGTTAGGAAGAAAAAATATACAGATGACTTCAGTTGATTCGCAAAAAAGAGGTTACCCCAATCATGGAGACATGTATGATTTCATAATAACTATAACTTAATGGCGAGTTCATGAACATTCCTTTGATGAGAGCTTCCACATCCTCAATAACATTGAAATTGACATCCATTATTGTGACTCTTCACAACATACTTGTTACATATCTTGTGATCTGATTCCCGCATGAAATTCTCATTTTTGGAATCAAATCGAATCCGTTGATGACTCTGATCAAAATTGTCATCACTTTTTCAATTCCAACCGAAACGACAATGGAAGGAAACACATCATCATGGATTCCTATGAATTTTTCGCTAATACCGGAGATGGAACCTATTCGATAACTATTCACTACTGAATTGGACTCGCAAGCAACATTTATGATCTATTTCAATATTGAAAATTCGTGATGAAATGGTGAAATCTTTCTGGTACGAATGTTCTCGATGGCGTGAATCGACAATGAATTAGTCCCAAGCAAATGAGTTGAATTTCTTGGATTCTCAATGATCCTCACACTCTACACTGCGCCAAAAACATGACTCATCACTTATCGAATATGGGAGAAGAGATATGTAGAATGAGATCAGAATACTGCTGACGATGCAGATATGCAGATTCAACCATTGAAGTAGCAAATGCATGAATTCAATTATAACATTCATCAACCTATAGATGGTCAACGGTCAAATCTCATCCTTGGAATGTCATCTGTCATATGATGACTGTCATTTGTCATACGTCATACGGCTTCGCTTCTTCACTTACAAATGGTACAGCTTTGGATCTAGTTTACCACTCCATAGACTTTCACTATCGTGAGTTCATTGACCCTATAGTTTATTTGGCAAGCAGTCTAGACGATTAGGCTCCGAATCCTATCCTGGAGCTATCCCATTCCGAAGTTGATCTGATCAGCGTCTATTTGTGCTTCTTATCCAGGGTGTTTGAGTTCAGAAGTTTTGCGAATTAAAGGAATTGCATCTTCGTTCAATGAGTAGGCAGGATACGGTGAAGAGATACTGTGAATCGTCGAATCCTATATCGCGGATAATTTAGAAGCGGAAGCGTAGAAGGGTCAATATTTATTATTTGTGATTTTTCCTCCATACTTCCGAGTTTTCACTAGAAATTCAGTTGGAATAAGACTAAGAACTCGGAAATTGAATTTCGAACACCAAGAATTACATCTGTTATGACTTGTACTTTCACTAATTAAAATAATCAAGTTGACAGTATTCATTGAAGGAGGAGGAAATTGGGTTAACACAGCATCAATATCACAAAATCACTCAAGAAAGTCTGATATATTTTTGAAACTATTCCTGATAAGGAAGGATTGTTGATATTTTTTTGCCACAAAAAAGGTGAAGTTATAATGTCTGTGGCATATCGTGTGAGCCAGCGGTATAGTGATGGGAGAGAATGAAGGTTTTGGACTCTTTCTTGAGATTTTGGAGGTTCTAAGTACTATCAAACACTCGATTAGGCAGAGCATTCCACAATTTCACCGTGCTATTGATGGATGATGCTTAGTAGAGCAAGGTTCGACAGATATCGAGCTTGACAATGTAGGGGTGATCAGTCTGAGCTCGTCTGATTCGTTTACCTGGAATCATCCGTTGTAGAATTGTAGTTTTGATTGAGAATGACAGTTGAAAGAGAATTATTAAAATGAGTTTACCGATGAGCAGTATCATGGAAATATAAATCTATATAAATGGAGAGATATGATGAGGAACTATTCAACTTATGCCATTTGCAACGGCGGGACACCGAACAAAACAGGAAAATCAAAACGAACATTTTGAAAATGAAATCCTCTCACGATAATCATTCTTATAATTTTGATGAATCAATTTCCTCATTCATCTCCTACAAATCAGACGTGAACAAGAATCTACAGACCAAGATGGTGAAGTCGAATCTACATATTGATCACTTCAGTCCATACATCAGGAGCTTCAGTGATACCTAGAGAATTGACTGGAGAGATTAAATGAGTATTCAATTCGAGTTTGAAGACTACTGCAAGAAAAGTGGAATTGATCACAACCTGATATGTTCAATATGCTCAAGCTGATGGCCAGATTGATGTAATCAATAGATTTATATGACCAGTTATCATGACGTCATTAGACTGTGATGAAAATCGAAATCCAAAAATTGAAAACGTAGAGAAACATCTCAATACTAAGAAAAGTTAAACAACCAGAGATTCGCCTCTGAAATCTATTTACGGTTCATTCACTCCAAGGTTTGAAGATGCGAAATTACCTCATGAAGAAGAGACCTGAAGTGATACAAGAAGAAAATAGAAGCAAGATGTACAGTTGAAATATAAAGTTCGATATGATTGAAGAAGATACTTCCACGAAAAGGAGGTACTTGCGAAATTGAAGTTACAGGTGCTGAAAAGTACCGGTGATTCAACGGAAACACAACCTGACTACAGCCTTCCGTCATCTCAAGAAATGTGGGAAGAGACATAATCAAAGTGGAGAAAATTGAATGTTTTTCAAATGGAGGTCTATCAAAGAGCCATAGAAATCATGCTCACTAGAAACAAAGTGAGAAAATCATTCAAGAAAATATTCAGAGCGATGAAATATACCACAGTCTAGATTCATGAGAATAAGAGAGAAAAAAAAAGAATAACTGAAAAGATTGGGCGATTATGATATTGACTTCTGTTTCCTTCATATTGGGTGTTCAAATTCGTATCGGGGATAAAACAGTCTTCAGGATGTTCGAGTGATGAGAAGCTATTTAGAAACACCCTATGTCCTATGTCACGGCGGGACAAGGTTACCTAGTATATTGGAAGCCAGGGAAGCTGAAAGAAGAATCAATTGTTATTGAAAAACGAACATTTTGAAAATGAAATCTCTTCACGAAAATCATTATCATCATAATCAATATCCTCAGTCATCTTCAACAGATCGCACACCCCGATTGGACGAATAGCATCCTCTTCGAATCCTTTTCGACTTCAATTTCTAAATTCTGAGATGAAAGTGGAATTTTCAACTTTTATTCGACCATATTGAATCAAATGAATAAATATTCATTGTCCCCTTCACGCTTTCTCAAATCTGTGTTCTGTTTCCATTACCATTCATTACAACAAGATGAAACCCAACATCTCTAATACATGATTGAGTTTCTCATTTTCGAGCCAGTGACTGCCTCTTTCTAATCCAAATAAAGGAGCTTCCCTGAATAAATGAGAATTGCTAAGAGTTCAACTTCGCTATACATTCTATTTGGCTTAGCTGATAATAGCGGATGCATGAAAATTCCCCCAGACATATAAAAACGCTAAAGCTGTAAATATTTTATCCGGAATGTTATGAGAATTACACAGTTGAAATGAAAACAGAAGATTTTCTTATTTGATATAATTACTTTATTAGAGAGATTCAGCAGGCGTAATTTTCTTTTATGCACACTCTGCGTTTTATGTAGGTACTTTATCGACATACTGCCGAAATTTCGCCAACTCAGAAAGTGGAAAACTTCCTCCAACGTGATTTTGTCTGTCCTTATATCTGGTCTTGAGTAGCCGATTAACATTTTATGGAAATATTCTGTAGCAATTCGTTTAATGTACGGTTGTTGAGGAAACTGAGCCATAAAGCATGATTGATGAATAATTCTTGGGCGGGGTCCAGATTATCGAACCGAACCTGGAAATTAGACTTCTTCTCAAGAAGGACCATACGCTACCTCATTTCTTCTCAGTTCTTTTTCGAAATGGAAATTTTTTGTTCGAATGAACAAAATGACATTTTTGTTTCGAATCAGACTATTCTGATTCGGAAAGAAATCTGAAGACAAATATATTCGATGAATATCAAAATCAGGACTCATCTTATATGGTCGATATAAAGTAAAGATTGAGGTACTGACAAATCAAAATCAGCTGAACATATCTGAACTGAGGATTGACAACATATGGTCAACTGGAGTGATATTGAGATCATAGGAAGAGGAGATGACAACCAAAACAGAAAAATCAAATGATCTGCTTGCATTCTTCTGAACGGAACAATAAATATTGCTTCTTGTTCAGTTGATGAAGAAAGAACTTTTCACTTCTTGAAACCCAATACGGAAATGGAGAAATAATCAATTATCATCAAGAAACACACGGTAACCAGAAATTGTGCCTGTCTCATAATTTTCTACTGTTTAGTGTCAGAGCGGCCAGCGAAAGAATCACAAATAAAAATATCATTTCCTTGTGCTGAAAACGGGACCAGTTCCGTTTCCGAAACGTCCATAACAATGAGATGAGTAGGAATTCTAATATTCGTTCCCTCTGAATTCAGACGAAAATCTTCCATATTCAGATTTTTACATGTGCGCAATGAGTGCATTGAAGCAACTTTACGAACGATAACGATAGACGTTAGTTAATAATTCAATTACTTTCTTATTCTCCATCAATAATGATCATTGTAAACATCGTAGCTTGACGGTATGCTTTGTCCTTTGTTACAATATAAAATCGGTTGCAATGGAAATTGAAATCATCCAATGTTTTTACATGATGGTGTAAATCCATGAATCATGTATTATCGAAATTATACAAAACTTGATTGAATTATACGTTGTGTCTGTTTGAAATTCATACGAAAAATGTCATTATAGATATATTTTGCACAATCTGAATATTCATATTCATGTAATGCACATGTCAACATGGCAGGATCCTTTTGGATTCATTGGATATGAATTTTGTTGATCTAGAAAAGAAGTGAATACATTTTTGGTCAGTAGTCAATGAAAAAACTGTTGAGTCGAAACGGAAATCTCTATGAGGAAACTTGAGATACACTGCAATATGCATGATCTTGAACACTAATTTTTTCCTTGGTTCAGGAGTTCAATGAGGAAATGTTTCATTCCGGAATTCGGAACGGAATCATGCATGAATGCCTTGACACATTCAACTGGCGAACCAAAAAGGAGATGAATATGCATATAAAGTTGGCATGAACATGATGTGAAGAACATGGTTTCAAAATAGACGATTCTCTCCAGAATGTCACAAAGAACTCCAAACAAATCGATTCGATTGCGGGAACTTGATTGATCTCATTGTTCATCGATTCATCATATCCCAATTTTTCTTTCGATTTGAAGTCCATCCAATCAATTCCCTAACCTAACCTTACTATGTTATTGAAAAATAGAGCATTAGCAGATCAGAGCGAATATTCTGAAGGGAACAGCCTACCGATAAATATTGTCAGATTTTTCACCACTGAGATTTTGTATAATAAAACAGTACTTCTGAACACACGAAATTTATATGTCTCTCAATTGTTCGAATATTGATTTGAAAAAAAAAAACTCAAACTGAAAACAAACAAAACAAGAATTATTAGATTCACTACCAGTATGTCCATCGAGTACCAGATTGAAAAAAAATTTTTGAAAGATGCGAACACGACATCGAAACTCTACAACTCACTTCTCACAGTTAGCTGAAATATAGTAAAGTATCTTCACTAATATAACATTGGAATAAGAATTTTCCATTCCTGGAAGATTTCCTGAATCTTTATTCGGAATATATGAAAATCAATCAACATATTGATTCAATGTATGATTAACTTGTTAGTCACTCACTCATTATTGTATGCAAACATATAAAAGAATATATTCTTCTGAATATGAAGTTTTCACATTCCTTATTCATTATTCATATTGCTTGTACGATCATGTAGGTCTGACAATGATTTCCACGATTTTCAAACTCCTAGTAGGGTACAACACGAGAATTATCAGGCTCAGGTATATTCCTCATCGAAGTGAGAAAGATTATATATGAAAAAAATCGAAAAACAAATAATGCCTGACCTATCTGCATGTACTACTCTACAGTCAACTGCTATAGTTACTACTTACATATTATTACACTCAATTCCAAAACTTGCCTCAAGTGACCTTTGAGTAAACCCATATCGTGGTCGAATGATAAAAATGCAATGAATCGGCAAAAAAGAGGAACTGATGATAAAATAAGAAAAATCTATGCTATAACGTTGAACTAGATGAGAGTTGGAGAACTTATTTCAATCATCATCAACTCACATGAAGTAGGTTCAGATTGGTATCACGAATACGTTGAGCAAGCATAGCTGGGATACCAGTCCATAGTTTATTCATTTGCTGCCACGAGAACAATAGGGAATGTAGAAAGGATATCGTTCCTCTCATAAAATTTACGGGTTTCTCCCTCGGGGTCTCATTATACAATGAAGTAACATTACCCACAGAATAATTCACCCCAGAGAAACTAGAGGCCAATTGATTACGAACGAGATACCTCGAATGTTTATACAACAAACACAGGAAATAGGAATAGGTATTTCATATCTATGAATTCCAGGAAGGTCGGTGAAAATTGCTGCAGCATATCAAATTGTGAAAATAAATAAAATTACGCACCCTAGGTAGAGATGACGTGAAACGAACGATCTAGGTGTCCTAGGAAAGTCATCAGTATTGAAACGAACATCTCAATACGATCATAACAAAGTTACAGCGAAATCAAGGTGTGACAATTTGGGGCAGATCTCAAATCTGTTCTATATAATATACTGGTTGGCACAATGAAAACGAAAGAAAGGCCGATTTGACACAGTTATCGTTCAAAGAAAAAAAACTATTTCGTGCTTGTTTCCAACTCTTTCACTTCAAACCCCTCGGAGGGGTGAGCTCCAACCCTTGGATCTGAAATGGGATGAGGGGCCAAGTGATACATCATTTCGATGATGATCAAAATCTCTTACCAACGATTCCTTGTTTTTGGAATCAAATGCAGTAATTCTCGAGAAACACTTTCATGGAATTAATCCCTATAGTGATGGGAAGTAACACTTTTTCCTTCCCATCACTATTTCTCATTTTGTAGTCAGAACGATGTTCATCTAAAAGTGCCTTTTGTATTTTTTTAATCCTGTTCTTTCTAACATTAAATGAAGGATCATTTATTTCAATGTCAGTTCCTCGATCTGTCAGTAAAATGCATACCTTGTTTCGTTTTCATTGGGCCACCCTGTATATATAATATAATGATACCTCCTATTTTATTTTTTTGAAACGATGAGAGACAATCCCAAACAAGGAGGAAAATATATCTGAATTCACGAGAACTGTTTCGCATATGGAGAACTTTGAAAATGAAAATACAAGAGTGCCCAAAAACTCTCACAGACTTTTTAGGTCAAATAAGTTTCTCACAGTTATTTTCTGATGTAAACTTGCTACAGATTCGCTCCATTATCTCGAAACGGCTGTTTTTGATCATTTATCCTTTTGCCCCTGTACCTACCTTATAATACCGAAGCAACCAAAGGTTATCATTCCTCTTCTGAGCTGTTTGTGTGTGTGTCAAACTATAGTTTTCTGTTAGACAGTCGATTACCTAGTCACCTGTCCATCCAGACAACTCATTAGAACTGTGATCAGTTAGTACGCCTGTTGGTTCGCCACCTCGGATAACAACATCATCCGGAGTTGCGGACTCTTGCGGTTCAATCTGATGCATTTCCTCTCTCGCGAAGTGTGGGAGGGCCATTCAATCTGACAGCGCGGCCATTTATCAGTGCCAAACGGTCCATGGAGCGCCCGCTATTAATGGAACTTACATGAATACCAAGGATGGAGGTATAAACAATCCTAATGGAAAACAAACCTGCACGGTTAGGTTATTAAAACCGAATGCAGCTATCATTATTCGGCGGGTGGAACAGAGGATGTCAGATCCTTTTACGCTCGACGAGGGTATTCAATACCCTGGACATAAATCTCAACTCCGCACCGGCCAGTCGTTAAATTAAAAACCACATTCGGAAAAACGCGGTGCCTTGTATCTGATAAAGCCGTTTGGAGAATATACTGGGTTCATTATTAACTGCGTAAGATTTTTATGACAGTTCCGTTTAATTCAGCAGGTACGATTCTATCACGTATTTGCATGATTGTACACTACAGTTCCTACATAGATACATCAACTTGGCAACGTCTCAGTAGTGTATATCAGCCGAATCTAGATTAGATTACTTGATCATAAATTGATATGAACTGTAGAGTCGACATTATGAGTTTCATAATATTCTATGGATCTTATGAAGAACGATAAGTTCGAGAAATAATTCAACCATCGACAGTTCTTGGTAATCATTCTCTGCTAGTTGTATGTGGACTGACCCCTTGCTTGAGCACGTTGCGTCCCTTCCTCATCCCCAATGAATATCGCAATCTATCACGATACTAGCAGAATAGGCATTTCATAGACCAAAAATCATTTGAAAATTGTGAACGCAGCAGAATCATTTCTATGAAAATGAGGAAATGTATGCACCTACTGTTATGGGATATCGTGAATCTAACAAGGAAATTGATCATTCCATTCTTATATCATGAACAATACCATGCAAAATCGGATGACTATATTGGATCCGGAATGAAGCTACTCAGAGGCCAAGATGGCGGAATCCTTATCGGAAGGAATCATAGGGTATCAGTTGAAAAACCGAAACTAAGGGATATTGATGAAATATTTGGATAAGTTTATACTTCAATTCCTTCACTTGAGATATAATATCTCACCCATCACAAAAAAACCTAAGATCGGTTCCCGTTTATATTGAATCGAAATAGTATATCATGTAATGAGCACAAAATGCAAAATGCAATGCAAAAGGCAAGTTGTATTATATCGTTTCTAGTTATCAGTTTCCCTGCTGTTTTTGATGAGTGCTCCTCAAACGAAAGTATTCTATCGAGTGTCACACCTAGGTATTTCAGGTTTTTGTTATGTTTGAGAGTTGTGTTCTCAAACTGGACACTGAGTTCCCTATTTGCGAGTTTCTGAAAGATAGGATCCCCATTTCTATAGCCTTTATTTCTCCTCCTTGAATATTCACGTACCTTGTGAAGAAGTTCACTTCGTTGCACCAATATACAGGCCACTGCTCGGGTCAACACATACTGAGTAAGTGTTCCATTAAACAAGCGTGAATCCAGGTTTAGTTCACATATAATTGGTATATAGGTTTGGATTGAAATGTGTACATAATTTTCATATCAAGCTACTAGAAATCATTGCTTCATCACGAAAGATAAAAGATATAGTGTTGTGAAAACTTCAGAATGCATTGACTCACCAAACCAGTCAAGAAAAAATGAATGAAAAGTGTGAAAATAATATGCATAAATAATAAAACGACAACACAACCATCCAAGGAAGTGTCCACCAAGAAGACTCACCACCCTATAACATCTCGTTATTATCTGATGTTTTTTGTTGGGTGGGTATTTGGAATGTTCATCCAACAAGAGATGTGATTGTGACCAACTATAATAACTTTCATTGACCAAAATTTCGAAATGTTACCTAAAATAATCATCACTCTGGTTGTAGTTCCCAGTTAGAATTACTTCGAGATTATTTTCTGCTTCAAAACGTGAATATAATACCCTCATTCATAATTGCGGTGTTTTTTTTTTGTATTGTGCTACTGAATAGAAATTCAGAGGCGAGACGAACTTGAAGTATAAAAATTATTCGGGATTCAGAACATGGCTTCACTAGTCGTATTACTGTGGTTTTATGCCGCAAATTCATGATATGGATTTTATTATTATCTTGACATTTGGCGCTCGAATACGTTGGGCAGTATTTTCAACGGTTTTATGTTCGATAAAAACAAACATTTCTCCCTCTGGTCCATATTGTTCAGGTCGATCCAGCCAGATCGAATAAAAATATACGAGATCTACTTCGCGAAATTGGAAATAATAGGAGGATGAAGTGGAAATATACAGTGTGTCTCCGAAATTGGAGAGCTTCATTTCTATCATTCATTGAAAACTTCTCTCAACTTATGGCCTATTTATTCCAATGGTGTGCCCCTTTTGAGAATGCATATTATCCAAGAACCATACCAATACCATATGCCAGTTTTCAATAATTATTATTGAATATCCAGGAACATTGTCATAGTCATTTCGATACTTCCAGTGCTAATCTATCGAGAACTTGATTGCCAACCTGTGATAAAAAGTTCTAGACAAACGTTAGAATTCAAGAGCTCCTGTATCATGAAAGTTCAGAAATGATTCAACAGTGACGGTTGTCGAAGTAGACATTTTCCGAAGAAAACGTTATGAACTTCGAGTTCAATACTTTCGTTGTTTCGAGAGGAACGAAAAAATGTAGATTACATAGGTATAAAGTCCAGTTCAACATTTCCAAATTATTTCAATGAGAAGTGGAGAAAAATTTGCTCCAAAGTTTCTTTTATATCGGTGATTTCTTCAGGAAATCAAAATGTGATCATTTCTTGGTAGTACCTTTCCAAAGGAAGAACTGATGAATTGGATGATGTGAACTATATTCCAAGTGAAAATTCATTGAGTCATTCAAGTCATTTCAAGTGATTTTCTTGAAAGAATCAAGATGGCGGTGATTTTTCCAAGAATATCCTGACTTTTGTTGAACCGTCATGAGGTATTCAAATTCGAAATCAAATCGAATAATGTAAACCTAATTTCTAGCGAAGGTAATCAATTTAAAAAAAAACATGTTTGCGTGATGCCATTTCTGAATGGTAAATAGGGTAGTGCAACAGCTTTTTCGACAGCATCTCTCATGTAGGAAACGCAAGAGAGATTCCAATTTCTTTCGTCAGAAAATCAAAACGACGGCAATTTTCTTCAAGATCCATCACTTCTGAATCTTCATCAATCAGATATTCCAATATCTGTCCAAACTGTCCAAATTGATAAAGTGTACTACTCAGGCTGGTCACCCCTACACTGTCAGGCTCGAGAATTGTCGAACATCGCTATACCAAGCACCAATAGAACGGCAAAGTTGTGGAATTCTTTGCCTAGTGAAGTCTTCCCTGATGCTTACAATCTCCAAACTCCCAAGAAAAATTCCAACAACTTTCTTCTCTCCCAAAATTCCACCGCCGGCTAACACGATGTTCCTCGAACATTATAGGTTTCCCTTTCGTGTTGTCCACAGATAAAAAAAAATCTCTAGCAGGGAAAATTGGCGGCGCGAAGCCAGGTTGGTAAGCAATAACGAGTACATATAAAATGCGTACTACAATAGTATTCTCTGCATCAACATCATCATCCTCCAATACTCAACCTGAAAGAAATATTTATATACATATAGATCGATCTGGGATTACAAACAATACATAACAGTAAATGCAATAACATAAGCCCTATCATGGAGATTATTCTCATAGAATTGAAAATATATCAAAAGAAGTATAGTTCTTCAGCTAAGCCCTTTGACTCCTCCTCTCATCAAATACAGGATGTTCTACTGGAGATCAAAAAAAATCTGATCTGTGATTAAAACCTTAATTGTCCCTGCTTCATTGAAACATTCATAATTTTCGAACCATATTATGGTCGCATGATTTTCATACGACCGTGCAAGAAGTTCTACTCCAAGTGCAAGAAATGAATTGCTCTACTCTGAAGGAACAACATTTCCTCCAATGAATTTAAGGTTGCAGCTCTCAACTTTGTGTCTTCAGCTGTTTACTCCATGCTTGATGTAACAAATATTCACTTTTCGACTAGTTACACGAATAACTATCTTTCATTTCATCGAATGAGATGGAAGAGAAGATGGCATCAATGAAGAATGAAGGGCCCAAATTTTGGAGTTAATTATAGGCCACATTGTTTCGTGCACGTTAATCAATTACTGTTGGTCATCTGAACTTTCAGGACTATTATTAACACAGTCAGTTCTGCTAATTAGTGCATACTGCACCAAATGGAATCGGAAATGTACATCAAAGTGAGACTCAATTGATAAATATAGACGGGTCAGCGTGGTATTGGACATATTGTTGTGTATTGGTCATTCGGGTCCCAGCTCATCAACTAGCAACTATTAAACTTCGATGTAACAGCCCGAAATTGATAGCAGGACAATGGCGATTACAGTCGAATGGATTTTGTTCCATTCTCATAGATAAATTACCAGCAAGTAATAGGTGATGGGACAATAAAATATTTTCATAACGTTTGCGTAAACAATTATTGAAATATGATATTGAAATTTTCTGGAGTCAGAGTCATGTACAAATCAATAATTTCTAATTTATGACATGACGTGGGTATTGATAATGCGTTTGTTGAACGTCAGAGCTATTTCAAATAAGCCATCGAAAGTTCCTGATCATGAAAACACACAATAATACTTCATTGAGTCATCAACAAAAGATGATCTGATTTTTTCTGTTATTGTGAGATTTATAGATAGATTTCGGATATTTGACAACAATTACAATTCCATCATCTATGCGGCGGCAAATTTTGGACCGTTGGAATATTATTGTGGTTCATGTAAACAACAAAGTTTCGAGCGAAATATTTCCATATGCTCAGGACCTTAAAAGTTTCAAGGAAAATCTCAACATCCTCTTTTTCTCCACAAGCTTACATGATTTTCCTCAGGTTTTTCTTTCGTTCAGTCAAAAGTTGAGAAAAAACAAACAGATGAATCATGGATCGGCTAGCATTTGTGTATATATTCTGAAGCAAAAATGAAAAATTAATTAGGAAGTTCGATTCCTCATTCCTGGGACATGATTATTCATTCATTAGATCATACCTTGTGCACTGGATTCGGTATTCATTCCCGAATTCAAATGGCGTATCTAAGACGAATGCTCCAATCACAATCAATCATTCCTAGACTGAAAACGGCAATGGATATTCTGATAATCAATAATAGGTACTATAACAATAATATCAATGAATGATTTCATCGAAAAAACAAAGAAATGCCTAGCAAATATTATGATACGATCAGGAAACTCAAAGAACAACGATAAAATGAAGGAAACATTGATACAAAATATCTCACTCCCAAGTGGAAATACATACACCATTACATATATACATGAAATCAGTGTGAACTCATAAGAATTATATTCAGAGAATCAGCAGAGTATTTCTAATAGTTACAATTGTCAAATTTTCAAACTATCAGGCATGGAGTACCACAAGGATCTGTTTTGGGTCCTCTTTTATTTGTAGTCTATGTGAATGACTTGTGTAGCTATATGCTGTTGTACAAATCGGTTCTCTTTTCGGACGACACCACTTTTATTTTGTCAGATAATAATAATGATAAGTTACAATTTCATCTCGACAAGATTACTAATAGTGCCAATGAGTGGTTTTTATCTAATAAGCTGAAACTCAATGGTGAAAAGACACAAAACATCCAGATTTCTGCTAGTAATCAAATTATCTCCAATTGTCAAACAAATCAGGTTAAATTACTGGGCATTACATTAGACAACAGGCTTAACTGGTCTGCACATATTTCCCAACTCAAGAGGAAACTCTCGGGTACTCTATTTGCTCTTCGCCAATTGAAAGACATCACTACCGCAAATATATTAGGAACCACATATTTTTCACTGTTTCACTCCCATATTAGTTATGGTGTACAACTTTGGGGTAATTCATCTTACGCCATTCAGATATTTAGGATACAAAAGAAAGCTGTGAGAGTACTAGCTAATATTGGGTTCAGGGATAGCTGTCAAGAGAAGTTTAAAAAACTTGGAATTATGCCACTGCCAACTCTATTTCTATATTATGTCTTGATTGAAATACACAAAAAGCAATCAACCTTGACAAAACAATCTCATATTCACAAATATAATACTCGTAACTCTAACCACATACGTCTTGAACGATTTCGTCTTCACCTATCCAGGAAAAATTCCCTAGATTTTTCTCTATTCAATATCCTTCCTCAAGATTTTGAAGAGCTCAGTCTGAACGCTTTCAAGAGAAAATTGAAAAAATATTTGCTTAGGCATTGCTTCTATTCTGTCGATGAATTCAGAACTCATTTTTGTACTAATAAACATCTCACTACTTCCAATTGATTTAAAAGGTTAATATATTTATATGATTATACAAATTTTTTGTTATACGAATCTTTTGTGTGTCGTTGTTGATGTTTCGTTACTTTTACATTTAGAAGTAATTCAAATATGACTTGCTACAAACATTATATTATGTAACCTAGTCAAATAAAATTCTATTCTATTCTATTCTATTCTAATGGATTGATCACCAGTTGACGTTTACAAAAGAAGGGAAAGAAGATATGGATACAAAAGTTTTATGGATCAACACTGATACCTCAACTCCATACGAACATTCAAATCATGAACATATCTCTGTATCTCTGTATGGTGAGAAGTTCCTTGGAGTATAGTGACGAATGTGAGAGTATTCCAAATGGAGTCGATAACTATCTGCACTAGTGAGAGCAGAGCCATACACTTCGTCTGAATAGTTCAGATGTGATTGCACCAAAGCTTAGGATCATAGAGAGCGATGGAAAACACATAAACCCTCGTGGAAGAACATCTACCGAAACAAGATGAGAACTGAAAAGGATATGATGATGATCAGCCGATTGGATCTCGATTCAAAAATTCAGACAACAGGATTTGTTATTCTTTCACGGATCCAAATGCATTCATGATGAGGAAAGTTCACATCCTTAGTGTATCCAGGACGAAAAGATCAAATGATCATTCCTTGACGAAAAACGGCAATGGCTATTTCGACATACCGACCAAGGATGCAAGGTCGAACGCATTTTTTCCCAATCCTGAATGGAATCCTTTATGACCATTGACACACATTATGTTATGTTCCATTCACAGGCAATAGAATTCGTTATTCTATCACGAATCCAAATGGAGTCGTGATGATATCATTTCACTTCTTTATTGTATCCAGGACCAAATGTCGAATTCACATCAATCATTCCTGGACGGAAATCGGCATTGGATACAAATACGGCACATTTCAGGACGGTGACTGGAATTCGCGTTATTGAATGTTTGAAACTGATGGCTGTTTTATACCGATGATGATTTATTTTGTCAATTTCCTCGCGATTTATATTGCGAAGGTTCTTTCGGCGTCATCACATATTCGAATTAATCGCCTGGAAATCCTCGGATGAACTCGTTTCCAATGGAAAATCCGGGAAAAGCCGCCTTTTAACCTGTGAAGCATCTGATCAGTCCTCTTCACTTCTGCAGTAGAGGGTGACCCAGACTAGTAGGAAAACATGATGTCGGATTCAGAGATACATGACTGGTTCAATTTGGAGAGAGTTGCGTATTTATATGTTCAATTTCAAACCGTCAAGAACTCATCGAGGATATTTTGATTTCCGAGACGGTTAACAGCAAGATTTTTCCTTCAATTTCCTGTACTTCACATTCATTTTTCGGAAGGAAATGAAATCGAGCACTTCCTCAGAGGTATTCTTCCTTCTCTACTTTTGGTCTTTCGGCAGCCAACATTTCAATTCTCCTCTTCATTTTCAGTATTTCATATTTTTCGTTGATCCAATGGCGAAGTTTTGAATCTGTTCCTCACAGAGTTACCTAAACAATGGAGGACATTTTTATCCGTTTTAGTGCATTTGTATAGAAGCTGGTCTTTGAAAATCTCATTTCCATAATTTTCATTTCGAACCTATCTGTTATTCATTTATCAACACTCATTGAAACAGGTTATGAGAGCATATTCCAACTTTTTTGTACTTTCATTTTACTTTCCAGTATTCATGATGATACCAATTTCAATTAAAATCGTACTATGATCACAAAATTCTGCTGCTTCTGGAGCCGTTTTGATGAATCTTCAAATTTTGACGAATAATCTCCGTCCCTCGAAATCCTCAGACCCCAGATACCATTTTCGAATAGAAACGGACCATAAACTCAGAATTCTTCCGCAATGTTGAAGTTCCAGCTATTATCACTGACTATGTTCGTTACATAGTCAATGCTATCACCCATCCAGATGTTCCAGCACTCGCTTCATCGTCGGCATTTCATGAAAATTCTTGTTTGGTAACATTCATCATTATGTGCTTCTTGGATATCATAGCATTATGAATATTCAATACATACCTCAAGAATTCGCCTCACAATGACATTCAAACATGTTGATGAAATAATTATGAGAGTGATATCAATTCGGTCGACCTAACTCCAGTAACCACTGGATGTGATTCTGAATTAACCTGAGATAGTTAGAATCAGTGATTCAATATTGCATTGAACTTCACTAACTGATTCATTCAGATAACAGTCAACATCACAAGAAATATTGAATCAACAGATGTTCCTGAATAAGTTAACTAGATTTCTTCTATATGGGTCATATTCTCGAGGTAGTATCTGCAAGAAGTCATTAGGCTAGGTGCCTTCATACACTTATACAATGAAACCTGATATTTTTATTCGGTTGGAGTTCAATACGCTATAACTTCTTGAATGCTGATTTCAAGGTATCACAACCTGAAAAATCTCATTGGAAATTGCATCTAACGACCTGATTAGTATCATTCTCAGATATTTCATAGACATGTATGAAAGTCCACTTGAGATAACCTAGATATTGAACCTTTCACAGAAATAGGAACATCCCGTATATTGAAGAATGTATCGTCTTCAATTCGTGAAAATAATCCTTCGAGAGGTCAATGGAAATGTTTTGGAGAAAACCGCGTTCCAATATCTCTAAACGTTTGGAAGCTATGCGGTTTCTCCACTCAAAGACAGGTAGAGGGAAACACGAAATGAAGATAAACCCTTACTGTGATATATAGTTGTATTCAGTTCTGAGAGGTCTCTATGAAATTTTCATTGAATACAGTATGTCCCATTTGAGAGAGTGTAGGTTTTGTGTGGCACTCTGTACACATCCAGATCCTGTATTAACCAAAATGAGTTTCGAATATACTTGCGAGGTGTACCTATCGAATAGTGGAAACCACATTTCGACATCTCGTCTCATGATTTACCGGAAAATGCGGAAACAAACAGAGTGTTAGCATGGCATTATAGAAACTGCCTGCAAAATTGCAGTGATGTTCCGAAGAATTGTCTCGAAGCCAAAACCACTTTTTTTCCAAATCATAGACTGAAGCACATTCTCGCTTGATCTCCTGGTGCTGCCGACTGGATAAAAAGTAGAAAGATGCAGAATCTGAGTATCAAAATATAGGGAAACTGTCCACGAAATCGGCAACAAGAGAGAGTCACTCTGGAAATCTAATAGGGTTGATAAGTCTCTTCAATATCCTATGATTCCTTTCGTTCAATACCTACTGATACTTCCGTAGAAAATATCTGACGGAAGTAGTTCACAAGTTGTTATTGTGTTGATCGTAGAGAGGCGAAACCTTTGATTCCGTTCGAAATGTCGAGTCAATAGTTGTTATAAATCGGATTCCGAAGTGATAATTTTCTGATTAGTTGTTGATCAATGATGTCTATGCACGTCGCAAAAATGATTCTCATAGATACATCAGAACAATTTGCCCAGGTAATTCTATCACGATTGAAAGAATGAGTTCCATTTATAGTAGCTTCTACAATGCGTGTAACGAAGGTAATGAATATTTTCCTCCGTGGGTTGATTCATTATTTCGATGGAATGTGGGTTTCCATTATCGGTATTAAATGAGATTTTTTGATGCGCATCTATGACATCGACTGGAAAGTGACAATGTTTGAGATCGAATTTGAAGTGAATTAGCCGAACATACTCATTCATATTATTTTTTTATAAGGTAATCTTCATCATTCTTAGCCCTCCTCATCAGTTCAACCTTTTTATCATATTTTTCACAGTTTCATTTGGCCCACACTCCATTCGGTTAATCACCTTGTATAGTATGTTGGACCTATGCAGCTACCAGAAGTTTGCATTCCTAATATTTGGCATGGTGATTTTCTCACATACCGTTCAAAGGATCTTTGAACGAAATAATTCTATATATCATGGATGACGAATATCGCAAAAAAAACTTTCCATGTTGTTTGACAATGATAACAAATTAAGGTTGCGATTGGAACAATCAAAGTTACGTCCCAGAAAATCGCACTATTGCAGGACCTTTTGGAAAAATTTAGTATCGCGTTGTGTTTGGTTCCGTCTGCAATTTTGTGTAATGAAATGCGATCTTTTTACGTGAAAACCAAGTTACCATCTCAGCGTTGGGAATAAATAAATTCAATATGGCATCATGATATTCGCATCAAGCATTCTGAAACAGCTATTATGAGACAAGAAGAAGTGTTCACTGAAATCTGCTGGGAATTAAATTATTCATAGATAGTTACAATGCCGTGCCATACTCAACGGATATTCTCAGCTTTACTGAGCGAGCGAGAACAAAATAAAGAGGGCTTTGTGAATAATCATCAGTATGCTCGCGATTTGTGCGGATAATGCTATTCTTTCAGTCCTAACAATGATAAGTATGATGTTGTACTTGAATTGTCCATGCTAATGTTCCGTTCATTCGAATTATTTTTTGGGAGAAGTGAGTTGTCAGAAGGTGTTTAATTTGATCTTATCACGAAACCGGAGCCATCATGACAAGATAAACTAACTTTGAATTTTTCCCTTTCTGTGACTCGGTAATTTTTGAATGCATCCAAGCATTCAAGAAACTTTTTGGAATCGCTTCACAAAGATATTACATACATCATACCAGAATGTAGAGAGTGTTCGAACTGGATGGTATGGTGGATATTTTTATCGAATAGGATAATAATGTATATTGTGGTTCATTTCGACCGGTTAGGAATTTAAAACAGCCATTAGAAGATATAGTATGTCTGCTTTAAGTCTCTGATGCATATGCTCTAAGAGTGAGGAGCTGAATTGAGGTGAAGTTGAGAGATAACCGGAAATAAATATTGGAAAGACGTGTTGTTTTCTGATCCTATATCTGAAGAGATGTTCCCAGTTCATTTCCGCTACTTTTTTGTATCCATGTCACTCGGCGAATATGGCCTTATTCTTCTGGAAATTTCAATTTGTATTCTGTCACTTCTCAGTTTGATTAGGATAATATTTTAATGAATATGACATATGATGGATAATATCGACTGTGGATGAGTTTGGAGAAAAGAACCGGAGAGAATCTTCTCACATCATTTCCAAACATGATTCCCAACATGGATTTTTCTTCGTTATTCGTTTTCTCCTTGGAGCTTCGTAGCATTGTAGCTCATTGAAGCACTTGGAATGCTATTTTGAACTGGATACAGATATGGAGATTCCTGATCGGATTGGGAAAGCTGAAAGAACGATTCGATAATTAACATGTTCATATACTGGTTCGACTAATTATTCAATCATGATCGAGGCTGCTCAATAATTTCTCAATTCACTATTCTTTAGTTGGGTGGGAGGTTATTTCCACAAACAAATTTTTTCTCAACATAGATATGGAAATGTTTTTTGTAGGAAAGAGATCGAGTCAATGATGAAATGATAATTATTCTGAAATATTTCTTTGGATATGTACCAAAGCAGCATTTCATCGAGCAACAAATCACCCAACTTTGCCACAGTTCTAAGTGTGCGTGCAGTATACGGGGGCCGTGAGAAACAACAACAGCATCTAATACCTTCTCGATTTTTTGATTCAAGAACTACAATGCTGCTTTTCGTCAGTTGTGAAATCTAACGACGCGATATATTTTCTGTTCAGCTGTTTTCAATGATCTATGTCCATCGTGAAACTTCGGGCCATATTATTCCGATGTCGGGAGCAACGACTTTTGGATTTCATCAGTCTGAGGGAAACTCATACAGTATTTTTTCGGATTAGACATTTCTTTCTCGTAATATGACAGACTGTTCAGGGTGATTCAATCTCGATATCTTGCACCCAATGCGGAAAATGAAAAAACATGAATAGGTTTCCTTTTTCAGGAAATCCAATGACACCACTCCAGGAATATTCTCAGCATATAACGCAGCATTCAACAATTCCAAGTTGCCTAGGTCATGACGATCATCAAGATAATGATAAATATACATAAATTCACTGTCTTCTAGTTATTCGAGAAGGTGGTGTATTAATTCCTTTGTTTATGTGGTATTTTCACTCCTCGTTCCTGAGAAATAAAAATAGAGCTCACTATAAATTCGTGGTGAGGACAGATATATAATTTACTCCTGGATGTCACCAAATGATATCTAATCCAGTTCGATGCTTATGAAACCTACAGAAAGAGATATATATAAGGTGGGAATATATTGGTATGCTTCTGGAAGAAAATACAATGTACCGTCACGACAGCCAGCGTCGAGAGCAAAAAATTATTATTTTCACCAGGAAATGTTCCTTCGGTGGTGTCGTTTGATATTCTGCAGGAAAAAATTCATTATTCTCCCTTTTTTCCCAATAGATACCTTTCATCAAGGTCGAATAATCACCTGAAGAATATCTAAAATTCGATTGTATCTCGTAGAAGCACCTGTGCACTACCAGCTCTTCTGGAGTGATTATGGTAGTAACTCAATGAGAGTATCTTATTTTATCTTGTAATGGCTATTGTTTCATCTGTGATATCCAACCTACCTATAGCACATGATCATTTCACTCATTTTCAAAAAAAAAGGGTCAAGGACATTGATGATTCACAGTGAAGTTTTCCAAAAACTCCGAGAGGAACACCAATTTATTCGACATTTGCTAGAAATGAATGATAGTTATTCGATATAGTGTTAAATAGACTTTTTTTCCGGCCATGCTAATCGCCTGTATTCTATCATATGTAGATACCTGAATATGGAATATCAGATAGAAATTATATGAATATATGATTATAATTGAGCATCTATAATACCTACCACCACTACGTACCACTACTCCATACCTGACGCAATTTTGAGAATCCGTTTCTGATGAACCTCAGAATTATTTCAAATATTGTCACAACCGTCTTGAGAACATTCCATTGTTCGGCCTAGTCAACCTATTTCTCGAATGTACATCAAGGCGTACAACGTAAGATCCTAAAGATAGGCTGCCAAAATTTCATTGCACTTTCGAAATGAAAAATAGTGGAGTCGAAGAGAAATATTTCGGAATATATTTTTCCGCTATGTGTTCGCTAGCGGGATCGATGAAAATCTGCATTTTTTTCACACGGTGCCTCGGATTGATGATACAACCCCAGCGATTCTGATATGAATGCATGTCAGGTCGAGTCTCTGATGTAATCGTTATGGATGTGGATGAATTTTCGATTTTTCGAGAGAATGGAGCTTCAATAGAATAATCGCGGTGGTTGTTGAATTGCAAAAAGTCATTCGGCCGGCTGATTTTCCATTCGCCAGTATTGTAATTCGCTTCTGCATGTAGATTTTTCATGAATACAGAACAGTTTTTGGATGAAGTTTCTTGAAAAAACAATTGTGATCTTCATAATTTGGAAATAACATGCGAATCGATGATTTTTTCCTTCATCTACAACTCTAGCTACGGATCAAACGAACTTGTGTTTTTGTTATATTGAACTCTACTAGATTTTCAGATACCCATTTCGAAATACTTGCCAAACCATTTCAGTATCGATCTCTACCACACTCGAAAAAGTAAGTATCTGGTTAGTTTTAGTGAACCATACGATCTCGTTATCCTGAAAATTCCACATATGTGATTTTCAACCAATCAGAACGTGTATTTCTGTCAGATCACAATAGCAACGGATGGATTTCATCGGAAATTTTTTCCTGGTGGGTACCCAACAGCGAATTATACTGGCAAAATTTTTTGACGTTCATGATGACAGAATATTTTCATTTCAGGAGTTCTTTTTTCGCATGTTGAAGGCATAGTCTTCAACAATGAGCGCCACAGGTATATCCGCTCTATCGCAATCATACGCTTTTTCTGTGCCAAAGTTCATGAACTGTTTTCATACACTTGCCTTCGATTCCCTAGTATTCGCTGGTGTCAACTGCTAAATATTCTGGCGAATATTTTCTTTACTTTCTTGACCGAAGCGAGACATTTTTGTACGGCGTGATGTTTTGACAGATTTTTAACAGAAATAATTTCTAGTTTAGAGTTTCACTGAGTTGCCATGGTAACTGGATAATCAAGTTAACAAAACCTGTCTCGCAAGAACTTGATAAAGACGAAAATAATTGATGTTGCTGGAAACACAGTTGGTGTGGAATCTTCTCACGAGGTCAAATTAAATCAGGTAATTTCCGGAAATAATTTGACCTCTAGTGGTATTACTAGTGACAATTTTCTATCGTTCAATAACCAGATTATTGTCATGATTACCATAACGTATTCCTTTTATCAACGATCTACAGAACACTGGTGGAGCTATTCTGCCTATTTGCGTATCTAACTTCTTCAATCAAAACTCTAACAGCATTTCATTATTCTTTATAGTGGAAAATCACTCAAATATCAGTTGTTAGATGGCGACACAAAAATTAAAACAAAATTAGTATAATTGATGATTGCACAATCAGTGTTATAAATATTGATGATTCAGAAGTAGTAATTTTTGGTACTTCTCAATTAATGATGGAATCACATAATTACAATCTCAAAACATCAACTATTTGTACAGGGATCTCTAAAAATGTCACCATCTCCTGGGGAGTTTCATAACTATCAAGCCATTAAAGCAGAAAATGGCGTTTTTGACGGAACAAAACACCATCAGTGACTGCACCAGTGTTTTGTACATCGTTCTGATAACATATACCTCAGTGACGTATTGACATTCGAAAACCAAGGAGGTAGAATGAGTCTACAGCTACAGTAAGTCTATAACTTTTTCTAGTCATTTGGTGGTGGGGAGTTAGAACACGCAGTCTATACTCATTATGCTCAGCTATGTTAACATTGGTATCACAAAACACGTGCAAGATTGCATCTTGAAGCTTCCTAATTGCAATATTCTGGAAATAAAATGATTCGACACATTTCACATTCTCCATTACAGACAGTGGTTACCAATATTTTGTTTGAAAACAGCATGATGAGTTATCTGTAGAAAACTTCATCATACGATGATTATACTGATAACTATCTGTATATACCAGAAATTTCTAATTCATTCCGTACTCAATTAGCATAAAGCCTGTCCATACGGAATGCTGGATTATACACACATGAGATTCGATTTGGAGTTTCACATAATTGATTATCAATAGTCCCCCCATAGCTCAATCACATCAGCAAAGTCATGATTTTGATTTGATCAACATACTGATGTATTCACATTTATGATCATAACTGTTTTAATCGAAAGATGCCATTGGATGCACACATATTATCGATGGAGTCAAACAGACTTGATTCTATTATTTTCGTATTGGATGGCCAATACAATTTAGAAAATGAAGCAGAACTATTCAAGATCATTCAATAGCGGAAAAATATAGAGTGTTTGTCAGCAGATACTATAATGAATTTCCAGTAAGAGAATTTTCTCGGAAGATGAGAATACTAAAGTTTGGTGATCAAAGGAATAATAATGCGATCTTCCATTACTATCAGGCAAAATATGTGTCAATATATTATCTGTCTAGAACACCCATGAAATTTCCTGAATGATATTGATAGAACATCTATTCATATTCTTTAATGTGTGTGAAAATATGGAGAAAATATTTCGGAATGAAAAATATAGCTCAAGTTTCATCAGATTGAGAGGTGCTCAAGTTTTTTTCAGAGTTCTATTAAATTCACACAGTTCACTGATCATGTGGCTAACGGGCTACCCTGGTATATGCATCTGAATTCGGTCAGAATAAGAGAATTAATATCCTTCGAACTCGCTGCTGTTTAATTTCAGCGAGATATCTGAGATTTGAGAGAAACGACTTATGTTAATCCAGAAAAGTGCAGTCTTAGAAGTTTCGAATTCTTCGAACTTTCCCGTAATCCATTCATCATCACTTTTCCATTACCCCACCCACAGAGTTTATGAATTTTGTTAACGATTTTGAGCAGCAAACTCTGTTACGACATTGTTTCAATGCCCCTATTATATACTAAAAGTTTGTCTTTGTGTGCACTAACACGCTTTGATTATCTTTGTGGAATATGGAAAATATCTTTCGAATCAGCAAAAACCTTGGCGGTGAACATAATTCACTCTGAGTTGATGAGTCGATTCAAGTTAGCAACACGAACTGCAGATGAAAGATTCTTCGCAGACGATGTAGATATAATCAGCTGATCTCAGTGAATTTTCCATTCTTCTAACAATATCCATTCGAAATATTTCCATTCCAGAAACAAATTTGCTAATTCTGCATTGTCATTTTCGATCTAGATGGAGCATGAACTGAGGATGATAAAAAATGTTCCATTACTTCTTCTGATAGCAGTGAGAGTGGTTTGAGCTGGATTGCGAAAAAAGTCCAGCGGAAAAAAATGTCAGTCCAGAACACTTTATAAAAGCTGCAGTCCTTACCCAATGTGAATTCCACCAAATAACGCGGCATCACAAGCTCTTGCCAGTTGAGATGGTAATGTAGTAAGTCATATCGTTGGTCATGAGTTGGAATCGATGTTATTTGAAAAAACTGGATTCTACATTGTACACCCTCTCTGCACCGGAATGATTGGCAGAGTTTGACAACTGTTTCATCCAGAGATTTCTGAACTGCATGAAAGATGCTCTCCGAGATTTTCGGGATAGGCAGATATGTAATAATGGCACTTCAATGCGAATGAAGAGAAACCATAGGCGTAACGGTCTACTCAAATTCAGGGATACTCAAGCCCTAGCATGAAATATTCAGCTTGCATTGGTTAACGTGATTGCAATTTCCCTATTTTGAAACTTCATATCGAGGAACATTCATCGGTCAGGAGCATCGAACTTTTCGTGGAATTCTTGTAGGATATATTGTACTGACTACCTAGTTCAGTCTTGAAGTTGATAATTGAATCGAAGCGAACCCCGAAAACACCATATCTACGCCTATCAGACTGTGTTAGCTCAGAATGGTAGAACCACATTCTTTGAACCTAGACACAGAAGAATCTAAGGACATTAGATCCGATACAAATGTAATGGAAAATTCATTATTATGGAATTCGTTCATTTTTGGAAAGAGAATCTTGGAACACTCAATCCAAATTCATGCTGACACCGGTCTTAGCAATATGACGCATTCGAATATTTTTTTGGAAGGAGATATGCGTCATGTGACAGATTGAAATTTCAAAGTCATTCCTGGTGCTTATATGAACTCCAATACCTTCTTCCCATTAGGCATATTCGGAAAAAAATATTTTCGTTTTATTGTAAGACGAAAATATTCCAAACAAATGACTTTTATCAATCAAACAGTAAGTCATTGAGGTTGTGAATTCTTATTTAGATACAAAATTTAAGGAAATACTTGTTCAGTCTCCACTGCACGAATATGATACACTGTCTCAGTTCAGATGGATTAGGTGGTCGATTTCTCCTTCATGAGGTCATTAAAATAGAGGGTATCTACCGTTGATCCTGAAAACATTGACCATGAAGTCATTTGGAAGGATCAGAAAAGGAACAAATATTGTTGCTGAAAAGTATCAATTCAAATTTCATCTCAATTTATCGAAGCTAAATCAGCATAGCAAGACTTGCACAACAGAGACTGCAAACTGCTGAAGATCGTCACTTTGGACTCTGTGCAGATAAATATTCTAATATTCATATCTTCAGATGGAGTATCGAAATGAGGTAACATTAGATCACTTTTTCGATTTGAAAGAATGATCGATTGGTCATATCGCCATCATCGGTGAACCAACTATTTTCCTCAACTATTTCAGGAAATGATGGGCTATCAGAGATTGAGATTCACAAATTTCGGAAAATTTTCCAAAATCACACATTCACACATACGTATGTGTGGATAGGCATCAATGGGTATAGTGAGCCAAAGTCAGTAGTGAACAACGTCAACATAAAACATCATTTTTTCATTCAATCGCAACTGGGTTATGAGAGAGTTCGAAACCCAAAAAAGTCATGAATTTCCTCGAATGCCTACAAAAACGGAATATGTAACGTAGATAGAGACTATCAGGCGACTTTCTTCAACTATACGAGGCAAAGGACATGAAATTCTTTTTCACCTATGAATTACTTTTGCTACTCCACATTCCGTTATCACCTCATATCAACTCAAATCGCTCTCATCGATATCTTGGTGCAATCAATAATGCACAATCTTCTTTGATACATAATTGAATCCCCACGGCATTGAGCAAACTTCGCTCAGAACTTGATGGCATTAAAACCGACAACTACGAAGATCAACATAGTTTTCGGTATAACGATTGTCAGCTGTTAACTTAAGTACCAACCTTTACGAAAGTTCTATCTGAACGTGGAGGTAACCCAAAACTTTATTATGCCTCTGTTCTCGTGATTCCATCTTCTATTTCCTACTAATCACATGATATAAAGGCCAGATAGATAGTAGACGAATCGATTCATATGCAACAATACATCAGTTACAGATTTCAGTTGTTTCCGACGATGTGAAGAGGAGAAATCCATTGAGAGTCACCGAAGATGGAACTAGTCGGAAAATTACATTCAGTTGAACATTTTAATATTGGACTTCATCTATCAATGGGATTCATCGAACTGACGAATGAATCGAAGATGTATCAGGGAATCTCAGCCAATAATATTATATTACAGCAATAACTTCATTATTGACGAATACAAACCTACTCGTTCCATTATTTACGAGATCAGATGAGTATAAAACATATGATCGCCACCCCTCTCTTCGGATCTATCGACTCATCACTTTGTAAGGATCTGATCATCCAACTTTCCATATGATACGTCTGTGAACAATCCATTTTTTTTTTAATGTTCTAGGCAGCTGATGAGGCTCCTAAATGTTGAAGCAATGATGTTCTGAAATGAGTGTTCGAGATTTAAACACTCAAATTCATGATAATTGAAAGTACTTCTACTGAAACGAAGCTGTTTGGAATCCAGTATAAGAAATGACGTATAGCATAACTCAGGTGGTCATTGCTTTTAGAATTACGTTCGCTGTTTCAAAGCTATATGAGCTGACGTATTGAATTTTACAATCATATCACGGATAGTCCAGGATTCACCAGGATCTAGGGGGATTTACCTAAGTTTTTTTCTTCAATTTCATCAACCAATGGAATTTCATAAAATTCTACTCACCAAATCAATCATGATCGTCTTTGAATAGCTTAATGTCCTGTTATGATGTTATGATCATCATGATCTATGATCATCAATATGTCCCAAATCTTTCACACCCCTCTATTGACATGACGTTATATGTATCAGACTGAAAGAGGGAGATACCGAATTGGATATGTTCGTTTCAGCATCGTGCTCTCGAAATCAGGTCTAAAAAAATGAAATATTCCATCTTTGTTCCAGCAGTATTGGACCAGATAAAACGCTGCTCGGCCATTATTTACGGAAACCACTGGAACAACAGGCGATTCAACATAATGCTATTAGGAGGGAGATTCTACCTAAAATATTTATCTTGCGTTAGCTGCGTTATTGTTTTAGCTGGCTGTTTATCAGTTCGGCCATCGGTTGCGTGTGTTTTGTGAAGCTGAGAATTGAAAATGTAACGACTCTAATGTTTGGTCAACCAGCACCCTCACTGATTTTATCATTTACGGGAGTTGTCTCTACCTGGACTTAGCACTGACAAATAATTTCATGAAAAAAGTTTCTCTCTCCATATTATTTCATCACATTGGAAGAACATGAAAAACAATCATAATTGTCCACAGAGACTGTGTGATAAAAAACGCCACAAGCTGTGACAGCGTCATTTATCATTCGATTTGAAAAAGATGCGGAAAATTTGAGAAATGAACATGGACCGAAGCTCATGGGGAAAGGATTCGAATGCAATGATATATCTTCGATTAGCTAGATTATGATTATAGATTAGATTATGAAATGTGTGAAACATTTCTTATTCGTTATGTTGGCTATGACAGAGAGTTATCGATGCGAGAACAAATATCAATTATTCCTGAATGTGATCGAATGGCAGTGCTTGAACAGTGACAATGTAGTTATTGGAAACTTATTGTTCTATTTTCATTTCTGACGTTCTCATTTGTATTTTTTCTTATAACAATGTATATCGAATACACAAGATATCAATAAACTATCAACTTGTGGTACATCTTCGGAATAAAAAAATGTCTGAATCATACAGGGCAATGTGAAAGAAACGATTACATGACATGGACATAAATGGCACGAATCACTTTTTTCGCAGCGGAAATCTGCCATTCAATCAGCTATAGTCATTATAGAGTGAAAATTCAGAAGTCAAAAGTTGATTTCCTTGATGAACTATTTTCTTGGAGAAAATAGATTTATCCTGGTCCATTGTTCGGATGTACATTCCTGTGACCGTTTCATGAATCACCTTCCTGTCGACTACTCCACTTTTTGAAGGTAAATTTCCATGAAAGCAGATAATTAATGACCTGCACCTAAATTTTTATGGAAGGCTAGAAAAAAATCAATCACTTCGTCACTGCCGCTGCATACATGAAATCTCGTTATTGTCACGTCAGCCCAATAGAAAAAAATCAATGACATTGCCTGTATCCCGGCTTGTATAGCATTCGAGTGGGTGATAAATTACGTTATGGCTCTTGATGGCCAACCTCGAACGCACTGCGTCAAACTGGAACGCTTGGAAGTTGGACAAAGCTTTTTATGAGATCACAACTTTGTGTGGAGAACGCGGAAATTACTCAAATAGTTCCTGATTCCGGAATTCTTCGACGGAAGTGATATTGCCCGGATTGTGCAACATTTCATGCTTTACTTAGCGTCAGTACCGTAGCGTTGATGGGGCCACGGTCAACTCGAGTTCATGGGCTCCTAGTTGGATGAATTTGGATACTATATTCTCGAAACTGCAAGTGGTTGATTATATGAATTACATGAAATGAATTAATAAATAGATGAATAAATAAATGAATGAATGAATAAATAAATGGATGAAAAATATATACTTCCTATTTGAGGCTTTGAGTGCAATAGACCCACAATTCTCACGAACTGGTTTGGAAAAATACTTAAAATCCATTATCAAGGTTAGTCGACTATTCCACTCACAGCCTCAATTGCGAATGACAGAACTCATCATAACTTTCGTGAAGTTGAGCAGATATTTGCATTTGTATAATATGTGAGAGCGTCAAGACGAAGATTTCATTTTGTAATATATTTCCAAACAACAGTCTTTCAGTGTGTAGAGATCATTACGAGTTGGTAACCGTAGTCACAAATCCGTATAGGGAACAGAAATTATTATATCATCACGTCCCCGACGGAATAGATTCGACGCTCAGTATTGTTGACGTAAACCATGGCCGACTCTACTTGAACAAGCCAGGAACAAGACAACTTGGCAACACTAGCGTAGTCCCACGCTGACACGCTTGCCAACTCGAGTCATTAGATTATGTTCGTACATCTACGATTGTAGATGTCTGACACACATCGTTACTAATATATGAAATCAGGCTCAGTCGAATACTGATAAATGTATGGGATTCTGCGGGAGGATGAATTATTCCATTACGACTTCTCGTGGAAAGTATTACGATGAGTGGAAGGTGAAAGGTGGCAGCGGAACTGATTGTTCAAAGTCTTTATACCCACTAGTGCTAATCGTTCTCTCACTCATGCCAAAATCTGTTAATGGAGCATAGACAATAGTTTCTTGAAATGCATGAATTGTATTTCAATATCAACCAGTGGGGAAACCAATATTGAGCTGGTGTTTTTTTCACTAGTTGTTTGTGGTTCAGCAAAGTATTTTGTTTTTCATAACTTCTGTTCGAATGAGAATACCGAAAGTAGGATTATACAATGGTTATCGAAATCATTAGTTAAATCCATCACAAACCCATCTCGAAGAAAGAACAGACAAAAAATAATTTCGATTTCCTGAAAATATTGATTTGAGGAAAACGTGGTTGAGGACCATCCCAATTTTCTGCAGTTTGTAGTATGCATTTTGTAGTATTAATTGGAAAGTGTTCCTCAAGATGGTACTTTGAATGTCACTTTTTATTGATTTGATGAGAAATTGCAGTTCCATCCATTCTCCAAATTTTCCATTTCATACTAATATTATCATATACAAAATCGAATGTTTGCTGATATCCAGAATCTGGGCAACATAATCAGATATAGAGAAATGAATGATTGTGGTGCAATGAATGATTGCTATGATATTTTATTGGAGGGTTATTCGAGAGAAGTTGACAATATATATGAAATTTTCGAATCATTGGAGGAAGCTTGTATTTTTCCATTCGAAATCTGACAATGATCACTTCTCCATTGAAATCACCTCCCAACTGATTCGATCGGCATCCGTTCAGTGCAGGGATTTTTTGCGGTAATGACATTTGTAGTTTTGGGCTTGTTCGAATAGAGTCGTCTGTGCTTAAACGCTGCGAGGTTTCCACATATATTCAATACCAAAAAAATGGCGTATGATGAATGATATTATATGATCATATTGGAATGAGAATGGTGAAAAATGAGTTACATTTCCGCAACAATAGGATGGTAAATGCAGGATTAAAGTGCTGCCATAGATCGAACGTTGAAGAAAGTTAGTCGCAATATCGAAACTTTCAACAAGTAAATTACCAGAACTATACAAAACTATCATGAAAATGCAAAAATTCAGCTCCGAATTCAGATCATTGGCACACAAGAGCAAAAGCCTTCAATTTCGATAAGAAATCACAAAATGGCCACATTGGATTATTGGTGATTTTTATTTCTTCTCTACGTCATCATGGACGACTATTGATCGGTAACCTTCTCATACGGACAGAAGTTGATAACGCTCTCATGAGAGTAATGTGCCATTTATTGGTATCAGATATATGGGTTCAAACACCAACTTGGCCTTTCTCCAGCAGGCAGTTATAGCGAAGTCACGAAATTACATAGAGTTTGTGGAGAACACTCTCCTTCTCCTTCAAGATTTAGTGAATCCAGTCATCAGCTTGTATAGGAAATGACAATTTGCGCTATACCATAGCTACGCCACTGCTTACTGGTACTTCAACTTTGTTGAAGTTTGGGAGCTCCCACGTCTTCCAAAATGAGGTATAAGTGAGATGGCGGCTGATAAGCAAATGGTGATCAATTATAAATATTATGAGAGTGAAACGATGCAACGGCAAACAGGGTGTAACAAATTTGCTTCTCGCGAGTCGATTGAATAGGAGTGAATTTGTGTCTTTGAGGAAGTTGAACAATTTCGAATATAGTCGCTATAGTTCGTAGGATGGTTGAGTTAGGGAGAATTGAACGAAGCCATCATCAGAATTTCGAAAAAACGAACAAACTATTTCTCGAATGATTACCATAGGTTGACACTTTTCCTCCGATTATCTCTGTTGTGATACTCATATTATTGAAATTGAAATATCAATTGTCGTAATAGTAGCTTATATCATTACTGGAATATACTACTCGCTGAATTTCCGCTGTATGGGTCGCCTTATGTTCCTTTCCATCATCGATAAGGTTCTATCATTAGGATTTCTAACATATTCAAACTCATTCTCCCAAATACTCCATAATGTTGTATTGATTCATCTATTGCACTGAATAAGTGTAATATGGAATGAATGGATGCCTATTTGTTGGAGATCAAATCATATTATTCAATATCATTCAATTCATCATATGCTGGAATGAAATATGTTATGACATAGTTTTTCGGATTCTTCAGAAAATTCTCGACATAATTCATGTACAATGTCCTATACCTATCTTCAACTGTTTCGGAAATATTAAGTGGTTTCAGATGTATTACAAAAATTAACATCGAAGAAAGAATATTATTCCATTTCACAAATAATGTCAAACAATAAATGAATGTACAATGATTTCAATGAGGGAGATGTTCAAAATGTTCGCCGCGAACGTCTTCTAATGTTACTCAACATCTCAGGCGTGACTGATCCAATCGCAAGGGCAATGAACAAAACTGTTTTTGTATTTTTTCTTCATTCTATATCAGTGAAAAGGTACGCATTGATGGTTTTTGCTTATTTTCTCAATATCAAGAGCTAAATGTGAAATTAGTATTGAGTGTAATTTTGCGAATTTGTGAAATAAAATAATTTTCTTTTTTCAATGAGAGCACTTTTTGAAAAGAATGCGCATCTGAAAATACAAATCGACGTGTCCAAGTGTTTTTCCCAACACGCTCTGATTTATTCGTTACCATTTTCATTCCATTCGGCTGTTCCACACTGTGTATGAACGCTATGATATTATTGGAACTGTCAGGCTTCAAAGGATATTCACTTCGAAATTCGCTCTCAGAAGCAGAAAGGCAATCGTCAGCAACATATTTTCCGAACATCTGCTTCAATTCCTTGCGAACAGCTTTTGTGAATCATGTTTCGATGTCGTTACCTATTCGCAGTTAACATTATAGTAGTTTTCTTTCTATATGAAATGCAAATGCACCTGTCAGCAGCATCGTTCAGGTATTTTTTCAGACATTGATATGTGATACGCTCTTTCGGCGCAAGCGAACGAGTGCGATATTGTTTTATGCAGTAGAAATATACTATAATTTTTTTTGTATTCCCCATCAATCATCATTTCGATTTATGAATCGATGTTGAATTTAATCACGGAATAGTGGAGATGCTCTGTAAAACTAATGGAATAATTGGAACTTCAACGTTTATTTGTCAATGAAATTGAATTCCGTTATTTTCAAATGCACGGAAAAAATCACGGTCCAAGTGAAAACTTCATTTTCATCAGTTTGCCGTTATCGTCTATCTGTTCTTCTAGGTTTTCACGTATTTTGACCTCAACAAGCCGAATTCGATAATAAATATGAGTGGAAATCTCTATTTCATGAGCTCATCAAGAAAAACGTGTGAATTCACCCTCTTTCTCTTGCCTATTTTGAGTAGGTAGACATTTCGAAAAATCAGCCTTCCATCCCTCACACCCCATATTCCTCATTCACACCATTCCGCATTCCGTACTTTCAATTCCTCCATTATACATTCAATGAGTCAAAGCATTAATATTCTCGAAGAACCATTATCAATATCAACCAAAAATCGATTGACCTTCTTTTATAAGCTCACATAACTAGTTCATAATTATGACATGTACTCATTTGACATCACCTTTCATATGAAAGAAGGTGAATCCACCTTCCTTATGGTTATTGAAGGAGGTGAATTTACCTTCTTCTACAATGTTTTTGTTCGTTTCGTCTCTTTGAATGTATAATGGAATTAAAAAAAGTGACCGCAGAGAGAAGACTAACTCTCGCAATTTTTCCTAGATTAGCTAACGTACCTATCTATTTGGATTATTCGGAAAGTGCAAAAAGGTCCCATGAAAATAGTATATCAGAAATTAATTCAACTTGTCTCTAGAAAAATGAGAATTCTGAATGCATGAAGCTATAACGTTTCCCTACCTCGGTGACCTTTGTGTCCTGACAAGGGATTGTGTTATAGACGTATCACGACAATCTAATTGCAGAACTCGTGTGTTTCTACGGGAATACAATTCACTCACTCACTTGTTAATATTAGCTAATGGTTAACGCTCAAATGCCAAACCGGCGTCATCCAGTCATTATCTTAATTGGGGCCTCACATACCGAGTTACATACCAGAGTTTGAAGGTGAAGTACGAATTCCACAAATTGAATAGGTTGAATTGACGATGGCGATAGGAGTGAGCGTACATCATTCATTCTCTCAATCACATATTTGAAATTGACGTGTATTGAAATTGAAGAGTTATATTGGAGATGAAAGTATAGTATGAATATATACTTATTCATATTTACGATGATTTCCGAACAGAAACAGTCCCATTCAAACTATGTTTCTTGTATCTGTAACCTGCATGAATGTTTCTCTTTTTGGGTGGAGTTCTTAGTGGGTACACCAGGAGACCTGGCCGAGTCTTGAAGTATTCTATGGGCTCGACAAACTCACCCTCCGTGACGAAGAAGCGAGTTGAAATGAAAGTGAGTTGAAAGCCACTAGTGAGTGATAACAGGCCGGATAACTGTTTCGAATACACCACAGTTTTGGCTTCATGATCGATGAAAATTATAATCCTCGTAGTTCTGACTACCCACCCGCACAGGTACAGAGAAAATCTATCTGCGTTCGGGGAGACATCGTGAACTAAGGAGAAGGCTCTGTGGCCTCGTTCCGCAGGGAACGATTCGGAGTGGCCCCGTGAACCAATTACACTGCCAGGATCGGGACGTTCCTGAAAAACAGCCACATAAATAAACGGGCACTGTGATGGAGCGGCTATTCGGGATTGTTATCTTGGAATCGGAAACAATGCAGCGGAGGTTCTACCTTACAATGGGGGAATCCGTATAATTTTATTTGCTCCCAATTCACAAACGAAAAAGTCGTAGAGTGAATGTGAATATCTCGCTTGTTTATGTAGCAGGAATATTTGTGAAGTGACGCTATACTCACCAATAGATGCAATAGAGAAGTTATGGCTCTTCCAGTATTGTATGGGTTACATATACCAGGTGTTCCAGAGCTTTTAGGTCAGCAGATATTCCAGTTATTGGCAGAAAAGGAAATTGAAAAAACAATACGTGTCGTAGGAGACCATGAGTTCGTTCTTGCAGCATGGCAAAATCCACCCCCTGGCAAACAACCCCCGAGAAACCACCCCTAACTTTTGTATCTCAAATTAATTCCTCATGTTCGTTTTGTTCCAACTCAGCGGGTTACAAAGAGATTGTTTCACAATACGCCATTCAATTGTTGATTCTCAAGGAGTGGACACAAGGTACTAATGTTCGATGGAATCTTTTGAATATTTCTTTCTTTATCTTATCTATTACTTTCCACTAAGGTTGTACAATCACGACTAACTGATCCTGACTGCAATTCATTCTGAATTTATATCAACACCGATTGTGTGTTCAGGAGCGGGATTCTCTTTCTGCGGCATTCTCTTCTTGCGGGATGTTTACTCCCAGGTTTATGATTCCTCTAAACGATTTGAACAAATTCCTCATGTTTGATATACATATCAGCCTCAGAGAAACTCAGTAATCATCCAATAGATTCCAAAATACTCCGTGAATGAAATCCTTCATAGGGTTAGAGCTTAGAGCTGTTGTGTGGAATCAGCAGTCGTACCAACTGTACTGAAAGAAGAGTGACAAGAGATCTGAGGAGACTTTCACGAGCGGTTGTTCTTGATATGACCAACACGAGCAGGAATAATTGGTATGGTACTCTGAATGGAAATATCATCATGAGGGTACATTTTGGTGGTCCTTACATCAACTCAACAATTTATTAGAGACGAGAATCAAAACAATGACCTTTTTGCCTCTACTATATTCAGTATTCATCTCTGTTTATGTACGGACCAGACACTTTGGGCGATCGTTTCTAATTCACGTTGATACATAGCGATGCGGACCGGTAATAACGGATATCGCTTGGCATTCGCGTTTCGGGAATTGGAACAATTCGTATCTAGGGTGTTATGATTGTTTGGTGGTTTCCATACTCCAGTTCTGAATTGGAAGAAATTCCCGGCATATTTCGGCAAAATGTCCATCAGGAATATAACATGGGTACAGATGTGGAAAGTGATAGATTTGAGTTGATAGGCTGCTGTTCAGAATATGCATACAAAAAAAATATGTTTATCTTCGGAAGGATGATACTAAAGGAGTTCCAGACCAATGGCACATGACGGTAAGTTTCAACCTAGGCACCCCAGAAGATAAGACTTAAATGAACTCAATGTTGCACCTTACTTGACATGCATGTGTAGATTATTATATATATCAGTCCTTCATGAAATGGAGAATTCATGTTTTCGAAATTGGTTTCATGAACTTCCTCTAGTATAATAATTGTGTACTTGATTATTGGATAGAATGAATTGATCAGAATGGAAAGGTAAGTGTCGTTTCAATATTTCATAAACAAGAATCATTGATTTCCTTATGGACTTCTCGCATTCGATAATAATTCACATTGCTCTATCTTTCAGTTTTTGTAATGATGCGATGCAGTTCGAAACTAGTAACGATGATAAACTCGTGCAATATTCGAAGTTAGGTTGAATTATAGTTCTGTATTCATGGAAATGAGAAAGAAAAATGTTCCCAGTTTTTCAGAGAAAATCTGAAAATGTCATGAAATACAGTTTGAGTTTGAACTTTGAGTCATCCTGTACAGCACAAAATGATTTAGGAATGTGGTGCTCATGAGCCTAAACCACCTCTGAAATTTTTGTCCATCTATCTCAAACAGCGAAGCCGTCATCTCACTTTCCCACACTATTGGTCCACTCTGTATATAAGAATATTTCTATGTCTTAATGATGGTTGTGAAACACTAGAAAGATATAGATTCGAGATAGAGATTGATATGCGATTACGACTTCATAAAAGTCAGGTCAGTATATTTATGGAAGAATTGAGTTGTTTACCTATTTGCATGAAAAGTTGCTATGAGAGAACTCTATCAATGTTGTTGAAATTTATGATCAACTTCATCAACATCAGCGGCGTAAATTTTCAACGGCAAGAGACGAATAGGAACGAGAATGTGGGAAATTCAGCTATTCCGACAAAGCATGAGAATGAAAAAAAAATATCGAGGATGTCTAGACGTATTTTCTTCGTCTTCTAATTAGCCAACATTTTGCTTATTCAACCGAAATGCGATTCAGTTTCCGATATATCTATTGTGCACATTGTAGTTTCTGGAAAAGCATCGTATCAATGGCAGAAAAAGCTCATGAATGAAGGAAAGGCGAAGATATAGCCCATTCTAAATCGTACAAGATCGCATCAGTTTCCCTCTTCAAATGCCCAATGTCCTTGTCGTGCCACTCTGGTAATTCTATTTCGATTCTGAACGTGAATTTTGAATACGTCTTCAGGCTGAATAACTTCTTATATGTATATCTGCCTGTCATACGAAATTTCATACCAAACTCCTATGATGTTTCCCTCAAGACGTGAACAGTGGTGGAAGGAGAGGGTAATGATGTTTCATTCGGCGATGGAATATCTCTATCGTTTTATAGACATTTGAAGAATTCTCCAAAGATGCATGCTTGAAAGTATGATTTGAAGATGAATAGCTCTTAGTTCTAATTATAGTGATTGGATGTGATTGTTCGTATGGAAATATAACTAAGAATGGCATCATGAAGGCATCATGAAGGCATTATCATTCTTTGAAACTAGCTAGTTTAGCCATTGAGCAGCGAACCAATTTCCTTCTTGAATCACTGATCTGTCATTACTACAAGAACATATATTGAGATGATTTTATTGAACTGAATAATCTTCTATTACATCGCCTCGAATGTTTTCGTCTATTTAGCATGTCACGTTACAGCCCTATCAAAAACGAAATATTACTGATATATGTATCAGGAGAGCAGAACTGCGATAGAGTACATCGTTTCAACCCTAATTCAACCAAATGAGAATGTTCAAGTTCCATTTCTGAGATCGAATCGTGAAATAAATATTAGGAGAGCAGAATCGTCTGAGGGTTCCGGATACCAATTTGTTTTCGCTGATTTGATGAATGGGACGCGATTTGATGATATTTTGCTATAGGTGTATAGCTCTACGTCACATGGTTCCCTTTTTCCTTTCGTGATCATCGAAGAACTTTCAGAACTTCCATCTGAATTATTTTCTCACAGTGATATAAATGAACGCATTCATACTCACAAAGATATATTTGATAGCCTAATGATTAGCAAGTTTGCTTCTCAAATT
The DNA here is from genome assembly GCA_963576655.1 of Gastrophysa polygoni. Taxonomy (NCBI): domain Eukaryota; kingdom Metazoa; phylum Arthropoda; class Insecta; order Coleoptera; family Chrysomelidae; genus Gastrophysa; species Gastrophysa polygoni. Next base: position 12,794,794 of record OY755084.1, read on the forward strand.
GTGGCTTAGGGTTCGGATCCGATTTAGAGAGAAACATTTTCATGATTGAAATATATGGCTCACACAAGACAGATTATCGAACGTTACGTCTATATCGGTATCTCTGGAGCAAGTATAGGTTAATGCTATCGCTAAGATCTCCTGTTACTCCCCCGAGTGCTATCCGACCAACAATCCGAAAAAAGGTTACACTCGCATCGGGGTTTCATGAAACCACACATTTCCTTTATAATTTTCATTGTTTAGAAACGAGGAGAGTGAATCTCAAAAATCTATCAAAATCTACTCCTATAACTTCTGAGATCTTCCGAAACCCCAGATCCAGGCCACTGGCTATCGAGATCCGTATCATACGTCGGCAGCTCCTGCGGGAAACAGATGGGCTTATGTTGAGGGTTCAACAGGATGCTGAGAGACGGCGAAATTAAGACAGGGGACGGCGACAGTTGTTCCAGGTTCGCGGGACGAATTGTATTATTATCCGAAATGTCGCCACGACGAATTTACTACTCGAAAGACTCAAGGATGGTCTCAAGGGATTTACTCGAGGTCCAGCCTGCAGACCCATATAGGTTCGTTGACATAATCCTTTGGCGAGTTGAATAGTGTTTATTTACAGGGTTGGATTTATAGTGCTGAGGTATTGTAGCGAACTTACTAAACTTCTGGTAATTGCCGGTATGGAAATTCATTATGAAGTTTGTTTCGTCATCATCATAAGCTCATTTAGTTATTATCATTATCATTTAGTTAGGTATTTAGTTCAGTTATATTTATTGATTTATTGGGAATTAGTTATCGAACAACCCTCGTAGTTTGGTAGTAATGAAATATTTCAGTATCGAATGTTAAGTTTTTTCGGGATTTATCGCGTATGGTAAAAAATGAAGTGAAGAACCATCTTGGCCCACCTATACCAGAACGGGCAGAATCGATTCGCATCGCATACCTATAGTTCGGACTCATAAAAATCGCTCCGCATATAGCGTGATCTAATGGTCCCCGGTTTCGGCACCCAATCGTGGTTTCGCAACCTGTCATCAAGATCCGGTATCGCCCAGTCTACATCCTGGTACCTCTGGAAGTTCAGGCCCAACGCTTGAAGAAGAGTAAGAGATTCTTTATCTTCATTTTCGTTTGCTTTATTCGATTTCGAGATATTTTTTTATACAGTCCATATTTGGTTCATTCATTGGTCACTTCGAGCCGGATTTGAAATTATTGTGGAAATACGTAAATAGTTCGATTCGATACTGACATGTTTCATTATTGCCAGAATAGCTCAAGGTCTCTTTCGATTTAGTTCGTTTCGTAGTTTTTTTTTTATTCACCTGCGCTTATCAGCAAATCGTTTTTGGTGATTAAAACAAGTTTCAGTCAACACATATAGCAATACATATATTTTGGAAAGTCATGAATAAATAGATTTATCCTGTTATGGTTTGAATAGACTTTTCGAGTAAATTCTGTTCTCATACGATTTATTCTATTTTTCATTTTGATTTCGTCGAATCCATCCAAAAAGAGTCTTGTTGATCAGTACTCTGTTTATTTCGAGCTCGTCTGTTATACAGGATATATTCAACTTGATAGTAGTAAGAAATTTAGTAAACATTTGGGAACCTTTTTATTGGCATCATGGCTAGCAAGTTGAAACAACAAAAAAGTTTACGAGATGTATGGATAAATCGTCTGACCGAATTAAAGAATGTTGCTGAAGAAGCATTGACTGATGAACATCTTCGAACCCAACTCAAAATACGAATTGCTGATATTGAAAAAGTAGCTGAAGAATTTGAAAAAAATCATTTGTTGGTTACTGCCCAGTCAGCCACAGTTGACGGTTATGATATGAGAATAGAGGAAGAAATTCGTAAAACTTTCGACAACAATTTTTATAGGGTAAAAGAAATTTACCACGAATTATTTGAAAAGTCTGAACAACCTAAGTTAGAATCCGATGTGAGGCTACCTTGTGTCAAGTTGCCTAAAATTGATTTACCGAAATTTAATGGCAATGTTAGAGATTGGCCTTCATTTATTGATTTATATAGAGCATTGATACATGATAATGCTACTTTGTCCAAAACGGAAAAGTTTCAGTATCTTTTGTCTTCTTTGTCAAAAAATGCATTGATGTGCGTAAAGAGTATCAATCTTACAGATGACAATTATGATATTGCATTTAGAACGTTAGTTGAACGTTATCAGAATCAAAGATTGCTTGCTAGTGCCTATTGGCAAGCAATTATTGATGCGTCCAAATTGAATTCGGATTCTGCCAATGATCTTAGAGAACTGTTAGATTGTTTCAATGAAAATTTGGAGGGCTTGAGAAATTTGAACTTGCCGGTTGATTCGTGGAGTTTTGTATTGTTCCATATACTGATAAAAAAGTTGAACCCTGATATGGTGAAAAGATTTGAATTGCATTACGCTTCAACTGACATACCAACCTATAATGCTCTTTCAGCATTTTTGAAAATTCAGTGCACGGCGCTCGAGTCGGCGAATATCAATTCGTATCAGAAATCTCAATATTCTCGTTTCAAGAAAAACAATAACAGTTCACCAACCCACACATGTCGAGATAATCACATATCGACAAATCGTACTTCGTCTTTTGTAACGGAAGTTAGTGGTAACTCTTGTGTATTATGTAATGCATCACATTCGCTTACAAAATGTCAAAATTTCATTAAAAGGCAACCTTTTGATAGATTCACTTTTGCTAAACAAAAGTTTTTGTGTCTGATGTGTTTGGAATCGGGACATCGTTCAAACACATGTTCTATACAGAGTGGTTGTTCAAAATGTGGCTCTAAGCATCATGATCTATTACATTACAGCAATAGGACATCTATTTCGGCAAAACCAGCAGTTCTGCCAATGACTTCTAATTCAGATAATAGTACTATCAATTCGAATCAAAGTAGTACTTCTCATGAGAATAGTATCGTTTCGGCGTGTTCTATTTCGCAGGAAATTGGTAATTTTTCGAGTATGTCAGAATCTGTTTTTGTTTTGCTGGCTACAGCAGTTGTTGAGGCTTTGGATGCTGAAGGTCGTTTGATGCAATTGAGAGTGATGTTAGATAGTGCCAGTCAGGCTAGTTTCATCACTTCAGTTTGTTGTGATCGATTGGGATTACGTCGATCCCAAACGTCTTTGGAAATACGAGGTCTTGGAAAAATGTCTTCTAAGGCTCACGGTGGAGTTAGTTTCGATATTCGACCTGTTGGAAAATCGTCTCCTGTTGTTACAGTCGATGCTTATGTTATTCAAAAAATTTGTGAGGCGATGCCTTCAACTTTTATACCTAGTAGAAATTGGTCTCATATTTCGAATATTAAATTAGCTGACCCTCAATTCAACTCACCTTGTGGCATAGATATATTATTAGGTGCAGATGTATTCTCTACAGTTCTACTTGATGGTCAGTTACATGGAGGTCCCAATGAACCTACAGCTCTTAACACTATTTTTGGTTGGGTAATAACAGGAAAAGCTTCGTTTGAACAGTCGACCGTTGTTAATTCGTATTGTTCTACTTTCGATATTGATTCATTGAATTCCAACATTAAAAGATTTTGGGAAATTGAAAATATTCCAGAAACCAATGAGTTGTTGTCACAGGACGAAATATTATGTGAAGAAATCTTCACAAAAACGTTCACTCGTGACATTTCTGGTAGATACAGTGTATCTTTACCATTTAGAAATGGTGAACCGTTGTTTGGTGATACTCGTTCTATGACTCTCCGACGTTTTTTGTCTTTAGAACGTCGTCTCAAAAGTAATATTGAATTATATGAGTCATATTCGCTATTTATGAAAGATTATTTAGCGTCGAACCATATGAGTATCGTGTCTGGTCCGCCTAAAGACCTAAATAAAATATTTTATATTCCACATTTTTGTGTTTTGAAACCTGGAAGTGTTTCAACAAAATTGAGAGTTGTTTTCGATGCCTCAGCGGCTCCACCTGGTGGTGATTCTTTGAATCAATCATTATTGATAGGTCCAAAATTACAGAAGGATCTCTCGCAACTACTGTTGTCATTTCGTTGTCATCGTTATGTAATCACAGCCGATATTCGTCAGATGTATCGTCAAATACTGATACATCCCGAACATAGAGATTACCAAAGAATACTTTGGCGTTTTGATTCTCAAAATCCTGTTGAGGAGTTTAATTTGAATACTGTTACATATGGTGTCAGTAGTGCTCCATTTCTGGCTATTCGGACTTTGTGTCAATTGGCGCACGATGAGGAAGTTAACTTTCCTTTCGCATCGAAAATATTGTTGAATGACATTTATATTGATGATTTGATCACAGGATGTGCTACGCTGGAAAACACGAAACTACTACAGGAGGATATTATTGCATTACTGAAAAAAGGTGGCTTTGAACTCAGAAAATGGGCAAGTAATCACCCTTCTCTATTAGATAATTTTCCTGATGATTTTCGATATCAACCTTCATTATCTTTCGATAAAGATGACAATTCAATCATCAAAATATTAGGTTTGAAATGGTTTCCGAATTCAGATATGTTTTCGTATCAAGTGGACATTGATGATCGATTGTGCACGAAGAGAACAATTCTGTCAGATTTGGCGCGAATTTTCGATCCACTTGGTTTTGTGGGTCCAGTTTCGTTTTATGCAAAATATTTCATACAGTATTTGTGGGCTCTGGGATTAGAATGGGATCAAGAACCGCCAGATGATTGTATATCTCGTTGGATAGATTTCAGGAAAGAATTGAAACATCTATCCTCAATCAAAATTCCTAGATTCTTTGGATCGTGTACCAGTATTGTGGATTGTCAACTGCATGGATTTTGTGATGCCTCGGAAAGAGGATTCGCTGCAGTTGTTTATATTCGTATGATCCACGAGAGTTCAATGAATTCTTTTATTGTGATGAGCAAATCGAAAGTTGCTCCCTTAAAAAAAATATCCTTGGCCAGACTGGAATTATGTGCTGCGGTGCTCTTGGCAGAGTTATTGACATTCGTTATCAAAACGATTGGGTCAAAACTTTCGTTAGATTGTATATTCGCATGGTCGGATTCGATGGTTACTTTGTACTGGATAAAATCAGAACCTCATCGTTGGCAAACTTTTGTGGCAAACAGAGTGAGTCGTATACAAGATCATGTGGCGCCATCTTGTTGGAGACACGTCTCGTCGAAAGATAATCCAGCAGATTGCGCTTCTAGAGGTTTAACTCCTAATGAATTATTGTCACACACATTATGGTGGGCGGGGCCCAAGTGGCTGAAAGAACCGCAAGAGTCTTGGCCTACTTCAGTTGATCCTAAAATTGACACTTCTGAAATTGTTATTAAAGAATCAAAAAAGATCGTTTTCTCTACCCAGATTTCGACTGACTGGTTAGATGAATTTTTGAATAAGTATTCTTCTTGGTTGAAAATTTTGCGAATCACGTCATACGTTCTTCGATTCATCAACAATATTAAAAATTCAAAAAATAAGAATACTGGTCTTATTCTCTTACCAGAAATGCACCAGTCCGAAATCGTTCTGGTAAAATTGGTACAGAGCATTTCATTTCGCGAAGAAATTGCTGCTTTAAAATCGAAGAAAACTCTTTCTAAATCGTTTCGTAAACTCGCTCCGTTTCTGGATGACAACGAAATTATAGTTGTCGGTGGTAGACTCAAGAACTCTAGTTTACCTTATAGACAAAAACATCCTATGCTGCTCCCTCAAAAGCATCGTTTGACTTATTTGCTCATTGAGTATTATCATTTATCAAATCTTCATCCTGGTCTTCAAACATTGCGTTGTTTGATTGTCCAAAATTATTGGATACTCAACGCCAAACGAGCCATTCGTCAAGTTATTTCACGTTGTAATAGATGTTTTCGTGTTCGACCTACATCATTGACTCCGTATATGGGTAATTTGCCCCCTTTTCGAGTCAATCAAGTCAAGGCCTTTTCTGTTGTTGGTGTAGATTTTGGAGGGCCTTTTGCTATTACAATGTCAAAGTCACGCGGAGCCAAGACATATAAAGCTTATATATGTTTATTTGTTTGTTTTGTGACGAGAGCCATACATATTGAGCTTGCATCTGAATTGTCTGGCGAAGCATTTTTGGCTGCATTGCGCAGATTTATCGCCCGTAGAGGGCGCTGTTCAGTAATTCATTCAGATTGTGGTACCAATTTTGTTGCAGGTAGTAAATATTTGAAAAATATATTTCAGGACGTAGCGAAAGAAGAAAATATCGAATTTCGCTTCAATTGTCCATCAAGTCCACATTTTGGTGGCATTTGGGAAGCAGGAATTAAATCCGCAAAAAGCCATCTCACTCGTGTAGTTGGTGAACAAATTTTGTCTTTCGAAGAATTTTATACGGTGTTAACACAAATTGAAGCTGTGCTCAACTCTCGGCCCTTGTGCGAACTGAGCACAGATCCTAATGATTTGAATGCACTGACACCGGGTCATTTTTTGACATTAGAGCCCCTTACATGTTTGCCAGATCCCGATTTTTCTGACATAAAAATCAATCGCTTATCAAGGTGGCAGCTTTTACAAAGAATCAATCGCGATTTTTGGAAACGGTGGCATTTCGAATATCTGAATACCCTCCAACAACGACAAAAGTGGACGAAAGATCAAGCGTCTTTAAATATTGGAACGTTAGTCTTGATTAAAGATGAACTTCAGCCCCCCCTTCGTTGGCGTTTGGGACGCGTAGTTCAATTATATAGTGGTTCAGATGGAATAAATCGCATTGCTTTGATAAGAACGGCATCTGGAACTGTTAAGAGGCCGTTGATAAAGTTGTGTCCTCTACCGTCTCAATAAAATGCACCTTGCATTTTGGTGGGCGGAATGTTTCGTCATCATCATAAGCTCATTTAGTTATTATCATTATCATTTAGTTAGGTATTTAGTTCAGTTATATTTATTGATTTATTGGGAATTAGCTATCAAATCTCCGGCGGATTTCAATTAAGACATCTAGTTCAGTGTCCTATTCAAGTTGCCGTTTACAACTGGTCCAGACAACCGGATATACCCTGTTTCAGACATTTGTTTTCGCTCAGAGAATTGGATTTATGTTCTTACATCCGATTGTATTCATTGAACGCATTTGACAGACACTATTTCCACTATTTCCAGATTATCAGCTATAAAACAGTTGTAGTTGTTTATATATACCTTCTAGAAATATTGAAGGGTCTATCAACTATCAGGAAATAACAGGTTTGATGGGCCTTACTGTCAAATTTCTCGTCATAATGAACATTGGAAATGTTCTGAACATTCATGCAATATTCCTTCCAGTAGGCTTCGATTTTTTACGAGCCACACACATGTTGTTGGTTTGGATTTTTTCCTTTCATACGAAGAACCCATAACATTCAAAATTTCGGAAATTTATAGCAATATATATCTGAACCTCTCAGCTCCCAGAAAGAACACATTTGCAAGATTTGCGAGATTCCATGGATTTGACAAGAATAACTCTCTCGTAAATAGAATCAATAGCTTCAACGTATGTTCAGGAGCTGAACTCCAAACATGTGAACAGTACTTCAGTACAAGTAGAATTGGATCGTTGTAGGTGAAAATTGGCCGAGGTGTGAAGTTCCTCTTCTCATGGAACAGAAAACTAAGTTTTAGTGGAGGAGAAGTTCTCACAATGGACCTCATATGATCGTCTCATGTAGGAGCGCTGTTGTTGGTGGTATGCATGGATATTGACGACTTGATGAGAACATCAGGCATCTGCCCTTCTTGTGAAGATACAAGCATGAGTTCTCGTTGAATTGAAGTCTACTAGATTTTCAGACCCCAATTTCTGAATCCTTGCCATATCCCAATGCAAAGCATCGACCTGTCTAGGTCTTTCACCTATAGCCTCATTGGATAGGAAAATAGGGGCTCTAGAGGAGAAGGCGGTATGGAAGTGTACCATCATTCGCAAAGCTATGGACAACAAATGTTAATGTGGAGCAAAAATAAAGTTGGTGCAAAAACAGATCTATCTATCACCACATAGAATGATCTATCTGCAAGGAACCTTGATAGAGTGAGAGACATAGTTGGGGCCGCAAACCATATAGCGGCATACTTGTCGGTAGTTTAATCATTCTTCCACATTTTTCTTAGGTTATTTTCTCTCTTCGTCTCCGAAAATGAGAATGGATATGTTTTCAATATATTTGAAGGAAGGACATATTCATGATCTGCCCCAAAATATCACTGCGCTCAAAATTCAACCTTCTCTCGACTTCACTTGTCAATTTCAAAAGAATTGCATGACTATTCTTTCTTGAACGGATATCAACATTTCCTCTTGGTGCGGGCCTTGGTGTCGAATGCTTTGGAGATGATGATCCATGAATGTCATTGGAAAGGATTGTTGTCACAAATTAAGATAGTTCAAATAGACAGAAAAGCCTACGTTTGATACTTCGTGGCTTTTGGTATCAGCCCAAGAATACAAAAAATTTGAGGTCAGCGATTGGTTATCAACTGATCAATGATATTTTATGATTCCCAGATTGTAAATCCTTTGGCTGTCAGTATCTACATATGATAGATATAACATTCGATAGTCACATTATGATCATTTTGATTACTGTTGTTCGGATGAATTCTCATATTGATTCGAACTTCCTGTAGTTAAATTGGATGCCCTTTGTGATTCAACATCGAAAGACAATCACAATGTGCGTTTGTGGGTGACTCTACATGGCCTACAGAACACGGGATTTTTCAGGAATAACAAACAGTTCACAAAGACAAATCCAAAATCACTAGGCTCCTTTATCGCTTTGACAAACGAGTAGTGAGTGAGGTATTTCCATTCAATTTGTTCTCCATTGTATTCACCTGGAAATGTCGAACTGATTGGGATGCGCTCGGAAAAATATCCTTTACGGGCGAACAATGTATATGTTTCCATTGTATTTCATGGAGATTGTATGTGGAAAATCGGAAATTCGTTTGAAAACTCCGACACTCATTGGGAATGAAGACTTTCAAGAATATCAAAAATTGGATCATGTCATCAAAAAAGTATAGAAAGATACTCTTCTGGCACACGAGCTCCTTGCAATACGATGAGTTAAGTGAGGAGTACTCCAAGAAAACGAGTTTGCGAATGATGCGTTCGTAAAAAATAATGATTCTAGTGTTCCTGATTATAAATCGAGTGTCATGTTGGAATTTCACAAATCTGTAGAAATCTAAAAGTGTGTCAATGAGATCGTGAATATTGGAAAATAAACACATTCTCTCTCTCACGCAATATGTTCGGGCGTGTCAGGTGTCAGTGTTGTCTTTCGATTTGGTTCCACATTTTTTACTATCAATTGTTGTGTTTTGATGAGATCAGACTATTGAGTGGAGATGACATATCATTGAGAAATTTGTGGCATATGTCAGTTCGTCGATTGGCATCATGGGCCATGGTACCATAGGCCAGGTCCATGTTTTTCATACGTCCGAAGTTCAGGATTGATTTCAAGGTCTTCATCATGTAAGTGGTGGCCTCATATCCCATGAAACGAAAATGTTGTACTTGAGCTCTCCTACTACTTGATCCACAAAATACTGATCTCCATTGCAATACTCTGCACCGTAGCTATCGAGACCGTGGCTCAAATAGTTTCTGTCGATAAGGTGTCGATGCTTGTTGGATCTTTCCTGAATTGATAAATCAATAACAAGTTATTAAAGAGCAGATGGACCATCTCTTGAAAGACTGAGATACGAGATCCAACTGATCCAAGAAAGTCACGTAGCGCATATAACTTTGTGTCAGTAGGTATATATCTGTGGAAAACTAAAAACATTAATTTAGAGGTTCGAACGGGTTTATCTGAAAGTTCAGGTCGTGCGTGATTTATTGAGCTAGATTGCCGTGTTCTCGAATTGTTTTTCACTTTTATACGAAAAGTTTGCTTCGCTCTTATAGCTTTATTATATTCATATCGTGCAAATACTGAAAAAAGATCGTTCAGTAAGTAGTTTCGAGTTTTGTGGGAAGTCGATTTGGCAAGTTTTATTGAGCAATCCACCACTAACTTGTCGAAAATGATTCAACAAGAGTTGGGAACATTTGTTTCGCCGAAAAGGAGCACAATCACATAAAGATAACGTAGTCATAACGTAGTCAAGTCAGCATTCTTTGTGTGTCTTCAACTCGGTGAAGAATAAATACTATTGAGTATTTATAGAACATCTTACAAAAACCTATCGACTACGAGATCTGGTACTGACAAAATATTATTGAACAAAAATCAGATCGATTGATAATGTTTCACTAAATTTTCAAATAATTCCTATTTGCGTTGGGTATGGAAATATAAGGGGGAACAATGTACAGGTGACAAAAAACTGATAACGGATTGAAGCAAAAGTGTGAATACATCATCAAACAAAAATTCCTGATTCTACGAATGTTCAAATCTTTCGCTCACCTCCCCATTCTCTTCAGATGCTTCTTCTTTAATTCTACGTTAATAAGAAAACTCCTTGGATCAATACTTCTGATGTTCTTTCTCTAAGTTGTTCAAGCTATGATTGCGTGATGAACTATTTCAGTAGGGATGAGATTTCACAACAAGTAATTATGTGGGTTGCAATCAATAAGTTGGAATACTCATAATCAAATCGTGCTCGGATCTGGAACAGTTCGTGCATTCAACGGAAAGTGTGAGAGAATGGAATATCGGTATAACACAAAAAGTCCATTTAACAGAATCGAATCAAAGTTTGTATGTATCGCAATTGGATTTGCAGAAATGTCAGATCCTTTTGTGCGATAAGGGTTTGTAGGAAGGGAAGATTGCTGCACTTGAAGGTTTTTGGCACTCATGCCCTCTCAGTTATTCCTTCCACCTGTGGTTTCAGAAATCATGGGTGAATGAATCTTTTAGGGCTCAACGAATAATGGAGGTCATTTTATCGATTTGATGAAAAATATTCCTGGTTATACTCCTAGAAAGATATTCTTTATGGATGAACCAAGTACAAGAATGATGAATTGGATGAGATCAAAAGAGAAACTACCGATTGTACAAGAACTAATGATATAGTTTACCAACTCTTATGATCCGAAAAAATTGTATTCTCCTCGAATTCTTCTGCATAAGCACAATGATACTTGAACAGATACATAAGTGAGCAGGTACAAATTGAAAATAGTTCATATCAGTGTCAATTGAAGATGAGAGTCTGCACGAGACTTTGATATTCCTAATGACCCATGACATTGTTATCTCCAAATGATCAGCCGAACGTTAGAAATATGGCATCATACTATTTCCTGTTGATACTTTCAAGTGGTTCAACACATATGAGAATCAGGATATTCAATTCCATTTATACAATGGATAATCATTTGGGCTGAGTTTCTGTTACTGCGGACTCGATTTTCTTTTTTTCATTTCAACATATTTTAGAACATGTTTCTTGACTGGTGCTATCACTATCCATATTTTCTCGATGGAAATATGACAACTTTGACATCTTCTTGTTACAGTAGAGAGAACATTCTATTGTTACCTTGAAATATTTTGAATTTCCTGATTAACAAGAGCCTACCATTGGTATGAAAAAGTATGAGATTAGGTGGCCATATTAGTATTGTTGGGAAAAATATTGATATATTTCATTCAACAAATGAACGTCCAAATTCCAGATTCAATGTTCAAATTCATTACTGTATCATCAGAACAGATTGGGAGTAAGATTGAAGATTCATCAATGAAATCACTCTAAGGAGTTGTAGTCATCAAGGAAATGCAGATGTATATTGATGTAGTTTCTGTTGAACGAATGGAGTTGATGTTGTTTCCAGTTCGAATATCTAACGAATGAACCATGCTAATTGTTTCATCAGGTTGCGAAATGAAATCGACGTGATGAAATTCACCTCATGGTTGCATAAAACAAAATTTTCGACAAGAAGATATATGTTGTAGCCACTTTGTGTTGGTACTCAATCGTTGTTGTCAATTGTTTCAGCCACCGATATATCAGAATAGATTTCACATATTCCTGTATTAGTTGTTAGACTAATTCAATGAACTAACACGAATCCGCCTATGAAATATGCATGTATGATCCACGGAATGGTTATTTTGTGGTCGATGTATATCTCTGACATACATGGATGAAGAGATTACTGACCGAACATTCGCGAATACAGGATTAGCATGTGGCTGAAACCGATTAGCAGATGTCATGTATCGTCGTAAATTATTATAGGCTCAAATGGTTTTATCAAAGGATATAGTTCCCGAGGATATGTTATGCCCGTCTCTGATTTCATACATTCAGACCGAAATATCGAATGATATTTCAAAAAATTTATATTATCTTCATTGGAACAAAATATCAATCAAAGTTTTTTGATAAGATAGATTGCAGTGGGGAGTCAGGAATTTATGGGATACATTGTGGAGACCCTAACATGGAGTTCATCGGACAAATTTGTTGACACATCGGAACCAGATTCAAAGAAAATATCGCCCTGTTCTAGTATACTCGCATCAGTTCTATGATTCAAGTGAGGATCATCATGTAACGAACAACAATCAAGAATTGGAAGTATTTTGATTATTCTTTATAGCAACCATCTGATGAACTACGATAATGAAGTTGAAGTCATGTATTCAAAGAACGCTTCGTTATACTTTCGATTTGAAACTCTCAAGTTCCGATAAGCAGAGAGTGTGCGGTGTAAAAAAAGGAATCGGAATACTCCAAGTCTACTGAAAATGTCATCTTAGTTGCTGAAATATACTGAAAAACATGGTGGTGAACTTGATGAACATTCTGAATCTGATAATTTTAATTATGATTCATTGATATCAGGACTTGAGCTGAATGTACTTGTTAGAACACCTCTCTCGTTTGATGAATCTGGGAAATATCATCAACGCAACTCCATACATCTAGATACCAATAACTACCAGCAGAAGTTAAGTTTCCAACTCGAAACTATCACATTCTGTATGTTCAGTCTCTGGAACCCCACATCCTTGAAGCTCGTGAATAGGATACTTAAATTCATCATCAAGTAATGGATGTCAGGCACATGGATTGAAACACATTCCGCATTCGAGACTCTCCAGATAACTTGCACAGTATAATACTAACAAGGAAGTAAGATATTCAGCATCCTGAGTATTCTCGTGCTTCATATCAGTGTTTGATGAACGAAGAAGTTAGTTTACACAACTAAAAATACAAGGAAAATCTATAGGAACCTGTGAAAGTGCCACCATCTCTCAGGAAATTCAATAACTTGAATGTGGAAGGCTTTCCTCGTCTAGAAACCATGAAAAACCGATAAATATCAGGTTTAATCCGATTATCCTCACATGATCTGGATTCTCACGGATTCGTAGGATATTTATTCGTACTGAAATATGCAATGCAAATCACAACTACATTCGACATCCTGATCAAATGCTATTTGAGTATGACATGATGAAACTACAATGATGAATTATTCAAACGGTCGCAGCTATTCCTGATGCACATATTGGCTTCTAATCTGATCACGAGAGATCTATCAATTAGGGTGCGTATATATATGAACACGAGTAACATGTTTGTTGAGGTAAGAGGAGCTGTGACAGACACAAATGTTGTTAACAACCATACCCACTACGAGAAATCGATTGGAATTTTCTCTTTTATTTCGAGGATTTACTATAATTTCCATTATATTTTCCAAAACGAGTGAAGAAATTCCAACAATATAACAGAACATGAATACCACCTTTACGGGTATCTAGTCTCTACCGGAAAGTCACGTTTTGACACTCGAAAAAAAATTCATCAGAAGCAATCAATAGAATTGGATAGAATAGTATGTTATCTTCACTTGCACTCCAATGATTTCATCTCATGGGTGAGTTATCGATTCTCCAAGAACCGAAAGCCTGGAGCAGCTGAGAAAATCCACAGAATAATAATTCTGATTCATCCGCAGCCGTACGGATGAAACAAAAGTTGGCGTGTACGGCTTATTTGAGCGTCGATTCTTGGAGTTCCGAAGCATCCATTTTATTGGAAGGAAGTCAAACGTTCGTCGAACGTGCAAGGAACGGAACTCATTCAGAATATGAGGTTTCTGTAGGAATTTTTGGAGTACGTGAGTTTTCATCAAACAACACGAACAGCGGAGAAATAAATTTACTGGGAAGTGTAAATAAGCTCTGAAATATACCTACTTCCCTGTGAAATGAATCGAATCAGATCAGACAATATTATATTGGCTGAATTCAGCTCGGCTTCAATGTTCGGATAATACGTACAGGGTGTCTCGTGTTTCCACCAGAAATGCTTAACGAATAATTTATAGGTCTCACAATCCTATGAATCATAAGGTAGGTACCTGAAACTTCTGAATGCATTATAATTCAGATCCGATTGTTGAAGTTGGAAATAGTATGCATTCAGTTACTGCAATTTATTCAGTCAATTTGGTTCATGATTGAACCAAAAGATGAGTGAATATATGTTCTGTTAACTGAAAACTTGGCATTCGGCATCCATGCATTTCGGTTCCCCAACATTACTATGAGACCTAAACCCAGAGTTTTCCTCTGGTATCTTCGCAAAACAGACGTTCGTCGTATTTTCTTATGAATACCCTCCAATTTCTTCCTTGTCTATGTTCTCATCTGTAGACTCAAACTCTGACCTTTCCGCCTCTTGTACTATCCAATTCATCAATTGACATCTTGAGCCCTTCTTCATAAGGTTATCATCTCCTTATTGGAGACTTCGGAGGTTTTCCTCTTCTTATATGAAATAATAAGAATATGTTACAAGGAACGAATTTGTCTCTAGGCACATGCTTGAAGGACACAAGAGGCCTATATGTCACCTTGAGTAACGATTCCAGGTGAGGAAAAGGTGCTCTTGCTCATGCTGCAAACTGGTATTTAAATGGTTCTTCAACTTTTCTAATATCACCCTCTGGGAAAATATCTTATACAGTATTCGAACAAATTCGTTGGATAGGTAGATGAAGTTTGCAATGATGAATACCAATTTTCAAATCCTCCGATTATGATCAATCATAATTGAGATCAAGATGCAAGCATGAGCAGTTTTATAGTATAATATTAGTAAATATCCTATATTTGTATCATTTACACTATCATTCAGTGCGATTGGAATTTGAAAAATTGGGAAGTTGCATTCGAAACAATCCTACACATTCATAGTGTGGAATGTATCGTTGCTGTTATCATATATTAGATTTCCTGTGATGAAGTATGTATCGCGTTTCACCAACTCCCTCAATGTCTTTTCAGGAAAATACCCATACAACCAGTACTCAATTTTTTTGTGAAGTTCACATCAAGATGACAATGGTCTGTCAGTGGGTCGGAAAAATTATTTTTCATGACTGCGAAATTGGAGTGGATGCTAAGAAAAAATTTTGCAAAAAGCTTTTGACGCAGATCCGGATAATGACAAGATTGTCCATACGAGTGGAATGTGTCAGCCATATTTTTCCTGATCCGAAGCTAAATTGTATTCTGGAAATCGAAAGAAATATCTAATCATTGATGAAGCTTTTCCGAACCTACTTCTTGACCAGAATTAACTCAAAATGATGGAAAATTGAGGCATAAGAGTTAACCTACCACTCGAACCAAGTCGGTTTTCTTGGTTGACTTCGATCATTCGGCAGTGATTTGGAGAAAAAAATGTTCGCTCACTTATAGTTCCTGCAAGTATTAGCGTAGAAAAAAGAATCAAAATCGAAAAATATTGCTTCAAACTTCATTCATGATTTCTTGGTCATACATTTTTCACAAGATGTCAGAATTTTGATTTTTTGATGTCAGTAGGTATGTCAGTACAGCTGAAGAGAACTGCGCATATCGCCTGATTGGGCAGGCAATGTCATGTCACCAGTTGGTGGTTCCTCCTCTGATTACCCAACAATGAATCAGAACTTTGATCAGACCTCACCGTGACGTCATGATATAGTTTACCTCAACGCACCTCGAGTATAACTTGACGTAAATTGATGAAGTGCACATTTATTTCTTCCATTTAATTTTTCTGGAAAGCATCAAGCTTTCGATCTAATTAGCGCTCATTGTGAAAGCCCTGTATTATTACTCAAAATAATTTCAGAGCGATATGTTTTCGATTGCAAGAGAGTTTTTCCCACTGAAAGCTCGAAGTCGAGAGATTTTCTTGCCCACCACGAATGAATAATTCCATCGGAAAAAGGGGAAACAAGGAGACGTGAAAAATAAGGGCCCAGATCAACGGTCGGGAATGAACATCTATCTTGCCGGTGCTGATAGGCCGTAAAGAAGATGTTGGAATCGAACGAGAAATTATGGCTCGGCTAGATAGTCCTCAACAAAAAGATTGCTAGAGCTTTGCGTTTTTGGCAGTACATTTTCATCGAGTGGTCGTGGTAGGGAAACATTTTTAATCAGACTTCTTCAGCTCTCGGAAGATCGTTCTTGAATAATAAATGAATCAGAGATATTTTCAATTATTTTCGGGTTCGACCTGTCTAACTTCAGAAATTAACTGAACAGATGAAAATTGAACTCACACATTTCTGCGTTCTGTCGTGAAGAAATTGGATTTCGATAGACTAGGTATTAAAGTTAGCTAGATCTTCGAGTTATATTTTTTCCATACTAGAGAAAAGAGAGCTTTCGCTTACAAAATCACAAAATCATTATGAGAGTATAATTGATTCGAATGAATGGAATTCTTGAGAATGAATAGTAACGTTTCTGTCAGATTGATGATAAAAACAAGAGAAATTATCACCAGATTTCCGTGCGTTTTTAACGAGTAGCGATAAATGTTAGTTTTTAGTAATCCGAAATTGTCTGCTTGAAATTGCGCAAAAATATGTGATAATTGTTGGGGGTATATCATTTGACTTGTTTAATTATAGCTGAAATCAACATTCGATATCAAATGAGGCAGTATTGCTACACACCGAATGTTATGTTGAAGTCATGTTGTAGCATATGTTAGTCGAATATTATGTAACTCCTTTCGAATTTTCAACGGGATGCCACTGGTGAACAACTGCAAACAAATTTCAATCCACTTCTATTTCCTCATTCATTTCAATCTCTCTTTTGGTGTACATTATATACAGTGATTGAAAAATTGTATCGACAGCATCGTACTCGATACACTGAGGTAAAAAAGTAGTCGTTACTGAAGAATTAGTTGCTACAGCAAGAAAAGAGTACGGTAGTGTTAGTCTGGGAACACGTATTCGCCTCTGATGAACAGATAAGTTGATTCATTCACTAGGCTTCTATCTGCCTCAGTTAGGAAAACCACCAGATTTCATCATCCATAATCGAACGACTCAGTTTTCATTACTCGTGGTAGCTGCTGTGTTACTATAATTGATTAATTTTTTATTGAGTGACTACGGTATGTGTATGTATTTTAAACATCTTTACTGTACTCTTATATGACCTGTGATATTGTATGAATATTATTCAATAATTTTAACATTAGATAGATACTCTTCTTTATGTGATATTGTGATTTTCGCCGAGATATGATTCTCAAGACTTTTTATATATATATATGTGTGTGTGCTGTTTTTCTTGACTTTTCCAATATCATTTGAATGTGAACTGACTGGAATAAAAATATTATTATTATTATTAGTATTATTATTATGACAATTTGCCTTGCTGTAGTACTACTGATCACTTATTCTCTGCGTGGTTGATAGTTGGAAGTTATTTTTTTGTTGTTGTTAACATTCTGATACTTTCACCATTACCCAAAACGTTCTAAAATAACATGGTAGTTCGCGTCCAAGTAATGGGGAGTCGGGAACCATCAGAAGTTTATCTGAAGTTTTACGCAGATCTGCGAAAATACATCAATTTCTGTACAGTACTGGAGAAAATTTTTCCAGTTCAGAGATATTGTGCATGCGTCTGTTGGTTTCGATACTGCCGATAGTCCTTGACAGAATTATGAAACTGGATAAGATTGAATGGGTTGGTCAAGTCGAGTACACTCTAGAAAACGACAACACGCTTGAATTATTTTTATGTACCACACTCGAACGCAAATTTTCCACGGAGCAACTTTCTTATAATTAGATCTAAGTTCCGCTAATGATTGTGTGAGGAATTTTCTTCGTTCGGCGCCTGATATCATACACCAGGAATATATTTCATTTGTGAGCAGATGAATTCGATTTTTCAAAATATCACAAGAATCAATGAACAAAAATTGAACTTTCATCCTCTCATGTGGATGCCTACTTCATGATGCTAACTGTTCCACATTCAACCAAAACCAAACACGTGAATTCATTATCATTCCCAATTTCCAATGATGAGTAATATACTCTCCAACTTTCCTGGTGGACCAGGCGTTTTCAGAAGATTATTTTTTCATTCATCGATATACTCTGTTGAAATGATTCGAATGACACAACGTTGCCACTACTACCTACGAGAAAGTAGCAGTGACTCCATTATTTCATATCGAACATACTGTAGAAGAACTCAAAATCAAGATATTCGAATTATATTTTTTCTTTCGAAATACTCGATGCTATGAACAGACCGAAAAAACTTTGACATACCCGTATCTACTAGAACGATAATACTTCGTCCCATTGTTTGAAGAGACGAGTAATAGGACAAACATTCTCCTGAAAGATTTAACATATAGATAGGGTTCATGTTTGCTATAAATGTGTATACTGTATACATCACCAATGTTATTGAAGGAAAGTCGGCCTCGATTCTTCCAACATCGCAATAATAGCCAGGAGACATGGAATTTGGATTTGTTTGGGTATAAGTCAACTTCCAATTCACAGCAACATATGGAAATATACTCACCCTCACCAAATCATTGATACCAATAATGAATGAGTCTCACTCTTGAATAAGAGTGAGACTCAGAGACTGTGAGTTGAACCAAAACAAACATGGGCGTGCAATTTCAAAAATAGACGTTGGGGGTGGTTTCTCGGGGGTTGTTTGCCAGGAGGTGGATTTTGCTATGCTTCATGGTCTCCTACGACACACTTTTCTTCTCAATTTCCTTTTCTGCAAATAACTGAAATATCTGCTGGCCTGAAAGCTCTGGGAAACCCGATATATTGAAATTGCAGTAAATTTTTTTTCCGTTGGAATTCTCACATTAGATCTTTATGAGGACATCATCTGATAATGTCTGCCATCGAAATCATGTCCTCAATGCAATTACTGTTTTGTCACCCAGAAGTCAGAACTGGTGATGGCATCCAATAAATCGTCCTGCCGATTGTCGCTTGCTGCTTGCTGAAAACTGGACTGGAGATCCGCTGATTTACGTCCAATATCCGTTCGATGCAGAACAACTTCCACACGGTAGCGTTTCCGCAAATATTGATAAGCTATCACACACATTTGCGTAACATTCAACTGCCCTCAATACTGGCCCTAGATCACTGAAACATCATGGTCCGCCAGTTTGGATATCAATTTCTGATGAAGTATGAGAATTCTTGGTACGATTTGATACGATACCACAGACGCCTCCACAACAAGACAGAAAGAAGACGTACTTGGCAATACTACTCTCGCAAGTGTGACTGTTGCTGAGTTTTAGATATTTTGCTTTTTCATCACAGAGTTTTTCAGGCTTACTATTACCCAATTAGTCACTCATTCGTTACAATATATATCGACAGAGGATTGACCTTGGTTCTTTGAGTCATGTGAAGTATTTTGATATCTCAGTTTGTGGATATCTGAATGACGTACCTTTTGAATCGATAATAGTTGACCCAGTGATCCTTCGGCTAGTAATTGGACATGAATTAGCACATAATAATAATTTTCCATTTCCTTATTTTTCTTCCAGATGAGACGGTCTAAGAGTCGGAAACATAAAGCCTTCTCCTAATTCAATGATGCTTCATATCTTCTGAGTCATCGGGTGAGGCCATGTATTGCCTGGATATAAACAAATCAAATATTTAATCTTCTGTTGAATGTTTCATGTGCAACCGGCCCTAAATACAACTATTCAGGCTGTCAAGTTTCAGCGTATCAAAAGAGAATATATTTTCAATTTTCTACTAGAATAACAGGGTGATTAACAGTCCGTTCTCTGTAGCCTGTTGAACATGTCCCAAAATCACGAAGTCGATGTATCGTTGACAGGCGCGTATTACATTCATTATTTCTTAGGGAAGTCGATCGCTCTCTATATACATTTATATAGTAGTATAGGGTAGTCGTTGATGACTTGTTAGAGATAAAACCAAGAATCGTGGGTATAGCATCGAGAGCAGAGAGTACTCTTTTTAAGAATATCCAACAATCAGGGACAACAATAAAATGTTATATTAGTAGACTTACATCTCAGTTGAGATTGTAAACGAAGATTTCAAAATATGTTAACATTATAATTGTAGATTGACATCAGATTCGAAACATTATGTGAACAGAATGTTAAAATTGAAGTCCAAATTTGTTGGATATAAGTAGAACTAGGAACAATCACATTATGATTTTCAAACTCTCAACCGTTTCTGCACATGTTCGATGAAAATTTTAGTTATGAGGATTTGAGGTTGAATCTTCCTCTTCTTCTTTTTATGTCATCCATAGAAAATCTATAGTATTCGTCAATACCATGATGATTTGGATTTGAATCTTATTGTATTAGGTATGCATAACTTTCACTGTTGTGGTTTATATCGGATCGTTTATTAATAGTGTTGGAATTTTGAGCAATGAAGGCCATCTCCAGGAAGGTTCTTTTTTTGGTAATTTGGTTCAATTGCTAGGATTCTCACTGGGTCATAACTCATGTGATGATTCATATTGTGAACATGGTCGACTAGAGCACTACCAGAGCACTGCTGGAGCTAGACTGCATCCTGAGAGATGTGCTCTAGCCGACCATGTACACAATATGAATCATCCCATGAGTTATCAGAATCCAAGCAATTGAACCAAATTACGAAAAACGAACATAATGTTCCGAATCTAATGTCGTTCTACAATTATGATCTTAACATATTTTGAAATCTTCATTTACATCAATCTCAACTGAGATGTAAGTCTACTGAGTCCAGAATTTCATTGTCCACTGATGTCACATTTTATTGTAGTCCCTGATGATGGGAAGAATAAATTTCCGAAAGCTTGGATATTCTTAAAAAGAGACCTCTTCAAACTTGCTGCTATCCCCACTATATTTGGTTATATATATATATATATATATATATATATATATATATATATATATATATATATTTGATGAAATAAGGTCGGATGGAGAATTCTTCGATAAACTTGTGAAAAATGACTCATTTCCTGTGAGAAGTTCCATCGAGAAAAGATGGAGAACTTTCATTCAAACTCCATTTCGAAACTCATTATGCATGAATGCCAGCCAGAAAAACGTCATAAAATACGTGCAGCATCGCTATATGTAAATCGTCGGTCGGAACTTATCTGGAATGTTTTTCTCCATACTTGTTTATACTCGCGAGTAGTTTTGCAGCGCGACTGAGTGCAATGGTCATTACTGGAGTTGACAAAATCATAAAGTGCGGCTGTTACAAGTCGCGAACGACGAGTTCGCAAGTGCATTTCTATGTTGTTATTTTTGTTGAAGACTCCCGATGTGAGAATCAGGTCATGTGTTGATATATTCATCAGAAACTACTGATATGAGTGTGAGATCATCTAGAATTTTTCCCAATTCGATGACCCATACGAGTGACCGAGTCATGAAAATTTCAGTTCCGTAGAATATTGCACATTGAGCACATTTCATTTCATTTTTTCTCTTTCTTTTCTATTGCATACCTCATTTCTAACACACCAAAACTTTCCTCCCAGATTTTGGCTTAGTAAGTTATTTTGACTCCTTCCATTATGAATGTGTTTTGAATGCCTGTGATGAGGTGCATTTCAGGAAAGCACGAAACATCTGAAATCTAAGGTTCCTTGTCTTGTGAGAAGAGGAGAATCATAGTTTTCCTGAAATATGTTAGAATAGGCACAACCAGATTTCCTCGGTACTGTAACAATTTTTTGATGGTAACGATAACAATATTCTGGATATTGATACAATGAAACATTGTTAGGATGACAAGATCATATGGTTGTGCCTATACTGACCAGACAGTTTTCTGATTGTAGAAACAAAGATAGCTAGGAATGATCTGTACTACTCCAAGAAAAATCAGGAAACAGAGCAGAAGATCTGAATTTTGATGAGAAAACCTATCTACTGAGGTATCATAAGGTGGATTGTAGATGTGAAGGGATCGTACAGACTCTGCAGCCTCACGAGTACTCCGACCAATCAGATCTCTCATGCATGACCCTAAGTTCATTCGAAGTTAGGTTTTCCAAGGCTTCATACGAAGTTGACCAATTTCCTGGGCGCCAATTCCCTGATGTTGGAGGGCACTCTCTGATTTGCCCATTTTCTTGAGATGGTATCTCAGAGGGTCCAGTGAGGTGTTCTGTTAATAATTTCAAGTCCAACTCGAGAAGCTGTTTAGTTTTCTTTGTATATGGACCCCTCAGCCTTTTTGCTTGTCTGTGTCTTGGCACTCTATTCCAGTGAGATTTCATGTCATCGATTTCCCAGCGCTGGAGCTCCTCTTTCAGATGGTCTTCGGTGAGTCCACGAAAGGGTTCTGGGCCGGAAAATTGTGTGCTTGTCTCTTCCTTGGCATGGCAGTCTGCTTCTTCGTTGCCTCTGGTATATCTGTGACCTGGCACTTACATCAAAATAACATGATCACTTGCTGCCAGTTGTCTCAGGGATTGTTCGCACTCCCAAGTAAGCTTATAGTCACAAGTTTATGACTCGAGAGCCTTGAATGCTGCTATCTGATAATATATAGAATCCTGTACCTTCGGATGCCCCTTTCGGGACACTTTTCTAGAGCATATATTCCTGCTTGGGAGGTGATCGGGGTATCATCAAGGGGGCCTGAGAGCTTGAATCTTCGCCCTATAACGCCCACTCCAGTCCTTCCATCAATCTTCGATCTGCCAGTGTACCACACTGATATGTTCCTTCCCAGTACAGGTTCATTCTCTGTGCAAATTTGGTAGCTGTTCATTACCAGTTTCTAAGTCGTACCTAACTGGCATAATATCTGTCGGCTTAAACATGGATTATAGGAGAACGTGTTCCAGATTGTTCAGATGTCTGATCAGATTTCCTGCTTCTTAGTTCACTGTCTGTTTCAGTGTGAAGGCAGTGATTGCTGCTTCAGGAACCACAAAGTCAGTGCATTCAGTGATTCTGAAGGGTGTTATGCATGGTGAGAGGGTGAGTTATAAGCATCCCAATATAGACTCGTCCTGAAAAAAATCATTTATGTGATATTTCCGGAAAGGAGTATGTCATCATTGATTTCCAATGATTTCAAGCATTTCTTAGAGATTTGGAAAAGAGATGTATTCAGTCGCACGAATATCCGATATTCCTGTAGTTATATTCAGCACCATTTCAGCGCTTCAAATAACAACTGATGCACGAAGAGAAAATATCGTCGTGGTACTCATTCATTTGGATCACTCCACGCTTTGCTTGTCGTGCTCCAGGAAACTTGTGTACCAAAAGATCGTCTCATAAATCTCATATAATAGTGAACTCACTTACAATATTCAGGTTGAGCACCTCGTATATCAGAGCCAATGAGAACTACGAAATAATACGGCCCTATAATGAATATTAGCATGATATCATGCATGAAATACACCATGGCAGCATAATCGAGGGACATTTGATTCCGTCATGACGTTCAAATCTGTGATTATCGTCGTGTCAAATTCATTGGATGATAATATTCTACCTAATGGGCTGGAAATCATTATGACAGAAATGTACATGCTCCCCAATCTGGCGAATGATGTACTTGATCGATCCAATACGGTCGTTGGATTTGTGAATCTGCAGTCGAAAATACAGATCGAACAAAATGTTTTTGCTTTCTGCCTCTCTGATGAGATCACTCTGGCCCTCAATCGTTTCGAAACACCTCCTTTTTCGATTGGCAATTTCCATGTTCTCTACATTGGTATAACTTTGAACTGTTAGTCAAACGTCTACTATTGAACGTTGAACGTCTACTATTTTCTGTGATCAGATAATCGAACTTCTTCTCAACACCACATTCGGAAATAACGGAATTCAATTTCATACACACAATCTAGTTCAATGCAACAAGAACTCACACTCAACCCCATCATAGGAAGGCATATCACACAATACCATTCCAAGTCGTCATTATCCATGCCATAACCACCAAGATTCTCATGGGACGACCATGTGTGGTCATTGCGAGAACTTCTACACGAAAATATTCATAAGCATATTCATATGGTACATATAGAAAATATGAAATGAGCAATCGAGCAGGAAGTTATTGAAAATCTATCTTGAGTGATACCCAGTCCATGGTGCTGCTGGAATCTGCTGTATGTAATGATACAGGGTGATTCTCTATTGATGCATATAAAAAATGTGTCATTTCAACATCAAAAAAAGTGCCTGCAAAATTTCAGAACATTCCGAGTGAATGAATGGATTTTTTGAACAAAATAGTGTACAAAATTTCGTAACAATATAAGAGATATTTGTTACTGTAGCAATTTCGTCGACAGTCCCAGTGAGCCGTTCATTTTTGCTAGAGTGTGATTTTCAAGCTTTCATTGAATTTTGGAGCAATAGCAAAAAAAAATTCTGAGCGATGAATTTGTTTTCTCTAGGCACAACAAAAATCAAGGCAGCTATTCCATCAGTGTGTTGTGAATCGTGAAAGTGGGGAAAGATTCACCAAAAAGCACTATCATATCCAAAATTTTCATATCACAGGATTGTGAATGGACAGGAAAACTTGTGTTTCGAGTGACATAATTTCGATTATTCTTTCGACTCGATGAGCTTGTTCAACGCTGGCATCAAAATGGGTCAATATGATGTTGGAAACAGAAGAAGACGCAAGAAACTTCCAACTGCTACCATAATTTCTACTGGATTGAACTAGTTTTTCAAGAAACTCTACCCATTTCCCAAATCAGTAATTCTGAAATCCAAAACCTCAATTTTGATGAAGATAAATTATCTTGATAGATCTGAAATATATTATTACTGGTACCCAAACTTCATTAGATACCTCTGGTATCTGAGCAGTATATGAACGTCCATCGCCAGAGTTAATCATCGTGAGGGCAAGATGATGAATGAGAGAGCTACGATTGGATGTCAAGTACTATAGTGTGTGGGATAGTGACTGATCATCATTTTCCACCCTACCTTTCGCGAAAGTAACCATCAGCCCAATTGTTATGAGTATCCGCATAGCACAGCATCCATCCGTATCTAACTAGGTTAGAATCTGTGTGTCCAGTCAACCAATGTAACAATTATATATTGTTCTCGTCTCGCCAGCCTTCCTTTCTTGTGGTATAGCCGTTACTCTACGCCCGACCACATAATTTACTACCCCCGAGATACATAGCTGAGTCCGTCGGGATATCCATCATTCTGTTTGTTATTCTCTGTGCGGATAATGGGAGGCTCAAACATGAGTAATTTAGTTTTACGAGTTCCCAAGATAATCGATGAATCTGATCTATAAGATGATGTATCTCATGGCAGGTGATCACTCATTAGCAGTTACAAATGTGTCAAATTCGAACTGGTCAGTTCAGGGTCAGAGCTGAGCAGGAATGACTGAATGATTCTGCTCTGAGTGCCAAAGTATTCCAGGACAGTTACTTAGTCAGGTACGGTCAGGTTGAAAAGCAATGGTAGAAAAACTGGGAAAGCAAGAGAGGTGAGCCTAACGATTAACTGTGCATTCATTCACTCCTAGGAAGGAGACTTTTCTCTGCGTACAGTCTTTGTTTCCAATTTCTCAGGTGGTACCTCGAAGGACCATGAATATTGAGAAGACTATGAATTCTTTCGACGTGAGTTGACTTATCGCTCCTCATCAGTTCATTCAGTGTATATTCTCAGTCTCAGACTGATTGAACTCATCAGTACAAAATCTCAAATCTTTCAGTGCAACCTGATCATCAGGAATAATACAGATATTTATATCAGCACGAAAATTATCGAAGGCCTGGAAAATGAAGCAGTGGTTCCTCAAGTCGATATGTAATGTCATCTCGGAACTGATACTGAGATGACACCTGAGGAAAGTGATGGAGAAAATGAAGATAATATCCACCTTATCCCATAACCAGATCTAGGGCACACAAGGAGTACTTAAACTCAGATAACAAGTGTTTGTAGTAGAACAAATCTTGAGGTTACTGAGAACTCGCTATGGAAATATCTGAGGAACCTATTATGGCAAGAATTCATCAGATAGGACCAACTCAAGAATGAGCTTCAAAACTGCAGACCGTCTGATTCCGGACAGGAGGCAATTGGAGTGATCGTGACAGGAAAGGGTCTGTGAGAGAAGAAAGTGTTTGGACAGAATTCACTAGAATCATAAATCACATACCCTGTGGATATGTTGACGAATCTGAAATCGTATTGATAACTTTGAATAAGTACCAAAAGAACCCCCTTCGTGAAGTCAACGAGTTGGCTTCGAGCTATTATCACTTCCTAAAAAAATGTTATTTCTGTCTCATTTGAGCTGTCGAAATTTTGCTCCGATATCTCCACTGGATCAAAAGATGGAGGCTTGAAGGAAATATGAAATATCTAAAGCATCAAATCAGATTCACAGAATTCAGAGGTCGCGGTGAGATAGAACACATTGTGATACTCTGATCCTATTCAGACAAATGTTTGCAGGAACTATTTTTCCATGTACCGGCACTCATAACTCATCGTTTCGAGGATATCTCCATTTCATATGCACCGAATTTCCGCAAGCCAAACAACCCGGTTAAATCTCCTTCATCCGATCAGAGCATCCCTCAGTAATGAATACAGAACTAAACTTGCAGCAAGGACTCGGCTTAGGCTTAATATTATTACTCTTGTTGAGCTAGTGTGCATCCAGAAACAATGGGCATTGTTCCAAGATCATAAACACCGCATATAATATCTTATTCAAACGGAATACATGGGGGTACCTACATCTATTACCCCCACTGAATGTACTCGTATATACAATACACCTGTTGAATAGTGTGAACCCTTATTCGTGATTTGATGGAACTGTTTCTTTTTGCATATCTAATGAAGTCATTCAGCAAACTAGTAGCCAGCTCGTAGTTCTGTCGACAGTCTCGTGGTAATTTTCTTGAAGTTTCAGAGAATGATATCAATTATGAAAGTGCCTTCGTATATTTTGCATGCATTTCGCCTACTAAACTTCCACAGCAACCTGAATATTCTACTTTGGGTATCATAGCTTTCATTCAATTCTGGTTATGGTTGTGAATACAAAAATCACCGATAATTCATCTTGAATCATGTACAGAAATAGCAGCGACGAATACTGAGAAGAGTTGGGCAAAAAAATGAAGAAATGAAATCATCTATACTTTCAGAAATGATGACGAAATAAATAGTCAACGAGATATTTCTTTGACTGAATCCTATTTTTGTTCATTCTATGTCAGTGTTTATGTCCAGCATAAACTGGAATAACCCATATTAAATGCTCCTTTGTATTAACACGTAGATATAGGATGTCATTAAATAGCCGAAAACACTCATTTCAACGTGGAGAATGACCAAATTATATGATCCATCACAAACTGGACCCTCGAATTCTCTTTCCACTGTTGGAGAAAACATACTCAAGAGTAACAACCCATAAAGCTCCGAGAGAAAATTTCATTGAACAAAATGATGTGGTGGGACCCAATTTTCATTTCGAGGTTCAATAGTGAATGCAGACACAAAAGAAGGAGTACTCAAACAGGGTCCTTCATTATTCTCATTCACAATCATAGCAACACTGTACTGCTATGAGAGGTATTCTGTTCTCCATATCAATTCGATTCGAGAAAGATATTTCAATAACATATAACAGTGTCGCCATGATTCAAACTCTGTGAATTGATCGAATTGATTGATGATGAACTTTGGTAGTGATGTGAGTATCTACTAATGTTCTAGTGGTATACGAAGAACATTGCTGGTGATGTAATCCTCATGTTCACTAGATTTATAACAGGATAGAAATAATGTTTCATGAATTAGTTCTTTTTATATTGGTCGAGTGAGATCAAGAAGGACAATATCCATTCTTTCATTTTTGAAAAACCCCCATATTCATCATTCCTTCAGAACAATGACTCATTGAGTTATTTTTCGAGTGTCTATACGTTACGTATACGTTCAATATCGATAAAATGAATTGATCCATATGGAAATGAAACACGAACCTACAGAATTCAGATGATCATTCATGGTATGAGCCCCTCAAATTGAATTCTTCGTACACAAAAAAGTTCTATGAAATTTTTGAGCACTAAAAATATGTTTCTTTTGTATATTGTCTATTGTATCTGATCGAATATTGGATATCCAGGAATCTCAACATTTTCAACGCCATATAGTAGCTGAATGAAGCATTTTGATATCGAGGTTCCAATTCGAACTCACTATTTCAGTATCAGGACCCTGTGATATCAGTTCGTGCATACATTTCAGAGACATCCTTCATAATGTGATCATACTGGAAATCCTTGTATGTTATTGATTCCAAATACTTCGATGATTCTGAATGCATGAGAAATATTCTACCAACCTTGATATGATTCGATATATTTCCATATTGGCATTCCACGAATATATTCCTACCATGCCAAATATTGCTACAAATGCATGCATATGCGGAATCAGATACATGACCGGAAACATATTTTGTCTCGGTACCGTATCTCGCCCTACTCATATAGTCCCATGCTGTGATTGTTATATACAATACAGGCTTGATTCTTTATATTTTCATAGCCGATCGTATAGTACGTTCTTTTGACAAACTCAATCTTTCAACTATTTCGTCACATGAGAATCAAGACTTGAATCAACATATCTGATGATTCCTCGGTCGAGGACAGAAAAGCTAAGTATTTTGGAGCAGATTGATATAATGTCGAGAAAGATGAAGAATTTGAGAGAATTTGAAGAGAACTTGGGTTCCTAAAATCTCTCGGTGAATTTGGCATTTCCGTCATTACGGTGACTTCCACCGAAGTATCATCTGGACCTTGAATGAAAATACATTTTGACAGCTTCGATTCTTTCCAAAAATAACATTCACCAATCTTCAATAATCCACAACTTAGGAGTTGTGATAATTCGACGCATTAAACTAGGAGCCCATGAAACTCCTCAACTTTTGATACGCAACTGTAGAGCTCCGGAAAATATGACCGAATTCAAATCAATTCGGATACGAAATGTAGTACACAGGTTATCGCACTTTGAAATCGAAACGTTTCATAGAAATGAGTGGTGTATTTGGTACTGCGATATTCTTTTTATTGCGTCTGATTCTGTTTTCTCTCTGGAACTGAAATGCGATATGACTTCAGAGTAGAATCCTGCTGAATCATAAAAGAAATCCACTACCACTACTGGGAATTCCAGGAATGCAAATACATCTCATGAATCCCATGAAAACATGAAAAAAACGTTCAATGTGAAAACAAAAGAGACTACAATGCGCCGGAGAAGAATGAATAATAGGATTTCTGCATAATATGTAGAGTTGTCGCAGAAAATTCCATCTACCAACCAGTATACAGTGTGGAATCCTGGTATGGAGTGATTTCGATTCTTCCGTTAGACAGAGTGATCGCGAAGAAACTTCGAGCACGTCAGTTTTATCTTTCGATAATGCATTCTTTCAACATATAAGGATTATTCAGGATGATATTCGAGTATCAACGCGTTATCAACGCATATATTTCATTCCATCTGATGGGACTCCACTCGCAATGAAAATCCCTGTGGATTGAATGGTTTTCGTGGGTTTCCATCTGAGAAAGATGTCGATTAACGTATCCTCCACTTTCGAATGATGAGTCATGATGAGTCTGGAGTCCGAAATCTATTCGACAACATACGAAAAGTCGGAATATTGAATATGTTAATACAATCGATGCTTTCCAAAATCCAATGCAGTGGTTCCAAAATGCAATTTATTCTTCTTGAAATGTAAGCGACGATCTGAAATTCAGTTGACGCTTCCTAGAATACGAGGGGAGTGTACACAGTCGACGAATTTCCACCATCACCTCTTCAATGATGTTCTCATACAAAAACATCATGTATCGGCATCATTCAAAGTCAACTCCATCCAGAAACCCATTCAAACTGGTGACGTAGTTATCATGCTGTTGTCTTTCCTCTTCATGTATCACCACTAGACGCTAGACTCTTGTCAAAGCTTCGTGACGCTTCTAGCCAGCCGTGTTCATACAAGAGTAATTTTTATCTCTGTCAGAAACTATGAGTATGAAAAACAAATATGGTCGAAACGAATATCGAAATGAATGATGAACTTTCGCAATTCGCACATCTCTGTTCGGAGGTGGCAGCCGAACGGCTACTGATGTCACTAGATCTATTTGTCTCATGCTGCTATGAACATCGGATGGATTGCAATAAATATTATCATGAAAACGTAGGAAATAGTCAGAGAAGAACGGATTGTGCCAGGGAGCTAGTTCGAGTGATTACTATCAAATGATGAAATGAAAGTTTTCTGCTAAAACATGCCCATTGGAAAAGTGTAGACACCTGCGACATCATTTGTATCATATACTGTACCTAATATATATTCCGGACACACCCAGTATCGAGCGTATAATTATTACAACAATGAAATCAGTGTTTTGAATGTGCAATATGAATATCCAATTAGGAAATACGGAACGAATTCAGAACGTTCCTTTCATGCATGTATGTTTGTGGTATTCCATATAATTTCTGAACACTTCAGCGCGGAATACATGATATCCCCTACAGAATTCCAATAATCTTTCTGAAATTCACATTTCCACCTTCACTTTGATACATGATATGAGGCATATCAATTCTCCGGATCTAACAGGTGACACGTTTTAATATACTACCTTTCGCAAGGTATTTCATTTCCATTAGTAGAAAAAATCTGAAAATAGTTTCAGGGCTAATTTTCTACAGAGAGAACAGAAAAATACTTCAAAAATATTATCTAAACCTAGTTCCTTTCCAAATACTATAAATATCACCTCACCATGTATGTTATGTGCTTACTTGTTACCTGTGAGAACTATCTCATTTTAGATATTAGTACTATCTGTAACATATTCTCACTCCCATGATTCACTTCTTTTTCTTCATCATTTTCCTCTGTTAGACCAGTACTAATTTATTTTTTCATATATGTTGTTTCACCTCGTTATTGGGCATCGAATTGTCTGTCGAGTTGCCGAGTTGTGAAATGAATGAATAAATGAATGAATAGATTGTTTTATGTGGAGTTACGGACCAAATGTTGTGTGGAGATTTAACGAAAGGAGAGAAAACTATGATATTATTATTCCTCAGTTGAAACATGGTTGAAACCCACTTCATCCGCAGTCCCTTATGCCAGTTTGAGGTCACACATTCTGAGGTTTTTATAATCTTTGATGAAATATTATTCGAACCGTCTTACATTATATCTAAAGTATCAACACACGCTGACACTACATCGGCTCCCCATAAAATGAGATGAACGACAAGAACTTTGTATCCATTCTACAGGATGATTCACAAGCCGCCAGGTTTCATAAGTTTACCAAATCTCTCCTGTCTTATTATCCCTGAAGGAAATATTCCCACACAAACATGACATCCACACATTTATAAATGCATCAATTT
The DNA here is from genome assembly GCA_963576655.1 of Gastrophysa polygoni. NCBI lineage: Eukaryota > Metazoa > Arthropoda > Insecta > Coleoptera > Chrysomelidae > Gastrophysa > Gastrophysa polygoni. The sequence goes on from OY755084.1 coordinate 12,826,666, forward strand.
GTCGAATACTGTATCCACCCCTTCAGTGTAGATGGCAATACGATCTTCGATTCTGTAGATGGTTCAAATCTTGCATTCGTGTTGAATTCTCAATTCAAATCGTATTTTTCAGAGTTTCCATCTAGTTTCGATCTTAGGAAGCCTCAGTAAGGTTCTAAAATTCAACATAATCAAACAGGCGGAAGTCTACAACTTTTTCTAGTGACTGGGTCTACAGAGTTGGGACACCTGTCTAGTCACACCATGGTTCAGTCTAATTTACATCACGTATAATCAATAATCCACCACCTAGCGTCTCTTTTCGAACAGCAATTGAAAATAAATGACATTGAATTATAATTCCCCAACATCTGGAATAAAAATAAAAATAAAATATGATTTTCGTGAAAAAAACAAGATTCGGATTCCAATGCACCTTTTCAGTAGTTTAATGATTCAGATATCCAATATTTTTTCCATGCAGATTAGATATCTCACGATGTATTGTAGTGCAAGCAATAAATTGGACACATTTTCGTATTGAAATATTATTGAATTCTGTCTGTAAGAACGGTAGCAGATTCGTTCCCGAAATGTCCACCAAGATAAGTAGATGTTTTATTCTTGATGAAAATATTTGTATTTCCAGATTTCTCAAGAGCAAGGTGTCACTGACATATAGAGAGTTTCTCTTTTAGGTATATAAAGGTTTAATCTCAAGCGCAGTGACATTTTGGGGCAGATCATAAAATCTGTCCTCACTACAAATATATCGAAACAATTTTCAATAACTTCTACTCTATTTTTCAGGAACGAGGAGAGAAAGTCCCACAAAAAGCTGGAGAATGAAATATTATTTATTATTGTGATGTGAAGCAGGCACCTGAGGTGAATCATATAAGATACTAGGTGTCAGTGATTCTATAAATCAGGATATTGTTTCTGATTCTGAACTACTTTTCTGGATGAACTCATTCGATGGAATCAAAAATAAGGGTAGTTCACTTCTGATCAGAACTTCTGATTTTTTCCCTACTGCAGTTTCGAAATTTCAAATTTCGGCAATTCAAATGCAGGTTCATGAATCAATCAGAAATTTTTCTAAACGGTACACTTTTTGGATATTTCTTGAAATTGGCATTTGGTCACTGACATCAATAATAACATCACAGTTCAAATGAACAATTCTTCGACCCAATTCAAGAATTCACTTCCTGAATGAAATACTTGAGGAAGTATTGAGATTTTGATTTTATTATTACGTATATTCACAAACCTAGTTCAACTCTCTTGGTTATATTTTGTTGAATGACTTATGGGATCGAATACTGTCTGTAAGTTATTCGAGGAGGTGGTACATTCATTTAACACCTTTTGTGTGAGATTTTCTCTTTTCGTTTCGAAGTCACCAAAATCCATGAATTCAGTCAAATCAGGTTCTTGGGAGTGCTTGCATCACCGAGAAATAGTTATCCAGTTTTCTTCAGTCTCCAACTGAGTATAATTGCTCCGATCATAAATTCCAGTCCGAAAATTCATTCGCTGATAAATATGCAGTAACCAGAGGTTTTCACTGATTCATAGGGATATTTGGAATCAAACGCAATTTCCGAATATTATGTTTCGATTTTCGACCACTTTAGTTCTTTACACCTGAAATCCCTTTCCTGTCCTCCTTCACGCATCACCCTGTGGGCTATTCCCTCAGGATGTCATGACACTGCTGCTATCAGCCGACCGAGCTGCATATTCACAACGGCCAATTGCCGACGAACCTCCCGAAGAGTACTCGAGAAAGGCACGACAAAAGCCCTGCCACCCTCTTTCCACGGCACACTTGAATAGAAAATGCTACATCGTCAGCACTTTTCGCTCTATTGCGAGAGATTGATTTGATAAAGGCGGAACGAGGAGGGAGATGCGAGCCATGGCGAGATAAAGGAGTATTACTCACCTTCGGAATGGTGTAGCTTGCTGGCCTTGTGGTGTACATCGTGGTCTATAGGGTTATAGACATGTTCTGAGGAAAGGAAACGAGTTGGTAATACTACGAGTGATACTATGATCTACTCATCATTGTGATTGGTTCCAACCGGAACTCTCAGTGTGAATTTTTAAAGCCACATTCGATAGTAAAATCTTCGGTCACCTGGTGCGAACTCACAGGTGGAAGTAGGAAGTATAGGTTCGAAGATAACCTCCGCTGGAAAATTCAGGTAGGTATCACAGACAAATGGAGAATTCCTCTATGATGTATCTGAAGGTTTTATTTCAAGCGCAGTGACATTTTGGGTTAGATCACAAATATCTCCCCAATACAAATATATTGAAATGATTATAATAACTTCCATTTCATTATTTATTGAATAATTAAGAGACGGTATTTGAATTAGTCCTAGTTTTGATCCACTACCTTATACTCAGAATCCGTTATCTCGGAGATATTCTGTAATATGCATATCAACTGTCTGAAATTCTAATTCATCTAGTAAATCATTCTCATATCTATCGATAGATAAATTGGAGGCGTTAAATGTCATTCACTGCTCATCTATATATAACGCGTCAACTATATTCGCCTCATAATGAATTCCAACACTTACTCATCTCCAAGCGCAATAGAATTAGACGTTCCTAATTATGCTCAGGGATACAATGCGTCAAGCGATACGAAAGACAACAATTGAAATTTCTTATAATCTGTGCACTGTGCATTCTCGCTCCATCCACATTTATCTCGACAAAGCACAAAATTATAATTTCATATCCTGCATAGTATCAAGACTAACGAAACTATTTTCCTCGTCTCTCCCAACATCTCTCATCCGAGCAACAATAGTTATTCATCGCGCACCACTTTTTGTTGGCTTCCTCCATTGCCCTCTCCGACCGACATCTCTCCATTACGGCGCTATATTTTCTTATTTATCTCCTAAATGGAGAGCGGTTCCTTTGGGTTTTCACCTAAAAACACCTTTCGGTGTACCCTAATGATTGCCGTATATCATCAACAGCTTTGAGATCGCATCCAGCGGAAGGATACTGAAAATATATAATAATTACAGGGTACATTTGCGAATAAAGCACGCGAGATTTTTCGACTGCAGTATTTCATGATAAAAATTAAAAAAAGGGACATGGACAAATCTGGGGACCATATAATCCATCTATACACAATTGATAATGAATCCATAGTTGGAAGATAACTTCTCTATTTGCATATAAACATACATGAGGTAATGATTTTCCACATTTCTTGAACTTATGTTGTTCAATTCACTGCCACCAACTATGAAATAATGGAAGTATGAAACGATCATCTATGGAATCAGCGGATACAACAATGTTTTGCTATCCACAAAGGAGCCCATTTCACTATGGCAACAATAAAGTCGAAAGTGGAACGCACTAGTGTGGGAATATAATTCAAGTACGTAAGCTCGCAGTTATTAGTGGATGTAAATATATTTTACCCGGAAATTTCACTGTGATAATATCATCACCTATATTCAGATTGAATTAGCTTCCTATTCTTTCGAGAGATGAATCCACTACATTATGCTTAGCAACCGCAGAGATAAAACTGCGGATACATACATGACAATGACAAAACTAGGAGTGATAACAATTTGAAAATTGAAATTCATCGATATTATTGATGATCAGTTATGATTTCAATATCTGTCAATATCTACTATGATGATGTACATATCTGTATATATGTTATTCGAAACAATACAATTATGTCATTTGGTCCGGAAATAGGTCTGAGGTTACAAATCCGAAGAGAACTCGAACAGAATTCGGACCATCCATTAAATATAGTTACCAACTATAGAAGGTGCTCGTCCTAGTCTAACCGTCAAGGAAGAACCTGAAATCCATTAATGAGACAAACACCAGAGGTAGGTTGATTCATGTTTCGTGCAATAGCATCCTGATTTATTATTTTATTTCGTTTCAGTGACCAGGATTTTTCTATGAAAAGTTATCATGATGTATACTCACTGGTATGATCCATTATGGAACCTTCTACTGAAAAGATAGATATTCATGTTTTAGTCATATCACGCAATGCCCAATATGATGTCAGTTACCACTGTTTCTCCCATATCTCAATCAATTGCCAATATCCATGCTCGGTATCGGCACCAACAGTGCTCTCCCATGGGACGATCATGAGAGATATTTACATTGGAAGAACCACTCCACAAAAAGTTCGCTTTCTGTTTCGTGCAAACATCACAGCAACTTCTCACGTTCTACAAATCGTAAGAAACTTGATCTGTAAAAAACTTGTACTGTTGACATGTTTGGACTTCAGCCCCCCAAAAAACGATGGAGCTCTTAGATTTCCCATTCAAATTGGTGATAGTACAATGACGAATTCATTTGACCTCTCTAAAACATCGTTGGAAACTGGGCGATCTCTTCCTCTCTCAAAGTTATATCGACGGTTGGTGCTCAACGGAAATCTCGTCTCGTGTCGCCACGAGCGTTTTCAGTTCCAATAAAACGGCAAAGTTATAGAATTATTTGCCTAGTAAAGTATTTCCTGGTACTCACGACTTCCAAACATTGAGAAATGCAATACTTTCTTTCTTCCCCAATATCCCACCGCTGGCTTACACGATGTCGTTCGAACATTGTGGGTTTTATTTCCGTGCTGTCAAAAAATGAGGGGAAAACATCACCACACTACAAGTTACGATGAATCATTCTATGGCAGCGGTGAGAATTCATTAGTGAATAATGTTCGAGTACTCAACTCCAGAAAAGTTAGTAGGAAAACTGCATTCAATATCAAATAAGTAGAGAATCTCACTCTCGATTTCGTACAAGAGGTGCCATCTTGGATAGTCAAGGACATTGAACGTGAAGAATACACCTTAAAAGATAATAGCATTCTGGATTGATATTAAAACAATAGCTGAGCGCCTCGTTAATCTGCAGGACTCTGGCTGGAAAATAATTTCATTCCATTTTAATAAATTTATGACACGGTTCTGGAGATTAAACCGCTATTATAGGGCTCATACCTCAGTCCTCGGCCGTTCCGGGCAATTCTCCTTGAAACTGAGCATCCGATATAGATACTAGAATAAGGAACTCCTTTCGAAGGTACGGTAGTACGGTGAAAGTGTAATAATAGTGGAACAGATGAACTCATCTCATTCATCGATCTTGCCTTCGAATTGTATTCGAAGCATTTCATGTTCATTCATATACTTTTTGAAATCAGAATCACTTTTCCAGAGTAAGCGAACGTTTTGATCTGTTTTATTTTGAGACACCCTATATATACCTTCGAGCTCTGAACTGTTCCATAAGATCTAATTATTATATTATACTCCACTCAATAGTTATGTTTTCAGTTTGGTGGTGTTTCTCACCTGCAGAACTAATATTTTTTTTCATTTCATTCATTTAATTCCTTACCAAAATTGCACTAGTGAAATAGTAGCGACTTCAATAACCACCCTTCTTTGCTACCGCACAGAAAAATTCATTCCACACCCTTCGGTAATAATCTGTATGCCGTGTAGGGAAGTTAGGTATGAGTTAAATCTAAATCCGAAACCTAAATCCATGTATCATTGGAACTGATATAGAAGTAATCGCCGTCTTCATGAACACAACATTTGAACTCTTTGGAGGATTCATTGTGGCAACGGAAATAATTCTGCTGTTGAAAAATAAGGAGAATTCAAATTATTCGAGGTAGGTGATGAATTCCACAGTGAATGTTATAAAAACCAAAATATTTATTGGGTATCCCTGGGAAATGTCCGATTATAGTATTAATGATTGTTATGTTGTATGCTCTCCAAAGGGTTCATTAGGACATAAATTATTCTTATTCTATTATTCAATAGAAATAATCACAATCAACTCAACTAGATCAACTCAAGTTATTTGAGATAGGTGATGTAACTTCCACGGTGAATGTAATGAGGAATGTTTATTTGGTGGAATCACTAGGTAGAAAAGGATGGTGAACCAATTCTCATTTTTTTCTTTCCGAAAAATGTAGACCTGTCAAACAACCTTACCAAGGCCGCACCGCTTGAGGAGAGATGGCTATATGTTCGTGTAAAGTCGAATCCGCTTCTACTTATGATGACAGTGATGGATGACCAATGGTTCGAATTGAATTTCAAATTCAAATCGTTTTTCCCAGAGTTCCTGAGATAACCATAGAGATCAGCAATCAAGTAGGCGAGAGTCCACAGCTTTTCCTATTGAATGGATATAGGAAGTTGGGACACCAGTCTATATTCACATCATGATGAATGGAATGGAGGAATCACTGAGTCTGCCACGCCAATGGGATCTCATTACGAATTCGCATGTATCAATCGATATACAATTGATTCATTGTGTATTCTTTCTCGAAAAGTTCATCGGAGAGAGGAAATATATGAATGATTTCGATAGTCACGCATCCTAATGTGTGATTCCAATCAGAAGTTCTCTCTTGATATATTGGTGGATGTATTGCATTCTGAACATGTTTCAAAACTCTATCAACCTCAACTCAGATCCAATCATTTCAATGAGACAATTCTCGGAATAGCATCTAATGATTCCTCGAGTTTCGATTCACTTAATGCCATCATCGATTCCCATTCAGCGCGGATTTCGTAATGTAATGAGAAATCTCTTAATTTCCTCGAGATGTAAGGCGATCAGACAATGGATGTCCTTTTCAGTATCCTCATAGAACGTTATGATGTGCACACTAATGGACTTCACGGATCCAGAAATGATTGAGTCTTGATAGCAATTGTTCTTGAAAATGAAATGTTCTCATCAATTACCATCAACGGAACTCCGAATTGATGTATAAGATTTCAAAATGAAGGACCACGGCATTGATGTTCTCCATTATCGATTCATTCGAAGTAGGAATGAACTCTGACGGAGTGAAATCTGGGTAGAGAACAGAAGAGTTGAAGAATCAGAGCTGCTGGCGATGACTAAGCACTTCCGAAATATATCTCTTTATCAGAACAAACTCAAGAGAACGAATGAACAGTTAGATTCATTCAATCCAATATTTTTTGAAATGACAATTCAATTTATGTATGAAGAATCGCTCATGCCACAGTGAAATTTTCAGTTCGACAGTGGCAAATGATAGCTGCAACTTTCACAGCGATTAACGAACTCCCCCATAGAAAATACCGTTTGACGATGACGTGTTTCATTTTGGCTTCGATAGGAAAAGTGCATCGCAAAGTGTTCGAACGACTATTTCACATGTTGTGTCGAAACCATCAGAGAAGAAAATATCGAAATTTCAACACCAAACAAAAACAATTTGAAAAATCATAATTTCAATGACCGGTCCTTCAAAAAGTTATTTCAATAGATTCAAATATTATCGTTGTTCATTTATAAATTGTTGATTTATCTTGCCAGAACTCCTTTTCATTGGATAAATTTCTCTACCAACTAAAAAATTCCACGTATTAAACAAAATTGCTCGACCTACAGTCTCGTTATTTCTTCATGTCAGTTTTTCTCGTAGAAATATTGATTGGCAATTTTCTCTGTTAGGAAGAGGAATTCATCCGATTGAAGGAAGCTGTTTTGTTTTTACTGTTGACAAATGGACTATAGTGGTTTCTCCACTCACCCGTTCGTTCATCAATACTCACTGTGTCGGTTGCCAAAATAAATAGACTGCCATGTTTGTCAACAACTCATTGAATTTGTTGAGCATTGCCAATGAGTCGATTCGACTTTACGAACGCTTGAATAAGTCAAATTGATAATACTTGTGTGCCTACTAATATGGCTGCGACGCAATCATCGAACTAGCGACAATTTTCTGAGTTTGGTAATTTATTGAATTGTCCTGCCGAATGTCACTCGATCTCACATCGATATCAGGTAAATTCATCTCCTACGAATTCTGAACTGTTTCCTTAGTACAAACATCTCGTGCAATTTTGAGTGAGTAGAAACACTGATATTGTTTAGATTCTAGCTAGATAATTAAGAAAACAGTGTCAATTGTTCTGCCAAATAATAGCTCCATCAGAGCAGAATTCAACTGAATTGCTGGAGAGATATGTCTATTGATAGAATGAATAAGTGTATGAAGAGATTTGAGTAGGGTTAGTTTCATAGGGTGCGAAACTGACTGATTGGTATATGTTCACATTTGCTACCAGATTCTCATCAATGGTAATGGAGAGGTATGGTGCTCCATATATCTTGGGTACTCCAAAGCACATTTTGAGATAACTAGCACTGATACTTTTCGTGAGATGCTTGAAGCTCTGAGTACGAAGCACGAGCACTCTTGAGCGCGCTTCAAGTACTGGTTCTGAAAATTTTTCGGGAGCACAATGCTCACGAGCACGGACGTGATTTCGATAATTTCCAGGCCCTAAGCACAGTCCTTTGAGACAGCTCTGCTTGTAGGAGAAGAATCCAATAGGATAGCGTCGACCCATCATTTTTCATGATGAATTATCATGGACGTGTATCATTGAGAAATTGAAGAAAATAATCGAAATCAGACTTTACTAGGATATCAAAGACTATAGAGCCGATGACAACATATGATGTACGCACATTGTGCTTGGAGCACGAAGGAAAAGATGCGGCGAATAATAGGCATTGTAGAAAAATGGATAACAATGAAAATGTGAATTGATTCCTTTGATGCTATCATACAAGATTATGAGACTATGATTTCCTCTATAACTTTCAAGAAGACATGGCTGAAATAAGGAAAACGTGCCATATTTCAAAGGAGTATTGATTCTGAATCACAAAAATGATCTCTCCATCTACAATTATTCTATAAAGACCCAGAACAACATGTATGATATGGAAATGATCACAGGGAAAGAATATTCCAACGAGTTTGAAAAAAAACTACAGCATTGAAATGAAGGAATAATTCAGATGTGTAAATTGACTGTGATAATATCCGAAACAGAGTGTCACAGTTCATGAATTCACACTCTGAGCAACACATTTGAGTTTTTTACACATGCACAGAGTTCAAACTGACGCACGTCAGGGGAGCAGAGCCAACGTTTGCAGGATTGCCGTTTCATAGTTGTTCATGGTACGATAACCAGAGTTTGGAATTAACCCAGATTCGTCGATACATAACTCAGAGATGATAGATGCAGTAGGTATTGAATAGTCGTGAAGAAATTGTTTAATTTCACTACATATTTTTCCAATCGGATCATTTTTTTCTGCAAGATTCACTGCTTCTGAGAGTGTTTCTGTAGACATGCCAGGACGGGGCATTCGTGGGTACCCTTTACAGAGGGCTCAGATCAAGTAACCCTTTACGTCGGCCGTTCACGATGCAAATTAGCCTCGCACCGTTAACGTTAAATTTTGTTACTAAAACCAGGCTTTCTCACGTCATAGTGGGCGATTTCTCTGGCACGCCATGTGCATGACATTTAGCTTCAGAGGACATCCTTCCAGTTTGCGCTTTCAGGACATCCAAATGTCGTCTCTAGAGATGGGAAAAATATGTCGATATTTCGTAAATACGATTACACCTCCAAACATGCTTCCTCTGCCTCACATTTCTTTCAGAGCATACTTCTTCATTTCTTCTTCTTCTTTCATTTTGCATATGAGAGGGACATCGAAAACTCATGTTGACACTCAGCACTCAAATTAGTTGCGTCGAGGAGACAAATCTGTCACACATGTACAGTGCATCCCATTTTCCCACAACCGAGGAACCTGGCAGTTTCAATCAAATTGGGATTCGAAATGAATTCAACCAGGATCCTCATGTTCAAGCTAGTGAATCTAATCAAAGAAGTGATAGTGGACAGCATGATCTGAGAAAATATCCACAATAGTTCTGAACACGTCGTGGTGGACCAGGAGAATAGCCAAACTCCACTAGAACTATCTAGAAAATCCAATCTGAAACTGTGTTTGTACACCATGGAAATGTTATGTATGATTACAATGATGACTTCAGTGGAAATGATGAACATGATGATCGTTTCCACAGGCAAAACTTGTTCCCATGAGTTAGGTAGTGAGATTTTCATATCCTTTTTCCACAGTTGATATTATCATCATTCTCATTATCCTGAACATCAATATTGAGGCGCGATCAATGTAATATCTTCCCCTTCGATCATGCAAAATTAATATCGAGTACATGAGTTTTTGATAACCCGTGTATGTGAGCATCGATGTTTCATATGTTCAATGTGCCCATCTCTATTGGAATGTATTCACGTCTCACCGACTCCTCGCGAGGAATTATCCCTCTAGCGGTAATCAAAGCCCAATGGAAAAGGGAAACCGTTTGATCACGATATCTTCTGGAATTCATTCGACACGTTTTCTTATAAGAGCATGGATTATCAAAGGAGTTCAACGTGATGCAATGGGAGAAAGTGAACACGACGTATTTCCTCATCCATCTAGTAGCTTCTCGCTCTTTTCCGAAACAGGCTGTTGCAAATCCGATTACACGCATCGAGGTCTTGAGAAACGTAGAAAATACAGCAGAGTTCGAGACAGAATTGCGTAATTAGTTGCCCGACAAAACCCTATAGGAGAACCTGCTATATCCTTTTTATTATCAACTGACTCACGTTATCTGGATTAGGAATGGCACTTTTTGAGATCCAGATCATTTTGAGCCGTCATCATTGCATTTATCTTTTAGATCGATCAAAATATTTCAGTTTCATATGATACGTCATCGTATCATGAGTATTTCAAACAATTGTCAATATATTTCAAGGAAATCGAATGTTATCACTAAATGAATCAACTCTACGAAACATAATGCAATTATTTTCTCCGTTATCATGAGAGCTTCATCGGACATATCATTCATGGAAGAGAATGTGCATCTGCATGAATCAAGCAAAAGTGAGTCAATATCACAAGAAGTGACCATCAACATACTTGGATGTCTCCTCTAATATGGTATTCTGGCGTTCAAGACACAATGATGTTTCTATCAGAAGATTGGTGCAATAGCTCCTCCTCTAGCAGAGGTATAGGTATCAATTCTCACAAATAGTTATCGTCAAACTTCAGCTGCGGAAGCAACCCTCAGAAGTTCCCTAACGGATTGGGCAATTGACGGAGATGGAGAACTACATTTTATACAAGTGGAATTCAAACCACTGTGACATTCAGGCTAAATACATCATACAGAGTATGAATAAACCCAAATCTAACTAGCGATATTTGGACAATTAATCATGTTGCTAGATCACCTGGCTGCCTCCTATCCTGGCAGTCGATCGATTCCTTCTCGCTAGTTGTTTTAGGGATTTCAGGCAGTCCCAGACTCATATGGTAGACATGTGCTGCTCATATGCCAGAAATACCAAGAACTATGGTCTCATTTCCATTGTTCCCATTTCTTATATTTTTTCTATACTTTCACGATCTGGCATCATCACCCTAAAAAGAGGGTTCAGTCTCATCTGGTTAGCATGGTTTGGTCATGCTGTCTGGATTGTTTCTGGAATCCTTGAATGACTTGTTCCACCTTAGGAAGAGGCGAATATGATGTCAGAGATTCTTTATTTGATAGAAACAAGATGAGGAATGGAATGGCAATGAGTTGAGATAATGTGGCGAGAACGTTATTTCGATTTGTGAAAGTCATTTCGTGAATCCATCTCTGCGGTTTACTATGAATGAGGCTGAAATGCGGAATATCCGTGTGAGGGGATGAAACAAAAGACGTGGACGTCGTTAAGGAAAGCATAGAATCTTGGTAGGCGGCGAACTTATCTCCGATATTGCGACTCGAGGAGATCCCAGGGGCCCAGGCCCAATGTTCTCTTTACACCTCACTTAATCCTAATTACATACGTTTATATGTTCCAGGTCTCTGATAGTCTCGTATACCCTATGCAAACAATGGTAAAACTACGGTTGGGAACCACTCGAGATGCGAAATATATTGTGAATGAAATGTAATAAGGAAAGGATCAAGAAATTCATAAACTTGGAATTCTCTAATGATATATGTAATATAATGATTATATATATAATATAATGATCATAATAATGATCATATCTATTCCAAGAACATTCTACCTACGATATATCCAACTCATTCATCACGATGTTGTGGTTGTTGCAGTTGAATTCGAAGTTTCGAGATTGACAATCATAGCAAATTCAATTGAGTACCTCTTTTGAGGGGTTATGATAAAATATGCTCAATATTTTCCGGCGTCTGTAGTGACCTCATTAGAGCCGGGTCATTGATGAGAGTTCATTGACTCTCTGTCCAACCGAATTGGGAATGTTCTGTAACCGAACCATAAACATGTTAGCAGTACTCAACGAATAACAAGATCTGTGCTCTGTACAGTGTCAAAGGCTAGTGTCAAATGCCTTGGCGATATTATCGATATAGTATATAATGGTCCATACTAAGATGGACTGTTGGAAATCGTACCGCCAAGCAATGCTAGCAAGACTGGTTAAGCCGTCTTGTGCAGCAAATCATTCATGTACTCAAAAATCTGTTTGGATAGTATGGGCAGAGTATACATATTATATCAATCAAACTGTGATATAGGCACAACTATATGTTCTCCTCAAAAATGTTTTATGGTTATAGTAACCTAGAATATTGTTATGATCGTCATAAAAAATTGTGAAATAGTAACGAGAGAATCTGGTTGTGTCTATACCAACTTTATTTTCTGTTAGGATAACTATGAGTCATTTCTGTGCAGTGATTCAAGTGTTGGAGGGAGGAAAGTACCCTGTGGTACTCAGGCATTAGTAATGAGTGATGTGTCAGGGGTCCATAACAACATTCAGAAATGTCAAGTCTGATTACACTAGATCATCTTCATTCATCAGAGGTAGTAGTATTCTGAAATGTATGAGTCAATATTTCAGTTCGCTATTGATGAACTAAAATATTGATTCGTCAAATTATTGTTGAAGTCGAATTCAAAGGAAAAAATCGAACATGCTAAAGATGATTGTTCGAACCTACGCCTTTTTCATGTCAATCATGGTGTCTGGGATTTGTCCGACCCTCATCTCGATGAATTTGCCCCAAATGGAAGAAATATATTAGATATGAAACGCATGAGAAATCTGAATGGCGATATATCTGAGGGGATGAGATATATTTCCTATTGGTTTCTTACTATATTTCAATCATGTGAGGAATCTTCAGATGCATGGATTCGTTGAGTCAATGTGAACATCATGTCATGTTCATTTCTGATATTTTGCGATTGATATATATATATATTGATATATATATATTGATATATATATTGATATATATATATATATATATATATATATATATATATATATCAATGCGCCAAGCGGTTTTGGCTATAGATGATTCTTGATTCGTACAATTATTATATATTGGGGTCAATTATCCTATGAATCCTCATTATTCACGTGTTTCATCACTACCCGTTGTATAACGATCCTCTGATTTCGTTTTATCATTACGCTGAAGAGTTTCAGTTCATAATGAATTTGATGATGATAGAGCATCTCTGATGCTACTTAATGCATAGAGCGGATTCATCGTTATTTCTCATCATCTATTCTGATAAATCGAAAATTGTTGAGGCTGATGTTATCAGGGTAACTTGATTAATGAACCCCATCCATTTTGTAGTATGCTCACTTCACGCTTTCTGAATGGAGGGTAGATGATTGGACCATTTAACAAATTTTTATATATCTACTGAATAGGCATGTTTGGAAGTAATAAATTATATTTTTGAACTTATGGATGGATGGAATGGATAACTTGGAAAAAGGTTGCGCACAATCGCTCATGACGTTATATTATCATGATTTTTGTATTCATCATTTTTTGACGACGTTTCAGTATGTGGGTATGAAAAATTGATACTTCTTCATTACCACTTTTCATTCATTCCATTTTCTTTCCTTCGCGTCTCTTATAGAGCATGATGACACCATGAGAGTATCGAAAATCACGGAATTGAATTTCATACATGCAATAAGTAATGCATCATTCATATTTATTTGGGCAACTTCATCCACTCCGAAAGTAGGGATTGTCCCTGCACCCATTTTGAAGTTCCTGTAATTGAATCAGTGTGGTTGAGCATCTCAAATTTCAATTACTTGACATATCCTGCATCTTGTTGTCTCAGATGCAGTTGGCAACAATGAGGTGAAGGTACACAAATTCGTGTTTTTCATCCATTGATTCACTGAGATTGCACTGGAATTCCTCGTCACTCTGTATGATGTCTGAGTAGAATAATTTTTCCTACCCCATCCTATCCGTTGATACTCCACTGTGAGAGACTAATACTCGATAGAAATCAATTTTGAAAGAGTCCAAAATGATACATGTACTGATGATCGGCAAACCATGAGAGAGCTGAATACCATACAGGTATTGGGTGTAGACAGATGGTGAATATTTTCATATTAATAATAATTATGATGATGAATCGCGTGAGTCGTTAGAGAGAGTAGAAGTCAGATAAAATGGCTAAATGTAACCTGAGTATGATTTCCAATTCAATCATACTCGAAAGTACGCCGTTGAGAAAACAATCATGAAATCCAATTCATCCACAAGATATCCTATCTGGTAACTCCTTCGAGATCGAACGATTTGATGGGAATCAATGTCCAACCGTATGCGGAAACGAAGTGGGCTGATCTGTTCGGTCCACTAACGGAAATTGGATCGTTATTGCACGAGGTCATCTGCCTTTCTACTTCCGGCAGGCTAGCCGCATACATAATATCTATCCAACCAAAAACGAATTGGACTTCGTGGGGCTTTTCTGTTCACGAAAGCGTGGTGTTAGAGAGGATGTAGAAAGATGCAACCCAGGACAAACTCGAAAGGCATTTGTGAAGGAAATTAATTCCTCTGGTGATAATGACAGAGTCTGGAGATCTTTGGACGGTGCCGTAACATTCCCTGTACTCTGAAGGTCATGTATATAGTGAGGACATGAAGTTCTTCTATTCATGACTTGAAAGTCTCAAATGAAAGTTCTTCATCTCCTATGTCTCTTCTCAGTTTGATTCTCGTGTGATGATAGTTCTAGATCTGTATCTCTATATCCACAGAACTCACTTATATTCTGGACTTGAGTCGTTCTTGGGTCGGAAAATGAACCATCTGGCACTTGTCTTATGGGAGTCAGGGTCAAGTGATATATCCTCAATTCTGGAGTTGGATAATTTGTAACGTCTCCTCCTTCTAGGGGGGGTGTTACTAGGTGGTGCTCAACGGGGTTTGCAAGATGATTACTATCAGGGTGGTCTCGACGCTGACTATAAGCCTTATGCGACCAGGAGACCGGAATGCTCACAACCCTGGTGACGCTTGGTGTTGACTGCTACGCAGACCAAGAACCTCGACCGTTACAAGGGTTGTTTTCCTGATGAAACTCTTCACGTTAGGATTTCAAGCCACAGAACTTATCCTGCAGGTCATTACAAATGATACATATATATATACAACAGGGCAGTTCCAATGCTTACTCTGTGCTGGATTCTGAATTTCACTGGCCGCTGTCAACCGTCACGACAAATGTCACAACAACTGGATTTATACTGGAAAATTATTTGATCTATAAAGTTAAGCTGCAGTTTGATAGAACTATGAGAAAATGCAGTGAAATCAAAATGCAGTTAACTCACACTTGACTGGTAATATACTTCGCGGGTGAATCGTCGGCAGAAAAAGCTCTGGCTCACTTTTTCAACTTTGTGTAACACAAAAACGGGATGTCAATACAGGAAAAACTTCGAGCACCTTGATCACTTTTTATAACGGTTATACGGTAAGAATCGGACTGAATCAGAATAATCACTGCCAAATGGAATCTATCTAACTATCTATCTATTTCTCTATAACTGTCGAAAAGACTGAGAGCCCTCGGGCCTCTGGATTTTGCTACTTATACTCTTTTCAGGTTTGGCAAAAAACAGAGCGAGGTCGGGATTCTGATTGGTCGGGCTGGTCTGGCCTCGAGCTGACCATGATTTGTTTTCTCAAGGAAAAAGTGAACACTACTTGCCCTTGGGTCTGGAAACTTGCGGTGGAAATCATTTTTCCTCAAAACCGGTAGTATCAAAGTGCTTGGCATTCCATGTTTGTGCTACTGAGCGAATTTGATTGCAAAATTACGACGGATAACAAAGTTATGACCTAAACAATATCACATGACCCTGAAATGTCTTTCCAGGTATGAAAACCATTCTAACTCTTTCCAAAATCATAAATACACTTTCCCTAGGCAATAAGAAGTCTTAGTCTCTGGGTTGATCAGGATTTCCGGATGCAAAAATCATTGCAAGATGAATAAAGCAAGTAAACGGATAGCATACTGGACTTCTTATTTCCCAGGGCTCTGGTTGGTCATTATGCAATCAAATCCTACCAATACTAATATCAAGAGTCTGAACATGATATGTATGAAATCATTAGCCTGGTAGTGCTTTCGAAACGGAGGCAGGGGTGTCATGAAGTTGATTACCCTCAGCAGGGTGCAACGGGGCTAAGCAAGGTTAGTCTGGGGTAGGGCTCTCTGGGTGGCTCAAAATACTAGCCAAAGGAGCTCCTTGATTCATTATTTCATCAATCAGGTATACAGGGTGACTCTAAAATGGCCTTAACCTCATTTCTCGTATGAGGCTCGTATACCGAAGCCTAGTAATGAAGCTGGTGAGAAAACACTTCATTACAAATTGTAATTGGAAAGTTTTGAATGTTGGTCTCTCTCAACGGCCGTTCTGATCTCTAGATATTTGAACTCTGATTCAATAGAGTTCTTGGACTTTCTCTCCTCGTTTCTGGAAATAGAAATAGAAATTTCAATGATTTCAGTATATTCTTAGTGCGATGAGATTGAGGAGATGATCTGCCCTGAACTGTATCAAGATAAAAATGAAAATCTGCCCAGATTCATGTGTATTGCCTACAAACAGTATTTGGTTGTACCGTTCCAATCTAATTTTCACTTCCTAATTCCAAATTCACAATCCATTCACCTCTATTTCACCTGTCCTCAACAGTTTCCTGGTTGAGGTTCGAATTGGAGACTGTGGGATAGCTGTGGGATAGCTGTGTGAGCTTATACTTCCAGATTCTACATCGTTACTCACCTGGTTGACTGTTGTTAGTTTGCACCAGGTGATAAAAGATTCTTACTGAGATTCCTAAAGTGCTATTCGCAATATCACCCAAGAATTTCACAATTCAGTGCTTTTCTTGTCATTGATAATAATGTCACAAATACCTATAGCCTCATTGGTTTTTTTTGAAGTCGAATGTTTGTCTGTCTTCATCAATGTTTGTCTCATAAAGTTTTAGCGATTGTATTCATTGAGAGACTATTGAAGATAATTGACGAGCAAGTAATTGCAATAATCAATCATTTCGACATACATAATTCACTTATAGGTATCGCAATGATGATGATCTGATTGCTGAGAGCGCTTTGCGATTTCAAATTGAATTTTCACACGGAATACAATTATCTTTGTTTGATCGAGAATTGAG
Organism: Gastrophysa polygoni; assembly: GCA_963576655.1. Taxonomy (NCBI): domain Eukaryota; kingdom Metazoa; phylum Arthropoda; class Insecta; order Coleoptera; family Chrysomelidae; genus Gastrophysa; species Gastrophysa polygoni. The sequence continues at coordinate 12,844,184 of OY755084.1, forward strand.
ATTATTGGAAAAAACGACTATAGTGTAGTGAGTATCAAATGCGTATAACTGATAATGATTTTTCATAATTGCATCCGTGGTTGATTCACTTTCACATTGCTATGGTAACTTTCAACTTTCTTTTTAACGGAGCAGTATGTTGTTTTCATGCATATAGATGGAGGAAAGAGAGGAACTCCTCGTTACAGTATTTTCGAATGTTTTTTCCCGAGAAGACTGAAATGAGTATGGGGGGTAATACTCAGTAACGTGCTATTCGGTGCATAATTCAGATTTTCGGAACTAAATGATTCATGTATCGAGGAGAAAATCAAGGCAATGGAATAATACGATTTAGCATCGACCCGAAACATATTGTACCCCACCCGAATTCCGTGAAGAATACCAACTAGCTAGAAGTGTGACAAAGTCGGGAATTCGAATCACGTCTTCTGAGTAAATAGCCAATCTCTGACTACCTCTATGGTCCCGGTAATACGTTTAGAGTACGAGGGAGTTCCAAACGGCCATCGACATGAAATTCGTACAATACAGCGTTCATGATCCTTTTGAAATATGTGAAAGAACGGCACTATGAAATCGGAGTTTCAGATATCGCTGGGGTTTCTTGCTAGAGATTTCAAGATTCTCGGAAGGTTTCGAGAGGAAGGAGCATTGATGTTGTCCAGATGGAGGGATTTTTCTATGGTCATTGAATCCTCGTTATCGTCCTTCACCTCATATGATGGAAATATTGCAATCTCGACCACTTCGGTGGATGTATATTATGTATTATCAATGAGTCAATCACCATTTCATGTTGTAGGGTGGATTACATCATTGGATATGAATTACAGTAGTCTCGATTAGGTGAACTAATTAGGGATGACTCTGTTCATGTTTTCGAGGTGTTGATTGGAGAAAGTTGATGGCATTATAATCTGAATTGGAACGTATACTCTGGACATATATTTCATTGTAGAATGGAAATTTATTTTTTCTCTTGTAACTCCGGAACCAGTAGTCGGCCTTTTCTTCCAATGTTGAGTATTCCACTTTCTCAGTAGAATCGTGCTTGTTTCGTGTTAATCGGCAAAAGATCACTGAATGAGACGCAAATTTCATATCTATTTCATATCTATGTACGGATGGAACGAAAGGAACAAATGGAATGCCGCCATGGAACTGTATTCTTTGTACACGTGATAGAGGCGAGATATTTTTGACGTTCACGGCTTAGAATAGGCTGAATACCAGTTGGGTTGTTCACGTTATAGAGGCTCTACTGGACTAGAATACTTTCTATTTCATGTGTGAGTTCCGTCAACTCCGTTTTTTCATCAGGTGCTTTGCATCTTCCCATGTTCCGCTCTTCTGCCTCGAGACTTCTCTCAGAGCTCTATCTCATGCCTTTCTTGGTCTTGTGCGTTCTGTTGTTCCTCGTACTTTTGTTTACCATACCTATTCAACATATCGGGGCCTCGAATCTTTCTTACTGCCCTCACTACCTCATTTCACATTTTTCGAATATCGAACTTGTTCTCGAGAAGGATATGATTAATGTCTCTGTATTAACATCTGAGTGTTTATGTGTACATAAAATCCATTTGGGGAGGTAACGATGAGAATATGACATCTGGTGAGAATTTCCAACTATGTTCTGGGGTGCAAGTAATCAGCTGATTCGAACAATCAATTCAAGTTGAATTGAGCATCTTTGGTAACTTCTCAACATTTTGTGCTTGTCTTGGATGAAAGAATCCTTCGGGGATCATTGATCATAAAGTATTGAGAAAACAGCCTACTTGTGATACTCACTGTATAGTTGATTGCTGCAGTAGCAAAAGGGCAGAAAGTGGGAATTTTCCGAAATCTCGAATGAACGTGAAGCGTAGATCAAAAGATTGGAGTCTAACAAAAAAGATCACTGAAACATTCTACTGGAGAACCATTTTTTTTTACCAAGTAGGTAACTAGAGAATGAGGTGAATATATTTGTGGGTGAACATATTTCGTGGGGAGAGTCACAAAGTTGATGTACCTAACAGTATACATGATGATTGAATGCAAGAACAGCCTTTCGAATGATGGATCCATTGATGGATACAACACTCAAAGACTAACACTGTATAGGGAACGGCACGACTTATGATGGAAGGATCAGCAGAAATAATATAATTGATGAAACAGAATGATATAAATCAAATGTAATGGTCAACAATTCACTCTAAAAATGGGCCATTATGACGGAAGGAAATATATTAACTATAAGAATTGATTACCTTTGAGAGGATATCATGACAAATTCACGTCAAACCGTCACACATAAATCCACCTTCGATACTCTTTATACACGCACAATCCAAAATCTGCACAGAACTCGCACTGTTTATTGATACGTACACAGATCAATCAAAGCTCGTGCAACAATGTCTTTCAGGTCTTATAACAGAGAAAACAGGTCTCATTCAAGTGGATCAAAGTTGGGAAATACAATAAAGTAGTTTTGATGGACTAGACAGAAGACAAATGCGAATTTTCATACACTTTAAGTTTGACGATGATTAAATGAACCTGGTGGTGAGAGATGGATGAGACATATTACAAGAAATACTTCTGTGACACAGATGATGTATAACGAATGGTGGTGAGAGAGACCGGCACGTTCCTTCAATTATAAAACATCTGTTTGATGAAAAACTTCGAAACTTCGTTTTGCTCCGAAAACATTCACTCTCCTCGTTCATCAGACAGCATTAACTGCCTACAATATCTCAATTACCAGATATAACATTTCTTTCAGGAGAAAAAAATTGTAACTAGATTCTTCTATGTTGATTTTGAATTGAATTGATTTGGATCAATAGGTTCACATGTCACACTGATATGAAAATTTTGAACTTGTTCTCGAGGAATTGGAAAATCATGCGTTACGACAGTTTTGCAGCAAATGAGCGATTCGAAGTGAAAAACACGGGGGCTCTGATGATTGTGAAATTTGGAAGAATATTCATTATATATTCAAAGGCAATGATTCGACACCTATTAAATGTGATTTCTCTTCCTAAATGAGACATAGTGAATGAGAATCAGTTGAAAAAACTGGAAGATCTACAAAGATTTATTCGAAATTGCTCTATGAAGCTCCACCACATTCATCGAATCGACGGTGAACTCCATAGCAAATTCATCAGAGGTTTGCTCTATTCGCATTCCGATCGTTAGAAGAGAGTTATGTGCCTAAGTTACATCAACTATTTTCTTGTACCAACTGGGATTGAATACACATTCTCTACCACATAGCCTCACACATAGAAATCGAGGTGAATCATCTTGTGGTAGCAGTTTAGTAATAAACAAAATATCCAAACCATCAGGTTTTGGAATCACCGATTAATCAGTTGACGGTAACGAAACAGTACTTTCTCATCCAATCGACTATACATCTGTACCTTTATATCAAGAACACTTTTTCGCATGATTTCACCTTTTGTATATCGAACGTGAATATCACATTGGGAATATCACTAATCGGTTTGATGCCGTATTTTCCCGTTCCATTATCTGTTTGCCCCTATAAGAATGAAATCATATTTCAAGTTGATTGGCCCGAAATCACCATTGTCTCGTTAGAGTGCAGGGAAATCGTTAGCCTGATGCTTCTAGATGGCAGCCATAGAACTTACAAAGGCGTTCGTTAAATTGGTTCCATGAACCGTGGTGAGAGACGGATGAAACATTATAAGGGACGCGATGCCGAAAGAACAATATCAATTATGACGATAATCGACAGACAAAGGCATCATATCGGCAGCAATAATGGACGATATTTTATGGACGACATAATGAGACTGTCCTGTCCGTTTAGGAACATTTTTCGATTGAATTCCAATGAAAAACTGTTGATATACGAATGGGATTCTGATTCATCACCAAATTTTCTTCGTTAATAGTAGAACGAAAATCTATGAATCATGAACAGGATTCGTTAATGTGACAGGATTTGGTATGATGGAGGAATACAGCATAATTCATCGGAGAATGCATCAGGAGAAATGGTGAATCAGTCTCCCACAATACAAGATTCAATCTGCAGCAAAGTTTCAGAGCAAACCGTGTCAATTCATCTAGTGAAAAGATAAATCATATATTCCCTTCAAACATACCGATTCGATAAAATATGTTTTTTTTCTAGCAGAGTATTCAAATATTCATTGATTCATGATGATACATTCAGGAGTTATGTATATGAAATGACAGCACTTGTGAATGGTTGCCTTGGCCATTTTTGCATATATTTGGCATCATTCCGTTGACATAGCGCTCGATTTCTGGCTTCGATGCTTCTATAGCCACGGGACTATCAGTATTGACTCGTGACTTCTGGAAACCACACAGCCAGAAGTCCAGAGAAGTTGAATCACAAGTGTAGTGGCCAATTCTGGTCACGAAACCGATAGATTACACGACCAAGAGCAAACTCGTGTAATACCGTCAATGTTGATATTTATGTTAGCAATATTCAACAATCTGAACGCGTTCTATACGTTGATGATGCATATATTCACTAACCTCCATCTGTCTCCTATCGATCTCTCGGTGTCTTAATCATGTGACTTCATGAATGCCAAAAAGGTGCGCAGTTCAAATATTGCGCTCTTAACGGAACACCCTTCAGATACCCCATTATTGCCAACAGCAAGAAAAAGGATGCAGGAAACAAAGAATGGAAGGAAATGCTCAAAGAAGAAGAAGAATGAAGGGACACGCCTAAAAACATTGATAAGTCTATTTGATGTCCTATAATTCAGAATTCACGTCGACCGAATAATCACATGAGCTGACTCAGTGATTTGTATATCCATTCAAAAATGTGTGAGTTTGGTTGCCTATACAGGAATTTCGCTTATCGATAGAAAGATCAAGCTGTCTTAAGGTGAATAATGATCATATCCATGAAGAAAAGTCGGATGTGTGATACAAAATAGACGAAAAAACAAAAATATTATATACCCGACGCTCCATCAAATTTTAAAAACCAGCTGTTTCAATTCATATACTCTTTCAGGAGGAAGAGTTGGAGTTCCAGAGACAATATATCTTAATATGATATATACTATATACAATGGAAATATATCCTGACTCAGAAGAATTGAAATTGAACGTCTCAGTGTATCCGTCGTCCGTCGTAATATCGACTTGAAGAAGTTGTTTCATTTTCCATTTGATATAATTGCAGCTCCCTGACTTTTCACACCAAAAAGTTTTTCCAGGAGTATTTCCCTCTCTGATTCAGTTAACTTCAACAGAATCAGCGTTGAAAAACGTCGAATTCGCGAATTCAATCCACTATTGACGACCTAAATCAAAAGGAAAGTTCAAATCCGTTTAATCGACCGCATTTCTCGAGAGGCACTTTGCATTAAACATAAAAACTCATTTGGCTCGGGATGATTTCGTTGATTCCAGGGAGCTGTAAGAGTTCGGATTCTCCAGATGTAAGTTTGGTTTGTGGATTCCAATTCTGGATGTGCCTGGATTCTCGCGGTTGAACTTTCCATATACCTCGCCCTAATACCCGCATCTGTATCATTGTGAAGAAGGGAATTATTAAAGGTGGTCCTAACATGAGGGATGAGGAGATATTTATGCTAATAACAACGGAATAAAAAACCAATATAAAATCTTCTCAGTGATGGTAAAATCATCGTACTTTATATTTCGTCATTGAATTCTATGTAAAAATCCACGAAAATGACATCGGAGACGGAATCTGATATTATGGTTTCAATTCATTTCAGCGGATGAGATGATATTGTCGGAACATCAAACATTAAACGTGCATAGTGGAATTGTTAGACAGACATTAAACATCAATTTCTTCGAAATGAAGGAAGTCTGGCATCGCCATCTTAATAGGTAACGTTATTGGTGCCATAGCAATGACGTTGTCAGTATGGAACCCGGCTGGGCAATGCCTCCCTATGATATTCAGTGCCTTCCCTCGTTTCATAAAACAACCGATGAGAAATAGTATAGTGTGGATATCAAACAAATATATGCTATCAATTTTATAAGTTTCCGAAACATTCATGAACTTTAGAACAGGATTATTTCCACTGTTATCATTTATATAGAGCTGAATCAAAATATGTTCGTCATGGATTCCCATACGAATGAGTAGATTGATTCTTATTTCGTTATTGATCCTAGATATATGAAACATCACGAGGCAAGGTATGATTACAAACATGCCTCAAGAAATGTTCTCAAATATATTACAATCTCTCATAGTTGATATCAGATTGCCAAAGAACAATTCAGCTAGGGAAGTATTTGACAGACTCGTAGAAATCAATGGAGAATTCGAATTCATTCGAATGATATCACGTCCTCTATTCAGGACTGTTACATTTGATTGGCAGTATAACGACTGCAGTTCGATGAAAATTGATAGATTTTCCGAAAGTACATATAATATTTTTCATCTTCTTGAGCTTCTGAAACAAGAGATGCTTGGTTGATGAATAAGTATTACAAAAACAAAAAACAAAACCAATTCCGTTCGTTCTCCTCAGTTGCCCTCTGGTTGAATATTCTGACAATGAGGAGAGTGATGAGGAAATAATTCCAGATGATCTGTGTAGGCTCAATTCTGCGAGAAATGATTTTCGAATTCAACTCGCGTTCGCAACGCCTTATATTACTGTCACGTGAGTGAATTAGTTCAAAAATGAACCGGAGGAGAAGAAAACAAAGGAATGCAAATCCTCCTGTTTTAATTCTGCAAATTTATATGGCCTGAGCTCACGGTACAAATAAAGGAATTTTTAATGTCTGTTAATTCAACTTGATTATACGCGACTTTTTATGGGAGACATTAACACGTTGTCAAGTACTCTGGGGACTTCTTGGAAATGACAGAGCAGTCACTGCAAATTGCGAAATGAAATATTTCTCGGATGATAATTAAATTTTAACTAGTGAGAGGTCGTACAGCAACATAACGACAAAAGTTCTAATTCGCGGACATTCTCAGAAAACGTCTGGCCAGGGTCGGATGGAATTATTCGAAGATTCGATGGGAACCAGGAGATGAACAAGGAGGGATGATTCGAGATGGGCCCTGGTGGAACTGGCATGGAACTTGAGGAAATCTAGCCGCATTGTTGCATCTTTCGAAGAGACGAAGCTGAAGGAATCTTCAATGAAACCCAAAACAGTTATTTGGTCAACTAGTGTGAGGAGTATATATTTGTTGCACCAAGTATAAAATACAATACCTGCAAGTATGCTGAGTAGATTCCTCTTGCCCATCAGAATGGATAGTTATGTAGTGAGAAATTTGAATCAGAAACGTGAATGAGCAAGAAATGAATGAGCTGCCAGCTCTTTTCCATCCTTTCCTATACATCAATGTCGAGGGCAAACTCGTCAAATATGTCGAAATGTTTTATCTTCGCGACAACATCAGTTTCCAGGTACAAAGTCCGTTCTACTAGTAATAGCAGTTCAATAAAAAATTTTTGAAATGTTAGGAACAAGATTGACCTCTACAGAGATGTTGGGCAATGTATGCATTCCTTATGTGGATTCACAATATATGCAGTATCAATAACACTGCAGTAGACGATAGAACCAAATGAATATCATCAAGATCAAAACATTCGAAGCTGCCATGAAGATGTTTCTTCAATTTGTTTCAACTCCATTATCAACGCAAGAATTAAATGAATAAAATTTCAAATTCGAAGATTCAGTGTTTTGCGTATAAATCAAGAATGAAGACATATATCATATCAGAGATTTTTGGAAGCCATTTTGTTGGTCCTGTACTCGCGCAACTTTCCTCAACCAAATATGTGTATCTCTCGTAGTTTCTGAGATGCTCATACTGGCCTTCCTTATCTTGGGCACAGTGTATAAATAGAACGATGGTTGGACCTCAGATCATGACAACGGGACCTTGAGTTAGGTTAGGTTAGGTTATGTTACGGGTGAGTGGGTGCACACAACCCTCCACTGCGATCGTAATGGTTCATTATGGTACTTGGGTAGCTCCATAATCATAAACATTCATTCTAGAAGAAAACTCTATTGCTCTTCATGATTCCACACCTCTAGAAAATATACTGAATCAGTACAATATACGCAGGCGTGTTCGATAACGCCAAATATTGGTACCAGTAAATTCAAGAATGGAAATGCATCTATGTGCATACGATGAAACTACCTACAATGAATATGGACGGATTGTAGAGGCTGACAGAAATTGTTGAACGTTGTCTGGAAGAGCACCTCCAATTCGTTCATTTTGCAGTAGCGGTTTTTTAATGGTAGGTCAATTTCATTTTCCTCTTTATGATTCTCCTCAAACGATGGTAGAAATGAAGTCATTGTGAAGACTGTGAGTTACCTGTTCACCTTCTTTTTCAATTAGGTCCCGTCAACTGATGATGTGTCCTCTCAGAGAAATGGATCAGCTAATTTGCCTCTTGGTGAACCATGCAATCAGTGTTGGAAAGGAATCTATTTTGGAAAATACTTCACCACAACTAATGATCTTGAGATGAATTCAACAATGTTGGAACATGATGAAGAGGATTCTTGTTCATACTGAAGTCGAGTCATCATTGTCTCCCTGAAAGTAATCTCGGTGTGGAAAAAGCTCCATTGCCAGACCTATATATTCCACATTCTCCAATAGAACTCGAATTTCTCGTTAGAGAAAAGCACTCAAATTGATACGTTTCAGGAGCACGGATGGATGCACCTGAAATGGACCACTGAAGCTTCAGAATCGCTCTGAGGTGTAAGCCTTCGAGTGCGTTTTCTACAAACCTATTATCGGTCATTCTTATACTGGTATATATTTGCTTCATGACAGTCGAATAGAAGACCCCTATTGCAAAGGAACCCCAGGATGATATCACTGAAGGTCTTTCACTGTAATCGAATCACACGACACTGTTGTCGTAATTTGAAAATAACGTCAAGAGATGCGGTGTTGCCAGTTGAAAGGAAATGACAAATACACCCTTCATCCTAATATGCAGATACGTGCATATATGGGGAATCATTCTATGTCGTATCCTTGAATTTGATGGTCAGCAAGTGAACTGAACTGTTCTGGACACCCTCTGATTCCTCTATTTCTTGTTATTCAGGGAATTGCTTCATACACAGCAGCTATTCCTGATCAAAATATCGAAGAATATAATGAAGCAAATGAACGAAGAGAGGAAAAAAAACGAAGAAAATCCCATGAAATCTGACGAAATGATGATGGTAGAATTGATGTATTCTTCTTCTTCTCTTACACAGGAAAACGGTTGGAAAATCACATTGGGATTGAATTGATTGATTGATTGACGTCTTATATGAATCATACTCATATCACCTACCTACCGATATCATGGATGTCATCAATGTGATCACTGTAAGAAAATATTTGAAAAACTGATTTCGCGACGTTTTGACCTGAAAAAGCTGCTAGACAGAACTTTTCGTACCCCACTCAGCAGGTTTTATTTCATTGAATATACTGAATATTGCATGATAGTGATGAACTAGAAAACTGTCCACACAGATTGATCCTCTTGGAAACGTGGAGAAAAGGAGCAGTAGCCTGAATCATCCGAGAAAGAACGAGGAGAATTTCAGAACAATCCGAGTACACTCGTGATATTTCTTCGAAGTGAAACCTGCATAAGTAGGCCACTGAACAGCAGAATAACTTATCATTTGCTTCAAAAACATGAACTAGTCTAATATGTAGTTCTTGAAGGCTATTCGCTCAGAATGAGATGTTTCACAGAACGCAGGGAACCAGTTATAATTTTATCCAATGACAGTTTCCTTCTACGCAGGATCATTTTGATATTTTGGTAATGAGGTGATTATGGGACGTGAATTAAATTCTAGCGGAGTGTAATCAGGTAGAACATTTGTTGCCAAGCAATGACGAATACTGAGTGAAGAACAACGACTTTGGCTTTTTTGCGTGAAAATTGTTGTCATCCGAGGAAAAGGAGTTCTCTGACTTCTTCATTATCATACTCTCGCACTGACGAATATTATCTCATGTTATTTTGTTGGAGACAGCCACACTGGATAATAACAATAACAATAGGTGAATAACTTTGTGTGGTGATAATTCAATTCGTCACTGACCAAAGAATCGAGAATTCAACGACATATATCTCTTCTTTTTCTCTCGAATTCAAAATGCTATACATTTCGAATATAAGTCACCAGCTATATGTTCCATGGTAGTAGAGTTTCATCCAAGCGAAAACTGAAATTCTGTATTCAATTTCCGATCGTTTCACCTGTTTATGTGCTCAATTACTTCATGGGGCTCTAATTGGATCCAACATACCCACTGTTACACGTAAATAATATCTTGGGAATCACAATAGCTAGCTATTAATTAAAAGCAATTAATTTTCATCAGAACAGTTTCCATCAGGGACAGTTTGTGCTTTACGAATCCAGTAAATTTGATCCCCTTCATGTTCAGAGGAATCAGATATGTTGGGATACGTACTTCCAACAGGAAAATACAAGCAGGGGCCTATTAGATAGATAGCAATATACGGGTTGGGATGAAGTATGGAACCGAGTAGATATCTTTTGGAAGAAAATCTGAATAGTGATCTAATTCTTCTGAATCGATTGCAATATTTTGTTCAATAGTTCCGTTCATTGCAGTCCGCAGTCTTCCAGGCTTTAGCGAGTTTTTTACCACCCCAGTTGTATTGAAACGTTGTAATGATTTAGTTTCTGTTGAGCGTGATATAGGATTCCTCTCCGGATGCAAATCATTAAAAATATGACACACTTCTCCATGAGTTCCAACACGATCACCATAACCGATCATCATTGGAATTCCAATACGCTCTTTTTCACTCAATTGAACCATTCTGAATTGTGAAATTCATTTCCCTCAATTAGAATTTGACACTTGGAGAACAAAAGACATACTAAACAGTACTTGTTCATTTATCATACATAGGGAGTCTCATTTGAATTGAAGAAGTTGATGGCATTTCCGGTTGAACCGGAAGGATATCATCAACGAAAAATTTCAATCAGATGCATTTTGTTCCATTGCACTCACATGCGAATTTTTTGAATACCATCATCATTATTTAAAAGATATTCACTTGGTTCCATAATTTATCCCAACCCTGTAGATAGACATCAATAAATATATACAGGGTGTCCTTAAAAGGTCTTTACAAAAAGCTACCACATATTCTTCAGACCAAAACAATTCGATACAAGCAAACTTACCTCAGTAAAAAGTTGCTTAGTTTGGGCGCTAGACGGCTCTGAAGTTGAAATTTTCAAATCGATTTTGCTTCATAACTTTTGAACGGCTCATGAGATTTTTTTCAAATTTGGTACGTTGGCATAGACTCATCGGGCAATGAAACTCATATCATAATCATAATGAATATCATTACATGGGCGTAGAACTTGATTTTTTCAGTAAATAAACATCTGAAACTCCTACGCCAATGGAAAAAAATTAGTTTCAATATGAAATATAAATTATTCAACTCATTCACTACAAAAAAGGTACTCTTGACGAAAGTCGATTCCTCTCATGGTTTCGACAAAATTTTAATTTCAGTGATTTAGAGCATAATTGATAATAAAACGATTAACAGATATTTCATAAAAATTGTTCAAAATGTTCACCATTTTCACGTATACAAAGATTTATACGACGCAAAAAGTTGAGATGTACTTTTTGCATAGGTTATTTCTATTGAAAATAAGTAGCACTGGTTTTTTTTTCTGAAGACTATTATTATCTGCTCGAAAACAGTGATATTCACATTCTTGGTTTCCATAGTTTCATCTGTGTTGATTTGTCGAGTTTTATTGACGTTGATTGTTGATATCGGACTTTTCTGATTTATCATGGCCGTACAATACACCAATGAAGAATACACCGATATGTTATTGGTATTCGGATATTGTCAAGGAAATGGTCGAGAGAGTGTGAGGGTGTATTCGGCAAGGTTTCCAAATCGTCGCGTACCAAGCCACCCAACCTTTGCTGCAGTTGAGAGACGTCTTCGGGAGACCGGTCATTTTGCTCCTAGAACTGGTGATTATGGAAGACAGCGTTATGTAAGGATTCCCGAAGTCGAAGTAGAAATTTTAGACCGTATTGAAGAAAATCCAGAATTGAGTACTAGACGAATAAGTAATGAACTAGAAGTTTCTAGGAATGCCGTTCATGAAGTACTAAGAGAACAATTATTATACCCATACCACAAGACGCCAGTTCAAGATTTATTAATCCATGATTCACAAAGTCGTCTGATGTTTTGTAGGTTCATTAATTTGCAAAGAGAAATGAATCTGAACTTTGGAAAGAATATTTTGTTCACTGATGAAGCATGTTTCACGAGAAGAGGAATAACTAATTTTCATAATGAACACGTTTATGCAATTGAAAATCCTCATTCCATTAAAATAAACCATTTTCAACACGAATTCAAAATCAACGTTTGGGCTGGAATAATAGGAAATTTTATAATTGGTCCTGTCATACTTCCACAAAGATTAACAGGAGACATGTATTTACAACATCTACGAAATACGTTGCCAAATTTGTTGAAAGATTTACCACTCCAACATCGGGTAGATATGTGGTTTATGCATGATGGAGCTCCACCACATTTTTCGGTGGATGTTAGGAATTTTTTAAACCAACAGTACCCAGACAGATGGATAGGTAGAGGTAATGATGCACCCGTGAATTGGCCACCACGTTCTCCAGACTTAACACCGATGGATTATTTTGTATGGGGTTATCTCAAGTCTACGGTTTACAAGACCCCTGTGAATACTGTAGAACAATTATGGCAACGTATCCAACAGGCAACGAATAATCTTACAGGCGATGAAGAAGTTATGCAAAGAGTACATTTCAACTTTTTGCGTGGTATAAATCTTTGTATACGTGAAAATGGTAAACATTTTGAACAATTTTTATGAAATATCTGTTAATCGTTTTATTGTTAATTATGCTCTAAATCACTAAAATTAAAATTTTGTCGAAACCATGAGAGGAATCGACTTTTGTCAAGAGTACCTTTTTTGTAGTGAATGAGTTGAATAATTTAGATTTCATATTGAAACTAATTTTTTTTCCATTGGCGTAGGAGTTTTAGATGTTTATTTACTGAAAAAATCAAGTTCTACGCCCATGGAATGATATTCATCATGATTATGATATGAGTTTCATTGCCCGATGAGTCTATGCCAACGTACCAAATTTGAAAAAAATCTCATGAGCCGTTCAAAAGTTATGAAGCAAAATCGATTTGAAAATTTCAACTTCAGAGCCGTCTAGCGCCCAAACTAAGCAACTTTTTACTGAGGTAAGTTTGCTTGTATCGAATTGTTTTGGTCTGAAGAATATGTGGTAGCTTTTTGTAAAGACCTTTTAGGGACACCCTGTAGATAGAGAGAGAGAGAGGAAGATGTACTCGAATCAACAAAAAGTACCTATGCAATGAAAAATGATGATTATTTGGATAAGCATTTGGAGGAGCATATTGCAAGAACCCTCTTTTACTGATTTCATGTTTTGAGAGATAGGTTTCTGGAAATATTACTCTTCACAGAGAATCAGCATGTCACCGTGATTGACTCCTGAGGCTTTGGACAACTCTTCGTGGAAAATCCATATGTGAGTTATCGTGTCTATACTTCGAAAAAAACAGAACAGAAATTCAATTGAAATCTCTCGAACGGCCATCGGTTACTTTTTTCATCAGAGCTCAACATTTTCAACTCGAGTAAGTCATCACCCGCTTTGATCGAATTTTTGAAATGCAGGGTCAGAAAATGAAACCATAGCTCATAGAGTAATCTCAACTCAACTAGTTGACTTTTTTAATTATGTCATGCACAAAGTCCAATAGAACAATAGATATTCTCTCCGTTGTTTATTGCCAAGCTTGACACCACTGGAATATGTTCGTGTTTATTTTCGCTTAAATTACACAATAATTCCATATATATATATATATATATATATATATATTCTTGTATCTGGCCGAGAGTATGAAAGAATAAAAGATTGGCAGAGCTCATTACAATAATGAAATATGAGCGAACGATGAATCCGTATTCATCTTGAGAACTTTCATCGTGATGTCGATTCATCCGAGATTATTATTGGGAATGTCCAGAATGAAGTGATTGTGCATACGATTCCAAAAGTGAATACAGGGTAGGTCGAAGAAATATGAAAACTCTACAAGAGTGAAGTACCCTTCATCAAGTTGACATGTTGACAGAACGGTATAGCTATATATATATATATATATATATAATATATATATAAATGAAAAGTACTTATATATTTATAATAGATCTGATAGAAAAATGCCACTTCTTTTCTATATCCTCCTAAGTCTTTTATTTCAGAAAAGAAGTGGCATTTTTCTATCAGATCTATCATAAATATATAAGTACTTTTTATTTACTAAGCCCATTTGATGTCGAAATATTTCATTCGCCTTGATTTGTGGTAGTTAACTACAGGTTTCCGTTATTCAATTCAATGGTGAACTTGGAAAAAAAAATTTCACTTCTGGATTGCACCTAATAAAAATGCAATCTATATCATCCCATATTATTTATAATTATATTGTTTTTCGAAGTGTCCGTACCCTTCTAATACGAAAACTGTTGAATCCATCCAGGCACTCGAATCCTACCGACTCTAAGGCTACTTACTGATTTCATGAAATCAATGAAATGATCCGAGAACCACTTGCCTCAACGTTGTCGATTTGTTATGAAAGTACATTGAGTATTTGTCGATATGATGAGAAGATTATTCCTTATGAATTTTGTTTATTTCTGTTCATTTTAGTTGATCCTCTATGATTATTTGACTATAATTTACGATTTACAACGAGAAGAAAATAGGGAGATGTCCATGGGATTTGTTATGATGAGCTGTTTTCATTCGTTTGATATAAAACTGACGAGATTCGTTGGTTTGTGTTTCGACCAGAACAGTGTTGTCACTTGATGACTGGATATTTCCATTCCCTTCATCAAGAATGAACGATTCTGATTGGTTTCCTATTGGAGCTGAAAACTCATCGTGAAAAGAAGAACTTTATTATCCTTGAATAATCACGAAAATCGCGATACGCACATGAGAGGCATTCTCGTATCACGTTTCTCTCCTATCCCAGTCATCGCTTCACGTTAACGAAGACGTTTCGGATATTTTAAAGGATTCTTTCATTCGCGAAAGTCACGTGATAAGGCTTCTGTGTCCCGGCGACTTGTATAAAAGCATGAAATTTACGTCGCGAGGAAAATGGGAAACCAAGGAGATAAATACCTAACCGCCCTTTTTATATACCAGTTACGATTTAATCTAGCATATAAAGAAAGAGACGAGGAAGACTCCTTTGGGTAGAATGTGAATCGAGGATAATCATCGAATTCGGATTGATCCTGGATACATATGAACAAATCTTCCTCTCGGAGGAATGGGAATAGAAACATCAAACGCTCTCAGTCGTATGAATTTTTTCGAAATATAAAAGTTTCACTCAAAAGTTAGATATGCATCTTCAGTTTTGACAATATCTGAAATAGACGGCGATGTTCAATTCATCGTTCATCCCATTTTTCCTACATCCAGCGCTGAATGTGCGTAACAATATCCACAAAGTATTTCCAATTCATGTCAAGTGATGTATTGATTAATATTGTATATATTGTATATATTGTATTGTATAGTTTGTTGTTACCTACTCATACAACATTCAGAGTGATGAGGCAACACCGATTTGATTCATGTCGATGCATGTTTTTAAGAAGGAAACTAAAAGTTATTTCATGCAACATGTCTAGTGGTATTTTAATTTTCATTCACATAGTGATTACATGGATAGTGCCGATTGTTTATGAAATAATTATGGAACTCATTTCCGGATGATGTTTTTCAGGATGATTCATCCAATAATGACGAGATATATTCAAGGGGTGTAACCAAAAATGGAAAATTCATAACTTGTGATTTGGTGGCAATGCGTCCAGGGTTGTGAATATATATCGCAGAGTGCATGAGCATATCTACGACGGCATATTAGCGTCACAGTAATCTATTAATTTATTCCTAATAATTTGAAATATTTCTTCGGAATTTCAGGATTCCATCTGAAAATTTTGATATCTATGATTACAGCATGATGGTGTTATGCATTCAGTTACGAAGTGGTTGTTCTTTGCAAAAACACCTTCTCTGTTCTCATTGATTGAATTTTTCGGTAATTTCTCTCAGAACGAAATGATTCTTCAATTCTTCTTCCATTATGAGTGAAGGTTTTTTTTCATCTGTGGACAACACGAAAGGAAAACCTATGATGTTCGAGGAACATCGTGTTATCCAGCGGTGGAATTTTGGGAGAGAAGGAAGGAAGGAAGGAAAGGAATTCTTCTTGGAAGTTTGGAGGTTATGAGGATAAGGAAAGACTTCACTAGGCAAAGAATTCCACAACTTTGCCGTTCCAATGATGAATGATGCTTGGTATAGCGATGTTCGACAGGTCTCGAGCCTGACAGTGTAGGGTTGACCAGCCTGAGCTCGTCTGGTTTGTCTACTAGGAATCGCGCGTGGTGGCATAATAGATGACATTTCCGTTGAGCACTGACCGTGTATATGATGAGAAGGTAGCTATAAGGTATTCTGTGTCTCTTACTTTCATGAAGGAACAAGAAACAGCCAATTGCATCCAGAATAATACCCTAGGTTGAAGATCCGTCGAACCAGGACCCCTTTCTTTTTCTTGGTTGCTTCAATTCATAGTGCACAAGCACCTCACACTGCTGATATCTACGCCTATGCCCGTATACCTATTTTCAACTCAATAGGTGAGAATGCAGTGTTGTGGGTAACTGAATACAGGCATTCATCATGTTGAATCATATCGAGAAAAAATTTCTTCTCGAAATCTTGGGACACAATCTCAGAACTTTGGAAAAAATTCCCAATATTCTGAAAGAAAAATCTCAATGATAAGTCCATTCTTGTAGAGCACGACACAACACCTCAGTGTCGAAGAAAATGTTCAGAAGTTGCATGATCACACTCAACGCACTGCTATCAATAACAACACATTCCTGAATACATTCTTCCGAATTTTGATGAATTCCACCATAATATATCATGGACGCAGGCAGATGCAACTCAGTCACAATATTCAGAATTTCAATACTAACCCATGACTCGTCTCGAATGAAACAGAAAAGGCCAGTCAAAGTTCGCAGTTTACTTTAACGCACGAATATCATTCCATTATACTTTGCTTTCCTAGCATTTATATCCAATATCATTACAATCATGCCTATTCTACATCTTCTGTAGTCAAAAATCATGCTCCAAAAAGTCATCCTGTCGACTCAACCCAATATCTCACTTACTCTCAACCTCTATATCTGAGAAATGCATATTCATAATCAACTCGAATGCTCGAATGTCATTCCAGTTGATTATCTCTTCGAGTACGTTCAACGAAGCTCATCCTCCCTACGGTTAGAATAACGTAACACATTCATCCTTCAGGATATTATTCTGCAAACCATTTCAGCATTACTGCACCGAAAGTAATTACCGTATATTCAACTCGTTGAAGTTTCTAGTAGGAAATATTGCAGGTGAGCTCAGTGTCATCGCAGAAGTTCTGTCACGTGGGAATTAGGTAATAAAAGTATGTAACAAACTGAAACGGAAGCCGTTCCTACATCAGATCAAGCGAGTACCCACACATGATGAAGTATGTAGAAGTATTCGCTAGCCTGTTCACAATATTTTCCATATCTTCAGATTTATTGGATGGAAAATTTCATGCTATGTGGGAGTGGAGAATTGAAGACACTCATCCATCAGTAAAGCAGCATTTCATATAATGTGACAGAATATTTCAACCAGCTCATCGATTATTCATTGTTCAGATTATAAACTGAATTCCATGGAACTGCATCGAACATGGAACTGCGAGAATGGCATCAGAAAAACTCAATTACTTGGTGCACTTTGCAATTCAAGTAGAAAGTAGAAACGCTAGTTCAAAACTTCCCTAATCAGATTTTCAACTGAAGCCAGAATTCATTCTACAGGGTGTCCTTAAAAGGTCTTTACAAAAAGCTACCACATATTCTTCAGACCAAAACAATTCGATACAAGCAAACTCACCTCAGTAAAAAGTTGCTTAGTTTGGGCGCTAGACGGCTCTGAAGTTGAAATTTTCAAATCGATTTTGCTTCATAACTTTTGAACGGCTCATGAGATTTTTTTCAAATTTGGTACGTTGGCATAGACTCATCGGGCAATGAAACTCATATCATAATCATAATGAATATCATTCCATGGGCGTAGAACTTGATTTTTTCAGTGAATAAACATCTAAAACTCCTACGCCAATGGAAAAAAATTAGTTTCAATATGAAATCTAAATTATTCAACTCATTCACTACAAAAAAGGTACTCTTGACAAAAGGCGATTCCTCTCATGGTTTCGACAAAATTTTAATTTTAGTGATTTAGAGCATAATTAATAATAAAACGATTAACAGATATTTCATAAAAATTGTTCAAAATGTTCACCATTTTCACGTATACAAAGATTTATACGACGCAAAAAGTTGAGATGTACTTCCCGAAGTCGAAGTGGAAATTTTAGACCGTATTGAAGAAAATCCAGAATTGAGTACTAGACGGATAAGTAATGAACTAGAAGTTTCTAGGAATGCCGTTCATGAAGTACTAAGAGAACAATTATTATACCCATACCACAAGACGCCAGTTCAAGATTTATTAATCCATGATTCACAAAGTCGTCTGATGTTTTGTAGGTTCATTAATTTGCAAAGAGAAATGAATCTGAACTTTGGAAAGAATATTTTGTTAAAATATGAAGCAAAATCGATTTGAAAATTTCAACTTCAGAGCCGTCTAGCGCCCAAACTAAGCAACTTTTTACTGAGGTAAGTTTGCTTGTATCGAATTGTTTTGGTCTGAAGAATATGTGGTAGCTTTTTGTAAAGACCTTTTAAGGACACCCTGTATGATGAAAAGTTTTAGCTCGTGAGATTTTCACTCTCCTTCCTGTTGCTAATAGAAGTTTAAGTTCGATGATATGAAATTTCCATTTTGCACTTATGATGCAGTAGTGATTTTGCTATAATGCTTGTCAAAACAGCTTATTTTTCGATATGCAACGTCAGCTCATCATCATACTATTTCCAGTTGATACACTGATCTGACTTGGCTAAACAAGATTTCCGAAGATTGTATCATATAATTTCATACACAATCACTAATTAGAACTATTTAGGTCACTTTCTCTTCCAATAATTTTATCAGTGTTGCCAAGCATCTCCAATATTCCAATCATGAAGATTCAATCCCGCATCAATTTTCAGTAACCTCTTCACATATTCATTATGATTATAATAAGGATTATGGATAACTGAAGTGTTGTATCAGAATTATTCCAGAATCATCTTCATCGTGTGAGGTTACAGCTTTTTGCATCCACTAAATCACTTTGAATACGCAGATGGAGTACTGAATATAACGATCCTCCGTATTTGAACTCGCTTGCTCTCAAATAGGGTGTATACTACTGTGCTCCTCTCCTGCCAACAATTGTTTCCATGCGATATAGGTGTTAAACTAACTACATCTCCAAATACAACTGCGATATCTAATTTAGGGCGCAGTAACGTCACGGTGGCTGGTTCTGGAGGAAACAGGAACAGGAGGGAAATGCCATAATGGGCACGCCTTAAGTGGTATATAGACAATGTCTTGCCATCTGCTTTGCAGAGTATTCGAGCGGGACTTGTATAATCTAATCCGCGGGAAGTCGACACTCATCCACGTTCACATGGTTGTTCCGAATCATATGCTCCATCAGGAAGATGCCAACTCCGCAATTACGACAATAATTTTCAGTGTTCGCTGATATCTCCGAACTTTGACTTATCCGACTTGCAGAACCTTTCGGCTTCTGACATTGTTGATCAAATTGGGAAAAACAGTTTTACATTCATTGAATTGAGTATTCACAGCTATCATTATTAGATAACATTCACATTATGAATAATATTATTGATATCTTACACTCACATACACTTAACCAATATGTGAATAAAGACTGGAGTCCCAACTCCCTATACCCAGCCACTAGAAGTAGTTGTGGACTCTGGCATACTTGATTATGTTGAATTCAAAACCTTACTAAGGCTTCCCAAGATCGAACCTAGATGGCGTCACCTATGCTGATTTCGATCTTGGAAACTCTAGAAAATACGATTTGAATTTGAAATTCAACAAGAATGCAAGATTTGAACCATCAACTATCCAATACTCTCAGATATCTGTTGAGGCGTATTTGACTTCACAGGATCGACGATCGTATTGCCGTATCAACTCAAGCGATACGGCCTCAGTAAGGTTGTTTGACAAGTCTTCATGTTTTAGAAAGAAATAATTGAAGAGTTGGTTCACCATTTTATATCCACCTTGCACTCGACAGAGAGACCATCAGAGAGATGTACAATGGCAGACCATTGTATATGGAAACAATTTTTGGGGTTCAGTAGGGTTTCATTTTGTTTGGTTATGAAGGCATATTCAGAACACCTTGTATCTGGCTGAATTCCAACTTTACTACATGAGTTTGGAAACAGAACATAGCTCCAGATTTCACAGCAATAGCCATTTATTCGGAGTCTCAACTGACAGTTTCTCCTATCGCGAACGGTCCTGCTTTCCTTGATAGCTTGAAGTATCATCAAGGAAGTCATAATATAGTAATGTTTTGGCAATATTCACAACCCATTATTCGATTCCCTTTGTAAATATTCATTCTATCAGCGAGTTTCACATTTCCTGTTCAAGAGCGGTCATTACATGGTCCCCTTTTTTCGAACGGATCGTGATCGAAATTATTCAGTAACAGCTGAACGTTGCTCAGCAGGAAACTGTTGAACACATCAAAAACTGATTGAAATGAAATTGAAAAAAAATCGTGAGGAATTAGAAGGAACAAACACAGCTGATGATGAATAGAGGTGATTCATATTACATATCACAGATTCACTGATTCACACACTTGTACAATCATCACAGAATTCCTTCAATATCTCGGAACCAGTTTGGATATTACGAATATGAGTCTGACAAGTCATCAATGATTGATTAACCACTGTATCCATCATCAAGTAATAAAGGGATGATCGCTAGAGACATAGCCAAAAAATGAAAGACATCTCATCTACATCTTCACAAAGTTCAGGACCTGGAAGTGTCAAGATTCATATCCATGAATTCAATAACAGAGGTTCCATGAATATGAGAACAAAACATCCTGTTGATACGTGACCTGATGAGGATTTATGATGAAGAAAAAAATGCTCAAAGTCTGAACAGGAATGAATCCAAATAACAAGACATGTACATATAATTAACAAGAAGTTACGATTTCACATCTACCTATGAATATTTATACAATTCAATTTCATCTGATGGAAACATCTGAAGACAGGAAAAGAAGCTAAGAGATCATTGAACTGTGATTCCAGTAGTGATAATGATCTCGCTTGGTTATTATCATTTATATGTACAGGGTTGATTGTACAATTTGCCCTTTGCAGCAACTGGTGACTTGAGTAATATGTTATTTCTTGAGTTTAGTGAGTAAGAAGTCAATTCGTTCCTGGATTTTGATCTTGGAACATGAAAGTTAAGGTGGGGAAAGGGTTCGGGACAGCCAATCTGATTGTTCACTCAATTTCGGGTCGAATATGATACCAAGATTCCTTTGTTGAGTGCTCATTCGAAGATTCGTGTTGTTTAATTCATAAGATGATCATGTTTCATAACATTATTTTTCAGAGTGCATTGTGAGTATTTACATTTCTTTGTGTTGAGTGGGAGATCATTTTTGATACACCAGACATGCAAGATGTGGAGGTCTCTTTGTGAGAGTTACAAGTCATCTGCAGAAAGTAAAAATTGGCTAGAGATATTGTTTTCTTCGTCACTCATGGGAAGTGAGAATTACAGAACTGCCAAGTTGCTTTCTCGAGTGGCATCGATAGCGATTCCCAAGTGAAAGACAATATTATCAATATGAACTCAATAATGAAATTCAGATATTACTCGAACCAATAGTATGTTCTATTTCTCATGGGATATAATTATAATAGGATAAAGTTTGCAGTAGAATATGTCGTTGAACTTGTTGGAAATCACTAAAGATGCAGCTTCATGATCATATAATATTGACGAATAACTATGACAACGACAGAAGAATTGTAGCGATGAAGGATCAAATTTCAATCAGTAAATCACTAATATAAAAAATCAGAACTACTGCACATTATACTCGTGAACAGTTCAGCCTGTATCAATTTGGCTGTTAATTTTATCATTGTCGAGAGTATACCCAATATTGCAGTGGATTAATTA
Organism: Gastrophysa polygoni; assembly: GCA_963576655.1. Classification (NCBI taxonomy): domain Eukaryota; kingdom Metazoa; phylum Arthropoda; class Insecta; order Coleoptera; family Chrysomelidae; genus Gastrophysa; species Gastrophysa polygoni. The sequence goes on from OY755084.1 coordinate 12,866,700, forward strand.
TTATGTATCATTATTGACATGCAAATCTGATGACCCACAATAAACATATGCTGGCTCAGTTGAATTATCAATTTTCCATAATATATATAAATAGCTTCATTGCAGATCTGTGAACTGTAAACATGAATTTGGACCATTTCCAATATTCTGCCGGAATTTATATCCAGAAATCAACATTTTCAGCTAATTGAATAGTCGAAACTAATTATCAGTCGAGAATGGGGTCAAATAGCAGTACTTTCCCACAATATTCCCCGTGATCAAGGCTAGAGATTTCATCATTCGATTTCAATGCCTAGCCTACTATTACGAGAGTACTCATATATTTCCTCCAACTCTCGATGAGTAGTACACCGAAACATATAAGGAACTGAGATGTAACCTGTTGAAAAAAAAAATCAGATCATTTGAGAGCTTCTGGTGGGCGAATTAGTTATTCATAGGGAGGGTGAGCCATGAGGGTGAATTATCCAGCCAGACATGCCTGGTTCATAGCTCTGTGGATTGTATATATGAAGTCTTTCTTTCCAGAGCCGCTGAATAATCTAATGTAGCGGAAGTGGAAAACCGAGACAGGTCGATTTTGAAATGAAGATCTGAAAATCTAGTTCGAGTTCAATGCGATGAAAACACAAGCTTGTATCTTCACCAGGAAGACGGATCGTACAATACCCAATATCGTTATGTCAGGTACCAATATTCATGTGCAGTCGTCGATATCCATGCTCGGTATCACAACCATCCGCGGTCTCTCATGGAAAGACCATTTGAGGTCCACCTATATGAACATACCATCTGAGGTCACTGATGCTCACGACCTCGAAACTTTCGTGAGGAATTCCAGTACCTTTCTTCGATCCCAACATCCCTTCACACGATCTTTTCAGATTTTCCTTTCGTGTTGGGAGAAATAAGCAAATCTAATTCTGCATTACGATTCAAGATTACTCACATAATTACTCACGTTATTACATTCAATCAATTCGAATTACACGTCGAATTTCCTGAGCTACAGTTGGGAAAGTTGATGGGTGTTATGAGCAAATCGTGTTTTGAAGATAGATGTTTCGGAAGAGTTATCGTTCACCTGACACGAGGTCGTCAGGAGGAATATATTCGTGTGGGAGTGACTGTATCGATTCCACTGACGAACTAATTGAAATTAATTGAATACACCTCGACACCAAGATAATCAGTAGTGGATACAGCACCTAGTCGCGTCTCCTTGCTAATAGTGGAGCGATGTAGCAAACCACGGAGGTGCAATTAAAACTTTCCGAAATCCAATTACTCTCACAAATTGGCAAAAGCAACGGATGGAGAGTTTAAGGAAATGTTCATACGTTACGAGATAACATTCAAGGACCGATGAACAATTCGTCAGGGACGTCAGGGATAGATGAAGCAACATGATTGGGATGCAGCTGGTACACCGAGAAATAAATTGTGGCCGTAACAAAAAAAAAGATACTACAGCGAGAAAAATGTACGATGGAAGACAGCTAGGTTATGTTGTTATCTAGTTCATTTTTCAAATCTTCTGGAAACGCCTACTTGCCACAAACGAACAATTTAGTTGACTGGGGAACCACCCAGTTCCACTGGCCATTATTAGGCCACTCAGTTTTCATTACTCACAGTCAATGTAATTGCAATTGGCGTCGTTAGCAATGTTAATTACTTATTCCTTCTATCGTTGATTGTTACAAGTTTTATCAGTGTGTTAGAATCATTATAGTACTTCCAACTCACCCCAACTGCATAAGAACCCGAGAGGTTGGTTGACGTTAAAAAAATCCGGAATCATAAGACACATGTGAAGTTTCAGTTTTCTGATAAGTTTCAGATCGTTCATTTTATGAGAGCAAGATGATCTTCTGTGTTTACATGCAGCTTGGTCAATGGTGGGGGTACTGGAATTGATTTTAAGGAACTGGCAAAATACGTTCAGTTCAGGGAAACTGTCTAGTCGAGTCTACTCCAAGAAACGACAGCACATTCCTTCCAAACACATATTTTTTGAACACCCTCGAAACATCCTCCTTCACTATGAGATCAAAAGTCAAATGATGATGGAAACACACCTGTATTCATCCATGATGAAATACCCCGAATCGGTCCAAATGGCCCAGTTCAACTGAATCTTCCAGTTATATCCCATATCTGACAAGTTTTCGCTCTGAATAATAATAGACAACTTTTGATACATGTCATAGAATAGACAGCTACTGTTGTAACTCTAGAAAGCAACTTTGTAGCCCCAACTAATCATTGGATTGTTGAATCAATGGATTCTAACAATACTGTGATATTTTTGTCATGGTTGCTATTTTTATTGATGAGAAATAATGGGATAGAATTGCAAACTTATTTGTAGGAAATTTCTGTCAATCAAATTCCACATATTCTCAATCACTAGTGCAAAAAAATACCAACCAGAAGATTCAGTGAACTAGTTTTTTTCTCAGTACAGTGTCGGAATTCAACTGGAGAGCTTGTAGGAAGAGAAGTAGGCGAGATATAGGCATATTCGTAAGAATGAATTTATGATCCATAAGATGAGATTCTTCTATATGCTATATGGTTTCATTCAGTGATAGTTTCAAAACTTTTCTCGTTGAGCTTTGCCGAATTATTCGGTCATCTTTCAGAATATCTGTTGAGAATACGGATGAAATGGTTCATCTACCAAAATCACCACTAACCTTGAGATAATCAACTGCTAGAGTAGCAGATCAGAATTCACTAGAAAAATCATCATTCATCACGACATTAGGATCCATTGTATATATTCATATCTGTCACAAACATAGTTGCATGACTAAGAAGGCAATTTCCAAGAACACTAACCTAACCTTCAAATTCCTGATTTCGAATACTTGGATACAATTTTGACTGGAAATGCTTGGACCAATTCTCTCGGATGAATAATCTTCATTGACATTTCAGTTCGAACGTATGTCGACTCATTCCAAAACTATTGGCAGAATGATTGTGAGAAAGACTAATTACATCAACATCCGTGACTTTCCAGTGTTTCTATGTGCTTGTTCCTATGTTCGTATATCATTATAATGTTTGCAATTCCAATCAGCTGCGGTTCTCTATCAATTATACATATATTACTCATCCGTCATGTTGGAATTGAAAGACTATCCAATTCTGTTCGTGTCTATGAAATGAACTGATCATCAGATATTTTGGTATCAATTTCGAAATCATGCGGATTTTTGTTTATCTAGGCAAATGGGGTGTGCCAAATAGTTTTTCGATAGTGCAATAATTCGAGTTCAAGAATAAAGCATATGAAGACATCATTACAAAGATATGATTCTAGTCGAAAATTCGACAAGTGTATGAAGCCTCATTATGTGTTGAAGAAATTCCAAATAAGAGAAAATCACATTCGAGAAATTGCAAAAATACAGATGCGTCATCCACTGGTTGCATTATACAGGGTTGGGATAAAGTATGGAACCAACTTTCAAACGTAAAGAACGATATTTATGTGAATTTGCAGGTGAGTGCAATGGAATAAGATGCATCTGAGGTACATTTTCTTGTGAATGATATACTTTCAGTTCAACCGGAAATGCCATCAACTTCTTCGAATCAAATGGCACACCCTGTATATTTTTACAGATTTTGAAAGAGCTTGTCATTTGAATTCATACATACTGGGTTCAGTGTGAAAGAATTTGTGAAAACGAGGAATATAGCACTTCAATCAACCTCCTTTGAGTATTTTGCATTAGAGCAGAAAAATATTTTACGAAGGCGCTGAAGGGCCACACTCTCTTTTTTTTTCTTAATCCTGACTTTTATCTCGGGATCCCGACTTCAATCTCAGGATCCTGACTTTAATCTCGGGATCCCGACTTTAATCTTGGGATCCTGACTTCAATCTCGGAATCCCGACTTCAATCTCGGGATCCCGACTTTAATCTCGGGATCCTGACTTCAATCTCGGGATCCTGACTTAGATCTCGGGATCCCGACTTTAATTTCCCGACTTTAAAGTCGTGATCCCGAGATTGAAGTCAGGATCCCGAGATCAAAGTCAGGATCCTGATATTAAAGTCAGGATCCTGAGATTAAAGTCGGGATCCCGAGATTGAAGTCAGGATCCCGAGATTAAAGTCGGGATCCCGAGATCAAAGTCAGGATTTAGAAAAAAAGAGAGTATGGCCCTTCAGTGCTTGCGTACTATTCAGATGAACTAATTGATGTTGTTTCTATGCATAGTAATAAATGAACGTACAATTCACAAATTGTACAATTTATAATGGTTCAATCACCTGAAAAAGATCTCATTGGAATTTCAATGATGATCGGTTATGGTGATTGTGAAATGTATTTCCGTCAATTAGAATCTGACACTTGGAGAACAAGACATACAAACGATATCAATTAGTGGATCTGAATAATTCTTTGCACGAATGCAAATAACTCAAAGGAGGTTGATTGGAAGTGCTATATTCCTCGTTTTTACACATTTTTTCACACTAAACTCAATATGTATGAATTCAAAATAACAAGCTCTTTCAGAATCTGTGGAAATATATAGGGTGTCCCATTCAAATCAAAGAATGAAAGATGGCATTTCCGGTCAAACCGGAAGTATATTATTGACAAGAAATTGCTCACCAGATGCATTTTGAGCCATTGCACTCACCTGCAAATCTTTATAAATATCGTTCTCTTCGTTTGAAAGATATTTACTTGGTTCCATACTCTATCCCAACCCTGTATCAAAATTCTGGATTGCGTTTTTTTCGTTCGAGAGATATTTACTCGGTTCCATACTTCATCCCAACCCTGTATCAAAATTTTGAAATTGCTTCTTCTCATACATGAGTCCGGAACTTCCAAACTCATGAGTGATTGATTCGAGCATATTGTCGTCGCCGACAGCATTCGACCATTCAGAATTATCGATAATTTGAAGGCGTTCGTGCAAAAACCTGTTAGTTCACATTATCGACGTTAACCAAGACGCTAAACTTTCAAGACGCAGGGGCCGTGAAATTATGGGCCAACTTATAACGCCAAAAACCCATTCCGAAGTCGCAACAAAAGGTCATTCTATCTTCTCGCGACCGTGCTCGCTATAGGTAATCTATTGTCTGTTCAACTACGTGTATGCAGATTCTGGCTTCCTCTCGACCGCGAGGTTGCAAAAATAGGTATCTAGAGGTGAATGGCGAAGTTTACGCTGGTTGAATCCCTCCATAAAATGAGTCATCCAGCTACTAGCTTTATTTTTATATTGTTTGTTTCACGAATTGAAATTATTCAAGCCGTTAAATTTTCACTTACTCCGATGATCAATACTATCATGAAGCATATTCAATAAGGAGGAAGATACTCTAACAGTAATGTCTAGGAATCGCAGTGATTTGATTTTTTGTGAGTGTACAGGGTGTAATTCAATTGATGATCAAAATATGAGATATGGTTCCTTGGCTCATTTTGAGAAAGAAAGTGCATATGAACATACGCCCTGAATCTCTCAACTCTCGAGCTACAGGGTGTTGAAATTTCAAGAAAAAATTCGTTTTCTTGTTATATCACTGAAGAAGAATGAAGAATTCCACTTTCAGGTATCTGAAGGTTGAATTCCAAGCGCACTGACATTTTGGGGCAGATCAATAATCTGTGTGTAGTTTGAAATAAAAGTTGGAATTTCTATTTTCATCTTCAGAAACTTGGAGGGAAAATCTTAAATAATCTGGGCATTATACAGTGAAACGAGGTGACTTTTTCAGATTCTTGCACTGTTCTCTCCGAAGCGGCTCCATCAGTTACGAGGTTGGGAGATCATGAAGAAATTGCCGTCAATGAAGCTCATGCAGAATGCCTTCACGCGTTTCATTTCATGTACTTTCTGAGATATTCCAGGAACATGTGAAAAGTGGCAAAAACTGTATCTCAATGCTTTCGAAACTACCAGTGATGAAGAAGGTATGGTATCATTCATAAAGTTGTATGATTTATTAGTACCTATGAATTTTCATTCTGGTCACCCCAGTGTATCATTCCATAGCAAAGATTTCCCTATTTGAGTACGGAATTACTGTCCTGGAATGTTCATTCCATACTGATCGCATAAATGCGTTGATGATGAGATATAATTATTGAAAATTATATACAAATAATACATGTTTGGTTCAGAGATGGACAACACTCCTATATAATGAAATAACAATTTCATTATTCATCACCTGAATACCTCAGGAACCACGCCAAATGTGGAAATATCGTAGAGGTTTCCTCAATGAGTTTCACAAAACGCCACAGCCAAACACGTAAGTGGAGCCGTTTTGGAACGATAGTAATAGTATAACTACCTGAAAAAGCCTACCTGTGTTTTGTTTATTCGTTTCTACTGGTTTCAAAATATATGTCACCTTGCGGAATTTCAACTCCCCTTCATGAAATTTTAATCAGCCGTTGATCCGCGAAATGTGTCAAGAAGGCACTGCGAGAACAGAAAATGAATTGAATTGAAATTATCTGGGATGACGCTAATGATTTGCAAAATTTTGAGTTCTCACAGAAGGATTTTTTCGATATGCTGTTTCAGGTTGTAATGTACACATGGTTTCCTTCAATGATATGCAAATATTTACCTTTCACTCATCAGCATAACATCTCCCATGATGGCGAAGGTTGAGGATAGATCTGCAAAGTTTCTCCAATGCTTATTTGAATCATATTCTCCTTTATCGAATACCTCAATGGAAGCCTCTGCGCTCCGCCAGTTTATGGATACATTCCGCTAAAGATTGATGACACCACGAATGCCAAAAAAAAAATGTGCGTTCTGACTCCATGCGGAAAAAACGTTAGGCAAAACGGCGGGGCTACTTTGTTGAGCGAAACCGCGAAATAATAACCCAGCACACACGTTCAAAGTATTGCGAGTCGTTTATCACGATGAGGGGGGAATGTATTCGAAATAGCAGGATTGAAGTAATGGAAGGAGCAATTTTTTCTTGCCTATTTCACTGAATATGTGGGTGTCGCATTCGTTATTTCTCTTGTGGCCAATTGAGTGGATGTGCAGCGGTTCTTTTTTAGGGATATTTTTTGATGTTTATGACTGATCCATTCCATTCTTCAGATTCGTTCCTTCAAAGTAATATTGAGCTATTTGCATCTCCTCCGTTCGATTTCCATTTCCACGGAAAAAGGAAATATGAGAGTTATATTTGTGTGGCCAGTAATCGAAAATCTCTCTAGTGATTTTCTCATTCAAGCGATGCATTATTATCATCACTATTATTATTATCATTATTATTTTCATTATTATCATTATGTCATCAGTATTTTCACGAGAAAATGAGGATTTCAGTATTAGTATTATCAGTGCAAATATCTGCACCAACCCGTACTTCCGTATTTTCGAATATTGTAGTATCTCACAAGTTTTTATCATTGATGAATATAGATAATCAGTGATCCCAGAATGATTTCTGAAATATGAGAAATTGTTCCTACCTTCAATTTGAAATGTATTCACGATACATAATACATCACACTTGTTTCATAATGTTTTTCAGATATAACTGTTCATCATCTCCACTTTTAAATGAACTGTCATTTGTTTCACGTGATGATAGTTCCGTTAATACCTATATCACATGCTATGAAATGTTATATTCATATATGTATGGATTTCATACATGTATACATCATTTATAGTAGATATCGCAAACTGATGGCCCGTTTTGCAACAAATGTATGGGATCCAACCATCAGCCATTTCATTTTTTCTCTGTTTGATTTATCGATTCAACAGCAATTTGTGCTGATTAATGGCGAAATTGCTGTCACCGAACTTTGTTTTTCGTTCTCTCGACAAAAATGTTGTGTGCCCGTGCAATTCAATTTCGCAGGTATGTTTATTTTTATTTACTTATATACATTGTTCTCCGCCGCGAGGCTATGAATGATGATGATATATAGGTTACCATGCCGTGTTTTTTGCATTCCGAACAATGATTTCGCTACGAAATCCCCAGGGATGAGCCTTGATAGGAAAACGCAAATTGAAGTTAGGTTTGTTCCATTCAATCGTGACAGTATGATGGAGAAACGAATGTTTCGAGATCGAAAGCATATTCGATCTACCGGTAATGATGAAATGACCTCTATCGACCTTCTTATCGTTCCACAAGAATATTTGTATATCCCGAGATATCTAAAATCCTCATGATGGAGTTTGGAAAATGAACACCCAGTATCTGATCATATGACTGCATGAAGACAAATCATAGTGATCTATAACAAGTAATATACCGTGCGTCCCATTTTGGTATATAAGATCCTCTCTACCTTCATGTGAAACTTGTGATTGACTAATTTCATGATATATTTTACATAACTATTATTGCTTTCAAAAAACGGAGAGATTTTGGATAAGAAGGTAACTACAATCTACGAAGCCAGACATTTGATACTGTTTTGCAGACACGACGCAAACTTTTGACATTTTCAGTGTTCGAGAATTCCATTGATAGGGTTTTCAGGAATGATCAAGTTCCTATATAGTACATTGATATGTTGATTACAGAGGGCAAAATATTCTAGCACGAGTCCGAAAATCGAAAATGAGTTGCGTAGCAGAAAATTTCCGAAAGTACGATTGCATGAATCGAGGCTTGAATGGCCTTGTGTATCGAACGTTTCATAGTATTTTCTGTTTCAACTTCTATTAATACGGAATACATATTTTTTGACAGCTAACAGGTACGGATTTCAGTGTTTTTGCTATTTGTGTTTCCAGTTTGAATTCCTTCATAGTTTGCTATCTGTACAGGGTTGGGATGAATTATGGAACCAAGTGAATATCTTTCGAACAAAAAGAACGATATTTATGAAAATTTGCAGGTCAGTGCAATGGAACAAAATGCATCTGATGTATAATTTTCTGTTGATGATATACTTCCGGTAAAACCGGTAATGCCATCAACGTCTCTATTTCAAATGGGACACCATATATATTCTCGAAGATTTTGAAAGAGCTTTTTTTCAGAATTCATACATACTGAGGTGTACAAGAAAATGTAAAGGCGAGGGATATAGCACTGCAATTAACCTCATTCGAGTCTTTCGCATCAGAGCAAAAATCTATTTAGATAAACTAATTGATGTTGTTTGTATGCATAGTAATGAATAAACGAGTACGTTTGGCACGTACTGAACAAGAAATACTGATGATTTTAAAAAAAAATAATAATTTTTCGAATTCAGTATCTTCTGAGAATTTCAGGAATATTGCCAGGTTGAGTGCAAGAATATACTGGAAAACTCTGCACCATGGGAATTCAACTGAAGGCTCACAAATCCTATAATCATGCAGGATAGTCTATTTTTCCAGAAACGAATGGAATGGAAACAAACTCCAATGATTTGGCTCCTGGATGTAATCTCTCCTGTGATATTCCAAAAATAGGATGATCATCAGAACGATAAACAAAATATCCAAAGATACTGTATCTCAGTGATCGTTAGAGTGAGATATTTGTACTACCTTCATCCCCATTATTTCACCCCATCAGAGAACATATTTACAAAAAATTCACTGGGAATGTCGATATAAGTCATGAAATCGGATATTTTTTCTGTTCTATTCATCATAATTTGTGAATTCTCTGTATTCCCTATTCTTTCTTCCCGACTTTCTTACACTTTGAAAAGATAAATTCTGTTTGTGAGAGTTGAATCGTTATTCCAACCGCATTATATGACTGTAATCGGTAATTGGGTAGATTCATATCAGGAGATCCATTATTAGTTCATTATGGTATCATAATTGATTGACACTGGATAAATCAACAGATATTCCAATTATTAGTTCAATATTTCTAAATTATTACTTCACCATGAGTTTGTCAGTGTTTTCACCATTCCAATTTGAAATTTGCCAGTGATACAGATTTTCAAAGATTCAAAGAATCACCTTCAATGAATTCGATCAAATGGAAAAAATGACACAGCACATGATAAGTAGAAGTCCTACAGAAAACTTCTACAATGCAAATAAATGTGAAAGATAATTTGAATTTCCCATTCACTTGAGACACATCTGGTTTCGTGCAATAATTTGGGACCAAAAATACAGCTTCCTTGAATGACGCTGATTGCAACAGCTCGAAACATAACAATAAAAAATAGCGAAAAAGTCATCAGAACGTAGATAGTGATGAAATTATTTGGAGAGATTATGCAATCGAGATACTTTGGTTTCATGCGATACTTTGTGACCAAGAACAGAGCTTGCTCGAAAAAATTGCTCCAAAACAGAAGAACATCACGGAATCAGCTTTTGGAGGAAACAACAACATGAAAACGAATCAGATTTTGTCAGATGAGTGCTTCGTGATAACATGCAGGCCGAAAGAGCATTGCGACCAAACGCCGTGGAGATAGAATTGTGCTTTGTCAAAACAGTGCGCTGTTTGGAAGTGGAAGTGCGAAGATAAATTTCAAAACAGAAGAACAGCATCGAGTCAAGACAGCGTTGAGCAAAAAAGTGCTCGGTCAGTTGAATTCTTGATAGATCAAGATTGGTCAAAACAACACTTGTCCCAATCAGAATATTCGAGCCATGGTCAGTCGAGTGGAATGATTGAGAAGATATGCGAAGAAAAAGTTCACTCAGCAGCCGAGTTTTCGTACTCTCAATCATTATTATATGACTATGAATGATGAGAAAGGTATCGATTTCATTGAGATAATAATCTCATTGAGTACACGATACACTATTCGTAATAAAAATTGGGGATTCAATTGGTACAACTCGATCTCTAATCGAGAATGGATTACATGAATTGATATCTTGTCCATAAAGTTGGGATCGCTGATATTATTACCTTCCAGCACCTATAAAGTGAACCCCCAGCTTACAATGTAATTTCAATGCCCACTTCAATTCAGGCTCACTTACGCCATGATGAATACCAGTAAAACAAGTTTATGGCCATAGCTATAGCATCAACTATAGTACGGCATCATAAGCCAACGTTAATTTCCTGATAAACGTAGTAGACCTGAAAGCAAGTATTTTCATGCTGTTTTGCATGGAATATATAGAAAGGAAATGGAAAATGATCATAGAGAGCATATGTAGAGGAATGAAATGTTCAGGGTTGATCACGTTTCAAATGAGTCGACATTAAATTAAAAGTTAACATCAACGTTATAATTTCGATTAGAACCTCTTATCTGCCATATGATTCAACAAGTGAGGAATCATCAGATTTCAGGTTGATGGCTTCTATCAAGGTTGTGGATGTAGGTTGAGTGGAAGGGAATAGTTATTCCTACATTGAACTAAGCAATTTCCGAAAGGTTCTAACACAATTATTCAGTCAATCATTTTATATGCCATTTTCAAATGTCACTGCAACCTCAGCAGGATTATTTTTCCATTGTTTTCATTTTTGGAATTGTCTTCCTCTACTAGAGTCCAGTCAAGAGACTCACTCTCTACCTATAAACATATACATTCACATATTTTTGCAGTTCATCAATAGTCAATGAGAGCGTAATATCATCCATTATTTTCTTGATCCAGGCATTAAGATAGAAAGGAAGTGAGATTATGCCTTCATCCTTATACATAACGGATAATCTACTGATAATAACAAGCTTCAAAAGTAGCTAAATAACATTCTCAAAAAAGTTTCCTTCTGCTGTTGACGATTACACAAACGTTTTTCGAGACAATTCAGATAACTCCTCTTAAAAGCCTTCCTCATTGTATTTGCGTGAATTTTCTCGTACCCAAATAAATCCGTATCTCCAGAAACATCACTCGAGAGAAAAGTTCCGCAATAAGGAGAGCTACCCGTTGTTACCGATTTAGATAGTGTTCAAAGGGACGAATCAAGACTGGTTAAGTAGGTTCAGAAATGGTTGAACAACAAAACTTCCTGTTGAAGTGGTCACCAGAAGAGCTTCAGCAATGACGAATATATATATATACGAATATATACAGGATGTTACGAAATTGTGTCTATGGATAAAATAATGATGAATGATCTGAAGAAAATTTGCAGAATATCAAATCCTTTACTTCTGATTGACATTGTGTCGACAACTGGGAATACAAACAGTTCATTTTCATTCAGAAAAACGAGAATTTGGAAAAGTGTTCTTAGATTCATGTGACATATACTACAAACATTTTGGCCTCTGTGAGTGCATGGGAAGCTCGTACCTTGAGCTCTTGAATGGTTTGGAATGAAGATGGATTTGGAATAAGAAAAATGTGACGAACCTGTGACCAGTGGAATGGACTCTTCAATTTCAAAACTCGAAGCATCTAACACTTGAACACACGTACAGAAACTAGAATGTTTTTTCATCTCATGATTATCAACAGAAAGCACTCATGAATGAGATCGAAACAGAACAACCCAATGACTGACTCATAACACTATTCCCAATCTAAACGTCTCTCAGGAATTTCACAAAAAAACACTCAAAAATTGCTCAAACCATAACTTCTCATCCGAGAAGCCAATCAATACGTTTCCTACTTCTTATCGTATGTCAGGTGGAATTGTCATTGAATTCAATGATGGTGGACTATAAATATTAATTTTTTTCATCACAAGGGTGACAAGGTACTGTATATCAGGAACTAATGGTCGTAGAAATCTAGGAAAAAATTCTTCAGAGCTACTCGACTCGACTGGACATATTTTTTAAATCCATACGTCCACCACTAGGGGTCGTAACAGCTTCATTCGTACGAAAAATGGATTTTTCCGAAAATTCCAAGAGTTCAGAAATGAACGTTAATATCACCATGATGGACCGTTTTTCTGATGGATATTGTTCTGTTCTCCGAACAACAAACCCACTAGAAGGATCACAAAACAAATATTCTGATGCTAACATGAACTCCCAGAATTATCATAATATTAGTACCCAATCGTCGCCAGTGTTGTCATATCCAATCATCAAAAAGTGATGAATAGTCCATAATATTTAAAGTCCTCTCTGAATTCATGTAGTTCGATGCACAAATATAATAATAAATTTAATAAATAATAATAAATTGATAGAAGATTGCTACATTATTCTGAGACTTAGCAATTTTACTTTCTTGGGGGCTCGAGGACCAGCATGGGTATCGTGAATACTTTTTGCTCAACGTTGCAACACCGCAATTTGATATTGACGGTCGACGGCGATTATTGCTTTGTTTGGTATCTGTCATTATTTACGTTTTGATTTATCGATATTATTCAACCTGTGTTCAGTTTTGTGTACTCAGAATTCCTCAGAAACTCAGTTTATTCCCTGTTTTGGTGATTTGATATAATGGTGAGACGTTGTAAGATGTGTTAAAGACAATTTGAACCGGCGATCAGAACACGTCATTTCATAGGTGAGTTACCATTGTCGTATCATTCGAGATTTTGAAGCAAGTCCCCAAACGGAATGGATGAAAATGAATTTAAATTGAATTGATTAGATTATATTGATTATACCCATAGGTCAGCTGCGACAGTGTTTTGTGGTAAAATATGTAGCACTGATAAATGCTTTCTTATTTGTAGTCAAAATATGCGGAGCTGCTGAAAAATCACTGAGAATAATGATGAACTCAATTAATATTTTTGATAAAAAATATAAGGATATTGCTTCACTTCTTGTACACACAACAATGAGAAATTTACTGTTGGCTGTTTTTGGAACTAGTCAAACTAATTTGGAGAAATATTTCACTGTAAGACTCCATTATGAGGCAAATAAATTGAAAGATTCAACGAAAGTTAGAGTAAGAAGTATGTTAACAAGAACCATCCTATTCAAAAATCAATAAATTATGTGTGTGATTATCCATTGTTGTTTTTCATTTCAGTCCTGTTTTGAATAAGAAACACTGCTATGTGCTACATCTTCACATGATTCATGATTTTATTGTTGATATAACATTTCGTCATAATACTTGTCAACACATATTCATTATCGAGTTCCATCTATCTACATGAAATGAAATAATCAGACATTAATTTTTTACGTCAGAATATATTATTCTGCTCAAGATGAAACCTCCTTCATTTTTGATGATATCGTGAAATGATATAAACAAGTTTCATCTTCAGACTTGAAAATTACATTCAAATATGCAATCATATCTATTTGCCTTGAAAACGAGTTTTTCACTTTTTTGAAAATTATTTCCACTAGTAGGTACTGAACTTTGAAATCGTAAATATACTTACATGCACTGTCACCGATCGCCAAAGATATAAATGTTCATTATTGAAATTGAACGTTATTTATGATACAGTATAAGTAGACAACTGTATCCTGAATAGTAAGTATATTGTTTCATATGGCGTTTAGAATTGAACTTTTCTTGTGACGTGGTCATAATAAGTTTATTGATTACAAGCAAGTTACAAAAATCACCATAGGATTGTATGTATTCGAATTTTTCGTAACAATGTGAAGGAAGTATAAAGATGTTCATTTTCCCACCAAGAAATGCTGAAAAGTACCACTGAAATTGTTACGGATTTTCAATTTGGTTTCATCATGAATTAATAATAAAGTCGATCCCCTCTGACAATACGGCATTGGTGCTGGGAGAATCAGCTCCTGCTATCCTTGTTTAGAGAAAGATAGATACTATAGATGTTGCTTCCAAACAAACTGTATTGCCAGGGCTGTGGATTACTTATCTAGTCTGTTCAATGATCGAAGGTTCTGTTGTTCATTTTATTGTAGGACGTAAAATAAAGGCGGAAGGAAATCATCAACTTTCTGGACTGTGAATGTCTATAACTTAAGTTTGACTCAACGAAACTCCGCTAACAAGGTCTGGTTGTTGTACATATATATCTGTATGATTCAGGATTCAAATGACATAGAAACCGAACTTGTATGTAAACGTGTGAATCTCAGCACGAGTGAAACGAGTGAATAGGGAGAAAGTATAAAATAGCCTACTGAAAAAAACGTACTTGGCTGTGGCTGCCATTCTCCACAGAGAAAACAAGAAGTGAAATAACCCTCTGAATCAATAAGTGATCATAATATCTCATCTAATCTAATCAGTGTTGATTGAAAAGTGTACAAACTGAAGATAATGGAAATCTTGTACTCGTTTCGGGTAGAAGAGTGGAATAAACTCGAAACTGATGTCAAGAAATTAATTAATCAAAGGAGAGGACGAGTACTCCTCGGTTCACCGTTGTTAATACGATGAACTCTTGCGGTAAATTAGAAATAAACTTTTAATGCCCGTAATTTGGGACTGGCAAATGAAGAATAACTGCCGCTGTTACCGGTGAGGTTCAACTCAGAAACGGGCGTGTATTATGTGAGTTATATTCAACCTGACGCTAAGTAGACATAATGGGTGACAAATTGTGTGAGGAAGAATCTCGACGAACATGAAATACTCATTTCACTCAATAAACATCAGAGTTTTCTAAAAATGATTGTTGAACGGAGTTGTAGATGATATCAATTCATATACAGATAGATAGATGACTGAATTGGAGGAAACTCCTCTTCTTTGGAGATTATTCGTTTGTGTTCACTGAGTTATACCAAATCAGAAATATCGAAGCATGTATGGTTGTCAAACATTCATTTCTCAATGAACTCAAAACCTGGTATAAGAAAGTTTCCATGATTTAGTCGAATAATTTTCGCTCCTTCATGGAACGACGTTTTTAGATCCCACTATATCAATGATCAACCATCCATCATACACATCCATCATCAATTCTTGTGGACATGTCCTCATATATTCACGTTATTGATTGCAGATTCTGAAATCAGAGTATCATTGAAAAAATATTTTTCTCATTCGTCATTGAGAATTCTACTTGATTTGTACAGGTATATATTTGCACCCTACCTACAGAGAATATTCGAGTGGTCTAACCTTACCTAACTCATTTTCCTCCAGATTAACTCTGATTCACAAGAACGTGGCCAACTCTGTTTCAATGTGTACTCATTCACATATTTCAGATATTTAAATGCTTATATTCGACGAATGAGTAGATGGAGCATCGAACACATTCATATAGATAGATAATTCACGCAGTATTCTGTTTAAAGAATCGACAATATGTCAAAATATTGGATTCCCTGAATAATTTTGTATTTTTCACAAGAAAGTCTGATGATTCAGACGAGAATAGAATAAAATGGGAGGTGCGGTGCAACCAAGCTAAACATCGATTTCGATTTCAGGGAAGTTGTTGAAAGGTCTCGATGGCCATGAAATGCGAGAATGAATATAAATTAACTGAAAATTGGCGAGACCCCAATTTCATCAACATCTTCTTACTTCAATTAGTTGAAAGGATACTACAATCAATATCAATTTTAGTTAACATGCATAGCAAACATATGCAATTTTCGAGTGTATAGTGATTATTTCAGAATCTATTGTAACTTCTACTCACAAGTGACCGCCCATAGAAGAATTACCATCTCAAACACGATTATCCATTCATTTTCAGGTTGACAATTGTTCATTCGAATGAATAGTAGCAATTCTTTTGTGGGAATATTCATTTTTCATTCATTTGTCGCACCCACTTCACAACAAGTATTTTCTGGAGTTCCACTTCTCATGATCACCAAGAACATTGTAACCACACGTGATCACTATATTTCTCTTCTCAACACCACTCTCTTACCGTTGTACGTATTTGAAGCCATTCATCGATAAGTGGGTATCCTTATCATACAATATAAGCATCAATGAGCTGTGATAGTGAGATTCCCGATACAGTGTCAACGCAATACACCACATTCAGTAATGATTGTCTCAATCATTGCTCTTCAGACTTTGAGGGATTCTCTCTCCTGGTTGTCACTGCGTTGAAATTCAACTTCCAAATAATTTGTTGAGGAATTACGTGATGATAGTCAGTGACATCTTTTTCAGAGTCTCAACATTATGTGTGCTCTGAGAATGTTCCATATGATACCTATATGCATGAAGAAGGTTCTTATCATTTCTGATATGGCTTTGAACTTGAATTGGGATTTGACCAATCAAGTAGTGTTCTTCTCTCCTAACCGCAATCAATTATGCTCTCAGATGATTATTATCAATCAAATACAGAATCTCTGGAAAAGTATAGATCAGGTGTATTCAGAGATGTAACAAGTAGAACTTCCAGAGGGATGAGTGGTTGCGATGTCTCATAGTCTCCTCAATGTGTATCAACAGTGGAATCCATCCTATGCGATTTGAAGTGCATGGTGAGAGGTGGAAGGAAAATCGCATTGTTTACTTCCATTGTCTATTGTGTTTCACAAGTTTCCAGTACAAATTGGTGAATATCTAAGGACAATCTGCAACATGACATCATTTGGAAGGGTAGTAAACTCCCTGCGATCGACTGTTAGTTTGCTGGTTGACTCGGAATAATGAAAAAACAATGTAAAGTTCCAGCTCATTATTTTGTCGTTATTACCGCTTCCGTTACGATTCTATATGATATGATATTCCTGGGAGATGAGACGTGATAATTCAACTGTTCAAGCTATATTCATTAATAATTCAATATAATCCATCTTGTGGATGCACATATGTAAGGCGGAAATAGCACGAAATGTGTGAGTAAGCGAAGAAAATCAAGAAGCTTTGATGAAATATTCAGGTTTCATTTGTTTCGTAACCACGGCATGCAGAAGAGACCCTCTATTATTCACGAGCTGAAATTAGTTCTGAACCTTAAATTCCACATCACACCTGTAAAAGCGGGGGATGTTTTTATTACGGTCTAGTCAGCTGATTAGCAAGTTACCTCTGTTTCATTCATCCTGCGGGAAATGATACATATACTCAACATACATCAGTTTTTATGCCTGATACTTTCCATAAGTAGATCATGACTCTTCTCACAATTGGAGCGATTACTGAAGTGGGTGAATGGAAAACAAAAAGATACAGAATGGAGTAAAGAAGCTATTCTTCTCAAAGAGCAATTTATTCGAGAAGATATTGAATGTCAAAGAGTCAACAATTCACTTGTCGATGAATTCCACAATTTTGTCGTTCTGTTGATGAATGCTTGGTGAGAAGAAGTACACGTCTCAAGCCTGATAATGTTAGAGTGACTAGCCTGAGCTCGTCTAGTTTTTCTACTTGAAATCGCTCGTGGTGGAATGATAGATGGAATTCCGGTTGAGTACCGACCATGGAAAATATTGATGAAAGAGGAACACTTTCCCACGATGTTCTGGAGAGTTCCCATGAGAGAGCGTTGTTGGTGGTGGTATCGAACATGAATATTGCTCTTCGCTATTGAACAAGTGTATAATGATATTTTCAATATACAGGGTGTTCCGCGAAGATACCGACAAACTTCAAGGGTTGATACGGGACATCAAAACAAGCGTTTTTGTTTTCATGAACACATGTTCGCAATGTTGTTTCCGACCCGAAAAATCATGAATGAAATTATGAATGATATCACCAAGATTTCCTATTCCGGATTGGACTACGTTCGGCGAGTGAAGAACAATCGACCCAGATGGAATAATTCTCTGGAAATTCAGGACAATTTCATCAAAAAGACGCTCGATTGCCACCATCCTTCCATTGTCCATGAGTCATTGAGAAAAGTAACAGAATCAAGCCAAAATATTTATGACTCGGTTCAAAAGCGTTGTTTTGATCGAGCGCTGTTCTGACCATGCTGTCTCAAACTATTTCGTGCAGCGAGTCGATAATCGATAACTACATATAATAAAGGCTCAAAAAGAAACATCGGATATCCGATTTGATAATCAACCTTTGTAGAGGAGGAAATGCCATTCATTCACGAAAATACATTTTAAGAAAATAAAAATCATACATTGTTTCGACTGAAACGTGTAAATGAATAATCTACTCGATAAGTGACGAGAAAATATATCAGTAGAATTGAGTTTAGTAGGCGCATAATCGGAAGAAATATTCAAAACAGTATATACTAAAGACATCGAAACGAGACTAAATATCAATTTCAAGTGACATAAAGTACATATTATAAACAAACCTACATAAATGAAAACATTTAAAACAACATACTACAGAGAAGGGTTAAATTTCATTTTATATTGTAGGAAAATATGAAACTTACATTATACAAATAAATATGAATATAAAGAATCGATATGGATTCATATACGAAAAGGTAGTCATATTTATGAAAAAACTGCAGATTTCTGCAGATTTCTTTCGGATATCTCAGGAAATATTTTACACAAGAAACGAATAAGGTGGATGCGTTTTCACAAGATAAACAAACTGACAACTGTTCTTCTGCAATTGCTGATGATAGACTGATTTTGTAATCAATAGTGCAGAAAAATACTTCCGGCACTAGTGGGAAAAATATAATTTTTTTCACTATTTTCAGTGGAAAAAATAATATCTTTCTGTGTGATCGCAAGAAAAAATCGATTTTCACAGGTCAATTTATGATGACTGTGCATTTCAGGATACGATGACAATAGCTCATTTCGACCTCAAAAATATAGTCGCAATTACTCAATTTGAAAACACGTTCCAGAACTACGCTACTGATTATGTTCGCTCAATCTAATCCACGTCATTGATTCCACAACAATTGATTTCACATCAGCGAAGACAATCCTCCTGATCACTTCGGCACTTGTTTTGTTACGGCTTCCTGAACGTATTTGTCTGGTTCTTTATTGCTTGGGATTCCTAAGCGTCGAGGTTTCCAGATGGAACGCATCAATCTGTTTGTTTGTTGAGTGTAGTATAATTTCATTTTCATCGGTATAAACTGATATCTCTGGAGAACAACAGCTGCTGAGGAGAGATTTGAGTTCGTTGGTATCTATCGGAGCTTCAAAAATTCAAATGTTCCGAAAATTTCTAAATATTCGACTATATTCCGATATTCATATCTGACATTCTCTACAATCATGAGTTATATTTGTTGTATCGGAAGAATGAATGATGTTTCAATACTCTAAATGAAATCCGTCAGTGAAATTGAAAAATTCAGGGCTCTAATCTAGTCTGGGAATCAGAATCAGGATCAAAATTTTCAACGTATACCATGTCATATTTCATTGCTTTCATTTGAAAAGGAAAGGTAGGGGAGTGCCATAAGAATTCATATCATCTTTGAGCACCGAATACTGACCATCATTGGAAATATTGTTGAATAACTCATAGATCAAACATTGGAGAATTCATGAATATATTCAGTCAATTCAGGTTCTTTATCGAAAATGAATTACATTGGAAATTCATGAATATAGTCAGTCAATTCAGGTTCTTGATCGAGAATGAACAACATTATGGATCCGTGTAGTATCGAAATTTGAAAATTATACATTACATATACTGATCCCTCTTCCAAAGAATGCAAATTGATGAAGTGCCTTGACCGAAAACTCACGAAATGTAATGGGATTGTGTCAGTATGTGATGACGATGGTGTAGATGAACCAGTTCATCCCCTCCTTTTTTTATCAGATCACTTTTTGACAGGAGCACTCAAAAATTGTTGATTCTCTTGCTCTCATTTGCACATCTATTCAACTGATAAAGAAGAAGTCACAAAAAAGATTGATCTCGTTCAATTGAGTGAAATCGTTTGGATCTGTTCATTTGTTGTTTGTTGTTTCGATAGAATATTCAATGAAATATAAATGAAATAAATGGAAAAAAAATGCTCTCAATCAGAGGCTCTTCATACAATGTATACTATTCTTCTGGTATCCCGTTGAATCCACCTGTTACCATTAATTCACGGGAAGGTTATTGTCACATCAAACGACGATTTGAATACGATATCCTGATATGCAGCAGATAGCCCTCCTGGCGTATTTCCCAGCTTATAGCTATAGGGATCGCTCTAGATACGAGCCATTTAGTATTAGTAACCATAACATCGATACCGATCTGCATTCCAATAATACTTGCCAACCACGATATCCAAATATTGTGCAATATCTAGGTATTATAATGCTTCGATGGATTCTCTGATATAGGATAGTTCAGTGAGAGCATATTGGGCACTGGGATGCATGAAAGCTGGAGGGAATTACTAAATATTTTTTTGGAGGACATATACTTGTGATCACGAGTATATTTGTGAGGTGCTCACAGTAACAGGGTCCAGGACTCATGAAAATGAAGTGACTATAGAAATAAAATGAAAAAACATTCGAATTATGTTGAGAAAGGAAGCAGATTCGTTTCTGAAACGTTCACTGAGATGAGTAGAAGATTTCATTTCAATAAGGATATATTCGTATTTATAAATCTCTAAGGGACAAGGCATCACTGAGAAATAAAGAATTCGTGAACATTCGTAAATGATTGATACTGGTAATGAGTTCTCTCTCTCGTGTTCCATGACTTTTTTTCCCCATGTTATTCCACAATATATTCAGAAGACATTTTCATATATCAAATGTGATACCCTTCATAATGGCATCATTCATTCCTTTTGTATAGATGAAGAAAATAGACACATTCCCAAGACAACGTCTGTCTGAATAGACTTGAGATACTAAATGGATCAAACCTCCATCTTGATAAGATGTAGTAGAGACAATACTGATTGGTGAAACAAGTGCAAGAATAGAAGTAATTTGTTGCATGAAGCAACTGATCGACTTTGTCGAGAGCTTCAACCAGCTGAGAGCAATGATCGAATTCCCTCTGAATTTTCATCCATTAGAACATTAAACACAAGGATACCTATAAACCTTGATCATTGAATATTCATCAAGTGAAGTTTTGATTGGGATTGTTTCAAATTCTTCTAGACTGAAAGCCTGAGAATTTTCAGGGATGCTGATATGCCTCAGATCTTCCCTTCGGAAATGAGATAATGATCTTGTATTATGTCGAATCATTTCATTGTTCACTCTACTAGAAGTGCAGCTTTCAATATTGAATATACTAACTATATGTAGAAGGCTCCGAGGTTTCTGATTTTCCTTATATTCTCATCAAATTCCTTGGAGCCTTCATATCGTCAATATCATATCGTGAATCAACTGCCAGCAGTATCCACTGTCCTAATTGTTATACAAATAATTTCTCCATGACTATAATAACAAAAAATTTCCAGTTCCACAACGAAATATACAGGTTTCCCGATGACAATTTGAAATTCATTCTCAGAATTGCTACTGTCAAATAGTGAATCATCATTACTTCATCAATTTTCTACGGTAACCAGTCACAGATTGATTATGTGAATTGTGTCAGAAACTCTCCTCACTATCGTAAAAACATATCAATCTCAATGAATTAATTCCAAAGCGTTTCGATAACATTCCGGAAATTGCCCAAAGATATCCATTTCTATCTTCTCTCTGCATAGGAATACACCATTTTATCAGATCAATTCAGAACGTGCGAGATTCTATTTGACGATAAAGAACCTTTCGTTCATGCAAACTCTCTGACTCAGGATTGACACAAGAGATCATCAATATTGGAATCAACCATTACATATATTCAAAGGTGACTATAGAAGAGTATGAGCTATCTGGAACACGAAAAATGATTCTAGAATTCCGGCATCCAAGAGTATAAAGGACGCCGCATAAACAGTGTGTTGAAACATTTCGAGGTGACAAAGTGTTCTGAAATCTTACTCATCATCAATAATCATTTCAACATCCTTAGATGTATCCACCAATTCAATCATGACATCCTTGAGGCTGTAATTCCGTGAAAGGTTGTGAAAAGTACTTCCCTTTCCTATCTGAAAATATCTGTGATTGGTGTCCTAGCAAACGAATGAGGATTTCCAATGTTTTTTTCGTGATTATTCAGCCACGAATAAACAAACCCATGTCATATTCCCTCCACAGGACAATTTCATCACTGATGGAATTTCATCTGTTTTGTGTTCGTCGAAATATAATTATCTGAGTTTGAATTGGTTCCTTTTTTGTGAATGCGGTAACGAAATTTCGAATTGATTTCAGAAATGAACTGCGCTTGGAAGTGTATGGAATAATCCGTGATTTTCATTCCTATGGATATTCTTGATAACTATATCTACTCCTCGATTTGGGTCTCGATATTATATTGTCATTAGTTCATATAAACATGTAAGGGCTTCTGAAGTAAGTATTTCCGAAATATATTCTGAACACTGGCTGAACTCACACGACACACTGGAATACAAATATTTCCGGAATTTCATTCAGGACCGTTTTTACAACAGCCCCATTTATTCGTGTATGCACCCCTCCTTTTCCCCAATCAACATTATCACAGGAGGATACTCTTGATTGATATAGATCAGGTGCACCTTTCTGGAATGGAATCAATTTAGAAGTTAGGTTTGGCAGGAGGATTATGGCATATATGTTCATTTTGGAAATTCACTCAAACACTGAAAAAAGATGGATAAATTGCCATCGCTCTCAACCATTACGAATCGATATTGAATGATCAGGTCTCTCACGGAAAGAGATGGATGCAAATAATGTCCATGAAGGAATTTCTTATAACAATATCTAGCAGTTCCTGCTGGAGTTCCTCGTAGAGTTTCATTTCCCAACTCATGAATAAATCTGATATTCGCTAATTTTCGACCTATCCGTGGGTACCGTGAACTGGAATGAGTTTGAATTGAAAATGATTTGATATAACGTTTCTGTTTTTGCAACATATTTTCCTATTTCAATATCTCTCTCCTTTTCCACTTGTTTCACACTCAATTTGGTGGAAACAACAGATCGAAATAATATCTGCATTCTCAGGCAATATATCATCCTTACTCATAGTACATAGCATCGTCTCTCGAATATTCTGATAAACTATATAGTTATTCATTTTGGTCTCACCTCATACAATCCAAGGTGATTCAGGGGCAAGTAAAGACAAAGCTAAATGATGAAGAGAGGTCGAATGAGGTTTCTCTCCTGGAAATGTATCAATACCAAAATATAGGGTTATATCATTATATCTTTTCAAAAATTACCTATGATTCAAGGAATTTTTTCATATGGTATTTTTGGAATAAGCAGAAACTGGGAGGATTCTGGGAACAATGGAAGATTCATTGACGTAGGTCACTGGGTCACATGACACCTCTTGACAATAAAATTCCAAATTGGTGTTTTGAATTTCTTACGAATCACCATTCTCAAGAACAGATCAAAACTGTCTCGAGCAATTTTTCAATTTATGATTCTTGCCACTGAATCAACTTGTATAATTGGAAGTATAATAATCAGACGAGGAGGAATCAAAAATTCATTAATTCGTCGAGGTCCGCCAGACAGGCCAAATCACGATCACATCCCTCAGAACCGGCGAAAACAAAACAAAGGTGAATGAAGCTCAAAACGAATTACTACCGGAACTTTAATTCGACCTGATGGCGCCACGCTATACCCCAGAAATTTTCTCATCAACGTGACTCCCATGCCGCCGACTCATCAAAGTATGCAAACTCGAGTGTCAAAGAATACCAGCAAATGAAGAAACTTCCAACGCAATACAATTTGCGAAATGTTAATTATATTTCAGGCACTTCTGGCTGGTAAGTAAATACTTTCAACAGAAATGTGTGCTTCCATACCACCGACAGACAGTGGCGCTACGTCAAATGGTCCAACAACTTCCCTGGTTGATAAATTCAAAAGGATGAATAATCATTTTCTGTTTTTCTCGAATGAAAATCTGAATCGGTCCCCTAGAAAAAAAAACATATTTGTTCTTATAAATTTCCGAGCACACGTCCGTTTCTGGATGACAGGGGGGGGGGTCGAGTTTGTATGAACAGGATGTAGAAGATGTACAGGAAAATCATTGTTACATTGTATGATAGATCATTGAGATGAGAAGTGCTGTATACATATCCAGTAGTCGCACGGTTTTTCATCTGAATTAGACCTAGACCTATATTAAACCTAGACTAATATTAGCAGTGATTTGTCGACGAGTACAGATTTTACGTCGTGTAATGTGCGTTCAGTCATGTGTAAAAAACAACCATTCATTTTCAAGCAAATTCGGCCTGACAAAATAATAGATTTTGAGTGATGCTCTACTGACTATAGAAAAAAATGTGAAAACTTCGCCGTATCGAACCGTATCAGTTTCAGCCTTATCAATTTATCCAAGACTCTTCTACTTACTTACTTATGTGCCAACAATGAAACACGTTGAGGGCTTTCTTTCGCACAGTTCCCATTAAGTGGAACACGCCTTCCTGTGTCCAGAAGCGTCGCTTATGAATAATTTGTTCCTATTATAATGAGAAGAAGATCGCTGATATGAAAAATGTGATGTTTGTCATATCTATCTGGTGAGAACTTGAAATTTTCACTACCTTGTTACATTAACAGACGACTAAGAATGTAGACATAATTATATATTATATAGACATGATTATAGTCACATTTGCTGTTTTTCCATGATTGGAAACGAGATGAAAAGAATTCAACATTTCGAGAACTGGTCAAGTCCATCAAGTTATTCCACATGCAACCAGGATCTGTTTTCATAAATATGTTTGCTACAGGTGAACTCTCAATATTGAGTCCTATAGTGTCCAGTGCATGCTGATACTCCTCAATGATTTTTTCCGGAGTGAATAGATTTTTATTGATTTCCTCGAAATCAGATTTTTGGTCTTGTACGGTTTTCGAAAACATCGATTCAGTTTCTTGAATTATTCATTGAACATTGACTATGTTTGACAGACTAGTAAGAGAGTGTTTGCATTTCGCATTGTTTTTCAGGTTCAAATATTCCTACAGAAGCAGGAAAAATAGATATTCAACATAAATCCAGACCTTCCTGATGATAGACAATTCATCAATACTAATATTCCTTCATGGATATTATGATATTATTAAATTCCAGCAGAGTTTTGTGTGAGAAATTCATTTCGGAATATCGTTTGAAATCTATAGAAATATTTCACGGAACAAAATGAACAAATGAACGTTTTTTCCTCGCGGATCATTGTTCGATGGGAAATTCGATGCGCTCCAATCAGTCCTGCACAGCACGAATTTACAATATCAAATTAAAACCACGGCAAATTCGACTAGTAGAAAAATTTACTAGAATACATTATCGTTTGGAAATACGTGAAAACTGCTTGTGAAAGCCGTTCAATGGCAGGTTTCGAATGAAGGATGAAAGACATTTTTCATATCGAGTGCTGAATGTTGTTACGTGCATATGAGAGTGACTGATAGACAATCAATCTCCAGATGTGAGTGGAAATTTTCACCTCAGCCCTGGTATAATACGATTCATACATCCGTGCCTCAACTTCCTTCCTAAGAACTTTCGAAATATAAAAAATATATCTTCACTTGAGGAATGGTACCTTTTCATGTTCTCATTTTTTCCGAGAATGAATACTAACTAAAGGGTGATCATACACAGATTGTGCACACTAGAAATATCCGTAACTGTTGAACAGAATCATTGTATGAATCATTTGATCATCATATGTCCTCAGTATTTCCAATCTTCCATATGTCGAGGAAGATTAATCAAGGAAAATGCATGAATGCATCCCGATTTGTGGATATATATAAATGGTTTGGTTCATTGCAATACTATGAGAGTGCATTTCTGATGGGGACAATATCAATATGTTCTTCAGAAAAAAAGGCAGAAAATGAATATCAATCAAGATTTCACATCTTCCAACAGCTCATGATATGTTTCTATGATTCTCGTTGATCTAGTTTCCAATGAACAAGTTGATCGTATTCATAGTTTGGACAAATGTCGAGGTCACAGTGGCTGATTGACTGTCGTGACTATACAGATTGGGTAATTATTGCAATTGGACAGCTCTGATGGATATTTCTAGAGGGTTTCCTCTTTTTCATCGCAAAAATCTCCAGAAATACTCATATATACTATTCAGATCGCAACTAGATGATTCACAAAACACTGGGAACTTTTTGGCTCTTTTATATCAACCTCTTGAAATTAGTGAACCAGAGCTCTGCAGCACCTTTTTTGGACTACTGCGTGGATTACTGAATTATTACGGGGTCTTTTTGTGAAATGGAATGAAGTACTGCTAGCACTGATGGCTGCACATTGCTTTGGAAAAGCTCTGTTTATCTGCACAAAGGCAAGTGTATATGTGGTTGATGGTGGACCTCCCCATATTTGACATTAAATCAGTGACGAACCAGCGAATACAGAACAGGAAATGATGAACAAATATCAAGAATTTTTTGATCTTTAGGGTCGCTGATGAATGACGTTGATTCGTCTATCTGCATGCTCGGTGTGCCAATTCTATATTTAGGAGAAGTGTCAGTCACGCTATCAGACTTCTGGTGATTTTTGGATAAATCGAACAACGAGGAACGCTTTTCATCCGGCTGCATCAGGTTTCATTGAGTTTCGCTCGCTACAAGCGATTTTTCGACTACCGTTCCTCGCCCATTTTTCTTGCTCCTTCTAGTCTGTCAATATTAGCTGTTATATTGGAAAATTACATGCAAATGAAAGTCATCACTTCACAGTGTATATAACGTGAGGTGTAGGGGTTTCGATGCAAATAAGTGGCAACATCATGCAATTTTAGATGAATATATGGATTTTCGGTTAGTTGAGTTGGTACACAACGAATGCATTCAGTCATGGATACATTGAATCGTACTCAATTAATATAATCAAAATTGAATTAGGATGATGGCAATGCCTTCAAGGGGATGGAGCTCACTATTTTGTTGGTTGAGATATACTATGTCATATGCAGTATTTTCGGGAGACAAAAATGAAGTGTACCAACATGCTGCTTCAGCATCGAAGAGCCAATGAGAGTAACTCAAAATATGTCATAACTTCCGTTGTCCTGTCATCCAGAGTGGGGTACGAGAATAGCAAGACAGCACTCTGGAGGGTAACCAAAGGAGCCCCATAAGTTGACAACGTATGAGGAGTTAAGAAACGACCCTCCGAGGGAACGCTGATGTTTCCCTTCCCGGAGCACTGGATCTAATAAGGCTCGGCTCGCCAGTTAATTACTGAATAAAATATCATGTACGGGTTCGACGGACTTCTCCTCAGGGATATATTGAGCAAGCTAATTTACAAGTTTGGTTACTTTAGAGATCGGTATGTGTGTGTATGCACTGGGAAATTTTAATACGAAGCAGAAGGAATAGTGATATAACGTATATGATGTGCGCTCTTTTATGAAAAAATCAACAGAAATGTAAATGAACCAATGAAATGATTTTGTCTACACCTGCTGAGTCATATACTGGGTAACCCAATGAGAACGGAACGAGGCCGATTTGACATAGTTTTCGTTCTCAGAACCAGTCGATTTTTATTTCGAGGGGGAAGTATTTTGCCCATGTTTTCAACTTTTTCACTTCCAACCCCTCGGAGGGGTGAGCTCCAATCCTTGAATCTCAAATGGGAATAATGGTCAAGTGAAACATCATTTTGAAGGTAATCGAAATCTCTCACCAACGCTTCCTTGTTTTTGGAATTCAATGCAGTAGTTATCGAGAAAACACGTTCATGAAAATAATCGGCAAGTGATGGAAAGCAACGCTTTTTTCCCTTTCATCACTATTTCTCATTTTGTAGTTAGAACGATGTTCATCTGAGGAGTGTCATCTTTTTTTTTCAATCTTGTCCTATCCAACATCACATAAAGCATCATTCATTTCAATGTCATTTCCTTCATCTCTCAGTAAAATGCATATCTTGTTTCGTTTTCATTGGGTTATCCGGTATATCCATGACGTTCTCAATTTTGACATTTCAATAGCATCGATTTCAAATTCGAGTTACAAGGGAGCCATTGAGTTGAGTAATGCAACTTCTACCGAATGAACGACAGAGGCAACAGCTGATAGAAATAAATGAACACAATGGACACATTCTGGTCTTCCAGATTGGTGTGATCACTCGATAAAAAATATCGCAAAAGACAGAATCATATTATATACAGGGACGTGTTGGGGAAAATAGTTCCCGTTATGCGGAATATACAACCGGTATCACATCTTGGAGGTGTGATACAAACTCTTCCTCCAACGAAATAGAGGGATCTATGGGGGAGAGGATGGGCTCATCTATCGCCATCTATCACCATCTACCACCTTTGTTTCGAAAGTTGACACGTGCTTCTTTTTCGAACCTAAATGGAATCACTCACAAAAAAAAAAACAATTTTCTGAGGAGACCCATGCTGATGACTTTCATCAACGCTGTGGAACTACACACGAGTTCGAAATTGATATCGAATCATCCAGTAGTATTCCATATCATGACACATGAAAACAATTTAGATTAGTTCCATTCATTTCGCTGTAGCGAATGGAAATGAACGATTAATCTGGCTGATTCAATCCCAATATCATAATCAGAAATACCAGCAATATCACAAATTTGAGAAAAAAAATGGATTTTGATTGCTTACTCTAGCAGTTTATCTCTGTCTGAGGTTGGTGGCCGAATGACTCGGGCACTGACGTTACTGAATCTGGTCCTATACTGCTAGCATCAAAATGGCGAATTTCAATAATCATATTCAGAAGACGTAGGAAGTACTTAGAGCAAAACGATTCATTCCAGGAAGCTCGCTTGGGTCAATACTATCGAATGATGGAATGATTGTTTCTGCATAACTCTTACTGTGACTTCAAAGTTATTTCGTTTCTTTCAATACACCCTCATATCAGATAAAGCAGTGGACAATTGGATGAGAGTGGAAATTTGAGAAAAATTGGAGGAAATGTGCAGAATGTTACTCCCTGATACACACAAACGAAAATATGAATTATAATCTAGTTCAATTGTCATGTTAAAAAAATTCCATTTCATCGTTGATTCGTTTCATCTGATGCAGAAATTCTATATTGGCGAATTCGAGCCCATAGATTTTCATCATCCAGTTGCCTATTTGGAGGTAGGTAATATACAAACACAGTGCTACTTCTAGTCGAACTAGTTCTCAAACAACTGAAGGCTCAAACTTAATTTCCATCACAATGACCATCATTCTGCAGTCTTTCCATACAAAGTCCACGAAATTATGGTTTTCTACGCGGAATTATTCGTCAATCGAAATTGCGCCGACAGTGAACAACGGGAACGAAACAAAGTTATACCAAAGTGTATGTGGCCATTCTGAATTCTTTATGAATACCGTTATGAGTATTGTGTCCACACTAACAACAGTGAACTCCAGCGATGCGAGTCTAACTCCAAACTTGTATGGACAATAACGCGACCAACATAGCCGCCGTTGATGTGTATCGTGAATACATCTACACATTCAAACCGTGTGATTCCGACCAAACAATGATACGAATCCTCAAACACGCTTCAATGATATGTTTCCTACGGTCACGATATCTAAGACTATTTTCGAAAACTGAATGAGGTATGCGTACACTGTATGTTTTCAATTTCTTTTTTTTTCTCAGAGTGAACAAGTCGTCCATTGTGTGATCGTTAGTCATTATTGTGGATACAGCAGTTCTCTCATGCAATATAAAATTTCTAGCAGTGAATACAAAACTCAAATTCGAGCTATCACTTTCGAGAAATCGTTCTGCTGTTATATATCGGAGCCATTGAAGAGCTAATCGTATATCATGCATGGAATGTTCATTTATCATTTGTATGATCTGCAGCTTCTACCAACGCAAATAACAGGAACTCTTTGAGGAAGCCAACCTTGCATGTATTGATGATTCGGTGTCAATAATCCTGAAATGAGGATCTGAATATCAAGTAGTGTTCAATGCAACAAAAACTCAAGCTCATATCTCTACCAGTAGGGCAGATTACACAATTACATGATTATGCCATTGGTATACCACTGTTCCTATAAAGTCGTCAATAACCATGCTCGGTATCATCACCAACAGTGTTAGTTCATGGGAAAACAGTGTGAGGTCCATCATAAAAACTGCTTGACAGGAACTTACCTATTTGTTTCAAGCAAAAAGGTACTTTACACCCCAGTTGCACCTTCTGATCTAGGAAGCAAAAGAGACGCTGAAGCTAATCGGTAATACTACACTTAATCACTAAATCATTGCCTTCTCTAGAACAGCATATGCTGAGCACTCTCTCCCTTTTCTATATACTGGTCACTTTCTTCAAGAAGCAGCACTCACCAACGTGATGTCAAAGTTGTGGAATGACCTACCCAGTGAAGTATATTTTCATACTCATGACCTCTAGAAGTGTGAGAAAAATTACAAAACATCCTTCTTCTCACAGTGACCCACTGATGACACACACGATGTTTCTTGAACATCATAGCCTTCATTATATTCCTTCCCATGATATCGTCACGGCAAGACGATCTACGAGTATAACCATGACCAACTGATACCAATGAACGTGGCGCCTCTTGCGAGTTCACTGAGGGGTCGCCAATAGCAATTCATCTCCCCCGAATGTCCGCTACCGGGATAATCCGCGAGATCTTGAAGATATCACATGTGGTTATTTGCATACCTATAGCTGAAGCGGGGAGTTTTTGAAATTCGCATACATGTCCTGGTGACGAGCAGTTTGGGAAATTTGGTTCCCATTCAATTGCCTATGATGAGATCTATAAGAGCTCGCATATACAACTAGATTGAGATATTCGCAGTCTGTGCTCTTGGCGAGGTCTATAGGAACTCGGCATTTTGAATATCCAGATTGAGATTAACAGCCACTGTTGATGAATATGATTTGAATAAATGGTATCCTTCTTACCTTTCCTTTCCACCCATGGCTTTCCTTGATAGATACCTTCGAACTACTATCAGTGGTTTTCCATGTTTGCTTTCATCTAGAAAGAATATAAGTTGAAATATTTCATCTCATGCAATTTCTTCCACTAGAGAGGAAAAATAGAGATTTCATGATTGTTGTGTGACCAGAAACCGAATGAACCTGCAATATGCTGTCGGTATGACATATTGAAAAAATTTTGCAGATAGAAAAATATTCTAATTGTCTCGAGAACGGAAGCAGATTTGTTCCTGAAACGTCTACCAAGATGAGTAGAGGTTTTATTCTCTTTAAATATATTTGAATTTCCAAATTTTTCAGAAACAAGTTGTCACTGATGAATAGAGAATTTCTCTTTCAGGTATCTGAAGGTTTGATTCCAAGCGCAGTGACATTTTGGGGCAGATCACAAAAACTGTCCTCACTACAGATGTATTGGAATAATTTTCAATTACTTCTACTTCATTTATTAAAACGAGGAGAGAGAATCCCACAAAAAGCTGGAAAATGAATGTACCACCTCCTCGAAAAACTTACAGACAGTATAAAACCTGCAATGATTGAACGTTGAATGAGAACACCTGAAATCACCTACTCAATCACCTCTTCCCTGTCCTCACACTTGGATATTATACGACCGTTGTTTAGAAGAAACATATGATTTATAGTAGATGTACTCCCAGATAATGTCAACTGCTGAGCACTCCACCATAAAATCTTACTCACTCTATGATAATGTTGAGATAAACAATTTGGAATGACTGGCCTGAATCGTTTTCATTCCATCGTTCTGATTCCATGAAATTTCAATTTGACTGCTGCCATATCCAGATAATCACATCTTTTTGATGCTGTTCAACAGATATAGAGAAAAATATACAAGGACGCATGGGTGGGTTTGAAATCCTTCATACGACTCTTGCTCTTTCATCATGCATGGTGTACTTTTACTGAAAAGGGCATATGAAGGCCGTCATTGTGTTAATATGGAGATAACTATGCAAATTCTCTTTCATTTTTAGAGAATGTGTAGCATTTCCACGCGGGATTGCGCCGACGTTATTAAGAGAAGATGGAAGGTTGATGAACTTCCAGAGCACGTATAACATTATGCAGGATTTAACATATTTGCGAGTTTTGGTGGAATATTTCAGCGATGTTCCTTGGTCTATCAGAATCTGTATGAACGAGGAATGTCAGTCTATCTATAAATTATTCATTCGATCTAGAAGAAATCATTACCTCACATATCGCAGAATTCAAAAACAAGTGTACCTCTGATGTATTGATATTCAAAATCACGAAAATGAATAATGGTGTTGAACGAGGTTCATGCAGGTAGTTTATCGGAAGGAAAGTAGCATCAAAACTTTCAGTTGTGACTATTGATGATTAATTGAAGTTCCGAAGCCACATAGCAGATGTTACGAAAGAAAAAAATCTGAAAGTTCATATGCGGTGCGAGTGATTTCCAGAGTGATATCTACTTCGTAGATATGTGTGTTATGCGCTGGTGGAATCTGATGATATTTCGTCTGAAGTTGAGGTCTGCTCATTCATATTGTCAGTATCCCATCCTCATTCTCATTCATTCAAAAACAAGAATGATGACTTCCGTTTCGCCACTTCTATTTATAATTGATACATAGATTCATACAAGGTTCATCACGCAACCCGTTGGTTTGATTTCTATAGATATTGGATATTGTATTCGGATAAAATTTTTATAAACTCGGGATATTCTTGAAATTGGAATGAATTTGGAAAAGCGACACCAGATACCACGGATATAAGATCATAGCAGAGAACATTGTCATTTCATATTCATGTTCAAAATATCAGTTTTTCACAGCAAAGCTTCCTATGTGATTCAGAATTGTGTATACTGGGTGTAAATATATTTTATCTTGACTGTTTGGAATTCCAATTCGTTAATTATCACATTTAATTTCATCGATCTGAAATGCTTGAATGATAATCCCGATGGACTAATCGATTTGCATAACGAAATGAAAAATATAGAAGGCAGTATTTTCAGTAGACCCACGACCCATAAGACAGACAAGTTACCAAAGAGGAGACAAGCTCTGCTACCATGTGAGATATTCAAACGGTACGATGGTTTCGAAATTTGACCTCCCAGCGGGAATTTGAGAAGGTTCATGTAGGAACCTTGGTTGCGAGAGTTGTTCGAGGATGAGATGCATTGACTACAACGCATATTTATGTATGGACAAACGCTGGAATTGTTTCGTTCTATTCTGAATACATGATGAAATGATATGTTATGTGACAAATGCAATGTAATGGATATTTGTCACACAATTTTGCTTTCTCTTCACCCCCAACTCGCATAATTATAGACATGCTGTGAATGCTGAAAAAAGATCCGGAAATTGAAATGATCCTAATGTTGATCATATACCTGAGACTCAACAGGAGATACGGAAAGAGCACGCATATGCATGAAGAGTATTTCTTGGTAGTTGAACGGTTGATTAGATTATATATTATTGTATATGGAGAGCGTCATATCAGAAAAGCGTATGTATGCACCAGAAGGTGAATATCACAAGAAAACTGGATTTTTGCTTTCTTCCTAATGGAGTTCAAACAAACTCATGTCAATGAAGAAAGAAATGAATGAAACTCATGTCAAGTCGAAGAAAAAAGAAAGAATATTGAATGATTTCGTTTACAGTTTTTTCCTTCCTGTATGTGTTAAAGGCGGCAGGTGAGTGTCAAAATATAATGAATCACACTGCAGATCTTCGTATCGAAAGATCAACCTTTCACAGCGTTGCAGTATATCAAGGGTATATATAACTCAACAACTCTACAAGTTATAGACCGAACGTATTGCATCCGCACTGGTATTCTCACCATTATCTCGCTCCTATAAATTCAGCGGATGTTACAGCGTGTTCGAGTTCCAATTAAACACGTAACTCTCCGATAAACCGCCAACTTCGCTCTACGCATTGCAGGCACGGAAGTTACAGTGTCACCACAGCGTGATAACATTTTGGCAGATCGGAGGAAATCAATTTCCATCATGAAGATGGGAGACGGGCCAGCAGATCCGTATTAGGATATGATGTGAAGGCAGAGACTAACAACGAGAGGCGACAGCTATGACGATTCCTTCGATACGTAAAATAGAGTGCAAGCGGATCCAACTTATTCAAAATGATTGCATAGGCTTATCTATGGATTGAGTTGGCGTGACCACATATCAGACCCTTTGAAACAACTTGGCTGATTCTCGATGGAAAAGAGGCGTTCAGCACATGCATATGTCTTCTTTCACACACATTCCATTATATTTTTATAGGAAGATTCAGCTATATTCACAAATGCACAATGCTAATTTGAGACATAGTAATCGTTTGTCAGTGCCCACTCACCGAACGAACGCTTTCAAAGGCTCCTTTTCATACCAAATCACTGGAATTTATAATCAATCACCACTGGATTTGAAAAGCCTATCAATGAATACATTGCGATATAATTATGATAATAATAATAGCATTCATTCCAGATAAAACAAAAAAAATACATATTACTATCTGGAAAGGGCGGAGTTCAGAGTACGTTCCTCGCTTTCATTGCTGGAAGGAGGGAGTGTTTTCTGATCTTTCACTAATCCCGATATCGTATTAATGAACTTATAAATGAGAAGCACCTTCAGATAGACATCGACAGTTGCTTTCACATGAAAAATGTTGATGAAATATTCACATTCCATTCTACTGCGATAAATTGCTACTTATACAATACTTTTTATTTCATTTCACCACGATATTCAGTGCCATCAGCCATTAGTGATACCCTATGTATGTGTATTGTTCTGCATTGCGTATCACTATTCATTACGTTCAGTTCATTTTTACATTCACCCATCTAGGTATCTGGTTCCACAATGATTTGAGCTAGCTTGAGTAGCTAGATTTTCGTTCGGTTCAAATGTTAGAGCTGTCTTTATTTCTATTGAAATTTTTTTCCACTTTTTTGATTGAGGTTGAGTGGAAGAGCGCTGCTCTCTGCTTACTGCAATTAGTGCGAACTCATGGTAATGGTATCATGTTGTTGCATAATTATACTCTGTGAATATTTGTTGACAATGAAATCATTATCAGCATTATCATCATCATTATCATTTTTTTTTTGCAGCTTTCGATTACCAAGATCATTTAGCTGCCAAATGGTTTCATATTCTGTTGGTTATGTTGATTTGTTCCATAAAGGTGAGTGCTTTTCTAATGTTTTCTTCATTACTCAACGTGTTTTCAAATGCTGGTTCTATTCCAAGAAGAATCCTGTGGTAATTATATATCGGGCAAGTGAAGATATGAGCTAGAGAGAGTCTAGTATGGCAATGGTCGCAGCGAGGTCTGGGATCTCCATTGTCATTAATATTATTATTATCATTATTAATATTATTATTAATTTTTATGGTTAACCGCCAACACGCTGAATTTGACAAATATACCACATGAACTATCCAAAACACTCAGAGAGAAATGGTAACTGATTTACATTCAACTACAATTTTGTTCAGCGGTCTCATAGTATGTGGGCATACGTCATGATATAATTCAATGATAATGGAAAATGAATAATATTCCTTCGACGGATTGAAGAATGTGATGAAATACAAGATGAGCTGAAATACACCTTTATTAAAAGAACACTCGAGAATGCTGATATGAGGATGATTATAATATCGTTACGTTGGTTAGCAAATGAAATAGATCCATTTTATCTAGTCATGATTTTCATCATTCATAAATATATTCCATTGAGCAGTCGAATTTCCAAGTTCACTCAATTGATGTATTGATTGATAGAAGCCAAAACACAGAAAATAGTATTGAACTTTCCTCACAGAAAGCCATCAAAGCTTTCAAAGGTTTGCCACTACGCTGTTAACTTCCATGCTAGATTATGTCAATGCCTTCTGTAATTCACATTTCAATATACTATTCTAAAAAGTGATTATACATGACATCTCTACCTCGACCTTTCGGAAGTTTTTTTTTCATCAAGAAATCACTTTGCATTGTATTACGTATTTCGTGTTGCATTTATTTTGATGAGTACGAATATCAAACATTGGAAAGCAAACTGCATGAATGTATTATTATGTGGAGAACAATACAACTCTATATCATATATAATAATAATGACCATTCGTAATCCTTGAGAGAACTGAAAAAACTCAGCAATAGAACTCAGCAATCCTCTGTCACTATCTTCTCTGGATGGATAACTGCGATATGCACGAGAGTGTCATTTCACTAAATTTCCCACTTCTCACAGTTACGCGATTACAAATAATACAATGAGGACATCGACACGCGGACTAAGAAAATACCATCAAAACTAATCACATGATATGGACATCTATACCACGTATCCAGCACATGCTCCTAGGAAAACGGTACACGAGAAAAGCCAAGGTGTCGCCTCTCGTTGTTACTCTCTGGTAAAGGTATGCCACTCTCAATTGGTGGAATAATTTATGCCAAAAAAATACTAGCTACGTTCATAATCAGCCATCCGCGTTATTGGTTTGATTCGGCAACTGTTCCACTCGTTCAAACGGTTTGATGGGATCAGCTGATACAGATCTCCATTTGAGTGTTAGAAAAAGTATCTGTTCACTATCACAGTCAAAATGTGCCAAAAATTGCGCGGTATCCTTATTCAAGTCATGCAGAAACGCATAACTGCCATGCACTTCAATATTAAATATCACCCACCTAATACATATATTTCATATACATCACTATATTTGTTGACAGTATCCAATGAATATATGTCTCGGAATACTTTTTATATTGAGTAATATTTGTCTAATATGTACAGCGGGTCCAATTTCCGATGCTGATGGCCTGGTCAAACTGTGTTGACAGTTGAAAAGTAGTAGGTTTGCAAGAATTCACATAGAGCTGAAATTGGTAAAAATGTTAGGGACATAATCAGAAATTAAATGTTGAGACAAGTCTAGATATTTGAATTTTATCACAAATTCACGGAACAATGAGAGCGTTACAACTATCTTGTTTTTCTCCAACAACTGTTTCTGATTAGCAACACTCATATCGAGTGTCTTACCAAGTTCAGATATGGCTATCAACTAGACCCAGAACACTCCATTCCACCTGCGCCAGGAAAAGTCGTGAAAACCATTTTTTTCAATTAAAAAAAAAGTGCAAAGAAGCTGTAGTGCGAAATGGTGATTCTTAGGGATGAGAGTATATATCAGGACAATTTTTGTTGAAAAATGCACGATCTACAATTTCGGTGAATGAATCGATAATTTCGACATTTGAAATTTCATTTATAATCATGTTTCTCTCAACCACTCAACCAATTTCCAACTCTTTGCTGATGTTTGTTATTTGCATGAAATCTTCACTTGTACCTGAATATTTTACCAGTTCACGTTGGAAATCAAGAGTGGCGATTCTCACATTATTGCCTCACTTTTTCTAGCAAAAAAAGCAGATTCTGCATACAAAAATTCCACAGTTCATACTTTCAGATATAGCAGGAAATTGAGAATTCTCACTCTCCGAGCACCTCTCTATTTTCGTTATAGCTCTCAACCTATCGACAATAATGATGGAACGGGAGTTTTCAATTCATTTTCAGAAGATGAAGCCAGAATATGTATTTTTGTATGGGATACTCCATATATTCCTCTACTGTTCGATTCACGTTTT
Organism: Gastrophysa polygoni; assembly: GCA_963576655.1. NCBI lineage: Eukaryota > Metazoa > Arthropoda > Insecta > Coleoptera > Chrysomelidae > Gastrophysa > Gastrophysa polygoni. The sequence continues at coordinate 12,905,181 of OY755084.1, forward strand.
CTCACGCTCATTGGAAATACTCTGCAAGTTTGTCCTAGAGATTTTCCTCTTCAAAATCTGAAAATACGAGTGGTTGTGAAAGTTTTTTGGTTACATTATTCGTTCCACAATTGAGGTGAGTGAGGCAGTGATGTGCAAGCCGCTACTCTAGATTACCAAAATCAGAATAATCTCGAAATTGGACACATCTTCGAATTTCCACAGAATCATTGTAATAAAAACTTCATTGTGTGTATTCGGAACAAGATTCGTTTGATTTCGACTGAACGAGTACTCCCTCAGCAAATTCATTTCGATTGCACTTTGTTCCATAAGTAAATGAAGGGAAATCATCATGTCGGACGATCGAAGCATCAGACACATCCGCATTACTACGGTTGGTTCATTTGTATTTTCCTGTCAGACAGCAATACCGTATCTTCTTTCGTAATGACATAATTCTCTCGTTGTGCAAGACCTTCGAGTGTCTCTTCTTTGGATTCATTTTCTGAAGTATGTGGGTGAAGAAGGGTGTTTTTTCTGATCACCCTGAAACTCCCAGAAACTTTTCAGACACTAATTCAGTGGGTGCAATTCAGTGGATGCAAAAAGCAGGTCAATTTGGATCCAGCCATTATCGCTTTTGGCTGACTGGCTGTCTTCATGATTATGTTTATTTTGTCAGTTTTCAATTCTTGTAATTCCTCTCGTCAGTCGTTTTCCTATTCATAAACGATTGCCTCCTTCAAGTCATGAACGAAAGGGTATAATCAAACGATAGTGTCCATTTCAGTGTAGGTATTGATAGTCATTGTGATCCAGGGTTTTGATTCTTCGATTTGAATTTTCAATGAATTGAATTTGATTAGAATAGAAAAGAAAATTTATTCGCCACTGTGGTACAATTGTATATATGGTATGTCAACTTGAAGTTATAAGCGCATAAACAAAAATATAAGACTAAAAAATAGATGAAATATAAAATATCTGCAGATGAAAAATATTACATAATAGTAGTACATCTGAATACACACAATAAATAACAAAAAAATTATTATTCACATAAATACATACAGGTAAAATAATGAAATAATGAAGTAGGCCGCTTTTACACTCCTGAATTCATATGTCATACATATATTCACGATCTATATCAGACATTTGACTTTCAATGTTCAATTTAATCTATCTCGATTTGGATATTATATGCCCGCATCTTTCACAATGTACAGAATGCCTAAATGAGCAACTTGAGAAACGTGATTCATGAACTATCAGTCAACTCCTTTCAACTTGCAACAATGCATCTTTCGACGTAATGCCGTGATTCACTCACTCCTAGCTCATAATGAATTTCTCTATTGTCTATATTCGCGAACACATAAGTATAGTTGACTGTATGTTATTTCACATAAAACGTCGTATAGTGAAACATTCCGAATACCTTCGTCCGAATACGGTCCTGACTCTCTCAACGCCTTGATACCTTTGACTGGAAACTTAATGATCATTTTCATGTAAGTTATTCATGTAAGATTCTCTTATCTGTTAACACGTCAATGCTCGCTAATGTAAGGCTCAAGACATCAAACAGGCTTGATATGGATATCCTTCCCTAATCTCAAACAAGAATTTGACGTCACACTGACGAAATTTCAGTATGCCTCGATATAATTTTGCAGATGACAGAAGAATTCGCTGTGATGGAGAGGTAGTTATGAAGCTTTTCACTCGATGACTAGTGGACTTTTGAATGCTACATCTACTACGAGTAGGTCGGCTATTGTTGAATCGAGGTGATTACTCAGACTATCATCAGTTGACATCCAAACCTCGAATCTGAGACCCATGAGGAAGCAGCAAAATTTTATCGTTGGCTGTGCTCCTCTGACGTTCATATGTCAGTTCAATAAGTCACAAGAATATCACATCACAACCAACCTGCAGACGTTGTTGGGGTTTCGAAAAACAAATTCCATCACAGTACTGCACTCGATACAGATGTATAAGGGAATCAGATGAAATGATGGTTAGAAAACCCAGTATAAAATTCCAAGATGTCAAGTCTTTATCCAGGTATAGTGGTAGATCGGAAAAACTTCGTTTTCTTGTTCTTCTTTTTTTCTCTGAATGGGTGAGAGATATTACGTGAAAACCAAAAGGTATTCGATATCTTGCTATTCTGCTTTCATAATAGAATTATTGTTCATCATCCCATGTCATAGAGAGTGGGGTTAGTCAAAGGTATATTATTGAAGTGATTCTATTGAGATTCAGACTTTTGCTGGGACCTTGATATTTTTCGATCACTTCTAATGTTCCTAAAGTATTACGCAATGTTCTTGTATTTTTCCACGTACCATGTAATCTATGTAGACACACTTTTGTCTTCTGATAGAACTGGTGAATCGGTTAAGAATTTAGTTCGTCGGTGTAGAACGGACTCAAAAGTTTAGCTACTTGCAATGGATAGCATAGTTTTGTTGAAGATTTGGAAGTTTTCCGTCATGTCGTCAAACCATTGCTTCTGTGATTTATTTTCCTGAGCCAATTCTCTCAACTCCTACAACGTCATTCATCTCTCCAGATCAGTCTCTTTTCCTCAAGTATATCTCAAGTCCAATGCTTTTATTTCACTAACGGCAGACACTGAGAACAATATTATATTTCCAGATATCACCTTCTGAACTTTTCAAACTCACTCAGAAAACAATCAGTATATGCTCAGCTGCGTGTCTACTTCGAAGGTTTAGTCATCTGATCTCGTGAATTTCTGAATCATACTCATTCGACACTTATGACTGTCTTCGCGAAAATATGCGATATCCTAGGAGTCTGCAAGCAATTTTCATTAATTTCTCAGTTTCCATGCTAATAACTTAGATTAATGAAGTAATCCACAATTCGTTATGACCTTCCCGCTGAGACCGAAAATTATCTCTAAGGATTTCAGTAAGAAATGGAAACAGTTTTAATACTGGGTCTCGTTTCATGAATTTCAATGCATCCCTGAATTGCTCCGGTATTAGTTGAGATATGGTACCCTGACATTTTTTCATTTCGGAGGAAATTCACGTTTTGCGTTCCTCTTAGGAAGTAGGGCTGAAATTCCGCTCATTCATTTCAATGATGGATCCCTTCAGGCCAATGGCGTAGATGGTGAGGCTGTTCAGTACGGGGCATTGGAGCTCCGTAGTTTTTGTTTGTTTGTGGCTTTTCAATCCATGCAAAGAGGTTCTTCACATTCCATCAACTGCGATCCTAGGCGCAAATTGGACCTAATTGGAGTTCAGCTCCCAAACATACGCTCTAGCTCTCAAATTCTAGTCAGAAGAGAGCTCAACTCACAAATTCCTCAACCCCTTGAGAACATTGTGAGAAGGTGGGCGATCTGTTCCTTTCTTGTAGATAGATAGATTCCAAGTAGATAAACTATACGAGTTCAGGCTGGTCACCTCTACGTGGTTCTTAATCCCAATATTTTCCAGATTCGAAATACTAACCCATTCTGAATTTCGCAATTCCATATCCGTTCAGGGCTTTTTAGTTCACAAAAAAACTGGTATGTTCTCAAAAACGAAAACTCACAACAAAAAGGAAAGCACTGGATTATATACAACTTCGTGGATGCGGAAATTTAACAGCCAACTAGGAAGCTCATTTCGCATCTGGGCTCTCCCCACGCTACTGGTTTACACCCGCAGAATGTATACAGACGAGGTTTTTTTCTTTCATTGAGAGTTGCATTAGATACTGGGTAGGTAAGTGAAGTTTCTTTTATATTCAGTCATGGAATTAATCCGAAATTGAATAGAGAAGCTAGAAAAGAGCTGAAGGGGAAATTGGTAACAGCTGCGTGCACGTAACTGATCCATCAAATGAGGATATTTTTATTCCGTATATCATACTCGAAATTTGCAATGCAGACTGAAGTCAATTGCTTTCTCCAACATCCTACAATTATTCTTCTTTGATACTCACATTCTCGGATGTGTACGTGTGGTTTGAATGAAAACAGCTGACAATAGTTGTGCATAGGTTTCGATGATAAAGAGGAGAGGAATCCTTCGGTTGCATTTGTAATGTCGAGCTGATCGTTGTTACTCGTAGTGTATCTATGCAAACAATCGAAAGCGGTTGAGCCTGCCTTTTACAACGCTCTGACGAAGCTGAGGAATCTCATCTTTCGTGAGTACGTTACATTTATGGAGTTTGGTGTTCGCAAGTCTATAATATGGTGACTCAGAGGTATAAAATGAAAAAGCTCATAATCAAATTCGATTCGAATTGTTCGTACATATTGTACATGTATTGCCTGATAATTGAAAGGTGATTTTCTTCTCGATACAGTACTTGGTTCATGCTCCATCTAGTGAGGACTAACCCATCTTCGCAATCTTAGATCAATCATCCTGTATGAATTATCCAATGAGACTACTCTACTCGTGAAATCAATATTTCAATAATATCTTATTCAACCATATATAAGGAAGAAGAAAATCGCAAGTTATACAGCAAGTCGTGTAGTCGTGTAATATACAGTATGAATCATGAGTTGATTTTTATAGTCAAATGGTGAATAGAATGGACCAAGATAAATGGAAGACGACCCACTACAACAACTGGAGATATTTCGTTTGTTTGCCGTATGAGACCGACGCTGCTGCAGCTCCAATAAGAGAGCCAACGTGTTTAAAGTGTACTTTTTATGAACGTAGATTTTTCACGTAACGCCAGTGGCTTGAAGCCAAAAAAACAAACGTACTGACACCAAAATCTGACAAGAATGTTCTTTTAGGCGTGGGAATAAACGGGGTTATTTACTGGGAGTTCCTGCCAACTGACTTTACGATCGCTGCGAATATTTACTGTGAACAACTGGGAAATGCATGCAGCAGCAAGATTATCGAAATTTACCTACCGTGTAGATATAGTAAGAGGGGTGAGAAAAATAACTTTTACTCGAATGATACTATCATAATCCTATCCTTCCCTCTATTCAATATTTTTTCGAATAACATCTATTGTACAAAGATGGTTTTTTTAGTGGCCAACCTAATATTTTAACATCGATAGTTCAGCTACGAGCCTCACGCAATAAACAATGCCAAGTAGTTTTTCTTTCACATTCTAATTATATTTCTCATCAGCTTCATTCTCCTGGTTCCATGAGAACATTTCATTTTCAGCAATTAATCGAGCTGGAGATCGAAAAACGAAAGACTGCCGGTTAGATTGCAATCGAGACAATGCTCACTGGATGGAATAAAAGGTATTACTTCGTAACGATATCTTCGCGTGCTCTGAAGACATTTATCAGTTCAAAAGTGTGATTTGCGACTCGGTGGCCAATTTTCAAGGGTGCAGCAGGGACACTAACTCCGACGATCGGGATATTCCCTCCGCAATTTATTCGTGTAATCGATTACCGGCAGTAATTCTCTTTCGGCTTTTTCTGCATTATACCCTGCGGTCGATTGGAGGTGGTTGGAACCTGGTGCCGAGTGATTTTCACGGCTAGATCGGAGATCAGTGTCGCGAATTGGTAGCTAGCGATGCAAATCTAGATTATGCTAGTAGATGTTTCAGACCAAACAAACCGAAAAACTGAAAAAATAAAGAAGAAATGTGAATAAACACACCAAAGGATACAGGTTCCACCAAAGTCGATATTACAACAAGTTCGATGGAGTGAATACGCTAGAGAAGTCACAACAACAAGTTCATTTGGCCGTTGATTGAATAAAAAAGAAATGATCCTATCAGCTGTCATTGACACGAGAGAAATGTGACACTTTCGTATCACTTTATGTAACCAAATTTTGCAAGGGATCACATTATATGGTTTGTTTCTTGAGGTACAATCAGAGCACCAATTTTGTACCACTGCGCTTGTTGACTAGTTTATTTCCCGGATTGCACTATGCGATGTATTTCAGAGAGTGCGAATGAATTGTGCCGCAAACCGAAGCAATATCAGCGGTTGCTATGATTAATGGATCTATATTTCGGGGCTGAAATTAGCCCAAGACTTTCCGAATATTCAGGACTTGCTTCTTCCTGGTACAACAAGCAAAAATATATCGCGGCGTGGCGCATAAATTGCCATTCCGCAATTTTTCAGTGTCGTTTCTGGATCGAGAACATTTTTCATTCCGTTTCTGGATCTGATATGGATCGGTGTCAGAAGAGGGGGGAAGGGTGACGGAAGGGAAGTGTCCGCGCAATTTAATTCTTTTTTGTTGAAATAATAATCGAATTATCCTGGCATTTTTCGTCAGTTCGCTAACAACGGAGACCAGAAAATTATTTGTAGCCAATTCAATTCAACTGTATTTCCCTCTAGAGAGCCTGAAAAATCTTATACACGTATATGCAACAAGCACTGCTGGAAAATAGAACATAATATGCACAAAGGGAGGAAAACTCAATAACAATCGAAATTTCAGGACTGAAAAATCAAGACTTCACTTGGCAAGCGTAGGAATTGATACACAATAGATTATCATTTTTTCAGGGATGGATATCTCTAGAATGAGGAATGAATATTTCTAGTTCGTATCTGAATGATATGTTGATAAGGAATACATCCTATTTTTTTTCAAATACTATACGCGAGTGACCGATAAATTCCTTTTCTTAGGTACTGAAATACGATAAATGCAACGTTGAAGTGTATACTCCTACTCTATGAAAAAAAATTCAATAGAAATGCATCAATAATGCATTTCTGGAACTTCCAACATTCTCCTGAATATCTCCGAAGCCGGGCAAGATGTGGCAACGACAAAAAATTGGATTCATTGTGATAGCGACAGTGCACGTACACGTTTCTCTATTATTCCAGGTTTTCATAATGAATAACAGAAGGTTCATATTTTTCTTTCTGAATCATCAGAATCTCTAATCAAAAATTCGAAATAATTTCGGCAATGCTTTATTTTGACATGCAATTCCATTCTCAATGGAACACCATGTAGATCATGTCATATTATCTGAAAAGAGCTATTCTAGAAATTGGTACAATTGGAATACTATGTGAATATTGGGAACTTATTACATGATTGACATGACCTGACGCCATTTTTCACAGTCGAAAATCACACAGTTAACTCAAATTAATTCTGATGAGATTTGATGAAGGAACAACCTTTATATTTTCATGTATATCCATTATAAACATTCATGTGATTGTTATTATTGGGATTTCACCAGTACAGTCATGGTATTTTCGTAATCTTGGTTACACTTGACATATAATCTTGAAACAAATAAAAATAGAATTATGCAACCAAAAGTATGAAGCACCAACCACTAATCGATTTTGAAATATGGTCTCTATAGAATGAACAACCTGTAGATACCAGTTCGAGAGTATACCTAGGAGAATTGAACTTGACTTGCAGATAGATGCAGACCTGTCGAACATCGCTATACCAAGCATCATTCATCAATAGAACGGCAAAGTTGTGGAATTCTTTGCCTAGTGAAGTCTTTCCTGATGCTCACAACCTCCAAACTTTCAAGAAAAATTCCAACACCTTCCTTCTCTCCCAAAATTTCACCGCTGGCTAACACGATGTTCCTCGAACATTAAAGGTTTCCCTTTCGTGTTGTCCACAGATAAAAAAAAAACATATGAGTAGTATTGAACACGTACATGATATGGGTATAACTCAAGAGTATAACCCATTCAGATGTGACAGCAATCGCCATCGGCTTGTTCTACAAATTCGATTTCTGTTCAGAATTTCCACCATTATGTGCTTGTTTTGAATGGTTCACTATTATCACCAGTGACGTAATTTTTTATACATGTCCTGGTTTCCAATTTAACAAAAATTGTCACCTCAGTTATCAACCATATCAGAAATATACGTGATTATTCATCACGTTAACAAAATACCTCATCATTATGAAAAATGAGCATACATACCAATAAGATCACGGAATAAAAAAAATGAAATATCTATAAATAAGTATGGAAGACTATTATTCAGTTTCTGTGAAAAGGTTTGACAATCCATTGGAAATCCTTGCCATTGTTTGAAAACGGATACCAGGGTGGAACAAAAGGGTTCGTCCATTCAACGTTGGAAAATTTAATACTCCGTTTTATACACTGTAATGATGGAATTAGTGGCAATTTCATTGAATAACACTGTTATGTGGTCACGCGAAACTCAGCCTATAATTTGACTGTGTGCTATAATGAATTATTTCCTGGAATGATTACGCACACGCTGTTACTAGCCGATTATCAATTTCACGCCACAACTGATAATCATCCAAGATTTGGATGGAATAGTAGGTACCAAATGGTTTAATTCAGATTATTTCGAAGCGGAAAACCTCCAGCTTTGTGATTCTTGGTTTATTTGTAAACGATTGGAAGAATTCCAGCACTCAATATCATCAATTGTATGTCTTCCCAATCCTGATCATTATCTAGAATTGTAACTTTCGTGATACTATTCACACACTTGTTCATTATTATTCAGTGCAATGTGCTCTTCATAATACCTCACCAGAATACTGCTCAGCCTCGGCTGCGCCATTATATTCCATCACGTTATTGAAGAAACACCCTGTTCATGAATATTCCTTTTCTTCCATTTTATTGAACAGAAGTGTGTGCCTGTAGCGATATAAATTGGGCTCTAAACCTGCAAAGCGAAAAAATAGTCACCTCTATGAAAACCATATCCACCCCATTTACAAGACAAGCGCACCTGCCTTATCGATTTTGCTCGAGGGGATTTACGCGAAACTTTCACAGACCGGTGAATGCGAATACCGGAGTTTTTCTCCATTTACCAAAGTTTCCTTTCCGTTCGCGGGAATCTTCCTCTGTACCTGAGATAACGCTATTGATGTCTTATGGCTATTGATCTCTTAGGCCATTTGCAGTTTGGTGAGAGGATGGTCAGGGTGAAGGCATCTTTAGTTTCAGTGGAAATCCATAGCGATTTTCTATCTTATTATATAATATACACAGCATTACACTATTCATCTACCTGAATAAATCAGAGACGGCATGTCGTACTACGAGCGCGAAATGGTACTCATTTTTGTCGAGTACGAAATGTTGCAGCACGAGCCCTGGCGAGTGCTGTACAATTTCATACTGATGAGAAATGAGCATTCCATTCGAGTTTTGCACTATACCTTTTCTACAGCTGGAAAAAATATTCATCAGTCAGTTTTTTTTTTTCATAACAGAAACACCCTGAAGCTTTTCGATGTTGTTCTTATTGCTTGCCATATCGCCGCAGTTGTTGCCATGGTGATAATGGAAACGTGCTACCACAACTTGTACGACCCCGTTACAGGATGGACAAATAATGTAAACAAGGGAAATCTTGCAGATGAAAAGATCCTACCATTTGAGAGGATACATCTGATCATACTGCTGAGATACTTTTTATTGTTTCACCTGCGTTGTTTATATTGCAGGCGAGTAACGAACATTTCTGTTCGACTTCCTAACTTATGATGACGTGATGATGAACATCTGATTGTTTTCTATTCTGGTACAATAGCACTTTGAGTTTCTCTTCGCTGGTTGCCATTGTAACCAGTGAGCAATGAGATTTCGTGTGTTCAAAATCCACAAGTTAATGGGATGTTAAAAATAGTCATATTTCATAATTGAAATTATTTGCAGGAAAATCATCATTATGGTTACTTTTTTCTTATTCGTGTCATTGATCGATACGGAGATATGCCATATGCTGCTTTGAAACCTTCAGCAAATCATGGACATATCTCGATGAGATCTTCGACTGTTCCAACTTCATAGTGAGACCGAAATGGGTCCCTGTTTCATAAAAATTTTCTGCCAATGCAACTTTAGTGAACTCATATGCTACAATCACTGCCAGCGTATGGAACGTCATAGAATATCATACTACAGAGTGTAGAAAAAGACATATTCCGCACGAAAGACACAGAGTTCAACACTAGCCTTGAGTGCGGGAAGTTAGTTGTTTCAGAGCATGAAAAAATAATGAAGTATGACTAGATACACTTGACTTTGGGCCACTGACGAATCGATATACTCGCTTCCGCAACGCTCGGGTGCTCGTGTCCTCAACCGCTGAACTTCTGCTAGCGACTCTTGCGTAGAATCAAGGTGGATTCAGAAGTCAGAATAATCATCCGTTACGGATTCTCCCATTGATCAACCGATCCGAGCAGGGATTCCAAAGATTGGCACAATATTCCCGGGATTCGAAATGAGAATGAGAAGTTGATAGATTCATATGAATCCTTCAGTCAGTAATAAAGAAAAACTGATCTATTGAATACTTACATGGATCAAAGATCACTTCCATGGTCCTCCTACACATTGAAAGAGATCACATAAACATTGAATAGATAGAATCAGTTGGTTTGATGTAGAATTTTTAGTGACCAAAGGAATTCTTAGGTTTCCTCGATTTCTTGTATTGAATTATTGAATGATTCGATGTTTATACAAAATTTTCTGTAGGTACAAAGGTAGCACACTGATTGTTATTTTGAATATGAAGAGAAGTTTTTGAGACAAGAGGTACTTTTTCATCGAAAACCATTCCATGCTCTCTGACAGAGCTAACAGGATGAAGTCGTGAACAGCAGAGCGTTCGACAACAGATTCACGAAATCTTAAATATCGAATATTCCAAAGAATATCCCAATACAGAGAGAGATCAGTAGACTTTTGTAGAAGTATGGAGTTCAGAATGGCAAAATTAACGAGAATCGGAGCAGATTCGAAGTACGTGTATAACGATGTGTCAGAATGAAATACCTATCTGAAAAACTTCATTCAACATACAGGATATAGAATCACCAGCAAAATCACACAACGGATCCCTCTTGATTCTCAAGATTTCCTGATTTTGTTGTACAATGAACTCAAAAGCCACTCAAGGAATAGCCACAACAATAGGACACACTGTTACGAAAACGAAGAGGTAGAGTAGATAACAAAGCTCTCGTAACAAAGTATACAAATTTTTCAAATGAAACTCACTCTGGGTAATATATCGAGTCAGTAAAGTAATCCCGAAGGAATAACCATACTCAAACTTACACCATTTATTTTAATACCTACTGCGATATTTCAATCAGCCCATAAATCCAAATGAATTTGACTTCACAAGCAGAGAATTTATGGTCAGAAATATAGCCCACAACTTAGTTGCTCTGATTGAATGAATTGTTATCTATTTTTTTGTTACATATTTCATCAACAGAAGGAGTGATCATGGTATTATCAACAGCACGTTCTTGAGCTTGACAATATGGATATGATCAGCATGAGGTCGTCTAGTTTGTCTAACAGGGATTGCTCGTTGTGGATTGATAAACGTGGTTTTCGATGAGCATACCGACCGTCGAGATATAAGATAGTCTAGACAGGACAATGAATTTGTGCGCCCAAATATCACACCGTTGGCAAATGGCTCTCTTCTGAATGAAATTCAAGACTCTCTCTGCACGAAACCCCATGAAAATCCTTCGAATTTCATAATATACAAACTATCGAAGGCACGCATTGTCTTGACTTCATACTGATGCTGAATCTGTATGGAGCATAATAATAGTAATCACTTTCTACTACACTGAATTCAGTTCTATGTGTTTCAACATTACAATACTCTTCATTATGTCTGTGAGTTATTCTCTATACACATATTTCCAAGTCTCCAATGATGACAATATGCATGAAAAGGAGATCCTGCTCCACCTCAGGTGCAAAGAATCGGAAATACATAAGGAATATAATAATATCCAAAATATCTCTATCATAATGATCCGACTGACCTGATGATATCGTGTTGATAGGTTCACAAACGATGTTTATAATAACATGGCATCTATGACTCTGATATTGATATTCAATGAGCGCATGCTTGCATTATTAATTATCAATATCAAAATCACATTGAGAATATAAATTGAATCATAACAATATGAAATATAATCCCTAAATAAGTAATTGGGAATGAATGGAATGGACAACTACAATATACACAGGAATATTGTACATACTTGAATGTAGTAATTGAACATGAACGAAAATGATATTCTCAATATTACTCCACTATCATAGTACATTATTGAATTCATATTAGGTTCTGAAGAAATTCTGAATTGAATTCAGTCGATATCAATTTTCATCCAGGCATTCTCTTCATAATCATATAATTCAATCATATAATGTAATTTTGTTCCCTCTATCTCATTGACAATTAACAAAACTTGGATTTTGACGCGTTTCAAAGAAGTTTCATCAATTATTCTTCGTGGTAGTTTACTAAATAATTGAGGTGCCAAACAGTCGTAACTTTTTTGACCTACTTTCTGAGAAATTATTGGTTCACAATATTGACCCTTTCACGTATCACGTATCACGTGGCGGAGTGTTATAACTTCGATTTTATTTTCATATTGCTGGTATCCTATCTGAAGAATATTCAAATCGTCTGATATGGGATATTCGTGTGTCAGTTTAGAGTATGAAGAACTTTGATATCTTACAGGTTCGTTCAGCATCTTCCGGATGAATCGTTTTTGAGAGATTTCTAGGGTTATTCTTAGACACTCCTAATTAGATGAGGTTATCAGATAACTGGAACTTACTAGGAAAGCATATCGCAGTCCATTCTATAACTATGCTCAATCAAGGGAAACACATATGAAAAAACCATAATGAAATATTTCAGATAAGCACTCCAGTTTCTGAGCGACTTTCTGTGTTCTCATAACATACGAACAATATATTTATTGATCCTGGGGTATCCTGCGGTGTCTCTTCCAACGATATTAGTTCTAGAATTGTTGATATAAGGATTGAAGTAATGCGGAAAATATCTTCAGTCGAGGAAATTACATGGGCATTGGCAAACGAACGTACACTCGAGAAGTAGTTATGCAAGGAAAAAAAAAATGAAATCCCAATCTCAGGGCATATAGGGCAGATTCAGAATCGATCCAATCGATTTTGTTCGAATAGGAAGAAGAGATCATCATTTTGGTCACTAGCTTCACTGATACAAGTTGGTTCATTTGTGAATAGCAGAATAGTATAGACTGTCATGGCTGTCGGTTGAAAATATTCAGAAGTGTATTCCATAGATTCATTGGCTCATTACGATAAGATTCCTGCATTGTTATCTTCTACTACATCAGAGCCACAAGGAAATGCCTTTTTTTAATGAGCATCAAAAAAGAATTGACAAGACATAGAATTCAGAGACCATTGGAATATTGATTGGGAAAGAATCCATGTGAATAGTATTCCAAGACGAGTCGAATCAGAAGTACCTCTTTGGACGGACTAGAAAGAGTTTTTATGAAGTTCTCACATTGGACCATATGGATCATATTGGGCACTGTGTGATCAGCCTTCCTGGTGAATATATAAGCTTGAGTTCCGGATGTAATATGTTTCCTTCCTCATGAACTTCGAATGAAAAATGCGATTGCAAATATTCGAGCAATTCCTATATTTATTGTTTCTGGCCTCTCCATGATGCAACATCACGATGAACGAACGGGCACGAACTACATCCGATTCATCATGAATATAGTGAGCTTTCACCGCATGAAGGTGAGGAATAGTCTTCCGAATGACTCCATCTCATATACCTAGTCGAGGAGAAACTCCGTTTACAGAGGTTTGGTTCCCAGAAGAGCAATTGCATGGTCCCTTCATGGTTAGTCTTCAAGTATCTCGGGAGCATCTTCGCTAGGCGGTGAGCGATATAGAATTCAAATGAATTGGTAATCTTTTTGCAGTTTAGTCGAATTGGGATGAACGCCACCTTTATCACTGTGGGAGCCATCTTAGTTTTGCCGCCCACCTGGGAAATTCCCGAGGCTGGTTTTCGCCACGAAAAGTTTTGATGCGCCTGTTGCAGAGCTGATATCGGCGTCTAGGTTTTCATCAGTCAGAAATATCACAATTGTGTTGGAATCTTATTTCTTCAGGAAACTTCATAAGTTTATGACAAACAATTCGGAAGTTTCACTCTGCGATATGTTCATTTTTCGAACAATGATTATTGATTTTTCTAGATTATTGAAAATCTGAAATATCAGAAATTGAGTAATTCCATGTCTGATGATTCCTGTGAGAGAAGTAGTCCTCTCATGACCCGTCATTCGATATTGCCATGTTATAATTTCTAATCATTTTCTTCTGCGGAGAGTATAGCTCGAGAGTAACTGCGATAATGATATGGTAATGACCCATAACTCTTCAAGTTTGTCTATCTGGAATCGCTCGTGGTGACATGATAGATGAGATTTCCGTTCAGCACCCACCGTAGAAATATCTTTGAGAGAGAAAGAGATCGCCTACCTTCCTACAATGTTCTATTGGTCACTGAATTCGTGAGTATAATATCACCGACTATGCGAATATCTCTTTTCAGTACTCATCTTCATCATATAGCCAGATCATCATTCAAAGCATCGACCTACCTCCTCCGTCTTACACTTCTGGCCTCATGGGATGATGAAGCGGCACGAGAGGACAAGGCGGTATAATGTGTATTATCATCCGCAAAGCTATGGACTGGGTAGGAGGTCACATCCAACAGATCGTTGATGTGGAGTAAGAACAAAGTTGGTGCCAGGACAGATCCTTTCAAAAACCCTGATGAAATTCCACATATACATTCAATATCACCTTGTATACTAATCTTCCAAAACATGAAAATGAACGGTGAGATTCCTTGGCAATAATTCCAAGGGGAATATAATCGATAGTGTCCGCGAACGCACTCTACTCGAAATACAGTCGAATTCAGAAAAAAATATGACTCTTTCTTTTTGACAACATCTCTGTTTTTCCGTTGAATAAAATAAAAAAGATACACCTGGTTGGGAACTCTAACCTGGGCCGTTTCAGGCTGAGACGGCATCACACAATGAAAAACATAAGTCACGTCATGAAAATCAAGGGCCAAATACCTCATGCAACCCTAGAATCTCCAAATTTGGCAGATTGTAAAAAAGATGATCAGGGCTCTTCAGATTACTGATGAGATGCATACAAGAGTTGAGTTCTGTATCTCGAACGGTTCCTGAAATATTGACAAAATACAAAAAAAAACATCCTTGCATCTGAAAAACGGTGCGTATGTATGAACCCATGTTCATACAGACTATTTTCTCAGAATTTCTCAAGGGATCACACCCTCCTTTTTCTGACAAATATGTTTTGAAACACCCTGTTCTATTCGAATTCCTTAAGATAAGATAAGAATCACTGATATTGTTTCTCAACAGCAGCTCCCGCAGATATCGAGGCAAATTATACAGACATCGCAAAACTCACGAAGTTTGACAGATTATTTCAGGGTTTTCGCCTGGATTATCATAATCCCATAGCACCCTATCTTTCGATTCGTAGGAAAACACGCGAACAGGCACCTATTAATTTACATATACGATACGCAAGCGGCATATATTATAGGCCCCATTTCGACTTTATCATGGTGCCGTTGCTGCTATAGACATATCCCAACAAAAGCACATACACTATGACTGGAGTTAATACTGAAATGATCATCCACCACTGTCGTGATGAAAATTAGACTTCTGATACCTTATATGAAATTCGGATGAAAATGCTTTATCCAATTGGGAGCTTGTGTTAGGTTTCATTACCATGGCAACTCACAAAATTTTCAAAAATTGCATTCTCCAGGATGCACCTCACGGTAATTTGTGAGAAATTATCTATAGGTTTTTTTTTTCTTTTGACTCATGATGACATCTGATATCTTATACCTCATGAGGTCTGAATCTTAGCTTTCCTATTGGGGAAGATTTTCATAGAAAACAACAATAAGAAGAAGAACATTAATCGTTCCATTATCTACAATATCATATGAATTTATGTGTTCATTTTATGAACTTATGATCATTGATATAAGAATGAACTCAATGAACCTTGGGTTGAACTAAATTCCTACATTATGAACAGAATGATGAGTTCAATTCTTGAGGAGTCATGAACTTCTCGATTTTTTCCATTCATTTCACTCACAGTGGAGGCAACTTTGGTGGAAGTTTCCAATAACGTACCCTGTAATTGTATGCAATGACGAACACTATGATTCCAGAGTATTCAAAACGTACACACGTAATTCACAATACATACATTTCCATGTTCATTCATAATCATAATTACACCCTCTATAGATTTTAACTGGTAACCAGAAATCCTCCATCTTCCAAATTGTCACTTTTCAGTATCAAAACATCTTCACCCAATATCAAAAAATTCAGCAAAGAGAAAATATCCGGATTGTGTGCTGGAAAATTGAATGTACCACCTTCTCGAATAACTTACAGACAGTATATTTTGTTTTTATGTCCGTTCAGTGCCTTCCTAGAATCATGACAGGAGAAGTTATTCAATATGCTGAGAGTAATATTGTCAATGAATGAGATAATTGAAGTCTCTTTCATGATCATGATTCATGAAAAATACTATCCCAATGGATATATTGAGCTCTACGATGTTTCGTTATTGAGATATAGGCAATTTTCTATCGACTTCGGATCTATTGAATATTTATAAAAAAAATGATAGACGCGTCTCTGAAATATTTCTGGATGCTGGATGTTCTGATCAGTTAGCTGCCATTGTCTATCCAGGGATGACCTATGTTTGCCAAATTCGACTGGCACAAGTATACATCTGTACATACAAACAGAAAAAACAGCTTTCCGCGAGGGCAAAAATTGAATAGTAAATATATATCCGGCCTGAAGGGGAAATATCCAGTAGCGTAGAAAACAGAATGGGGAAAGTGAAACAACCCTTCTGAATCTATGCCACTGTACAATTTTCACAAAAGTCACTAACTGCCATGTACCCATTCCATGAGTACTTGTACCAAATCTGGTCATAATGCTTCGATATTCTGAGAGTTATGGCAGAGAAAGATTTCCAAAATTTCCATTTTGATGGACTATCGAGTGGTTACTTCAACATAGACCACCGTGTATGAGAATATTCAGGATTGAAACTACTTGAAATATTGTGTTACAGGAATTTCTACTCTAGTATTCACTTTCGATTTCATCAACTGTTCTTCACGGAAAAAATTCAAGATTGTCTGTCTTCCAGTGCAGTACATTATCTCGCAGTTTCTCTGCGGCACCATAGATCTATCTCTCTGCGAGCACGGCAAAGCAAATGTCATCAGTTAACTTTCGAATTCCACTTGAAATTATTTTGGTGACAGTCGAGGCAATTACATAGATCCATCCGACTCGCACGAAATAATCAATTAATCCAACCAGCCGCGATGAGTCGAAAAAGAGATGATTTTTCTTGCCTCATAATGTCCGTTCGCAATTTCCCTGGGGCTGAAATTAACGTGGAGCGCAAACTCATTCTAATTAGGGCTCGAGGCGGCATAGTTCAGCTTCCACGCTGATCGTTCTATGCCAATTATGCTCCTCCATCCAGAGAGAGTGTGACATCTCAGCCTTGCTGTATATATACCTTCAAGGTCTGAGTTGTTTTGCAAGATTTACTCATGATATACTCCACTTCAGTAATTAAGATTTGGGTTCGGTAGTGTTTGTTGCCTGAAAATTTCATCAGTGTTAGTGCGTCGTCTGATCATACGCCCACGAAGTGTTCTCAGATAATTCTGACACCAAGTTGAAAATCGATCTCTGGAGGACTCTTGGTGTCGCGCTATTGATTATCAGACAACATACTCTCCAGAGTAACACTGCAATTGTCGTTCAATCATCTTCTCACGGTTCTTGACCAAATCCTGGCATTCTTAAGAGACTGAGGACTTCCACCGAAATAATTCACTATGCCAGTTGGAAAATCATCAGTTGCGACAGAAACCTCACGAGAGATAAAAATCTGAACTGCATTTATATCCAATCCACATCGAATCGTTTTTTTTATACTACCCGTTAATCAATAAATTATTTCAGCTATCAAGCTGTTATACATAATCAGGTGATGGATTTTCATCAACATCATGGATGTTCGAAATGATTCCAATTGGTAGACTTCGTTCGATCTTGTGGATAATGAAAATGACGATCCAGAAAGATAAAACAAAATTTCAGGTACAGAACTCCACAATATTGGTCATTCAACATTATAGGCAAGAATATTTGGTTGAATAGAATTCTGAGAGGATGTAGTAACTGATCTAGCATATTATCAATATAATAGGTATTATTACCGAGATTCGCTCAGCTCTCACATATCTTGTGATCTGGATCTGTTCGGAATGAGTATCTTCCGGATGATTTCGATCTAGATATGTAACTCGTAGTGGAGCTCAAGAAGAAGTTTGATGGATATCGATTTTCTCAAGTTTGGAATTACAGCTTCCTCATTCAGGAGCAGTTGTGAGGATCTGAATGATGTACGGTTCGAATCTGATCACCAGTTTGTGCAGTTTTTTTGTCACAAAACTCAATATCAGTCGTGATGTATCGACTTCTAATGTATAGAATTGATAAGGCTCTTCTGAAAATTATTGTCCCAAAGGGATATTCAACAAAATCATTGCTATGACACGCAACCGAGAACACATTCTTGATTATTTCTTAATCTTGCTGTATTGTATACATGGCAAGATTTAACAGAACATTGAACCGCGATTCATCATGTTCCATCCATTTTTACCATTTTCTTAACTTTCAAATCACCCTGTAACCCTTCTGAAAACTTTCTTGTCTTAATTGAGGCATCAACAAAAAGAGAGAATCCAGGTCCGGATTCACTCATCGTGGAAAATAACGAGTTTTATATTTCATTAGATCACCTGAACATCATACCATCTGAACTTGATGAACTCTGACAGTCTATACAATAGATGAATTCACTCCAACCAGATCTATCCTCAAAACTCATCACCTTCAAATACCTTCCTTTTCCACACATGTTGAACCTTCTGAAAATCACTGAGGATCAATATTATATAAAACAAATTCAAATGGCACAGAATAACTGGAAGGAAATATTGGAATGTATCAATGATATAACGAATAGTAAGAAGCCATCAGGCTTGACCACCTTCGATATTCACAATCATGATGATGAAGATTAAAAACTCAGTACTTATAAAAAAAAAAAAGGTACATTCTTCTTACAACCATCCAACATTGTAGATCTCTCTATCCCGTATATTTTATTTCGTGGTGACATTTTCTTGAATGACTCCAGTAGAAAAATATTTCTGCCAAGAAAAACATTTCAATTTCATCATTCCATAAACTTTTACCGCAACAGTTAGTACCTATCCTTTCCATCATTTTCAATATGAAGTTTTTCCTCGTAGGTATTCTCCATGGCATCCTCTCATCCTTCATATCAGTTTGCTGTAGTAATGAAAATTCGTATGCGACCCACCCTTATTTTCTTTATGATGAAATAGAATATGGAAACGGTTTTCATGTGTTGGGGTTCAACTGAAAGGAAGATTTATCTCGTTGCCTATTCCTATACAACCGTGAAACTTTGATATGCGGAATACCTGTCCCAATTCGAGCTGCTCAAAGAATCTCTGTCATTTCGCAATTTTTGATATCCGCGATTAGTGAGTACGTTTTATCAAGGACTTGGTTAGTGCCAGGTGGTTTTTCTACCAATTCGGTACCGTTTGCTCCTACATGAATAAACTCTTCGACAATTGAATCGTAACGATGTGATGTCGGAATATGAAATATATCTATCGAATATGAAGAATATTCCGATAACTCGGAGGAACGGAGGAGAATATAGAGATGATATGGAAATTCCCTTGATATCATCAGGCAGAGTACGCCCATGAATCGAACATTGAGCTTGTGGGGACTTCGGCCGGTACCGATAGGTCTATCTATATATGAGTGTACGACAATTCACACAGAATTTGATTCAAAATATTGGCACTTACTAGCTCTAAGTCTTGCGAAGATACTAGAATTCCTTAATTGGCACACGCCAAACTTCAAAAAAATCTCTATGAATGGGAATTCAAATCCAGCCAAAATTGTCTTAGTAGGTCTAAGATGTGTCATGGTTGGCTGCAGCTCTGTGGGTTGCCATTCGAAATATTAGAGTTGGGGAAGAGACCCTGTTCTACATAGAACTATCCCGAATGCCACAGTAGTTTGGATTTCACTTGTACAAAGTGTAGATCCCCGTCTCCTTCACTCGCACAAGCTCTTCGTGGCTTCTTATTAGGGTTGCTTCGGCAACTATGGAGATAAGTACCAATAACAATAACAATAACAATAACAATAACAATAACAATAACAATAACAATAACAATAACAATAACAATAACAATAACAATAACAATAACAATAACAATAACAATAACAATAACAATAACAATAACAATAACAATAACAATAACAATAACAATAACAATAACAATAACAATAACGATAACGATAACGATAACGATAACGATAACGATAACGATAACGATAACGATAACGATAACGATAACGATAACGATAACGATAACGATAACGATAACGATAACGATAACGATAACGATAACGATAACGATAACGATAACGATAACGATAACGATAACGATAACGATAACGATAACGATAACGATAACGATAACGATAACGATAACGATAACGATAACGATAACGATAACGATAACGATAACGATAACGATAACGATAACGATAACGATAACGATAACGATAACGATAACGATAACGATAACGATAACGATAACGATAACGATAACGATAACGATAACGATAACGATAACGATAACGATAACGATAACGATAACGATAACGATAACGATAACGATAACGATAACGATAACGATAACGATAACGATAACGATAACGATAACGATAACGATAACGATAACGATAACGATAACGATAACGATAACGATAACGATAACGATAACGATAACGATAACGATAACGATAACGATAACGATAACGATAACGATAACGATAACGATAACGATAACGATAACGATAACGATAACGATAACGATAACGATAACGATAACGATAACGATAACGATAACGATAACGATAACGATAACGATAACGATAACGATAACGATAACGATAACGATAACGATAACGATAACGATAACGATAACGATAACGATAACAATAACAATAACAATAACAATAACAATAACAATAACAATAACAATAACAATAACAATAACAATAACAATAACAATAATTTCACAATTCGAGGTGGTCTATTCGTGGTAATACTTCCACAGTTAGCTGATATGATACTAGTATGTTCCATCTTCTGTGATTAACAGCATCGCACTCTATTAGGATATAATG
Source organism: Gastrophysa polygoni (assembly GCA_963576655.1). Classification (NCBI taxonomy): domain Eukaryota; kingdom Metazoa; phylum Arthropoda; class Insecta; order Coleoptera; family Chrysomelidae; genus Gastrophysa; species Gastrophysa polygoni. The sequence goes on from OY755084.1 coordinate 12,926,490, forward strand.
AGGTGTTTCTGGACTTCCTCCACAGAATCTGCAGGTGCCGCCCTAGTCTCTTGAGATGTTCTTTGAGTCTACAGTACCCCGTTAGAATCTCCGATGACGAAATGTATAGTCGGTCGGCGATCTTTCTTATTTCATCTACGAAAACATTCAATTTCATTCCTTCTTACGATTTACTAGCCAATATAGGAACAGCATCATCTGAAATTTCTCATGAATTGTTGAGTTTTCTTATGACTTCAAAGAGTTCTAAATCTATCTCTAATAATTACATACATGGTTTTCACACTCCACACTTCCTGTTCATATGGTGGCATTTGATGACAGACCTTCAGTATATTCTCCACTTCGATGATTCAAGAAATATCATTATAGAGGAATTATTGATTGTTTACTCATATAAATTTATTGTCTCTCAGGAGAGTCCAAGTAGTGTACAAATCTTCTTCAATTTCCTGATCCGCAGCAATCCGTACAAATTTCGAGATTTGTGAGATCTCTTCATGAAAGTTGGAGATTTATTTTCATGATGAATAGACATTTTTTCTATATGTCGGATCTCTAGTGATGAGCTATAGATGAAATATGTAGAACATACTTCATTCCAGAGGAATCATAACACTTTCCGTGATGAAATATATCATATATTGATATCTTTTTCATTCCGCCAAAGACCATGGAGATGGTCTCTCAGCCTTCACAATATTATATAGATTGGAGATTGGAATATGCCCATAGGAATATGCCTTCATTCACAGTCACTCCATATTTTCTATAAATTATATTCTGAATGCCAACAAATTATATATCTGACGGAATGAACCAAATTATTCATCACATTATCAAGCATAAAATCTATGCTCAATAAATATTCACTTGTGGACTCAGATAACGTTTTCTATTGATAGCACCTTCGATCATTGAACAGACGGTTTGTGCGCTGATGATTGACAGAAATGTTATGTAGGGTTTTGTGGAGCAGAATGGGGGTCAAGTTTGCTTGGTCAAGTACACCAATCAGTATTCCATAGTATTCGATAGTAGCTGTGCCTGTTTCTGCAAGAGATATATAGCTACATCGATCAGTTTTCACATAATCAGATTCTACAGTGTTAGTCTAAAAATAGAATTTCTTCATTAGTTGACTTCACGAATATTTCATTATATCTCAAGTTCCTCATCAATAATAAATATCGAATAACAGTTATCCCAAAATGAATCCTGCAAATATTCGAATCGTTGTATCTATATCTTTAGTTTTATATTCATTTTGAGTGCATGTTTTTGACTTTGTGTTAACTGACGTATAACTAAATAGCTTGCTGACGAATTCGTTTATCAATTCAGTTCGTATAAAACCAGAGACTGTCACAAAGTATGTTGGACAGAAACAGGAATATATAATGAGAATAATTATATGATGTCTCCATGAATAGATAGATAGATAGATTGATTTCAATAGCCCTTTGTGCTATATTTTGAATACAGTTATTTTCACTTCCTTCGTCATAGGGATCTCGTGAGGTAGGGGCCATACAATATTTCAAAATTAGAGAAATGTTCCGGGTTTTGATGCTGAACATAAATGTATAACGAAATTCGATGGTACAAACGTTGTTCTCAAAATATGACGAAATATGATTATCGTGAAATATCGAACGTGTTCAACTATAGCTATGAAAACTTTTCAAACAGATACTTACTCACTTCCAGAGAATGTCATACTCTGTTTTCCAGCTGAAATACATCTAACATTATTCTAACAAAGACGAGTTCCAACGTCGACCAAATCATATCAGAAAAACAGGGTGTCCCAAATGAGGAATGCAAAAACTGCTGATTCGAATTGGTTCAAGAAACAAGGTCATCATTTTGAGACAAAATACATATTTTTCATAATAACCTCGTAACGATTGCATGGAGTTTCGAGGCAAATCGTTCCGAGATATTCCATACAATTCTGATTCTAGTTTGCTTCCTTACAAGAAAAGGGTTTCAATATAAAATTTCTCGAATATTATCTGCATACATGAAAGATTACTCAGTGTTATGGCAGGCATTCTCGCTGAATCGAAAAATCAAAAGAAAATCATGCGGTGCTGAATTGTTGTGAGAGTTTGGACGTACATCCTATATTCATAACAGATCTATAAGAAGATACAGAATTCAACCATGTATTTGATTTATATAATATATGCTTGAGCTAACGAATTGAATGATGCTAGGACTATAAAAGTTCATACGAATGTTCTTGTGGAGTAATGTAAGGTGGTATAGGTAAAACATATCATACCTCGAAGACGGATATCAGCCGTGTACAGGTAATTTGTGTCGAATTGTTCTACTTTTGGTTCAGAAAAACGTAGAACTTTTCCTCTCAACTGGAACATCCTATATATTCTGATAGAAACGATGCGGTGGATTGTGCCAAAGGGACTGTCATCAGCCAGGAGAATGAGACAACAGGAGGAGCGAATGGTGTCCTGAATAATTCCGATGAATTGGGAAAGCCTGCGGAGTTGACGATGGAACAAGGCTTGATAATGAATCCAGTCATTTTGACTTATGCTCTTTTTGAAGCGAAAAAACCTTTGTGCAAGGATTACACAAAGGTATTCAAATTGATGCCTCAGGACTCACGACTGCGGGCATAACAAAGTGAATCATTACTCTATTATATTGACGACCGTGAAATATTCGTTAGATAGCGTTATTTCATCAGAGGCGATTCCACTTCAGGTTGAATCTGAATCAGGCAAAGAAGAGAACAAGGCAGACATATAAATCAAAATTCACATACAAATCTCGCAGACACTAGAGAAACTACATATATTTTCCTAATGAAATGCTCGCACAAAAAAACATCCATTATGCTAACGAGGCCCTGTACTCAGAAATAAATCATGGTCACATGATCATGATATCACAAGAAATACTCAGTTGATTTACGCAGATGTGATAGATGTACTAAGAAAGAAGGAATTCTTGTTCTAGGTGTTACAGTTTTACAATTCTGTCCATCTCTTCAGTAGTGTACGCATGGTTCAGTTGACCTTCCAAAACAGTTCTCAAACTTGCTTCTGTCTGTTCAAAGGGGATTCAATAGGCTAATAGATAGTCCGATCATGAAAATATCCCTTCAGATCTCACAACGTCGAAGGAATATCGCTCGTGTGTCTAGGTTGCATAAATCAATTGTGTATTCAGTCTATGCTACGTGTATTCTACCCTTTTGCGATTACTTCATCGTATGGTATCTCATCGCAATTCAGATAACATAAGCATTGATACTCAACCATGACGTTGACATAATACTACAACAATGATGGACAAAATGGATTCATCTTTCATGGAAGGAAAATGAAGAGAGTATAAATATATGGTGTTCCGTAACAAAGTCACTGTAACAAAAGCCTTTTGAATTCGAAGGTATTGAAATTTGACAACGAATCAAGTTATTTCGACCTATCATGCCCTGCCTAGCATGAAGGATTCTTTGTGAAAGAAACACACAGGACACAGGAGAATTGATACAAATGGCAACCGAAACCTTGGACATTGGATGGCGGGAATGTAACTCATTCCTTTGACAGTGTAGAGTTTCAAATGAGTGAAAATAAATAGAAATACCTGGACCTATGTACAGAGTGGTCCAGTTTTGAAGAACCATGAAAAAATCCTGGATGAAACTCGAGAAGAAATTAAATTTCCCAATCACTGATAAAATTCATTGAAATGAAAATGATGACATATCTGATCCATCTGAGAGAGTCTGAGAGGTTCAGAGAAATAGATACACTGTTGCCTATCCGATGATTCCCACCCAATATAAAAGAAAATAATTGTGGACTCAAGGAATGACAAAATGATGATGTAATGAATTTTATTTTTGATTTTGTCCGACCTAGATCACCACCTAGCAGTCGCTCTGAGTGTCAAATCTTCCATCATCAATCATTCAGATATCATCCAGATGAATTTCATATCGTTTTCACAAAGATACACAACAAAAACAACAAAAACGTTCGTTGAGAAGCGACATGTTCGAAATGGCAATATATCCAGGAATTATTTCTGGTCACTACATCCAAGGTGATTCAATGATATTCCATCAAAAAAATAATCAACTCCTTCCATGGCTGCATGGTCTGTTTTGATATAACTCTGTTCGAATCTTCCACCCTACCTCACCACGTTTCTGGCTTTGTGACTGCGGCTGAGAATATCCTCTTATTGCTCTTATATGTATAGTCAATAGCGATTTCAGAAGTCCCCCTCTAGTTTTCGAATATAATACCTACTTATGATACCACCCTTCTTTTTGTGCTACTCTCTTCCGCATCGAGCAAGAAAGTATAAGAGGTGCCTCGATGGATCTGAGGATCTCCTTGGAGAGAATTAGGGAATGACAGACCTTTTGATGTATAAGTATGAGATATGATATTATATATTCTCTACTAGATGCACCCTTACTCAATCGACTCACGAGGAGCTTCAAAACGAAAATGAGAGAGGTAAAGAACTATCGATTCATCTGGATGTGCAACAATGATAGATACAATTTTGCCAACTGTGAGCTGATCACTGCTGGTTGCCTTTCTCGTTTGCTGTTTTCATCGATTTGATTCCTACGCCACGTTATTCAATCAATGATCTTTTTTGGATCTATTAGTACAGCTATAGGCTGAACAGCGCAACACCACTCCGAACCGAATTTCAAAATCCTGAACTGGCTGAAAAAACTAGGATTATTCGAAAAAATCAAATATCGAAACCGAAGTAAAACTGACTTTCTCTGTTCAACACGCTAATAGATCAATGAACTTTGCTAAACGATAGATTTGAGTTAATAATCTCACACTATCAAATCGAATCGGATGAAAATAGCTGAACATGGAATTAAAGGTAGACAGAAGAATACGAAATTAACCCTCCGAATTCAATGGAATGAATTGGTGGTGAACGATCTTATATCTTCCTGAGATTCAGCCATTGAATATCTCCAAGTTGTTACCTAGTATAATTCACGTAATTTCTCAATCTGATTACTTTTTCTGTGATGTGAACACAACACATCTTGGATAACTTTATTATTATATTGTTCGAATCATCTTCCAGTCGCATCTGGCATACAGAATGGCAATTTAATGGAATACGGAGCCTACGACAGTACTTGAATATTCATAAGGAAACAGAGTAAGGCCCCTCAAGAGTTCAGCATTATAGTATCATTTTCTGTGAAACTCTTTAAAACCATACTAAGATTCGAAAATATCTCGGATGAGGGAAGTTTTTCCATCAATAATTCAGGAATGCATTTGAGTTCGAGGTAGCAGGGAGAGAGGTCGTCTGGAGAATTTGGATCAAGGATAAGCAATCCGAAATCGGCACATAAATTCATTATATATTATTGAGTCTCAGAATCATTGGTCAACTTATTCTTGCTGTTGGAAGTTGATATGGATCGAATTATTGATCAATCACGTCGAATGATCTGTATATGAATGAAGTAAATCCATTGATATAATCCTTTTGCCGCCATATTATCATCTCATTATATCATTCATCTCAAATATTTGTTGTGATCGTGTGCCGTGCCGTGTGAGTTTTTCCTGACCACACACTCGAAAACCTTCAGCCTGTTTCTGGTGTTCATGCGGAGAATTGTCGTACATGACTCACTTTTCATTTTCGTCAAACTTCCTGTAGCCACTCATTGGTACGAAGGAAGAGTCACAGCTCCATCACTTCTAAAGCTGTCAGTTCACATGGCAATCGAAAAAAAATATTCACAGGGTTGCTCTTCCAGATGATGTGAACCTAAAATGGTGTCCGTGTCTAGCATTTTCAATTCTTCCACATTCATTATAGGGGTGGTCTTCTTGAATGAAGGTCATCAGATATATCCTAATTTCGAATTCCTAATTCTCATGAACCAAATATTGACGGTAACATAAGAAGAGGCATGACCTCACCCATCGTTGAGTATACTCTGCTGCAGTCGCTTGTCGATCAAAGCTAAATCCTTTCATCAAGAGCGGCTCAAGTTCTCGACATGGAATATCTAGGGAGAGACAGTTCTTCTAAAAGAACACTCTTCAAATAATGATGTCACAGGAGATTTGATTGCCTACGTGGCACATAAGTGGCAGGAGGTACACGGCGGATCCCTGGCTATGGCATTGGATATCTTCAAATTATTTGAGCAAGTTTGGCACCAAGCCTCCGAGCGAAACTGTCATCATAAAGTTATTGTACAACTTTGTCTTTCACTATCGAGTTTTCTTACGGACCGATCAGTCTACGCGGTGGTACATGTGTTCTCATTTGATATGATGACTATCAATGCTGGTCTGCCAAATGATCTGTCTGGGCACCAACTTTTTTCTCACTACACATTGATGACTTGTTGGATGTGACCCAATCCATAGCTTTGCTGCAGATGATAGTGCACTCCATATCGCCTTCTCCTCCAAAGCCCCTATATCATCCATACTGAGGCCAGACGGAGTTCCAGACGGAGGCTGGTCGATGCGATTTGTCAAAAATTCTGATATGGAGATCTGAAAATCTAGTAGAGTTCAATTCAACAAGAATTCATGCTTGAAACATTCTCAGGAAGGCAGATCACACAATATAATGACGTCAGGTACCACTATTCCTATGAAGTAGTCAATAACGACGCTTGGTATCACCAGAAACTCATGAAACGATCATGCGAGGTCCGTCACGAGAACTGCTTGCCAAAAACTTGGCTTCCTGCTCTTTGCGAAAAGTTACTTTACACCCCGGCACCTGCTCATTATCTTCAAACTGTGAATTTGACCTGCCCTGTACTGTTCACTTAATCGGAAGTCAGTTCCCAAACATTATATGCTGAAGCTTCTAGATTTCCTTCGGAACAGAGCTATTCGCCTGGTTGGTGATACTACACTCACGAATTCATTGACCCCTCTGGAACATCGGAGAAAGATGGGCGATCTATCCCTCTATTGTCAGGCTGGAGATATGCGAAACTTCTGTCTACCAAGCATAATTCATAAAGAGAACGGCAAAGTTCTGGTAGTGAGTTAATTGTGTTCCAACCTCCGAACTGTCGAGATGAATTCTAATACCTTCCTTCTCTCCAAACATTCCACCGCTGGCTTACAGGATGTTCCTAGACATTATAGGATTCCTTTTTTTCATGAATTTGTGATACAGACATATCCTTGATTTTTTGAATAGTCATGGAGGAGCTCTTCTCAATCTTCGATCAACTTCCAGACTTCTATTTCTCTCTTCTGATTACTTTCACTCGAAGAAAATGCCATCGGAGATGTCATCACGTATTCGAAGCATGAGTTGAATGACAGATATCCTATTCGGATCCAAAAACAACCTCATCATGATGTTTTTGTGGATCACAGAATTTCAATCATCCAGCAGAGCGAGTCCCAGAGCCTTTTATCGTTGTACGAATGGATCAGGCATGAAAACAGAAGAATCGAATAGTAACAAAGTTCCAAAGTGGTTCTTGAATGTTATAGATGGTCATTGAAATCTTCACACTGAATATTTCATCTAATTCTGATTTCAAATTAGTGTGACGATCCAGAACTTTCGCATGCCAATACATAAGATAGATAGATAGATAAATTTATTCAAAGAATTGTAAATTTACAGTTACATGTATATCAACAACCAAATGAATATGACGTCAGACAGGTTAAAAGAGTTGAAAAACTACAATATAATACAGTAACATCAGTAATCACATTACAGATCACAAGTGAAAGTAAAAGAAGGCATATTTATATAAAAAACCATATCTCTGTAAGTTCTCGAACAGTGTAAGGTTCTATCTTCAAAATGTTATGAAAAACAATTTTTTTAAATTTTTTGAAACAGGATTCTTGCTGTATCTCTTTCGGTAATAAGTTGAAGAATTCAATACACGAGTAAGTAGGAGCTCTTTCTGTCTGTGCCAATCTATGTGCTGGAAAGTTTAAATTTAGACTCCTAGTATTGAACTCATGTTTTATTTCGAATTGGTCGAACTTTTCTCTATTTTTAAACAGAAACACCAAGCATTCATACACATATACACCAGGTAGTGTTAATATATTGAATTTTCTGAAATTTCCTCTGCAAGATTCATTATGTTTGAGGCCAAGTGGTATTCTAATGGCTCTTTTCTGAATAATAAAAACTTTTTCAGCATCACCGCTTCCGCCCCAGAAAGCAATCCCAAAGCGCATCACTGAGTATATGCTTGCGTAGTAAATAGCTCTTAAACTACCTATATCTAAATATTTGGCAGCGATTCTGAATGAGTAGCAGGCTGAGTTGAGTTTTTTGCACATTTCTAAAATATGTGTTCCCCAATCTAAGTTTTGATCAATCTGGACCCCTAAGAATTTATTATTCTCTGCTAAGGTTATCTTTTTGGACTGGAGAGTAATTTCTTCAGGAATACTAGTATTTTTTGTTTTTGTTCTAAAGCAAATGTGATTTGTTTTTTCTGTGTTCAAAATTGATTGATTTCTTGTAAACCATTCCTGTGCCTTACTCAGTTTGTTGTTTGCAATATCCAGTAGTTCATTAATGGAAGAACCAAGTATTAATATATTTGTATCATCGGCGTAGTTAATTAGATGTGTTTCTTAATCAATAATTTCAGATGCAAAATCATTAACATAGAACACAAAAAGTAAGGGCCCTATCACACTCCCCTGCGGAATGCCCACTGAAAGAGTACCCACCCCAGAAAGATGCTGCTCTTCATTTTTTTCTATTACTGTAATTTGCTTTCTATTCGTCAAGTAAGAGTGTAACCAAGCAAGTGCTGGTCCTTTTATCCCATATCTCTATAATTTTTCCAGCAATATTGTATGGTTTAGGCTGTCAAAGGCTTTGGACAAATCCAAGAATATGCCCAATGATAAATTCTTGTCCTCATATCCTGTAATTATTTTGTCAATGAAACTGTATACCGCAGTTTCTATTGATTTTCCTTTCAAATGATGGGTATCCTTCAAATATAGTGTTGAGTATTAGGTGGTCGATATTCGAATTCGAAATATCAATGGAACTTTTCGAACAGAAAAAATGTCTATTAGAAAAATCGTAATGAGGGATGAGCATTGAACAAAGTTTGTAATTCCTGAAATGTATCACAATTCACACTATCGATGGTAATTCAGCAACAAGTTATCAGGACGAGTTGAATCTGCCGCTTCGGTTTTACGAATCATACCATCTATTATCATTCATATCACGAGATTATATCTGACTAGGAAATATAATGAATCGATTGGATTGATTTGTCGATATGTTTCACACATTCTTGCGCAGTCTCCAGAAGACAGATTGAACTTATCAAAACTCACAGATATCGCTACTTGTTAGAAATACGGAACAAAATGAGCTGATGAATGTTTTTTTTTTGTTTCTCATCATCGCCTTGCTTCATCGCGTTTTATAAATCGCATGTCACTATGCATTCCCAGTCATTTTATTGGTTTGAATTCGGATGAGTTATATTCTTTATCTCATGAAGATGCAACAAAATATCATTGTGTTGTATTATGGGTACTCCTGCATTCGACGTAACGAAATGCCAACTTCATTATGCTGCAAACTCACCAGTTCATCTTGAATATTCAGAAAAACTCGAATACATCATGAACTGACTACTCAATCAATTAACGAAACAGATCACGAATATTCAACTTTCGCCTTTGGCTTCGAGAGAGCTTCCCTAAATGTTTTTTAAACATCCCTATCACATTCCCTGCTCTTTTAATTGTGTTGTAAAAACTCTCTCCCAATATTTCACCCTCTTTTTTTTTCGAGACGAGATTTGCTCCAAACCCCAATTGAGTGGTTTTCACACGGTTTTATTCAGCATAAAAATTGTTGCGAATTTGGGTGGTGAAATTATAAAATAAGCCTCTGAATATTGCCTGATAAATGATATCGGTTTAGCATTCCATTCGGAATTGATATAGTAGGTAACCGACCCGATACTTCACCTCCCGTACGAAACATTTTCATCATTATGAGAAAATATATGTATTATATTCAACGATACAAATTGATAACATTCATTCAATGCTCACAATACACCAAATCATTGACCTGTCTAGAAAATCGTAGGAAGGTCTCTCTCTTTTTTTATAGATACTTCCACGGTCGGTGCTCAACGGAAATATCGTCTGTTATGTCACGACGAGCGGTTCCTGATAGACAATCCAGACGTGCTCAGGCTGGTCACTCCTAGACTCACTGTCAGACTCGAGACCCATCGAAAATCGCTTCATCAAGGATCATTCACCAATAGAATGGCAAAGTTGTCAAATTCTTCGCCTAGTGAAGTCTTCCTCAATGCTTACAACCTCCAAATTCCAACAACTTCCTTCTTTACTAAAATTCTTCGAACATTGAAGGATTCCTTTCGTGTTTTCGACAGATAATGAAAAAAACAATACAAAAAGCTGTAAATAAAAGAATCAAGAATGGGTGGATGGATATTATTATAATCTACCGGATGTTCTCAAACCTGTTTTGATGTGGAAGCATGTGTACTCGTTGAATTCATAAACATAAAGTTCAGAATTTTGGAGAGTTCTATTCTTGTGCGCAGAATTGATCGAAATAGTATGATTCATAGGCATATACGATTCATGGATCATCATGGCACCGCAATCAACATGATTCATCCGAAAAGATTCAATTTACCAGGAAATCCGAAATTTTCCAAGCACTTTCCAAAAGGAATCATTTGATCAACGCAAAAAATCGATTATATCTAGGGTACTGTTGGTGTAATTCAGATTTGGTTCCAAAACATCTCTTGAATCTATTGGAGCCATACAGTCGGGAATACCTGAAAAATACTATTACAATAATTTTTCCATTTAGAGAAATCTTCGATTCTGAATGCATGGTATGTGGATATTTTCTCAGAGAAGCACTATATGTCGTCCTTCAGGAGGAGGATTCTCCATCATTTGTCCTCAGTACTCTGGGTGTCTCCATGGCTACATATACAAGTAGGTCTCTGCTTTGGTGGAACTTCGTCGTGAGAAATTGAATAGCACACATTAGTGGTTGGGACATTACATGTTTGTTCACTGATATTTTTGACAATTATCGTCTCAGTCAGACCAAAAAGTATTGTGTTGATCAAGGAAAGCACACATTCACAAACACCCATGGTCTCAGCAGAATTTGAAATCGTGCCCCGATAAGAATCTCTCCATGTTTCCTCTACTAGATTTGTTCTCGAATGGAAGAGGATCGGAAACTGATGTGGAAGATCTATAAATAGAGATTTGCTTGAAAGTTTGATGATATTTCCCAGAGTGAAATCTGCAATAAGAACAGACCACGCAATAGGTGACAATAACAAATTCACCTTCGAAATTGTTGTCTTTGGTCTTCGGTTAGTATCCCATGATCAACTTCGTTCATTATGGATTGATTTGAATAATTTTCACATCGTTCAAATCTGTTGCGATTCATTAATGTGCTTAGTCGGTCACAGTATCATCGCTCGATTCGGAGCACAGTCCCAAGACTATCAACTAATGGTTTGATATAAGATCTCAAGAGTATGTAGAACATGAGATGTTACATGTTCAGCGCCATCTAACGCTGAATAATCTGAGGAAGGTTCTTTAAAAACTACAAAAAACCTAGGATTTCTGGTGTCATCTTCCATCCGTATCAGCCTCTACTCTTTACGTGTATGTAACTGATAAACTACTGAGTAGCTATAGATCTGGTGGATAGATGGCTCCACTGTGAGAAGGCCACATCCCATCTGAATGATTAGATGGCGCTGAACATGTACCATCTCATGTTCTACCCACTCTCGAAAACTTTATATACTGTCACGAAGTGTTTCAAATTTGTCAGCAAACCAAGGGCAACTGTTGAGGCCTCTGGTGGGCCAAAACAGATCTGTCTCGCTTTTTCTCGACGAATTAGAATTATCTTCGACCAATATTTTTCATCATCATAAGGAGTCGAGCTGATATCAGGAACACTATCGTATTGTGGTCGTGAAAAAAATAGTGTTTTGCAAATATTGAATGATATTGTTGTCCTTTCCATAGCCATGCTGCAAAACTGTGAAGTATCTCCGCATTTTTAGATGAATCACCCTGTGCATTTTCCGTTGGAGGTCGATGATGCATGAATTTCAATCTTACTCTATCAATCGTTGATAAAATCCAACATCATGCGAATCATCTGACGGATGAGACTTTTTTCTGTTGGAAAACAACTCGTGCATATTCATACGCCCGATATTATTTCAGGTGAGTCGACATAGAATATTTCCATCATTTTGGCATATGCAAATCGGAAACGATTGTTTTCAGAGAAAAGCGAAAGAAAGATTCCAATTGTTTACATGGCCTGAGGAATATCAGCATTTGCTACGTTGGACACAGCACAGACACGCCATTCTCCACTGCTAATTCTGTTGATTTCATGCAAGAGATGTTTTTTCTTCTTGGTATACAGCAACGTGGAAAGTTCATAGTCATGTAGATGGTGGGAGAAATATCTGGTACATATTTATATCGATTGTGGGGCGTAATCCCAAGAAATGCCACACAGAATCGGTCATCGAACGGATGATCAGAAATGGACCGAAAGAACAGTATCTCAGAAAATGCACTGATGTCATCATGACAGGATATAATATTATTCAATATTATTATTATTATTCATTTATCATGAATAGATATCGGTGCATGGTTGTCGATACCTTATCTGGGCACCCCAATACAGTGAACATCGCCAAGACAGCCTCATAGATTTCTCATCGTGCCAAAAAAACATTTAAGTTTTTGATTGTGACATTTCGTCAATGATGATCACCTTAACCTCAAAGTATGGGAAGAACGTGCAAACCTATAACATTTGAATTTCTTGTAGCGGCGCAGGGGCTTGGCTCAAGTATATCTCACCCTCGTACAGTCAGAATCGAAACACCTTGATCATCGTTGAAGATTCACAAATGTTGCAAGTATTATACGGAACAAGAGCATAGCTACTCATCTAGGAGTCAAGTAGTCAAAAAAATGAATAGCTTAGATAGACAACAGAAAGATTTTCCTTTCGTGTTGTCAAGAAATTAGAAGTCTCAGTCATTGAAATGTTATATATATTTATATCAACATTCCTGCATATGTCATCATCTCAGGGATATCACATTACCGCTGATCTCAAGGTTATCCAGCAACCAGAGTATCAGAGCCACACGAGAATGCTGACACCATCTACACGTGTTTGACGATTCAGCACCTCGAGAGCCTTCCTTCGAGAGACCAGAACGACCACCGGCAGTTCTTCTCAAACCAGTCTCAAGTCAAGTCATACTTTTGTAACAATCTATTATTATTCACATTTTCTTCAATATTGTATTCAATCAAATAAAATCATTTTTTAAAAAGTCCAAAGTGATTTAAGTGATATAACAAATTGGCGCGGTCGGTAGGATTCCTTCACAGGTTATCCAGCAACCAGAGTATCAGAGCCACACGAGAATGCTGACACCATCTACACGTGTTTGACGATTCAGCACCTCGAGAGCCTTCCTTCGAGAGACCAGAACGACCACCGGCAGTTCTTCTCAAACCAGTCTCAAGTCAAGTCATACTTTTGTAACAATCTATTATTATTCACATTTTCTTCAATATTGTATTCAATCAAATAAAATCATTTTTTAAAAAGTCCAAAGTGATTTAAGTGATATAACAAATTGGCGCGGTCGGTAGGATTCCTTCACATCCACGGAACACGGACAGCCTAACCGAGGGTGTTGGATCCTAATCCTTCAAAGGAAGATACCTACACTTGGACACAGCATCGAGAACATCGGAAGGACGGTCTCTTCAACAGCCGAAGAACACGCGCACGCTAACTTCGCTGGAGCAACGCTTGTGCAGCCGGATTTCATCCTCCGAATGAAAACGATCTTCTGGTAAGAACTCAAACGAATCATCTCATTATTCCGAATATTTTTTTTCAATAATTCTATCAGTTCTATTGTCAAATTATCCCCGAATCAATCATGACAGAATCACCTCCTCCAACTCCAACTACTCCAACAACTAACGAAATCGAACCATACAGACTGAACGAAATTTTCTGTATAATACCAGAATATGACGGAGATCAAATATTCTTAACAACCTTCATAAATGCGTGTAATACTGCTTACCGCATGTCAGTACGAGATCAAAAGATACTCACAATTCTCCATATAAAAAATAAACTGAAAGGCAAAGCAGCTGAATTAATCAGTTCAAGAAATCCTCAAACTTGGGAAGAAATAAGATCACTTTTAATTCAATACTTTGGTGACAGTCGTGATTTAGCTTCTTTGATACAAGATCTCCAACGTATCCATCAACTACCTGGAGAATCACCTTTAGTCTTCATTGATAGACTACAGACTCATAATGCAAAAATGCAATCATCTATTCAAAAGCAATTGCTCACATCAGAAGAAAAACAATCACAGTCAAAATTAATCGAATCAATGTCATTGAATACTTTATTAACAGGAATCGATCCAGACATAGGACACATTGTTCGTGCTGGAAATCCTCCAGATTTATTCACAGCAACTCTGAGAGTTAAACGTGAACTACAATTGAGTTATTTCCAATCACAAAAATTTCCAAATTCGAAAATTGGTCAAAATTCAATCTCAAATCAAAATCGAAAAATGATACCTCCACAAAAATTGTGTAATTACTGTAAACGCCAAGGCCATACAGTAAACGAATGCAGACAACGTCAGCAACGAAATCCCAATGAAAATCTCGGACCTAGACCTAATTTCAACCCTATTTCTCAACCCAATTTCCGACCAAACTATCAATCCAATTTTCAACAAAATTTCAGACCAAGTATTCCTCAGAGACCACCGCAATTCCAAATCAGAATAATATCCAATCAAGACCATCGATTATCAAACCAAATCCAAATTTCAATCAACAAAGGCCATCAACGAGTCAGTCTAATCCGAATTTCCAAAGATTCAACCCACAAAGAACCCATTGTGTCAATTATGATCCCAATAGTTACGAATATGATAATTATACCGCTAATTATCAAGATTCTGAGAATTTTCGAGCAGATGGTTATACTGCTAACCATCAAGACTACCAAAACTATAACTCTGATTTGTATCAAAACCAATATTCACATCAATCCGATCAGAACGAATATTTTCCATCACAATATGATGATCAAAATCAATATGATCAGGATTTTCAGTTGAGCCCTACATCGAGTGCCCCTCCTATCAAACAATCCTCAGATCCCATAGACCAAGCAAAAATACAGACAATGAATTTGAACGATTTCAACCCAAATCTCAATTTTCCGGAACTCAAATTTCTATAAATCCATCATTCACAGTAAACTCTAAGAACTTATATTACATTAAGGATGCTACCAACAAATTTAAAATTCTAATAGATACAGGCGCTGGACTATCGATTTTCAAGCCTAAAACTTGTGAGAATTATTCTAGACGATTTTCTGAAAACGTTGTAGTTCAAGGTATAACTGACCAAAAAATAATGATTAACGAATCTGTATTAATTCCTTTCACTGACAATGACCCGCACAAAGTTTATGTTCATAATATAGACATAGACTTTGACGGACTCTTAGGATCTGACTTCCTAGAACATTACAAATGTATAGTCGATTTGAAAAATAATCAACTCATTACCAATTTCAAAACAGTCCCTCTATTCAAAGTTAGTGATTCAGAATCCGATGACAAAATTCCACAAAATTGCGAATTTGATAACAAAATCACACTCGAACCTCGAACCGAACAAATTGTCACACTAAATTGTAACCTATGTAACACCGATGCTATACTGCTAGCTCAAGAAAAACAAAAAGTTAGACTTTCTAATGCTCTAGTCAAAATCAATGAAAAAGGTGAATTCTTCACGTCAGTAATAAATGCAAACCCGATGGAAATTTCAATCAATTTCGATAATCTTCAGTTAGAACCGATTCAAAATTTCAGTCTCAATAATTTTAACACTTCTGATACACGAACAAATACACACACTGACAGGACAACCGACATTCAAAATCAATTGAGATTAGAACACTTGAACGACGAAGAATCTGAACTCATCACGAACCTCTGTTTAGATTTTTCAGACATATTTTATTTGGAAGGCGACAACTTGACATTCACCAATGAAGTTAAGCACTCTATTGATACTAAAGATTCAAAACCCGTATTTACCCGATCCTATAGATATCCACAAATCCACAAAGATGAAGTGAAGAACCAAATGTCAAAAATGCTTGAGCAAGGCATCATACGTCCTTCAATTTCACCTTGGTCATCCCCTGTTTGGGTGGTACCGAAAAAACTCGACGCCTCTGGGAAACAGAAGTGGCGTGTTGTTGTGGACTACAGAAAGCTGAATGAGCTTACTGTAGATGACAAATATCCCCTTTCCATGATTTCAGACCTCCTTGATGAACTTGGCAAATGCCAATACTTTACGACCCTTGATTTAGCGTCCGGATTTCATCAAATCGAAATCGAACCAAAAGATATTTCCAAAACTGCCTTCACAGTCGAAAATGGACACTATGAGTTTGTCCGAATGCCTTTTGGACTCAAGAATGCTCCTTCTACCTTTCAGAGGGTGATGGACAATATTCTCCTGGGCATTCAGAACGAAAGATGTCTCGTCTACATGGACGACATCATCGTTTACTCCCCTACGATACATGATCATATTTCCCGACTAACTGATGTATTCAAACGCCTCCGAAATGCAAACTCAAAGATTCAACCAGATAAATGCGAATTCCTTAGAAAGGAAGTAGCGTATCTTGGTCACCTAATCACCAGTGACGGAGTCAAACCGAACCCATCAAAAGTCGATTGTATCGTCAATTTCCCAGAACCTAAGAATCAAAAAGAAATCAAATCATTCTTAGGCCTCGCCGGATATTACCGCCGATTCATCTCCAACTTTGCCAAAATTTCCAAACCCCTCACTAAACTGCTTTAGAAAGATACTCCTTTCAACTTTGATTCCGATTGCAAAAATGCATTCGAAAATTTGAAACAAACCCTCATTTCTACACCCATTCTCATTTACCCTAACTTCGAAGACACTTTTCTTCTCACCACGGATGCCAGTGCATTCGCTATTGGCGCTGTGCTTTCTCAAGGTCCCATTGGCAAAGACCTTCCCATCGCATACTCTTCTCGCACATCATGTTCAGCAGAATCTGAGTATTCTACGATAGAACGCGAATTGCTTGCAATAGTATGGGCAGTCAAACACTTCCGACCATATCTCTTCGGTCGAAAATTCAAATTAATAACCGATCATCGTCCCCTCACTTGGCTATTCTCGATCGAAGACCCTGGTAGTCGCTTAGCTCGATGGCGACTCAAACTTGGGGAATATGACTACGAAGTCATATACAAACCCGGAAAGATCAATAAAAATGCAGATGCTCTATCTCGCATTAAAGTGAATCACATTCAAGAATGTGTTGCTTTTCATTCGAGAACTCTAGTCCTCCCAACGAATGAAGATGATTCCGATAAAGAAATCATCGAGAATCCGATCGAAAATCATCCCAAACATGACATTCCACAAACATCCAAATCACCCCATAACGATACCGAAACTACCCAACCAAAAAACGAATCAGATGAAATATCAATAGAGAAAATTCAAGAAGAATTTAACACATTCTCAGACTTGTATAGAACCAAATCTCTGATAGACTACTCTAAAGTTCAATTCAATCAATGCCAAATTCTAGACAAATCGAACAGACACATTCTCATTCCAATGCAACAAAACAAACTATCGCAATTCCACTATGACATAATTGAAGACCTTTTCGAAGAACACTTTTAAACACTTTTAAAAATCTCGAAATCAATATTCTTTCCAGTAAATCAGTGAAAAATTGTAAATATTATTTGATCCCTCTAACCAATGACCCAGAAACAGTAATTGAACACCTCTTTTTGACTTTATATAAAAATCAGAATGAGACGGACCCACAAAATTATTATTGCATCGAAGATAATCCCGAATTGCCACTACTTGAAATGCTTTGTTTCATATTCGCCGAAAAGGATATAAAAATTAAAGTATGCCAAAACATAGTAAGAACTCCAGATCAAGATCAAATTCCTATAATTTTAGACCAATATCACAAAGGGAAAAATAATTTACATCGCGGAATAAACGAAACACTGAGACGCATACGGCAAAAATATAACTGGGACGGTATAACCAAAGATGTTGAAAAATTAATTAAAAATTGCGAAATATGTCATAAGACCAAAATTTGTAGGAAAAATCTCAGCAACTCATTAGTCATAACGGAGACTCCCCGTACTGCTTTCGAACGAATCAACATAGACATCGTCGAAGTTCCAAACAGAAATTATGCATTGACTATACGAGACGAACTTACGAAATTTACACAAGCTTACGCACTTCCAGATAAAACAGCTCGATCCGTCGTAAATAGCCTCCTACTATATTTTCAACATTTCGGAACCCCTTTACGAATCCATTGCGATTACGGACGAGAATTCGACAATACATTGCTTAAAGACTTATGCACATTGTATGATATCAAAATTTCTTTCTCTAGCGTAAATCATCCACAATCCAATGGTTCAGTCGAACGATTTCACGCCACACTTCTAGAAATGATCCGTGTGAATATGTCAGAAAACCCTAATGAACATCCTTTTAATATTCTCCCCTACGCAATCATATGTTACAACAATTCCACAAATAAAACCCACGGTTTCAGTCCACATGAGTTAGTTTTCGGACATACAGCAAGTAGATCACCAGAAACACTTTATAATCAAAAAGATCTGATTTCAAAATACGTAAGAGACTTGAACAACCGAATTTCTTATTACTATAAAGTAGAGCGAAAACAGATCAAAAGAAAGCAAAAGCGAAGGAACGTTTTGACAAAACAGTATCAGGACAAACAGAATACGGAATAGGACAAGAAGTTTACATCAAGGAATCCCAAATTAAAATTAAACTTCAGAACAAATTCAATGGACCATTCAAAATCGAAGAAATATTTAAAAATTCAGCAATATTACTCAATCCACAAACGAATCAACGAACAAAAGTAAATTTTGATCGCATGATACCGTATTATGAAAACTGATTTGTTTTCAGGTTCACCCTGCTGTTCGGATCAGCAGTCTGTCAATTCAAAATCAAACCAATCAATAACACTCTAGGGGTATACTACCATCAAGACGACGACATCGTACTTACAAACGACCACTGGACTCTACTCGTTCATAAAGACATCTCTTTACTTCAAACAGCCTACGAACATAACACTAGAATATTAGATACCATTATAGCTACAGCACAATTGAAACCTTTACGCGAACTAAATATTTTTCAAGTAGAAGTCAAGAACCGTATCAGCTTACTTACTCAAATTTCAAAGTCAATAAAAACGAAATTATCTGAAATAACCTTAGATACAACGAGATACAAACGTGGACTCATTAATGGAATAAGTAGTATTTTCAAATCAATCACTGGCAATCTCGACGCTTCAGACGGCGAATACTACTCAAATTGTATCAATAAATTACATGACGATGAACACCAACTGGAAAACCTTCTCAAGAATCAAATATCAGTCACATCATCAGTAATAAGAAGTGCGAATACAACCATTCGAAAACTTCAAAGAGACGAAGAAATATTCAATACAGACATCAAACAAACTATAAATGATATGAGTTACGATATTAAAGCCATTGAAGCCAAAGTCAAATTTTATGACGTATGTGAAAAACTTATGGAGAGTTTTGTGTATCTTGAGGAAAGTCTCGATGAAATCATAAATTCAATTACATTTGCTAGATTAAACACTATCCATCCCTCAATTATCACTCCCGATCACCTAGTCGGTGCTCTACAGGAAATTTCCCAAAATCTGCACAGAAATAACTTACCTTTACCAGCAAATTTAGATAAAGTTGCCCTATACCTCGACATTATCCAACTTCAAGCATTCCAAATTGATTCTAAAATTGTTTTCGTTCTAAAAATCCCTTTGATCGAACCTAAAACATATCACCTTTATAGACTTTACCCAATACCAATTTTTGATAACAGAACTGGCTTACATCATATTCTTTCAATCTCTCAAAAATTTATCGCGAAAGATGATGATTCTTTGATGTTCATTCCAATCAACGACTTGAAGAAATGCAGAACTCTACTACCAGAAATAAAGATGTGTAGCAACGTATTTGCATACCCCATAGACAATAACGCCATGTGTGAAGCCCAATTGATGAAAACATTCCAATCAGTACCAGACAACTGCCAAAATGCCCTTAACCTTAGTAAAGGATATAAGGTCTAAGAACTAGCCGAAAATTACTGGTTAGTGATTCTATCAGAACCAGTACGGATCTCGATCAATGACCCATCGAAAGAAATCGAAACCCGAATCATCTATGGAAACTCTGTGATCAGCCTCCATAACGAATGTAGTGCCTCCATCGGAATTACCAAAATCCAAGCCACCTCAACGAAGACATCTATTGTTTCGTACGGAACACATCCAATCGAAATCCCGTACGAATGTTGCAGCGACCTCCCGAGACGACTAGATCTTCTGAAACTGAAACCTTTAGAATTAAGCGATTTGAATGTTGATGAATTGGACATCGCCAAAAATAAGCTTGATTCCTACTCCAAGACGTTAGACGATTTAATCCACCAACCATTTGTGAAGAAGAACATATCCTGGCTCACCTATTTCACGATTACCCTAATTGTGACACTAATAATTTTGTACATATTTTTCAAGTATTGGAGATCGAGAACTATTGTTAGTCCATCTGATCCACCATCACCCCTACCTAGAGGAAGCAGAACCATGAGAAGTATCAGGGCCGTTTTCCCAAAAATACGCCCGAACCTGAGGACCCAGACAAATGAAGAAGAAGATTTGGGATCCATCAACCTCAACGCCTGAGGATCCAATTTCCAAAAGTTGTCGACACAAAGCAACAACTTTATCAAAAGGATGGGAGCTGTTATATCAACATTCCTGCATATGTCATCATCTCAGGGATATCACATTACCGCTGATCTCAAGGTTATCCAGCAACCAGAGTATCGGAGTCACACGAGAATGCTGACACCATCTACACGTGTTTGACGATTCAGCACCTCGAGAGCCTTCCTTCGAGAGACCAGAACGACCACCGGCAGTTCTTCTCAAACCAGTCTCAAGTCAAGTCATACTTTTGTAACAATCTATTATTATTCACATTTTCTTCAATATTGTATTCAATCAAATAAAATCATTTTTTAAAAAGTCCAAAGTGATTTAAGTGATATACATATATATATATATATATATCATTCAATTCAAACTACCTCACCTCTGTCGAGCACAAATCATTCTGATTCATTTGTCTGTACTTTCACAATGGAATTCATGATATGTATTATTTCTCTGATAAATGGATCGAATTGAAATACTTCTCTGAATCGTAGGATAGTCTTCAGTCAGGACTTCATTAACTGTGGTAGTCAATCCGAAAAATTCTAATGTCCTCTTGATAGAGGAGGAATCGCCAGTGCCTTCGTTCCATTGTAGGTTTTTCCTTTTGCAAGCATTCCACTGTCAGGAAGCTGAAATATTAGTTTTATCACATTTCCAGATCAAAAGTCTCCATGTCGTTTTGTGTTTTCTAACGATGAATTATTCAAAATTTCATACATATTGAACATGGAAACAATCCTCGCCTAGTAGCATGCATTCTATTCGATAAAATATATCATGAAAGTGCCAACACATTGAATATGAATATGAATATATTCACATTATCTATCTATATTGTCGAGTACTGACTGGTTACAGCAATCGAATCATGTAATCGATTTCTTGAAATTGTCGCTTGTAAATTTATTAGAAGCAAAGCAGGGACATCAAAATTGTTTGCAATTGTTTGTTTCAAAAAAATCTCCGGATTGGCGATGAACGATGCAAGTTTCAATCCGTATTGATAAATATTATTGTAGTGATAGCTCAATCGATGATCACAATCAAAATCGAATTCCAGGAATCGGCTTCACTGATTTTTGTGTTGAAATCCTGTGGGACAAAGCCCTGATCAAGATAAAAAGTTTTGATTGGAACATAAGGTGATATCCATCCGTATGCACCTCGGTATGCACATTGAACAACCACAGAGGTGATTTCACATCTGTGTACACAACAACCGCATACATATTACGTCTCGAATATAACTCATTTCTGTTGGGAAACCACGAAAGAATCTGTAATTATATTTAATGAAATACCACTAACATATTGAAAGCTTCACCTGAGAATGCAAAGATTCATTCATTGGATTATCTCTACCAAATGAAGTGTTGAATCACGTGAAATCAAAAAATGATGATAATGAAGGAAATGACAAATACCTCAGGATTATTGAGCGATACACGTCCATGAAGTGTACCTCTTTGAGATGTGAGACATTGTGAAACAGATGGGGACTGATATATGATGTAGTAATACGTAGTGATACGTATGTGTATGTGTACGGCAAAATCACATCGAATTCGATTCCAAACTCACTTCTTAGCTTTGAATAGCGATATCTCATGGATTCACGCAAATGTAATTTCACGATTGGAAATCCATATTCATCTGAATTGTCATGATAAGTGATCAGGTAGCGTCTTCACGAAAGAAAATTTCCTTCAACCTCGATATATGCCTTGTAGAAACTATCATAGATTGATTCGATAATCATTCAGTACATAGATATATGGCTAGCGAACCTTTCTAACTTATTCTTGATAACATTCACAATCTAGATTATTCTAACGACGTAGAAATTTGCAGAGAGCCAATTCCAATTGACAGCTGATCACAAAAATTCAACATTTCGAATAAAGGACATCTTTACCATTGAGAACGCTAAACAACTTTTACCAGCTGATCTCTTCGTTCGGAAGCATCATCATTCGAAAAAATTCACATACGAAACATTCGAGAACAGACACGAACAATGTTGATGCTTAGATCCTTCATCTGGTTGCTCTTGATTGAGTTGTTAACAGCAGGAGACTGTATCAGGTCTATGTTCTGGAAGAAAAAGTGGTTGGATGATCAGTGGCAGATCTTTGAAGTTTCATGTAATACATCTCGGATAGCTCCGAAATTTTGCACACTTTTTCAACTAATCAACTGATGCTCAACTAATATGTCATTTTTTTTGCATTCTCAGGTGAATTGCCCTGTATATGTACACAATGTGATGGAACTAACGTTGTACTCAATTATTTGCTGAAATGTTGCAGCCGAAATGATTTGAAATAATGTACAATGAGCAATTTTTGATGATGCAGAAGAAATAAAGTACCTTTCTCTAATGTAATATAGTGTCCAGCAATGCCTTCCATATTATCGAAATATCATGGAATCACGGTAGGACGCAGTGCTACTGAATTCATTTCCTACTTCATCAGACTAAGTTCCCACTTCATCAGACTAAGTGTTTCTCTTCAGGAGGAAAGTGCTACAGAGATCACTAGAAAGAGACAAGTATTGGAAAAGTCAAAGGCTTGTTCTCTCCCCGCTTGTTCTCTCCCCTGGTGGTATTTGTAAACACGACTTTACCGCACAAAACGTCAACATCTTCACTGACATCCTCATCAATAGCAGTAGAATTTAAAACCCATCTTCCAAAAAAACAAAATTTCAAACTTAATCAACTACAAGTCAACTACAAGTTGAACTTTCGATAGTCAATACACTTCCGTGTCGCATTACGAGATTTTCTAACGTCTAATCTAATCTAAGAGGTGGTAGTACATACCTACTCCGCCAGGTTTTCATCCACTATTTCAACAGTCCTGAGAAGTAAAAATTGTAGTTCCGAATCACAAAACATCTAATGCCATGATGTCGGTAATGACGCTCATCACGGCGTCGAGGTTGGATTCCATGGAGTGCATAGTTTTCAGCGTTCCCAGTGAAAACACAATTCAAAACAGAATTGCTATTGCCAGCTGATCAATTTATGTACTAATGCTTAACAGATTTCGATGATATGGCATGGCACTGTTTCCATGGAATCATTCGATTGGGTAGGAAACAGAGAGGTGTAAAGTTATCAGAGTACGTTTCTACTTGTCGCGTGAAATATATATTTCTTCCATATTTTCGTTTATCTATCAGCAAATCAGTTATCTCACACAAGAGAGAACACATCCTGCTTGCATAGCCTGTTATCTCTGAAGCAGTTGGCAACACTGAGGTATTCATATTTCCGAAGGCGATATCTGGTTTCGCCATTCAGCATCAAATTGACTAAATTCAATCAGATTTTTCTAAAATTTTCGGAAGAACTTTCTATACCGTCAGTATCATCAACCTCGTTTTCCAGATTAATAATTCAATCGCTCTGTACGAATCAATCGAATCGTGGGCAGATTAGATGCCATACAAACTTCAAGCTCTGAGTTACCACTTTAGTGCACCACACAGATAACTGCGCTATATCTGCATAGTTTCGATGACACCTCGAATAAATATTAAATGTTCAACTTCATGATGAACTACCTGATTTTGAATTCCGAGCATGACTTCTTCTGAGGATAGGAGATTACTGAAGGGAGAAAAGTAAACTTGTCATACCGAGACAGAGATGGGAGATTCGACTCATGATGATGGAAGGAAGTATCCATCTTCATGAAATCTTTGTTATTGCCTGAATTGGTTTCCTCTCCATGCAACCATTAGTGCACTACGATCATTATTCTTCATTCATTCCGCTTGTGGATTTTCGACACTGATTTCACTATACATGGCTATCGATTGAAGGGCGTGATCACTAGCGAAGAGATTTCTTTATCGAATCATTGTGCCAGCCAGTGATTCTATGTCTTTGACATAGTTCCTTCTATGTTGCCGCAGAAGTGAGTCACCTACAAACAGTGAAAAAATAAGGTGGATACTTCATATTGTCTCAAGACTTGGAAGCATCATATGAAGGGAACGGAAAATCTGTCGACTACCATCGTATTATACTGTCGAGGTTGTATGGAATTGCATTGTAAATTCAAACGAAATTATAAGGATGAAATCACTCGAACATTCACTGATTCATTACGGTTACGTTATGAGTGAATTTTTCTGTAACGAGCCCTACATCTTTCACCATACTTTTGATTTCATGTGGAATATTGTGTTTAGCATTGCAGAATTGCATTCCTCCAACAAGATATGAAGAACTCATCGGAGTATCAGTCATTGAAGAAGAAGAAGAAGAAGTAGTGAAGAATTTCTTTCTGATTGCCATAGCGACAAAGTTGTTGCTATGGTAACATTGGTAACGCGCTTCCATAGCTTGTACTTTCTCATCCTTTCCTCATCCTTTAGAACACCCTGTTTGATGGACGTGCATCGAGAATACTTTTCTGTGAATTGGGTAATTGATATACTTCTGCAGTTTTGTGTTATGTATCGAAAACATAATAATTCAAGAAATACCCAATCTCAAATTCCGTCCAACTCCATATACTACTCGTTTCATAGCACGACCCACACGTCCAACAATCACGGTATCTAATCGACGATGTACTCTTCTATTATGCATTACCAATTATCGTTAGGCCATAATGAAAAATGTAAATACATCAAGCTTTTAAGTAGCTTGGATTGATCACTTCGATAGAGCCATGTCAATGATGTTAGTATTAGTATTAGTATTATTATTTGTATCAGTATTAGTTCTACTATTAGTATCATATGGAGAGGTGGAAATTACGGGAAAATACATCTCGATGTATCTTAGTTGAGAATCGAGATAATCGGAGGAAGGCAATTCAGCTAGTTAGAGCTTGTATTGGTTTACTCAAGTGCTGAACGAGGAACATCAATAACAACTCTGTCCTCACCAGAGATAATAGTACATTGGCTACAACACCACAAGGAAATGCCAACACTTTTGGTAGAAGAAATTTCACTTCTGATCCACAAGGCCAACATGAATACAATCGATAACCATTTGCTCGAAATTGTCCACCCTCAGCGCACATTTACGCACTTTCCATTTTCAGATCTCGCTTCCTGCAGACAGAATTTTTCCACATAGAGGTTCACCCCTCATCAGTTCATAGGATGCAGATATATGCATCATTCAAGACCAGAGAGAAACGGATTCGTATTAGCACCATTGTCAATTCTTTCCAGGGCCACCTATGGTATAGCCTAGGAACTGATATTTCCAAGTCCCGATTAGTGAAATCAATTGGTTCTTGCTGCTGAAAATTTTTGATCATCAATGTTGAGAATATTGTTAATTTCAAATTCTGATGTTGAACACTGGTTGAATTTGGGATGAAGTTGCGTAATCAAAATCCGTGATGTAATGTTTCCTGTGGCAATGTGGCAATGTGGCAATCACCATTCATTCTTGGTATCATAAAATTACAATCTATATGAAATAGATTCAGTCAATATTTTTTGCTACCTATGAAATTTACCGTAAAACCTATAGCAAGTATACATACTTTTACATTGATAACACATATACTCACATAGTTTTCCAGGTATCCATATATTTCCAGAGATATCAACACAATTTCACAGAAATTCACGTGAATTGACATTGCTCCATTTGTACTTCAGACGGGAGTCATCTTGTTTTTTGAGATATAGCGCAGTGTTGATGATGATGCTCAGTCATGAGCCAAGCCGATTTGCCTACAGACGTTGATCGTATCATATTCTGTATGTGTGTGTCACATACCACTGACCTGTATACTTGTAGGTGGATTAACGAAATTACGTTTATTACTTTAAAACCTTACACGGTGAGTACAATGCACAAATGTTCGTTCTGTTTCTTCGGTTTCAGAACATTGATGAAATATAATATTCATCAATATTTTTGATCACAGATATGATGAGAGAAAATAATATACTCAACAGAGATTATTAAGGTTCCTCTGATGAAATATATATTATGATGTTTTTTCTATCTTCCATCCACTGAATATTCTCAAGTATAAACCAAGATTTGTAAGAAGTGAATGAAGAAACATTTTCCATGGGAGTGACAAAAATACAAATTTCTTCGATTCAGTTCCGATTACACACAAAGTACAACAATAGTTGAATCATCTTCAATCTGAAGAAATTCAATTTCATAGAAATGAAATTGATGATCATTACAAGTAATATACTTCCGTTAGGTTAGTTGGGACAAACGAGTTTATTGCTTCATGAATATATATTTCGAAAATTGGGGCAATATTTGTTATTACGAGAACAAAAAGACGTACAGTGAATATGATTTTCTGGAGCAAAGCTTATAGAATTTCAATGTGAAGTGTTGTTTCTAGTCATATACACATACGATATTCTTGTTATTCACGTCACGAAGAATGTTGAAATGAATTCAGCTAATTCAGGTGAATATGGAAGAAATTCTATGAAAATGCTTCATGGACAAAGAATATCACATAATAATTACGAGAAAATGGTCGAGATAAATATCAAATAATACATTGAGATATTTGAATTACATCACATAAAAAATGATACCCATGAACTTACACTGATCACTGGAAAATTCTTGCTACGGAAGGTAAATATCACATATATAAAATTCACATGAAGATCTAATTTTTCCCTGTGTTATAGAGTACTCCTCATAGTATGGAAGGATCATTTGTGTTTCAGAAATGATACTAGATACTAAACGTGAAATATAACAGATCTATTACAGGCTGTTCTGTGAACAAACTCAACTTTTATATTTCAGCATGAAAACTTACTTCACTCACTAAGGCAGTGCGTATCTCTATCCACATATTGTTAATTCACAATGAAGTTTCTGAGTGCTTCCGGATGGATTTTTCCTGTGTTCATCCTCTTGTCAGTTGTCATGTTATCGTACATGTTCCAAGTGAAACAAGCTATTCTCCTCATTGTGTCTGTCATGCAACGGATCTGCATGGACTGTAGGGCTCATGTAAATATTTTGCTGGTAGCATGAGATACATGTTCCGATTGAATGGACTCAGAAAAAACTCATTGAACACTCCAGAATCACTCGTGTCGAGTCATATGTGGAAGGGATTGTGTTGACATTCTCTGTACACTGATGAATATAGTGTGTGAATAGTGTGAAGACAGAACATTCGATTTTAAAACCTTGAATGCTCCTAATTCTATCGATAGTGATTTTTGATAGTTTTGTGAGCGTGAATGGTATCTATCGAGAGAATTTCTAGATCCAAACGAGTTAGAAGAGTATTTATGGAGACACTGGGTATCACTCTTGTTATTGATTTGTCCTTTTGATGACGTTCCTGTCTGATTCGTTGACTGATATATTCTCAAAGCCATTTCCTTGATTAACTTATCGATTAATTGATAGTTACACCGAATGATTATCGATAGATAATGTCTGTCGGACTGACATAATGGCGTACCAGGTATACAAGAACATGCATGTATTCTTCATTGATTTGTTTGAAAATTTGGAGTGGTTGTGGTTGGTGAAACTGCAGTTTGATCCAATGAACAAAAAACATTTTCAGAAAAATATTGGTAAAATGAAGTAAGAACGACGGACGGAACTTCGCTCATTTTCAAGTGAACAAAATGAACTCCAAACTCACTATATAATAACATGTTCACCCATTACACATCTCCGTAGCCCTTTTCTGGAGCGCAAAACTTCATGAACGGAATTTAATATAAACTATAACTCTATTCCTCAATAGTCGATGCTCACAGTTTGCACTAAATTTCGTTGCTGATGAGATATTTGCGAAAAACTTTTGGAACCCGACGATCAAATATCTTTTCATCACTCATAAGAAGAGGGTCTTTCACTATTTCGTATCAATGATAATGTCATTATGATACCTCGATATGTATCGAAATAGCTTATCTTTCTAGTCCATGATACCACATTCGTGAATCAATTAATCATCTTAGAACATCCTTTTTTCGAAGATAGTTCCAAAGATGATGCTGTTGAAATTTCGTCTATTATTCTACTACGGATAAATGATATTTTGTAGGTAGGTTTTCCTACTATAACACTTAGACAAACTAAACGAGCTCAGGTGGTTGCCGCATTATTGTTATATTCTCGAGACCTGTCGAAGTTCTTTCTAGCAAGCATTATTCATCAATATAATTACGAAGTTTCATGATGTTCATGACCTCAAGAAACTTCAAAACTTTCAAGAAAAATATCAATACTTTCCTTCTGTATACCTCCAATACCTTCCACCTCTGGCTCCTACATTATTGGTTTTCCTCTGCTGTTCGAAGATGGGAATCTTTCGTTACTCATCATTCAATTCCAGATAACTGGAATGATAATTGGATAGTTCTAAAGTAGCATTGTTCAATTCATTCAATGCCATCATTTCCACCTTGAATAACAAATACAATTAGTCTCGATAATTCCTCGAATCAAAGCCAGATCAGCACTTCCATTATCTTTGCTCAGTGCTAACTCAATCCATATTGAGAATTACAAGCTGTAAGCGATTTCAATTATTATTCTTCGAGGGCCTTCCATTATTCTTACATCATCGATCCTGATGAAACAGTGCAAGAGAACTTTTCGTTCCAGATGTACACGGCCCGTTCTGATATTGTGTTGATGACAATGATTCTCGGCATACCAATCATATTGTGTTCTGAATATCTTGTGATCAGTCTATTCATTCCATTCCTCATCACGGGTGGTTGGGTCAAAAATAGATTCATCTGGAGCATTGCTACATATTGACTCATTTTGGTGAAGAATCATTCACAACCTCAGGTAAATCACTCTTTATATTCTCATCTCTTGACAACACGGAGATTCTTTATTGTTCAAGGGTGAGCCAGCGGTGGAATATTGGGAGAGGAATAAGGTTTTCATATTTCTCTCGAAAGTTTGGAAGTCGGAAGCATCAGAAAAGACTTGGGCAAATAATTCCATAACATTGCCTTTCTATTGATGAATTATGCTTGGTGAAAGTTCTGCATGTCTCGAGCGTGATAATATAGAATGTCTTGCCTCAGTTCGTCTAGTTTGTTCACCAGTATTATAGACGAGATTTCCGTGGAAATATCCATAAAAGAGGATAGATCGCTCACCTCCCTACAATGTTCTGAAGAAGTCAATGAATTCGTAAGTATAGTATCACCGAATAGGCAAAAATCTCTTTTTTGGCGTCTGAAGTCCAAATATGTGAAATACCTCTAGTGCTGAAGACCTCTGATCGCTTTTTGACATCAGCATAGTTCGCGAAGTAGGAACAGTCAAGCTTTATGAGTCGTAGTCCAGTTGCTCAATGATCTGACAGCCTATGTATTCATCATTCTTCTCTATGAAATTCTAGATGTTTCTTTAACATTCTGAAACCCGATGAAAGAATGAGGTTTATCAGCTCCCTGACCACTATTTGGGTATGCCATGTGATTTTGTATACATCACTTATCATCTCTCATGCGTCACTCTCACTTTTATTATTTTTTTTTATTAGGTTCCATCATACAATTGGGTTTTCCGAAGAATCTTCCTTTTGGGATGGAAAACAGTATCCTGGAGTCAGAACTGCAGTTTGTACACTTCCTGCGGATGATGGAAAAAAGTATAAAACACGGACGGAACTCAGCAAAACTCCGGTAACGTATTGGAACTTCATGAATTGTCGTAATTTGTGAGTCCTGTAGGTAGGAGAAACAATTTCATCAACTTTATTAAATGTCAAAATGAATTACGTTATCGGTCGGATCGTGTCGGAAGAAGTTTGCAGGTATTTCATTCGGTTTTGTTTCATCCTCATGCCACCGCCGTTTTTTTTTTTTCTATACTGAAATGCTCATAAAAATTCTGATCGATGCGACGCCATAAAATATAAATTGCGTTTAGGAAAGATACGAGGAACATAGATTGAATATTGAATGTCGCTGAAAAACAAATGCTCTCGACATGAAATTGGTTCCAGGAGAACTGAAAGTTCAGAGGGATGTCTAGATGAAACACACAAATCTAATAACAATTCCTTCATTCTCGTATAGATTTGAATATTATAGAGGTTTGTATGCGTTCGTGAAAAAAAATCTATTCAGTCAGTAGTATTTCCGTATTTCACCTTCGAAGTGTCGATCTTGACAGTGAAATTTTAAAAGGTTTTCCTTCTTCTCCAATTCACCTTCTTGGGCATATAGGTAATTTGTAGTAGTCCCTCTTTCATGCCGTCAACACAATCCTTCGATGGCAATTCCTTATTTTCTATCAATTCTCTCATTTCCTGCAACCTCATCCCATCCTGTCTGCTATTTGCCACATACATTTCCACTTGTTCGTTCTTCCCGTGTCTTTTGTTCCCCCTTCATTCGGTTCCATCGTCATCGTGAATCAGAATCAGTTCAGTTGTGTTTTGCTGGTTATTTTTTCATTTCATTCTCTTCTTCTTTGTCTATTTTCATCAAGTATATCATCTCTGAATTGGTTCATTTCAGTATTTCGTTTCTATCTCTCTCTTGCCTTTCATAAGGTCAATATAGCTATACTTTTCATTGTCATTATGAGTAATGATTTGGCGATTTCAACTAGCGTTGAGGGCGCTGCTAGACGTGAACGAATATGGAGGACTCTGTGAGTACAAAATATGGAAACTTCAACCTTAACTTCGACAAACAAATGAAGTACGAGTGTGGTCGAGTTATTTTTGAGCAAAACCAGGAAATAATTTGGATTATTCGAAGTGCGTTTTTCTCTCCTCATTATATTTGTAGGATATCGAGCTCATTCACCTACTGAATCAATATCCTAAGGGAAATGGGGAATATATCCTAAACAACACTTTTCGATTATCTGAACGTGAATAGTGGAAATTCGATTCGATTAAAAAATTTCTTAGGGGAAATCAAATGTAGAATATAATGAAGGAGGATTCTATTTGGCCATACATCGTGCAGGCATTTTTCCACTTTGTTTTTCCGGATTTTTTCTCTCCGTATCTGGAAATCGATATAGAAATATGAATGATAATCATTTCAATATATTTGTAGTGAAGGCAGATTTATGATCTGCCCCAAAATGTCATTGCCCTTGGAATTCAACCTTGAAGGAAATCCTCCACTCGTCAGTGACACCTTGATTTCAGGAAAAATTTGAAATGTACTGCCCTATCCTTATTTCTTCTTGATGTGCATTCGTGAAGATAGAAATAGGTGTTGTGTTATGCCTTGTCACTTGTCCTTCGCAGTTTTCTAACCTTCAATTTTTCCGTTCACTGTTCATACTGGATCTCATATCATATTCAAGTTCATTCTCATACTATCTCGAATGGAAAATCATTGAAAATTTTCATATTCATATTATCAGAGGAAGTTGAAACTTCCTGAATAATAACTGACCACATTGAATGGATAAAATCACACCACGAACAGAACTGATTCAGCTAGTTGAGCAAATATTATATGTTGATATGATTAAAAGCTCAACGAGAATAGCGTCTATGAAATCAATAGAACGGTAAAGTTGTGGAAATCTTTGCCTAGTTGAAGTCTTTATATCACTTGCTGGATATTCGTAACTACTAGTTATGTCGACGTTTCTCATCATATTTCTGGATTTTCTTTGAATTTTGTATGATTTCAGTTGCTTCCATTTTGATTCTTCAAGTTGTTGTACTCGCCAGTTCCAACTATTATCACGATATCTTCTGCATACATCCCAGATATACCCATCAAAACTTTGATTTCTACTGAGAAGGAGAACATCAGTGAACTGTACCAAAATGTTGTGCCAGATAATTTCAAATGTACTTCATTTCTTCCTATATTCAGACATTTATTGTTATGCCTTCCTTCCTATGCATATATTCTACATAAATTCAGGATTGTTGGATATTACAAAAACCCCAGTAAACAAGGTAATAGGGTTAGAGGATGAATTCTGTCTTCACAGTAGTTCGACACTTCGCTTCCGTTTTATGGTGATTGAAAACCATTTCGAGAGATAGTAAATGACGGAGCACCCATTTGATAAGACGAGTAGTTATACGATCGACTTCCTGTTGATCTATGAATAGAAATCATGCAGGACGAGCAGGATTAAGTGATTCCATGCGATACTCTGGTGAAGACTCGTGATAATCCTTCAGAATGAGAACAGAATGTATCAGCTCAGCTTCTGCTCAACACAATTCATAATATTCTGACATCCACCGCGACTTATCATCGTTGATCTTTGTGGTCGCTTGTTGCTTATTTGTTGAGAATGGAAGCTGAAAGTGAATAATTCATATATTTCATTTCAACAGTTATATCAGGTGACAAAAACTTCAAATGGAAAGTAGTAGAGTTTCTGATGATTCGAGATTTTCAGCCATATCAGCCTCACATATGAACCTTATTGCTCTCTTTCGCAAAATAAGAAAAATTTGAGCCTACACTCGACCATATCCTGCTTATTCGAAACGACATCATATTAAACGAAACAAAAATATCTTCTCATACTTCTCATTGACAGTTGTCAAGTTAGTGATTGTGTCAGATTCCTTACACATCATATTCTCAAATTTGAAAGGATAGGTAGCGATAGTAGCTCTTGTTGAGTGTTCCAGAATGAAGAGAAATGAAATAAAATTGGTTATTCTGACTTGAACCACTCACATACACATATTTTCATTGTGATTCCAGAACAGCTTGGTTCGAATCGGTTCAGGAGTAGTATCGTTACTGACTTGAAAAAAGATAAGTGAATTTCGATCATATTTCATGTTTTTCCTCTTCCTATGTTTCCTTCAACCATCATCCAGTCATCGGAAATTTCAGCAGCACTAGCTGGATATTTCTAACGGCGCAAAATGTGCATTTTCCACTGGAATACTCCGCGGAACGAGTTCGGAAAAAAGGTGATTTCTGAGCGTCAATTTTATTGATGTTTAAATTAGTTCGATATTGAATTTCTGGACACGAGTGGAAATTGGTTAGCGTCGAAATGGAGTATGAATCAGATGATAGAGCATGGAAGTGTTTCTTTGATCAGCTCAATATATCGTCACCTGAATGTCGATTTGTCCCTCGGTTTGTCCATGTTCACATTCTCCATGTAATATGTTATCGACAAACTCATATTGAATACATTGAATTGTTCAATATCTACATGTATTATTATGAACATTTTCACGGGTGCATTCATATTTCAGTTTGATTTCATCCATCGAAACAGCCAAAGATAGTTGAAACCTATATTCGTTAAATACATATTCATTTTGATCAATCATAGGGCTGAGACTGAATTTTATAATTGAGCAATGAATACTGCTGAGTTTGTTTGAAATTTTTCAAACTCAGAAAATTTCACTTTCTTCAATAGGTGTGAGTTCAAATTTTGAACTCACACCTACCGTCATAGAACAAATACTAACAATGATCCAAAATGACAAAAATGGAATGATTCAACTGATGAGTACAATTCTCATTAGTAGTGTGCAGAAGAAACTATCCACAATGAATGAATTTAGAAATTATTGGTAGCACATACTTGGGAAAATGATTGGAAATGGAGGGAAAATAATGAATGAGTCATCATCGATGATAGAAGAATGAAAAGATTTTATACTATATCTGTGATTCAACAAAAAAGATTGCGAGCTCTGATCTCCGGAATTTCCTGCTTCTTGAGTTCGGTTTGCGACTATCTCAACTGAATGATCAGTTATCAACCATACGCCTACATACTATACCGCATGTCATAGGAGAACAATATAGTTACAAATTTATCTTATTTTTACTTATTTATTTATTATATTATTTTATTTATCTTATTCAACTTATAAATTCTATTTCAGTTCCAGCCAGACAGTGTTTGTGTGTCTCATTGTCCCAGTTGCTAGGTTAGGGTCAAAAAATCTAGGGGGTGGAGAGAGATAGCCTTCTCACTGTCAACGCCGATGATCTGATATAGAAAATAACCTCAACGAGCCATAATAGAATAGATAATATACATTTAGTGTTTCTCATTTCATTATATCTCGCGGATTCAGCGCCACATTACGTTATAATATGAAGATAAAACTCCGTGATATTTCTCCACCTGATATGTAATTCCGGAGGAGAATAAATGGCCTGTTTTCTCTCCCAAAATAGAGCAGACTTCATTTTCGAGTACCGCCAGCAAGAGCTACTGGAGAGTTGAGTTATAACCGGAAAATAATTTGGGGATCGGATTCATTACCGGAAAAATGTAAATGAATGGCCCTAATGACTACCTCTGGGGGTGGCATTGACTGTTCTATTTTGAGTTCGAAGAACGATTCCGTGTGTGTCGTTTGGGCAACTCACTTCATATGGTGTTTCAAAATCTGTCGATAATATCAAGATATTCTTTTCGTCTATAATGGAGTCAATATGACATCCAAATGCAAATCAAATTATTATGTTATCCTATTAGTGTCTCCCAATACACGAATATTCCTTGCTAAAGTTCAGAAATGACCTTATTCTATATAATTAGCACAGTGAGGAGTGAACATTTCATAACAATTTGCGCAATTTAACTCGTTGATAAATATAATCGGCACTAGTTCATCGTTTTGGTGCAAAATTGGTGCGAAATATGGAAATATTATTACACAAACATTCAATATGTGTCATATGCGAATTGGATGAGGTATGATTATGAGAAAAATAAATGAATACCAGAGATCTGAATTCGCTCAGCCTTTTGACCTACCTGGAAACCCTAGGACGGCCAATCCTATATCTGTATCTGGGGGAGGGCTGCGATCACTTATTCATCGGTTCAGTGGACAGTATCCCACAGATTCTCAGGAAAATGCAGCTTTCTGCGAATTCCGACTTTCACGACAGAATATTTCCACAATTTGATACGATACGAGAGTTGAATCGATTTTCTTTATTATAATAATAATAATAATAATAATAATATGTCTTTATTTATACCAATGGTACAAAAGGGCGGAATTCAGCCACACACATTCGAAGAATGTAGGAGGCTGCTCTTCGTTGTCTTCTCGGTCGATCGATGAGAAAAAGGTGAAGGATATTGGCGAATTCATAAGGATATTTTCCTGCTATTTTTTATTCTCTAGTGACGTTGAGGATTGAAACTTTCCAGACTCGAAAACTGCATAATCATGAAGTAGATGGGTAATGATACTTCTCCACAACGATGCGATATCCACACCCATGCGGAATCCATAGGAAAACACCCTTAGATTCCAGACGCTATCTCCTAGAGATAAAAACGTTTGCACAGCTTCGAACTTTCATATTCAAAACCCGTTCATGCTCTCAAGTTCCGAAAACAATAGGAAATGCATGTTTGTGAAGAACAGGTTCTCTATTCAAGGGTAATATTACAAATTTGTATTATTCAATAACGTACACCAAGAATCATTTGAAATCAGTTCGGATAAGTTTTCATATATGTACCAGAAGGAATGACATCAGGGCCATCATTTTCATCTGTATGAATGCAGCGTGATACAGGTCAGAATGCAGAAAAAATGTACAGAGTACCATTATAGAACGTAAATTTGTGATAGTTCTCGCAGTTCAAAATGGAAACCTTTCCTACTAAACAGCGAACCACATACCTTGTAGTACTTTTCCTAATGCGATATTTCCACTTAGTGGGTGACATGGATAAATCGGACAAATTCACCTCGGAAATTCAATAATTTGTAACGAGTCTTGATATAAGTGAACCATCACTCGCAAATTTAATTTCTATTTTCGGGCAGTGTGGTAGAATCGGCCTCAGGCCTAACACTGTACCAATTATTTACCACATTAATATAGGTGTGCATATGATGTATTCAAGTTTATTTCATTGTAAATGGTAAATAATAAACGATTATCATTATTATTATTATCATGATCGAGCTGCCGGGCGGTAGTGAGTTCGAACCCAGCCACGGCTGTTAATTCTCCATTGAAATTGAATGGGTTCAGCGACTCCAATCCTGACATCGATCTGGCACACTCGGTCCAAGATCTCCCAGGAGTAGATGACTGAGTCTACTGTAAAAAAATTCTTCCGTTCTTCTCAACCCGCTCATTTCGAAGAAGCGATTATTGAATGAAATAATGATTGATGAAGAGGTCCGTAAAAAAACTTATAAGTGACAAATAAACTACTCTCGTGTGTTTGGATTCATCTTAAGAATCCCTCCACATCACTTTATGTCTGACAATAAACTCCCCAGTCAGTCCGTAATGTCTCAACTCAAAGAGTATTATGAGGCTTACTTCACAGCGTATTTCTTTCAATGCTGGAAATCCTTATGAGGAAGAGAATTCCGTAGAGTTGGAAACGGTTTCTGAACCGATCATTCAGACAGATGTAATGTGGTTGAGGGCTTTATTGGAATTCGACTTATTCGTCTTTGTTTATCGAGGAGCTGGAGATTTAGTTCTTTGCTGAGAATCAAAACCGCAATTGGGGTAGTTCAACTTCATTTATCGATTGAACTTCATACCATCATCAGACACATGATGGAATTTCTGATTCTCTATTTCATGAAATTCATTTACAATAATCAGAAATAAATGATATTATCTAGAACATGCTCAATTGAATTCCGAGTTGATAGATTGGTATCCTGATGATTTCGAATGTCACATATTACCTCAATTCGCAATATGAATAAATGGAACTTTCATTTCGTACCTGGCATCCAACATTATCATTCCATGGAATAATCAGTGAGCACTCGATCAGGGATGATTTTGTTATCCTTCAATTTCGAAATGATGCATGATAATTGGACAAGATACCTCATTGTTCCATCGGTTGCTATCGAATATTCCACATCATGCCAATGTTGTATCAGAAATCCATCACCTAACTCTCATATGATATCATAATCTCTGATCTAATATTTCAACGAAATCGAACTAACAACAATGGAATATTCATACTCATTTCTTCACTGTCGTACTTGTATGTATTGGATAAATGTTTTCATCTCAGTTTCAAATCTTTATCAAGTCAATTCACTGACCGATGGATTCGATATTTTATTCCTGAATTTATCGATGAACAAGCAGTGTAACTGACATCTACTACAATAGAGTAGAATACTTCTCAAGGTGAATATGTATGATGATGTGGTTATATATCAAAGAATTAGATAAATATTCCTATTTCTATATACATAATACACAGGGTGTCCCAAAAATGTGGACACCTCTCGGATTCGAATAGAACTTAGATATGGACCCCTAAAGGACGCCGCTGGAAATCGTTATTCCTGGAATAATCTTCGGGGTATGCAATATAATTCCACGAAAATTCAGTAAGGACCCCTCAGATTCTCGAAAACTGTTCATTCTATCAACAATAAACGAACAAGTGTCTTTTTTTCCTTTTTGAGGTTCAAGCTGCCGAAATTTATTTCTCAATTTTTTTTCCATTTGAAGTGTTATTAATTATACAGGCCTTCGGGGGTTCATTTTTCCGTGAAGGGAACCAACAGGGGAAAAAATTATATGAACTTGTCATCATATTTTTTCATGTTGTATCTGGATCCGAATCAGAGATCCGCCACATTTCACATTTCATTTTTTTGCCTTCTGATCTCTCAATTCTCAGATGATCAAGCATTCTCAAGTACGCAGTACAATATGCGAAATTTCCAATTCAATTCACTGATACGCTTGAAAATGATTCACCTGCATGAAAATTCCCCGCTGGAAAGTTTACTCAGCTCTTATCGAGCAATGTCATATATCCACATTTCATTAAACATCCTGAATATAAAGACATCAGCTTCGTGAAAAGACGCTTCAGGGCTGTTAGCAGAGAGAGTGGAAAACTTTCTATTGTGTTATTCGAATTTTCTGGATGGCATTCTATTTGGCTCTAAACATGCAGGATGGGCTGTGTTTATGGAACAGCTAGAAGTTTTCCTTAACGATGTTTGTGGCAAGTTCACTAAAAATCACGACTGGAAGATCCTGTCGCTGATTCACGAAAAGAGGAACTGGTCCTCGTAAACATTTATTCAAAGTGAATGGCTGAAGAGTTTGAAAGGTTTCTTGGAAAGTGCAGAAACTTTTCTTCTTCATGGCGTAATATCATGTGCAATATGAATATCACCGCACTCATTGAAATATCATGAGGCACGTGTTCAGAGACCAAAGATGTTGTCACAGCCGACTCTTCACCAAGTCAGGAACAAGATAGATTTGACAACACTGACGTAGTCTTACCCTCACATAGTAGACTGTGGCTGAGCTATTATATATTGAGTAGAGCTATAAATGATCGATTGTTGTGGATTCAAGTGTTTCAATTATCATTAATGAAATGGTCGCACATTTTCGACAATATTTTCCGATGACGAATACTTAATAGGTTTGTGAGTTGTATGAAGTACAGATTAGGCCAAATCAGATTTGAGGTTTCCTCTGTGAAAAATCAGTTTCAGACAACGAATAATCACTTTTTTGTTCGTTCCTTCTAGAGATCATTTCTGACATCATACGTGGACAAGTTTGGACAATTTTCTCCAAATTTCTCAACTGCAGGTGATACCTGGTTCATATCTAACCTTCCAAAACTCAATGAGGAAAAAACTGAAAATATCATATTTTCTCTAAATAATACTTCCACCAACTATTCAGGAGTTGAGCTACTTGCTATCGTGATGGCTGATAAGTTGAGTGGTCTACTGTCATTGAACATTCGAGTAGTGAGTTCACAAATTGAGGTAAGCTAATTTACTTCACAAATCTACCGAATACGAAAATCGACCAGATCCGCTTGCTCAACATTACTGAGAACAACATACTTAGACCTGTGTCATTCTTTTATCGACTAGCGTGACTCTGAGGAAACGCAATTGATTCTATGAGAATTTCTTAACCGTGCATTCACATCCCCAACTGCTAGTTGGAAATTCTCAGGAACATCAAAATATCAAATGAATGATATTTTTTATGATTACACAACGATGAATTGTGATCTGATTCGATCACCTAGATGACCTCTCTGATCTCTGAACGTGACAGTTGTGGACTATTATTATCGAAAAACTTCACATAATAAAGGGAGACCGATATGATAATTCTATTGATTCCCACTTGGGATATTACTGAATTCTAATTCGAAACTCGGAATTTCAGTAGATTCCAACATGTAACTCGAAACGTTAATTCGAAAATTTGATGATGGTAGAAATGACGGTATTGATAGCACAATGATAATGTTTTCGAAAAGTTTCTCCTCTGGTCAGCGATTTCGGAGATGATGGTCTGGCATGTTTCAGCTGAGACACAGTGTATGTTGAAACCAGTGTATGTTGACCAGCCTAAGCTTTACAAAAGCTGCCAGTTTTTAAATTCAATTTTCAATTTTTCGCATGAGAGCTTTGCCAGTTCTACATAGACATTAACTTTATTAGGGTGTGGTTCACCGCAGGGAACTAAATACATTAGGGTGATTATTTCGCTGAAAGATAAATGTAATGTATCCGTATATCCGCCGCTAGGGTGCTGAAAAATATTGAAAGGTTATAGTCCTCGAGCGAACTCAGGAAAAATGCATAAATGAACGTTATGGAATTTTATGGACCTAATTCAATCTAAATTCTCCAGAGGACTCGTGAAATTCCCAGAATGTTGAAGGTTCGAATTGGTTAGTGATATATTGAAAGATGATGCATCACTATGCACCACTATGAATCTTCCAGAAAAACATTACAAGTCATACCGTCGCTTGATATATTGGTGGATGATATATTGATAATTATATTATATATATTCAATCAACGGTCATAGGTTGTGCGATATTATTTTCTTGACCGTTTCATGCTCGTTTTTTCGAAGGGAAAAAATATTGACGAATGTCAACATGGCTTGGAATATTCGAAGCGGTCGAGTACACGGTTGGGATTTTTGGCGATCTCGAATTCGTCACCTACACACGTTGAGTTCGAAAAAAGTTCGAAATACGGAATTTGCGAAAATGGCAGCACATACAAAATAGACAGCAATATGTTCGCCTCACTTCCGGATGGATGTGAGAAAAATAAATCCTGAGCCTTCCAATTGTCATCTCGGTGTAATCCAAGGATCAGCATTGAGCCCTATTCCATTCTTCTCATACGTGAATTGAATTGCTGAGATGAGAGCGGAAATATCCGCAATTCCCACTGTCTTAGTGTGGATCCAATAATCTATATTTCAATACTCAAAAAACTCATTCAATCCGTATCCACTGGTCACTAGATAGAGCAGATATTCTCGAATAATATATCCAACTGAATGAACCAATTATTCGAAATGCCACAACATCAAAATTTCTTGACATCACAACAGATCAAAAGCTCGATTGTCAAATCATCATAAGTTCAACGAACTTGTCGTATATTCACTTGTGTCGAAATAGGTATTACTGCTGCAAGACTAGCATACGAGATCCGCCATGAATATTTACGATTATCCTTTGCTGAATCCATTCGCTTGTCTCAACTCCGATAAGTTCACTCAGCATTGCTGATCATTTCGTAACCAATGTTCGGTGTGAGCTTTTTTTGTTTCTTCCAGTGCGCGGCAAAAGAATTCCGCCCAACGGGCATATCCAGTCTGATATTTCTGGAACTAGAGACTCACGGGAAGATTCGGAGAATACGAGTGGAGTCTCAGGAAGAAGGTGGGAATAATGCACTCCCCAAAAACAACAATGCTAGAGGGGGAAAGAAGAGTGCATGAACTCGCTACCCGGATACGCACTTTTTCATATCCAGAGGAGGGAGAACGATGAAAATCAAGCTCGCGAAAAAAAGAGAAAAGTAACATCAGAAAAAAGTGAACGAGGAAATGCAGAATTCTCACAGAAAATTGGGAAGAAATACAATGGGCTCAAATGAATAGCGGAAAAAATGGAAGAAGCGCTCGAATCGGTTGAATGTGTTGTCAAAGAATGCCAGACACGAAGGAATAAATGAAAAACAATCTGATGAAGAAACTGGATGGGTACGTTAACAGAAGGCCAATGGTAGAGGTAGAGGAAAACCCAAACCAGAAGAAAGAATAGAGAAACAAATGAAAAAATCACGGATAGAGGCTCGAATGAATCTAGACTTACAACACTCAAATACAATTTCGAGGGAAACGATCTCTCAGGTCGGAGAAAACATACATACCACGTATGGTCTAGTTTTATTTCTCCTATGACCGAATGAATAACAAAAAAATGAAGGCATGGCTTCACATGTTCTTCTTCATCACTTAATCACTTTGAAGTATGATCGGTTCGTGCCAACTAACAATTAGTAGTAATGCGTCAAACACGAAACCAATACCTCCATTGTATCAATTGCAGTATTTCATCAAAAGTGCAGTACCGCGATGTCCTTTAAAAAAACGATTCATTCTGCCACATACAAAACAAATACACATTTGTCATCAAAGTAACAGCTACCCTACTACTCTAAACGACTAACTGTGTTCCAAGCAAGCTAACAGTTATCGAACAAATATTT
Organism: Gastrophysa polygoni; assembly: GCA_963576655.1. Taxonomy (NCBI): domain Eukaryota; kingdom Metazoa; phylum Arthropoda; class Insecta; order Coleoptera; family Chrysomelidae; genus Gastrophysa; species Gastrophysa polygoni. Next base: position 12,969,101 of record OY755084.1, read on the forward strand.
ACAATCCGTGTAAATAGTTTCCCGATATTGGTTTCACAAAATCGAATCCGATTCCATTTCGGTGTTGAAATGAAGAAGACATCGAGAATAAAGTGATTCGGAACGGATACATTATTAAGAAAGGGTAATTTGGAAAATGTCACTAGTGTTTTGCTGGATAACGAACAGCGTGAGAGATTAATGGTCTCTTAGATAAGACTCTAGTTGAATAAGAACAATAAATTCACATTTCAACACTGTACAATCATGCTTGTTTATAATTTCAGAGACTTTCTTGTATCAGGATAGGAAATGGATGGGAATGAATCACATATTCATTCATTATAAGATGTAATAGAAGTTCCCATCGAATGAAAATATTTCCATCTGTCTTCAAAGGACGGCTATGAAAATCTTTCGGATAGATTTGAATTATCTGCTGTGCAGAAGTAGAGGAGTTTGTCATCTGTCACTTCCCAACTATCAACCGTCTATTGTCATCTGAGAAATCGTACACGAAATGCGGCATATGATTAGTGATAGGCGGCTATCTTGATCTCAGACGAAACATCCATCATCATTGATTAGATCTTGCGACATTCATATTCATAACATTATCTCGTGATACGAATGGGTTGGTGAATATTGTTGTTTTATCAATTTTCAATGTCAAGAGCTCATTCAGTGTGTGTCACCACTGCATATTATTTCGACATAAAGTTTCCAATAAGATATATCATGAAGAAGAGTTCGTGAGCTTCCAGGTACTCATCATTATGGAGTCAAATCATCAAGTTTCCCTTCGGATCTGATAGCATACAAATGTGAATAATTTGCAACCTAGCACGATCAAATGAGATTTCATTCAAATCAAGCACTGATCTGACCATTCCTATGAAAACTAATTAATAAAAATAAAGATAGTGATATTTTGAAAGTTGACCTACCATCTAAGTCACTCTGGAAAACTAATGAAAACTATCGAAGTACGTCAAATTTTACAGAAAGGGGGACAATCACATCATCCCCACCCCCACATCACCTCAACACATCATCTCTCAGTATTTTCGAATGGAATGATCGTGTTATACGTCATTGGATAGGTAGTTTCACCAGGAATTCATTCAACTCCGGTCAATATGCGGCTCCCGTGTATTTGAGGCATCAGCAATTGAAGCACGTATACGTCCGTCGCGCTAGAATCCCACTAGTAATGATACCAATTATTTCTTTTTAGATGAGTGAGATCAAGTCACGGAACTGGAAGTCTAGATATTGAAAAATACAGCAGGTAGGTATTCAAATTTTTACTCCACCCTACTTCATTTCTAATTTCTCGACTCGCTCTGGTATTAATTACCATGACTGATTTATGAATAATCAGTTCTCTAAGTACGTTTCGCTTCATAAATATGCAAGTTTTCGCCATAACAGCCTACAAATTCTTCTCCTACTGTTTACCATATTTGCAACAGATTAATTTATATTCAGATATCGTTCGAAACGAATTATTTTCAACGTCTCGTTGAGTTTCTGACTTCGAGGCAATCCATCTGAAGAGACGGAAGTGATAATTCTTTTCGTGGTCTGAAAGAGTTACGAATTGATAAAAAAAATTCACCACTGAGCAAATAACTCACCATCGTATACTTATTTTCAAGCTACCAGTAGAACCACTACTTCTCAATCACCTATTGTTATCCACCGTATTTCACTGTTCTGATGCGAGATTTATGAGGATGGCACTCGAGTATGATTATCAAAGATATATCATTCGTCACTCAACAGCCAATTGCAAACCTCAGATTTCTGAAATTCACGGGCTGAGACCGTGGATTGTGCTCTGCTAACGTGAGTTCGAACCGTCCCTGATTCGCCACAATAATGGTTCCAGAATAATGAACTTGAAATGTATGCATTAGGCAACCTCCCGACAATGTTCAACCCGTAAGAGACATATTATTTCAATATATTTGTAGTGAGGTAACGAATCTGCTCCCGTTCTCAACACAATTGAAATATTTTTCTCTTCGCAAAATTTTGTCAATATGCTGTTGGTTTTGACATTGAAAAGTCGACTTTTCAGTGTCGAAACGACCACCATGATAAGTACAGGTTTCATTCTCATTGAATATATTTGTATTTCCAAATTTTTCAAAAACAAGGTGTTACTGACAAATAGAGAATTTCTCTTTTTGGGTACCTAGAGGTTTAATTTCAATGGCAGTGACATTTTGGGGCAGATCACGAAATCTGTCCTCACTACAAATTTATTGAAATAATTTTCAATAAATACTACTTCATTTTCAAGAAACGAGGAGAGAAAATCCCATCACAATGAGCTGAAAAATGAATATGTTCAATTCGATGACCCGGTGGCGAACTTTTCGGACGTTAGATGTACTTGATGCGCATATATGTATCATAAAATTTATGAGACTGTGGGACTGTAGGACCAGGGGTACCATGGTTCCTGGAACCGGTTCGGGTATCAAGGTTCGGATCTTATGGCGATTAATGAAATTCTTCTCCTTCATTTCGTTTCTCGTGCAAAAGCATAAGTTTTAGCAATTTGTTATCAAACTCTCTTTCGAGAGATTGACGTGTTTTGGTATTCTTTATCACAGTTTTATTCATTGTAGGTTTCTCTCGATAAACCTTGTGTATTTTACCGGTTGGGTACAGAAAATGTCAATATGCTACTGAAAATCATTTCACTCCTGCTGCAATTTCACCTACCTTGCGGAGAGTCAATAAAAGTCGTAAGCTTCTGAAGTAAGTTGCTTTCATGTTGACGCCAAATGGTCCGAGAAAATGGAATAAATATTTGCTTTGCACTACACCGAAAAGTTCAGCAGTAGCGTGGAAACCAACAAACATATAAAATAATTACTGCTATTGTTGAAGAGGATGTGTGTGTGCGGCAGCTATGCGGAAGTTTGGTTGCAATTAGGATATTAGACAGTGGCCGAAATGCTACAGATGATTGTGTCAAGTTCATCAATCAACATATTTATGCTACGATAATTGTTATTTCCTCATAAACTCGTAGTTATGTTTCTCATAGATGAGCAAATGTTGTTAGGCATTTGAGATTCATGAGAGAAAACAAACATTCCTTGTAGCATTCAATCCCAACTCGTTCGAACGGATAGATCACAACAAGTGGACGCTAGCTTTCTCGACACACTCAATAATTGACCTGAGAATATTGCATTTGAAACTGGTATATCTTGTCTGAGTGATATCAAAAAAAATAATGATGAATTTCAATTCCTCACTAGACCACCATTCCTCAATGTCCTCAATGAAAAGTTTTCTATTCTGCTGTTGCAATCTCTGTTCTGTTATCGACACTGGGCAATGCTAGCGAATCTCTACATTCGATATATCCAAGTGCTTCCTTGGAATATCCCATATCCCGTGCTGAAGAGATTTGGAGGAGAGCTCTTGGCGATCTCTCGGCGAACTCACTAAAGCCGTCACAATCTCTTGGAAAATGACATCGGGAGATCTTTGACTACCATTTGTGCTGTTTGAGAAATATTATATAGGGTGGCCAATTAGTGGGATTGAGTCCAATATCTCCATTGCCATTGAATTCAGAAGGTAATCAAAAAAATACGAAAATATATATCCACTTCCAGGACAAAAGCAGAATCATCAGAATTCACAGTTATCCCTTTCAATTTGAGAGAACGGGTGTCTGATGAAAGCTGCTCATTCAGACAAGCTTTTTCAGCCAGATATATTTGGAAAACTTGAACGACAAAAACAACGAAGAAAACAGACAACAGTATTCTCAGTGCTCAACAAGATAACCGCCTTTGGAAGAAAACCAGATTTTTAGATTATCTGTTTTGGTGAGAGAGAAAAAGAAAGCTGGTTTCCTAGTCACCTCAGTCTCAGTTACAGAAATATTTCAAAAAAGAACATTTGTGAATTGGTGCAATATTACAATGATCTGCGATCTCACTTTCCTGAAGAATAGAATACCAAACTGATAATGAATTCGTGGATTCGAAACCCTTCGTTGCAAATCTTGGTCTATGGATCGATATCCCCAGAGTCGTGACATGAAACTTTTCATTTGTGATAGTTCGATAATTTTAAAATCACCCGAAAACTTGATCTTTCGTTATTGCGCACACTCTATATCTCAACTTTCTTTCATAAAATTCTGGGAATTTACAATCCTCTCCTAATTGAGGAATGGATTGATAGTCGGAAGTATCAACGACATACCAACAAGAAACAGATTTGTTTCGGTTGTTCCTCAAAAATCTTCTGCTACTTTCAAGCGCAGTTTTCCATACAGTGCTACGAAAAACCTCACTTCTTCCACTAAGTTTCAAAGATTATTCACTGTCCAACTTTGGAAACCATCGCATCTGAAATTTTTCTCCACGACTCCATGTTTTCTTATTAGGTAACGTTACAGCATATATCCGTGGCTATAGTGATTCTGGATATGTAAATTGAAATTCACAAGATACATATATCAAATAATCACGCAATATATTCATTGATGTATGTTACACATAACATTTTATATAATATATAATTCTCTTCCAATATGTAGTCTATTTCTATTACATATATATATATTCTTGAATATCATCATCATGTAGGTATTAGGTTGTAGTTCTATAATTGTCACATTTACGACCTCAAGATCGTTGAATGTATCTTTGGTGCTCCTCCTGCTCTTTGAAATTCAGACATCCTGACTCGAAAATCATATGGAAAATACGTTGATGAATAATGAAAATGAATACGTAAAATACGTAAAATATGATTCTCTTCAAGTTTCTCTACGGGCGAATCACAAGGTGGTTCATTTATCTGTGCATATCAGATTAAATATCCTTTGACTGACGCGAACGCCAATTGTTTTTCAATTTCGCATACTTTGAATTCAACAACATGCATTTCCCTGTTTTACTCAGGGTAGGTATATTATTCACTGAGAGTTGAAGATAATTTCATTTTCTGATCTGACTTGAACTGAAAAAGTCATATTTGTTCAAGAATATTATGTACGATAAGCATCTGAAACAGATTTGATGGTGCATGATATTCAATAGCATTTCTGTCGACGAATTCGAAATATTATTGTGAATGAAATAACACTTCAATTCAAGGTTCGATCAATGAATGTCTCCCAAATATGATATTTTTTACAATAGAAAAAAATTATGGGACACATTTTGAATGTTCGCCACGGGTGCTAAAAATCCCAGTTCCGATTCTGCATACGATGTTATGTAAGTAGCGAGGAAGATAAAGTGTTCACTTCCCAGGAATAATCTTGATAAAGATCGATTGAAAGTCTCTGAGATGGATCGTTAAGGGATAATAAGGGTTCAGCTAATAAGGAGAGCATGAAATTATAAGCTAAATAAGAAGGACGATGACAATATGGACGGAATTTGAGTTGATGAACACAAGGGGGTGTATAGAGGATTCGAATAATTCACTTATTCATTTTCATGTGACAATTCACGTTGTATCGGTCATATGCATCCATTTCCGACAGATCATGGAGAAAAATGTATAATTCACATTTCACAGTCAACAAAGAGTGCTGAGAAATAGTAAATTTCCATTTCGAAAACAGTTGTTAATGTTGAATGTTTTCAATTCGATTTTGAAGTCGACCAACTGGTAACTATAAACACTCTCAAACACATATGATCATGTGAACCCTTTATTTTCGTAACACATCTCTCAAAGTGAGGAAGTGTAACTTCGAAAAAGATAACGCCTTATTTCTCACAGTGTTATTTACAGTTTTAATTCCCATCTAGATTGATTCCTTAGAATCCATTAGAACCTTTGAATGCCTTGAGTACTGAAAATAAAGTCTTCAGCTCATAATACTTTATTTTCTCATTCCAAAATCGAAGTCTAGTGTTCTTGTATAAGATCATCAATAAAAGATTGCGTGTCCATTCAAGTACCTACATGCCATACGCGCACGTCCCTCCCCCATGTTCAATATTTCCATGAAACTGACGTCTATCCCCTCTCATTAACATGCTTCGACTAGCAAATCAACTGAATGGTCTCACTATATCAGAGTGGTCATTAGCGCAAAATCCTTCGCGTAGCGAAATTCTGAATCTCATATTGGATATTTCTATTTTATATTCTTTTCTGTTCAATTGGATTATAAAATACCTATGTTCATGTAGGAATATAAAGACCTTCACTATTTGAATCCCTATTTTTCTTTCCCTTCATTTTCCTTTACATTTAGTTTCTTGTCGGTGTCTCTGTACCTTACTTCTTTTGTATCCATATCAATACTGTGTATATTCGTTGTCATCATTATTTACTGTTATTTTGTATGAGTGGCATTAGTTCGACATGTACCCTCATTGGGATATTGGGATACTTCTTCTTCTTGATGCAAACTGAACTTATCTCATCCTTTCAGAAATTTGTATAAATCGATGTGCTGCAATGTCCAACTGGCTATCTGTTGAGGAAATATTATATTGATATTCTTCATGACGGTCCACCATCCATACCTGGGAAACTTCCTATTTACGTCAACCAATTTCATTGTTTATCAAGATGAAATTCATTATCATCCTATAAGAGGAATCATGAATTTTCATGTGCAGAGAACAATTTACACAAGGTCAATGAATTCACTATTTAACAAAGGGCTGACTGAGTACAATAAGAGGAATATTATGGGTAGTGGTTCATGAATAACCTGAAACCAAAATACTCTCAAGTCATTATGTACGAGTATGAGAAGTATGGTATCGGTTCACCTATATTCACTCCAGTTCGGTTGTTCATGACATGATATGAACTGATTTTGATTCACTTCTTTTTATTTCCATTCCTTTTCTTCATTGTTGTTCATCGATATCAATTATTCAGTTGTGTTCATTTATATATTTATTATTTGTTTATTAGGATTCCTATATTGAGATATATTTCTTGTTCTTTACATAACTACGGAGAATTCTCATGACTTCTGTTTTCTAGTTGTTTAAAGGGGGAGTATTATTGTTAATGAAATATGATACTTTTTCCATGATTTCCAAACATTTGTTGCAAAAATAGAAGGTGGGCATGATTTACATATCACGGTATCGTTTTTCGAATCTTGATACTTACCGATTTTATTTCATTCCTTGATAGAAAATATCAACATGCCACGTATGATATATTGATATCATATTTGTTTCAATGCAAACTTGCACAGATCCGAGCGGAAAAAAAATAATCGAGTGGAATAATCGAGGAATGTTGAATAGGTTTTTCTAATTGGTTGTGTTAAAAATAGTCCGTGATGGAAATTACTGATCATCCTGAAATATTTCGCTATGATATATTTCCAATATTCGAATAATTATGTTGTGTCGTCTCCTAGAGAATGAACCCAATCAGAAGTGAACTGTCAATGGAACGGAAAAGTCTGTAATGATATGACTTCAATTGGTATTTCAACTTTCATTACCGAAGACAAGTCAATCGAACTTGAAGATGATTTTCACGAATTTCAGTCGAATGAAAGAGTACCGATCCAACGAAATACGAAATTTCATATAAATATGATCGCTCGAATGAATCTCATAAAAGGGTGCAAATATGACGATGTTATTGAACATTTTCTACAGAATATTTCGTAATATCCATTCGGTCCTTTTTATGTACATCAAAGCCAGTAATGTACCATACGAAGTGGAATCGATCAGAAGGAAGAACGAAACTAGCTCAGTCCAATATTGGTATTTAATGTTTTCGTTATGTTGGCCATGGTATATCGATTTCGTCCAACAGATCCTTCCTGATTAATGTTTCCAGAACAGAGGTTTTTCATTAAGAGATAATTCTTGATTGACAGTGCATTGTTTCAAATTTATTAGGGTTTATATTAAACTCTCTAATAATAGAATGTCTCTTGCAGTGAATTTCCTGTCGTAAACATTTAATCTCCGGATATCAAATTGAATTTCGTTATGGTATATATAGTGGAAAGAAAAAACAGTTGCTATAAAAATGATGTTAAAGCCGTGATGTGAGGAAGCAGCTCAAACATATGATATTATCGAGAATGGTACTATATGAGTGAATTCACAGTTCTCATTGGGTATTTACTTCACGTTTCAATTATAAGTCACTCCTATCATACAAAAAACTGAAGATTTCTAGAAATATCCTGGAGAAAAAATGATTTTCTGATAGATGTTCCAATGTTTCTTTCTCAATTGAGGGTGTTTGGAATTTCGCATCTATTGTATACAGTGCGTCCATGGAGTAACACATAATTATTGGCTGACAAAAAACAATAAAATTAGGAGTTCCCAAAACAGGTCGATATTTCATCTCAATTCAATATTTTTCAAATCATAATCCAATATACAGGCTGAACCACCTTCGTATGATGGCGTCATCACCATTTTTTTGAACGGTACCCCTCCCCTCCCCCCTTTTTTCAATTTCCGTATTGCCCTTGCTGAGCCGGTTCTAAGAATGTTCAATACGTTGCTTCATTTTAGCACCGTTTGGGCAAGAATGCAAGAATTCTATACTCTGAGCCAAGGCAAATGTCATTTATCAATATAATGATTAGCCAAGGACCCAATGCGGATCCCTTTAAGGGACAGATTTGAAGCCGCGGTATTGAACTCTTGGATGTCTTCCGATCAAATCAGATTCCAGGAAAAGTGTGAAGTTGTCAGTCACACCAACCAAGATAAGTTTTCTGAGGAGTATACCATGGTCAAGCCTGTCATGAATTGTAATGAATTGAAATATAAAATCCAAATGATAGATAACTTGAATAAACTAATGGAAAAGATCAGTCTCATCACTCGATTCACGGACCTCGTATATTTCTAGATATAACTATTCTTCTATGAGTGTTCATTTCAAATGAAATCATGTATCGGAATTTCAAATGAATCGCACGAGATCACCTCAGTAACAGTATGCTGATGCATACGAATATGTCAGAAAGCAGTTCATGTCATATACTCAATACTAGGTTCTACCCAAACGTGACAGTAAATATGAATACTATTTCTAGCTTCAATAATATTCTGGTCCGCAATTCGTGACGAAAATGGATTGTGAATCTAATCTGAATGCGAAATCGATATGCGATAGCAATGTTATTCCAATCCGAATCCTCCTACAGAGTCATCCCAAGTATTGCAAATTAAAAGAAACATGAAATGAAATCATATCAGAACGATAAAGAATTCAAATATGAAAAGAATTCAGTATGGTCAACTTTCATCTTTTAATCATAGTTTACAAAGTTTGAAACATTTGTAGATGATCACCTTATACCCTTACTCATAATCGCATAGTACTCGATACTATTTAGCGTAGACTCCATCTGATCGAACTGTCGTGGAAGTGTATCGTAAATTCGTAACTTGGGGTGTATTTCAGCAATTCAATTCCTTTAATCAGCAGATGATATTTTTTATCAACATCATCAAGTCATATTGATTCGTTCCATCATGTTCTTGTGATGCACATGTCCAATGTAGGTGTATTACGTGTTTTTTACCTCAGACAATGATTGGAGTTGTTAATATAAAAATCAATTTGGTTAATTCACTTTTTATGAAATGATGGGTAATTGATTTCTTCAGACTCTTCACTTTTGGAATATGGTGATCGATACAAAAACAGTTGGTTTCTCTCAGTCTTCGAAAGATTTCATCTCATTTTCACTAATAATTTCATTTCAACTCACTCTCACTCTGAACTCACCGTCACCATCAGCTCTATTTCACGATGAATGACGAGAAAGGAAATCCTTACATGAAACTCCTATGTTCTACAGTGGTGTCGCAGCTGTTCGTGATCAATGAAAATGTTTTGATATGAACGAATATGATTGTGTATTGATGAATACGGATGAATATGAATGAACATTGAAAAATATGAATGAATATGAATGATTAAGAATGAATATGTTTACATATGGATGGATATGAATGAATACGAGTTATGAATGTTGCTGAGTATACCAGAAGCAACATTTTTCTTTCTCAGAACTAGTCAACCAATTCTCCATAAGACCAGTTGCAATCATTTCAATCAATGTTCATTCATTGTCATTGTTGATATTCTGTCGAATTATTCATTTTCTTTCAAATTCTCCACAGCTCACAACATTCAATCTGATACATTCAATAATCTCACTTTCCATGTTGGGTATGTCCTGAGAATGAATAGTGATTATATGAATGACAATATTCTAGAATTGGACACCTCAGAACAATCTCCAGACAATTGTGAAGTTGATATCAGTGAGTGCTAATCATGATTCTGGCTAACGTTCGATGTTTTGTGATTTCCTAAACATTGTGAGAAAACAAATACGAAATTGAAAACACAGCATAAATATCTCATATTCATTCAAGACCTGAAACAGAAAATCGTCCACATTTATTTCCGATGGACAAAACATTTTGAATAGGATGAGTAGAATAATCATTCGAAACAATAGTTTAACTAAACTCCGATACGAATATGACGGAACCCAACAAAGTTCATCTCGATGAACCTTAGAAAATTCAGTCCTGCCACTGGACTCTGAGAAACTTCTCTGCATTCAGTGTTGTATTCTAATGATATCGTTTAGTGGGGCTTTCCTCTTTTGCCGCATTGGGGATGAAATTGAAATTAGATCGACCCGAATTCCTATATTATGCTCCGAACCTCAGTCTTTGTAGCAGGGGAAACGACAATAAATGTTTTTCCGTGTTTTTTTCCATCCTCACTGAATAATCTCTCAGCTCGTCTTCGAAGACGGGGATATTCATTGGCCAACGTTATATTTCTTTCTGCAGAGCCCCTAATGAGTTCGTGACGGTAATTTGGTATATTATGGTGGTCATTTTCACAGTGAATGAATTGTGAATGAAGTATACCTTCTGAAAGTTCTGTATGCCAAGAATCGCTGAAGCAGAAACCAAGGTATTTTATATTCTTTCAGAATACCCAAGTGGAGCTAATCATCGGGAATGTGAGAAAAATGTAACGAAAGAAAATGTAACTCTACTAGAAGCTGATCATATCACAAATCTTGCAAGTGCTTCATCGGAAAATAGTGCTGAGGCTAGATGGCGTGGGGAGGTTTGCAAGGTCCGACGACATTGATACGACCATACTGTCATCAGGTATCACGATGCCGGCTTCAATCGGACAATTGAAGTATGAAATTTTACTAGCTTTGATGAGGTTGAGTGGAAGATCAGAAAACGCTCCCTCCTTCTAGCAATAAAAGCGAGGAACGTACTGTGAACTCCGCCCTTTCCAGATAGTAATATGTATTTGTTTTTGTTTCATCTGGAATAAAGGCTATTATTTTTATTTTTAGTATTATTATTATGAACGAACCACACAACTTCCACTCTTCCCGTTCCATACTTTTATTAGTTCACACATAGCTTTTGCTACGGAAGGTCTACTTATTCAGAGAAATGTCTGAAGGCGGAGAAATCAGTCTCTGGAAATCTCTAGAACTTGATGGAATTGAACATCTCTTTCCAGTATTTGCAGGTAAGCACATTTCACTTTATAGTAATCTATTTTGCTAACATCGGTAAATTAATATTATTTTATATTCAGAATGGTTCTCAAATATGCTTCAACGTTTTGAGGCACCACATATTATCGATCTATACTGTACTGTGACCAGGAGGTGAAATTTACTATTCTTCTGTAGGTACCTATGTATTCAAGTAACATTATTTCCTAATGTTATTAGTGACTTTTACCTTCATATCTATATACAGTGCGTTTATTGAATAATTATAAAAAAAATCTTTTTCATCGTGGCCGTCTTAAGAAAAAGGCCACGAACTGTGAACTCGCTCTCAATTATTTTTCATCCCGATTTCAAAAAATGAAAATTAAAAACTAATGATTCGAAAACTCTATGCTGATATCTTTCTACATCCATCGAAGCAGAAATATCGGAGATTTTATATGAGATCTGTATAGAATTATCCTACACGAAACTCGTGATTCATAAAAATTATCATTAGGATAATGATTTTCAGAGATTTTCAGAGTTCAAAAATTTGAACAATTGTCAGATGCTGTACTGGATGACATTGTAGTTGATCATCAGAATTTCTAAGGAAGAATTTCTTGAGATGAGAGAGGAAATAATGAATACTTTTCCTTTTGAGAGTCGTGAAATTTATTACATACCAGCAAGAACAATAAATAAAAAAAAATTGGTGACCACTATTGCGATAAAAAAAGAAAACTCATGAAACTGGGACCAGTCAGGAAGAAAAAAGAGGAAATTGAGAATTTTCACGAAGCTACTTTGCGAAACATGTGTTGAAAACTGTAGGTTAATCGATGAGGTAGTTTGGGATTTTCTCTCCTCGTTTCTAAAAATAATAATAGAAGTTAAAATAAATATTTTGATATATTTGTAGTGAGGACAGTTTTTTCAGACTGCCCCAAAGTGTCACTGCGCTTTTAAATTCACCTTCCAGAGATCATTGTTCCTTTTTGACTTATTTATATGGAAAAATATAATTCATAAACATTTCACTGTTAGCTTCTGGATAACGAATCAAGTTGAGATGCATTTATGAATGATCTCTCATATATCAAATATGTACTAGGAATCACTCTCTGAAATTTGCTATTGTAGAAACACATATACTATCAGCTAGCGAAGAAGACGATATTGCCTGGTTGAAGAACTCCTTGGACCCATGGATAATGGTAACAGAAAAATGGAGAAAAAAATTCAGAGGTAGGGCTATGGTAACCAAGGATCACAGTATCGAAGGGATATTGAAGACATTTCCTGGTTTCAAACATAATCTGGGCTATACTTTGGTAAGTACCTAAACATCATGAACTTCGGATTATTGAATACCATATGAATAACTATTTCAGATTCAATATGATTTCGATAATATTTACATTGGAAGATTTGATAATTTTTTCTGAACTGGCCATTGAAAGAGAGAAAGCTTCCAGAAATAATGATGAGAAGTACAAATAAAGATATCAAAGCTTTTCTCCAGGATTGTCCTCCAGACCAACTAGATGATAGTATTGCAGCATCATGGCTATCACCATTTTCCTTCAAGAAAGATCAAGAATTCATCATGGAGACCGTCCAATTAGAAGCTCAGGAGGGATTTTTGCTCCTAGTGAAGCTGAACCATTCCATTAAACACTTTGTATAAACTGATAGTTACCCTCAATTACTTCAAATTTGCAATGAATGAACTCAGATTCTATAATAGACATTACAATACTTTCACACTTTTTACATACTGATCGTCATCCTGAACCCTGAATTTCTTCAATTTTGCAGCTGATGTATTGAGTTTCTATAATCGACATTACAATACTTCTTTCATTTTTGTCTCGATAAGGGTGGAAAAAGGAATGTGAAATCTTATGAAGAACATGTTTCCAGTAACTGACTTTCTATCTATCTGACCTATCTTGTTTTTTCCAGACCATTGCGGACATACAACCCAATTGGTTCATAAGAAGAACAAATACAGTCAGCTCAAACTGACAATGCAGCCGATACCTATTCTAGTGGGTCAAAATATTTTCAACATAGAGAAGTCATTTGTCAGTGTGCATGATAAACTGTGGGAAATGGAGTCACCTTCGAAGGCGATCGATTTATGCTTCAAGTGTTTTCATGCCTTCAATGCCAAATATCCTGCGGAAAGTGAAATGGTATGGACATTTTTGCAACAGACATTTTATGACATTTGTACCATTTTTAATAATGAAAATAATAATAATGATAATAATAATAATAATATGCCTTTATTTATACCATACTATTATATACACTATTGAACATAATTTAGTACGTAGCTATTCTATTATCTGTATTATTGTTTTATTCTTACCTAGCGTTTCCTGTAATTGGGTGTTTCTACCTGTTGGAAATAAAGAGCTATCTATCTAAAGAGCTATCTATCTATCAATGGTACAAAAGTGCGGGAAATTCAGCCACACACTTTCGAATGGTGATGGTGAATTTATCTCTGTCAAGTCATTGCAACAGGACTCGAATAATTAATTTTACAAAATAATAGTTTTTTCATTTCAGAAGACCAAATGCTTGTTTTATTTTCATTATTTTGTTTCTATTAGTTTGTATCATTTTATTTCACGTATAGATATATAATGTTCCTACAAACATACATATGTTTCGTTTCCTTGTTCCAATATGTTTCATGTTTTCCATTCGAATAAATATCATGTTTTCAGAAAAGTACGGAGTTTCATCTTATCTTCATCAATCCCATACACCTAATTTCATGAGATTGAACTAATGCAAATATATAATGAGTGGTTCCGTACTCTCAGGATACTGCTAACTCTACCGAATACATGAATATTCTACCTCATCATACGCTGCTATTACGTACAGGAAACTGCACTAGAATAAGAATAGTAATAGTACTGACACAAACACAAGTGGCTACAATTCTCACGATAATGATGAAATACTATGCAAGCACATTGGGAAGAACTTTCCAATATTGCTCTGAGTTTACTAGTCCTGATAATGAGAATTTGGATCCAATCATAACTTCTTCTCATAGTGGATTCGACTAAAGTATATGTAGTGCGTTTCAATGCATGAAAGTGCGAAGACTACTGCTGCATAGTTATCAGGTGCACTATTAAATGCGATGAAAAAGTGCAGTTATATCTCTGTTCAATTTACTATTCCTCATAGTTATTATTGATGATATTCCAATGGTACTAAATGCCTACTGTTCGTCATGACAATTACTATCATATCGTGTATCCAGTACCATGAATGATTCAACAAAGAGTGAATAGTAAAGTTCACTGGAAAGAATGTCTGTCCATATATCAACTGTTCTCACCAGTGAAATCAACTTTTTTTCTAGTATATTTTACGGGCTTTTTCTTTGCGTCTGGCAACAAAATCTGACGGTTCAATCCCTAGTCCCTAGAGATATGGAGAAAACACCCGAGGATTACAGGACTCAGATCGATGACGGTATTCGCGTTCATCATCGAAATTCTGTTGTACTACTCTGAATTCTGTAGTTGACTGAGTTAATTTTGAATGCCTCAACGAAGGTTGCTGAAGTGAACTCCCGTGAATTTTCTAGATTTTTCTTTAATTTGCAGAAGTGATGTTCATCATTCTCGACAGGAAATGAAATAATGCCAGAAGAAAATATTCCCATAAATCAATGTTGGCCAATTGCTTCAGGGACAGCCGGAATACACTCAAGGCGGCTGACTTCCTCCTGTCCTCATTATTTCTATTTCAACGAGAATTTTCAGAACGTTCGACCCAGGGCTCTAATGCCAGGCAAGATCTGGAATTGATTTTTCAGATTCAATGGCTTGTCGCCCGAGGCGATTTGTTCTTCAACAATGCCTCTCATGAAATGAAGGAGAGCATCGGATTCCTTAAATACGTCTTCATTTATCATTGACTCTGCACGCTGCACGAAATCGGATTTTCTTTTGTTTTTCTTTCCAAACAACGCCTCCTGAGACTGTTATGAAATATGAGAACGTCCTCTGCCTGGCTGACCACACATATACTCTTCTCTTTATAGGTCCGCTGTGCAGGAAGGGTGAAAGAAAACCTCCTGCATAATCGAGGATACGAAAACAACAAGATGGCCCTTCAGGAAGCTGTTATAGAGTTTACTTCACGCTTTCTCGATGTCATTATGACTTAAATTAACGCACTAGTACTTTTCAGTGACGCATTGCTTCCAATGTTGGATAGTTTCAATACCATCATCACTTTCACGAAGACATTTCTACTCTTTATACTACTAAAAATAATATTTCCTGTAGCACACACATTTTCAGTTTGAGAAATTTCCCATCAATCTCACCACACTCACTAGGCATTACTTGTGACATCCGTTGAGTTTTCAATCCTCAATACTTCCATTACTCTCTCACATAACCCTATGAAATCTGGTACCGTTAAATACGTTTATACGAATCATCTTGCATGTAAAAATATTAATGAATATATCTTAGGTTCATTCAATCACGAATTCAAATGATTATCGAATTTCATTCTGACACAATTGAATTGAAATTGAATTGCAGATAAGATTTGTAAAGATGACGGATCCCACAGTAGGTACACGGTTCCTGAAGAATACGGTATCTACAGAAGACGATTGCTACAAAATTCGGTTCCTACAAAATACGGTTCGGTTCCTACGGAGTACGGTTCATTACCAAACATATGAAATACGGTCCTATGTTTTACGTAACTACGAAGCTTCGATGGATTACCAATCCTAAAAATCACGGTTCGTACGGAATTCCTATAGAATATATTCCGATGGAATCCGCTTCCTGTGAATAACGATCTTACGATCATCTCGATATGGAAACATGAGCCATCAAAAATCGATACCGATTCATTCGTGGTTTTATTGTGATCACTCTGTATATCTACACTGTACCGAATATCCAGTTAAGAGGGCCACCGGCGATATCTATGGAATTGTTGAGTGTACAGATTGTGAAAAAAAATATTCATCATGAAAGTGGGCAGGAGGAATTGCTGGAAATCCTTCTTGAGCTTTCAGGTCGCCTGCTAGAGGGAACAATTATCACGTCAACCTGCGAAATCGAATTTTTTTGAAAAAAAAAAGTTTCGTCAAGGTGGATCCCTCTCTTGTTTGACGGTTATAATGAATTATGATAATGAATTGCATTCTTCGAGTTGTACGCGTATAAAGTATTTCCATCCATTAACATTGGAATCCTTTCGAGCTAACAACGACATGAATACAATTGGGTTGTGAGTCCCAGAGGGCACTGTTATGAAAAAAATGTTTCAACATACAAGGGTGAATTGGACGAGGTTTCATTATTAATATGGTGAAGTAATGTTGTCGCACAATATAGAGCTTTGACCTTCCATGTAAATTCGTTATGTGATTACCTTTTCATATGCATACGAAGTTAATATTGCTTTGTAGCTACGAAAATGATGTTTCAGACAACTTTTTTATCAACAGTCTCATAAGCTGATAATATCAGGATATTCTCTTCCAAATTTGATTACGTCTCACTTTAAATTATGATGGAATCATATATTTCATCGGAAATTCTTCAGCTCATGCTACGCATTCAGTCTCTGATAATATTTTTCATAGTCGATTGTCTAGCCATCACAGTATCTACTTATAAATTCATTTCTTCTTAGCGAGTTTCTACTCGATTATATCAAAAACTTTCGGAATAGATAGCCTCATTGAATTCTTACGGTTGTAAATTTTCGGAAATTGGAAGTTTCACAAGTATTTGAAACATTACTGATGAAATCGATAAAAAGTTTTATATATGATATGATTGAATATCAAAATTCCTAATTCTGGTACACCTCCGTATTTCGATATGCAGGGTGTGACATAAATGATGTCATCATTCTCGGGTGGTGATTCCTTGTCATATTTTATGAAAAAAAGTAAGGAGGTGTTCAAAATTTGATGAAAAATCGGTTTTTCCTGAATCACTCAAAATTCTATTTGCCGATTTTTATTGAACTTCGTGTGTTTTATTTTTATTACGATGCTTCTTGTCATGGAATTGGATTTTGAATTTTGTTTCCGGTGGTGTTGCAGAGGGTAACCTGATTGATATTTACGATAATAAATATTGTATGCTAATGTTCTCGCTGAGTTTGATATTATTTGAAATTGATGAACAGTGGCGTAGGAATGAGGGGTCGCAAACATATATAGTTCAATCGAAATCGGCGTACGTACTTTCGAGTTATTGATAAAAAACCTTTATCATATAGTAACACTTTGACACCTCGTTATCACTCGGAAACAAATCAAGTTGAAACACATTTTCATATGAACTTCTTTTCTTGGAATATGACAAGGAATCATCCCCTGGAATGAATGACATCATCTGAGTTATATATATATATATATATATATATACCTCGGTTTCAGATAGAACTTGGGAAAATAAGATTGATTGTTCCCACAATTGTATTTCCAGTAGGTTTTCCTTACGTAAACATGAGCCTCCAAAGGACACCGCTGGAAATAATTCTGTCTTTTTTTTGAAGTTCGTGCTACCGAATTTTCCTCTGAGCCTCTCATAATACAGGATGTGCCTGTGAAGATTCTCTATGGTAGAAAAATATAGGAACTTGTCATCTCATTTTTTTAGGATCCGAGAGATTTCCCAGATTTTCCTGTATACCTTGTTTATATATATTTATATATATAGAAATGGTTGAAATTTGTAATTCATTTCGTTTTGTATGGGCGGTCGTGACGCCACAGTTGACAAGTTCATTTGACAGATGGCATTCGACGTATGATATTTGACTTCATCTAAGATAGCTGCCGTGACGCCATTCAATGCCATCCAAGATGATTGACTTGACTATGACAGGACGGTAACTTTACAAATGTATCAATATATCACAATGATTGTATTATACAGACAGATGCATGCAACCAACCGACAATATTTTTCAGTTGTCTCGTTGTGAATTTAATGCTTCTGTGATTAAATCTTCATTATTTATCCTATGTGCGTCATTCTCAGATAGCCTTTGCGAGTGATTACTTATCCGCAAGTGTTGATTACCTTATTCGTTGGGATCAATGGGAAACTACAGAAAACCGTGGGAATACCCAATACAGCCCCTTTGATGAAGTCAATGTCGATAGTGGAGTGGAAGTCGAATAAAAGTGATGTGGAGTTCGTAGAGTCCCATGCAAATGAATACAACCGAATTGAAACAGTATTGGCATTTTAAAATGTACAGCAGTATCAAAAAGGGTTTCTTGGTCGAATTGAAATCGAATTTTATCCTCTTCGACGGTATAATCCAATCCAATTTCCATCAGCAATGGAAAATTATTTCCATATCGATTATTCGTTTGTTGAAATCGTTTATACGCATTTGATGATGTGTATTGTTTCCCTTCAATTATATATGAATTGATATAGCAAACAATCCATATCCATCTGAATCTGAATGAATTTAAACTATCCAAATCTTCCTGAATTCAATTTAAACACTGTTTATTCCTGTGTCCGAATTTGCCCGACCTATTGAAACTCATGCAGGAAAATACCAGGCAATATAGACAATAATAAAATAGTTCATGATAAATATTGTTCAGGATTCAACATATCTTCAATCATGAGTTAGAATCGAAGGATACTGATAATTAGGAACTTCTTTGATATTCTCGCCTCACACTCATTGACCATCCCTATCCCAGATGACATCTGACAGGACGGTTTCATTGCGGATGTTTGACGTATATATGACGGATGCATGACAGATTGAATCATAGGGATGCGTGACGTTTGCGTGATAACCAAAGATATGATATTACATATCATCTACTAGATCGAGCTCGGAGAGGGCGGAACTGAAACGATCATGAGGAAGAGATGCAGCGATCAGCTAACTGTTGACAAAACATTTTGTCATGCCATTGTATTTTGTATTGAGAAATACGACATTGTCAGCTATTTTCGTTCGAATCGAGTTGATAGTGTGAGATAATTTATTCAAATCTATTTCTCAGCGAAGGATATCGATCCGTGCATGTGTTGAGATGATGATAAATTGTAAATTTGTAAATATAATCCTAGTTGGTTCACCCGGTTCAGCCCATCATGTCAAGGAAGGATTTTAAAACTTCGTTCGAAATGGTGTTGTCCTGTTCAGCCTGTACAGCCTATGGCTGTTCTACTATAAATTCAAAAGATATCAGAATACATCATTCCATGAGCAAGTTATTGAATGATGTTGAACGAATCTCATATAGACTCGTGCTTAGAGAAAGGTGGAGGAATCGAACCAGTACAAAGAGCAAACGACAGAGAGGCAACCAGCAGTGATCAGCTGACAGTTGGTAAAATTGCACCTTCATTTGTTGCACATCCAAATGAATCGATAGCCCTCTTTTTTTTCGTTGCGAGCATCTAGTAGAGAATATATATCATATCTTTGGTGATAACTAATTACCGAAGATGCCTCATTCAAAGCCAACCAGTCGTGAGTATTTTTTTCATCCGCAAGTGTTGATTACCCATTTGTTGGGGATAATGGGAAACTACAGAGAACCGTGTGGATATCCAATAGATTTACTGACGATAAATTAGTTCACCCTGAAACCGTTAGAGCCCCTTCGATAAATTCGATGTCGATAGCGGTTATATATATATATATATATATATATATATATATATATATATTCCGTAGAATCGGCATTATATGAATCGGATGCAAATGGAAACAAGCGAACTGAAACTGTAGGAATTTGGAAATGTATAGCAGCATCGAAAATATTTTCTTAATCGATTGGACTTATATTCATTAGTTCCAACGAAATGATAATAGAGTTCGAACATTGGAAATCATATTGATTAGTCATCAGGAAGAAATAAATTTTGGCAATTTGGCCAATGAATAATCTTCACACACTTATTATCTTTGCCTGTTTCCTGTCAATTTTGAATTGGAATAGCCAACAATTCATCTTCTTTATCCTACCTGAACCCAAAAAAAAATCTCGTATGCCCGTCTCAAAAGGTACCTTGTGCGAAGTTATCATATGGGAATATTCATTATCATGAAATAATCATAAAAAAACCTTTCTTGTTCTGATTCTCCGAAATGAAACTCATAAAATGTCGAAATGTCATGAAAGAAATGACGTTTTGTCAAAATACATATGATATGAGTATATAATAATGATATTGATAAAAATAATGATAGTATTGATAATGATAATTTTTTACATTTCTGGAAGATGATTATTATTCTTACATGATAGGTGATTGTAACTGCGTAGGCTGATGTTCTTACTGTTTTTGTGACTGTTTCAACAGAATATTTCATTTTCAGTATAGTGTTATGTTCGTGGTGAATTTTCTCAAGCATGTTTCTATTCTTGTGAGTGAATAATATGATTTGGTGTATGAAATGTTTTCTGATATCGAGTATACCGCAGATTCAAGAATTGAAGCATTAGATTGGTATGTCGGTTTTGTGTTGTGTATAATTTTGATAATCCTTTTTTGCAATACGTCAAGATTCGCTAGATTCAACTGGTGAGTAATAGAGTATCTTCAAGAGAGGGAGTTCCGAGAGATTCTTCAAGTATTTGAAGCAATGCAGTAGCAGTCTTATAGTATTTTTATCTCACCAATATGAAAATCCCATATCAAGTGAGAGTCAATGAAGATCCCTAATTATTTATGAATATTTTTTTGGCTCAATGTAATATTTTTCGAATTGTTTCTTATTGTTGGAGATTGATATGTTGATTGATTGATTGATTGATATGTTTATTTCTGGATTTCTCCTCAGATTTTTCGCAACAACTATTTATGTAAGTGCAATATCATGTGTATAGAATTGACCATGAGATTATAGGAGTGGAAATACTGCAGTAAACAAGATTGGTCCCAGTACCGTCTCCTACTGTATGTATATACTGTATATATCCTATACAAATATTAGTACCTATATGCCTATGTGAATGATTTTCATGAAAATTTTCAATGAATTGATCTGGAATTCATGAGAATCATCCGCTCAAAAAAATTTCTGGCAATAATTGAAGCACTTGAGAAATTTTATGGAAACGATTCCAGATGATAGATTCTCACTCAAGGTACAAAATATTCTATATGCTCTCAGCTAGATAGATACCTCATCCATTTCTCATCTATTTATGCACATAATGATTTATTATTATTATTTCCATTGATATCGAATTGTTCATCTCAAAGAAACAATGTAGGAACTGTTATTATCTATTCACACTGTTGAATAAAGTCTTTCAAGTAACTTCATATTCATTAGTAAGTGAATGTTCGGAGTGATTTTTTTATCGAACGTATCAATCAAAACTGAGAGTATTCATTTCTTTTTTTTCTCATTTGACAATATTAGGAACAAACAGAAGCAATTTCACTCAGATAATATGATTTTTTTGTTGTTGAAACAAACAAAAGTGCTTAAAACAAACTGTATAATTATTGTTTGATGACTGCTACTCCATCTACTGATTGACAAATGGACGAATAACAGCGAAAAAAATTATCACTCGTGTGTTCCTGCCAAATAGTCAGCTGAACAAGAGAGAAGGAGATAAACTAATTCATCTACGTCATTGCTATCACATTGACCAGTACAATCCCAATACAGTCCCTTTCGCGAATGTCACAGTCAATGCACATCAATTTGCAAGGGATCCAAAAAGTGATCAAGATCGACCACGACCCTGATATGACTAGCTCCATAGATTCAGGATTTCAGTTCACCTACCTTGCTGAGAGTTTGAAAGTAGCACATCCACGTCATCATGCATCACCGCCTAAACATCAGAGTTTGTTTGGGAACTGTATATACTCCATCCTTATTATTACGGATTATATATTATATATTTCTCAATCAGACGAACTTGTTTGGTACCTAACTAATTTCATGAGTGATAGGTGGAATGAGTTTTGTAGCCGTTGAAATTATTTATTGGATATGCTAGCATAACGAGCATAATGAAGTTGAATTAGTGGGTTGGCAAGCAGAAAGTTACAGAATTATCTAGGATTCCTCTATTCGTTTATGGAATGTACTGGAGATTCCCCTCGGTGAAATTATAAAAGCGGATGGAATTTGCCGGTACATCACATAACGCTATGAACATCAGAGGTATGCCTACACATGATTACTACGAGCCCTATTCTTCCTATTTTGCATTAATCTCCATTTCCATTGATGATGTGGGTACCGCTGACAACACTGATGGAATTCGAACTCCAAAATGGCTACCAGTGTCAACCTGTCAACGTCAAAGCTTTTCAACACCGATGGAATAACCGAATTTTCAAAATGGTCACCGAAGAGGATATTGTCCCTTCTCAGAAAATGATAATGTGTCGTAGATACTAATGTTGCACATACTCAGGAGAAGTTCGTTACTGGTGTTAAGTATTTGATATGAAAAATGTGAAGATCAAAATTCTCCCACCCGATATTCAAAAGTCCGAAAAGAAAATCCGTTGGTCAAATGAGGAAAGTTGTATTTTGTGTATATCCCTAATTATATCAGCTATCAAAAATCCGATAAACGGCTTCGATTCTGAAAAAACACGGAATGATTTTGTGTATGCGTTAGGAATCAGAATAATTATAGGATAATAAACAAATTGATTGACTCCATTGAATTTCCAGGATAGATTCATTGCATTTGAGGAAGTCATACAGAGGTGTTTCCATAACCTGCATTCAGTTCTCTTCTAATGCAACATAACATAACATATATGCTTCAATGTGTGTCTTTGTGGCTTGCTGTTTAATGGCGCTTCATTGAAGGTTTCACCTAGAGAAATATCCATTAATATATACTTGGATATCACTCTGGAATCCTCTAGACACTTTATCTGATGCCATGATGATATTGTCATCATTTGCAGATCACAACTTGGTCCATTTTATTAGATACGTGTATGCTAATGATGTGAACTCTTGTTTTGAAAACTTGTACCGATCCGTTACTTTCAATATCGACACCCGTTACTTTACATCCGGTTATTTTTTCAATTCTAGTGTGCAGGATCAGTCGAGAAAAAAGTGATCGCGGGTATTTTGAGTATCGCTTGGGCGAAAACCCGTCACTTTGCAAAGCGTTAGTTGATAGGTACTGAAGGTATACCGCTATTCAACACATCTACGTCGCGTTGTCCGTCTTCATAAGACAAACACAAATAGAGACGGGAGGCAGAAATAAATAATACAGAACATACACAAGCTGAATCGTCCATAATTTTGAACTATGGCAGATTCAGAGAGAAATGAATATTGGAAATTCGAGTACCTGAGATCTTGAGAATTCTATTCCAATTGGATTTGCCCTTGCACTCTTTCCCCCACAAGAATCTGTAGGTAGATAATTGCTACGTATGCGTGACGTCACACACAAAACACACACACCTATATGGCTTCGTTAGATTCCGATATACGTCATCAAGTTCACTATTATACGTATATATCCGATCCTAAGTGGTGGAACGGTTTACACTAAGCGATGTCATCCTGTTTTCAATACCGCAATAGATTAGCATAATCACCGAAGTCTCTCAACAGTGTTCGCCACCGATAAGGAGAACATCCAAATTAGGGATGAATATTAAATTTTGACGGTCTCGGACGGAGTTGGGCAATTAGCGACGTTTCCCTTCAAGGATTCGAGCTGAATATGAAAACGAAGGAAATTGCCGGATGAAATTCCCGATGAGATTAACTGAGAGTAACTAGCTCGGCCAAAGCTAGTTACTGCGTGTCGTTTCCTCAAACTTCAATATCATTGATTGCGAGGACGAATAGTCGGTGTGGAGGAAATCTAACAAACAAGTCAGGAATACGACATAGGGTCATGTCAGGATTCTGCCATGAATAATATAACACAAATGACAAATATGACTGATATGACAATATGTCGATGCCGGAAATCGAATGGACGGCGCTCGGCAGAACTGCCAAGGCCAATTTGGCGGTGTCATTGGCTCTCATCAGCTGACCATGTAGCATTCATATTCTCACTCATTCGTGCAAGTGATCCGTGGTATTCATATCGTCAGTGTATTGATGTAAATGTTATTGTTTGACAACACAAATCTACAAATCTATACATTCACAACCGTAAAATATAATATTGAATTGTCTACTCTTGATTTCACATTTTCATTACCATTTTCCGATCATTTAGTTTATATCAAGAATGCGATTTGAATAGTCTAAATCGAATAATTTTCCGAAAACTTCCAGTTGAATGCCTACAATCCGAAAAAAGTTTCATTTGCATGGTTTCATACAACGAGACAATGATTTTCTCATTTCATTATCATCAGATGGAAAGTGGATTTCACCACATTGAGACACTGACTGATCCGAATGCATGTTTCAGGACAATATAGGGAAAATCCGTTTCCTAGGAATCAAGGCAGATCCAAAACTTTCACTTTGAAACCGCTTCAGGTGTTATGGATATCAAACACAAATTCAATATATTCCTTTCCCAGGATGCTGATTTCATCTAGAGGACATTTGATGAATTTATATTTGGCTCAATTGAACCCATGCATTACATTTGAAGTTTCTCAGCTTGAATCCACCCGAACGGGGTTGTGTTTATATCTGAAAAAAATTGCATTATCTTGAAGCTACCGTGTGAAATATGTCACTAGCGAAATAGACCAGGAAAGTCGTGACGTACAAATGCCATCATTGTCAAATAAACTCCTGCGAAATCAAATCAGATAATGATACATCCAAGTTTCCTTGGTAGTAGCATTAATTGATGTATAAGATGTTCATGTTATTTTTGAATCTATCGCTTCATCGACAACTGTGTTGGAGGCAAAAGGACATGGTCGAAGTAACATCAAATTCTTCATGTGGAATTAGTTTTTGATCAGAGTGGCATTTGTGCTTTCGTCGTCGTCTATTCACCGACATGTTTCTCATCTCTTTGTTCTATGTTCGGCTGTTTTTGTTCATTTTTCATATTCGTCCTTCATTCTTCAGAGTTCAATTTGAAATCACATAGGCTTTCGCATATTTTTACTATTGCAGTATTACCTGAATATAATCACATGACCAATAAATGTACCTAAACACTTTAATATTGGCATCATAATCATGAAAATCCCCATCAAGATGAAATTGAACCAAACACAAACCCTCGAGCCAGCAACCAAACGGTATATGTATATTTACAGTGCAATTGGTTACCGAGTTACCAATATCCTTCGGTAATCCACTAACTATAAACCTGAGTGCATTCGAGTTCAATCATGCTCTGAAATGCGCTAGATCCCGAATTACGCAACAGGCTGACAAAGTAAGTACTCACGGCTGTACATATCCCTCTCAATCATGAATCTGTGCCCTGAGATGCATCACACGTATGCTCAGATTCTCTGGATTGCGGTGATGACAAAATTACCCCCACTCAAAACCACAGTCTGTTATAGAGAATCAATTTACAATTTATCGAATGCACGTGTGGTCTCCCTTAGAATATTTTCTGGTGTTACAACAATCATAAATAATTTTCCAACTTTATCGAAACCTTGTTTGATGTGAACTCAGATGGCAGCTGTGGAACATAAAGTAAATATCGACCTAATATAATCAAAATCAAAAGAAATAAAATTCCAAGAGTATTTGTGTGTAGAGAAAACTTCAATGGTAACTTATGGAGTGGTATGAATTCAAAACTCACAGTCTCACATCACCTAGGTACCATGATTTTGGGAATCCGCCATAATGATGTCAAAATTCAACTGAAATAATACAGATCTGATTAGAGTCAGAAACGTGGTATTTCCGGTAACTTATTATTATTCTTTGCAGAATATTAGTTTTGAATCCACTATATGAAAATAAAAACTCTCATCAATCATAAAAGAATGAGAGTGACTGAATTCAATCTATGAGGTCCGATTTCTCCAAGTGGATCACGAAGAATATTCCTGAAATATCAAGATGTTGATATTTTTTGCGAACTTCCCATCACTGACTCGGAGTTGGATAATGTGATTTTTGTTGCTAACCCCAATGATTGAACAAGGAGTTACATTGTGGTTTGATGTTTTTTTCTATATTTTCATCTTGCTGACGTATTCCGTTCTCATACTGAAAGATGGAAAACATTCGATTTGTAATAAATGGTGTAGATTATGAGTTATTACACTAGTCAATTATAAAAAGTATCGATAACACGATCTTAGAAATGAGGATTGGTATTCTCGTTTTTTGTCTGGGTCATGCTAACTTTGAATCATTGAACTATGATTACCATATTACCAGTTTTCAACTCACTTGATTCTGTCTAGAAATGCGAACAAACACCTATAACGATCGGTCCAATAATGGAATAGCTCAAAGCTGTAGTTTCAGTTTTATGCCTATTCATACATTCTCGAGTTTATTGCATTTACACGAGCATTATTCGGATTTCACGTTTGTTACTGATGAATGATTAGTTGATCCCGGTTTGAATTTGTTGCGATATTGAGTTCGTTGTTTGAACAGAAGTGACATTGATAGTTCTGCGAATCAACAATCAATTATTCTGCTAGGTATTTGCATTCCGACTCTTTGTGATACTGCCATATTTGTTGAATACTAATAAACATAATATTTGCAATTCCTCCGAATTACGGAAACTAAAGAACGATTCCTCCTTCAACTTTGCACCTAACAGAAAGCCAAGTTTTCGTGAAGCGGTACTCATAATGAAACTAACATGAGAGTTCCATGAGAGAGCGCAGCTGGTGGTGATAAACTGAACATGGATATTGACTTCATAGAAAAAGTGGGCTTCATGTGATCTACCTTCCTTCACGTGGAAAATTCTGCAAGCTTGTCACGAAATTTCTCACTAAGAAATTGTGAGAATTGTGAAATAATGAGAGACGGATCGGAGAATATA
This sequence comes from Gastrophysa polygoni, assembly GCA_963576655.1. NCBI lineage: Eukaryota > Metazoa > Arthropoda > Insecta > Coleoptera > Chrysomelidae > Gastrophysa > Gastrophysa polygoni. Next base: position 12,996,595 of record OY755084.1, read on the forward strand.
TAATAAAGAGATGAGGTTACATCGAAAAAGATTGAATTTGATGGAAGATTAAATTCCACAAGAGTACATTTTTGAATGAATGAAATCAAATTTATGATCCTGTTTTTCATCAATATCCATTCATACTTCATGCAGTTCATTGCATCCGTAAGATGTCTGTCATATTGAAATGAACTCCAAGCATTGTTTTCTCCTGGTTTGAGTATAGTGTGTAGTGTGCAAAATAGTAATCCATGCAGTTTATAATTGACATCTAGTTATATGACTAGAATGTTGTCTACTACATACAATCATCTGAACTGTATTGTACTGAGCAAAGGGCAATTGAAAAATATGTTCCATGAAAACTGCGAATAATGAATGAAGGTGGAATTGATAGAAATTCCTATAGTTCTATAGAAGTAAGCCTATTTCTAGTACTAAAATTGTGAGATATGGTTGAAATACTTTCGATTGATCGATCCACATTCCGCTAGTGCATATGGTATGGTTATTGAAACATTTGAGAGTGAAACTATTTTTTTGCTCTCACTTTCTTACCTAGTTACATGGATCTCGCCAATTCATCTCTATTTCTCTTCATATAGGTAAGAATGGAATACAATTTTCGTTCCGCATTTCCCGCACGATCAAGTCATTTCATTGACCTCTATAGAATATCGTAGAATATCGTAGATACTTGTGCTCAACGGAAATATCATCTATAATGCGATTCCAAGTAGACAAACTAGATGAGCTCAGACTAGTCAGACCAACATTGTCAGTCTCGAGACCTGTCGCTCTACCAAGCATTATTCATTAATAGAACGGCGAAGTTCTATTCTCTTTGTCTTCTCTCCTGATACTGATAACTTCCATTAACTTTTTTTTCCAAACATTCCACCTCTGGCTAACATGATGTCCCTTGAACATTATAGGAGTCCTCTCAGTGTTGTCGAAATATTAAAAAAAATGAAGTTTGTCACTTTTCCTCAGTTACAATTTTTCTGAGAATACTCACACCTCAAGAAATTCTGTGAATAAATAAATGAATATATAGCAAGATCATGAGTTGAAATATGCCACATGGCTTTCCCTGACTTAGGTGACATATTTTCAATCACAGAAGATCACATATTGATGTGACTTCTTTCAACTGTACCCAAAAGTATCCGAAATAGAATTCAAATTTGCGAAATGGCAACATCTAAAGGAAACCAGCCTATATGACGAATTGAATTCGCGCAAGTGATGAATTTTCGTGTTCACGAATGGGGAGGGGAGTTCGACCCACGATCCACGATTTATGTAAAGTACATCGTTCTTCGACCATAAACGAATCAGAGGGACGGACCAGTCGATCTGAATATTTCATTTCCCGGTTTCGCGAATTAGGTTATGAATCAGGATACGTTTCAGTACATTATGAACTCTACACCACCCCGTTGGTTCGTGCTGGGCAAAAGTTACTTATACTGATCACGTGACTGTGCTACAGATTGGTGAATAAATTGGATGAGTATCAGTTTACCTTTTATTTTCTTTTTCACATTCACATTACCTAATCAGCCTCTGTTGATCACGAGTCGCCACTGTTTTTCATATTTTTGATTCGCCCAACAATCATTAGGCAAAATCCTCAATTACCCACAGTTTTGATGAGGTGGTAATTGAATACCAAAACCTCATCGACTCTTGCTACGCCACTGTCTTCCAACCACAATATTGATGAAGGAAGGTAACACAACTTGGAATTCTGATGGAATATTCAAATTGGTTCGTTCATTTCTACCACTATCGCATGTATTGCAGTCTCGTGTTCAATGTTCTAACAAGATGCCTTGTTTATTCTCCGTATTCACACTTTGTCGAAGTTCTCTTGTTTTTGATCGAGTCCTTGAGGAATTGATCTCGTTGTTTTCGTCACATTGGCATATTAGTTACTCGAGCAGCTCAAACTGGATGTCTTTCATCAGTATTCATTTCTCAGATAAATAGTAATGGAATTCTCAGATGTTGAAGGCTGAAGAGGGTACATTGAATTAGATTCGTGTTTCATTCCTTGTTATCTCATCCAACTAACTCGCCCTGTTCGCACTGTCGTCAGAACATAATTATATAAATTGGTGGTTCAAATTCCCTGAACAGATGCTTATTCTATTGATTGAAGTAACTGTAGTGTTTGTGAACACCTTCAATAGCTATTATTCAAATTAGGTTTTTCACACTCCGGTGATGTTCTGTATAAGATTGACTAGGTTGAATTTCAAGGATGATTGTTATAAAAATACGAGTCTGTGGTACAATGGTAAATCAGCGGGATGATGTGAGTGGTGTGATAGAGTTAAAAAACACTACATTTCAAACAACAAACAAGGTTCGATTACAGACATTAGGAAAGTTACAAAATTTACTTGATAACGAGATCTGTTTCCGTCTTGGATAAACTTTGTGAAATATAGTCTTACTTTTTATCTCTTCTAACCTCCTATCGAATTGTACAATATGTAATGCGAAACTGCTTACATGAATTCTCATTCCTCTCTAGTTGTCATGGCAACCAGTCAGGAATGAATTCATGGCATGATTGGTACAGAATAGAAATCAATTATTAATAGTTGATGTTTACGTCGGAATCTTGACTCAGGTAGTCGACCAAAAATGTTGCTCACGAGACCGAAATATAAGCAAGGCAAGATCAATCAGATGTACCATCTCAAATGAGCTACTTGCGAGGCTTTACATTTGTCTATTCTCTACAATAACGCGTCACCAATTTCAATATGGCAACAAACAATTGCATAGCTGAATGGCACTCTATAAAAACAACATCAATAATACCCGAAATCATAAGGTCAGGATATTGCTATTGTGAAATCATTTGACTGTTTAATGTCATGGTCGTGGAAAAAGTGTAGTGTGAAAGTCGCATGGATGACTCATTTCTCACTCATATGAAAGGTTCGTCTACATTTCATCTGAAAAATGAGTACCATTCCATCCTCGTTGTAATATAACAATATAAATAATTTAAAACATTATAAATACCTTATTATTAGGAACATTACAAGAATTGAAAATAATCTCAAATGAATGAGAGAATTTCTCATGAGGTTTTTGGGAAATCTGGTGCATTATCTTCCTGGAACTGAATATGGGGCGCATCTGGGAATCTTCAGAACGGTCAGCGATTTCCATGGAAATAGGCGATATGATTCAGGTCTTTGGAATGAAAAAAAAATTCCTGTTTTGTTCATGAGAGATCTCTTTCAGGTAATCTAGAATATATGTCTACGATATTCGAAGCACATGTTGAAATTCAATACATACTCAAACATCAACTACCTACTAGCGAAAATACCAAAATAGTTAATGGAGGTTCATGTTCAAAGGAAGTGGATTATACGGATGATCGCACCCCAACTTCACTATTTGATTAATTCCAGCTTTTCAGAAATTTCGAATTCCTACGTTTGGCTTCCGTATACTGTGCTCTGAACAGTGGCGTAGCGAGAGTTGATGTATTTTGGTGTGAAATGAATTCATGGGCTGTGAATTGGAAAGTAGTTACGGATTTTCGTTTGTGATTTTTCGAAGGATGTAATTTCTGAAAATCACTCCATATTCAATTCTGGAATGTAACTATTCGAAAAAAAAATCAATAGAGTTGATGATTCATCACATCAAGTTTTTGGATACACACCTGCATTTTGCCACATCATATTTTACAATAAGCGCAAACTGATATTCACGAGTAAGAAATGTTGCAGCGCGGGTGTTGTAAACTTTACACGAGTGGAGAATAATCATTCCGTCCGAGTTTAACACTATGATTATTCTATGCTCATAATATTCAATAGTCGTATCTTTCCACAACAGATAATAAATACTTGCAATCATAATGTCATAATTATGCATTGTAATAATTATAATTAATTGAGAAATCAATAACGAGAAAAAAAAATACAAATAGGATGCAAATTGCTCAATGAACATGAAGATAACCGTATTGGAAGAGTTTCACAAGAAATGCCTTTCGGTTTTCATGGAAGGAATCAATTTATCAATCGATGAAACACTCCTACTGCATCTCTTGATTTCATCTCATTGATGTTATCAAAAAATTCATCCTAGTTTGAAATTCTTGCATGAACTCACATTTAGTTTTCAGTAAGTTCAGTAAATATTCCAATTGGCCTACCATATAGCTACGCCACTTGTTGTGTACGATATAAAAGAATGCGTTCCCAAATTTTCCTCTGAACCAATTCCTTCAGGGCTTTACCTCAAATATCCAATGCATTACAAACATCGCCATACCTATAATAAGTTAGAATAGGGTATAAGAAGGCTGCCGAAGTTTGAAGAGAACGTAATTTCTTTTTCGATTTTACCGTCCTGAGAACTTGACTGTACTGTTTCCGAGCGAACTTTCGATTCTCTATTGACTCTTCATAAGGAACTCTAAAATAATATTGAACATTTGAAATGCCATCAATAGATAATCAATCCGAAGACAATATTTTCATGAACCTCATGATTGTGACGCAGAAGTTGGGTCAAAAAGATTGGAGAATTTTCTTTGGCATATTCACCAAACATCTATGAATGGAACATCAGGCAATATCTCCGAAGTTTTTGTATGTATGTAGATAGATTTTTCATTTTTGTAAGATCAGTGGTATGGATATGGTATTGGAAATGTCCAAATCTAAGAATAGGAACTCTGTGTGTTTTTTTTCTAAAATGTTGAAATGCTCATGATGATGACTCTATTTCATCTGTGAATCTGCAATGCCTTTGAACACCACATCTTATAACGAATCGAATTGACGAAACTCACAACATCACGTAGTAATGTGATAATCAACAATCCCTTCTTAATTGACACTACTATAAAATATTAAATAAGTATGTAAATTAATGAAGAGAAAGATTCGATGACCACGAACCACGTTCAAAATGTATCTCAATTGAGCAGGCCTATTATTCTCAATGGAATAAAAAAATGTTCAACCCTCTGCTTCCATCTATACTTCAATATTACCAATACAACTAGATACAATTTATCAACATGTTGTTACATCGAACTTCCTAATATCATATTTTCGTTTTGAAACAGAAACTCAATATCCCGGTATTGGGAAAGATTACAAAATTGAATTAAATTGGTAAGGTGAGGTGTAGGAAACCTCAGTGTATATAATCGATTTCAAAATAGATCATTTTTTCATATTTTGACTGCAATCTTCCTACAACACTGAAGGGAAACCTATAATGTTCGAGGAATATTGTGTCAGCTAGCAGTGGAATGTAGAGGAAGAAGGAAGATTTGTGATTCTTCTTGTAAGTTTGGAGTTCGTGAGGAATTGGGAAAGGCTTCGCTAGGCAAAGAATTCCACAACTTTGTCAATCCATTGATGGATGATGTCAGAAATATTACATTTCCGATAATTTCAATCAAATCTGGGATGATATTTGAGTTGTCATCATCATTTTCAGGTATCGCCTCGATAATGGCTTGACAGCCGGAAACGCTTTGCAATCTGAATTGACATTCGAATTATTTCCAAAGTTATTCCAGATTTCGATAAAGAACTATCGGATCTTTCTACATTTTATATAGTTGCATCGGGAAGAGACGGAAGAGGAAAAGAGTTTTTTCGTTCGAAATGTTTTCTAGTCATGACGTACCCGCAATACATCTTCATCGACAAGTGTTACAATAACCCCTGAAGGGTTCGAAGCGTCTGAAACATCATTCCATAATGCAGACTAACTCTGGCCTAACTTCGCTCGACAGTACGAAGTGCTCCATAAAACCCTAATCATACTCAATAAAACTCATGGATGCTGGCATCTAGAGAGCCATCAAGACCTTGTTTCGGTCGAATCTAATGTGGATCTCATCAATGGGCGAAAGGAATTTCAGGACTCGTGGAAGCTTTGAATATCAATTCAATGCAAATTCTAATCGAATATTTACACGGAGGTCACTAAGAGCTCGCATTTGGAGAATTATCGAGAATATTGAGATTTGCAGTCTCTCTTGAGGGAATGAGACATGAATATTATCGACCATCAGCTGGTTCAGTACGCAAACTCGAATGGAAAAAAAAATAGTTAGAACTGGCAATAATGGATAATTGCCAGTTCAAACTGACCATTAGTGCTAACTGTCAGTGCGATCTGGCATTATAAAAAAAATCATGTCCGTCCAGCGTTTTGGTACGATTCACTTCTATCAGAATAAGATCGAATGACTACGACTTACAGATTGATATTTGACCAGAAACCAGAAACATTGAATTTCAAAATGTGAAGAATATATTTCTTATCAAAAACGTGTATCTTAGTATGATTCGAATGATCGTGATATCATAGTGCTCCACTCCTTGAAACATTTTTCATCCTGTAAATTCATATAAATTGCCTCCATGGAAGCAAACTGCTTGCCACCATGTTACACTAACATCATTTCACAAATTGCCCCATTTGTGAGTGAAGAGCCTGGCAAGAAGTAAACGCTATGAAAACATAACACACATGACAGATGCATTCAATCTCATGATCCTCCAATTTTTCGCAGAAATGAAAAAATATTGCTACTCCAGGTGTGCATTAGAAAAAGTAATTCTGTCAAAAACATGAGGCTGACGTACTGATTCGTTGATAATGAATACTTGAAGATTGATACCAAACCTTACAGACCATCACCAGACGTATTTAATAGAGACTGAAAAGATATGAATGATCCATTTCGATTAATATATTATGGTTCTAGTTTTTCTCCTTTGGATTTTTCAAATGCATCAAGATAATGTTACTATCTTTATGATGTGCTTTGACAGTAAACTGCTCCTCATTTTCGAGTCGGTTGTCATGGGCAACCACGAATCCTAATATGACACTGGAAAAAACATATTTTAACCTGTTTTTCATCTCGAAAACTTGTTGAACTCACCTTGGGACTTTTTTCGATCAATTGTCTTACCCCAGTATAGTTTTTCCATAATCTATTTGTTTTTGTCTCCTTGATAAGACTTCTGGATCTATTTCTAGTTCCCGTCGAGATTTCCTGAAATAAATAAGCCATTGTTTCAGCATATGTTATGCTGTAACACTGTTATGTCAGTATGGTTGGAATTTTTTTGATGAATTGACATAATGATCGAAATCATAGAATGATTTGGAAATATTTCAGTCGATGAAACAAGCAACGTAATTACGTAATATAGTATCGCGAGAGTGTTAGTGTATATCTAATCCTCTCGAATTTCCAACCAATCTCTTTTTCTTGCTGATGACATTTGACAGGACGTCAATCAGCGAACGAAATGGAGAGATATCAGCGTGGAAAAAAGGTGGATATTTCGTGGGAATAAATCAACGCTGCCACAATTCATCAATAATTGCTCCATTAGCAAATAATTCCAACGCTGTGCAAAATCGTAGATTAGTATGGCATTTGTGAGGATTTTGCTAGAATTATTGATTGTATTGTGACTTCGTAATAATTATGCAGAAATTGATGCCTCAGTGATGGGAATACGCAGATTCTTGGTTCATTCGCCATTTTCAACAGACATTGGAATGCGTTTCAATTCTTAGTAAGATAGTACATTGTCCCAGTGATTTTTCAAAAAACATCTTACATAATTTTCAGAAGATCAGAAATGCTATAAGTATGAAAAATAAAAGGTTCCCAATGATCTGAATGGAGAAATTATAAAGTAATAGAAAATGTTGAAGATCTTGATGAATACATGCATTTCATTCCATTGCTGATTCCTTGAAGATCTAAATAAATCAATGAACATGAAGATGAAGATGAAGGAATGGAAGCGACAACATTGTGATGACCGAAGCGCAAATCCGATGATTCGTTAACTGTGACGTTGAAGTTGAGTTCCTATTTCATTTTTTTTTCCTAAGCCAACCTTCAGTGCAGGAGAGACTATGTGTCTGATTGTTATCCATGTACTATGCAGATGATTATTGAAATGAAAATGTCAGAAAATTCGTCATCATTTCATCGGATAGTTCCTTTCCAAACCATCCATTTTTCACATTCCCTATCATATTCAATAAATGCAGGCTCTTGAAGAAAAGCTTAGAGTTTGAGCCCCGAACCCGCATTTGGTCCACATTTAAACTCGCAGATGTCTTCCTGCAGGCTCGTGTGGAATTCAAACAGCCCTTTAACAGAAAGCGGGACTTGATCCTGCCACAGGTATTGTGGCTAGATAGGACGCAACGGCCCTTTTATCGCTTGTAACGATTCCCCTGACGCCTGAATGGTCTCATTTTATAGGAGATTCTCTGATCTTCCTTGATGGCGTTTCGTTTTCTGTTATCTCGGCTGATGTTTCATTTTTGTCCTGAACAGGAAGTTGTGTTCGTTCCATACGTGGTCATATAGTGCCTAATATGAGAATAGTGAATCAGCTTGAACAGTTACCAGAACAACAAATTACGATTGAGCATCGCATTCACCTCAGAGCCCCTCAGTATCGTTCATTTCTCAATGATGATTGATGTTGTGTAGATTGAATATCTATTGAATACTGATTATTTCTATCATTGGTATTTTTCTATCAACCACTAGCAATGCGCCCAAACCAATCTTTCGGTTTCATACCAAGAACACAGTCTCGTCTTCGATCACTCATTCAAGATCAATCAGAACCGAAAAATATCGAAGTTGGTCAACCAACGCCTAAGCCGAATTGACTGACACGCGTCCAACCAACCCTGTTCCCCAGCGAATATATTTGGCGGTTCTTGTACCTAACCAACACTCGATATACGCAAAATGAAATATTACTCAATCTTCATTCAAACAATCAATCGAGGTGAATACCAATAGAAAATATCAATGGAGGTTTTCGTAGATAATTGGTCTTCAAAATACTTGCTCTATATATTCCGGCTGCATCTTCATGTTCGAAAAGTCGCGAATATTACAAAGACTATATAGTATTCACTTTTAATTCAATACACTATATTTCACGTCACATTTTTTGTGACGTGTCAATCAAAGAACCCTTCTTGAAGGGTTATTCAGAAACAAACATATGATATTATATATTCTCCACTAGATCGACCTCAAAGAGAAAGGGATTGAAACTACCGTAAGAAAGAGACACAGCGATCAAGAATCAGCTGACTGTTGGCAAAACATTTCGATGTGCCATGCCATTGTCACATTGTATTGAGAAATACGACATTTCCAGTTATTTTCATTCGAATCGAGTTAACAGTGTAAGATTATTCACTCAAATCTATTGTTCGGCAAAATTAATTGTTCCATGAGTGTGTTGAAACAAAGAGAATCATTTTTTCTTGTTGTTTGGATATTGGGAACTATAAATAATCCTAGTTGGTTCAGCACATCAAGTCAAGGAAGGATTTTCAAACTTTGTTCGAGATGTTGTTGTCCTGTTCAGCCTCATGACTGCATCAATATTTTCAAAGGAGATCAGAAAATATCATTTCATAGGTGAGTTATTGAATGATGTTGACCAAACTAGGCAGAGAAATTCAACCAATGACAATTGCAAACGAGAGGCAATCAGTAGTGATCAGTAGCTGACTGTTAGGAAAATTGCACCTTCCTTTGTTGCACATCCATCTGCTCCTCATAAGTCGACATCTAGTAGAGAATATTCAATATCATATCTTTGAAGATACTCACAATAATGTCAGTTCTGGAACGCTGTCTTGAACAACTCATATTTCTGTATCGTACCTCAATTTCCCTAGGTAAGAATATGTGCCATGCAATACCAAAGATCAATCAATAACACAAAATATTTTCACTTACCTCTGCGTGTTTTATTATTTCGATCAGCCTATTAGTATTTCCTTATCAGGTGATCCGATGAAGATCACTGTGTAATGACTGATTCTCTCTCATCTGATTGAACAACATACCAATGTGAAAAAAATATCTCAACTCCCAGACAATACAATACTCGATCCTGTGATCAATCTCCTTCACGTCCTGAAATATTGATCTGTCTTATCCCATAAATCTTCCAATCTCATTCGTCAGATTCCGTTTCGAATGGATTATACCGATCCAGCCTTTATAATAAGGATAGAAAAACCGTTCCGTCGAATGATTCAACTTTTTTTCATCCGCTGTTGGATTGGAATCCGTGGAATCACTCCATTCGATTCGAACTTTATATTTGCTCAGGTCACAGTGAGATTTGGATAGTAAATATTCTTAAATTATTCCACCAGGGACATGCGGAATAAATCTGATGGATCTTCATCCTCAAAACTTCTCGTGATATTTGAGTTTCTCATCACCCTGAGCTCCATTTTATTTGGACAAGTGGCAAGTTTGTTAGGTTCGTACTATATGCATTCATCTGATCTGAAGAGTCAAATTCTCAATAGATGAGTCCACTCTGAAACCTGAGTGCAGTAACAATCAGTTGATTACAACAACTCATAAAATCATGGAATAACATGATGCGAATGATAATATTTATCTGTGGTACAATATATATGACAGAATGATCATCAATGAACAAATCTTATGGATACTTCTCAGCTCATCTCTATCACAAGACCAGGCAGATTTTCGATATGTTTGAATGTAACAGAATAATCCAAAGGAGAATTTCCACATGTGGTTTCCGACTCGTGAATACGGTGAGAAGGTTCATGTGAAAGGTCATTCTTAGACATAGTCAAACATATTCAATTTCAATATGTCAGTTCAGAAAAATTCTGCTACAAATATGCCAGTTATTCAAATTCAGTCAGAACTGTGTGAAGAAGAAATGAGATATCTAATATATCCTATAATGTTCTGTGAATTGAATACACTGATGACCAAGGATATCCATATCCAGTCGCCGAAGACATCCAGCTTGTTGTACAAAATATGAACTTGAATATCCAGATTATACCAGAGCAAACTGAGGCAAGTAAAAGAATTAAAAACTCAAGCAATACAATGTTCTCTTCCCTTGCAGACGTTTATGTAGCTTTGAATGATAACGAAATTATTAGGGCAGTATTTCTACTCGTCGTATAGCTGGATTCACTCTCATCTAATAAGTAGAAAATAGTGAATTCTCAAGGAGATCAAAGTCGCTCGTTGAAAAAAATCACTGTTGGTAGACCGCAAGGCTCGACTCTGGGAACGATTATCTTCTCACCATAACTGAATAATCTGGGTACAATGAATATCACACTTTCCGCAGATGACACCACCATTCTATGGCAGAGGAGGTACTCTATGAGCGGGCCATTTTCTAACCAATGTTTATATTACCACTAATTTCTTCTTGAGTTGAGTTGAGTTGCTAGACTATTTTACGAATTGAATAACTTCATGTTCAATCATAAATGATTTATTTCAATCATAAAGCACAAGCGCCTCATTTGTTCAGAGCTACTGTTGAGTATCTGTCGAAATATCGAAATCGCGATCTTGAGATATGTGAAATAGTCATTGGAATGGAATAATTCTCGTTTCAGCTTCCATATTCAGCTTTCCGCTGCATTTCCATCACACAGAGGAGTCATAGATGTTGGCAAATTTGATCTTGGTGAAGAAAAGAACGCAGAACATGTGCCTCGCGATTTTCAATCAGATTATGACATGTGCTCAGTCACGATGTGTCAGCGTATGGAAATATCTTGTATGTATGTATATTCTACCCGATCATTCAGATTAAAATATGCAGACGTGTTCGATTTGCATTTATATTATTTCCCCGTTCCCAGTGTTCCTTACGTACAGCACAGATTATATCATACAATATGGCTTTCATATAATGCTAATTGTCTGACGCTATATTATTTTGGAGACGTGGCAGATTTCTGCTATGAGATAGTATGTACAAACATTCATGGATGACTGAAGTGTAGCCGAGTTAACCTTGAATTGGAAATATCTGTGCAACAATTTTTAGAATTTTCAAATTCATCATAACCTCAAATGCGAAATTTCGAAAAAAACTCATGGACATATCACAGGCCCATTGAATGGAAAAAAATCGAACCTCATCTGCAGCCTCGTCTACAGCTCTTGCTCAGCTCAGGTGGGATCAATACAGTTCCATCCATCGTTCCATCTCATTACTCTTTCAAGGACTGTCCACATATTGCTTATTGATCATCTTGTCGGACTCGGGTGTTTTTCAGCAATACGATACATACAGATGTTACCAGGAATATTTCAGTGTTTCCTAATGTTTCTGGTACCTCATGACAGCAATGGGCAATACAAGGAATCGGACAACAACGATCAATGTGAGAGAAATACCACAAACCTAGATTATTGTATAAAATATGGAAATGTTCTGTTTGGATGTTGATTCTCAGTGTGTATATTTCTGTCTCTGTTCAACATACCATATTGTAGTGTCTGAAAGAATCGTATGTTTGACAGATGCAGTTGCACTAATAGTCCGTGGCTTCTCACACAATTCACCAGTAAGTAATTCAGTCATCAGATCATTCATTACTGAGTCAAACACATCCTCTTGAAATAAATTCCAAACAGATTATGTAACTACATGATTCTGTAATCACTAATTGAGCAAAAACTACTCTATACTGCAATATTGGAAAAATTGACACATAACATTCTTCAATGATACACAATACACGATTTCGATTGTAATAAGTGATAACAAATGTCTCCTGAAGAGAACTATACAGGGTTGGGATAAAGCATGGAACCAAGTAAATATCTTTTGAACGTAAAAAACGACATTTGCAGGTAAGTGCAATGGAATAACATCTGATGAACATTTTTTTGTCAATAATATATTTCCGGCTCAACCGGAAATGCCATCAACTTCTTCAATTCGAATGGGACACCCTATAAATTTTTACAGATTTTGAAAGAGCTCATTATTTCGAATTCATACATACTGAGTTTGTTGTAGAAAAATTTGTGAGAACGAGAAATATAGCACCTCAATCAACCTCCTTTGAGTTTTTTGCATTAGAGCAAAAAACTATTAAGATAAACTAATTGATGTTGTTTGTATGCATAGTAATAAATGAACGAACAGTTTACGAAATGTACAATTCAGAATGGTTCAATTGAGTGAAAAAGAGCATATTGAAATTTTAATGATGATCGGTTTTGGTGTAAAATTTATTTCCATCAATCAGAATTTGACACTTGGAGAACAAAGTAGTACTCGTTTATATATGCATACGAACAACATCAATTAGTTCATCTCAATCGTTTTTTGCTCTTATACAAAAAACTCAAAGGAGGTTGATTAAAATGCTATATTCCTCGTTTTTATAATTTTTCACACTAAACTCAGTATATATGAATTCAAAATACCAAGCACTTTCAAGATCTGTACAAATATATAGAGTGTCCCATTCAAAGAAGTTGATGGCATTTCCGGTTGAACCGGAAGTATATTATCAACAAAACGTACCTCAGAAGCATTTTGTTCCAATGGACTTACCTGAAAATTTTCACAAATATCGTACTTTTCGTTCAAAAGATATTTACTTGGTTCCATACTTCATCCCAACCCTCTATATATGTTCAAGAGAACAGAACACTTTCGTCAATAATAAGGAAGAAAGTTATTCCAATCCACCTGGTGGGTGTTTATTATTCACTGATTTTATGGTTGGAAATGAAATATTTAGACACCTATATATTTGTTGACATTTATAAAAAATGTATTAAAAATATGAAGTCTCAGTCAATGGGATTATATCCCCATTTCGAAGACTAAGATATCGTTTCTTCATATAAAAAGTTATGTTTCACATATTTCACTCCGTGATGTGAGCATTCATAAATGGATCAGAATCATTTCGTCTGCTCCACTGATATATCTTCTTCCATGCTTGGAAATGTTCGGATCAACTCTATTAGATCCATAGTACCCGACGAATTTCATGCAAATGTTGATTGATAATTCAAGGTCCACTGTACAGCCACGGTTGTTGGCGACTATTTATGCTCCAAACCCCATTTAAGGTGATGCATACTCGATTATACACATGGCGAATGAATTTGGTGTCCTGTGAAATTAACTGATCACCTAACTTCCCGTTTTGCCACCAAACGATCTCACGCTAATTACTGATCCAATTGAACAGTAACCAGCGATGCAAAATACCATTCACACTGGACTAAAAACTCTTGCGTATAGTTGATTAGTCGCTAGATGAACATACGTTTCGAAAATATACATTTGAGTCATCCTCAGGAGACGGTCTATTTTCTGTGGAAAAATTTATTGATTTCAACAGCTAAACAATTGAATCATCAATCTACGTACCATCGAGAAACAAAAAAAATACGTGTTCTTTGTATGTCTTTGTCTCATTTCACCAATCAATTTTTTCCATCCATATGTAATATATATAATAATAAAATAGTAACCGAAAAATTGTCTGATAGCAAATAGTACAATGAAATGAATATAATTCAACTATCAATTCAATGACGAATATATTGTACATGGAGTACTGAGAAGGAAATAAATTTAAATTGAAATGTATTTCATGAATATCTATCATCTGAGTTTTCTTATCTATGAACTGTGAGATATGCATTTGTATCATGCATAGTTTCATACCTGTATATGAATCCCAAATCTGAATGAATGAATAAATTGATCATCATGTGACAATCAACATTTTAACTCTTGTCATTAATATTTTCCATGGCAAGTCAAATTATCGATTCATTCTGATCAATACATTTCAGTTTTTCAATTATTTATACCCTATTTGTCGAAAGATAATCTCGAAGTTTGAGGCTGAAGTTGAATTCATGTATTTCATCAAATTCATAAATAATAATAATTCATTATTCATAAGTTCTTGTTCCATAATATCTTCTAAATTCCATGGTCTTGTGTGAAATGCTATTCGAATGTGAAGAGGTCGTTCTGAACCGACCTAATAAAACAAAAATGGCTGACCAATAAACAGAAACCACCATAATAGTTATCTAGTGACCGCCGTGTCAGTAAATGACGCTTGATTTTCTTAATCTATAATGCAGTTGTCAGATGATAAAAGTCTGGTATATCCTCTAGAATTTGATTGCATTGATTTGTTTGCATAATTGGTACAAGAGTGGATATGATGTACATGATGTCCATATCGTGCGATAATGACAATAGACTCTTGTTGTACAATATATTTTGTCTTCGATTGAAATAACTTATTTCATTCGGCATTTTTTGTATTTGTTGATATTTCAGATATACTATGATTGATTTGGCAGACTAAAACACAACATAGCTATTGACTATTGAAATCAATGATTTAATAATATATAAACTACTAGATGCACCCTCACCTTATCGTCCTCTAGGGATCATTGAAATGACCATGAGAAAGGGAAAGGGTTGTTGTTTGGGAGTTTAACAAAAACAAGTTCAACTTTGCCAAAAGTGATCTGATTGATGATTGTTTGCTGTTACCATTGGTTAGTTTTTTATGTGTCTTTCTATTTTCGATTTGGAATTTCAGCATATCCAATCAATGAATTAAAATGTATAGACGTATTGTGGCATTTCAATATCACGTATCACCATTTGGTCACTTGGAACCTATTATGAATCATTGAACTTCACTTTACAATCGACAGAAGTACATGACGAATTCACGCACTCAAGAGTCGAATCGAATGAAAATAACAATGTCATATTTCCCAATACAATAGCATAACGTGGTAGAATATTTTGCCGAACGATTCTTTATCGTTGCGTCTCTTTCTTGTGATCGTTACAATACCTCTCTCCCTCACTGGTAACTATGAAATAGTACATACATATATTTTCTATTTCTATTTCTATTTATGATGGAGCAACATGGCAAACAGCATCATTGAATCGGGTAACACCTTTAAGTTCCATGTTTTTCTATTTCTGTTGTTTTTTGATGACCGTTTCCATACATAACAGCGACCCTGATGTACTATAATCAATTATTCTGTCTTGTTTCTATGATGTTGGTCTGGAAGTCAGAACTTTTTCCATCGAATTTCTCACTCCGCGATCGACAATAACCGGATTCGAATTGTCTTCATTAGTAACTCCATCGGAAACTTTGAGCACGGCTCTGTCAAAGTTGAGGTTGATTGATTTTTAATAGTATTAGCCTTCAACGCTTGTGAACTACTTTCCATACTGACTTTGGTTATATGCCTGTTGATTTCATCTGTGATGAGTTCACTAATTATCCGTCCATATTTTGCGAAATTAACTTCAAGTCGACGAAAATTGTATCTCGAAATATGATGATTCAGTTATTCTAGTTTTCTTAATTTCTGAGGAAAAATTGGGGTAGGTAAAATTAAATATATGGTTGATTTTGTGACTATGAATTGTTCCTATCACATCATGTCCTTTTTTGTATATGCAGTTCAATATACATATGCATAGGTATACATTCTTTCATTTGTATCAGAAATTTTCTCGTTCCTTCAACGAATCAGTAATGTAACAGTACGTTTTCATTATTGAGCTATTCATCCAATTGGGTTGCTTCGTTTCTTCAATAACTATGCGTTTACAACAGATATATCAACTGTTCGAATTTTGATTGCTTTAATTAGTCAGTATATGTGACATTCTGATGTTAATTTTCGATTTCATGGAGCTACAAAATTTTATGACGTGAATTTCAGTCATAAGGCTTCAGAAACTTGTATCTTCTAGTCTCTGGCATAGACGATCGATCAATCAAAAATGCATTGTTGTATATTGGCGAGAAAACATACTATCAGAATGATTCCTCCGACTATTCACATCAGTGATATAAATATTCTATCGTATTCTCGTATTCTGTCATTTCCCTCACAACTTTGTTGTTGCACATCGCCATTACTCTTAAGTAACGATTTCCTGCTCAATGAAAGCAGAAGAAAGAGTACGTATAACAAAGATAAATCGTGGAAAATAATTGAGGGAAACTGGGCTAATATGTCGGAAAACCAAGCCTCCTTCTTCTAACCCACTCATTAGTCCTATATCCCAAACAGTCACTCTGAAATAGCCTCATTTGTTCAGAACAAAATGCGTCTCGAGAACTTTCTTCCTCTCTCGCGAGTTATAGGTAAATCCTGTCGGGATTCTTGACAGGACATTCTGGAATTTGTGTCTCGGAGATCCCGTAGGAGAGGATTCAGCATTATATTCCTGGTAGATCCGGACGTTTAGTGTGCTACGTGCTGCTTCCAGTCGTGACGAGAATTACGGATTCGATATATTATTCAACCGCACTGTGAACTACAGAATTTTGTCGTTATGTTGGTATCTTATAGTTGAATCAAGAGATATCGATACCTTCTACTGACTGAAGGAGATGAATAGAGACTAGATGAGGATATCTCAGATCACTCAGAAATCTCATATAATCTCTCTGTTATAATTTTCCAATAGTCTGTATAAAATCTTTCCAATTTTTTTTGTCAATATCTATATAACTTGTTCATCCTGAACTTTATTATTGGATTTGAGTACCTAATTTCAAGATGTTTTGTGATTCTTTCAATCTTCGTGTGTAATAATACATGTGTATTGATGATCATCGGGTTACATATACTTTCGATTTTTAGAAACCAATTATGCAGGTTGGGATAAAGTATGGAACCAAGAAGATATCTTTCAAACGAAAAGAACGATAGTTTTTAGATTTAGATACATTTTTTTGTCAATAATATACTTCCGGTTCAACCGGAAATGCCATCAACTTCTTCAATTCAAATGTGACACCCTATAAATTTCCACAGATTTTTAAAGAGCTTGGTATTTTGGATTCATACATACTGAGGAGCCCCCTGAGGACTCTTGCGAGTAAATCAGTGTGCTAGTTCTATGTAGACATTCATAGGATACATCGTATAGAGCATCAATGAACCCAAACCCAGTGGACAGACAGGGATCGAAGCCACGATCACATGATTATTGAACATGTTCTGAGACCATAATTCTATCAGAAGTTCGGTCTTGTTTCATTTCTCAAACAGGAATGTATTATGACAGCCTGCTACTGTTCCTTATAACAGCCGAACCAATGAAGAATCGAAATGCAAAACCAAATCGAAAGCCAAAGTACAAAATCGATAAAATCGTGATATTGTTCATCAATATGAACCTCCCGAACAATTGAAGACGTTCAACTTAGCATGAGTGGAATGATCCAAGTAACTTGTTGAGTATTTCACTCCGATCTCTGATCACTTTATACTTCGAGATCATTCGCCATGCTCTCTTCAAATAAATATAACTCAATTGTAATGGAACAATATTGTTTCGTGACAAAAACATTCGGTTTTTGCACGACGAAACAGAGAGGCAATGAAACTTTTGATCTAGAAAGCGTGGCCACAAAAGAGCATTCTTCCTAAACTTTTAATGTTTCAGCGAAGGCGACAAAAGTCTGAGTTCTGAGTGGAACGGAGGTCGGAGCCGAGTGTTGAATATGAAAGTCGGGTGAAAAATACTGGCGAGATGCGATTTCATATGCGTAGCGATCTAGATGAGTTCGATATTTGAAAACTTTTATGGTTCTCATCGCATACCACGTCATATTGAATTCATCTTCAGATCGGTACAATGGGAGCACACTATCTATTTCACTAGAAGGAAAAATTACTGTGTCGGGATGAATACGTATGTTGAACAATCAAACAAACAATTGATTCAAACAATTAAAGAATTTCATTGCAGAAATGAGACAGAATATTTCTACACGTTCAACAAATAAACCTCATTCCATATGCCTACCAGAGGCGATGCTCTTTACTTTTGGCTATGATATACCAAGCACCCAGTTCAGGAGAATGACTTTGAAATGAAAGATCAAATCAAATCTCTTCCAGAACGCCATTTGGAGTTCAATCGACTTTACTGGAAATCAGGACACCTGATATATTCGATAATGCTAACTGAAAATATGCTATTAGATGAATCCGAAGTGGATGGTGAACCAAATCTCCAATGAATGTTTTTTTTCCAAAACATGTAGACCTGTCGAAAAACCTCACTAAGGTCGCTCCGCTTGAGTATAGATGGTGATACGATCGCGATTCTGTGAAGTCAAATTCATTTTTGCTGATAATGACAAATGTCTAACAGTGAGGATAGCTCACGGTTCAATTTTTGCATTCGTTTTGAATTCCAAAATAAAATATATATGGGCAAGGTGACTCCAAAGGGCCCTCAACTTCTTTCATTTCAATAGGGGACCCAGTATATCATTTTATATTCAAGAAGAGTTCTTTATTTTGAATTCAACAACACTGGCTTCATTCTGACGACTACGAAGAATCGGAATAACTGTTTGATAGTAGGAGACGAAGAAATATGACAGTGAATATTCATTCCTTCCACTTATTGATAAGCGATCAAGACTTTTATCAAAAATAATTGGAAGATACAAATACCCACTGTCAGATTATTGTCATCACTTCATTATTAGATATCGACAGGTCGATATTTCTTCCTCTTTCATCATTCAAACAGTTGTCAGTTGTCGTTCAAAAAAATACCTTCAAACCCACTTTTGTTCAATTTGTATGAGGAGTTCTGCTTGAACATAAAATATCATACTGGGGTGTCTCTTCAAATAAGAAAGTGAAGGTGCCTTTCAGTGTGACCCTCTATACATAAGATATATTCCATATCATATTTCGAGTGACTATCTTCAAATATACTTGGTAACCAAATTTCAAGTCATTCGATCGATCTGTCAAGTTTTTACAGGATGGGACATTTTAACTGGCAGAAGCTAACACATTAGCTGTTCATTTGTATCAATCTCCTGTTTCTTCATTTCAAATTCGATATTCTCTTTTTCCTGACTGCGATATGTATTAACTTCAAAGTTCCGACATTTCATGTAGGTATATGATGCTTTGACTAAACATTTTCATACTTAGACTTGGATTTGTCTTCCTGGTACAAAATAAACTATTTCAGATATGAAAACGACGGAATAATGAGGTCTTATCAGTCTGGTTGCATTAAAGAAGGCGTTCAAAAGGAAAATACCAATCATAAATTCGGCACGCGACCTTAGATATAGTTGTGAAGTATCATGGAAGTATGAATATTCGAGGACTTACCTTCGGATTCTTCTGGTCGAACAATTTTTCCATTACACTTTCTCAGGATTTCATTCGACTATTAGGTTCGAGAATTAATTTCCATATCAAGGAGAAAAAATGATTGTTGAAATAAATCAAGAATGAGAGGTCGTTATATCAATAAAGTTGTTGCTGAGTCGAACATAGTCATATGTTGTATCATTGGTTCGATTTTTGAATGGATGAATCCCCTGATCCCATATGAAATATTACTCCCGTAGAAGGTCTCATAAATACCACATTTTTTCATTCGAAATACCCTGTACAATCCATTCACATTCTGTCCAATTTGTCACAGAGAGTTTATAATTGCTCCGCTGCGTCAAATTGTTATTGATTGCAATTCTGCTGGTGTTGGATTATCCTAACATAAATAAAACGCAGTTGGTTACAAAGGTTAATTCATTTTATTCTTCTAACAGATCAACAATACGCATATTAACGAAACATTAATCAAGAGAAAAATGTGAGGGAGTATGTGGAAATTTCAATGCCCTCTAAAACTCTGCACAACGTTAATATTGTGATTGCTTTCCATAAAATATTCCATCATGAACACAGAGAAGTGCACGAAGAACGGCCAGTGCTATCTATCACTTACTAATCATTCGAGATCGGAATTTGAAATTCTCTGGGTAGCAAGTACTAAACCATATTGTTCATTCATTGATGAAAAAAAATCACTCTCGGTCTAATCGGAAGTGACCCCAACCTTTGTTTTTCGTAAAGGACCCCCTTTGTGTTATACCATTTGTAAATTGTACAGAGTATTTTACAAACACCAGCAGTTTTCAATGACCAAAATATCATAATATCATCTATTAGACACTGACCATAAATTGATGATGATGATCTATTATACATTTCAGCTGCTTTCTGTGTGACACAAAAAAAAACAATGAAATCAACTCTACGTCTATCTTTGACATTTTCAGTAGCATAAAAAAGAGGGTGATAGAATTGATGAATCGAAAGAACAATAAAATCACAATAAATGTTTTAAATTGCACATTAGATTAGGGAATGGAAAAATTTGTCTTCTGATATTTCAATCAGGAAAAACTGCTGGGAAAATGATATCCTGAATCTGAAAATGGAATGATATACAGGTGGCTCTTTTGAAAATAGAAAGGTGGGGTCACTCCCAATCAAACCAGAAATGATCGACCGCGTTTTTCACCAATGAATGAACCATATGGTTTACTACTTGCTAACCAGAAGATTTCAAATTCCGATCTCGAATGATTCAGAAATTACAGCACTGGCCGTTCTTGTGCCACTTCTCTGCTTTTTTTTTTCTGCGCAGCGCATCATTATAGACCATATACAGGATGTTCTCAAAGGTGAGAATTTTTTTTCGGAAGTTCGTGAAATTCATCAAAAGAAACAATAAATCGAAAATCACCTGTTCAAGAGCTACAAAATGATTAAATTCGAAAACTTACTGCTCAAATTGACACCGACACATCCCTCTGGTACAAGCTACAAGGCGAACTATTCTATCGCTAGTTTGATGTGCACACAATAATGAATCAGAACAGGGCGAAAAAACTATTCACACGAACAACTCCGCAAGTTTGCAGTGTCTGGCGACCTTTTTTCGTTGTCTTAAATCCTCCCCGTTATTTGAACACCCTGTATCATAACACCTTCATATCAACTGAAAAAAATTCATGAATTTGGATGATTTCGGTCTTCATGATTCTTTTGTCACTTAATTTTACACGATGATTGTATTAATTATAATCGACTGAAAATGTACAAGTAGCGAGTACTTCTAGCGCTGTTATACATATTCTGTTGGATGCAGTACGAACAAGATAGTATTCCAAATAGTGTTCATTATCTGATGGGATCTCGCGAAATATGTCGTGAAGATATTGTAAATTTCTATTCATTCCTACATCCTGTATGCAATGCTCACTTTCGAGAACATATTATTGAAGGATATCGCGTAGGACTACTGTCGCATTGAGAATTTTTTTCCGAATTTTCTGCCGTTGATGTTATCGATAAAAGCGCTTCCTCTATAGAAGTATCGATAATTTTCTACAAATTTCTATCCAACCGGAAGAAACCTTAACTGTCACATCCCAAATGTCACCATTTGTATATCTCTTTCACCCAAAATTTCATATTCAACTATATACGATTTATAGAAAAGTGGAATCAGTTTCTCAATTGGCTATAAAAATGCAATACCATGGAAAACCTCACATGATCAAGAATCGATGATCATTCTATGATGAGGCTTTGAACTCCAAAGAAGCATCGGTTCACAAAATCAAGTTGTTATTCACTAGTTGAATACAATTTGATAGCTGATTGTAGAACGAATGGCACTTTGTAATACACAAGTGACGAGAGAATTTCAAGATAAATAATATGAGCTGAAAGAATGTACATGGTGAATTTCGAAATGAGGAAGCTTGTGTTTCTTCTGGTCGAACAAGCAGTTGTGGAAAGTTACCGTCAGATTCAGAGTAAGCGATATTAATATTTTGAAAACAGGCTGCTACATGTCCTCTGGATAACCCTGTATTCAACAATATCAATTTCAATAATTGATTCCTCCTTAATATCACACAACATCGTCTTGACAGCGTTAGCTTTTGAACAGATGACCAATTCAGTTTATTGGGGCAATACAAAATAACTTCTTTGCAGCATACGGATGTTTATTTTGGCGTAGGCGCTAGGACTTCCACAATCACCAAAAACTAAGTATAACCGTCATATGACTCCGAAACTTCCAACTACTTCCTCTCCAGATGATAGTCTTATTCTCATATAAGGAAATCCGCAAGGTCGAGCAGAAAGGTAGGAGTTTGGGTACATTCTATAATTTCTAAATGTCACACAAAAGGGTCGAAAGTTCAATTTGTAGAATATGAGATACATCGAGATAATCAATATTCAAATGATATAGGTACATTTCATGAAATCGAGAGATGAATTATGGACGTTCATGAGGTATTATAGGTATAATCTGCAGCAATGGATAAGAAAATCACTGAATATCTAAATACAATTAGGACAAATTATTGTAATTCAACTTTTCCAAAAATCTATAGGAGCTTACGGCTTCGCAAGATACTTTTTTCATGAGGTTACATTAGTTATGGAAAAATCATAAATATTCAATGCTTAGACGTGATGTATGGAATAGAATATCGAATTAGTGTGATTGTTCTAAGTGAAATTATGTGAGATATATGTGACATTATGATATACATTCGAGTCACAGCCAGTTATCATGTGTTCATGGTTGAAAAGAAATAGGCTCAATAAATGTACAATCAGCAAAAAATAGTTGGGGCAGTTTTAGTGGACCAGATAGTATCCGAAAAGTATTTGATGGGTTTCAAAAAAGCGCTTCTACTGATTACTTATATCTCATATGCTGTAGGTCAAGAAATCTGGAATTTTGTGTCATCGAAACCATAGTGAAAATGTGTGGTTTTATTATAGTAAATATAATATTATATGAAAATTTCGATTTCAGGAACCCCAATGGACGAAGAATTGCTTATTACATGGGTTATCCATTATATTTTTTCACCTGCTGCTGTTTTCACAGGTTGCTTTTCATTTCAGTTGCTTTCAATTTCTCGAAATTATCGGAAGAAATAAATTAGCTTTGCGAAAATGGGAACATCATCCTCATGAAGTTATTTTTCCAATTCCAACATCTATCATATTATCGGCTGGAATGGAAGTTATCTCTATATTTCTTGAACCCAAGTCAGGAGTGCAAATCTTCAGAATTTCATTTTGCTAGGTGTTTTGGAGAATTCAAAACCATTCACTTATGACTCACATTCGAAGTGTATATTTCTTGGGGGTTACTTCAGAAGAAACATTCACAATTGATTTCATCGTCATTTTTTCACACGCTCTATGTGCTTCCGAATTTTCACCACCAATGTTTCCTCATACAGTCTACAATTGCAATTTTCATACATATAGTCCATTGATATTCGCTTCCGTGGTATTTGTCTTTGGAATTCACTTGAGAAACACCAAATAGAAATATATCCGATCTTTCAATATCAATTCAATCAATATCGATTCAAAATCAAATGGAATATTTCTCTCCTTTATATCTGAAACATCAGACATGAAAACTCACAATTTCCGTTCTTGAAGTTTGTTTTTGCAATCTGTGATACAATAACTACATCATCTTGAGACCTCAGTCGAAATATAACGTTAATGAGTATCATCAATCATATAAGCTCTATTCGTTCAGTTCCTGAATTCGTGTTTTACATTATGAATCATTTGTATTTGCTTTGCATTGTATATAATTCATGCCTTGCTTATTTTGTTTGTACTGTTGAACCGACGACAATCAAGGATATCCGAAATATTGAAAATTAATAGCTTTTCCATTCGAAGCAGCACAAATGGAAGGTCCTCATGGAATTTCTATCAATTACGAAAATTTCGTATTCAAATGCGAATATGCATTCCGAGTGAATAGATTACTCTAACCGTATTTCTGAGAATAAATTATTCATTGTTTTGTATACAAGTTCTTAGTCACAAATGGAAATAGATCCATTTATCAAAAATGATGGATATATCACAATTCGTATTCTAACAACATAAGTGATCATTAATACATAACTACTATACATCGGATATTCTCGTTCACTATATTCATACGTATCAGATGAACTGTGATATCATTCAATCAATATTCATCATTTGCTCGTTCATTGTCAGAGGAATAGAAGCGAAACTATATCCGGAATATACCAGGAAATCAAAAATTAACCAGAACGATATCTACATTCAGAATTCATGAAAAAAAATACAGGTTCGTATTCGAAAAAATACGGTTGAGGTTAGCCCACGAACGGATTGTCGTATTGGAAATTGATACATTGCAAATTGGAGGTAATTTGAAACATATTCGTTTTGTTCTATACAAATTTCAATTTTTCGTCGAATGGAAGCGCTAGAACAATGAGAATGAATATGATATTTTTGTCCAACTCGTATATTTCGAAAAAGGCGCGTAATAGGTATTTGAATTAGCACGTAAGTGAGTTTGAGTGAAACTTCATATGGATTCACTTCGCCACACAACGTTTTGGAATGATTCTATGGGACAAACCAAAAAAATATACCGATGGTGGAATCTAAAAAAAATAGTAGCTGATGGTAGTTTGTGGGAGATACATCTTAATGAATGGGGGTGATTTCGATTCGCATGTTATGTTTCCATCAAACCTGAGATGAAGCTGATGGTACTTTTCTTTTGAAATAGGGTTGATTTCAATTCGTAGTCGCAATACGATATTTTTTTTCACATATTCCGCAGAAATGCACTGTCGTAAAAGTTCTGGAACACATGGTAGACTAGCGCTTCTCATGTATACTTCATATTGTTCGTCTGTACCGAAACAACATGCCTAAAATAATAGCTCACACAGTAATGAGCCATCGCAATTTCATATCTGTTCATGTGATCTGTGTCCATTTTTCTCATTCGAACACACCCAGTTTATCTCAGGAAAAATCAACATTCCGGTCTTGACAACAAGCATCCATTTCACATGGATGCAAAAATTTCTCGTTCTATGTTGAATGAGGCCAGTTTCCTCTCATCTTCGAACATCAACTTGATACCCAGATTCGAAACAGAAATAACTCAAAATGCCGTTTTTCTCAGCACCCCGATTGATTTTTGCAGATATTTTTTTTATTTCCTTTATCAAAAAAGTTCAAAAAATCACCTTGAAAAAAAAAATCAATATAATAAATGCCACCTCCAACTATATACAATATCCAGCTCCAATCATACTTCTTATTTCGTTGTTCCAGCTTCATTACTAATTTTTGATTAAATTCTTGTTACTACTGAGGTGATTGATTTCATTGATGAAGATCAATGGCAGTCTTCAATCGTCATCAATCATTTCATCACTCAATGGATTCACATGGTATTCAGATCAACATGATAATTTCCTGATTCTGATATTTTTTTCAACTATGCATCCATGTATGATCTACATATGTATCGACCTAGACAAGTTTTTCTATATACTTTGTAGGATAACCACTGGTCAATGCTCATACAATGTTCTTCATGTATACATATAATGTACGGTGATGAACATTATCATCACTATTATCATTATTACCGTTATTATTCTTGTGTTATTGCAATGACTCCTCTTTTTTGGTCTTGATATGTAGGATCTCAAAATCAGAATGTGTTTTCAAATTCGTTCAACTTTTATTTTATAATGTTATCCTTCCAACATGTAATTTCATACCATGAATTCATAATAATATCGTTATAGCGAGTATTTATTTGCAATAAGTTTTGATAATGATAGTCGATTTCTTTGAACCATGCTGAAACACTGCTATCTCAACTGATGAAGAAATGACGTACATTCACTGCCTTCAATTCAGTTTCTTCAAATGACCATCATCGTACAACGAGTCATGCAATGAGAATCACGCCTGCTAATAGAGAGTCAAATTTGAAGAAATGAATACTGAGAGCTCCGTTGAGTCTGATCACCAGCAAGAGTGAATTGTGGAAATCATTTCTTCTACTGCTCATGCTGCAAACTTCATACTCCTTCATACGAAATGATCATCAAACCCTTCGTGCTCGTTACATAATGTATCAATCAAATTTGTAGATTCAAAATGAGCATCATCGATATAGCTTGTCACAGTTTCATCTGTTTTCAGTACGTAGACAATTGCTCTCTTCATGATCAAAGCATCTTTTTCGTTTATTTTCTTTATCAAATTGTGCTACAATCAAAAAAGACTTGCCTGAACAGCATGTCTCCATTCAGATTCCATATTTTCATTCTATCAGAAACAGTGCTTTCCAAGGCAGAAAAATAGCTCCCACAGCTTCTCACAGCGGATAAAATAAAGACGAATCTGAACTGAAAGTTAATTACAACGTATCAACTTCTATGAGAAATAAATTGTATGTCACAGTCAGATCCTTCAGAACCTTCAATTCAGAGTTTATCACCAGATAGTAGGGGGTCTCTCTAGAATTTGTGTCGTTGAAAGAAAACCGTCGAAATAAAAACGGATATTATATCGATATCACCATTCAAATCATCATGTTTAAATTCATGATGAACGGCTGATTCATTGTTCTGGAGTTTTCCTTCCAAGTGGAGAATGATCATTATACTACTAGAGTGCTGCAGTACGTAGAATTCTATATTTCAAACTTTCATCATTCTATACATCACGGAGTCTCGAGATCAAGAATCATATTTTGTATCAAATGTTGAGTGTTCCATTCTGGAGGAACTCAAAATGACACAGAGATACAGATGTGTATATTGTGTAGTCATTATTGAAATTCCACAGAATTCCTAACTTCAAACGTTAGAAACGTCAATTATCTCAATATGTCTATACTCATGTCAAATTAAATGATCACTGATATCTGTTAAATAATATATATATATATATATATCATATCACTTCGATATTCCTAATAGCATGATCATGTATCAAATCAATCAATGAATTGAAAAGGAAAACATCCATGGTTATGTCTGATGATGTGATGTGCATCTTTCCACTTATTGAAGTAATTTTCGAGTTACAGTGAAATACCTTCATCTGAGGGCTTATCTTTTCAAATTCCGTGATTATTCCTCGAGATTATAATTTGATTGATTCAAACATCAATTCAGATATTCCAACTCAAATTGAAAGTTTGAAATAACGGAAGCCGTGATTCCATGATTATTTCTTGAAATCATATTTCCATAAAAAAATCTGGAGAAATCAATATTTCATTAAGTTCCACACAATGTTATGTTATCCTAGCTCGAGTAGAAGGGAGTTGAAAGCTCCCATGAACGTGCTAGCTAAAAACCCACAAGTGTAAACTGAATACTCAAGGGCTTCACTCTGAGGCACAGAATATCAAGTTACATCGTATCTCCTTCAGGAACAGTGTCTTCCTCATAATGTTTCCCTCATGTTGTATGTGACCACATGCCATATGATATCTGATATTGTCTCGTTGTATGAGACGTGAGATTCGAGAACATCATTCTGAGGTCAGACATGGTGACAACGTTTACGTTTCAGATGACACCATCGATCCAATTGTCATTAGAGTTCATTTTCAATGAAGACTGTGCCCAAGACTGTACACACCGTGCCCAAGATAGGGATGCACAAAATGAGGATCTCGCAAATTCCATCAGTCATTCCAACGGCCTTCGGAAATTTTCGAGATCTTTCATAGTTTTCCAGTGGAAACAGAATTTTTAAAAAATATATTCTTTCATCGTTATTTTCAGCTATAGAGGAATCCATCCGCTTTTGATATGATTCAATGTGGAGATCGAATACTTTTCTCTGATGTGGAATTGAATTCGATTTTTTTGTTCAAACATCATCAATTCAATTTTCTCAAGTACGGTCCTATTATTTTCGTCCAGATTCTGAAAGCTTCTTTCATTCTGAATACACTCGTATGTATTATACATGATAAGGATGTGTTTCGACCCAGTTTTAGACATCAGCCATATAATTCGAAATTTCAAATGAACTCAACTCTGACAAAACGAAAGTTGATTGAAAGCAATATTCTGAATAAGTTCGAATCGAAAACTGTTGTTTTCTGAAGAAAAATTCCGTTATTTTCTCTTCTCACAGTTGCCTCCAACGCAGCACTACTGAGGTGATACTATCGAATGCTTCCGTAACACTTGCTATCGATCATTCTTCATTATGAAAATTAGTTGCCTAGAGATCTTTGATGTACCTATCCCCAAAGGGAAACATGTACCTGGTGATCGACCTGGACAAGAACTGTAAAAAAAGGTACTAATCTATTTTCCGGGAAATTTTCTGGATGAAGAGGCACAAATTTCCTACATCATTCACTCGAAGATCAGAAATTTTTGTGCTCATTTTCCTTCAAAACGAATGGAATCGATTATATTTTTGGTTAGGGGTTTTGAAAAAAATTGATAATGTCTAAAACTAGGTCAAAAAAACTTCAAACCACCATGTAGGTGTAATACATGGTCTATCCAGAATGAAAAAAAACTTTCAGAATCTGTGGAATCATATTTGAAGAAATGAAATTGATGATGGTTTCACTCATACGAAACGTTGGACAAAGAATTATCACTACGTTGAATCATATCAAAAGTTGATATGATGAAGTATTCTCAGTTATTTCCTATATCTAAAAATGACAGTAAGAATTCAAAATACATTAATTTTTGAAAATTATGAATAGTTTAAAGTTAATTGGAATGTCTCTCTGCAGATTTTGCAATCGCGCAGCTGTATTGGCAGAATAATCTCGAAATTAGTTCGAACGCAAAAAATCAGATGGCTTGATTGATAGAATAATCTTGCAGTTATATAAGAACGAAGAAACATTTTCAATGTCCGTACAGGCCCCCATGGAAACCTTCTAATAAACATATATTTCTCTATGAAACTGCATATCTTCTATAACCAAGATATAAAAAGGGAACATGAGAGAAGTTGAGGAAAGATATAGTCACATACCATTTGTAGTTGGGATTGATTTTCTACATGGTACTCATGTGAAAGTATTTCATAGATACTTCCTTGAAGATATTATTTTTTTTCCACTTGGGAGTTAGAGACCGAACAATAAAAAACTTCAATTAACTATCCCTGACTTTGACAACGAGAAAATGTAGAATCAATAATCGATTTAGAACGATGTTATTTCCTGGAAGTTGGAGTGTCACCCCAACAGTAAAATATAAACCCTCAAGTTTGTCAACTACTGAAAACTCCAATAAAACGTTCAGTTCGGAAGAGAAAGATTATCCTATCCATTTCACTGACCCTTTCTAGAAATGGACCATTTCCGAATCATAAATATCTATGATAAGACCAGTGACGTAGCTAGAGTTGATTGGGCTCAAAGTTCTTGACGAGTGGAGGAGTTCGAAGTACGTTTCAATTTCAATTTCTCCATATTTTCTGGCGAAATAAATCATCAATCATATTGTTCACTTTTTTGTATCATTCAACTGCATCCAACCAACTCCTGTTATTTCAAGATTCACGAGAAATTGCAATTTCAAATCCCGTGACGGAATACTCGTATTGGTGTTTCTTCAAGTTCATCAGAATATTCTAGCAACAGTCACGCTGATAAAATTACAAACAAGAAAGTCTGTTGAGAATGTCAACAATTATTGAAGGAGAATATATGTATTGAGCTAGTTTCAATAATGGTAGATGGTAGCTTTACGTAACGTGAACATATTCAATCAGTACATATCAACCGTCAACCGTTGAGTCTACGCGTTGTTCTGAACTTCATTTCATTCATTAGGAAATGAATTCACCATAACTCTATCTGTACAAATTCTCCTCATCATATCAGTATCATAATAGTCATTACTTTTTGCTTTGTTCACAGTGCAAAAAGTAACTTACACTTCGCACTGTTGATTGAGAAAACAATCTATGCTACGATATGATGATGCAACCATAGAAAATTGCTCTCGTTATGACAGTTCATCCATGGATACTAGTTCGACAGTGAGAATTTCTGGATTTGAGTTCCGTTTGTCAGTTTGAAATCTGAATTATTTGAATGAACATCAAAAAATTATTCGATATTAGAAAAAATTTAACATGTGCATAAAGTATTAATGGTACTTATCATGCTAAACTTCATGCTCCGTGCAAGAAATAAACACTTTTTGTACTAGTTGCACAAATGATTATTATCGTTCCACGTTTGAGGAACTGCTCACAGTAGCTACGCCATTGGATAAGACAGTCAATAACTTGGAGGGATCTCATCAATCTCCTAATGATAAATTCCGAGAAATACACCCACAACAAATATTATTTCTCCTGTAAATGACTTGAACTATCGTGATTTGTAAAAATTGTGACTGATCGTGAAATATTTCGTTCATTCCAGTTGTAGAAACTTCATACAGAAAAACTTCACGAAATAAATGGTGAGATAGAAAAATAATCACGTTCTGGATGGAAACACGCACTATACCGGAAGTTCGATGATTGATTGCTGGATTTCAACAAGGAAAGTTTAAAAAGCGGCGTCAAATATAGGTGGACTCAGGTCGTTATATTCCCTTCTGAAAACATTATTAATTATTATACGAGTTTCGTGGAGTACGACGGGTAAAATAAGGAATATTTTAAGAGAACAGGTGCGATAATATGTCTTATGAAAGTGTATCATACTTTCTATTTTTGTTTTCAATTTTGACGAAGAATCATGGTACTGAATTTATATATTAGCACAAGAATATTCTTGATATGCTTGGTAACTTTGAAGAAATGATTGATACTACAAAGTGGCCGCTGTGAAAAGTATAATATTTCCAATGAGAAAAGTTTCGCGAATCTCAAGATTGATGCTTCATGTCACAGTGGTTTGGATTCCACTTATATAAACTGTAGATCTCATCTCCTTCACTTGCATAAGCCTGTCGGGCTTCTGAGTAACACTTAACAATATCATAGTATATAATATTACCTGATATTTGGATGACAAGACAATCGGTGACATATCGGTGACAAGAAAACAAAAGTTGCATACCATAGTTTATGGGTTTTGAAAAAAGCTCTAGTCGTTGATAAGAGAAATAAATGTTATTGTTACCGTTACTCATCTCTTCAAATGCCGAAATATCACTGAGCAGTTCCCGGAGAGCTCGTGCGAGTAAGGGAGAGTTCAAGTGGAATCCAAACCACTGTGACATATCGGCTAGTTCTACGTAGAACTTCATGATACACACTGTACAGAGCATGAACATCTTATCTCATGATCACTGACCAAGGAAATTATAGTGTTCCGATAATCATAATAATATATACCTTGTATATAAAACCGAAATATTGATGTTGCATCATATACAGTTATTGCTGATATTTCTAGATTGTGATATTCATTCGATATTTTCATTTGGTATGATGTGGTCAAGTCTGGCTGGATTTTCTTGAATTTATTCAGAGTAGCTTCATTGATCTGTGGTGCCTTGCTCACGAAAGGTGATATTCAGCAGATGCCACATATATCATTGCGACGTGGCCTTCTGTTAGAGACGGTTATATAGATATTTGAAAAGGGCTAACATTGCAGGATCCTTGGAACGATTTACGGGGTGATCCAATAGTCTGTGAATTAAAATAACTGCTCTATACTATATGAGTTATGAGAGAAGAGAGGGAAGAGTGATCTGATTGTTTGACAATAAATAAGTCACAGTGACAAGTCAATGACCGAAGTGGATGAGTGAAGTTAGGTCGTTCAGTTTTCTAGGAATTTACTTCCTCATCCATTGTTGGTATGAGATTTTCGAAGATATAGGTTCTGACTTGATGTATTTCCGGGAATATAGGTCATCACAGGACATAGAACAGACAACTATGGAAAGTGTACCTCTGACTCAGTTCGCTGACGTTAATAATATCAATCTTTCATAGTTGTCTGTTCTGAGCTAGTGCAAAATTAGCTCATTTCTCACGGCTTGTCATGACAACTATTAGATTTCCATCGATCTCCGACATTATATGGCAGTGGAATATGGTTTATTGTTTAACGAGCACGGAATTATATCTATTTCCCATGCTGAGCATGAATTTGGAAGCATGAGCTGTTGGTGAAGCTGCAAATTGAACGAGTGAAAAATGAGCGTTCCGAAGAAGTATACACTATGCTCTCTCTAAGGCTGTAGTAACATATGATAGAGTTGGAGCTTTCAATTTCAGAGACAATTCATGTATGCAATACTCATAAAAGTTAATGATACTGTGTCTACTCATGCGGTGGCACTCCCGTTGGTCATCACAATCTGTGAAGGATTTTCAGCTCATATTTTTCTTCGTATTTTCCTCTTGATGATTCTTGGAACAGATTCACACATTCCTAATTCGCAGCCACAATAAGTTCTGTAGGAGTTAGTTCTGAGCCACTTCCACTCTAACACGTTTTTCCAATCATTGCTTGATAATATACTGATACCGAAATGAACTCTCTTTGTTTCATCACGCGCGTGAAGAT
This sequence comes from Gastrophysa polygoni, assembly GCA_963576655.1. Taxonomy (NCBI): domain Eukaryota; kingdom Metazoa; phylum Arthropoda; class Insecta; order Coleoptera; family Chrysomelidae; genus Gastrophysa; species Gastrophysa polygoni. The sequence continues at coordinate 13,029,753 of OY755084.1, forward strand.
ATATTATGATATCGAACATAAAAATGTCCCTATATTTCTGAACAGCATTGAATTATAGCTGAAGAACAGCAACTCTTCTCAAGATGCAACGTATTTTATTCGAATCTGTTCTGCTTTCGAACTTCAATCTTCTGAGATATCCTCGGATACTATAATAAACCTCTCAACTATACAACATACGAGATCCAACTGTAATTCATTCCTCATGAATTCATTGCGAATGTCTAGATGAAAAACGCCCTTATGAGCAAGCTCTCCCTTTGATCATTCCTGCATTCTTCAGAGGATAATATGTCAAATGGAAAACAAAAGAGACAAAGTTCGTGAAACTGTGATTGCTTCTTGTTCGAGAAAGTTCTGCCACTTGGCTGCTACACGTTTCCTTTTTTTATAACCGTATCCCTTTAACAGTATCAATTTTCCCTAATTACTTCATTAGTTTAATCAACATTGTTCGCCTGAGGCAAAAGATCATATCGCATGGTGATAGAGATACGAACATTCGGGTTATAGTGGGAAAAGTTTGAATGTGCCATGCTTCAGGCGGTATGTTTGGATTGAAAACATTACGTAAACTGTAAGCTCGTCGAAAGGATTAGACGTAGGACTATTTTGAAGACTGACGCCATAATAGAGGGTGAAAATAGCCAGGATTCACTTCACTAGTATATTATTGCGTACCTACGTATGAAATTAAGTAGTCGAAAGTCGTTCTTGGAGAAATTACAACGATATATGGGGTGTGAAAAATTCACGATGAATTCACTTATCGCACCATTGATTCGATTTGCCATTGAGAACGAGAAAGGAGTTGAATGATTCGGGATTCGGCGTTTGTATTATCAACTCGATTATTGGCATATAATCCACTAGTGTCATGACATATCAATTGGCTTATAGTGAAATACCTTCATCAATAGCTTCCAGATGTGAAACTGAATGGTGAATAATGTGCTTTCAGGAGATTCTGATAAAAATAAATAGTATGCGGTTTATCGAGTCTATTTAAATCAAGATACATCACAAGCTGTTCTGAGTATAGTGAGCTCTCGAGTGAACTAAATGTCCCACAAGGAGTATGTTCAACTGATGATTGATATGTTTTCGAAGAGTTATTCAAAGGAAGATGTTGTTGAGATTGTATCCACCACAAAAACCTCGACGAAAACGTATTTTGTATCAGGATCGGTGTCGTATTATCCAATAGGATCATCTGCAGAAGATTTTATTTATCATGGTGGGAAATAAGTATAGCATAATGTGAATTTTGAATTCTGAAAGATGACCCAACAACCGTGAGAATGAGATTCGTGAATCATGATTTTCCAGATTTTCGATTTTATTTTCGTTTTTGGATGTTTCTCGTTAGTTTGTCAAGTATTGGCAGATAAAACAGCTTCGATGCAAATTATGACTCTGATTGAATATGGCATCATCTTCATCGATTTCATAATTCCATGACCTCAAATTTGAAAAAATCTCATGATTCTACATTCAGCGATGTTACCACACACCGATTATAAACATATTCTCATAATATTTTTCCCACCACTGTATCAGATTGTTGTCAGCCTACAGCGATCAAATGTCTTCATCCAGCCCTAGCCAGGATGTTAACCAAGTTTTCGAAACTATACAAAAGAATAATCTAGTGCCATGACGATGTAACAAGATCTGCTATTCTTTCACTTCTCTTATTTTTATACAAGTCTCGGGTATCTACAACTATAAATGCGACGATATCACACTGCAAACAGCATTTGAGGATCCGTTTCAGAATAATTTTCAAAGTAGGTCGAGCAGTGCTTGCACTGCACAAGGAAGATCTTTCAGATTATTTTTAAAGCGCTCATATAATTTCATGTCACACGGTTTTATTGCCTTCGTTTGTTTTTCGTTGCGAAAATTTTACTAAGTTGCACTATAGCCATTGATGCACACCTATTCCAACAGCATATGAGAATTCTCAAATTTGTCCTGAACAACCAATCGAATGTTTCTCAGATATTTCAATGAGTCTATCGTAATTGATACATCCACAGTCACTGAGAAGATGTTTGTGTTCCAATCAATACAAAGTCGTTTCGAAAAAGCAAGATCTGCGCAAAAAAATCAGGAGAGGTTGAAGAAAATGTGCATTGTTTTACTCCGAGAAGTAGTTCTGTAATAATCTCTTTGAAACAAACTAGAGATGAAGTTCCATTTCTAGTCTGATTTTTATCGATGTTTTGCAACTTGATACAATAAGAGTTCCGCATAATTCATCATGTATTCAGCAAATTGATCAGTTATGTATTTACACCAATAAATAAAACCTCATTAAATAAGCAATAATTCAAGTGCATATATTTCCAATGTTCTATGTTGCATAAAACAAATCGATATAGAAATTGAAGTTCATATTCAATAACAGACTGATGAAGTTCTGGAGGTTGGAGGTCAAAAGATAACCTGGTTGTTTGTTCCTTCGTATTGCAAATTTTAGAATGCGATTACTAGTTTAGCCACAGATTGATTCCATCCTGCCTACACCTCAAACTCCCTGGACCCCTAAAATATTCCAATAATCGAAAAATATAGGTGAAGATAATAACGCCGAGCTGGCTGTGTTGCCACGTTGCCATTATTAGGAAGTTTATACACCAAATATCGGATTTTGCTGTGTAAACTATTTGTTTATCCGCGTATAATCCGGTGTGATTTCATGAGTTTAACTTCTTAAGGAATTTGTTTCCCTTTGATTGATGATACTCATGCCCAATAATTATATTTTCACAGATGTAATTTTGTGAATTCAATCTATTCATGTTCTTTACAACCTTGGAATTTCTCATTTATGTTGGTTCGCTATTGGTTTCAATGGGCTTTCTGGATTTCTGATGTGCTCTCAAAATTTTTTCTTCATCAGATGACACAAAATTTCACAGTCCTTATTATTTTTACATCACGCCGATTGATTATTTCATTGCAAAAACCAGAATATTGTGATATTCATGAATGGTTCTTTTGAATATTCTGAGAATTTGTGAAAATTCTGAGAAAAGTGTTATCGGTAACAAGATCGAATATCAATGAACCTTCGAATAAAGTCACCAGACGGGCCGGGTCCACCTTGGAAACCTTGAGAGTTATTAATAAAAAAATAATTGAGAAAATATCCAAGATCCCACGAGATAACATTTTGATAGTAAACGGACATTTATATCCGAGGTTACTCACCTCCCTTGCATTCATTCTTTGGCAAATCATTAGGTAAATATCCTCAAAAAGAACGTTGAAATCTCGGAATGGCGTTATTACCTGCACTAACCAATTAAAAAGTACAGATTGAAAAGAAGCAACCACGATTCAAATTCAGTTCATAAACTTCAGTGGATCAACTGAAATAGCATGAAACTAACTGTGAGGACCTTCGTTCATGTTGGAGTGATCCCTTATTTTTAAGACGACTTGAAACTTCGACGCTTGAAAATATTTGTCAGTCAACTGAATCTCTTCATTTGTGATACAGTCTGCTCATTTTTTCACCATCGAGTATATCATACAGTCTTGGAAAAACTAAATTGAAATTTGTAAAAGCGTATCGTTATCATGACTGTCTCTGGAACTTTGGACTGGACAGTTATAAAATGAATGTACTAGAGAAAATGCATCACGTTCCTGAGTCCTCATACTGATCTCACCTTCTAATCTAATCCAATCGCATGACCCTGTTTTGTGTCTCTTTTATTCGTTTTTTATTTTTATCCTTGTGAAAAGATTTTACTCAACTCTTGAATGAGTGAAACAGTTATTACTCCTAGAGCTGCACATATGCAACTCTAGTCACACTAGTTGCCAGATATGAGTGAAATGTAAAGCGAAAAAATGAACGATTTTACTTGGTCTACTAGTCTATCAACTGAAGTTGGATTATGAGAATTTGCTTGAGTGAAATCAGAAAACTGCAACCATTGTACTTGCCCTATACCCAAACCGTCCATATATCCTCCCTGATGAACATATAATGTGTACAGGTTTCTATTGAAATGGTGCAAATAAATTCTAGAAGGTGATGGTTGGAAGTCATGAAATTTGAAGTAAGGAGAATCGGGTTTTCGAACCAACGAGTTCAGCAGTACGTAAATAAATAACGAAAATTTCCACTAAAAAAGTTCCTTTCGAGGCTGCCACAAGAACATGATTTGGTCATAGCTACAGGAATGTATCAAAAAATAATTCCATTCGATAATATCGAATCAGCATTGCAGAAAAATCTGCATGTTCAATTTTTTCCTTCACCGTCACTCCCAAGGATACTCCAATCAATTCGCAATAAGAGTACCTTCACTGTGCGGAAGAGGAAGTATATAGTTCTGGAAATTATTTATGATGTAGAAAAAATATTGATGGAAAACAGCTACCAACCCCTACAAATATTACCATTTCTGATTGGTCGATAATTCTTTCGATATCAGTCGACAATTGTGGAAAAATCTTGAAGAAGTATGAACAACTATTTCTCTAATTTCATATGAAATAATTGAAACTTGATGTATCAACAAAAAAAACTCAATCCCACTCCCACTTTGAGGCCTAGCTTCCTAGTTTCGCATTTGCCCATGTTCATATGAACTCTAGGAATCACATGAGTACTATCACCCTCCAGAATTTATACCAATCAAAACACCCTGCATAAATCAACTAATTGATGTGAGCAAAGGCACTAATTGAAGATCAACCAGATGGAGGTTAGAGAGAGACGAATTCGGGGTTCAGCGGAACGCAAATAGGCGGCGGTGGAGGCGGAAACTCCGACGCTCCGGGGGCAGAAGAGTCAGGCAAGGACCATGTCGAACTACCCCCAGCAGTCACCCTGGGCCCCATGTTGTCGTATTGCGGGGCGGCATACGCCCGCCTTGGCAACGTTGCCAGCCCGTGGTAGACCGGTTTGCCCCTGTGGGGCAAGTCCAACAAATCAGGACACCTAGAAACGTCAATCGAGGGGTCTCGACTCACTGACACCGAGATGAAAATGTTGCCGTATGCCCCTGCAGGCAGAGTGCTGGTGCAGAACTCCGGGGGTGGCGGGTAAACCGCTAAAGGAAGCGGCTCGCGCTCTATGGTAATATGGACCGGAGGTTCGGCCTGCTCGAGCTCCGGACCTAAGCCCTCGCAGCTACCGCTCCCCCTGTCCGTAGTAGTCGCTATGCTAACGTCCAGCAGCTTCTTCTCTTGGTCGGTGAAGCTAACGCTAGTTTTCATGTTTGCACTCTTGTTCCTACCTCTTTTCACGCACGACACTGCGATCACAGTTGCCACAGCAGACAAGCCTAACGCGGCACCAACAATCACCCACCACACCAAGGCGGTGTCCGATTTGCTGACCGTAGTCGCGGTTAACACCACCGGTAACACTAAACTAACGTTCGCGGATACCGTGTCCAACAGGTTCTTCGCGACGCAAGTGTACAGTCCGACGTCGGCATCACTAACATTGTAGATGCTTATATTGGCCCACTTGTCGAGCAATCCTTCTTCTGCTTCGACCACCAACCAGGTGTGGTTGACAGCATAACCTTCGTAGAGCCAAGAAATCTGCGGCTCTGGGTCTCCCGTGACGTGGCATCCGAACGTAACGTTACCGCCTGCCTCAGCTTGCACCTGTTGTTGGGGGTTGATGAACACCTGTGGCGGGCAGGCGAACTCTTCGGAGGGCACTGAGGTCCACGAGCGACCTCCAAGTGTCTCCGGATCGGCACAAAAAAGTGACACTGAGTGAAGTTTGCTGGCCAAGAACCAGTCTCTGAAATAACGCAGGTCGCAGTCACATCGCCATGGATTGCCTTCCAGAGCTAGGGTTTTTAAGTGGGCAAAGTTCATGAACGCCGTTTCTGAAAGATTCGCTAGCAAGTTGTGTTTTAGGTTGAGTTTTTCTAGAGCTGTCAAATGAATGAACGACTGTTCGTCGATCATTTCTAGACGGCAGTTCTCTAGCTCCAGAATTCTCAAATGTGGCAAGGATGGGAATTGCGCCCGTACCAACCGGCCTAAGGGATTTCCGCTCAAGTAAAGTACCCGCAACCTTTCGTTACCACGAAAAGTGTCCGGATGCAAAGAAGTTATCTCGTTATTGGAAAGGTCCACTTCAATGAGTATAAGGAGATCCTCGAAAGCTTCGTGATGTACTTCTCGCAACCCAGCTCCAGTGAGGTGAAAGCGCTGGAGGTTTATTAGGCCCACTGTTTTGAACGCGGCTCTCGGCAGTCTGGGTATAGGATTACCGGACATGTCCAGCACTTGCATACCTTCGTCCAGAGTGCCCGGTAAGCCGGTGAATCCTGCATCTTTGCAGATGGCGGTTTTCTTGCCTGAGGTCCACTTGCACCTACACGGATTAGGGCAATCTGTCCAGTCTGGAGCAGCCAAGGCTAGCGTCATCGCAAACACCACTACAGTTAACATCATCACTACTTGTCATCCCGCGAACGAGTGTTTATCGAAGAACCGCATCACCTCCGAGACGCTGCTGTTCCTTATCAACATCGGTTTGCGTAAGTGATCGGTATAACTCACGAGTTGGATGCAGATATTGTGCAGCGGGGTCGACGCGCCGGGGTATTTTCGGTTTTCTAGGTTAACGCGATAGATTGTAGAGACTAGACGGCTACAGCTGCGATCTCCGCTCGGCAGCTCTGCCGTCGCTGCGTACGGAGGAGCGTTCCGAAATTCAGTTCGCCGCACTATGATGTTAGTCCGCAGCTTGAGGGGCCTCGGGACTCCGAAGTTGTTGCGTCGGCGTCGTCAGGTTCGCGATGCGCCGCCCAGTCCTATGCAGCAGAGAACCTGCTGCTTCCATCGCCTCCTGCCGATTAATGTTCCGATTTTCACCGGGTTTATCTCTGATTCGATATTATTTCTTGTGATTTATGGGGTCGCTCGATATCTTGCGGCGTAGGTAGTTATATTCGAGTGCTAAGTGAAGAAAGCATTCCGAAGAATTTTCAGGCGACACAACGTTTTCTAAGAAAGTAATCACGATTAATAAAGGACCGATGATGTTTGTAGAACTTCGAAATATGTTTCCCTGTCCACGTGAAAACGTAGATATTTATTCACGTCATGGCTTCAAGTCAAGGAGAGTCGAATAAAAAGTTTATAAGTACGTTGTTATGACTGCAATATAGGATATCCATAAGTCATCCATAGGTTATCCATAGGTTATCGTAGACGAAAAACAACAGAACGTAAACAAAAAAGGTCAAGATCAACTAAAGTTTGATTGAAGCCGTCAACTTCTTCGCAAACAATCTGTTCATCATTTAGGACGATTCAGCGATGGTCGAAAGTGCGACAAACAAAATAGCTAGGCTAAAACAGCGGTAGAACAATATAGCGACAGACAAAACAGCGATGAGACCAAATAGCGATCAGATAAAACAGCGATCAGACAAAATAGCTACTGGGGCATAAACATCGCTCATTCATTCGAACTAAAATTGAGTGATTGCGATACTTCAATATCATAATATAATCCAAATATATTCGAATGATTGAAGCGTTCGTCTCAGAAGATTTCGGAATAACCTATTACTTAGAAGTTGTTCAAATCATTTCAATATATTCTTAGTGAGGACAGAATTTTGATCTGCCCGAAAATGTCACTGCGCTTTAAATCACAGCTTGTTTTTTTGAAAAACTTGGAAATAAAAATATATTTTTTATAAGAACAACAAAACCTCTACTTATCTTAGTGGACGTTTCGGGAACGAATCTGCTATTATGTTGAAAACGAGAAAAATTGTGTGAGCTGCCATCCTATTGCACATACAAGCTTCAGTTTTTGTTGCATTGAACTCTAGTAGATTTGTAGATCCTCATTTCAGAATTCTTTTCAGATCTTCATTTGAAGCATTAACCTGTCCTCGTCTTGCACCTCTGGCCTCATTGGATGATATAGGAGCTCTAGAGGAGAGGGCGGAATGAAGTGTATACTATCATTCGCAAACCTATGAACTGGGCTAGAGTTTGTCAGATCCAACATATTATTGATGTGCAGCAAAAACAAACTTGGTGCCAAGACAGAGCCTTATTTGTGGACTACTAGAATTGATAGTCATTGTATCGGACGAACAAGATGCATCAGCTCCAGAATTTCACGTAGAATTCGAAGAAGTAGTACACAAGATGTTCCATTTGAAAAAGCGACGTTAATGTCACTTCTGGTTCAACCGGAAGTTACTAGCATGTTGAAAATTTTACGAAACTGTAGGTACCAAGGTACAGAATACTAACACCTTCTCTAGATAACTTCGATTGTGAAAGTGTAACTGTTTTCGGAAGGTGGCGGAAATTCCTGGAGAATGTTCAAATTGGAATACTGCACCAACATTATATTCATGTAGTCATCAGTAGGTGCGTCACATCCTCAACTCCCTATGGGCAAGGAAAGAAGAAAGTGTGCCAAATATATGAGGAAACCAATGACGTATGTACATGATATAGCTGCTATCTTTAAAGATGCGGAACTAAGCGAGAAGTATCTGGGGGCACTATATAAGGGAACCTGGAGCCCTGATTCTCTAGATACACTAAAGTACCAACCGTTTACTAAGTGTGTGTCTAAACCGAAGTTTCAATTGGCTTCAGGTTCGGTCGTGGACCATCAGCTCGTGGGTGGTCACTGACGACAAAAGGGATCGCTCCCATCATCAATGAAATGACACGAAACGCAGCTGACGTTGCTTTGAACATTCTGTTCTCTAGGTGCATGATAGGGTGCAGCACTGCAGCCTGCAGCTGTATGAAAATATGTACCTATAATCTGTGGTAAGAAAGCAAGTCTATAATGATCTCCACTCGTTGCAAATTATTGTGAGCTATTCAATATTTGCCCGGTATGTATTCATCTATACATTCACATTATAAACTACATCCACATTTACTGTGTCTTTTCGTTATATATGCATGTAAGTATAATATTCATTTGTATGTATACATACATAGGTACATACAGAATCACATGTCTAAGATTGCAAACGAATTGTATCTAAGGTAGGATTTCTTCACATCACCCCCCCTCCCACTCCCCCCCGTTCCCCCCCCACAGCTTAACCGATATAATTTCTGTTGGAAAAATAGAGTGTACTACTTATGGGCACCACTGACCAAAGTTTCAGGAAATTTGGATTTTTCAAGGTAAAACGCACTACGACTGGGATATAATAGTTACACCAATTTGAAAAATTGTCTCCTGAAAAGTTATAGATTTTGCATTATGACAGTCTCATCGCAATGTTTCGAGTGGTACGTTAACCAAAGACATGTATTACAGATATGAATAAAAACTATTTATTTTCGAAAACTTCGCCACATGGTATCTCAGAAGTTAAGACGTATAGATCATACGTTCATAAAGTTTTCTTTTTAAAATGAGCCCTCATATCACCCCTCAAATATTGACATTCAATTAGAAAACACCCTGTATAAACTAAACAATATACAAAATGTATTTAGCAAAGATTATTTTCATTGCATTCAGTTACTGCAATGATAATATGATATAATGAATGCTATCTTTGGTTACTGTTACTACTCTGACCCTCTCGCGGTTTAGCGTTGCTTCAAATTTTTCAAACAAAGTAGGTTCCTACTATTCAAGCAACTGTGATTGTAGAGTAGACGATATTGCCGCAAGAGGTCACAGCATTACAAAATCAACAGAGATGATATGTGAATAACTGACAGGTTTATAGTCACTCGTGACACGCGTCAAATAACATCTGTCAGTGTCATCTATCACTTCAGTCCAGTGATATTTAGAGAGTGAAATTTTCTGGAATTTCAACATTTCGACTTAGCGCTGTGTCATTTTTTAGTGTTAAAATTTGTGCAAATGTTATGTTTATAATTTGTAGTGATTATAATCTAAATATCTCAAGTGAAGTACTAGAATTGGGAGTAAGTCAAATCTTGATTATTAAAAATAATTGAGAAAACCAATGTAGATCTCGCTGTGTCTCAGCTACATTTCGATTTGAGTTCTATTATTGGCGGATTACCAGACAATTTTTTTTTATTTACGGAAGTTGACATGAGTATAGTAGCAGATAGGTGAGTGGGAAAAAGATGAATCAATGTTCTCATCATTTCTTCAATTATTGGTGTTGATTTCTGTTCAGCATTAGAATAGGTACGTTCACATGAGTTTTTCGCTTTTTGATGTGAAAAATTCACACTTCACATTTGCTGGTCAACCTTGTCCTTGTTAGCTTTATGAAAAGGTACTCACTACGTTTCTTTGTGTTGATAATATCAAAGGTGGGTATCATCTATACTAAATCAGTTTGGTTGTGAATTCTTTTTACATTTACTTGTGGCTTTTGCTTTTGTGAAAGCACGTATGAATAATTGACATTCTTTCATGCAGTAGTTACATTACTATGTCTTCATCTCTGTTCAGGAGCTATTATCATTAATGAATAATTTCTCTACTGAAAGGTATTGAATCAATCTTTTTTTCAAAAAGTTTTGCAAAATCACCAATAACATTTCAAAATCACTGTCAATCTCATATATCTCACAAATGACTTTTTCTCTTCCAGGTTGAATTTTTGAGAATATGGAAGAAACAGCTGATGTAGAAATGTCAGTTGATGACATATCAGAAATATCAACTGGCGATCTTTCAACTGTGAAAGAACTAACCAAAAAAATTGTGGAAAAATGGAGAGACCGGTTTGCTAAAGGAACAATCACTTCAACACATTTCGAGTATGGGTGGAGAGTATGGGTGCCAAAAATATACAGCCCATCATTGAATGAGAGTTGTCTCAACTGGAATTTTAATGAAGAACTAGCCCAAGAAGTACTGTTTAATACTCTGGATGAATTTATATGCGATGGAGACCCAAACATTGTGCTGAAACAGCTCAGTGAACTAGACAAATCTCCTTCTGTAAGTACAGATTAATAACAAGGAAATCAATATTGCTGCAGCTCACCATATGATATTTTCCATTTCAAAGGGGAAATGGAACTGCCAATTCCTGAATGAAAAATAGATCAAGTAGACACATCTCACCCACATGCAAATATGCTTCATCTCTGAGACACAATCCTACCCTACCGTATAATGTTTCATATGAACACTTCTCCTATTCCCAATAAACAACTTTGTTAAGAGTGAAATTCAGTTGATTAGCTCCTCAGTTAGTTGCATAACTCTTTTATTCCAAATTTATGCCTTAATGAAAATCTGGTGCACATGAGTAAAGTCCAAGATAAAATTGAAATCAAATCGGGTTTATAATTTTTTCTCTCAAAACAAAGAGATTCATCAACTCTCAACAGGAGAACCTTGAATTATTTCTCATGTAATCCAATGAAATTTGTGAAATTTTGGCAGTGAAACACTTATTTCGCATGGTGCTACTGGAATTCAAATTGGATAAATAATGATATCACAAAACAATTCTCTTTCATTTACCCAGTTAACATAATATAATGAGCTATCATAGACTCACTCAAGAACTTCAATAATTAGCAGAAATAAGTAGTTCTTCAATGTCCTTTTCCAACTGGGGCACCAAGTGTAGAATAGCAATTGATAAATGCACTTAATTTTGCTGATAGTGTTTATAGTTCAGAAAAGTTGGAGACTCAATGAAAACAATTGCATATGTATCATAAAGTATAAATAGAACACATTATACAAGTGCTATTAGGTTACCTGTTGAAAAAATCATAATATTCATGATTTCAAACAATTCAAGTACACATTGAATTATGTTTATAGGCCAGTGGTACTCAATTGTGTTGTTAGTATTTTTTTTTTGTTTTCCAGGATAGCAATCAAATATCTAGTTCAAAGAACACTATTATCATTTTCTTCCTGAGATACTGATTTCTTAGCCATTATAGAACAGAATATATGTTTTTTGACATTGATAATATGTTATTAAAATAAAAGCAACCATACCATACACATCGGAAAAACCCACAGACAAAATCAACTAGTTTTATGTGGCAACACAACATGAAAATTAAATCATTACTACAAAAATTTTTCCATACTTATGAATTCATTCATTCATTTATCTCCTATTGTTTTATTACAGATTCCAAAGTCTTAACCTCATGTAGTTTGATATATATGCGGAAGACGTTTGATATTTTCTGTACTGTAATATCAAGTGAAACTTGCACTCCTGATTTCCTGCAACCAAAAACACATTTCCATATTGTCGATTGTGTATGATATATACTATCACATACAAACCATAGATATTTATAATGATTTGCAAATGAGAATTTAAGAGTTTTTTCATTTGAATCCTCAGTCGTTGGCGAATGAGCAGATTATTCATATACCATGTGCCAACGTATTCATTCGACAAGCCATAGTTTCCAGAGTTCCTGGATCAAAGAATTGGATCTCCTATCATTTCCAGTTTCACCGGTAACGACCCCAATTTAGGATCTGGAACACGCTGTGTATTTTCACTTTTTTTCTCTCTTTTTCTGATTCTATGGATGATTACGAGTAAGATCACATAGTTATAAGACAAAGAATTTGTACATTCTATTGTTGAAAACGTTAACTATGTTAATTTACTTCAGCCAATCTGATGCAGGTGAAGAAATATTGAGCATTTTCCAATTATTGAATACAACTACCCTGTCAAGTTTGAATTTGATTCCCTCTAAACTCTGGACACCATGGCTTGACTAAAGAATATGTTGACACCCGAAAAATGAATAGTTGAATATTGATGAAACAAATGTTATCAATTTGTATAAATATTGCTCCATAGCTGTCATATGAATGACATTCCAAATTGGAATCATATTTATGAAGCATGTACAATGTAATTCCTCATCATCATTTACTAGCAGGAGATAAAATCACATCATTGAACACTGGGAGAGAAATACGGTTTCTCATGTAGAAGATAGCATACATAATGGTGTGTTCTAGAGCTGGTTGTGGAAAAAGTACTCTATTGATCATAATACATCTATTATCTGTACAAAGCTCAAGTAATGATATTTTGAGTGAGTGAATACATTTTTTTTGTATGTGGAATGTGATACACTATGGTATTTCATTGAGTTCTTGGAGCAAGGTTATCAAAGTATTTTCAGAGAAATTGTGTCTCGGCATGACGTTGCTCCTTCCCAGGTTTTGTGACAAAGTTCTTGAAGATTATTAGGATTATTCATTGTATTTCCTGCACAAAAATCTTGGTATATAAGAACTGATTGGGTAGATAATGAGACATACAAGAGCTCAGATTGATCTATGGATATCACTCCTCGTAATGAGGCAAGCTTTCACCATGTTCCCTTGAAATTTTTTGCCCTTGCCTTAACATATACTCCCAAATATTCAACCATAGCTTCGAGTCGATATTGTTCATATATTTTGGTATTCCTAGGTTTGTGGCAAGGTATTCAAATATGGCGAACCGACCTATGCATGCAGGGAATGCGGCATGGACAAAACGTGCGTACTTTGCGTGGAATGTTTCAAAAACTCTGAACACCGCTTGCACAAGTACAAAATGGCCACTTCCTACGGCGGTGGTTGCTGCGATTGTGGCGACACCGAAGCATGGAGTAAGGATGTTTTCTGCAAAATTCACATCGCAGGAGTTTCACAAGTGGGGGAACAAAAGAAAGACTTACCTGAGGATGTCAAAGAACGTACAAGGATTGTATTCGAAGCTGCCATTTGGTACGCCTACCGGCTGCTCAGTACAGAACAAGTTGCTGATATTCGACTAGGTGGCGTTTCAGATAACTTCTTTGACATTGATACTTACTGTACTATACTGTATAACGATGAGATACATACCTTCGAGCAAGTAATCAACACGTTGACTAGGGTGCTCAAATGCAATCAGCGATCATCCACGGAGTTTGTCACGAATATAGACCGCGAAGGTAACAATTTTATTCATTTTACGGGTTACTCACTACATTTTTTTTCATCTGGCTTGAAAATCATGCATCTTGCTAAAGAAGCAAGATCATCTTGCTCAAGATGATTGGTTAAAAGACTTTCATTTTTGCAAGTTCTATAGTCTTATCGGATTGTTCAGATCAAAATCTGAAACACCTCGTTTATCGATGTTGTTCAGAGCAATAAATGAAATGGGATGTAGTATGAGAAAAAATGAAACATTAAATCGCGAGGAAAGACTTTTTGGACTTACTGGCATTGTGTTGATATCTGTTAACTCCGCACTATTGTGAGTTCATTTTCATTTCGTAATTTCAAAAGTTTGTTCTTCAACGCTAATTATTATTAAGGGAAATGATACAAAAACTCATTCAAATAACGACGCCTCATCCTATACAATACTAACAAGAGACACTGTAAAGGAAAAGACTCCACTGGAATATTATTTGCACTGTGCAGTTTTTGCATTTACGTTCCCCAGGTGATGAATAAAAAATAGCTTATACTTCAGCTTGACCTATTTCTCTTGATGTTGTTCACCCTTGTAAGATTTATAGTTTCTGAAAAGCATATCATTACCTTACAATTTTCAAACTAGGATAGAGCATTGACAAAATCATCTATACTTCTGATGCTTATTACCCCTAGAATTTAGAAAATCTCAAGGAGAACTTTCAAATTTAACATTTCGCGAAATATATTTATTTGAATGCAATACATTCTCTCGTTTTTTTTTTGTTGTGTCATCTTCTATTACCAACTTTATTCATCACAATACCAGACATATCAAATGGTGCTGCATATAGGAGCCGAAAAATTTAGTGAAGATAAATTGCTTGTGATCTGCACTGTGGAATTATGTTTGTATAATTATGAGTTGCTAGAATACACTCAAGTCCCTAGGAATCAAATGATACCCACTTCAGTGCCTGTTTGGATGGACTGAAAGACATCATTACACTATTATTTCTTTAGGAAAGTGGTGAAAAAAACTGTTAGAATAAATGAGATAGGCTATTGGACTATTTTTGCAAAAATTGTAGGATGATGTCTTTTTGGTTTTTCTTTTCTTCAATCCATTATTTCTGATTCTCCCCACTATATTCCATGGTATATTTGTCTACCGTTCATTATTCACGTTCGTTTGATGCTTTGTCAATGAGATTTCATCTTTTTTTGACAATAAAGGATTTTTGATCCATTGGTTGATTGAAGGTCGCGCCATTGTAAAGTGCGCCAGTTTCCAACACTGCTCCGACCTGAAGCAAGAAATCGAGAAGTACACATCGCGGCACGGCAACAAACCGCTGAAAGTGCTAGTGAACCATGCTTACGTAATAGCCCACCAAATCTACGCGATGAAACTTCTTACCTGGCTGGAGAAGTATTTGGCACTGGGAGAGCGCTTCCGCGCTATCTTTGCTGAAGTGGTGCTAAAGCAGCAGGCCATGGAACCATCGATCATCAAGGTAAGTAATATTGTATGCTTATATTCACCAGAAGTGAACACTTCTCTACGGTGTATTTACGTTGTATTTTCATGGGTTAAACTGTAACCAAAACAAAACTGTCAGTTTTCATTTTCCGTGTTGTCGCGTTCACGCTATAAGTAGGCATGATTTGCATTGTAATGTCGCTCATCATACATGCTCCAGAGAGCGATTCCGACCTCTCAATGATTCTTAACATATAACAATACCATAACAAATATCTCAGACATATAGATGGTGTCAGATTATTGAGGGTCTTCTTGTTCTCCAAATACTTACAATTCATTATCCACCGTGAATCAGCATATATATTCCAATACAGAATCACATTGGTTAATCATTATTATTACTATTATCGTTATTATTATTATTTTAATCAAGGGGATCATGCAAAGAGATTCCACTCTGTGGAAGAGCGCCAGATCGCAGTGGCAACGCCTGCTTATCTCCGGCATGCTGCTCGAGTACGAGAACAAGAAGGCCTTGGCGAAAATCTTCACCAAACACTACGGGCAAGTGATGAAAGACTTTATAAAGGACGATCACGACCACGCCTTCTCGATCGCTTCGTTGTCGGTCCAGCTGTTTACCGTACCCACGTTAGCGCACTATCTGATCGCCTACGAGGACGTCCTGTATATACTGTTGAACGCGTTGATATCGGAGTGCAGCAGGAAGTGCAATAAGGCGGGAAAGTTGGAGTTCGAGAGAAGTCCGTCGAGTCAGACTTTTAAAAGGTCTTTGTATATTTTGTACGATTTGAATTATTTGCTGAGTGCCGTTCCGACGGTGTGGACTGACGATTTGAGGAGGAGTTTTCTTCATGGGTTGTCCATGATGTTGTCTCTTCTCACGATGATGCAAGGTATGTTGTTAAAATATAATATTTTGACTTTATTCCAAAGAAAGATTCGCGAAAACAACGTCATAACACAATTATATTATCAGTATATTGAAAAAAGTTCAGTATATCAGTACATTCAGTATGAAAAATATATTGGAATAACACATATAGGATTATTATATATTTTGGAAAAAATTCAATATACATATCAATTCATCCACCTAGGAATGTGGAGAAAAACAGTTCATTAGTTTGGTTTAGTATATTCATTCTGTGTGATGAAATATCCTCTAAATACATTCGTCAGGTACTAATGTTCATACAATTTAGGTAAAGATAAAAATAGATCATCAGAATCATTCTCAATTACTCATACACCATGCACATCTAGAAATCATTCATTAATTCAGGTCATTAATTCACTCAATTCGTCAATAATACACTAAAACATACAATATTTATTATTGGCTGTTGAGAAAGTGTATATCAAAAATACTGTAAAAAATTCTTGGTAAAAACAGATCTTGTGAACTTCTTTCATGGGTGTACAAATTTTACTAAAAACCTGTCTTCATCAATTATATAGGGTGTTCCGTTGATCATGTTACAAACTTCTAGGGTAGATAAAACACACGAAAATAAGAAAAAAAGTTCATGTGAACATGGGTACGGAAACGCTTCTTCAGGGAGCTAGGGCCCTTCGAAGATGACCTCCAAAAACTACTTTTCGTTTTATAGCTTCGGTACTACTGCAGCTATCGCAACCAATTTTGGGACATGAAATCTAGTTCGTAGGTTCATCAATTTGAGCCTTCCGGATTTTGTCACCTTTAACCAGGGGCGTACAAACCAGGGGGGTTTTTGGGCAAATTTGACCCTACTCCTCTTAGGCTTCAATTTCTTACCATTTTTATATCTGATTATGATTCTCCAATGCCTATTACATAAAAAAAGGTACTCTTGTAAAAATCGCTATCTCTCACCGTTTCCTCCGAAAATGGCTGAATCCAATCAATAATAAATTATTGGTATTAAACCAATTATTACGTTGGAATATGAAAATGAGGTTCAGTACAGATAGTGAGCATTATTAGTTAGTCAAATCTTCTTCTTTAATGAAAATAAATTAGATTAGAGAAATTTATTGCCTTTTCGAAATTGGGGGTATAAAAAGTAAAAGGGAACGTACACAAAATATTAAAAAAAAAACAATTAAACCTACGCAAGCAAAACTAATAATAAATTTGCAATAAATCATTCACGATCACCAATGAAGAACTTGAAGTTTTGAAGTTTCAGAAGTACAAAATAAACAAGTAACACAAACAGGTTTAACGAGTGAGTCGAGGATAAGGCAGAGTAAATTTTTGTCTTGAAGATGAATTTACTAACGTTGTCGTTGACTGACCCTGTACGTACCAAAATAAATTCACTTTCACTGGCGACACAATATTTTATTGACAGATTTTTGACAACTATCTGTACTGAACCTCATTTTCATATTTCAACGTAATAATTGGTATAAGACCAATGATTTATTATTGATTGGATTTAGCCATTTTCGGAGGAAACGGTGAGAGATAGCGATTTTTACAAGACTACCTTTTTTATGTAATAGGCATTGGAGAATCATAATCAGATATAAAAATGGTAAGAAATTGAAGCCTAAGAGGAGTAGGGTCAAATTTGTCCAAAATCCCCCCTGGTTTGTACGCCCCTGGTTAAAGGTGACAAAATCCGGAAGGCTCAAATTGATGAACCTACGAACTAGATTTCATGTCCCAAAATTGGTTGCGATAGCTGCAGTAGTACCGAAGCTATAAAACGAAAAGTAGTTTTTGGAGGTCATCTTCGAAGGGCCCTAGCTCCCTGAAGAAGCGTTTCCGGACCCATGTTCACATGAACTTTTTTTCTTATTTTCGTGTGTTTTATCTACCCTAGAAGTTTGTAACATGATCAACGGAACACCCTGTATATAACCTCATTCTGTACGGTTTACTAGCGCTTCTGCTAAATCACCAAACGGTTGGTGCACTGATTACTAGTTACTCCACAAACAATCAGATTACTGATTGTTTTCCATCATTTGAATTTGTTATAATGATTTATTATGGGGAATTTCCTTCTATTTTGAATAAACGATGATCCCTGTCGAGTTCATGGAGAGAATGTAAATACAATAGTCTAAGTCTTCATTTCAGAGGAAAGTATTGAATCAAAAATCTCAGACGCAGTCAATGCAATAATAGTTTTGAAATGGACAAACAAAGTCACAAAAACTATGGTAAATCCCACTGTTTCATAGGCTTCAATTCATTACAAGAAATTGTTCAAGGCATTTCAAGAATGAATATCATGTTTACTATGACTATGTGAATATTCTGAAATATTAAAGAATACACACATACACATTCTACCCATACATTTTTTGACTTTGTGTACTTCTACGATTATCTGCTTACTCATCTGCTCATATTCCCGGTTCTAGGAATGGACGCCGTCACGCGACAAGTGGGCCAGCACATGGAGTACGAGCCCGAGTGGGAGTCCGGCTTCAACCTGCACATGAAACTCTCGCACAGCATCTCGTTGATCATCGACTGGTGCGGCACCGACAAGGTGGTGCTGGTGAAGGCCTACCGCTCGGTGCTGAAGAAACTCGAGGAGAACCCGTGCTACGAGCCGAGCGAGGCGGGGGACGTGCGGGAGTTGGCCGATCACGGTACGGCGTGCTTGCACTACGACGTCTCTTCGAAGCCGGTGTCGATCCATCTGCCGCTCAGTCGGTTCTTGGCGGGGTTGCATTTGCATTTGGAGCGCTTCGGCTTACACTTTGACGGCACCGAGTTTCAGGTGAGGATATGTTGTGAAGATTCTTGGTAGGAATTTCCAAACTATTCGCAGGATTAAGCAAGAATTGGCAGATGATTTGTGGGGATTTTCAACAGTTGTAAGATTCGCAATAAGATTTGTGAAGGGTGGTTTTTCAAGTTTCATTGACAGATTTCTGAAGATTCATCCAGATCCCTGGGATTTCTCAAATATTCATGTGACTCATCAATTCTGAGAAATTCCATAAAATTCACATATGTCTGACAAGAATTGACAGATTCTTGAAAGTTTTCAATATTTGTTAAGTGTTCTCGAAGTTTCGTTCGTATTCGTCAAAAATTTTGGCAGGATTTGAAAGATTTCTGAAGAATTTGTGAGGATTCACAGTTCTAGTGATGATTTTTGGGGATTTTCAACATCTTACAGATTTACAACAAGATTTATGAGAGTTGATTTGTCAAGTTTCATTTATTCATCAATTTTGAAAACTTCCAGAAGATTTACAATTGTTGACAAGAATTGTCAACGAATGTTCTCGAAGTTTCATTCGTATTCGTCAATTTTTTTCTTGCCAGGATTTTTGAAAAATTAGTCTGATTTCTCAACAGTTCCAGTGATTTCACAAGGGTTTATAAAGAAAGCGAGATTGTGGAGATCTGGAGAGATTTTTCTAACTCCCTCCTTTTCTTATAATTTGCGACAATGAATATTTTGCAACACATGTTTTGAAGTTTCACAAAATAATTGATTCATATTCGATATTTCGAAAACCTTAATTCCAATTCAAATATCGTCGACTTGATCTGTGAAACCAGTAAATCCAAAATTCATAAATTCACAGTACAGACAAAAAGTATTCTATAATTGATTTCAAATTTGGATAAGAAAATTCAGGGTCAAAAGAGTTATGTAATTTTTTCATAAACTGAATTGGACTTATTGACATATTATAGTCACAACTCGGAAAATTAATGAATATTTACACACCGAGGTATTTTCATTCATGTTCATATTGGTACATCAAAAGTCAGTGGTTCATTTTATGGAATGATTTCCGACATTTTCGGATGAACGATTTGCATTTGAGTTAATTTAGGGGACTATTTTTTGTTGCATTCTTTCTTACAGCTGGTGCCTTGGGAATTTTCAGAACTGTATCATTCAGTAGTTTGTAGTCCGTTTTGCTATAAAACACGGTAGATTTGGTTGATGATGAAAAATTCGTTTCTCTTGTTTCCTATTATTTCGTGGTATTCGAAGTCAGTAATTAAGTTTTATTTCTCTTGATTTGTTTGTCTCTGGCCGCCGCCACTGGAATAGAAATTGCCGATGAAAGTTGGCTTGATAATTAGTTTTTTTTTGTGTTCCTGCGAGTACTTATTCTTTTTGGTTCTTTAAGATTCTCAGTTTTTTTATTAGAATTGATATTTTTGTTTTGATATATGTTTTTGCTGCCAACCGAGTTGGGTCGTGAGGTCTGCTTCCATTCCAAAAGTTTCCTGAACAATCGTTTTAATTCTTAACCTAACTAATCTGACTTCCTTTGTATACATTGTCTTTTGATGAATCGTGGATTGTTTGCTCCAAAATATTCTCATCATCTCCGATATTTTTTGATACTCCACTCTCAGGTGAGCAGCAAATTAATAAGTTTCCACTCATACATTGTGTTCAAAATTTGAGTTCAGTGATTTTTGCTTGGATACAAGAGATTGTTCCACTATAACTTGGATTTTTTGGTCACTACTAAAAAATAGTGATATTGCAGAATGTCATCAAAATATTCAAGCAGACTCTGAAAGTTGTTTCCATCATTTCATGTACTTCAGTACTTAGTTACCAAGATTGCAACTGAAATTACCTATTTTTTTAAAGGTGGAATTTTAAGAATTTGAACAATTTGGGTTAGAATCTTGAAAAAAATGAATAGTGAAATACAACCTCAACAGGGTTTAGCTAGTAGAAAAACTTCGAATTCCTCTCCTATTTGTGATTATCAGTATTTTCGGAGATCTCCACAAGATTTCAGTTATTTTTGTAGAATTTGTAATATTTCTCATAATTTCTATGGAATTTTCAAGGATTTGTTAGATTTATACAAGATTGAGAGGTTTCTAACGCCATAGCATCCTGTGTATGACAGAATTATTGAATAATGGAGAAGTCATAATGTCAAAGTGAAATTCTTAAATGTTCAATGAACAAGTCAACGAGAGAAAATCTAAATTAAATCAACGGCTCAGGAAAAATCAAGGTCAATGGTGTGATTGCCAGTGTATATCCTGATTTCATCAGTCAGTCATTGAATCAAAACTGATATCACAATGTGTCAGCCTGATATCCATAGATACTACGATGTTTTCATGTATTTTCATGCCAAAAATTCATTAATTTACACCGTAAAATTCACGAAATTTGAATAATTTAAGTTCTGAAGTCATGAAAAAAAATGTGTGAAGACGCCGCTGTTACAGTTAGAAAACCTGATTTTCTTTCTGAACCGAAAATAATTCCAATCAATAATGCTCTAATCAGGTGACCAAACCGACGCCGGTACAGATCATGGAGCCAGTGCTCAGGGCGCACGTGATGATCGCTCAAGTGCACGCCGGCATGTGGCGCCGCAATGGCTACGCATTACTCAACACCCTGTACTTCTACCATAACGTAAAGTG
This sequence comes from Gastrophysa polygoni, assembly GCA_963576655.1. NCBI lineage: Eukaryota > Metazoa > Arthropoda > Insecta > Coleoptera > Chrysomelidae > Gastrophysa > Gastrophysa polygoni. The sequence goes on from OY755084.1 coordinate 13,051,539, forward strand.
TCGAGCCGAGATGCTCGATCGGGATATTACGTTGTTGCAGATTGCCGCTTCGCTGATAGAGAGTAACGAATTTCTGATCCATGTTTTGAACAGGTAGGTGAGAAGTTGATCCATTTGAAAGCAAAGCATCCGCCTTAAAATTTTATTCATTGTCGGATTTGTTTTTCTGAATGATGGAGCTTCAATAGCTCTACTTAAGTTTTGAAATAAAGAATAAAATCCAACATTTGATGCCTTGTATCAAGGTTTCTTTGTCTCAAAAAAAAAATTGTCCCAATTTTTTTCAATTAAATTTATCCACGAATTTGGATACTCAATTTGTCTGCTGAATTTGACGAACTTGCCTAATTTGCCTACTCTATTGTCCCTGACTTGAAGGGTCCAGTATGCAATGAAAACGATAATTAAAAACTTCTCCGTACCATTTCCATTGTTCGATCTAAACTGTTATTAATCGAAGTGCTCGATGCCTGGGGAGCTTAGGAACATCAACTGATGCCCTTCAAAACAAAAATGTTAGTGATGAAAAAATAATTGTTATCCTACTGAGTCCTGCAATTGTTGAAACTTGATAGAACAGTGCCTTTCAATACTCCCATAAACTAGTTGCTGTGAACTTGTCAAAAGAAGCAATGAACTTATTACAATTGCTTTTACGATAGATTCAATCTAATAAATTGGGCGATGCCGGAAGTTGGCAATCTGAAGTCCCCGGAAGAAGATTCCATAAGACAGACCATAGGTCTCGTTGAGGAGCTGCTCCACTTTCTCATTGTGATCATCGGAGAGCGATATATGCCTGGTGTAGCTAATGTGACAGTTAAAGACAGGATAAAAAAAGAGGTAAAACACGTCTATATGGGTATTTCTGACATATCTGGATGAAATTATATTACATACTCCATAGGCTAAATTAAGATGATTGAAATAATCTTACCCCTACACAGAAATGCTTGGTTCAGCCGCTATATGGTATCTTGGTGGGTTCTAGACAAACATTTCGAATAGCAAACCATAAAAAAATCACAAACGACCATGAGGGCCGAAAGAGAAAACAACTTGAAAATTTGGTCAGTGGCTTATCTGATTTTCATTCAACATTACTCAAAATAACGCATGTATGATAATCCTACTGCCTATTAATTTCCATTGCGAAATCTGTTGAGGATATGACATATAAATAAAAATAAAAAATATATTCAATTCCAACGACATCTAGCGGCTAAATGAAGATTTTTGGAACATGTAGGTAATTTTAGTTCAGTCTTTTTATTTTGGTCTCAGGGATACGGACCTAAGTCCAAAATGTTAGTTGAATCTTTGAAATTTATCATTTGCAGATTATCCAACACCTCTGTGTCAAACCCCTCCCTCACTCGGAACTTATCAAAACCATCCCTGACGACCTGACCTCCCGAGATGTAGCCATTGACGAGATTATCCAAGAACTGGCGGTGTTCAAGAAACCGACGCACGGCGCCGGTAAGGGCGTCTACGAGCTGAAGGACCAATACTACGACGACTTCAATGTGTTTTTCTATCACTATACCAAGGTGGGTGGGTCGCTCTCCTTCAATAAATTATTGTTCGAAAGAAATTTTTGACATTTTCATGCTATGAAGATATACAACCAAATTTCATATCAGAATTGACCATCCATGATCAAGATAAAATATTCTGAAATGTTGATAAAATGTGATAATTGTGATAAAATGTTCTGAAAATATATCATAAACACAAAAAATTGTTTTTGTATTTTCAAAAAAGATAGTGAAATTCAACAAATATCTTCAGTACATTGATCAAAACATGAAGTAGAATATTCATTGTATCTGAGCCTATTAAAAAACTCAGAACTACTCTGCCAAAATTTCATTGTACCGTCTTTTTATCTATATTGTCGTATGGAATAAGTGGATGGGTTGGTATGTATCAAACTGTATGAAACCATTGTTGAGTATTTGAAAGTTGAAACTGTATCATAATGTAATTTACTCCAGGGGTGCGGATACTCATTTTGTGGGTTATTTCCACCGAAATGAAATTGATCAATGTGAAATTAAAAAAAGGACCAATAATGAAATGTGTAATGCTAAATATGTTTTTTTATTTGTCACTTAAATTGGAGTAATTCTAGAGATTTCAGTACAAATGCAAATAAAACAATAGTACAAATAAATATTATAAATTACACCAGATTGCTCTCAAATCCCACAATAACCTTCTCACATAGTCGTTTGATAGCCATATGTATATCAATGTTATGCAGTGATGATCCTTATGATAATAATGATGAGATAAAAGGAAATCACTGATTATACCGTTCAGGAATAATATCCTACCGACTGCGCTAGGGCGCTTAGGGCTGATATAAACGACGATTGAATTGTTCTTTTTTTTTACATCTAGGAGGATCAGTCGAAATCGGATGAGGCGCAGCGAAAGAGGCACAAGGATAAAGGGGAGTTGGAATGTTGCCCCCCACCCAAGTTGCTCAAGTTGAACGAGTCGTTCAGTTTGTTGGTGAATTTGTTGCAGTGCGATGTGATGCTGCATATAATGAAGACTGTCTTGCAGAGGTTCGTGACATTTTTTCCCAGAAATGAAATAGAAAAATAATAGGGACCAACCAGTTGTTTTACCCAAGTTGAGTTTGTTTCGGAAGTACAGGAAGTTGAAGTACACCGGGGTATTTTTGCTCGATATTTGTGAAATTGGCAGAAAACTTTCTACCAGATGTGATATTGAATACATTTCTTCTATTGCATTTTATGCAGGAATTGTGGATTGTGAAAAAGTATCTCATATCCCATGAAGACAACGATTTTGGAATGAATTTATTTCACAATTTTTGCATAAAATTCAACAGAAAAATTAAGCAATAAAATTCGACATGTTAACCCTTCACTGGCGCGATTGTATGCGTTTGGGTGCTTTGGGTGTGTGAAAGAAAACCTTCATAGTATTTTTCTGTTTCTGATTTCGAGTTTTTTAGGAGCATCACTCGCAGTGCCAGGAATTTTTCGGAACCACAATTACACAAAGTGCTGCACCTTATCGGTTACGCCTTGCTCGAGCAAGAATCCAAGAACTATCCGTTTTTCAAGTTCATCGAGAACTCTACCAAGTATAAGATATTCACGACTATCGAGCAGGTGTTGAAGAGTACGCAGTTGGATTCTCACAAGGGGCTCCTCCAGTGGGTTTACAATAAGTACAAGCAGTTATCCGACAAGAAGGGAGGTGAGCTGCCGAAAAAAATCAGTGTGGTGGAGAGAATGCCAGTACGTTAATGAAAGTCAAATGTGTCACGCAGTTTCTACATTTATATAGGCTGTTACAAATTCGATTACATGCATAGAGATCTCGATAACCGTGGACGGTACAGCAAACTTCAGATAGAGGCAAAATTGCAAAATTTGTATTGAACTTCACAAAATTCAGATTAATTTCGTTTTTATTCGCTAGTAACTTTATGAAAATAGAGGGTGTACCAAGATAAATTGACAATTATTCACCATTTGATGGTCCATCAAAAAATATACTGCATATGCACATTGTATTTTTTTCCAAACGCTTCGTAAGAAAGATACAGCAACTCTGTCGGGAGTGATTGTTTTTTTTTTCTTGAATTGAACGGAGAATTTTATATATATGTATATATATATATGTAGTCAACCGGTTTGATTGAGTTTGCAGGTGATAGAAATATCACAAAAGTTTTTGAAGAGTCGAAATGAATATAAAATAAGATTCATTCTGAGATTAAATTCGATTTCCATCATAACATCAAAAACTTTTCACGCCATCGTATTCGAAGACTGAAAGATATTGATTAAGGTAATGGAAAATTCAGACTCTTATTCTAATAAAAAGTATTCATGAATTTGATGATCATGGTCCTGGTCTGAACATCAAATTCCTAATTTCATAGTATAATTTTGTCGTTTCGTCAGCAACTGAAGTCAGTCAGTAAATTGGTTATTGTTATCTTAAGGTATCTTATTTGTTCAGATAACTCTAGAATCTCATGACAATGCGAATATTATTGGATTTAAATTTTCAAATTAACACTACCAAATCTGTTTTATGATTAGCCAACGTCTTGAATTGTTCCGGATATATTGAACTATTGTCATCTTCAGGGTTGCAACAAAGCACTGTAGTTTCCTTCAACAAGCAATCATCGACCCATGCTTATATAAAGTTCTTTCCTTATTGTTTGTCTTGGAATGTGCTGCCAAAGTATTGCAAGTAATTTATGAGCTTTACCAGAATTACTGATACTAATCGTCGTCGTCTTTCTCCTGAAGCTTGGCCCATCCTGCAAAGGGAGCCCTCCACTATGGCTAACGACGATATGGAGAAGGAAAGACGATCGAAATTAGCAGCTGAACGGCGAGCGAAATTGATGGCCCAAATGCAGACGATGCAGAACAACTTCATCAAGGACAACGCGAGTTTGTTCGACGACGACAGTCATGACAGGTAAGGATAGTTCATTCGATGAATATATCGAGTTTTCCAAATTATATGAATACTAAAATATAAAAATAAACAGATTCATGAAATTTAGCCACGAGTCCGTGGGATGATGTTCGATATCATTTCATGAATGTCGTATGATACTCCAAGGATAAGCTCATGTCGGAAATGGTACAGAATAGAAAATAATGGAAAGAAATCAAATGGTTTAATTTGGCGAATCACCGAACTGAAGTTGTGGTTCTTCGTAGGAAAACGAGGACGTCCATCATGGTAGAAACGATGGATACCAACGAGATAGCAGAAGAAGAAGAAGAAGAGCCTGTCGCTTTGGGCCCTAATCAGTCGCCGCGCGTGCCGCAAGAGAAAACGGTCACGTGCATTCTGTGTCAGGAGGAGGAGAAAATCGCCGCTGACGGACCCACGATGGTTTTGGCTGCTTTCGTTCAACAGGCTACAGTTTTGTGCCAACATAAGGTATTCAATAACGATATACATTCATCATATATCATTTTCACGCGTTTTAAAACACATGAATAAGCAGCACGAATTCGTTGAAATCGTGAAAAAATCATCGAGTGTCCTTGTGAAACGGTAATCCTGGCTGTTTTCGTCCAACCGGCAACAGTTCAATTTTCACAAAACATTCAAGAACATTCAATGTTCTTTCATCATTACTTTCACTTTCAAATTAGGGTAATGAACGTGAAAATGTGTCACTCATCTGTGAAGAATCTGAATACTGCGTCAGAAATCCTTGCAAAACGTGAAAACGTGGAAAATATTCACTCATCTTCATGCGTCATGCATCTTGAAACACGTGGAAAGCCTCACGCAACCTTGAGACTCCACCCAACCGTACACAGAAACGTTAAAAAAAAACGACACGTATATGTGGAAAGCGTTAAAAAAAGCGTCAGGCATCCATGGCATGGATGAAAATGGTGAAGTTTCATAAGTGATCATTTCTTTGCGGGAGAATGTTCTTTAATTTTCTTTTGAATCGCATGATTTTATTATAATTGTGTATAATTTATTATAATTTCCTTCTGTTCAAGTCAAGAATTTGTTGCATCAAAGATTGCAAAGATGTTGCATCTAGTATGAAAATTTGAAAAATTTCGAGTGCATCGATTACATAGTACTTTGCCAGAGAAAATGCAATTATTTCTTTATAGAGTTGTCAGAGATGATACAGCACTTTCACAAAATGAATTGTACAGAAATATTTGAAATCAAAAGATAGTCCGATTACGAGTTTGGGCTTCCAGACATTAATAATATCTAAAAAAAAATGTGTGTCCAGGAAAAGAAAACTGCAGGGCATCCCAGTTCGAAGAGAAAATTGAAAAAATCATATTCTCAAACCAAAAATGAAAAGATTAGACAAAACTACCAAATAGGATGAATTTTTCAGCTTTTCTCTGGGATTTTCTCTCCTCGTTTATAAAAAATAAAGTTATCATGTTGTTTTTTCCTGATGAAGAAAGAATCTCTGAATTCTCTTTCATGTAATGCAATGAAATATATGAAATTCTGATATTATTTCATTTCAAGAAATACACACTTGTATTTACGGCGCCACTGAAATGTCTCCTTTTACCCATTCACTTTTCAGAATATCATGATTTTTTACTGAGAGGATCTTCAATTATTTTGAATATATATACTAATAAAATTTTTTTCAAATTCAACACCATGTGTTATCGACCTATTTTGAGAAATGCGCAGCTTTTCCATTCCACCATCAAACTGGGATATCTACCCTGCATATTCGATTCAATCCGATTCAACATATAAATTTTCCACTTAGAATAGCGACGTTCTGATGGACGTAACGAGACACGATCCGCTATACTTGAACGCGAATTTGGGTCCTGCGCCGCATACCAGTACTTGTGGTCACGTGATGCACAGCGATTGTTGGAGGAAGTATTTCGACAACATCATGGTACGGGAACACAGGAGGCCCTATAGGTGAGTGGAATGTCAGTATGAATCTTCAATTCAACAATATTTCTTGATTGCATCTTCTTATGTCATATTTTTCTTTCGAATTTAAAGTTATTTTGTTATAAAGTTGAGATTATTTTTCCATTTCTTGATTTTTTCAATTCATTAATCAAATTACGCATTTGATTTATTTCAGGTATTTCCAAAACCAGACACAGGGTGACACAGACTCATGGTACACGCCCTTTTGTTTGTCTTTATATCTTCTTTCCTGAAATTTGGAACATCAGATTAATTCACTAACGGGCACTCTTATTAATATTCTGAAATTTCTTTCAACTTTCGGTTCGAACAGAAATTACATGAACTTTCAATTGGAATAACCTCTATATTATCACATTTTGGAAAACTCCATCCATTCGAATTTTCATTTCTATTGTAAAATAACAAATAAAATGCGTCAATGTATACTGATAATCCTTATTTTTTTTTTCGAATACATGATCAAATAAGTCGAAAACTCACTAGAGGACCATCGTACAGGTTGTCCTTGAAATGTGTGTACAAAATGATACCACAGACTACTGAGATCAAAATAAGATAATTGAACTAAATATATAACATCTCTTTACTGAAATGCTGTTTCAGCCGTTCAGGCGTTGAAATTGAATATATATTTTTTTCAATTCTCGATAGATGACTCTCTGAAATTTTGTAGGCATACACACACAATTATTATGTATAAGAAACATGTCATATCATTTCGATTGACATAAAAGGTCTAACATATTTCATATGAATAAACCCGGTTATAAATAAAAGGATTGTATCATCGACATAAGAAAATCATTGTCCTTTTATTTCAGTTTTGAATAAATCATTGATGTATATCAAAATAGAGCAGTTCATGGAACTCGGGCGGCCTCAGAATGCCTTGGGGGACACGACATTTCACGTTTCTAATATTACTCGTGGTATCATCGATTTGTTCGTTTTTATGATATCAAAAGCTGTATCCTATCGCGTTTCGTTTCCAGACTGCGTCATCCCACCAGCTTCGACGTAGACAAACAAGAGTTCCTGTGCCCTTTGTGCGAATGCCTCAGCAACACCGTCCTGCCCCTTCTCCCCTCGCTCACAACCCTGCAACCGACGCCGCCCAAAAGCACCCTGACATTTGACGCATGGCTAGAAAACATATCGCAGGTGGTCGAAGAAAAAGAACAAGTTTGTCACGGCATCTTCAAGTGCGACGCTTCGGATAAAGGTGATTATCAACCAATAACAATGCGCAATCCTAGCCAAGGAAGATGAGATGAGATAAGATTTATTCCAGAAATACAAAATTATAAATAACAATTGAATCGTCAGTAAGAAGGCAGATATATAAATAAAATTTAGAGAAATGTCGAATGAAATGAATCACGAGCAGAATATTTATACATAATATGACATAAAAACATCATCCAATGTATAGCAGTTCTTTTTACTCAGGTATCGTTTCAGTCAACTTTCGAAAATTAGGATATTGGAGGATAGAATTGGATTGGATTATTGGATAGATATCATGAGAGATATTCAGCGTGATACTGAAAATAGTACGCCCCGTTTTTTCATTCTAGCCATTATTATCTACATATCCAGGCTATCGGCCGTTTCAATTTTTGTAAGTCAGAACTTTTCGAGGAATAATTGATAGAAATCATCATGTATCATTGATAATTCGAGAATTTAATCAATTTCTAGTAGGAAATGAAAATTCTGTACTATCGATGTTACCTCTAGGTTCGGAGGAGTGCAAAAATAAGCATTGTAGCGGCTGTATTTACGCGTCGAAAAGCACTAATATTGAGCACCACGTGGATGTGGACTGCGAAGTTAATTGCATGTTGCAGCCCCACCAAGTATTTTGTTCATACGAACTTGGGGATAGTATGCCCGAGGACTTTAAAGAATTGTTCCCGACGAACTGTCCAGTGTTGGACGAGACCTACAAAGACATGATTCAGGTGAGAAACTAGTTGGACACTGATAGAATGTACTTTTTCGTTTCCCGAGCCGTACTTAAAGTTTTGGCAACGCTACAAAACAAGATCCTCTCCTTCCGGAAGGAATCAATTTCCGTGTTTCCTATCATTTCTCGAAAGAGATTCCATGGTAAAAGTCTGAAAAATATCCGCTCAGAACACTCTTACAAGCAGTATTGCAACTTGAGATATAGAATAATGAACAATTCATAATTTTCCAAATTCTACCACTGAAATTGATCCTTGTACAGGTGTTCACGCAAGTCACGTATAAGCGCGGCCTGAACGTCAACCCCCACCCCTCCGACAAACGCTTGGCCCCAATGGCGTGGAAATCGTTGGCCTACACCATCCACTCGATCGATGTTCTTTTGCGCGACATGGACAAACCGTTGCTGGGCAGTCTATCGAGCCGGCATCGCGATTGCATCGAGAGCCTCGTGCGCATCGTCGCGACGTTGGGCAGCACGTGGCAACGCAGCGTCTTCGTGAACAGGTGAGGGTGGATTTATAAAAAACTGTAAGACCTAAGATTTAAGACTCATCACTTGAGACAGATGGAACATAAGGAAAATGTGGAAACACTTATGGCTTAGCATTTCACATTTAAGACTTGAGAAGATGGTCAACTTCCAACTTTGATAACCATTCAATAAATGAAATAGGATGATCGCATGAAATTTACGCTTATGACACTTTCGTTTCGTTATGTTTTTAAACGTAGAATTTAGATGTTATGTTATACGAAGGTTATGAAGTTATAGATAAGAATAGTTATTTTGGTTTTCACTTTGAGTAGATATAATAGTTTTTCCAATAAAATATAACCAAACCATGGGCATCATTACCTATTCAAGTATATTCATGATCTCTGTGTGTGGAATCTATTTAACTATTATCATAAAACGACGAAATCAAAGATTCAAAATTCGGTATAATGACAATGATGATATTCAGGTAGAATATTTAACAACACCTTTTCCTATTCAACAAACACAAGGAATTTGTTAACAAACCTCATATGAATTTTGTAGTATTTTTATTGTTCTCTGTCAATGTTCACATGTCAGTATTGTCAGACGACAACGTATCTCTTAAATCTTAATTTCATTCATAACTCAGTCCACCATCCTGCTGTACGTGATAAATTATAAAATGTTCAAGGCTGAAGGACCTAGGTCGATAGCCTGAAGAATTCTATATGTATATATACAATATATATATGAACTTGTATATAACTTATATATGAACATTTATTATTATCATTATTTCCATAAAGCCACCCTGAGATTTATACTGCAGTTCGTTTGGAAAGTAGAGAATGATCTAATTGTTTCTGACCAGAATATTATAAACTTGTATCGTCATAGTTACGCTATCACTGAAGGGGGTCATAATTCCATTTTTTTTATTCAATTCGTTTCTTCCTCGACAGTCACGCCGTCGACCTACTGACCAAAGTAATCGAGCACGCCGACGACGGGCCGTCGATCCTGCGCTGGGACTCGTTTGGCCTGCTGGTCAGTTTGACCTTCGCCCTGCCGAGTCTCTCTTGCAAGTACGGCCCCACGCCGGTGCCTACGGGCGGCACGTCGGAGTGGCACCTGTTGCGGCTCGTCTTCGCCTGTCACGTCGTCAAGGTATGTTGAGATCAAAGATATATTATCTATCCTCTACTAGATGCACTCTTGCCTCATCGACTTATGAGGAGCATCGAAACGAGCAAAAGAAAAAGAAATAGATCACGAACTCCAGTTGCCAAATAAAGCAATAAAAAATTATTTAATGAAATTAAAATTATAGTCACTCAACTGTTACGCCGAGCAAGACTTTCCGTTGACCACGTCGTCAAGGTATGTTGAGATCAAAGATATATTATCTACTCTCTACTAGATGCACTCTTGCCTCATCGACTTATGAGGAGCATCGAAACGAGCATAAGAAAAAGAAAGAGCTAACGAATTCCAGTTGCCAAATAAAGCAATAAAAAATTATTCAATGAAATTAAAATTATAGTCACTCAACTGTTACGCCGAGCAAGACTTTCCGTTGACCATAATGGAGAACATTTTCTATAGAACAGGATGCATTTCACCGATAATTTGAAATTTTCATTGACTTGGAGCTCAAAATCTAATACTTTTTATAACTCTCATTTTGCATTCTTTATATAAACTATTATAGGTGTATTGACGAGTTCTGTAAGCTGTTGAAATGAATGACTCAACTTTGAGAACAAATGTTAAAAATTGGCCAATGACGTTCCTCTACACATACGAAAATAGTCACCCCATTATTAATGTGTTTTCGTGGTCAATAAACTTGGATTTTCTTCCTTCTTTTGAGTTATGTGTTCGTTGGAAATGGTTATTTGTTAGAAAATCCAATATGGCGCGATAAGAGAAACCAAATTCGAGTGTTGTATCTCTGGTAACAAGAGTGGATTGAGCCAAACTCATGCCTTGAGAACGTACTAGTTGAAAATGTTCAGTTATTTTGGTTTTTGCCAGATAAAATGAAACGAAAATTGCATCAAATTTTCTTTCAGATAATTTTTCAATATCAATATGCGCAACTGTGCCCTGATTCAACCGACCTCGTGTCTCTTATAACAACTGAGATCCTCATTGTGGACGTCGAAAAACGGGCACCATGACTAATCATCACTGAAGTAGACGTTACTTTGAGTTGGTGGAAATATTTATTGGGAATGTATATTTCATAATATTCATGTGTGGGATATTCACATGTAACATTTATTTATGGTTATGTAATAGTTATGTATGTAATGCTGAATAAAGTTCTATTCTGTTTCTGACAAGGTGCTAGCGCTGTCGGACAGCGCCCTCTCGATGGACACTGACACCTCCTGCGAGGACGCCACCTTGACCGAGCTGATGACGTTGCTAGGCCGGAACGACGAAACTTACAGCGCGCCCGCGCTGTGGGACCACGTGCGACACGCGTGCCGCCACTTCCTCCGCTGCTGCGTGCTCTTCTACCACTTCCTCAGCGAGACGCAAGCGCCTCTGGCGCTCACCGAACGCAACTGCGATTCGTTCGACCGCATGTGCGAGTATCTCGACTTGCCGCTCACGTTCGACGAGCTGTTTGACTCCCGCCAGCTGATGGCTCTGGTAGGGAAGTGGGCGGGGCACACGGACGTAGTTAATTTAACGGGCGGGGCGGATTGGCGAGTAGTGGGCGAGCCGCTGAGGTTTGTACCGGTTTAATTTATAGATTTTCATATCCATATCATGTACAGCCAACTTGAAAACAACATTTTATTCATTATAGCGGAAAATCATTCATAAGTTAGTTGTTGTTAGTTGGCGACCCAAAAATTACAATAAAATCAGTATCATATCATCAGTGTTATAGAAACGTTGATTCAGAATTAGTAATTTGGGTTTCTTTCCTAATTAATGATCAAACCACATTATTACAATCTCAAAACATCAACCATGTGTACAGAATTCTGCAAAAATGTCGCTATCATCTGGGGAGTTCCATGACTTGAATGTCATTATAGCGGAAATTGCCGTTAGTGATTTTGGCGAAACAAAACATCATCAATGACTGCAACAGTCTTCTGTACATCGTTCATAAAACACTCAAATGGGCCGAGGACGGACAAATTCGTAACATTCAGTGCCCAAATTTACAGATGAGCAAACCTTATAATGAGTCACGCCCTTCTGATTTGATATTCCCACACAATTTTTTCACTACTTCGTCCCTTCAAACTTTACGCCACACCATTACCGCTTTTATAAACTATCGGAGCAAATTACCCTCTTGTCGTCTCGCGCCCCTCGCCTGTAGAGCTTTCACGTTTCCTGGTTGAACCTGAGAAATAATTAACATAATAATAATAATAATGCGCTCAGTAACAGTAACTGGTTCATGATTTCATTGAATAGTTTTTTGTTCAACAGTCATTATAGTGATATGACTCTTCACGCAATCACAAATAATAATATATTTATTGAAATTCGAAGACAGAGGAGTACCCATTGTGTTAATAATGAGAACCCAAAATTGAAAATGTTACAAAAATCGTGAAAATACAGATTCTCATGATACTTCAATACATTTGATTCATTGAGGTTGTTTTATTAATTTGAACTACACAGGCTCAATAGTTGTGGCTCAGCTAATATAAGAAACCTGAGCTTCAGTGTATTATAAAAATTTCGTAAGAGTGATATGACAATATGACATGGTTGAACTTCAACCATGATGATTCAGTTCAGAATTCTTTCTGCAGTAGTTTATGTTTCCAACAAATTGATTCACTATAATCTTGACAGTGAAAACAAAAATATACATTGTTTTACAAACCTATACTTATTCAGTTAATTATATGGCATCTCCCAACACTAAATTCACTTCAATTATGATTGGGAGTTAATTTTACAGTTGCCAAATATCATTAAATAATTATTTGTTAAAATTCATCGGTTCTAATATATTTCAGAAATTATCAGATCTCGAAAATGTGTGCAACACAATTAACAACCATGTTTCAACAATTTGTTAGATCAGTCTTTCCATTCGCAATGCAGTTATCAAAATTCCTTGTCTTCCATTTGAAGCCTAGTTTATTTTCATTCGATCCTACGGTGAACAGAATTCTGTAGAGAAATAACCATGGTTGAATGTAAAGCACCAAAAATTTACTTCGCTCCGTAAAATCATCGCCGTCTCCTGTTGCTGTATTTTTTTGTGCACTTCACAATGGTACAATGACGCATACTCAAATGAATACGAATCACAATAAAAATGATAAAAATCCGTTGGAATGTTATCCACTTGCGACGTAAACAAATGGAAAAGTCAAATTGTTTTAACTTCAGGGTCGTTCATCTTTCGAACCTGCACTAGTCCTATACCTAATAACGGAAGGTTATGAGGTCATGGTTAAACGTTACAGGTTGCCGCGATTGGTCGATCTACACGAGGATTACAGCGAATTGATTAATTCGGTGTCGACTTTCCGGTGTCCGAACAGCGAGGAGGATTCGAAGAATCCTTGTATGTGTCTGGTGTGCGGAGAAGTGTTGTGTTCGCAGAGCTATTGCTGCCAGACGGAGGTCGACAAAGTACAGGTCAGTACGAAATTTATTTTTTTTTACCGACCTTGGATCATAGATGGTTCTACTATGAACATAGGGACAAAAGGACAAAAAATGGAGAAATAAAACCAACTAGTGTATACATTGAATAAGAATTTCAAGTCAAATGGAAGATGAACAGTTGAATCAGAAATTGTCAATATGAGGAAGAGATTGATATAATATATTTATTCAATTATATATTTTTCCACAAAAATATAATTACTTCTTCTAAAATTGGGATTTCATCTGAACAGTTTATTAATGATCGCATTGTCTGGAGTGACCCCCATGGGTGTCAGAATTGACATTGGAGGTATGATTCATGTGCTTTTTTATGTTCAGTAAATAGATGAGAATACACACTTTCATTCCAAATAGAGTCAACATTCAGCAGATCCCTTGGTTTTTATAGCCTAGATATTGATTCCAAATATGGTAGTTGAAGAGATTTCAGAGATTTTGCGACAGTAATCCAGATTGATATCAAATACTGCAGTTTATAGTAAATCAAACTAAAATAAATCAATTTCAAATATTCAAGCTGTATAGAAGACCTTGATTTGTATAATATACCAACAATGAGAGATATTTTTCCCAAGCATTTGATATGCGATAACCAAGATAGAGATTGATCTAAAGTAAAACCTGAGAGTTTCGAATTTTTTTGTAGGATTTATGCAAAACTCCCAATTTTAAAGGGTCGATTTGGTTATCTTGTATAATTCTGAACATAAAATAGGACTTATCAAAATTGGGTGTTAATTCATGATCTTGTAGCCATGGTGTAATTGAAGTGAGATCTTTTTCTATTCGGTTTTTAATATCTTTTAATTTTTCTGTAATAAGTAAGAGTTGTAGCAAATAATTTCAAATAATGAATTTCACCTCTTATTTTTATTCGATTCAATTTCTTCAATAAAGGAATTATATACAGGGTATGAATGATGTCATTAATTTCAGGGTGTGATTCCTCCTCATCATTCCATGAAAAAAAGTCCACATAAACGTGTGTCATAACTTGCTTCATTTCCAAGCAACGAAGTGTCAAAGTATCACTATAATATAGGTTTTTTATTAATAACTCAAAAGTCTTCACGCCAATTCTGATGCAGTTAGGTATGTTAGAAGTAACAAGTAATTACTAATCAGTTAGTAATTAGTTTACGTATTAAAATACCAGTGTCGTCCCAGAGGGTTACCTCAATGATATTTATGGTGAAAATCATGGCACTCTATGCGACACCACTGGAAACAAAATCCAATTTCATGACAAGAAGCTTCTTTTCACAAATGAAACACACATTAAGTTCAATCAAAATCGACGAAAAGAATAATAAGTAATTCATAAAAAAACGATATTTCAATTAACGGAAACGGATCAGATTAGGACTCACGTTTATATGAACTTTTTCTCATGAAATATGACAAGGAATCACCACCTAAAATTAATGACATCATTCAAATTACACCCTGTATATTTTGTTTTCGAAAGTTGTCTGACGAGTTCCAAATCGGTAGGGTATAGCAGTTTGAAATCGCACACACAGTATATAATATCCTTGATACATCCAGGTGGGGGCTTGCAATTACCACGCGAGTAAATGCGGCGCGGGAGTGGGCATCTTCCTGCGTGTGAGAGAATGCGAGATCCTTTTCCTGGCCGCCCCCCATAGGGGTTGTTCCGTGCCACCGCCCTACTTGGACGCGTACGGAGAGACGGATCAAGGGTTGCGGAGAGGAAACCCTTTGACGCTGTGTCCGGAGCGATACAGGAAGTTGCAGTCCCTTTGGCTGGCGCACTCTATTCACGAAGAGATCGCCCGGTCGATAGAAACCAGCAATCACATAGTTGCTACCCATTGGAACCTGTTGTAGGTGATTTATTACGGAATTGTGATTTTCTCTAGCCCCTAATGTTTAAATAAAATAAATTATTGATGATGACTCTGTTAGTTTCCGTGCGTCTATGAGACGCGATGATTTTTGAAATTATTGCAGTGCTACCGTTTTGTCGATATTTAGATTGTTTAGGTACTTAAAAAACCTTCACTCATTAAGCCGCCGGGTTATTTAATGCACCACAAAATATTTATTTGAAGGACCTGATGATGTGTTACATGAATATTAATAAAACATAAACCATTAACTCATTTTTTTTTCATTATCTTTTCCTCATACTTATCCAAATGTTTAAGCGCATTTTCCATGTTTGAAATAATCATTTTGGCATAATTATTTATAGGTTTTTCCACACTTGAAGACTTTTCAAGATTTTTTGGAATTATTCTAGATTGATTTCTGAAGTTTTATTCTTGACTATTATCAAGATCCTCAGAATTTTCCAAAAGTTGGCGATATTTATAAATACAGATTCGAAAAAATTTTGGGTATTTTTCATATATTTGCAGAACTTGTTGGATTGTCTATTTAGACCCTTCCACATAATTGACAAGTCCGATTGGGAGTTTTATGCTTGGGGTCGAGATTGACATTTACAATCTTTCTCCTATACGCACTAACTAACATTGTTGTTAACATTGTATGGGCTGCCTGTTTTTAAATTTCTCTCTGTCATAATCTTGCTGGCATTATTCACTTGAATAGACAGCTTGAACATACTCCTCCTTTTCTGATCATCCCGATTTGGCTGTTATGCCAGACAACTCTTGATGCCAACCTAGCATAACCAAGTGACCAAAGATAGGGGAATTAACGATTTCTTACTTCACGTGAAGGGTAAAATTTTCCAGTTTGTTGTAATAAATAAGGAATGGAAGAATCATAAATTATGGCATGATTCAGAATATACAATTTCTGTACTGTGGTTTTGCTAGGTTGATAAAAAGCTAGCAGAGCCCTCAATTTTTCCAACAAATGAAGAGTGATGAATTCGCGAATATGGTTTCAAATCATGTCACTATTGCAAATTTGAAATCGAATACCAACCACTGTTCTAATATAACAAAAAACCTATGTCATGTTAAGTGATATTTGTTAACACCATTTTACCATCAATTATATATTTGCAGATATCTGTGATAAGAAAAAACAATAAAACAGTCAGATATCTATTCATACCATTTAGATTTTCTTGAAGTAGGTACATTCACAAGCTTATTCTTATAGGCATTAACTAACTTTGAGAAACTATCATTTTCTGTCACTTTATTAATTTTCTGTTTGGGCTGCTTGATGAACTCTTTTTTCTTATCTGCCAAAGTCTTTTTTGCATTCTTGGCCACCTTCTTTTCTTTCTTCAAGTTTTCATGGTGTAACTTAGCTTGAGTAGTCAGTTTGAACCTACTTCTCATTTTCTGTTTTGCCCCAGCTCTGGCTGTCATGCCAGAAAACTCAGGAACATTTTCTTCATCTCGAAGTGGGACTGCCTTCAGTGGTTTTTGTTTCCTGCTTATTTTCTTGGACCTTTCCTCATTGCCATGTTGTCTACTCCTGACTTTGAAATCTTTATTAGTTGGATTATAAAGCTTGGATTTTTCCAAACGTTTCTGCCTGGCAGTAACCATTGCTTTATTTTCAATACTGAAGGCAATGATCGGCCTTCTGTGTGCACCAAATATGTTGGGGTTATTGTTCAAACTCCTCAATGCTGTTAAAGCATTTTCATGCTTCGAAAATGTGATGAAGCCATATTCCTTTGATTTACCAATTCCATTGGGGTCCAAGTTCTTCATATCCCTCATGATTCTGGCTTCTCTTATAACTGCCCCAGGGCCACCATATTTTTGAAATAATATGCGCAGTTTGTTGTCATCCCAGCTAGCAGGAAGGTTATGGACAACCAGGCGCTCCCTAGACACAAACATGTTTAAATTTCTCAACATTTGAGTTTTATATTGTTCTATTTGTAGTCTTTTAGCCATATCAGTTGCTGTTAGACCTTCAGCAGCTTTAGTGCCTGCTAAAATCACTGTAAAAACAAAATTTTATTAAAAAGGTGTGAAAAATAACCAATAAACCTGCCATAATATAAGAAAACTAATAGCTCTACGACAGTCTTCCCAAATCACAACTGATATATCAAAATCACTAACATTTTATCCAAAATAAACATTAGTCAATCAACTTTTTGAGTCAATCATAGATTTTGAAATCTATGGCTCATTCCTTTCACATAATGTAACACCTATCAAGCATTTAGGGATTCATTTCAATTAATAACTCAGTTAATCATGTGAGCCCTTTTTCAAGAAACAATTACCTCCTTCTCTGACAAGGTACAAATTCCTAGAATCTTTTGGTTCTTTCTTATTATCTTCAGAGTCTTGCTTCCTTTTGTGTACTTCTTCTCTGTCAAGGGCTGCATGGCAATCCAAGATATTACCTAATAACTTCAATTCTGTACCTGCACCAAGAGCCTTCTCTGCATCCTCTTTATTCTGGAGATTAAATAATAATAATGGACATTTCAGTGAAATCTTTAAACTTTTCTATACATGATATTATCAATTTGTGGCTGAGAATGGGAATCTCTCCAGCCATAAATGAAACAGGGTAGATCAAATTAGGTCAAAGTGCACCATTAGGTACCCAATAAAATGCAACTCTGAAGTATTCAAGATGAATAATTCAGTGAGATGAAGATTGAAGGTACATTTTTCAAAATTTACATTTGTTCAGCATTTTGTTGAGCAGGAAATAATGCAATCAATATCATCATAATAACACTTACAACAAATTTTACAAATGCTGTTCCTTTGGAATGTTCTGTTAGTTTATCAATACATATCAGAGCATAATAAATGGGTCCAAATTGGAGCATACATTGTTTCAAATCTTCATTTGTGGCATCAAATGGAACATTTTTTATGAATATTGTCTTCTCTTCTACAATATCATTTGAGAATATTTGTGCTTTTAGTTCATTATCAATGGAACCATTTTTGTCATCTTCGAGTCTTTCATTTACACTATCAACATCAGACTTCTCATCAGATTCACTATCATCTTCTTCTTTTATCTCAATTATTTCACTCTCTTCTGTTTTCACTTGTTCCTTCTGTTTGTTGAATTTATTTTGTGCTTTGGCGAAATCAACAGATATCTGCCTTCCCATGAACTCTTTACCATTTGTATGGAATCTTGCTTTTGCTGCTTTCTGAACCAACCCAAACTGAATAAATGCACAACCCACCAATTTTCCATTTGATTTCTTCAATATGTCTATATTTTCAATTTCTCCATATTGTCCAAAATACTCCTTCAGATTTTCTTCTGTAGCCTTGAAAGGCAGATTCTTGACTACCAAACGTGCCCTTTTGACTTTCAATAATTTCTTCGACTGTTTTTTCTTTTCTCTCAGTTTTTCCTTCACAACTTCCTTTGGTAGGGGATTTCTTTTTTCTGTAAGGAATCAAATGTGAACAAATTGAGAATGCGAGTGGTAATATATATAGTCTTACGTCCATGAGATACCATATCAACAGAGCATAGAAATATGAAAGAATTGAAAAGGAAAATATGAATCTTTTATGGAAATGTTAGAATGAGCACGTTTTGTTATTGTTATGAGAAACTAATATAAAATATATGGTTATTATATTATTCTTCCCAGTTGTTGGCTCAGAACTTCCTTCAGAAAACTGGGCAGCACATCAGTGCCAGTTACGTCATCACCAGTGTTGCCAATTGTGACATTGTACTAGATTGTGGGATATTATAATGACAGTATGGATAATTAGATGTCAGTGATGTCGATGTCACTCATTGATATGTCAAGCAAATCACATGTGCAGTGAGTTGAAAAAAATTCTAAATTGAATTAAATCAATAGTTTTATATTAGAGAGATTGAATTTATATCTCATCTAACATTTAAATACTCAGAACCACTTCATTTTTGTGATTTACACATATATCCGAAATAATGTCTGTAGAGGAGGAAGGTGCGATGCTAAGTTCACTGATTAAACATGATTGTACCTATTTCATGTATCTCATTTATGAATTGTATTTCAGATTGTCAACCTCTGTCAGATAATGTTTGTGCTGTAAATGAAGATGATGACTCTGATGGATGGGATGAAATGGAAGTCAGTGGGGAACAAACCACCTGTCTTTTTTGCCCTCTTCAGTTTCATACCATAGCTGTAGCCCTAGATCATTGCAAATCTGACCACAACTTCAATTTGCTTGCATTGAAAGACAAATATAATATGGATTGCTACTCCTATATCAAAATGATTAATTATATAAGACTACAGAAACCTCATCCTAAGATCCTGACAGAATCTCCTGTTGCACTATGGGAGGATGATGTTTATATGAAACCTGGAGAAATGGAAACCTGGCTCATGTATGGTAAATAGTTATCACATCTTTTAGGGTTCATATAGAATGTTAATTGTTTCAGATTTTGATGATCTTGGCAGTGCACCATCTACTCCCCATTATGCTATAGATGGCAAAACACCTATCAGTAACCTCTGTTTCTCTGATTTACAAAGACAAATACAAGAGTTGACCATCCAGGTATATTTTTATATTCCTGGCAAAAATTATCAAACACTATTCAGTTTGTATTTCAGGTGAAGCACAAAAACATGTTATTAGAAATTTGTCATAAAGATATGGAACAAATGAAAGAGGTCACAAAGACAATAGTTGATTCAGGTGATGCGCTTATTAAAAAGATACCTCCCAATGTTACTTCATCTGGTTGTGAAAGTAGTGATTATTTTAACTCATATTCTCATTTTGCAATTCATCATGAGATGCTCAATGTAAGTGAACCAACTATAAGGTTTAATATCCAAAATGACAAAAATATCAATACTACCAATGAAATATTCAGTACTACTTTATTTTCAGGATTCTATAAGAACAGAACATTATAGAGATGCAATATACAAAAATACCATTATGTTCAATGGTAAAACAGTTTTGGATGTTGGCTGTGGTACTGGAATATTATCAATGTTTTCAGCTACAGCAGGTGCCGAAAAAGTTATTGGAGTTGATCAATCTGAAGTCATCTACAAAGCTATGGATATTGTCAGGTACAATTTCCAAAATCAATCACTCTAAGGAAGTTCAAGAACTATGAATTTTGTAAGGGGCACTCTGACAATCAAATGACCAGTTTACTTCAGATCTTGTAAATCTTAGTTGAACTCCAATCTTTGGAATTCAGAAATCTCTCTTTGAATTTGAAAATCATTCATCAGATGTAAGATATCTTGGAAATACTTTGACAATCTCCAAAATCCAATTTCGAATATCAGGAATCTGTCGATCTATCAATACCTGCTCAAAATCTGTGAATCTGACAATCCTTGCAAGTATTTTTACAATCTTTGAAATCTCAGTTCAGCTATTGGGTTGTCGGGAATATCTCAAATATTGTGACAGAAAGTACAAATCTTCAGATTTCATGAATTCTTTTCCAGGGAAAACAATTTACAAGATAAAATTCATCTGATCAAAGGTCAATTAGAAAAAGTCAACCTTCCAGTAGATAAAGTAGATATAATAGTTTCTGAATGGATGGGCTATTTTTTACTCTATGAAGGAATGCTTGACAGTGTCATTCATGCAAGAGATTCATTCCTAAAGCATGATGGATTAATCCTACCAAACAGATGTAATATAAGTATCCAAGGAGTTGGTAATGTTGGTGAGAAAATGATTTGTATTATTTCTCTAGGATTTTTGAGTTACATGTCGACTAACTGACGAATGTAGTTCTTTATTCAGAACAGGGATAGCTAACTGATTTTGCGACTGAAATTTATCTATTTTCCTATCTGAATGTCCCAGTATTACATTTTTTTGTTCAACTCATCAAACTGTTCTCTCTTCGATTTTTCCATACCACACAAGGTGTTATCAAGTTGAATAAGATAAATGTAGATAAAATGTTGTGTCTATTGCCATTCATGAATGAAATAGGAGGAATTCTTTCAGTTTTGGTCAAATATTTGTGGAAGTTGTTGAGAAAGAATAGTCTGTCTAGTTTGCTATTCACATATAATAGCTATCATACCCTCATAAGAGGATATAGTGTTATTTGATGTTTTAATATAGACTAAAGCAACTACTCACTCTTGAAAAATTCTACAGAATGTTAAGTTCAATGTCTTAATTTCTTTTCAGACAGGTACGAGAAGCTTATTGATTTTTGGGACGACGTTTATGGTTTTTCTATGAAATGTATGAAAGCTGAAATATTTCGAGAAGCTTTTGTAGAAACAATACCACCAGAAAAAGTTTTAACAGATCCAGTGATTTTGACAGAAATCGATATCAAAACTTGCAACGTAAATGCTTGTACATTCACCTCAAAATTCACTTTGATTTCGAAAAAAGATGGAAAGCTCACTGCTATTGCAGGCTATTTTGATACATTTTTCGATTTAGATACTCCAATTACTTTTTCTACTGGCCCAGATGCTACCAGAACTCATTGGCAGCAAACCGTTTTTTATCTACCAAATACCATGGATATGAAGGAAGGTGAGTTGATTTTAATAATACTAATAATTTTGGTGAATGTATTTCGGAACTTGGAATAATATCAATACCTTCTGAAGTAGCGAGTTGAATAATTGATTCTTGGTCTTTTTGGCGATAATAGTAACTCATTACAATTTTATTGAAATTTTAATTGCTCCATTATACAAATAATGTACAATTGTGAGGGTATCGCAAATTCGATACTTTTCGTTTGCAGTTCCATACCACTATCAGAACACAGTAAAAAAAGCTATACTTTATTTCATTCAACCTTTATAGAGATGATTCTGATATACTAAAGCATGCAATTTTGAAATCATAATACTTACTCGGTAATTGTAGGCATTGTAGTTGTGATACAACTTATTATTGAGATGGGAAATTTAAATGCTTGCCAAAAAATCCAAAAATCCAATACCTGTATTCGTTTTCATCTGATTTTTGGCTAGATATGGTGTTGGGTTGTAGGCTGATATGCATTTCTTGGTGTTGATAGTTTATTTTTAACTTTTCAATTTGTTCTATAAGACAATCAGAATTGGTATAAATACATCTATTTGTACCTACTAATCACCTATCTGAGTTTCTTTCTTCATATTCATCAATTATATTACAAATCTGACAATTGTGACTGAAAAATTCAAGATCATAATGTGTTATATGTTATGTATTCCTTTTCAAGTTCTTGAAACATGTATGATGGGTTCCTATCATATTCTTATTCAGAAATTTTTCAGGAGATACTGTGGAAGGAATATTCTCATGTACAAGGCTGAAGAAGAATGTAAGAGGACTATCAGTTACAATCACAATTGGTAGCAATAAATACCAGTACAGCTTAGACTAAGCAGCGATTCATTCTTTTTTGTATGTTTTTTAATTAAAATGTGGACTCTTATTACATCTGATGCTTAATTCGCTAAGGTGATAATTTACCTAACCTATTTGAACCTATTATCCCGCACCCTGAAGACTTGGTTCAGAGGATTGTAGACGGTCCGCTGTGTCGTGAAGAATGGTATTCTCCTGTTGAAGTCCGATTGGACGTCTGCTCTCAGTATCACAACGCCTGAAAAGATCCATTTTTTTACAAAATGTGATTTCTCTACGATCGTACATACTTTTCAAAAATAGACTTCAAAAAGAATTCATAAAGATAATTTTTATTCTCAAGGGCAGTGATAATACTTAGTAGTTATTGGCTGAGTCGACGAATTTTTATGGCAATGCTGGATTTAGTTATGCAACGGTCGTGGACGAAAATTCAGCCGTAAAGGTAAATCTGTGAATGCTGATTGACGAAGAGAGGTTCATCTTGAAGAAGAAATCGTTAAAAATAACCTTCAGGCAGTGATTATACTCGAACGGAGAATACTTATTCAGTTATTTATGTATCAAAGCTGTACAGTTGATCTCTTTCGGCTGAATCAGAAAGTTGCACCCATTTTTCAGGGAGTACGATTCCATGTGAAGGTGTGCAGAATGTATTTTCTTCAGGTAGAAAATACAGAGTCTTTCCCATGATCATAGCTGATGTGCAAAGATGCAGGGTAGTTTCCCTTCAGAAACATGTCACCCGGAAGAGTTTTCGTTGTATCAATTGATGTATTCAGCCTGGATACACTTTGTATATTCGATAGTTGAAAATAACTTCTTACCTGATGGATTCACTTTGACTTTGATTTTAGTTTGTGGTGATAGTATTCCATAATCAACATCTTCATATAAATCCTGGAAATAAGATATCAATAGTTTGTGGAACAGAATAAGTTTGATAATTTTTTTGGATAGGGTAATTGCGAATATTCATTTTAAATCAGAAACATACAGAATTTAAGGTGAATTCACAAAACATTCATTATCATTTTGATATAAAGATAAAAGCATATACAAGCTTGTTAGCTTAACGTAAATATATATCATTTTATTTTATGAAGGCAACGCTCATTATTTTATAGGCTTTCATATTTTATAATTATAACGTTGTTTTTCAATGTATGAGATGATGATTTTTTCTTTATGAATCGACTTTTACTAAAGTATTATTAGATATTCGTATAGGGATTAACATCATGAGTTCAACGAGACTCGAGACCCAGATTTGAATTGGTTACGTTTATTAACGATGTAGAGAGTAAGTTATATTGAAAGAATAAAAAGAGTATTGTGAATAACCTTACAAATATGCCACCCATCAGTAAGTATGGAGAGATTGATGAGTTGACCCTCCAGAAATATTCATCAGTCATACTCTCTGGGATTATTTGTGAAAAAACCCACAATTTCTCTGTATTTCGACGAAGGTACGTTCCCTTGAAGAAGTAATGTATGACGCTGATTGAAACTCTCTATCCGAACGTGGAATAAACTGAAGGCACATTGGGCAAATATGTTCTTATCAATTCTCTATTTTGCAAATTATGCAAAACTGCGAGTTTCGAGAAGAGATTAGTCACATTGTATTATTTCATATACATGGGTGTACTGCAATTGATGTAATCGTTTTTAATGATGTATAAGAACATAAACGGTTCTCACACAATCTTTATAATTTCGGATCTCTTGAAGGTTTTGTCTTTTGTTTATATTGGCAAATACTCCAATTATATATGTGAAAGTTCTTCGATCAAACGATGTTCTAGCCGTTATTAATTCATATAGTGAATGACGCAATTATAAAAATGACACGAGTGTCATTATTATTTTGTACCTATCATCATCTAACTTTGCATGATTTTTGTGGGTTTAGAAAATATTCGACAGCCACATTATATGGTGGGATAACAATAGCACGTTATGTCCTTTGAATTATGAATACGATTCTGATCGAAAACTAGGACACATTCTCTAATAAGAAAATGTGGAATAAGGTTCACACCCTCACTAAACTAGACAATTTCCGAATTGAAAGCATTGATTTGTATTTGTTGGTGTTCCAATAAAATTGGCCTCTTTTCGAGTTCGAGATGATTTATTTTTTTTGTCTCTAACGATGATTAGGCGTGCCACAAATGAAGGTGTTGCGGATAGAATCATAAATGTCTTGATGTTCAGGGCAAGAACATTTATCGTCATCTATACCGTAACATATTTCCAATTGCCTTGCTTCAACTTGATATTTTTCCAGATATCA
Source organism: Gastrophysa polygoni (assembly GCA_963576655.1). Classification (NCBI taxonomy): domain Eukaryota; kingdom Metazoa; phylum Arthropoda; class Insecta; order Coleoptera; family Chrysomelidae; genus Gastrophysa; species Gastrophysa polygoni. The sequence continues at coordinate 13,076,728 of OY755084.1, forward strand.
TCTAGTGACTGGTATGAACATTTTGTTAACCACTTTATATCTTCCATGTATTATTGATGAAGCTGAATGAAAATTTTGTATCAAATTCTATCCATAGCGTTATACTTGGCGGAAAGTTCGACTACCATTTACTCTTGTTCTAAACTGACATACGTGTTTCTGAATGAACTTATACAGGGTGTCCAAAGATAAAAACGACAAAACCTATGGTTATGGTGTTAGAGAAGATTTTGTTCGCATGCATGTCTCAATATCCATCATTATAAATACGGTATTTTCGTTAATATATAATTCTGCAAATTGCATGTTCTTCACACTCACTTCCACTCTGTATCCTGTGGGTGAAGTCAGACCCAACTCTTTGAGGGTTACAGCTACATCAGAGGGTGTACCGTCCGTTCTTCGATTGATGAAAGCTATGGCATAGGAGAAATAATTCTGGTATAGTGGTGTAATTGGCCTTGACCATATCTCTATTCCTTTATGCTAGAAAAACGAATGTTTTATTATCAATCAACATAAAAGGCCAATAATTGTGTTATTTTCAGGTGAGTCTCCATGTGAATTTATTATCATTATGAGTTTGTCGAACAACTGAAAAACGTGTAAACGGTGTAACAAATTGGAGTGGAATTCCTGTTGAAGAGAAAACAATTTCATAAATGATGAATAATGAAGACGTCGAATATGCTTCGTAAATGTGAATATAAACAATATGACTGAACGCAATTATAACGGGTGTGTCCCACATCTTTTCATAAGCCAATTACCAAGATATGCTGCTCAGAAAAAAAAATTACTCGAGGTGGAATCATATATATTTTCGAATTGGGTCTGTTGAATCCAGTTTCTGTCAAACTACCCCGAAGCGACCACCCCTAACTGCAATTATTCTAATGACACACACCCTATCAACCCCAACTGCATTCATCTAAATGAAACCCTATATATGATACGATACGATAGGGGTCGAGATCAAATCAAAGACATTGGTTCCAACTTGAGAAATGTTTTTTAGATTTTTTTATATCTGAGATATTGACTGTGTGAAAAGATCTGGGACATTTGGTGTGGATATATTATTTTTCATAACTACAAGGCAACAGAGTCAAACTTTTAACAATAGAAAATGAGTACATCTCGTGTGATTGTAGTCACCTTGTATATTCTTCTTCCTTGTATGCCCAAAGGATCCTGATCTACACCGATGATCTTCTTGTTTTGCAGTATAGCTTTGTATTCTGGTCTTATTGTTCTCAAATCTACGGACATCAGAAGAGGTGCTGCCAATATAGCCCATAACGCCATTTGCGTCTTGCTCTGTTCATAGCTGAGACCAAAGTTTCCAATGATCAACTGGAAACAAACATATATGAGATACTATTTTGAAGTGATTCCATTATTACAATTGATATCCAACTATTATTATTAGATAAAAATCATCACAAAAAACGAATGTAGTACTAGAAGAATTAGTGTATGGTTTCGCAGGCACGTTGCTTCGGCGTCTTTCACATAAAGAAAAGAGTGCTTGAGGAAAATGATTTCGAATTGATTCCATGATTACAGTTGATATTCAACCATTATTATCAGACAATTATCACAAAAAACGAGAGTAGTACTACAAAAATTAGTATCGTTTCGCAGGCACGTTGCTTCGGCGTCTGTCACCTAAAGAAAAGAGTGGTTGAGGGAATCATGAGTATTTATCAATGCCCAATCATATTTGATCAAAAACCTTCTTCATTCATCTCCAAATCCAAAACTCCATTCGAATTCAAACTCTCAAAAGTGTGACTTTTTGTTTGTGCCTGTACAGAATTATCATGACAGTGAATTTTAACGTTCGAACCAATTGTTTGGGCATGTTCTTTGATTATGAATGAAAGAAGCCGTGAACATTTTTGGTTATTGATAGAAATTGAATATACTTATATTATGTATTCCTTGGGAGTTTTTACTGTTATCATTCAGTTTGATCATTGTGATTGAGAAGAAGCCAGAAATGGCTACGCAATATTTCAATACATTTGATTGTAGAATAGTCAATAATACCGATCGAAAAGTTATTTTTGTGTCGCCATCTAAGAACTGATGCATGGAGTACGCAGTAAGTTAGAGTTTTGGCAGAATGAATCAGATGAGAATCGGGCAGAGTAGTTTCACTATTATTTCATATCGTGAAATACACCAAAAGTCATAATCGATCTCTTTTCATTTATCGTTCACTAGATGTAAGAGAAAATCACTAGAAAACTGAACGTTGAAACTGGATTCATCCACTTCGATCAATGAATTATCTCTGTGACGTATTGATGTCAAACAATAATTAGATTACTGATTGTTTTTCATCATTTGCAATTTCAATTTCTCCTAATGATGAATGATTCTCAAAAACATGATGGATTTAACAATCAAGTTCCTATAGAAAGAATGTTAGCATTATAGTGGAAGACTTTATATGAGAGAAGTACCGAATAGGAAATTCATCAACAAACTCAGACGCGGTCTATACAGTTTCGAAAAATGCCAAACTCTCAAAAATATTGCAAAATTTGCAATAGGTATCTTGCTCTTCTCCCAACATTCTACCGCTGGCTCACTCGATATTCCTGGCAAACTATAGGTTTGCTTTCATGTTATCGAAAGATGTTAAAGAGTCAGAAAGTCCAATCCAATTGTGTCTCAAGAATCTGACCAGTAATTCGAAATAATATTTCATCCTGTATATTTCGCGCCTCGATACCTGCTAGGGTATCTAGTACTGTCTTCCAATGAAAATTCGCTCTACTTATTGTTACCCAAACTACTTACTTATTTTATTACGCCATACAAAAACTGTCATTAGAAGAGTTAAGAACCTTGTCAGCTATTATTTTTAATTGGTCCGCGGTATGAGGACTATATTCGATTGAAAGAGAAAGTTAAGTACCCACTAATCGTTGCACTGATATCTATTTGTCCTCATCAAATGTAGCGTGCGATATGAAAATGAATAAAAACACGTCCATTGTTTTCATTTCCGATTATATCTTATGCATTATGCATGAGGATGTGTACCCGTATATTACTCACGATCTTGATCGACATACCAAGATCAAAACTTGATGGAGTGATTATGTCTTTATGGTATAATTTTGATGGTACTTCATAACTTCATATATGGGTTACATCTCCATGCATGGCTTGTCAATTCTATGAACGCCATTAGTCTATGTATGTTATTTCCAATGCCAATTCGCTTGATTGATCTCTGTGAATTTTCTGGGAATTTCAGAATGACTATAGAGAAAAATAGTGTTTTCATCCATTGGATACTCGCTCATTCTTGATTTTTTTCGTGAACAAACTTTCTCCTGATGATCTTGGATATCGGATTCGTTGACTACTTCTCTTACGCTATTAGATTATCTTTTGAGTTTGAAATTATTTGAATTCCAGGTCGAGTAGGTATAGAAACCAAATCGAAATCGAGAGAACAATTGAATATTTATGTAGTTTCCAATTGAGTCCTGTTAATTTTTTTCATACAGTTTGATGGAGCTTGAAATAATTATATATATTTTCAATGGCACATTACGAGTTGTAATTCATATTTGAAATTATATGGAGTGGAATAAGTTATTTCAAAATCAACGTCTTATGAAATCTGTATCATAAATCCTCTTGAATTGAGTAGTAGCGACGATCTGATTTGGATCATTTGTCATTTATCAAAGAACCAGATGAAATCACACATGAAACTTTATTTCTTATTGTGTTCCACTGGAATTTGCTGATGTTTCAATTGGTCACTGAATGGGGAAAATTGATTTTTTGTTATCGAAATAATCACGGAATTCTTCAAATTTCTAATTCGATATGACATTTTCTACAAAGATTTCGTAGTCACCCAGTTACAGTTATGATGATGTCAAATTGAATATTCAGAGCTTTTTATTTGTATATAAGGACTCTTTCATTAGCTGTAAACTTCAATTTGAGTATCTATGCAATTACCAAATGGAATGTACAATATAAATAATGATATCATGAAAAAACCATGAAGTAGTATTCATAAAATACTCGATGACCAACCTTCGATTTTAAATACATATAAAGAGAGGGAAGAAATTCTATTTTTGGAGCATACTAGGTATATGAAATATTGCCCAGTATTGCCTAGTAATTTTTTTCTATGACGCGGTTCTAATGAAGTCATTATTATGACACCCAAATGAGTATCAAAACAGCTTCCCTTTTGGTAGGCAATATTTATTTGCTTGGCATTCGTATTACTAACCTGTCAGCCAGACTTCATGTGGCTTCTTTTTTTTGTTATTACTCTTGAATGAAAATAATGAATATCTCTCATATACACTTGAACTACCCCTAGGACATTGATAACAGACGAGATAATTTCATGACAATCGACGAAGCCGAAGGCTTAGTACTGTTACCAAGCAAAGAGCTTGAGAAATTTGCAATGAAATTATGAGGCATTTATCAATGTCCGAGTGGTATTCGGCGGATAATTTTTTGATAAATAAATTCATAACTCAACACAACGACACATTTATTTATTAAAAGTACAGTTAGTGAAAGTTAATTCAAGTTAACATTAGATTCGTTGCTGTTCTCTACTATACAAGATCTATCACCACGCATAATATATATGATCTTGTTGTGGTGTTCTTGATCTAGATTTGAGTATGGTTTTATAAAATTCTGATTGCTACGACCAGTAATTTTCGCAATTGTTGTTCTTCTACACCACTTTTTGCTAATTCGCTCACAGCAGTTGATCTATTCGAGTGATTTGTTATCTTTTTCTCCTTCACATTCAAGCCAATTGCTTCTTCAGAAGATTCAGTCCATCCATTCATTGTATTTCTTCCAACAGAGACATCATCGTATCATTCGTCAGTTTCATTTTTTCAGTGTCGATTTGGTTTTAAGAGGTAATATTGTCGCCTCGTTTTGATATCAGTTTATGAAAAAGACGTACAGGGCACCTTTGTCTCTCACTATATTGGTCACCAACCTTACTACTTGCACAGCTTTTAGAACCACCTTGGCACGTTTTACTGAATACCGGATTGTATTCAATGCGATTTGTTGCCATCGTTATTTTTCTCGATTTGAAAAAAAATTCAACAGACAAGCAACTGCCAAATTTAACGAAACTGAACTGGCCTCACGTTTACATGGATCTACTTGTAGTTTCTTCCTGATTGCATCGCGGGCATCTCGGGCTTGTTATATTGTTGAACGGGTCAATCATAATATTATGGTCATTAAAGTACTTCTCTTGCAATAGTTTGACGAAACGTTCCACATTGTCTTCACCGTTGCTTCTTTGAATTCGGTCCCGTTTTTTTTTCTCATATTGACGCCCCAATCTTTCAGTATCATCGCCAATTCTTCTAAGCTTCTATGTTCATTCAACTCATATTCTCGTTCGCAGCAAAGTTCCATGAATATTCCACAAATATATTTGTGTCTGTAGGTTGTATTTCTGGTAATTTTTTCTTTGATATATATACTTTTAACATTCTCATTATTGCCAAAACGTGACATCTTGAAATTTATTTGGATGAAGTTGTCAAACTCGATCGTGTTGTCATAGGGATTGATGATTGCACTGAATGCAATTATCAGTCTAATGTTGACATGATTGTGTGAAATTGTTCCACATGACACAAAATGACGAAATTTGAATGGTTGTTAAAACATTCGAAAAATTATCACTCTAATGATTTGAAGTTCAATTCTTCATCAGTGTTACCAAGTATCTCTTAAATATTCCTGAGATTCTACACTCATTTTATAGAACATATTTTCGAACTTGTCCTGCTCGCTTTAACTTCGTCGTTATAGGTACCTACTCGAAGAAACTCGAGCGCCAAAAGTATCATAAAACTTGTGTAATGATATATTGTATTGACAAAATTTATCCTCCATATAAGGTAGACGGTTTTATAATAGTGTGGGTTTGTTATTGATATGTCAAACATTTCGTTTGTTGTTGTTCTCTGACCTACTTACAATTATGCGCTCTCTTGTTTTGTATGAAGAGACCGAGGTATGAAAGCAGCATTTATATAAAAATAATGCCGCACCAATATTATGAAATCACATTTCTTGGGTCGTTTTACATAATGATGGGTGTTCCTACGAGTATATACCATGATTTGTTTAATCTTTGTATACATACCAATTATGCGAGAAAGCGTTTATGATAATCAAAATATATGTGTAGAAACAAGATTATTATGACGTTAACTATAAATGACCGCCAAACATTATGTACTTTGTTTTCACCGAATTCAGCATGTCATCAAGCGCCAACACTGAACTTACGGTGTTAGCAAAATAAGAGGAAGAAATACCTGTATTTCACTGCGCTATCCTAAAGAAGAACATGTTTCAAAATGTATCGATGCCTGTATTCAAGTCACCGCTAACAAATTTTAGAACCATCTGATCACATAGCACAAAAAAATCATAAATATTTCCTACAGAAACAGGAAATACAAATCAACTTGTATCACTTCATGATATCTCATGGATATCCACTCATGATATCATCACTGCAGATCATTTCAATTGATATGGCCTCCTGGTTCTACGGGTCTGAATCCTTTAGACTTTCTCTGCGAATGAAAATGTTCACCGTGAACCCGTTCGTGGGTCAAGAAGATCTCATCTACATAAGTCGATGATTAAAACATATTAATCGTTTCACGATAATTCGTACCTTGTAGGCGATTTGTTTACACGTGTGTTATCTTATTTTTCTCGTTAATCATTAATTTTTAAATTCATCTGACAGGCATTTTATGGAATTATATTTCGTTTTATATCGTAATTGATTAATTTATTATCGATTAATTTTATTAAATTGTCACTTCTTGCTGATATGGTACACAATGAAAATCAATGATATTTGATTCAAATTTGGAGCGAAGCATTATCGAATCATATAAGGAGGAAAAAATGAAAGCATAGTGAACCAATATGGAAATGGAAGTGAAAAATTTCATGATGAATTCATTACATACCTGGTTGATCTCTATTTCGAAACGGCCATCAAACAAAAATGGAATGAAAATGAAATTGAATTATCCCTCTATATAGCATTGAGGAAAACAGTCAGGCAGTTATTGTTTATTATAATAAGTAAGTTAAGTACATCAAATGTATACAACGGGTCTGCAATGACCCATTTCACGGTATACACTATCTTCCGAATGTTCTGGAGAATGAAATCCTGTCAAATTTCCAATTTTTTTTCTTTCAGTAACTCAGAAGTGTACCTAACTACGAAAACAAAAAAAACATAGTCTGATTCTGAAATGAAAGATTTTGATTTGAAACAAGCAGATGAATGACTAACAAAAGTGTAGCAAAATTGAAAATTGGAGGAAAATAGAATGAAATTCCTCAATTCCTTACACTGGTAGACCTGATCAGTTCGGTTCCTTTATCCAAGAAGACGCCGCATATACAATAGTCTGGTCAATCATATACATATTTCACCAAATGATTTTCGGGTTTAAGCTGTTACGATTATAATTGTTATTATACAATTATTATGAGTTTCTTCAATATTTCGTTCAATACCATCACTATTACCGCCATCTTTTCATTTCCCATACGCTTCGAAACAATATGGCCTCCACTATCGTCTATATGAAACCATTGCTAAGTAGTATAGATGAAATTATTCAATTCCTTCTTGAACTATTATAAGACTATTATGAAATTCGTCTCTATTTGAATTCGCCAACTGTGAGTGCTCAAAAAAAAATACGTTGCTTAGATCAGTTTTCTGATCAAGATTCTCGCCCATTTCTTCACTAGTAGTTGTGTACTGGTCAATAAATGAGACAAGCCATCTAGAATCTTTGTTCGTGAGCTTAAACCTTTTCACTTTTCAAATGAATAACAACCACGATCCATCGCGTATACCTACTATATTTCTGAGAAAAAATATACTCGCATGATCATTGATTATTATAAAGTATCCTTGGATTCGATTGAAAATACACCTGCAATCAGGTCAGTTCATTCAGCCTTAATTACCGTCATACTTGGTTATGCAACTTCATATACCTACACGTTTTTGATGGAAGAACGAAAAAAACGCATCATGGTGAATTCGATTCTTGTCCACTTTTTTGATAAGAATTCAACGATTTACTGATTTGAGTTTATACAGCATGTTACGTGGGCTGATGCACTACCTCATGATCAATCAAGGTGTCCCAAAAAACATAGATAAACTTTCAGAGGTAATATAGGGGTTAACAACACAAACAATGTTTAGTAGGACATTTCGCTCTTTGTTCTTGTTGGACTTTGTTTCTTTTTGTTTGTAAAATGAACGAATCGATGATGCTTGCATAGTCACGTCATTGCTTCGCTGACCCAATGGATTTTCCCAGGATTAGCTTGTACGCGCGTACAACTCGCCTTTTTTCTTGCTGAGAAATAGGATGGTATCCTACTAGATCAAGAAATGATTCAGTTATTTGGATAGAGCAATAAGATATTTCATTGCTCTACAACACAAACATATGCTTACCAAACAAGAAATGTTTGTTTTGATCTACTCTCTCACCTCTCAAACTTCGTCGGTTTGTTTTTGCGACACCTAGTATGACTATGAAATATCGAGGTGAAATATCGTGTGTTAACTCCGAGTTGAAGGTAAAAGATAGAATAATGATCATGGTGACAGATGAACTATGAAAAAATCTCGCTCTAATACTGATGATCGGTATTGATATGTATCCACATGAGCAGCCAACAATTGTTTCATTCCTAATATTATTACGCTAACACTTTGAGTACAATATGTGGTATGAGAGTACCATGAAACATGTAACGTCACGTCCTCATTCACTTACGAATCATAAAACGAATATGCAAGGCATTTAACATGGAATATGATTAAATGAAAGTAGAGTCACTTTAGCAATCTTTGCCAATTCAACTAGATACTAAATGATATCGTGATGAATATTGCATTTCCATAAATTTGATGTTATTGGTATATCTATAACAGGACAAGTTGACCTTATCCTTATTAATGATGAATTAGAATGGCGCTATGACTTTTGATAGCTCATTGAATTTATTAGCTGGTCACACAATTTTATAATCTGTTTTGGAGGATCATTAGTATTGTGCCTATTGCATAAATGATCTCCGCACCTTTTTGAAATTGGGAGTGGGTATTCCATTATGACAATAGCCGGATCACTCCATTCTTTGTTACATAAAATAGGTGAAATAATTCGTTCTTAAAGGATCAAGAAGTAAAGCGAACAAATCCATTATAACTAATAACTATAACGATGAACTCATCAACCGTTGTCCACTTCATTACAATAAACACTGCTCAGATTTCCAGTCTATGTCTTGTGGTGAATACAAGCTTGCTCACAGTAAATTTCAGCTCAATAACCGTTATCAAAATTTCTATAGAGGTTAGTGAACCGCTATATGGAAACTTAAAGAAGCATATAGTGTGTTGTAAATGGTAAATCATTCAATATATCAGGATTTTTTCAGTGACCAAGACCGGTTGGTTCAGAGTGAATATTAAAGTTTCAATAAGTGTTACTGAACCGTTTCACACGGATCGATCACCATATCAGATACATACGTTCCAGTGCCGAGGCTCGGCCATGTTCGAGATAGATATTTGGTTACTAACCGTTATCAAAGTTTCACTAAGGATTACTGAACCGCGTACACGAATCGACGCTGTGTTGTCTTGTCACCATATGAGGACCGTTCCAGTTCCCATAGGCCATATTTCCACTCTACATCTCACTTGCCACACAGCTTCCTCTTTATAGTTTTATAGTCATTATTAAACTTCCACTAACGGTAACTTCACATAAGCTCAGGGTAAGTATTTGGTTGTTTACAGTTATCAAAGTTCCTCTAAGGGTTACTGAATAGTTTTATGATGCGTACAGTATTGTGATTGCTCTATCACTCACCATATCAGGATCGTTCCAGTGCCCAGGCCCGGCGTTAGGTATGATGACGTCCTGGTTGTTGCCGTAGTAATCGATGATGCTCTCGACGCTGGTCCAGGAGTCCTGGATGTCATCGAAGTTCCTCCACACGTTGCAGTGCTCGATGATGGAGGTGAAGTTAGGCTGCATGCCGGCATAAATTTGATAGACGGGCCAACTACAAGAGTAGATCATCGGCCTGCCGGTCCTGTTGAGATGGAAGCCGAATTCGGGGTAACCGACGTCCATATCGATGGGATGGGCGTAGCAGCCGTCAAGTTTGACGTAATCGACGTCCCAGGAGGCGAACGTGTCAGCGTCGCGTTGCAGGAAGCCTAAGACGCCCGGGTAGCCTGCGCAGGTGTAGTTGCCGTAGTCTTCGTAGATGCCGAACTTGAGGCCCTTCGAATGGATCTGGAAGAATGAAGTCCGCACTGTATGAGAAAAGTTCCTCAAAGAGCATGTGATTATGGCTATTATTGTCGAGGATGAAAATCCTGAACGAATTTTCAATAACCTATTGGTGGACCATAAAAAGGCGCCAGGTAAAAGACACCATGTCAAAATAGGACATTTGGAGGAATCAGTTTCAATTTTTTACAAGACAATTCTCATGTTTCAGACAATTCATATGCCATGCGGTATTTTTTCTATTGAGTAAATTGAAATTTCCGTAACCATGAGTAATCCATGGATACCGAGATAAATACCATATTTACTTCATTTTTGTGCAAAATTTATAAAATAAGGTGTAGTATTTTGAAAGTGTCAATCTTAAAATGGATTTTTCCATATCATTATCAGCTCATTATAATACTAGAATCGGAAGTTTCATTTTAGGGATGCAAGAAATATAACAAATTCAAAGAATAGTTGAGGCCGAGGTACGCAATACATTTTTGCGACTGGATTCAGAGAGTGAACTCTATATTGATGGTTTGAAAAGATGAAAAATAGGAGATATTTTCATTCGAATGAGCTGAATTTGATACACATATTCAGGTGACGATACAAACAAAACACAAAATCCATAATTTTATCCAAATTTTCCATTATTAAATCAGCTAAATTCGGTGGTGAAGTGACTGACAGTACAAATTATAAAACCGTGACACTTCTATTGAAGGCTATTGGATTCATGAATCCTCAAATTTCATTGTCTGCCAGAAAAACCCGTGATATTCGAAAACCTCGGATTTCGGAGAAATATTTATAGGAACTGTATTATTGCGATATTGATGAATTATAAGACCAGATGATTTTACAATAATGTATTTTGAATATACTTACTATTTAATTAGGTATATTCCTTGAGTGAGTGAGTACATATTGTGCTGATTTCTCTTTCTAGACTCGCGAAAAGAAAAAGTGAATAATTGACGAATCAAATGAACCAAAGACATTAATTTTAATTATTGTTATTGAATCACCGCTGTTTCAATGACCAGCTGCGTCATTATATGAATTATTATCATTACTATTATTTGTGAAGTCTCTGTATAGGTTCGATGAATTGAGAAATTAAGGGTTATTCAATTCATTGCCATTTACAGTTCATGTAGAATTTGTCATCAGTGCACTTTATCAGTTCATTCATATCACGCGTTATAGGTGAAAATGTGAAATGGAAACAGTTTTTCTATTTCCAGAGGACATAGAGAGTATAAACTCAATAATTGAACCTTGAACTACATTATTGATTTTATATGTAGATCAAGAGAAACATCTACCAATTATGAATTCTAAAATATGCTTAAACACTGAATTCACTGAAGAGTTTGCAATGAACTAAATAACACAGTCGGTGTACGAAATACTGAATAATATGTTGCAAATATTCGTAAAATATCCTCATTGATATATGACATATAAGTGGTGAACATCATTATTGGGAGAATATTTTGAGAATTATAATATTGTCCTTCGATATAATTGGAACATCGGTAGCTACAATCGAACATATTACAGGACTCCTTTACGTAATTCTTATGTCGAGACTGAATAATTATAACTCAGTGGCATTGACGAGTTGTTGGTAGTAGTTTTTATTGTATATGAGATAGGTTCTAGATAGGTATTCTATATTTGATCCAAATTATGTGACACTTCCTTCAAACTATTCATCAAACAACATCTTGATAACTCAGATCATTCAACAACTTGATATGATATAAACATATACAGTATGTTATGCTGATACATAACACTCTTCCCTCCTAGTTCAGTTATATTGTTGAGTCTCAGTATTGAAGACGATCTGGGGCATTCGAGTCGGATGAGTTGAGGACTGTATCAGTGTACTTCCTAGACCCAATCTTGAGTCTTCCGGCGGAAACGGTATAGGGCTGATCAGAATTTCATCTGGTGTTGTAGAGGTGTCTGATTCAGTAGATACCGAATCATTTCGGCAGCACCACAATTGATTGATATGATTGAGGAGTTGACCTGATTGAATCTTCACCCAATAAATCATGAAAACAGCAAGTTAATCCACTGTGGCTTTTATTCATTTTGGCCCAGTACCAAAATTCTTGGCATAGACTATAGGTGGCGAATCACTAAATCAGACAACTCAGGTGGAATCCAGACACTTTCCAAAATTAGTGATGAGAAGGATAAGAAGAAAGTTCCCGAATCCCGAGACAACAGGGCTTCTTCACTCAGGAGAATGTTATTTGGCAAGAAGGAAGGTCTGAAAATGGCTTTTCTCTCACCAAGTTACTGGCAGGCTGTTGTTAAGTACTACTAAGCTGATGAGTCCTTGACTACCTGTGCAGAAGGGGCAGAGTAAGCTAGCCTCAAGGAAATCGATGTCGATGTGGCCAAAAGAGATTGCTAATGCCTTTGGATAGCAATCCCCTAAAGATTATCAGTTTGATGAGGAAGAACTATGTGGCCTACATGGCTACAAATACAGAGGTTCACAGGAAGTTCAAATCCACTCAATCAGGTGTTGAGACAACTTTAAGTTCCACCACAAAAGCCAGCGTGAAGGAGGACATTTCGCTAATCCTAACAGTGTTCTCAATCAGAGGTTCACCTGGTCCAAACTGGATGAGAAGTTGCTGGATGGGGTTAATTCCATTATGGAGATTTTAGAGGAGAAATATGGGTTAGACGACACAATTCATGATGCTGGGTCCAGCCTCAAGCCAGCCTGATCACTTCACCCAGAATCACTGGATGCTTCCCAGCAGTATATTGCCAAATGTTCCACACTGGCATTGGGGAATTAGTTTTTCCCCCGAAAGAGGCTGGACTGGTTCGGAATGTGTCCAAGTCTATGATGACAAACTTCTTTGTCTCCTGTGTGCCTCCGACCTGGGTTGAGACTGATGAGAATTGTCATCTCCTCTTCTTCCTCATATCCGTGTTAATAAATGATGTCCTCCATAGGAAAGATGGAATTGTAACTGGCCTCGATGAGATGTTCTCCTACTATAAGGCAGCTTACTATAGCCCTGCTTTTCCAGAAAAGGCTAGAGTCCCATTCTGCTTCGACGTTGGGGTTGAATGCAGCAGATGGTATGTGGTGTGAGATGCTGCTGCAGCAAGAATCGAGCTATATCTTGACAACTCAGATCATTTACCTACTTGATTCAATAGAAATATATACAGTTTGTTATGCCGATACATAACAGTTTTTAACTTTGGAAAAATCGAAGTTCTGAAAATCAATCAATGTTATTTTCCAATGTAAGTAACTATTTGAATAGATATGATGTTTCGTCACTCCAAGTTAAATTTTGAGAAAAGTCCTATTTTTTTATTCAAATGATGTTTTGGTGAGCATATTTTTTTTTCCGAAACTCAGGTCAGTTCAGAGCAACTAAAATGAATATATCTTTTCAATACCAGTCAGATTTTTCAGTTATTTTTATTTTACCGTTCCCAGTGCGGAAATAGTAATTTACGTAACAAGTCTGGAAGAATGGGTTTTTGGACGAATAGACAAAAAGTCCTGGAAGTCTGTGAGTTGCGCACACTCTTATCAACTGTCATAGCCAATGTTCAGTTGAAGAAATTGACAATTACTATGAGGAGAATGAATGAAGTATTGAGTGAGTTACAGCGCCGATACCTAAAATATTTCATATCATATCATCATCTATCATCTTTTGCTCAGCAAAACTTTTTCCGTTGTGTACAGGGTTTTCCCGTATATTTTCGCACCCACCTACAGGGGATATTTCGAAATTTATCAGAGAATATTGATCATGGACGTTTTATATTCTTTTCTGAATGATTAGAGTTCCTTGACTAGAATTCAAAACCACATATTTTTGGAATACAAAAAATAGATGATATATAGAGCCTTCCATTGGGAAAACAGAATTGACAACATGTCAAAATATGGCAATTGCCGAAATAATAAATCATGATTAATTTTTGACAAGGAAGTTTGATGATTCAGAAAGAATATGAAACTTTTGTATCCACTATATTTTGATATCTCGCAAAACAACCCTTTCAAGTGAGGTGTAACAAAATACAGCACAAGAAGGTACAGGTTCCTGATAGGGGTTAGTTAAGCCAGGTAGGGTTGGGTCCCAAAACCCCATGCTTCGAAGTGTTCGACTGTAGCTGTTATATGTATATCGATGCCACTGTTATAGCTATTCAATTTCATTGCTGGAATACATGACGGACTTGGACTTACATATTCTGATAACGCTTTCATTCCCGAAGGGAATCTCGTTCTGTCAGCTACGAGTTGTCCGTAGGTGTTCCTTTCTTTTTCTAGCCAACAATCATCCACGTTGATGTATTCGTAACCTGCATCAGCATACCCTTCATTCACGAGGATGTTTGCCATTGACTTGAACAGATTCTCACTGAAACGAACGAGACCATTGAGAAAAAACCATTGACTATGAAGATGAAGCTCTTTCACATTGCTGACCATTTATAAACCAATTTCGATAGGCGAATGTTTTCGAAGCTAAAACATGGCAAGCGGTTCGACAAATAATAATATTAGTTCTAGATGTCCAAAGTAGGCCCTTCGTTTATGATTGTAATAATTGTTCTTGGTTTTAAAATAAGGGTATCTAATTCGAATTCGAAGTCAATCAATTGTGTTGCCATACACAAGATAAATATAGGATGGTGAACCAACAATTGTTCCTTTTCGAAACATGTAGACCTGTCAAACAACCTTAGTAAGGCCGCACTGCTTGAGTATAGATGGCGATACGATCGTGAATCCTGTAGATTCAAATCCGCTCTTACTGATACTGATTTACGGATATCTGACAGCGATGGATAACTAATGGTTCAACATTTGCATTCGTGTTGAATTTAAAATTCAAATCATGTTTTCCGTAGTTTCCAAGAAATTCTTCGAGATCAGCATATAGTTGGCGCCATCTAGTTTCGATCTTGGGAAGCCTTAGTGAGGTATTAATATTCAACCCAATCAAGTAGCCGAAATTCCACAACTATTTCTAGTGGCTGGGTATGGGGAGTTGGGACACTAGTCTTTATTTACATCATTAGCAACATTATTTCGTGAACAGCAAACACAATTATCTCGAATATTCATCATCGTGGTTTACTCTGCTTGAAAATAAATCAATAAGCATTTCTCATTTCTAGTAGGTAGCGTTTATTATAATATATATAACCTAACCTATCTTTCGAGGAGAATTGAAATTTAAAAAGTACTGAATCAACTGATTCGAATACTTACTCTGGCTTAATCTCATGACTATTTTGCATAGAGTGATTTTCTTCACATTCTAGTTCAGTTCCAGTCGTGTTTCAAACGTTGGCTAAATCATTTTGTGTCGAATTTATTGAGCTTATTCACTAATCAATAATGTCTGCCCTATCAACTAAAAGTGCTAATTTGGATATATTATTATTGAATATATGATTATTCACGAGTTCAGCCTTGTTATATATACTTTCAGTTAATCACATTTGGATTCAAAAGAATGCGTAAGTCGCCAAAATTTTTGCAGCAGGAACAAATGTTGGAAATAGAATGAGAGAGAAGGATCGTATAATATAGGATCCCATAGTTTGTCAATCAGTGGATATCGGAACAGAAACATAAATGGGTTTCGAATCGTAAAACTCTTTGATAGAGAATTATATGTTGCTACAGTAACAAAGATGATTCATTTGTTCAAGGAGTGATGGCTATACAGAGATATTTTTTCATTTTAACAAATCAACTAGCAATGATTCATTCTGTTTGAGTACATCAATTGAAGCCATCTTCGAATATGTGTTAGAAAGAGATGAGGATTCCACACTTGAAAGTTGCCTATAAGCCTGTAGGCCTTACACAATCGAGTCCCTTTCAGTTTCGGTCATGATACAGTTGTTTAAAATGAACACTCTGTATCACACATGATTCTGACGTTCTAAAACACGAGCGACTCACCTTATACAGTTGTCGGGATCATTCTTACAATCTGTGTTGCATCTGAATCTCTCCCAAGCCAACCATCCCATTGGAGGTGTCCTAGCCAAACCATTCTCCAGAGAAGTTACGCCATTTCCTAGGTAAATCACCAGTACTGCCACGGTCCATAATTTGTTCATTTCACTAGGATTCTTTCGAACTAACCTAGAAAATGGAATATGGACTATTTTGACAGAAACATTGTCAATGAATGGTATTGAGAAGATCCGAATACAGCAGTTCTGTCTTGAGTTTCTAAGTAAACTAAGTAAGTGAAATCTAATGAAAATAGACCGATAACATGAAATATGTTTTCGAAAATCAACCAGTGAAGAGGATTTATTCTTATAATATGATATTTCAGCATGAATGGTTGTTATTTTTATCATGAACTAACCCTAAATTGATTATACTTGATAACGTCTGAATTCGGTTTCTCAAGAAGAATCTGTTTACTCAAATCATTATTTTAAGGCATCAGGTATGGAATTATTGATGATACGGTATGACAATGATGAGTTTCCTATCGCCATGATTTAAATATTGACATTCCTAAATCAATATAATTTCTCATAGTGTACACGAATAATGAAGAATAACACACATCTCTGGGTCAACAACCAAGTTCAATGGATATATATATATATATATATATATATATATATATATAAATCAATTCACGTCAGTGTTCAAGATTCACGGTGTTGGTCTCGGTGTTGGTTTATCATTCAAAAATGTCCCCTATTTTTTCGGAATCATTTCGTTACAAGAAATATTTTCTTTTCTGTGAGGCATCAGATTGATTGAGCCAGATTCATCGTCATCACTATCAGTAAATATTGAAATTTGAAACAATGATCATATGTAGGTGTTTATATTTGAAAATATGGAGAAAATCTTTGAGACCATCATTTCAATGAGAATTCAGAATTCAGAGATCTAACGGTTGAGATAAAAAGATGGGAAGACATCCTCCTTGTGGAGTTGAGTTCAACAAGGCCGGTTTTCTTTAGTTCACGTCTCATGAAAGAAAAAAATCATTGTAAAAACTAATCTTGAAATGTTAATACTGGTAGAAGTTGTGGAAATATCAAATTGGTTACACCCCATTGTCCAAAATATTTTTACGAGTACTTTTATATAGAGCATAATATCCGTTCGTGCAGAGCAGTTTGTTGACCTCTCATTCATGAAACGTGCAATTCTTAAAATACTACCGATATATCACCTGTGTAATACCAAATTCTACTGAATGATTCCAATATTACCATATCACTGGAAAATATTACCAATTTTACTATATTACTGGAAGATATTACCGTACCGATATTACCAATATTGCTGTATCACTGTATTACTGTATTACTATGCCTATATTACCAAATATTTCGTGATAATACCGATAATACTGGTAATACTGGAATATATTACTTCACTGTTAATATATTACTAACACTCGCAACACAGAGCTATTGAGCTTTTAACGAGATTCCTCACAGGATGAATTACCCTCTGAGGTATCATCATAGACTCCACTAGAAGTCTAGGTCTCGAATGAAAAAAATCAGATAAGGGTATTCACAACAGATCTTCTAGGTTGCGGTGATAGTGAGGTTGCAAAGCCTATACAACCTATTTACAATCTAAAATACATTCATATACATCTCAGACATCGATCTGGCAGACTCCGTCCAAGGTCTCCCAGAAGTGGTTGGCGGAGTCCACTATAAAAAATCCTCCCGCTCTTTTTTACTCAAGTGTCGACTTATTGGACGTTGGATGCTATGTCGTGATTTGATCGACACCACAAGGAAGTCGTGCCCATTGGGAGAACATAGCTACAGATTGCTGAGCTTGTAGTCTGAACCGTAAGAAGTCTCAGTGTGATAACATAAATGAAAATATACTAGAATTGAAAATGTCGAAATTGTTTCAATAAATTACGGGAATTTTCTTGTATATCATACCAGTAACATAGAGGAATATTATTTAACGGAAAATTTCAGATCATGAAAAGGCAATAATGATACTCAAAAAAATCATATTACTAAAACATAATTCTCATGATGAAAATCAATACTCGTTTATGTTAATTATCAATATATAACCTAATCAACATAAGAACTATCGAAGTTCTGTTCCTATTGATGTATAGTCTTGTGAATTGTTAAATATATCAATTCAGATCCGAGTTTACATCATCATTTGAATTGTATGTATTTTCTACTCATTTGGAAGTGGAACATACAATATTCGTGGACAATGAAGACAAACAGTTAATCTATGTTGATATTAACGTCAAGTGTTTACGGTTTTTGTCGAGTCGGTTTTTGTTATTCAAGGAAGAGAGAATGCAGATACGATAATCCTGAGTTCAGATAATAGCTAAACATTTCATTTGATTCCGAAATATTCAGTTAATAATATATGTTCCTATGATTTATGTCTCAATTATATTTTATTGAACTAAACCCTTAGCCCTGATAACAGTATCTTCCTGTGGTTTCTTTGAATTTACAAACGCAGTTTCACACGGGCCTGATAGGTTTTTTGTAAGAAGCGCCAATTTAAGGAGCAGTTAAGAGAAAGACTGTAGTTATCACTTCGAGTTTACTGCAGGATGTGGTCAATTAGTGATTTCTCTACTAATATGACTAGAATATATTTGATTGCAAAACTTTGATCTCAACGTTCTCACCTCGTCTCGTCATCTAAGTAACGATAGTTGACTTAGGTAAGTGATTTTGATTTTTATTTTTTCATTACTTCTGCATGTAGCACTTTCACTCTCACGCTGCCCCATTTCCTTAGTTTTTATATACAAAGTATAGACATAAACCGATTGAAGTAGCTTTATAGACATGATTTCCTGCTAAATCACGTTCAACGGATTACGAAATTTCATGGTTCATGTTCTTATTAATGCCAGTAAAGGTCAATCAGCATAGAATTTCCTCTAGAAAAATGAAGGAAGAATACAAATGGACAAAGATACAATCACCATTGGCATAGCACTTTTCCTTAGGGACGGCCCGACCTTTCTCAAAATACTAATTTACCTCACAAACACTATCGTATCAGATGCTTTTCAGCGAGGTTTTTAGTGAGCATGTTCAATAATATATATAATCTACTCAATTAGAAACATAATGATTTTTTCCATTGCTATATAGTCTCTAAAATTTGAATCAAAGCAGCTAGTGAATGGAAAACATATTATCCGAACATGTTTTTGTCGGTTTGTACAAATCTTCCAAATATTATTGAACTGTTTCAAATAGAACACCCTGTATATTATTTTCTTTTTGAGGAGTGTTCTCTCTAAGGAACAACTGTATAACTCCCTTGAGTTTAATTCTCAACAAGTAACCAAAAAAACTTATATTGTGCTATATATATATATTGAAAATATTCAAATCCAAACAAAACACCAAACTTTGTGAACTATGTACAAGAATGTAGATGATGAAACTGTATAGATTTGAGTGTTTCACTGTTGGAGGTGAAGCTCAATTTGATCATTTACTTTAAATTCATATTGTATTGTCAATACACAATTTTCAACGTATTGTCATTATTATTCATATTCAATTTTCTACAGGACCATTTCTGTAGTCTGACCAATCAATGAGGAGATAATGAGAACCCGACTATTCGAATAGCACATGATGAATGTTATATTTGAGAAGGATAGTAGAGGGGGTGAATTGCATTGTATTCATCAAAAAAAATATATTGAAGGTAACAAATCCAACAAATAAGAATAATAAGTGAACTACAAAATGAAAATATATTGAATACAAATTTCCAGCTCTTATCAAAATATCTCAAATATCTCATAACTGCAGAATTGCGAAATCATATATAGAATTTGTGGAAAAAAAGAACTCCATACAAATATTATTCCTCCAGGTATACATTCACCTAAGAACCGCGTTAGGTTTAATACAGAGACTTGTAATGATTGGGCTCAAGGTCTGTTCTGAAGAGGTTTAGGGGATAATTACCACCCCCGGAACAAAGTAATGAATACGAAAGTAGGAAACTAGGAAATAAAAATGATGAGTACGATTAGGAAAGAATAAATAATAAAAACTAATGAATGTCTATGACTTAATTGAATGATAATTGAAATAACGAATTCAGACAGCCTCCTTCTATCAGATATCACCGAATTCACAATACTTTCGATGTTGCAATCATTGAATCACTTTCTACACCCTTCCCCCCAGTAGAGATTTGCTGAGGCTGGATCTATGTCCTGCGCTCGTTGTTTTGCCAATTGAAAAAAATAATTATTTACCTAAATCCAATAAATTCTGGCACAGTCACTTTGGCACATCCCCCACACTCCTCTGATTGTTCACTGTTGCACACGCGCTTTTCCGACTGTCAGTGGTGGAAAATCGAAAGGTGAATACAGAAACAATCAGCTAACCACCACGTCCACTCGCGTTCGCGGTCCAACAGTGAATATCGAGGATGAAGAAGTAGTGGGCAACGTACCGTAGAGTGGAAATGTCAGTTCTCAGCTGGTGCTGGCAAAACAAAAGCAAGGCCGTTAACACACGACATACTGGATGCTGGTCCACAATGTCTGAATAGAATATAGAATAAATGATCATTCACAATATTATGTAGGTATATTGGAAGAAATAACTTGAAGTGGGACTTGAAAATATGAGGGGAATCTTTATGACAATTCAGAAATACGTTGTTTCCATCCGAAATTTTATTTGATCGCAAATATATGAGAAAAGGAGATATATTGAAATTTACTATAAGGGTGAAATTCAATTGATGGCTGAAAATATAGGATATGGTTCTTTAGCTCATTGTGAGAACAAAAGTTCATAGCGATATCGGTTTTAACTACCTGATATTTTTTCTGTAGACCTGCTGAATGTGCTCTCCTTCTGGCAGCACAGCTATCAAAGTTCCAAGTCCTGCGAGGAGTGCTTTTCCAGCTCTTTTACGAGTCCTTACAAGATTCACCTGATTTCGTATAATAAGTACTAACTTGATATTTTGAAAACGAATGGAAATTCGTAAGCTATTCATAAATAATCAGAGAAGCTATCCTCTTGATTCATGGAAATTTCTATCTGCACAAGATGTAGATCTTCTGGCCTGACACAGCTCACCCTTTCATCGACCATTCTGCTCCTGCGGATCATCAAAAAACCGAAATCACAATACCCTTACATAAGTATAGTATTTACATTATTGTCGATCCCTAATTTGGATTTGGTCCACGTATTTTCATACCCTTTCACTATATCGGCCGTCATTTCACATCTAGAAATGCTACGACCAGACTGATTGTAAATGACTGAGAAAGTGATACACTTGCTCATTGAACTCGTATTTTACATTGAACAAAAATATCTTGATGAAGATATTGTTGTCATATAAATATGTGAGTTTTGATGTTTCGTGCATTGTATCTTCGTGTTTTTTTATTGTTTTTTGTTTTATCCAACTAAAAAAATTAGGACTGCAAGTTCTGAATTTCGATTTTTCTTTCATGACTGTTACTATGCTGGGTCAACACAGAATAGACATTTTCAATTGCAAATCTTAAAGAAATGTATTTGTGTTTACAATCTTCCAATCCATCTGCACTTTGATCCTTGAACAAAGATCAAAGTTGTCGATTTTTATGAACTCTGATAGATCGAATATCTCTGTCAAATCATGATTTCGGAGAAATAACATCATATCATGTTAATTCAAGGATTATTCTTCCACTTAACAGTAGCATATTGCTGACTGGCTGAATCAATTGTTGAAGGGGAATTGAAGAAATTGGGAAAGGTTTCTGAGGATGCAATTAATCAAGCAACTGTTCATAGGAGTATATTATCTTTGATTTGAGATTTGATTATACAATGTAGGTATCTCGTATCCCACATTTCAGACCTCCCTGCGTAGGAAAAAAGTACAGAGCATATGAAAATATTATATTATGATCATGGCAAGTTTTATAAGACGTTGATTTGGCGAGCCAGTTTCATGTACTATTTTAACCTACATGAAATCGTTTCGAATCGTCGCTATGATTTTCTGACAGTCAATATAGACACACACAATCATAGGCTGAAAAAACTAAACTACGGAAATACTCTCCGATGTTATCTAATACATTTTCAATCGAAAACAATTTTTTTAACGATTCCTCATTCAATAGGTGAAAGCTTTTAACTCATTCCATATTCTTATCATTCGCTGATTTTATAATTTTATGTATATCCTACTTCATTCATAATCAGCAGGATCTTAAAACGCATAAAATCCGTGCCCTGTTTTGATATTTGAAATATCATTCCCCCATACATTCGACTCGACTAAGCTTCAGGCGAAAGTGAACCATCTAGTCACGAATACAGTTCAGACATATAATACCATGAATAACAATAATTACCAAGCATTGTCCATTTCCAACTCATATATGAGTTTATCCTTGGATAGAGAGCGTAGATGAGCATAACGAGAAAAACAAAACAGTCCATTGTTTCCTTATTCGGAATACAACGTCTGCTCTTTTTTTGATTAGGTAATGGTCAATTTGGCGGGCAAATTATTGGAACCTATATTGAAAGATCTAATCGCGCTTGCTGCTAATAACAGTCATTGTTTTGGTGATTGAAGGTAATAATTAATAATCAGTTATGTTACATTCCTTAATGATTGAAACGATGCTAAGATAAATATCAGAATATCTATCAAAATCAACAATTGTAGTGTCTTGCTGCTGGAGAAACGATTATCCCAGTATCGTATCCAGAGTAGGTATCGATACAAGTAATAAACTGATTTCATTTGAAAACTATTCTCCATGAATATCCGATTGAATATTCATATCAGTCGAAATCTCTGAAATCTTTTCGATCAACATATCATGAGAAACAATAAACCCCCCTTCAAGTGTCCTTCGAATGAAATCCGATGTGTCTCGGCGATTTCGAATGATATTACAGTGTGTTAAGAATTACCAAGGGAAATAAGTCAGAATCGAATAGAATATGAAGCAACACTCTGTAACGTCACATGAAATGATGAATAAGAAGTTGGTTTGTTTTGTAACGTTGTGAAAACAAGGTAGGTACTTGCACTAACAATGTTGATGAATGTTCTCCTTTGGAAGAATGCTAGAAATAATATATGTTATAAGCTAGAGAAGAGAAATGGAAGTTTGTGGAAGATAAATGAATGAACTGAACACTCAACTCATGAATGGAACGACTCATCTTAAAATTCAATCACAATTCAGTCTATTAATGCAAAAAAATTAGTCGTCTTTCAATTTCGATTGGCGTATCAAATTTGTTGTTTTCAAATATGGAACTCTATCAAAGTAAATTAAGGCACTCATTCTTTGAATAATAATTATACAAGACGTGGAAATGTTTCGTTTCGTTTTCAATATAATGATGAAGGCATCTATTATTCGTTAAATAATCTTGCTACATCACTCTGTTCTGAATACCTATATCCTCATAATTATATCAATTGTGTTGCCATGAAGCAACATCACGCATCCTGCAAATTTGTACTGTTGGTCATCAATACAATTTCGTGATTGAAACATGAAAATGTCCCGTTTTCGGATATTTCAATCCGTATGACTGAGATTATGTCATCGTTAGTATTCCGATTTCACCGTATATCTGATAGAATTCGTCACATAATCCTTGATACATCTGGATTGGTTTGAAGCAAATTTCAATAAATACCTGTTACAGATGAGCATAAATTTATCCTGTGAGTTGGGAAATATCAGTCGCTGGCATATCCTTGAAGCAGATCAATACTTATTCTATTTCGCGATAAGTAGATTCAAAAATCTCGTGAATATACGGTGTGTCCCAAATCTCGTTCTTCCAATTGGAATATCAAAACAAGATTACTGAGAAGTCGAAAATATGGCTGAACTATAGGATTTGAGATGAAATATTTGAATACCTAAAAACGCAAAGGGGTTCACTGAACATTCACAGTGTGTCTTATTTCTGATGGAAGCTCTCTGTATCTTCCGTGATTATAGAGGTACCAAGAATCACCAACGGTACACTCAATGACCAACTAGGGTGTTCAGCAATATCCACTGCTCGACAACAGCCATAGAACCTCCGAAATTTCCGGAAAACGATATCAGGAGGCAAGATTGGTCGAAAATCTCTACAGTGAAGTTACAATTTTCGAAAGATCAAAGCATAAAATGAAATAGTAAATGTAATACGTATTACACCACTGTTCAGTTCCAACTTGGCAGCCCTAGAGAAATGTTGCAATGGCACAAAATAGACAACAATCGGAGGTAACCCTTCAGGTCGGCGACCTGAGATAGAGATATCAATACAGCCGTCCAAAACTGTTTCTCACGCTTATGAAATATAAACAAAAATATATCAAGAAATCAATCACCATCATCACAGCAACACAGCAATATGATCATCCATAGGCACGGATTTATTCATTAAAGGAAGGAACACTTTCCACAGTTCATGGCCTATTTTTTGACCTGTTTGAAATATCTAAAGAGTGTGGAAATAAGTCAAGAGGAAATATAATCAATACCACACAATATTGTGGAAACGCTAAAAAATACATTCTCCAATATAATACGATTTTCCAAAATAGTTTCATTTTCTATAGCTGTTGAATATGTATAGTGTAAAACTCTCACTCATGTAATGAGTTCCATTTCGTGCTCATCGTACAATAATATAATTACTATTTTATGTACATGTTCTCTTCTGAATCCAGTTTGTGTTTCAGGTTCTGCTGCGAACTAAGCTTAAGGGTTTAATCAAAGCACCTGGTAAAATGAAATGTAGTTACATCAACCAGCACAAAAACATTGCGATAACCTCGATTACAGTGCTCTACAACCTAGGGCATTCCTACATCTCAACAAGAAAATAAAAGGAACATTTTCTTTCATTACCTCTACGTCCACGTTACATTCTATTCGAGAGGTATCGAACTTTTTATCCATTTCATACAGAACGCCGTTCACTCTGATGTTTCATATCAAACTTCCCGATCGTCAATTAAACAAGGCGATCAAGTTTTGTTGAGTCGAGTACAACAATACCATTTCCGAAGAAAACACAATTATTAGTATTTATTATTTACCTAATGAAAAATATTATGATGGCATATATCTGACCTTTTTCTGTCATTTGAGGGATACCAATCTTAGGAGAATCAAAGTTGCGTGGGAGCTATTTCAATACACATTTGGATGTCCGAATTACTTCAATATACAGGGTGAGTCAAAAATGTGTACCGAGCTTTCTGGGGGTGATAGAACATTGAAAAATAAGTGTAGTTTGATGATTAAACTCATGACCCAAAATGCATATTAAGGGAGATATATCCTTCCAAATTTGATAAAATTAAAATAATTTCTCCGCATAACTTTTGAACGATGAAAGCCACACGATTGAAATTTTGTGCATGAATGTATGTTGTCAAAATACATTTTTTCGTCACACTTCCACATTTCTGATATTGTTATAAAGGGTGTTTTGAGAGGGTGAGTCATGATTTTTTGTGGAAAACTTTTTTCCCTGTATTATTTTCGGTGGAAAAACAGGAGCATTTGATGGAGCGAAGAAAATTACATGAAAAAGGTACTCTTATTCAAATACAAAAAATTGAGCCGTTCGTGAGATATTTGAGTTTTTGTAGTTACATGATATCAGCAGATTGATTTTATTCATCGCGAGATTCATCGGTAACAATATTTTAGCAGGCCATGATGAATAATTTTGTTCTCAATTTTGACGTTCACGTCATCAACATTCGAGTCAACATTGTTGTAGTCGATTTGTTCGTGTGGTTTTTCTGTGTCATTTATCACTGCGATTATCAACTGAGATTTTAAGAAATATGGCAGGTTATTCGTTCTCTGAACAGACTGATATGCTTCTAATGCTTGGCGAGTGCTTCGGAAATGCAAATGCTGCTGAAATATCGTTATACCGATGAATCTCGCGATGAATAAAATCAATCTGCTGATATCATGTAGCTACAAAAACTCAAATATCTCACGAACGGCTCAATTTTTTGTATTTGAATAAGAGTACCTTTTTCATGTAATTTTCTTCGCTCCATCAAATGCTCCTGTTTCTTTCACCTAAAATAATACAGGTAAAAAAGTTTTCTACAAAAAATCATGACTCACCCTCTGGAAACCCCCTTTATAACAATATCAGAAATGTGGAAGTGTGACGAAAAAATGTATTTTGACAACATACATTTATGCACAAAATTTCAATCAGGTGGCTTTCATCGTTCAGAAGTTATGCGGAGAAATTATTTTAATTTTATCAACTTTGGAAGGATATATCTCCCCTAATATGCATTTTGGGCCATGAGTTTAATCATCAAACTACACTTATTTTTCAATGGTCTATCACCCCCAGAAAGCTCGGTACACATTTTTGACTCACCCTGTAGATGCCAAATATAGGAGAAAAATATAATATTTCCCTTTTTGTATTTTCGTACTCATTTAAATTTTCAAACTAACATAACATGACATGGAGTCCTGCTGTGAGATAATGTGAATGTATGTGATGAATGTTTATGTTGTGTATGTAAATATGTGATATAATATGAATAAGGGATAATCTAAGATTAGAAAATTTCAACCATCGTTGCAACCAGGAACTACTTATTACTGAATTCGGATATATATATGATACTATAATTCGGACTTGATATTTGACCACCCTGTATGGTGAAGACGAACCTGTTAGATAAGCAGATATCTTCGAAAGGTCAGGAGCCACACCAAATTCTCAAAAAGATTACTATTTCATGCAAATCGGACTATATCGTGGCAATGTGATCAGGCTATCCTTGTGTTAATTATTCATCAAGGAGGTGGTTTCAACCTTCATATAATTTTATTCACTAGGCATGGTGACATAAAAATAACGAGGAGCCAGGAGAAAGCGAAATTGTTGCGGGAATGTTGAAAGCAAGTGGAAATTCTATGCAGATGAAGATGTTTTTCTATACTATTCTAAGACGTTACTCATTGAAGATGTCGGAAGATGTATATAGTAAATCTCAGTTAGTGACTGGTCAAGAGGATACTGTGTCCATTCATGAAATTATTGAAGCAGGAAAAAGATCATGAATGGAAATTACAGCGGTATTGCCTCATTAGACATTTGAATAGTTTCAGTGATATGAGATTAGTAATCACAAACTTTTCCCCTCGAAGGAAAACAAACAGTTCACTAATATAGAATGAGTCCAATATCATCGCTCATTTGTCAGAAATCAGAAATCATTTATTCATCTCCAAAGAATATACACATTGTGTGGTCAATACTTCAGAATATGGAACTGATCGGACTAGTCAATGAAATATCTGTACGTATCTATTTGAAGAATGGGATTGAAAAAATAAAAAATATGTAAGAAGATACTACAGTTATAACACTGAAACAGCAAATCCACTAGAGGTTTGTATAGTTGTAATAATATATAGATTGTAATAATATAAATATATTCGGGAGCCCAGAAAATCTATTACATTATGAAAACTTAATAGCTCAGATATGTTGATATTCTATTCCCAATTGCTGACTTCTTACTGCTCATATCCATCAAATTCTTCATATCATTGTAGCATTTTATACCAAAATAATTTGAGGAATTTTGAACAATGTGCAACCTTGAAAAGGACGGAAATTTTTTTTTCTGTATTCGTTTTGTATCATGTTCATATATCTGGTAATTCTTTAGAAATGTATTTTCGTTGTCTTATATGAAAATCATCAGGTTTATCGTTATTGTTTCAGCAGGAATATGAGTATAGTCAAGAAGAAGCTTACCGACCTCAGCCCAGAGCCCTTCTGAGTATCACCAAAAAAACTATATCAGAGGTGAAAACAGATTCTGAGGAACCTGAAAATTTGTCTGGTTTAAGATAAATTAAGCAATTTCCAGCTTAATCATCAAGAAGACCAACATGCATGCTTCCATCAGGTTGGCAACTGATAAACTAGCCTCCTTAAATAATGTTAGGGCAATATTGAATTCAATAGTAAATAAGTCTGGTGGGCCATGTTATTGTTAGGAGGCAAAGATAGGTATTCTCCAGTGAGCTGTCTTCATTTATCATAAGAATATGAATTTGCTGTGAAACAGCAACTCCAATTCTTGAACCAAAATGTTCATAGAATTTGTGTTGGTAACAAGAAACTCATGATTCAGAAAACATGACATCACAAATCAACATGCTCTCAACCTCATTCTATTCACTCGATTGAATTTGATGATGCTCATAATTTCTGAATCATTGAGTTTCGGACCAAATTGTATAGAGCACTTCATTCAGGACGACTCCTTATATTAGTCTATATTAGGAAAGTTCTTGCTGGAAAAAATGGAGACAAGGGTAAAACAAAATCGGCATATTTCTGAATGATTCATCTATAGAAGAGTTTGACAGAACTCTACGATATCGTGAACACATGTCGTAGTACATTTTTTTTTACTAGATACCTAATTGTTTTTATAAGACCATGTTTCAAACTTTGTGGTAAATGGTTATAGATTTTCATTCCTGAGTAAAGGGACCCGCTTGTTCTGATAGAGTGTGTGAGTCTGAGGATAACTTCATTGAATTTCGTGTTTTATGAATCAATACTGAGATTCTCCTGATATAAAGATCAGTAGGAGTAGAAATTTTCATTAGGTATTTCTCAATATCTCTCGGCATTTTCATATTGAACAGTGCTCTGATAGCATTTCTTCATATGACATATGTACTGCTGCTATTTGTTGTTGTTTGTATGTTTCCGTCAATCAGAATTTGACTTTGACACTTTGACAGACGTACTGAACAGTACCCGTTTATTTATTACTATGCATCCAAACAACATCAATAAGTTTTTTGATATAATGCAAAAAATTCAAAGGAGGTTGATTGAAGTGATATATTCCTCGTTTTTGCAAATGTTTTCACACTGAACTCAGTGTGAATGAATTCAAAGTAACAAGCTCTTACAAAATTTGTAAAATATATAGGGTGTTCCATTTAATTTAAAGAAGTTGATGGCATTTCCGGAAGTATATTATTAACAAAAAAATGTACATCAGATGCATTTTGTTTCATTGCACCCTCCTGCAAATTTTCATAAATATCGTTCTTTTCGTTTAAAAGATATCTACTTGGTTCCATGCCAGTACAGCCATGATAGTGAGTAATGAGGCATCGTCATACCTACTTCTATCAAGGTCATATCAGAATTAGATCTCTGTATTTTATGACGTGAATAAAAGAGATTTATGAAATCTTCAAGAGAATTTAGTGGGACTGCAGTTTTTCTTCTGATGATACTGATTCAGTCAATTATAACTTTAATTCTTGAACAATAAAGCAAATATCAGCATTACTCTTCTCTCTTCGTGTACATGGATCAGATCTGGTGAATTCCAGGGGATTGAGGAAAAAAAACAATACCTACATTTTACATAATTTATTCGATTTTGGCACAAGAAAGAACAATGAGCCTAGTTTCTAATATTACATTTCATTTGTCACCATTTTGAGATATACGACTTAATATTAAGTTTTACACTGAGAATGAGCTTCAACACATTCTTCACTAGCCGTCTAAGCTTTCATGGAATAATCAAATTACACAAAGTTGTCGGGAAAAATATACAAGAATCCAACGTGATCATTTTGATGATAAATTATACTCTCACAAAGGTTTTCATTCAGAACTTACACAGTCCAAGAATGCTAATTGAATGTAGACTTTTCGACAATATCTTTATAACCCTTTTTTATTGATTGCAGCTATGTATTTTTTCTAAATATTTTTTTTACTGAAATCTTTGACAACTATCAACAACATAGCTAATCAATGTATTTCTCCTACCAAAAACTTCAATCCTTTGATTATCAGCTATTGAACTTCAATGATAAATTTTGCCAAATTAAATAGTTAGATACTAGTTTTGTGAACAAACTCTGAGAAAATTCAAAGTGATAATGAGTGTAACACGAGATAATTGATGGTTTCTTTCCACCTTATGAAGATGCATATCAACAGATTGAAATCGAATCAGTTGAAGTGAATCAGTTATATAATGAATCATTCAATAGAATAACAGGAAAATGGATATCATGCTTGGCATGCAATTCATAAGGAGAAATTAATATTTTTTGTGATGTATAATAATGTGAACAATTTTCGATTTCCTTCGATGAACCTGATAACATTTATATTTATCAAGTGTGAAAACTTGAGATTGAATGATTTGAATTTTCTCAACTCATTTAGGACAAAAGTGAAAAATCTAAACAAACCATGTGCAATAAATTCTGTATTTATCCTTTCTTCCACCTCTGTCAAGATGTATTGTCTTAAATGTAACAATGGTACGAGGAGAGTACCAATAATCATTGAAAAAGATGGGTAGTGTGTACGGGATATTTTGATATCCATATAAATTCTTTATGCCTAAGTACATATGTGTTTTCATCTAATCATAAGTATGTATAAACCAAGTTTGACTGTACAATTCTTAAGACTGTTGAAAATAAATAGGTAATATGACTTAAAGTACTGGCTCTAACATTAAAATATATAAACATCAACAGTTCAGAAACAAAATTAAAGTTGAGATACATTGCACTTAGTATTTTTTTGGAATAAGTTCCTTCTAGTCTACTGATCACTGGAAACTTTTTTGTACCATGAAGTTCTAATCGAAAATTAAAATACAATTTCATTACTCTAATAAAGCTAACTTCCTGAAGTTTCATCATAATCAGAAGACTAGAAATTCATAATTAAATCATCGGAACACTTCAACTATTCGAGATAATATCGAT
This sequence comes from Gastrophysa polygoni, assembly GCA_963576655.1. Lineage (NCBI taxonomy): Eukaryota > Metazoa > Arthropoda > Insecta > Coleoptera > Chrysomelidae > Gastrophysa > Gastrophysa polygoni. The sequence continues at coordinate 13,108,037 of OY755084.1, forward strand.
CAATAGATCTTCCAAAAAGACGGTTCGACTCATAAAAAGCAAAAGTAACCCCAGAAGCCTTCGAATGAAATTATTTTAGTCATTATTGTATGGGATTCATAATCAGTTGAATAAATGAGAGAGGTATAAAATATGTTGACTGCTGGCTTAGTCATTTTTTTCTGAATTGAAATGAGGCATTCTGAAATCGAAAGGCTTCTGCTGTTAGTTTTAGTACAATATCATAACAAAGAAATAGGTACCTAACTGAAGTTCTCAAATAATTTCGAGGATGCAATGTTAAAACCTTGGATAAAACTTTACAAGAATGTACAAAATAAAAACAAAAATGAAATAACTAGATATAAATAAATAACTTCCAAGACTTAAATATATCTACATAACATACAACACCAATTGTCGGCTACATGTCTGAAAAAAAGTCTTTTGGTATCTCTTTTTCTTCTCGTATCCAAAATGGTATTTTGAGCCGCCTCTTCGAATGTCTTCTATCAGTTTTGTTTTAGATACAGGGTGTCTCATTAGCATACATCCAAAACTCAGCACTGAATAGAACAAACAGACCACATATTCGTGTGTATGATGATTACATTTGATCACTCCTCTAAAGTCTCCTCAATTTCAATTATATTTTCAAATGATTCTTCAAAGTCAGGTAATGAAGTGTACAATTGTTTGAACATCTTCCAAGGCGATACAATTTACATTTCTCTTCTCTAGGTACTAAACATAAAAATATTGATTCTACAAATCTTGGTATATTTGGTATATAGTTCAATTCAATTCTCAGGAAATCGAAGAAAATCCTAATGCCTATTAATATTGTTGTGAGGGAATTGAGGGGAAATTTTGTTATTTCCGTAGCTGCCTTTTCATAGCAAATTCACTTCAATAGTAAATCTTGATAACGTATACCACTACCATTATTGCTATTATCAATCCTTTCCATCATCATAATACGATGATTTCAGTAGCAATATAATAAAGTTGGAGTAACGATATGATCTGATTGTGCATTCTAGCAAGGGTCTATTCCACTGTTGAATTATTACCACCGTAATGAACTGTTATCGCAAAAATGATTTGGTTGCAGTAACAAGATTTTTTGGAACAAGAATGTGGAATAGCAAAATCACCTGGTTTGTTTTTCGAACCAACGTTCTATTTCATCATAATAGTGCTGAAAAGTTACTACCACTATATAAATTGATATCACAGAAAATATAGTTGAAATGACGATATATCAGAGTTTGAGTGACACAATTGTCTAGTTGTGACAGCTACCATACTATCATACTATATCTTCATCGCTATAATAGTATTGGAACTATACCACCACTATACGGATTGTAATCATAACAATATTCTAGTTACAGTAAAAATATCCCTTTCATTACATTACAGCATAGCCAGGGTAGCAAAGTTTTCTGTTAGTGCCTGATGACTAGCGTTCTACTCTACTCCACGTTGAAAAGTTACCACCAATACATAAATGTGGTAGCAATACAGCATGGTTAGGATAGCAAAATATTGTGTTTGTTTCAACTAACCAGATTGCTATCGTACTATGATATTGTCGAATCTTCCTATCCACTCTCTACTCTTATGGAATCATCATCACAACAATAATTTAGTTGCAGTAACAATATAACTCAGTGGATGTAGACAGCTAATTTGTGCCTACTTATCAGCGTCCCACTAACGAAACATCATACTCATATTAGCAAAATATTTTGATTGTGGCTACTAACTATCGTTCTAGTCGAGCGTGAGTGTTGTATATGTAGCAAAGAGACACCCCGCGCACACAACCATGAATCTTCATAACAAACCAATGAGGTTCCTTCCGCTCCAGCGCCCTACGAGGGTCGGGCGATAACAAACTCTAGTACCAGCGAGGGAAGCCTAATTCCCTGCGAGGCCACGCTCAGTCGTCCTCGTGCCTCGGACTCGAATCGTAGGCCATTCCGTGCTCCTGCGCAAAGCTCAGGGCATCGGGAGAGGCGCCCTCGTGCGGGTAATAGTAGCCTCCCTCCGAGCTGGGCCCGGCGCCCATGGGTGGAGACAGCGACGGTCGCCCCGACGTCGACGTGGCCGACGGGGAGCCAAAGTCGGAGTTGGGGGGCATGAAGGTCATGTCGGAGCCGTCGCGGCACCACAGTTGCCGCATCTCTTGACGGCGTTGCCGCATCAGCGTTTTGTACTCCGAAATCCGCATTTTCTTGCCTGGAACCAAAGTTTACAATAATTATCGATGGCTGTAACTGATTACATCAATACCAGGACGGATACTGATGGTCTCAATTTCAGATAGGTACTCCCATTCATCAAATGTTCCTCACAACTTCAGTAACAAAAAAAAGTCACTAGGAGAAGATATTTAATATTTCTTCTGAATATGTCAAGAGTACTACATATGAAAGGATAGGCACTGAAAAGACCCACGATTTCAAATGTAAGGTATTAGATGACAATCATACCTAGATAGGAATTGGAGTTTGCTATTATAACTAATACTTCTATAACCGTTATGAACTCAGGTTGAACGGAAAATACATTGACACTAAAAGAACTGCTGAGATAGAGAAATTCATACACCATCAGAGAGGACAGTATTGGATTAGTTTCATAATTGATCATACTAGGACAGTCACACAATGAGTGTAGAACAATAAGGGTTTTCCTGTGCCCATCGAAGATGGACTGTAAGATCAATTTGTGAGTAATTTTCATTTTGATATTGAGATGGACTGTATGGTCAGTTTGTGAGTACCTTATATTTCAATCAATGAACATGTTATCTCCACCTTTTTGAACACTCTTTTTTTGTGTTTCAATACATAAAAACAACCTTCTCAAAGCCAAGCGAGGAAGTAAAAATATATCTACTTCTATATCTGAAAAGTCGTCATAGCTACCTACACGACGATAGTGAACAAAATTCACTGATTGCTTCTTGTGAAGTGTCGAGAGAAAGTTTCGCAGGATTGTGAATTGGATCCTGAAGCAGTAACTCACCATCTACGATACAAGTCCTCTTGGGTCTGGGCCGATACCTGTAGTCGGGATGCTTCTCCATGTGCAGCTTCGACAACCTGGACTGCTCCTCGTAGTACGGCTGCTTTTCCGAATTCGACATGGCCTTCCATCTGGCCCCGAGGATTTTCGATATGTTGGAATTGTGCATGTCAGGGCAGGCCTTCAGGATTTTCCGCCTCTCGTCTTTGGCCCAGACCATGAAGGCGTTCATGGGCCTCTTGATGTGTGGTTTGTTCTCGTTCTCCCTTTTCGCTTGTTGGCGGATGATTTTCGCTTTCTCTGAATTATCCTCCATTTTGAAGTTAGGATCTGGCGCTCCCCACACTGCAAAAATATGTGCCTACATGTTAATCATAAACTTAATTGAAACTGTCGAAATTTCAGATGCTAACACTGGGCCAAAATTTCCTACCAATTTGGAGTCTCGTAAGGACTTATCTTTAATCTTTCCGCCATTAGATAGCACTGACATGAAACATATCATGTTCTAACCAGATTTTCTTAATTTATTTTCTGTTATCCGATACCGGATAACGCGAGAACCATAGATATCTGAACAACGTTTATAAAAACTATTTCCATTTGCTCTCCTCAAGAAATCCACCCTTAGCATTTTTCATAATAAGAAGAAATTCAACAATCAATATTTCCTTGGAAATAATAGAGAAATAGAATAAATTGAGAAATGATCCTCATAGAGTGATTCAGTCGTCAACACTTTCAGCACAGAATTTCAATTGTGTAAAATAACAATTCATCATTTGTCACTCTGGAGACACGAAGATTTCAGTTTGAAATGACCACAGACCATATAAGAAATATTATTACTTCACTGAATGTTGTACTGCAAGATAAATTGCAGACGAAACAAAATGTGATATATATTTTTTTTACTCCTGGAGTCACCGCAAACATCGAAAATTTCGGAAGAAAAATCAAATAATATACGATTTGGGAAAATCTCTACATTTTATTTAATTCGAAAGTTCAAAAAATATCAGTTGTTGCGTATTATTTTCATTTGTACAATGGAGAATTCGGAACTATTGGTTTATATCCAGCTATGATCGATATTTTTCACTTTAATAACAGCTGTGTGCACTGCAATTTGAAAATATCAGGAAATATGAGGTGCATCTAGAACACTCATCCATACTCAATTGGAAATAAGTTGGGGTGGGCCCTTTTATATCATTCCCATTCACAAAGTCTCCAAAAGTTGCTATGGTTGCTATGTAGTACATGGATACACTCAACAATGTTTTAGAAATCATAGAGAAATCGAAATTGAATTTATAACAAACTTGCATTGGAGTCACAGGTGCGGCTGAGTTCAGTTCTACACATATGATAATGAAAGTATGTTCTAAAAATTATTTGACCGACTACTTACATCAGTTTCTCAACTGAAAATACCAGTCGGTCATCATTGCGGTCCGACATTTCAATGAACGATTCTATAATATGTATCTTTCGAGCCATTTCAAAGTAACAATAATATTAATTGTATTTTTGGCAGGAAATCAAGAGATACGCTATTCATCTCTTCTATTCATCACAATTGGAAAATATCTGTTTTTTAGAGATCAAAGAGCATTATCTTGCATTCAAGTGTGGCCATTTTCAATGTTGGGTATACGGGGTGACAAATAAATCGTATTACTAAGTACCATTCGATTTTTTGAGTTATATAAGCTCGTGTCTGTATTCAGAAGAATATCGAATTTGACTGTCGGCTTTTTCGGAAGAAGTTAAGAATTTTCAATTTAACCGTGTATATTTTCTCAATGATATATTTCATGAGTTGATATTCATTATGACGTATCTAAATGACTCGAGACAAAACATAATTTCTATATTTGTATTTGTCTCCTTCTTTTTTGACTGCTTTTCCGTAGGATTTACAATCAAGGTCAAATTGGTCCTGACATAATTATGCATTTTGAATGGCACTCAACATCGATTTCAGTTCAGAGGCATGCATTCATTGTACTGAGATGTACTTATATCCCATTTACGTTATTATTTACGTTTTTCTCGAGGCAAGTATGTAATAGTAAATTATATCAGTCTGTATTTGAATAATGCTTATCGAAAAGAAATCAAGGTAAATGTTTTCCAAGTGCATCGTGTCTTGAAACTTTTTCTACTATAGGAATCGGAAACTGCTGCTTCGCTGGTACTAGATTGGCTCTTTAGTCGTTGAATGTTGCATAAGATTCCAGTAGGCGGGCAGGTGTTGTATGGAAAAATCTCAATTATCATAGCATTGTCTCTATAACTTGACACATCGTTCCTTTCCAATTATCATTACTCATTCGTCTTCCAAAAGAGAACAACATGATCCTAATATCAAATTCAATCTTATGATAAAAACAGAGAGTTTCTATAGTCTATAATTGACAACATATAAGAGTACGGAATGAATATAATCTCTCACAACACCGGGAGTCGTACAAACCAACTTGAATGTCCCCATTCCTATATCCAACCTACCTAGGGATTCTTTGACTCATAATGGAGGAACTACCCAATTATACTCCTATTATTATTATAAGTTACACTTATAAGATTCATAAAACAAAAAACTCCTGGAAATATCTTGTCAAACTATAATAGAAAGACATATTTATAGTTTGGCAGAATATTTCCAGGACACTATTTGATATCCACAATCATTTGTGATCGATATCGTGATGAACTTGCTACTTGTATTTATTTTTAGATAATTGTATTTCTGTATATGAAGTTGCACACTTGTTATTCATGGGTTCCATTTTGATTTGTATATGACATACGATGACAAATTTAACACGAAATTGACATTTTCAATAAAATGTCTTGATTTATTTTTCTGTGTTTGTCGACGAGAGTTTCTGTATATGTTGTATGTAAAAGAATATGTTGGTTCTATAATATCTGGATTAATTTTTGATCACTCGATTACCGATCATACTTACAGTGACACTGAGCCAAGAAGTCCCTCTCCTCCTTAATACTCTCCTCCTTGTGCCCGCCCATATGCGGGGGGGTAGGTAACCCGTACATCCCCGGCAGTGGAAAATGATTTTGCTGCTTGTCCTGATGATGATGTCCGCCCCCGTCTTTGCTCTGCTTCCTCTCCGCCGCCCCGGGCATTGGGAACTGGGCGTAGGGCAGGAACGCCCTGGACATCATCATGTGCGGCATCATTTTGGGCGCGGTCGCGGCAACAGGTTGATCCACAGGCTGGAGGGGAGTGTTTTGGGGGGACGATCCCGCCGAGCCTGAGCTCGAGGACTTCGGTTTGCTGAGGTTGAGGGGTGCGTCAGGGTCCGAGGGTAACGGAGGGGGAGACGGGGTGGGTTGGCGTAGAGGGGAGCGTTTTTCTTGGGGGGCGTGGTTGGGGATGTGAGGCAGGTGGGAGGTGGCCGAGATCCAGCTCGGTACTTGGTGGGGGGGAAGCATCTGGAAAAATTCAGAAAACAACCATGAAGCTCTAGTATTTTCACTTCATCTTGTGTCAAAACAAATCAACATAAAATTTGCGAAGATGAACTATTCGAACTGTGTTGAAAACGGGAGCAGATTCGTTCCCGAAAGGTGCACTAAGATAAGTAGAAGTTTTGGTTATATTAAAATTATATTTGTATTTCCAAATTTTTTACAAAACAAGGTTTCACTGACAAATTGAGAATTCCCTTTTTTCACATATCTATATAAATGTTTCATTTCGAGCGGAATGACATTGAGAGATCATAAATCTGTCCTCACTACAAATATATTGAAATAATTATAGTGACTTCTATTCAATTTTTCAGAAACGAGGAGAGAAAATCTCACACACAAGCTAGGAAAACGATTGGCATTCTTGGCGCTAGCTACAGTCATTAACTCACATGATTTCCTAGTGGTGATTTTGGCACTCCAGGAGGTAGAGAAGCTTGCTGCAGGCCCCTTAGCTGTTCCAAAAATGGCAGGAACATGAGCTGCGCTTGAGGTCCGGCGGCATACTGGGCCGATATCTGACCTTGAAGCTCTTGCAGCTTCTGCTGGTGCTGCAAGAGCTGCTCTTGCTGCCTTCTTTGCATCTCCAGCTGCTTCTGGTGGGCATCGTTGACGATTTGACTGGCTGCATGGGCCTGAAACAATATTTTGAATTAAGGCGTCAGTTGATAGAGAGAATCTATTATTATTATATCATCTGAGGTTTGACAAGATGAAACAAGTTCATGAGATTATTGGATTTCGGAGTGAAAATTTCGTATTGATGGTATTTCGTATCAATTATATATATTATAATTATTGATAGCATGAATAAACGAATACTACGATGATGTACATTCACATGTACATTGTACATCATGTTATTCCAGTTCAGAAGACAATAATGGAGAATGATGCCAGTGGATACATTTAGCAATTACATATTATGGAGGTACGAAAATGTTCTCTGCTTGGCAGTATGATTTTCATCAAAGAAAATGAGGACGGGAGGCGAGAATAGTCTTCTGTACTGTGATTGATGTTTTATTTTTTCCATTAATAGAACTTGTTTCCCGATCATACATCCATGTAAATCTTGTCGAATATTCTCAAAAAACGAAAGTCGCTGGTCAAGGCTCGTCAAGATGTGCCTCTCCAAAGATATGGAATATTTCGAAATCACTGCAAATAGTCGTTCTGCTTTCAGTGACACTATTATGAATGACGACCATTCATTCATAATCTTGTTTTACTCTCGTGATGACCCAATTACCGTTGTGTAAAATGTATCGCTCCAACACATTCGTCAAACGTTGAAAAAACAGAATAGCTTTAAAAACGTTGGTAAACTCATTAAAAAGATGAATGTAGTTACGCATTATTTGGGAAAAGATTTACTCTCATTTGGAATTCCTTCAACATCCTGTATGAGGATAGCAGATTCACAGTGAATGGAGGATAAAATTGGAGCAGTGCCGAAATATATTTAGTAACAGTAGGCGTATTGGCAACCTGCTGGTATATCTTGAGGAAAAAGAGAATAAAGAAAGACGAACAGATGGATGAATTTCGAACTGTGAAACAAAGCCATCAAGTCAAACGCAGGTATTTCCAGACGGCAATTGAATTGCGTAATGAGGAGTTATACTGTCTTGTGAGAAGAATTAAATTTCTTTTTTCTGCACCTAGTGTCTCTAATGGAATCATTATGACACCCAAATTCATATCGAAACTACTGTCCACTGATAGAAATGGGTGAAAAAAAGTATATTTCCTGCAAAATATTGCTATAATTTTGCATTCCAGCCTCCCAAAATGTACTTTTCAAGAAATCATTATTTTTCCTTTTCCCAGGTGGATATTAGTGCGTTCATGAACAGTCCCGTGTAATACTGTAGATAACATTAATAGTCCAAACTTAAATGGAAGACTCTATATTTCCCAATATCCAGTATTGATTGACATTCAATAATAGAGTGAAAAATACAAGGTGTTCTATTTTCTTTTCGGCAATTGATTTCATTTCTGGTTAAGCCGTATGAAGTTGAAAGTACTTTTGAGTGTGAAAATATATTTCATCAAAAAACTAACCAATTCCAATATTATTGCTTGATGTTTATTCATGAAGATGAAAACAAGCCGAGTGATTGAATTCTGAGTTCATGGATGAAGCGATTTTATTTTATTCGATTTGTTCGAATGATTTTGCTTCAAATGAATAGTTCCAGAGAAGGAAATGAAATTTCATGAAATGTGATTGGGAGGAAGACATGACATGATGAATTGTCAGAAAAAAAATAATTCAATTTATCAGCATAGAAATGATCATAGGAGAAATCAGCTTCTTGTAAGTCATATAACAATATGCGTAACAAATAGTATGCCTTTGTTGCATAGCTTTGGTAATACATACATCTTCGTCGTACGTTATAAATAAATCGGCTTTATTCAGCAAATTTATATACATTTGCCCTGAAAAGGCAAAGATTAGCTAAAGCTACTCTCAAACTCTTGAGCTTTTCAGTTTACAAATAAGAAAAGAACAGGAACGATTATAAGAATGAGAACAAAAATTATAGTAGGACATTTAAAGAGAACATTTCCTAATTCCAATGATATCGATTTGATCAACAGTAGAAGAGAAAGAAAAACAAAGAGAATGGTAAATATACTGTAGCCACAATGTGGCTAGTTTTGCTGATTCAGCAGTTCATTTTTAAGGACTCTTCTAAATCTGTTTAGTGATATTGATAGTTCTGGTTTGAAGGAATTGGAAAGTTTTATTGCATTGTGAGTAAAACTGCGTTTGAATAGAGCTGTCGAGTGGCAAGTCATGTTAAGTATCTGTGAATGTCTGATGATGAGATTGTGTGAATTCTAAAAACTAATTTGTCATAAAGATATGGCGGACTTTATCAAACAATCAATGCAAAAAATGAGGAAATGGTATTTAAGTATATTGGACACTTTGAGCCACTTCAACTGCAGAATGTATAGAGGAATGTGTTGATATTTCCTCAGATTGAAGTATCAGAATAAAAAAAATAATATCAATAAATCAAAGTATATTATGTATGAGTGTAAGTATGGTATAATGATTTTTCAGTGGTTTCATCGAGGAACAGCTAATGTTATTAGTATACACTTATTACCGAATAATTGGCTAGAATTGAGTATTTCTATTCGATTCGACTAACCGAAACGTTATATTCTGACACATGAAATGAATGATCAACATGAATGAAGATAATAATAATAATAGTTAATTCGTAAAATAATCCGGGAAATGACACAATCCATAAAACCGGGGATAATCCCCCGATGACACGAGCTATACTCGGAAGAATGATCCTAATTAGAGATCCATTCGTATATTTAGGTTCTCGGGACAACGAAAGATGCCATCGTGAACGATCAAATCCAGTTGTCTCTGTAAATCCACTCGATCGCGGGACCTCGTAAAGAGATCTCGGCCGAGGCACTTCTCGTTCGACTCGGAGACAGCCCTCCGGATTTATATAACACATGAAGGCTGTTGTTCCTAGCAGGCCATCAGTCAGTCAGCCAAACACAGTAAATCAGTCCGGCAGCATAGGCTGGATCAGCGTTTCCCACAGTGTTGCCGCACGAGGTTTTAGCACCACTTTGCGGAACATATAATTTCACACGTTCAGGACTGAAGGTAGGTTCATGTTTTCATGAATTTCGGCCGATGCAAATTTTGCAATGAATTTGGAATATTTGAGCTTCATTGAGAATTCGCAGGTCAGTTTATCCCAAATGGGGTGAATTATCCTCACGATCGATTCATCTTCAGAAGAAATGGTGAAAACATACATCTAAGATCAAACGCACACGAACGCAACTAATTTTAATCAATTTCAGAAGCCAAAGAAAACGAAAACATCGAGGATAGTATAGGAAAGCAGTGACTCATTCAAGGATTTTTTGTCGCATTTCCTGTGAGCAGAAAATGATACCACTATATAGGTCAGTAAATTGCTCACCTATCTCTTTAATTTGTTTCTCATTTCCACCGTATCTTGTTATCGACGTCATTTCTGCTACTGCATACGTGGAGCACAAGGAACTATCATTATATTCTAATACTTGTATACAAATATGAGAGGAATTGTAGTTATAGGAAGTGAAACCTTTTTGATGAATATAGCGAGCTGGTGTCTTTTGTGATCACGTGACAGAATCTCCTACCCTATGCTACCTCAATGAAATGAACAACACAAAATGAAATCAAAATTTCAACCTATGCATATACAGGGTGTAACTTGAATGATGTCATTAATTTCAAGTGGTGATTCCTTGTCATAAATTTATATTTTGCGATTTCCAGAATTCGCTTGGGTATCAACTCGCCCACACTAATTGAGAAATTGCCGAAAATTCAATTAATAAGCTCTCCATAGTATATTCGAAGTATTGAATCTCTTCCAAGAAAACTGAAAGATGTCTTATGATATTTGAAGGATTCTCAAAAATAATTTGGTAACCCCATGATTTTCATTAGTCGATCTTCTTGACTGTAATGAAGTGAATAAAATTAGAACATGAATGGAGATAAAATGACATAATATTATGATTCTTGATTACAATAAAATACGGATAATGTTGTAATCATGAAGCAACATACAAACAATTGATGGAAAGCCTAAAACTGCTAGAGATTGCCTAGAAGACAACAGTCAGAAATGTCAATTCTGTCTGGGTTGATTCCCATCGATTATTTCTTTCTATACTCACGTTGATTTATTGCACATTTATGATTTCTGAACTGAAAAATTGATGAGAAGTGATTCCAAAAGTTGCCATAGACGATGTATTATATTTTCGTTCCAACTGATTCCTTATTTCGATAGCCTATGATTTGAATCACAGTAACCATCAATACTGAAAAAATATTTAGTGGTTGGTGCTAATAAATCTCTTCTAGTGCTGATAGTGACTCTTGTTGAATCTTGAATTTCATCTTGATTTTGAATTATTTTGGCTGATGATAACAACTCACAAATAACTTTTCCCGTTACAGAAGAACCAGAGTGACAATTGACACAATATGCCAAATTTTTCACTCATCTTCCGAGCGAGTTGTGGTATAAGAGCGCGCCCTTTCAATAAGTGTCATATCCTTTATCTTCTCATCTTTTGAAATATGGTGATATGGTTGTCCTTTTCTGAGATGGTCATAAAACAAGGATATGGTACACGTCTGACAACACTGGTTTCCCAGTCTATAAAACTAGCCTGGGTTTATTTGTTGGAATGGAATACTCGAGTTGCTCTAATGTGAGCTTCAATTGTTCTTCAATAAACAAGCTCTAACGTATGTTATTGGCCTGATTTATCAGTACGGGCTTGAGAATTATGGATGTTGTCGGGGTTGTGCATAAGTATCTATGTAAATATCGCAATGCTTGTAGGTTAGAAATGTCAGCTTCACTGTTCAGTACAGTTAGACTTATGATTGATGATAATCTCAGATTATCACAACAGTAGTTTTGCAAAATTGAACCATATTTGCAAATTTTCCAATAACTCAACTATGTGAAAATAACAAATGGTCATGAAATGGAAATTTTTGGTTTCAGACTCGTTGATTTTCAGTCGCTTGTATTGGAATATCAACATTTGATCACACTCATGTCTACCTTTTGGTAGTTAAATCAAAATCAGGCTATTGTCTAAGTGAATTTTTTATACAATGATTATAACGTTGATTCATTTCATTTGAGATCAAATTAGTTATCATTTCTGAAACATACCATCATAATGTCGCCTGCGGAAATGATCATTACACTGTTTGTTTCCTATTGAAAGTACACCACATTCAATGGATATCACTATGCGCACATAATTCTTGGTTTTGAATTTTTGTATCCTACTCGTTGAGTAAATTTCCAAAATATTCTTTTTCCTATCGTATCTGAGAGTATCTCCCTATATCGTATATGGCTTAACATCTCATTATTTCTACAGTTTCCAACTGTTAACCAAAAACCCATTTTGTATGGGATCGAAGGAAATCTGAGGCAGAACATCTCTGTTAACATCGATTTTCCACAGTAATTCACCTTTTTCCAGGTTATATTCCATATGGAATAGATACTATCATGAATTATTGGGATTCAATACATTAGTTGAAAATAACTACCTCTCCTAATACTATTTATATCCTCACTCCTTCTCGGAGTGAACTTTCTGAGAGCCCTACATATATGAAGAAGTAATCCGAAGTAGTGTTTGTGTGGATGTGACAAGGAACCAAGGAAGAATATAAGCCTCAGTCAAGAGCATCCCCGGGGATTTGTCACGCCACGATACAATAACGGACACATAATGCTGTGGACTGGGATGACGTCTGGGGATTATATCCCACACCAGACTTATTACTTTCGATAGAGAATTTCTGGATGTCGAACAATGTAAGCGTCGACTTTATAGTTCCCTAATGAAAGAACATCTACAAATGAGTTCTTCTCCATGCATTATCATACACTACTGATGTTAGTTCATAGGATGGGTATGATGCTATTACTGAAAACCAAGCTCATCAATAATAAATATATATATGTTCAAGGGAGATTGATAAATAAGTACACTTCGAATCATTGTAGACAAAATTTTTCCTTCCAAATAAATGATGAATTGACTATATACAAAACTGAGGAAGAGATTTTTGATCACTTCTTTTAAATCCCCAGTTGCATAATATGAGGTGTACAGCAACGACAGGAACCCAATGACGAAAAGTGAGACTGGAGATAAGAAGAGAGTGAGAGAACCCTCGAGGAAATATGAATTATTGTACAGGTTCAGTTGAACGTTTTTTTTCTACCACGTGATCTCAACAAGGGTAACACAGTTGGATTATAATACAAGTATTCCGGACACATCGTAGTACCATAGGAAAGGAAAGGGTCGTACTCGGCCAGACGAGGTCGAAGAGCTGGAGAATCTAGACCGTCTCAACTACATACTGTACGAAGGAAACGTCACATCGAAGGTCCTTCCACAGATTGCTCCAAAACTACTTACTTAGTAGGTGTACTAAGACCTCAGGTAAATACTGAGTTGAGCTGAGATCAGGACGACAGTAGAGCTTTTTTACAGGGCACTGTCAATGGAACAGCTACTCATATCCTCATGGAATGTCCATCAGTGGTCGGAGAGTGTGAAGGAAATTTCGGTTGAGAGACTGGCCTCTTTTGCCAGAGATATTGGTCTCACAGCAGCTCTGAGTGCATATAGGTCTTAACTAAGAGGCCTACATGCTTTGGATTCGACTTATTCTACCTACATTCCTTTTACTCTCTGCATTCGAACCTACTCTAGTGGAGAAACCTAATGGAAAAACCGGCCTATATGTATCAGATGGAGTAAACCTAGATGGCTTGCTAGTGACACGAGCTGCTGGTGTTGCTTATTGACCGCTTTGAAAATATATTTTTATGAACTTACAACAATTACAAACATCTCAGTATAGCAACCTCACCTATTTTTGTAGAGAAATGAAAATACCTATGAGATACACTGACAATAAGAACTTGACTAGAAAATAAGATATAGAGAGCGAAATGATTGTGGAATTGGTATATTGAAAACACACGTAAATAATGGCTAGTAGTATAGTAGTGCAAATGCCGCATGAAGGGGGGATACAATTATTTTGAATCTTCTGTAGACGATTTATGTCCATTCGTACAAAAGCAGGACCAAAAATGACATTACAATATAATAAGATAGACATCATTCACTATCACAAAATGGGAATCATTTACTATTGCCACAACAAAATTATCTACATTTATATCCAATGTTATGATCTCTCGATGCTCTTGTTTATTCACAATGGATATTGGAAACATTTTGTATGAAGCATGCTACATCGTATCATCTTTTCGGCTTCTTTGATCACGTCTCACTCCATCGGGAGTACTTCATTCTTTATAGTCTTCCTAATTCATTATAGAACTTAACTCTGTGCTACGTCTCTCAGCAGTCAGCTCTCGAACCGATTTTATGTGACTCACGTGTGTATACAATGCACTTGTTTCGTATTTTCCGTTTATTTTTCTTTTAACGTCGTCGAATTTACTACGAGCATTCCGTTTTATGGACTGTTGATACGGTGAATTTCTGAGCATGCATGATAATGAAAGGAACAATTAGGATAGCGAAGATGATTGAAGTGTCAAACAGGATGCACAGTGGAGAAAATGATGATGGAGGCTCACCTAACAATGTTCAAAGCAAAGTCATTGAACACTTTATCACAAAATCCTTTCACGATAATGTTATTTTGAATTGTGGCAGTTTCCTGCAATTCGATATATAGTTTTGCTTGATTGAGAGTCTCACCACTATGAAGTGGATGTTTATGGCCCGTGCTATAGCGTTTATCGATAATCATATTATTTTTCGAAGTCATCGTCACAAAATTGTCAATAAATTTGCTCAGTACAATGAGAATGGATATCATGTTGAATCTTGGTACGGCATACTTTCCCAAAGACTGGAACAGTTTCTTTTTAATTTCATTACATAATATACAAGTAGTGGTAGAAACAAATCATCAACATTGCATGAAAATAGTTCTCTTTTGAAATTCGAGTCAGGTGTACTAGAAAAAATCAATAAAGTCATGGGAATCTATAACGTCACTGAATTGAAAACTGGAGTGATGACAATAACAAAAACAAATAATTCATAGGAAAACAGAGACGGAAATAATAAAAACACCGAGCATAAAACCAGATGATATTAATATCCTTGCACGTTTTTGATTTATTATATAATATGGAAATAATAACTATTTTTACAGGTTCGCTTTCACAGATTTGTTTATGTAGTTGGCCATATTATGTTCTGTTTCGAGGTTGTTTATTACAATAACAGGCATCAAAAACGGGATATAAATTTCGAAACACAATAAAGCGGCATGAAGTTATTTGCTTTATAATAAATTGAAAAATATAAATGCTTTATCAAAGGTAAGAAAATATATTGGGCTGACACCTAGATTATCTATAGTGATCATTCAATAAATGAAAAATTGATGAAAAAATTCCATATGCAAGTAAACGATGCTGTTGAAGATGATGTCGATGCTAGGTTGATGTGTTTGAGAACGAAAAAGATAAAGACTTACCCAAAGAAATCCGCATTACTATTCTAAAATGATAGTGGTTGTTTTTATGTATAAAGACTTGTAAGTCTGTGATTGAAACCTGGGAATATACGATATGTATGTATGTATACGATATGTATACGATATGTATCACGAGGTGTATCAACGTTTTTCTACTTTTACCACTAACATTATTATCGTATCCAGAGGAATTGACACACGAATTGAATTTTTGTTTGAATTGTCAGAAAAGTTTCGATATTGAGGAGGCAGCCAAAAATGTGTGTGCTCGTTGGTCTCAGAAAAATCAAAGGAATGATATAATTTTGTATATTAGAGGTCTCAAGACTGGTACATCTCAAATAATGTCCCTAATGCTCTTCTGTCCCACGATATGAAAATACATTGATGAGCCTCGAAAAATTACACTTGCAAAATTAGTAGAACAAAATGAATTATTGATAGCTTTGTATTCCTGTAACGAAGATGTTGCTGAAAAACTTCAGGAAATGGACTTTGACAAAAGTGTTGACCAGTAAGAGGTGAATCGTAAATAAATGTAACAAATAAAACGTCATTCGAGAGAACTTGATAGCTTGATTGTTGGCCAACACAATAATATTTTCATAAATCTGAATAAATTGTCCCGCGAATTTCTGCTACACATCTGGCATGCACATGTGCGACTTTGGAACGGACGTAGCTATCGTAAGCGTCTGCTGTCTTCTTGATTCAAAGCAGATCATTCAGGACTACAATAATCTATTGTTCCAACTGGCTTCCTCAATGTGATTCATTAAAATAATAAATTTATCAAGTAGATACACGGATACATAGACGTGCAGGGTTTGCATTATTGAAGTTGGGAGAGAACTCTCCCATCAACTTTTATGCAACTATTTTCTAGTTAGGGTATGTATTTTCTTCGTCTGTCGAATTTTCTGATCATATATCACATGGAATTCTACACTAGCAGTTAGGAGTGGAAAATATTCCGAGTATGCCGACGAACACAATAACAACGGAATACAGATTCGATAACACTTTTCGAATTACTATAACGATCCTGAAAAGCTGGAATCAAGGAGTTTCCATACGAGGCCAATTGAACGTAGTCAAAATTTCATTGAAGGTCAAAATAATTCATCCCTATTATTTGGGTGACAGGTCATGAAAACTATCAAGGGAATGAAAAAAGACGATACACCAACCCGATCAGTACCTGTATGGTCATGACAGGACCTGAACCTTTCTTCGCTGCTGCTGAAGCACTGAAATAATCAGCCGTTGAAGAATGGATGTGAACCGAATATCAAGAATGGTGGCAGAACCATCCAAGGCTGTGAGATATACCAAAATGTTCATCGGAGAACCATCGGCTGGATTCACATCATTCCTACTGAGATAGGATAGAAAGGAGGAAGATAGGATAGATGGGATTGTCAATTGCTCATGCCACTGCGAATGCCTGAAAAGACAGATATTCTTCTGACTATGAGTGAAGAGAAAACAGAAGCAAGCAGCTTCATTAAAGAGCTACTCAATATAATGGGGAAGGTAAATCTTCACAGCATACTTTGAAAAAGAGTAGTTTTGATCGGTAGATCTAAATATTTGCAATATTCGTTCCTTTGTGTTGATTGTGAGACTGACACGTATGTGAATTCGTGCAGCTCGTTACTGAAAAACTTCTTCTGCACCACCTTCCAACCACCTTCTGCAGAATAAATATTCAATAAATTGTTAATATCCCTGACATCTGAGGGAAAATAATTTATTATGATAGAATAAGAGTTTGCGCATCCGAGTGACCGGCCATTTTGCTGGGTAAGTTGTTGACTGTGAGGAGGTACGAGAATGTGAGGTAGATTGAATTTCCATCAGTCTTTGAACGTCTCGATGACATCCTATAAAAATATCTCAACATTCATTAACAGTTTGCTATGCTGACTATGCTACTGCATAATCAGCGGGTATCGATTCAAAGGTGTGAACAGTTCTTAAAGGTTATCCAACTCTCGTGTCATAAGAACGGCACAAAAACTGAAGTAACTCTTCACGAACCTGTATAAGCCTGAAAAACCGAGAAATCAAATCAAGTGGAAGTGACTAAGATAATTATCCGGCAGATACGGGCGCAAAAGTGGGAGTGGATGCACTACATATTCAGCAGGCTGCAGATTAGAGATGGGCACGTCGAACGAGAAACATCGAGGCTACAAGCACCCGATAATATCGATGCCCTGCATGAGGTGTGTGAATGTGAGAATATTGACAAAGCCGCACTTATACATGGTATCTCTGAAAGGTCTTAACGAAAACCCACCACATATCCTCAGAACAGAACAATTTGATTCCAGCAAACTCATCTCACCACCACTGGTCAAACTTACCTCAGTTCGCGTTTTTGCAACGGCTCATGAGATTTCACTTGAATTTCCTAATTGGGAGTGTGGTTTGCACAAGAATAATGATCATACACACTGTTGAAAGTGTTTACCAAAAAATATCTGATAACACAAAACTAGTTTGTATTACTCCGAAACGAAAATAAGATGCTCGTAAAGAGTCTCAATCAGTGGTGAAAACGAGATATGCAAAAAGTAAATTCGAATCCTCTTGATGTTTATTTCAATGAATTTTTCTGTGATAATAATAATATGGATTTTATTGCCCCAGAAAGCTAGGCTAACGTAACAAATTTGAGTGAAATCTCAAAGTCGAAGAGAGTTTGAGTGCAAGGCCTAAGATTGATGATCAGTTTGGGTCCCAAAATTAGCAACTTTGTACTGAGATGCTTAAATATTTCAGAGGATATTGTAAAGACCTTTCAGGGACATCCGGTGAATTGAAAATTAAGTCATTCATCACAAATAGAATTATCAATCTGGTTGATGATTTTCATATGATATTTTTTTGAGATGGCATAGTGATATTCAATTCACTGATTGGTCTCACGATAATACACATTATAAAAAGAGTCCATCAGTTACCTGCGCATGGAAATAGGCTTTGCTGATGCTCTACCACAAAAGTCCACGTGCGAGCATACAAAAAAATTATTCCTTGAAACAGACAAAACGATCATTTCAAATATGAGGGAGGTATTTCTCAGCAGGTTTCAGGAAACTGCGAAGGGACCTTCCTTAACATTCGTCGAACACTATTTTAATACTACGGAAACAAATGTGAAATTCTCACATTCTGGTATTGAGAATGATACCTTTATTCGATGTTAAGTTTCATCAGGGTGGAATCTTAATTGATCATCAAATCAAGTTTCTCTGTTTCGGCACTCACATAGTCTCATTAATGCACGATTTTTATGAAAATGTGTATTCAATATCGAAGGAACCGTGTGAAACAGCCGCAACAGAGAAAATAGTATACTACATTCGTTACAGAAGGCAATTCAATCACTCGTCCGTTCAGAAATTTGCGGC
Organism: Gastrophysa polygoni; assembly: GCA_963576655.1. Lineage (NCBI taxonomy): Eukaryota > Metazoa > Arthropoda > Insecta > Coleoptera > Chrysomelidae > Gastrophysa > Gastrophysa polygoni. The sequence goes on from OY755084.1 coordinate 13,127,126, forward strand.
TACCGAGCTCTTTTTCCAAATTTCAGACTCGTGCTAGAATATGTTGCCATCTGTACTTACGTTTCAATAAACTATTCATATTACGATTCACCCATGATTTGATGAAGTTCTGAAATTATAATGAATATTGCTGAATAGATGTAAAGATTTCGCTTTCAAATATGTACAATCGTTGTAATGTACATATATGGCTCTTTGGCTGATAAGAGTTCCGTTAGTTCATTCAGTTTCGATATATTCTCACTAGGAACTTTCAAATTAGACGTACTCTATCATAAACATCGTTAGTGAAAATATCGATATATCGATTTGAATCTTCTATATGAATAAATGTTTCGAAGTGATAATCGATGTTGAAGAAATATCGATATATTTCGCCCATCCCTAACTTCAGATACCTCCAAAGACAAGGGATATAGGTATTACGCGAAAGAATAAGAAGATTGAGAGGATAGGCAACATATTCTGGTGTTGGTCATTATTACGACATGATGTATCACTTCCGGTGCCTGTTAATTACTCGGCTAGCTAAGAACAAGACCAGGCGTTGTTCAGAACGTGGGCAGGACCGTAATTAGAAAATGCTGCCACGCGACATCTTATCGACCACCAAACTCTTTCCTGAAGAAGAGTACCTACATTCTCAGATTAATGTATAGAGAGAATAAATTTGAACTTTACTGAGGAGTGCAATTTTTGAAGGAACTTAGGTATATTGAATTTTTTATCAATGTTTCACTCAAGTATATCTATATTTAACGGATTCAAGTCCGGTACTGCCAAATGAGGCGAGTGTAGTGGAATTAAACTGAAAATCCTATATACTTGTCATGTGACAATTATTTCTATCAGAACTTGAATATATATTTAATTACTGTTCATGTGAATAATTTTTCATACGTCAAAGATGATATAGATAACTTTATAGTTCATTAAAATTCAGACATACTTATCTTCAGATGACATGATCCTAGTGAAGATTGTCAAAAGATTCGTTAGATCATCTATCTTCAAAGGATTTACAGTATTTTCTCATGGGAAGCAGCTGTCCATTTTCAATATTTTTCAAATTACAGACGTTATCAGGACTTTTCAGAATTCCTTAATAAAATAGCCTCACACGTTGGTTTACTGAGTAAAGATCGAAAGGTTTCCGATTGAACGCTGATGATATTCATATGATTTGTGACACACCGTTAGAAATATTATTAACATGTTCTTTTGAGGAATCATAGCTGATTATTGTTTGATTCATTGTTTGATTCATTTCGTATATTATGTCCTAAAAAGTTGCTATATTCAGTCTTCCTGTGGTATTATTTCATTCGGAAATTCTTGAAAATGATAAAAATATGTATGTGATTCATGAATCATTAAAACTGTTGTTCAAATTCTAAGGAAATAATATTGAAAATTGTATGTGCTGACAATCTGTGGAATATTCATACCTGGATAATGTGCCAAACACCTGAAACTCATCCAAATACAAACCGCTCTTATCTTCAAAAACATCATTCGATTCATACATCATCTGGATCACATAGAACAAAAGTCGGCGGAAAATAAACAAAAGGAACTAACGCTGCCTTTGAATCAGTGAATAAAATTCATCAGAATAGCGTTCTTTGATACAAAGCACAATGCGAATCAATCAACTGTTCAGACTGCAACATTCAGCTTTATACGGCGAAAACGTATTTACTATGAACCTAATGTATCAGTAAGTAATTGATCCGATATAAACTGTTTATAAATATCCCATCGAAGCATAAACAACCGTACAAAGTCGGTAGAATATTTATGGATATGTATCTGTCTACCTCCAGTGGCCAGTTCGTTGAGAGGATCTTGTCATGCGACACAAAAACATCGATTTACTATTTCTATAACTATTTTTCCATACTATTTTCTAGTAATATACTGATCTTCCTTGCTCGACACCAGAATCGAATATCACGTTGTTCAGTTTCCTACATATATACAGGGTTAGGATAAAGTATGGAACCAAGTAAATATCTTTCAAACGAAAAGAACGATATTCATAAAAAATTGCAGGTGAGTGCAATGGAACAAAATGCATCTGATGTTCATTTTTTCGTTGATAATATTCTTCCGGTTCAACCAGAAATGCCATCAACTTCTTCAATTCAAATGGGATACGCTATATGTTTTTACATATTTTGAAAGACCTTGTTATTTTGAATTCATACTAACTGAGTTTAGTGTGAGAGAATTTTTGAAAACGAGCAGTTCAATCAACCTCCTTTGAGTTTCTTGCATAAGAGCAAACTAGCAATAAACGGAATTAAATATAAAGAATTTTACAATCACCATAACCGATCATCATTGAAATTTCAATACGCTCTTTTTAACTTAATTGAACCATTCTGAATTGTACGATTTGTAAATTGTACGTTTATGCATTACTATGCATACAATCAACATCAATTAGTTCATCTAAATAGTTTTTCGGTCTAATGCAAAAAACTCAAAGGAAGTTGATTAAAGTGCTTTATCCATCGTTTTTATAATTTTTTACACTAAACTCAGTATGTATGAATTCAAAATACCAAGCACTTTCAAGATCTGTACAAATATATAAGGTGTCCCATTCAAAGAAGTTGATGACATTCCCGGTTGAACCGGAAGTATATTATTAACAAAAAATATATATTAGATGCATTTTGTTCCATTGCACTTACCTGCAAATTTTCATAAATATCGTTCATTTCGTTTAGAAGATATTTACTTGGTTCCATACTTTATCCCAACCCTGTATACACAATGAGCTTGAACTTGAGGTTCAGATACTAAAAAGGTTTCGCCAAAAATTGGAGGATTTTTTTACTATCTACGGAGAAAAAACTCCCTGTAAATTATACTCCATTGTTTGAAAAAAAATCCTATTGGAAAAGCTCGTCAGAATATTCTGTATAGAAATTGGACTAGGAGAAACAACTTGAACGAATTGAAAGAAAAAACATTGATATATCCAACTATGAATTTCAATTTCACTCTGCGTATTAGAGTACAGAATACATAATTACATGTTGCAATTGGTAATACAGATTTGTGGACTTGTGTTGCAAAACAACAATATTTACATCAATACAATGATCAAGAACATACGGATACTTGTACGAATGAGAATATGAATGCTACACTGTCAGCTTGCAAGTCATGGTGAGCCATTGGCTGCTCTGCCGACCGCCTTTCGCTTTACCTCTTCTCCGCGGCCGGATATAACGCGACATGTTATAGAGATGGACGAAAAAATTCGAGGCTATGTAATAAAAGTTTCAACATGAAAAATTGATCCGTAGGGTGTATATATGAAAACGAAACCAATAAAATTAAGTCGAGTCGATTCCAAAATTTTCAAACATTGTAATATGCTTTCGTGAATAATTTTACAGATTTATAATTTACAAGATTTCAAAATATTCGAAGATTTTTACATATCTGAGAACGGCACGTGAATTATTTTGAATTATTCAATTATTGAGTTTCTCACTCTCATAATTGGAATGATCTTCCATCAAAATCTATCTTCGAATAGGAAGGGGCTAGAATTTGTCACGGAATTTGTTCACCTGAAAACATTCATATGAATTTATATTGAAATATTTGGTGAAGGTTCCATAACTGGGTATTGGTGTGGCTTTGAAAATTTCAATATATTGTGTTCCAAAACACCTCTTTGGTGATTATAATTCATTTCTCAAAATAAATCACAACTAATACCATCTGCCAAGGAAATATGCCACAAAATTTACGATGTGAAATTCATTTCACATCAGAGTACAAAGCAGTAGATTGAGAAACTCCTAAAGCCCCATTCATCTCTCAACACTTATTTTGATAATTATGGTAATGAATCTTTTGGTGCGTGCGATTTAGATGTCAGTATGGATATTGTGTGGTTAATATACTCGCTTAATTTTAGCTTTTGTTATTTTCGAAAGAAAGTGAGGATGGAAATAGGAATGAAAAATTAACATAGGAGTACCATGAACTTTTGGATACCCGATGGACTACGAATGGAGAATAACTAATATTATAACTCTCACCATAGAAGTTTATTAAACAGTTTTGTATACTATTTTCACTGCATTCTCATTTTTTCATTTTGTTTATCACCCAACTATACATCATTCAAATTGCATATCTACATTCATTGCGAGTCTCATGGGTCACAAAAAAGTATACAGGATGAGAAAAGTTATTGAGAATACTTATGTAGTATGTAGTAAATACTTATGTAGGAATTTTTTTGTTTTTTAGCTTTAGTAAGAATTAACAGATATGGTGAAGATAGCTACTGGTGAATGGAGTATCATATCACCAATAAATTGATCAAAAACATCTCTGAATAAATTGGAACCTCAAAATGGCCGCAGTGACAAGTAGATTATGAAGTGTACTATTAACAAAAAACACAGTGATGAAATATCATCTAATGTTTGGCTCATAGTTGAGCGATACCAAGGCATTATAATAACTCCACACTCCACTGATAAATAATGGGTCATTCAGTAGCACAAATCGAATTTGTGGCGCTTCACTCATTTGAAACTAAAAATTATTTTTACCCTGAGTTTTTATATTCAAGAGCTCGATCAGTGATTGAATGAAACTAGTTCTATTTACAGAATTTCAAGTATCCAGTCAAGTTTGATGACTCTCTGTGGCTGTTTATTTGGAAAATTCGATCGAGTTTATAATTCCTTTAATCTGAGGCGACATATAATTTCTAAATTTGTTTCTTGATTGAGAATACCCAACCACAAACTGACAAATCTTCGACAATTAATTGCTAGTCGTTTATAATTATAGCTTTCTATTTCGGATTTTCTTAACTTTACTTGTAAATTCTCAGAAAATAGGTGGCCCAACAAACTATTATTACAAATACTAATTTTATAAGTTCCTCTTGGTGTCAGTACTATTTTTTTTGTAAACATGGACATTCATGGAGAATATTAAAAAACACCAATATCTTTCAACAACTTGTCCTATAGACGTTTCAGAGCGAAAAAGCCAGGCAATTTGAGAATGATGTCTCTGTGATTGTAATTTCAATAAATCTGATCTTTTCAGAAGTGGAAGTGAAGTTTACTATGTAATTCCGAAAAGGTTTTGGATTTTTCTGATTTCATCTTTCCCGAAACCATCATGATCATTTTGAAATCTTCAGTTTCAATTCCAAGGTTATGATCTTTCTTCATTCAGAATTCATTTTCAGAATTTTTGGAAAAGGGTGAATAGAAAATGAATGAATACCTATAATATGGTCACTAGTCCTATACAAGGTGAGTTTCTGAGCGGAAGGTACTGCAGAAGAATATGTGAATGAATGTTTTTTAATCTCAAAGGTCCATGAGAATATGAATCAAGGTTTGTTCGTTCTCTGAAAGATCATGCTTTTCAATCGTATAAAACTTTTCCGGATATACTTCAAAATTACCTCGACAACATTATTTACATCAATATTCAATACAATAAAAACCTCTGAACTTTCAAGATTCTTCCCAACATAGCTGATACTATATTCGAATTGCATGCGTCATGAAAATGCAATATATTTCAATAGACATTTCAAACATATATTATGTTACAATGTAAAGAAGAGTAACATTCCACAAAACAAATATGCTAATATCAAATCATAAAATAACATGTATTCTTCATGGATATTCGAGATTGAGTAATCAATAAATATTCATTATTAAAGTTGATTTCCTTATAGCATGGAAATAATTCTACTCTAGGTCAACATTGAACACCTGTTATGTACGACAAACTTAAGATTTCTAATGTGAATTTGGTAATTAATATATTCCATCTGATTCATCCATCTTGCCTGCATTTGAACATTGCCTCCATCGAATTGAAGTTATCTTTATGATGTTATTTTTAGCTACACAGGGGTTGGTTGAGACATCAAAGAGAATGGAAGAGCAAATAATTCATATGTAAATATTGGGATACGAATAGACTGCGGTCATTTTGAGAAAGCTTCTTTGTACTCTTCATCAACCTCGTGTGCTTCATTATCATAATAGGGGCTCTCAAAGGAACTACATGATAGTCGATGCAAATCTGAATGTTCAGCAACAAACTTATTGAGTTTTTCTTTTATTTTAGTTGGGGCTGGTGAAAGATAACGAGGTATGGTCTTTTATGTCAGCTATCGTAAACTGAAATTGACAGAGACATAAAAGAGACACGTCTATGAGGAGACGTTGCTGCATTATTTAGAGACAATATTCCTTTTGTGGTTGTCCTGAGGCGAAGATAAAAAGAAACATTACTGATGCCTTTTCGCTGTTCAGCACTATATCCTCTTCAAGGATCTTAAGTCTGGGCGACAGTAGATTGTCGTCACTTTTGATGATTTGTTGAAGAATTCCGCACAAGCTGACTTTTGAGAATGTGTTTCGCATATTCACATTGATTTTTATTTATGATTCGGAATTTGGCAGCGATGAGAACACAATCGGATGGAAGTTAATGATGTGTTAACATCGACTTTGGGTTTAGTAAATATTTACAGCGACAATAAAAAGTTATGACATTTGGAAACTGCGTTGAGAATTTTTATGGCAACTAGATGAATTATAATGAGAATGAACTTTTACAGAAAGATATCTCACGCGATATAATCTATTCATTCCTATACCAATATCATCTTCCTCTGGACCATTCATCGAATATTTCATCTATACCTAATGGCTAATGTGCATTGATCGTTCGGAGAATATCACATGAAGGACATTACATCAGATATTATTCCTAGAAGACAAATATGAAGAGTAAACCTGAGATAATATAAAAATTTCAATGTGCTGCACAGATAGCAAATGGGATGTTGGGAATACCGTTTCTTATAAAAAGTGGCGTGGACACCAAATATTGGTTAAATTTGATTACAATGACATACGTCATCCATTTCTTGTATGTTGGATGCAAAAAATATGATAATAAAAGAATTGTTCGCATATGCTTAGGGCTTCACAGTCTCTGGGATCATCATTGAGAAATGGCTAGACCAAGATGTTGCTAAACAAAGAGCCAGCTAGGAGTTCCAAAATCTGACACCAGAGGTCACCCACTTCGTAAAGGTTGTGAATACACACTCCAATCACTTCTTTTTCCCTTCTCGTCGAATATGCATGACTGCCTCGAACATCTCCCTATAGCCCTTCGTGACTGTGCCATCAACTAAATGCATCGGCATCTGTTGATTTGTATAATTCATACAGGAATAAAATGCGATAATCAGATAGAGCGATAATATCCTACAAAGCTACCGAAATAATTCGCATTAAAATCACAGTCGGATCGGCAGGCGAGCCCTTTGAACTTGTCACGCTCTGTGGCACCCATACAGGGCGCTGAAACAACTGTCAAGGGTTCGCACCGCGTCAGTCTATTGTTTGAATACACTCAATTAGCGAAACGGCATAAGTTTTATGACAACCCCGCTAGGTTTCGCTTCTCGATTTGTCGATGGGGGTTGGTTGACGCGGCGATTCGATGTGGTGCACGTCACATTACAATATTCATTAGGAAAAAATAACGTCTTGACAGAGAAAGTAGATTGAAACGAGCACTAATGAGAAGAACATTAATTAATGAAATCTCCCAGATAGTGGATGACCACGGTTATACTTCCGACATTCCGATACCTCTGAAGATAGGGTTTTGATAATTGGATGTACATGCAAGAACGCAACAACTTAATAATTAGTCTAATGTTAGGTCTCATGATTTTTTCATTAATCAGTTCGATTTTAATAATTTTTTCAGCAGATTTGTTCATTTAGTTTTTTGTGTAGTGCTGACGTATTAGTCATTGGGAAGGGTTAATTGAAATGTTGTTGTGATGCAATGTTCTTTCCTTTACCACCAAAAGAGTAATAGTCGATCGTTCTAGGTAGTGGCAGAAATTTTGGCAATAAATTTTGTAGATGAATGAAATTATGAAAACGATGATTGAATGCATCATAATTTGTTCTTTTCATTCAAGTTTCAGTTTTCAGTTATCAAAATTGTACAATATATTTTTGTCTTTCAGTGGCTGAACTGATATTAGGTGAACAACGAGTGAAACCACCTGTTCAAGAAATACTTTTCTGAAAGTGAACTGTTGTTGAAACATATATTTCGCTTTTGAGAATGAATCTAAGCGCCTAAATTCATGAATCAATAGGCATAATGTAGGAGAGGAATGGTTCTCAATAGCAAAGAGCAAGGGGAATAGTAGTATTTCCACGTCAATTGCCCACCCTGTATATCCCAGCTTCAGTTCACTTTGATCCTTCCTGACGCTCATCCGTCTTGACATTGGGAAAATGTCCTCAGGGATAAAAGAATCGGGCAAGTTGTCGCTAAGAATTTCACGACTGACAAACGATTTGTCTATACGACGTTGTTCTGAAACTAATATTGTTTCCCTTTCTCTCCACGCTCAGATCATCTCGGTGTATTTTTTTATGGATATTCGCTATGTGGCATATGGTATTTGTTGATTGGTTCGATGAATCTCAACTTCAAACTAAGTAAACCGGATTCTCTGAGTCAAACACGTCATGATAAAATGATAAGCAAAGAAATTCAGTTACTTTTACTTGTTTGAGTATTTACCTCCAGAGGAGCCAATGAATTATATTTGATTGACCAAAATTGAGTCTGATGATTATGGAGATATTTCAGTGATGAATGGGAATATATTTATGATGAGTATGATAGGAACATTGATGAGTATGATAGGAACATTTCAAATAATGTTTTTTCTCTTCTCATAAAGACCAGTTCCAAGTAGTGCGTCAGTCCTGAATCACGAAAGCGTATAGAAAGGCTGCATCGAGTACTGTACTTTTGTTATGTGAAAATCAAATTCAACGGTCATATTATAGCGAGGTTGAAGAAAGATAGTTTTACAAGAGTGAGTATATTTTTTCAAATTGATGCTATTTCGCACACATAATTTGGAAATAACACCCTATGGTATTTCAGTTGCAATTAGTTTTGCCTGCCCATTTCAAAGCTCTAAAACCACTACTTGTTTCAACAGTCTTATAATAACCTCAATCCAAAATTTAAAAATAATGCCGAAGGGCGCTCGTATGTATACGCGATAGAGTGAGGTGTGGAGACTTCATTCCAACTTCACCCCCGCATTGTTGTCATCGCCTCTCTTCCGAATTATGATTTATGAGCCATAGAGCGATAGAGCCAACCACCGTTCGGGGTAATTAACTTCCCGTTTAGGGTAACGCGCAGATTAGCCATTATCAATCGCGCCGATGCCTGGTTGGTTTGAGGAGAATGGAAAATTGGATAATGGAGGCGGATTTTCTTGTGTGAATTTCACTTTGCAGCGAACATTGATGGATTCCTGTTGGCTAGGGAGGGTAGGGAAATGAGGATCGGTCACGGCATTTGAATACCACGGTGGCGCACAGTTTGTCACAATAATAATAATAATAATATGGGACTTTATTTTCAGCAAAGAAACGAAATGGATTATTGGAAATGATAATAAAAATTTCACACCTAATATTTTCGACCAATTTAATGCCTGCATTTTGTATCGTTACCAACTGAACATATTTCCGGGATTTTTTTCCTGCGCTCCTTGAGCATGAAATGACATTGGAAATTTTTCGTTCAGCAAATTTATAGTTCAGAAAAATATTTGGACAATATTCGAGGTATTCGAAGTACAGAAATGTACGACCATATGATCTTCCCGTTTGGAAGTTTGCAGAAATTTTTCAGCAATTTTTCAAGAATTCAGTTTCAGATTGAGGCTTAGTGATGATTGCAAAGTTATCGATTGAGAAGTAACCTTCACTTACAGAAACACAACTTGAAGAAACATATCCGATGCGAGCATTTCATCTGATTCATCACGTGAAAATTGATAGTTTCATTTTAATGTACCAGGAAAAAATCTTTCAAACGGTATATGTCCTGAACTATTGAGAACGGACCAGTTTTCACTTCCACAGAAAATATTGATCACCTGTTCTATAACATTCTATGGAATATTTGTTTCTATCCTGTATATATTTGATTCCAAAATTTTACTGAGACTTTCAATTTTTCATGCATGTTTCGAATTAAAAAAAAAGTACATCGGATTTCTATCAGTTCCAAAAATTATACAGATCATAAAATTTGGAAGGTAGAATGAATTAGTATTTGTTAGTGGTATAAGTAGTTGACTAATGGGGATCTTATTCAAGTTGCCTCCAAGACGTTGTAACATACTTTGCGTTCATGTGATAGAGGAAATGATATTTGGCAAGTTATTGCTATCACCTCTCAAATTTTTCGATAGGAGGCTAACTTCCTTTCCATATCATGGAAGGGCTTTCTGGAAGGGATCTGAGAATCTAGTACAGTTCAATGCAACTAAAACTCGAGCTTGTATGTTCACCAAGAAGGCTGATCACACAATGCCCAATTTGATGATGTCGGGTACCACTGTTCCTATGAGGTCGTCAATATCCCTGCTGGGTGTCACCACCAACAGTGCTCTCTCATGGGACGATCATGTGAAGTCCATTGCGAAAACTGCTTCACAAAAACTTGGTTTTCTATTCCGTGCGAAGAGATACTTCACATCCCAGCAACTGCTTATGATCTACAAAGCACAAATTCGACCTGTCCTGGAGTACTGTTCACATGTTTGGAGTTCAGCCCCCAAACATACGCTAAAGCTCTCAGATTCAATTCAGAAGAGAGCTATTCGCCTAGTCGATGATACAACACTCACTAAATCATTGACCTCTCTAGATCATCGTAGAAAGGTCGGCGATATATGCCTTTTTTATAGGTACTTTCACGGTCGGTGCTCAACGGAGATATCATCCATTATGCCACCACGCGCGATTCCTAGTAGACAAACCAGACGAGCTCAAGCTGGTCACACCTACACTGTCAGGCTCGAGACCTGTCGAACATCGCTATACCAAGCATCATTCATCAATAGAACGGCAAAGTTATGGAATTCTTTGCCTAGTGACGTCTTTCCTGATGCTCACAACCTCCAAACTTTCAAGAAAAATTCCAACACCTTCCTACTCTCCCAAAATTCCACCGCTGACTAACACGATGTTCCTCGAACATCATAGGTTTCCCTTTCGTGTTGTCCACAGATAAAAAAAAAACCTGGAATGATGATGTGTCACATTAAGGAATACGTTCTCCAACTTTCTATCATAAATGCTTTCTCCCTATATAACTTGTCTTATTCTTCCAACAGTTATTTGCTTGGACAGATGATGGTTGCCGCCATGGGCGTCACATTGCTACAATTGTGGAAGGTATTGATTTTATATCCACTGCTCAATTGAATGTTATTCACACCAATTTGATGAAATTTCCTCATTCTCAGGTGCTTTCACTCCCTTCGAAATAAGATACCGTGTTCGCCTCCACTCGATAAACCCCGTCACAGTCATCCCCCTATCATCCCTTCATAGTGGCAAGCGGGCAAACCAAAGGGGTATTAGTTTGTTTTGTTCACGTGGCGCCTTGTTTGTGACACGTGTCACGGACTCTGCCACACCGCTGATTACCAATTATGGTGTTCAATTGCGTTGCTATCCCGGCACCACATCCGAGGACGAGTTATACAGCGTGAGGCAATCGAACAAAATAACTTCGATTCCCCCGCGGATTTGCGGCGGCGGAACAAAACATTTCCTTGTGCCTTTGAAGTTCGTCATGTTGTATTCGAGAGCTGTATCCACCGAGTGATGGCTGATGAATCGAGATGGCAAGCAAGATTGTACTGAATGGAATAATAATGATCCTACAAGAAACATGTTTCATTGTAATGGAATAATAGGAGCGATAGCTATTTTTCATCGTAATTTTTCCTTCGTAGTTCAGAATCTGAACATGTCAAAATTAGCAGAGTCATAAAATATCCAAAAGAATGTTATCGAAACCATTAACAGGTGGTCCCAATATTATTGATCAATTTTTATTTCTACCTTCTGTTCAGCAAGTGTCTTATCCTTTTTTGTATTGTATGTATAATATCGAATTCTTGGATACTTCTCCTTTGACTGCAATGATGTGATCATTGTTTTCATTTCAGTGACTCGATGATAACAGAATGAACTTTTACGAATATATTCAATTTGAATGAATATATTTAACTAAGATATATTGAAATCAATTTCAATTCAAGTCTTCATTCAATAATTAGGTTACTGTTTCTTAAGATTTAAAAAAATATTCAATGATTATTTTCATGGATATATTCATGAATATTCAATGATATCAATTGAACAACATCGTCATAAACATCCATCAACAGGAATATCTCAAAACTGCTCTTCGAGTAGCAAAGTTTGTACCTGTTTCGAAAATATTTTGTTAGAAAGTTTGATACGTCATATTTATATTCGAGACCTGTATCAATCGAGTGACAGCTGATGAATCGAGATACCAAGCACGATTGTACTGAATGGAATGTTATGATACTAAAAAGAACCTGTGTCATTGTATAGAGGAGTTAATTCGCAACATAATTATTTTTTTCTATCTGAACCAGATAGTATAATGATAATGATAATACCTTCATTGATTCTGAAAACTCGGTTCCACAGCAAGAGTTGAGTTGAGAAACATAAGCGTGGCGAACTATTACTTTTTTTTACTGGAACCCTATGTTTCTCACTATTTTCCTTCGACCTTCTGCGATTACAGAAATATAAATATACTGAATTCATCTCTTTTCCACTTATATCAATTGCAAATTTCGTGGGTAAAGAACAAACATTTCAGTGTGGTGGCAACTATACAGTTATTAAGAAATCCTTTTTGACATTCATGTCTTTGAGCATCATCGGATAGATTTTTGAGTGCGATTGTCATTATGATGATGAAATGTGTACCTACTATATTACTAGAAAAATCATTGATCTTCTGGAATTGGAGTATTTGCTTTATACGATAGAAAAATATATTCCATGAGGAAATCTTCATTTTCAGATTCTCATCTGAGGTGTTAGGTGATGGTAACAAAGAAAGCAGCTGTTTTTCGTTGAATATATAAGAGAATTCATATAATGATAACAATAATAGTAATGTTCATGTACATTTGTTCAATGTAGGAATGTACAAGAAAATAAACACTAACATATTGAAGAACCCAATAAAACTCTCTGAAACATTCCGATCAACATATAGATATACCTATTGAAAAATTGTGCTCATTCGATACTCACGTCACATGCATGTCACCCAACGATTGCCTTACCTGTAACAAACAAAAATAATCATTATAAAAGACACTCATATGGGATGCTGTTGGGTGGAATCATCAACACATGATGTAACGTATGATATATTTGTTATATGCTAAAATAACGCCAACACATCTTATCAGTAGTTTTATATTACTGCGATAACAATTCCTCAGAATATGATCCTGACCTTGTAATCAGCATACGCAGAAACTGATTGTAATATCTGCTGATGCTGACATCAACCATTATTTTCTATAAATTCACGAAGAATTATATTTTGAGTTAGTCTTGAAATAAAGCTCATTCTGAACACCAAATATGTCGGTTTAATAAAATAAATATTTTTTAAAAAGTTACTTTTCAATCTGAAGAGATAACAAATTGGCGCAGTCGTACGGATTTCGTGACGTTGCTAGAACACGGAAGCAACCTAACTAGTGACGGTGGATCCCAATCCTTTGCCGAAATCAAGAAGAACCAACAACCCAAGAAACAAACAAGAAACAAGAAACAAACAAGAAACAACAAGAAGAAACAAACAACAACCCGAGGGAGTCATCACTCGAAGAGCTGTGGAAGGAACACCTGGTGAAGCCCCTGGCAGAATCGACGAGAACACGACGAGCTCACCAATGATCACGATCCTGTGAGTACATTATTGAATCGTTCGAATCAAAAACCATCAATTTCAATTGCACATACCGTTCAATTATCCAATCAACCCCAATTACAACCCTAACAACCCATCACAATGGAAGAACAAAATCCACCTATCGCACCAGAACCACCAGTTGAATTGGAACCATACAGACTCAGCGAAGTATTTTCCATCATACCAGAGTATGATGGCAATCCAATTTTCTTAACAACTTTCTTGCAATCCTGTAATACCGCTTACAGAATGGCAGTAGACGAACAACGAATCCTAGTCGTTCTTCACATAAAAAATAAACTACGTGGACGAGCTGCAGAGCTAGTGAATTCGAGAAACCCAGCCACTTGGGACGAAATTAGACATCTTCTAGATGTACATTTTGGCGATTCGAGAGACTTGACTTCATTAATTCAAGACCTCCAAAGAATACGTCAACTTCCCGGCGAAAATGCGATGACATTTGTTCAACGCTTACAAACCCATAATGCAAAAATGCACGCCGCTGTGAACAAACAAATCATGCCACCTGATCAAAAAGCCTCTCAATCAAGACTCATAGAAACTATGAGCTTGAATACCCTGTTGACTGGACTAGATCCAAAATTAGGTCAAATAATTCGAGCAGGTAATCCCGCTGATATGCTGACAGCAATATGTCGTATCAGACGAGAAATGCAACTGAGCTATTTCGAACATCAAAAGTTTCCAAACTCGCAAAGTAATCGAAACCCAATCCCTACACGGAAACCAATGTCTCATCAGCAAACAAAACAATGTTCCTATTGTGGACGCATTGGACATTCATTCCAAGAATGTCGTGCGAGACAAAATTCCCAAAATCGACCTCAGTACCCGCCTCGATCTAATCAGCCAAATTTCAATCAAGCTGGACCAACACAAAGACCACCTCAGTTCATCAATCCAACACAAAGACCTCCGCAACACGTAAATCAATACCAATCACAAAATCAGTCCCAACAAAATCGACCATCAATCATAAGACAAAATCCAAATTATAATAATCAGAGACCATCAACAATACATCCGAATCCAAATTTCAACAGATCGAATAACCAACAAGCTCATCATTTAAATTACCAACAATTCGATCAATATTATGAAGATTACCACCAAGAAGATAACTATACAACTAACAATTCTCAAAATTATGATCAAGACTATTATACTGTTGATAGTCAAAACCAACAATTCTATTATGACCAAACTGTTGATTATCAATCTCCATATAATCAATTTTCGACTCATGACCCGGACTATGACAGTGCACCAAATTCAGATGTTCAGGATTTTCAATGCGGACGCAACCCTGGAGACCCACCGAACAAATCACAACCGAATGTTATGGACAATCTCCAAGCACAAGTCCAGACTCTGAACTTGGACAGTTACGATCCGAATGTGAACTTCCCAGAACAGAAATTCATATAAAATCACTTTTACCCGTGAATTCGAAAAACCTCTATTATATCAAAGACATCACTAACACTTTTAGAATTCTCATAGACACAGGTGCAGGACTTTCGATATTCAAACCAAAAACGTGCGAGAAATATCAAAGACGTTCTCCCGAGAATATTTCAATTCAAGGCATAACCGACCAGAAAATCATCATTAATGAATCCACTCTGATCCCTTTCAAACAAGAAGACCCACACAAAGTTTATATCCATAATATAGATATAGAATTTGACGGCCTCCTTGGTTCAGATTTTTTAGAACATTATAATTGCATAGTGGATCTGAAAAATAAACAGTTGATAACCGACTTCAAAACCGTCCCACTTTTTAAGGTAACTGATGAAAACGATACTACACCGACAACCGATGATGTATCCAATTTCACGCAGTATCGCAATATAGTAAACATCGAACCACGAACCGAGAGAATCTTCAAATTAAAATGCAATCTTTCAAATACTGACGCTATATTGATAGCCCAGGAAATCGAAAAAGTAAGACTTCCGAATTCAATTGTGAGAATTGATAGAAAAGGCGAATTTTTAACCTCTGTTCTAAATATCAATGCTGTACCAAAAACAGTAGATTTTTCCAAATTAACATTAGAACCACTCCAAAACCTACCAGTGAACAACTTTGGTATACAAAATTTGAACACTGACATAATCATCGATCGAGAATACGAAATAAAAAATCAATTGCGTCTTGAACACCTCAATGAGGAAGAACACGATCTTGTTACAGAACTCTGTTTAGACTTCTCAGATATTTTTTATCTGGAAGGTGACAAACTCACCTTCACGAACGAAATTAAACACTCGATTGATACAAAAGATAATAGACCTACATTCACCAAATCGTACCGATATCCTCAGGTGCATAAAGAGGAAGTTAAAACACAAATATCGAAAATGCTTGATCAAAATATTATTCGTCCATCAGTTTCACCATGGTCATCTCCTGTTTGGGTAGTACCCAAGAAGCTAGACGCTTCTGGCAAACAGAAGTGGCGAGTAGTCATCGACTACCGAAAACTTAACGAAGTGACTATTGACGATAAATACCCCCTCCCGAATATTTCCGATCTCCTAGACCAGTTAGGCAAATGCCAATATTTTACCACCCTCGATTTGGCTTCTGGTTTTCACCAAATAGAAATCGACCCTGAAGACGTTCAGAAAACGGCATTTTCTGTAGAAAATGGTCACTACGAATTTGTTCGTATGCCATTTGGCTTAAAAAACGCCCCGTCGACCTTTCAACGCGTTATGGACAATATACTGATGGGAATCCAGAACGAACGTTGCCTCGTTTATATGGATGATATTATTGTTTATTCTCCAACCATTCATGAGCACATCGCTCGCCTTTCAGAAGTTTTCAAACGCCTACGGAAAGCAAATCTAAAAATACAACCCGACAAATGCGAATTCCTCCGCAAAGAAGTCGCATACTTAGGACACCTCATCACTCAAGATGGCGTGAAACCAAACCCCTCTAAAGTCGAGTGTATTCAAAATTTTCCTCAACCCAAGAATCCGAAAGACATAAAATCATTCCTTGGTCTTTCTGGATACTATCGGCGATTTATTCCAAATTTTGCAAAAACATCGAAACCTCTGACAAGACTTTTACAAAAAGACATTCCTTTCAATTTCAATGCAGACTGTAAAGAATCATTTGAAACACTTAAACAAGCACTAACTACATCTCCCATTCTGATATATCCAAATTTCGACGAACCATTTCTTTTAACTACGGACGCCAGTGCATTTGCGATAGGCGCAGTTCTATCTCAAGGACCAATTGGTAAAGACCTTCCGATTGCTTATGCATCGAGAACATTGTGTGTAGCCGAAACTAAGTACTCTACAATAGAGAGAGAACTTTTGGCAATAGTGTGGGCAGTGAAACACTTCCGCCCATATCTTTTCGGACACAAATTTAAATTGGTTACCGATCATCGACCCCTAACTTGGCTCTTTTCAATAAAAGACCCTGGTAGTAGGCTAGCTCGATGGCGCTTGAAACTAGAAGAATACGACTACGAAATTGTTTTCAAACCTGGAAAATCTAACAAAAACGCAGACGCACTCTCCCGTATCAAAATCAATCATTTTCATCAATGCGCAAAACTACAAACGAAAATACATCACCTTGACGACCCTATCACAATCTCCGACTCTGAAGAAAAGCCAGATATCACAGACAATCCCGTACCAATCGAACAGACTAATGAACCCGAACGAATTCAGGAAGAATTCGAAAGATTCACTCACCTTTATATGACAAAATCGATTATAGACTATTCGAAAATCGAATATATAAATTCTCAACTCCTCGATAAATCAAACAAAAATATAATAACTTTCCTATGGCAAAACAAATTACAAGACTTTCACCTTACTATCAACGAAGATCTACTCGAAGATGATGATTTCGATAGTAATACTATAAACATATTCAATAGTAAATCAGTTAAAAACCGAAAATACTATATCATCGTCATTCCTTATGATCCGGAAATAGTAATAGAAAGATTATTCCATGTACTGTACAAAAACAGAAACCATTTAGACTTATCAAAAACATACTTCGTCGAAAATAACTTAGAATTACCTATTCTAGAAATGTTTTGCTTCATTTTCCACGATAAAGACATCAAAATTAAAATCTGTCAAAATATCATAAGACACCCAGATCCCGATCAAATTCCAATAATTCTAGATCAATACCATACAGGCAAAAACAATCTCCATCGCGGAATTAACGAAACCGTTAGACGAATCAAAGAAAAATATACTTGGCAAGGAATAACTAAAGACGTTGAGAATTTTATAAAAAATTGTGACATCTGTCAAAAGACAAAGATATGCCGCAAAAATTTAAGTACCCCATTCGTTATTACAGAAACCCCAAAATCACCTTTCGAAAGAGTCAATATCGATCTTTTCGAAGTACCAACCAAAAACTACGCTTTGACCATTAGAGACGAATTAACTAAATTCACGCAAGCATATGCTCTAGAGGACAAATCGGCTAAATCAGTAGTCAATACCCTTCTGTTGTATTTTCAACATTATGGTACGCCACTGAGAATTCATTGTGACTACGGACGAGAATTCGATAATAGGCTATTGAAAGACCTCTGTCTTTTATACGATATCAAATTAACATTTTCCAGTGTCAATCACCCACAATCCAATGGCTCACTTGAAAGATTCCATGCGACACTAATCGAAATGATTAGAGTCAATTTGGCTGAAAATCCGAACGAACATCCCTTCAATATACTTCCCTACGCTGTCATGTGCTATAATACAAATAGAAATAAAACACACGGTTTTACTCCATACGAATTAGTATTTGGACACACAGCTTCTAGAATGCCCGATACACTCTACAACGAAAAACAATTGATTTCAAAATATGTTCGCGACCTGAATAACAGAATTTCTCACTATTACAATATCGCCCGTGAAAAGACTCAACAAGCGAAGGAAAAAGCTAAAATTCGATATGACAAAAGAGTAAATGAAAACTTACACGATTATAAAGTAGGAGATAAGGTATATGTTAGAGAATCCCAGATAAAAGATAAACTCCAAAATAAATTTAATGGCCCATTCGAAATACTTGAAGTATTCCAAAATTCAGCAATACTTGTAAATTGGAAAACTAGACAAAAAACTAAAGTAAATTTCGACAGACTCAAACCGTATTTTGACATCTAGATTTCTTTACAGGTTCTTCCTGCTATTCTCAGCAGCTGAATCTCAACACTCACTCAAGCCCATAAACAACACAATTGGAATATACTATCACGAAGAATGCACAGTGAAATTGTCTAATGACAAATGGACGTTGATTGTTTATAAAGATCTCGAACCAATCAAGAGTGCTTTAGACAAAAATGACAAAATCCTTGAATCAATGCTCAGTTTATTCGACACTCCCAATCCTCGTATGATATCCTTCAAAGCCCAAATCAAAACCCATACAAGTCTTCTCTCTCAAATCTCTAGTTCACTAGGCCTGAAGTATCGTGAAATATTTGCAGATACAAAACAAAGCTTTTATAGAACAAAAAGAGGAATTTTCAATGGCGCAGGCTCCTTTTGGAAGGCCATCACTGGAAACCTAGATGCTTCCGATGGAGAATATTTTAATGACTGTATCGATAAAATAGTGAAAGATGAGTATCAAATTGAAAATTTGATGAAAAATCAGATATCCGTTACTACTTCTGTTATAAAAAGTTTCAATAACACAATCCAAAAATTGCAAATAGATGAAGCCACATTCAATGACAATATAAAAAACATAGAAGAATCAATCTACGATATTTCTAATGACATATCGTATATTGAAGCCCAATTAGAAACTTTAGAACTTTGCGAATCACTAATGGAAAGCTACATGTTCCTTGAAGCAACATTAGATGATATTTTGAATGCAATCACGTTTTCTCGATTAAGAATAATTCACACTTCGATAATTACACCGAATGATTTGGTCAACTCTCTTCAAGACATTTCCCAATCATTATCAAGAAATAATCTACCAATACCAATCTATCTATCAACAATAGCTCAATACTTGGAAATTATGGAACTCAAAGCATATCAATCCGATACTAAACTCGTTTTCTTACTAAAAATCCCATTAGTCGAACCAGAAACCTATACCTTATTCCGTCTATTCCCAATTCCAATATTGGATAATAGAACAGGTTTTCATCATATTTTACTCACAAATCAAAAATACATCGCGAAAGATGACGATTCAATGTTGTACGCATCATTCAAAAATTTGAACAGATGCAAAGACTTAGATAGTCGAATACGGATCTGTTCCGATGTTCTGCCATACCCGATCGACAGCAATGCTATCTGCGAAGCTCAACTCCTTCGACAACAATTCGGAATGCCGAAGACATGCCAATCCTCCGTCATATTCGCAAGAGACTACAACGTTCAAGAAATTGCTTTCAATACGTGGTTGATCGCTCTATCAGACCCATTGCCAATAACAATCAAGTGCTCCAACAGAGACACTATCACTAAAATAGCCAATACCAATTCGATCCTCACCTTGCAGCCAGAATGCAACGCATTCATAGGAAGTACGAGAGTACATTCGAAATACTTGGTGAATTCATACAAGAATGTAACCTATAAACATCAACCAGTCATCATACCATACGAATGCTGCAAACATCTACCAGAGAAACATAAAATTCCAGATCTGAAGCCACTAAAACTCAGTAAACTAGATACTGAAGATTTGAGTATTGCCCAGCACAAATTGAGTCAGTATTCCGATGATTTAGACAAGCTGATAAATCAACCCTACGTGACCAAACACATTTCTTGGTTCACGTATTTAACGATTGCTCTGATCATTCTTCTAGTCGTACTATACATCTACTGTAAGTGCAGACGCAGAAGACCAGTCATGATGAGCATCGGGGGTTCTGATAGTCCACCTCCAGCTCCACCGAGAACGTCGAGAATATCTCAGAGATCAGCCCTCAGCAGATTCATTCCTAGAAGACGCCCAAGTGTCAACATCCGAGAGAGAGTCGATGAAGAACACGAGTTAACATCCACATCAAGGGACCTCGAGCTGACATCATCCACCCCGAAGGACCTTGGATAAAAGTTGCCGCAATCAGCACCAACTTTTTATTATGATGGGGAGTTGTTATATGCTAAAATAACGCCAACACATCTTATCAGTAGTTTTATATTACTGCGATAACAATTCCTCAGAATATGATCCTGACCTTGTAATCAGCATACGCAGAAACTGATTGTAATATCTGCTGATGCTGACATCAACCATTATTTTCTATAAATTCACGAAGAATTATATTTTGAGTTAGTCTTGAAATAAAGCTCATTCTGAACACCAAATATGTCGGTTTAATAAAATAAATATTTTTTAAAAAGTTACTTTTCAATCTGAAGAGATAACATATTTGCTTCATCTGAAAAGTAGTTCGCGGCCGCCATTTATTCGAACGATTGATGACTGAAATTGAATAATTGGTGAATTCGCCAATGACATGAAGTACAAAATTATTCGTAGTATAGAATTCTTTAGAGTGGTTGTGTTAACATTTTCAGTAGTTATTCGAAAGCACAACTTTCTTATTCATTAGCAAATATCGAAACTGGTGAGAAACTGAAGAGTTATTCTGCTTCAAACGATTCGAAATAATTTTATATTGGATCCAAAATATTTATGATATGTATTTGATATTCTTAGAGAAGATGAATGTTCGTTATTGAACTCAGATTGAAATACTGGTTCATCGATCTGTGCAATTTAGATCAATACAATTCCTCAATACCATGAAAAAAATATATATAAATTTTTCGTTCCTAAGAATCCTAAGCATTGTGAATATAGATAACGTATCTTTATTGAAGACATTTTACATATTTCCTGCATCCACTTGCCAATTTATGGATTTCCTAGGTAACATAGATACGGAAGAGTACTCATGTACTATAAGGGGTGAAATGAAAATAACTGATGGTGGAGGAACTGACTAAAAACACGTTACGTGAAACATCCTTCATCAGAACTCCCACAAGCAAAACCCAGTGCACAATCACTGACTGCGAATGAATCGAATCATTTGCCTGGTAAAATGCATTATGAGAGCAAGTGCGCATTATTTCATAAGAGCAGTCGGCTGTTTAATCAAAACAATATGGCCTTTCATAGCGCACCGACCACTTGACTGTTTTTATTATTATTCGAAAGTTATTGAGGATGGAGTGGCAGCCGCCACGAATTTTAATTGGAAGAGAAATATAGATTCTTAATCATCGTTTCCGAGTCCGTGGGTTGTTCGAGTATTCAGGGAGAAGAGAGATATAATAGAGGTACGGATGATCGAACGCATTATTGTGAATTTTTTCTCCATTATCCTGTTGGACGAGAGGTTGGATGATCGTCATGGCGGACAACATTCCCCATGGAAGAATATCTACAACAGTGGGTGTCTTCCTCAAGTGGTTCAAATTAAAAGGATTTGTAAGAATTTGATATGGAGTTCATTGAAGCTTCCTACACAACGTTGCCACAATGAGGGTGATATTTGCCAAGAGTTTGAATCTGGAGTATACCCAGGCATGATTGCGAATTTGGTACATCGATTATTTGATGACATGGATGGACACTTTCGCAAATATCAAAATTGCCATAGGAATTAATTCATTTCGAATAGAAACTTGTTCGGAATGTCCAGTAGAGAATTCACAAGTTATTTGAGAAAAACAAAATTTTCGATTTTTTGATGCAACGTTTTGTTGTTTGAGGGCCATCATCAATTTTTTTCATGTTAATTATCTTCATTTATGTTTTTTTTTACTCTTATGGCAATATTGACATTGAAAAAAATCCACGGGTATTATACTCATTGCTGGAGAATGAGAAAGAAGGTCTCAAACTTTCTTTTACAAACACAGTTAATTTTCGAGATACAGGGTAACAAAATTTTCCGAGCAAAAAATGGGAATTCTATCATTCATTTTCTTCAAATTCAGTGGGTTTCTTTGCAATGGTTATGATAGCGATAATGAAAATATCTAACTTGGTTCAACAGCGTGCATAGAAAAATCACGATAAGAAAATCTCGTACTTTGAATTGCTCAATATTTCATTACTTGACGATTATTTCTTCATTCTATAGCAAGAAATCTACCTTTGTTGTTCAACTATATTAATGAAACACTCTGACATATAATGACGTCGAATACAAATTCGACGTTTTGGTCCTGAAAAATTATCGTTAATCTTGAAAATAGTCATTGAAAATTAAAAATGAGGAACAAAAATTTGGTTATCTGAAATAGTTCTGGAATCATGAAAATTTCTTCCCTGACTCTTTCTGAGTATATTGTTTGCTTGACCCGATATCTCCATTATAGTTACCGAGTCCCCCATAATGCCCAGCGATTTGGTACACTGATAGGTACTCTCTTGGCAACAGGGTGCAAAAACTTGATATAAGATAAAATCCCAGTCAGGTATACACAGTTCATGATCTATTGCTGTATCTACTATATTCCTTGAGCACACTAAGGATATAAGGATGGTATGAAATAATTTCCGAAATCGTAATCACTTTAACTCATATATTTTTCAGTTTCTACATGTTGGATTTCGAGAAGGCAACAGAAAAACCTGGAAATTTAAGTTCTTTGTTGGATATTCTGCAAACAATTGGAAATAGGTTCATTCTACAGATATCTCAGTAGTTCATGAATTTTAATACATGAAATTCTGCCAAATTGTACATTCAAGTCATCAAATCGATTCACCAAATTTGAAATATCTGATCAGAATAATGACAGAGATATAGGGGGTAAATTGGTTCCAGCATACCTATTATATTCTCAAGTGTGAAACCGCAAGATGCGTATCACAAACTTTGATATATTGTCTCTGCATATACAGATCAGAATTCTAATTATAATACCAACTTTCTATGAATGGAGTCAGCTAACAGCTGTGATGCAAGTTAAAATCTTCCACTGGAAAATGCGTCTTTCAGATGACATACCTTCTATATTTAATTGCTTAAAAATAAGCCGTCTTGTTAATCTTATTAAACCCATTTTATACTTTTCAAAATAAGAACTAGAAGTTAGATTAAGTTTTTCCACTTTACAAGAGGAGTTATATTTCTTGGAGAGACATAGGAAGGTTTATACAAAGGACATTTTGAATTCGAATTCATGCCTCAGAATCTCGAAAACAATAAAGGAGATTCGGTTGAATTGGGGAAGGATTTGCGTTCAATTGTATGTATAATATATGTGAATTTAAAGAAATTTATCAATATTCAGATCATCCAGATTCTCATTCCGGAATTGAAAATTACATGATGTAAATTGAAAGAAATTCATCAAGTTTCGGATCATCCAGGTCCTCATTTGAGAATCAAAAATTACATCATTTCCTGTGACAAACTGCTGAGAGTGCCAAAGGCAAGCGAAGAATTTCGAAATTTTCGTCGTTTCACATAATGTAAAGGACTTCTATCACATCTTTCAGTTAACAAATTTGAAAACTTGACCTTCGGAATACATCACTTTGCAATAATTCAACTGAGTCTACATAGAATCTCGTATTTTGAAATTATATTGTGTTATATTGATATGATGGATTGCATAGATCAAATGTCAATCTTTGGTGAATGTAAGCAGGTTGGATTTTGGATATAAAAACTGCAATATGATACAATTACATTTCTGTTGGAAATCATGGGATACGATATGACATAAAAAGGTGAGCAATTATTCAGTCACAAAAATTAGTTGATTCTAGTTCTTGAATGATCAGTATATACCTAACTGTGAGAGTCACATATTATCTTACGAATGAATTCGAATGAGAACAGCCGTCGTAGATATATTTCAAAACTTAATGCAATACCTATATTATATTTATTCGAGAATAAACGAATGTACGTATATTCGCCTAACGTCAGCGACTTTATTTTTGATTTCATCATTCTATATATATACCCTGAAAATCTATAAGAATACTCTTGGATTCTATTTAAATTTGAAGAATCTAGCTTGCCTTGCCAATCAGTGACGCTCTTTTGTTGTTTACCACGCCCGTTTTTTCACTATTTATGAGTTGGGATGTTCAGATTATTTGAATATCTCTGACGGAAATACATATTTTTCGAGATTCATTTTCTTCTCCCATTGATTGGCTTCGAATCACTCGAGTCAATAAAGAATGAAAATATTTCTGAGACATTCAAATCTACTGGAAAAATTTAGGGAATTCATGAGAAACAAAGCATTCTATATACTTCACTATATCTCCATCAATAAGAAAGTTTACATTTTGTACAAATATTGGAATTCAGGATACTGCTAATATGCATTTCAGACGAAACATTCTGTATTCATTATATTTGGAATGTATGATGTTAAATGAGAATCGGTTATTGTTTGGACTTTGGGTTATCATGGATCGTCTATTATTTTTTTTCTATGCTATATCTAATATATTCGATGAACTTTGATAAAAGCGCATGTTATAATTATAGTACAACAATTATCATGCACCTCATTATTCATAGTTTTCGGTATAAATATATCTAAATGCGCACTCATTCTGATGAAATGGATGAAGCCATAATAAATATATATATATATAGGGCTATATGAATTCATATATATATTATTCATATATCTATATATATATATATAGAAATATTGAAATCATTCCTTTGTACAGATATTTTTTTTCTCATGAACTATTTTGAAAAATTCTTCTTTTCCTTTCGAGTCCACTGGAGTCGGCATTTTAGAAATATTTCAAAAACTCGAAAGAGTATATGCAATTTCTTTCTGGATGAATAATCTCGTACCAGTCATATCTCTCTGATTAATCATGATATTTGACATTGACATTCATTGTATAGTGTGATTGTGAGATCAATAAATGATTAAAATATATGAAATGAATAACAAAGTGAAGATGGGTGTGATCTTCCTTCAGTACCCTGTATGAATCTCCTTAATTTCATGTCGACATTGTCATTACTGGATGTAAATATACTATATAGTCATTCTATTCATACATAGGTTGCGAGCGGTTTATCAATTCATAGCTATTAAACTATAAAATGCATGCAATTCCAAAATGGTTGTCATGTGTGCATGTAAATGTTGTCGCCAACATTCAACTTCAATAATTCATGTTAGTAATGCTTACTTATATTGGTGTAGAGTTACCTACACTTTTTGTAATGAGGATAGTACATGAGTTCATTATATTTACGATCCTTCATGCTCTTCTTGAAAATTATCATACAAATTTGCATTAATAGTTTCAGTACATGTTCATTATTCTGTTTCTGCTCAACTCATGTCTAACTGAAGGCGTCACTTTAGTTTTGATATTTTCCAATGCGCCATTTCTGATATAGAGAGAACTGTTGGTGAATTTCTAATTATTGATGATTTCGCGAAGTTTCTTGTACATACTGGAATGCTCACTTCCTTCAATACGTGTAGGCTGTTTGTTATATTTTAGTTGTAATCAGTACAAGTACCCGTTGAAGACACCAATTTGTTT
This sequence comes from Gastrophysa polygoni, assembly GCA_963576655.1. Lineage (NCBI taxonomy): Eukaryota > Metazoa > Arthropoda > Insecta > Coleoptera > Chrysomelidae > Gastrophysa > Gastrophysa polygoni. Next base: position 13,153,658 of record OY755084.1, read on the forward strand.
TTTATCTTGTAAATTTCTGATGTTGGATGGTGCAAGGATAAAATGAAATTAATTCTGTGTTGGTGTATGAACCTTGTTTTTCAGTAAATGCCAGTGAAGAATCATCTAGTACAGAGTTGACTTGTTCGTTCAACCGTTACTCTCTAGTCTAGTGAGTGAGTAGGTACATCTATTTCGGTAATCTTCTTCATTCATTCCAGCTTCGCGCACTGCGATACGTCAATCAACGCACGATCTCGAAGAAATTTCTCAACTCTTCACCCTTTCAGACATAACATCCTTTTTTAGTATTTTTCGGATGGCAGCCGGCCTGAATGGAAACAGTCACATGTTTTGGTCTCGAAAACAGATGAAATAGTCGACGTGCGAAAGGTAGCTTTCGTTTGTTATTTAAAAATGTACCGGGCCGGATGTTGAGTAATCTTCGAAATTTATGGCCCGACACGAGTAGCAATACAAGGGAGAGATTTTTTCATATGGGAGACCACTTCAACTGTATCATGTTACATACAACGGCCCATAGGAGAAAACATACTTAGAACAATTCACCTGGATGACGTACTCTGTATTTTTTATTCGTCCAATCAATTATAATTGTTCAAAAATAAACAAAAACGTTTGTTTACGATACATATACGGATATGCATAACACGCATTACCTTTTCTTAGAATATTGTTGTATCTATAATTCAAACTAAGATGATTCCTTTCTCAAATTAGGTGGAATAAAACTGAAAAAAGGAATCTCTTCGAATAGAACTCGTGTTATATTATTCAATGAATGATTCGTAGTATCACCTTCGATCAGATATATTTCAAATTGATATCCGCCTTGTTAACCCCACAAAAAAAAAATGCGAAAAAATTATAGTATATTCCGATCAGTCCTTCACTTATATTTTGCACACTTGAGACCACTATTCAATAGTTCATTATGGCATACAATACTTGAGTTTATATTGAGGAAATATTCATGAGCTGTGATAGAATATTCAAACTTATGTAAATACACCCGTTAACAGATGATAATATAAAATAACAGTAGTTCACGTAGCCTCTTGCTTGACCTTGATAATGTAACAAAACAATTTCAGGAGAATTGAATCCTGAAATTTTCAAGATAACTTCATTTCATTGCTAACGTATATAGGTACTCGAATTTTCCATGTATCTGTTTGAACGTATCCAGTTTCAGCTTTGGAAATTTGCCTTTGTACTCAGTGCTTTGTATCTCTCTCTCTCTCTATATATATATATATATATAATATATACATGTATGAAGTATGATATATACATCTGCTTTGATATCGTTTGCAGCTTAGTGTATTCAAATGATGTATTCAAACAAGCCATCCCCCATTCACATCGCCGGGTTTCATATAATCAAAATTGGAGAATTTTCCCTGTTTGTTCTACTACATAATCCGTATACCAATGATAGACCCACAAGATACAATATGTACATATAAACGGATAACGACTTCAAACGGGCAGAGCTCTATCAGTTGTATCCTAAAAATAGATTGACTTGTGAAATTGGAATAGGACCATACCTAATGAGTTTGGACAGGGTAGTCTACGTTAAACCTTCGTAGTAGATACTGGAAATATATATCAAAAATTACACTTGTTATGTACAGTTTTTCCATGTGCGGAGGCATTTTTGTGATTACTGAACTGAATATCGGCCATTTCGAAAGATCCCATTGACATCTGAGAGCGTTCTTTGGATATCAATGAAGAAAGAAATTTTTGAGAACCTTCGTTGGTGAAATTGAAATTGAATTCGCAAGGAAGTGAGACAAGTTGAAATAGACATCAATGACATACAAAACCCGCCTGTATTGGAATTGCAAACTAATGAAAATCAAAAACTCAGCAATAAAGTTGGTACTGAAACCAGTATAAATACAATCTAACCTCAACAATTTTATATTTTCGTGAACATGTTTCATTGTGCAAGAGAAGCACAGGAAATAACAGGTGAGAAACTAGACCTTCAAATTACGTAATGCGAAGACAAGCTAGGTCAGGACCGTAATCATGTTACATAAAATGTTCACCTGATGATATCTTTCAAATCTCAAATTTTTATGATGGGTATTGTTCACCTATTGTTTGATGATTTTATCAGCCTCTTGGAAATGCCTCACATTCGGTATGCCTGTGTAACTATCAACTTCTCTATAGCTGAAGTAATGGAAGTTTCCAGCAGCAAACTCGTTGAACTGGCCTCGAGATCAATTTGTTGATGGTTTACACCTGATATTTCAATTAACGTGGACGAAAGTGCGGACAAAAGCTTCTAGGTGAATGTTATATCACCCATCAGAGAGACGGAGAGAGACAATCAAACTGCACTCTCGCCATATATTCCACATCAATGAGCGTGAATGCTATTAGCATAATATAGAAGTGTGCTGAGGAGGACATAAGCCTACACACGCAGCCATCTCTTCTGAAAGCAGTGTGACTTACCGAGGCAAACCGCCTCTGAAACACACTTGCCAGTTATCGTCTTGTCGCATTACGTTACAGGGCCGGTGACTTGCATTTATAATTGTGTTAAATTACCAGCACTCTCAGATAACGGCTAATTCGATACTGATGCAGCTCGATTTGATCTAGCAAAGTCACGGTATGGCATGATGTTGGGGAGTGCCATCGTCTTCGCTATCTTTTTGAACGGTGACATCGTTGACATCAAGAACCAGTGCGGATTGGAATCATGAATGAAATCTGATACAGCATCATCATTCCTTGCTGAGAGATGTAATGCTTTCCTCAAAATTCTTTCAAGGAATTCTGATTTCAAGAATAGTTTTATATATTATTGTTCGTAGCACAGCCAATTTGACTGTTGCTTTTCCATTTTTCATTACGTAACATATACTTTTCCGTAAATCATAACTGCTGGAATTGAAACTCTCTCATTTTCTATTTTATTAATCATCTCTACCTGGGGATTCTTGAACGCCATCAGTGTAGTAATTCGACTTGAATATGAAGTCTTCCATAAAGCCGTAACTATAATATCAATACAATCGCTATATATATCAATATGAGTTGTTATGAGTTTCAGTGTGGAAAGGTACTGGAAACTTTGAGTACATCAGAGTACTAACACTGTGAAAATGTTTTGCCTATTTCAGTCTCTCTATACCTGTTGGCACCTCGCTGCAATTCCGCAGAGATGTAACTTTCAAGAAGAGACTTATTCTTCGCCGAAATCTAGATGATTTGACAGACTTTTGGACTTTTTTGGAGATAGATTGATTTTGGTTTGATTTTGGTCAAGAATTTTCTCGCCCCCACCTTTCACTTACTATTTAGCGGAGAAAGACAAAGTATTCTGTTCGTTGGGTTGGGAGGTTTGTACTCGGATTACAATATTCCAATATTTCCTGAATTGAAAAGATTCCAAAGATTGTAACACTATCTCCGATGATTCTATTGAAGATTTCCAGACTCGAGTCATTCTTGATACCGAACTTTCAATCGTTGAATTGTGAGATTGTGACAATATTTCGGCGATTTCTCAGATATATTCACAGAGATTTGAAGATTTGAGATTCCCAACGGAATTGAAGTGTACACCAGAGATTGTCAGATCATGAGCTTCAGTTCAAGATGGTATCGATGTTTTGATTTGTTGTTATCACATTCGTTCAAGGCATGATGACATCTCAAGATATATTCAGAAATACTGGCATAGTATCGAAGGAGGAGACCTACATCCAATTATAACTTTTCCGAAGAAGAAAATAATTATAGAAGCTAAAAAAAATCGTATAATTTGTCAAGTCTTCACCACTGACGAGAAACAGAAAAATCAACACATTCAATTATCCCAACACATATAATGACTCCAGTTTCTTTTTATGTAACAAGTTTCTGCGTTTTTAGACCTCACAGACTCATTAATATCTTGTCTATTTCGAGCAAGACGAGGGATAAACATAATTTCGAGATTTTATCTTCATCAATAGCAATTGCTCGTACTTTGTAATCGAAGTTGGAATATTTTAATTTACTGCCATTCTTAACCTCTTTCGTATGATATGAAGAGAGCCGCTGACTCGAGATGATCCCCATAAAATCGGTATAAACGTTTACCTGCGGAATTTATCACTCTTACTATTACTTTTAGCAGCGGTCTTTTGGTGGACAGTGATGAAAGGAAATATCTAGTGCCCACTTTGATGAGTCTTGTCTATAAGATCTGTAATAAAGTGAATGATCTAGTATCATTCACAGAAAGATTACTGACTGAGAAATATCAAATCTTGATCATGTAACTTCCATGAGTGAATGATATTATACCGAATGAAAATAGTAGAGGCGGTTAGTGATGGTGAGTGAAGGCATCACTCCTATAGCGAAATTTCAAAACCTAGCTTGAGAAGAGTTTCTTCTTCATAAAAAGTCTTAGCAACCATGCATATCCTGATACCATCATATCTGGGATCATGCAGCACGATAATGTCGCTAACATATCCTCAGGCAGTCTCAAATAGGAGCTAGGATTTGTTTTCCGTAAAAGAAGTAGCTTTTGACGCTTTAAGGAGTTCAAATTCGACCATATCTTGAATACTGTTCGCATGTATCTACAGAGAATATGAAAAAAAAAACTAAGGAAACTGAAGAAGGAACAAGATCAGTTCAGAAGTAGAGATGCTTGAAGATGCTTATGGTACATTTAGCTGTAACCAGTTGTTCGATTGTCGTGAACAATGTTCCAGTGACATCATCCTTTCTATTCTGGATCCAAGAACCGCAATTCTTGATTTCTCATTCTCACAACCTCAAAGTAAACAACGCATTTATATACACTGTACTGTTGAAAATTATTGCGGGTACCGAAAATAACAATATTTGTCAAGAGCTCATTTCGTTTTACGGCCCTAGTCGATGAAACCGAGCGTCAGTTCTTGCTCAATTTTTAGAGTTCGCTTCCACAAACTCATTTTGTGGTCCGAAAACATCTGTGCTTTCTGCTAAATAAACAATGCTCGCCATTGATCGCTATTGAGAATCACGCTCGTGAGCGATTCGATGTTTTTTTCGGCAGTCATGGAATGTGGATTATGTCGATGAAGTACAGTTCAGTTTGGTACAGTGGTACTGGCATTCGAGCGTAATAACAACTAACTGAAATGCATAAGTGATTCCGAATTCGTCGGAACAATTCGCGAGTAGTTACAGAAATCGATAAAGTTGGCTGTAATTCAGTGAAATGATTTGATATATTGAATTTCTCAGTTCTGAGTACACAGGATTCAGATATGATGAATAGGAATAACATCATTTCATGAATTGGAGTGGTGAACTAACTGTTGACGGTATACCGACTGTTCAATTCACGTACAAGTATGTATCATTTCAGGGAATGAAAACTGATCTTGTTTATGACACATAAATGAGCGTATGGAAACAGCTTCCCTTTCTGTAAGTGACTTTTATTGTCACTAAATCATTTCATAATATTATATTCAATCGATATACTGATATTGCATATTCAACACCACATTCGAACATTCCGGGATTCGATTCCATACAGACACTTCTCCTGGACTACAGTTAACATGTTTGGAGTTCAGCTCCAAACATATATACGCTGAAGCTCAGTCGATTCAGAAAATAGATTTATTCGCCCGGTTGGTGATACTACAATCAAAAATTCATTGATTCCTTCAGAACATTACATAGAGAGGTGGGCTGCCTCTCTCTTGTGCATAGATCTTTCCTCAGTCGGTAATTTCCGAGCGATTCCAAATAGACATAACTAATCGAGGCCAGGCTGGCTCTACAAAGCATCATTCATCGATGAAATTGCAGATGTGGAATTTTGTGCCAATAGTGGGGTCTCTCCTGATGCTTAAGATCACCAAACTTCCAAGAATACTTCCAATACTTTTTAATCGCAGTATTAAACTGCTGGCTCACACTGATCCTCAAACATCATAGGTTTCTCTTTCTTTTCTTGAACTTAATCACACTACACATCACAATCACAATTACTATTCATTGAACATTCAGATAACTTCAGGATTGTCAAATTTTCTTGATAAACAGAAATGGTCAACTTGTCAGTAGAAAACCGAAAATTGAAGGCTGCTTCAAATTCCAACACCTTCCTTCTTTCCCAAAATTCCACCGCTGGCTAACACGATGTTCCTCGAACATCATAGGTTTCCCTTTCGTGTTGTCCAAAGATAAATAAAAAAAAATAAAATTTTCTATAGTGGGTAGTTCTATTAGCCTGTGTCAATGATGCTCAAACGTTATAGGGTAGCCTACTCCCAATAACAGAGAGGGATGTATTTGCCCAGACATGGAATGATATAATATTGTATGTTCCACAAAGGCCTTTGTCAAACAAATATTGATATGAGATCCACAAAGCAGCAGAGAGCTCATCACTAATGACTTGTTTGTATATATGTGACTGTATACAATAACAAGCAATTTCCACGATTCCTATTGATGCTGTGGAACATATGCACATAATACGCCTTCATGAATTGACTTGGGAAAGTAATTAACATACATTTCATAAATGGAAAATGTACGGGTATATCACGAAATTTATTTGATATTGTATGATTTCCATCCCAGATAGTTTGTCACTCTCCAATATGAATTTTTATAACAGTCGTTGCATGTATTGTTCTATTTCCGAGATAAAATTTCATGAGGATTGCAACGTGAAATAATTCTATTTCTTTAGAAGAACCACTGGTGTGGACTTTGATCCCGTAGCAATCTCTTTTTTCAATACATTGTCTTTGTCTTCTACTATTATCATTCTCTTAATTTCTTCATTATGGTGGTGGTTCATAGTTTGGTGTTATTTTTCTTCTGTTCTCATCATCTTGATATCTGCATTCATTTGAGGTGTGATTTCCAATAAAATGTGATCTATCGAATGATTCTAATAGAACAAGGTGCGGTGATATTATGCATCTTTATCTATTCAATCTATGGAATTAGCCGAATGTTTCTCAAACATCTGTTAACCAGGTCGTTTTCAAAACTCCTATTATAATGGTGTTCCACTGAATGACAAAATTATTCCAAATTAATGTCTCGATAATGTGAATGTTGATACAAGAGAAAGGAATCATTCAGATTCACTTCTCCAAACCACCAATATAAATCAGAAACACTATCTGGGGTGCATTAACATAAAATACGGTTCTGAGACTGGACTCGAACAGGTTGATGGTCCAGAAAAATCGCCGTAATTATTGCTCGATTAATATGCGCAAGAAAGAAGGCCCTGCTGTGCTGTCGATACCAACTTGTAATGCCTAGTTTTATTGCTGTCGTTTATTATTTTAATAGTACATTTTACTGGAATGTTTTGCGTGTTTCACCCATTATGCTGCGCTTATTATTCCTCCCAAGGTGCTATCTCTCACCAAGAAATATAATTGGATAGAAAAAAAAAACGATTTTGCGGTGCACAAAAAAGGTGCGTGTTCACTGCCTGCTGCCAAGTTAGTCGTCTCGATAAATGAGTTACATGACGCTTTCGTTAATGAATGAATTACAAAAAACAATCGAAAGTACGTAATGTAGCAAAAATCATTCAATCGATGAAATAGCTCATTTGAAGGAGGAAAGGTCCTATAATCATCGATATTGAAGCCGCTATCACGACATACAGGATGTTAAAGCAGGAAATAGAGAGCGTTGAAGTAGAATGACCAAATTCATATTCCTTCGATAACTAGAGGAGAGATAAATCTGAAACAGGTAGTCTGGTGTAGTATGAAGAACATAGATCAACTTGAAAATTTTCACTCAATGTGAAAAACGACCCTTCATATGAAAGAGAAAAACCCTTTCATGCATAATGGCATAGATGCGGAGTTCACTCCACTAGGATCTTCAGGCTGATTTGCTAATATTTATGATTCCGATAGTTTCACTGAATAATAGAAAGAGTCGACCAAAAACAAAGGATCAAATGATGCTGTGTATCACTATACTGAATATTTGTAATGATTTCCAAGTGAAAATAACATTCAAATACCGAGAGTTTTATTTCGTGTTAAAATATTCAATTTCAGATTCCGAAGCGCCTTCGGGTATTAGGCCATCATCAGTACGATCGATACCTGATGCAAGTGAGTAATATTTGTTGTAATGATTTAACCGAGGATTGGCAAAGGCCTAACCCAGTATATATCATTTTTGTGCCAATATCTTTCCACACACATTACTCCTTGCCGCAAACTCATTTTTGGAAGCGATAAAATCATTATCATTATATAGACTAAAAATTTCGATAACTTATTAGGACAAGTATCCACAGGAAGTCTAGATGGAATCAATCTATGAAACCATATATGTGAAGTGAAAAAAACATTGGTGATGTGTATAGACATAGATTCAACATATTTGTGAAATTTCCATTTTTTGACGAACACATTCCGTTAGATGATCCGATACGAATACACGTGTGGAACTGAAATGTTTTCTGAAAGCAAGTGAAATTTGACAACAGACATGGGAAAGATATGATGAAAAAGGAAGATTACCAGATGAATGGTTACCAGTGAGGAAAACCAGTGAACTATAAGATAATTGAAATATATTCCGAAAAGCCCTTGGAATATCATTAGTAAAAATCATCGGTCATCCGGTGCAAACCTACAACAGTCAACCAGGTGATGTAGAACGAAATATAACCGGAAAGTATAGGTGCAATGAGAATCTAACAGTATCGATATAAACTTGAAATGATTTCATTTGAAGTTCATCCAATTTGACAGTTGACAATTGAATATCAAGAAGTGTCAGTTGATGGAACATTATAAGTTATGAATTAGTACTCGTTAGTAATTCATGCGATATGAATTCCACTAGTGGGTTGAAATGATTTAATTCCCACTATTGAGTTATAGGCCCTACAACTTGACCTCACAAAATCCCCAGTGGTCATGGTAATAATCGAATGATGTTGAATAAAATTATTTTCCTCACTATCTTTATATATATATATATATATATATATATATATATATATATTCAAGAATCGGTGAAACTCCTTGTGTTGATTCGAGACAAACATCATCAGCTTTGAAAAGGGGTTTCCATAATAAACCTTACAGTCGAACGGATCGGTCGTATAACTCTTGAACAAATAACGTTACATCAGAAGGTAGAACTTTGATATCCATTACTTAATTACACAGAAACTGGATGCCGAATGGAACAGAAGAGCGAAAAGGGTTTGATCACGTGCCTTTGATAGGAGGCTGAGTTAGTCGCCGAAGCCGAAAATCGACTAATGATAACGAGGTTAGGTACAATTACTTCTTGTGTAAATTAATTCGTATTCCTGCGATCTTCAACTTCCCATCTTCATCACACGTATACTGACATGCAGGTGTGAACAAAGAAGTGTGAAAAAACTTTTGGATGGGTGATTTCTTGCAAAACAGGATGTCCCAAAACTCAACTTCATCCCGTGACTTCATTGATATATATCCTTAATATGACTATAAAAAATAGTTTTGCCATATCAATGAGTTATTTTTCATTATCTTTCATAGACTCTTTATACTGTGAACAAAATCACGGCTAGTTGTATTGAAAAAATGTTCATTCAGTGTTTTTGTTTTTGACATAGCATGACATTCGCTCATGTTTCATTTCATGCAAAATGATATTGCTATTCAAATAGTCAATCAGGAATTCGATTGAGAACACTGATTTTTGTCAACTGAAGGAGAGCCAAATAAAAATCGAAGAATGTATTCATGAATATTATCACCTTTTCCTTCATCTACTGGCAACAATGAAGAAGAACCAATACTGCTCTAGATACATCGTGTTAGCCAACGGTCGGACGTTGGGAGAGGACGAAGGAATTGGAATTCTCCCTGAATAGTTTGGAGGTCGTGACCATCAGGGAATATTTCATTAGGCAGAGAATTCCAAAGCCTCGCTCTTCTTTTGATGAATGATGCTTGGTACAGCGAAGTTCGCCAAGGTCTCGGGGCTTACAGTGTAGGGGTTAAACAGCTCGAGCTCTCCTAGTTTGTCTACCCGAAATATCTCGTAGTGGATTGAAGAATGAGCTTCACGTTGAGTACCGACCATGAAAATATCTATAAAAAACGGAGAGATCGCCCACCGATCTACGATGTTTCAGAGAGGTCAATGAATTCGTATGTGTTTAGTTTTACCGACTAGGCGAATGACTCTTCTGAATGGAAACTCAGAGCTTCAGCATATGTTTGAGAGTTGAACTCCAAACATGTGAACAGGTCGAACTTGCCTTCTCTTTCGTCTTGCACTTCTTTCGGCGCTAATTCATTGGTCTGCTTCATTCATTCGATTTTCTGAATGAAATGAAATTCATAAAACTTTCAATACATGAAAAACTGTTAATGTTTAGTGGGATCATATGGTTTATAAAATACTATCGTGATGAATATTGGGTTAATTTTCGGCCGAAGTCGTCACATGGTGTTCATAAATAACAGAAAAATATAACTTAATGCTGGGTTTTGTTTTCTAGAAGAAGAAATTTTCGATAACACCCTCTTGTTGTTTAGCATGAAATATCTTATATAAAATAAATAGATGAAGTACCTATCCTGATTGATCATGAATGGCCAGTTTCCATGATGGTGTGAAACACACGGAGTCATTGACGAATTGCGACAATTAGTTCCAGTCACCTTGATCTCTCATTACCTTCGCTGTTCTGCAGAAAAACACCCAATCAATCACATCCAAGTCTCTCTTGCCACGATAGTTTTCATTCGGATGGGTCCTTAATTATTCAACTATGCCCGAATACAAAAATAAAAAGGCGGCGCGGACAGTAGCGTAGCGGAAGTTGATAAAGACCCCGGAGGCCTATGTTCGAATGGAAAATTGCACATTTTTTTAGCCAATATTCCACTCATTTCTACCACTTTCTATCGAATATTCGCCTGAACTCAGAACTGACAGAGCGAATGATGTACGTTCTATATAACGAAGACACCTTGGAAACTTTTCTTCACTTCATTTTCCTGTATGTATCATTGTTATTCAGTAGTTCGTGATACATAGGCCAAATTCTGAATTTTCATGTTGTTTTCAAATCTATTCAATTCAATTTCAAATCACAGGAATATAACAATAATTGAGCTGAGCGAAAAATGCTCTAATCACAGTTTAGAAAATACTATATTATCTGAACTGCTCTTAAATCCGGGATATCCACTTGGTTGTAACGGGCTAGCGATGGCATGGCCAAGCCAAATTCAACCCAATCTGCCATATTGATGCAGCTGAGCTGAATGAAGGTGTAAAAAATACCCAACTCAAAGTTGGACATACCATGGAGGGATAAGCGCCGATCATCCTCTAACGATTTTTTCTTTGTAAGCAATGCAAAATTGTGTGCATGGCTATAGCCATTCATACCTAGTACTTTACCTAGTACTAGTAGCGAAGGTATACTTAGGTGAATGATTTTGTGCAAAATCGTTTGTTATCTTATTTCAAGATGATGAAAATTGATCTGGAAAGTTGAGAGAAAGGTATTTTCACCACAGAATGATGGGATGGGCAAGGCAATGCGTTTAGTTCCCAACACCACATGAATAATTCTTGTCTTGACGGTACTTTTTGATCGAAGATCATCGAAATGAAGTCCCAGTAGTTCAGCGTGAATTATTTGTACCTGGCTACGAAGGAGTTGAAGTGATAAGTGTTTTTTGAAAAAGGGTTTGTTTTATTCATTTGAGACATGACTTTTTTTTTATTTTAGTTTTCACCAAAATTTCCGATTCCATTGATTTTGTTAGTTTTTCGTTAGCATATCATTCTGAATATAAAGTACCTGAAAGGTAAGTACCTAAAATTCTGAAGTCGAGAATTTCAAAGTTTGTCGAAAGAGCGCAATATACTGGTAATCGTCATTCATAATAGAAGAGGCCATAGGAATGATAGTTGAAAAAAGAGAATCACTTGAATGAATTTTCTCGTTATGTACAAATATGTCCGACCTCAGCTACGCCACTGCGCTCGGAGAGAGAATTATAAATCACTACTAATAAATTTTTGTTGCGAGGCGATACCGAATACTTTCCGAAATAATGAATTTAGATAGAGATTACCGATAAGCGTTTCAGAGATCGTTAATTGTCGTGGAAATAAACATTATGAGCATTACAAAGGAGTTTTCGGTATACTCACGCACATACTTCAGATTCTCGAGTGGTCCTGGGAATATAAATACGACAAAAGATTATCTTCAGTGGATATGTTTATGATTCTTATTATCAACAATGCATATGAGACTTGAAATGGGATACGTTGCTGGATATGCTTCCACTGGATTCGTGAGAATTATTAGAGTATCGAAAGGAATGTGAATTGAACTTGTTGACTGAATTTTGACTTCACCTTCAATTTCACCTTCTTCAACAAATTCACTTTGTTAGTGGAGTGTGAATACGGTCGTGAGTTCCTTTCATATGTTTGGAGTTCAGCTTCGAAACATACTCTGAAGCTTTTAGATTCTATTGAGAAGAGAGCTATTCACCTAGTCGGTGATACTATACTAAAGAATTCATTGACCTCTCTAGAACATCGCAGAATGATCTCTCTCATTTTTATAGATATTTCCATGGTCAGTGAGCTCATCAGAAAAATCGTCTAAGATTTCTTCACTGGTGGATCCAGGTTCATCACTGGCGAATCCAGGAGTTCATCAAAGTTGCGAATTTCTCTGCCTATTGGAGTCTTTCCCGATGCTGACGACCCCCAACTTCGAACTAAAAATTTTTATTACCTTCCTCCTCTCCAAACATTCCACCACTGGCTCACACGATATGTCACGCCTGCATCATAGGTTTTCCTTTCTCGTTGTCGAATGTTGAAAAAATCGACAATATTTCCCTGAATAGACTTTAAAAAATCGCTGTATTCAAAATTCCAGATTTCCAAATTATATATGCTTATGTGGAGGATGGATTCAAAGAAAATGAATAATCCACAGGTCTATATTGAAGAATTGATATTGTTGCCATGTAGAGAAATCTAACGAAGACTGAACTTCACTAAGTTAATCAAGAAGAATTGTGTCCTATATTGTGTCCATATCTCGGAAACTGCATACAATTTAGCAACTCTGTAGAGCTCTGAGAACTCTGTAAATGAATGACCTCCATCATAGGCATCGTAGCTTCAACGTTTATGGAGATGACAATGATATCGACACGCTGTATATACTATGCTGCTACTAATTAGTATACCTTCAAAACCTTATCAATTGTCATTCCACTGAAAACTCATTACACAGATCAAACAGGATACGGTTTCCTTTCGCCCCGCACAAAGACCTCACTTTCTTTTATTAACATCATCTATTCAGTGCAGAGAATACATCTCATTCTAGCAGTGGCGTACACAGTATTTTCCTCGAGTATTTTCCTCGCCCCAAGCATGAATTTCTTTCGAATCGATTCACGACATTGAATTCCGCAACAATTATTTCATCACGATTGAATTTCAGTTTCTTAGCAGTTTGGAGCTCTCTTTGGAAACCTGACTCAGACTTTGTCGCCAATTCAATGTCGCTGACATGGAAAATTTCATATGTTCTAACCGAACGTACAAAGTTCATGACGATCGATTGATATTTCCTTTCTTTAATAATTTATAACCTAACTCAGATTTTTTCGCCAATTCGATGTCGCTGTTCTAACCAACCGTACTGAAATCATGACGATCGATTAATATTTCCTTTCTTCAATAATAAGTCTCCCATAGGAACCTTTCTTTTTAATCTCTGTTTCATTAATGCACGTTTGTTCATAGAATGAATGACATTATTTCTCTCGTTCAATTCCTTCAACGATAAAATGTTCGGCTTCTCCTGATGTGAGACTTGTTTTGTATATTGTACTATTTTCAGACTAGAAAGTACTCCCTTCTAGAATAAGTTAGAAAACTCTAAACGTAACGAGTAGTCAACATTGATAACGGATGATATTTTATTGGTCCAGGTTTTGTTTTTGTTCTGTTTCGGAATTTGTGCATTTGAAAATTATTTTATTTTCGCTACTGTGGAATATTCAACGCTTAGATAAGTCTGACCCAACATGTAAATGTTGTAATTGAAAAGTATAGAACCGAAAGTCCACCAATTTCTGAATTTTTAGTACAACAAAAATTTTTTGCACATTGAAATTGAAATTGAACTTGCTGACTTAATATTGGTCAAATTTCCATTCTAATTAGGGAGTTTGATTATACATTCCAACTGATTCTCAGCTACATTAGCTCAAAATTCATCAGGTCCATTTCAAAATCACACTCAATCAAGTATACGGAATTGCAATTGTGAAGTTGTACATTCCTTTTTATGTTGAAGAATAATATCTAGGTACATATGGCTTGAATTGAAATATTTTTTTATGTTTCTATGGAGAAATCTAGGCTAATTATCAAATCTCCTCGAGACACCTTTGATAGCATAAGGGAGGAAGTGGCAAATCCACCCTTAAATACGACACTGCTTTTGGCGATACCGTACCCTCGATACATCATGCAAATTTAATCCTGATGGAATCACGGCCGACGCAAAGAAAGAGCAAACAACAAATACAAAAGTCGACAAAGAGAGCTTTCCGACAATCGAGTGTGCCTTGCATATTTTACATACGGGGGCTCCGATCTGCATTCAGGTCATCTCTCCGGCTGCCTTGCTCTTTTGATGCCGTCCAGACTGGCTAGATGGAGAATGGGGGAAACTTATGTTGAATAATCTATATGCCGGCTACTCTGAACAACTTAAATTAGATTCATACAAAACGAGCGGGTACAAAGGGTAATGTAGTTTGGTTGGTGTTGCTGGTAATTCAATGTTGTGATGGATTTTTTCCAATGAATAATGTAGATGAGACGGCAAACTACCTGCTTTGCTGCACTTCCTTGCACTGATGGAAAAGCCTCTGAATAACTGCTGATAATGTTCGATTGAAGATTCCATTGAGAGTGAGGTCGATTACAATTTTTCCTTTTATCACAATATTCAAAATTAATTTCGGTAATTCAACTCAGATGAAGGTAAAAATAAGCATTTCAACTCTTTTACATCGACTCAACTCGACATCTTCATTTTTTGCATCTGTTGACAACACGGAAGGGAATCCTATAATGTTCGAGAAACATCGTGTTAGCCAGCGGTGGAATTTTAGGAGGAAAGGTAGGTGTTGGAATTGAATCTCTAAGAAGTATTTGATCAGACATTTGAAGATAATTTTTTTCGAAATTCATGTCAGAGCAGATACACATACCTGGTAGTTATGATGTAATCAAAGAGTGGTTCGAACATAAGTAGTCAGCGAATAAAAGGTGTCCCAGATATTAGGGATCATATGACACATGAAATAGAAACAAAAATGAACATGAATTTTGTACTACCATTCAAGAACTGTTCCTTGAACTCAGTGTGTCAAAAATACATGTTTCATGAATAAATCAAATATTTCACCGGAATGGAATTCCTAGTCAATTAAAGAGTTGATGATGATGCACGAAGAACGATACGATATTATATCTCAGTTAGAATTGGAGCTCAGAGAGAGAAATTTTGTTGAGCCACACTATATTTCTAATATGCTTCCTCATCATGATATATAGTCAGCCGCATGTATAACATGTATAACACATGAGTGTATAACCGATAGCGGTAGAACTTTCATATCGCAGTAGCCAGTTTCGATTTTGTTATCATCATTGCGTACAAAGTCACTCGAGACTCTATTTATGCTTTTATATCCCTCTTACCATCCTGCGGTCTTTTTGAATCTGAATAATTATTCACGGTGAAAGTCTAACGTATACAATCGAGAGACCATTATTCGGCCAGTAAACGTTGGTTAGAACAATAAATTTGGTTTTTGATGAGTTCCATCGAAAGATTCGAATTGCCACTTCGTCCGTTTATGAGTGGAATGCCAGGAATAGAAAGTACACTTTATTATCATTGGAAACATGCGTGGTGGCTATTTCACTCTCAGTTATCTCCCACATCAAAAGCGATATCGTTCTTAATCAGTCCTCGTTGCTATTTCGTTCTGCGAAATCGTTCTGCATCAGTTTTCTTATATTCAATTATATCCATAGATATATATGTTTTTTTAAATAATACTGTCATGACTTTTTCTTGTTTAGATTGTCCAGAGACATCTCAAACATAGAAAACATAATAGGGTATAATAGGGTATAAGAATCTGGTACATATTCAAGGTCATGAAATTCACTGAGAGGGGCAGAACGAATGGAATGTCTCATTTGAAAATACACATAAGATGCCAATAACTTTCATTAGGGATCTTGAACTCTTTCTTGAAATTATTAAAGGATACATTTCCCAAGAAAAATGGAGCCATCTTTTACTCACCATATTTGGAAGCCAGCTGTCAAATGTTTTGATAATTTTGTGTGGAGCAAAGAATCAGTACTCAGATTATAATGAATTTCTATTCATCATTTTTATAATGATGAAATATAATATATATCCTGGACTTCCATACAAACCAGCCTGATATTTCATTTATGTAGACAAGAAAAGTTAGAGGACTTAGTTAACTGTCTAAAACTAACGAAGTGCGCAAAATTATCCAAATTTGAATTTTTGGCGAATGCACTAGTGTTTATTATTGTTTCGCCATTATAGGCGAAATAAATAGCAAATGAATATTTCATGATATTTTCTACATGTTATGTCTTTCGTTCTCGTAAGTATACTGAACTTCGATGAGATCGACAAGAAAAATGACAATTATCATTGCAGATCTATAAAATTACGACAAAAAACTCCAATTACAATTATTGGCGAAGGTTCCAATGACAAAATTTCGCCAATAAGCGATCATTAAAATTGTTTCAAAGCCAGTTATTCCAATTCATAAAGATAACGAATTCGATGATGGCGTGGAACGTGGAAGTACGGTGGTCCTACGACGATTTGGTTACTCGATATCTCGAGAACTGTGAATGATATAAATTTTGAATATTTTACAAATGGCAATCTTGCATTTATTCGAATATTCATAAAAAAACACATGAATCTTGAGTTTTCGGTCACGTGACGATCAGAATGAAATTTCGCACTTTTGCATTTTTCTATTAACTGGCCACATAATTGAAATAATTCACTAATTTTCCCTTCGCTTAAGTGAGGTTCTTCATATTTTCTATTTCTGAATTCGAATATGACAAGATGTGAATTAGTAAATTGGAACTATGTTCAATAGTTTTTCAATTTTTATAAAAATGTGAAGTTGATGATTCAACAATAGAACAAGTTTTCACAAAATTTCAAAATCCAATTGCATGCATGAATATAATGGATTTTTCATGAACCTTCCAGCTACTTTCTTTATAGGACTATTGTAATAATATTCCTAATAATCATGTGAATTCAGCGATATCTTGTCATTCCGGTAGAGATTGATGTGGAGAAATGGTATATTACACAAACGTTTCATGAGAGACGCTCCTCGAATTGCTAGTTTTCTAAGAATTTGGTGCTCTACGAAACCTTGTATAAAACTTGAATGATAATATACTATTTTCGAAGATTGAATGCTGTTCTACATTCCAATTCGAAGAAATGTAGAGACTTGGGAAGCTATTA
Source organism: Gastrophysa polygoni (assembly GCA_963576655.1). NCBI lineage: Eukaryota > Metazoa > Arthropoda > Insecta > Coleoptera > Chrysomelidae > Gastrophysa > Gastrophysa polygoni. Next base: position 13,171,323 of record OY755084.1, read on the forward strand.
GAAACAGTAGATTCGGTTCGGATAATGATTAATTCGATGCATTTTTCTAGTGCTAGGTACTGATAAATTGAATTGATAAGGATGAGCGATGAAAAGCTTTGCTATCTAGTATGAGATGCAGATGTTTTTGAGAAAGATTTACGAGGTGATCGATCCGATGACAATGTGAAGAATGTCAATTCCATTATGCAGAGTGATGACTTGAAACAGGCTGAGCGTTTCATATATGTCTAATATATTGTATGAAATGGGAACTACCAATTCTCGAATTACAATCAATTACATCAATTTTTGGAATTGCCATCAACATTAGGAAACTGGAGTCTAGTCTCGGCTCTTAGAAGAGTATATGGATGAAAATCTTCCTCTGTTGATAATACATCTATTTCTATTATTATATTATTATTTCTCATCTATTATTGATAAATTAGAAATATATACAATATAATATCTTGACCTCGAAAAAGTTTGTCGCATCGAAGCTCATCATTCGAAATATTCCGAAAGTACGAATAACTTAATTAATAACTTTATAACTTACTCTCTTTGCGATACCGACAAAAATTAGTTAGGGATGTTCAAGATTGGAAGGTACGATCTATCGAAATTGAAATACCTATTGAAAATGGAAAAAGAGTGAACATTATTTTATTTATATAACATTATAGTACTGTCGCTGTTGAAATCATTCGAGGAACTGTAGATGAGGTATCGATCTTCTGTAAATGAAGATTATAGAAAAATGATGAAGCGAGGTTTGTTAAAACTTCACAAAGAGAAAATATAGAGTTACCATAACCCTTGACAAAAATCCTACTTATTATAAGTAGAAGAGCAAGATTGCTCGTTTCTCTGATAGTTTTTTATGGTATATAACCATAACGATATTCTGGTTATTTCGAGGATGCATTTTGTTAGGATAAAAAGTTTATATGGTTACACCTATATACTAACCAGGATGGTTATGGCTCATTTAGAAATTTACGTTTCATCAAAAGAATCTAAGAGCTGAGACTCTATACCTGTCCAAAAATCTCCTCAGTTTCGGTTATTGCCAGATTTCCGAACAGATTCAAAGTTTGAATTCACGTTGCATGTGTGACACATATGGTTTTTTCCCTTCCAACATTCCTGATTCACGGACGTCATGGAAATAATCTGATTGGTTGCCGCATGAGCTGAGTTAAGAAGAAAATATCTGTCATTCACGTGAATTTTTCATATGAGCGCCATCAGTTGTTTCGACCTCAAGAAACAGGCGTATACCGACATCGGAATCCGACACGGTTGGAAAGGTTCTCTTAGGTGTCTTTTAGGGAGTTCCTTCACTTTGCTTCATAACCACATCATCGAAAATTATCAAAAATTATTGTTGATGCCTCACGGCAGAGGGACTCAAAAGTGGAGAAGCTCCGGCTCGCTCTCAATCGAAAACCTAAAAACTTCCTATTCTGTCTTCAACCAGGTGACAGGTGATGAAAAACGACGGTGCATATAAAATTGAGGAGTGATTTCGTTTAGTATGTTTAAAAATACATTAATTACGTGTAGAGAGAAGGCGGATTTTGTAGTTGCCAACCTATATTCAGTTGGTGAACAAGTTATTCGAATGGTACCTATTTATCATCAAACACTCCTACTTGATCAACTTTTGGCATAACTATATTCGTGCGCAGGCATAATCTGTCTCGACTCACGCCATTGTTCACCGGAATGCTCGTTATTATCCCACCTGTCAGAGCAAGAGAGAGCAGACTCATCCGTCATCGTGATGACCAATGGCCGGGCGATCCTAGCGCACGCCAACCAATGGGAGACAGCGATAGCGTGGGAGACGTCACGCTGACAACAATCGCTCTGAAACAGCCGAAACAATGCCCGATTTCGGATTGTCAGGCAGACAACATAGGAAGGTTGTAGCGCACGCTAGTCGGCCTACGTGATTGTTCTTCTGAAGGTTTCCTTCTTTTCACGCATTTTTATAGCTTGTTTGATGCATCCGTTTCGTGTCGTATAGGTGTTCTACGGCAAATTGTTTGAAACACGCATAGTGCGCTCGAAACTCAAAGGAGTTTGAATATTAATATGCAATACCTAGTGTAGTGGGTTGATTCATCAGTTGACATCGATGCCTCGATCAAAACTGATAAAAAATTATCATTTCGAAATCGGATAGTAAGTATCGCAACTTTTATATAGCGCTCTGGACTAACGTTTCATCCGATAGACTACTCTTGCAAGCCAATCCATAGATAGCTATAGTGAACTCCAAGTTTTTTTTGGAGGAGTTACCTTATGAATCAGCTCTTCTTCAGCAATGAATACTGCGTGGACTATAAATGCATGCAAGGAATTGGTCCTTGCATGCCCTGATAATTCCTTGATCATAAGTGAGTATGAATTGAGTCAAAATATGAATGCAATATGAAAAATACCATTCTCCGCCATCCGCAGTTTCGATTTGAGTTAACAACACTAAACAATGATGCCAGATTCATGTATACTCTTTTCGAAATATTTTCATATGATGAGCTGAAATATGGGCGAAGTATCATTTCTTATATTCGAAACATAATAATAATTGAAATCCTGCGGTTCTATATTGAGAAAGCATTTCGAGAATTCATTATGAAGATTTATTGGACGAGGCTGAGGTGTTTGAAATATCTCCAGCATTGACTGGAAATGTTCGTATCATTGATACAATATTTCGGGAATAACAGACATGATAATACAAATGAAAAATACTCACTAAACTGTCAGTTCGGATTTTTTTCCAATTGCGCTGATGATGACAGTATAAAAAAACTGTCAAAACGTCGCCTTCCAATTATTATGAATACACCTAAGTAGTTTCTATTATTGAAGACAGCAAGAACCGGAATTTTTCTCTAGAAATTTAATTTTTTATCTGAAGCATTATGACAATAAGAATTACATTACTATAAGATTTTATTGATGCAGATCACCAATTCAGTCATTAGTTTCATTTCAATCATAGCACTAACCTTATCTGATTCCTGCTGCTGCTCTGTCACAAGCTGTTCCCTAGCCATCTGCAATTGCAGAATGAGTTCCGACAATTTCCTATGCTTCTCCATGATGTTGTCCCCGGAAAGAGCTTGTTGAATGGCCGCACTCGGTTCCACATCCCTGAAAAAGGAGATTCCTATCTATAAACAGAATTGTGCCGGCTGATATCCAACTTCCAACCAGTGACGTAACGAAAGCTCGGAAATTCAAATTTTCCTTCATTCCCTCATATCGAAACATATCCATGACAGTGATTTCGTGTAAAGTGAATAAATTCTCTTGCACCGAGTGTATGAGAAAGAAACTTGAAAACGTTGTTTTTTCACACATTTCTTCAGTCACAATCGGAATTAACGCTGGATCAGAATTCTGTGAATTCCCGATTTATATAGGCAAAGACGAGAAAAGCAAACCTCGATCAATGGCGTTTGAATATTATCAAATATATCAGTTTGATAATGATAAAATTTGACCACAACACTTTTTCGTTAACTACATCAAGTTTATAACTCAAAAATAATTATATTCACATCACATTCACAATTTCTTGTATTCTTTAGAAGGATGAATTGAATGAATAGCATAATTTCAGTGGCATTTTCAGTGGTTTGGTTACATGATGTATCCAACTATGACGTCTCAGTCGTAACACATCACCCATCGATATACGAAACAGCACGGTGGTGGGAGAGAGGATAACAGATGAAATTTTGCAATAAATATGCTGTTTTCGAAACGCCAGTTGATGAATTTGCTTCGATTTTGACAAATAACATTGGTTGTATAATGAATGTGTGTTATTATTCATCGATTAGAAGGGGACTGGAAGGTATTCATGCGGTCTTCCCCATTGAGCTGAGCTTGTTTATGTTGCTTCGCCTGATCACTGCCACTGCTTTCAACTCCGCGCGAGTTTGTCGAGTGTCACAGAGAAAAACTCTTTTCTGGAAACGTTCAAAGAAAAATATTGTTGCCGGGAAATAATACCGAGCATTCAAAAGAGATAACTGAAGATAGTGTCAGATGCAAATCTTTCGTCGGATCTTGCTTTAATCTAGACTTTCTCTCATACGTTGTCGTTTCTTTTTATTGCAACGAGAGTGCATATTCTATTTGTGATAGAAAAAGGTATACAGCTCTGATGCCTTCGCAATCTGTGCGAGCATTTTCATATATCATGTTATTTCATACCTGCCTATGTACAGGGATATTCAGGCTTTCCGAAAACGAATTTCATTATGCAATTAGTTTTTAGTTGTTTTCTGCAATTTTCTGCAAGAATTCTCATGAATTCTGAATGAGCATCTCGTACTCCATAAAGAATTAGCTTTCAAAATGACTTTGTAGAAGTCGAATTTTTGCTAGGTTTCATTTATATTTCATGAACCATTATTATCGAGCTCATCACTTGGCAATGTCATTTTCATCTCCGACTGTGACAATTAGTTATCGTTATTCCTAAAATTTGAAATCAGTCATTCCTGATACATGATTTGAATTCATGTTTTTATGATGAATTATGCAGCATTGGAATGAAAAATATATCACCTTCAAAATTCAAAAAAGTGCTTACTTAGTTTTTTCGTCATCATGAAAATTGAGATGCTACAAGAATTTTTGCAGATAATACAACAGAACAAAAAGAAGCGATGAAATCCGTCAAGATATATTGCTGATCGAAGCTAGCCAATAGATATGATCTGAAATCGAAAAATTTCCTATACTTCAACGCCCATGCACTTGTACCTGAACCCCTACTTAGGGGTATGAAAACTAATTGGTCCCAACATTTTCCGCACCCACTCACTTTCATCGGAAAAAATTGAATCACCCTGTTTGAATAATGCAGAATATAAGACGTGAATTATTAAAAAGAAGCGAATGGATAATGGTATGTAGATGGAAAAATATAAAATTCTTATGGATTAAAATATATACCTAGTAAGATGTCTCTTTGAGATATACCGAAGCTGCAACTTATGCATGTATTATTTAGGATGAAGTAAAGTTTGATTCAACTCAAATTACTTGAACGATGTTTCTTACGGTGCATTGCTATGAGTACGGCGGCACTGAATTACAAATAATCTTCCTTATGGAGGACGACAAATTTGAATTCTCCGAACATCCATACAGTTGACGAATTCCATTTTACAAATTCAATATAATGGGTGTCAATGGATTCGTCACTCAGGCCATGGATTCCAGGTCGAGGTTGTTTTGGTGGAACCGGCAGTGATAGGAGAGTTATGAAATCGAAAAAATTTAGATTGGCTATAAATATTGGATCCATATGGATGTTCATCAATAGTTATCTGTGAACAGCAGCTGAGAGACAATTTTTTGGAAGAATTTCCAGACTTTGGAGAAACATATCCAATTAACTAGATCTTAGAAAAATGTTTCGTGCAAGCATAAGCACTCACGCACTTGATATAGTATATATATATATATATATACTATATATATATTTATATATATATATATATATCTTGCACCAGACATCCAAATATTTAACTATTTACCAAAAAATTTGCTCTTGGTTATCAGGTGCTACTGAAAAAGTTCCCATAAATATGAAAATATGCGTCGAGTCTATAATCAGTAGATACCGATATATCCGTATCAGGATGAAGAGAAGTGGTTTATCCTTGCAACGTAATGTAGCAAAATTGCTTTATGTTATGACTGAGAGGTCATTTTTCAGCATTGTTATGTATTTTTTCTCAATAATAATCATAATTTATAGCTGTTTCGACATGCATACGTATATTGCAAGCTGAATGAACAAATGATATTGGAATCAGTGCACTGTATTAAAAAAATTAGGATAATGGGTTATGTCATGCATTTATCGGCGTCATATGTCTCACAAGAGGTCAAGGCAGAAGAGATAGGATATATTACAACAATCTGAATATACGTAATATTTATACCAGGAAGCTCGAGAACAGATAATCAAAGTTAGCTGCACTTGGATGCGCCAAATCATGAACAGGGGGACTCGGGTTAGTATCCCTTCACGATTCATTTTTCGAATTTTCGTGGGATTTTCTCTCCTCATTTTTAAAAAAATAGAGTAGAAGTTATTAAAAATCATTTCAATATATTTGTAGTAAGGACAGATTTGGGATCTGCCCCACAATGTCTCTGCGCTTGAAATTAAACCTTTAGATACCTAGAAGAGAAATTCTCTATCGGTCAGTGACACCTTGTTTTTGAAAAATTTGGAAATACTTATCTTGGTGGACGTTTCGGGAACGAATCTGCTCCCGTTCTCAACACAATTCAAATATTTTTCTCTTCGGAAAATTTTTCGATATGTTTTCGGTTTTGACACTGAAAAGTGACACTGAAAAGTGACAAAACCGAAAACATATTGAAATAATTTTTGATACCTTCAACTCTATTTTTTTAGAAACGAGGAGAGAAAATCCCACGAAAAGCTGAAAAATGAATGTACCACCTCCTCGAAGAATGTACAGACAGTACCCTTCACGATTATTTGCGGCTCACGCAGGTTTTTCGATTCAATACATTGAATTCCAATTCCATTCCATCCTTTTCATACCATTAAAATTGTTTTGAAGTGTTTAAATGTTCATATAAGATAACTGTTCACTTTGAGTTCACTACGATGATTTATAATCTATATACTAATAATGATCCAACAGAGTTGAAAAATGAATTATTGATTAACTTTATCATCGTAAATTTATCAATATTGATACAGAATAACTACTACTATCTGTCAGACTGGCATTCATGTGGTGGCAGCAAGCAAGATATATTCTACAATATTTCGTTTGGATTCATCGTTGTCCATGAAGACGTAGTTCTACCGGTTCGAAAAGAACGAGATGTGTAGGTTCTATTAAGGCACATCATTAGAGCCTAACATCACAGACGATGAGAGTTTCTAGGAGCTAGTGAACTCGTCACTTGGAAGTTGAAGTCAACCCAAAATATCCTACATAGATTATTTGTAATTACTCACGAATTATTCATCGAATTAGGCGTCGAAGAAGGCGTCGGCCTTTTGATATTTTCCTCCCTGATCGAGCTGCTGTTGATCTTCGAGGTCAGTCTCTTCAGCACGTCGTCCATGGACCGCTTCAGCGGGTGCGAGAAGCTATTGTTATTGTGCAAACTACTGTTGTTATTGTTATAGTGAACGTTCGATTTCACTTCCGAATTCGGGCTGCTGCACTCGGAAGAGTTCCTCCGTCTTTCTGACGCATCGTTGTGCAAGGACAACGCCTGGATGCTGCTGGACATCAGGATGTTTGGTTCGGAGGTGTACATTATCCTGGCCGTCTTGTTGGGCGGCGTCCTGCCGTCGTCGACGTCGTCGACGTCACTTCCGGTGGCGCTGCCCGGCGACGAGGAGCCCGACAGTTTGTAGAACGGGGCCGCCGGATGTTGCACCTGATGGTAGAAAAATTCGGTGAGATTCTCTGGTACACCCTAATTTTCATTGACATGAGGATGTAATTCATTCAAATTTGAACCAAAATGATGTGCCTTGATATGCATAGTTACGTGTCTAGCACAGTGATGATGAAGAACATAAGAAATTGTCACCTTATTGTGGTGTTTCCAACGAGAAGCAGTATCTGTCAATTTTAACAATATTGTGAAACTATCTCTTTGAAATTACGCAAAATATGCGATAATCGTTAGGAGGACGTTACCTATGATTTAATCAATGAACATATCGTCAAATCTTCATCGAAAAACACTAATCTCTACAAAGAACGCCAGAGGCGACAGTTCCAGAGTTTCTGCGATTTTATACAAAATAGAATTTCATGAAAACACTTACATTTTAAAAATTAGTTGAAAGTTTCTGCGTCAATTCATTCTCTTGTCAAACATAAAATCGTGCATGATTTGATATAATTGATTATTAAAATAATTTAACGAGTCCGCAGGACTCAATAATGATAATCGTATTTCTGGTTATGCCCTATAGTTGACAGTAATTTCTGAGTAGATCATCTGTTTTCATTTTTCATAAATCCATTTACTTGTTGGAAATACCTTAGTAAAATATTTCAATGTGAATGAAATGAAAAGATGAAAACATTGATATCAAAAACTGTGCAAGATATATCGGTGGAATATGTTATGAAAATATTCAATATCTATGAAATCCATATGTTATTTTCATTCGAACCAACTTGATTTGAACAATTCATTCAAAACTCCTGGAAATGTTGTACCATTATTATTGAATAATATTGAATTGAAAATGAAAATTAAAAATATCTATTGTCGCACCATCGTGTTGGATTCCTCTTCGCAGATGTCGCTGAGGTTGTTACTGCTGGTTTCGTCAAGGTCAGTCAGATTACCCCCTTCACTGCCACTGCCAATGAGTTGCTGGTGGGGCTGGAGGGTGGAGAGGTTGGATTCGTTTGGGTTAGCGCCTTCGTGAAGTTTTGTTGGAGGAGACTTCCGCTTCGAAGACATATTTCTGCAAAAAAGAAAACGTCTATCAGTTCCAATACTGCAGGTAAACAAGTTGACATAAACTCTCACGAAAGACCCATAATTTTCGTAATAGGTACATAGTTTCAAAATTCTCTTGCAAGAAAAAAATTTTTTTCATCAATTGCGGAAAAACGTTTCATTCAATGATTTCATTCACTTGGTTCGAAGTCGTGAAGAAATGAAATTCATTTTTTTTGTGTTCAACAGGTGGGTTAGGAAATAAATTCTAGACACAACAAAATTGTGCCTTGACGCGAATACAATATCATTGAAAAGGGTGATTTTAAATATAGTAATATATTTCTAAATGAGAAATTCAAGACTGTTTCATCCATTTTTCTCATTTCCTTCCAGGAACCACGATTTAGTTGTTCAAATTGAGCGCATTCATTTCAATATGATGGTCAGAGAAAGAATCGAAAATTACCGATCCACAGCAATTCCTTGGATTTTTTGATTAGATATACCCATGCACAATCATATATCACCAAAGTTTACTGAGGAATACTTGGAATTCAATGAAATTGCTGAAATCCGAGGTTTTTGTACGATGAGAAGTGCAATACAAATCAACTATCATCACGATATTCCAACTACTGAATTGAACAGGTATTATATATGACAGAAGGCCACTAAAGAGACATGGGCGATTTTTCTGGAAATAAATTGAAACAGCATAATGTTGGAACAATGCTCACATATTAGGATGTTCCTATACACTATATACACTGACGTGAAGGACTCCAACTCGGATTCACTTCCCACACTCAGAGCAATTCCTTATCCCGATAACTTCCCAATCTTAATCCCAAATAGACACTGACCGCGATCATCAGAGAACTAATAATCACTATGATTGCACCGCTTTTCAATTTCCGCCAAATAACTACAAATCTGATTAAAGTCCATAAGCAAGTTATACAAGCTAGATCTTCTCTCGTAATATATCCCGGTGATGAACTACCGCTATCTGGGATGCGTATATTTGATTTTCATCCGAATAACAGTGTTTATAGAAGAACAATCGGGGATCAAAGGGGTCAAAAGTTGGCATTATCATTCCACTAAGAATCATAATGATTTTCGATAACATCGCGGGTATTGTGCAAAACAGATAGGATACATGCGAAATGTTCATGGAGCAAAGGGTCTTCCTGGAGGTCGATATTTTGTTTATACATGGTGTTGTTATTGTTAAGTGGTTGATTATATATTTTTCCATAACACAAAAAGTAATAATTATTATGTAGCATACAATTAAGGAGTAATCAAGTTCATGTATTCTATAGTTAGTGATGGGAAATTATTATGTGTCTGTGCAAGATATCGCAAGATATCGTTGAAGACAATAAAATGTGTCAGTGTCGTACACAAATCTAAATATAGATACTTCCGCACGCTCGTTGCTCAAAGAAAATATCATCTATTATGCCACCACGTGCGATTCCAAGTAGACAAACCAGACGAGCTCAGGCTGGTCACCCCTACACTGTCAGGCTCGAGACCTGTGCAAATCGCTATACCAAGCATCATTCATCAATAGAACGGCAAAGTTGGGGAATTGTTCGCCTAGTGAAGTCTTTCCTGATGCTTACAAACTCCAAACTTTCGAGAAAAATTCCAACACCTCCCTTCTCTCCCAAAATGCCACCGCTGGCTAACACGATGTTCCTCAAACATTATAGGTTTCCCTCTCGTGTTGTCCACAGATTGGTGATAATACAATATTCATTTTTATAACATTTTTCATGGATTTTCGAAACGTTAGATTATAATCGAATGAAAATAATCTTGAATACTGAATAATTTCCATTTATTGGGATCATTCAAGATTGGTGTTGAAATGGATCAATATCGATATTCTCGAATGAAATAATTTGAAAGAGTCACAGAAAATGAAAATGCTTCAAACTATTAAATAACACAAACACCATTTCAGGAGATTTTTGAAAACTTCGAAAATATTGTGCCTCTTGGTTTGAAAGATAATTGACATATAATACAATTTGATGAGATTCACAATAATTGTTTCATACCAGATTCTCACTTTATTTTTGTAAAAAAAAATCGTGTCACCCTCTGTATATACAGAAGATAGAACTGGTTCACTTCACATATCCGGACGTATTTACATTTCTCAATCCATTAATTCTGGTCAACTGATCCACAATGAACAAGCGAACAAAAAAAGACTATAATTCAGAGGATAAAGGAACGCGTTTATGTGTAGTAGTCCGATGTTGGTTCAGTTTCCTATATAAGGCCATCAAAGTGCCAGTGGCAGCTCGTGATGATTTCTACATAGGATGATGAATGGAATACATTGATAAGAAACCCAACCGCAGTGAAATAGCATATTACGTAACTAGTGTGGAAAGTGACCTATTTCGCACAACTAAATATTTAGCGAGAGCGGAAATGTAACTGGTGCAAATAATACACTTTCCAACCGAGTTATCGGTAAACTGTCGAGTTATGTATAGGTGTCATCATTATTATGTTTCTTTTTTTTCCTACGACCATGAATATTCAAATATCGCCCATTGTTGACAGCTACTGCTCAACCTGAAACACAGCAGTTAGGAACCAGAATACTTCCGGGCGGTGACCCTTCAAATGTCCATTTCATGGAAATAAATGTGTGTGCAGATGAATTGATTCAAGTTCGGTGATCTTCGAATGTTTCAGCTATCATCTTTGGTAACCAACTTCACTCACTGTGTTATGTCATTGTCATGTCATTTTCAAGATTATAGGATGCCAAATCATTCTCAATATAAGATTAGTACCATATGTGATGATAACACTAGTAAAATCCATAGGTCGACTATAATTACTTCCATTATTAACTATGTTGACATATATATCAATACGTGTGCTTTTATACTTTCCACTTTGCTGTTGTAATAGTGAAATGACAATAGTAAACAGGGCCACTTTAGAAGAGTGTTTCATTCTTCCGTATTTGCAGACCTCTCTTTATATTCATTAGTGCTATCAACCCCCACAACGTGTTATAGGTGCCACGACAACTTCACATATAATTTCATATCTGTAAGTGTCTGCTCTGTGTGAAGAAGTACCAAGCTTTGGAAAATGTCACCATAACATGTAAGAATAATCAACATCAGAGAAGCCATTGAAAAATATCATATCTGGTGATCTGGTGACAATTCATCCAATTGTTCTATTCATTCCTATAATTCTCAATATGCAGTCGAAACAAATTTTTTGAATCAATCATCTTGACGCCTTTATTCCACATGGGTGGACATCAGTGACACCATACATAATTTTTGATCTACTGATTCCTCTCCCCTCCCCAGTTTCTTCGGTTTTTTGGAGACCGAACTTCATTAGCAAATATGGCAGCCTCCTGCGATGTTGCCAAGTCGCAAATTCGAAGCCTCCTTCAATACTTTGAAGTAAAATCGTTGACGCCATTTATAAAATATTAGGTAAATGTCAGGATTGCTGTTCTTTTCCTCACTGAAGAGACGACACTGTCGGAGTCTATTTATTTTCCGCACAGGATCCGTTGAAGCGTTCCACTAACGGATTCAATCGCATGGGGTTGAGGACAAAAGTGCGACTTGTTTAGGATTGTTCTGGAGAGACAAGGCGATATTTCATTGAGGCGGATGTACGCTTCCTTAAAATAACACACACTGTAGTTGTTTACAGGCAGAAGCACGTATATTCATCATCTTCGTCTGATCGAGCGAGACGCGTTGAAAGTTTTATGTATTTCTGAGGATACATCATGAAAAACCTCAATATTCAATTACTATCGTGCTTTATTGCCCATTTGTACTTGGTTTTGAATATTGAAGATATATTGAGTAATGAGAGAACGCCCAAATGATCCTCCTCCTCAAAAGTTAGTTTGCTTATAGTGACGGTTGTTCTATGAGAGCTCAATCTATTGAAGCATCATGTCAACCATTGTCAAACTATGTTCATCTTATGAACATTCATTGTGAAATTGGGACATTGTGAAATGGTCGTTGGTCTCATACCTCCATTATCGTTGGATTCCTCATCACTCTCATCAGATGAACCCTAACTGATGATGCATTCAAATATAGAATGATCCCTGAAGCAAAATCGAGTGGCATGCTATGTGAGGGAGTGGGGATGAATTTTGCACTGAGTGAAGTCATGACGAAATCTTCCTCTATAATATTTTGGATATGCGTTTTTCCTTGAAATCATCAATATCGAAACCATTTAGGGAAGATAATTGATATTGGAATACTCTATATCGCAAACCATGAATTTTATAATAATAGAATGAAAATTATCTCCTCCTATTTACAACAAGATGTCAGGAGACTGATGCATAAAGAGATCAAAAAATCTTCGTATCCAGGAAAAAAATATAATGAACCTTTTTTCGACGAGAAAAGATAATGTATTTATTTACCAGCTTAATGATATATATTTTCTGGAAACAGCGACTACCTATAGAAATAGCATTCTGCGACATTATCGATTGGCCGTCTCTGCTCAAGCAATTTCTTTAGCTACAAAGCGCGAACAAATCTAATTTCTCAAATAAATATTTTCTTTGCTTCATTATATTATTTCTGTTTTCATTTCGGGATTTCAAGAAACGTAGCGCCGCTTTCTTCCGTCCCGAGCCCTTATACTTATTATTTCCATCTTTACAATTCGATAATGACATTTTCCCTACAATAAACACAAATATAAGACTCTAAAATACCAATCAGAATTGATTCGCTTCTGTTTAACTTCCTTTTGAGGAGCCTCAGAGAGAGCATTTCGTTGCTGCGAATTTTCCTAATTGAATAACCGAGACAGGCACTCGTTTTATATGGGGAATGCTATAGGTGGCTGACGTCTCAGGTCGTGGAAATATTTTGATTTCTCATTCGGAGCATATCCGCATAATTTCTCATAGCGCAGAACAGGAACAGAATCACGATTGTTTTCGATATACAATTACCTTCCTCATTCCGAATGACTTGTTTGTCATGAGAAAATTCACCTCATACAGGGTCTGACAATTCCTTGCAATTGATTCCGAACCAGCTTGGTCGATTACCAAAGGAGAATTCAGTGGTTTCTTGAAACCCAGCAAGCGCACACAACTGATAATCAAGTGTTTTTCTAGAATAGAACGATTTACTTGAATATCACTCATATGGTATGATTATCGAAACAGCTTACTATCCGATACGCAAATTTTATTTTCCGTATCAGATATAATATATGGCTATAGTAATAAGTAATTAAGGTTCACATGATTCCAGCATTAGTTTCAGTTTCGTGATTGACATTTTTATTAGGCTAGTAATACCACAGTTGAAGGAATGAATAATTCAAACTTTACTGACAATCAAACGTGACAATATATCTTTTCACCCTGTGAATATTAAGCAAAGTAACATTCCCAATAAGGAAGAATACCTGACAGTCGCGTAAACAGCAAATTTAATTTATACAATTACATTTATAATTAGCGCTAGACTCGTGGATAAACCGTTGGAGATAACATATACTGGTGATTGTCTCAATTTCGCATCCTGATCGTGTGCCACTGAATAAAACAACCGATTCATTAACATCTCCGCGACAGTTCTTTCGCTCCAATCAAACCACTTTTTTCGTCGACTTTCAACTCGATAGATTTCTGAACTACTGATGGAATGTACGGGATAATTGTATCACGAGATGTATGTGGAAATCAGAGTGCTAGCAGATTGGACCTACGATTCTACGGAGTAGTACTGCGACAGCTGAAGGACAAATTGATAGCATATACATCCAACATGCGGTTTATCCAAAGGTAACTTTTATCACAGTTCAGAGAATACTAATTTTCTAGACTGTGCTGTCATGAAGAAATTGGAATTGAATGAACCGAAGCATTCCCAGAAAGTGAATGTATACAGGGTGGCCCAATGAAAACGAATAATCAAGGAACTGATATTGAAATAAATGATTTTTCATGTAATGTCCAATAGGACAGGATTAAAGAAAAAAAATAAGGCACTTCTTAGATGAACATCGTTCTAACTACAAAATGAGATAGTGATGAAAGGGAAAAAAGCGTTACTCTCCATCACTAGCCGATTATTTTCATGAACGTGTTCTCTCGAGAACTACTGCATTGAATTTCAAAAACAAGGAAGCGTCAAATCGGCCTCGGTTCGTTTTCATTGTGTCACTCAGTATTTAGACTTGATAGCAAAAATCACCTTCCGAAATTCATCTCAGGAATTTGAAGAACGAAAACTACTGTTGGCCAAGGTGCACAAGACATTTGTTTGGTCTATGGTCAAACTAGGGTCTTGAAGCTTTTCACAGTAAAAATGAACAATTTCATATAGAGGGAAAAAAAGGAATTTATCACCTTCTTGATATTTATACAACTATTCAATTGCACATAAACACCTTCGTGTTCATAATCTCCTCCTTCTCTACGTCTCCAGAAATATCTCAAACATCGTCAGGCCTAACTGTGGAACATAAAATCTCAGTAGCCAGGTCAATCAGTTAATTTCTAGTTAGGCTTACTATTTTTCTTACATTTTTCTTCTCAGTAGTAGTTCTGTCAGCTTCATGTATTCAATTTTCTTCTTTTCCTGAGCCGCGTTTTGGATTTCCTCAAAATACATCATCTTTTATGTGAAACCGGTCAATTTTCATTTCTTAATGTATATCTATCCTTCTTTTGACCAATATTCACTCCATTGGAACATTCAACACATTGATTACGAATATACTCTAGTATGCAAAAGGTACGTTGAATGTGCATCCAATCTTCAGTGAAAATTCCCAGAGAGACTAAATGCGTTCTGGATGTTTAGGTTAGGAAACAAAACGCCATATTTACCATGAGAGTTGAAGTTTCGGACAAAACGCATTTGGTTCTACAATTCTGACTATATAAGGGTGTGATAAATGAGCTAGTATGGAGTTCGAGGAACAATCGCAGCTAATTCAGCAAATCGATAATGATACCTGTGACGAGTCATGAATGAATGAATCCAATGACTCTTCTTTCCACTATCAACTTCAGCAAATTCAGAATTGTACTCAATCATGTACCCGGAGATCGTTGCATTTGAGTTGGTTTTAAACATCATACGATACACAAATACAATTAGGTGGACCGGCATCGAAGTAGTGATCTTCAGTTACTATAAAACGACTTAATCATAATCACGTTATATCAAAACGTTATATCACTGAATAGGTAATAGTACCTAAATAATGAAGATTCAAATAAGACATTTTCATAAGTCCGCCATGCGAGTTTCCGAAATTGTCTTGGTAATCATTTCTTCCACTAATGTAATTCAACCTTCTACCTCAACCATAAAATCTCAAAGCAATTTATACGCGTCCATTGATTGAATAAAGCCATAATGGTAACCAATCATTCATATTATCATCAGCAGCACCTAGATTATGCCCTTATACGTACACTGGAAGTTGCCTTGATGAATGGCCTGAAATAAAATACGTTATAATTGGATATCTTGTGATGCATTTTATGTATTACTAACATTTTCTTCTTCAATTTTTGTAAAATTGTCAGGTTATCATAGTCAGCATACTCGTTTGTTTCACTGTTTTTTTTGTGACTGATTGGCCATTATTATTTGCATTATACTGGCTATATAGGCAGGTATATAGTTACAACTACTGAGAGCTTGGGGTCTTGAATAGTTTTACCCACTTTATGTTTTTTTCGAAACATTTCATTATCGTTCTCTTTGCTAGCTTGCGAGAAGTGATACTTTTCCGCAGTAACCCATAAAATTGTAATCTATCTATCGCGGATATCATATAACTGATAAAAGTAAAAATATTCTTCTGAATTGAAATCAGAATGTTCCAAGAAATAAATGGAAATATTATAATATGAATATATAATTTGAAATATAATATGGAACTTTTTGATATTTACAAGATGCAAAATATTCACTAAATCCTTGTGTATAGAAATTAGAATCAAATTGTCCTACTAAATTGTACTTATGTTTCACGTCAAATTATGAATAATAATTTGGAAAATGGTTCACATGAAAATATAACAAGGTAATCAGCTAACAAATAACCTGATTGGAAGAAGGCTTGGATGGAATATTGAATTCATTCGCGTGACAATTTAGCTACTAAACTGAAGTAATATATGGAACTTTTCTCACGTTTCAAGTCAACAATAAATATGTTACATGAAAGATCTATATTTATTATGTTGACAACTTTTGTGCTTCCCAAGGAGAACAATCACCCTGTATATATATTCAAAAAAGTATTCATTCATTCATTCACTCATCGAAACAAAATCGAAGCAGTATTTTTCGACGAATTCCAATTTGAGAATCACAATTTTTCATAATAGATGTTCTCTATACGGTTTCTTCACTATCAAGACTTCACTGAAACCTGTTTTCCATTCATGATTTTCTCTATTTATTAAACCATGTTTGGAACACTTTGCCAGAGTTTTTATAGTCTTTGTCACAATAATTTCTGGCTCTCGTAGGTGTTACGAGTACAATGTTCTTCCGGCCCTGTTTTTTTTGCAACTTTGCAATAATCTCTCAAGTATATCCAGAACTTCCCGAGATCCTAATGTTCAATGTCGAATAAGAGCGGTAATGAAATGTGTCTCATTCACGTTTACATCTTACGAATCAGTCCTGTATGGAAGTACTTTCCAGCCGCGACAATCAGCCGACAAAGAGGATAATGTCTAAACCTTACAAGAAGCATCATAATATCTACAGGACTATTATATGCTTTGACTCGATCTGAATGAGTCCAACTGTCAAACAACCATTTTACAATACTTTCTCTCAGACAGAGTGTTCAATAACTAGTGAGTTACTGGTGTTGATGTTATGTTCATCAGTCAGTCTTCAGACAATACACAAGCGAGGGCAACTTCCAGAACAAAACGTCAGAAGCACGCTTCTGATTATATATGGAGCAAAAAACATGTCCTGTCAAGTTCCGACTGCAATTACAGTAATGAAAATATTTTCGGAAATCACATCCCCATCTATAACGTCTCCTGCATCTCCAATGGTTAGTAATCATCATAAAGATGTAATGATATAATCGCCATGGATTTGTCCTTCTGTCAGTGAAGCCATAATAACAGAGGGCTCTTCCATTGTTGCCGATTATTACGTGTGCATGTCTCATTGAGCAAACCAGGGCCGTCTGATCTATGATTGCCAGCCCTGAAATCGTTGGAGGAGACTGAACTTGTTTTACAGTATTTTCTGATTCAAATCAGAAAAGGATGTGGAAATACTTGAGGATGGGTATTTTTTCGTCTTATCAGGATGAGGAAAACCTTCAATATTCTGCCATTAGAGAAAGTGAATATATATTTTTCCGAAGGGAAACCAGCGAAGAAACATCAATGAAAATACGAACTTTGAGATCAAACTTACCACACACTTGGACACAATGAGTTTCTTTGGTGGTGCCTACTCATTCTTGGTGAATCAGAATTTTAAAAATTTGCTTTGCAGTATGAGTCCAATACAATAATGACAGATGAGACAGTGAATGAAAATCTTGGACAGTGTGTTATATGAGAGTGTTAAGTATGAAAATTAATGAATGAAACTGATTGCAAATCAGCTTGGTGCAGTTGATGAAGAGGTTTCACAAGGTCTATTTGAAAATTTTCGATATAGTTTTGCACTCTTTCTCATTACATATATTTTTCATTTCTGAAATCTCTCAATTATGTTAGTGGGGGCAATCCACAGAATTATTATCCGGAACCTTAGGTAGATCAACCTGTATATCAAATGTATAACTCTTCAGTAGGATAACTGTGACGTTATCAACTCAAGATGGTGCCTTTGACGTTTGACATGTTATGTATGGGAGATGACAATCTGTCATACTTCGTTTGTTAAACGTAAGGGCACCATCTTCGACAAGTAGGTACAAGTTCCTGATATGGTGTGGAATTTCCAAGGTCCGATCCTGTATTTGGGGAGCGAATTGCGGGCCCCTCTCATCTCGACTATAGGAGACACATAATAAAACTCCACGTTTACATAATGACAAGTCACAATGCGTGTCATCAAGTCCGCTTGTTCATCGAGGAAGTCATTTTCCTCGGATATTGAGGATACACTTGACCCAATCGGGATTTATTGTTCTTCGCTAGACGTCATTACCGAGAGACTAGAAACGGCCTTTCAGAGAATAAGGCCCCGGTTCTTTGTTCTATGAAAACAACGTTTCTTTTTTACGCGCAGAGAGATGCTACGAGTTTTTCTCATCAGAACGGGCATTGCGAATTTCCATAACACAATTCCAATTCGATAGTAGTTGTTGTACGCAAACAACAAGATGAATTAGAAACTTATGAAGATGATTTTTTTACATAAACATCTTCATGCATGAAACTTGTGCATGACTTCAACTCACAATGAAAATATGAGAAAATGGAGGTTAAAAATCTGAACTTGATACCATCAAAGCACTCTGAGGAATTGGTAATTATAACTATTTCATTTCATGATAATCGTATACATGTTCAAGTATGATTTTTTCTACATGAACATGTTCATGCATGAAACTTGTGCATGACTTCAACTCACAATGGAAATATGAGAAAATGGAGGTTAAAAATCTGAACTTGAGACCATCAAAGCACTCTGGGGAATTGGTTATTATAACTATCTCATTTCATGATGATCGTATACATGTTCAAGTATAATTTTTTCTACATAAACATGTTCATGCATGAAACTTGTGCATGACTTCAACTCACAATGAAAATATGAGAAAATGGAGGTTGAAAATTTGAACTTGATACAATCAAAGCACTTTGAGGAATTGGTAATGTATATAACTATTTCATTTCATGATGATCGTATACATGGATATTATATTGTTGAGTGAATTGCGTCACACTCTGTATACATCCTAATGTATAAAATAACTTCTTGCAGAAAATAGCACATTGATGGTGGAGATATGGAAATTATTTTGGTCAATTATATTATCTTACTTTGAAGAACAACGTGAAGATCTTGGCCACTCAATTGCGACTAGCGGACTTCAGCTATATTGTGAAAATAATAATTCATCAAACGGACTTTTCATGCTACTGATATGGAAATTCCTATAACGTTCATGTGTCACGTTTTTGTATCTTTCGGTCAAACTCTCTATGACGCGGCCATTTTTTACTTCACTTACCTACTCCATTACCGCATTCACAGCAGAGCACTTACTTCAAATATGAATAATTAGCTGAGAGAGAATCATGAATTTTGGTTTTGTTTGTATCGACATTTGAAGTGTGTGTTGGTTTCAGCTAAATCGAATATATATATCCCGAAGTAAGCAACAGCTTACTCCGGAAGAAATCTCGAAAATTTTTGTCTGATTACTCAATTTTATATCACAAAAAAGGGAACAAATCTATTATGCTCGTTTCCGGAATCAAAGTCTTGCAATATAGCCCAAGCGAATGAAGAACAGATTCAATTACTATATACTAGCTGAATTTAGCAAAGTTGAATAAAATAATTAGAGTAATGTACGTTTCACAATGGATGGAGTCCTATTATCCGCTACGTGAATGAAAAATTAATTTGTTTTCCGAACTGAATTAGTTATTCAGCCAAGACTATTCATAATGCTGTCCTCTTTATGCCCAATTCTCTCGAAATAAGATCTTTTGTTGGATCGTACTCCAAATGTTTTGTCTAGAGAACAACTATGCTTAGGGTCTATCGGCCATGCTGAAGAATGATGGAATTGATGACATGAATATCTGCTGGAATTGAATCAATGTGAGTATTCCTAAACTAGTGAAGAATTATCATCATCTGATGACATCTCGAAAATATTGATGAAACAATAAACAGAAAATCAAATTCATCGCCCTGTATCTGGCCAGAAGAATCATTTCAGATAACGCTAATTGATACGAAACTCATGAGGCATAGTAACTGGACAAAAAAATTCGTGTTATCTCTCCATTATTCATCACGGATTTTATGTGAACTCATGTGATGTGAACTGAAACCAGCAGGGTTTGAATTGAGTGTTTCTGATGAATCCTTCAAAACAACGGTAACTTAATGTAGCCCGTCATTACCAACTTATTCATTTGAAATTGCACCGAGTTTGACATAATATACAAATGATTTTATATAGCACTTCATGAAAGAAAATACATCTGCATCTGAATAATTCACGATATGGAAATACAAAAATCTGAAATCTTGGAAATAATTATATAAATCGTCATGCATTTTCAGGTACTTTGCAATAATTGGAAGAGCACAAATGGCGGTAACCATATTACTCTCGAACATGCAAATGGTGAAAGGGCCCCCTGAATCAGAAGGGATAATTGAAATTGAAATGTTCGCGATATAAAACACAGTGCCCAAACACAACAAGGACATTTTGATAGCTTTGTGAATCTCCATTATACGGTACATGTCCCCAGATAGGCATAATCCTTCGCTTTGCATAGTAATCTGCGTTCCTCTTTCCGAATATTTACTGTCATTTCAGCAGTTCGAGGAAACGATCCGGGAACAATTTCAATTTGTTTGATGAATAGAGGTCCATTATATTTTTTTCTAATGTCGAATCTCCTTGTCAATCGGCGATAATACTGATATATTGTTGCTCTGTTGTTCGCTTGAGGAATTTTTTGCAGGATCTGTGAAGATATAAAGAAATATGATTTATCAAAGATGATTGAATGTTCGAAACTCAATCCTTGAGACGGATCCTTTCGGAAAATTATTACATAGTGCAACATCCTATTTCTCTTTCATTTTGCATGAATTTCTAGTACAAATGTTGTGCTGAATATAATCACAGTGATATCGTGAGTGCTTGCCAACAGTGATGAAATGATTGATACTCAAAAATTACTGCAATATGACAAGCAGTAAAAAAAAGTAATGTTCATGTATTGATGTATTAACCGAAATAGTATTATGACATGTATCTGTTGACAGGTTGTCGGATGACATGTTTGCGGCTGACAGTTTAGTTATACCAACGTCAAGAAAATAAAACTTGCGTAGTGAAAGAATAGCTGTTTCGAAAGGCATCTGGCATTATATGTCATATAATGACTTCATTAGATACACAATATAGAACATACAGGGTGGCCCAATGAAAACGAAACAAGATATGCATTTTACTGAGAGATCAAAGAACTGACATTGAAATAAATGATATGTTATTCTGGATAGAACAGGATTCAAAGAAGAAACACATAAGGCACTTCTTCGATGAACATCGTTCTAACTACAAAATGAGAAATAGTGATGGAAGGGAAAAAAGCGTTCTTCCATCACTAGCCTCTTATTTTCATAAACGTGATTTCTCGAGAATAATTGCATTGACCTCTTATCCCATTTGAGATTCAAGGGTTGGAGCTCACGGGGGGTTTGAAGTGAAAAATTTAAAAACATGCGCAAAATATTTCTGCCTAGAAATAAAAATCGGCCGGTTCGAGCGTTTTTTCTCTGAGAACGATAACTATGTCAAATCGGCCTTGTTTCGTTTTCATTGGGCCACCCAGTATGATGTTTCCATAACTATTACCCATATACAATTTAATATCATACCTATAGTCCAATGCGATATTGTTATGAAATCTTCCTTATAGTGATCTTTCAACCTTTGCAAATACTTTGTATTTATAAATTATTGTTATTGTTTACTATGACATTCTCCTTCTCCGTGAATAAACGAGAAAGCATTATTATCATATTTATTCAATAAGTACGGCAAATTAGTTGTCTGAATTGGCATTGATATAATATTTATGTAACGTTGAGATACCCGTATTTTTCCTCTTATTTCCGAAGATACTTATATATGTTAATTAGAGAAATATAATCTTGTAGTAATAGCAAATGAAAATTCCTTTTGCTCTTCTTATACTTAACCAGTTGGATTTTTCGAAACGATTTTTCAAACGATGGCATCCAATTTATATTCAAACTATCAAACATGTTAATAATAAAAATACAGGGTTTCGATGTGGAAGATTAAAATCCCTAGTTCAAGCATAATCTGTGACAGAATCCATACAAGTTTCATTATCACATATACCTTCAATCTCCATTTAAATAATCGCTTCAATATTTCTAATCCGTCTTTGATTAATATTAGTAAAATCAGTTCCTTTGATCACATCGGCTTAAGAGAGAGACCAACAAAAGTTTTATCGTTTTTTTGACAAGACACCTGAGAAGAACAAATTTGATGTCTTTATTTCCAGTCGAGTCGGGTCATTAATAAAAGCCTGAGAACTTCCTTAAATGACAATTCGAGTGGATAAACTTGAAGATAAAACGCCAACATGGTCGTTAGATGGAAGATTCGAACGGTACATCGAAATGAAAAGTGAAATATATAAAAGGTTACAGTTTGTTCCAGCTTCCATTCATTGTACCAGTATATCTGGAATGGATGGCTGTACGCCTACCTGACATGTACCACAGAGAAAGTTCAATTTGTGTACCTGCTTGATCAATTCTCGCATGCACATAACAGAATGAAACTTTTTGTTTGTTTCGGACTCCCCTTACAGGGTGAACGAAATTAGCTTATCAGTATATTGGTTACCCATGAAACGTTGACATACGAAATAAAATATCACACAGTAGAAAATTTCAACGCCCAAATCAACACCATTCGTTGTTTATGCAATGCACACCATTTCAGTGTGAAATCAACACAACAACTCGTTGTTTACGCGATGCACACAATTTTAGTGTGAGATTAACACAACAGAACAAATCATAAATAAATTGATCATAAATTGATTACATTGCGATGTCAATTACTCTGAGAATTGAACACACTTTTATTTATATCAAGAATTATCGCATCTTCAAAACTTACTTTCTGAAATGCTTCTGAGACGTATTTCTATCTTATTAGCATACTCAAATATTGCGAGATTCTATTTTCTATAAATGGTGATATTTCGCTAGATATTTTTACTCCCCTGCAGCCCAATTTAGGGCTGATGAAGACTGAGGAAAATGTGACGAATGAAAAATTGAAAGAGCTTGAAAGAACGCTTCAAGGTGGCGCCATATAATTTCATTCGGTGTTATTTCAACCACTTGCGGATTGAAATCAATACCAGACGGTGCTATTAGAAGTAAAGAATTTGAGACTGCTAGTAGGTGTTGAAAAATAAGTATTTCCAATTTACCGTACTATATGCCTGGGAACAGATTTAACACTTCTCAGTGTCAAGCTATGTGTAAAGTATGTATACTAAGATATATGGTGCGAATGTACACACCTGGTAAATTTTATAATGAACATATGTAGATGACTGACAAGAATATTTCGTTTGAATTCGATATCGTTCTTGAAGTGTCTCATTTTTGTATCCTTTTCTGTAAAATTTACTCCAACATCATGTGATTCAGCAACATGGCCGCTTAAAAAATGGAACAGAATCATGAATTTGGTTTTTGGTTTGTATCATCGGATGACTATGTGTGTTATATTCAACTAGTTCGAATGAAGATATCTTCAATTTCATATGGTCTTCATCAAGACCAAGATATAGAATTTAGTCTCTGAATCAGTCGCCTAAGAAATATCGTGGTCGAACCTGTGCTGATTGACTTTGGGCTTCACCATTTTCTAAATAATCAGAAAAAGATCGACTTCACGGCCTTGACACTCACATAAATATCTGAACTGTTCAAAAAGATGATGATCGCCATGTTGCAGAATATAGCCCGAACTGAAAATACAATTACTCCCGAATTTCTCAATCAAATCCAATTCGTTTTGTACGTATGATTAGCCCAATTCCTCATTTATCTGTACTAACTTATATACGTGGGTATATAATTTAATTCAAAAGTAAAATTGCATCAAGACTATAATTTTTTTGACAACTATATTTCGATGCTGTTTCACTGTGCTACGACTAAACACTCGCAAATCATTGCGGAGACGAATTCTATCCATAAAAAGCTCGTAAAATGATATCCTTTCCCTTCCACATGTACAGTATTCCACAATGGATATAGGAGTATATAGTGGGCATGGAAAGAGCGTTTCGGAATTGTGGATTGAAACAAAAGAAGGCGCACATCTGGGTGCCATTTATAAACACCGGGTCCTAAATTTTCGAAAGTGGTCCGTTATATCTGCCACATCCGTTTCATATATACAGAGTATGTAAAACTGGAGTGCTCTGAACACGGCATCTGGTAGGACTCATAGAGAATATTGTTACGTGTCACTTCTTGCCTGACGTATTCATTAACGAAAATATAACCAATGTACCGGGTGACCCGTTCCAAAGTATTATTCGACTTTTTATCATTTCCATATGACATTAACTGGGGAGTGATGATTTTTCATACAATATATTTCTTACGTTTGGTTTCAAGATTTCTGGCATCAGATTTTTTTTTAACCTGCCTCGGTTTGCAGGTACCAATAGGGTTTGCAACCCCGGAATACCTATATCGAAAGTCCCATGATCTTAGCGATATTTTGATGTCGATTGACCGCAGCATAGTGAATGAAGACTCTCAATTACTGATATATTTGGTTCATGGATTCATGGATAAGTCATCAGGTGTGTCTTATAAAACGTCTTAGCATGTAGTTCCGGATGCAATTGATGAAGATAATAAGGAAAAGGAGTCGCATCCTCTTGCGTCACTGACTCAACATTTACCTTTATCTTCAGATGAAAAACAATGATGACAATGTTGGAGGAAGCATGATTGCGACCTGGAACCACTTTGATATCAAATTAAACGAAAGGAAATGGCGAGAACAGTGGTAATACAGTTACCTTCAACTAGCATTTGATCTAGAAATAATACGACCCTGGCGTATAGAATCTCATACAGCATTTTCCACAAATGAAGCCCCCAACGTGCAGATAATACCCTCAAATTATGTTTTTCAACGCTCTCCAGTAATGAATTCCTCTTCAGTAATTTGATGTTGCAATTTTGCAATATCAGAAGGTAGTTTAGAATGAAACTGTAGACGAATATTCATGTATTCATCAAATATCTAGAGTATATACCTCTATGAATATGCCTATGAATTTTTCATTTTCTGATCAGAATAATCAAATCAAAAGTCAGACTGTCATCGTTTTTTGACGTATATATCAACTTTTGATTTTTCTGTATCACATATCAAAATATTTCGAAGGGAGAAGATACATAATATGAAACGGCACCATTGTACAATTGTAATTTCGCGGCAACAAAAATATATATCAGGTTATTGCGAAGATAATTGTGTTATTAGCTTATACCAATGGATATTCTTCTCGATATTCGATGGATAGTCTGATTTCATCGCTGGAAATAGGATAGTACTATTATTTTTAATTATTTGGATTATTGGAAAGGAAAAATGCTCTCAATTGAGCTACACCATCATTTATAACGCTTTAATGGACGTTTCAAGTCGAAAGAAGGCGTCCAAATTTCTAATTTCGTTATAGATTTATCAGTTGTGTAGTACACTAGCCTCGCTCCACTCAGATAACGTTTAATCAAATTTATCGTTATGGCTTAATGAATATTGTAAAAGCTCCCATTATTGTTACTATCAAACGAATGTCATCTCATATTATTTTATTTCTAGGTCTCCGGGTTATTTCTAGTTTCTCTGCTTAGTTTCGTCGGAAAATAAAACAGATTCATTCTGCTTGTAGTCAACTTTGATGATAAATAATATCTTTGTTTTTATTGTGCAGTGTTTATCATAAGAGACGAACCACCCTGATACGTTGGAAACAACAGTTGAAGAAAAAACTTATATTACAGGGGGACATTCGTCATAATCAGAGCATTTAGAGCAACATTCATCCCAACACCCTCAGAGTAGGTATTTCAGTTCATTCCTCTGAATGAATCATTCTTTATATTTTATTCAATCATCGGTGTAATGCTCAGCATCATCATTCAGCGGTATCGATAGAATTGAAAGTATTGGTTGGCTTGACGAATTATTAGATATTTCCTCAAGAGGATCGAAGAAGGTTCCACACTTCAATGCAAATCAAATCTCCTCTCTCAATTAGTATCATAATTGATCAGAGCATCTCCACATTTCCGATCTCCACTCTTCTCTGGCTGCATAAAAGACCCATCGAACGAAATAATCAAAAACTGATTCTGATTTCCGCTCCGCCAAATAAAAGATCAATTCATCCGCTGGCTAGATAATGAAGCTCTTCACTTCTCCGTTGCATCACATCCAAATTGGCAGATTTTCGTAAACAAATGACGGCGCTACCAGCCGCCTGCGATACAGCGTGTTCTGGACGAGTCGAAGAAAAGCATCTTTGTTCTGCAAAGTGCCACATCTGTTTTTAGTCAGAGATTAGGTACTCGAACTCACTGCCGGACTTAATGGCGAACGAAATTGACAGACCACATGTGTGGGTGAACAGGCAAATGATCGACCTGATTTCGAAACGCGATCTCTGCCGTAGGGGCGATAGGGGCAAGACCTATCGAGCTAGATAAGTATATATTACAGATACATCCACCTCATGAGATCAGCATCTCTCAGCTTTATCACAGATTATCAGCCACCCCTTTCCTCGTCTCGATACAATTCCATACCCAATTGTTTTAGGAGAAATGCATTCTTCCTAAAACACTCAACAGCGTATACCATATGAATTTCTTTTTCAGCTCTGGATATTCCTATATTCGAAATTTTGTAGGTACACCAAACACCTCGGAAAGCAAACATGCATCAGGAAAACCATATCATCCCATCCCGAGCGGCATACAGTGTGATTCAAGCTTGTATAGTACTGTGTATACAAAAAATCAATAGAATTTTTTATAGTGAGGATGCCAGCACTGATCAGATGTTGATACCTACTGTTGAATTCTTTGATTCATTGCATGAACTTCAGTCCTGAGTGCTCGTCATATTCCTCTTGATTTTCAAGTTATTCGACACAATCATATTTCACATTTATTGTCATCATATACATTTCACAGACATTTTGTTTTTGGGTCATTTCGAGATTTGTTGTATCGTCTGTTGTATCGTATACCTGTGTTATATATTCAGCTCAATCGTCTCTTATGCTTGTCTTATACAAGACCTCAATGAAGTATTTAGTCCCTCAATCAGTCGGTTGCAAATGTTATATATGTAGATCGGTCGAATCATCTCTTTGGGTATCATCATAATGTTGCTTCGAGTCTTGCTTAGAAGTTGATACAAAAATAGCATTGTCAAATGAATAAGTGGGATACCATTACTCGTTGGAACTCATGGTAAGATCCATATACCTGTAGTATCATTTATATATCGTCTCATTGGACCTCAGTAGTGCATTTTCAGTCTCTTGAGATTCCTTGAAATTTGGAGTGAGTCTCAGTTCTAGCAAAAATAAGATGTACTTCGAACTTTATACTGCGGCTGTATGAAATTGTGTGATTCATTTGGCACTTCCTGAATAGAAAGATTCTGAATCAAAAGAGATTCATTCAGTTTCTTCTACCATATGAAAGATGAAAGTTCAATTCGTAGATAAGAAGAACTGCTTACATAAAGTGTAAATAAAAAATGTTTGACCCAAATAATGCGCATAACAAATGGAATAGTTCATTATGAGATGTCATAACGAGGATGGTTTATCAAAAATTCAGACTGATATATGATTTGGGGTAGACAAAAACAATATTCTGATAATTATCCCAACAACTATTGTGGCTATATCTTCATAAATGAGAGATAACATCGGATTGTGTAATATTGTGATATAAACTGGTGGAAAAAAATTAACATTTACATATCATAGTCCAAATTTCAGGAAGGATTACTCAAGAATTCATTTGCAGTTTTGCTTTATATCAGTTATATCACCTTATATACAAGGTGTTACAACCATTATAGAAGTGTCAGCACCCACTTAGGTATCACAATCTCCGTTTTTAAACTTTCAAATTCTTCATTTCGAATAAATATTTGAATTATGTAAATTTTACCTGAATGATACTCTATCATCTGGTCAGAGAGAATGCAAATAATAATATACATGCAAATATATTCGTAGCGTATTCAGCTACATCATATCCACATTTGCTTCACAGCTGCATTTCCTTCAGTGATCCATGATAAATGTAGAAAGGTTTATGAGTTTTTGCGTTTTGTTCTTATCTATATCTTTGGGCGGCACCAGAACGTTTCTTTAGCTTCGGCGCCTTGACCGCAAGATTCAGCCAAAAAAGATCAACTCTCTCACCTGATATCTACTTAAATTGACCCATTTGGGAAATACCGCTCTGTATTATTTGTTATTGAGTGTTCGCTTGTTTCGCAACGCTCTCTTGTTGAATGGAAGAGTAAGATCTGACATCAGCACTTGTGATGCAGCCAGAGATTGAATCCCGCCATTTGATAGGATCACAGTTGTATTCGTTTATGACTAATAATATAATTTCTATACATATCAATGAATTCGATTTTCATGTTTCATGATAATTTTCACTTTTCAGATCTATCATAACAACTTATAGTTGCCGAAATACTCAACCAGCCATTAGTTAATCCATCGAAAACTTGAAATCTCTGCAGTGTGCTAGGCTCGCCCCCACATATCAGAAAATCATTTGTTCACAGCCTCCCACACATGTTTCCTCGAGCTATCAAATTTCACTGACCCGACCCAGTAAATCAGGCCGAGAGTGGTTGCGAATGCATCCCCCAGCTGTATGGGAACTATAGATATATACACGATGCATTTCAGTTCCCCTGTGAAACGAGGGTGAATATGTGGATTCTCTTCGAAATTTGTTGAGAATGTGTGGCATGCATTTGATTGTTTCCTGCGATATAAATTGTGACCTGCGATGGCATCTGGTGCCATTTGTTCCATCCTTAGATCCTCAGATGTGGGTTGCATATAGCTGTTCTCAGTTCTATATGAGGTTCACCTAGGTTATATCACAACTTGTTCTTCGAATAGCACAGTATATTTGGTATAGGTCAAGGTGGATACAGGATGGTGAATTGTTTCTTTCCAAAAACCTGTCAAACAAACTCACTAAGTTCGCACCACTTGAGTAGAGGTGGCAATACGATCGTTGATCCTGTAAGGTCAAATCCGCTTCAACTGATTGAATTTTAAATTCAAATCACTACCCAATATATCCATCGAGATCAGCATAGGTGCCGCTTTCTAGTTTAGATCTTGGGAAGCCTTACTCAGGTATTAAAATTCAACATAATCAAGTAGGCAAGAGTTTACAACGTTTTCTAGTGGCTGGGTATAGGGGAGTTGGGAGTTGTTATAGATTATTATTCCAACTCTTAGCGATTTCCGGTAGACAAACTAGACGAGCTCAGGTTGTCCCCTCAGAATGCAATGTTAGGCTTTAGACCTGTCGAATCTTGCTCTACCAAGCATCATTCATCAGTAGAACCGTAACCGTAATGGAGTATACCTGATGCTTACGACCTCCAAAATCATCAAGGAGAATTCCAATACCTTCACCACCTTCCATGAACATTATAGCTTTTCCTTTCGTGTAGTCAAAAGTTCAAAAAAAGAACCCCTGTATTTCCTACTCATCTATGAAGTGTGCAAAGGAGGTTTGGTGAAGTATCATCCTAATGCTCTGTTAGAGATTATTATTGAGAAAAAAAAAGTATGTTCAGGAATGCAGTTCACAGCCTTCGAAGCGTTGATTTGGAATGTTATAAAACTTTGACATCTCAAACGCTAACTAAAAAAGATGATTCTATAGGCAGTCAATCCGTTTTGAAAACAGATCGATTGGCTTCTTCAGACGAGAAATCGAATATCACATTGCTTTGATTCGTTATCAATGAACGTTTCAGTACCGATGTCATTTTACTATCTGTGATATCTAAGCATTATTGTTTTTCATTATAATATATATATATATATATATATATATATATATATATTCCGAATGTATGTTCATTATAAATATATAAAACATTTCGCTCATTGTACACTGTACGCCTCTCTGTATCAACAAACCACCTATTCTACTGAAAATTTCTGATTCTTCAGGCAGAATGAGAATGGTTGAATGTACAATGGAACAAATATTGTTCATTTTCATGTAACATAATCTATTACGTCATTCATCGGGTGATAAATGACTGAAGAACATAAGTAGGTACTCATCTACTAAACATCAAATGAATATTCAATTCGAATAGACGGTGACACAATCCCAACAGTGTGGATAAATTCTAGAATATAAACTTCGAGTCTGATTGTTTAGTTTATTGCCATTCAGTTGCACAGTTATATAATGAATCAAAACGGGAAAGCAGATGGACAATAATTCATCTTCAAGTAATGAGTTCTCAACATTGTAAAAAATTAAATGATGCATAATATATTCATTCTAATATTAGAGACACTCGTAGAAAATTATTATTTCGGTTTATATTGTCGTCATCTTTAACATTGACTGCCCGCTTTGTAACACTTGGAGCTATTTTAATTACACTATTTTTTCTCTTGGGCTTGATTTTATATATATATATATATATATATATATATATATATGTGTGTGTATGAAATATCACTGAATAGACTGCCAAAGAAAGTTTATTATTGATTCACCGGCTATATAGATTGAAGAATCTATGTCGACAATATACCGGGTGACCGCGTGGATAGACAAGCCTCCATTCTGATAAATCTGATAATATACTGGATTCATTTCCGGTTTGTCGGTTTCCGTTTTTGTTTTTCTTCCTCTCACTCTGATCTCATTCTGGATCAAATCACCTTTCCAGCGAAATAACTTTGTGTCTAATGATATTCAAAATGGAGAAAAATGTGATCTGTTTCATTCCGAAAGAAAAAAATCTTCATATTCAGTTGAGATAGTCAAGTAGAAAGCGATATCAATTAGCGCACTAATTATAGCGCACTGAATATCTCGTTATTGTTAGGCTCTCCGCTCAAGAATATTTTACTCTGATTGTTCTTATTAGTGAATAACATGACGTAAATGACGACAATTTTCCAAAATAATTAACCCCCCACAGCTTTCTACACGTTCAACTTGGTAAGCGAGTTGAATAAGGTTTTGGAAATGAGAAATGAAAAATATCTACTCTCAAGTGCATTTGATATGTTAGAGAGATTTGACCTTAGGGTATATATATAAAAAGAAACTATATTCATACAATGTGAAAGTAACATGTAAAAATAGTTGATGTGAAGTTCAGGAATTTTTCTTTTATTTCGAATATGAAGTCAAATTGTGTTATATGTATATGTTCTCAGAGGGGTAGAATTTGATAATGTTCAACATATAAATATAAGTACAGGATCGAACTAACAAAGTTGCATCATTCTGGTGAAACCGGAAATTAACTATTGAAATATGTGCCTGGTTTGGTACCTCAAGAAATATAGCTGAATCTCATAAAATTATATGCAAATGTATTGGAATAAATGTGTTGAAAAGATATTTTCACATTTATTGTCCATGTTTTTTGTGTCTCCGCTTGTCCAAATGGGATTTAGAAGAATTACTATAAGGATTGTTGGAGGACCTGTATGTACCAAGTTTACTTGAGTTCACTTGCATTATCCAAGAACAAAATTGCTATTCCTGGATGAAAAATGGTAAAACTCGACTTGTTTTGGTTGATAGCTCTTTCAGCTCATAAAACAAATATCTAATGGGCATGAATAGGAAAAAAGTTACTCGGTTTTGTTTGTGAGTATTTTTTTTGTTGCGAATTACCAAAATTTTCGAGTACAATATATAGAGCAAGAATATGTGTTCTCGTTTTATGGACTGGACATTCAAAAATAATGATGAATGAGAATCGGAATAATATAATTAAATACGAATCAGAAGCCCTTCTACATCCAATTTCTACAGTTAGCAGTGCGCATCAATGTTGCCAACCATTTCTGTTCAAAAATCCCATACTTTATTTTTCCCAATGATCAATTCATAAAATTCCCAGAATAATTCCCATGTATCTTGAAAAATATTATTGGGAAAAGTTGTTGATCATTTGAGAAGTAAAAATGAATCAGAAATGAACACAGTTTTATGTAGTCCTCAATCATTTTCTATATATGGGATTAACAAAAATGAGAACGGTTAGCTCTATAAAATGAAATGAACAGTTATTCTTATGTAGAAGGATGAACTTAGATATCTTGAACAGTTAATATTGATGTATATTTTTGGGAGTGGGCGTGCTATCAGTGTCACCCCCGGTTTTACCTATACCTATTGTGACAAATTTTTTCATGCGATATTACACTGCTTGCACACTCTTTGCATGATCAATGTGAACACATATTCAATTCTGTGATGTGTCTGTTGGTCATTAGATTTGCTGTGAATACACTAGCTGTGTGTTTATTTCTGTTTTCATGGAAATATCGTGATTCGCCTTAGTTTTTCACCCGTACTCCCACAGAGCCTAATGAAAATTCCCACGAAATGGAAAAATTCCCGCGAAATGAAAAAATTCCCACGAAATGAGAAAATTCCCACAGACTGGCAACACTGGTGCGCATCTTCCTCAAAACACGATGAATCTCGTTTGTCAGCCTCCCTGTATCCACAATTAACAGGTTGTTTTTGTAGCGACTCGCATCTCGGAGAGGACAATTGTTATGTTAATCGTTAAACCGGTTTGGAATTTTCAAAAGGTTATTCACTTTATAAAATAGCGATACGATGGGAAATAATCGAAGGATTCTTTTATAATTATATGCAAATGCTTCTTTTCGGTTGTTATTATGTAATACGAATTAACATTTTTATTTTGAAGCGATCCAAATACATCTAAGCTATCAATTAGGATTTGACTACGAGTTTGTAGATGCTTCTTGACCAATATTTACAACGGTTATAGTATCTTATTAGTCCACAAGTAGTTTCACATAACCAAAAGTAGGCTATTCAGATACTTGTTACCATGGTAACTGTACAAAGAATAAAATAACTTCTGATTTGCACCAAAAAGATGTGAAATTTGATAAGTCGTGGCTCGTGGCATCATATTTCCATTAAGAAAATAAAATGATAGCATCTTCATGTATTTCCGTCTGAAAATTAGTCGGAATGGGTGCAACTTCCCAATAATCATCACATTTTTGTCATTGCTGTGCACTGAGAGAAATAATTATGTAAAATGAAAAAAAATGTTTGCATTATTTCTCATTTATCTAGATTCCTATGTATTTGCGCTCCTCGTTGCCATATCCTATGATTCACTATATTATTCTAATCATATATATGTTCTCCACCTTCAGTAAAGTATTTTCTTTATAATTTTTCGAATCCCAATATTTAGAGAAATGGATTTATGACACTTCCCTGATTTTCCAGATTATCCTACAGATTATTTAATGTTTTGGAGTAAATATATTTCTTCAATTATTATGTTTACTCAATGTTATCTGTACTTAATCATTATCCAAGTTATGATATTTCTATCTAAATATATCTAAATACTAATCTTGAAAAAAAAATTAAGATTCGCTTACCGATGCCGAATATAGGTAGGTATAATCATCATAGTGAGTGTGCCAGGTTCTTTAATCGATGATATTATAGAATAGAATCGAATCAGAATGAATTACATTCAAGAACGTGCAAAAAGGCATTTTGTGTATCCATGCAATGTAGGTAAGTATTTCCGGTGTATTAGGTCTACACTGAATCACTCATAACGCAGCGCACACTTCATTACCATGATTGTATTTATCATGTATAATTTGTTATTCAGGTAGTTGTACCTCAATCAGTGAAACGTAAAAAGTAGTGAAACTGAAGATAATTCTTATAGAAATTCGAATTAACTAGCTGGGTACTTTAATATGTTTGAATTATTCATTATTAATAGAGGTAAATTGAGGGATATTGAGTACCTAATTAGCAGCGGCTATTTGGCCTTACTAAAATAAAGCAAACTTTATGAAAGTTTTTCTGTTTTCCCCTATTTCTCATTCTAAATAGTGATAATGGTACCTTAGAATATCAGGTAATGAATGCATGGTGAGTAAGTGAGAGTGCATGAAAGATATCAGAGAAAGTAATTAGACGAGACTCCTTAATTATTCAGTTATCGATGTATATCTGACCAGATATATCCGAAGTTGATTGTTTTATTGTTGACGATATTGTAGTTACCAACTCTTGGGTATAACAAGACCATACATACTGATCAGTAGATCAGTTCATTCATGAATTCACTATACGCTACCTATCTACCTACCTGTGTCTCACCTTCGTCCAAATTTGACATTACACACATTAATCGGAGTCATTGAGTTCAAATCGAGGTAGGTATATGATTCAATCAATTTATCACAAAGTGAACCCATTATTGCTGATCGAAAAGTTTCATTGATTATATTGTCAACAAATGAAAAAAATCCAAGCACTACGTAATACAATTGGGGCACTGTAAGTTTTGTTTATTAAAATCGTTTTCGGAGCAATTCAATTTTATTCGTGGGTTTATTTATGTCTGATTGATATGCAATCAGATCATTTCAGGTGGACACAAATGTGTATAGGTTTTGGGCCGCCAAAGAGACTTTGTATTTTGTAGCAAAGTTTAATCTCAACTGCTGACTGGGCATATGAAAGAACCTTGGCAATAGTGATTTCAGAACGAATGAGAGAAAATCCTCGAGAAAATCTATCAACAACACACTCCATTATTTGACTGAGTCACGAACCCAATATTAATTTCGGTTAACATCTGGCAATTACTCCAACTATTGATAAATCCTTGTTATGAGTTAAAGTAGGTATAAGAGTATAATATTATGGCGCCGCATACAATGATATATTGTTATTAATATTGTACTGATACATATATTGCATATACGATCTCCGCAGCGGTTCCAAAAAATATCAGATTTCATGAGACAGAATCAACAATATTGGTTTACCAAGATTCCTGAGCAATGTGGGTAGAGAAACTATTATTGAAATATCTTGAGAAAATAAACTTAGACATACCTAATTCAGAGTACAAACTACAGATATTACAAACTATAACTATAAACTGTTAGTATCTGCCATGCTGACATAAGTTCGCTTTTACGTTATAAGACTTCTTCAAAACACAGGAAATGAGCAGTACCCAATTTCAGTTCATTGTTATTCCAGTTCTTTTCGAGAGGTCAATTGTGAGTAAGTGATTGATTGAACGAAATTATTTGTGTTTCATGACTAAAATGTATAACGAATATGGCGGCTAATGAACAGGTTAATTCTCATTCTACTATATAAGCGAAACAGAACTTTCCGTAAGTAATCCATATCTTTCTTGATCCCCAGATTTGATTGCCAATCGTCATTCAACTCTGCAAATGCGATCGCTATAATAAATCTTCCTCATTAAAAATGAAGATCTAAAATTGCCGTTATATCTGGGACACTCTGTAAACAAGCTGCATGATAATCTGTCCACTTGAACCATCAGTTTTGAAAAATTAACACTCGATCAAAGAGTGGAGGTCAGGTCTAGTCTGATTTTTGATCCAAATTTTCAATGTTCTATGTGGGCTCTTCCATCCTAATCGAAATCGTGAAATGAATTCGTGAAATAAGTTATCTACTAATGCCGTCCCCTTGAAAAGGCCCAGGTCTGAAGAAGTTTTGAATATAATCATAATATTGGTACAGTAAACCTTCACGTAACGTTTCATCGGTTATACGAAAGACGAACCCTATAAATGAGAACAGAATAAGATGGAACTCAAAATGGCCAAATTACTCTTGTAGTAACCTCCATCTATATGTCAAACAACCGCACTTCTGTACGAAATGTCTAGAGAACGAAATCTACCTATATAAAACTCATTATATATTACCTATATCAGGATATACGGACGATGACAAGGTTCCTTTCAGAAAATTGATGCATACTCGAAAGGAGCTCTAGGTATAGGTGATGAAGATATGGACTGAATGAAGAAGATGACATATGACATTATGTGATGGAGAAGATGAAACTCTATATATTACCGCAGTCTACAGATTCTTCAGAAGATTCTGCTCCCAAAGGAAATCTTGCATTATAGTTATAACTTGACTGATTTTGAAAGCAATGAAATATCTACCTTTATCATGAAAGAAAAAAGAAACTTCCTGACTTTGGTTCATCCAACGTACCTTCAAGGGATCACTATATATATATATCTACCACAATCTCCAAACACCAACTACTGTAAAATCTTATATGTCGAAACTGCTTCTACATCCTAAACAATGAATTGTTGAACAAATGTCACTCGAATGTTTCGTCAGCATCATCAAAAACTAAACTCAACAAATGCTATCTATCAGTTGTTCTATCGATCATATCATAAGATCATATAATTTCTTGGGTCGATGAGTACAAACTAATAGTTAATAACAAAAAGTAGTCGTACTATGAAGTTATAGCGACATGATTCATTTCATGAAATACCTACTCGTTATTTATATAATGACAAACTTTTTCCACGATTATATATAGCTCTAGAACAGACCATAATTCATGATAACACATCCTCAACCAAAGAAATCATTCAGGTGCCTGAGGGTAGTAATAAAATTCACCCTCTCACTAGTTGAAATAAAAACAGTCTAAGGCGCTCTGAATCCGACTCTCAATCGGAATTTGATCCATCTGACAGCTGTGAGCTTTCACATTCCAATGACACTTGACGATTCGCAATGGATGCAGATTTAAATGAACGGAAATGGATAGTGGAAAATTGGAAAAAACAATATATTTCTGCGATACAGAAGACTATCATTCCATCCCTGCATCCTCATTTCCATCAAAACAAGCTTCTCAGGAAATGATATTACTCGGCGGACAAAAATATCTTCTGTATTTTGGTATATGATCACCAGAAGTAGGGAACCAGAAACTGCTGGTATTTGACTTCCACTTGAAACACAGACATCTTGGATTGAAAATTTCTTCAAGATACAAGCTGATGAGACAGAAGATAGCGTCACAGACCCTGAGTTCGAGCAGTTGTCAAATTATAGGCAAATCAACCTAATATAACTCAGCAGTAGGCGATGTACCCGACCACGCTTGAAACATATGTCGGATATAATAATATGTAGCAGTTCGTAGCCATAAATTTCAAATCATTTTTGTGAAGAGGTTTTTCATCCCGGTAAGGGTGACACCTTTAAACCGAAGACGACATGATTAGGAACAATCACTCATAGCTACTCCAAGTTATTAAATGACCATCCTGTAGAGGGGTCAGAAACTAGCTGACTGGGTAGAAAACATAGTCTACTCACCTCAGGTGCGCGAGTAGAGATAGATCAACAACACATGTTTGCAGATTCGCCTGCGAGCGAACCTCTTGGAGATGTGCAGTAGCCACCGTGCTGCTGTCCTCACTGCCAACAAACCGAACCGACGTCGAAGGATGCGCGACTCAGTCACCCCTATGCGCGCCACCTCACATCTATTGTTCACTGGACGCTGCACCTGTCGTTGTCGCACTGCACTGCACTGACTCGGACCGCGACGCTATCGTGTGCGTATACACTGCGTGCCAAGATGCGTCTGCCGCGGCCGAGTCGCATCGACTCTCCCCTCCAGCGCGAGCCACGCCTCCGCCCCTCCCCAGGGCCCACGTGTGCGGAACGCCTCCTTCGCGAATTGTTGGAGTCGAGAAGGCATGCGAAATCGCATTGTTAGGGATGGGCGTGACCAGCGGCGCGACTCCCACTGGACTGTGGCGATAATAGGCTTACTCAGGGCGCCTAATCATTTGATTGTCTTTGGGTGTCTTCAGAGCGATGTGCAAAGGCTACCTGTTATTTGGATCTTTACCTACTTCGGTTCGTAGATGATTGGTGCCAATGCAAATAGCCTGGCTGACAACCTCTCCGATGTATATATATATGTCAATGGAGATGTTTTCAGTATTGCCTGTTTGGAAAGTGGAGAGAAGACTATATTCATCAAGAAACACACAGGTCATAATGAATTTCAAATCTGTGTAAGAGATTCTATGCAAATATATATTTTATGTCACACAACCATATTGTGTTGAAGGCATCATAAAAAAAACTACTCTCAACAGAAACCAGGTAATCAATGAAATTCATCTACCTATATTGCTTCTTGGTTGTATCTCAGAGAAAACATTTAAAAGCATGAATATACATACTTATTTAAAAGAAGTATGTATTCTCTCTCTTACTCGCTCTCTTTCTCTCTCTATCTCTGACCATATCAGATCAATTTCTTTTCGATTGCATTTATTCAAGATATCCTCCTTCCTTCATCCTTGCATGAAAACAGATAGGTCGGTAGTTTACCTTCGGTTCAATCAATGGGGCTCATAATAGGGTATAGGTACTCAACAGTTATATGGTAAGGCCAAGATCACTCATCAGCCAATGGCAGTGCAACAAACGAAACACCTCTTGAGGATTGGAAAGCAATCAAATCAATATAGACCTTTTCAAAACGAAAATGTCTTATGTCTTATAATCCGAATCTTCAGTATAATCCGAACAACGAGAGATCGAAGTAATATAATCCGAACAACGCAACTTTATATAATCTGACTAAGTAGTGATATATACCCGCTGATTAAAGTGGGATTTCCTTTCTTCCGTATTTCCTATAATGAACACGATGTTCCTCGAACATTATAGGTTTCCCTTTCGTGTTGACCACAGATAAAAAAAAATGAACTAAAAACTTCAAAAGTTATAGTTATACATATCCCTCAGATGCAATCGCAGAAGTTCCGAAACCACAGTTTATGGAATACATCACCTATTTAGAAAATGTATCATGACAGTTACGGCACATTCGCGAATGCCGGTCGCTACTTTTCCCTTACCCCGTCTAGACCGGAGTAGGCTGACCGTAGGCGAACTTCACATACCTAGATTTATTACACCGTGGTATAAGGGCACTCATAAGATGCTGAATGTTCATCGCAGAAGCATACGGGGCGCACCGCTTTTACGGACGGAACTGGCATATTACTCTTTTCAAACTGTGGTGGATTATAAATGGATATATATCTAATCTCTGAGAAGTGCCGCTCGCCCTTGTCCTTTCAGTATTATATCACTGTATTATTATTAATAATAATGATAATAATAATAATAATAATAATAATGATGATAAATGTTATCATCCCATCAGACAATAATATATTGAATTGTATAGGACCAGTCAGACATCAGCAGAAAAGAGTGTGAAACACTACAACTAATATTAAAATTCAAATTGCATACCAATTCATTGTGAGATTCTCAGTACTCAGTATTCAGTGAATAATTTGACTCATATTGTCTTTTCACTATACTGCATTACCTGAAGTAGGTATGAGTATGGATAGAATCACTCTGTATAACATTCGCTCATAACTCTTGTAACGATACTTACCTTGGTATACCTATATATATATATTTATATATGTAAGAAGTTATACTTTATAGTTATCTTCACAGAATATAAGGACATACCTATATATATACCCTTACGATACATTTTCTCGTGTTCAATCAGCCTTGAATAAAATGCAAATGCATTTTTCGTGTACTCACTCTTTATCGAAGTGGACCTTTACGACGTGCCTCTGGAAGTTTAGTTGATCTACTTAGGATAAAAGAGTTACTCATTCCTTTTCTTTGTTGCAATTATTGTTTATTGTGTATACAGTGTGTTCCCAACTGAGGATAACTGAACTGAAGAATACGTGAGAGGTGTTAATTCGCCCATTATTTCAAGAACTACAAATTTTTGGCATAGACAATCTCACACAAGGTTACCCTTATTATCAATTCTGAATGGAATAGAATTAGGAAAATAGGAAGTTTCCTTATGAAAAAATCGACTTTTAATTATTTTTTCAATGTAATTCCTAATACTGTCTGTAAGTTCTTCGAGGAGGTGGTACATTCATTTTTCAGCTTTTGATGGGATTTTCTCTCCTCGTTTCTAAAAAATAGAGTAGAAGTTATTAAAAATTATTGCAATATATTTGTAGTAAGGACAGATTTAGGATCTGTCCCAAAATGTCACTGCGCTTGAAATTAAACCTTTAGATACCTAAAAGAGAAATTCTCTATTGGTCAGTGACACCTTGTTTTTGAAAAAATTTGGAAATACAAATATATTTAATAATAATAAAACCTCTACTTATCTTGGTGGACGTTTCGGGAACGAATCTGCTCCCGTTCTCAACACAATTGAAATATTTTTCTTCGTAAACTTTTTTCGATGTTTCCGATTTTGACACTGAAAAGTGACAATTTGGCAGACGGAGGAATTCTGGTTACAAGGTGTTTTCATTAATCGATATCGAATATGAAAATGGAAAATTCGATATCAATTAATGAAAACACCTTGTAACCAGAATTCCTCCGTCTGCCAAATTGTCACTTTTCAGTGTCAAAATCGGAAACATCGAAAAAAGTTTACGAAGAAAAATATTTCAATTGTGTTGAGAACGGGAGCAGATTCGTTCCCGAAACGTCCACCAAGATAAGTAGAGGTTTTATTATTATTAAATATATTTGTATTTCCAAATTTTTTCAAAAACAAGGTGTCACTGACCAATAGAGAATTTCTCTTTTAGGTATCTAAAGGTTTAATTTCAAGCGCAGTGACATTTTGGGACAGATCCTAAATCTGTCCTTACTACAAATATATTGCAATAATTTTTAATAACTTCTACTCTATTTTTTAGAAACGAGGAGAGAAAATCCCATCAAAAGCTGAAAAATGTAATTCCTAATGTTAGTTTCTGATCACCCTGTATTTATTTATCATCAAGATATCAACACAGTACACTGGAGTAGATCTCTTTTTATGAGGGAACTAACCATTATCGAATAATTGGAGATTTCATATAGGAGAAATTGATAAGTTGATCAATTTCATCAATCAAATTCAGAAGTTGATTTTCAGGCCTGCAAACGTCATTTTTGTCATGAAATTTAAAATATATCGAATATGGCTAGACTTAGGTATAAGACATTGGGAATGAAATTGGCCAAGATTCTTCGTAGAATCTAAGAAGAAATAATAAATAGGTTGTTATATTTGAAATGAGCAAGTTGATATCAACTTCTGGTACGACCGGAAACCAGCATCTTGAAAATATTCTAGCCGAATTGCCCCATCAACAGTTAGTTTGCCACCAATTTCAAAATTTGCCCTACGTCGCCCTCCATACATCGATGGATTCAGTTCCCAGAGGGTCATCCTGTAATATGCTCATCATGACACATATAAGATCATATTATATATGTTCAAATAATATCACAGATTGAATTGAGGAGCGTATTTATAGCGTTTCAAGTCCCCCGCAAGGTACGGCAATGCCCCGTGAATTTTATTGTATCAAAATTCAGAACGAACAGCATAGATATTTTATAGGAAGAGCGAGCGCATCGTCATCCACAAACGAATCAGTCAGAGAAATGTAATCTGCGAAGCGCAATAAACCACTCATCGCGGTTCTCAGTTCTTGTAGTTGGCAGCCATGTAAAAGGACATCGCTGAGTTCCGAGGCTTGAAAGCTTTGTAAACTGTATTTATAACGTTTCAAAATGGACTTTTTATCTCGTTAAAAATTGCGTAATCTGTTTTACAATGGAACGTCAGTAGGAACTTCTCGTAATTAAAATTTTGTGCAACCAATGGAAAAAATTCAGGATTCAGTTTTTTGAAATGGATATACTTGTACGTTCATATACATATACTTGAAGAGATTTTGAAAACAAAAAAACTTTAATAAGGATTCATAAAGGAGGTTATTAGGAGTGATATAGATAAATTGGCATGAGATATAGTGAACAGGTATACCTAAGCGAAATATAATATTACTACACACTTTTTCAAATGTCATGATGAATGAGCGCACTAATAGTGTTTTTCGAATCCAAGAACTCTACTCTTTGTGCACATTACAATGATGTTATGAGGAAACTCCAATACATATCGCTACATAGATCAGATTATGAAAGATATTGAGGAAAGCCGAAATTCGGTGAACTTGCCTTTCATGAACGACGTATACATGCTTGAAATACTGGCAGCCGCAATCATCTCCAGAAATATTTGGAATTGTACCAAGCTTCATCTTGGAAAAATAAATTTAGTTTGATTTATAACAATTGTCATAACAAATGGGATAGGATGGCTTCTTGTAATTTCTTATAATATATTATTCTTAAATGAGTCGTCAAAAAATTCTCAGCTCAACAGCAACGTGGTGATATAGATTTTATTTGGATCTACAGGAATATTTTGACAACGAAATGATGATTCAATGATCATTCATTGGATGCATCAACGGGAATATCGTCAATTATGCCATCACCATACGAACGATTCCTAGTAGACAAACCAGACGAGCTCAGGCTGGTCACCCCCACACTGTCAGGCTCGAGACCTGTCGAACATCTCTATACCAAACATCATTCATCAATAGAACGGCAAAGTTATGGAATTCTTTGCCTAGTGAAGTCTTTCCTGATGCTCACAACCTCCAAACCTTCAATAAAAATTTTAACACCTTCCTTCTTTCCAAGAATTCCACCGTTGGCTAATACGGACATTACAGGTTTTCCTTTCGGGTTGTCAACAAAAACAAAATGATGAATGGAAAACAACTGGTCATTGTTCGATTTCTAGATTGAGCAAACATGATATAAACTTCAACATTATTCCATAGGGCATAATATTGCGCATAGTATCTATCTTCATTTCTCGATTTGGAGTCTGACGACGTATGATCTCCAGTAACTTCTTCTTTCATAACCTGTCTTTCAATTTCCAGTTTCATGTATCTATTGATATTTCTATTTCTCAAGACAGTATTTCCCTCCTACGTTTTCTTTCTTGCCGTGTAGCACCTTCTTGCTTTCAGTTCAGCTTTTAGTGGTCAAAATCAATAAATGTGTACTTTATGACGATCGAAAGCAGAGGCTTTGAAGGAACCGGAACCGATTCGCATACCAGAAGCTATAGCTTATGGTATGCAAATCGACAAATTTGGATGCCATTTGAGGAACCCATACAAGGAATTTGATGTAATTCAAAAACAGCTGAACCTCAACAGATGGTTTCGATTCTGATACTTCAACCAGTAGATTTCAACAAGACAATTGCTATTCAACTGATAATTATTACTACGACTACTACTACAACTACTACTACTACTACTACTACTACTACTACTACTACTACTACTACTACAACTACTACTATTACTACTACTACTACTACTACTACTACTACTACTTCGACTACAACTACGGCGACTCTCGGGCCCACCTGAACAGATCCAAACAGCAAACTGGGAAACTGACGCTAGAGAACATGGTTGGAAAGATGCTGAGAACTGAAGACAACTGGAGAGCAATAAGCTAAATGGCCATGATAATTTTGTCGAAGAAATGCCCGCGGGCGGCTCCGAAGAAGACCACCATAGCCTCTGAGTGGTTTTTCAGTCAGTA
The DNA here is from genome assembly GCA_963576655.1 of Gastrophysa polygoni. Lineage (NCBI taxonomy): Eukaryota > Metazoa > Arthropoda > Insecta > Coleoptera > Chrysomelidae > Gastrophysa > Gastrophysa polygoni. Next base: position 13,215,386 of record OY755084.1, read on the forward strand.
AGAATCTGACACTACCCGAGGAGGGCCATCGGGTGTCTTTTCGGAGATTTTTCCACTCCCAAAAAAAAACTACTACTACTGCAGTTCACCTCATAAGTGAGTGAGGGGTCCGTTTCTCATCAAAATTCAATTATACAATTGATTTGATCAATGCTGAGAGCATCAGCATAGGATTCTCCGTAGAACTTGCTAATCAGAAGCTGAAACTAAGAATTGAGTTTCAGCCGGAATGGGCGACACCACGTGACGTATATAGTGACTTCATGGCATTTAATGCGGTTCTGGCTAAGAGCAGGCGGAATCATCCCGCTGTTAGCGATATCCATTTTCTGTCCTGCTTGTGCCGGCATTTGTTTCGAGACTCGAACGGCTTCAAACAGATCCTCATTATAACTTGCCTGATGTTCATAAAATATACAGGAGCAGCACAGAAGGGGGAATAATTCCATGTTGTTACTGAGATTCGAGGATAATGCGGTTAACCCGTTAAGTCCTTTAGAGTGCGGGAGATGTTTATTCGGGTCGTAGATGGCATACAGGCAGTGGCGTCGAACGGGAATTACCCACTACAAATGAGGGGTACTTTGCCCCAAAACTGGCACCTTCAAACTTTTTAACTGGATAGGATGAGAGATGTCATCTTGTATACTCATAATTTAACTGCGTATACCCACTCATGCTGCTATAGGTATGTAAATCCATTGGGTTTGCCCAAATCACATATTTATTCAGTCTTTTGTAACTGATGGTCCTGTCGCTACCACCGCATCAGAGAGAAAAAGAGAAAGAGAGAAAATGCAGGTTGATGCAATCTACATTGACTTTTCCAAAGCGTTCGGTCGGGTCAACCACAATCTTCTCTGTGTCAAACTCAGAGTTTTAGGTTTTGGCGACCCATTACTTTCATGGATTGCCAGCTTTTGTCAGACAGAACTTGGACTAGTTTGATTCAAGTTACCTCGGGCGTCCCGCGTCCGATGTCATCAAACCCTGACAGTTTTTACTATTCGCTGTCGATCTTATAAGCTATTCAAACCATCGAAAAACGATAAACCTACAGGAGGATTAACATATGTCATGTTCTTGGAGAGATTCCATCAACATGTCATTGAATGCAAAGAAGTGTTTCACTATAACATTTTCCGAAAAAGAAACCCCAATAGTTACTACCTTCTCAATTAATACAGGAGCTGTGATGAAAGTCAACCGAATTCGCAATTTGGGTGTTTCACTGGACAGTGGTTTTAGTTTCCAACCTCACATCAATGATATGATATATGATATATATAGCCCTAAAGATCGTTCTTCAATTAATTTCTCTTGTAATACTATTGTGAAACTATTTTATTGCTCTCTAGTAAGAACCAAAGTAAAATATTGTTCTTTTATCTGGAACCCTTTTTATATTTCACATGTTCAACGAACAAATCGGAACTCAAACTGATCGAAATGATCCAAAACATGTTCCTCAGGGTATGTGCTTATAGAATGAATATGGAGCGAGTATCATTATGATGTTAGAAATAATATTCTTAATGTGCAAACTTTGGAAGATTGAAAAACTACGTTTGGCTTATGCTTTTCGCACACAACCTCATTTCACTGCTCGAATGTATTGATTCCATGTTGTTTCGGGTTTCTTTTCACTCAAGAAACTATATAGGTTTAATTTGCTAGAGTGATGAGGGATTCGAACCAGATTTCGAAAACACTGTGATGATGAACAATGCCGTTATTAGTATTCATCTATTATGCGTCGACGATGAAGTCGTAATTGAAAATAACTCCCATTTCGCAAGCACATTAGCACACACCAGCATTTTGTTTTCTTCAAAAGGAGCTTTAAATTGCCACATTATCAGATTCATGCCATTATACTAACTAGCATCCCTTGCTCAACATCACATTCGAATATATCGGAATAAACGATTTCATAACGTACAATGAATAATGATGCTTCGTTCACAACCATCAAATGTGATAATTTTCTCACAGCAATCGATATTGGCACTGGTAGCCATTTTGAAGTTTCGATCATTTCATGAGTGTTACTACGTGTCGAGTGTCGTTTTTGATAACACTCGTTGTCGCACTCTTCTTCTTCTCATTCCTCCTATTCTAAGTTCTGAATGTGATACCCATTGATGTAAGTTTTGAACCAATACCCTCGAAATGTTGTATGTCGTATGTAAAAACCCTGAGATATCGTCAAAACCTGTGAAATATAGCATAGTACAAGCGTGTGTACCTACCTACCAAATATTCCAGAAAAAAACATTGGAAAATCAGTCATTTGAAACAACCTCTTAAAAAAACACATTACAGAATTTTTTGCGTCATCAAATTAAGCAATATTCTCCCTATAAACCATTGAAAATGGATTTGATCGACTCCAGTTTTTCCAGCACTGTCTTTGCTAAATACTTACCCTCATATTAACGTCTCGTTATTGTTTCCATTGCAATTAGGCGGTAAGCTGATACACAAAGAGCATAGTGATGCGTCATTAACAATATTCATCTAAAATATTCATGAGCTCCGAAACTAAATTTTTGTTACATAGGCACCTAGGTGTCACGTGAGGAATTTTTTATAGGAGGTTTATGTACATATATATGTTCATATTGAAATTCTCAATATGAAGTGATAATTATATTTCTGTGTAGAATAAGAGACGAAGGGCGTTATTCTGGTGATGGGAATAATGAAAAATGAATTTTTGATGGCATCATTTATTCTGATGAAAACCACATCTCCGTTCGTTGAATACCGACTGTGAGTTAATCGAGGATGTAGTATTTTGATTTTTCTAGATTTTTAGGGATTTTCTCTTCTCCTTAGTGTAGTAAACGCTTCGGTAACATATCTGTTGTGTCGTTTCCAGCGCAATGAAGTTATTGTTTTTGTCCGTATTATTCGCATTGGTGGTCTTAGACACTGGAAAATATTTTCTTTGTCTCACAACTTGTCACTTTTCAGTGTCAATGCGAATAGTACGAAGAAATCATTGTGCTGAGAACGGGAGCAGATCCGTTTCTGAAACGTCCACAACACTAAGAAGGAGAGGAAATATCAAAACATTTGAAAAATGAATCATCTCCTTTCGGAGTAAAATTGCTCGCTGAGAGAATTCTGGGACACTCGGTATATAATATGCTGTTATTGGCAAATCTGGTGACAATGAAAATAGATATGACATGAATATTCATAAATCGAGAATTTTTATTCTTTCCGGGGTTATTCATATTCATATATTCCTTTTAAGGTCCCATGGTGCTGAGAACGGGAACAGATCCGTTTCTGAAACGTCCACAACACGAAGAAGGAGAGGAAATATCAAAACATTTGAGAAATGAATCATCTCCTTTCGGAATAACCGAAAAATTGCTCGCTAAGAGAATTCTGGGACACTTGGTATATAATATGCCGTTATTGGCAAATCTGGTGACAATGAAAATAAATATGACATGAATATACATAAATCAAGTATCTTTATTCTTTCCGGGGTTATTCATATTCATATATTCCTTTTGAGGTCCCATGGGTTCAATATCAAGCTGTCTATGAGTCACTTTTCAGTGTCAATATTGCGAATATTACGAATAAAAACATTATTCTCATTGTGCTGAGAACGGGAGCAGATCCGTTTCTGAAACGTCCACAACACGAAGAAGGAGAGGAAATATCAAAACATTTGAGAAATGAATCATCTCCTTTCGGAATAACCGAAAAATTGCTCGCTAAGAGAATTCTGGGACACTTGGTATATAATATGCCGTTATTGGCAAATCTGGTGACAATGAAAATAAATATGACATGAATATACATAAATCAAGTATCTTTATTCTTTCCGGGGTTATTCATATTCATATATTCCTTTCGAGGTCCCATGGGTTCAATATCAAGCTGTCTATGAGTCACTTTTCAGTGTCAATATTGCGAATATTACGAATAAAAACATTATTCTCATTGTGCTGAGAACGGGAGCAGATCCGTTTCTGAAACGTCCACAACACGAAGAAGGAGAGGAAATATCAAAACATTTGAGAAATGAATCATCTCCTTTCGGAATAACCGAAAAATTGCTCGCTAAGAGAATTCTGGGACACTTGGTATATAATATGCCGTTATTGGCAAATCTGGTGACAATGAAAATAAATATGACATGAATATACATAAATCAAGTATCTTTATTCTTTCCGGGGTTATTCATATTCATATATTCCTTTCGAGGTCCCATGGGTTCAATATCAAGCTGTCTATGAGTCACTTTTCAGTGTCAATATTGCTAATATTACGAATAAAAACATTATTCTCATTGTGCTGAGAACGGGAGCAGATCCGTTTCTAAAACGTCCACAACACGAAGAAGGAGAGGAAATATCAAAACATTTGAGAAATGAATCATCTCCTTTCGGAATAACCGAAAAATTGCTCGCTAAGAGAATTCTGGGACACTTGGTATATAATATGCCGTTATTGGCAAATCTGGTGACAATGAAAATAAATATGACATGAATATACATAAATCAAGTATCTTTATTCTTTCCGGGGTTATTCATATTTATATATTCCTTTTGAGGTCCCATGGGTTCAATATCAAGCTGTCTATGAGTCACTTTTCAGTGTCAATATTGCGAATATTACGAATAAAAACATTATTCTCATTGTGCTGAGAACGGGAGCAGATCCGTTTCTGAAACGTCCACAACACGAAGAAGGAGAGGAAATATCAAAACATTTGAGAAATGAATCATCTCCTTTCGGAATAACCGAAAAATTGCTCGCTAAGAGAATTCTGGGACACTTGGTATATAATATGCCGTTATTGGCAAATCTGGTGACAATGAAAATAAATATGACATGAATATACATAAATCAAGTATCTTTATTCTTTCCGGGGTTATTCATATTCATATATTCCTTTTGAGGTCCCATGGGTTCAATATCAAGCTGTCTATGAGTCACTTTTCAGTGTCAATATTGCGAATATTACGAATAAAAACATTATTCTCATTGTGCTGAGAACGGGAGCAGATCCGTTTCTGAAACGTCCACAACACGAAGAAGGAGAGGAAATATCAAAATATTTGAAAAATGAATCATCTCCTTTCGGAATAACCGAAAAATTGCTCGCTAAAACAATTCTGGGACACTCGGTATATAGTATGCTGTTATTGGCAAATCTGGTGACAATGGAAATAGATATGACATGAATATTCATAAATCGAGTATCTTTATTCTTTCCGGGGTTATTCATATTCATATATTCCTTTTGAGGTCCCATGGGTTCAATATCAAGCTGTCTATGAGTACTGGGCCGATATAAAATTTCGATATTACGCAGGATATATATAACCAGTGCCGTTGAATTTTATGATTTCCATTATTGAAATACCTGAATAGTCAATTTGGGCAGCCTTGTTTGAGAGCTATAACATGCCAAGAATAGATTTACAACTGCAGAATGTGTTGTTCATTGGATGGTTTTAAGGTTAGATTTTATATCGCCATTAAGCAATGGTGTAACATTTAACGAGTGATTCAAAACTGTTCCTTTTGATACCTACATTCTGTTGCGGAAGTTGCTCGAATAGAAGGAACACGATCCTTCTGATTCTCATCTCTCTTGATGTGATAAATAATGAATAGAATCAACACCAGCAGTATGCACATCACTTCTGGGGAACAAAACCCATCGTTGAGATAATGTTAGACATCCAGAAGAGATATCTTCTCGAAATTTCAAGATAATATGGAAGTAGATATGCTAGTATTTCATTCTGGAACAATTTGTATGAATCCCATACTTACCTACCAATTTTTAACCGTTCTCGAGTAATAACGAATTCTGATGAACTCTCATTCTCGAATCTAATAATATTTCGAAATTGGGATTGAAATGAATTGAATTTCGATTACTTGTTTGGTATTGTTGGGTTTCCGTTTTCACAATTGAAACATATTCATTATAAGATCTTTTTTTTTGTTCAACCGGAAGAAAAGTGAGTAAGCAAGTGGAGGACAGTAGGTATAGCTCGTATGGGACAAGGCATTTTTTGATCAACTGTCTACCAGGACGCTCAAAGTTTCAATTCAGAAGGAAATGGGGACTTGAGCTGGCAACCGCCTATTTTCAGTTTTTTTTGGGAACCACGGTTGTGTAGTGGGCTTTAGGCTGTTTTACCACCAAACAGGATCGGATCACTTTTTCAGCAGACACCGAGGTGAGTGGCTTAGTAACTGATTTTCTCCTCGCATTCTTTTTTTTTTGTTAACTGATACGCTACCTAGGAAGATCGTTCTGATTTTTGTCTCTTAAAAAATCTTGAGAGGAATTCCCATTTTTTCCTCCAAGTAAGTCAATTTGTATCATACGTGAAGAATATTGATAGAGAAGTAGTAAATGCCCAGGTCGACGCAATTTTCTGAATTGGAGGTCGTGAGCATCAGGAAATACTTCTTCAGGACATATCAATGTCACAATCACTCCATTGGTCATCCAAGAATTAGAGCTCTTTCCACAGAACATTTCACTGAAGGTACTTCGGGCATACAATATACAGCCACAGTGAAACAGTCGAATTTTCATTGTATCTACATCAGGAACTGGAACCATCACTACTTCAAAGTATTATTTTCCTTGTTCTTCATTATATTTGGAATATTTTGAGAAAAACTCACATTCTTAACAGTAGCAACATGGTCTTGTCACTGTGGATGTTCTTTTACACATCTAGTTTTCCTCATTCAACGGAAAGCAGCTACAAAAAATCCTCAACTTCCAGTATATACTTCGATTTACTGTGACTGTGGGTATACCCAGAAGAATACAAGTTCTCTCTTACAGTCAGACAGTCGTCTATAATCTTCTCTCCTTTACAATTATACATTTATTGGTATTGGAAGCATTGAGGAATTTGTTGTATTTCGGGTATGAAGGTATAGTCACGAGTCTACTCTGAAAAATAACAAACACAAAGTTCACGAACTTCACTCTTGGGACAGAAACGATAGAAAGTACACTTTGTTTCACGAATGTGAAACAAAGTGTTTGACTGTATACCCAAAGGAATCCAATTCTCCTCCTCAACTCAGACAGTCGTCTAAGCCTTCTCCTCACTCACAATTCTATATTTCATTCAATTCTATATTCTATCCAATTCTATATTCTATCCACTATATAGATTCGGATATTTCGAATAGAACTTCGAAAGCAATTCGGAAATGTCCTATTCAAGTTTATGCCTGCCCAAACCAATCACCAAGTGTGACTGAACTCTCGAGGAAATAGTGATGATACTAGAGTATCTTTTTTCATGACTTTTCTGTATCTGCTATAAGGTTTCCAAGATAAGAGCAAGAATATGCTATGAAGTCAATTCGATAATACCATCATTGGCAAAATCGACAGTTTCTTCAAATCCAAACATTCGTATTTTGTTCCATATCCGTATGGGGATATTGATTCAAGGTCGAAACGTCAGCAGGTTTGATAGGGGGGTGAAAATACCACGGATATTCCTCAACCAATAGACAGGGTCTCAGATAAGTTGATTTGACTCACCAGAACACAACCGTTGGTTGGCATATTGTTTGAACAAGCCACAAGGCATCTCAGTATCTTGATATAACCCTTATAAAGTCATCGTTGATTGCATGAAATATCACAATGAATATAACTGTCAGACTATATACTACTTTATGGAAACCGAACTACATGATAGATGATTTCTACATAGATTTCTAGATACATCGACTATACACTCTTAGTGTCTTTTTAATGCTCTCGTTTCTATAATACCATTGCACACAATCAAGAGATATGCATCTGCATCTACATTTGCCATTCAATTCGTAGATAACGCTGATCTTGCAGATCCCAAAAACATCATCCAAGAATATTGGCGCAACTGCAGTTGATAACATATAATTTCCGACAGTTGGACTGGCTACTCCAATTTATCGAGGCGCCTTTCAGTGACGCTGATGATACCGCTACACATATTAGTTGCAGTATTTTGTCCAGCAGTCCGCAATTATTATTATCTCTACTACTGAGTTCATTGCACATTCTATTTATGCCTAATCAATAATTATGGAGGTTTACATAATATGCTCGGACAGAATATGATACACTACAATTCCATTTTTGGAGTGGATTATCAGACGAATGTCTGATAATACAGAGGTTAACAAGTACAAACTGAAGGAGCCTCTACTGAACCACAAATTTCTCTAATCGATTCTGTTGATCGTCAGTTGGAGATATTTCAAATGTTCAATGATATTGTAGAGTTCCTGATGGAGAGTCAATAAAGACTTTACTGAGGGGGCAAAACTGGAAAGAAATTATGCATTTTGCTCTTCTATAACAACAGATATTGATTTGTATCTTTGGAATGGACCTCAGCTAATATGGTGTGATCACCATCTGTTGTTGGATTCAAGAATGTCGAGTCATGTCAGAAGAGAAGAAGTGTGCACGAAGCTGCTAAGGAATGATATCACGAGGGACAAGAAGTGGATCATCTTGGATATCTTGCATAGTCTAGAGGTTCCTTCAAGAATGTGGTGAGAATTATGCAAGAAGATCCTAACAAACTCAGAATGTCCAGGACCCAATGTCTTCGACGGTCATCAGTTATGTTTCGTTTGTTCGTCATAGATAAGTTTTTGTTATCTATTTCGAAAAAACATCGTTTCACATGAAGATCTGGCGTTCTAAAATCGTATAATGTGTATAATTCAATAATTTCGAACAAGTATCGAGAAGCTTGCCACCACTCCATAGCTTTTTTTATGTCTATTTCCGTCTCCTCGACTGGCGAAACATAGAGAAAATTATGTTGTTCACACAATAGGATTGAAATGTTGTGTGACACGGTCGAATGAAAGTGCAACAGACGTTTTGGCTCGACTCCAAAGCGACCACCTCAGTTGAAAGTTCCATGCCATCAACTCCATACTATTTCGTTCTGAGAAACGAAGAGTGGTGGCTGTTTTCGCATTCATTGTATGTCCAATTAACGGGGTTTTATTAGCATGTTTCGCGACAGATGCAACTGTTCAGAGGTTTCCTTCATTTTTTCCATACCTTATCTTTCTTTCCTCTCCAAATCCTGAATTCTTTCCAGGGAATTTCTCACATTGTTTATGGTTTGGACTCGAGAAACACATTTTTCTTGTCGAGTGATTTATTTCCAGCGTTAATACGGGTAATTGCGCGAGTTTTGGAACTTTTTGTAACTGAAAATTTGATGGATCACAAAGAGAAGAGATGACTTCCATATGTTTATCGTGACAGCAACGGAACGAACAATTTATGATTTCAGTATGAATAACAGTCACATTGATGTGTATCTGACTGAAAGATATCAACGCCTTCAATCTGAAGTTACCTAAACAGCCTGAGAAGCTGCAATTCGCGGACCTGGTACGCTTACAACTATTTCACACTACTAGCTCTCCAGTCGCATTGGAAGTGTCATGAGGTCTCGAGGGTCAAGAAGTTATAGTATACTTTCACATCCTGATATTGAAGAGTATATTGGATATTTTTCGATTTCTACTATTTTCACTTCCCATGCACAAAATTATATAATTTCCCTTCAATTTTCACATAAAAAAACGCACGTGAAAAGCTGTAACGATGTCAGAAACTTGTACCATAAATTCCGAAAACTTATTATCATTTCGAATGCATTATTTGTAATAAGATCGACCCATTCTAGTCGTTCAAGGTATGACATGACTACCATTGAAGCATTCCTTAACAATGTGAAGAAAGTACTTCATTCTCGTACAATTAGAATGCCATTCCATATTTTTGTATTGGACGATAGCAAACTCTATGCGGTTGTTCATCCAATCACTGTGTGCTATTGTTCGTTAATAATCAATGAGTATTTGGAGAGTATTGGGTAGTTGAGTTCACGTGAACCACGATCAGATCTGCTATTCGGATTTTTCTTTTCATCGCTGTAAAAAGCAGTCGAAGAACTGGCCGAATAAGTTTCGAAAATTCATTTAGCTTCCTGAGCGCTCGGTCTGCAAAGCCAACTCGGATCCTCGCCGCGTCTCAAATCGTGACATCCACCCATCACTAGACTATCAGCATCTGCGACGTGTCGACAATGCCGGCCGACCGAAGCCGATAAAGAATCGAAGTTAATTAGGTCTGACTTCAAAGATCGTTGACAATCAGTGCATCCAGAAATAGAGGAGCATCTTGAATCTTCTCTCGCGTTGCGATACCCTCCCGTCCCCTTGGACTTCCGGCAGGCTCGTTGCCAACATTGACAATGGAAATCCCACGTGCTCTCCTCGAAATAGTCGCTGGGGATACGAAGCAAACAATGGCACACTTGATGAAGGTGTTCGGCGCAAACAAGTGCAAAGGAGAGTTAATCGCCGGTCGAGAAGGCCGCGGAATTTGTCTGACACTAGGATGGTTGGAATTCGTACAATGAATTCGAGATTGATTGATATGTTCGGGGAGAACGCTACATCAGGATGAAGAAGTAAAACTTCAGGAATTTAAGGGATTCTGGCAATGAATGAAGGAAAAAACGAGTAACTTTAAATTGAACATCAGGTCATCGGTATGTTTAGGGAAAACGGAGCTTCTAATGTGAGTTGAAGTTGAATGTATGCGAGAAATAGTACCTATTCCTTCCAGAGAGATTCCGAATCTATTGATCAAAGTGTATGTGTGCTCGATTATCCATAAATTATCGTTCCTACTGACACATTAATATTGATGTTCATTATTATCAGTTTCTGCTCCTGAAATCCAAAGGTACTAGGAAAAAAACTGTTGATTTGAATGAATTTGGAACTGCATAATAATGCAGGAGTACCACGGGGCTCTCAACTCATCATCACTGCTCACTGCATGTGATGACCAGTCCGGTATTCAATTTTGCTGATGATTCCTCCCTCATTGCTTCATCAATGACCACCCTTATTAATCCAGTGCAGCAGTATCAGCTCCATCGTTAGAAGACTATTCGAACACGATCCAAGCAAGCGATGGGATCGAAAGGAACGTCATCAAATTCCATTCTGTGAAAACACAAGTGGAGAAAATCGAATCTAGCATTGTCATAGCCGACAAGTTTTCATTATGCGCAAATAGTTCTCCACTCTAGAGCATCTCTTGAGTACTTCAATGTAGTACTTTCGCATGTTTGGTGTTCGATTCTAAAACATCCTCTCACTTCACTAGGGTTCAGGATTTGATCTTCTAGCTTCACAAAAGAATATCACAGACCTTTCACTGATGCTATCAAAGACTGGTTGATGTATCACAACCTCACAAGAGTCAGATTAGGAATACTTATTTGGAATTATATCGTTTCAAAAATAATTTTTTCTTCTCATGGATATCGTCCCTTTGGTAATCATCAAATGTAGATGTTTCTCCAGATGATTATGTTTTTACTAGAATGAGATGTATATCTCTTCATGAGAACGATTTGATTTGAGAGAGAGATTCAACATTATTTGTCCTTCAGTATCATTTGCACGCACTTCATCGTGAAAAATTGCCATTTCCAAAAATTTGTTGGGGATGATTCTCATGCATATATATGATATACGAGACAGAAGAGTGATATCTTCCTGTTACTGCCAACTCACATTAGAATGAACGAGAATCATGTGCCATAATTGCAAATTATTCTTGGTGTTTTTGAACTAGTAACAAATAATTTGCTGAACTATAATAAGGATCATACGACAGCTGCGGATTTACAACCGGATGTTCCAGAGATGTCATGCATTTAGATACTAAACGTTGTGATGAACAGAAGCGATGATAGGAATATAAATTTTTCACTTCTGCAATGAAATAATAGACAAATCGCATCTTGCTGAGGATGATGATGAAATTATATGTGATTGAAATTTGGAAGAAATTAATATCAATTCGACAGTAACGATGGCATGAGAATCAAGTATTTTTGATTCATCTTGATTCATCAATGAAAACACCATCAGAAATATTGATTTTTTTTAACTTTTCAATGATAATTATCGATGATGGATCAAGGAGTATTGATTGACTTGGCAAGAACAGATAATTTGAGAACGATCATTGTACAAAAATTGAACTATTGATTATTAATTTCAATTTTAATTCATGCATTTCGCAATATGAAACAGCCTGAGAAAACATTCTTCAGTCTTGTCAATTGAATTGGTCCATGTGATTATGTTATTATCATATAGTGGAGATGCAATCCTTTTGGACGTTGCATGTATCCAACTCAAATCTACACGTACAAAACGCGTCAAAATGACAAAAATAGTGCCATTTTCAGCGCAAGCGTCTCGATCAACTGGGTTTTGCACCGCGTAACCTTAATCAAGTGTGACCCCTAGTGCAACTCTCATTCAAATCGAATGATGGTCCCTGAAGGAACGTCAGCCCAAGATAAATGAAACATCTCCGTAATTTCTCAGAGACGCAATGTTAAAAGAAGCAGCAGTTTCATTCCTTGAAGTAACAGACCATAGTTTTCGCGTTCAAAATACGTTGTAGGTAGATAGCTTGAATGTTATCCCGGTTTCAGGAATAGACGATCTATTTTCCGCCGAAACAAAAGAACCTACGGGGCACTGACCCAACCAGAGTCCCTCCTCCCCTTCAGCTGTCCGCACAATGTCGGGTTACCTTCCTACGTGTCCGAAATACACCGCTAAGAATTCGGCCAAATAGCGTTTATATGCATCTCTATCTGTGAATGAACTTTGGCAAGGTGTCAGTCTCTTCCGGGTGCACAGCTAACGATTATGAATGAATTTAGTCAGTGCGAAACCAGTGAAACACGCGGCTATTCATGTGTCTCAGTAGGCTGATGGAGAAGCACAGCTTTTTACCTCTCTCAATTCCTGAAAAACAGGGCCGTTACAATGATGTTTCTTCCAACTGTTTCAATTTTCGAAATGCGAACATAAGAAATAAAAATCATAAGGTACAGTCTCATTTTTTTCTAAAATACGAGCTTAGTATGGAAATACTCTCTGAATCAGAAGACATGTAGTATCTTGTATTTTGGGAGATACAAATATAACACTCACAGGACCTGAGCAATTCTTGAAAGCGCTTTTTTCAAATCTTAAGAGCCACCTGTTCAACTGAAAGTGACCCTAAAACCTTCACTTTGGATTTATCATGTTGCCTTGACATATCGTTTGTTCAGGATGTTAGAGCAATTGGAAATAGTAATCGAAGCGATAGTTTTATATCTCAGTAATAGTTTTCGTAACATGAGTAATTCTTTCAACTGGAAAAAATTATTCACAAACCTGCAGAGATTGATCAGGAAAGAAAAATGTCCAATAATTATAGCTAACTTATGTTCTTTCGACTCAAAGCTACCAAGCATCTAAATATCATCGAATTCAAGTCAGCAGCTACAGTGTTTCCCAATAAAATGCAATTCAATAGCCAATTGCAAAAATTAGGTACACTTTTTGAATTGAATAATTTCATACATTCAAATGAAATATTAGACTTCATGCTATACATGTCTCCTGTATCACCCAGTTTGTACATGATAGACTACGAAAACTATAGTTTTCTTTACAGTGTGTTTCATCGATATGTGTGAAAAAAACCGAAGCAGATTCCATGCTGAAAAATAGCAAAGAACCTTGTTATCAAACACTTGGTGTCAAAATTTCTCGTGAAAAGGATATTTTCAATTTATGGAAATAGTTATTTGTTTATGACTAGGCAGCAAAGTAGTAGATTGACAGTCAATTCACTTTGCTGCCGAGTTGAACATATAATTTTTTTTCCGATTTTTCATAATGATATAGGAGGATATTGTATTCGCAAATTATTACAATTCCCACAATCTCTTCATTTTTCCTGTAGTGTTCGATCAAAATAAAATTTGATAGGAATCGCAGTTGTTGTTGAGTATAATCACTTTGTGTAACCACTTTGCTGCCTAGGCAGCAAAGTCCCCACTTTGCTGCCTAGGCAGGAAAAGTAATACTTTGCTGATTGATATGTGTCAGCAGAATCAATATTTGCTGCCAATCGGAGAAAAAAATACTTTTTTTCAATTTCACACATATTCGGTTCACATGCATCAACAAGATAGCACTGATGCCATTCGAATTTGTTCGATTATTTTGGTGGGTTATCTGATTGAAAACGAACAAATTCTGTGAAGAAATTGAAAATAAAAAATACTGTTAATATGATAAATTATAAAAATGGATAAAAACCAGAAAGAATGAACTGAAAAACTTGCATGCATGGAGATGATTCTCGATGCGTTGAAAAATACACACAAATGACATATCGATGTTACAGGGATAGAAAGTGCAGGGATAGAAATATGGCATGATGCCGGTTCCATATTCAAATAAGAATAAGTTGTTAGAAATAACTTGAACGTTACATAAAGTGAGCAAAACTTCCACTTTCCACATCTTCCTGAATATCTCATAATTATTACAATGCCGCAAAGGCATCTTGGAGCAGCTTCAGGAAAAGTACGTTTTTAGTGATAGCTGAACTAAACACGCTGGTGGTGTAGGTGCTTCGATGTCTCTTGGTGGCATTTCTTTGTTGGTGGATATTTGTCAGAACATCACTCAAAAGAGAATTGTAGCTATCAATATTCGGAATAATTACAATTTTTATATTTGAGAATGTGTACCCATATGGTAGTGCTTGCTGAAGATGGAGTCTTCGACCCATTACTCATCATCTCTGTGTAAATCAGTCCACCATATCTCGAATTCCGCAGCGGTATCATGAAACTCATTTCAAGAAGATGAGAGCAAAGGAAGAGACCAGCCACCAATCATGTAGAAGATCTGTGTTTGCTATTGCAAACGTTGAGATGCTGTGATGTGAACGTTTCTCTCATTTTCAATCATATAAAAATAAACAATTATGATATATGAAGATTATGAAAATCAGTGCATGGCACCATGATGAGCGAATGGATGAATATGAAAAATTCAATGGCATATTGATATTCAGGAATCAACAAGGAACGATTCAAAAAGAACATCAAAATTGGAACGACTCGAACGAAAAAATCGATATCAAAATTGTGATCAATTCAATCTCTTTCGCCAGTGTAGTTGAGTTTATTTCTCTCCATGTTCCCCTGAGACCGGACCTGTTGTCATCTCGCAACTTTCCAGACGCATATCCCAACAAAATCGAGTTGTTTTCTTTTCCCGAGGAACGGATGTTGTCGTATACGAGGACACTCCGTTGCTTGGATGTCATAAATTATTCCATTCACTTTTAGTTTCAGCATCAGCAGCGTTTCACATAAATGCATCACATTGTGGGGACTGGAAAACAGAGAATGATCCAGGAGTCAAACTTCCAATTTCTTGATTGGAATTGAAATAAATTTTTGCTAACATTGTCTCAAAATAGACCTGCAGTTATATAAAACTCAAGTATACATATGTACCTACTTCCGCGAGGGAACTGGAAGTGATATGATTGGTTATCATAATTTTTTTCTCACGAGAGGATGTATATAGTTTTACTAAGGACTTTCGAAGGGTTGAGCTAAATCTTTTCGAAATTGGCAGTTCTTTCTCAGCAATGATTGAATAAATGTATATTATTCATGGAATCATCATTCCACCATGTATAAAAATAATAGTTATTTATACACATTTTTCCCACCACTAGCAATATATTTCGATTGAAATAGTTCTATACGAAACTCAGATCTGAACCTATTGTCACTAGTATGAAAGCATGAATATTTATATATTACTGTTCGAAATGTTCTGCTCTTTCTTCTTCTTTTTTTTTTATAGCGCAACCCTGCCAACTCTACATCGTGCCTGTCAATAACTCGGCAGTTGGCTGTTGTTCTAATTACAACTCTGATTTACAACTTTACAGTATTACAGCACCATACCTCAAGATACCGTACCATGACAATGATGTGTGAATTCAGGTTAATAATAATAGACGAATATGTTTATGCAATACTTACTGATACGTGAAATGTAAAAATCCACTTTGGCGAAGAAAAAAAAAAGGATGAATTTTATTGAATTACAGGATATAGTTCCGCACCACTCCACATGATTTTATCACTTCTTCACCTATGAGTACCTGTGAGATAATGAAGTGGTTGGAGTGGGTTGAAGAATCATTAACCGTCAAGTCCACGTTGAGAATGAAATGAGTGTTCTATAATGCCTACACTTGACATAACTATATTATTATGACCTGGAGTAAATATATAGTAATAATAATAATAAATGTTCTTTATTGAATTGAATATACAAATAAGTTCATTTATATATATATATATATATAAAATTCCTCAGGCTATCGACCTAGGTCCTTCAGCCTTTAAATATATAGTAATACAATAAAACTCGTATGGCGTCAAAACCGTTTGAAATATTTCAACGCAGTGGCAAAAAATTCATCAAAATGATTGATATATATGTAATACTTCATCGACTACTAGGTAGTTTTCATTTTGTTGACTACACTTTTACCATGCTCACGCCAGAAAACTTTGAAGCAATGACCATAAACAAAACTGGAATACCACCGCACATCTATGAGAGAGTTTTATATATCTTTGTTTTATTATTTTCAGGAAATTTTCAAGACGGGCATTCTTCAGGAAAACACCTGAGTTTCATTTTACGATGGCCGTATTCTTATTTTATTCCCGTTTTATAGCATTTCGCGAACGAATAGAAGGAATGTCATCCATCATTGGCGGAGGCCAGGGGATTGGCATTTACACTCTCTCCTATATTTTTCAATGAGAAATAGATTACATCTTTCTGTGGGAACTCTTCCTTTCTTAATGTTCCACTGCCATTTACCCCTTCATGCATTTGATCTGCAACATCGCTCCTATTTCTTCTTACCTCTTCTATTCGCTCTATCCATTTTCTGATTTTTTTCTCTTTCATGTTCTTTGTTCTTTGCTTCTTCTATCTTCATTGTTCTGCCTGGTTCCATCATCATATTGTGTTTTTTTTTTCTAATCTATTGACAGCGCAAGAAGCGAACGAGGGAAGCTGGCTAAGTAATTCTTCTTTCTTTCTCCTTGAAGTAAGCATTAGGTAAGACTTCACTGGGCAAATAAGTCCAAACCAGTTCAGTTCTCTTTTGCTCATTTTATTCGTTATTATCTCCTATTCCAGCGTTCTTTTCATTGATTTCTCATTTTTTCAATCCATGTACTTGTATATACTTGGAGTTTTCCGTTCTTTGTCTATCATCTTTTTCCATTGAACAGAATCCACTGAACATCATCATCTCCTCAAGTTCCAAGGAATTCAGTGTTTTTGTCCGCGACAATATAAAATGTTGGGGTGGAATAATTAATGTACTCATTTCATCAGATGGACATTTGCATTCATGAAGGATCGAAACACAATAAGATTATATACCTCTTTGCACGGAACAGTCTGTACTTAGTATCATTCTGGGTATTTTCTTCAGTATCTTTCAAAATATATTTCCCAATTACCACAATCAAGTCTTATTTCCACTACTGAGGTCAGAATTATGTGATTATTCAATTGATTATTATGAAATTTGTAATGGAACCAACCAGTGCTTTGGTGAGTATGTGTCACTCTCAATTGGAGTTGGATCTCAAATCCACTAGCTTGAGATGACACCAAATGTATTATTTTTATTTCAGGAAAACTATCAGTGGAAGCTATGAATTTTATTGGTATAGGTAGGAATTCGTTGCCATTTGAGCTTCTTCCTGCTCAGATTCCTGATGGAATAATTACTCCAGTGTGGTTCCGCTAATTCTCGAATTTTCAGTAATAGTAGTTTTTTCTTTTTCCTTTCCAAGCTTGAGCCTTTTCCCTTCTGTTCTCTTGGTTGGTTCCAAATCAAAATGTATGAAGTTCCCTTCAGATTGACCTCCCAGGAATAATACAGCCAAATTGGATCAATTGGATGAATTCATATTTCACTAACCTTTCTCAATGATGAAAAAATAGTGAGTTGAAAAAAAAATAAGAATCAGCCCGGTGGTTGGAAGTTATCAATCACGAATCAATAATTTACTTGGAGAGGTTCATCAGCCTGAGGCAATATTTCATTTATGATAGGAACACGCGTGCTGCTTAGTTTTTATTCTGGTATCCATTCCAGATGGGTCGTTAGCGGCAACATCGTTTCTTTGCGGCACCAAAATGCAGTTTTTCGGCGGTCCGTCAAACCGTTTCCAGCGTTGAGACTCAGTGGCGTGATTCAGAATGTGGTAAATAATGTACCAAATATAAATACATTCGGGTTTTCCATGATTGATTCGAATTCCACTATGCTGAAAATGATCATAGGAATATTGTATTTTCGCGACAACATTGATGAAATGATTGCAAATTCAGAATCGTGGCAGTGACAAATACAATTAACGTTTGCAGTAAGGAAAGTAGCACATTGAGTGTGTCAAATAGGATTCGGTGATTTTCGAATGTAGGGTTCAACAAGTAAGATTACTGTAATGACATCAAAATAGTATGATGACATGATATCTGACCTTGGGCTGAAAGGTTGCGTATTCAGAGGTATTTTTTAGGACCAAGTCATCACGAATGAAGACGCTAAATAGAAGAAATCTATTTCCAACTTCGTTGTAGTGACCTTCATCCATGTTATCACTATCTGACATCATTTATAATGCTTGTCAAGTAAGGAAATATCGTTGTGCATCTCCTCAGATCGATAGATCCTACATAAATTACCTAAGTGAAGCAGAACTATTATAGGTGTCCACTGGTATTCCGTAGTCATCGCACTTGCGACCTCTTCTATTCACCTGTATCTAGGTGATTACAGACTGATATTTCTTCTCTAATCGAAATCCATTGGATTTCCCAAGATTTTTATTCTGCTGAAGAGTATTCCACTCGAATACATGAATAAATATAGATATACAACACACCATATACAAATATCACTTTTCATGCCATTTGCCCTAGCATTTGTCATCTGTATTGTTGTGAGAGAATGCTTGATCCTCTGAAGTTAACGTACCATGCACAAAAGATTCGAAAAGTTTTGTACTCATATCGTCATTTGTCATGATACTAGTGAAACATCAGTGCTGTGTATTTGAAATTCTTCGTTTCCTTTTTGATATCATTCATCTGAGTATAACTGATCACGAGTTCAATTTTGAATTTTGTGTCATTTCGTCATCATGAATAGGAATCGTGGTTTCTGAATTATGTATGGAATGCAAATCACGCATAAGTAACATTACAATTTCAAAATATTGACGAATCATATCGAAAAATTTTCCGTTCCTTGATAGACTGCAGAATTGAATGAATCTGTTTGGTACCAAGAATTTGTGAATCTATATAAACCTAACAAAGGTACCACTCTTGATAGAAGTACGTCAAGTGAAATCTTATTCCGTTGGTGAAGTCTGAGAAAGTACGTTTGGTGAAGCTCAAGTCTGAGAAATTTATCTGAGGCAACTTTCCGATTGCCTTTCACCACAAGGCTTCTACACCACTGATTCTATTTCTCAGTGATGGAGTATGCCAACCAACACCATCCAAGAGATAACACCAAAGTGATTATCGACAGATGCTCTGTCTCTCTTGGGTCGTCGCTATCTTTGCTGTTGGCTACCCTTCGCGCTTCACGAGGTGCCAACGTGGCACTCACGTGATTAATGACATGTGGAATCAGCCATTGACAGGTCGCATTGTCACTTGTGTGACGCAAAACGCACTGCCGCTGTTAGGATGTGGTCGGAGTATGGAATCGCATACTGTTCATCATGAGACCACAAGCAGAATGTTGCTTGATGGCAACATGATTGAGCATTCCACAAATTAGATTGCTTCATTACAACCATGCAGAAAAATAAACGGAGCACCACATTTTGTTTTATAGAAGTACCATTATTTCTTGTCGAACTGTCAAAATATGCTTCGCCATCTTCGAAAACACCAAAGCACATATCGAAATTGGAAGATATTTTCGCGATTATACAAAATGTCTTCATTTTATATGGATCGTCAGGTAGTGTAGGAATTTCCAAGATGAGTGGAATAGTCAAGATACAAACTTGCTTAGACAATTAGCTAAGAATGCAGTATTTAAAGAGGTGTTAGGTTACCTATATTTGAAACAATCTCATATGTTGTAAAGATTCGTATATCTGTATGAGTTATTATTCAGAAAGAAACTCTTTTAATGTCAGTGGCAAAAATCTGTAGATTAGAAATATAGGCTCTGGAGGAGTGATTGGGGGAAGGGGTTTCAAAGTTATCGAGTTGTCGATGAATATCTGGAAATGAATATCAACGGAAGAGAATGAGGAGAATATTGAATCATAAAGTGGTGATGTCCACGTGAGAAATGGATTCTTGAAACAAATAGCAGAACCAAGAAGAAATTTATGTATTTTGTTGCTGGAGTCAGAGGAGAAAGGGGAAATGGAAAAAGTTTAACACTCAAGTGAAAAGAGGGTGACGATTAGTGGGCAGAAAAATGATGACTAACCACTCCATGAACATCAAATTCTATCACATCACATCATGAAATGTTTTCTCCAACTTAGCTCATCATGACGTTATTACATTACATTATTATCAAACCGTAAGAAACCTCTACAAAGTATGGGTCAGGATGAATAGATATCTTGAAAATTCCTATTCTTGGTCTTCATCCACGAAAACGACAATGGATTCGAGTACCATAGGGGCATAATGGATCTGGTGATTTGAATGGGAGGATTAAAAACAGGGCCTCGAGTGTAACAACTGGAGTAGTGAGTAGCATGTCACAAACAAGGAGTGTGGCTATTCAGGGCAGTATTCGAAATTGATGAATCCATCTGGATACTAGTACGAGAAAAACACGATGTTGTTTGACTATGCAACATGATGCATAACATGACTATGATTATGAACTACATCTATAAACTATGAGTATAACATGACTATGATGAATATTTTTATGGTCTTGAACTCGCCAACTTCGATAAATTTACAAAGAATTATGAGAATTCAGCTCAGGTTGGAACTGATCCATGAACAAATGATATACAATTATGCTGCAATCAAATGATATAAGGTATTGATGAAAAAAAAAACACGCGAGGAAATATGTCTGCAGTTGACTAGCAGGTAACTTGAGTGGTATATTGGAACAGTTTCATTACAAATTTCATGTAGAAGAGAAAGCTATAGGACTACTGACAATATATTAAAACTCTGCAGAGCAGATATCAGTGTGATATGAAGTTGGCTGCTGACTGGACACAGCAAACTCAGATAATACATGCATTTTCATTGATACAGGATTTGTGTTCAAGCATGTTCAAGATGAGGAGGGCCAGTATTGCTATCTCGGAAACTACAAGAGATACAGATATGGTTGCTTGCGCGATTGATGACTCAACAAAATTCCTTACGAAAATCTTTCATATGATTTTTCGTTTCAGAGTCATTTCAAAAAAACCGAATTCTTGGTTTTTCAATTTCATTTTTTCTGGCGTTGGTATTGAAGTTGGGACAAAACTGAATGAACATCTTCATGGCATCATTTGATGCTTATTGATTTGATCAAACGATTCGTCTTTGAGCATCCATCATCCGCGATACACAAAATAGCCCTCCTTATCTTGGGCACAGTGTATATAGTAATGCCAGGCAGCCAGATATACTATCCCAATACACTACTCAGTTTTGTGAAAGGACAGTGAACTACAATAGGCCTTTGAGGCCACTGTGGAGATCTTGTTATAGACCCACTCACAATCTATACAACAACATAGTAACTCAACAGGTAGCTCGCCAGGTGAGTCAACAGGTGATTGACTGTCGATGAAATGAAGAGCATATTCTGCCCGTTGATGCAAAAATGGCAGCTGCGGGCCTGGAAACAATCTGCGCAAAGAGCAGTTTCAATTACCGTGGTCTTTAGGAAAGCGACTTAACGGGGGCATGTTGCCGAATGGAGTCCTCGCATTATACAATTTCAATCTTAAATCCGTCGATTGTTCGACGGAGGCATTCAATTTCGGCGGCTTTGTCTGTCTTCGTAGTATTAATGACATATTTCTCGACACCGGCGAGAGGGATTTGTTATCCAGCAAAGACGATTTATGTCAGTTGTCAGTTGTATTGGGTCCGATCTGACGAAACAGCATCGTCTGGATATAGTAGAACTATTTGATAGGTGTTTGTCAATATTATCATAAGAAAATTATAACTTTGACATGAAAATTTCGTTTATTATTCGATTTCCATTTTGGTACCATTGAAAATATCAGCGTTAAACAGCGTTAAACAGGTTAAACTGACGAACGTCATGCAGATGAGCCAGATCTCACTTCTGAAATTAGCAGCTTCATCACCATTGTGGTGTTAGCCAATGTACAGTCTATTATCCTCTTCTATCCTATCATCGATAAAATTTCTCATTTGTTGGATTTATAATTTTCATGATTTGTCAGTGTTATTGTTGCTCATCCCCTTCGTTGTTTTCGAGAGTTGAAGAAGCAACCCTCAGAAGCCCTCGAAGGTCTATCTGAATGCTATTATGATAGAACTTATCTATTCACGTCATTAAAGACTGTACAAGTGACATATTTCTTGGGAATCTGTTCACTCAAATCAAGCATGTTATTGATCAGCTACGTTCTGCTGATTTGAATGAATTTCGCTCACTTCAATAAATCGGAATCGAATTGATGTCATTTATTCGTCAATAGATAATTGAATGGAATAAATGCAGTATCCGATAGTCGCAGGAAAGGCACAATTATTATTATCATTCCAAATGCCACGTCGAGAGTGCCATGCACACCGCAACCTCTTTGCAAGTTCCATTATCCGCCGTCGAGAGGCGAACAACTCCGCTTGGAGAGGCTCTCCGCACCGGCCTCATGGATTTTCGAGAACCTCTACAGGCCGCGAATAATAACTTCGACCATTGTCGGGCGCCAGGAAGTGACTAGCGCCAATGGAATCACGCACACGGAAATCGAATCGGCGTCACTATTTCGCCTGACTAACGGTTTCCGTTGTGCCTTGTGCCGGTGCACTAGACCCTTGGCTAGGCCACTAGACTCTCGGCTCCCGATGCTTTATTACGGCCGGTACTAATGATCAATTAGGTGGTCTCGATCGAAGGACTATAGAAGAGATAGGATTACTTCGACCAAATTTGTTAGCAAACTACGTGACGTAGGTGAGAGACGCTGAACGTCCACGGATTTCAAATCGAATATAGTGCAAGTATCAACCTTCTGTTGTCTCATGATACTCTTTCTTTCTCCCCGCTTTGTTACTCTTTCTGGTTTTCCATGTACCTACCCATTCTTTTATTCGTTTGTGTTCAAAGTATTGTCTACTGCTCTTTCAATCTATTTCCTTTTTTCTCTTTTTGCATCTATCATTTATTGTATTCATGTCTCCTATCGCCTACATCTTCTTCTTTTATTAGTCTTCTTTGTTTCCCGAATCGGTTATCAACATATTGTCATTGTTTCTACTGAATTTACCCAAACCAATCCATCGGCTTCCGTTTTATTCCCTCTATCACAGATTTCAGCTTGGCTATTAAAGCTTCAACTGCGAATCTCCCAGTTCTCTTTTCCCGAGAGTTCCTCATGTGTATGGTGGAGTTGTGTGAGGTTGATTTTCTCGTTCCTGTCATTCGTTAGGATGCTGTATTCAGGGGTTCCTATGCTTTCACTCCTTCTAAATTTATATCCTTACATATTATTCATATTTTATCGGGTTGTTTTCATTATCGCCCTTTTCAATATTTCAATTTCCTCTGTCTGTTACTTTCCTCATATTTCTCACCAATGGGAATAGTAATGGGATGGAACTGTACTCTTATTCGATTCCTCTCTACTAGGTAAAATTTGTACTGTTTGATGCATCAAGTTCTTTCAAACAACTCAGAATAGCTGCTGCCGTAGTGAAGTCATACTCCGGCAGATGTTACTGTAAAAATGTTTGTGGTCCATTCAGAACGACGTTTCATAATGGCTAAATTTGGTCAAGAATTTCCAGAAGAGATTGAAGAGTTACTTCGGAGATTAGTTGTGTATTGATCTCCATGAAATGTGGTTGAGATTGATGATCTAATATATCGTGTCAAAGTTGTATTGTCTTTCGGCAAACAATCTCGAAACATATGGAAATGCAGGTCTCCAGTATTTCGCCCGAATAAGTGCACTAGACCCTTGGCTAGGCCACTAGACTCGGCTCCCGATGTTTTATAACGGCCGGTAATGATCAATTAGGTGGTCTTGGTTTGTATGCTCCGATATTTTGTGTTTCGTGAACGCGGAATGCAAATTGGATGGCCATTTTGCCATTTATGATTCCTGGGGGGTATATTTAGAAGAATCGTTTCATTTCTTGTTATGAGAAGATACTACTGAGAATGAGTGCATACTGTGTGGAGCTATAATGAAATTGCGATATATCTTCATATCTCCGATGATTTCTCAGCAGTCTAATACGTTGTGATATAGATCTCACATACCTCATGAATATTATGAGCGAAACTGGACAATAGTTGGTTGAACTGAGATTGAAGATATACATAACTGAATCATTAATGATTCGAATCGAACTACATTATATATTTTCATCAATGATTATTTTGGTAGTGATTAGTTTGATTTAATTGTTATACAGCTGCCCAAGATGCAGCCGTCATTGGAAGGAATGTATAATAAACATCGAATGACGAATTACATTATGGTGATCAATCACTTATTCTAATGTTGTCTCAGCACGGTGAAATTTCATTGATTGGATAATTCTAATGAGTGTATTTTACGAATCGAACTCCCGGTAGCAGACTCTTGTCATAGCTGGAGAATGACATAATCAATGAATATAAATGACCAATCGAGGTATCTTTTCGAAATATTCGAGAAAGTCAACTGAAACAGAAGACGAATGCCAGGACAATAAAGGTTCAAACACCTCATCTCCATGCAACCGGTTCTCTTCAAATTGCTATTAACACTCGGCTTTACAAAGACTTGTCGATAACAATTACTCCAGTATTGAAGCTGGTTCCAGCGCTCTCATTATTGATATCATATTCCACTCCGCCAACTCCTTCATATTCACAGAGGGATCATGTACAAGTATAGATGACTTCAATGATAAAAGTGAATCACTCTGGTCATAGATGGGATGATATCATTATCCAATTAACGATCGAATATAATATAAATTAACCGCATATTGGAAAAACATTTTCGTGATTTTGGAGATTGGAAACATCCCTCCTTCAATAGAACCTGTATCGACATTGTATAATCCTTAGACTCTTTCAAGTTCCAGTGTCAATGAAAAATGAGAAATACACGTAACCAACACCATCCTGAATGAAATTGTCACTGTTTGGGTTCAGAACTGCTACTATCCAAGTAGACTGCTAATAGGAGAACTAGTGAATTTCAAAATGAAATAGTAATAATTACAAGTTATGAGAACCTGAACACCGCATTCAATGAACTTTACCCTACTGAAATCTTCCATGGATAGTGGAAGATATTGTCCAATACACGAATACAACAATTGAAAAACCTTTTGCTTCGAGATGTTTGTGTAAATTCATCTTGGTTTTCATGGATTGTTGGAATCACGAGAAAATATCGTCCTCAGTGACAGAGTTATTGATGTAAATAATATTGTGGCTAGTGTTTTGTGCACTAATAATCAGTAATCATTCATCAGAGTCACATACTGGAACAACAATCAACCCAACTCTGATATCACCCCTGCCTCAACCATTCGAAGAGATGATTATGGGAAATATATCAATAGGTGGATACATGGTGACTGCATGTTTGATTTTGTTTTCCTTCATTTTTTGAACAAAATATGGTGATATATTCTTCATTGATCAGTAATAGGTATGGGTTATTCTTGGACTCTAGTTGTGAATGAGGAACCTGTGAATCACCTTAGATTGTTTTTCTGATGATAATGCATATATTATTCCTCAGGTTGTCATATGTTCAGGATATATTCTAGTCGTTCCAGTACTGAAAATGATATCTGTTGATTGAGTTGACTTCCGAAGTTCATGCGTATTCGTAAGATAGAAGAAATTCACAACCAGGCAGATTAATTGCTTCTTCATCCAATTAGGATTTCTGAGGAGCAGGAGCCATGGATAACCGCTTGCGGCGAGAGGATCCCATATATTCGTTGTGTCGTTCTCGAAGACTAAATGTTGAAATTAATGGGGATTTTATCTCATTAACAGTGTGCTGTTTTTTTTCATCTCCTATATGGTTGGGAGCCACTGTGTTGATCACGCAGCGAGTAAACGGGTTCGGAATTTCAGGTATTGATCTGGAATGCAGATGAGACAGTCACGAATTAGGGAAAATTAAGATCATTGAATTATTGATGAGAGTTATGTAGTTCTTTTTCATCTTTCAGTGTTCTCCAGTACCTACAATGATGCCAAATTCATTACATGAAAACGCAAAGTCCAGAATGAAAATGAATATAAATTGAATAAAATATACTATAGATTGTATAAAATATATTTTAGTGTGTTTTTGGCAGTACATGAAAACTGAAGAGATAGGAAGGTGAGTAAGAATCTGAATTAGATTGGAATTAGAAGTAGAAAAAAGTATGGAAACTACAAATTTCGAAACACTCGGTTGACATGGTCATTATTTTCGAAATGGATCCTAAAAATGCTGAAATAGCTGAAATGCTGAAGCAATATATATAATGGATCGAATGACAAGATACAACAAACATATCAGTTGAATTGAAATCAAGTCACCCTGCTGGGTCCTATTATGATTCATGTTATGTTTATCGTTCACGTCAGTCATCAGCCTTGCACCAATTACTAAAAATCTGAAATAATTGAGATTGTTCCAAAATAAATCGGAGAAAACATAAATGACTGCTTTCTTACTTTCTCACTCTCTAGAAGCATTATTACGGCTATAAATTTTTCTTTAAATAGTTCGAAAATGTACATCTTGTTCTCACCTCCACCTCAGTATAGTAAAATGTGAGTTGTAGGTTGTGTTGAAATTTCCGTAAATAGCCCAACACAGGCTTATATTTCAAACTCAATTAACGATTCATAGAACCATGATATTTACGTTCTATTAAGGTGCATCAATCACTAGCATTTATTTCTTAAAAAAGTCTGAAATCATTAGAGAATTTCGGAGAAATGGAATCAACAAGACTGTTCTATTCTTCAGTTGTAATTCAATTGACCTTTTAGCCGGAG
Organism: Gastrophysa polygoni; assembly: GCA_963576655.1. NCBI lineage: Eukaryota > Metazoa > Arthropoda > Insecta > Coleoptera > Chrysomelidae > Gastrophysa > Gastrophysa polygoni. The sequence goes on from OY755084.1 coordinate 13,242,663, forward strand.
GTGATGCTTATGGTACAACCAAAATATCATAATAAAAGATTCTAGTGCGAACTGGTAAACGGTTGAAAATTACTATAGAGATAAATCATATGATTTTTTTCAGAAATGTAATAAAATACAGGGTGTTCAATTGAAAGTAAAAACGTTCGTGTCCATTTTTGGTTCGACCGGAAGTACTATGTGATGTCCCAAATTTTCAAAATTTCATTCGAATGGGAACATCGAGAACTTCTAACCAACGGGTTACGTGATGAACCCTGTTTATATATATACTACTTACCGTTCGCTAAAATAGCGTCCAAATATCGCATATTGGTCGAGTCAAAATATTCACAAATTTCAGTGAAATTATATATTCTGAAAGAAATCATATGTCCACCATCCAAATCGAAGGGAATTCAGGTTCATTTAACTTTCCGAATTGAGTCCGATCTGATAGTTCAGAGAAGAGAAACAATCCATAAATGGATTCAATATACGTGATTCAGTTCTGGCTGGGATGAAAGCCTGAAAATCCCATCAGTGTGTCGTTGAATGCACAATAATTTCTATGTGCTTTATTTTCTTTATTATGCGACCTGTCTTTATCCTGCTACTTCGGTAATTTTCAAAGCGCCCGCTGTATGAATCGAGCGCTAAATCTATCCGTCAGAAAACAGCGCTATTATGCCAACTTTAGGGGAGAGTGGGACGACAGTTCGTGACTGTGTGCTCGCTGTAGGATCTGATAAGGACGGAGGTGATTTTCGAGGCAGTCACAGTGAACTTATATCCTCACTAGTCTGAAAATACCTGAACGTGAAAAAGCAAAATTGCATCTGAATTACGAGGAAAATATGTGATGGTCACAGACCACCGAACAAATAATGGTATATCCAAAATTTTGCTCAATTTGGATCAAAAATCTTATCATCCATCTAGTTCTGAATGAACTCTGAACTGCAGTCATAATAAGAAATTCAGCCAAAATTCAGTATCTGCTTCTACGTTGATGCTATCAACCGCAGGATCTACTCCACTCACCATCAGGACATTTTTTTGTCTCGAGTGTGGAGAACATCTTGTATATGCAGATCCGAGTGCAGATCACATACGATAATTGAGGCTCCCAGGCCTGGTGTCTACTAAAAAACTCTACTCGTAGAGGCAGATATTGCATTTCAATATTCGGAATTGATCAATGAGTTCACAGTTCATATGCCTCTGTATATACTTCACAAATTTAGATGTAGATGTTGAAGTTGATGGTCGGTCAATGGCTAAAAGGCTGTGAAGAGTGATTTCTAATCTTTCACGTGAATTTTCTAGTAAGCATTCAGAATCGTACTGACATTTCAATAATTATGGTTATTCATAAAGAAATACTGGTGACGAAAGACATATGGAAGGAGCTTAAATGATCACTCAATGAATCAACTATATAGGTATTCAACTGAAAATGATTACATATCAACAGACTATATTTATTGTTCACATGTTCACAAGCCAAGTAGAGTGATTAGTCTCGACATTTATTGTATTGCATCAATTTATTGTTTGTCCATCACCACCATTCCTTCAACGTTCCAGTGATTTTCTTCTGGATTCGGACCTAAAGATATGTCTACTTTTGAGGGATCTCAGCAGAAGTGTGAATGCTGTATGGAGGAAAATTCGATAATATGCTCATTTCGTGGAAGTTTAGGTTTATATTTCATTACCTGTAACTCAACCAGGCAGTTGGAACATAACCAAGACTCGTATTTTCGGGTGTAAGTTATTTATTTTAATGAATTTTGTCGACCCAAAGCCTCGTTCAGATTTCCCACATATCCACAGGAAGTTCAACTGATAATGATCTTTTGTGACAGTATCACACCTGTAGATCATCGTCCCACTCACCCCTAGTCCTTCTATCGGAAAACAGCGCCATTATGTGACCTGTACTGTGTTTCCAGCAGCGGAGCTTTTATTCCTTTATCTCGCCTTTCAGCGTTTTCAGGAACTTTCGCATTTGTTAGGGTTTATTCATTAACGAACTTGTGTAATACTCATGCTTTATCAACTCCTGAAAAGTTTCCTGAATGCAGCGAACACAAAACGAAGGATCTCAAATTGTTATTTGTTAGCAAGTAGGAGTCATTATTGAAAACGGAAAATGCTTCCTCATCACACTGGGATTTCTGAAGGATAGTTGTGAATGAGTTTTGAAAAATAGATATGAAATATGAAACTTCAAGGATGCATTTTCCTATTGTTCGAATTGATAATAAGGTTCTCCACAACAAGCTGCATGGAATGCAAGTGAATGGATTTGAAACTTCTATGAGACTGGATTCTGAACATTTGCATTTCCCTACAATATTTTCATTTTTCAATAAGGAGATCATTTCCACAAACGCTATCAGGATATGAACCTGAATTATCAAGAAGAAACACATTTTAGAACATTGAGAGATATACTCTATATATTGGCATTTCATCTACATTCGACATTTTAAAGAAAATGGTCCACGTATCTTACGCGAAGTAGAGGAATAACTGTTTCACTTTGAATAATACTGTCAAACTGTGCCAATCATAATGAAGTACCGTTATGATAATATTGTCATATTAGAACTCGGAAAAATGTACTCTGTATCAATGTACCTGATATTTCGAAACATTAGTTCAGATGAGGATGATTTTCATCGTCATAATTACACAGTCCGAATCATCATTTGATTATACTTCGATAGTGAATTCAATATCATTTGCTGCTGGAAATGCAAGACTTCATTCACAATTTGATAAATTCAATAATTAATTATCATGAACAAAGTATGGAATGAAATTTAACTCAATTACCATATCCAATCAGCATCACATATTCGGGATTATCGTGCGATTAGTATTATTCATTCCCAACACATTTTTCTAGTCAAACTGAACACTCCATCTGACCACTTTCTGTAACTAGTCCATCGTCGAACATGTCATTGTATCGCTATGAATAATTCAGCGGTTATTCATGTGAAAAAGGCACAGATAGGCCTAGAATCGCTATCACGCCGAATGGGAGAAGTGAGATAGGGCTGTCTATCAAAGTGATTTATGCGAAACCCAACTTCCATCCATTCACAGACATTCTTCACATTGGCTCGTATTCTCGGCTGATCGAAGTATTGCTCACAAAATTGTTATCTCACGTTGAGAATGAAGAAGCTCGTCGAACTCTTTGGAATATCCACAAAAAAAAATACAGGGGAATAGGAATCAAAGTCCAAACACAAAAATCTGACAAATCTGACAGAATCATTGATAATGAAAAGTCAAGTATCTATAAAATGCATTGCGATGACTGTGACAGGGAATTTATCGAACGAAACATAAATAGGAACCAAATAAAAAGAAACCATCTCGCCCACTCAATCAGTCCAGAACATCAAATGCTGCTCACCATATCATTGAGACTATATAGTCATCCCATAACCTTCGGTGGCTCTTGAACATTTGAACATGTATTTTCTGGAGAATATCTTGAATGCCACTGAAAAGTATGCTGACCATTTCAGCATATATACTGAAGATGCCAAGGTAGTTGCCGAAATACGTGATTTAGGCGCAGTTCTATTGATGTGTTTGTATAAGTATTTTGTATTAAATCAGCCATAGTTACCGAATGGATTGTCAGTAATCAGGAATTGAAGCCTATATTTTGTATGGAATGATTCGACATGATGAGAATTGTGAGCATAACATAAACATAAGTACCAGAAATACTAGTTTATAATTTTATTCAGTATTTTATAATTCGTAGTATACGTTTGTTACGATTTCCATGACATTCAACTGATCTCGAAACTAGCCAGATGATTCGATTGATTCTTCCCAAATATACAATGTATTGAAACGATGTGTTCAAAATTGATTTTTCAAGTTTGTCTCAGTTGTAAGTTTCTCGTATGTGCTTCGTCTAGATGACGATGTACGAAACACTGGTGCAGTCACTGATGGTGTTTTGTTTCGTCAAAAACGCTAACGGCATTTTCCGCTATGATGGCCTAATAGTTTTTTTTTTTTATATTTGGACAACACGAAAGGGAAACCTATGATGTTCGAGGAACATCGTGTTAGCCAGCGGTGGAATTTTGGGAAAGAAGGAAGGTGTTGGAATTTTTCTTGAATGTTTGGAGGTTGTAAGCATCAGGAAAGACTTCACTAGGCAAAAAATTCCACAACTTTGCCGTTCTATTGATGAATGATGCTTGGTATAGCGATGTTCGACAGGTCTCGAGCCTGACAGTGTAGGGGTGGCCAGCTTGTGCTCGTCTGGTTTGTCTACTAGGAATCGCGCGTGGTGGCATAATAGATGATATTTCCGTTGAGCACCGACCGTGAAAGTACCTATAAAAAAGGCAAAGATCGCCGACCTTTCTACGATGATCTAGAGAGGTCAATGATTTGGTGAGTGTTGTGTCATCGACTAGGCGAATAGCTCTCTTCTGAATTGAATCTGAGAGCTTCAGCGTATGTTTGGGGGCTGAGCTCCAAACATGTGAACAGTACTCCAGGACAGGTCGAATTTGTGCTTTGTAGATCATAAGCAGTTGCTGGGATGTGAAGTATCTCTTCGCACGGAAAAGAAAACCGAGTTTTTGTGAAGCAGTTTTCGCAATGGACCTCACATGATCGTCCCATGAGAGAGCACTGTTGGTGGTGACACCCAGCATGGATATTGACGACCTCATAGGAACAGTGGTACCCGACATCATCAAATTGGGCATTGTGTGATCAGCCTTCTTGGTGAATATACAAGCTTGAGTTTTAGTTGCATTGAACTGTACTAGATTCTCAGATCCTCATTTCAGAATTCTTGTCAGATCCTCATTTAAAGCATCAACCTGTCTTCGCCTTGCACCTCTGGCCTCATTGGATGATATAGGGGCTCTAGAGGAAGAGGCGGAATGAAGTGTACTATCATCCGCAAAGCTATGAACTGGGCTGGAGGTCACATCCAACAAATCATTGATGTGGAGCAAAAACAAAGTTGGTTGGCCATCCCAGTTGGCTGAATTGTAATGCCAAACAGTGCGTGGGGGTGTTGGACTGGTTCGCGGAGTGATGTAAGGACATATCGTGGAAATGAGTGTGTGGTCTGAGTTTCCTAGTGGTGCACGGACTTTCACTCCATACGGTTCCGGATTGTTAGTGAGGAACAGGTCGAGCGTATTGGCATAATGATTGCTGATATCAGGGATCCGAGTGGGTTCATTTATCAGTTGCTCAAGACCATAGGTGATAGCGAAAGCCTCAGCCAGACGTCCTGCGTAGTCTGTTTTGTTCGAGAATTCGAGCCAGTTGGTGTTATGAAATTCCCCAGAAGATGGTGACAATTTTACAGATTTCTGTACAAATAGTTGACGTTTTGAAATTGTAATTATGTAGTTCGATCTAAAATTAAGGAGTAACCTGAATTACTACTTCTGGATTAACATTTTTATAACACAGATTGTGCAATTATCGATACTGATTTTGTTGTCATTTTTGTACCGCTAACATATAAGTGATTTTCCGCTATATCGAATAAAATGCTGATATCGAGTTAGCTGTACGTTGGAGTTCTGGTTGGAGAAATCAGATAGGCAAATAGGCAGAATGGCTCCAGCAGTGTTCTATACATCGCTGTCTAGTTTGCATTTCGACACTTGTCTTGTGTCACTACTATGTGATTTATAAGAGATTGGCGTTTTCGACCCAGTGTGTTCGATAGAATGACGGTGATCAAATATTTCCTCCTACTTTGGAACAGATTCTGACAATAATAAAAGTCCACATCGTGAATATTTTGAGCTACATCAGAGCAGCAATGACAGAAAGAAAATTCCCCCAATAATCCTGCTACCGCTGCCATATCGCCTCGGGAACAATGTCTGGGCCTGAGCTGCTAAATTATTCCATTTGATTGTTAGCACGTCGTTCCGTAGGAGGGTTATTGCTTGTCAAGATTCATATCGAATTGGGAAGGACAAATCGCCCAGAATGTTACTGTAATTCTATTCATTACTGTCGTCTGCTTCCATCACGATTAGATCAATTCTTCTTCCGCTTCGTATTTTCGTTCTGTTGGCTCTGTCGCTCCAGTCAGATGGAGAACGAGCTGAAGGGATGAATAACGTTGTGAATAGTTGTCAAAGTATGAGTGAGACTGGTGATTCTTGAGTCATATACAGAGTGGTCTCGAAGGTGGGTTATTTTTTGAAGGATAGAGAACAACACTCTGAAGTACTAAAAATTGAAGGAATTCGCCTCGAACATGAAGTAAAACTTGACGATGTTGATATATTATGAATTGAGCATCCAGCCTGGATTCTGTACTATAGTCAGCAATCAATCAGCCAGCAATCGATCATATTCATGGGGATTTCGGGAAATGATACAGAAAAGTTACAATGGATCAGGTGCCAAGGAGGCATACACTAATTTTGAATGACTGATATTCCGCCTTTTCTGTACTAACTTTGTTTCAAAATGGAAAGAATGGATAATATTGTCATAATATTGTCATAATATTGAATAACATTGTCATCGGTATTTCCATTGATACACCCTGCTTGCACTATCAAACTGACACATTTTTCATGTGAAGGAGACAAATATACCGAATCATTCATCATCACACGTATCTAAAGAGTTGAAATTATCATATAAGTTCACTTTTTCTTCCGAATACATCTCATTCTATCGTTTACTCTGCAAAACCTAGTGGCAGATCCTCTTGCGATCACATCTGTGAAATAATTCCAGCATACATCTTTTTCCTTTACAGTATTCTAGCTTCATTGTTACGCTGATCACTCCACAAACAACAAATGACAGATGATGAACTTTCAGCATTGTTCATATCAGTAGTCAGTACCAACTGTATTCTGGACTTCTTCATATTGCAACAAATAAAAGGGGCTATGAATCTTGAATAACTATCCATCAACTCGTTTATTTTTCCATGATCATGCATCTTTAATTTGATCGAAGCGAGACCCATCTTGCACGAGTCCACATTTTTTCACACAAAATCCATCATCAATGACAGCTTCTATGAACTGAAACAAATAGACAAGGGTAATTATACAGAACCCTGTCGCTCACATATAAGTTCGGGGGTGTTGAAAGAGTTCGAAGCAACAACTGATGTCATCGAGATGACGGATCACCTATTATATTCGAAACACGGTTCTTATTATCGGTCTGCCGCAAATAAATAACAGAACAGCCTAATCTATCAGTCTTACAATATTGATGTGCATTAAGCCCACATTCCCAATGATGAGTTGTTTTGTGTGATGGTAACGTTACAGATTGTTAACCATCAGTCGGTATAATACATGGTGTAATCTATCACCACCTACATTCTTCAAATCTTCATCAAATAAGGTTTGTTTCTATAAAGTATAGATAAACTATAATGCTTATTGCAATCATTCCGAATGATATGGAATTGTTTAGTGATTAAAGTATTGATCTTCCATGCAAATACAGCGTGTCTCACTTCTAATGGCAGCACTATTGTATCTTCCGTAGTTTTCCAGGTAGAATTCGGAAACTCACAAGAGTACAAGTATACTGAATGACCAAGTCTGGTTATCTACAGTAATACAGGGTATTCAAAGAAAAGGTGGCCCCGTTGCTAGGATGGGTTTGCTCAGAAAAAAAATCGTAACGGCATCCGTATTCAATATACATCAGGGTCTTGAGAAAAATGGATATACATTTCTCACGATTATGTCGGAACCACTGGTAACATTGGTATGAAATTTTGTATGAATATATTTTGGAAGCTGATACATTGCCTAAATTGTTTTCATAACCACTCAGTCCAACAAACGGAGCTAGAGGTACCTGCGTATCGCAGGTCTGAACGAGCACACGTCTGTTTAACAAGAATGAAGAATAATATTTATTCATTCTTAGTTAATTATGTCAAATCAATCCAATACCAAAACTATTCATATGCCAATCTTGACAGATAAATATGGGTGCATGGTTAGTCGGTTCTCTTTCAAGCCTCTCATTCGCTTTTAATGATATCAATCACCTCATATATTTCAGAAACATACTCACTTAGATATTCTGATTCGCATATTCAAATCATCTAGGAACCAAATATCGAGACCATTTTCTTTCCTAATGAGCTAATATGTATCGGGCACTGCATTATCATCATTAAGTATGAGAATTGAAGATGTTGTACCAATAAGGAGAAGCCATATAAATTGCACGACAACGAATGAATATGCATGAGGTAAGTAGATAATTTTCGTCAATAGTTTATTGTTATTAATTACTTTGGAGTGATTGTGAAGTTATGCAGCTACAAGAATATGGATATAATCTACAGGACCGTCTCCAGCACATCCAGTTGTGTTTTCCAGTGCCTTTTCGAAGATGAATGAAGTATACGTACTTCCGTATGTACTCAATTCCGATTCTTAATTTGAGAAGGTTTGATTTCCATTTGCCTTGTGTCAGATGTTCTGCTGGAGGGAAAATATCTGTAACATTTATTATCAGTTTGATTCAGAACGCTTATAAATTTGATTATTTTGCCAGAATGGATTTTGAAGTTTGGATTGTTTGTGTTATCATTTTATATAACTATCGATGTCATTATTACCGTTTGTTCACACAACCATACAGAGACTATCGATCCATCACCTCAACCTAGAAAGTGACTCACATCAGTTATCAGTGACTAATATCAGAGCAATCCGAATGAATCAATGATATGAGTATGTGACTGAGTTTCACAGCCATTGATATCACTGATAGGTATTCTACTGATTCGAAATGGTATTTTTGCGACTTCGTAGAGTATCTGACAGAGTTTGTTCGAGAAAACATAAGATAATTTTCTAACAATGACACTTTACAGGTCACAGAGAACGGTGCAGGAACGTCCTACACCTGTAGTTGATCAATGAGTTCTGCAACTTTTAGCTGGCAATATTTCTATGAATAGGGATATTGTTGAACAACCGCGAATCCGCAAATGTAGGTACATCTGAATTGTGATAACATAATATCTTGACAATTTCACTTCTCGATGTGAAGTCCGTTCCTGGCAGCAGGTAGTTCAGCGGCAATAACAACCTGCAGAATAATTTACCATATGAATTCCACAATACATGAATATGAATGGAGTATGCAAGTATTTTATGGGTTCGATAGTTTTCATCATAATCGGTATATTATGCAAGCTCGCATTATGATAGAGTGCCAGTTCGGGTCAGTAATTATGTTTGTTTATGTGTGTTTTCAGCGGAATCATTTGCGTACTCACAGGGTGATTTCAAATGATTCAGTCGTTTGTCTCCACCGAAGTTAGTTGAAATGATTTGGAATCAACGAAAATATCAATCAAAATAGAATGAAGAATACCTTGTAAGTTTCAGCAATGTGCTACCAAGCATGGATCAATCCATGATCATAATGAAGCAGGTGTGAAGAATAGGAGAATCAATAATAATTTCACCAGAATGAGTACAACAAAAATGATGAGAGTCAAGCGATGAAAAAAACTCGTTCTTTCCTCATATATTCCAAACTATATTCGTATGCATCTGAGATACTCATGATGATGAGATATTCTCATCTGTTGCAACGTTGCATAACTCTTTGTAGGATGAGATTCCTCACACACTATGCGAGATTCTCATTCACTGATTCATCTATCACAATCAAATCGCGATAATCTCCAGAAGTAACAGACTGATCTTGAATCACCAAGAACGAGCACACGAGCGATAAACACCGTGATAAAATTCAGTGGTCAGTGTGCCAGAGTTGAAGTCAGAGGTTAGTGCTTCCGGTGAGAAACAAGTACATCCCAAAACCCGTATGAGGACGGATCAAGAATTTTTCCATGGTAAACCCTGCCTGTCGTGAAAAGCAACTAAACAGATTCATATTGATGGAAGATGCTGATTCTCAATATCGCCCGATGTGGAACCACCACATCGACTGAAGTGCTGTGAAATGGGTGAATCCCATGTTTCAGTATTTGATCGGTGCTTCCAGTCTTCCGTTTCCTCCCTCCCAACCCAAACCACCATTTCCAATCTTGAAGAGAATCTAGAAGATGCATCCTCCTACAGTTAAATAAAAGTTGAGGAGAAGTTGACACTCCGGTAGTAAAATTCATCTCCGTTCGGAATATACGAATTCAAAAATAGACCTTTGTAACATCCGAGGTCTGAACCAGAAAATGAATGGAATGGATGGATCACTATCTACAAACTGAGGAACTACTGGCATTGAGTAAGATTAAGGTCAATTCATCAACCGACACAACTTTTATGCTCTGCCCTGGCTATGAGCTCCATGCCCGTTTCAGATTTTGAGGAATCATTCGAGGAGGTTATACATTCATTTTTCTAGTTTTATTTTCAAGAAATGATGAGAGAAAAAACCATACGAAAACTTGAAGAATGAATAGAGCCGAGATAATTCGATATAATGTGGTTCAAGATCGAACACCACAAACAGACGAAAGTTCACTGTTGTCTTGATCTCTCACCAAACGAACCAACTCATGGTGGTCTCTTCGAATTTCTTTTTCTGAAACTCGACTCTACCCAACAGAACCACTAAGCAGCTGAAATCATCATTTCGGGAGATTCCAATGTCCATAACTCCACCTGGCCCAAATTCTCAACAAAACAGATGACGCAGGACGTCAGGCTGAGGCATTCGCTTGGATTTGATGTTGAGTAACTGATCAATGAACCCACTCGGATCCCTGATATCAACAACAATTATGCAAATATGCTCGACCCAGTCCTCACCAACACCAACGCCTAGTGAAGTCTTTCCTGATGCTCACGTACTCCAGACATTCGAGAAAAAATCCGTTACCTTCCATCTCTCCCAAAATTCCACCGCTTTCTAGAACAATGTTCTCCAAACATTATAGGTTTTCCTTTCGTGAATAATTTCTATACCTATTGTTCTGGTATAGTGATGATTCGAAATAAAAACATCCGGTTGCGTAGAGAACAGAGGAATGAAGTTTTGGTGGCATTCATTTCTTTTTGCCTATTCCATGCGATGTCATGTTTCTGTTGATTTACGCGCTATTGTTCTCACGCAGAGTTCATAGAATACATTTAACTTTGTCGAGATCGTAATTTTATCATTTTCGAACAAACCAGTGAATGGTCTACTCTCATTATTATTGGGGACAGTCATTGAAGCGTTATTTACATGTTTTCCGCATCTTATTATTTCTGAAGCTGTTAGTTACATTGGTTAGAGATGAGCGAATTTGTGTTTTGAAAAGGGAGTTGTAGTTTCGCTGTTCAATTCGGTTTCTTCGCACTTCGAAAAATGAAGCGCCTCTAGCAGGCTGTCTTCGTCAGGATAATACACCATTTTTTCCACATTCATATATTGGCAAACCATTCTGTATTATTGAATCAATGATGCTGGTAAACTGCTGCTGAACTGGTGATAATGTGAATATGTGAATATGTGAATTTTTTGCTGTAATTATACAGCATTTTTTTGCCGAGATCATTTAGCTGCTGATACTTTTTAATACCTTTTGTGAGAAATGTTCAGTTGTTTGAGTCAAGTGATAAGAAGATATTTTTTTTCAATGTTTATATATATTTCTTAATATCATGATTTTATGAAAATGAAATATATATATTCAACATAAAAATATTTTATAAAAATAAAATTGTATTTCCATGAAATTAAGGTGTTGGTAATATTTACGAAGAACCATATCGAATTATGGAAGGTAGTTTTTACATCCGTCATCGTAACTTGCTTTACATATACTCATTTGATTTAGATTTTCCATTCCAATGAAATGGAATGAATGTGAAATTTCAAGAGGACATCATAATCTACTGCTTATAGCTGTTACATAATAAGATTTATAGCTCAGTTTATATCTTTAGTACTTTCGAAGTATCTCTAAAAATGTCTTCAGGGCTTTGTTCGAAATGTCATGATTTACATGCATTGATGAGGTTGTTAATATGGAAGAATAAAAAAAATAAATTGTATAAGATATGAGACATTTCGGTACCTATATCGATCTGTACAAAATTCATAACATAGTTGATAGAAATCAACGTTGGAGAAAAAGACATAAGGCAATTAGAAATGAGGTATGAACACCAGGCAATTGAGGTCGACAAATAATTCAGGTAAAAGAGCATTGACGGGGATTCGAAAGGATTATCTCTGATGTTATATCACTCACTGATATGATGTATCAGGCAATGAAAATAGTTGCTCATGAAAAAATAATCACGGTTTGATAAAGACTTTATTTGGAATCAGCACTATATTGACAGTGCTTTTGATGCATGACATTGCTAGTTCCGAATGTATTATATACAAGCTTTTCATCAACGCAACTCCATATTCGAAAACGTTTTAGAACAGGATGAGAGGAAAATTGATAAAAATCAAGAAAATTATATCTACACCGCGTCCACTATAATCAAGGTTCCTATATAGTATGAGCTAACAGCCCTGGTGTTTAGTATAATTTTAAATCTGTTGAAATAATTCTCAAGCAATTTTCTAGGTTGAATAATGAACGTTTTATGCGATATTAATTGAGCTATGCAAATTGAAAGCTGACATATTACGTGTCGTGAATAATTCTGTATTATGGTCATTCTAGTATCATCATCCTGACATTCTAGCTGTTAAATCAATATATATACTGATCTCATACTTTTCTAATATTTCTCCAAGAAAATGCTTGGTGCAATTCAATTGCTGGCATTCGAATATTAACTGAGTCTGACTTTCAAGGTCTTCCATATTCAACTTTGCATATCTGGTCATTTGATAATATCAATAACATAACTGTGATGGTGGTGGCATGCTTACCTTCTATTCATTGAACATTGTTCATCTCGTATTCGACCAAGTTTTATCCTATTAGTTTCTATTCTCAATATTGTGAAATGTGAAATATGTGAAAAGAATAGCTCTATGGTGAGTGTGATATCAGATTTTTTCGAATTATTCACAGCATGAAATACTGGATATAGGTACACAGAACAAGACAGTATTTCATAACCACTCGTTTTTCTTATGTCCTTACCTCATATAATCTCATTATATTTGAAATGTCTTGGGAAACTCCAGTGAAAAGGTTCAAATTTAAGGTCAGTGTTATTTTTCATGCGTAACTTCTTATAATTTCAATAGATTTCATTATTGTTTTGATTGTGAAAATCTGGCAATTTGAATACGCATCAGTTAATGAATAATGTTCATGAAATGTTCGAGGAATCTCAGTTGAAACAACGTTATGTCTGACGATATAAGAACTACATTATACATCAGTGATTTTCTGCCTGCTTTTTTGCTTTTAGACGAAATGGTTCATACCTCCCACCTTTCGGCAAGAACTGTTAGGCCTTAACTCTCAGTAGATAACAGTAGCAATAAAATCCATCATTTCGGGACACCCTCTAGGAAATATACAATTTTCTAGCTTCTTCAGTCGGCTGTATACAACCCTCAACCATCCAAGAATATTGTATCTTCTTCCGCGTCCATTCATACTTAATCTTCTACATAAAGTTCCAGAAGTTGTTATCCCACATGAAATCTTCTCGAGAGCGTATTTTTCTCGGCGAGTTTATGAGTATGTGGAAGCAAAGTTGTATTTCGTCGGTTCCACGTACTTACTTGTTTATCCCTAACGGCCGGCATATCCGCGGAAAATATCATCCATTTAGTGAGTTTTACGGTCTGTCCGAATGAGGAAAGACATTACAAAGTTTGCCAATCTATACTTCGAGACTTGCGGGCTACGCGTAGTACGTGAGAGTTCTTTAATGAATTATCATGAGGCGGAAAATGAAGGTTTGTCACATTATTGAGCAGAAAAAATTAGGTCTGGTTGGCATAGACACGATAAACGGTTTCCTATTTCGTGTCTCCAAGCAAGTCACAAACAGGCGAATGCGTTCACTAGCTTGTTTTTCGATACGCAATTTTCATTTTCTTGACATTTGTATTAATAAACAGTCCTCCAATCGTCAGATATATATGCGACCATCCTTTTTCTGTAGATTAACAAATCTGGAAACAAATTTGGAAGAGGATCTTTTCGAAATTGCCTTGGCATTATGAACAATGTCGAATTATTCACATCCATTGCTAAAATCATTGACTTAACTAGAACGAATTGATGCTACTCTATATAATATATATTTTTGTAGCAGAAATACTCTTTCTCTGTTTTGGTACTTTGAGCCTTCATTGACGCACTATTTTTCATGTATAAATGTGCTCCATCAATATACGATTTCTGGTTTATCGTTTTTATCAGCCCTGATTCTGGATCAGAATCTGGATCAACCGGAAGTGAAAATATATTTCAGGAAAATAGGTGATATCGCGCCATAGCTGCTACTAAACTTTCAGACTGATGAATGATGATGTCTCTTTCAGTTTAGTACTACTGAGGAATGTTCTTATATGAGAATACCATCAAAACTGGCGCGGTATGAATTGACTGTCAATTTTTGCTTCAAAGGTATGCCCATAGTAGATCATGGAGAACCATAACATTATCAACACTAGGATCACCTATCGATAGGATACTACTTATAAACATCTAGGTCGTATGTCCCTCATCGCAAAGGAATTGCTTATTAATTTACGACCGGCGTAAATTGATGAAGAGAAAACAATGCGTGGGATAGAGTCTCAAATCGGATAACAAAAACTCGTTATGTAAGAAATCCAATCGACTTTTACGACGGCTTCTTTCTATTTAGGTATATTTAGATTCTGAACACTAAATGTTGTATGAAATTTAATTGTACCCATAGGAGATAAATCTCCGAATGATAAGTATAACATAACTAATTAACGTTTATGAGACTCGATTTGGACCTTTTTGGAGCAAATAACATCCGCAAAGTTTTGTTGAGTGTGAATTATTAGTTATTTTTATACAATTTTCACGAGACGCTCTATTGGCGCTCAGTTTCTTGGAGTACGATGATCGAAGGGAGAGGTGCTACTGAAGAATAACTGCGACATTAGGCTTGTTCCAACCCTTCGACAAATTGTCACCGTAGGGTCACGCGCATGAGCTGAAGATGAAAGTTGTTCCAATCGAAACGTAGCGGAAATCATTCAGGCCTTTGTGTTACAACCTGACTCGTGATCGTCTTCAGCACGGTTTCAGGATGGTGACCAGTACATACTCAAATTTAGTTGCTGTTCGGATTGACATGTGCATTTAGCATCTTCCTAGCGATTTTTTTCTATTTTGAAGTTTCATTTACGCTGTTTCATGGCATCTTTCATGTACTGGCATTTTGATCTATTGGTTTGCTGCTGTTTTTTATTTTGAAATTGAATTCGATATGTTTATTCAAACATTTGTATTAAATCTCTCCATTTCCACCCATAAATCCAAAACCACCCATGAAACGATGGATCGTTTGCGTACTTTTGTACACATACGAAACTATATGCGAATTCTGCGCATGCTAACAGAACGCAAACCAAACGATATCATAACAGTTCAGGAATGACACAGATTTTTTTGTTGAAACAAACCTAATAGGAATGACTCATGAAAGTAGCCCAAACAGCTATGAGAGATTCATAATTCAATGTAACAAGTGAGTATGACGAGTAAACAAAACACTTTAGCAATGTTTTAAATTTTTTTCGATTGTCAGGAATAGAACTCATAAGTTTCGTAGTTATTAAGTAGTCGTTATATATCGAGGAATTGCAAGATGCAGAACTACACTGTAACTAATGATTGATATGAATCTAGTTCCTGAAATACTTCAGCCTCAGCCAACCTTGGGCTGGAGGGAAGAACAAACTCAATTTATGGCCCAACAGTGGCTACAAAAAATAAGAGTTATGAAAATGAAACTATCTCTCATTCACATTCTCCCGGTGAATTATTGGGGAATTCGAGTTTTGACTCTTTTTGATAGATGCAGAAGAATAAATTTTTGCACTCATATAAAAATATGAGTTAGTGCAATCACCAAAAGTTTTTAGCATGTATGAATATAAAGTATTCTAGAAGTATTATCCCCATAAAGCAACCCAGTCAATCCCATGACTATTGCGTTGTTAATACTTAAAATTTTCCAGTAGATTTCGGAGAGCTTGTTTCAAAATATCATCACTTGTAATTGGTTAACGCCAACATTCGGGAAAACATTAATTGTTTCAGTCGATTTACAGCAGGGAATTAGAATTTGCCAGTTGATAGCTTTAATGTGAACGTCGTGAAGAAAATAATTGACTTTGACTTCGATACGAAGCGTATATAACTTTAGATGCTATATTTACAGGGCGTATCATCAGTGCTGACAAATTCCGCTGATCATGTGCTCTAACTTGCTCAATTTTCGACAAACAGGATGGTGAAAATATCTGAATATGTGAATTTAGCACTCAAACTTTCATCACCTAGTGAATCGAAAAACATATATCAACTTATGTGACTGATTACCATTTTGGCAACACTTAGAATATGAAAATTGCATATTTCCAACATCTTCGAAGAAATAGTCTGGTTGTACTTTTCATTGTTCAATATGATGAAGATATCGTAAAGACAGTAGAGTACAAGTATTTCTTATTCCATATGATACATGCGATGCCAGTTGAATTATTATTGTTCCAGTTCCAATAACTATTCCATCAGAATAGCAAAAATACTTCTTAGTGAAAAACTGATTTCTTATGAACCCATCACGAGAAATATTGCAATTTTGAAAAAAAATAATCATCTTCAAAGTAACATGACATTTTTCACTTGAATTATCTTCCTATAGGAACAATGAGTGAAATCTGAGAAGCTGAATCTCAAATCTGCCTTGACTTATTAACGCCGATCATTTGTCTGTTGTGGCTTTCCCAAACATGATTATTTCCAAACTACCATAACAAATCATTCCATTCACAGCAATTGAATGACTGTAATACAATGACTTCCATATCTTGGTATGTAATCATTATGATCTAAATAATTTCAATTGCAATGAGAACGACTCAAACACGAAATCTTATGGCGACATGCATGGAAGGTATACCTAAGTAGGTACTCTAATCAATCAATATCAATATTCAAGAAGAAATAATTCGACATTTCACGTCACAACGGATACACATCATTTGTCTTAGGTTAATGAACCAATTGAACATATAACAGGTATGATTAATGCCAATAATCATGCAGAGAAGGCCGATCACAAAGCGTACAATATTATCTGTTTACGCTGACCGATAAATCTGCTCGAGTAAGCCATTACTATGAATAATTCAAACAATTACACGATAAGAGACAAATTATTCAGAAAGACTTGAATTACACGGTATTCGTGAGGCTGGCGTGCTATACCGGTCGCTTACAAAGAACACAAATCTAAATTTCGCTACCAGAGATACTCAAGACATACAGTAGCGCACTTAGAAACTTCAATCGGTCGGCTAAAATCACTGTGAAACCCTCTAAATTATCTGCTAATCAATTTATCAATTCCTTGCGCAATTAAATACTAATAAATGTTAATTTCTCTTGATTTTTTCTCATGTCTCCTCCTCCCTCATTCAATTGTAGTAATGGCAGATTATTGATATACTCCAAAACAACACTTCGTTTGGAATTTAACTCTCAGATAACTGGAAAAGAAACACTGAGAAAGTAGAATTCTCATCATTGAAAGTATAATTGGTCTAACAGTTATTCATATGGTCTAAGTACGAAACATGGATCAGATCGTCAAGAAGATTCAGCAAGAATACCATCAGCCTGAGGCATGATGACCCAATAGGCCTTATCATTTAATAACGCTGGTGGTGCAGATAATATTTCATCCACTGAAAACTTAATTCGTTCTTCCAGTTGAGTGAGCTGACGCATGATTTGATCGATTCACATGAGATTTCACTTCATTTAGTTGTCTATGATATTGACAGTTGTCAATATTTTGACTTTGATCACAGTTGAAAGAACGTATTCGGTCATGTCAATCTGAAACAATAAAGGTCACTAGATTTATTTTCGAGTTCGTTACTTCAAAGATCATTTCAGATGGTAATCCGGCCTTGATGGATGAAGAAATCCAGTTTCCGGAACCTACTAGATCCCTTGGAGAATGATTTCTTTGATGGAAGCTCGGAGCACCTAGTAGACTGTCTTACACCCAAAAAACCACATCCTCGAAAAAGTCGCCTCAATGAAGGTAGAAGAGTTAACTTGATGATCACGCTTCTCTGAAAAACATCCCTTATATCACCCATATCAGAGCGTCATCGGTAACAAATCCAAAGAATTCTTGGGGGAAATTTCCGCTCGATTGGGTATAACATGAAAAAATTCAATTGGAATCTCTTGTTGGGCCGGCAACTGTTTATCTAAAACACATCAAGGTCACTGAATCCCTCTCCATGCTCGTCCGACAACACTTTGAATATCATTTCAAATGGTAATCCAGCCTACTGGATGAAGGAAATCAGTTTCCGGGACCTATTGAATCCCTTGAAGAATGATTTCCATATAGAAGGCACAGCAGAATCCAGTAGGCTATCACACACCCCGAAAATCACATCGACGTGTCGCATAAAAGTGTCCTTTTACGCAGCCTACATCATTATATCCGGCGGCGAATCCCTTTTGTGAGCTTCTTTTGTGCCACTGTGGGCCAGAAGCCCGACCTTGCATGCCAATGAGTCGGACAGCCAAAGAGACAGGCCATCAGCTCGCGCTGGATTTTCGATGTTTTTATAATCACGCCGGTTGATGTAACACTTTTACTTTCGAGGAAAATTCGAGAAGGGTCTGTCGGAGAGTTTTTCCTTTTTTATGCAAATGGCGCGGTGGAGCTGATAGGAACTACGGTGCGAGCTGTAATTATTTCAGCGGTAATTTGTTGGAGAAATCACTCCGTAATTTATATTTTCTTGCAGTAGTTGCGCATGCTATAGAAGACCAAACATTATCACGATGATGCTCATTCAATCATCTAATACATTTTTGTCTCACATGATTTATAGTTTGAGTAACAACAGTGGGTTCATCATCTCTGGCAGGAATATGGAAAATTGAAATTGCTATCGAATGAAGAAAGTGATATTTCGAAAGTTACTGATGAAATGAAATTTGGGTTCTCACCTCCCTCTTTAATATCTCTCGTAATTTTGGCTCTCGCATTTTGTCATGAAAATAGGGATATTCCTCTTTAGATCTCATCTCAATGAGTTGGACAGAAAATATATACTTTGGGAGTGGAGCTTATCAGTTACAGTCATATATATATATATATATATATATATACACGAAGATGAATGTCAATCGATGACAAACGACAACCTATTATTCAGGAGACTATGGAATTCATTGGTGGAATTTCATCTCTGTATTGAATTGCAACAATCATAACAAAGTCGATGCCTCCTCAGTTTTATTATTTTCGGTGGTTTTATCTAGTATTTCCTCATGCGTAATGAAAACATGGCTGAAGACTACTTGAGTTTAAGTCAAGGCAACATAATTTCCAGTTGGTTATTTCTGATTCGAAATATGCCGTCCATAGTCCATTATCGCCTTCTGATACTCATATGAAACCTGCTACGTAGTGTGTTTGATCTCGCTTCAAATTTGATATCATAAATACTGTCTGTAGGGTTAATCGAGACGGTAGTATATTAATTTAACTGGATTTCCTCTGCTCATTCTTCTGAAAAATAAAATAGAAATTATCATAATTATTTCAAATATTTCCTCACTATGTTATCAAGTATATGGTAATAATTATAATACTTTCTATATTATTTTTTAGGAAAGAGGGAAGGAAATTATATAGAAAATATTTTTCACTACTCCACTTTTTACCCGCTTCACGTTGAGAGTATTGATCTTATGAATGCACTGATCTGAAGAGAAACAGAGGATCCTGAGTATTGCCAAACAGCATGATATTGTTCGCCTACCAGTAGAAGATTATGATTCATATCTGCTATAGAAAAGAGGACTAATATCTCCGAACTCATCACAAAATACTCACAATGATTCTACTCTGGAAAGCGCACGGATTAATCTTCCAGGGAAACTCACAATATAATAATCCAGGACGTAATAACCGAAGCAATAATGTGTACTTATCACCGCTTTCAGAGGTGTCGCTGCCATACTCCGGTTTGTATAGCCCGGCCTCGTTACAAAGGCTTTAGTCTGGCCGGATTACTCTGTGCGGTGTATGCTTATCCCTCTCTCGATGCCATTGATGGGCCTCAATTATTCTGGAATGTAATATCGGTAATCCAAACTTGTGTTCACACATCGACACCTTCCCTGGAGCTTTATTGGAGAGACGCTGGTATTTGATGAGGAACGGGATAGAAGAATGAATGAGGAACCAATCATGAACCCAGAAACAGGATTGCACTTCTCAAAGCCACAGTAGTTATTCATTATCTGATGTGTTTTCCGGAGAACGAAATGATATCGAAAATCTTATAAATGTTGTATTATAATTGTCGAACTTCACGTTTGAACTATTCGCCTAGCCGATGATACAACACTCACCAAATCATCGACCTCTCTAGATCTCTGCCGGTACTTCCATGGTCGGTGCTCAACGGAAATATCATCTATCATGCCACCACGCGCGATTCCTTGTAGACAAACCAGACGAGCTCAGGCTGGTCACCCCTACACTGTCAGGCTCGAGACCTGTCGAACATCGCTATACCAAGCATCATTCATCAATAGAACGGCAAAGTTGTGGAATTCTTTGCCTAGTGAAGTCTTTCCTGATGCTTACAACCTCCAAACTTTCGAGAAAAATTCCAACACCTTCCTTCTCTCCCAAAATTTCACCGCTGGCTAACACGATGTTCCTCGAACATTATAGGTTTCCCTTTCGTGTTGTCCACAGATGAAAAAAAAACTGCGATGGACTATTCTCCAGCAGTGGAATCGGCTATTGATGAGTCAACCATATCCATAACCATATAAAACTCATGAATCTTATTTGATTAGGAGAATCATTATATCCTACCAATTAACGTCAGAGACAAAATCGATTGAAATTGATTCCTGACTTACCATTCAGAGAGATTGATGGACGTTGGTCTACCACCAGTATCAATTCAACTTTACATAGTCGAGCAGATTCAACCAAATAATTCTATTCATTGATTTGTTGTTCTGTTTCGTGATATTTTATGATGACGAATGATATATGAATTTATATCAGTGAAGCACGAATCTCTTGGGTTCATTATATTCTTCAGAATCCAAACGACTTTGGTAAAAACACATCCTTGTGCTTACACTTTGACACCTTCAATGGATTTTCATTGGATATAAGCTAGTATTTGATGACGAAGGAGCTAGCCGAACGAATGAGGAACCAATTATGAAATCAGGAAAAGAATTCCACAGTAGCTGTTAATTATTTTTCGTGTTGTTCGAAAGAATCATTCAGCGTAACTTGAGTTTACTAAGTTCTTCTATATTGATGCAAAAATGAAAGGAGTGAATTATATACCAATTGAACGTAGTAAATTATTCTAAATTGAAGAGAATTTGGTGAAGATAGATACTGTTTTTTTTTGGTATAACACTTTGATAAAGCGTGACAGAGCGTGGTTTTATCAAGCTTCCTTGACTTTGGTAAAAACAGAGTATTGTAGGTGATGTCTCCAAAATGTTCGTTCAACCACCATCATACACAATTTCAAGAGTATTGGATGTCAAGATAAAATCAACCTATTCATAACGCCATTAAAATTTGTCAATTAATAGATCATTCTCTCGATAATCGACACCATCCGAACTCGTATAAATCATCCATTTTTAATTAGATCGTACTCCAATTATCTGGTTGTAACCTGTAATTTCGAAGGAACAATCCTTTTATTTTTTTCCTCACGTATAAGGTGTAATTTAATGAACTTGGAGCGGGCTATCGTGGCTGAATATTTGGAGATTACACAAGCAAGAATGCATCTACTGAGTGTCTCAAATTATGACCGGTATGGAGTACTCATAGCTTTATGAAGCATATGAACCCCACTATCATGTTAGTACGCAATATCGCCAGTATACGGGAACTTACAAAATAAGCTTCGAAAATGTCTTCTCCATGATACTTGGTACTATGATCAGGAAGTTATTCGAGAACAAAAATTATAACATATATGAGGATTTCCTCAACTCCATAGTCTCAAATACTATCGATATAAGTCACCCAAGGTGATGGTATATACATATCTCTAGATTTTTTTGGTATTTTCTCTCCTCGTTGCTGAAAATCAAATCAGAAATGATAATAATTATCAATATTTCAACACCTTCCTTCTCTCGCAAAATTCTACGGCTGGCTAACACGATGTTCCTCGAACATTATAGAACATTTAGATTTAAGATCTGTTCCAGAATGTGCTTGGAATTCGACCTTCAGTTACCCAAAAGACAAATCCTCTGTTTGTCAGTGTATTGGACGTTTTGGTAACGAGTCTGCTTCCATTTTCAGCACAGTGGAAATAATGTTTCTCTTTGACACAGTGACAAGTTGTCAAACAGTTCATTATCTTCTCACAAATACAAAAAAAACACTTGTTGAAATTTCCTTTTTGCTATTCAGTTCACATGAGAAGTTCATGAATATCATCTTCTACTCCCACTAGTATATCGTCCAATTCCTTCACGATATGTAGAACAGATATGCAGTCAATTGAATAGATATGAATTCGCAATATCCTTTCACTGTGATATATGAAACCCACCAATGACAGTCCCTATACTAACCGATATTTTGGGGGCTACTGATCATTACAATTTGTAGTGGGCTCACAAAATAATTAATTTCAATCAGTATTCATTATTCTGAAGGGAATGAAAGATTCAGTCTAGGTGGAAAGAATTTCATATGCATTTCGAAAACTTTGAGTTGAAGGTGTTTTATTAGAGGTTTTATGAACCTACCGTCTTTGAATTTCCATGGGATGGAATTGTTGACTCTATGGAGACTTTTCAGTTCATTTTTCATCTCTCTGAATTGACAGATATTGCTTGTTGATAAAACTGAAAGAGGAAAAATGAGGGAAATGAACCAAAAAATGAGCTACACCAAATTTCTCCAAAATCGATTCAGAATGGATGATGAAAATGATGAGAGATGAGAGATATATGTTTCATGAAATGAATTCTCTTATATTGTTGATTCATGTGTTTGCGAAATCGTCGCAGAACACTATGAATTTGAATGCTTGTTTGTCGGATCCACATTTTGTTTTATAAATATCATCAAAAGAAATAATGATTCCCAACCGCAGAGAATCAAAATATAGTACTGTTCTAATCAGAAGAGAATACACAAAAAAAAACAAGAAGATCAAAGCCCAAGCCTATAAATTCGTTGTGGGTCCAATAACTCATGGAATCGTGTTGCCGAAAATTTCTTAATGAATTTATGTTATAATTGATGTCAGAAATCAAATTAATAACTCATTTGGAAAAGATATACGTTCCATTCCATCTCTGACGATGGGATGTTGTTTTTCTGACGATTTCGATATTGCTATCGTTGATCACTTTCAAGAAAGCATTTCAAGAGGAAATATGTGGACCGATTACAACACCGTTTGAATTGAGCGCCTTCTAGGTGTGAGAGCATAAATTAGAAAAAATGAGCGTTAAACGATGATTAATTATCAATTTGTCCAAGAAATTAAAAGAGGAGCAGGATACAAAGAGGCATAATTTGGATCATTATCTCATCGCCATAAGTCTACCTCAATTAAAATTATATTCTCTTTTCTACTGGGTGTTTTCACCTCTCTCATCATTGGGTCAAAGCAGCTGAAAGAAATAATGGAATCAGGCAGAAGCATTTTGAAAAGTAGAGATATTTCTGAAGTGAGACACGCCATTTACACATATTTTTCTCATTTTTCGATATCTACTGTTTCAAATTTTTGTTGCATATCGAAGGCAACAAGCATACGAAACTAGGATTGAGTTGGAAGTGATTTCTTAAACAACACCAGTGTTTAGTACATTTGTTGTTCAGTTAGTGTAATCAAAGAGATTATATTCCTGATTGAAATGATATTCCATAGGGTGAAGATATAACCAATGCATATCAAGGAATTCGATCCCGTTGATTTTTGTTGGAATAATTATCGAAAGTGTGTCGCGAAATCGAGTTAACCGAAATGGAACTAATAAACTGAACAGATATTCTAATATTCAATAATTCGTGAATATATATCTTGCGAATCAGAAGAATATTTTTTCTATTTCAGGATCTGATGAAGCGTCTCCTGATCCTAATATCATGCTCCATATCTTCTGAAATCGATGATCGGGTAAAATTCATATATGACTGATTCAAGACTGAGGAGAAAATTCGTTTTCATAAGTTATTTATTCCAGATATCTGACTCTTGACATTTTTATTGTCCTCTGTTCATGAACAACATTATGATTACATTTCGATCTGAGTCACTATCAGATATCTTTCGATAAAATGTTTTATGAGTGTGAATGTCATCCAAAGTGAGAATGGTTATTATTAAGACGACTTTATGAGTGCCTTTGATGTAATTAACGCTACGTTCGCAACAGCCGCAAAATAGCTGGTGTAAAACAAGTCAAAACCAAACAGTGGAGTTATTAAAAGCCTTATGAATTATGTTTCCCGCATTGTGGATGTATTTTTACCCGGGATAAGCACCAGCTTTGTGACTCTGACATTCGGTCTACCAATGGTGTAGTGATACATCATAAAAATCTCGGATTTATCACAACCGATATATGTCTTGATCAACAAGGAAGCTTCACTTTGATCTCACTATCCAAACATAGCTTAATATGAAGAGGAGAAATTAGTTTGGGTTATAACACTTTCAGGAGTTATTTCCTCAATCAAGGCTATACATTTTCACTTCGAAATTGAGGTTTTTTCATTTAAAGAATGGGAATATATATAAAATCGAATCCTAAATTGATCATCCAGAATCGATTCAACACAGACATCAAAATGAAAAAAATCAATTACATTATTTGAGTTCAACATACATGATAAACTGGACCTGAACATATCGAAATTGAGAATGAATCTACTGAAATCGAGATTCATAAGTGAAAATTATTGAATATGATATATTTCATACTACTCATTTGGAGGTCTCTTTCGTTTATGCTGAATTGGAATATGATAATCGATGCGAATATTTCAATTTACAATATGAATGTGTTGATTCTCAATTCATAGTCCTCAGTAGAATGATAGGAAACTCTCCCTTTTGTCTCGTATAGCCGGTGCTGACCGAAAATATCGTTTATCATTTCGGATAAAGGAATTAGACTAGCTCAGCCTAGTTGTTATAGCCTCCAGACATATTTCGAACTTCTCACAACGAAGTATAATTCAATGATAGAACGGCAAAGTTATGAAATTATTTGCCTAGTGGAGTCTGTCCTGATGCTCACGACCTCCGAACTCACAAGAACATATTTTCCTCATCGTGTTGTCAAATAATTCGGATAACAATCAAAATAATTCAAAACATCCATATTCATTCTCTATTCGATTTGATAATCATAATGAATGTGTCAGTTTCCGAGTTGAAGAGGAATAGATGAGTGTAGTATTCTCTTCATTCTATTTCCATTCTGATATCCGAAGAAAACATCGAGATTGCCCACATATTTCAGGACATCTAACAGAAAATACCTTTTTTGAGTGGAATTTTTCATGAGAAATCTGCATTTTGGGTACATTTCATTACTTGCCTATGTTTGTTACTTGAAGAAGTCAGTCGATATGTAGTTTCATTCCTCTTTCTGAACCAACATAATGTTCAGATAGTTCATTCAATACTCAAATAGCTACCACATCCGAATTACTCGCTATATTATCCTCTCTGGAATTATCAATAATGATGCTCATCCCAAAACACATTCATTGTGAACATGAAAACTATAAATTCGGTAACTTTTTTTGGGCTGATAGCCCAAACTCGTCATGAATATGGCAGCAAATGAAGTTCATTCTCCATCAATGCCTATTTCTATAATATTTATTTTTTCTAGACGAACTACCATCGAATTGAATGTATGAAGGAAATACATGAAAATCAAGCCATTCAAATTATAACGCCTGAAAATGAATTTTAATATTCAGTTTCATCAATTGAAACTCATTCTCTTTCCTTCTGAGATTTCTATAGAAACTTCTGAACATTCAACTGTTGTATTGCGAACATGACACGTCATTTGGATGGAGTTATCCATATTCTGAGTAGATTGAGTAGATTCTGCGTGGTACATCTGAATCTGTGTAACTGAAGTGAATGAAAATATTAATTGCGATTCTTAGAGTGAAAGCATCAGAGTTCATTCATATGGTATATGCTTGAACATGTGCCAAAGTATGCGATACAAAAAAACATTTAACAAGATATCCTCCGCACAATGATGAAAGGATTAGCGATGTTATGTTGGTGGAAATAGAATCTACAAGAATGTTCGGAAATTTTAAATTCCATTGTAGGTATTATCTGTTCTGGAATCACGTTCGATAGAATTCGATTTCGAAGGTGACTAGATTATTGAAGATAATCAGTGGGACTATAGAAACCTCTCCAGGATATACAGGGTGACAACCAAAAATATATTGAAGTTTGGATTAGACCTGGAGGAATTTTTTTGTGTCAAAAATTTGAAATCAGGTTGATGTTCAACCCGAGACCTCTTCCTAACATCCTCAACTGTCATACGTCCTCCCCTTTCTCTCTAACACTTTCAACAATATATTTCGAATATGACGGATTCTCTATACTAACAGGCATTTCGTTATTCTGTGTCGCATAATATTCCACTGGATAATCCTCTGAAGAAAAATAGCCTACCTCTAATTTTAGATCCATCCGTTTTTATAAGCCACTCACTCATAAGGGGTGTCTCATCTCTCAACCCTTCGGCATAATAGCGTTAAAAAAGGCACCTATGTTTTCATTTCTTTAGGTGGCATACGCCACACATGCAAAAAGAAAAAACATCTAATAAATCTGCAATCCGACACTAAACCCTTTTCCGGTGAAAGGGCTGCTTAATTTATCTCTATTTTTAGGAGGATATTTCAAAACATCACTCGGTTAGTTTATTTCACTTATGAAAAAGGCATTGAAATTTGTCTGGAAGAGGTTGTTGAAAAATGTGTGCAGGAAACGGCTGTTAAAGTATGTTCAACTATTGTCGGTTTTTGGAATCAGATAAAAAAGAGTATGTATGTGATAATTTGACTCATTTCACCCGGATACTCAAATCGTGATAATACCTTTGATAATAAAATTATTGATGATAGTATTAACCAAGATGGAGAATATGGAGAATCTTGCTCTGTTGCACTCAATATTCCTAATGCATTCAACAAGGTATACTTTCTATAGTTCGACTTCCTCTACTACGCCAGTGGATCAACAGTTTCCTATTGTTGTGGACGGTATCGCTTTTCTGACATAGGAGTACTTCTTGGCTCTTCTTTTACCAACATTGCTGTACATTTTCCTCATATATTGACAACACGAAAGAAATCTATTGTTCGAGGATCATGTTAGACAGCAGTGGAATATTGCACATGACGGTAATCCCAGTCTTTGGGAGAGGTTGTCCATCTTTATACAATTTTTTAGACAAGTCAATGAGTTCGTGAGTGTAGTATCACCAACTAGGTGAATAGGTCTTGTGTGAATATAATCTATGAGCTCTAGCGTAGGTTTGGGAGCTACAAATATATGAGTAATCCAGGACAGGTTGAATTTGAGCTTTGTAGATCATGAGCATTTGATGAGGTGTAGTACCTCTTTGCATAGAACAGACATGAATATGGCAAAAAATCTTCTTGTAGCAATTCAACTGAGATTCTTCGATCACTTATCTCTGGAGATTTGCTCTCTTGAAGCAGCTCCTTAAGATTCAATTCATGCAGAAATTTCAGAATTTTGAGGATGGTCTATCGATGGTTTTTCTTTCTCAAGTATTCATCTTCAAGGAGAATTTTTCAAGGAGAAACAGATTACTTCTTTCCCAAAAATCCACCGCTTGCTAACACGATGTTCCGGAGACATTCGTGCTATCAACAGATGGCATTCGCATTTGCACTTCAATGCTCCTTCAGAAATCACGCTATTTTCTCTGCTAAGATTGAACATAAGTGTCTTTGATCTTGTCTGGTTGTAATTGCCGAAATCCTGGAAGTATTTGCCAATGTTTGAGGATAGGAGTTTCCATAGGAGAGTGCCTGCTTGTTCAACCTGATCCACTTTGGTATGCCGGACACCTAGAGCAGGATTGAACCTTATAAAAGGAATTTCGCCAAACTCTCAATCTTTCAACGTTACTATCATGGAAGTTGGCTCTGCCGAATTAGCTGAGATTACCCCTACTGAAATGACTTCCATCGGCTTAACTGGACTGGATCAAGTAGCACACATAGTCAGAATTGAAAAAAAAATCACCAATATTGGTCTTCTAGTGCTCGCAAGGCTTCTGTGACATCATGAGTTAACACTGTTACAAATACTGCACTGTGAAACTGTCATTCCTTTCGTTATTCCAGTTATTCTGAGCATACCCACTATCATTATTATTAAGTCAGAACAACTTCTCTTTCATCAAGTTGTTTATATATTTTATCAGCTTTCTCATGCTGAACAGGTACAGAAAGATACTCCATCCAGCTAACTGTGATAAAACTAATAGGAACCGAAAAAGAATAATAATTAGGTATATTCAATTGAAATTCAACCGAATGATCAATATCACATCGAATATGGAAGAATCGAATATGCTCAGTTAGTAGTTTCTGTTCGATAATTAATAACATTGAAATTCTTCACAAATTTCTGACTTATCAGAGATTATGGTGATATTCGAACTAATGCATCCAATAGGATAACTGTGAAAATATGGTAATCATACAATTAAAGAATTCCGTTTGGTATATGGTGACATGTTTTCGAATCTTCTGATCTATTCCCAAGAAAATGAATTCGACTTTTACATCTTCGAATTGTAATTATCGTTTCGAAGAGAAAGCATTTTGTCAGTTCAGCGTGAAGAAGGATATTCTGAGGGCATATAGGATATATCTCTAATTCCAGTATTCCTATGATCTTCCAGCTTTATATGAAACTCTCATCCTCTGCGATATTAGCACCAATTATATGAGTGTATCTTTATAGTAAACAGCTCATTCATTCCGAGTCGGTAAGATCAAGTGATTGTGGCAACTACAAAGGATGATGTATCAGTCAGGGGTTTTCATTCATTGGATATAACTAAATATATATTCACAGTAAACGGAATCAGACATAGTTGAGTGATTGAGACACCCGAAAGATACAACTAAAATCAACTCAGATGAGAAATTATGAATAAGAGCGATATTCAGTTGAATTTACGTACTTTCTGACTTTCCTTTTGGTTAGCTGTCGAATCTCAGTGTCGAATCGTGCTCCGAATACTATCAGGAATAAAATGCCAGAAAAATGTCAGCAATCTTGAGCCAATTTCCTAACAGATTTACTGTAATCGCATAATGAGATCCAAGGCACTAACTAAGCGAAACTTCTAACTCACACAACTTTCATCTGTTCTGTTATGCCCAGCACTTGGCGTCAATGGGTATTATGGAAGATCTGAGGCTGATTCTATACGATCGGAGAGCGAAGCTGTAATTTTTGTCCCCGCAATCCAATCTGGTCACAACCCAGTTGGTGTCTGAGCGCAGAACCACTTGGAAAACTCGACTAAATTGTATAAACAGTATATATCATCCCTGTAATCTAATTTTCAATAATTATTGCAGCCAATGTCGGTCATACAGTCTATGGCTCGCATACCTTCGATATCCTATCCTATTCAACTCCATAATATACTGTTTAGTTACTTTTCAATCCTTTCAGCAGTTCGTTACTTTGATGGTTCGGCTTTTCCCTGTCGGTCGCTCATAAAAGAATATTTCTCTCTCGACAGAAGTCGAAAACGGAAAGAATAACAACAACGCCAGCCCAACCGGAAGGAATACGCCGTATCCCATCGCAGAAATGAACATCCACGTTTGATGTGAAAGGTCGTATTAATTCATAATGAACGAGTAGTCTCCTAGCTCGCCACTTATATCTCCTTAATCCCTGAGAGCACAGAGGCATCGTGGTCCGCAATGGCCAGCATGGCATGATGAAAACCTAATGGTTATATATCTCTTTATGGCGAGATCAAAGGGCGAACGCAGCATAGATGGTCCTTTTTTCGCGAACTCATCACGATGTCTACGGACACAGTATTGGTTTGTGCCGTGCCGGAGTTTAATTAGAGCTAGGGAGCTAGGCCCTTGTCGATGCGAGTTACCGTGAAGATAGGCCGAGATGGGATAATCGCTTGGAGGTTTCTTAATTGCAGCGGTTTTTCTTCGGCAGGCGGGGCGATATGTGATGCGGTTTGAAGTGACAGATAATGAAGAGAAGATTTTTTTCTTTGACAAATAGGATTTGAAACCATCCAGGTCCTTGGTAAGTGCCGTCAGAAAAACTGGGTATTCACAAACTGGGTGGCCCAATGAAAACGAAACAAGGCCGATTTGACATAGTTATCGCTCTCAGGAAAAAAAAACGCTCGAACCGGTCGATTTTTATTTTGAGAGGGTGATATTTAGCGCATGTTCTTAACTTTTTCACTTCAAACCCTTGAATTTGAAATGGGATAAGGGGTCAAGTGATACATCATTCTGAAGGTAATCGAAATCTCTTACCAACGCTACCTTGTTTTTGCAATTCAATGCATTTTTTCTCGATAAACCACAATTATTAAAATAATCGGCTAGTGATGGAAAGTCACGCTTTTTTCCCTCTCATCACTATTTCTCACTCTTAGTTAGAACGGTGTTCATCTATGTAGTGCCTTATGTAATTTTTCAAATCCTGTCCTATCCAACATCACATTAAGAATCACTCATTTCAATGTCACTTCCTTGATCTCTGAGTAAAATGCATAGCTCGTTTCATTTTCATTGGGCCACCCTGTATATAACTATAGTAGCATACTGAAGTATGCAACGAATGCGTCAAATTTGGGTAGCTCAAATGCGATGAGAGTGAAATAATCATCAGTCATTGACAGCTCCAAGTGTCGCAATAACACAGATGCACTGTTGATTATTCCATATCACTTCAAGTCAACTCAGACTCGATATATCCGATTGAGCCATATTATACTGATCAGAGGAGGAGTTACGGCACTCTCCGCGAATGCCGCCGCTGCCTCGGTAGGTT
Organism: Gastrophysa polygoni; assembly: GCA_963576655.1. Lineage (NCBI taxonomy): Eukaryota > Metazoa > Arthropoda > Insecta > Coleoptera > Chrysomelidae > Gastrophysa > Gastrophysa polygoni. The sequence continues at coordinate 13,273,995 of OY755084.1, forward strand.
TGCCTATTGCAAAACCTATATTCAGATATATCAGACCGTAGAGTTAGAGCACGAATATATGCTGATTGTTTATTCCGGAGGCAATCGAGGCGCGGTACTTTTGGATTCAAAACACCGGAGGAAATGAGGAGGTTCACGGAATTTCATGTCAATCGAACAACAAGTGAACAATTGTGAAAGCTCATCAGAAATCCAGAAAATCCATTGAAACTAGGTAATGTTCTGACATGCATGAAAAAGTGAACAAATAGACACATTTTTTTCATGAATTTTTGGAAAATGTCCACATGCAATATGAATTTTATTATCGAACACTCATCATTGATATATTTGCACCATTGTTATGATTGTTGTTGGTGAAGTTCATCATCCAGATTATCTGGGACCATTTTGCATTACCAGTTTGACATATCCTTGACAAGGAAAATCGAATATCCTAACATTGTGACACTGATTATGTCAAAGAAACGATCACGCACTGACATTAGGAGAGAGAAAATCAGTGCAATTTGTGAATGGATCATTCGTTCATTCGTTCGATCGATCGACTTCAGTCAAAACTTCAGAGGTTTGACGAAAAGAAACAACTTCTGGTTCATGCACTGATATTCCATATTTCATCATACTAAAGAATTGATCGTTGAATTTTCAGTTTCGCCATCCGAAAATATAATTTCAGCTTTACATAACCCGTACGTACGACTCCTCTGACCGTTCATTAATGAAAGCCAGCAGAATATATTACGGTAGCCAATTATTATCGGTGATCTAATCTACTTTTGTTCGCGAGTAATGGCTATAATTATTCCATCCAACCAAAGGCAAAACAACGAACGACTCGAAGAACAACAACACGCTAATGTCGAAGAGAAATGCGTGTAAATGTAAAATAATCAAGTGGGTCGGGTAATAGAGATAGCGCGTAGCTCGCAGTCCTGATAGAGATACAGCATTACCGAATAAATACTGGAAAGATACAATCGTTCTGAGGAGAACATGCTCCCGATCGAAGGAGCAGAGCACAAAGTAACCGCAGAGCGCCGGGTTCATGTTCTGATGGCATCTGGTAATCAGTGGCTTTCAGTGCCCTATCGGAATATTGTAAATTGTGTCGCGTTGTTAAGGTTTCTGCTGAATTCATTAAAGGATTCAGCAAACAAAAACAGTTCCTACTTACCGAGAGTAAACGGTAGATAGCATCCTTGCTTCACAACAACATTAGGTATTTGTTTTCATGGATCTCGTTATGGGGAGCTTCTACTACAACATAATCCTGGTTACCATCCTCAGAATTGAGAATTTGATATCATAAGTAATAACTCAGGAAGCGGGGTCAATACGGTATAAGACCAAAATCAACAGCATTCTTGTACCAATTCATTGTTCATGAATCGTCTTTCACTGATCCATTCTGATGTACGGAAAAGTTATCGCAAATTCTACGAAATCTATTGAATTTTTCGACATAGACAAGTCATGAACAGTTGTGGCTCCCACATCTTCGAATGTGTTAGGAGATTCATCCAAACCAGAAGTTTCAAAAGTTACCCTTCATGAGAAGTCATCGTTTCTGTTGATTTCGTTCAATCATTGGTACCATAGTGATCCGGTAGGCCCATCTAGTCAAATTTCATCAGTTATTTCAGATTCTATCAGAGTTGTCATAGCAGCTTCGTCGACTGGGGCCGATTTTTTGATTTTCTCTCGATTACCATCATCCAGATTAACAGACATGATTCGGAGTAATCTTCTCGGTCTTTCCTGGTAGGCACATGGCTTCTGTCTGGGTATAGATGGACGATGCTTCTTGTCGTTCTTGTAAATGATTCGGTATGCAAACTATGAGAAACGAAGCATCTCAGAGGTAGGTTTGAATTTTCCACTTTTCGTTTACCTACTTCCTTCTTCTTGAACATGTCACAAACTTCAATCTGGTGGTTATCTTCTTTGCAACACGAGCACCATACTTTCTTGGGAAAAGGCGTCTTTTAAATAGCAAATATGCTCTTCCCTTCTTGCCTTATCAACAATTTTTATTTCTTGTGACATCTCCTGTTATTAGAGCCTTTTTCGAGACGAGTAGATGCTTCCATTGCGATATTTCTGAACTGAAAATTCTTCCAGACTGACAGATTTTCTCGCCATTGAAAATTTTGCCTATTCAATTCGTGAAAATGGAGAAACTTTCGAAACAACTTCATTCAAGAGTTGAGGGTTATTTATGTGTTGCATACTTTCGAACATTATTGTGGTCATCAAACTTTCAACAATATTTGAGAACTATAAGTCATAAATTCTGGTCGCCCTAAGGCAAATTTCAGAATTTCCAATATTTTCTACACATCTGAGCAAGCGATTGCTGTAAGCTGAGCCGATAATCTTTTCAATCTTAAGCTCCATCTATATACCTTTCAGATATTTTTGTAACCTCATGATGATTTGTTCGTTACAAAAACGATGTACAGAACACTGGTGGAGCTATTCTGCCTATTTGCCTATCTAATTTCTTCAACCAAAACTCTGACGTACAGCTAACTTGATAACAGCATTTCATTCGTTATAGCGGAAAATCACTGAAATGTCAGTTGTTAGATGGCGACACAAAAATGAAAACAAAATCACTATCAATGATAATTGCACAATTAGTGTTATGAAAATGTTGATTCAGAAGTAGTGATTTTGGTAACTTCTCAATTTTAGATCGAACTACATAATAACAATCTCAAAACATCAACTATTCGTACAGGAATTTGTAGAAATGTCACCATCTTCTGGGGAGTTTCAAAACTATTAGGCCATGATAGCGGAAAATGGCATTATCGTTTGACGAAACAGTGTTTGACTGCACCAGTGTTTTGTACATCGTTGTTACGAAAATTGATCTCGTGAATATTCTGTACTGGCTGTAAAATATAGTCCATTCTTCTTCGATTCCCATGAGAAATATTGCCAAATTTGTGGATTGGTGCAAATGATATTTATTCATTTGTATCACAGTTCGAGATTTTCTTCCTTCCAACATCCTATAGGTCTGTTCATGATCATCAGAAAGATCTGGAATTTTATTTACCAAGTCATCAACAGATTCCATCCTACAGGTTGATGATTAGCTTCAATTTCACTGGAACTTTATATCTCATTTCTGTGTTCGAATGCAATTTTCTTCAGTTGATAATCAATGCTTTCAACATTATCTGATGGCCAGACGATACAATCGATATCTTTGGTTCTTCACCGGTTCTTTGGTAGTCTTCAGGAACCTCATGAGTTCCATCAGAATGTATATGGGATTTGCAACCGAAATGTCTCCCACATTTGTTCCTAGGCCTGTGTCAAACTCTGTATCTGTATCAAAATTTCTAGGCCACTGATAGCTGTCGCCTGAATGACAAGCACCTGCATTAAGTCTTTGTTCATATTTTATCGAATTCACTACCAAAGAGTCGTCCACAGGGCTGTATATTATAGTTCTTTCTTGAAGGTCTAATGTTACAGTTGTCAATTCGACTAAAATTCTTTATTCCCTCACATGAACATCATATCTGATAGCAACTACAGAATGTCGGGTTAAATATACAAAATGATTCATATAACAGAGTTTTGGGATGAGTTCACCCACTGAATCTTGTTGAATCTCAATAAGTTCTGCCAATTCTCCTCAGACAGGTACTCCTAGCATGGAAATCAGACTGAGATGTAACTATCCCACCTCAATGATGTTCTATAATGGTTCTATCACACCATAGCTGGAGGAATTTGTGTTTTCTGTCTGAATGAAAAACAAAAAAAGTCTATACGTTTTTCCACAACTGAACTCTCACTGAAGATATCCACACTGCTTCCTCAGAAACGGTGGATTTCAGTGAACCTTCGAGTCCAACCTCTATCATCGTCATGAGATATCTCACAGGTGTGTTCATTTTTCCATCGCGTTCATGCTTGAATCTGTCGCTACGTAATGAATTTGAGACAAGTTTCCTTACAAAGACTTTTTCATCGGACATATTCAGACCTTAATAACGGGTATCGCATATCACATTGTTAGTGAACTGAAAAAAGATCGTATGAGATGACCGTCAGAAGTGTCAAGCATCTAATCAAGAATATCTGGATTAAACTCACCGAACCCTCGGTGGAGATGAAGATGAATTCTGGTCTTGTGACCGGTTAGTGTTCACAATGGTGACTCGTAAGGGTAATTCGAAAGGGTTATCGCAAAGGCAACAGTCGTATCATGGCATTGTCTCTTCAAATGAATATATTTCACTCTACGTTGAGAAATTCTGCATATATGGTAAATAATTCGTGCTGAAATTGTATTACAAAAAATACTGCCAACTTTGACAATGACCAAACTTGATACAAATTGCTGATACAAAGAAAGGTACCTATTTCTTCATTCTAACGTATCACTTTTCTGAACTCATTGAACTTTTCTATTATTTCACAGATTTTATCGTGTACAGTTTGAATATCACAACAATTTGACAATTGCAGATGATGAAAAGACACTCCATGGTACAATATTTGGCGAGTCGTCAAAACTCCCAATACTATATGTCTGTTGATCGAATTACTAGATACACAGTATCAAGCAGTGAGAAGAAATCACAAGATTATTATCTTCATTCCTTGTTATTTTTAGGAGATTTCTCATCACCTGATCTCCAATTTTCAAGGTGCTTTTGCGTAGGGAGAATCTTTTCAAGTTCATGATTTTAGTGACGTGGTTATTTGGTCTTATTAGACATCCAGCTACTGTCTGTCGTAAACAGTATAGACTTGAAAGCAGGAAATGGAAAAAGCAGAACTAGTCATACAGAATAATAATCTTTATGGCTTTGACATTATGTGAAAGTTCTGAACCTCATATTGGATATCAAATATGAATAGTAGAAAATATTGTACATGGGTTTACATCTTCTACTAGTTGATATAGCAACCCTTGGGAAATGTTATTCTTTTATTGGCACAGAATTGACAATAAGTCATCAACCTGAATCAGAATTATTACGACTCTACTGACATATACAATTGATATTTCTTGTGTGTCAACTGCATCGATCTTTCAAGATCCATACTTTCCGAGATTCACTTTGATATTATAGTAATTACCGGTCCCTCGAATCTCCTGATTTCTTCGTCACTGATCACTGGTTATTGTTGATGTTCCCACATTGTGTTAGATGCGACAACCCGATCAATCTAACCGGACTGGTTTGCTTGAGCTGCAAGATAATTTAATACGGACTCATTTAAATCCGACAAAAATGCAGAGGCCGGACTTGTACGTCTTAAATTACAGGACAATTGCATGAGATTGTAGAATACATCTGCATAACTTAGCATTCGATCGCCAGCCGATATCATTGTCGCCGGAATGTTTTTGTTCCTCTACTTTCTTCCTTTCGATTATATGGGAAATGTGGATCTCTCGTTACAACAATAATATTCAGAGTGTTTTTAACTTCTTCCAGAACTCTAATGCTCTGATTCCTCAGACAAAAATGTTGAAAATATTCAATATAAGCGAAAACAATCAAGAATATTGTAGTGTTGAACTATTCTGGAAGGGATATCGTGTCGCAGGTGTCATCTTATTTTCAGACAAGCGATGGTTTCTAGAGTTCCGAGGGTATCGAATTCAAACTTGGTACGGGTGTTGGATACAAGAATCTGAGAATTTTCCAATATTGGTGTATTTTCGCTTCTTTGATTTGTGATCTGCCCCAAAATGTCACTGCGCTTCAAATTTAACCTTCAGATACCTAAAAAAGAAACCCTTTATTTGCCAGTGACATCTCGTTTTTTGGAAAAATTGGAAATTCAAATATATTTTCAACAGAAATAAAACTTCTACTCATCTCAGTGGACGTTTCGAGAACGAAAATGCTTCCGCTTTTAACACAATCAGAATATTTTTTTTCATTGTCGAGTTGTTTTGATACTGAAAAGTGGATAACTTACAGACAGTATTGTGAAACTTACTGATACTTGAATTCAAAAACCTTGCCAAATTGGAATCTCAAACATTGCTTGAAGAAGACGTTGACACCAAGTTTAAAAAAAAAAAAAACACCAAAAGTCAGTACCCGCGAATAAATTTCCAGAGTGGGTGAGAACCAGATGTTATCCTGTTTCCTGTTGCAAATTGCTTGTGCTCAATAGGTGTTTTTTGAGTCGCATAGTGCTACTTTGAAATTCTACATTCCATTAAGTTTTCGTTGCTGATTTCGTCCTGGAGCACAAGAGTACAAAATTTTTCTAAGTGGTGACACCAATATACCATATCAAAATCAAGTGGGAATACAGTGCCATGCATTTCATATCGCAGCGGGGCAACAATCTGAGATGCCGCGATCACAAGAATGTAATGTTTTGGTGGTCGCTTACACCAACATTGGCACGTATTGACATGAAATAGTATGATGGTATTTATCTGAAAATTGGCTAATAGTGTAGTGAAACCAATGAAAGGGAATAAAAGTTGAGTAACGAAAAGCGAGCTGTTTTGATTCGCACTCGGGTCTCATGAAATTCCATTAGAGAAGAAAAATTGCAGGAGAAACTGATCGAAACTGTGTGAAATTAGCTATGATTTTAGTGGTAATGGTGACTAGGGAAGATATATATTACAAGGAGACTGAGGAGATGCTTGGTGTTTCGCAGTCACATTATTTGTCCGCATGACCTCTCATTATTTGATATTCTCTCGAGGAATTGAATCTGAATAATTGGTATGCATGTACTTTGACTATAAAGCCCATCTGCTCATGATCTCTACGACATTCACGGTATCTTAATTGTTGATCAATTCTGAGGCTACTTAAGTAATTACTGACCATAAAAATGTTAAGCTGTGGATTCCGAATGGAACGCATCCAGAAATGTACTCGATTGCACAATGGTTATAAAAACTTTCTGTTTGTTTTAACGAGGATTTTATTGCTTCATATCTATCGTAAGATCATGCTCAATCGTTATTCTAACGTTTGCATATAGATGACTAGAGTTAATGTGTACGATCCATTTGAATCTTGAATATTTTCAATGTTTGTTCATGTTGTTTTGGATATTTATAGTTCTGTACCACCTATACCACCCAATGCTACTATACTGGAAGATAACTATTCTATATGAAGACCAAAAATATTTTGAGTTAGTCTAGAAGAATAAAATATCCTTGGAGCATCAGACGATATTAGTCGATCGACATATTCAAAGGTAGGTGCCAGAAAGAAGTATGTTTTTTTATCGTTACCCAAATACTCAGATTACAGAGTTCTTAGTTCTTCAGTTACTATCATGATTTTTCCAACACGTGAGAGAAAATAATCACCGTGGTACTGAAGACCATGGAATGAATGAACTGTTTGTGAAAAACAAGAAATTCATCAGTTTTCTATTGAACTTGAAGAATGAAACAACCAACTGAATATAAAACGACTCTTAAGATCAAGTGAATAGTTTCCAGTGTTTTCTATTGGGTGAAAGAACAGAAACTTGATAAGAAAGGTAATCCTACGAGCATACCCTCGCAAAACAATGAGAAACAATATTTGCTCTACTCATCCATTGATTACTCTCTTTCAATTTCACGACTCATCAACACTTCACTAATTAGATACCCTAGAATCCATCCATTATCCCTCTTGACAGCCCAAGAACGTTCTGGCATCAGCTATAGCAAGAAGTAATTTGTTCCGAATATTGAAGAAAGTGCACAAAAAAGTGATGGCGTATGTTTAGAGCTGGTGTAACTTTCGACAGAGTTCAGGATATATTTAGCGAAGAGAAAAGGCAGAGCGCGATGTATTCAGACATTTATTGATGAAAAGAATTTTGAGGTCACCAAATTATTCTGTGAAAGAACAAGAGCTCTCCATTTCCGATTATTGTGCTTGTGTTCATTCTGATTCTCTCGACTCTACGAAAAAATAGGTGGAGTCAATATATACACAAAAAAATGTCATTTCTGGTATCTGTTTAAGTTTCAGTGTGCCTTTGCTTCAATCTTTTTCCACAACTGATTTGATCAGTGAAGGAAAAACAATGGAATTTTTGTCCACCTTTTCTAGGCTTTTCGAGTCAATAACGAATTCACTCAGGCTGAAGAATAATTATGTTATCTCTTGGTTGATTCCTTCAACTCCACGACAGATTTGGTAGAAATGTGAACACCGCCATTTCTCACATCTCTTTTTCTATTTTTATCTTCGAATTGCAGAGATAACCCAGCAATATTGTCACAGTTATAAGATATACTTGAGTTCGAAAATATTCAACTTGATGCTCCAATCTATGGTTGGATAACAGACCAGCCTCACTCAATCAGCGGATTGAATTCCCAAAATTCAGTCCTCGATAGTCTCTTTAAATTAACAACTGATTCAATGAAGATGAACCATTTTGGTGTTGCTTGAAACTATTCAACTGTTGAACATTTCAAATCGTGATGATTCAAAAGATATAAATTCGTACGGTATAGAAAAAATATCTGTGGTATCTGTTGAACTCTTGGTATCTTCATATCAACAACTCAATGGGCTAGAATCGCCCTGTAACTTGCAGTCTCTTAAAGCTGAATTATATCTCGGCAATAAGCGCGTATCATAGCCGTGGCATAATATCTATTACAATATAACAACTGACGACTATTCTAGCAGGTGGTTCTATTCTCGGTTATCCACTTGCTTTCTCCATACCTCCTTCGATTATTCATTGATCAACAAGTTCGCCAGTTGATAGAAAGGAGCGGTAACTATAGCAGGTCGACGATTATTCATAATGTACTGTTAGGATCTGAATTCGCTGGAATTTATATTGTACCGTCTCGAAGGTACACAACAATTGTATATTATGTTGTATCAATCGATCATTGATCATCAATCAACTCTCTAATGACGTAAAGGTGAAACTCGATCGCTATTAATTCTCGATATCAATCAGGAAGATAGTGGAATCACTAATTCATCTGCTAATTATGAACTTTCAGTAGCAGTTGGATTTGTTTCATGTCATCTTGTAGATATGGGAAGTGGAAAATAGCAATCGTTATTGAGTATTTCGAGGTGTCGTTTCTTTCCATTGTCTAGAAGATGTACTGAAGGAGAAAACTTGGAGAAAAGATTGTCGAAGGACGTATCGTAAAGGACGTAGTAGAAGAAATATACGAGTATACTTCCACATAGATTTTGCAATCGTGAGAAAATTGTCCTATATCTCAATCATCAAAGACGATGGCAATAACTACACAAAAGTTTTTAGGTGAATCAAATTAAATAGGATTCGAAAGGTGGTTTTAGTGCTCTTGACTGCACTAACCAAGAAATTTGGAATTCCCATTCTGTGCCCATAAAGCGGCTAACGTCTGGAACTTTTGGTACTTGCCCTACCATTTTTTTGTTCACTTCATTCAAATCATTGGTACATGAACATTTATATATTTGAAATATAAACTCTTGGATGTGCTTCGATTTCGTCAGACTCGAGAAGATTGTTGTCGCGAATCGTAACAATTCAGAGTGACTCAGGTCAGGCAATCAGAGTTTTATATTTGAAGCTTATCAATGGCCTCAGCCATAGATATTCAAGGTTTGCGATTGATTGTCAACTCGTGAATCGTGTGTTACGATCTCCTGTGTCTGAATAACGACCTACATTCGTTGAAAATAACTGAAATGTAATAGATGCTACATTCAATAATCAATAGTACAGCACATTTTGGATTCACACAACGCAAGCATTTATTCAACTGATAGTTGATAAATGTTTCTCCAATGTCAAAAAAAATGGGAGATTGTTGTGCATATTGTGCACATGGTAAACATAAATAGTGTGCCTTGATCACGGTTGATGAATTTTTCTCTGCGTTGTTTCATTGATTTCTCACGAAAATTTATCTATGAACGAATATTACTATCGCGAAGAAGTGAATTACTTTGTGTTTTTCTTTGATTCTCGAATTTCAAATGTTTTCACTGGAATCAGACTTTTTTTCATGAAATCAGCTTTCGTTCTCTGGATTCAGACCTCTTCCCAATGAAATGAGAACTGTTCACCATCACTATACGAGCTCACAAAGTTCGGTTATAGTTACGAAAATCTTAGTCAATGTGTGTTCATGTGTGGTCGAAAGAAGTTTGAATTCAGAAAAAATCCTGCATCCAGAGATCAAAGCCTGAATTCAAAATTATACACACAACAGTGGCTTATCCACGCTTTCGTGGAATTCCATTGGGCCTCGAAGGAATTTACTGTACGTGTTTCGAATTCAAAGTAACGCTCTACCATAACTGAGCATCATTCTTCCTCACCAATCTCCATTTGACTTACGATCTGTCAAACGAGCGGCCGAATTTCAAATTTCAATAACGCCGGAGTGCTTTACATGCACCTCTCGATGAGAGAGTTATGTGCTAGATTGTTAGAACAAAACGATGTAAAACAAGCCGGAAGAGCTCCCCGGAGACTGATCTCGCGCCTGCTGTACTTCTTTTCCGGGAAAATACGAGGGCTCCGGGACCGCGATCTTCCAGAGAAACGACGCACAGAGGGACGGCAATTTTTTAATAATTGACGGGAGTCCGGTGGAAATGAATTACGGCTGCGAACCCCCTATAATGTAGGTGGATGATGTTATGCTTATGTAAGATCGAGCAGTTGCTTGGGGAATCCGGCCGGTGTCAAATTTCCGAGTCGAGGAATTTTATGTTTCCCTGCATTATGCATGGAGGCTGGAGAGAGTATTATGTACGGATATCGATGAACGAGATAATAAACGGAGGCGGTAGAGCTTGCATTGATGAGGTCAGTCCTTCATGTATGGACTCAGTTGGATATATGGGATTGAACCAGGGAGAGTGCGTGGTGTTTTATACGTTTTTATTCTTGTATTTCCTCACGAATTCTCAACGAATGTTTGCATTTGGTGCCAAGACGTCAGATTCTTCTGGGACACCAGCATCGAGGAAACTCGGTAGTTAACAACATAGTTGAGGGAAATCTGAAGACGGAAGTTTTGCAAGATGATATTGATGTCAAACTCGATCAAAGGCTTTGGAGATATAATGCTGCAGCCAGATACTCTACATGTTCTTTGCTTGGTGCCGGCCACCTATATGCCCAGATTTCAGAGTTCTCTTAGAGGTAAGAGATAGTTGTGCAATCGATCTGTAGTCGATGGGAAGGGGTTTTCTCGCCCCTTTTTGGAGTCTGCTGGGTTCTAGCTTTCTTCCAGTTAACAAACAATGAACAGTGAACAACCTACGAATAATAACTGTTGCTATATTGAGACACCATACAGCCTAATTGGAACTGACGCCAAGAAGAATCAACCTCATTGCGCATTTGGTTATCGATAACAGCAATACCAGGAAAGTCTGGCCATTGAGGATACGAAATGAATTATTCAGCAATCATTTTTGCGAAAGTGTTGACTTTCTCTTCGGTTTTTGCAGCCAATGTGCGATGATCCTTTGTGACAGAAGGAAATGAGCTGGAAGTGATATATATCTTCCATTTGCCTAAGCAAATTTCAAAAACAAACAGGAACAATTTCTGCGCTCGATGAGCTTCCGTTTGTTCTTCAGCAATAATTCAGTATGTTCAATGAAAATTCATGTGAAATAAAATATCTAACTATATATTACACATATTCCATGACACCTGCTGCTACATTTATTCTTTTGGAGCAAGAAACTCGTGCGCCAAAAAATCGTCTCATAGAACTTGTGCCCTGATATATTATTGTTTCTCAACAACCTTCGTCCTTTTCTATTGATGCATATTGACATCTGTCAGTTGAGAGGAAACCGACCCCTTCCTAACAGCATGATGATTCTCCTTCAGACCCAGAGGAAACTCATCTTGTTACCGTGGGATATTGGCTAAAACTGGATTCTATTCATGGTTTACTGAAATATAGATTTATGGTGTCTTTTTTCATCTGTTGACAATACGAAAATGTTCGAGGAAAATCGTGTTAGCCAGCGGTTGGGAGAGAAGGAAGGTGTTCGAATTTTTCTTGAAAGTTTTGGAGGTTGTGAGCATCAGGAAAGCCTTCACTAGGCGAAGAATTCCACAACTTCGCCGTTCTATTGGGAAATGATGCTTGGTATAGCGATGTTCGACAGGTCTTCAGCCTGATATTTCACGAAAAATTGATTTTTTGATGACTTCGAAACTGCCCTCGGAACTAAATCGGAAAATTTCAACATTCCACTATAGTTTTTGAACAAAAAATAACAAATCGCCAAACTATGCATTCGAATGAATAAATGAATGAACGGAATCTTTCGTAATCCAGATATTCTCGTCCCGGTATCTGATGGTCCCGTAAACTCTTTTCTATCTACTTTCCGCATCTCTGACTTCTGAGTGGCCGATCTATTTCAGTTTTGTCTAATTGTGAAAAGGAAGCTTCTGCGTGTGGGGTCGTCGAAATCGAAGACCGAGAAGAAGAGGAGAATGCACACACACACATATGTGTGTAAGGTTAATGAGAGGGCCTCCTCGTGACGGGGAGGGCCCCGGGGCCTCATTATGGGCCCCGTGTTTTGGTCGGTGTAGCGGCCGACAGATTTAGAGGCCTTTCAAAGAGCGGTTCCCAGTTGCGCATATCGAGCTTCTATTGAGAATGGGCGAGTGGACTATCGAATATTCGACATACGTTTTACATGACATGACACTGACGACATGACGTTCCACGCCAACGAATGCTTTTTGACCTGAATTGATTTTTGATTCTGACTGATAAAGCGGTTATGTTCAAAGTGGCTCAATTTCACAGCTCATATCAAACGATCCTCAGTAACCGCCTGACAATGACTTCGGAAGATAAACTTCTCCTCTCATTCTTCCTCATTTCAGAGTATTGACAGCTTGACGAAATAATTGATGTGACGATCAACCATAATTATATTCAGATGTCCAAAATTGAAAACTTAACGAAAAAAGACCACATCCAGCCTGTGATATATCCATCTCGCTAGTCTATATACGATGTTGCAATCCAAAATGAATCACTCGATCTATCATGAATATATCTTATATATGAATATATCTGCCATGAATATATTATCAGCATGTGGAGTCGGTGGATTCCAGAAATACGTTGGAGGAGTTTGAGATTTTACCCCAATGACTACATACAATAATAATTCATTGAAAAATCAAAATTAATTAAAGATCATGCTTTTCTTCACTATGAGATCGGCTGTATTTGGACATCTGATAAAATACATGGCGATGATGTCATCTGGATTTTTCACAGTATACGCCTAAAAATATTTTCCGTGGCGTTCATCGATAATGATATCAACTGTCGAATTTCAAATAGAACATCCTGTATGTTCTGCCCATTCTGCCGAAGTGTATAGCTGAGATGCTGAGAGACATACAGAGTTGGTACTTTTGCGTATCTCACGGTTGCTATCACATAGACTCCTAGAGCTTCAGAGATAGAAAATGTTGAATCGGAAAAAAATCGTATATTTCTGAGTGAACTATAATCCTTGGAACAGATCAACTCTATCGTCATTTATTGAGGAGATATCTGATGAGAATCGAAATGTGCTCCAAACAATCATATTGTTCTCCATAACTCAGTGATGAAGAATTTAAATCTGATGCAAATTTGCATTCGACGGTTCCGAAACCCGAGGAATCTGATGGCAAGAGTAGATTTTTCAATGAAATGAAGGCGATTTATAATTGAAAACGAAATATTGACAATCCAGTTCATTCCTGAACCTTGACTAGGAGGGCCCGAGAACGTACACTATCGTATCTTTTGGAGATATGTACAGATGGACGTGTTCGAGAGGTGCTGTCTTATACGTTCAGAGACGTAAGGATGTGTAGCTCTCAAGTGTCTGAGAATTATATCATACCTTCAAAATTTTAACTTCCTCATGTGAGAATAACGAATGATTCATTCGAGAATAACGAATGATTCATCCGAAGGGAAGTAAATCCAATATATTTCTTGATATTTTTATGTATTCAGTTCAATTTAAACAAAATGAGACAAACAGCCAAGAGGGAGTTCTATCTATTCATTCTTCTAATTCATAAAAAACTTTCAAAATCTCCAGAAATGAATCGACTGAAGTTTTCCATGAGTCCCTAGATTACTTCATGAAACCTTAGTGATATTTGACTGAGAATTATCAAATTCTGATCTTCTTCCAGGATACTGAGGAAAGAAATCCAAATAGTGTAATTCCACTTGAATTTCGAACTATATTTGAAAAATCCTTACGTTCCCATTACGCAAATGTTTTTTGAAAGAGAGAATTCTTCTCTCAAATAACACTTCTCACGAAATCAAAAATGCCAGAGGAATATTATATTTCATATCAGTATCATTTATACAATATCAATAGAAATCACTATCACGAACAGATAGTGTTGATTGTGAAATATCATTAGCTCTTGCCATTTCTGCCTTTGTCATGTTCAGATTTCATGTATTCGATCTGAAAGTGAAAGAATATTTTCTGGACTAGTCTTGTGAATACGAATTTTCTGGCTTGTGAATAGGTCCGAATTAGTGTCTTCACGACGGGTGTCTTGAAAAAAATATCGAGTATTTCAGTAGTAATATAATAATGGGCTCAACTGAATACCGCCTCGAGGACAATGTGCTTGCCGCCGTTGTCACAGGCGGTGTCGCTCCACTGAGAGAGTTATATCTACCGAGTTTAGGACTTTTATGGACGTATACTGGGTCTTTCATCATCCCGTCACTTCGAGAACGACAGCTTGTCATTTAATGACAGTATGCCTGCTATCGATTTCGCTGTCAGGAGAGAAGCACAAATTCGGTGTTATGGATGGAATAACCTCTAATAACTAATTTGAATAATTAATACAGGATGAACATCTAACACAGTTACAATCACTGATGAGCTATGTATGTATACACAGTGAGCAGATATATGTTGACAGACGATTCTCCTTATCGAAACGAATTGTGTCCTTTGGGGAATCACATTCGTGCTATGCAACATAAAATGTTCATAATTTGTATATTTCCACAAGCATCCATACCCTTATTCATATTATGCGGAAATTACATGTGGAAATACCAGAATGGTATACTGGACCTTTGACACATATGCAGCCACATATTAGGGAAACTGCTCTCTTACAAGCATATTTTGCTTCTTATTTGCTCATATCTGAAATCATGCGATAGCTCATAGAAAGTTTATATGAATCAAATATATCTCAAATATATTATAATATTCTCAGCAGAAAGCAAAAGCGGCTGACTGTTGGCAAACATTTTGATGTGACATGCCGTGTCATTGTATTAAGAAATGCGACATTCTTAGTTATTTTCATTCGAATCGAGTTGATAACACAATTATTGTGTACAATATATTGTTTAGCAAAGTTTATCGATCCAGAAGTGTTTTGAAACATAGAAACTCAGTTTAACTGTTGATTCGATATTAAAAATTGGTATAAAATCCTAGTTTGTTGAGCCCATAAAGTTGAGGAAGGATTTTGGAACTTCCAAAATAGTTCGCGCCTAGAGAAAGGCGCAGAGAAAGGCAACCAAACAGTGAACAGCTGACTCTTGGCAAAATTGCACCTTTCTTTGCTCCTCATATGTGGATAGGTCAAGGGTGCATCTAGTGAAGAATATATGATATCATATCTTTGGTGCGAATGGAGTGAAAACAAAAACATTACCGATATTGTACCTTCCATAACTGTCCAACCCTCCAAATCTCATGTTCAAGATAACAGCCTGGTCTGGGACTCAATAGTCAGTTGAAAGATTACAAGAACACAGACAATATTCGATTGTATATCCAAGTCACGAGACGTATTTTGCAAAACATCACGCAGCTCGAGGGATGTTTCGCAAAATACGAGTGAAGTAGTTAGCATAATCGAAATATATTGTCTATACTCGGTATTCATTACGATTATGTAACTAATAATATTCTCTTATCTTTCATCGATTATTGTTGAAATCAAAGATACAATTATCATGACGAATATTTGATGTATCGTTGTTTCGGAAATTTGTACTGTTGGTACTGCTAATCAATGTCTTGAACTATATCACCAATAATAGAACTATATGATCAGTATATATGGCAGTAACTGTACGCGAATTTGAAGGATTTCATCGATTGATTCAAACATGGTATATAATAAGCATTCGATTTTTTTCTCCATTGTGATTTCATGCACAATATGAAAAAAACATAGTTTTCACAAAGATGTGAGAATTTATCGATCAATGGAAAATGGTTGACAAAACTTTATCAACAATCAATCGTAGCACTCTGGTATCGTTACTGTTATTTTCATGAGAATATTCACATCCTCAAATGGATACTTTAATTTTCAATGATTTCCCATTCTGATAAGACGCGAGAAAAATTCGAAATATTTACGACCGAATATAATGGTCCATAACGGACTGAAAACTGAAATCAAAGACACCATTATTGGCCAACGTTGATTTATAATTGCATACTAATTAGTGATTTCCAATCAATTCTCATGAGTGGCATTCCCTCGATACTACTAATGAGACAATAAATGAAAATAACACAGCAATCGAAATAAAAGGATTCACGACCATAATGGTAATCGTTTTATGCCCTGGTATAATTATCATTAATATCATCATTATTTCAATCATTCATCGACTATAAGTGGAAAAAAATTGTCCATAATTTTGCATGAATTCAATATTTTCCAAAATTTTTTGAAATCGGATACGTACCTCATGAAGGAGTTGAAGATTGAGGGAATGAAATTCAATGTGTAAATGATAATATATAATAACAGATAGTCTGACAAATATGCGGAGAAATAACCAATCTATTATTTCATAACTTCGTCGTACAATTACCTTGCAATTCAAGATTTTGAGCTCGATCTGGTAGAGAATATATAATTCCATATCTTTGATCTAGTATATCGGGCATTATAGAATACAAATCTTTGATATGAACCAATATGAGAACTAACTACATTATACTGCGAATAAAAGAAAACAAGGAATGAGTCCCAGGTTTGGTACCGTCTTACTCTAGTATAGTTGAATGAAACGTGCGAATCTCCTTTTTTCCGGGATAACCACTTGGTTGTAACAGGGGAGCAATGGCATGCCTGGCTTGGCTTATATCAACCAAATTCGCCATACTGATGCAGCTGCGCTGGAGGAACATTGAAAGAATACGAAACTCAAAATCGGACATACCAATTGCTCAAAAAAAAACTCTGATAGCTGTGCTCAACATTGCTAGTAGCGACTCGTGGGGCATCCGTAGTTATATTTTACAGTAAATACGAGTAATATAATAATCTATTCATATATATTCTTGCCCAAGTACGTTGTAGGGATTATAACGCCAAATCAGTGACTGATCCAGCCAGAAGGCAGAGATTAAATAATATTCGATTCAGCTGAACACAACACATTATTCAACAAAGATTAAGAACAAAACATAAATGTTATAGTTCTCTCATGATCCATCATCCATAGTTGGAGTAAGTGCGAACGTAACATATGTGCGATCGTGAAGGTAATGTGGCTGGTGAAGAAAAAGCGGCCGTGAAGTGAATAAAAATGGCCGCGAATTGAGTTTGACAAAATACTTCATGAATGCTATGAGATCAATGGAACTTTAATTCCCATATTGGTCGCGTGAAAATAAGTGTATAGATAGATAGATAGATATTTATTGACTACGTTATATAAAAACATTACATTTGTAACAGGTCATGGGTACATTTCGTGTATATATATATATATATATATATAAATGAAACACGAATCACTAAATGAGACACTAAATACAGATATATAGACTTAGATACGATAATAGTAGACTTGGGAATTGGTATATATTCCACAGTGGAGTGCCAAAATTCTTGATGTGCTTCATGAGATCGATTTTGATTCAAACGTACTGTTTGTTACACTCATTTCGCAATGAGAGGTAATTAATTGAATCATAATCATATATTTTGTTGATATATAGATGATTTATTAACGTTAATAAGTTCGAGAATTATGTAGTTGTAACTGCTTGAAGTTAGAAGTTGAAAGAGTTAACTGCATTTTCCATATTACGAACTTGAAAACCATTGGTAAACAGAATAATCTTGTTTCTAGGAGAAACTAGTCAAGAAAATATCAAAATATGTTGAAATAAGCTGGCGCATTACTCAGAACGTGATTGTGAATAGTTCGCATCTCCACCTATCCAATTGTGGATGTTATTTGATGTGATGTAAAACTAAAGATGTTGCGAGTATAGAAGAAGTGAAAATGAAACTCACCGAATATCAATGTCATCAGAAGTGTGTTCCTGAGGATGAGTATCATCAGTATTCTGAAAAAACAATTGAACATTATCAACCTGTTTTTCTGAAAAAAAACTGATCGGCTATACCATTTCGATATCGAACTGAATTTAAAATATCACCAAACCAAACTGACTATGATAGTAAATGGCTATCCGCGATGTCCCAACAAAAAGTACAATGTTTGTGATATAATGATGCAATGGGAGTGCTTATCAAATATTAAACAGAAAAAGCTCTTCGATAAAATATTTGAAGCCTCTTTTGTATTGACAAGAATTGAAATTCCTGGCTTTTATTGAATATTGCGAATAATCTGTATGGTTGAATTTGATGCGATAATAAATAATACTTCTATATTTCTTATCAAGTTTACTTTGGCAGTGTAAATATCAAGTACCGAATATTTCTTCCAGTTCCTATGCAGGGATATCGATATAGGCATATCGAGTGACTTTTTCATAGATAAACGCATCCATGTATCTTCATTGGCATGTTCTTTGTGAATTCCTCATTTGAATTCAAAAAAAAAGTTCGCGTACGTCCGGTTCATGACGAAAAGACTATCGGAATAGAGCCCTGTATTCTCCACAAAATTATTGAAATCCTTTCAATTCATGACAACTTGTGAACGTGATTATAAATTATAGATAACTCAGCTATTAAAAGTGGTTCATCGGAAGAAAAAAAAATCAGTCCTCCATCTTCCTTGATATCAAATTGTGACTGGAGGTTCTTGGATTTCTTCTTCACATCAATTCATATTTATTTGCTAGTGCCCCGAGAAATTTTCCACCTTATTAATCATTATGTTTTCATTTCAAATCATCTTTCGAAAGTCACATAAGTAGAGCACATTATATTTTAATATCCATTACTGAATGTCAAATTGTTCAGAATAATCAATCGATCATATACTGTCAGATGAGGAAAAGAATCAATGAAGAAATCGCGTTAATCGCAATAGAACATTCTTGATAAATTGAACATATCATAAGTGACCAACTGACCTCCAAAATCCTTTCAATTATGCGTCTTCCATCGCTAAATACATTCACACGACTCATGCTTAGATACCTACACGATTTTGATTATCGTATACTTGCTTGGAATTGTTTTTCAACTTGAAAAGATAATCCCATAATGTTATGTTTTGATGAATGTAGTAGAGAAAAATATACATACACAAACAGTTCAATGAAATAATGACTCACCAGCAACTTATCATAACAATTTCTTGTTCAGAAGATGATTGTTCTTCATTCATCGGTTTTGAAGAACACTCATCAAAAAATTGTATTTACAGTATACCATGTGTTTGTGAAGAATATTATACCGGTGGAACCAGGAGGCCTCTATCAGTAAGGATGAAAGAGCATAAGAACAATATAAAGAAAAGATATACTGACAAATCAAAATTAGCTGAACAAATCGAAGAGTCTGCTTGCATTCTCCTGAACGGAGACAATATTATTGCTTCTTGTTCATATATAGATAGAACTTGGCACCCACTTCTGAAAATTGAATATGAGAATGGAAATGAAATGAAAATGGAATGAAAATACCTTGTAACCAGAATCCCTCCGTCTACCAAATTGTCACATTTCAGTGTCAAAACCGACAACATATCGAAAAATTTTGCGAAGAGAAAAATATTTTAATTGTGTTGAGAACGGGAGCAGATTCGTTCCTGAAACGTCCACCAAGATGAGTAGAGGTTTTATTCTTATTGAATATATTTGTATTTCCAAATTTTCCAAAAACAAGGTGTCACTGACAAATAGAGAATTTCTCTTTTAGGTATCTAAAGGGTAAATATCAAGCGCAGTGACATTTTGGGGCAGATCACAAAATCTGTCCTCACTACAAATATATTAAAATAATTTTCAATAACTTCTACTCTATTTTTTAGGAACGAGGAGAGGAAATTTCACAAAAAGCTGGAAAATGTATTGTTCATTGCACAACAGGGTATCTCTTTGTGAACTAGAATAAATAACAGAAATACGGGATTGATATGAATCGGGTGAGCTTCTGCATTCGTGTGGAAGATAAATAGCTGAATCAAGAAGTCAAAATGAAAAGGGTTACGCAGACTGTTAATTCCTTATCAATATTGCCAATCAATACGTCATAACAAAATGGTGATGATTTTATTCATGAAATAATCCCAACAACTTCAATTATAATGAAACTTCCCTTCTTTGTTTCGAAATATAAATGAACGATTGTTATTTCTATCATAGTGAAACATTGGACGTACCCTTTTCAACTGCGAAATATTTTCATCTTGGAAAAATCCGGACAGCCGCTGAGTAAGAAACTCCGTCGTAATTCCACATTTTTCAATAGAATCACAGCTTTCATTTGCCACGGCAATCGCTCCCCTATATGAAAACTCATTTCCGTCAGAGAATAGCTGATTTAATTTCTGTATTCGACAAACAAAATTTCGTGATGAAAGGGTGGTGTGTACAGAAGACTCAATATTCTTTCAATCAGCTCGGAACACTTCTCTCCATCCACGGGAAAAAATGATGCGAAATTGCCAGCGAAAAATCACAGTAGGAATCGGAAATAATGCAGGAAGGGGACAATTACATTCACGGGCATTTTTCAAATCCTACATGTACTAGTCGTGTTACTGTTTTTTTCCGAAGAAACGGGATGGAGAGGAAGTTGATGTGCGGATGTTTTTATCTTGTTGCACACTCTGCGTCTCTTCATTATTGGATATATGGTGCTTACTGGCTGACAGGAAATTGACTTTGCATGGACGTTTGTACGTGTATACCAGGTGATTCGACATGCAGAAGCTTTGTTGCATAGTGCCTAGACACTTCTGAACTTCCATACATATCATCCTCCAACCACCAAAAGAACTCTTGAACTGGAAATATTCGCTTTCTTCTGTATTATTTGTCGTGTAACTCATACCTGAATATTATCAATATATTTTGGGGGTATTATTTGATACATATTGAAAGTTGTATAAGAATGGAAAATATCAAAGTATATGATTAATACTATAATATCCTATTATTCCACTGTTTCGATGTTCGAATTGTTGCGTGAATATGCATCTACACTATCGATATGTATTTTAACCACTCGACTAGTTGTAGACCTACAATACTTCATGAATGAAAACCTCAATTCTTATCAGACAAAGCAGAGTATTCATGATGTACCAATTAAGAATCGATACGCATGATACAAAGCATGACACGCATCAAGCACCGGGTGACAAATTGATTATTATTCGCAAGTTGCAGGTATGTATGAATTTCACAAGTTAGAAACCTCATCATTGTATCTTGATAATGGTCGTAGCTGGAAAGACCAGCAGATTTATCGATCAACTACGCGTGAGTAGCATCATCAATTCTGGCATCGCACAAAACACAGTCCAGTAATTGGAACATACATAAACAGCAGGATCGAATAAATATCGGTTATAGGTTATTGCAACACACATGTATAGAGGAAATACTTTCATTTCCAACAATCGAATGGTCGTCATGTTACTTTTACCGCATTTCTCGCACAGATTCCGTGGGTCGACGCCTTGGGACATACATCTATGGCACCTCAACAAGTCCTTGTATGTAAAACACTTGCAAAAACGTCGGTTCATTGTCCACTCGGGTGCTATTGAGGTTAAGAATAGGAAAGTCATTTGCATTTTGCTGATATATAGGAAAGATTTTCATCGGATTCGTGATAGTACCTGATAGGTAGACATATATATATATATATATAACATGAGAGGTGTTTGTCGCCCTCAAGATATGAATATAAAAATGTTTTTCCACTACCAACCTGAGAAATCACCATTATTCAAGGAATTTCTCTGATGAGGAGAAACACTTTTTTGACCTAGTGAATAATGATGAAGAAATTTCACCTAGGTGAATAATGAACTGCCAATGGCGTCGATGATATGTAGTTTACACACGTAGATACCGATGCCAATGCAACCAATGAAACATCCATAGTTAACCGAAACGTAAAAGAAACATAGATAATACTGCTACGTTTACTGAAGCTCAAAAGGATTTCTGCAATAAAAAAATCTTTGAAATTAGGAATAATCATCAATTCTAAAAATGTCACAAATCAGCGTGAGCTGAGCTGTCACTGTCATGTGTTGATTAGAGATGGGCATCAACTTACCGAATAGCTATATGTGTGACGACTCATACATTTCATTACATTCAGTTCGACTGTAGCATTTGCGATGTTCATTAGGTTTGGAAATTGATATTTCGAATCGGAGAGAGTAGGACCCATTTCTTTCTCTGTAACTCTAGAGAGCTCAAGAATTCTTGGGTGAATGGTTTTCATCACCAGAGATCAAGGGTCAATCGAGAATCATGGGGAGTCTCTGGCTGTAGCATTGGATATCTCCAAAGTATTTGAGGCCTCCTAGCGAAACTTCCGTCATATGGTTCGCCGCCCCAACTATGTGTTTTTCCATCGAGTTTGCTTACAGACTATGCAATCTATGAGGTGGTAGATGGGGTTTCATCTGATACAATGGCTATCAATGCTGGTGTTCCATAAGGCCCTGTCATGGCACCGATTTTATTTTTGCTCCACATTAACGATTCCTTGGATGTGACCT
Organism: Gastrophysa polygoni; assembly: GCA_963576655.1. NCBI lineage: Eukaryota > Metazoa > Arthropoda > Insecta > Coleoptera > Chrysomelidae > Gastrophysa > Gastrophysa polygoni. Next base: position 13,296,967 of record OY755084.1, read on the forward strand.
TCTGCACAGTCCATAGCTTTGCGGATAATAGTACATTCATATCGACCTCTCGTCAGAGCCTATATCATTCAATGGGGCTAAAGTTGCATGACAGAGACAGTTCGATACTTCGAAAGATAGTCTGGCAAGAATTCTGGAACTCATGGAACTTGTATATTCTCCTGGAAGGCAGATCACATAATTCCCAGTATGATGATGTCAGGTACTACTGTTCCGATCTCCGAACAACAAACTCACTAGAAGGATCACAAAACAAATATTCTGATGCTAACATGAATTCCCAGAATTATCATAATATTAGTACCCAATCGTCGCCAGTGTTGTCATATCCATTCATCAAAAAGTGATGAATAGTCCATAATATTAAAAGTCCTTTATGAATTCATGTAGTTTGATGCACTAATATAATAATAAATCTGGGTCATGGCAATTATGAATTAGTTCTGATTGATAGAAGATCGCTACATTATTCTGAGACTTATCAATTTTACTTCCTTGGGGGCTCGAGGACCAGCATGGGTATCATGAATACTTTTTGCTAAACGTTGTAACACCGCAGTTTGATATTGACAGTCAACGGCGATTATTGCTTTGTTTGGTATCTGTCATTATTTACGTTTTGATTTATCGATATTATTCAACTTGTGTTCAGTTTTGTGTACTCAGAATTCATCAGAAACTCAGTTTATTTCTTGTTTTGGTGATTTGATATAATGGTGAGACGTTGTGAGGTGTGTTAAAGACAATTTGAACCGGCGATCAAAACACGTCATTTCATAGGTGAGTTACCATTGTCGTATCATTCGAGATTTTGAAACATTTTCCCAAATGGAATGGATAAAAATGAATTTAAATTGAATTGATCAGCTTATATTGATTATACTCATAGGTCAGCTGCGACAGTGTCTTGTGGTAAAATATGTAGCACTGATAAATGCTTCCTTATTTGTAGTCAAAATATGCGAAGCTGCTGAAAAATCACTGAGAATAATGATGAACTCAATTAATATTTTTGATAAAAAATATAAGGATATTTCTATACTTCTTGTACACACAACAATGAGAAATTTACCGTTGACTTGAACTGAACCGTTGACTGGACTGGAACTAGTCAAACTAATTTGGAGAAATATTTCACTGTAAGACTCCATCATGAGGCAAATGAATTGAAAGATTCAACGGAAAGTAGAGTAAGAAGTATGTTAACGAAAACAATCCTATTCAAAAATCAATAAATCATTCGTGTGATTATCCATGGTTGTTTTTCATTTCTGTCCTGTTTTAAAAAAGAAACACTTCTATTTGCTACATCTTCACATGAGTCATGATTTTATTGTTTATATAACATTTCGTCATTATACTTACTTGTCAACACATATTCATTATCGATTTTCATCTATCTACATGAAATGAAATAATCAGACATCAATTTTTTGCGTCAAAATATATGAATTCTGCTCAATATAAAACCTCCTCCATTTTTGACGATGTCGTGAAATGATATAAAGAAGTTTCATATTCAGATTTGAAAATTACATCCAAATATGCAATCATATCTATTTGCCTTGAAAAAAAGTTTTTACTTTTTTGAAAATTATTTCCACTAGTAGGTACTGAACTTTGAAATCGTAAATATACTTACATGCACTGTCACTGATCGCCAAAGATATAAATGTTCCTTATCGAAATTGAACGTTATTTATGATGAAGAATAAGCAGACAACTGTATACTGAATAGTAAGTATATTGTTTCATATGGCGTTGAGAATTGAACTTTTCTTGTGACGTGGTCATAATAAGTTTATTGATTGAAAGCAAGTTACAAAAATCACCATAGGATTGTATGTATTCGAATTTTTCGTAACAATGTGAAGAAAGTATAAAGATTTTCATTTTCCCACCAAGAAATGCTGAAAAGTACCACTGAAATTGTTACGGATATACAATTTGGTTTCATCATGAATTAATAATAGATTCGACCCCCTCTGACAACACGGCACTGGTGCTGGGAGAATCAGCTCCTCCTGTCCTTGTTTAGACAAAGATAGATACTATAGATGTTGCTTCCAAACAAACTGTATTGCCAGGGGTGTGGATTACTTATCTAGTCTGCTCAATGATCGAAGCGCTCTCTCATGGGGCGATCATTTGTGAGGTTCATTGAAACTGCTCCACAAAAACTTTGGCTCTATGTTCTGAACGAAGAAGGATCCAACATCTGGAACTGCTCATGATCTATAAAGCGCAAATACGACCTGTCCTGGAGTACTATTCACAAGTTTACGAGTTCAGCTCACAAACGCTAGGGCCCTCAGATCTTGTAAACAGAAATTTCCGCCCAATCAGTGACTGACGAATTCATTGACCTCAGTAGAACATCGTAGAGAGTTGGACGATCTCTCCATCTTCTATAGATATTGCCATTTCGCTGCTCAACCGAAATTCAGTCCATTTTGTCAGGTTCAAGACCTCCGAGCTTCGATCTATCAAATATCATTCATCTATAGAATGAGATAGTTGTGGACTTCATTGCTCAGCTGAGTCTTTTCCACCCCTGCTTGACATGTTATTCCTCGAACATTATAGGTTTTCCTTTCGTGCTGTCAGAAGGTAGCCTGGACCTTCGACTGAATTCTGAAGTAATACTATTTGTTTATTGCCAAGCACATATTTTTTTTTTAGTTTCCACAATCTGGAATCATTCACGCTGAATCTCCTTTCAGACAGAATACAGGATTTCGATACTTCATGATAATTTGACAGTCAATCTTCCGCCACAGGCTTGCTGGATATTTCATGTTAAGGAGAATGTGAACCGAGCACACCAGAGTGGGTTTGAAGTTTTTTTCTCAATTTGAGCATCATAACTCGTAAAATCATAGAAAACCCGCGAGGTAATGTGTTTTTAAATCATTCTCATTATGAGATATTATAAAGAGTGAAGTTATCCGAATCCCATGTAATTCAAGCAATCATGTGATATGACTATGTCTTCAAATCTCATTCCATTGATGATTGAAGAGAATGGATCAATTCCTTCATCAATCATGATGCATTTATTAATCAACTGTTGATAAACCAGCAGACTTCATGCATTCAACTATCACTTTTCACAAAGAGCACAGTATCTGGTTGCATTACCGGGTAATTTTCGATCGTTATCTGAGACCAACTTGTCGCGATTCAACAGGAAGAATTTAATGAACAAGGTTCGAACAACATATCGAACAATTGCTAATAATGCAATCTCGCTGCATAATTGGCTGCTCGTTATGTAATCGAAGTGGAAGCTCCTCTACGCTAAATACACTCATTTGTTTCTGATTAATAAGAGTCTATTCAGAATATGGTTCTTCCTGCAATCAAGTTAGCATATGTAATGAGCGTTGATGAGAAAGTAAGTGAATATCTGAATATTTCCATAGTTTTCATTGGAATTCGAAAAAAACGAAACTGCATGTATATCAGCAGTACGGTAATAGCTTGGTTAAGTATCAAGATGTGAATCGAAACTGGCAATTACCATAATCAATTTGGCTCACAGAAAGTGAATACAAAATTGAAAATTGTGGGTAAGAAATTCAATATCAATAATAAGGTGATGCATCTCATCCTTGCGGCTAGATATGACACATCTGAGTCCTTGAGGAAACATCATGGTATTTTAAGCCAAATTTTTGCAGTTGAACCAGAGATGGATAGATTATAGGTGGTTCACCTATAATAATATGTTCGAAAATCGCTCTAAAAACGCTCTATTTCGCCGTGTTACGTGAATAGACGTGAGAAAATTTTGGTATCTACAACTTTGAATCAAATTTTATAGCAATTGATACATATATGGTAACAGATGAAATAAATTTATGATTTTGGTCCCTTGTTGCTCAATTTGTCCCGCACTTGCATGACTTTGTTAATTAATTTTTTCATCAAGAAACGAATGTTTCGTCAAATCAAGGAATTCCGGATTTTGCGTGTAGTTTTATGCTATTCAGTCATAGAAGTTCGAATAGGTGAATATAAAATTATCGACAAAACTCATTTATTTTCTAAATTCCTCATATAGGAACAACAAACTCATTAGAAAATATAATGAACTATACTTTGTTTCTTCATGGAATCAATTATTCATTTTCGAATTCCCAATGATACATAAAGTGTACCATCTAGTCAATCTACTTTCAAGTCTGAGAAACTTTTGAGACACTTTCGATAGCTATTTTGAACTGAAAACAATCAAAATATACTATAAATTCATGTTATGTCCTATATGAAGGGATGTTGGATATGGCTCTTGAATGAAGTCAATATATAATATCACTTCATATCATTTTGTTTTTGTACTACACTGAGTGTCATGTGACACGAGGAATGCTTCATATATTTCTAGAAAACATGATATCAACTGAAGTGATGTAGTGATGACAGTAAAAGTATTGAACTCACATAAGTCACTATTCATATTCTGGAATAGAATTCATAGAATCAAATATATGCAGTTTCATTTCATGTTGATTTCTAGACACGAAGTGCAATTTGACATGTATTTGTAATACTTTGTCTTTGTTATTGAACAATACCACTAATTGTTTCGATTCAAATACAATGAAAGATTCGCTAACACCAATGTTGGAATATCATTTGGTCATTTTATCATTTTATCAAATTGAATATTTCTTGAAATCTCAGATCCAATTTTCCCACACAAGAGTCAATCTGAAAGAACCATTTAATGTTGAACAACAATATAATAAGATTTTCAGTCTACTGTCGAACTGGACCAAAAACATCAAGATTTTCTGAACAATGTTTCACCATTTCTCATCCAAATATAATGATTCAATCATCAACAAGCCTTTGATGATTGAGTATATCCGGGTATGAGGTAAGAACCAGTGCTTGTTCAAAAAATCGTCTGAAGTATGCAGTTCATCCACTCATAATAAATAACAATAAAGATTTAATTTGAGAAGCATGAAGAACATAAATTATAGACCTCGACCTCACGCATTCTCCAGAGACCTTACATCGAATTCGTCGAATGTTAAATTAAAATTCAAAGCAGCATAGTTCAGTGGAGTATCAACAAGAATCTAATTCTCCAAGATGTGTCGAGATTATTACTCTTGACCTCTCCATACCCTTATATAATGATGGGGAAAAATATTGCAGCAGAAAAATAATCATCAATAATCACATATACATCGAACCTGGAAAGTATTTAAACATGTGTCTGATGAAGTTCAGAGCCTGAAAACACGTCTCAATGTTGGTTCATGAGTAACTGCAATGGGATTCAAATAGATACCTGTGTTGCTCCAATGTCTGATGTAACTGTAGTTTTTGTTGTGGTGGCAATTGATATTCCTTCACAAGGTATTTTCATGAACTGTTATGAATTGATAATATCTAGCATTCATGCACGCTCTAATCATAGGAAAAGAATGATTAATGAACGAATTCTAACCTGAGATCTGTCATGTTCCAGACATCGATTTTTTTTCATCACGGAATGAAAACCTATAAACAATAAGTACACAATAGTGAACAATAGTACAGCTTGAAAATTTAGGAATGACCTGCCTGAGCTCGCATACTTTGTCTACCTGGAATCTCTCGTGGTGGAATGATACAAAATTTTTCCGTTGATCACCAGTCATGGAAACATCGAAACATCTTCAAGAAGAGGAGACACATTTCGAGAGATCAGTGAATTCTAGAGTATGGAATAAAATCTAAGAGCTTCGGCTACGTGAGTGCTTGCATGTGAAAAGTGCTTCAGTATAGAACGAATTTGCGCTTTATGGATCAGCTGGCGGGGTTTGAAGTACCTCGTTGCAAGGATAAGAATGCCTAGTTTTCCTGAAGCAGCTCTCGTGATGGACCTCAGATGGTCTTTTCATGAGAATGCTTACGACTTCATAGAAGAACAGTGTTACCTGACATCATTATGTTTGACATTGTGTGATTTACGTTTCTTGTGAAGATCTAGCTTGAGTTTGTTGCATTGAACTGAACTTAAAGTATCGACCCATCACCGTCTTGCACCTCTGGCCTCATTAGATGATACATGGTCTCTAGAGGTGGAGGCGATGTGATCTACTACTATCATCCGCGAAACTACGTTGGGTAGTGAAGAAAGTGAATGTAAATGTATTCTATATTCGGAAGATTGCATAACATGTGCTGAATCATTATGTGAAAACTGTATACCTAGAAAAATTGTTCAGACATGGATACAACAGAGGTCTGCTATCTATTCAATTTCTACATTTTTGGTTCACAAACTACAATTTTAGTGTTTGGTTATCGGTCATTCAGTTTCTTTATATTTTCATTCCAATATATAGCCATGAAGGAGAACGAATATTTTTTGAGCATTTTTAAACACCTGAAATAAATTTTCACTCAACTATCTCCATTGCCGTGTTACACCCTATCTCATTTAACTTACCTACAAATTTCATGACAGGTGCTGAATTCAGTAACAGCCCAGGCAATTAATTTTTTTTCAAGCATTCATTTCCATCCAGACCTTTGTATCAGATGATCAGGAGTCTACTCATAGTCACTCCTGAACGAAAAATATAGATGTCAAAATAGTCACATGCTATGTATCTGGCACTAACATCAAGCCATTAGATATACTCGAGCTTTCCGCGATTGGAATTAATGGTGAAGCAAATGGCCTTTCTAACCTCTGAATACCTATGGCGCGGGGCTATATTCTTATTGTTCGCATAATCCTGAGGAATATTTCATGGTAATTTCAATAAGTTCCCACAAAGAGCTGAATTTCAAAAGTAGCATAGCAGCAGAGAGGATTTTCTTGAGTTTTGATTTTTATGATGATTTATTAGTGTGCCGAATAACTGTATGCCATTTGGCTCAGCTTCATCATGATTTTCTCATGAATTAGGGCAAATTTATTGACATGGTTCAATCAACTCATTCTATTCTACTCTCATTTGTTTGATCGTCATCATACATGGTATGATGATAGTCATCTAGAGTTAGTACTCAGATAAAATAATCCCATTTAGTTCCACTTTCATTGACCGCCGATATGGAAATGCAATGCATTACTCTAGCTGAAATCAGGATATAATGCACGTACCTCACATTCCATAATCTCAATAATGTATGTAATTCTTGTCGCCTCAGCATGTACTTATAACACTTCTGAGAGTTCTTCCGTGAAAGTAACCAACCTGCTCTCTTGGTATAATCTTGATATAAATTAGCAGATTATTATTATTATCACTCTCGGACAGATGTTCAATATAATGCTGATATGACTATAAAGAGAAAATTATTTATTGTGTAGGCTGAGCAAATTCCTATCAAATTCAAATTCAACAAAAGTCAAGAATCTGGATGAGGGAGAAAATCCCTAAAATGTGAACGTCGGAACTTGATTCATCCACTTCTATCATTGAATTGTCTCCATGAATAATGTCAACAATTCCAAGTGACTAGTGCACCGACAGTTCGGTGGTGTAGCCTGCCTGCTAGAGTACTAACGTTAGAGCTGCTTTTATACACTGCAGTAGTACACTGAACGCTTATTATAAAGTTATAATCTTAACGAGAGAGAGAAAATTACAGAAGACAACTGAATTACCATTACTCATCTACCTACTCTAGAATGATGTTATATTCTTCTACACAATTGATGGATGATGTATTTCATAGACTCAAAGTTCATATGGAGTGTGCAACTTCGGAATAAGTATCATGTTTGGATGGATTTTGGAACAGGCAAGAGATACGAAAACTTTGAGGTATTTCGAAAAACAACACCATGTTTATCATGACTGTCAAAATCTGACATATTCAAGAAGACTCATGCGAATGGTAACCAAAAAATTGATGTTATTTTTTGACTTGGTGTATTTCTACGATTGTACATCGTGATCACTGCAGTTTTCATATCCTGAAGAATATTAAGTAGTCAATGAGTGAATTTCACGATGTTGGATACTGGGACATTGTAATTTTGTTTCGTTCCATAATTTACCTAATCTGCAGGAATGAAAGAAAGGAAGTATGCCATGTTAAAGTGCGCCTTTGAATTCCAGGAGAGGTGAGACTTATGAAAATTATGAATATTATTATTCACTTGTATGTTGTATTTTTCGTAGAAATAGAACTCCTCATTCTATTCTGAATGATTATAATCACTGACCCAATGATCCTGATTAATTCTTTCAAGTAAAATCTGATGATGTTAGGTACCACTGGTCTTTGACTTTCTGTTTCCTGCACAAGGTACTCAACACTCCAACAGTTCTCTTTACTCACGAAATTATTGACATCTTCAGAACATTGTGAGCAGGTGAGTGGTCTCCTCCATTTTTGAAAAAAAAATTCACGAGCACTTTCGAGTAGTTGAACAAGATGGGCTCAGGCTGGACAACCTTATATTGTCAGGCTTGATACCTGTCTAATTCTGCTCGACCAGGCATCATTCATCAATGGAACACCAATGTTTCCAAGTATCGGAACTTTCATGAAAGATTCCACTTTCAAAATTCCACCGCTGGCTCACACGACGATTCTCGATCAAGAGATGAAAAAATCAAGACAACGCTGAAGATGTATTTCATTTCACGAAAATAAGGACTAGATTCTAATCATACAATTTTAAATGTCCAGAAAATCAATCTGAAAAAGTCATGAATTGTGTCTGAACGATGGAATTTCCTCGCTGAAATGATATCGCTTCCTCACAAGGTGGATTATTATGCCATTCAATTAAAACAATGACAAAAGAAGTTGCATTGTAGCAATACACGTTTTTGCTCCGTAACAAGAGGCTCAAAACATTTTAACAAGTACCAACTGCTTGTAAGAATGAAAGAGAAGACAAAAAAGTATAGGATAACGGTGTATACAATGCCAAGCAAGGAGAGTACAGAGATATGAAATGCCACATCGTTATTATCAGACGTGGGGACAACAAAGACAGCTATTGTGATCTTTTAATGACTATCTCAAGAGTCTGCATTCTTCATGGAGCATCTAGCTGAAGCCACCAGTTTGGAGTGCAGCAGACTTCAGCAGTGGCAGTCTCAGAAATTCCACATCGTAATGAATACCTAAGCTGAATCGATCATTTTGATGAATAATTCGAGATGTTGTTGGCTAATTCAACTCATTCAGATGAGATACTTCATACGGAATATATGAATGATCTTCAAATACGGTTTTAAATGCTGATGACAATGATTTCGTGATTGAGAAGGATAATTTCGATAGAATTATGCCCTCTGCTGAAGAAAGTCAGTTTCATCGTTTGTTATGATTGTTATGACTAGTGCACTATTCTGAATGATAATCAACAGGTGCCTATGTATGGTATTGCGGCAAGGGTCTGTACAGAATTGGCCAAATTATGCCACATAATTATAGATTCCACAGTGATATGACGAAACTTGTCAATGCAAATTCAGTAGGGTGAGTCATGCATATGTTATCCATGGTGAATCAGCCTGTTATGATCCATGGTACTACAGATACTTCAGAAAAGAGCAGTAAATACTCTATTATGCAGCCTATTTTGGGACCCTCTTGCATTCTTGAAAAACTCTAACAACCATATGATGGGAGTTATCTTTGACGATAATAACAGATTGATTTCATGATGGTAGCAAGCACCAGATCTCCTTCACAATTTCATTATTGAACTCAATGAGATCGATGTCAACTATTGACTATCACACCTCACTATGGACCAAAATCAATTTTCACCATATTTGAGTAGATATGATTCATTATGCTCATTGAAATTGTCAGTCAGGCAGCTATTTAACCAAATAACCAAGATTTATTGTTTCTGCATTCTGAAGAGTTTAGAGTTATTCATCAAGCCTCATCATCTCTATAAGATGCCAGGTGCTCAATGAGAATGAAAGTGAAAAATAGTTACTCAAATCGATATGAGTAACTACATTGCATGCCATAAATTGCGTAAGGTTTAGCAGGTTTCAGCACCATATCAGAAACATACAACAGTTGATCATAGATACCATCAGAAATCATCATATCCAAGAGTTGGTGACTTCCAATGACACATAAACCTATGTGAATCACAGTCTGGAGAGGTCAAATTGAAGTCAACATAACGAAGAAATATAGGAGATGAACGACTCATGAGTTTGGAATATACTTAACCAGCGTTGGCACATAGGATGAACATTTCAATAAATGGAGTTCTAGATAATCAATTCTGTAGTCAACAATACCTTCGAATTGTAATTCACCCAGTCGACGACACTGTACTTATATGTATATACAGGGTGTCCTTAAAAGGTCTTTACAAAAAGCTACCACATATTCTTCAGACCAAAACAATTCGATACAAGCAAACTTACCTCAGTAAAAAGTTGCTCAGTTTGGGCGCTAGACGGCTCTGAAGTTGAAATTTTCAAATCGATTTTGCTTCATAACTTTTGAACGGCTCATGAGATTTTTTTCAAATTTGGTACGTTGGCATAGACTCATCGGGCAATGAAACTCATATCATAATCATAATGAATATCATTCCATGGGCGTAGAACTTGATTTTTTCAGTAAATAAACATCTAAAACTCCTACGCCAATGGAAAAAAATTAGTTTCAATATGAAATCTAAATTATTCAACTCATTCACTACAAAAAAGGTACTCTTGACAAAAGTCGATTCCTCTCATGGTTTCGACAAAATTTTAATTTTAGTGATTTAGAGCATAATTAATAATAAAACGATTAACAGATATTTCATAAAAATTGTTCAAAATGTTCACCATTTTCACGTATACAAAGATTTATACGACGCAAAAAGTTGAAATGTACTCTTTGCATAACTTCTTCATCGCCTGTAAGATTATTCGTCGCCTGTTGGATACGTTGCCATAATTGTTCTACAGTATTCACAGGGGTCTTGTAAACCGTAGACTTGAGATAACCCCATACAAAATAATCCATCGGTGTTAAGTCTGGAGAACGTGGTGGCCAATTCATGGGTGCATCATTACCTCTACCTATCCATCTGTCTGGGTACTGTTGGTTTAAAAAATTCCTAACATCCACCGAAAAATGTGGTGGAGCTCCATCGTGCATAAACCACATATCTACCCGATGTTGGAGTGGTAAATCTTCCAACAAATTTGGCAACGTATTTCGTAGATGTTGTAAATACATGTCTCCTGTTAATCTTTGTGGAAGTATGACAGGACCAATTATAAAATTTCCTATTATTCCAGCCCAAACGTTGATTTTGAATTCGTCTTGAAAATGGTTTATTTTAATGGAATGAGGATTTTCAATTGCATAAACGTGTTCATTATGAAAATTAGTTATTCCTCTTCTCGTGAAACAGGCTTCATCAGTGAACAAAATATTCTTTCCAAAGTTCAGATTCATTTCTCTTTGCAAATTAATGAACCTACAAAACATCAGACGACTTTGTGAATCATGGATTGATAAATCTTGAACTGGCGTCTTGTGGTATGGGTATAATAATTGTTCTCTTAGTACTTCATGAACGGCATTCCTAGAAACTTCTAGTTCATTACTTATCCGTCTAGTACTCAATTCTGGATTTTCTTCAATACGGTCTAAAATTTCTACTTCGACTTCGGGAATCCTTACATAACGCTGTCTTCCATAATCACCAGTTCTAGGAGCAAAATGACCGGTCTCCCGAAGACGTCTCTCAACTGCAGCAAAGGTTGGGTGGCTTGGTACGCGACGATTTGGAAACCTTGCCGAATACACCCTCACACTCTCTCGACCATTTCCTTGACAATATCCGAATACCAATAACATATCGGTGTATTCTTCATTGGTGTATTGTACGGCCATGATAAATCAGAAAAGTCCGATATCAACAATCAACGTCAATAAAACTCGACAAATCAACACAGATGAAACTATGGAAACCAAGAATGTGAATATCACTGTTTTCGAGCAGATAATAATAGTCTTCAGAAAAAAAAACAGTGCTACTTATTTTCAATAGAAATAACCTATGCAAAAAGTACATCTCAACTTTTTGCGTCGTATAAATCTTTGTATACGTGAAAATGGTGAACATTTTGAACAATTTTTATGAAATATCTGTTAATCGTTTTATTATTAATTATGCTCTAAATCACTAAAATTAAAATTTTGTCGAAACCATGAGAGGAATCGACTTTTGTCAAGAGTACCTTTTTTGTAGTGAATGAGTTGAATAATTTAGATTTCATATTGAAACTAATTTTTTTCCATTGGCGTAGGAGTTTTAGATGTTTATTTACTGAAAAAATCAAGTTCTACGCCCATGGAATGATATTTATTATGATTATGATATGAGTTTCATTGCCCGATGAGTCTATGCCAACGTACCAAATTCGAAAAAAATCTCATGAGCCGTTCAAAAGTTATGAAGCAAAATCGATTTGAAAATTTCAACTTCAGAGCCGTCTAGCGCCCAAACTAAGCAACTTTTTACTGAGGTAAGTTTGCTTGTATCGAATTGTTTTGGTCTGAAGAATATGTGGTAGCTTTTTGTAAAGACCTTTTAAGGACACCCTGTATATATATATATATATATATATATATATTTCATATATGTCGTTGAATTGCTTGAGAATGTTACATATTAAAATGTATCCCGTATCTGCCACGATCAAGTTTTTGTGATTGAAAGAACTTATAATGATTATGGGTTTTTGTGCCAAGAACAAAAAGGTCCATAATTACCATAATTTGATAAAATGAGAAAAATAATGCGCTACTTCATTATATAATAGTGATTAGAGTCGTTCTGTGTCTGCTCTTCCAATTAGGAAACAGAATTTCAGAGTGCTGTTAGAGAATACCAAAAGAATGTATAGTCAATTAAGATGATGAGAATGCTGGCGGAAAAGTTTTTTGAACTGCCTGGAAAAATAGTACATTCTTATCTTGGGAAAGTTTTCAAATATTAACGGAATGGGCATTTCCAGAAGAATTTGAGGGTATACTTTCTTCACGACAATGGGGGTCGCTGTAGAGATCCATCACCAATACTTTTGAGTCTTTACTACTACTACTACTTCTACTACTACTACTACTAATACTGCTTTCGAATACTTGTAGTATTGAGATCTTCCACAATTTTCAAATTCCAAACATTTTCGAATTGTGTCTTGACTAAAACTTCCCGGATACCCTGTATTATGTATACGTTCTTGGTAGGAAAAACCAAGGTCCATTCAAAGCAACAACTAATATCCTGATGTTTTCTGTCATTGTTGAAATTCCAAGTATGAACTGGTTGTACATATTTTACCTTTCTGGTATATGAAATATGGAATTCCATGAATCCAGTTAGAATATTTCTTGCCATTGTTCCATCAATAGAGAAAATACGTGCCAGTTGTCTCCTATCCATTATTCATATCAGGATATAAGGTTATTATCACAGAGTAGAATGGATACTTCTAATAGCTTTGATATGTATAATTTTGAGTCCGTTGAATTGCGGTGAAGTTTTGTCATTTGATACAAGTCATGAACTTTGGAACATTCCAAATACTTTCGGAAGATCGGAAAAATTCGAATTCCATTTTTTTCTGACATTATTCACCATCTGAAATACATCTTTTCTTCTTCCAGGAATCATAAACATAGCATTATCATTTTATTTTGTACTTCTGATAACTTTCATACTAATATGGTCTAGCACAACATCAAGTCATTTTTTTTATCAATTGTTTTTCGACAATTGTTTTTCCCAACTTCGTCGTTTTCGAGATACCAATGTGGCTAGAATCCCAGCCATCCAGTACAAATTGTCCATAGACTGAAAGTTTTTCATATTATACCAGTGATATACTGATGAAGTTCACATTGACGGCATAAGAGTTCGTAATCATTCAGTTAATTTGAACCTCGTTATCCATTAGTTCCTGATCATGTTCATGTACGATGTGTATTATTTTTTTTGACATCCTGTATACCATTCAGATCCGCCCTGAACCGTGATATAGCTCTGAAAAACTATGAGTTTATAAATTTTTGTTTCGTCAGACTGCAATGCGAAAAGTATAGTGTAGAATGGCAAGAATTCCATCTCGATGGTGTCTCTGTATAAAATATTCATCATCCTCAGGCTATAGACCACGAATTTAATCTCGAAATTGACCGCAAGGAAAGTGGGGTATAATTTTAAATTTATGTGTTACCGTTACTGTAAAAAAACCATCAAAGTTATCAAACAAAAACAAGCTATTCGCAGGGAAAGAAGTCAATAAAGTAGGGTCTTTTTTAAAAGGCCGGACTGACCCCAGCTTCATTAATTTTTGATGCGATTGTGTGCAATGAATAAGTAAGGTGCATTAAAAAACCTTGGCAGATATCGAATGGAAAGGGCCCTTTGTCATTGGCGTAGGGTGAACACCAGTTCTTCAAATTGGAATTGGGAGAAAATTTCCATTCAATTTAAATACTCTTGATTACAGAATACTTCGTATGCACCTTCTTCATTACATGAATTGAACATGAAGGAACAAACCTTTCATAAGCTCTATTTCGTACTAGTTTTTGCAAATTTCTAAGACTTTACATAGGTTAGTTCTCGATTTTTGCAGATTTTGAGATGCTCATGGTCCCGTGAATATTGATTCTAGGAAAACATTGTGAATGCAAACGTAGAACGAAGTTTAATTTCGAATTGAAATGCAAGGGTGTATCTTTACGAGATTACTTTTGTAGAGGTGAGTAGAAGAAAATGGCACTCATACTTGAAGACACAGCACGTAAAATTTCGGATACGAATGACGCATCATCAATATCTCGAATGATCGAATGACGAGTTATTCCGCTGCTCCATTTAAAAAATGCATCCTACGCTCCATCGGAAATATGGACAACATTGAATGATACATGAAATGGATTCCGTGAGTGAATATTCCGACATGTTTTATGTTCTCCCAGATTTTATTCGATATATTTTGCTTCCAATAAAACTGATAACTGGTGACTCCCCAAAAATCCAAAGCGACCCCCTAGTGGGTTGCTTGGGAACCGATGCAATAATCTTACTTGCGCAACGTCAGGTATTCGAAAAT
This sequence comes from Gastrophysa polygoni, assembly GCA_963576655.1. Classification (NCBI taxonomy): domain Eukaryota; kingdom Metazoa; phylum Arthropoda; class Insecta; order Coleoptera; family Chrysomelidae; genus Gastrophysa; species Gastrophysa polygoni. The sequence goes on from OY755084.1 coordinate 13,312,047, forward strand.
TACCGACATCAATTTCCTGTATTCAATGAGTAATCAATTCATCATACTTTTCAATAAAGAAAGCAATGGAGAATAGTCAGAATTATGATGATTTCAGTGGCAGAATAATTTCCATCGAATCTAAAAAAGCTGCTAGAACTGCACAAATCATTTCATTAGGTGTATTTTGATGGTTGGCAGGATCAACTACCAATTTTAGAAACGATATCTGATAACTTTGGTTTCTGATGCACATTTCAAAGTCGAAAAATTGAATCATGGTCAGAAATGGAGCTGAAGAAATGAATGTTTTGGCCATGAAGGGCGTTCACTTAATTGCTCCAATGTAGACGGAAAACAATTATTCTGACAATTCTGACATCAACTCAGCAACATATTCCATTTATTCCAATAATTCGATTGCGCCTATACTGATGTAGTACTTTCATTGCTTAGAGTAACTAGGTAATCGAAATACCTCTCCACAAATGCCACGTCAACTGACAGTACATGATGGGAATTGGACTGAATCAGCTTCATCCCCTGGGATCTGGGGTCAGTTACGCCAGTGTATTCTAGGTGAAATTTGTGGATGCAGACCACGCGCTGTAAGCGGTGATATCATATAAAATTGAAGCAAATTTTCTTACCACTGATCTGATTATCTGGCCGGATATTGTGCCAAGCCAGCAATACTTACGTCTGATTCTAGTGAACGGAGGTGAAGGAAATTGGCGATCACAAAACTAGCCAGACTCTTTCAGTCATTCACATTTGATTCTCGTCCTTATGAGAGCTGCTTCCGAAGTCTAGGTATAGAAGTTGAATCCAATTATTTTTTCATGATGGCATCTTAGTTATGACTCATGCAACAAATCCGCAAACCGTTGTTCTTCTACTATTCAACTATCATTGACTCAATCATATACATGTACATAATTCAGTTATCATATCGCAGAGGGTTTTCAGAATATTTCCAAGGAAACATCATCTCAGGCTCGCCTTTAGATGTTTATGTTAACTTTTTCCACTATTTCTGTTCCTGAAATTGTAATTGAAATCTTCTTATGTTATTTTGGAGACACCCTGTAGAACTGGCCCAAAATATATTCCAAGTTGAAACTAGGAATTCCGACTTACAAGTCGGATTTTCTAAAGGAGTGATACTCCAGGACTGGTAGAATTTGAGGTTTGCAATGGACCTCACATGGTTGTCTCATGAGAGAGCGCTATTGGTGGTCACAGCGAGCATGGATATTATCGATAGTGGTACCTGAAATCATCGTACTAGGCGCTGTGTGATCAGCCTACCTGGTGAAGATATAAGCTTGACTATTTGTTGCATTGAACTCCACTACACTTTTGATTTTCCTTCGCGAGAATTTACCAGATCTTCATTAGAAGTATCGACCATCTTGCACCTCTGGCCTCATCAGATGATATATGTCGTGCACTATCACCTGAAAAGCAGTGGACTGGGGGTCACATCTGATAGATCGTTGATTTGAATCAAGAAGAAATTTTGAGTCGAGATAGATCCTTGTGAAACACCAGCATTGTTAGTAACTGCATCAGATAAGACTCCGTCTATCACAACATGCAGTGATCTATTTGCGAGGAAATTCGATAGTAAACGACATAGTTGAAGAAGTAAATCATATGACGGAAATTTCGCTAGAATGCATTGATGAAATATTTCGGAGATATCCTAAGATACAGCTGGACACTCCATGAATATTGTGTCTACTATACTTCACTACCACTCTCTGGAATTTCTATATTATCTTCAATCTAACCTTCCTCCTTTCTTTATCAATTTCACTCTACCTCATCCTCTCTCTCTCTCTCTCTCTCTTTCTGGTTCTCTCACTTTGTTTTTTTTTCTTCCTCCTTATTTTGAGAAGCTCTTTACTATCTCCACTCTATTATATCCTGTATCTGAAAGCTCTAATTCAATATTCTTCTCTTTGTGAACTCTCCATAATATTTATCCACACTCTTTTCTGTTTGAAACTTCTCCACTACTTTCTTCACTTTGTCGTCACTTCACTCACTCTACTTTGATCCCTCTCCTCCCTAAAAGAAGAGAATACTGTATCTACTTTATCTTCTCTGTCCACTTCACCATCTCTATTCTTACTTCCAAAGACTAAGGAGACGCGCACGGCCCCTTCAATTTTTGCCGGATATGTTCTTCATCATTCGTGGCGGAGGCCCATCGGTTAACAAATCCACAAGACTCTGTATACAGCAAGTTCTCGATACCGATAGGTCGACGGCAAAAACCAGCATCCGGTCGCATTCTGCTGCAATCGTCGCGGCATCAAAAAACAATAGAAAATTCGCGACGCTGACAGCCAACTATCATCCATAATGCATTTAGTAACGTGATCGTTTGAAGAAGAATCACATCAAGTCAGACCGGAACAGTAAGATTATTGGATTGCCGTCCCAACGGCGAGTCGTGACCGGAATGTTCCAGACTCACCTTGCCCTTAGATATACGCGTGGATCGGAGATCAAAGAAGTGGGATTGCGGAGGTATGATCAAGGAAATAGTTATTGAACATTGAAAAATTTTGCGAAGTAAAGTCTTCTAATTGTGTTGAAAACGGGGACAGTTTTCCGAAACGTCCACTATAATAAGTAAAGTTTTTTATTCTCAATAAATATATTTATATTTCCAAATTTTTCCAAAAACAAGGTGTCACTGACAAAGAGAAAATTTCTCTTTCAGGTCCCTAAAGCTTTAATTTCAAGCGCAGTGACATTCTGCGGGAGATCACAAATCTGTCCGTACTACAAATATTTTGGAATAATTTACAATAACTTCTACTTCATTTTTTATAGACGAGGAGAGAAAATCCCACAAAAAGCTCGAATATTATTGTTCAATGAGTGTCTCCTTTCATGTCTGGTTCAGATGATATAGATAAATTGATATCTGATGAATCCCAGAATGAGGGAGACAAGAGGAATAATTGTAACACGATATTCGAGGTGTTCGAATTCTGACTGTGAAAGGGTTTTGTAATTGAGCCAGTCGAGTTCAACGGCATGGTAGCTGATTCAAAAGAGTGGACCTCGATGTTGTAAGGTTTGAAGTGACTCAAGCAAATTTCTAAATTGCATCGGTTCCCAAACATGCGAACAGTTCGAAAGTCATGTACAAGTGTACAAATGTACAAAGCTCTGAACAGTGAAATATGCTGTGAAGTACTGTTTGGCATATGAAATCGAAATTTCAGCATCTATGATGCTGCTTTGCCAATGTTCGCAAAATGGTCGTTCCAAAAGAAGTCTACAAATGCTGATATCGATGTTCTTATACCTATAATATTCAATCAGGAGTTCACTTCGCATGGCGCAATTTCTAGCACGTGATACGAACGGTCCTTCCTCTCACCTACTTTGTTGAGATCCGTGTGCTCTGTATGTCGCTAATAAAAGTAACCGATATCGGATTCATCCATCTGTACGTTGAAACGGTTTTCCTTATCCCAACTTAATCCATTACTTCCTAGACGATTCTATCAAGGTTCTTCCAGATCATTCCTTATAACAGGATCACGGTAGCTACTGTCAATGATCACTTACGTACTAAATTATTTATCCTCTCGGAAGATTTTTCTAGATTCACAGCAGTTCTACAACTATATCCTCATTTTTCACCTCTAGAAAAATCAATGTTTGTGTGTGGGCACGAAACAATTTACTTATTCAAAAAACCATGAGTATCTCTTTAGAGTGAACCATGCAAAACCTCAAATACGTGTCAATTCTCCACCAACCAACAAATGTGCCGTTATTCCATGTTCGATAGGCAAAATTCGATTTGGACGGATTCAACAAGAGAATAACCGAAGATGCTCGTACATGTGAATCGTGATTAAGTCGGCCCCCAATTTTTTCCTCTGCCCGATAAATTAACAAGCCTGTCTTAGCTTGTCATACATTGCGGAACACACTGAGAAAATCATCCATCTCTTTCCTTCGAGACCGTATAGCAATTACGAAAAAATAACGTACATAGAACTAATTGATTTTTGGCACTCTGAAGCCGCTCCATCATAAATTATGAAGGAAAACACCCGTTGACGTCTGTCAGGGCTCGATATAGCGAGGAGGAGAAGAAGCTCAGTTCAAGGTCAACCGGAAAAGGTTCCAATTGGATGAGAAGGTACTCTTAACATATTGTTAATCTATCCGATTCATTTCGTGGTATGAATGAATGATTCTTATGAATGAAAACGTCCGATTTATATCATGTCAAATCGAATTTATATTTTATTTAACGTGATGACTTCGTCAAACTAAGTAGGCTCCTTTTCCTTCGAAGTATTTGATATGGGTTACTGCAGAAATCACGAGACATATCAGATCACTTAATTGGAACGGAACATTATATTGCAGCTACCTTAAGAGAGCAAAGTTCCGGATCCAACTTGCTCTACAAATTTCATATACGAGGAAGGTCGATGCATCACAGAGTGAGATAATATCGTAAGATAATATCTGTAGAACATAATCATAGTATACTTACTACCATGGAACTATGATATCAATTATGTACCTGTAGTCCACATTTATATTATTTTAAGGCCAACAAAGGTGAGATACTGTGTTTTCAGGAACTGTAACTAATGAATGTTTCCTTCGTTTTCGCTCATTGCTATGATATAGATTTATATGAACCATTTCAAGAAAGGAACATCGAGAATTTTGGCATGATCACAATCGATTTGATGGTCATCATCGATGATATTTCCTGGAAGGCTAACAAGATTCCCACATTCATTCTGCAGTCAGTCTATGGTTGTCCAATGTTACAATCGTTGTGAGGGAATTCAGTTATTGAATATAAACCAGATTTAGTTATTACGGGTGTTTCCAAATTAGATGGAGCTTAGATATTAATCTCGAATTTGAAGTTCATACAATATTTGTTGTGTTTTCGAATAGGTGTAAGATCTTCGATGTGATATACGTTCGATGGATTCTTATTGACGTAAGAATGTTCAAATTAGGTGTACCTACCCTAATTGCTTGAATACTTCAATAACAAACCTTCTATTGAAATATTTTCAAGTTCGAAAAGACATTATACACTATAAAAATGATGATGAATATGAAACTTTTTCCTTTAGTCTAATCTCGAAATGACCCCTGGCAATAAATCAGCCGATAGACTTGATTCCCAGCGCTGCTCAGAGGTGGCTCGAGAATTATTTTTATGCTTGAATGAATGAAGGACATAAATGGATGGAGGATGGACGGCATGAGAAACATAATCATAATTCCAATTATAACAACAATGTGCTGATGAGACTGTTCTCGTTTGTTCTTTTCAAAGAAAAATGTTATTACGCTATCTACCGGATTGAAATGCGGTATCCTCGTGATTACTTCCCCCAATCCATGGCTTTTGAATAATTTCGTTTGGCTCGGATTTTTCTACACTATCAAAAAAGTTCTCACCATCTCACTGCATCAGTTTTGCAGTTTTCGTCTTCCGTCACGACTCGTACGAGAAGGAGTTAACTTTAGACAGCTCGGGCATTAGCTAAAGAGCACGACGCAGGTTGATGCGCGCTTGAGAAAGGAACAATCGAGCCTTTCGTATTGTCAGACAATGCTCGAGCTAATGAATAAGCACAATTTCTCATGTCGAGAATGATTAGTTGAAACTCCTGTATAACAGTTCATTCGAAATTACAGGCTATAAAAAATCTCCATATGTGTGAAATGATTCCTCGTGAAGTAATTGATAGCTTCATTCGTTCGGAGTTGGAAATATACGAAAGACCAAATTACATGTTTTAGTTGGCTGTTTATTATAACACGTTATCGGTGCATCTCAGCGATAAGTATATTAATTTGTGAAGCATCTTCCGAAAAAGAAAAAATTATCTGGGTATTGTAGGATACCCCAATTCAAAATGATTGCAGCTGCTGCAAAACTGTTGGCATGCTCGAGTGAATTTATAATTTTCATATGGAATATGTTATTTTTCAATTTTTGAATGATAATCGTTCAATTATTTCCTCCTCGGATATCTTTTGATACTTACCCACTGACAGTACAGTCGGCGATTGGAAAGTGAATAGTGAACATCAAGACTTTATAAAAATTAACAACAAATTTTCTGTAATAATATAATCATACTCAGGATATCCCATGAAGATGGGTTTTGTCATGGGAAAAAATTGTACTGAAACTGAAAAATTATTCAAAATTTAGGTCTCATTTTTTCAAGTTTCTATATAGGAACCTCAAGTTTTTCTATATACTTTTTGACCATTCCCAACCTTTTCCGGTATTTCAGATACCGGAAATGGAACAATATGAATGGTAAAAATTATGGAGATGCTGGAAATGATGATGCTGAAGTTGATGAAGATCATGAAGATAATGAAGATGATGAAGATGATGAAGATGATGAAGATGATGAAGATGATGAAGATGATGAAGATGATGAGACTGATGAATTGACTCTATCAAAATGAAAATCACTCCTCCATCCAAAGGGAATTTCAAAACAATTCAGTTTGTACTTCCGAGGAATATTCATGTTGGAAAAGGTATTGCTACTTTCAATCAGTACAAAGCTCTTCATCTGTTGCGAGTTTCAATTGAAATATCGTTGACCAAACCTTATTTACCTACTCATGAATTATTCGAAACTTTTATCTTGAATGGTTTAAAAGTTGAGTGTAGGTGATTAAAATGAAACGAATCATCATCATGTCACAAGGGTATTCCAAAGTCGGATTTTCATCCGGATTCGATAATTCTGAATGCGAGTATGTTGAACGGATTCGAAAAAATGTAGTGTTGTTGAAACATTCAATGTGAAACTGAGTGGAGCTCATCATGTGACTTATAGCTCACTGAATTTCTGAATGAGATCGTGTTTCTCAATTTATCGCATTCAGGAAAGAGAATAGTGAACATACGTTCATATTTCATCTTCACCTACTAGTTTCTTAATGAATGACACTGTATATACACTCCCTATAATTTCTCCATATATTTTATCACTTTAGACTCTCCTGCGGTGCTCTTTCTCGCAGAGAACAATACCGACCATTTGTCCAGACTGTATGTATTATCACATGTACCTACCGACATTGTACCACATCGTTGTCTCCTGCTGCCAGTTCCAATCCAACATGCAGCGCAACATGAATATCGAAATATCACGTTTTGGTCGAAGAGACTTCGATCCTAATTCCATTCTTGTTCGATATGAGTACCGCCAAAGATTGAATAGAGTTATGAGGGAGATATGCAGCACTTTCCAGTAATGAGCCTCGAGCAATAATTCCTGAATCATGGGAGAAATAATCACCATTCATGTTGAAATGTCATATCACCAGTACAAGTCTACCTCATTTGTTAATTTTCGCAGTTATTATTTTTTCGCAGTTGTATGTTGAATGATGTTTACTGAAACGCAAATCTACAGAAAATCTCAGAAAACTTCACGAGTAGTGAAAATGCAGGGTATCTTGTGTGTAACATATAAGGAGCTAGCCTGAAATTAGTCTAGCGCCCTCTAAACATGCCGGAATCACTACGAACACTTTTGAACTATACTTATAACTAGTTCATCCGAATATGTCTCACCTATATGAATTGTAGTATCTGTCATGATGAACAGCATTTCTTCTTCTTGATTCATTCGATAAAGTTGACCTGAACGGAAATATTTTTGTTAAAGAAGCAACCAAGGTACAATAACCCAGGTTTTTCCTGATAATTATAAGGTTTACGAAAATTATCGGTGACATTGAAGAAAAAGAAACAGCTATGAATTGTGCAACCATTGGATGCTAGCAGTACTTTCTGGATTGAACAGAAATTTCAAGTGACACCTAAAATTCTTCAATATTTTGATGAGCTAGTCGAGCTCGAAAGCACAGCCAACTTCTCAAGCATCCAGCTCACTCAATTATTAGTACGTACATCTTCATTCTGTTGAGCCTTCACTTCCTAATGACAATTAAAATCAAGAAGACAGTCGTGATCAGCTGGTTTGCATTTTTCATCGCCGCCTAATTGTGAGCAACAGCATAATGAAACTAATCAAGAACTAGGATCTCTGTTGGTTGTCTAGGATGACAGACGTACATACAGTGTACAACAGTGACGGCTCGTCAGATAGGGATTGCGGAGTCTGAATCTTCTCAAGAAATTCTCAATATCGAACAGATCGATATCAGGAAAAAGAATGAACAAACATTCAATTAGTAGAATTGATTCTTCCAGTCGAAATTATTTGGAACCGCCAATAGCACTTTGCGATTTGGAAACATACAAGGGAAGCTGATTTGCTCACTAATGATATCCGAGAAATGAGCCACGTGTAACCGGTCATCATCCGTGGAACTATTCTCACATTGAAAATTTTCTCCTACAAATTCTATTTTTGCAATACAGTCAGGGTATCAGGGAGTGAAGTTCATGTTCTCACAGTCCAGACTTTTCAGATTAGGTGGTTAGATGATGATGATTCTCATGATGTGGATTGTTCTGAGGAAAGTTCCACAGTTACTGATATTTTTGTTACATTATAATGAAATGCATATTGAAAAACGACAAAAAAATTGCTCGGATCCGAGAATTGGGAAGACTAATGAATGAATTGAATGCCACCAACGTGAAAATTATGTGAGTGAAATGATAACCACTGGAAATATACAAAGTTCCATGTAAATGACGTGAAAATCAAAATTTTCCTGAAGCCAGAAAGTTGCACCAGAACAGTCTGACAAGTTTTGTATTTGATATTCAAATAAGTCCAACGAGCGAAATCCAAGGACTCTTTGAGAATGTAAGGTGAAATAATAATAATGAGCTTCTTCGACAAATTGAGATTCGCAATTCGCGATTCTCATATCATTTCTCTCTTAGACGTATGTTGACTGAGATGAATAGTGTCGATGAATTCAGCTGTAAATCAAATATTTTGGTTAAGAAAAATATTCCATGTTCACGACACCCGATATATATGTTACGATTTCTTTCAAAGTTGGTTTACCAAAGAATTGCATCTATGAGCCGCCTCTGACATACACATAGAAGTTCAGTTGAATTCGAAGAGAAATTTCATAGAGGAGCTTGCAGGATATCCCAGCAGGAATCGGGTCAGCCTTGTCAAAGAGTCGCGTTAATAGCGATAGGAGAATCTAGCTAACTATGATGTACTGGGAATGTGAAGCAGCGTTAGATTGGTCTGATGAAGCGTTTTTTCTCACGTTTCGTTACTTTTGTTTTGATGGATCTGTGGAGCAGTCGTGATGACGATAATACCTTAATTTCTGGAGGCTTACTTTCAGATGATTATTCGATGTATTCGTGGCAACACCAAACAAGTGAATCGCAATGCTAGCATGAAATGTTCATCGTCAATGGATAGAATACATCGAATATCTTAATTACATTCAACAATTCGGCTCCACGTTGTGCGCCAAATCGGTCTGATAAAGAGTCAAGTTTTTTGGTGTATTAGTCTTCATCCTTTGATTTTTGACATATTCTTTCTATTCATTCTCTGAGAAAATTCTGATATCGAAAACAATTCAAATCGTCATTTCAATAGATTATGAAATACATACCAATCTTGATATCAGGCATTACTTCCAGTCATTGTTCGATCTGATGAAGTGAAGCTAACACGATGTTTCTGGATGGAACATTATATATCCTTACTGAAAATGGACAACATATGGCCGATTGGGGTAATATTAAGATCATAGGAAAAGAAGACAACAACCAAAAACGGAAAATCAAAGAGTCTGCTTGCATTCTCCTGAACGGAGACAATAATATTGCTTCTTGTTCAGTTGATATAGATAGAACTTGGCATCCACTTCTGAAACTTGAATATGAAAATAGAAAATTCGATATCAATTAATGAAAAAACCTTGTAACCAGAATTCCTCCGTCTACCAAATTGTAACTTTCCAGTGTCAAAACCGAAAACATATTGAAAAATTTTGCGAAGAGAAAAATATTTTAATTGTGTTGAGAACGGGAGCAGATTCGTTCCCGAAACGTCCACCAAGATAAGTAGAGGTTTTATTCTTATTGAATATATTTGTATTTCCAAATTTTTCAAAAAACAAGGTGTCACTGACCAGTAGAGAATTTCTCTTTCAGGTATCTAAAGGTTCAATTCCAACCGCAGTGACATTTTGGGGCAGATCCCAAATCTGTCCTCACTACAAATATATTGAAATAATTTTTGATAACTTCAACTCTATTTTTCAGAAACGAGGAGAGAAAATCCCACGAAAACCTGAAAAAAATGTACCACCTCCTCGAAGAACTCACAGACAGTATTATAGGTTTCCTTTTCGTGTTGTCAACAGATGAAAAAAAAAATCATCGTCGAGTTGACTGATAATAACAGAGATTGGATAATTCATTTCATTTTTTCCAACAATCTATCCCCACGTTGGGCGCCAACTAACTACAAAATTTCAGTACATTTGTATGAAAATTAAATGTATCCTATGCTTCGCAATAAATTAGTTGGGTTCAACCGAGGCATGTCCACATTGCAGTTATTTCATAGATAATAATATCATACTCATGTAAGCGTTCACAATTTAGATTTATTTTCAACGCAACTTTGCATATCTATGAAATCAAAATTTCCACTGTCATCATGTGTGTGACATCATCAAAGTGACAGAAAAATTTCATTCTTAATGAAATTTCCATTTCCATTCATAATGGAAATATCATACATTTTTTCAGATATCATGGTGAAGAAAACAAATCAAAATCTCTGCTTGGACAAGAAAGGTAAATATGGAATTTCCTATACAATTCTCTATGATTCCATCGATGTGTTGAAACTTGACCAACTTGTATATTGCCTTGTATTGTCTCAGCACCGCTGGCATTTTCTGTTCCTACTTATATTATGAAAGGCTCTAGGCCAAATTTCACATTTCCTCTAGAGAATTGACTTTGCCAATAATAGTTAATCATTCCGGTGGCTATTTGAAACTATATTATTATTGCATTCTCAAATTAGAATTGGAAAGGCGGTCTACCACAAAAGAATTATTATAGTTATTATGCAAAGAAAACAATGAAGTAGTGAAAGAACTTTGCGAATCGGCAATTTCAATCGATTGTTGAAACTCTACGTAAATATTATCCAAATAGAAGTTATCTACAATTGACTATGGCTTATACACGGTGTCCCATGATTTCGTACATAATTGAATATCCCCATCATCTGTAAATTCAAAAATATTGAATATGAAATTTTTTGAATGTCAAAAACATCTCAACCTTTGATGAGACATATCCTCCTCTGATGGCACCCTCCATTTTCAATTACATCATTCCTATTCGACAACCCTGCAACTCTCAATGAAGCATGCCTAGTTATTTCTTAAAGGACACTTTCTAGCTTTAAGTCCATCCATTCCATGAAAAAATCGGAGAAAGATTCTCATGGATATTATGATTATTCCATTGAAGTGATACAACTATTCTATAGACGTTTCTTCATAACTACATATACTTATCAAACTCGGTGAAAGACAATTTCTTCATTTACAGCTGAGATACTGTTGGACAGAATTATCACAACTTTTTTTTTTTTAATTCAAATCGCATGAGGTTTCTCTCGGTTGTTCATATCTTTAATCGGTGTGCAATATTTGAGATGCTATTTGAAAATAACGAGCTCTAACTCTTCTCTAATGCCTTCTTTGGGGATTGTATGAAATGAACGTTTCCAGAGTTTGATTACAAGGAATTATCGATTCCATGAAAAACTGAAATCACTCCATTCAACGGAGATATTGTATGCAATGTATGCAAATTTCTCGCTCGAAAGTATTTACCCAAAGTAGATTCCTGGCATCAACAATTTTTTCTGTGAGGAGTTAAAATTTTTTTTCAATGATAATCGAATCAGTAGAAAACGAACAGACTGGTGACGTTTATGCCATTTGGCTGCCATCTTCAAGCAGCTATGAGGTCCAACAGTGATCAATCGAAAGTGATGCGCAATTTCCTCATTTATCACGACATACGTATCGACTATATCTGTATGTCATACTCTGACATATTTCATGGTATACTAGCATCATGACCTGGCTAGAAGCGTCATTAGAATAAAGAAGGAAATTCTCTCAAACCCCGTCCTGCCGAATACCTAGGCGGGATAATAACGTCACCAATTTGAATCGGTTTTTAGATAGTGCTGAGATTTGAATTCGAACATAACGCATCATGTGAGTTAACTTCCAGAGCAAATGATGCCGTTACACAATGGGTTCATATGAGATCATCATTACAAATGTGGTTTTAGTTGGAAAGTCGATAGGTGTGTACACCCTCACCGGGACAACCCATTTACATAAAAATTCAATCAAAACACTTCTTTAGATCGTGATATTGAATAATAATTAATGCAGTTAGAGAATGAACAATATCGATTGGGCTTCATCTCAGAGACACGTTTAATTGTAACCTTCACCACGTGGCCATTCGCATATAGATGATGGAATAGTTTATTCATATTTATTGTTTATTTATACATTTTCCACATGTGTTACTATCTTCATGCTGCCGCAGTATTGATTTATGCGAAGAATTACAAAGAGATTCATTTAATGTAACTTTCGTTTCTCAAATTGATTTTCATAATTTGCATAGCCGTCATTATTTTATAATCTGATCCGGTAGTACACGAAGGAACATGACTGCTACGCATAACAGGTGTATAAATGCTGGATAAAAATTGTATGCTGAATAACTCTTCTAGATCAGAATAATACGACCAATAGATTGGTCTCGTACTGAGGAAATAGAACACCCTGTACGACTTGATTTATTTTCATCGGTATCGATTTTTTTTATATCTCATCCTGATTTCCTAACTTTCTCAAGGAGTGAAATAATATCTTTCCAATTTGTTGATATTTCTCATTCACATGATAATCACTAAATTTGAGACGCTTTGCGATTTCTATATTTCGCAGCACTATTCTACTACCGGAACAAAATCGTTTCATGCGAAAATTGCCTCAGAAAGATTCGCTGAAGAAGAATCATGAATGGAGATGAGTTGTTATGAATGATATCGTACTTTTCTTCACTTGGAAATGGCAGTGGTACACTTGAGAAATTCAAAACTTCTGCTGGTACATTCCTGTACTGTCAAAATTTGATTTGTTGGAGTTCCTTCCGAAGCACTTTTCAAAAAACGACATTTTTCTCAATCATTATCAGCAAGTGAGACTGGCATCATATATGTCATATCAAAATTGCTAAAAGCTTATATGGCACCAATAAGAATAACTGAGATTGAGTAGTAACAACACTCAACTGCGATATCAAGAACGCCTTGGAAAATACGATGACACATGTTGAATGATCCCATTGAGTGAAATTCTACTCTTGAACCGGTGTCAAATTGTGACCAGTTTGGAAACTGTAATTCAATGTAGGTATCTGTTTGATCCATCAGATCATACTGGGAACTTGACGAATTCAACCTCACTATTATTATATTATGAGAATGCACAATTTTCCTTCTTACTATTTTTAACGCAGTATACCCTTTCAGGTTACTTGAGATGAAAATTCGACTATCACAGAAGCCCCTTTTCACCTCTGTAATTATGTAGTCATCTGAAGTGGACCCGATGGCATGCCAAATTATCTCCAGTACCAAGAAGGCCATGCTTGCATATGCGTGCATATTTTTCGAGATTTTTTCCGACGACGAAATAACCAATTATGATACACACATACCTGTTTAAGTTCAATTATTCGGCAAGAATAGCAGGCAGAAATTGACGATACTGCAAGTTCCCTACAGGATGTACATTGTTCACTGCTAGTGTAATTGCGACGATTGTTAAACGATAGAAAGTAAAGTGTAGAACCTCCTGTTATCGCCTGTACGTTGTTCTAATGAGTACTTACCGACATTCCCAAGTTTTTGTTGTATCGGAATCGGTTTAGTTACACTAGTATAATTCATCACGAGTGTTTTCTCTTCAGAGATACGAGGATTCTTTCTCTGCACTAGTTCAATGAATGAAAGATGCTGCATATACAGTGTGAGTCAACGAAATTGGATCAATTCGATGTCTCTGATACGACGATTTTGTTATCGCATTCATTCAGTGATAACCGAAATCTACAGGCACATAATTTGAGTAGAAATTAAGTTGTCATATTCGGATAGGTATTTCAATTACCAGTTTGATGGTGTAATTCGAAAGTCTATAATAAGATAATGAAGGATACCCAGTGATGATGTATGACGGATAGAAATGTTCTGACAGGTCAACGTCACACTCACACTGTGAGTATTTAATTATTTCTAGTCAGATAGTCATCTGAAAATTCATTCAAAAAACTATTCGGCAGATTTCGAGAAGTACAAGTCAAATATGAAGATATATTTTGGAGAACCATCAGAAGATATACATAATCCACTCTTGAATATTCAGAGAATAAAAGAATCGAGAAATTATCAAAGATTATTCTATGATGCTCATATGGTCAGGGTTCAGTTAGAACCGTATTCATTTACATATCGAATTGATCAAGAATTGACCAACCCTGTGTTTGAGCAGATATTTCTGAGACTGCTTATCGTCTAGCAGATTGTGGAAAATTCAGGATATAAAATATCAGTTTCCGTGAAATTGGAGAAACATACCTAAACAAGCCAGATGGTCCAGGCCATCTAGCCTCATGGTTAGTATTCATGAGATCACGGGTTCGATCGTCGATCGATCATTGGCTGGCCATTGATGAATTTTGGTTTATTGATTATCTGTGACATGAATTGTCATAAAGTTTTACATAGAACTAGCCCAATTGCCTGGAAGGCTTGAATTCCAGAGACAAGTATTTGTCTACTTCACTCGCGCAAGCCTTCCAAGGGTTTTTTGTTGCAACTAAGGAGATTAGTAACAATATAAGAAAAACAATGACGAATCATGAACTGAAACATCTATTATGATCCATAAACGAAATACAATCTTCTATGAATTTCATGTTCAGAACTACATCATTATTACTCCCAGTTATACATCCGAATATCCCTAGATTATATCACAGACTTGTTTTGCCACAACTAAAATCACACGCAAAAATCTATCGAATATCCGCTGTGGCAACAATGTTTTTTCCAAGTTTTTTATGTCAACAAGGGAATTTCCGCTCCTCAGTAGATAATTGATAAATTCATCTGAATCCATCAATTTTCACTTCGAGTTATAAATTTAATATCACAAGTTTCTGATGATTACTATGAAAAAAAAAGTGAATTATATATTTATATATATGTAAAAAAATATTCGGTTAAGGTCAAGAAACGGAATCCCAACACATTTCAGTTGATGGATGTTACTTGTCCCTCATGTTTTCCTTAACTCCAACTCTGATTTACGAAAGCTCTTTTACTGCATACATTATGATCTGATTTTGTGTATAGACATTCTGGCTATATTTTGTTTCATGATTTTATGTTTTATGTAACAATTATGCGAATACTCTGAGATGTGAGTCATAAAAAAATTCTACTGAATGTGCGCAATCAAGCCATTAAACATGCATTTCGAAGTTATGTTCGGTAGTGGCTTAAGCAAACGAAAACCACTGAGTAAAAAAACATCTCGATTTGCATTCACTGCATCTATCACAGTCGTGAAACCCCTTTTATAACCTGGTGCTAAAACGTCGCCAGCACAATCAAAATTGAAATTCCAGGTATAAAATCCGCTCGACAATGAGAGGAATCTGACAATCCTTTTGTGACCGATTCATCGGAGGTTTCATCGCTCCCATATCCTTTTTCTTCCGAAGATGTGAAACGGTTTCCCATTGGCGTAGCAAAATGAAATGAAGAGTAGTTGTGTAAAGTGATATGATTTGCCGGATATTCGGAGATTTTCGAGGAGGCTTGTTGCTAATAATTTTGCGAGTGACATTATCAACACAACAGCGAATATTTCCAGGAAAAATTGTAGCATTCAAGGACACATATCATCCATATTCAGAATGTAACTGTATGTAACTTCAACTGAGAAGACATTAACAAAAAAATATGATTATTGATTCAAGGACGAAATAATGCATCATCTGGGCTCCAATTACATACTCATACTTATTCTGAGAGTTGTTCAGTGTGTGGAATGTATAATATTCCGCGAAGACTGTCAAACAACACAGACACACAACCATCTACGTAATCTTCATCATTTATTTTTCTGATTCAGTTTCGGAAGATTATGCCTATTTCGCTGACTAGAGTTATTATCACACATTTTTCATCATTCTCCCTATCCATAAACTGATGGTTCCGAACTTATGTACGATAGATTTTCTTTGTATTTGGTCCAAGCTCGGTCGGTGTTATAGTCATGAGATTTCTACTTATCTGTTTTTTTTTTATCTTCCAAAAACACGAAAGAGAATCCAAAAATGCTCGATGAACAATGTGCTAGTCGGCGGTGGAATGATGCTAGGGAAGGACAGTATTGGAATTTTTCTCGAAAATTTGGAGGTCGTGAGCATCTCGTGAGAAGTTCGAAGAACTCTTCATGTTCTGAAGACATAAGCCACGTATTCTTGACCATTTCTTTCATTCATGATAACTATTTTCTGCAATTTCCTAATGAGTCCGTAAATCTATCAAAATAACGTCAAAAAACCTCAAAATGTCTGACATATGAGCTCGTTCCGTTCATTGTCAAAAAATGAGTTGAAGGACATAGTTGGTTGAACACGTGCTATTCAATCCGGCTTCTGCATTGGTTGATCAATTTTTATAATTTTGCGATATTGAAAAATATTGCTTATGTTATACAGAAATGTATGATGCAAAAGTGATTTCTGTAAATCTGATGGAGATGTTCAATATTACTCTTCTTGAAGATTTTTGATAGAAGAATGATGGAATGGTATTTTGGAATAGGCCCCCGTAGGGAAAAATCCTGGCTACGCCGATGAGGATTTCTCGGAATCCTTTTCGAGATTGCGGAGTTAACGATCGGTAAGAATTTCCATATGAGGCGAGCAGATTAATTAACAAAGAGTGCCATGCATTTACAATAATAGCGAGAAAATACAGCCGATAAAAATATCATAATAGGCATAACGTGAGTCGGATGATCCTCGGCCTGCGTAGCGTGAGTCTTTGGAAAAATTATCTAGTTTCTTCGGAAGGTTGGGTCTGTTATTAGAGATAGATTGCTATTGTTATGAGTCGAATTGTATGTTTTGGTTGATTAGGAATGCTGCATGTGAAGAGGAAATGCAGTAGGAATCCTCAGTCGTGACTATAGCAGGTGTTAAAACACACTACTTGTGAATCAACAATTGAATTGATGAAATAGGCAATAAAACAATATTAGGCGTAATTTTTGGATCATTATGTCGCAATGATCATTCCTCATAGATCAAACAAAGGACGCCTCTGCCTACTTGAATATTCAAACTGAATTTGACACACCCAATATACAGTGTGTCAAATTCAAATTCTCGCGAATTGAAGAATTTGTTTCCAGCATAGAGCATACTAGCGAACTTCGATACTCATCCACTCCATCCTCATTCCGTTACCATATCAATAGTTCAAATGACATATTGTACCATTCAGGGATTTCTTGAGAGCGAGTATAGTTGTTAAATGCTTTTTCTCTATTTTCGATACATTTCCATTAAAGAATTATGGGTTAGTGGCGAATATAATCTGAGTGAGAACAGTGACCCAAATGGTTATAAAAGACCATTTTTCGTGCTAATGAAACCGAGATAATGGTATACGATGGAGATGATGATAACCAAACTTTTTTACAAAGGCCCTCAGAAATCAATATGACATTACTCTTGCTTTCATACACTCATTTCAGTGTTATCTGATATTATCTGAAAAGCTAATTGTAGAAGGTAGAGATTGAAGTATGAGAATAAAAACTATTTGTTCACAACATGACAACTGTTCTGTAGAATATAGGTGATATCGAATGAAACAAATAACTCCAAGGGTGATAAGGATCGATAAGGGTATGAAGAATATCAACCATTCAATAAGAAATGAGCTGCTGATGATTGTAGTGAGACTAATTACAAAAATAACATTCATATTGTAGACGATAACAATCGAATCAGAGGATGACATCAGCAACGGGATTTTTGAAGGAGGTCCTTCATATGGAGAGCTTATGTCATCTTCGATTCCACGTGTAATAATCAAAATCATTGTTAATTCGATAGTGATGTCATTCATATTTTCAACAATGTCTTGAACTCACCTTCGAATCAATGATACGGTATTTCTGGTGGTTCTCATTCATAGCATCTGTCAAATAAAAAATCACAAGACAAGCACAGCACACGTCTCAGTCACACACATGAAAACAGTCAGATGAAATGTCAACTACAAAATAAACTACAATCGAAACACGCTCTCAGTCATAATGCCATATCACTCACAACAAACTAGAAGAAGGGTCAAGGGCCTCCAGGTACGTCCAAAGGGTTCATTCATAAATCTAGCTAGCTGGGTATATATATCTCGCGTGCTGTCCCGAGGAAGTCTCTTCTTGAACTGATCATATACACATGAAGGTGAGGTGGAAAGAGGTGGGGGGACGTAAGACCACATAAGCATACCCAGTCGTCTGGCCGGTCCATGAGATAACCTTTGGCGATGCTGTCCACTTCTGCCGCATCCCTATTGTTTGATCGATCGTTGTTTTGTTTCGATCGGATCTGATGTGAAAGTTGTGCGCTGGAGTGCGGAAGGAACACAGAAAGATTCTTGGGTCGCGGCCACATGAATGGGTATCGGGTAACGGAATGCAGTGTCTTTGGTCGTCGACGATACGACAGATGACTGAAAGAGAGGATCCTTGGAATCGAAAGGAATTTTAATCCTTGATCCTACGTTACTATTTCCGAAATAATTTATCAGGTTACCAACCTGCCACTTTTATCTAATCGATCGGATTCTTTGGATTTGGGACTTCGAGTAGTAAAGCTATAGCAAACTAAAGATATCTCTCGTAGATAACTCCGACTGGAACTGTTGTTACTGTGCAATTATTGTGCTCAAGGAGACCGTAGGTATATTTTCTTGTTAGATATCACTGAACATTAGTTAGATTCAGAAATATATGATCTATCTGTTATACGTTTTCAGCATGAACCCTTGGATGAACAACTGCAGTGGATGGGAGATAGGCTCCAGAAATGAAGCCTACTGAAGTGAAATAATGACGCTATGCATCGGAAAATCATAGAAATATCTTTTTTGGTGGCCATACGAGGTCCTTGTGGAAAAAAAGGTGTTTTCATTGATTTTTGTCGAGCGATAGCGGCTTCGAGCTGGAAGAATCGGTATACCAATAGCAAAATCTGACATGAGTTGGAATTCATTCACAAATATGACTGGAGTAGAAATATATTCACATGGATGAACCGTCAAGTCCCCAGACCTAGTACCCACATAATTCTACCTGTTTCGCTCCCAAGCTGATCACTAACAAAAAAAGAAATTCACAAATGAAGACCACCTCAAAAGTGGACTCATCAGTTTCTTCGATCAAAAGCCAAAACACTCTATGCTCATATGAATGAGAAATGATTTGATACGCCGTACCGGAGAGTGGAAAGATATGTGTGTCTTTCAAATGCCATCCTGATATATTCAATATTGTATGATCGCCAGTAAGCGAACTCTAGATACATTCTGACACATTTCAATCCAATCTCAGCCCAAAGAAATGCTATATACTATATCTGCTCTACTATATTGAGATTAGAGAGAGGGGAATCGAAACGCAGCGATCAAAAACCCCATGGTCATCTTCAATCGATTCGAAATCTATTGTTAATCGAACTTTTTCATCGATGAGTGTGTTGAAACAAAGAATATTGAAAAATTGGTCATGATCCTGATTGGTTCAGCCAGTTCAGCTCATCAAATCAAGAAAGGATTTCGAAACTTTGTTCGAAATGGTGTTTTTCTGTTACAGCTATGGCTGTACTGATAGATTCAAGAAAGATTAGAATTCATCATTTCATAGGTATGTTATCGAATAATCTCGAAAAAATTTCAAATAGACCCTAGTTTGCGCCTCGAGAAGGGAGGAGGAATCTTACCAGTAAGAACAGCAAACGAAAGAGATGCAACCAGCAGTGATCTGTTGGCAAAATTGCACCTTCTTCGTTAGACATCCAGACGAATCGATGGTTTTTTCTTATGTTCGTTTCGATATTCCTCATAAGTCGATGGGGCAAGGGTGCATTTGGTAGAGAAAATATAATAACATATCTTCGTCTCAGCCCAACAAATGAAGACTCGTACTCAGCTGATGAAATACGATAATATCATAAATCTGATATTTCCTATTGCAGCCTGCAGTTGCGAAAATGTAGACGAAAATTATATGGCCACCAAAAAAATACAGTTATCCAGATCACTGGCCTTGGGCAGAGTGAAAGCAGGAAAATAAGAAAACAAAGAGGGTGGAACAGTAGGTCCATTCGATGCCGGAGGTGCAAAACCAACTGATTCACCGAAACAGGCCCATCCTTCGAGTCGTCAGCTGTCCATCAGCGTAATCGTGCGTTCAGTCGAATTCGAAGTGCCGTAATGACTTCGGCAGGCGATTGTTCAAAGTCCGAGGTCTCCTCGGAGGCCTCAAATGCATTGTGGAGTCAATCAAGCGGGCGTGTTCCGGCTATCAGAGAATCGCCGCGCGTATACCCGACCGTCGTGCGCTCGCAGAAGTTACGAGGATGACTTCCAGACGTGGGGCACCGTTTGTTTGCCGCATGTCCGATGGTAGTTAATTGAGGAGGACGACTGATTCGTTTCGGAATTCGTTCGTTTCCAATCGGAAATGGGAAAAAGATATATTTCTTTCTGATGGATGTTTTCTTTCATGCACCCTTCAATCTCCTCCAATCCACTTTATCTGTCCCCGTTTGCCTCTCCTCCATCCCATACCATCTTCTTTATATCCATAATCTTCTTCTCATTCTCATTCATTCGTCAATCTCTTTCATCTCCTTCATATCCTTGAGTTTTTTCATCTCTGTGATCTCAATTGCATTCTTATTCTTCTCCTCCTACATTCCTTTCTGTTTTTCCATCTCTTTCATACCTTTCATCTCTTCCATCTGTTCTCGTATTAACCTGAGATTAAAGAAAGAGCCTACGAAATTCCAGTAATCTGCGCAAAAGTATGAAATGTATTCGAAGAGAAACCTTCAAGGAAATGACACAGCACAGCGACACTTCATATCCCCTTTGTGATTACGTATTCATTCATCATTATTCAACTCCTAATAAAAATGACGGTAGAGAATGTGCTGACAAAATAGGCGACCCCGAGGATTCCAAATCCCTGTTTTCTAACCAATCGGAATTTCAAATCATAATCATGCCAATAATCGCCAATGGAATCAATCAATCTGCAGGAAATGCTGGTTGTTCATCATTTACCAAAGACCCAAGCAGTTGGGATTCAAACAAACTGGGTTTAATCACTTCTGATTCTTCTTCATTCTCGTGATCTCATATGACAGTAACAGCCATATAGAGTAAATGAAAATAGAGTTGAGTGTCTTTCTCTTTTTCTGAGAATACATTAGAAAATTTCCGAACAGTCAACGACGTCGAGCCTTCTGTTTTTGTTCACCAGGCCTTTGCTGTGAATCTTTCTACTACAGTTGATGAGTGGGTTTTGCAATTCCTAGCTGAATATTTTCCTCTATGAGTGAGCATATGGATTTTTGTTTTGTGCCTAATAATCGTTATCGTCTTAGAACAAGTCCTCCGCTGAATTACCTACTCGATTCTTGTAGTCTCTGTATAACCTCACTCCGCACTGCACCTTCTGTAATAATAGGAACGTGAGCATGAAAATGTCGATTCGACGTGAATCGAGTGCCGAAAATTAATGCCAACAGTGTACGTGCCAGCTCCAAGAAATCCAAGAGCCAGCATCCCTAGAGCCACCCTTCCATTAACGGCACTGTCTTCGGTCCCCGCCAGGCGACTTGACCGCATCTATAATTCGATATAGTGTCCTCTCATTAGCCTATTGATTGCTCTATTGTCTCGGGCAAGGAGCACTCGCTCCTGACGTCAGATGCCCCTTAACTTTAGAAAGTGAATTATCCAGAGAATAATGGACAAAGGTCGGGAACGGGCAGAGAGGAAGATGAAACCGCTTCGTTCGATGCAACACAATAAGTGACTTGATTATATCGACTTGATAGAGTTATATGTGTACATTATTCGGTATAATTTAGTCGAAGTTTTGATGCCCGAACATCGAGAAGGGGAAAAGTTAGGGAGTATTTTTTGGTCGCAACGATACTGAACTCTTTCATGTGTGACTTCTAGAATCACATCGGTGTATCCCAAGAATAGGTACAGAAAGGATGAAGAGATTTGAGATCGAGAATATGATAGAAGTGATACTGATGGTACGTAGTAAGAGATCAGATATTTTCTAAGGAACGAAACCGCTCCTTCGATGCTTCTGGTGACTTGATTATATGGACTTGATGGTGTTGAATATACATTATTCAGTTCGATTTAGTCTGAGATCTGCTGCTAAAACATTGGGAAGTAAGAAAGTTAGTGAGGATTTATTGGTGGAAATATATTCGCTGAAATCAGAAATGATTATATGATTGTGATTTTGAATATGATGGAAGTGATACTGGTAGTAGATGGTAACAGATTAGATATTTTTCTCTTCCTGATGCTCACCATTGAGTGACTCCATTCCAGCCAAAGATTTCATGAGGAGCTCTGGTTTATCGTTAATTTGGAAATCGAAGACATCAGTATCATTACTTCCTGGAATCACACAGTGTGATTCATGAATGGATATAGAAGTTATAATGAGATTCGAGATTCGGAATATAATGAATGTGATGGTTTGTCTCTTCAAAAATCAATTTCAGAGATTTCAAGATTTCAAATTGACAACTCACACACACACTACTATTGATAAGAGATGGATATAAGAAATGATATTCTCCAGATTTCAACGACATCAAACAAAATGTATTCTCAAATTTTCTATTCCAATCAGAGGTTTCCAATGACGACGTGTTCTTATCGACTCAAAAATAGGAGCTGTGAACTATCAACGCCACAGTACGCCAGTTGAGAGTAGGGAGAGAGAGAGAGAGAGAGAGAGAGAGAGAGAGAGAGAGCTATTTCAGAGTGGTACTCAATATCTTCACATTTTCGTTTCGGGTCTGGGCCACAATCATCTACCGAGCAAAGTTAGTCACGGTTGTCTCTTCCATGAAAAAAAAAACACGTTGAAGATTTTGATACATAAGACAAGAGACAAAACGACAAAAATCCTCTTCATCTGTGGCAGTATGTTAATTCTATCACGCGATAATTCATTGCAGTTGTAGTTCTAATACGATCGGTGTCGTATTATAATAACATACGGCGAGTCGTAGACGCTGGATCCAGTATCCTCTTGAAGCAAAAATGTTTTATGCATGTAAAATCTCTTGTATCACTACCAGCAATGAATATCAGGACGCGAGTTATGGCAATTAGTCGGTGAGTTACTCTGAGCTCTAATCGTACGCTGATATAAGATGAAATTTCATTTGAAAGCGGTTGCGAGGGTCGGTCTCGAAGAACATCAGATTAGTGTGAGTGAGTAGGTATATGATGTCATATATTGCTAGCTGGATTCACTAGGATAAAAATGAAGGCTTGTTATCTCAACCTCCAACTTCGATTTCGAATGTAACCATAATATTAATCTGATGAAATTCATGATTCATAGTCGATCCACAATCTTAGATTTTTAGCATTGCTTGACTTTAGGCAATATATCATAACCGATTCATCCATTCTCCAGAAAGTAGATCAAGGAATGATTTACGGAAACATTTTGAATTTTTCTGTCATTCTTGTCTGTGGAGACTGCTCACCCTGTATATTTGCTGAGTTGCCGGTCATATCCAGTCCTGTGAATTGTATTCCATTCGAAATGTTATAGTTCAGTTCAATATTAGGTATAATTCTCCTTGTCATCATTATGTAACGACCTCAGGAATGTAGAGGCAAAAGTTTCAAAATCGTTTCTTCGGTGTCTATTATATTCTTTTGATAGAGTATCCAACGGCTGAATGATCATATCTGGAACATCGTGTTCCACATCCTCTAATTATTACCATAAATCAAATACGGAAGCCGAGACACAACAATAACTCCGACGTTTATATAACGCCGGCTCGTTGTGGTTTGTCGCCCGAGGTTCGACCACGGCTCACTTTGTTCTTTCAGTTTCAGCGTCGTGACTTGCACTTGTTTAGGGCTAATCGCCGACGCTTACTGCGACCAACCGTAACGCTACCGTCATCGTTTTTTCCTCCGTTGGTATCCTTCAACAGCGTTGCCAATATCATCGAACAACCAAAAATGGTCAAATTTGTGTAAGAGAGAGTTGATAGATTTGCATTGAATGGTTCACACAGTTGAAGAATTCTTTAGAGTCATACTGAAGAGATTTCTTTGCAATTCCCAAGAGCTTAATTAGAACAGATTCCTTACGCTCCATTCTCTAATCTTCAAATTCACCATATTCTTTCAGAGAACTAACTCAATGATCACCAGAGATATTATAATTCAGTTGATCTTATGCCAGGGAGAATTCATTAGTAATAGGCTCACTCCTGCACGTCATAACATGGGGAACGGATTGAAAAAATATAGATTTAGATCTGTTACAAAAGGAGGGGGAAATAAGATATTAAAACAAGGAAATGGAGTGAAACACCATATCATGACGTAGAGCCTTTCACGAAAGTACTCACTTGACGACCTTCCCAAGACTGGTTTTCTGCTGACTAAAATAGCTCATGGTAGAGCTCGCTTCTTCAAATAATATGGAAGAACGTCCTTTTCCTCGATTCACCTATAGCCCTCAACTTCCTAGAAGGTCAAATAGATCATTGATTACACACATCTGAAAGATAAAAGTTCAAACGATGTCAAGAAGTGATCACGTACAATCTCAAGAAGATTGTGAGTGATAGATTCACCCCAGAACTTGATAATATGAAATATTGGATCCTTCACAAAATCAGAGGGCAATGAAATATTATAACAAAGCGATGATATGCATAACCTTCACAGGACCTTTTGAGTTTTAGAAAATCAGACACTAAAGGAATTTTCCAAGACAATCAAAGCTTAGTTTTTTGAACTGAAATTCTACATTTATTGTTGGATTATTTTATATAATTTTACTTTCGTTTCAGAGATTTTATTACATTTATTATATATATTTTAGATATTTTTAGATATTTTTTAATTCAATAATCATTGATAGTGTCATTCCTATTTTTAACTGTAATCTATATTGTTCGTTCATTTACATATATTTATTTTGTTAATTTATATATTATGTTATTCCTCAACTAACAAAAACCTTCATAATTTCTTTCTGTAATAATATTTCAATGTGTAGTAGCATATATAGTCACGCACAAGTAGTATAACAACTCATAGTTGCTATACACTTCTGTGACTCAACCATGTTTATTGCATTTCACCTTTATTTATTTCACATTTATTTATGTCAATAAACATTATTATTATTATTAAAAGAAGCTACTCTAGGATTTATGCAGAGTCAAATAGCTTATGGAATAGCTCAGTGTACCTAGTAGAGTCTTGCACTTTGGTATCATGAAATAATGAGGAAGGACGTCAAAGAACTCATCGATCGCATAGTTGTACATCTGAAATATCAAAATTGAGTCGATCTCATGCCAGAGCCAAATTGAAAGTGATAAAATGTTTATATGCAAACGTTATAATGAACAAGGACCAAACCGAACACAATATCTTGGGTCTGTACAAAAGTTGGGGAGAATTGAATGTTACAACACAAATGGATCAACAGGATCTAGACCCTTTTGCGTTTTACGAAAGCACAGATTATCAAAGCAAGCAGAACAAAACTATTCAGGTTTTTGCAGACTCAAATGGCATATGGTGAGTTGAAAAAAAAAATGGCACTGGACGGGCTAGTTAATTTTTTGATTCATAATTCCAATTGAAGAAGACTTATATACTTCAGACATCACTTTCTCATGAATCCAATTCACTTTTACTTTCAAATACATTTTGGAGGAACCAACAATGCGGCAACGGTGTAGCTTGGACGTGAGCTCAGCATGACTTTCAGGAGGTAATCGGTTTCCGAGTGTATGGCTTAGGGGGATGACACTGATGACAGTAGGAGATTTTAATCGGTAGGTGTGGAAGATAATTCACTGTATCGAATGGGGCTCCTGATGTTCCACACGTTCCTTATCGATGTACTGTGAATGCTAATGATTCATTTAGTTTAGATGATGAGTCCTTGATACTGCAAAGATTACTCAGACGTACTGTGTATTGAAGCTGCATACCATAAAAAAATATATGGTATACAAGAAGGTATCTGAACGAAAAAATGCTTCAACAATTGGATTCAGTTCATGAATGGAAATTAATATATATATATAGGTTGATAGATATATCTACAGTTCTTATGTTCACTTCTAAGATCCCAAAAATCGATGAAATACTTCCCAAGTGCGTACTTTAAAACCATCCGTCGCGTCCATTTACCTCTGCATATACTACTCCTGAAAACTGTATTTTTGAAGTGGGTATACAAAACTGAATCTTAGAATAATATTCTGAGACATATCACGATCGATATGTCTTGTTGAAGATAATCGGTTCAGCAGCACCTCATCGAGGATCACCACCGCTATATTCAGAAATATCAGAATAAAGATATCACAATAATATTCAGAAATACTTCATACGTATTTTGCCAACTGAGTTGTCAACGGCCGTCAGACTGTTTTGGGTGAATATTTCTAGTTTTTGACCTCAATTCCCGTATTTTCACGGATCTGTTAGAATTTTATGTGCCTCAGATTGAGCAACAGAATGGGTATCTACTCTCATATTATTTTAATCAAATTCATCTTGAGGGTCATGACATGATGAGCGTCGAGTAAACTTCTTTTATCAAGTGACTTATGTCCATAACAGACCTGTGCACTACCCAATCTCATCCAACGAATTTGAAAATTGCCTCTGTTTGTATCGTCAAAGTTGAAGACATGAAGAATGCACACTTTGGTATCGTTAAGTAGCTATCTTCTAATCTGAAAATATTGTAAACGAAGTGGAGGTTGCTATACCAACTGTTCCATATTTGATATCGACCATATCAAAAATTGATTTCACGGAAGATGAATACGTGGATATGTTTCGTATACATATATGTATTCTTACTTCTGTCAATATTTCAGATGATTTTAAATTGAATATTGAATTATTGATGATGATGAATGATAACAAAGTGAAATGAATGTGATGTTGTCGAAAAATTTAATGAAATGTTGGTCGAACCATTGGTAACACAATTAAAGCTTCAAATCATTCCTCACCATATCATATAGTGAGTTGAATTTATATGTTACTCACTAGTGAATTGTAGTCGCATAACTTAATTAAATAAATAACTTAACCTCAATGATGGTTTCGTGATCTGATGATGTCGAATGAAACGCATTGTATTGAGTGTTCCATTGAACAGAAGAGATACCTAAATGAAATTCATCCAATCAATATTTAGCAGAGAGTTGAATAACCGTAACAACTGGTAAACCTGTTGACACTCGCATAGCAAGCGGTTCTCGAAAGGACTGAGTGAAGAATGAGAAGAAGAATAAGAACGGGCTAATTAATCACGGAATGACGTGAGCATTGTGTGTGCCTAACCGTATCTGAGTTCGCATCTATGGTGGACTCGTTGCAAACCTGCTGCTATTGTTGTTTTTATCTGTTCCCCTCGCGAAATCGGACGTGATGTGGAATATATAATGATTCGATTCATTGTACGGAGTCTGACACTGGATCTTCTGCTTCTTCTTTCGCATTACGCCCATTGTTTATTTTATAACGGGAGATATTGTCCCATTTGCGATTGTCGCTCGCTTTCTGCATATCTTTGCGAATTGTATCGTTGTTGCTCTCTCAGTTGACAGTTTTAGTATACGCAATCCAATCAATTGAAGAAACATAGGATTCCAAGAAGGCCCGATATATACATGTGAACTATTTGGGAAGGCAAATAAATGTTGTGTGTTTTCCTTTCGAGGAGAGGATGTCCATTGGGTGAACTGATTCACAAAAACTTGACTTTCTGTTCAGTGCGAAGAGGTACTTCAGTAGCAGCCGCAAATTCGACATATCCTAGAGTATTGTCCGCATGTTTGAAGTTCACCTCTCGAGCATAGACTGAAACTTTCATATCCTTCTCTAGAAAATAATCATTCGCCTAGTATACTACACTCTCTCAGAAAGGTGGTCCATCTTTCCCTTTTTCTTTGAATTTTTCCATGGTCAGTGCTCAACGGAAATCCCTTTTATGATGCCACCACGAGCGATTACAGGTAGATGAACTAGACGTGCTCAGGTTGGTGGTCACTCCAAAATTGTCAGGCTCGAGACAAACCGAAATTCGCACTACTAAGCATCATTCGTCAACAGAACAGCGGAGTTGTGGATTTTTTTCGTGGAGTGAAGTATTTCCTTTGCTGACTACCTTCCACAATGATTACAAATCTTATTTCTCTCACAAAATTCCACGGACGGCTGACAAGACATTCCTTGAACATTATAGGATTTCCTTTCATGTTGTGAAAGCAAATCGAGAGAATTCATGAAATTTGTCCAGAGTTAAATCTGCAAGGAAGTGCCATTGAACAGTGCGAAATTACATACATCACCTTCAAATACACGAAATTGCATACAGTTACCCAGTTGTTGCTAACTGCTTCTGATGAAAAGATGAAGTATGCAGGATATGAGAAAAGTGATAGCCAGTCGATAGATCAATGAAAGAATTGAAATAAAGGGCCATCTAACTGCGCATTGTCGACATTCTGAATAATAGTGTCGTTTCTACGCCGCAATAAAGAGGAATGTGCTCAAGAGTCCGTTAGCAAATCTCATGGTGATTCCGCAAATGAGCCGTTTGGGCTGTAGAGAAAAAACTTGTTTGGTACTCACACTGCACAATAAGTAAATCACTGTTTACTCATTAATTTTGCCTCATTAACGAATAAATCATGGTTTAGTATAATTGTTCAGAATGATGACCATTCACTTCACAGCTCCTACATGGGTAGAGTTCATGTTTATGTGGAAAAAGAACTCCTTTGATTATTTTTTTGCTCTATACAGCCCAAATTTGCGGAGATATGTTTATATGACCAGAAATGTTTTTTTTTGATGTCCCTGATTATCCCTTGAAGTTTATCGGTATCTCTTCAGGACACCCAGTATGAACCACGGTCCCGAATTTAAGTTTTCAGGATGAACAGAAAAAATAATCCTGAATCATCCCCTCTTCTGAATAATTCTTTAGTTTCTCTAATTCTGTCTTGAATTTAATACCATTTGTGGCACATTCCTGTATTCGATATTCTTTGCGCTTCGAACGATGCAATATTCAACTGATCAGGATTTAAATATTCACTCTTCATGACTATACTACAGTTTCATTCTTCATACAGATTCTTTCAGGATCCCTGGTAATCGTGAACTCACACGGTTACTCTCTAATAAATTAACAATGATTTATCGTGACTGTCACCTTTGCAGGAGGTTATGAAACAGTGCGTTTGTCCGAGTATTTTTCATATTTATTAATACCCGTCTCACCTGTATAGGATTCCTAATTTATGGGTAAAATTGTTTTCCGAGCCATAGGTGTACTATCGTTGCATAGAATGAATCACAATTCATTATTCTAACGTAATTATAATGTTTCAGCCTGAACGAGTCTCCAATGAGTTATTGAAACGTTGTAAATCACTGCATGAGTGTGACAAGTTTTTACTGTTCTTATTGTCTATATAATGGCGGAACCTGTTTGAAAACAAGTCATTATGAATATTTCCATTGTATTTATATACGAGTTCTATTCAATTAAAGATATTCTTCGAAATGTTCCTTGGTTATGTCTGACATATCATGAGATTTTTCCTTGAATAATGAATAATTGATGCAAATTTCTGAGATAAGGATAGGCAAGAATACAATGATGCAAAGTCAATCGGAATATTCCTGAAACTAAAGTACAACTATGAAAAAAAATGAAGTTCACAGGTTTGGAAAGACGGTATGCTGTAGTATTCCAAGAAATTGTATGAATTTGAAATGCATGTTTCAAAAACCTCATAACCTCTTGCCTCATTCGAAAACAGTAACGATCACTGTAGTGATCACTATGGTGATGTCATCACAAGTCCCAACATAAGTATTTGACCGTACCGCACATTACGTGTTGCATGCTATACTATTTTCCGGACTCTGATTTTATATTCTTTGGTGAGAAGAGATAATTTGGAGTTTGCCTACATTTCAAAGTATCTTTCATTCCTCAAATGCACTGCAACATGGAAATCGATACATCTATGTATATTTTCGCGTACTGTCTTACAATTATGTGATGTGTTCTCAACGTTGAATAATATTGAAACAAAACATTAGGCATCGCTGAGAATATGAACAGGGTATTAAGAGATGTTGCCTCTCATCACATATGCTTCATGGGATCATTCCATTTTCAATAACCGTCATCCAATACATCAAGTACTTGGATTGGATAATCACCAACGGATACTGATTTTGACATCTAACTTTCAGTCATGTCACTGGATATCGTATGAATTTTGCCACACTGCTTTCATTCTATGGTACTTTATAGAATAATGTTCCTGACTACTTTCTAACAACAATTTCTTCGAATCTTCAGATCATCGTGTCAAGATCTATACAGATTCATAAATTCGTGATAGGTATAATTGTACATACTGTCTGCAAGTTCTTCGAGGAGGTGGTACATTCATTTTTCAGCTTTCCATGGGATTTTCTCTCCTCGTTTCTAAAAAATAGAGTAGAAGTTATTAAAAATTATTGCAATATATTTGTAGTAAGGACAGATTTGGGATCTGCCCCAAAATGTCACTGCGCTTGAGATTAAACCTTTAGATACCTGAAAGAGAAATTCTCTATTGGTCAGTGACACCTTGTTTTTGGAAAAAATTTTGGAAATACAAATATATTTAATAAGAATAAAACCTCAACTTATGGTGGACGTTTCGGGAACGAATCTGCTCCCGTTTTCAACACAATTAAAATATTTTTCTCTTTGTAAAATTTTTCAATGTTTTCGGTTTCAACACTGAAAAGTGAAAAGAGATGATGATGAAGAGCTGAAAAATAATTGTACATGTTCTGATGTTGTTCTGATGGAGCGCATTGTCCATGCTACAATCTTCTCATCAAATGTCAGTGTCTCATTAAAGTTGGGCACTCTGTTTTCCTTTTGTCATATGACTTTTCCTTGCTTTCGAGATGATTTAAATAAGATTCCGTGATTGATGAACCTAGTGTCGGATAGCCTGAAAAGCAAATCTGTTAGAAGTTCAGTTCCCACATATCATAGCGTTGCTCAGTGCTTAGTTGCAGATGTTATAGGCTCCCCGTGGTGAACAATACGAGTTAACACAATCTGGGCAGGAGGTTTACAACAATTTCATCCGTTGGATACTCGACAGGATAAGCAAACGGAGGTAATGAAGATTCGAGATTTGTTGTCGCATTTGTTGCATTGATATTGCATATCTAGTGCCAACGAAATATTTCCAATCAACAATCACCTCTCGTTCGATGATAGTACACTCCATATCACCTCCTCCTCTGAAGCTCTCATTTATAGGGTGTCAATTAGGTACACAAAGTGAATTCAAAAGCCGATTCTTTGGATGATTTCAAGACAAAAATATAATAGAAACGTCTCCTAACTTCAATATCTGTCTGATATCTTGAATATTCTTGGTCATGTTCAGAGGCTGATTTAAGTCGAATTTATCAAATCCGTTGGTGCCACAGCGGCAGCACAACGAATATTTTCGACGAAGAAATGTACGCCACTGACTCTTGTGTGATTTCCATATCATTTGATCATCTGGAAATACAATTCTATTGCCTCTAAAACCCACTTTGTATCTCACTTAGTTTTTGAATAAAAAAATGAAATCCAATTGATTGTCTATCCGTGGACCATAAAAAAAATATAGGGAACAATATGAAATAATCAAGAGTTGCTTTGATTACAGCATTCGATGAACAGCTTATATTATGCTAATAATTTGAGATGATATACAAGATTCAAGTTCTTGTATCTTGAAAACGGCATGACATGAATTTCACATTCTTGCAGCCATTTCTTTTTCTCTACGAGATGCCGTCATGAGATTTTTGATCCGAGGTTTCGTTTCCTCGTAACCATCATCAAATAACACCAGTGTTGATTTTCTGGTCCGAAACGTCGGATAATTGTGAAATGTAATATGTCGTTTGATTCAGTATTGAAATCGGAATTTTTTAGCGTCAAAAATTTTTTCTCGACCATTTGAAAAAACCAAGTTAATGATGGCTCCTCGAAGACGATCGGATCTATCGATCCATTGATACCATTAGCAATGATGATATAAAACTCATTTGGTCATATCACTCCAAGAAAAAAAAAACGAAATCGCGGATATTCGGTTTTTTCAAATATCTTCGGAAGTATCCGGAACTTCTGAACTTTGAAGGCGGCATTGTATCTGTTATGATCACCG
This sequence comes from Gastrophysa polygoni, assembly GCA_963576655.1. Lineage (NCBI taxonomy): Eukaryota > Metazoa > Arthropoda > Insecta > Coleoptera > Chrysomelidae > Gastrophysa > Gastrophysa polygoni. The sequence continues at coordinate 13,344,793 of OY755084.1, forward strand.
AGATCCCAATGATATTCCTCGTATTTGGGACACCCTGTACACCAATCGGCACTTGGAAGCCATCAATTGGCAACTATTTTCTCATCATTCTCTAGCTACAGCTCAGATGAGCTTATTGCATGATACGGCATTGATAACAGAAGAATGTTTGAGAAGTTAATGTACGTAAACGATCAGTTTGAATAGTGTTCTCAGATATCTTCGAAGATTGTTGATGTTAACTGATGACTAATACAGGCATAGCAGAGCAGAGAGTAATCAGGCTGTTGTGAGTATCAATGATCTCTGACAGGAATCATTATCTGTTATATGTTATTAGTTTCGTGAAGTATAATTATGTATGAGGTGCTGAGCCCACAGACTAATGAGAGAAATCTGCTAGCGAATGAATCTGTGGGATGATTTAGTTAACTATATCCGAACCTATTTCAAGAATTATACCCTTATTCGTTTTTTCGCGATGGCCAGTTGGAATGAATCAAATATTATGATCTTATTCAAATTAACTCCAAGCTGAAATCATGAGATATGATCATTCCTTACCAAATGTATCTGAAACATGCGATAAGGTATAAGGTGAATCCTGTTTGCGAATTCAAACTTTCTATAAGGTAACTGATGACTCAGTTATCTTAAATTGATGCTGGATTGATTTTTCAAGCTATAAGTCTAACAGATCACTGATATGATATTGAACTGGTACTAGAAATCCTGAATTCCTCAGGAAATTGAACTGGTATATATTTGGCTCCACTATGAAACTAATCAGAATCATTCATTTGCACTTGTTACCAACTATTCAACCAACACACTTCCCGACCAATGACAACAGATTTGGTGTTATCGAGATTAAACAACAGTCCATTAATCCAATTGGATTTCAATAGTTGATGAATGATAGGTAGTTTGAGACGTCGAATTGTGTAGCTTCATTTATGATTGCGATGAATTGAAGATGGTACTGAGCACAGAAGGAAACCACTTCGTGCACTGAGCACCAAGCACAATGAGCACTTTTTAGAAGAATGGTGCTTTCACTTGAGTTACTTCATGATACATTTTATTTTGGTGAAAAAGAAAATTGCATCAAAGCACTCAGGACTGATTTTGAAGTAGTAATTACTTATATCCGATTCGTGCAATTTTCTAGCAAAGAAGCAGCTGTTCTGAGAATATTCTCATAAGTACCTATGAATTTTATACTCACTCAACTGTATCCTGGTGAACTTCGATTCGATTTCGTGAACAACAGTCGAATAGAATTATCTCAAATATTCAGAATATTGTGGTATCAATCAAGATTACTATAGTCCCATCCTGTTCCGTTTCAATTCAAATATATATAAATATATATATGCAAAAATGGAAATGTTCGTCAAATAAGTTATTCGTTTCATAATCAAGAACACACCGAAACAACTGATTCGCATGTTCACCCTGGCATAATGTCATTTACTCTTGCATAAAGTCAAAACTCCTCTCATTTCAAAACTTGATCTGATACTTCTTGGATTATCACGGAAATAACAATTCTGCCATTGTGTGACAGAATCGATACAGACTGGTATCCTCAAGAGTAGAGTATAACTGCAGGAAAAACATTTTCATACGACTAGCATTTACATCGAACAAATACCCAACAATTTCATAACCAATTGCTCAAGCACTTTTTTTTATTGAGGCAACAGAGCTGCGACAACGTCAGACAACGTGCTCTTACGAACTGTATTCGTCATTTCCATTACCGTTAACACAGAATATATAACTCTCATTCTCGCAATGAACGATAATCTCGATGATCTTGCTGAACTTTCGGAAATATCTGAAATTAAGTAAGATCGGGCTGACCTGTCTTGTCTTTGGGGTCAATTCGTTTTAGTCTTCTTCCAAATCGAACACTTTGTATGTGTAAGACCTCTTATTCTGCGAATCTCTCCCTCTTGAAAATGATAAAAAGAAACAATCATGAAATACAATCGCAATTATTTATTCGCTGCTTAATGCAAAACCTTCCTCGCCATTTGCAAAATCGCATTACGGTTCAAAATTTATTTCTTTTCTTCACGTGCGAAACCTGTTGAATGGCAAAAATGCCAGAGATAAATTCATTGTCACGCATGATTCGCTCACAATCCAGCATCACGGACCGAGAGAATATCGCAGAACAAAGACATCTTTATTAGATGAGAGGGGTCATCCCCGGATCCAACGTCACCTGTGTTCTTCGCAGGGTTGGACTCATCCCTGAGAATCAATAGAGAATCCATATAACTGATAGTTCTGAAAGATAGCATAATATTTCACGAGTTTCATGAGATAATGTTTGAAGCAGGAGCAAAGCAAGGAATGTCCCGAGAAGTATTGCATTTTACTGAAAATGATATTCCAGTGAAGTCTGACTGAAGTATATCTCACGTTTCGGTAACAGTTTGGTAATACCGATGTGAAGAAAAATATGTGTATTGAAATGATTACTATTGAGTTACGAGGAAAGCAAAATGAAGAAAAAAAAATCACATCAGATTAATGAGTTTTGAGAGTACAGCAGATTGATTTGAGACATAAGATAGTAAAATTGTAGAATCAGGACTAGAAGACAGTTTGTATTCTTCAGCTCACAGCCACTTTCAACAATCTACAAAGCTCAAAGTCAACCATATGTATGTTCGCATGTAATTGGAATTCAAAACAATTTTCAAATGAAGTCTGCTCAGAGGAAAGCCATGGGGTTAGTCAGCTTCGACAAGACTACTACAAATCTCACAACATCGACGGGATGTGGTGAACGTTTCAGTCGTTCCCACTCTTTCATTACTACTATAATGGAATGTACATGTCCAGTGGACCGCCTGTCCTTTTCACATTGCCTCTGTGGTGCCATAGAGCCATTCATTATAGAAAATACTTTCTGCAAGGAATGAGACCTCCAATGCCTACAATGCCTTTGTAGCTGAATCGTCTCAAGGTAGAGACATTCCAGAGAACCTTCTCACATAAGGTATCGAAACATACACATCGCATCACCCCGACAAACGAAAGGATCTTAGTTGGAGATGTTCCCAATTCGTAGAGCAACGAGCGAGACAGATCTTTTAGTGACAAACGATCAACAGTTGGTTTCAGAAATGAACTGAAGCTGTCATGGAATATTGGCGCCATCGGTGAGAATAATGTCACAACTCAAAAGAAAACGAATTTGGAATAATCTCCGATACGAAACATTCAGTCACTAAACTGGAAAACTAATGATTCGGAACTCTGAAGTTGATGCACAACCGACCGCTAGGAACTGGAAATGTCATTTTAGTAGGCAGAGCGGGAGAAATTTGGAACCACCGGAAGACTTCTTCCAGTAGTGCCGGAAAATGGGAGCCGTTTCAACCCTGGTCCTTACGGAGGTCATTGAGGTCGGATCTTAAGATACCACTGTTCGGACGCATTGCGTATACACAGATGGGTACACAATGGCATCGCGATTGTTGATGGAATAATAGAGTAGTCTGAATAAACATGAATGAAGGGGACTGCGTTCTATAAAACTGCCCTATTCTCTGAAGCATTGTTCTCTTTGTATTTTGCCGCTACGTGGAGCTCAACCAGTGTCTTCTGGTTTGTTTTCAGATTAATCGATGGGATTCTGGACATCGCTGAATACGTTATACACAATACGATCATTGTTGGTTATTTGTAATACTCATCTATTATTGTATATATGTAGCGATAGAATTATCGAGCTTTAAATACAACAGCGTGACTGATAATGATGATTCAGTCAGTTAAAGAAGCACGCATGGTATTTTCCGAGGAATATCAGTTTGAACAGAACAATTTTCGTTGACCAGAAGAGCTGATTTGATTGGCATTGAAAGGTTCATTCTCTATCTACCCTGGGAATTCTTACTAATAGTGCTGTATGTACCCTGACGAGGAATTCGAAAGCATACATGAAGGTTTTTGTTTCATTGAAGCCTGTCTGATATGATGCTGGTACGAGAATTCTTTCATCCATTCCAAGACTTCATCAACTGATCTATCTGTCTTTGAGTATTCCGTTAATCAAAAGTGTTATATTCATATATTTTTGATGCTGAGCAGCACATCATCATTTCGGAGATGGAACATCCTGGCCAAGTGATAAGATATCTAGTTATGTCTGACAATCAACTTTCATACGCCCGAACCATTTAGTTAGATTCACAGAACAAACCGATGATCGGAAGCATTGATGTTGAGAATTGATCATTTCAGGTGATTCTGGTAGCTTCATCAAGAAATTCTAACTAAGGTTACGAGAAGAGTGATCTCACATTGGAACTATATGAGAAAGTGCAAACGAGATGAGACACTTGATATATCTCATCTGCAATAGCACTACATCACGAAGTCAGATAATCACTGTGAAAATTTGAGAATGAAGATGAACGATGATGAGCGGTGGCAGTTTTTCCATTCACAGTCCTGGGTGTTCGATTTTGTCTAGTCTATGTGATCTATCTAGTCTTCCACGCATTCCGTTCACTTTTCTATTTTCTGTCAGTTCCTTCACCTGCAGAAACGATCGTCTGCGCTATCCGCTGTACCCGTTTTCACGAGATTTCCTTGTTTTCGTTCTAATCATGTTCGTTGCTTCAAATTTATCATTCAAGATCATTAGGTCAAGAAGTGTCTACAAAAAGAGATCAGTTCAGTCCAGTCGCAACGAGTATTCTCGTCGATCATCCGGCAATCTCCAATCCTGCAATTACCGGTGTTGTTTTCGACCTGTACCCGTGTAAAGATAGTGACCCGCTCACACTTCCGATCCATCAGGATTGCTACACCACGGTGATATGTTGCTGCGCGAAAAGACAGGCGCTAGCAGGTACACGTTCCAGGTGACAATTGACAAACTCGCAATCGTTCCTGCATGTACTCGTGTCCTGCTGAGCTATGCATTAGTTACTGCTAACAGCATACCTTCCCCTCTGCTATTCCGAGTCTTGTTAGATATTTGTCTCCGCGGGCAGCTATGCGAATTTTCACTTGTAGGCAAGCATGTATGGGAATTCTTGAGATAATGGGAGATGTTCGGAGAGTGAACAATGGTGTGTAGTGAGAGAATTTTTCGTTACTGAGCGTTGGGTAAGAGAGAGGAAGCTGTGGACTTGGAGATACGTGAATAATTGAATCTCTCTCATACGTCTGCTCTTTAGCAACTTTAATGGATAAATTATAAGGTATCATGTATCATCGTTGAGTTTACTTCATTCACGCGAAATTTTTGAGCAATTTATTCAATGTGGTTGTGAATGCCTACGGGCAAATTGATTTTGCTCATTGTAAGCGCAAACAAGGTATCACAAAAAATACAGATCAGAGTGTCCAATAGCAACTGTAGAAGAAAAAAATTGAACGTGAAATTCGGGAAATAATACTTTATGGAGAGTTATATAACAGCGTTCAAATATGCTAAACAATTCCATATCAATTCCGAAAATATCTATACTCGAATACAATTTTTACCACCATTGCTCCGATTTCACTATCAACGTTGACACTTATCAAAATTGTCAGCGAAATAGGTGTAATGAGTGTTTCCACTTTTTCACCTTATATTCCTCAATAATGATGTTCCTCGAGAGTAAAAGAACTCATTCTGGTGTCTTTCAAAATCGATTCGTCTTTATCTTTAATTAAAAGAAAAATTGCTTGCAGGCTCAATACATCGAATGGCCTGATCAAAGAATTCAAGATGAATGAAAGGAAAAGCAGTGGAGTACCGATACCACTTTCATGCTGGATACAATATACAAATAACTCTCTGGAACAACATGAGTATATAACAGAAGGAACTCCGAAAATTGATTGCTATAAATAACATATTCCTATCTGTTCAGGACCTCTGATGTTGGAGAGATATTATGGCAGCTAGCGGTGAAATGTTGGTAGATGAGGAAGGCATTTGAATTTCTCTCGAAGATTTGGAACATCAGGAAAGACTTAGCCAGGCTATATAATTCCACAACTTTGTCTTTCTTTCAATCTATCCATGTATGTTGGAAAAATTGATGTGATATCCGATCAGAGAACTCGTGAGTGTAGACCGACTAGATGAATAGCTCTTCTGGATAAAATATGAGAGTTTCAGCGTATTTTTGGAAGCTGAATTCCATGTATTCCATGAGTATGATCCATATTTCAAACACATGATCAGTACTTAGGACAGAATTTGCGCTTTATAGAAAATGAAGAGCTACTGGGGTCTGAATTACATCGTTGCACGGAAAAGAAAGCCAAGTTGTATGAAGCTGGACCCCACATGGTCGTCCCATAAGAGAACGCTGTTGGTGGTGATACCGAGCATGGATATTGACGACTTCATAGGAATATGAATTCATGATTTCATGGTACTTGACATCACCATATTGGGCATTGTGTGATCCGTCTTCCTTGTGAAGATATACAAGGTTGAGTTTTTGGTTGAATTGAACTCAACTAGATACCACTATACCCTATAACCCCAAACTGAATCACTCACGTTGGAACCTCATTGAGTTGAAGACTCAAACCGAATTGTACTTTTGGGAGAACTGAATATCAACCATTTCGTTTGCCAACCAGAATCTGCAGGAAGGTTAGCAAAACATGAATAGCATATGGAACCTCTCACCAAATAAACGTATCCTTCTAAAAGGTGACATGAAGTATCATCCTAGTACTAAACTAGCTGTGTTGATTCATTCCTTGTCATGTGATTGGGTGCGACAGCAGTTCGGACAATGAACCCTGTTCAAATATATTTTCAGTTGATACACATCATTTGTAAAGAACAATGTTTGTGTTGATATTGGTAATATGTTTGTCAGGACTAGCACTACAGGTCATCAAACGATCTTGGTGAGATGGACCATGCTTATTCAATGAAAGTGTCATGTAGTGGACTTTAGTAAAATTTTGATAATTCCAAATTCAAATCTTATGAAACATTTTATTTTCTTGATAAACACATTCATGTTGAATCGGAGGTATCACATGACATCCATAACTAGACAGGAATTGAAGTTTCCTATTCACAACTAATATTTCCATCACTGGTATGAACTCAGATTGAATGGAAATCACATCGACACTGAAAAACTGCTGAGATATAGAAATTCATATAGAATCAGATAGGAAAATATTGGTTGGAGTAGTTTGATTAATGATGATATTAGGACAGTCACACTCTAACCGTGAAACAAGAAGGTTTTCTTAATATTTCAATCAATGAACCCATTTTGTCCGCCTTTTTTTAATACTCCTCTTATTTCTTCATTTTCCACTACACAATAACAACCCATTCAAAAGAGGCTTGTACTCTTCGAAGTCGTCGTAGCTTCACGACAATAGAAAGATCATATTGTATTCGCTAGTATTTTGTATATCCGGGACACAAAATTCGAAATAAGGAGATTAGAAATGTTGTGCATATTATCGATAGCGACATGAATATGATTTCTCAGTACGAGGTGGATCAAAACGTCTCGAGCTACAAATGGAAAGATATTTCAACGAACGTATTTTTTTTCGACCTGCTCTGAATTTCGCAATCAGAATCCGTCAAAAATAGCATTCCAGAATTTCTCTCTAACCTAACCTCACCTAACTTAGTTACATGTTCGAGGTCAGAAATGAAAAGCAAATCCTTCTGATAAAAAATCCCAGGTAACATCCGAATTTTCTCTACGCCACTGAGGAATCGGGTAGGAGGTTACAGTCCCTGTGGCACAGCGAACGAATCCAGGAGTCAGGAAAGCATTTCTTGATCATTGGAAACGTTGGCTTATGCAAATAAGTCGGAGATAAGAGAAGAATCAAACAACCAATCGCGAGAGAGGCAGATAATGAACCGGCGGTTCTCTTCAGCAGGCTGTGGAAACTATTCAGAGGATGAGGCTGCAGATGGGAAATCAGAAGGAATGAAGTGGTTTTGCGGAACACAAATATTCGAGCTTTGAAAACAGGGCAATAATGAGATTTTTAAGCGCTCTTGAATGACAAGAGTTTGGTACTACTTATCATAGGGTGTCCAAGAATAGCTTGAGTATATTTCTAACCTAACCTTACCCAAACTTGCGTAACGTAACCTCACCTGACCTGAAAATAGTTTGGTGCTACGTCTACAGGGTGTCCCAGAATAACATGAGTATTTTTCAACCTAACCCAACCCAACATTGTTTCACTTAATCATACCTGACCTGAAAAGAGTTTGGTGCTGGCATCAAAAATTTAATGAAATGGGAAACAACAGAAAATGCACAGTATGTTTGACAGATATCAATGAGGAGGTTTCTTCATATTTTGGTAGAAGGAATCACTTCTTGGAGTATATACGAAGGATATTTCGGAACATTAGGTATGAAATATAGTTCAAAACATAAAGAGTAGTGATTCGTAGTAATATCGCTCTATTTCTTGAAGTTTTTTCATCGAAAACGTCAAAATGAATTACATCTCACAATAACTCAATTCATTCAATAGATTCAATTCGAAGCTCTATCGAATCATATAAAAAAACAGTGTTTCATAAAGAAATCAGAAGTGGCTCCTATTTCAGAGAAAATTAGTGAATTATTTCAATTGTTTCTCCATAGTACCCATCAGCCTCATAATGAAGCACCCGTCCCAATCTGAATTTGAAATTTCCCATTTGAGAGTCAATTGAAATGTTGCTGATAAATTCATAAGTAACTAGTGTTCTGAGTTCTGGAGTTCTGAGACATTTTATTCGCGATATTTTCACACTCATATACAGACAATAACCATGAATCTCATGGATGTTATTGTTCCTGAAATCAATAATGAAATTCTCCAAAACCCACAACATTATCATAGTTAGAATTTAAGAACATTAATCAAATAAACATCCTTATTTATTATTCCTGTTCTTAGCTCTTGCTTATTTTTCTTCTTTTCTATTGAAGTCATGGAAAACACCTCAAAGAGGCGTCATAAAGTCTTATAATTATAAACTACGGACTTTCTCAATATACTTTTATCTTCTGCATATCAATGGAAGGCAACATCAGTGAACGTAAATTTTTATTATCTATTGAAAATTACAGAACTGAGACATAACAGATCTAGCATAATTAAATTGATATTCGTCCAGTTGGGAAACTATCTTTGAGAATAAACTCATTGCGTGTATGTTGGTTTTCAGTATGAAACGAATAGTGTATAACGAAAATCTGTTTCCATTTCCTAATTCAGTCTTTTGTGCTAGATATGTCACATTCGCTGCACTACAATTGTTGTTCCATATGGGTAGTTTGTTGCCATGAAACTTCATGTGAACTTTCTTACCGTATTATATGAAATGTAAAGTCATCACTTGTCTTGAAAATTTTCAAAATATTCACTCATTATCACTTGTATGCTGATGTAATTTTCCAGGTTATTTCAGAATTGATGGCAATCATTACATGTCTATTCAAGAATTTTCACTCATCATATTGAAGTATAGTATTATTCACTATCATATCTTCGAATATTTCCAAGGAAAATCCTTATGAAGTGGTTGTTGATGGGTTGAGATAAATGAACAGGGTTTTCTCGTACATTCCTGTACCACACCTACAGGGGTTATTTCGAAAAATTTTGAATTATCCTGGCAAATATCATATTTCATTATATGGTCTCGAAAATGTCATGTGAACAAATGTAACATTCTGTGAATCGACTTAGTTCCACTATAGCTGTACAATGTAACCGATTATTTCAGCCATGCTTAGATATACGTTTCTGGTTGGTCATAGTAGTTGATTATCGAAAACACCATGTTCTTGATTTTGTATCTCGGCTCCTGATACCTGATACCTAATATTAGATACATATGTGTTGCGTGTTTTCGTTGCAATATTTCGCTTTTCCGTTGGTTGGGTAGTTTCATGATGAATGACTTACCACCATATTCCTCATGAAGAAATTACACTAGAAAAAATTTAATTCGTGTGGTCCATAGTCCGTCCAGTGCCAATCGAATTCACCACAAAATGTGACCTAACTTGGAATTTCATGATGTCAGTCATTCGAAATTTCATTTCGCAAAGTGTATTGTTGGTTGCATAGGAGTTACTTAAATAGTCGTATTGAGAGGCGGAATACAATGCGAGATATATAAAAATACTTGATTGAATGAATTGATTATAATTGATTGAAATTCCGTGTGCTGGTCACGGTGAGACGGATTATTCAAGAAATGACCTTAGAAAATACAACTCGTAGTATTGATGATTATCGGACATCCATTCATGTAATTGAGCTGGAATTACATGTTGACTGTGAAGAAAGGATGAATACAAGAAACTCACATAGTTTTCTATTGACATTCGAAATTACTTCAACAATCAAGTCAGAATACTTTGAGAAGCATGTATCTTGTACATTTTCCATTATTTTTTTTACTTTGTGGACCATTGTTTATCGCGCTATGAATCATACACAGCGATATATGTTGTGACAAAAGCAGTACAATCCAGAAAGGTTTGAAGATTTATTCGATACACAAGAACTGCTGTAACAAAAATGCTCGAAAAGGCTGGAAATCAGGATCATACTCGGAAATAGGGCATCATTAATTGATTTCCTAATACCCGAAGGTCTACTACTCGCAGAACTCATACATCGAATATCACACACGAATCAGCAAAATGTAATTTTTTGGAAACTATTGATCAAACAACTGTTCAACCAACACCGTTTCTGTTTGAAGGATACATAGTTACAGAATTAGTTTTCACAATCCAAATTTGGTCACTTCACATATTTTCCTGAATATCTAATAAACCACACAAAATGTATTCACAATGTGGCCGACATCCTAAACAATAGTGCAGTAAATAGCCAACCTGTATGTTTCCATTCGAAATGACAGTCATAAAAGGATGTGTTGAGTGCTCAAAACTTTGTGAGTTATTTCTTTGTGAGGAGAAACTCCTCCTGGCAGATATCAACATGCAGCTACAGGAAACCACATAAATCTATAACATCAACAATTCACAATGATCGAGCTGTCGAATCCGACCAAACTTTGACAAATGATCTATTTCCAGCGAAAGAAACGGAAACCAAAACGATACCATTATTCCTGGCAGTGAAAAACACTCGAGAAGCCAGTCTCGCGAATTCCAATGATTAACGATTGAATGCACTCTGAAAAAGAACCGGCGAGAAACACGGAAATTCTTCTTCTCTTGTCGAGAAAGTAAAAAAGCATCGAGGTGGCTTTGTGTAGTGAAGCGATGGGCATTTGTCAACCGATTCGATGCGAACTATGGGGGTAATGTATTGTGGTTCCCATTAGGGTAGTAGAGCAAACAGTCGGGACCTCATCGGGTTTATCCAGACGAACTAACGATGTACTTTTCTACTTTCCTGGAGAATTGAGAATTGAGAGGAGAAAACGTCCCCTGGCTGTATCATTTTTCAAGTCTTTCATTGAGGTGTCGAGCGTCACTAAATCTTCTCGTTAAGTAAGTCTTGAACAGAACAGTTCTAGGTCATGATATACAACAGTGTATTTCAGTATTCTCGGTGTGAGTCATAATATTCTCGACGAAATACTCGACTCCATATACTTGACTTCCATGATGAGAGAGAATTGCTCACGGAAATCTTACTGGTCCCAATGACGAACAGAGAGAATGAGACCAAGGGACTCACTGATCGGAACACTCATCTGCTTACCTTGTATATTCTAGTTGCTCTTGTTGTTTCAGTTTCCTGGTGACTTGAAGGGGCTATCTGGGGATATTCTTGTATCATTCTGTTCTCTGACAATTGGGTACTTTCTGATTTTCTGAGGGTTTATGTTAATGGTGCGTCCCAATGGTGCCGTTGTGTCTATTGGTTTGATCAATCGATAGAGGGTACCTATCCTCTTCAACAGTTGATCATTTACTAGGTTCGATATGTCAATGTGGAACAAAATCAAATGGATTATTGCTTCAACGGATGGATCCTTCAAATTTCAACAAATTTGATACAATAATTCTTGTATAAAATAACGAGTAATTATCGAAAAACAGTTCGATCTTGAGAAACGAATGATAATTATGAAGCTCAGAAACTTATCCCATATCCAATCGAAATACAAAATCCATAACACACTGAGGCTCAGCTGCTCAGTTTGTATCATGCCCAGGTTGGTTCCAAGATCAGATACGGTATATGTCTTTGGGGAATGTCAGCTCTATCGGCCGATGTGTTTATCGCGCAAAAACGAGTGATCAGATCTATTGCTAACATATCTATATATCTTGTGAAGCTTATTTTAAAAAAATTAATTTCCTAACTGTGGCTTCGCTATATATTTTCGAAGTATGCGTGCATATACAGGGTCGCTGATATGTATGGAAACGGTCGATTATTTCCTAAAGTAAGATAGCTAGCGAAAAATGTTAAGATACAAATGTTGTAGGGTTTTTCAAAATCCATTAAGCTAATGAAAAATTAAGTATACAGGATGAGTCAAAAAGTCAGGACGAAACAAAGTTGCTTTTTCTCTAATGGGACACCCTGTATATTATTCCACATTTCAATTCTGCTCGGAATTCTGAACAAAATTGATGAAGCGCATCATTTCCTGAATTCAACCGATTTCGAGATATCGAATTTTGAAAATAACTTTTTACTACTCTCAAATTTATTAAAGAAAAAGCACGAAATGATGCATATTTATTATGAAAGTCACAGAAGGTGGAGTATCTGGATATTATGATTACAATTTGAATATAATTTTTTTACAGAAAATAAAAAAAGCATAATTGTTCAGGGTTGATTAAAATGCAATTAAAACAATAAAATTTATTTTTTAATGAATGTCCAGGATATTTAAAATTTCATGAAAACAATAGTTAAGACAGGAGGAAAGAGAGAACATATTTTTCTTTGAAATTCTATTTAATAAGGTGCTCAAAGTGTTTACTATTCACCTCCTGACAGTAATGAACTCGCTGAACAAAATTTCGTAGTGAATCTAAAATCATGTGAGGAGGAATGGTAGAAATTTCATGCCTTATTCTTTCTTGCAACTCTTCGATATTTGGCGGCCTATTTTTGTAGATTATATTTTTTATGTGACCCCATAGAAAAAAGTCAAGTGGGGTCATATCGGAAGACCTAGCTGGCAATTCAATTGCTCCCCTGCGTCCAATCCATTCATTAGGAAAAGTTTCATCTAGATATGCGCGTACCATACGTCCAAAATGTGGAGGAGCCCCATCTTGTTGAAACCATATTTGTTCTGCCGGCAAATTGGGATTGTTATTATACGGGAATAATCGTCTGAGCTCTGGAATAATATGCTGTTGTAAAAGTGATAATTATCGTTCAGAGTTCAAATTTCCGTTTATAAAATAGGGTCCTATGACGTGTCCACCAATAATGCCACACCAGACATTTACTTTTTGTGGCCGTTGAGTGTGAACTTCCTCCATCCAATATGGATTTTGGTCTGACCAATACCTACAGTTGTGTCGATTCACGTGCCCATTTAAACAAAATGTAGATTCGTCAAAAAACAATATGTGGTTGACAAAGTTGACATTTTCGCTTAATTTATCCATAATAACTTCACAGAACTCGATTCTACGATCAAAATCGTCTTCACTCAATTCTTGTACCATATGAATTTTATATGGATGGAATTTTTGCAGTTTGTAAATTTTTTGAATGGAATATCGACTCATGTTATGATTCAAAGCCCTCTGTTGTGCCGAATTTATTGGATTTTCCACCACATCTAACATGACATTCAAAGCATTTTCTTCATTTGTAACGCTTACTGGTCTTCCACTTTTTGATCGATCTTTGACATCTCCAGTTTCATGAAAACGCTGCAATGTTTTTGAAACGGTTGATTTAGGAATTGGTTCCCGATTTGGATGCAATTCATTAAAAATATTCACTACTTGGTCACAACTTCGTCTTCTATCACCGAATCCTATGATCATTAAAATTTCAATACGCTCAGTATTAGTTAAACGTGCCATTTTTGCGCGAAACTTATTTACACTAAATGTATTTTTGACATGTGTTGTCAAGATCATCACTGTTAGACGAAAGAACGTCGCGGCGTTGTTATGGAGCTGGAAACTTTCAAAGGTAACTTGATGGACTATGAACTTAATGGACTAACATTTTTGGATAATTTATTATAAGTTATTTTCAAAATTCGATATCTCGAAATCGGTCGAATTTAGGAAATGATGCGCTTTATCAATTTTGTTCAGAATTTCGAGCAGAATTGAAATGTGGAATAATATACAGGGTGTCCCATTAGAGAAAAAGCAACTTTGTTTCGTCCTGACTTTTTGACTCATCCTATATACTTAATTTTTCATTAGCTTAATGGCTTTTGAAAAACCCTACAACTTTTGTATCCTAACATTTTTTGCTAGCTGTCTTACTTTAGGAAATAATCGACCGTTTCCATACATATCAGCGACCCTGTATATACTCTAACCGTACTAAATTTAAGCTCGATAGTAGCATTCACAATCTCAATACACGCCGCAAAAACGATCACCACATACCGACATATAAGACAAACGTTTCTTTTAAGTCGCCCAACAATATTGGCATAAGAGTTTTCAATGAACTGCCAATCAGCCGAAAAACTGTTCCAACGACATATTCATTCAAGAAAGAGCTGAAAATGTTTTTACTCGACAAGTGTTATCATCGTGTTGATGAACTTGTTTTTACTCGACAAGTGTTATCATCGTGTTGATGAACTTTTAGATACTTAGATATAGGTTTTATACTTTTTTTTTTGTTGTCTGCTTGTGACGAGTCCTATACAATTCATGTAATTGTCTAAGAGGATAATAAATATATCTCATCTCATCTCATCTCACAGTGTTTCCGAACATCAACACATATTCTAACCAATGAAAAAGTGAATCTCATAGCATCCATGGAATGATTATTGATGTCAGTTTATCATGACTTCTCGTGATTGTATAGATTACTTTTTCTTCCGAGATGGTCCTTGAGAAGAATCATTCTATGGAAAGAATCCAATCCATTGATTGTTCAAAATAAAAGTTCAATATCTTGCCATAACAGTCAGAAATCCCCTGAACGAAGACTCCCTTTGTAATAAATCAGCCAATGGAAAGATAGTTGAAGTAACTTTATCGAAAACAGAAAAAGAGGCCCAAAGAGATGCAACGCAACTCCCAGTCGCTTGTTCTCGAAAGTTAACCCTTGCAAAATTAACCTCCATCTCCAAAACACCCCTTGTCGAATCGCGAGTTCGGGAAGAAAAATAAAAGTAACCCGAGAGATGAAAGAGAGAATAGGAAGCGAGTCGAGAATTCGTTCTGGATAAACTATTTCATGTTCAGAAACTTCGGCAATGCCATTGGCATGGTTAGGATAATTTTCCTAGGTGGCCTCAAATGGTCTCAAAAGGAGCGTTCTTGTATTAGCAGCTTCTCAACATTGCAACAGTTGCAACACGGAATATCACTGAATTCTATTGAGAAACTGATGAAACTACATTACATTTCGTTCCACATTCACATTTCTAGACATTTCTAGAAGTGGGTAGATGCCATTTTTTGGAATAAATGAGAACCATCTCTCTGCATTTTGTAGTGTTGCTTCTGACAAAAGTAATTTCTTCATAAGCATATAACTTCTTTTACGTGAAAGTCGAAAGGACATTCCGTTCCAATCATTCTTGAAAATTCAGTAGAATATCCAACAGAAACATAATCGACTATTCGTTGAAATCTGAAATGGGAACTACTGAATATTATGGACTCTCGATGCCAAATTACTGATACTGTGCTATGACGATTTGTTGAAGCATTATTTGTGAATACATATCTTTTGTGATGTATAGATGGTTTGAAATACTGAATGTTGACCTGATTTGAAAGGCAGTCGCCCCGCATCAGTTTACAATGGTAGATTTTTGCGGGACTGCAATTTGAAGTTCCTCACTCATTCGCATCAGAGTCGGTTGTGACTAGACATTAAGAGATGGCTGTGCCCATCCTGGCTCCCCACTGGCTACACCAATGGGCAAGGCTATCATTTTGTTCCGCGTCGAGATGAATCGGAGGGATGGGAGGAATTGCGACAAAAGAGGCCAACAATGAGGGTAATGAAAGCCCGGGAAATCATCGGGTATTGTACAAGATAATCATGTAATTGCCGGGCAGAACGGGGCAACTGCCAGGTCTCTCGCGATCAATCGTGCGACTGTCATTCGGTAAGTAATGAGAGATGAGGGTGTGCGAATATTTGTAGATACGACTTGGCGTAGACCCTATATTAGGTGTTTTGTTTCGAAAACATCAAAGTCGGACAGTCCCTACTATACAAACATAATAATTTTGTGGAACGTATCAGATGAGGGTGAGCAGAATTCCGAGAATTTCAAATGAATAGTCGCAAGCAAGACTATTGGGAAGAAATCACGAATTGTACGCATGTACATTTCCATACTTTCACAATGGGCTGAACAGATTCTATCAATAATATAAACATCCTAGAAATCTAGTAGTATCCAATAAATCGGGGACTCAAGCTTTATCTTTCATTCCCTAAGGTAAGCAGATCATACAATGCCCAATTTATGATGGTTTTAGATACCAGTGTCCCTTTGAACTCGTCAGTATACATCGTTATCAGCTGAAACACCTCTCAATCTCATGGGGCTGGGGGTGATGTCCATTGCGAGAATTGCTTTGCAAAAACTTCACTCTGTTTAGTTCGAACATTCGCTGAAGCTCTTAGATTTTACAGGAGAGAGCTATTGGCCTAGTTGGTGATAATTGATAGTATCACTCACGATTTCGCTAACCTTTCTAGAGGATCGTAGGAAGGTGGGCGATCTCTCACTATTTCCAAGAATCTTCCATCGATAGAAGGGCAAATTCGTGAAATTCCCTGCCTAAAGTGAACGCTTTCCTGATGCATACGACCTCCAAACTTCCAAGAAAATGGTATGATCTTCCTGCTCCCACATTGCAGCGCTGGCTCGGATGATTTTCGTCTCACTGATGATTATTCAATTTATTAATATCGAGATTTTTTTTCATCATAAAAATTTCATACATTATGAATTATATAATAGAAGTTTTATTGTCGATTCGCAAAAAATCGTGTATGAAGGGAGAACAAGAAGGTTATTCACAAACTTCGAATGATGTATTCACCACCAAATTTCATATGAGACAAAGAGGTATCGGGAAATTGGATATCAGAATTAAGCTGAAAATTTGGATAGCTCAAATGAAACAGAAGTAACAGTTTATTTTCCATCTCTCGACTAATTATATCGTCATCATGGTGAACTTTTCGGAACATGCAGCTGTTCGATACAACTTCAGAATTTTAGAACATCTGGGCTATTCCATCAGGTGAATCAATCAACCGGCGAGATTATTTCGAGAAATATCAATGGGATGCCATCTGATGCATTGAAAATCGTGAGAGCTCATCAGGCATCCAGAAAATCTATGCGATCACCAAGGTGATCATTTATTTTTGACATAGATTTCAACTACTTCCAATAGTTCAACCGCTTGTAGAGGTGTAGTGTGCATAACATCTATCATATATGCAAATCAAAACTTTGGAGGATTTCAAACAATATATTTTTCATGAAAGAAATTTTCTTTGCTTCAATCCATTGTCATCCTTTGTGTTCATTATACAGCGTTAACCTGTTTGAAGAGATATTTCTCGAGGCGAACTCGACATATTTTATGGCAATCTTTATTAAGTTTTATGTTTCATTACTATACATCAAGAGAACGATATTGTTTACAGTGTAACCACTAAATGTAGGAGGTTTTGAACAGGAACAATAAACACTCCTTGATAACATCTTGATACCTGGCGTGTTGCATATTTTGTTCTCTTTGAATTATATCCACCAACAGTTGATTCAGCAAACTCATAGGTAGTTCATTCATAGATAGATGAAATTGCAGGATATGTTCGACTCATTTGGATCAATAATGGTCTGCAACGGTGACATCGAATGATATCGGCATATGCTCTGACCAATCTTCTGACTCGCTGACTCTGATGATACGAGCTCTGATGTCCCATTCATATTCATTTAAGAAATGAATCATGTTGTATGGGAGGAAGTATGTGAGGAAGAAATAATTGGAGTATTTTCACAACAGCTCTGAGAGCATTGCAGGTTTCAGGTTTCGTCTTTCCCTGTCTTCCTGCTGTTCCCTTTCCTTCTCGTCTGCAGAGTTACATCTTGCTAGGATTCTACACACCTAAAATTATCCTTTTTTTATCTGTTGACAACATGAAAGAGAAACCTATGATTTTCGAGAAACATCATGTTAGCCAGCGGTGGAATTATGGGAGAGGAGATGTTGGAATATTTCTCGAAAGTTTGGAGGTTGTGAGCATGATTGTCGCTGTCTTTGAACCTTTTCTTATGGCATATCACCTTGTATATTGGTGTTTGTATCTTTCTCAATCACCTGTTGCATTTCATTGACCAACCCTATGCAAGTTGGCTATAATGCTAATACGATAATCTTTCGTTATTTGGTAGGCTCTGCAATTCAAATACCATTAGTTAGCCAATAATATTGAAAACAATTCTAGGACTAATTTGTACAATTTTTTGACAACACGAAAGGAAACCTATTATGTTTCGCGGAGTCTTAGCCGGTGGTGAAATTTTAGGAAGGAAGGTATTAGAATTTTTCTTGAGAGTTTGGAGCATCAGGAGAGACTTCACTTGGCGAATGATTCCATAACTTTGACGGTCTATTGATGGATGATGCTTGGTAATGAGATTTTCAGAATGTTTTCAGTCTGACAATGTATGGATTGCTTTGAGAATCGCTCGTGGTGACATAATAGACGAGATTTCCGTGCAGCATCGAACGTAAAAATATCCATAGGAGAGGGAGATCGCCCACCTTCCTGCAATGATCTAGAGAGTTATATGAATTCTTGAGTGAAGTATTACCGACTAGACTCTTTCGAATAGAGTTTGAGACCGTCAGCTCATATTTGGGAGCTGAACTCCAAACATGTGAACAGTACTTCAAGACAGATCAATTGACTCATTCGTCTTGCATTCAAACTCATTGAAAGCTAACTGTGAATGAAACTGACGAATCAAACTAGCATCCAGGCTAATTTAAATAGTAATGATCTTGCTATCAGGGCGTAGTTGACAGATTTTCCTCTGAACATGCAAGATGAATCAATTGAGCTCCAATTGTCAGATGAATCTTGAAATCACCTTGAATGCAATCCCTTATTGAAATATAATTGCAATATCTTGCAGTCAGCTTGATCAAAAAAAAAACTCTTGCAATAATATAAAAAAGGCAAAATATTAATGAATTCTTGTTGGTATAGACTCTCAGCAGCTGTGCCTGTTTTCATTGCTTCTATTTTTTTCCGTTCCTCTACTTATATGTCGTCTCCTTTTTGTTATAATATTATACCGTTGCTTTCTTCTTCTGCTGTTGTATTTTTGGATTTTTTCAGTCTCAAAATCTTCCCGTATTCCATACTCTATTGCTATTTCTTGTGTTTTTGTTTGAATTTGGCTCGTTTTATCTTTGATTGCTATTCCTATATATATATTTCTCTCTTCCTTCCTCCTTAGGTTCATCTCGTCTTTGTCCAAAAACTCATGTTTGCGGAGACAGAAGGAAGTCTTCAAAGACATTTTGACAGGGGTGGCTGAATATAAAATCCTATTAAAAAGAAATGATCGTCGACCAATGGAATAATTTTTTTTTCATTAATTTGATCGACAAGGAAAGCAGCCTCCTTTGATTTTGCTTTGATTTTCACTCCTTCGTAGTCCAACTGTTGTTGCCAACTCAAGAGTGTTTGAAAAATGTTCTGAACTCTTCCGAAGTTGATAAATACAGAAACAAAAAATGATCTCGTACCAGACAATGCAGTTCCCTCGTGATTGATCGCCTTCATCTCATTTCGCAACACCTTGGATACTTCCATCGTCATTCCTCATAACTGACCCTGTAATCTTCATCATCCGTATAATCCGCCTCTCTCCCATGGCCGACTGCGCTCCGTAACTAACAAAAACAAATGAGCTGCCTTTGAGTCGCCCCTTCCCCCTTGCTCCGGTTGATCTGGCAAGGCACAAAGAAATTAGTTGAGTAAACAATTAGAGTATAATATGATTAATTGTGTTTTGAAATAAGAGAAACGGTTTTAGCGGGGCCGGTAAAAAGGGTTCAGATTGCGTGCTGAGCGGTCAGAAGATTTTCTTGAGCGTGAAATGTAGATAGATTTCGTTAACAAGGTAAGCTGACGTTCAAGTAATGGTTGAAGCTGGATGGAGAAATCACGTGCTGGACGAGCTCTCGGATGAGTAATTTATATTTCAAAACCCAATTTGAAATAGTCATAACGTTGAAATTTTGCAAAAGTGGCGGGACAAAGCCAGGTGATGTTCGGAATGATTGTTTGGCACTTTCTTCGGCAACATATAATTTTTCCGATGTATACTTTCATGCCATATCGTAGTGCATATACTTTACACTGGCAGGTGTTGAAATGGTTGGTAAATCGGAAAGAGACTCAGATTTTTCCTTTTCCACATTCGTAGACTCAATTTCGATACTCAACTTATCGTGGATCTGCGTTTAAAATAATACCCACCATACCATCATTCACCATCTTGAACCCTCTTTCTTCTACTCATTGTTTGTCTATCAACACGACTGGCAATGCCTTCGTGTTCATGTCTCAGTCTTTAGCAGCCATGAATTGGCCAACAAATATTGCCCGGCAAAAAAATATTTATGAAAATAGAATAACCCGCAATATTCGAGAGTGAAAATGGAGAAGAAGAAAGAACTCTTGTCAAATTTTGATTAATGGATCCGTTTGCGATAAAGGTAACTGTATTCGAAAGTTCAAAAATCTTAAAATAGCCACCTGAACGAACGGTTCTCATTTCATTCGTATAGATCGTGTGAATGCTTGTTGAATTCTCATTTCTTATTGAGACGTTGTCATCATGATTTATTTAGTGTGCATCGTTTTGAAGGAAATAAAACAACGCCAATACCGATGACCAGTCTTGTTTCAATTAACTGAACTAAACAATTTCCTCCCTCGCAGTTTCTATTTTTTTTTTCAAATTCTATTATCCATTAACCAAACCATCTAATCAAAATTCCACAAGATCAACTGTTTTTTTCTGAATTGTAAAGAAGATTCAAGAACGATCTCAATTCAAGAAACATCCAGTGGCGTAGAGAATAGGGCAGGAAAAGTGAAACAACCCCTCTGTATCTACGTAACTCGACATTTTCGACAAAAGTTACTTAGGTCAAGGTACGAGTACCCATTTTAAGTCCTTCCATGACGGAAAAATATTTTCAAGACTGAACTTGAGAGGACTGGATTCCTCTACCTTATAGGAAGCGACTTATTTTTATAATTTTTCGATGGAACAACGCATGATGAATTGTTGATACTTCAACCTGGACCAGTATATATTCACATGAGAGATGAGAAAATATCCGTTGATGGAGATGAAGATATGAGAATAAATGAATCAAGTTGAGAATATATTAAGAAGAGCAAACCTTGTACCTCCAGAGCCTAAAGAGGAATTCTCTATTTGACAGGGACACCTTTTTCTTGAAAAAATGTTTGGAAGACAAATATATTCGAATATATCTTCGTGATGTTCTTCATTGACACTGAGAACTGTTAGATATAAAATTTTTGACATTTAATTTGCCATTTTCATATTCAGTTTCAAGAAGTGAATGCCAATAAGTTTTATCTATATCAACTGAACGAGAAGAAATATCCTCCTTCAGAAGAATGCGAGCAGATTCTTCGATTCTTCGGTTGTTTTCTCTTTATATCCTATGATCTTTATGTCAATCCAGTCGACCATATGTTGAACATCTTTAGTAAGGATATGTTCATCTAATTCCGACTTGTTAATATACCTCTTCTTCACATTATTCCTATATTCATTCATCCTCACTGAGAGAGGTCTGCTAGTTTCACCTGTATAGTATTTTATACAATCACATACTCTCAATACATTTTTTCGATGAATGATATATTGAGATAATGAAATGAGGAAATGAATTATAGTGACCCACCAAGGCTACAATTGGAATTTGACAATCATGTAATTCCTCGATTCATAAGAAGATATATTTCCATCCCATTCCAATCTCATTTCACAGAATGGTATGTGAACATACTTATTTACATCATCATTCTCGCTGAAGTTCACTGCGGAAGCTTCGAGCCGGAAACTGTTTTCATATCAGCGAAATTCCTGGTATAGCTTCTACTCCATTGTCCAAACACAATTTTGTCGTTTGTTAATTAATGTTCGGGAACATCAAAGTAGTCTTATTACCCGGTCTTGGAGAAACAAACTTGGCATGAACGCAGAAGGGAAAACAGTGCCGCCAACTGATTCTGTTTATTCCACGGTGCGAGTGGAAAACAAGTTGGAAGACCACGGATATTGGCGGAGGAGGATAATGCCGAAACTGAAGGAGCTTTGAGATTCGGAGGCAACTTTGCGATACAGAATGTGAGGAGTGTAGTGAATGTACGGGTCAAAGGAGGCAGGTCCATTCGTCCAGAATACTACATTCGTTATCATTCATTTTAATCGCAGATGAACCTCAGGGGAGAGGGAGTCAAACTTTGAACATGGTCATTAGATTGCAAAAAAAGTGATGGAAACAATATTTTTCGCAATGATCGTGAAAAAAGCTGATTAGTTTTACACTTCTCATTGTACCAGAAAATCTCTTCAAAATTACAAGAACGAGCAATATTGTTTTGTAGAACGATCCACATAGATTCTAGTGAGATTTGTTTAGGATGACCTGCAAAACACGGATTGCGGTTCTCACATCAAAAAGTATTCTCCTCAACATCGACACTATTATGATAATATGACTTTTTCCTGATCCTGCATTACTTTATAAACGCGTTGTTTTTTGGCAAAATATCATAGTATATGCCTTCGAGGACGCTCTCGATATTTCTCTCACTGTTCAAGTCAATTCCGACAAAGAAAATATTACGATAACTGATGTGTTGTGATTACGCATTTGGACTGGATAATGAGCCATCATATACGCGAAATATAAAAAAGTTGTATGATTCAATAGTTTTCCATTCGCTTTATGGTGAGCACGTTACAATGAGGTGGTTTTTTCTAGGAAGGTTCGTTCTTTTACCAGAGGAGTGATTAATACTATCGTCGACGAGATCTTGTATCAGTATCGTAGAAAGGGTATTTTGATTCCTTCACTATTCCTGCGTTGGTTGATAGTGTTTTCGTGTCATTCCTGTCCACAATAACAGCATGAAGAAAACTGTTGGGCCACTGCTAAGGAGCGGATGCAAACCATAGGAAGAAAGTTTGGTGCCATACTCAGACAAACGCTATTGAAATGTCAAATGCAGTAGCACCAAATTCTCCGTATGAATATCAAAGGTAGAATTCCGAATTTGCTTTTCTGCTGGGCTTCTTTCCATGCCTCATGAATACTATATTCTCAATGCCAACTATCAAGTTTGCAACAGCTAACATATGTATATATTGGAAATAGCGCCCTGAATGGTTCATCAAACGTAACATTTGGACAAAGCGAAGTTCACGTCAAATCCTCTTAGCATTGATGAATAAGCATGATCACAGAGAAATATCTACCATCATACTATACCCAATTATTATGGGGAACCGCTCCGATTTTAATCTGAATTTAAACAGTCATGATTCATTCCGAATCACCTTCCACTAATTAGACAGGTTTGGACGCAAATAAAGCAAATGTTCTGAGATTTCAGGGGCGCTCGAAGGGGATATCATCAGAATACATCTATATAATGCAGAAATGGTTCATCATCACGTTTCATTCTGCTATTATTGTCTTAAGTGCTGAGTGAAATAACTGGGAGAAATATCATGTTCGACAGTCGGTAGATTTTTTTCAGTGACAGCAGTCAACCGATTTCAACCAATTGTTTCTGATACGGATCTGGATTCCTTATAAATTTATTAAAAAAAAAAAAACTGACAACTCATGAAGTTTTGGCATCGACAAATCATCTTCAGGTTGTAACTCATAACTTGACTTAATACAATCTACATTCTCACTATTCCATGCTGTTTCCAATCATTTTCACAGTTTCCCTCATATCCCAGGAGCTCCTGGGAGATGCTAGCCCAGCTGAAATCTCCCTTAAAATCTCCCTCAAAGCATAATGGATGACCAGCAGCAGATCTATATTTTTTCCTCATCTAACCAGCAATGTGAGCTTTCATGGTTATGTAGATAACAATGTTATAGACACTTGGAAGAAACGCCCTATAAATATATCATCTCACCAATGATCCTCATAATCAAAGTCGAAATGATGAAATGAAATAATGGGCTTTGTGGAGAGACTGAAAATTCTGAAATCATCAGAGATAATATACTAGGTTTCCAACTAGGGTCAACAATCCGTCCTATCTCAAGCATCCTGAAAATTCCTCACATTACAATATTATCAGCCATCATTTTAATATTGATAATCAGGAAGAATCATGCTATATTCTGATTGACCCCATCACTTCATAAGTTTTCTCATCTCAAATGGTGTAAAGTGGTTCAAAAGCCGCTACCTGACCTCAGTGGGATTAACATAATGATAATAATAATAATAATAATGATAATAATAATGAGAATAATAATAATAATAATAATAATAATAATAATAATAATAATGATAATAACAATAATATAAATTCATAATATATCAATAGCAGCAGATGAACCAGAAATCTCAGTAAGGCATAGCCAGAACATAAGTTTTTTTTGCACACAATATCACAAAATAATGACAAAATCCAACAGTTAACCCATAGCGTCAGCTGTATTTCAATGACTACTATATAGGGAGTTGTAGAAGTACACCAAGTCAAAAAATGAAATTCTATCGATTTTTTGGTTACTTTAATAGATAAATGATATTCTAGAACTATAGTTATTCTAGAATATCCAAGATCTTGATGGCTATGATAAACATTGTTTTTCATCGGAATTTAGCATAGTTCTTGTGACTGTTGCCTTTTTTGAAACTATAAATCGTTCATCATTATGACGAATTCAAATTGCAAATGATGAAAACCAATCGGTGATCTAATTGTTCGCGAAGTAACTAGTAACTAATGAGCAGAACGTTCGATGATTTAGCACACGGTCTAGTGGCACCGAACGGAATACTGCTGTATGTAATTATTGATGAAGACCTGTCTCTCACGAGATTTGTTTACCCTGTATGTCGAAAAAAAAGTTCATGAGATCTTTTTTCTCATTTTTCACCATGGACTTCTCACAATATTGTTGAAATCGGGCAGTGGATCTATCCCATTTATTATGTGTAACACCTACTTAGAAATCCAAACTTTTCAACAAACTTATTTGTATTTCTAAACACAAACGAAATGAACTGACACTTTCAACATTCTCATCATTAGCAGCTATTAAATCTCAATATGAAAAGTGTTGTGATTCTAATTTGAGTATTGCATATTGCTTATAGGTTCTTCTTTATATAAACATGCGACACCTATTCCGAACTTGCCCACTCCTAAGCTTTTAGTTTAGAAAATCAACAATGAATTGTGTAGAATAATAAAATATTGTTCCAAGGTAGGGAGATAAGTTATTAACATTGAAGTCACTTGAAGTCACATTGGATTGTTTGACATTACTAACAGTGACAATTCAATGATCATAGTGGATGAATCAAGTTCCGATGTTCATTTTCTCAGAGATTTTCTCTCTTATCCAGTGAACGATGGATGAAAAGAGATATAGATTTCGACTTGGTGTATTTCCATGACTATACAACTATTCATATGAGAACTCATATTGATATATTTCATTCCTATATAGGTACTCAATTTTACCGGTAAATAATATAGATATAATGAACGTACGTATGTTTTCTGTATGATGATTTGAAGATTCAGAAATAGCTCAATGTTATAGCTATTGATCGAAAAGGTTCCATTGTTATTTTTAGTAATAATGTGTGTTCAATTTTATTTGTCTTAAGTCGAGTTTTATTGTCCGTTTATTTGTTGTACAGTCACGGCTAATCGTAATAAAGTCCTCTAAATAGACATTGGATCATAAACAAGCATTGTTTTGATCTACGAAAGGAGCATGTAATATATTGAATGGCGCTTAGTGATTTATTGAGTAGCCAGGAACTGTGATTTTTTCGGTATTCTCAGAAACATGCTTGTAACCGGGATACTGATCTCACAAAATAAATCCCAACCTTCAACAGGATGATGAACAGTAGAAATTTCGAAATTCTAGCACCATTCTTTCGTCACAAAATGTATTGAATTGGATGTAAGTATTTCTACTATACTAATAACAAGCTGTCTTGTTGATTTCTATTCAGATGAACGTTGGAACAACCGTTTCCTATTGATACCATCAACTTCTCCCCTTCGGAATTCTTCCATCTTGTCTATTGTCATACATATCCTGTCGCTTTCCAAGCTGTCAGGAAAACAATTAACTACAGTTACCGTAAATATTGGGCATATTTCAGTGACTTTGTATATTTAGACAGCGTGCAGTGTGTACTGGCAAACTACATTGACTGTTTGAGACCAGGCTAATGAATAATAATAGACTTGCTCGAGGAACTTGATGAATGAATCCGTGAACAAAAGAAATTACTGACGTAGTGACTAGTTTGTTTGTTATTATTTGTCAGATTTCTGATTCTCATCTCATTGAGATATGCTCTGCAGTGGGTACATTAGTATGACATTCCATATGGACTTCAAACTTGGACGAATTGACGTAACCTGACAACATGTGAATCACAATGAGTCACCACTTTGATTTTCAATCCAAATTCTTCTCATTCTGACGAAAATGCACAAGCACCAGCACACTCTATAATTATGACAACATCACAGAATTATGTCATTCATCTCAAAATTGTCACTTTTGTCTCAGAATCCAGAAATACTCAGTACTCGGATCATGAAGTTTGAAAATATGATACTCTCTAAACTCTAGAGCTTTCGTTGGATCCCATATTATTGTCTGAAATTATAGATCGCAGAGACAACCAATGACGATGAGAGAAACGTATAAAATTGATTTATATACTCCGTTTTTCATTAGTCGAACTTCCAATTTCTCATAATGGTGAGACGATGCAATGTCCAATCTAAAACTTTGATTCTGAGTGTAGTCGTCTCTTATTTAGGAAAACACAACGATTTTTTATAAGTTTACTGAATTGATGATGTCAGAAATGCGGCCAAATCACTGAAAATTCAGAAAAAGTATCTATTGGATCTAAAATTTACCAACAAACTCTGACGCAATTATGCAGATACAGTTTTCAGAGAGGGTGAAAGAAACCAATACTGAGCCACCATTCTACAGGCTTTGCGAGAAAATGTCCACGAGATATATCGAAAAGTATACCGTGATCATTACAATTGTCAATATTTGGAATATTTAAGAATTCCACATGCGATTAGAAACCAACAAATCGATACTGGTTTATTTCCAGGACTTTATATATAGTCGGTCGGACATTCAATATACCGATGAATTCTCATATTAAATGAACAGTTCCTTGAAAAAGAACTGACCTGTCCCCTGCAGGAATTATTGCTATATCTTTGCTCGTGAGAACATCTAGATACTATACGATAGTGTAGCAAGCATTATCACATCCAATGTATTCTTGTTACAGATTTCAATGTTGCTCGATTTTGCAGCTAGTATATGACTTCTCTCTCAATCTTTGATACAGTGGATTTTATGATAATTGTCGCTGTATGATTGGATAAATTAATCGTTGTTATATATGTCTCAACATTATTTTACATCATCAAATGTTTGCGAATGGATTTCACAATGAACTGAGAAGGAATTCTTGTTATTTCATAGTTTGGGTGCTCCATCTCTAACTGTACAAATGAGTGATACTTAAGCCAGTCAAATTCGTTGAACGAATTTGGTTCTAGACAGAATCAATTGGCAACCAATCCGACAAAGATTGCTACATGATACTATACCAGTAAAATAATAGGAGGTCTTGTCTTGTCATTGATCAGGCTCATTGCTCTCCTTCGAACCGACTTGATTTACGCTTGATTTATCCGAAAATGTAGCACGCTTTCGCAATCAACTTCATACTCTTTCATTCATCAAGAATAGTAATTTGAAATAATAATCGCCAACCCCTTGTACATTACACATACGTCGGCATGCATCCAATGCCCCTAAGTTGCGGCCATATATTATGATTTGATGAATGTTTTCAACCACAAATGTCACCAAAGCTTGATTGCTGCATGCCTGAATAATATTTCACTGATTCATATTTGATGCTTGAAGGGTTGAAGTGTGTCTTTGCATGATTTATTTCTGGCGGCTGAAAAATATGAATCTGTTATCAAGACTGAACATGTTTCATGGTTGAGCATGGGAGGTATATGTTCGATATTACACTTCATTCCATTTCATAATTGTTATCATTTACAAAATGTTTAATTTTCATTTCGATTTTTGGCGCCCTCTACCGACACTATACCAACTGGTTCATCATTTCCATCAACGTGATTTCGAGCAATTTTAAAAAATCAATGCATTCAATACGTGCATCAAAGAATACCAAAAAAATACCTTCGGTTTGAAAAACGCATTATTTTGAAAAAACGATATATCGTGCTATACGAAACTAATATGAGCAAGAAAGCCATCGAGTAATCATTATCTTCTGACCAGACGAGGAGGAAATACTTATTATATGATGTTTGTGGTACACCATGTGAGACAACGGTAAAATATTGGAAAGATATTGGATTTTTTCATACAATGTTGATCCAATTTGTCTACCTCTAATCTAGGTTCGTAAAATCACGGACGAGATTCCCGTTAAATTGGATTGAAAAAACAATAATTCGGCGAACATTTTGGAATAATTACAATTCAGGGGTTACCAGTTTGAGCTAATGTGATTTGTCCACCTGTAATCTGGAGTCGAAGTACCTATCTTCTGAAAAAGAAAGATTCGCCCACCTTTCTACGATGAAATAGTCAGCGACTCATCACTGACTAGTTCGGGAGCTGGACTCTAGGATAGATCCACTTCGCGCTTTTCAGATCTCGAAAAGCTGCTAGGGTGTGAAGTACCTCTTTGCACGGAACAGAAAAGGAAATTTTCGTGAAGCAGTTCTCGCATCGAGAGAACCTTCATATGAAAAGTGGTACCTATGTCATCATAGTATGCATCGTTCGATCTGCCTCTTTGCTAAAGATACGAGTTTGTGTATTGGTTGCATCGATATCACTAGATTTTCGGATCCCCATTTCAAAATTCCTGCGGTAATGATCATTTATAGTGATGAACACCTATGTCTGTCTTACCCCTCTGGTCTCATCTCTAGAGGAGGATGCGGCATGAAGTTTACTATGAACTGGGAAATTGGTCACATTGGAAACAGATTATTGATGTGGATCAAAATGAAAGTTTGTGCTGAGACAGATCCTTGGAGCACCAGCATTGATAGTCATTGTATCAGATGAGACTCCCTAATCCTTTTCAAAAAAAGAGATTATCTAACTTCTTCACTATATAATGAAGACATTCTGAATGGAAGCTCACTATACTTCCTCACTAACCGTATTCACATGCAAAAAAAGACAAATCTCAAAGCTCAAAAATCAAAAAACAACGTATCTACTCCTTTTATCAGAAAAGATACAAGCCAACGATTTTCTGCTTTCCATGCCCCCAGGATGTTCAATCTACTGCCAATAGAATTGAGAAATGTTAGGAACATCAAAACTTTTCCTACAAAATGCAAATACTTTATGTACCATAATTATACTTCATTCCTTAACTACTCTAATTATTATTCAAATTCAATAAATATCTCATTTGATAGTACCTACAGCTATTCTTTCATATATTTTCTTTTTCTTCTTCCTTCCATTTCTATGTAAACTATATAGTATCTATTTTATTGACAATAGAAAAAATACAGCACATTTTTTATTATCTCATAAACTGTACATATCAGGAAACTGATCTCATTTCATAATCAAATGTGATTATATGCACACACAGGTGATAAACACCTAGGTGCACTCAAAATTTACATTTGTATTAGTACTATTGAATATCTCTGTCATTCAATTGAAATACTTCACTACAAAGATCTATCTACGCGAGAACAAGATATTAAATGACATAGATTGAGGCGGAAAACCATATGACGAGAATTTTACTAGAAGGCTCTGGTGACTTTGGAGATATCTAATGCCACAACCAAAAACTATACATGTTTCTCGATCGATCCCTGCCACATGAGTTTCACATAGAGCAGGTCAACTGTTGATTCCTGGTGACGAAAGTCATATTTCCGATATGTTGCTTCGCAGTTTTTGCAATGTGACCTTTGATTCCACGACGTGCGAGGAGTGTTTCAGAGCTCTATTTCTCATTGATATGGAATGCAAAATGAGTTTGTCATCGACACATTCTTTCCAATAATGTTCACCCTCTGTGAAATGTATGTTTGGAAAACACACCATTCTTTGTTTGATTGTTTTCTCGTAGTCCCATCGCCCAATTTATTCGTCACTCCAATGTTTGGAACATCCTGTATTTCCTTCTTTGTCGACCAGTTGAGCAACTGTTGGAAATATAACTGAAAGTAACAAAAAAGGTTCCGATTTGTTCGAATGTCAACTTGTGTGGTAGGCAACATAACCGTCTGCTTTCCAGCCACAAAAGAATTTGATTCTTCCCGTCATCGTGCCGGTATTCGGACGCTAACAAGTGTCCCCCGTTCTCCATAAACAGCGAAATTAATGTCCGGTCCGGGTTCCTTAATGCCTCTAATCTGATGTGTCCGACAGTAAAACGTTGCGGAATCCCGCGACTATTAATTCGCCAGACTGCCTCGTATTTTAGGCGACACAATGATCGTACACCGAAAAGACATTAGGGTCAGGAAAAATGATCTGACGAAGCCCCCAACAATTCCAAAGAATTCTGAATCACATCGAGGGTTCCGAAGATGATTCCGATTATGAGGCGAGTTATTGTACGAATACGTTCGTATCTAAGACTAATATTACTACATCTCATTCATATGATTCACATCCAATCAAATCGACAAACCTGTGACTGAAAGTACTAATAATGAGATGGCAAGTAATGAGGATTTTGCCCGTGGATAGCGATTGCGAACTGGCGATTCCAAAATTCGAGGATGAACTCAGCTGAAAGATCGTTCAACTCAAGGAAAAACTCACACTCGGTGCGAATGAGCGTGAATGATTGCAAAATGAAGCTCGATATGTCTGGGCTGTAACGTTTAAAATATTGGAGAACGTAAAAGCTGAAATTAGGTGTGATACAGGAACTGAATCATAACTACAAAAAATATACATACCCAATAGTGAGGGTACATATAAATGCGATAATTATTTCACAATATAATACTTTGTGATATCATTCATGTATTTCAACTCATATGATACATTTGTTCATATTTGTTCGTCATGAAATATGTGTTTTCTATGGGTATTTTGAAATATGACTCTTCACAATCTCCATCTGAATAGTAAATGCAACACGTTTTTGAAAAGTTCCCATTCCTCACTGGTTGCCTCGACAACTAAGCTCATAGCACAATTATTGGTAGAGAATAAAATACAATCAGAAAGTTATTTATACGTCGTAACCTTGAGATAGGCATCAGTCGACCAAAAATGTTCGTCACTCGACTGCAATATAAACCTTGCACAAACAACAATGATAAGTAACTCAGCACTGAGATCAATTAGATCTACCCACTGAAATGAGCACAGATACCTACTCGCGAGAGGCCCCCCTATACGCAGATGTCTATTTTGCAATTCATAAGTCAAAGCTGCTGTAGCGCATCACCATAGAAACAACTGCGTCGCTATGACACTCGATGAGAACAGACATCAGCAATGCATCGAATTTGACTAATAAATATCACGGCTGTAGAAGAAGTATAATGTGAAACTCTTACGTTTTACTCATTTTTCACTTTTATGAAAGTTTGTAACATGAACCTTTCGACGTGAAAAATATGTATCATTACCTTATCTTTGTACAATACACCATTTGTACTACATTGTTCCCCTCATATTTGAGTTCAATGAAGTATATCGTTTTCAATTGCTGAAGGTATCGAAAAAAGAAATCGTGAAACCAATCGTCTTTTTCGTTCTCTTTAAAAAATGTTGTTTGAAGATATATCTTTGGTATTTGTATTCTTGGTATTGACCAATATGTTGGGCGATCTGGAGATAATCTCCGGTACTCTTCTAGCAATAGATATACAGGATGCGTGGACGTGAAAAAGCCTCAATTAATTGTGATTATAAACAACTGTGGGTGATCGGCGGCTGTGAGCTCGCACGGATAATTAAATGTTGTGTATGTAAAAGCTCATCGAGTACGTGATAATGCCCGCTGCTCATGTTGCGCAAGCGATTGTCTATTAAATCATCCCAACGAAATAGAAAATAAAGTGCCCATATGATGACCGATGGTGGGAAAAACTGGTATGTTGTATTCTCAGTCTTTTCTTTTAGACAAGTAGTTTGGACTATGCTAATGATTCGATCGGGCAGAGCCGTAACTAGGGTAGGCAGTATGGCCACCTAGTGTGAGTATCGCTGCTCCAGAAGAATATTGATGCAAGTATTAGAATAATATAGGTATTATTGAACGAGCACGGAATGATAGTAATTTCTCATGATTATGAGATCGCAGCATCGTTTTACAACTATACGAGTGAGAGATCAGCATTCCGTGTGATTCATACACCATTCTTTTTCTTCCGGTATAATATATTATGGGGTATAGCCAATTTATTGAGTGTGCAAGTGATCATATTCTTCTATTGATAATTATTGGATCAAACCTATACATCCCCGATTTCAGGCAGTAGTAATCTTAGTTGGAATTAGTTATAAGTTTGCCTCTTAGTCATTTTTGCTGCTCATCATATAATCAATTTTTGTCACGTTTTTATGAAATTTGAGTAAACAGAGTTGTCAGTATTCATTCTGTTATTCCGTAGGACAAGTGCTTCATTATGTGATATCAACCGACGATATAACGATGATCCGGTGAGGAAATGAATGGACAATCTACCTCATTTTGTTATCAAAACATTTAGGATAGAATTTTCTGTATTGAAGACATGGAAAGAAGAATTTTACTTTCTTAAATTCGTTCATTTCAAATGCTGGTGTGCTAAGATTGTTCATGAATATGAGGTAGTTTGATGGACTACTAGTTAACTCCTGTTGTTATTCTAACGAAGTAAAAAATACGTCGATACAATTATATCCCATTAAAATTAGTTCTGATTCATGTGTCTTGGCTTCATTCATCGTCTTTTCACTATGTTCGACATCAAATGGTTTTGGACTGGTTTTAGTTGGTAGAATTTTTATTATCAGATGGAAGGAGCGGTATATATCATGGAGTAGATATTTTATCATAAAATTTCCTTGAAATAAAATGTTTATAGGAAATACTACTTTTTATTCGATTTCTTAGGTACAATTGGACCACCTCACAGGCTAATGATGTTTGACCTCCCGTACGAGTTCGCAGCAGGGGTCGAACCATGATTATTCATCAATAAGGAGGCAGTGATGGGTTCGTTATACGTTCTGATTTTGAAAATCGATTCTGTTAATTCGTTGCGAAAGGTGAAAGAGAGATGAGTTTATGGCTGATGGAGAATATGATTTATTTTTCGAATTGAAATTTATCGATGATGGGTAGAGTAGAGAGTGTGCTCTTTTCAGTGGCGTGCCTATTAGAGGATCTAGGAAATATTACTTTTGAAGAGAAGGTTTCGTGAGCATGGTATCAGTACAAGCCAAACCAAGTAGTATTTTTCGAATTTTTCTGTTTAGGAAAATTAACAATGAATTTTTTTTTTGTTTTCAACAAACTTTCATGGGGAATCCATATATGACTATTATCAGTTTCATTAGAAACGTCGAGATGGATAACAACTATCAATTCACAATTGAATGTTGATTTGGAGAACAGTTTCGTTGTCACCTGTTATACTGTCACAACATGAAGGATAATCATGAATATTTCCTGGATAACAATCGAACGAGATATCTTCTCGTTGAGGTTTTTTCAATTTTAATTACTCAACTTCCATTCCTACATCCATTTTATTAAGTCACAACAATGACGATCGATTCAAAGAGGCCATTATGACAGAAAGTCACTTGTGTTTGACATAGGTGTGAAGACTCATCTAGACCCGAAACGAAGGACAATAGCTGCGAACCCTTGCTCTGCGTTGGCAAATATTCGAACAATGAACTGGTAACATTGTACACACCTCCATCGTATTGTCGAACATAGGGGAAATATGGTTCTGACAAAATCGAACGTTCTGGCCATGAGTTGACCGAAAGTGGAGAGTGAGCTTAAAAAACAACGGCCGCTATAGATGATCAACTAGCTTCTATGTTAGTGTTTCTAGGATGTGATGGAAGCATCAATAATCTATACTAGCAATATATGGGGTGTTCCAAAGAAAGGTCACCCCGTCGCTAGGATTCGTGAAACACTGCAAAATAACTTGGGTCTTGAAAAAAAAAATTCACATTTTTCACGATTATGTCAAACCTACTCGCAACATTGGGATGAAATTCTGTATGATATATTTTGGGAGCTGAAAAATCGCAACAATTTGTCTAATTCTCATGGAAAGCGCTAATTACACGATTCGTACGGAGTATTTTCGAACATACCTTTTTTGAGGTTAGATTTTCAAGCCTTAATTTGATGTGAATCTGAACAGTTGAGAATATTAGAGACTCATTGAAAGAATTCAGCAGATTCGCTCATTGGAAAACTCCGAAATTTATATTGTTTACCTAGTGTTTCTACTCAGAAAGGGAGTATATAGAGGCCAGTGTGGGATTATTTGAGTCAATGTCATAAATTATCATCATTGAACCTGATGATGAAGTAATGATGATTGAAAATCACATAATCGATTCGATTCGTTGATTACGAAATCATGAAACTAGTCACATGCCACTGTGGACAAGTTTTCACCTACTATAATTTCGGAGTGTGTTTCAATATGCATTTTCATGTTGCATTCTTTTGAACTCTGTATTGTAATAGATTCATTCCCTATTTGACTCACCACAAGTGGAAATTGATTTTGTTGTAACGTTGGAGAATGAATGAATAAAAAAAAAAGAAGGCGAAATTTTCAATATGTTGCCAGGACAAATTTCAAAATATTCCATACTACCTAGGTACAAACATATATATATATATATATATATATATATATATATATATATATATATATATAATATATATATATATATATATAATATATATAATATATATAATATAATAATATATATAATATAATAATATATATAATAATATATATATATATATAATATATATATATATATATATATATATATATATATATATATATATATATATATATATATATCTCATATATCAATGGGTTGGTTTCTTGGGAAATTCCCTGAGGAGAATACTATGTTATTTTCAATTCATCGCTATTACTTTAGTAATTCCAATCAACATCACTTTCTATCATCTGACCTGAGTTACCGCCAATGCATTTACTTACTCTCGAACTCTTCCGACAACAATATTCGTTGCCCCTTGCCATTCATGCATATTTTAAATCTCGAAGGAGCACCGATCCAGCTACATTACCGAAATGATGACGGATTCGGTCTCTCCCCAACCCGTTAAAGTTTGATAGCATGTTGTCATTCTGCGATTAGTGGTCCCTGATGAGCTAGCTGGACGATCATCATGCCCAGTGGCGTATGTATCGGGGATGTCATTCAGTGGTCCACAACTAACACCAGTTCTTCGAAGATTTCATACTCAGACATACAAACTCAGAGTGGTTTCTTCTGCCAGGTGAGAGTTCAACTAACTCCTAGAAGTGAAACAAGTATAGACTCTTTGTGATCTCTAAAATGATGCAAGGCAATCAACATCGGGTTCATTCGATAGCTCAAGAGTTCAAAGTCGTAAACGACCGGCAATATAGCTTTCATAACCAAATATCAACAGAAGACTAACTCGCCTACATGACACATAAGTGGAAGGTGTAAATGGAGAAACATGGAAAGGGTCTGATTGTAGCATTTCACCGAGTTTGGCACCAAGGCACTGTAGCAAAAGTTCTTCTGCTCTTCCACAACTTTTCATTTCGATCATTATAGATTTTCCTCGCGGATTTATATGTGGTGGTACATCTCATGTGATATCATCTGATACAATGACTAACAATACTGGTGATCCACAAGGATCTATCTTGGCACCAACTTTGTTTTTCCTCCACATCAACGATAACTGAACACAGATAAATGACTTCGTACCATCTGGTCTAGTGCCACTTATCATCCACTGAGGGTGACATGCAGGATGTATACTGGTCAATACTGTGAATAATGATTGGACAAGAATTGGAATGGGGATTCGAAAATTTAGTGGAGTTGAGTGCAACGAAAACTCAAGTTTGTATCTTTACCACTGCTATTCGCCTTCAGTCATAAGTACACTTATGAATTCATTGAAACAAATGGATGAACTAGACGAGCTCAGACTACTACATTCTCAGCCTCGAGACCTATCGATCTTCGCTAGATTAAACAACATTCATCAATAGAACGCAAATTTTGGGAAGTTTTTGCCTAGTAAAGTCGTTGTTGATGCTCACGACTTCCAAATATTCTAAAACAGGTCCAATACATGCCTCTTCTTCCAACATCCAACAGTTTCTTCGAACGATATAGATTGTTTGATAGTATATCAGAAATATACAAAGAGATGTAGTAGTTCGTTCAGGATAGCAAATTCGGTACAATTAGACTTCGACTATCTCATCTTCCAGATCATAGTGAACTGTGGAGATTAGAATCATTATTGATCATCAGTAAGGCTCTGAGGCCGGCTCCTCAGCTTCAAAAGCACTTATGTTTTTGCAATGTTCATACTTCAGAGCGCACAATTCATTCGATTCTGTCGCTCTCGTATATGCTGTGTTTTGGTTGAATGTCGGATTGCAACACATTTGTTTCACCACATAGGCCGCTGGTTTCAGGGCGAGAAGTATCTCTCAGGTCGCGAGAAAGGTAGTAAAAATCTTATGAGGGCATCACGAAAAAATAACGAGAAACAAAATCATTCCTAGTACGATGTTGAGAAGAATTGCTATATCTACTGAACAATCGAAACTGAAGTAAATTCACCAAGAAAATTGTTTCAAATGGCTTCCGATGAAAGAGGTCATCATATATCACATCATGCTTCGGAAATTCCTCTGGATTCGCCACTGCTTCCATCTCTGCTCGAGTCCTTTTGGCAGACCCTTTGTAGGTGCCTACTTACATCAAACAGACCCAACAATCGCATAAACTCCATCTAATACGATTGGGGTACATAAATTTCCCCTATATCGAAATGACTGGATTCGGGGTAGATGTATATTATGTTGTGCGGTCACTTATGGAACACGGAGAATTTCTCAGTTTTGTAAATGGATATTCCTTCATGAGTCAGACCCGTGCAATGTTTCCAGAGATGGTAATCGAATTGAACTCAATAAAGAGAAGATCTCAATTGATGGAACTGAAATTCTTCCTTCTTATCTTCATCATCTTCCTTTTTTTTTCTTATATTCTTTATTGTATTCTTATTTTAGTCATCTTGTTTCTTCTACTTAATGAGTCCATGTAATATGAGGTACATATGTTTCCATTTTTTTTTCTGTTCTCTAAATGAGGCGCTCTGTTGAACAGTGAAAAAATTTCATTTTCAAGAAGAAATAAAATCAGTATAGTATGAATATACGGTATAAGTAGTATAAACATACGATAATCAAGATTTGAAAGAATATAAATACTTGATTGGACTTGAAGGAATATAAGAGTCGAACTTATTGGATCAAATTTGCTATGTGGAAACGACAATCAATGAACAAACAAAATGTCAAAACATTTTCTTGTCCTGAATTTCTAAATCCTGTTTTTGTTCAATCGTGGATCGACGTTAATTGGTTCAGCATCAAGAACAAAAAAATACTTTTTTCAAAAATTCTGTGAAATGAATGAGAAACTGAATTGAAGAGAGTATTTTTTTGGGGTGGAGAGACATCTCATTTGAGCTCATCATTTTCCAGTCTGAAATATCTTGTGATTTGTTTTCGAGATATTATATTATATTGACTCATTCACGAATAGAGTCATGGCGCATATCGAGGGTAGAACAAGGTCGTCATCACGTCGGGGAAATTTCCTGCAGGAAAGACCAACTCAGAAATTTCAAATCCTGTATGATACCTTATTCGACATGTATTCTGATTCTCTATGCAATCACCTTCAACATCCAATTCTCGGTGGAGAAATGTTGAAGAATATCATTATTCATTCATTCATCTCTCCAGGAAATCGATGAGGTCAATCGAACAGAATGATTTGTCACCTGATGAATTGATATAATTGATTGAAATAATTATCGAAATAAATTACAGTTTCTGCACTTCAACTCCAATATAGGGCGTCCTATTGGCATGACAAAA
Organism: Gastrophysa polygoni; assembly: GCA_963576655.1. NCBI lineage: Eukaryota > Metazoa > Arthropoda > Insecta > Coleoptera > Chrysomelidae > Gastrophysa > Gastrophysa polygoni. The sequence continues at coordinate 13,383,521 of OY755084.1, forward strand.
CCGGAAGTTTCACAATAACTAAAATATTCCAGTTCATTTCCCACTGTTCCCTTCATTGTCTCTAACATGCTAACTCATGCAGATATACTCAACAAATTTGGAAAATTGAAGAAATATAAACGTGTTTTGATATCCTCATTCCGTACTCTTTCCTTCCTCTTTTCACTTATCGACAGGAGGAACGGAGAGGATGTTTGAAGAGGTTGTGTTTGTTTCAGCATTTCCACGAAGAAGTGACAACACTGAATGAATATCGATGAAAAAAACTCTTAGTGGATTGTTCTGGACAAGATCCACTCTAAAACAGGTATTACGACGATATATCCTTCAGATCATCCTATGAAGCCCTAATAACCCATCTCGAAAATCTTTCTGACAATGAAGATGAACTACCACAACATAACCATCTTGAGAACAATACCTCTAATAACACCTGCCCGTCTGTGGATCCACGTCTACCAAATTCGAACCTATTAATGGTACCAAATAATGCACATTACCATGCTCTCGGAGTACGCACAAATCACTTAGGCGGTAATCATTTGATCAAATGAAGATGGCGTGCCGTATCATTTAGGCATAGCAGGCTCAAAAATTACCGCTTCCCAACAAAAGGCATGTAGCCGATCTCGCAGCAAGAATAATGCCTCTATAAATTATATTATTACCTTGTCTGCTGTGTATGAAATAAATTGATTGGAATTTCATACCGTGTAACAGAACGATTGCGGGTAAAAAGCAGCATCTCATATGAGAAAGCACACGCACATGAGTCTTTAAAAATTGTTGAGTGGAGAAATACGACCGGTCGATTATGATTTGTACAACAGGTACATACAGCTTGGGACTAGATACTGAGATTTTTGCACTAAACGATCACGATGTTATCTCCTTCGAAGAAGGCGAATCAGTAGCGTCACTTGAACATACTCAGTGTTCGGTTGATTTATCAAATACATTGTTATTGAAATCCAAGCGCAGTGACATTTTGGGACGAATCATAAATTTGTCGTTACTACAGATGTATTGAGATGATTATTCTAATTTGTTTTCATTTTTCAGAGAAGGGGAGGGAAAATTCCAGGAATACTAAAAAAATGTAATATACCATGTTGCAAAACTGTATAGAAGAAAAGAAAACAAAGTAACGCCCGGTGAGTCCTCTTCATCTATCGTTTACCATCAGTATTTCAGTTTTGATTAGTATGAACCTTGTTCAAAATTCACTCCACAGTCAATGAATTGTTAGAACGCGGCCTGCAGAAGCCGATTTTTCAAGTCCACTATAAACATTTTTTCCACCCTACTCAGGAATGAATTGTACCAAAACTAGCTCAGCTACCTGTTATTAATCGATATTTGCCATCTCGACACATGAGAATGTAACAATTCATTCTGACTTGTTACCTAAACAAATATTCTGATTGATTTTCCGAACAAGAAGGATATATATGAACGAAGAACTTTCGAAACAATAACCCTAATAGGGCTCCACTATGCCAACAGAACTTGTCCTGAATTAAATCCAATCAAATATGAAATTTTCTTCCAATATGATAATTTTATATCCACGATCAACTCGATGTGTGAACAGCTTCGGTGGCAATGGGTTGTACCACATCTAATTACAACCAAAATGTATATGTTAACTATACGTGAACGAAGATAACAGGGATCTAGAGCTATAACTCCTCAGACAAAAATCTAGTCGAAAATATCCCATTTTTGGTACTTAAACTTTCACCATTATCCTAATTTATTGGCCCATAATCTGAATCCGAAAACATGGAATGGACTTCCATAAAACTTCCTTCAACCAGTTCACTGTTTTCTTGATACATTAAGATAATTCGGATTGACATTCTTTTAATACGGCTCTTCATCAATATTCATTTGGTATTATTCGAATGACTGCATTTGAGATTGTTATAGAGTATGGACACTCACTTTTTTGTGTTGGCATTCCATTATTGCAAAGTGAAAAATTATACAAATGCGGATGGAGTTCTTGAAAATTTAATTTATATCCACTTTCTGCTCATTCCTAAGATTTGACAATTCTGAGGAAACCTTCAGGAACTTCTTGAATAATACTTGAATGCAAATGTATGGAAATTAACATGATACTGCATGATTAGGGATGATAAAGAAGATTTCAATGTTGGTTCTTATAGATTTTGAAATGTATCAGAATTTCTAGGAAATGTGTGTGTCAGAAAGAGACAGAAAAAGAGAGAGAGAGAGAGAGAGATCATTATTGTAATGTAAGCATGCATATAAGGTGATAATTTTGTAATGTAATAACATGTGACGTAGGTATATCACATGACATCACACTTGCAGTTCCATATTTCATACAAGGTCATGAAAACAATAATTTTCTTTCGTGAAACATGATGCGTCATGTAATTATGATGAATTTGTATCCATTGGTGATAATGTACTGATTTGAATATATTTAAACCTATATAATTCGCTGCGTGATGTTCGTGATATATTTTCATATATTTTTGAATTGTATGACGAGGTCCAAAATGACATCGAACTTCTTCGAGATATTCATTTTATTTGTATCACTCCGTAATTTATTGAATTTTCAATAATATTGTAGGATTCCTGAAGACCAGTTAATAAAGACTCGAAAGCTTGGACTATTTGCACTATTTTTCTTTCAGTGACTGCATGCACATCAAGAAAAATAGTTTTTTTTCCTCAATTCAGACAGTCGTTTTGAAGTTCACACTATTTCCTCGAGAATGAATTTACTGAAGGATTCCATAAGGATAGTTCAATATTATGTCCTTAGTGTTTCTGCCTATGATCATGTTTCTCATTCCATTTTTGAATTTCATCAATTTATTTACATATCTCCCACCCTCTACCCTCAGACTTCATTTTCTTTGGGGGTAATGCCCAATTTTCAATTCATCATTATGTTATAATTATCATTAGGATCATTACCCAGATGTTCCGTTCATCGCATTGCATATTTTGTATTCCATCTGCACGCAACCTTACAAATTTTCAAGCCCAACCATCTATTTAGTCCGAAAACAATAACCACAATCACCGTTTTTGTTCCACGAAAATAAACCATTACAATCGATTTCACGCGTTCGATTAATAATGAGCAAGTCATCTGAAATAAAAGCTCGCAAAGAAGCGGTGCTTCCTTCAGATGAGATTTTCAACAACTGGTCTTACGTCACTCTCTTTGTATTGTTAGTTTCATTATTTATTTTTACACCTAGTAAACCTCCAGATTGAGTGCCTTTCAATTAGGCGATTCGACTCAGGAAGCTGAGAGTAGCTTAAGCGGAACAATAGAGTTGATTTAGCCGATGGTGATGACATTGTTTGATTGATAGTTCTTGCATTTTTTCTTCAAGAAAAAATATATTCCGGCTAGATGAACTCATAGTTTTTTGCTATGCTTCTTGTCAGAGCAATGTGTATAGTTTGTTGAGCCGAATCAATAAATATTAGTTTCTCATTTCTTGTTACTGAGCTGATTTCTACTTAGAGAAAAATTAACGAAATCTTTCCATACATACAATAGTATTGAATCATTCAAGATATTCTTCCTACTGCGAACGTTGCAGTCATTTCGGAGTTCCGATAAGTTCATTCATTTCAATAATTTATACATAACGTCTCACTATCCGATTTATGGAAGGCTATATCTTCTTTGTTTCCAATGCCAAAATGATCACTCAGCTCTTATCAGCATTCTGCCAAGACAAATTAATAACATCACCAGAAATAGAAAGGAAGTAGCCAATATAATTTGATGACAAGATCTACCAATGCATATGTTGTCAAAGAAGAAAATTTAAGATTTATTCTCTTGTTCGAGAATCATAAATATCGGAAAAAATTCAAACTGCATAATAAATATAGGCTCCATAGTACCGCAGCGAACTGAAGCATTCCATCTCCTTCAGAAACACAGAATTGTAACAATATATCATTGATTTTTTTGCGGAGATGGAGAATGCTCTCCATGGGGAGGGAGGTTGAGAGTTTTAATTCTGATTAACTGTGAGAGTCTCCTCTTCAGGTACACTCACTGAAAACTTCACCCCCTTTGTGGGCCCGTCTGACCGAAGCCTCCGGTCCATTGTATCTCACCTTTATGTTGTGTTGTTGCAGTACCCACTCTAGTACTTTTGTACCTTGTACGAGTTTGTACAAGTCCTTCACTGGGTGGGAGCTGTATAGTTCTGGCTCACCCGTTGGCTGCCCAAAAGTTGACTGTTTTTTTCTTGCGGTCCAGTGCCTCGCATCTATTTGTGACACTGTTTCTGGTTTCCTTCCGCACCGTTTGCATGTCAGGTCGCTGTTGTACAGCCCCTTTTACTGGTGCATGGCCAGTCAGAAGCACTGTTACAACTTCCAACTGGCTCCTATTCATTTCCAACAGGTCTGCCGCTCTTATGTGACACGGTCTTCAATATATTATTTCCCGTGTTTCTTTCCTGGGACACCTTCTGAGAAGTTTTCGAATTTATCTCAAATCCAGTTTATCATAGACACTCTTGGTGTATGCTCCAGTACCCCTAGTATCTGTCGTTTGTTTATGGGATTTCCAATCCTCTTCTTGCGAGTTCGTGTGCTTCCTCGTTATCTGCAATCTCCTGATGTCCTGGCACCCACATTCAGACTGATGTGATCACGGTCTGCCACCGAGCACAGTTCTTCTTTGCAGTCCAATACCAGTTTGGACGTCACTTGCTGCACAAGGTCTCAAGTGCCGCTGGATTGACTGACAAGATGATCTGCGCGTTTTCTGTGTCTCCTGTTATTCCTCTTCACGCATTTTTTTTTTCATCTGTGGACAACACGGAAGGGAAACCTATAATGTTCGAGGAACATCGTGTTAGCCAGCGGTGGAATTTTGGGAGAGTAGGACGGTGTTGGAATTTTTCTTGAAAGTTTGGAGGTTGTAAGCATCAGGAAAGACTTCACTAGGCAAGAATTCCATAACTTTGCCGTTCTATTGATGAATGATGCTTGGTATAGCGATGTTCGACAGGTCTCGAGTCTGACAGTGTAGGGGTGACCAGCTTGTGCTCGCCTGGTTTGTCTACTAGGAATCGCGCGTGGTGGCATAATAGATGATATTTCCGTTGAGCACCGACCGTGAAAGTACCTATAAAAAAGGCATAGATCACCGACCTTTCTACGATGATCTAGAGAGGTCAATGATTCGGTGAGTGTAGTATCATCGACTAGGCGGATAGCTCTCTTCTGAATTCAATCTAAGAGCTTTAGCGTATGTTTGGGGGCTGAACTCCAAACATGTGAACAGTACTCCAGGACAGGTCGAATTTGTGCTTTGTAGATCATAAGCAGTTGCTGGGATGTGAAGTATCTCTTCGCACGGAATAGAAAACCAAGTTTTTGTGAAGCAGTTTTCGCAATGGACCTCACATGATCGTCCCATGAGAGAGCACTGTTGGTGGTGACACCCAGCAGGGATATTGTCGACCTCATAGGAACAGTGGTACCCGACATCATCAAATTGGCATTGTGTGATCAGCCTTCTTTGTGAACATACGAACTTGAGTTTTAGCCGCATTGAACTGTACTAGATTCTCAGATCCCCATTTCACTATCACTATTCACTATTCACTATCATGTACTATCATCCGTAAAGCTATGAACTGGGCTGGAGGTCACATTCAACAAATCATTGATGTGGAGCAAGAACAAAGTTGGTGCCAAGACAGAGCCTTGTGGAACACCAGCATTGATCGTCATTGTATCAGACGAGACCCCGTCTACCACCACGTAGAGTGATCTATCTGCAAGAAAACTCGAGAATGACGAATACCTCTGCCGGGAATACAGAAGTGTACTCCGAACAACAAACCCACTAGAAGGATCACAAAACAAATATTCTGATGCTAACATGAATTACCAGAATTATCATAATATTAGTACCCAATCGTCGCCAGTGTTGTCATATCCAATCATCAAAAAGTGATGAATAGTCCATGATATTTAAAGTCCCTTATGAATTCATGTAGTTCAATGCACAAATATAATAATAAATTTGGGTCATGACGATTATGAATCAGTTCTGATTAATAGAAGATGGCTACATTATTCTGAGACTCAGCAATTTTACTTTCTTGGGGGCTCGAGGACCAGCATGGGTATCGTGAATACTTTTTGCTCAACGTTGCAACACCGCAATTTGATATTGACAGTCGACGGCGATTATTGCTTTGTTTGGTATCTGTCATTATTTACGTTTTGATTTATCGATATTATTCAACTTGTGTTCAGTTTTGTGTACTCAGAATTCATCAGAAACTCAGTTTATTTCCTGTTTTGGTGATTTCATATAATGGTGAGACGTTGTGAGGTGTGTTGAAGACAATTTGAACTGGCGATCAAAACATGTCATTTCATAGGTGAGTTATCATTGTCGTATCATTCGAGATTTTGAAGCATTTTCCCAAATGAAACGGATAAAAATGAATTTAAATTGATTTGATTAGATTATATTGATTATACCCATAGGTCAGCTGCGACAGTGTCTTGTCATTGTTCATTTTCCCACCAAGAAATGCTGAGAAGTACTACTGAAATTGTTACGGATTTTCAATTTGGTTTCATCATGAATTAATAATAAATTCGACCCCCTCTGACAACACGGCACTGGTGCTGGGAGAATCAGCTCCTGCTATCCTTGTTTAGACAAAGATAGATACTATAGATGTTGCTTCCAAACAAACTGTATTGCCAGGGGTGTGGATTACTCATCTAGTCTGTTCAATGATCGAAGGAAGTGTATTTACCCAGTGAGTAGCCAGTCTGCGGATTCCCTGAGAACACATCAGAGCCCGCTTTATCCCAGTCTTGAATCCATCAGTATACCAGATTTCCCCTTTAAAATATTGCTGACATATATGTTACCTTCAATTAGTATAGGTCATGCTATGGAAAGCAATTATTACAATTTATTTCTGCTGAATCTGCTTTCTCTCGACTATGAATAGGAATCGTTCATATCATCATTTTTCACACAAATTGTGGTTTGTTTCAAGGCATCCTCAGTTATTGGTGTATTTCGAGGGACGATCACCATGTTCTGCAGACAACGATAGAATATTTCTAGTTGATATATAGCACATCCAGATAATTCTGCAACTGGGACAATACAAAATAGTGATTTTCAACATAACCTCAACAATAATACCTTGATTATGGTATAACTGGAAATTTGATGATTGTTCCCAACCAGACAATTTCAGTATGTTGATATTTCATTGATGATTCTGTGTAAGGGTGTGAACTTGAGCCAATAGAGTACGGCGGATCATTTCAAGAGGAATAATCGTGTGAAACGGATCAGCCAAATTCAAACATGAGTATACGAATAGAGCTGGAAGAGTTATACAGAAGCTACTGTGAGAAACGTTAGATGTTAGTGAAATATCATGAGCTAGCGGTGGAATGTTGGGAAAGGAAGATTCTATTGTTAGAGAATGTTAGAGGATGTTTGTTAGAGCAGAGTTCGATAGGTCTCGATAGACAATGTATGGGTGAACAGCCTGAGCGCGCATAGTTCATCTGCCTATATTCGCTCACAGTGATTGATGATAGAATGATTTCCTATGAGCAACGATCAAATTGTATGTTTGGGAACCGATCTCCAAACATGTGAGAAGTACCTGGGGACGTGTCGATTTCAGCTTTGTAGATCATTGAGGGCCGATGGGGTGTGAAGTTCATGTTTGCACATAACAGGAAGCGAAGTTTTCGTGAATCCGAACCTGCTATGGATTTCACATGGTCGTGGACATTGATATATAGGAATACTGGTACCCTCCCGACATCATTATATTGAGCATTGTGGTGTAATCCATCTACCTCGTGAGGATACCACCTCGAAGCTTTGTTGCATTGAACACTGCTACAGTTTTTTCGATTTTTTTCGATTTTTCTCGATTTTTTGATTCCCATTTCAAAATTATTGCCAGATATTCATCCATAGTGAGGACCACCGTCTTGCATCTCTGACCTCATTAGATGACAACTAAGGGCTCTGCACTGGCAGAGACTGTTCAATCTATGAATCCAGCTTGAGGAAGTCCAAACGTTGATTGTTTACTAAAGGATATGAACTTTAAAAAGTCTGGAAGTCCTACCAACATTAGCTGTTATATATTGTTTGTAAAGTTGATCACAATGCGATGAGGTTACTTCCACCAACAGAACTGTGAAGACTGTAAGAAAGACAAGGCACAATATGTTTGTATATGAACTTCAATTCTTCCCAATTAAAATCCATGTCTTGATCAATTGGAATCATTACCTGATGAGGATATCAGAAACAAATCCTATCTGACTGAAATTATCCTACAAGATAACAGAAGCAAATTATAACAGGGACTTGAATGTACGGCGACAACGAGATTCGTGACGTTAGATACCGATATTGATAATAACGAATGTATTTAATAGTTATTACATATTACAAGCACAGGTCTTATCATTAGCTGTATTTTTCATGGCTTCACCATCATTACGGCTAGACGTTGATCTCTATATATCTGCTACCTCGGGCGACGATATTCCGGACTCCACAAACAGTAGTTCGATCAACATTAACGGTCTCATTATGTTCGTTTTCGAATAGATAATGAAGGAACTGATTTAACAATGATTCCTTCCTGGAGATATAACAGATATATTCATAATATATGAGGCAAGATCCAGTTTCATATCACTGCCCAATTGGAGGCATCGAATTATATTATGTTCACCATATCTAGAGATGATATGTTATAGATAAAAACTTGTGGATCAGCAATCGATGCCACAGTACCAATCTTCATTCTTACAATTCGCAATTCTCTCAGAATGTACCATGTCAATTAAAATAGCTTTCTTCATTTGGAGCAAACAATAAAAATGCAATTCATGCCTTTCTCTATCCGAAAAAAATGCTGTCTTGTCATTGTTTTCTCAGCTCACAACAAATCTATCGATATTATCATACACCAATAATCATAGATCGAAGAAGCTGATGGAACAAACATGATGAGCTGAATCCTCTGGTTCAAATCTGTGTTGTTTGTTTTTCCGTCTTGTTGTGATCCATATGTCCAGATTTGACATTTTCAAGGCCAAAATCGTACTTATTTCTCTCCTAAGTCAGTCAGTTCATTTCACGTCTGCACATCCACTGGCTTCAGCAGCAATTTTGAGAGAAATTGCTTTGTTACTGCAGATATCGAATTGGATCTGATTATGTAGGTGAATCTACATGAGCTATTTCGAATCAGAATATTGAATTTTCGTTGAAAAAAAGAATTTGAAATGCAACCGGCTCCTTGAAATTCCCAAGGATTCGAATATGAACGAAATAGATAACACACTGTTGATAACGTCGTCAAGTGACTGAATAATTGTAAGTGAGTGGATGTTATAATTGTACATTCAAGATTGAGTGTATCCATATTCTTCTCCTGTCATGCCAATACATGCTCATAATCCCCATCGCAGTCTCTTTCGTGAGTGTCAAAGTCAAAATTCATCGATTTGCATGCTCCTAAAGGCGTTTCGGCATCTGATATAATTTTCAAATCGAGTGAAAGGGATCCATGAACAGTTGAATCCTTCTGCAAGTTCTATCAGAATCTTGATATGACTCCATTCACAGATTATGGAATCTTGGATCATTGAGTCATTCAAAAATATGATCGACGGCAAGTGATATGACTATTTCATTCGATGGAGCTGGGTAAAAACGTATTCAATACGGTTCTTTGATTCATTGACTGGAAAACGATCAGAAGATGACGGAAAGTAGATCATTCGTGATCACTAATTTCAAGTCACCGAGTTTGATTTCACTCCTTCAATGGGACGTAAAAGTCAACTAAATCGGGAGTGGACAGAAATTGAGACAATATTGAGTGAACCTTCACTCAACTCTTTCAGGTTGATAACCAAATGATCAAAGTTTTCCCTCCATAAAGGTTCTGAAATTATGAAGATATAGGTATTGACAATTATTCTATTTTATATAATACTGAATGTCCATTTTACATTGTGTGGGTGAAATGTAGCAGAACATATTATTTGCTGAACAACTACAATACCACCTGACTTAAACAATGACTTCATAGCTTTCGCATGGAAAAGAAGAAGAAGAAACAGTGGTATGTAGCATGTGAACGAGGTAGCATACACGAGCGGCACTGTTTGTAGATTTGTGAGTTCATTAGCTGATAGCGGCGCAGTTGGTAGTCTCGATTTCGACGTTCGGTAGTGCTCTACTTTATCGACGTGTCACTTAGCAGGAATCTATATGGCAGATATGACTCGAAATCTCCTGCAATTCACCCGAGTCCATAGTATCTCAGGCGGCGTTTTTGATCTGTCGATTCTACGAGAGTTGTTTCGAATTTTATTGTTCTCTTCGATTTACGGTTTGAATAAGAGCATTCTCGGAGATTGGTAATGCGTTCATTCCTTTATAGAGTACATTGTATTATATTGTGAATGCTCATTAGTTCATTGTGGATCAGGGGAACAAAAAAATGAAAATATATATCGTGTAAAATATACCTGAAATAATGTATCACAGTGAAGAAATATAGTAAGATTCATGTCGAATTATTGGAACGAAATAATTGATGAAATAATACATTCATATAGAATTCAGGCTACTGTGGAATGGATAATTCAGGCAAATTGAATGAAATCATGCGATGGAATAAAAACTAATCAGAACACATGTATATAAGTATGAAAGTACAAAACATATTTTGATAATTCTGAGAATTGTAATCGAATATTGAATCCAAGCACTGAACAAACAAAGCCACATACAAAATTTTCACAGCCCCTTATATTTTTGAGATTTTTGACAGTTTCTATAGTTTTCAATAGAAAAACTCGTTAATGGGTTGATCTGTCTCTCTTTTATCTATAGATATTTCCACGGTCGATGCTCAACGGAAATCTCGTAGGTATATCATGCTACCACGAGCGATTTCAAGTTCGTTTATATTTCCAATGAGCTTGAAAAAAATCGAACTGTAGTGAAATATACAGATTCTCCTATTTGAAAAAGAAATGGTGGCTTCATTTCCTGAGAATAATTGTTTATGGAAATAAAAGAAATAGGTACGCCAATGCATTATTCGTAGGAATCTATGTAAGGTCTCGTTTTCATCCTGCCAGTGATTTGAAAAGTAACCAAGATATGTCATGTTCGAAAAGTGAGAGTTTCAATTCCGCCCTTTTTCTCAAAAACATGGGAGGTTGTGAAAGATCTGTTCACGGCATTATTGGTTAAACAAAAACCGTGATTCAGCAATGTGGAAACCGCGACTACAAAGATAACTGAGGTATCGTGCAAAAGCATAGAAAAGAGGACCAATATTGTACATGAAGATATTTTTGAACGGAATTCAACAATTTCATTGGAATGATGAAACTTGTCCAACCAACTTCGTGGATTGCATCCCACAGACTTCCATTCTGGTATCTAATCTTGATCATGTAGTAATTGGGAGTGGAATGAATGCACCGAATTTTTCACATTGATGAAAAATCATTTCCATATTCATTTCTGTTATGCACAAAGCACACGAATCTAAATTCAATTATCCAACTACAGGAATATTCTTTTCTATCTCTGTGTCTAGGGATACATCACGTATCTTCTTGTGCAACTGTCAAATAAACTTTACACTTCTGCATCTCTATTGATTTCTCTGTGAAAAGAAGTATTCTTTTCACTGTCGAAAAAATTCACGCAATACGAACAAGAAATATTACGTTTTCTAGGATTTATTTTAAACAGTCGATTATTAACATAAACATAAAAGAATTCCATTTCTTGGAATAATGATTGATAGTGAGTTTTGAACAACTGCTTCCAACATGAATTCCCGAAAATATTCTATGTTGTTGCTGATCAGAAACGTTAGATATCAGTTATTAGTTGATCCCACAACTATATCATATATTTCAATCTGTTTGGAAGGAGATGAACAATTTATTATTAATAATATTCATTATCATCTTCTATATATGTTTCTGCAAGGGAGGCAGATTTAAAATCACAGTTGTACATTCGAGAGAACTTTTGACCTCGATCTGCGGTGCCATACTTAATACAAAATAACTATTAGGAGTAGAATTCTGATGATGATTTCAGAGACATCAATAGTACATATTCTGTTCCTTGGCTTGTCTCAATCAATTTTTTTTTCATTTTGCGTATCTAATAAAGTCACTTCACTCCAAAAAAACTGGTGCGTCAAAGGAGCGTCTTAAAAACCAAAAATGTCGGAGAGAAGATTCTCAACTATCTGAAGCTAAATCTTTTTCATTCAGTCTCGCACCTTGAGTAAGTTATCCCTACTAGATAATAGAGTATGCGGTGATATCGACGATATTATACAATAATAAATAGAAATGTATGCACGCCTCAGGCTCCAGCAATGCGTTTACAAATTACGATCCAGATACAGTAGCATTCCTCGGGACGGGTAGAGGCTGTTCCATAATTACTCATTCCATATTCTTAGCCATGGGTAGCTGCGATGGAGAGTAAAATGGGTTCGCTACCCCCATGCTGATTCTCGCATGTTCCGAATTGACTGTTTGACTAACTTGATTATCTACATACTGTCTTTACAGTGTAAGGCACTGAATATCCACTATTTTGAACTTATTTTTTTTTTTGAGAAAAAATTGCATAGTAAGGTAAAATTCTTCTTCTTATTATCAAGAAATAATATGAATGAAGATTTGAAAAAATTTTGGGAGTTTCCCACCACTCACAATTCACGATAGAATTCCAAAACGTCTCAGGTCATGTTATTCGAGTCGAAAAATAAAGTGGACAGTGCTTGCGAAGATATGAAAACAAAAATCGATTTGGATATATCGCCTATAGTCAAGGAATGCCAGAATCCAGGATTGTGGATCGATTCTGAGCTAAGATTCACCAAACATGTCAGCCATCTTTGCCAAGAGTCCTTCAACATTCTTAAACAACTCTTTCCTAACAGACACATTCTCGTTTCCAATAGAGTTCAAAATTAGAATGATCCCATCCGTCATCCATTTGAGACAAAGAATTAATGTATACCAGGGGGTTGAGTGCGATGGAATGATAATACGCATGATGTCGGTGAAACCAATTCGGTCGATTTTTTCTGCGTACGCCAATGCCATACACTTATCCATTTATCATTTATTGGCGTTCATTCAATGATATGATGATACAATATCCAATAGAGAGTTACGGAGAGTTGGAAATCAAAAAACTATAAGCAGAATAATAGAATAATAATAGCAGCGGATATTTCGTAATAATTATCGTAGCTCGTGTTGAAATTCTTTGATAGAGGTATCTACATTGTCCTCATTTATTTATGTCGAATTGCATTACTGATATAGGATTGATTTTTTATGTCTCAATGACAGCTTGACTTGAGTCATTCAAGAGACGTTGATTTATCCGTCCAAATGAAGACATTTATTATACTGAACGTGTCTATACCACGTTTTCTATATGGATATTGAATTCTTTCTAGTTCAGACGTACAATAATGGAAATAATTTAAAAACGCAAGCTCGCATTGTTTGATGAATGCAATATTTCACCTGGACATTTTACTGCTGGTATGATCACATGTGGTGGTTATCGAATAATCAGATTGATTTCGCATCCAAATCTTTCAAATAATTAATCCATTACAATATGTTCAACAACCTCGAAATAAATACTGCGGATAGGGGTGAGCGATAATTAAAAAATGAAAATTTTGATATTATATATTTTTCTTACGATGCCCTTTCCTCTCGAAGGTTGGCAATCCACATAGCTAACATTGTTCTTGACACAGCAGATCGAGGGATTTCAACGGAAGTGCATCAAAACCATCTTCTGAAGTCTTTCAACCGGGAGTTCTGACGTCTACCAATATATCTCTCACCTCGAATTTTCTCTTCTCTCTTTTCTTCAATTATTGCTCTCGATTTGCAAATCAGTCACTTGGGTCCAGATACTTTTCTCCTGTTCAAATCATAAGAACGCTGTCATATGAAAAGATAGCTTCTGAAGGAGAATATGGACAAAATGCAGTTTGCATGTCTGCTCCGCCAAAATAATCAAAAGGGCCAGGTGAACCCCGACGTAATTCCCCGTAATTAGAAATCATTGTGTCCTTCCGCATTATAATAATCATCACGGAATTTCTGGAAGTTTGGCGAATGTGATTATGACGTTTGTTTGCAGAAATCCGAACAGCATGTGGGATTGCGAATTATTGTCAGGCGTCAAACGCAGGCGAGCTTTCGACAATACGTTTGATTTCCTAAGCAACACACGACTAGCGGCCCACAAAGGGCGGAATGATGCAGACCTATTTCATCTTCCTAGGAATAATTTGATTTCGCGTACGTCAAACAATCGCATTAATACAAACTGGGTTATGCTATGCTGTCTATGAATATCCAGGAGTTCCAAGATGAACGTTGAGCAGCGAGTATGTTGGTGTTGATGAGATGCGAATGACTATTCATGAAGCCCGCACGCTATACAGAGTTAACGAAAGGTGAAGCGAGTTCATCATAGAAGGGCATTTTCTGCATTATAATCCCAAATATTGATGATGTGCAGGAATATAACCAGAGGAAGAACCAAACAACTACAATTGCATGATTAGGCCGCCAGGTGGTTGAGAGGTCTAGCGACAGGGTTAGTAATCATGAGATTGTTAGTTCGATCCCTGGCTGGCCATTGGATTTGGGTTTATGCATGCTCTATTCATGCATATTTCCTAAATTCTAGGAAGAACTAGCCCAAATGCTACAGCGGTTGTAGTAGAACGCTGTGTATAGGTTTGCTTTTGTTGATGTAATGAGGAGACTATATCTAGAGGAAGGTGAAAGAAACAAGGGTTTTTTGGAGTTGTTGATTGTCAGGGAAAAATAGAAAAATAGAAAAATAGGGAATCAGTTCTTCAGTGATTGATCTGAAATTGTGAAGTGAATCAATACACTTAGTTCACGCATCTGATCCACCGTCTTCAGAGAACCAACATCAACATCTTCAACGAGAATCAATAACACATCGTTCTACTGTGTGGAGCGGGGTTGATACTGTTAGCGGAGGATAGCGGCAGAGAAGCGGTTGGGTCCGGATCGACGGAGAAAGGTACCTTTCCGAAGAAATTAAGAGATCTTCCTTAGGATTACTCAAGCTTGAGGGGTTGGATTCGGAGGTTATTAATTATAATTAAGTAGTTTTAGGAAGTTTCCTATACTAATCAATATAATATATAATTTATTAATTTGTCTGCCGAACCTAGTATTCCCTCAGCCTGGACATCACACGATTTGTATTCCACTTGTATAAACTGTACATCCGAGTCTCCTTCACTAGCACAAGACCTTCGGCAACTGAGAAGATGAGTTACATCACAAATCACAAGTATTAAAATATGAAGTCCTGACGTGGATATGAAGAGAATAATAAAAAAATTGTAATGATTGTCATAAGCTCGCAATTATTAGCAAATAGATTTCAGCAAATAGATTTCGGCAAATCAGCAGAACTGGTTTGAATATATGATGGAGGTCAAATCAGCTACACAAATAAGAAATGTGCGAGAAGGAAGAAACCTAAGAGAGACAGAGTTTTGACAGATAACTAGCTGATGGTCATGAACCTTTCTCGTGCATCAAATTGTTATTGGTCATTTGATGAACTAGTACACCAGATTCATATTCATGGAATTGGAATTCATCCAAATTCCGATCTATTTTCAATTTTCCAATTCCTTTATTCATTTGCCTTTCAGATCGATACTAGCAATCCTTGAATATACTTCATATCAATAACTTTCCCAATTCCATTTCCCTACATCACACACTAGATTGATGACGAGTTCGAATGATACGAAATGACTAGAGGTATATGATAAAATAGGTTATTAGAAGAACGATGTAGGAAACACTGGTGCAGCTCCTTTGTGTATTTGGCTATCCAATTTCCAAAAATCTAACGTACAGACAACGTGATAACAGCATTTTATTCAATATAGCGAAAACACTCGTATATGCTAGATATTAGATGGCGTCATATGTTATGTGTTATGAAAAAGTTGATTCGGTTACTCCTCAATTGTAGATCTTACTACATAATAACGATCTCGAAACATAAACTATGTGTACAGAAATCTCAGGAATTTCTAACTTGACTGCCATTATAGTAGAAAATGCCGTTAGCGTTTTTGGGGAAAAGAAACACTCATATCAGTGACTGCACCAGTCTTCTGTATACCAATATTAGAAGTATTACTTAGTGATTTTGTAGCAGTTGGATATGAATTTATAGAAATTCTAATGAAAAGAATACCAAAATGTTTTGTGAAGTTTCAAGTGTCTGTCACACTGATCGGCCATATTTGTGGTATATTTCTCAATATCTCTACAGCCTTCTGACATAACCCTAGACACTAGAAACTGGACTAGACACAGAAAATAAAAAGAAAGTATATGTAATGAGATGATCCAGGGAGTTCCATTTGAAAAAAAAATCCAACTTTTGCTCGAATACGTAATTCCCTGTATATTGTCGATTTGACTCAAAGGACACGTCATCAAAAACATAATCGAAATGTCCGAAGTTTTTCGTGAATACACTGTACAAGGAAACTATCGAATTTATCGGAAACACTGCATCGAGTATGTGTATGAATTCCGTGCTCCCGTCTCCCCTAGACGATTCCTCTGTTTATTTGGTGGGTGCGAGACTCAATCGGATGTTGTATTCTGGAAGTTAATGGTTTCGTTGAAAGAGGCATAACGAGGGGAAACAAAGCAGTTAATAAATCGTTTAGAGAACACATGGAATTGTTTAAGTTGGAGGCGCTGATTGAATGCATAAAATTTCACGGTAAATAAACATTGTTTTATGAAGTTCTCTCCAACTGAACTCTACTGGCTTATTTAAATTGCACACTGTAACTTATCTGTTTTATGGTGATTGCCTTACTGTCTTCGATAATCAATTATCATCCGAGAGAGAACTCCGATGACGCCACAGGTTGAATATGTTATGTATTTGAGTTACAGAATTATACAAGGTGGTCAGAATATCCATTCCATTTCCTTGCTCTATCAGAGCTGCTATTTCAATTCGCCACATCCAGTATATAGTTTCCTTCAGAAGTTATCGGCATCAAATGGAAAATTTTAATAATTCGATACTGAAATTCTTTTCGGGGGTTGAACTCTGCTTTGGGATAAGAATGAAGTGACCTTCTCCTATGATGTCACGTGACTTTTGTTACATCTCAAAAATGACTTCATTCATATTCAATCGCTTCGAAGGGGCATATTGCTCAAGGATCAAAAATTTTCACGAAGAGAAGTTGTTTCGATACCGATCCTACACTAATTTCAAGTATTGAATCATTCACAAAATTTCAGGAATATAAAAAAATAAAGCAGAGCTGTTCATACTAGTAGCTCTATCATATTACTGACACATTCACTAAATAATGCTGATGAAAATATGTGATTCTGGAAATGATACGCTTGATTTTTGTGTTACTCATGATGCAAAGTTATCATCAAGTATTTTAAAGGAGAATTCCTCCAAATTGATCTTTCCAATTTTTTCGATAACACAATGTTGCCTGATTCATGGTTGAGGAAGTCATCAGACTATTCATTGAATGCTTGATGACACATCAACTTGAATCAAAGAATCATAAATTCGAAACGGTATTTTCATTATCTCATAACACCTATATTACTATCCATATTTAGTAGGTGGGAACCAGTAGCATGATAGAGCTACTAGAATAGATTTTTCGACAATGTTTATTCCATATTCCTGAAGTTTCGTGAATAGTTAATGAGTGGTGAGAATCAAAAGTTGTATTGAAACGTTGAAATTCGAGGTATATGGATATATGTGTTGAAATGAAATGGAAAGTTGCCTTTCGACAGGTAGCGGAAGTCACGTGACCTCTTCCGAGTAGGCAATTTTCTTCTGTGTTGGAGGGCAAAAGTAATGGCCAAGTTGAATTTCAAGATTATTTATTGAAAAAACTTATTCTCATTACGATGACAATTTTTTTTGCGGGCACCTATACCGCGACTGTATCGGAAGTACGTGTCTGGCAAACTCATGACGTCACACAAAATGAAAACAGATTATTTTCAAAATTATAAATTATATCCAATAGATATTGAAATCGATCTAGCCCAGCGATCTTTCTATTCGCCCTGTTCAGCGAACTTTCTGGCCCTTTAGTGAATCATATCAACTATCACAGTTTGAAAAATTCAACATTAGGTGGATAGAAAAACAATAGAGACAATCATCCGTATAACTCGAAAAAATAGTGAAACAGGTGTCTATGGAACAATCATATCATTAGCCTCGTAATAATTAATCCTCAAGTATTCAATCAGATCATAGATAACGTGGATCGTTAGCATATACCAATAATTATACATACATTTTTGATTCGTTGATTATTGATCAGTGTTAATTTCGAAATTATAGCTGTGGGTATATTCATGATTTTTCATGGTATATTTTCCAACGTTATCGCGATCTCTGTATATCAGATGGCTGAATCGGAACCGACTTTCTCGACCAACAAATTTTAACGATTTGTTTCACTATGATAGATGATCTGGTGATTGTTAACGAAATTAATTTGTCGACTGTAGTATTCATAGATTATCATCTTGCATGATTTCAACACTTCGTCAACTGTGGAATTTTTCGGCGGAATGAGATTCTGAATCTCATATAGTTCATTTTGGGAGAATTTGGAAAACTTTGTGAAACCTTCATGAGCCCACATTGATCAGTGAATGATGGAAAGGAAGTATATTGTTCATAGATACAGCTCATCTCATATTATTGTAGGATGGACAATTCATGAAAATAGGTTAAATGACCAACATTCTTCAATATAGAATGAGTACAACCGTTGAGGGAACATCAGAATCCGTCGAATCTATCATGTACATCAATCGAAGAATAATCAGATCGTGCATTCACCTCTATTCGATAATATACGCTCGAAAACAAATTTAGAGTAGAATGGCAATAGCATTTCAATCAATCTGTACTTCTGTTGATATTTTGTATCATTTCACGCCAAAACCCACAATGTATACTTAATCACAGTGGAGATTATTTGAGAGTTTCAATTTCGGAATTCTCGATGATATCTCCAAAGCATTTGCCTGAGTTTGGCGCCAAGACATTCTAGTATTCAGTCTCAGGTTTGCCGCCTGAAATCTATCATCTATCGATATATCACTCTATGTGATGGTAGACATAGTCTCATCTGATATAATAACTATCAACGCTAGTGTTCCATTAGATTCTGTCTTGGCACCAGGATTATTTGGTTCCACACCAACGATCTGTTGGATATGACCTCCTGTCCAGTCCATAGCCTTGCGGATTATGCTAGAAATCATACCGCCTTCTCTTCGAGAGAATCTATCGAGAGAATTCTATAAATGAGGCCAGATGAGCTAATGGAGTCAGATCGATATTATGAATAAAGATCTTGCAAACATCTTGCTAGAGGGCTCTGAAATGTAGAGAAAATCGAGGCACTAAAAACTCATTGAAATCTTGTATCTTCACCAGGTAGGCAGATGCTCGATATGATGCCTAGCAAAGACCTTCCTCATGCTCAGGACATGCGAATTTTCAAGAAACATCACGATAACTTCTTCCTCTACCAACATTGCTCCTCTCGAACATAAGATATTACACGTATAGGTTTCCTTCTCGTGCTGTCAAAAGATTGATTTCCAAATATTCGAAAAAGTAGCCCTAGAGTAGTTCTCCTGCGTGATTTGATTTCTGCTATCCTTCTAGCAATGGATAAAGATGTTGATTGCGAAGAAAAATCAGTAGTAACGGCTCTTTTGATCTAAGGACAGCAATAAGTAATATTATATTCATAACAATAATACTGAAGAAGGATTTAAATGTACTATTTGCAATCTCTCATAGACTTGAGTCTTATAAACACTCCCTTCTTGATTGTCCGATCTATGTATATCGGGGACTGTCGATTGTTTCGAGAATAATAATGAATAATAATGAATAATGTTCTTTCGAATACACTGATGATTTTCTTTTGTTTGAACTACTTCACATTATTTAGGTAATTTCAGTTAATGCCATTCCCAATTGACCAACCCTCAAAACAGAACCATCTATCTAAGGTTAGACCGAGATACTATTGCAAATTTTCCAGTTCTATACAAAACTGGCCTTCGAGACCAGCATTAACTCAATATATTCAGTCCGATTCAGATGCAAGAGTCTGATAAATCGACAATTATATTGAAAATGATTTGTGGCAGCTGAGAAAAATTAGACAAGTGGAATTAATTGCAAATTGCTTCTCCTGCGCGAATGCATAATCCCAATGATAGGTGCAGAAACTAGTTCTGTCTTCTGGAGTGGTCATCAGGCATCATGATGTTATACAGGGGTATAAAAAGAAATGAATGAGATGATTCTTATATTAATCCCCTCTCACCTATACCCTAGTCGATATTTCCGGAAAAATCTCTGGTGGTCTAAGATTGTCTTCCCATATTTCCCCATATTTCACACCACTAATGGAGTTATTATGACACCCAAATATTTTTCAATACGGCTTACCTACCGATACGCAAGTTGTATTCTCTTCGACCTTTCAGTCGAACTTTAGATACATACCACTAATTTTTCGAACCTAACCTAACCTAACCTAACCTCATCGTTTACTGCAAACGTTGTGCTTGTCAGTGCAGCAATTCTTGTGAAGATTCATGCAAAATGAATGAAATGGTATTCTCCACCTTGTCTATGAATCATTTTGTCGCACTCGTTTTCTAAGAGATCTACTAACTTTGCTCATCATTCTTCGAATAACTCTTGCATCAAAAAAGCATGTTATGAATCTTGTATGATAATTCAATAATTTGTGACTGATGCCGTGAATCAATAATAGTGGCGATGTAAGCGGATCGAAGAAGGATGACAAAAATCAATTATTTTCGAGAGCTTCGAGAAATCTGCTCTATATATTATTGTTTCATCAGTATTTTTATATTCGATAATTCATCCTTCTAGATGAGTTCCCTCTGAATCACGATCATCTGAAAATAGAGCGGATACCTCAATAATTTTAATGTTCTCCTTCATTCGTGATTACGCAAATGATTGGTATAAATTGTACTTCCTGTGATGTGAAGTTGATCTTCACATGGAAATTTTCAGAAATGAGGTTGACACTATTTTCTGTTGAGTTGGTAAACCTAGCACACTCCGAAATGAAAAAAATACTCACTTTTTGATTCCATTGAGTGATCCATCAAATTCTTCGAATGATATTTGTCTCAAGATGAGTAAGGCCACCCGGTAGAATGGAAATGACAAATTGAAATTTGTATTTTCTGGAGAAAACTGAGCCCCTTGCATTTTCGATCATTTTTCATCATGCCACCATCTATCATAGACTTGAGTGCACTTCTTGTTAATTCAGTGTCTCCAGCATCCAAGTGTCACCAATTATCGACTTCAATTTATATTTTCAAAAAACTCTTGATACATCAGGAGTATTATAATACGGATGAAATTATTAATGATTGTTCACATAACATGGAGTCGTAGAAAAACACGGAGCATAAATAATGGCCGATTCTGACAGAGGAATTTTAACGAAGCTGTTTCATAATTTGTCGTTATGACTGTCATTGTTCTCAACAAAATAGAATACAACTGATGTTATTATCCTTCTCTTCGGTATTTATTGTATCATTACTTCGCCCGTTGCGAGCCGAAGAGCTAATAAAGAAATGTAAGATCCTGGGACAAATAGATAACTATCGACGATGGTTCTCATAATGAATCATATCTAAAACACTCATCTTTGGTGAATTGTAATGGAATCTCATACAAATGAAAATTATTGCTTTGTATAACGAGTTTTGAGGGAGATCTAATACATCATGGATGAATGGATGAATTTCAGCATGGATTTCTTGCCTCCGTGATTAGTTTATGTTAGATTGCTTTATATTCGGAATTTTGTCACCAAGCTATTCGGGTCACAGTTTTTTGACAGTCTGCTCATGGCGCATTTCTGATACCAGTTTTGTCTATGAATAATTGTCCGTATGTGGCAGATCACTCGCTGAGAATCAAATGAAACCTAAATAGACATGTATATAGACATGTGTGAAGAAATACACACACACACATGTGAGAAATCAACAATTCTTGATATGAGCATGTGTATTCATTCAAATTCACGGAGTGGTCGAATAATTTCATTTCAAGGCTGATTTTCTTCGACTTTTCTCCAATATTTCAATATTCATTATCGTATTCATGATCATCACTTGATATTTCTTGCATTCCAATATTGCCAAATAGTTCCCTGATTTTTTTCACAATCGTAAATTTGTGAGAGGGTATATATATATAATGACTACTTATATCTATCAGATTGGTCAATCCATTATTTGGATTCGTAGTGATTTGACTGACTCAAGAGGATGAAACTGTGTCCCATCGAGGCGAGCCATTCCGATGGGTAACACATCTCAGTAGATGAGAGTTTGATACTCATTATTGAGATGGTTGTTCTGAAACTCCGTTTCCTATCCTTCCAAAGATTTTTACATGCATCAGATGTTCAAAATAACTATTGGGCTTGGTTAAATCTGCAGATACTCTTCCAAATGTCTGAATTTGTTTGGTCATCAATTGAGCAGTGCCTCATAGTACCATCCTCGGTTCTTTTCCGGGTGTAACTATAGTCACTGAACTCAAAAACCACTGATTTTGACGATGAAAATGTCTCCATTCATTTCTCATTTTCATCAACCAGATATCAATACAGAATACCTCTATAATTCAAATGGGCTGTATTGGATTTGATAAAATGTCATTTCACAACATCTCCAAACTTGATTCGTGACACGAATTTCCATCAGTCCAATCCAATTGTGCATGTAATTGGGAATAAAATAGGCAGTTTCCGAGCAATATCCTCATTGTCTGGTGCCGAGAAAAGATAATTCGTCGTGATAGTCCTTGATACATGTTACGTGAGTCTTGACTGTTTGCACCCCAACAGGAAGGAAGTTGCAGCGAGGGCAATATTTCGAACAAGGGGTTCGGAGTTTGATTGACATTGGTGTGTTCCAGACTGTTCACACTAGTAAATCCCCATCCACGAAGATATTCACATTGCAGATATGATATTTCTGAAAGATATTGAATTGAATGAATCGAAGGGAATTCATTCGCCAGCTTTTGTGGGATTTTCTCTCCTCGTTTTTAAAAAATGAAGAAGAAGTTATCAAAAATTATTTCAATATATTTGTTGTAAGGACAGATTTTGTGATCTGCCCCGAAATGTCACTGCGCTTGAATTAAACCTCTAGATACCTAAAAGAGAAATTCTCTATTTGTCAGTGACACCTTGTTTTTGAAAAATTTGGAAATACAAATATATTTAATGAGAATAAAACCTCTACTCATCTTGGTGGACTTTTCGGAAACGAATCTGCTCCCGTTCTCAACACAATCAAAATTTTTTCTGAAAAGTGACAATTTGGCAGACGGAGGAATCCTGGTTACAAATTGTTTTCATCAATTGTTATTGAATTTTCGACTCTCATGTTCAATTTTCAGAAGAGGTTGCCAAGTTCTATCTTCATCAACTGAGCAAGAAGCAATATTATTGTCCCTGTTCGAGAGAATGCAAGCAGACTATTCGATTTTCCGTTTTTAGCTGTTGTCTTCTTTTCCTATGATCTTAATTTGACTCCAATCGGCCATATGTTGTCCATTTCCAGTAAGAATATGTTTAGCTAATTTTTATTCGTTAGTATATCTTTCCTTTATATTGTTCTTATAATCTTTAATCCTCACTGATAGAGGCCTCCTAGTTTATACAACTTTTTGATGATTGTTTTTAATTTTTTCGGTTTTGTATGAGTCAAAATCGATCTCACGTATCTCCTGTCTTGAATATTGTTTTCACTCGAAACTTGTCACCAACACGTTTGATTTCTTCAGATAATAATATGAATAAATATATTTATATCTTCCAGAGAAAATCCTACAAAGAGCTGGGAAATGAATGAACCACCGCCTCGAAAAACTTACATACTGCACCTCCAGGCACCCACCTATCTCAAACCTTTGATAATTAGGGAGAATTCTCCACTTGATTTTCATTTCATTTTTTCTATCTGGGAAGGCATCCTCAGAAAATATATTCCGAAATGATCAGGTCTTACTTCAAATATACTTTTGCTTGTCTTTCGAAATCATTGAAATGGAAGTTCGATATGATATAGCTTTCTGAATGAGAGACATTCTTGAGTTATGTAGTGAATAATTTCAATGAATTTATGAGGGATGGAGTAGCTACGGTAGTAATGAAATTCTGACTTATACTGATAGATATTCGTGCTCAACTCTGTCATTGAGTGACTCTAGCTTCCATTCTCCTGATGAAGTGTGTTATCGATATGACATCATTTCCTCCTGGAGAATTTCTTGAAGATATGAGATGTTTGAAGAACAGAAGATTAGTACGAGTTTGTATATTCAAGAAATTGGCAGACAATGAAGGACTGTAGGAAACGGATGAGTTCTCTGTTACGCACCAAGTACCCCACAGTACAAATTTACATCCAAAGGAATCGCTTGACATGACTACTTATCTATCGACTAAAGAATGTCCTTATATGTATTTAGATTGTGTAATGCGACGCGCGGAAGAATGGGTTCTATGCCACAAAGGAAGCCGACCAGATTTTTCTTGTTTCACATCAGACAATGTTACAGATATTAACGGATAGAATACAAACATTTACTCTTAAGTAGACGATTTTCTGAACTGGGAATGTCGCTGCCATTTATTCCAATCAGTATGGGAAATTGAGGACATATATTCAGGATTCTATTATCGGTAAAACTATCGGGCACTTCTATTGATTTATCACCAGTGACGATTGGAGAAATTGATGAGAATCAGGAAAGGTGGTGGATAGAACGTCATGAGAGAGTATCATCATCATATTTTTTTTCTTTTTTTAGTGGATAAATATGGAGTTCATCACGTGACAACGTCATCAGAAGTTTCTGATTATCTCTTCGAATGAAGCTTTGAAAATTTCAGTTGAGACATAGTCGAAATGAAAAACCCAATTTGAGATAACGTCATTGGCGTAACACTTCCTTTTGAACAAGAACGCAGAAGGAGAATCAACTTATCCGAATAATATTTAATTCATTATCTCATACCTTATTCCGAATGAATATTTCGAATCTACGTTTTATTTTGAAACAATTCGTGTAATATGTCCTCACAGTTTCTTTTGCACGTTATCGGATCATTTCAATTCCAGCGAAAAATTCTGACTTCGCACTAGTTTCCGCAAAGAAAATTCTTAAATCCAAAAGCAAAACCAAGTGAACAATGGAACTCTTCAAGAGTGATAATTCAAGTTCATTCAATATTTATGTACCAAGGAAGAACTCTTTTGAACGAGATATGACTGAAAACATCTCGAGTATGATAATAATAGAAGCACAATCATTCTTCTGATTCTTCCATACGCGCGTGAAAAATTGAACAAGAATTTGATAATATTCAAGCGGAATAAATTGTATATGCTTTTGTATGCTGATTGCCTTGACGACTTCGTCGACTAAAATCATTTATATGTCATTATTCCAAAAATTAATTTCACTAGTACATCTCCATCACTCCTAGATAATTCCTAACGATGTAAGATCCCACATTTTCCGCATCTCGCTTTGAAATAATCTATCATTTTTATCGTACATTTCGTATTCGAGAAATCTGAACATTTCTTTCTCTATCAGACAACTGATTTGAATACGTTAGCCGAGAATGAACGATAAAGTAATTCAGTTTGTAGGCACGAAAAATAAAAATTGTCCTGAAATGAATGAAATACCTGTCATACATCAGGAATATTTCTCATACTTGATCATCACGATTTATTTACGAACTGTGAAATTTTATTTTCCAGTATACAACTTCGTGATTCGTGAAATAAATCAATGCGCTGAATCTGTTGAAGAAGTATATGCTGTTCCATCTTTGTCAGAATTTGAATAAGTGACTGAGCAAAAAAATGGTTTATTAGATTCCTAACAACAACCTGACTTGGTCAAATAATTAACATACACGACGCGTTAAACATCAGGAAGTCTCTCACGAATTGAAGCTCTAATAGGATTCTTAAAATCGAGATAATCATTTTTCACTGTATGAGTAACAGCTTGAATATTATGAAGCAATTGGTGATGGTATAGATAATTTTTGTTGAATGGTACTTTGTCTCTTGCCTTTCACAAATTCACCTAGCCATCATCTGGTTCCCATAAAACCATGTTTATTAAATGAGCTTCCTTGATTGCAAAATGAAGTTTTTATATTTTGCGTTTCTAATGAAGTCATCATAACATAAAAACAAAATGCTTACTGAAACGGCGTCCCTTCATATTTTATTGACTTTAGTATTATTTAACGTCCGATTCCATTAACAACAAAATGAATCTTTCACAAACATATTTGAACTACTTTCCGTAATGAGAATGTTGTGCTTGTCACTGCAGCGATTTTATTGTTACCAATCATGTCATCATCCAATGTTGTCATGCATTATAGAAAGGAATATTACACTAGTTTTATAAGACATATTGTCGCACTCGTTCTCTTTGAACACTTCTCGCTTTGCTCCTCATGTCCCCAGAAGCGTTTTATGAAATTCACGCTTTGATGACTTTTCGCAATACGATCTTATCAGGTGATCTGGAAATCTAACGAAATCAATTACTTTGTTCGATAATCATCCTCTTTCATTTCGGTTTTTTGTATCTTTGGAGCTTTCTCGGAAGAGTGACGGTTGTGAGTATCAGGAAAGAATTCAGTATAGGCAAATGATTCCAGAGAACTGTTGCATCAACTGTTGATCCCAATTCAACAGGTCTGACCAGATCATCATTTATAATATCGACCTGTCTCCGTCTCACACCTCTGACTTCATTTGATGATATAAGTTGATGTCAAGACAGATCCTTGTAGAACATCAGATTCGATAGTCATTGTATCAGATGAGACACCATATACACCACATAAGGTGATCTATCATCGAGTGAACTCGACAGTAAACGACACAGTTGACGGCAAATCGATTGGTATATATCAAACTCGGTCAAATGCTTTGGAGATATTTAATGCTATAGCCAGAGTCTCTCCATGTTTTTGATTCACGCTTGCCACATAAATGTGTCACATAGGCTAGCAGGTTTCTTGATGATATCTGGTGTTGGAAGCCATATTGCCGATCCTTTACTATTTTTGAGCTCAAACGATCTCGATGTTTGCTTTTTCCATCAACTTGGAGACCACAGAACATAATAGTGTAATCGGTCGATAGTTATGAAGGACGCTTTTATTGTCTCTTTATGGATTCGGTTGGGCTCTACTTATCTCTCTGTTAGAAGAAAACTTGCGAATTGTTTCAATGAAAAAATGGACAGGGACTGTTTTTTTGGTGAGTTGCTCATCTAGTCAAGGTCAATCGGGTGCCTTCACGTGTTCCAGAGACGATGAACAAATAGTCCTATTTTAGTTTCGAGGTAATCGTCAGGTGCAAGTTGAATTTCGAAATATTGTGTACGAACAGTGATTTTCATAAGGATTAACACTTCTTTTGTTGTTTTCAATAGTGACTTCCAGTCCCAATCCTGAAGAGCTGAGATATACGTATTTCTATATTTCTGATGTTACATGGTAATAACAACGAAATTATTGTTACATCATTTTCCAGTCAATTCACTGAAGTTCCAAATTTCAATTAACTAAGGGAAAAAATTCCGCTCCGTTCTTATTTATCATCAGCCTTGTACTCTCGAGGTATGTTCTGATGCACCAGCTACTGGTCATTCTATGTATTCAAAAAAAAAACATACACAAAACCTTCTTGATGTGGTTCGTGTTTACGATCTGACATATCATTAATAATGGCTAACCGCCGTAATATCAGACATTATATCATCCGACCTGCCCAACTACACAATGGCTTGCCGGTATAGCACAGTTGCTTGTTCACGTGAGAAGAGATTTTGACATGTCATCACCATAGGTTTTTATAACAAGAGTTTTATAGAGGGGTCCCTGTGGGCTCATATATCTCATTCGATTCGATTATCCATTATGATAACTCATGGTGTCATAGGAAAGCCCTGGATGATGAACAATTTATTATTATTATTCATTTATTGTCCATGCAAAACATACAGTTTTATAAACAAGAAATTTGGTGGGGTTACAGAAATTACTGAATGAACAAAAATATGAGTTCAGAAATAAAGTTAGACCTGAACCTGAAAGTAAGATATATACCATACACAGATACCTACAAATGTGTGTTAATGAACAAGTTGACACAACAATGGTGATATTTTTATATTTTCATCTCAATGATAAAAAAAAACAAGATAGGTAACTATCTCGAAATTCCTTCCATTCCATTCAGAATTGTGTATTTTTTAGAAGTTTAATGAAACTTCTTTAACACACGAGTTTCTTGGAATACGACGAACAGACCAAGAAGTGCTTAATGAAAACAAATGCGACAATATGATATGAGGAATTTATGTGATATATATCTCATCATTCTTTTATTTTGCATGAATGTTTTTGAAAATGATGAATCAATTGACAAGTATATCAACGTTCGCCAAAAAAAAATGTACACAGGGTAACGAACAAGTTTGGACACCCCTGAATATCTCTGAAACGACAAATGTTCCACATCCATTGAGACTGGTCGCCCAATGATAAAATAAAATATAGGTCTACTGAAAGAATATTCAAGGGTATTGGAAAGTATCACATTTTCTCAAGTGATTCATGCCGTATGTGATCATCGTTTCATTGTGTCAGCCTGGGCGTACGAAATGTTTCTTGAATCGATGCAATGGAAAAAATATCAAGGAGATTAAGTGAGACAGGCCTCATGCAAATCTTGTGACGAACAAGAGAGAGAAAACCGAGAAATCAACAGCTCAACAACAGTTCAACAAGAAGCGACCATATTCACATCAATCGTAATTGAAAAAAATGATAATAAATGAATGTCGGCTAACATAAATAAGGGGAATGCAAGTGGTGCAATCTGTTAGGAGGTCAGTCTATTAGTCGGGAATGTCCGTTGGCATTGTGTACTCGAAGGGGATTAATAGTCATTGCTGTTGTCTCTCCCGAGACCTCGACTACAAGCATCCCAAATATTTGCATTGACCGACGATTCAGTTTCACGAGCGGCTTTTTTGCTAGTATTTTGAGATCTTGAAGCATTCCTTCCAACGATGATTGATTTCTTCATACAGGGTGACCAAAGTCAGGCAGGTAAGTTTGATATATGTGATTGATTATGATGATGGAAATTAGAGTTAGTCCGTGATTCATAAAAAATATCAGACATTCAATAAACTCGTCTGAAACAACAACAACAGTTATCATTATCGATCTTGCTCTTAGTAAATAGTATTCATTCACAAATGAACTTACATGAATGCCATATCTTTCACTACTTGTACTCAAATTTTGAAGCATTTTGAAGACTAAGACAATATGGAGTATGAATACACCCTTGAAATAGTTCCGTAACAAGTGCAAGAAAATACAGTTAGACGAAGGACTTGAAGCGGAGTTCGGATAAGTTTTTGTGTGCGAAAGCCGAATTTGCGCACTTGTTTCGAACTGAATTGTTCCTACAATCTGCAAATCCGATGACATAATGATAATCTAGTAAATAATTCTTAGTTTAACTCGAAAGAAATACAACAAAAAATGGATTGCAGCGGTTACTAACATTGCATAAAATATAGAGCTACTTGAATCAATATGAATTTTCGTCGCAAGAGAGATTTTTTAGTACTTTTACTTTCACGCACATGTGTGCAATTGAGTGTAACTTTGCGAAGAAGAACATTTTGAGCGTTATATTTATATTCTCGAACTTCAATCAACATCATTATTTTCACTCCTACTCTTCAATCAGATATATATGAATACTGATGAGATAAACATCGTACGAAAACCAATCTCTACTCCGGCTTTTGTTTGAGAGATCCCACAAAGTTTCTATCATCGTATTCATCCAAGTGATCGTTTCCCCTGTCAATTCAATACAAACATTGCCTTCCAGCTCATCGGCATACTTTCAATGTTTATTCTGGAATCTGGGACTTCAAAGGAAAGTAATAATTATTGTTGGTGATCTGTTTGCAGTTTATTTTAGGTAGTTTTGTATCGAGGGAATTCAAGTCTAGATGACACTGATGTAATATAGCCATTACATGCTGCATAAACGAGCTGCGACACATTTTTCCATTATTTTACTTTTCTGCAAATTACTGGAATATCTGCTGGTCTAAAAGCTCTGGGACACCCATAAGGTGTTGGAAATTGAAAGCAAATATTTTTCAGGTTGATTCTGTGAAACATTGGGAGCTAGAGTTTTTGGGAGTATGAGTGTGCAATTTCTGTTAAAATTTGGTTTTTGGACGATATTCGCTCATAATGTCAGGACATCTTGTATTTCTGTTGAGAATTATATCGGGAGCAACATCAGGTCAATCCATTCTCACATTACAGAGACTATGTATAGATTTCGAGTAGTGAAACTCTTTTTTCCCAATTTGAGCTTTCTTGCTGCAATGTCCACTTTTCAGTTTATTTCCAAAATATTCATTACGTAACTCTGTATGTGCTGTAGGCAAATTCAAAAGGATGAACTTGATGAAAAAAACATGGCTGAATACAAAAATCAGAAATTAATTAATCATTTCAGTTGATGTTTATGTCACCAACATCATAATTATATTGGTAGATACCATAAATCTACATAATTAGAAACATATTCAAAGTTGCATGAGTCCGATGAAGTTTTTTTGTTATGTGTTGACAACACGAAAGGTAAAACTATGATGTTCGAACATCGCGTTGGCCAGCAGTGAAATTTTGGGAGATGGAAGATGTTGGAATTTTCCTTGAAAGTTTGGAGGTTGTAAATATCGGGAAAGACTTCCGAATCCGAATCAAAATGCAAGCAGCTCCTCTAAAAATCCGTTACGTTAGAATTGTTCAATTCTCCTCCAAATATTGGAAGCTGGAGTATTCCAATGAAAATATCCATTTCAATGATCAATTCGTCTCCAGGCAGATAAAAGTGCTTCGGAATTATTAATTGAGATGTATCTCAAAGTTTTCTCGGGCAACAAATCCATCGACAGAAATGGATAACTTGTCGAATTAAAATCGGGGTTTCAATTACATTGCACGATTTATCATATAAGGGAACTTTCGCAGTTGACAAGTACAAAAGTTGTTTTATCGTTAGACACATGTCTGCTACTGATATTCGATAATAACAAACGGTAAGTCGCTTCGATTAGAACTTTTCTCGATTCGACAATTATTAATTGTTTCTTGTCAGAAAGTGGAAGCAGTGATAGAAATGTTCGAGATTTAGAGCTGTATACCCTGCCTTAATTTCATAGAATGCATTAACATATTTCATTCGACTTGTCGCGGGTATCTGATGAGTTCTAGATGTGAATAATGATTGTTTCCCCGGAACGATTGATATTCAATGAATGAAATGTATTTTTAACTATTGTACACTACAAGACTCTTGATCTTGTGTGGAAGTGAAGGTGATAGGAACAAAAATTCAGGCAAGTCAAGAATCAAGATTCCAAGACAAGAGTACCGAATTCTCAGACTTTTGTTTTCTTAATGGGTGTCATGCAAGAATTGAAAGAAGAAAATTTCATATAAATTGGTCCTCATCCATAAAATCAATGATGATAACCAAGTTTATTGAATGAGAATTACTTTTTGAACCTATTCCATTGAATTGAGGGAATGTTTCGGTGCTGAATTTCTAACATATCAATATACTGATTTTTCTAGATTGACAAAAGGTTTAGTGATCTCGAGAAGTGCTCCCAAGCACTGAACACTATATACGCGCTCTTTGAAGCACGGAATCTCGAGCAGTGAGTTGTCCTTATTTTTTTTATCTTTCCAAAATTGGTCACCAATCGAATCTACTGCGTTGGTAGGCAGTATTGTTCAAGTATCATAGTATCATGCAATAGATCTAGACTTTGATGTTTTCTTTCACACGAATTTCAATTTTCTAGAATCTACAAAAATATTTTTCATCAATTGACTAGATCCGTGGTCTGTCAAGAAGTTCTGACCATGGTGGTTGAAATCCCTTATTTCATTCTATCGAATTTATTATTTGATATTCAGTTGTACTCTCTATATGTATGACAAATTGTTTTTGTCAAAAGTTGTTAATTGAAATATCACTGTAACATTATTTCACTGTCAATTCGAGTAAATTTTGATCACTACACTTCCATCACAACTGATTCAGATTTTGAAGAGATAAGGGGAGAGAAGAGCATACTGAACGTATTCCGTATGCAAGGCTTTTAAAAATTTCAACATCAGGCGAGTACTTGAGTACTTGCCCTGAAGGAGTCAGTACCTGGTGAAATAACCACAGGCGGCAACCGGCTGTACTTGATGTGCCTTTTCTGGCGCTACAGTTAATCGGAAGAAATAACGAGCAGTATACAATAGGAAAAACCTATCTTCTTCTTGTTCGGATCGATTGTTCGTATATCGGCTTGATAAATCAAATATCGCGGGAATAAGAGATACCTCGTCTGTGGCATTCCATACACAGAGTGTCTCTCGACAGTTCTCGAATACAATATATTTATTTATTTCGTTCATCTTGGACCAAGTCTGTTAGGAATTTCTGCTCCAAACCTACATAATGGAGCAAATTTCAGATGATTATTCAACCAACCCTTTTCGTAATTGAATCATGTGATCGTTTTTTCCATCCTATATAAGTTTTCCAACTCTAATTATATGTTCATATTTGTTAATTTCTGAATTAACCAGTAGCCAGGTCATTTGGAAAGCTAGTGTAACTTCAATGAATCTTTACAATGTGAGATTTCAATCCAATCGCCATAGCAATGAGTTGGATTTTTTTTGTTGGAAGAGGTTGGAATGCTTCATGGACACTACTCAGGATCACCTTGAGTAAACCACTAAACACCTCCTTTTAGTTTCCGATAGATCTTTCGAAATCTCCTTCATCCTCCAAAGACAGCAAATCATCCATATACCACATGCCTTCGAATATTCATATAGATTATTTGGTGGAGTATGATATTTTACAGCCTAGTATTCATGATGTATGGAAACTCTTTCCTCATTTTGCTATGTTGGGAACGATAACAAAGCAAGGAACAAAATGCGAAGTGAATCGATTCATTTCGCACGGTAGTCTGACGTGACACCCTGTACATCGCGAACTTCTTGCCGGCTACCGCTGAAGAAAGAAGATGGATCGCCACATCACTTTGTGTAAATCAATAAATCGGTTTCTCTTTATTGTGGAGCGAGTGGCTGAATAAAAATTCATGATTGATCAGTATACAATCCTGAATCTCTCTCAGGGGTAATAATATACGGAGTAGCAATGAATGATTGGAGTTCCTGTAGCTGCCTTCGGAATGCTGATGATGCTGGGAAATATTGTGATCCATTTTCGTATCTAAATTTCCTCCCTGTGTTTTTAGGAATTGAAACCTCGAATAGTTATAACTGGAAAACTCAAGAATTCTGTGAGTTCATTTGAATTTCTGTATAGATTCGAATGATTTCAGCAAGAGTTAGAAAATGAAATTGTTATTTATGTGCCGGAACTTCTCCTCTTATAGCGAGAGGAATCAACTGATGAACGTTGTTCAAAATGATCGATTCTGGGTTCACATCAAAGACGAATATTCCTGAAAGGAAAACATATTTCAACGACTGTCTTGAAAATGAACATCTTAAGAATCTGATCGCATTCTTGAAGTTTCAAGTTTTTTTAGTTCTTTTTCTTCTTCTTCTTAGTTCTTCAGTTCTTTTAGTTCTTTTAATGGAGATGGAGGCAGGTCGATATTATAAATGATGATCTGGTAAGGATTTCGAAGAAGGATTCTGAGAATCTGATGGTGTTCAATGCAACAAAAACTCAAAGTTGTATCTTCACCAATCCAGGAAGACGAACTAGGTGGGCTCAGGCTGGTCTACATTATCAGGATCAAGAACTGTTGAACTTCGCTCTACCAATAGAACGGCAAAGTTGTGGAACTCCCTGCCTAATGAAGCATTTACTACAAAGACTTTTTAAACCACAGTGGCGACAGTGGTATAGGTCGTTCCAGAGGTGTATTGTTCTTGGCTTGTTCGACTTCGATTACTATACAAATAAAAAGAGACGGAAATATATAACCAGTGTATATTGGAGGAAGATAGTACAACGAATCCTCGAACAAAAACTCGACATCAGTTCCACTGCGTCGCAGGAAATTTTGGAATTTTGAAATTTGTGTTCAATATACCAATGTTTTCCATCAAGTTTTCATTGATTTCCTTTGGATATTCATGATATAATAGCTTCGACAGCTCGTGAGGTGAGTCTTACATTGAATTTATCCTACATACATTCACGAACTTTGAAATGGAGTGAAATAAAACCACAATCATTGAAAATACGTATGTCAATTAGGTTAACAGGGATTTATATTCTGTATAGTCCGTAAATCATGTTATTATTCAAAAATCATAGGATGATGATGTAAATGATCCCCATGAATTTGCGATTCAATCATTCTACATGAGAACTGAATATGACGTCTGTCGTCGTCGCCACTGTCGTTTATATAGTCACTGGTCTATTGATGCTTACGACCTTCAATTTTCGAGACGAATCCAATACCTTCCTTCTTTCCCAACATTCCACCGATGGCTCACAAGATGATCAACTTCTCGATACACCAAGAATGGCTATCTGTCTTTTTTGTTGCATATTCTTGGCTTTAATATGATGGTATGAGATAATAGGAACAAACTGAAGAAAATATTTCGTTTTGTATGTAACAAGAGACCATTCTATAGTTGTTTCCTCCATATTAAAACCTCACATCAATCTCGACGAATCTACTCTTGACATGGGAACATGAACGAAATTGATTATTAATACGAGCATTGTCCGACCTACAGCTATGGCATCTAGCTATACATAGCGAAAAGCTATTCAATATTCTCGAAGATCAAAGCGGTCACTCTTCCGCTGTTATCCCATACCATTACCTGTTATCAGCCTTACATTATTTACAACTCTCTACGTATTATTACTGGCCGATGCGATAATTAAATCGTGTAAAGCAATTTATTAGTTATTAGAAAATTATCGATAGAAAAATCTATGAAATTGCTATATGGCATATCAAATATACCTAGAGACAATGGAGCGCTGTGGGAGTGTTTATTAAAAGCGGGGTCAGATGAGTTAGAAGCAGCGTAAGAGTCAAAAGCCATGTGAACAGGGTGAGTCAATTTGAACATCTCGATGAAAAATCACATACGGTAAAGATTATTATGCAACTATGTCATCTCACAAGAAATTGGAATGATTAATGGTAGAATTAACAAACTTAGTGAATGGAAAGAGTCTCGTTTCGAGACGGAAATGTGGAATAGGGATAATAAAAATTGTAGATATTCATAAATTGAATGATATGAAGAGATCGAAATGAAAATTCCAAAGAACTATACATCACCATCAATGCATAGATGCAAGGTGAAAGAATTCTTCAATTGTTTGTCAAGTCAAACCTGCTTCAACTGATAATGACAGATATCTCCAGAGTTTCCAATGTAATCATCAAAATAATCATAAGAGACGCCATCTAGTTTTGGAATTGAGAAGCCTTCGTAAGGTATTGGAATTCATACGTATAGGAAATCAAGACACCAGTCTATATTTACATTATGGATAGATGTTACGCCATTTTCTCCCAATTGAATCCATGTCAGGAATTTCCCTCAATAAGAATATCAACAGCAATTATGATATGTTCAAAGTTCGAGTAAGAATGCTAATACTGCAGAGGGAAGTTGACTGATATTATTTCTCAAGTAGTATATGCATACATATGTCAAATGTCGTATTCTTCAAAAGAAGTTTATAATGATGACTATTATGTTTGTTATTTTCATCCGAGAAAATGATAGCCTTTATACACAGTATGAAATTCAGATAAGAGAGTTGAAAGTTACATGACTGGGATGAGATTCGAACCCAGTTCCACCGTTCACAAATTGGCGTACTCTCCTCTGCGCTAATCCAAAGAATCCAGAATTTTTTGATGTTTGCGCATCAAGTGCACTAAGATATAATATTCATGACATGCCGTCCAGCAATCCTATTGTTCATTCAATCTTGTAAATACCAGATTGCATTCTTCAGTTGTGAGGAGCATATACGTTTGAAGTTCACAGTTTCGTCATTGGTCTACTATTGATCTTCAACTCAAGAATAATGAACATCGATGGAAGCTGAATATCGTGACCTCGATTATTCGATAGATAATCCATCTTCAACAGATGTACTATATCGGATGAATCATACCTCGGAGTTATTTCGTGCGATTTTTCACAACATCCCTTGTTGTGTGTCATTTGTTTTCAATTCAAAATAAACTTTGGAGTGATTTGGATGGAACCAAAACATTCATCAAAATAAAGAGAAATAATGGGTTCTCAATGATCGTTGTGATTTTTGT
Organism: Gastrophysa polygoni; assembly: GCA_963576655.1. Classification (NCBI taxonomy): domain Eukaryota; kingdom Metazoa; phylum Arthropoda; class Insecta; order Coleoptera; family Chrysomelidae; genus Gastrophysa; species Gastrophysa polygoni. Next base: position 13,420,329 of record OY755084.1, read on the forward strand.
AATATGAGGAAAGTTGTTATATATACATATGCAAGTAGAGGTGTGGGAGTCCTTTGAAATTTCAATCTATTTTTCCAGTCCTACTGATTTTCTAGTCCTGCTGTGCCACCCAATACATCAGATCAGTTGACTCGCGACTATATAAAAGTCAGACACACGGTGTACAATAATAATTATACAGTGGAATGTCCGAGAATGCGCATCCACTGATTGTGTTCGAGTAATTACATATTCGTGGGTTATAATTAACCGTCAAGATAGAGTCAATGATCCACGGAACTGTAGTTAGACTTTTAAATCGACTAATGCTACTTCGGATGTATGGGTACGACATTCACTTGGCTTCTATACGGATGAAAACACACCCCCCAATTTAGGTTACTGTCTTCGAAAACACTTGGAAAACCTGATGGACTGCTGATTGAAATAACTGTTTTGTAATTGAAGATCACTATTAGAGTATACAGGGTGAGTCAAAAATGTGTACCGAGCTTTCTGGGGGTGATAGACCATTGAAAAATAAGTGTAGTTTGATGATTAAACTCATGGCCCAAAATGCATATTAAGGGAGATATATCCTTCCAAAGTTGATAAAATTAAAATAATTTCTCCGCATAACTTCTGAACGATGAAAGCCACCCGATTGAAATTTCGTGCATGAATGTATGTTGTCAAAATACATTTTTTCGTCACACTTCCACATTTCTGATATTGATATAAAGGGTGTTTTCAGAGGGTGAGTCATGATTTTTTGTAGAAAACTTTCTCCCTTTATTATTTTCGGTGAAAAAACAAGAGCATTCGATGGAGCGAAGAAAATTACATAAAAAAGGTACTCTTATTCAAATTCAAAAAATTGAGCCGTTCGTGAGATATTTGAGTTTTTGTAGTTACATGATATCAGCAGATTGATTTCATTCATCGCGAGATTCATCGGTATAACGATATTTCAGCAGGCCATGAACAATTTTGTTTTTAATTCGGTCGATAATATCACCTCCCTGTGCCACGTTACTGAGCAATAAGTACATAGCATAAGTCTGTCCCAACAAGGTTTGAATAAAAATGAAAGTTTGATAATGTTTTTGGTACTTTTAATTAATTCCTAATTTCGAATGGAAGAAAAAGGAAAAAAACAAATTAAAGTAGCTGTTCGAAATGTCCACCGTTTTCGGTTATATATAATCTGAGGCGTTTACGTAAATTATCCATCAGACCGTTCATACTTTGGTGATCATTTTTCAACAACGTAAATTCGTTCTCAATTTTTTGCCTCAGCTCCTCAACATTCCAAATTCCTAGATTTCATGTGACCCCAGATCGAAAAATCTAGTGGATTGAGGTCAGGCGAACGAGCGGGCCAGGAAATAGGAGCGTCTATGCCTCGTCCTATCCACCTATCAGGAAAATTATCATTAAGCCATTCACGTACAACTCTTACATAATGAGGTGGTGCTCCATCATGCATAAAGCAGATTTTCCTACGTATGTTGAGAGGAATGTCTTCTAATATCGTACCTAACTCATTTTCTAAGAAGTTGAGGTACATTGCACCATTCAGCGACCCTGGGAACATGTAGTATCCAACGAATTTGTCTCCTAAAGTCGCAGCCCAGACGTTCACTTTGAAATTATATTGAAAATGCGTTACTTTAAGAACGTGTGGATTTTCGTCAGCCCAGAAATGAGTGTTGCGCGAATTGAAAACACCGTTCCTAGTAGAAGTTGCTTCGTCTGTGAACAATATTTTGTTTAAAAACTCAGGACATCTTCGAGTTCGTTCCAGCAACTCTTCGCAAAATCTCAATCTTATTTCATTGTCTCGTGGTAACAGTTCTTGTACCTGCAAATAATGATAAGGGTGTAGATGTTGCTCCCTGAGAATCCTGGTTACATTCGCTTGTGTTGTGTCTATTCGTCTTGCTAATTTCCTTCTACTTATTTCCGGATCCTGTTCCACAGTATTTAATACTTCTTCTTCAACTTCTACAGTTCTCGCACTTCTGGGTCGGCAACCATTTCTATTATTGGTTTTCAAACGTCCTGTTTCACGCAGTCTTTGTACAATCCTCAAAATTGTTCTCGAATTTGGAACGCGTCGAGCGGGAAACATCTCATAGCATATCGTCTCACAGCAGCATTTGCATTTCCGAAGCACTCGCCAAGCATTAGAAGCATATCAGAGAACGAATAACCTGCCATATTTTTCAAAATCTCAGTTGATAATCGCAGTGATAAATGACACAGAAAAACCACACGAACAAATCGACTACAAAAATATTGACTCGAATGTTGATGACATGAACGTCAAAATTGAGAACAAAATTATTCATCATGGCCTGCTAAAATATCGTTATACCGATGAATCTCGCGATGAATAAAATCAATCTGCTGATATCATGTAACTACAAAAACTCAAATATCTCACGAACGGCTCAATTTTTTGTATTTGAATAAGAGTACCTTTTTCATGTAATTTTCTTCGCTCCATCGAATGCTCTTGTTTTTTCACCGAAAATAATACAGGGAAAAAAGTTGTCTACAAAAAATCATGACTCACCCTCTGAAAACACCCTTCATAACAATATCAGAAATGTGGAAGTGTGACGAAAAAATGTATTTTGACAACATACATTCATGCACGAAATTTCAATCGGGTGGCTTTCATCGTTCAGAAGTTATGCGGAGAAATTATTTTAATTTTATCAACTTTGGAAGGATATATCTCCCTTAATATGCATTTTGGGCCATGAGTTTAATCATAAAACTACACTTATTTTTCAATGTTTTACCACCTCCAGAAAGCTCGGTACACATTTTTGACTCACCCTGTATAGACAGAAATGTAGAGATTCCGATTGTGATGGATATTTCAATCACAACTACGAATGATATATGACAATTGACGCTCCTTTCAGTATATTCGTCTTTTGCAGATGAGTGAACTCAGATCGGATCTGAGATAGCTACTCCTCAATATCAAAATTTCCATCTATATAGTTGTTCTCAAGTTCCAAAAAGATTCATTCAAATCTGGATGGATTTAGTATGGTGAAAGAACTCATCAATTATTTCTTTCTGAAACATGTAGACCTGTCACGGAGAAGACCGCCACGCTTGAGTATAGATGGCGATACGATCGTCGATTCTCTAAGTCAAATTAGCTTCCGATTATGAAGGATTTCTAACAGTCATTGATAGCTAACTGTTCATTCTTTGAATTCTTGGTGAATATCAAATTCAAATCTTGCTGTCTAGAGTTTCCAATGTGACATTCGAAATTGGCAGAGGTGATGCTTTTTTTTTCATCTGTGGACAACACGAAAGGGTAACCTCTGATGTTCGAGGAACATCGTGTTAGCCAGCGGTGGAATTTTGGGAAAGAAGGAAGGTTGCTATCTAGTGTTGATCTTGGGCAGCCTTTATCATGGGGTTGATATTGGACATAATCAAGTAGACGGATATCTACAACTTTTTTGTTTGCTAGGGATACACAGTTGGGACCAGTCTATTAATATCATGATCAAAATTTACGAGCTTACAATGTGCTTTTTTTTGACTGAGGAATTCTATATTTATCAGTGACAACTCGTTCCTCAAAAAATGAAGAGATTCAAATATATTCTCAATGAAAACAAAACTGAACTTATCTCAGTGAACGTCGTGGGAACGAATCTGCTCCCGTTTTCAATACAATTCATATATATCTTCTTCGTAAAATTCTTAATGTTTCGTTATCCCGACACAGAAAAGTGACAAATCGTCAGACAGAGCCATTCTGGTTACCATTGATTGATATTGAATTTGCCATTTTCATATTCAGTTCTGTGAAGTGAAGCTCAGACAATATCAAGTGAACAAGAAGCAATAAATTGTCTCTGTTCAGAAGAATGCAAGCAGATTCTTCGATTCTCCGTTTCTGGTTTCTTTCTTCTTTTCCTATGATCTTAATTTCACTTTAATCGGCTATATGTTATTCATCTTCAGTAAGGATATGTTCAGCTACGTTGTTGGTACTATCACTCAGCTACTTTTTCAACAGATTCATCGGTATTTTCTTCATACTGTTCTCATATTCTTTCATCCTCACTGATGAAGGACTGCGTGTTTCACTTGTATACTATTTTTCAGAGAGATATGGTACACCGACTGTGAGTACAATATTTTGATGAACGTTCTCCATTTTTTGGTTTCTAATGGGTCAAAATCTATTTTCAGTCTCGAACATTTCTCACTCGAAAATTGTTACCAACACGTTCAATTTCTTTCAGATACTCATTCATATTCATTATCAGTGTTGGTTCTTCCTGTTGTTCTTTCTGTGTGTTTTCAATTTGGTGTATTGTATTCAAGTATTGAGATTATCTATACAGTTTATTTCGGTATTGAAAATCAGATGGTGGATGATATATATTTATATATGTTGTCTTTGTTTGAACTGAGTACAATGGCAGCCGTCCAGTTAAGTTAAATCAAAGTCTCACCTGGTGCACTGTAGGTCTTCTCCAGGTCTTCTTAAGGCCGGCCTTCATTAGCCGTTCATATTGAGGGTGGAAAGTGGACTGTAGGTTTCGTGAGAGGGGGTCACTCGCGCTTCTTGTGGTAAATTTGGGAGCGTTTGAGAATACGTACAGGTTCGTACCGATATCGAAATAGATTTTTTCCTCGATTCACAAAATGTAATGTAGCCCGCTCCTCTTTTTTGCTCTTCGCGCTGAGACCAGGTATTTCTATACTGGACAGCTGTGAAGTACATTCGGCGACATAAGTAATGCGCCGTTATTTGAATATAATGAATATGTGGATAAATGGAGGAACTTGTTTCAATATAAGTGATGCAATCAATTCATCATGAATCTAAATGTTATACATCAACTAAATCTAAACTAAACCTTAATTCGGTGTGCAAACATAAATATGTCATGCAGTGATTTGATTATTCCTTTCTTCATACCTGTACGATAATTTGATTGAAAGTTGACGGATCTGTCGATATGTGTATTTTTCCGATAAACAGTTGTTTTCAAAGTGTTGTCTGATTTTCCAATAAGGACATCTGAAAATGGTAACTGATCATCTGATTATTCGATTTCCAGAGTGAATTTGATTGTGTGTTCAATATTATTTACATAATTCAGAGAATTATCTCGTTCTATACGGTTATGTGGCCAAATGATGAAAATATTATATACATATTTTATTTTTCACAATATTTTCTTCAGAATTTTCCATCAATATATCGCTCAGAATAGGAGATCATGACAAACCTAAAGCCATTATCTTCTATCATATCATTATCATACGTAAACTCAAATTCGATCATTTTATTCGCTGATTTTTTTTTTTTTCATTGTTCACGTGTTTCATCGAATATCTTGAATAAATTACACGTATTGATATATCTATCAGCTACTATTAGTTACGAAAACGAGCCGAGAATTCATCACTCAAACCTACATCAAAATGCTCTTCGAAATCAACGCAAGACATCTCTCTTACCTGTTCGTGTCAGGTTGGTGGCATTCGAACCCTTCGTGGGTGTTTATATTTCTATTATGTAGGCGATCTGCTTCTGCTGCAGACTAACAACTGTCGATGTCTTTCACCAGTGGGTTAACGCTGTTAACACCACCATTATCTTAAATGATGACTTTATTAGGTTCGTCGCTGGAAACAAGTCATTCGAGAGGATTCCATTAATAATTCGTCGATTCTTCGACGAGATCAAAATAATGGTTTTCAGTCGAGTGATTTGCTGCAATTGAATATGATCAGAGTTAGGAAGTGAAACCATTCATCCAGGATCTACACATGACATTTATTCAATTCACCATTGCTATGACAACGATTTGAAGATCTGAAATTTACAGATAATTTCGAACGGTCAGAAATTCACCGCACATTGCTACCAAAGATATATATATTCTCAACTAGATACACCCTTGCCCCATCCACTCATGAGGTGCTGAAAAACGTACCTAAGAAAGAGAAATAGCTATTGATTTGTCTGGACGTGCTATGAAGTGAAGTGCAATTCACTAACTATTGAATGATATATTCTGGTATTTGTTCAATCTATGAGTACAGCCATATAGGGTGATAAGGACACCACTTCGAACAAAACAGAGGACAGAGGAATTGCTATCCGCCAAACAAAGTCTGTGAATTTTGGAATGCAAAATATATATTTGTATCGATGAAAACAATTCGATGTAGTCTCATCGTAAATCCTGCAACATTCATAATGCATATTTTATTTCTAGCATCTATGATGTATAAAGAATATTGGGAAATAATCGAAGTATTTATTGAAGTGTCGGAGTGCGCATTGTAAAAGGCTATAGGGGTTGAAGTATCAAATTGTAGAAGATGATATTCGGAGTTGCGTGTGTGGAATGAGTGAATTATATATAAGACGAATGAAGTTACTATAGGAAATCATGGTTTCTTTATAGTATCGATACCAAAAACAATATTTCATGACGTTTCATAACCCTCTACCCCAATCACGTAGAAGATATATGACTTATGAAGCCAAGACTGTGGAATATTTCAATTTCCAATATCGATTCCAGTAAAGATTGATTCAGAAAAAGTTGAACCTGGCAAATTGCCAGATCTTGCAAAATAAATATTCATGTACCTAAAAACTAGGATTCAAAAGAAAAGCCAAAATGGGAGAGATCATTTGGAATTGAAATATATGTTGCAAGACCTGTCAAATACGTTCATCAGTTGGTTAGACTAGTTGTCAAATTAGGAGATTCATGAAATATCACGTTAGAGTTATTCACGTGAGTATTCATCAGAATTTAAATTCTCAAAGAAATAAGGAGGAGAGAAAGAAAAATCGAAAGCCATAATTTTGTTCGGAGTACGAAGTAAGAAGTACATTTCTGCCCTTGAATGAAAAAGTGAATTCTTATTTCCATGCCCATGAACATGTATATGATAATCTTATAATATCATAGACAGGCCCCAGAAAATTACACTCGAACATCTAGTTATACGAAAACTAATACTGACTTCTCTCCGATCGAGTGACGTAATAAAATCTGTATTATCATCAAATTGAATTGTGATGAATTGATAAGCACGTTAAGTATTCCTCGTATAATTGAAATCATGCAAGCGTAAATATAGTTATTGCAAAATAATCTCTACGTATTATTGCTACCGTTCTTAGATGTAATCCGCCGTTTGTACCTTACAACCATTTTAATTAGTTCGGAACTGTTCATCCGCATCAGCGACAAAGCCAATCGAGACAATCGATTAAAGACAAAAGACGTTAGAGCAGGTCCATTAGAATGAGTATATGGTAGAGTTTATAGGCGAGCGTTATCCATTCCTAGCTATTTACCTACTCCAATTAAAGACTGATGAATGATTATTGTTCTCCAAACATCCAACGACTTTCACCTATAAGCTCTTCGAGAACTGCTGGGTTACCTGTCAGATGAATCTGACGAGTGAAGAAATATAACGTCATCAGGAAGCAGCAGGTCCTCTATTTGGAATGTTCCATATGCGACTGTAATTTTCATTAGAGTCTTTCAGATCATTACCAGAGATTACCATGATATCAGAGCTAGATAGGCTACCATGCATATGTATGACGAAATGATAATTAAGAAAGCTCAATTAAGAAGAGTTAAAGGTGCTTCACAGTTCCCATTATGACCAGTAGATTGAAATATCGAATTGGAATAAATGTGACGATGCTTGAAGTGCTGATACAGATCAAAATACCCAACTTTTGGACAAGAATATGTTCGACAATACTCATGGACGGAAATACATATTAAGGAACACTTGCTACTCATTTCAATTTCAACAACTTCATAGCTATGGCTCGATAACTGATAATCATCTCGCTTTGTGTGTTAGGTTCGGCAGCTCAATGTGCTGCAGGTGAGACATGTACAGTATTCATTCATCAAACTGGATCCCTTCTTGCTGGTCCTAGATATTGAAGACATATTGAGATATATTTGTACTCATCGACATTCGTAAATGGCCAGGCGAAAATTAGTAATGTCTATGATTTCTTGTTTTTTGTGATTTCCATCAACTCCTGCGGATACATACCTTTATATTTATCCTCTTCCATATCATCTGCTGTATGCATTCTTGAGTTGTCTCTCACTTTACTTTCTCATGTTCTTCACTTCGTTATCGTTTTTTGTTGTCCTACGTATCTAAAACGTATATCATTTGTATAAAGATCACTCTATGTGGTGGTGGATGGGGTTCCATCTGATACAATCATTATCGATGCTGGTGTGCCATAGCTTGTTGTCTAGGACATTGATGATAGACGAGATAATTATAGGACAATCGGAAGGCTGAGAGCTGTTACCAAGCAATGAGCTTGAGAAATTTGTCATAAAATTATGAAGCATTCTTCAATATTCATTATGAAAAATTTCTCGACATATTCCCCAAATATATTTGTGACTGTAATCTGTATTTTTACAACTTTCTCGCTGATTAGCGCATTAAGACTTCGAACATTTGCATTGCGAAAACGTGACATTTTGAAATTCATTTGGAATGAAGTTGTCGAATTCAATGTTGTCATAGTGATTGATAATTCCACTTAATGCAATTAGAAAAATACGTTTTCACTGTAGCTTGCTTCGTTCACCTGTTGGAGCACCTTGAAAAGATTACGATTTCAAATCACAAATAATAATATACAATTGCCTACTCCATCAGTACCGTCCGAAAGGACATATATATGGGGACAAAGAATTTTGTTGCATGTCATTACATGTTATGTCATCATACGTTTCATGAAATAGTCTAGTACGATGGTCATTCAAATTTCTTCTAATGTAATTTTGACCTCTTGAATCATGCGGATGATGAAAAATCACTCTTTGGAAACATGTCCCTAAAGTTTTCATATTATTGGACTAATCCATTCTGGTGGAATAAGACTGTGACTTACTGCCCTCTTATTATCATTCACTCAATTATACAGGTCCTAGTGGTGTTTCTCGACATCATTATATCGTAACAACAAACCGACGGAGCTTTCTCCAAAATTTCACGCCAACAAATGTTAACCAACAAATGGGAGCATTCCTCAACGTTCACATAGGAAGATATGTATTATTCCGGAACTTTTCCTTGCTGAGATACCCTGGAAGTGGAAATTTTTAGACATATCTATATTTGAGTATAAAGTTGAGGGGTGCTTATATTCAAAGTATAGGTCTGTTTCAATATATTTTGTCGTGGAATCTTCTCACCGATTACCACTTGACATCTTATCTTCACTAGTAATACCACTAGAGGTCAAATTATTTCCGGGAACTTTTTCGAGCTCATGAATATTTTAAAAATTATTTCGTCTTCTACTCGGGATAATTTTCTAAAAATATTCATGAGCGAGAAAAAATTTCCGGATTTAATTTGAACTCGTGTGGTATTTGGTAGGGAACTTCCACTTCAAATGTGTTTCCAACAACATCAATTTTCGTGCTTATCGAGTTGACAAGACCTGTCATTACATCAAAACGTCATTACGTCAAAAAATATCCAGTATAATTCGCTGTTGGGTACCCACCAGGAAAAAAATTCCGATAAAATCCATTCGGTGCTCTGGTGATCTGACAGAAATACACGTTCTGATTGGTTGAAAATCACATGTGTGGAATTTTCATTAGAATCATTCATAATTTTCGAAATATTTTCGAGCACTGAGAAATTTCCAGATTAGATCATCGTGTTATTTCTAATAAAAATACTGCTGCTCGTGTTGTTGAAGCGTTGAATTCTACAATGTTCTCTATATAATCATCTCCAAATCGTCTATTCTGTTCACACCTATTCTCACCTTGAATATTTCGACCCAAATAAGGATTCTCTAAGGATTGTCATCTAGTAACGATGGAGCAATTAAAAAACCAACGTTTTGATTTCCGACCACTGTTATCTCGTTAGGTCGACCGAACAGATTGATTCTCGTATGACAAGTTGATTGAACAGCTTAATTAAGTTATTTGATTGGCGTACCAGCGGTGAACCGCGTTCCTGACTGCCGCCACGACTCTTTCAATGCACAATTAAACGTTTTTTGCCACGTTTGCAGGTCATTTGGTTCGCTTTCCTCTCATCTGCTTGGTACTATCACCACACAGTATTTATGATGGTATACATCGACAGTGCGATGTCTTCGATGTTTGAATGAGTTTTTTTTTATTACCACTGAAGATCTTGGTCACCAATTGCTTTTTTTCCTCGATGATACATTTTCAGTTCTCACCAAACGGCGGCTGAAATGAATTATATTCGATGTCAACGATATTTTCGTAATGTTTCGATGGATTTTCTGTTCTGATAACCAATAATATCTTGAATTCTCAGCTCTTGGAAATTCCATAGTTATAACGTTAAAATAATTTTCATGAAACTATAGGGTATATTGTGCTGGAGGATCTGTTTGGTATTACGACTTCCTCTATAACTACAGCAACCAGTACACCAAGAGAACAAGTGATGAGGCGAAATGTCCTGAGAACGAGTGTATCACCATATTTTTTCTATTTTTGTTATAAACTGCTGAATGTACACAGAAAAAATGAGGGAGACGCTTAGTAACAGAGATGAAATAATCAGAATTTGAAAATGGCTTCATGACTAGCAGAACAATCCCAATATCGAAACATACACATACAAACATACAAAATGAATACTGTCTGTAAGTTCTTCGAGGAGGTGGTATATTCATTTTTCAGCTTTTGATGGGATTTTCTCTCCTCGTTTCTAAAAAATAGAGTAGAAGTTATTAAAAATTATTGCAATATATTTGTAGTAAGGACAGATTTAGGATCTGTCCCAAAATGTCACTGCGCTTGAAATTAAACCTTTAGATACCTAAAAGAGAAATTCTCTATTGGTCAGTGACACCTCGTTTTTGAAAAAATTTGGAAATACAAATATATTTAATTATGATAAAATCTCTACTCATCTTGGTGGACGTTTCGGGAACGAATCTGCTCCCGTTCTCAACACAATTGAAATATTTTTCTCTTCGTAAAATTTTTCAATGTTTCCGATTTTGACACTATCTATCTATCTATCTATTACTGATAGAGGCCTGCTGGTTTCACCGGTATAATATTTTCCACAAACACATGGTATACTGTAAATACAATTTTTTGATGATTGTTCTTCATTTTTCGGTTTTGTATGAGTCAAAATCGATCTCATTGTATTTTCTGTCTTGAACACTGTTTTCACTCGAAACTTGTCACCAACACGTTTAATTTTTTCTGATATTCCGGGAATGTATGGGATTACATTTGTTATCAGTGTTGGTTGTCTTTGTTGTGTTGTGTTGTGTTGTGTTTGTTGTATATTCTGTCTGTTCTCAATTTGGTGTATTGTTTTGTCAATGAAATGTTTCGGATAAGTGTTGTAGAACATCTTTTATATGGTTAATTTTGGTATTGAAAATTTGGTGGTTCGATGATATGGATTTGGCTCTATCATGAAGTGATTTGATTATTCCTTTCTTTATACTTGTATGATGATTTGATTGAAAATTGAGGTATCTGTCGGTGTGTATATTTTTACGATATACACTTGTTATCAAAATGTTATCTGATTTTTTAATGAGGACATCTAAAAATGGTAATTTATTATTACATTCGATTTCTGAAGTGGATTTGATTGTCGGTTCGATATGTTTATATATAATATATAGCATAAGAACAATATAAAGAGAAGATATACTGACAAATCAAAATTAGCTGAGCATATCCTTACTGAAAATGGACAACATATGGCCGATTGGGGTAATATTAAGATCATAGGAAAAGAAGACAACAACCAAAAACGGAAAATCAAAGAGTCTTTTTGCATTCTCTTGAACGGAGACAATCATATTGCTTCTTGTTCAGTTGATATAGATAGAACTTGGCATCCACTGCTGAAACTTGAATATGAAAATGGAAAATTCGATATCAATTAATGGAAACACCTTGTAACCAGAATTCCTCCGTCTGCCAAATTGTCACTTTTCAGTGTCAAAATCGGAAACATTGAAAAAAAGTTTACGAAGAGAAAAATATTTCAATTGTGTTGAGAACGGGAGCAGATTCGTTCCCGAAACGTCCACCAAGATAAGTAGAGGTTTTATTATTATTAAATATATTTGTATTTCCAATTTTTTTCAAAAACAAGGTGTTACTGACCAATAGAGAATTTCTCTTTTAGGTATCTGAAGGTTTAATTTCAAGCGCAGTGACATTTTGGGACAGATCCTAAATCTGTCCTTACTACAAATATATTGCAATAATTTTTAATAACTTCTACTCTATTTTTCAGAAACGAGGAGAGAAAATCCCATCAAATGCTGAAAAATGAATACAAAATGAACTCATGAAGAAATGATAATTCGGCAACAGTTGACGATTGCTTGCGAAAATATCCACACCCGGCACAGAATGGATACAGTGCCATGGGACCACGAAACACATCGAACATTTGACAACATTTGCAACTTCAAATGAGAAATACACAAGTAATATATATATTACTATATATTATTATACATATATAGACTATGAATAAATCATCTCATAACTCATCAAATGTTACTTAGCACTTCCAATTGCAACTATGGAGGGTGAGTTAATGGAATGATGTTAGTACCACGATACCATCGCCTCAATTTTTCTCGTCCATCTATCGCATGTTGCGTTACAGCCCTATCGAGAACGGAATAATTCCGATATTCGTATCAGGAGAGCAAAAATACGAAAGGGTGTCGTATCAACCCTGATTCAACCAAAATTCAAAAATCTAAAAGTTCCATTTCTGATACGGAATAGGGATACAAGTACCTATTAGGAGAGCAGAAACGTCTGAGACTTACCAACACCAATCTGTTTTCGTTGATTTTCTGTATGGTGTGATGAGATTCGTTGATATTTTCTTGAAGGTGTTCTGCTTCACGTCTCATGGTTATTATTTCATATAATCAAACTACTCTCAGTATATTCGTTCATCTGCAGTGATATAAATGAACGCAGAGATACTCATGTTAAAAAGCCTGATATGTTTAGGAAGCGTGCTTCCCAAGTTGTGAGTGAGATTCGAATCTCATCTCCCTTCAGTGCTGCCATATGTACGATGGCATCGTGGTTTCAAAACCACACAAAATTTTTCCTCATTCATAATTTCGACGATTCATACTGGGTGATCTGATTCCACTGAAATATATATAGAAATAAAAAATCTGGTTTGAAATCATAGGCGATCTCGTCTGATCATAGTGTATGTGAAAGTGAATTTCGTATCGTTTTCGAAGATGACAGATGAAGGCGTCATTACATACAATATAGAAAAATCTTAGTGGAAACTTGTATCTTCGAAACTATAAAGAAAAACTTGGAGACATGTCTCACCTGGTGGATACCCAGTATTGAAAGTAACAGATTATTAACAAAATGTATCGATTCTTGCAGGTGTAACCACTTCCGTGTTCATCAGAAGTAACAGGAGCGTTGCTATTTACATAAAATCATCTGAATTACGATTCGATATCCCTCTTTTTCTAAACTGTAAACAGCGGGGATTCCGTCAATTAAAATTTCATTTATGGTTTATAATAACGTGACTCCTTATACAAGAAAATAGCTATATTGTGCATAGTAATGTATTTATTCTTCTCTTCAGAATTCCAGTGATGTTCTACTTCTATGTTGATCAGTAGAAAACAGAGAATGAAGCATGAAATGAGCAATTTTTTGCCCTAGCTGAGATGTCATTCTGCCGATATATCTATGATATTTCCACTGATTCACTCATAGAGTGGGATTCTATTGATAACCGGTGTTCTGGTACATTCAAACCTTCCTGGTTTGCAATCTGTATGCTATGCACCAGCAAAAAGTATAGTTGTTCTTTCATTCAATTCAAAAATTCAAGGATTCTCCTCACATTCGTATTCCTTCACACACATAAAATGGAATCATCTTGAGAGTATAGATGGAAAAGTCCAACCATGGTCATCCAAAGGAAATGATAATTTGTATCATCTTCATTCGTAAAGTTGTCTTCAGAACTCACATTCACTTAAATTGAATTTCTACTACGAAAACTCTTATTCGTCTGTGCGGCATCCACTCTACATCGTAACCTCATTTTAATAAACAATAAAGAATGCAGTTTATTGTAGTTTTTGAAGTTTATGGAAGGAAGAGCTGTTATATACTGCTTTTATGCTATCTCGGCTTTACGACTCGTGATGCTGTTAATTAGGAATATTTCTTTTGTTATCTTCGAATTTCCAAAGCGGTCGGAATGTCTCAGATGTCTCTGGGATTAATCCAACGATCTTCTTCTTCAGTAACAATGAACTCTGAGAACCGATGGTCAATAGATTTCCTCCAATGGCGTAACTATAGTGGGGATGTTAGATATGAGCATCTGGAAAAACCTCATAATCTATGAGAAGTTGCAAGTCACTTTCTGTTCAAAAATTTGCATTATATTTACTCATATATTATTCTTATAACGCGGATGGTTAAAGCCGACGTGATAAACTTCAGTCCTATTTCTGTCACTTCCTCTAAATTCCTCTAATTCTAGTTTTCTGTTCTGTGGAGGATGGCCAGTAAATGACGATTCGACGAAGATTCAAGAATAGAAAAGTCGTTCAACACAACTCTTTGGAAACATAACAAATGATATTTCATGAGTAAGTATATTGCATTCGCTGCACGGGCTATATCCATAAGTGCCTAACAAATTTATTGAATATTGGCGTCATGATGTCAGACCGATTGTATTGGCAAAATCATGTCGCGGATATCACTGAATTAGTCTGACAGGAGCTGTGATTCGTTTATTTTTCGCATCGAGGAGTACTTCCTCACAAAGCATTTCCTGACAAACCAGGCTGTTTATTTTTCAACTCCGAAACTTCCCTTCCATTGTCTACTATTGATTCAAATAAGGAGATTCGTTTGGCACATCTGTGTACTGGTTCTGACGAAATCACTTCAAACTTTGCACCTTTGAAGCTATATCACAAACTCTTAGTATTTTTCTCTAGTTTCTTTGTCTGTTGAACTTGGCTAGCTCATGCACACAATACACCCTCATAGAATCGAAATTGGAATATACTCGAATTTACTAAGGGAAGATGTCTTCTCAGGAAATTAAAATCTGTCTTCCGTCATGTAGGGAGGATTCACAATGATTTCTTCTTCAGTGCTAACAGTACCGTCGTGGCTCATGGCTACTACTTCATTGTGAGAAAGGCGTTCATGAAATGGTACTGTGAATGAATTCACACATTATTCCATTCATTCAACCAAATCTCTATTAAGATTAATTCACCACTAATATTCTGAAAGGGTATGATTATTTATTTGCCTAGGAACCGCAAGATCGACTGAGATTGACTCACAATGGCAAGGCAATAAATATGTAACTAGGTGAAATAGTAAAGCCAGTATATTGGAATGAGAACAATAGTCATGATAGTCGTGATCAAATAGTGGAAGATTGGTCAAAATCACTCTGATGTATATCGAAGAGCATATTGCTCCGAACAAAGTTCCGTCGCTCGAAAACAAATAACATCCAACTTCCCGAACAACTTTCTTGTTTCCCAATTTTCCATTTATCACCAAATGGGATATCGACGTTTGTGAGAGACAGGCAGGCCCCTTGCGAAGAACATCCCGTTCACGTATACCGGTCCCACCCTCCATTTCTTTTGATTTCCTTGTTCCATATTTCTAATTATATTTTTCTTTTAAGTCTCTGCGTCTATTATCACCCTCCCGGGCTGTAATTCCTTTTTATTCGAGATTTCTTTTTGCTTGCCGTTGGAAACGAATTCGCCTTTTGAAATTTTCTTGTATGTATCCTTTTATCAGCATCGAATCACTGGAGGGATAATGAGCTTCTCCCTCCCCTAATTCTGAGTGGAGTGGAGTTTTTCGTACTGGCATATATTGTGTACGCGGGTGGTAAATAAAAATATGAAGCTACTTATATTGTGAGAGGAAGAAACAATTAACGTGTCAGAACCAGCAATGACCTAATACGACTCGATGATGATCAGTAACAGACTTGAAGGGAGTTTCTATACTACTCACTAAGATTCGCAAGGTACTGGAGGTTTCTATAGCAGCTTTGCAATTCAAGATTCCAACAGTCTATAGGAATCCATTGTATCTTTAGATACACCAAATCAAATGATTTTCCAATTTCATATAAGCACGGTCGTTTTCTACAACCTGCCAAAGTGGATTTTTTCCTACGATCATCTATGAAAACACCATATAGCAATGCGAGGGCATCTACTCAGTGTACGAAAATGAACACAGGCATGGAAAACTGATTGAAGAAGACCACATAATATTTTGTTTGGATGATTACAATTATTATGTTCATATTTATTTATGCGTCACTTCCAGTACATTGGGTTGATATGTTCGCCCTATTTTAGATCAAAAAAAGAATTCATAAGAATGCATGAGCACGAGACATAACATAACCTTTGAATCGTCCTTGATCCTTCGGAAGTATTCAGCGATAACACAAGAAATGTGAACAGGAGCGAAAATAGTGCAGAACAAGACATTGAAGACAGTGAATCTATTTGTAGGTCGCTCAAAACCAAGTGTATTCAGTCACACTTTAGTACTTATTCGATGCTTTGAAAGAAATGATATTCATGAATGAGAATCGTTGAAGAAGGAGGAAGATGCGTCATATTATATTATGTCTACAGGGTATCACACGTAACATTAGTCATTCCCTGTCTGGGAATCTGATTTTATATGGAGAAATACTTAAGTCATGCGAATTTCCTTTCACAATTATTACTTACAATACAGGGGGATCTTTCGGTTAGAATGATAGCTGTGGGCACAATGGACAGTAAGAATTCATAATCCAAATATTCATAGTTACGCGAAAAATAGTGTACATCATACATCATACAATCTGTGCCTTTTCAATTCTTCCACATCTATCCTAGGGTCGTCCTGAGACAATAGTTTTTGTTTTCAGATATTTTTCAATGATGTGAAGCCTGAGATCAATCTTCTGTAGTACTATAATAATAAAGTTTTTCATGATGATACTGAAGCATTCGATGTCGTTTCTTGGATGGACTAACCAATGAAGAATCCCGAATCAATTGAAGTTTGCCAGCTGACAGAAAGAAGGCATTCAGGGTTCAACAAGCCGAAACACGCTATAACGATCTCTGAAATTATTGGAAGATCATTAAGGATCTGCAGAAATCGCTGTTGAACTGAGGAGTTCATAACAAATCTAACATTATCTTGTTGAAATAATTCCCACCACTCTTCAGTTCAATGCAATCAGGGTAGGTTCATCATTGGGAAAATGAACAGTTCAGATATTGTTTGCTGTCTGACATCCATTGAAATAGTTGAAACTCATTTTTTTTCGATCTCTCAGAAAGTTAGTTTTCTTGCACTATGAACTGGGCACTAGTACAAATCAGTAAGACCTCAGAAAATGGCTCTGACACAGAATGTTTATTTGTACTCATTAATGGATACCAATGTGGAAAAAGGATAGTGAAGCAACTCTTCAATTATTCCAATTTCTCACCAGAACATGTAGACCTGTTATTAAACCTTACTGAAGCCGCACTGCCTAGGTATAGATGGTAAAGTCTAATCCGCTTTCGCTGATTTTGATAGTGATGGATAGCTAGAGCTTCAATTTTTGCATTCGTGTCGAGTTTCAAATTCAAAACAGACTTTTCGAAAGAACTTTCAAGATCAACAGAGGGAAGCCATGGTGAGGTATTAAAATTCGACATAATCAAGTCTACAATTTCTTTTAGTGACTGGGAATAGGGAGTTCGAACACCAGTCTATTCACACCATGATAGATACCAACAACACAGCAACGCAGCTCAGCACAGTACGATTGCAGTTCATGTTTCGTGTGATAAATTCACAATTCTCGAAAAAAAATCATGACCATCTTGATCTTTTTTGTTTTTCACCTTACTTCAATTATAGTTCAAGAATCCTTAACAGAGAGTGCGAGTCCAGCTTTAGCATTTTCAAATGAGTTTAGAAAAATTTTCGAGCGTCTCCTAAATAATTCAAAATTGAGAAACAAATACTTTCAGGGGACGCGACTGCTGCATGGAGTAGACGGGCAAGAAGATACATTCTGTGGCGCGACACCTAAACAAATGATAAAATATCAACGCTGACAGCCTCTCATTCAGCAATTTCCTTTCTTGGATCATGCCACTGGTCGAGACCGGCAATTTATAAGAAACACAATCTAGATAGTGCATCACAATATCTCGCTGTCTTAGCGGCCTACACCGTCCAGTGTCATCGACTTGTCGCCATATTAATATCAAGTCCTCGCGGGAAACAGGATGATATAATATGCACCGTTTGTGATGCAGTCGTTGTCATCTTTGTTTATTCCTCTTCTCAAGAATGAATGACTTCATTATGGACCGGACACTCCGTGAAGCAACATGCGAAATGATCCGATTCATTGAAATGTTCATGAGATGTTCAGTAATCTATGGCTGAAGAAATTACTGCCTGGATAGAATGCAAATTATCAGTCGGTCGTAGCCATGGTATAGAGAAATAGCATCAAAAAATCTAAGTTCATATAAATTTTTCCGCATTTTCAGTCCAACTAAGCAGTTAACATCAAGGTCCTACAATGTACGAATTTCCATGTTAGTGATATGAAAGTATTACATCATTCAAGAGTATCCACTAGGGATATGATATTATGTATTTTGTACAAGGATTCATCGACTTTTTTTGCAATTTTGCCAACAGTCAGCTGATCACTGCTGGTTGACTCTTTATCTCTTACTGTCTGCATTGGTTCGATTCCACCGCCCTTTTCTAGGCACAAACTAGGGTTTTTCTTTGAATTTGTTCAAAATTATAACTCACCTATGAAATGATATTCTGATCTCTTTTGAATTTATTAGTACAGCCATAGGCTGAACAGGAAAACACTATCTCAAAAAAAATCGGCTGAACCGGCTATATGATTATTCACCAATTTTCAATATTCAAACAAGTGAAACTCAGTCATTTGATTCAACACTCTAATGGTTCGATAAACTTTGTTGAACAACAGATTCCAGTGAATCATCTCACAATATTCACTCGATTCGAATGAAAATAACTATGAATATCGTATTTCCCAATAGGTGCAAAGGCATGACACATTATAAGGTTTTGCCGACGGTTAGCTGGTTTTTCAATCTAGTATAGTAGTATAGTAGAGAATAGTAGAGAATATATAATATCACATATTTGGATGGTACCCATCATATCCATAGCTTTCTATCAAAATTTATAATCTGATTTCTTTCTATACGTTTCTCAAAAATTCATTGAATTTTGCGATTTCAATGATATCATAACCAATCGAAATCCATCAGGTGATAATTCCTCATAAATCAGGACATTCATTCATTCATGATAGTCTCCTATCACATTCATGATTCCAAACAGCAACAAAAATCAGAAAATATCAGTGTTGCTTTGTTCACAAAAAGTTTTGGGTCATTGTGAATCTGTTATTTTCATTTGGCATGGCATCGCCCACAGTGTCCTATTATTTATTCATTATCCATTTTTATTCATTCCTAATGAAAATTTTCGTTAGGGTATTACAGCAGCATTGACCAAGACGTCATCAATCATTTCTTTTGAAAATTGGAAATCGGCAGACAGTTCCGCTAAAGACGTCACTAGTTAAATTTTTCTGGATAGTGTCATATTTATTCACGAAATTCATTTTACTTGGCATAAATATGAAAACGGATTGATGAAATCACTGAGGATTGGAAACACAAATGAGTCTGTAGGAAAAGCGGTTTCATTGAATTCCATTTGTCTGAATGTTTTCCCTCTGATTGAATAGTCTGGGTGAAGAAAAAAAATATGCGATAGAATTCAAAGAACGAGTTGAGTAGTATTCGGTGTGATCCTCAACCAAGGTGTGAAAATAGTAATATACTTCATCAGTAATAATTCTACTGAACTCTCAACAGAAAACCGCTAAACTCACTGAAATTACAGGATTCTCATAAAATAATTGCATAAATTTCCCTGAGGTTGGCAATACAACATTCTGGATGTCCTTTTGTTATCATTGGTATTCAATAGAGTATCTGTGTTATCATTAAAATGAATGAAATAATTGAGGTAAAGAATGATTCAATTATTCAATCTGATATATTTCGAGAATTATTCAAGGCTAATTCGAGAGGTGAACTTTGATATTCATCGTCGACAAGATGTGACTTATCCAGAAGGATAATGTTTGGAATTGGCTAGGATATCAAGTCGTTTTGAAACGTTTCGAAAAAAAAACTGATCAAATAGTGAAATCCTCAGTTATGAAATCAGAATGGAAATTGCAGTAATTGCACTCCAAAAAATCTGTCAACTATAGTTTATGGTAGCACGAACTGAAGTAAATCTATAGATGATATATGACCAAGATCAACTCTGAATCAGATAGCGCACATCAATTGTTCGCTTTTAATTGGCTATTGTTTGCCTCACTAATAACAAGTTACCTATAATCATTATTGTTACACAAGATAACTTATAATAATGAAAGTCAATTATCATAATTGAGCGCGCAGTTTTTTATTTCATTTGTATAACACTGTTGTGATCGAAATTGCATATTGTATTGTTTAATAGGCAGAGGAGTGACTCGTTGGAGACGCATTGTTCTTCTTGACTACCTTCAGATATTACTCTCGCTTTGTTTATCGAGAAGAAAAATGTATGACCTATATAATATGCTTGGAGATCCTTGCCAAATGTTGTCATAAATTCAGTTTATGTCCTACAAGAGATGGAACTACAGTAAGGTCGTAAGATCATTTCCAAATATGCGTCAATTAATTCTCTTTGTTCTCAGGAATATGATCATGTACTATTATTGCATGATGTATCTATGGTATGTTAGTAGAACGTGTAAATAGCAAATGCACACGTACAGGAAGAAATGCAGCTTTTCATTCATCTATATTTATAACGGTTTCGTGTTTTGCATCGTTTGTTGAATATGTATGTAACTATAAACTATATCTATTTATTTATTTATTTATTCACGGGATAAACCCCATTAAAGTACAAATAATATATATATCTACAAATAAATACATATAAGTTATAACATTAACCTAATCAAACTTCATGGTTCTATTATAAATTAGTTGTAACAAGTGACAACAAACATATCTACTAAAAAACGATTATACAATATAAAATTTGAATGACTAACAATTTTCTCACTTTCATAAATAATTCTAAGATTTCCGGAACATATTGTAAGACAATCCAAATATACTTATATCCTTGTCATTCAATAATTTCAAAGTCCTTTCTAATGGGGTATGCTTGCCATAATTTGTAGAATGAAATGGTACGTGAAATAAATAGCTACGCCTAAGATGTCTGTTTGGAACGTTGAAGTTGATTGTCTCAAGTAGTTCTGGACAAGAAATGAGTCCATTGAGTAACTTAAAAATATAACAGAGATCGGCGTGAGTTCTTCGTGTTTTCAGTGATTTCAGATTGAGTTCATGCAAAATATCTGAATAATCATGGTCATGTATCTGAACACCCAACCTGAATGCACAAAATCTCAAGAATTTATTTTGCACTCTTTCTAAAGTCGTACAATGAACCTCATACAAGGGAGACCAAACAATCGATGCATATTCTAACTGAGACACTACTAAGGCTAAAAATACCCTTTTTAACGCTTCTATTGATAATCCTGTACAATTGCGTGAAATCATCCCCAGTACTTTAGATGACTTCACACTTACTTTATTTACATGATCAACGAATCTAAGCTGCTCATCAAAAATAACTCCCAAATCTTTTATAGATGATGTATATTCCACATGTTGGTTATTTATATTATATGCGGTATCAACTTTTCTCCCAACTTTTGAAAAAGAAATGAAATAGCATTTATTCACATTTAGGTACAGATTGTTGGTGACGCACCATTCACACAATTTATCTAAATCAGCCTGAAGAAGATTCTGGTCATTCACAGATTTGATAGGTCTAAACAACTTCAGGTCATCAGCAAACATAAGGAAATCACAATTTTCGAAACAACTTCCAATGTCGTTGACAAAGATATTGAATGAAAGTGGTGAGCAGTGAGATCCCTGAGGTACTCCAGATGGTACTGAAATATCTCTTGATTTGTACCCCCCAATTGCGACCTGCTGTGTTCGACCTGTCAAAAAACTTCGGAACCAATTCACTAGGTGCTCCGGAAAACCAAAATGTCCAATCTTTTTCAGTAATGTATGGTGATCTACCCTATCAAAAGCCTTGGAAAAGTCGGTATAAATGGAATCCATTTGACATTTACTCTCCAAGATTTTCAATATTTTCTGTTCATATATGAGAAGGTTGGAAATAGTGGATTTGTTTCGACAAAAGCCGTGCTGATTATTAATCAATCTCTCTTTGCATAAGAAGTTCAGTTGTTCCGAAATTAAACTATCAAGTAATTTTGGAATAGATGACTGGTTACATATACTACAATAGTTTTTAATATTATCATTATCACCTGATTTATGAACTGGAATAATGAAACTGTGTTTCCAAACATCTGGGAAAACTGCTTGAACTAATGAACACTTGAAAATAAGGTACAATGGATGAGTTAGGGAGTAAACACAATTTTTTAGAAACAAGTTCGGAATTCCATCGGCACCCGTAGAGAGTTTAGAAGGAATTTTTGAAAGCTTTTCAAATATCATTGCAACCGATAAGGTGGGATTAGGAATATAATTATTGTTAACATGAATAAAGTCATTAGGCTCCGTTAATGAAGTATTGTAAACTGTGGAGAAAAAATTTGCAAAAAATTCTGCTATTTGTTCATTGTTCCCTGCAATAGAGTTTTCATAGTACATGGTGGATGGCAAAGTATTCAGTGATTTCTTACTTTTTATAAATGTCCAAAAATATATCGAATCGAATGAGCACACATATTTTTTTGTCTTCTTCGAGACCTCAATAAGTGAAGTATTCTCACGAAAATGTTGCTTAGCCTCGGCTATAGGCAAATTTCTGATTCGGCCGACCATCAACTTTACGACCTTGATGTAAAAATTGAATATTAGCTTTCTTTGAATTCAACTCGAGTGAAAACTTGGATTGAAAATTCCATTGCATGTGAACAGAAATTAACGATTTTGATTGATTTGATTTTGAAGTAGAATATTTTCCATCGGGATAAATGAAATGACTGAGAGCTTCATGTCACTTCGAGAAAATTCCTCATCAACTTGAAGTACAGGAGGATTAATCCAGCACAATATGATCGAAATAAGATATTAGAAGAAAAATGGAATGTTACAAAAAACTATCAATGTTGGTTGGAATCAACCTATTATTTTCCAGTGGTGGAGAAACATCACAAGAAAAATTGATATTGTAGTGGAAACATATTGTACGGACAATGGAATTGGGTTATCGCACCTAAAACAGAACACTAATGTTAAGGAATCATAACGAAATAGCAGAAGGGTTATAAAGAGTAGATGGAGAAAATAACTAGATATAAAATAGATACACTGTAGAACCGATAATATAAAATATGAAATCTATGATCACTCTTCATTTCACACAACTCCACTGTGAGTTATGGATCGTCTATGATAATTTGAAATTTTCTCTCTCTCACAAACAATACTTCTCGAATCTTCAGACTTCTGCTTGTGGGACTCGCACAATGTAAGACAAAGGAGAATTATAATGACAATAAATGGAAATGATCGTAATAAAACACTGGAACACTATAAGTGTCTTCGATGATTTACTGGCCGGCCTTTGAGCGAGATAGTTTCACGCTGAGTAGCGAGATCATTGTTTATGAGGTCTCAGATACCACCTAGGGTATGAGGGACCTACAAATGTGAGAACAAATAATGATGATGAATCAAGGAATAAAATATGAGAGACGAGTAAACGATCCGGGATGGATTACGGACACTTTATCGATTGAAATACGGTACAGGCGGTCATCAAAAATGCCTTGTTCGGGAAGTGGAGACTGAAAAACAGTTCATCATCATAGGAATCTATCAGAACAGACAACTGAGGCAACAGATTCAGGGATCAGAAGAATATATGGAAGGCATTGGTGACGAATCGAATGGAAAACATAACGAATATTATCATAACCAAATGGTGCCGAAATAATACAGTTTGTACCTATTTGAATGCGTTCATTGGCAAACCTTCCTTTGGAGGAGAAACTGCAAGCGTCTTTAATGTGAGTATATAGTTACTGTTGAGTTATTTTTTCACAATAGGATGATTGAATGAAAATCTCTTCGAACGTGGAACTATAGAGCGTGTAAGAAAACTAAGACGAACAAACATTGATTACTCCGAGAATTTCGATAAATGATAATTGATGAAAATAAAGGATATATGAAAGTTTTTCCACCCTTCATAGTTCCGTTGGAAGCGCTGTTGGTATCTCCTAAACTATCCAGGAGATTTTCATGGAACTTCCGCTGTCTATATAGAGAAGTTTGATCAGAATTGTTCTGAACAATACAGAGTTATTAGAATTATCAACAATAGTTGGGAAATTTGCCATGATGATACAAACTATGCTTCATGAATACACATATCTTACTATTTGGCGTCATTGTTCCGACAGCTCGTCTTGGCATGATCTCACATTGATGAGAAAAAAAAGTGGATATTTTGTACTTCAAAAGTCACAATTTGCTATAGAAAGTGACGATACCTATCTTCGGATATCTTGCACTTTACATATAAATTGTACTAACTCGAGATCAAAAGGATCGACCCTGCCAGTAGCGGTTCTGTAGAAGGAATTTGCAGAACATGAATGATATCCGCCGTAAACAATTGTCAATTAGATGACGTCTAGTTAGCTGCGATGCGACAGTGGGCTTTGTTTGTCTCCTGATGACTGAACAATTGCCTATCAGACAACAAATGTTCCTCGTATTCTACTTATCACTGGACTATCTGATCGAAGGGATTCGTTCCAGAACCGAGCTTGTATTGTCGAGATTCAGCAGAGCAAAATTTAGATTTTTCGAGTATGCCTTCACTGTCTGTTTCGTCCTCATGTAGTTTCAGTTCATCAGGTGTTTGCTTCCTAGATGAATCGTGAGAATGAGATGGACAATATTCATTTTCTATTTATAGAATATTCATACATTCTCCCACTTTGTTAGTCCACTGAACTTCTGGTTAGTGGGGTGAATTTTCTGACCAAACGACAATCCAATGGAAAATGAGTTTCATATCAGATATAGTTAATCATATATCAGCATTCCATCGATGAGAGATACCTTGACCATCCATGAATTATTTTTGCTCCACCATAGAAATATTCAAATCCTGACAAGATCAATGGATATTCCGATCTTCCTCAAATTTCTCTCAATGATATTTCAATAATTGAATATTCCAATGAATTATATAGTTTTGTTTCATCTACGATTTGCAAAAAAAATCTCACTTATCACCCTCAAATATTGAATAAAACTCAGTTAATTTCCAACCAATCGATCAAGACCGTTTCTCGAATGGCAAAAGATCGTTTTTTGAAATTTGTATAACAACGACCCTACTATTTTCCGATTGTGCTAGATCCGCCTCTGTAGAGATGCAGATGAACTTTCCCCATTCTCGAACTACCATCTCGTGATGCTCTCTTCTAATGAACACCATAAAGTGTTCTATCAAATTGCAGTACCGCAAATGCAGAGTATGCAGACTACCAGCAATTGTGTTTTTTCAATTTGCTCATTTATTACAGTTTTCTATACTTGGTAAGGAACTAAGCAGTATTTATAGGCAACACTCAGAAGGAGAGATATATTCATGGGGATTAGCATTTGATTTATGACGTCACGTACCTGTAAATCCCCAACACGAAAATTATTTTAATTTGAATGTTTGTGGTGGCGAAAATGATTTATTTCGATGAACAAACTACCTACTTTCTATTGGTTAAATATAGACCGCGATAACGAAAAAATATATATATTCAATCGGTATTCTGAGACTTTCATTCAGCTTCATGTTATCCAGATGATCCAGAAATAATCAATAACAAAAATAATGAAATAGTCATCATAAAAGTCATTTCAGTTTTCACAGATAATTTGAACTCTGCCATCTTGACGACATATTTGAAGGATCAGTTGAATTAGTTAGGAAAAGCATGTATGCTATTTGTGTCAAAGGATCAACATCACCAATTCCACCGATTATTGAGAAAATTGATCATCGAAGGTACGTTGACTTTTTCGAATATTATGTATCTATATGATAGTGTACAAAAGAGAATTTATATAAAAATCATGAATATACATGAAAATGCACCCAATAGAAATGAGAGACATATTGTTTCTATACGGATATATAAATGATGATTGAGAATGTTTATCAGGATTCAGACGAACAAACTTCCATTCTGTATGTCTTTTGTGAATCACCAACTGAGAAGAGGGAGCCAATATTCGGTCTGATAGACGAGGCAAATTCAACTATCAATTCATACAACCA
Organism: Gastrophysa polygoni; assembly: GCA_963576655.1. NCBI lineage: Eukaryota > Metazoa > Arthropoda > Insecta > Coleoptera > Chrysomelidae > Gastrophysa > Gastrophysa polygoni. The sequence goes on from OY755084.1 coordinate 13,446,962, forward strand.
AGAAATATCCTTGTGCATGTCTGACCAATTCCAATGGAAGTGAAAAAAACTCTGCCTGCCACCTGTTGTCCAACCATGTCCAGTATGGAAATCGCAATATATCTAAAGAATTATAAGATCGTTCATGATTGACAATATGACTTTCATTGACGAAAATCAATGAGCAAAATCTTTTATCAGGGGAATTCGGAGAATCTAGAGCTATCTCACGTGATAATCCTGAAGCATTTCACTAGTTCTCTTGAATTATCTATAGTTTGCCTCCCCTGTCATGTCGGTGAAACGATAGTTTCGCAGAAGTCCAATCTATTCTTCATGCGACACTGCTCATCAATGATTTCATATATGGAGACCAATCCATTGTTCAGTTCTGCTAATGATACTACCATACCAGTTCAAGAGCACAGCCTCAGCTAACGATGAACTGGAAAGAGTCGAATTCAGCTTCTTCCGAAGTGAATCAATTGTGGAGATTTCCACATATCCATGTGGCCAATCATCATCAAGAAGAGCTGGAATTCATTTCTGCCTCAGAAGACACTGATGAAATTCAATGTCCTTCATCACTGTTCGCTTGTTTGAGCTTCAGCTTACAAAACCTACCCTAGATTTTTGGAGGAATTAGACCCTACGATAGCGAATGGATCTTACGAACCTCTCATTTTGTCACCACTCTTATGAAGTAAGGCATTCTTCTGGAATAACCTTTTGCACAATCGTGTTTCTCAGCGTAGATCAGCAATTAGGGAAGACCAAATCGTTCGGTGTGGAACTCTAGTTATTGTAGTTTATTTTTTTTGGAGATCATATGTTGGATCTGCACCGAGTGTAAGCAGTAGTTTGTTATTCAACTAAGTATACTTTATAAAGTCAATGGAAATATAGTATTGCCATTGAAATAGAACGGCTTTTCCTTCAACCTTAATATAGGATAATATACGAAATATGAAAGTTACAGTTCCGACGAGGATGTGATGTATTCACGAGTTCATTCATTTCACGAAAGTCGAAACATCCCGTATGATAAAAAATCAATTGACTTTGATTCTGATTCGTGGAAATATTTTCAACTGCTATTTCGATACTATACGGCATACTATAAGGCATTCTTCTGGAATAACCTTCGTACCCTGAACTCGACTGCCTCAAGTAACTCATCAACTCAAGTGAGTAACTCATCTTATACCGCCAGTGTTGAAATCCCTCAAACAGCTTTCATACCATCTTCACTTTGGAGTTCACGAGCTCGATATGTCTATCCAGAGAATAACAATTCCATGTTCTCCGTTATGAGGATACACCATTATTTGTCCGTCAGTGCATCCGTCATATAGGAGTTGCATCATCTCGCTAGTACTCAGTACATTAGAGAGGAGAATTTTTTTTTCACCTCCTGAACAGTCGTAGGTATGAGTCATACATTTGAGGTAGTTATTCTCGATCGGCTCAAAGATTCACTGTATCATCATAATTCAAAGCAAAATAACGATTACGACTTTGCAGTAACTGCCATTAGTGGACAAGGCATGTTGGCTACTACAATGAAGTGAAGCGGACACGGAGATTGAGACCACGGGGTGCATGATGCCTGGTCTCACGCGAGGCTCAAGAGGCGTCTTATCAAAGAACAATAGAACCATAGGCGGATCTCTGAATTCTTGTAGTTTAGCTCCAGGACATGAAATTCACATACAGCATCCAATCGAGTCCTCATTTGTATTATATCTCCGCTCTATTGTCGTCTATCACCTATAGAATTCATTACAATGAGTTATCTCCGAAGTCTACCAATTCGATTCCAGCAGAACAACATTAAAACACTACTATGACATCTGGAGCGTTGTCTAATATATCTTCTTTCATCTCACGAAACTTACTAGCATCGAATGATGATATTATTGAAGGATAATATAGTTTTTATCGAAGGATGATAGTAGCACACATGTATTCTTGGAGTCCATGAGAATTCGACTGAGATTTCCACACACACCTCTTCTTCTTCCAATTACTTGCGATGATATGTCCGTTCTCATTCAGTTCTCAACTTCACTTCAACACCTTTCCTCTAAACTCCCAATGCTGTGGTTGATCCAAATTAATGTTGAATTTGCTCATTTGTATTCTATCATTTGGCTTATTTTTGGCGAGTGGATGCTTAAATGCTACTTTCTTGCTCGCCTACGTGTTCTTGTTGAGTGAGTCAGAAATAATGTGGGGACGACCTAGATTCTATCTGTCATTACTCTGACCTTTCAATTCAGTAATGTTTCCATATTCAACCCTTCATTACAACAATAACAACAACACCAACAACATAGTGATAATTTTCTGTAGAATCATCTGTCCAGAGAACAAAAACTACCCAAGTTCTCCTTGTTCAAGTTATAGGTGAACTCGGTGAGGGCATCACAATCCGCCACCTGAAACCATGTCACATAAAAATCTGTGCTCTCAGTTCTTGTTGTTGACTAAATGAGTTCGAGGTCATCGATGGAACGTTTTAGTTTTCATGCTATCAAATTGTGTTCAGACTATATCGTCTCAATATTCTTGGGACACAAGCACACAGATAGGTAAAATTAGAAAATAACCATTCAGGCTCATATAAATGCTACGTGAAAAGTTACCAAGCATCTATTGTTCCTTATTGATCTTCAAAGTGATCACTATCTATATGATCGCCTGAATACATATGGGAATCGAGAAGGTTTTCGAAATCATTCACCAACACTTTCATGTCGAGATATGTCCTCACCATCACCGAGGTGTTCAGAATGAATGAAGCTGTCCACAATGAATTGATGGCGATAACCGTAACCGACGATGAAATGAAATATAATTCTTTCCATTCAATAAAAATGACGTTCACATCATTACTCTGAGCAAAATAACGTGTCTTATATGTATTTTCATTGTTATCTTCAGCAAATAACCCAAAATAGAACCCAACAAACGTCAGTTTGGATTCTAGAGCCTTCTTCATATTCCTTTTCAAAAACTCCAGATCAAGAAATCATCACTACCTGACTAGCACGATGCTACATTGAAGGTTTCCCTCTCGTCTTGGAAAAAACAGATGAAGAAATCTGAGATGACCTTATTCGAATATTTTCACAAGAAATTACCCATGAGAAATCGCTTCAATTTTGAGGTACCTCGTGTTTGTTACTGCACCGTGGTCGGATGAACGTCAGTTCGAACTCGGTTGGCTGCAGTTAAATTCCTATCAATTCATACATGATTTCCATCCTGGCAATACTCCGGTGACTCTGGGTATCCTCCCAGAAATGATCCGGCTCTCACATGATCTGTAGATTCTGCTTTCCTCATCCCGCACAAGTTTCGACCTCAGCAATGGATTCCAACGTTGAAGTAGCTGTATACAAAAAAGTGCAAGTCAGTTTGTGTTTTGCCCTATTGGAGTCCCTACTCTCGGTACCACTGAAATACCAACAGGTACCAACAGCTTGCGTGTCAGTTGTTAATGAATGCAATCCACAATCCGTGCGGTAACTGCTTGCTCGACCTGTTGTTTTCCAGTTCAGCTAGCCTATAATTTTTATTGTCACGCCAGAGAAATAACAGCGGGAAGGATCTGCGGCCTCTCCGACTCTCGTTGTGGGTAAATATTCGTTGTCATCGATCATTTGCTCATTTTTTTCGTCGATTTGATTCGTTGTCTTTTTGTTTCTCGGAGATCAGTTGGGGTCTCGTTGACTCCAGTTTCTCATAGTTCTTGTTTCAGATCTAATAACTCCGTCTCAAGAGTTACTCTCGGGAAAGTTACTATTCATTCTCATTCTGATTGATTCCAATTTCTATCATGTGATGAAATTGCATGAGTCAAATTCTTTGGAGATATTCAATCCTCCAGCAAAAGACTCCCCACGTTTCTTGATCGACATCTGCTACTTAAGGAGTCCAATGAATGAATGGGATGAATGAATGAATGTTCTATACAGTTTCGAGAATGAAAATCCGGTACAATCATCGATCAGCTCCGAGAGACCCACTTAAAGAGGTATGTAATTCCCATAAACTTCAACTAAAGGCTGGGTGGATGCTGAGAGAGCTCTTTGAAAAGTTTCCTGATGCCCACAATATCTTCGATTGGTACCCAATGCGACATACAAAACACTGAATATCATAACATGAAAAATAGTGGATGAGACTGAAAACAAGCGTGAGCAATTCTTCCAGGAATATTATCATTCTTGATCTATTTTGTTAACTTGTTCTCTTGATGCACTCGAATGGAAGTGCGTCAACTTGTCTTCTTGGGAAATTGTATTTTGGTTCAATTCAACTGAAGTGACAGTTACATCATTGGCTACTTTTCCTTTCGATTGGAACATCGATTGCATTTTTTGGATGACGAACTTCTCTCCAGAGATTATAGGATTTTCAGAGCTACTGCTCAGCTATTTGATTCAATGGTAGTTGGAATACCGAATGGAATGGAATTTTGAAAATCCAACCCGCCACATTTTCAGATTACTTTCTAGGCTCTCATAGATCGTATACAATTCATTGAAGCAGTGAAATAATAGAGCCGTGGCAGCTATCGTGATATCTAACAACAGGACCTCGAATATGGTGATTAAATAATGGACATTTATTCGCTCAAAGAACTCCAAATACTCTCGTTTCACAAATTATGTTAGGAAAGAGAAAGGGTGAGAGCAAGATGATCGAAGAGAGACTAAAGCAGTGCATGATGTATCGATTGATCGATTCAATTATATAATGACCAGCCAGGGTTTCGAAGCCAAGACACTTCAGCTTTTCGGCTCATCATATCCTGCACTACTTTCCAATTCTGATGAAAATCTGGCAGACATGATCATGGCATCATAAGACAGTTATTTTGTAGTTGATGGCAAGGGAAGGAAAACCAATAATACAATTTTATATATTCAAAAATTAAATGATTCGGTATCACAAATATAGCAGATTATTTCAACTGCCCATTTTGAATAGATATAACGGATACATTTGAGAACACGTATAGTCCCAACTCCTGCACCAAGGTTGCCAAATTATTAGATTCGTTCAGAACTAGCGACTTCTGTTCAATTTTTGATGACAGAAGTAAGCATTTTCGTGAATTTTGGATGGTGAATTCGAAAGTTCTACTTGTGATTATTCATACCAGTAGAACATTCACTCGTCCCCTAGTTAGATGATCAACTATCCATCTATGATTCTGTTTGTTGAAACCACCAGGAAATAAAGAAACACCAAACTTGAAAAACGAATCCTGTGCTTCCTGTGTGTCTATTTCGCCACATCCAAAAATCTGATCGGGCACCGCTGCTTCTGCCCCCCGTATTGTGTGTGGTACGGCACATGAAGACTAGCCGGGATTTATTTCTTTCTTTTCCCGTTTACACGCCTCGACAATTTGTTTGTGTCAGACGGCAGTGCAAAATCCTCACCCAACCGAGCCAAAAATGGCGAAGAGCTTGTTTAATTATTGTATAGATTCTTGTAGATGGCACCGTCCTTGGCGTATTCTTCACCGTGCTGCTTGTCATTCTAATTTAATGTCGGTTCGCGCTCAACATATCCCGGCGAGAACTAATGCCTACACACGATTCAAATAATTATTGTCTTGTATTTGTCCGTGTAAGATACGTTAGTGGTGATAGTAGGAAATGGAGCGGGAGAATTTTATTATCTCCATTTATTTTCACTGTTTTGAGACCGGAGTGCTGGCACTCGGATTGAATATTCAATCTCTTCATAATATTTCAGCAGTCGAATGGAACTGAAAGATTATGTGAATAATATAAATGCAGATGAGAAAAATGTTAGAATGAGAACATGTCTTTCAGTTACATCGGTTCCTAATATTACAAATTTCGCCCTTGACTTGCAGGGCTGCCACCTCTATAGATTTGTTGATTCATTGGTGATATTAGTTTCCAACTGAATCTCCAATGTCTGATTGGATTCGTTTTGTGACACTTACATCTTCTTCCGATCTTGAGACTATCACAATACTCATATGTCTAGATGAGAAGTCTATATGATTCATCGGTGACATCAAATTCCGAAACTATAATGAAATGACCAATAAATCTCAAATTCCGAGGGCTGTTCACCCCCAAGCTACATGCCATGGAGGTGATAAAAGCTGATATAAGTCAATCGTACAATCAGAAATCGAAGTACCCGAGCTTTTTTTTCAAATTTTGATTTTGTATCCGAAAAATTCGGGGTGGAATCTTGCAGTCAACCTGACCCAACCTAGGCTGATGCATAATATGACTGATATTCATGAGATTCGAGTTGTTTGAATTGTCTGATACTGACAGTTGTCGATCAACGAATTCATTGACCTCCCTAGAACATCGTGGGCGATCATTCCCTTCCTGTTTCAGATATTTTCATGGTCGATGATTCCAAGTAAACAAATTATACGATCCCAGCTTAGTCATCTTTTCATTGTCAGTCTTGTGAGCTGTCGAAAAAAATTGATCAAGTTACAGTTGATAAAGTTACATTTTTATTCATTATGTTCATTGAAAGTGATTTTTTTGGTTTGGTTTGTCTTTTCGAAACTGTGTTAGTATGCTCGCAGCCAAGAAACACTGTCGTGCTATCCCGATAATGGATGGAAATCATTCATATTCACGACCTATATATGGATCATCAAATTAATTCTCATTGAGATCATATATCATTTAAATGAAATGAAGTAAATTATATAAGCTAAAAATTTGTCCTGTCAAACAAAACAAAAAGACCACAAGGTGTGTTCAATATCCACCAAATGAAGCTAGTGTTATAGCTATGAAATACTTTCTGAAACACTTCAAGAATATGTAGCTACGAGGTGTATGACTGCAGAATCATCAAATATTGCAATCACAAAATGCTCTTGTTATAAGTAAGTTACGGTGAGACACCCTGTATTCTACAGACTCTTGGTCAAGATCGAGATTAGTTAGTTAGGAGTGTATACTTTCCTCCGAAGTTATTGTGTCATTGTTTATTAGACGTTTTGTTTTCTGATGTCGTAAATACATGAATATTTATCAGTTCATTCTAATAGGTATATATATCCGGGCACAGGTGTTATGCATATAATAAGTAGGTATACGAAACACAGATAAGAGGTTCTGGTTTCAGAAATAATCAGTTCTGTGATGTCATTAACACTATTTTATGGGATTAAGACCGACGATGTCATCATTATTGGGAACGGTAATGAAAAGGTTCTCGAACCTACGCATTCGCCAGAATCTAGAACATACTTGATTCATTCGAATTTATTCACTTCTTTCGCTGTTTGCTCGGCTAGGAGTTAGTTTGATGAGTGACAGTGATGGATGATGGCTGAATAATTCGAATAATAAATCGGATAGAATATTTCAATTGAAACAGACCACAAACACAAACTCCTTAAGGCAGAATGCGTTTATAGAAAGAAGCCCTATCAATTGGTCGCACTCTATTCAGTTCATCATATTCAGGAATTGTTTCATAATTCCATTCAGGAGTCAATAAAACAGGGTAGATCAACCAACTTCTTCTTGACTCCTTTCTCTGTGGCCATTTGAAGTCTACCATTTATGAAACACATCTGGCTTCTCTTCATAGAATAACTGACATATTGCAGAATGTCAGGGAAGAGAAAGAAAATCGTTTTTATTATTGCATGGATGTTAATGATGAGTATTTCGAACAGTTTGTTGATGAATTTGACGTGTATATCTGATTGTCGAACTTGAAACTTCAATTATTAGATATTTTTATTATTAATAATCTATTTTCAAGATTTTGACCAGCTGTCATTTCCTTATCGATGGAAATGATGGGGCAAAATTATAGGGTCATGAAGAACTCGATGAGACCTACGAAAAGAGGTATGGCACCACCTTTCTCCCCTATGCAAAGTTTGAGGGTTGTTCACCCCCCAGCTACAAGGATGACGCTACGGGGGTAAAAAAAGCTGAAAAATAGTTTTCCCTCAAATCAAAAATCTACGTGTTCGAGCGTTTTCCAAATGTTTTATATCAAATCCTACAAATCAGCGTGGAAAGTTTCCGTCGGCTTTCTCTATGTACCTACCAGTGAGTATATGATATCGCCGACCCAACCCTCGTTCATATTCACTTGGATTACCTACTTGAGATAGAGCACGACCCCGAAGCGAAATAACTTGCAAATAGATCAAAATCTTGCTAATCGGCCCTGGCTGGACCGAATCTCCGAAATGGCATCAGTCATAGCTTCATCTGTCGAAAAATGACGGCTGTATAACGGGGCGCCAGCGGTACACCTGTTGAACCGGCGAACCCGTTGAACCTGTTCGAGTTGGTTCGGCTCTGACCGATTGAACGGCCACAAACGGCGCCTGGGGGCCTGCTGACCACATGGCAAGGTCGTCGAACAGAAGAGATCACATCTCTTCTTTCGGCCATCGGGTCGATGAAATCCTTTCCCGAATAGCACACGAACCGGGTGAATGACTTGCGGTATGTTTTTCCGGTGGATAGGAGACCTCGCTCTTCCTGCTAGGCTCCAAGTGGCAAGATCAGGGTCATAGAGCGAGTAGGCTTCATGTGGCTACAAATAACGTTCTGAGACTATTCACTTGAAGTGGCTAACATCAGTCAGTGAGCCAATGTGAACTTTTATCGATTGTTTGGATTCAAGGCTTGATGGGGTGAGAATTTTTCAAAAGACCTGATATAGACCTGATATATATATATATATATATATATATATATATATATATATATAAAATATATCTCCAATTGAACATTGGAAATGATTCTGGAAATCTGAAAGAGTGATTCGATAGGAGATTATATTCCATAAACTCTGACAAAACCCTACACTAACCCTATAGTAGCCATGAAGCAGAAAAAAATAAGCCACTCGGGCATTACCATTGAGAATCATCTACGATGGAACCACCATATTGACTATTGAACGAAAAATCTTCCTAGTATTATATTTCGATTCAAACAAAAGTTGGACCATTTCCAAGCTTCAAGTATATGAAAATACTGAACTTCCTTACTTCTCAGAACCATAGACACGCAACAAGTTCAAAGGGTCAATATTGTAACAAAATAGGTCAAAAAGTCACTTGCAACAGAAAGAACAAAAATACATGAAGTCCGATTCATTGATGGAGCTCAAAATAATTTCGACTGAATTCAATTCAATCGATTTTTAAAAACTTATTCAAATATATCAATGTAATATTATAATGATGTGATGTGTAGATTATTGAGTAAGTAATTGATTGTGTTGGGAAGTATTCCTAAAGATTGAGTTGATTTGTGGAGTCGAACTTCTCAATCTTCTCAATATATATAAATGTAATATGAATATGGTACTCACTCCGACATGATGTGGATGATATTCAACTTGGTCATCAGCAGAATTGAAGAAGTCAGCATCCATATTGAGTAATCTCTAGTAAGTTTGGATACTGAGATCGATATGGCAGGATAGAGTGACATACAAGATTTGTTGGTGCAGATCAAAAATCTGTCCTTACTACAAATATATCGAGCTGACCATTATAATCTCCATTTCGAGGTATTATATAGATACTCATGATAAGGGGCACGAAATATTATTTCTTCTGTGATAGTTCATAAGCCAAGAGAGAGAGAATATTACTTACCATGAAGAAGTATGAATAGTCTCCAAATATTCATTTCATTTGACATGAATTATGTTGAGAATGGCAAAAGATTCGAACTTTTCGCAGATTCACTTGTCAACTATATTAGTGAGTTATTACTCGTGATATATGAGATTTTTTCTTTATGAACAGATTATTGCCAAATACTAGGTTCTTCGTGAGTTCAAGTCAGGTTCATGCAGCTAAAAACCACTATATTCGGTCACTTTACATCGAAAACGATTGAATGTCTTGAGAATCATACTTTCTTGAGGACTATGATCGATCTAGGTTCACACACTTCAGGCTATGCTTCCAGTAGTATCATGAGGTTTCTTGAGATCGGCTGACATTCGTGATTTGTATTCGACAGCTACATCCGTATATCTATGATATGAAACGAAATCAAACTGGCTTCAGACAAAGTATCATTATTGGTTTTTGGTCCATTCAATCAATCATTCGATGTGCTATGGTAATAGTTATTTATTTGTAGTTACTAATGACTGAGATACTTGATATAATATAAGAATTAACAAGTTCGGTCGATGTCAATTTCTCTTCGTCGTGTTTTTCTGCATATCACCATATATTATGAAGAAAGAGATATTGTCAGATCAACCTCATTGCAGCGATAAACGTCCTACGCAAAGAAGTCAACCACTCATTAAGCGTAATTGAGTTTCGCCATAAAAGAAAATTCCATCGTGAAACAATAATTCGTTGAGGATGTTATTACAGGATGCAAATTGAGTAGGAGAGAAGAAAAATTGTCTGAGTGGAAGTCGTAGAAGTGAAAATGCGGCGATTTCTCTTTCAAAATATAGTTTTCCTCTGTTGGGTATCAACAGAAGTCATAATGACATCCAAATGCTTTGAGAAATAGCGTAGTGCAATTTCCATCTATTCAACTGATTGACAACGTATTGGAAAATTACTGAATCCAATTCAAGTTCCATTTATATGTTGCCAAGCTCCTCCACTAATCATGTGCTGATATATTCAGCAATAATTCATATTTTCGTGTGAAAACTAACACACATATCAACTTTTCTGATTCATACAAATAAACGCGCTGTATACATTGATGTGAGTTCAGGTGGAGGTGAATGAAAATAGACCAATGCAAGTTTAACTTCCTTGATATGAAGATAGATGTATGAATCACAGTGATCTTTCGTCCGACAACGAGTCACTCAACCAATCACTTCAACTATTCCATTATCTAGTACCAATTAGCACAGCCGGAATTATAAACTAAGCAAATCGTGAAACGTATAGTCCGATACAACCGTATAATTGCTGAAAATGACAGAATAAGCATCGCAGATAATCGATTGTGTTTCCTGTTCCATCCCAATACCGTGAGAACGGTTTTGTTATTAACATTATCTCCAGTCCTTTTCGTATAGCTGATCAGCACACCAGTGATTAATTCTCACAGATATCCATCGTTATCGTGTGGATCCATTTGAATATACATTATTCAGGAGTAACATACTGTAGTATATATTTTAGCTGAATGGAAATAAAAAGCATGGGTACCATGAAACATCAATGGAATCGGGAATAATTTTCACAATATGATGTTGTTTTACAATTATTTCGGAACATCAAGAGTGACAATCGATTCATCATGTATGTAGTCTTTTTACTGTATTTTTCATCTCGAAACATGACATATTAGTTTCCGCATGTGCTGTGTGAGGAAATGCTCATGAATTTCCTGTATTGATGACTTTATGCTGCTGTTCATGTGAAACATGGAAAAACTTGACCATCGTTAGATTAGAGTGGGCCCCAGCGCAGTTTATTCAGTTGATTCAATTTCTCTGATATTTATGAATAGCTCAAGAATGTTCTCTTTGATAATTAATATCTCATCAGTGTCAGAATGTTATAACTACCATAACCAGGGATTCACTTATGAAATATCGATTGATTTATCCATAAGTTGTACTTTTTTTTATTTATCCATTAACCGATCGAAGTAAATTTGAATCGAATAGATACGTTTCATGAAATGATAACTATGATTTTTCCAATAGCTTTCCGTTCATTATCTCCAAGTTGCTATTAATTAATGATTACAGTAATAAATTCAGGCTCATAATTATGGTTCTATTAGTCATAATAATTATCTCACCACGAGTATCATGCTATGCCATACCTTACCTGGGGTTCCGTTCGGACCAGAATATTCATCATTTGTTCTATATGGTTATAACACATTTAATATGTATCATTCTCACTGATACTGTCGGGCATATATCTAGATCTTGATAAAATATTGTATGATATAGGTATCAACTAAGTGGATAATTTATGACTTGTCTCTTTAGAAAACTTAGAGAAACAGGTTAATCATGATGTCTGCAGACACATGTTGTATTGTTTCCAATTTAGCGCTTAGATGCTATTCATCAACTGTTCATTTGTATATAAGTCATTATATAGTCATGTAGACGTATCATGAGTATCAAGGGGGTGATTCGTTGTCATATTTAATGAAAAAAGGTTCATGTAATCGTGTGTCCTAACTTGCCTTGTTTCCGAGTAACGAAGTGTCTAAGTGTTACTATGAAATAGGTATCTTATTAATATCTCAAAAGTGTTCACGCCGATTTCGATGAAGCCAGGTATTGAGGAAATCCTCAGGAATGAACAGGAAAAAAATCCTATTTGTATATCACAGCATATCCAGTATACACTAATGGTCAACCTGACTAGGTAAATAAATAATATATCGATCAACAAATGATAATTGATGTCGAAATCATTCAGTAATAGTAACAAACTGATTGAAAACATGTCTCCACGCTCTCCACACCTATTAATCCTATAGCTCAGTCTACTGTATGCTAATATAATGAATGGAGCGAACGCGAGAAAAAAATAACGACCTTTGAAAATATGCGCCAGCGACCTCAATTGACATACCTCAGAGCGTGGCCAGCAAAGAGAGAACCAGTTCCGAAGAAAAGTCGCCAACATGCAAGTACATTCTACGAATGATAATTGCCCACGCGCCATTGTATATGTATAACACTCATACAAACATATTCGTATAGTATACTGTCTGTGAGAAAATGGACAATATATGGCCGATTGTAGTGATATTAAGATCATAGGAAAAGAAGACAACAACCAAAAACGAAAAATCAAAGAGTCTGCTTGCATTCTTCTGAACGGAGACAAAAATATTGCTACTTATTCAGTTGATATTGATAGAACTTGGCATCCAATTCTCAAAACTAAATATGAAAATGGACAATTCAAAATCAATTATTATAGAGCACCTTGTAGTCAGAATTCCTCCGTCTGTCGAATTGTCACTCATCAATCTCAAACAACTTAGCATTGAGAAATTTCGCGAGGATAAAGAGTTCGAATTGAGTTGAAAACGGCAACAGATTCGTTCCCGAAATGTCCACTATGATGAGTGGAAGTTTCGTTCTTATTAAAAAATTTATTTGTTCTCCCATATTTTCAGAAAAAAAACAAGGTTTCACTGGCAAATGAAGAATTTCTCTTCTGATTTCAAGCGCAGTGACAGTGACTACAAATATATTGAAATAATTATAATAACTTTCATTTCATTTCTCATGTACGAGTATAGAAAATCCCACACAAGAGCAGGTGAAATATATATATATAGTATAATTTGGTGGAATCGTACGAAACATTAACGTTCCTATATTTTAAATGATGAAATTAGGGTTCCCTGTATTTACATCAGGTCCTCAGACCCAGTGAATCATTCATGGAAACAAACAAACGACAAATAGAAGTTGAATATTTTCCTTCATAATATATAGACTCATCATAATTACATCACTCCTCCAAGGACAACATTATATTTCACCCCTAAGTTTTTTTCGAGTGGAAAATTTTATCAGTGGTGTCAGATCACAGCTAGGATAATTCGGAAAATCCCATTTCTGCTTCAGTTTTCAAAACATCAATTGAATTTTCATTGTAACAACTGATCACCAGTTATTGGAGCCTCAAAAGCCATTTGTCAAATCATATAGAAGGTAAGATCACTTCCAAAAAATTTATTCTTCATATTTATTCCGCATAACTCAGCAATACTCAGAATATAACTTCCTCGTTTCAGACATAGTCGCTCATTTGAATTTACAAACTGATTAGGTGACTCCGTGATGAGAAGAAGTAATTGGTGGAGGAGAAAACCAGTCAGTTCCAGGAAACATCTGGAAGGCAGCTGACTGCATTTCGAAGACTTTGGAGAATAACAATCTTTTCTCGAAAATACTAAATAAGAGAGAGGACGTTTATATAGAACAGCCGAAGAATTGCCGATTAATTATATCATCGAATCGCTCCGAGCTAAAGTAACTTTAGTGTATAGAATATAAGTTGAAATGGAAATAAATAAGTAGTTGTTTTTTACTCAGTATCAGTGATATGGCGAACATCTCTTCTGACTGATGATTGAAGAATGGTGAATTCAACTTTCAGGTTCACAAGGAAATGTTGTATACTTTGAGATATGAAAAGAATGTAATTGCGCAGATAAATCTCTATTCATTGAAACATTTCAGTACGGTACGGATAATCACCGTTGTAACTATTTGATTTATTAATAATAGCAGTAATCACGGTTGCCACACACACACACACCTGATCGAACCATTATCTACAGGATAATTCCTCTACACATCAGAACATTATTCATGGTGGATATTCCGTGACGTTACTTTTTGAAAGATTTCTTCAGTGTACACGCTGGCGCGATTTATTATCATTGTATCTAATATGCTATGAGACGAAAGTATTTGGCATTGTTTTGTTTTTAATTACGTTGGCTTTCTCTTGTGCTGTCAATATACCTTGATTGATCGGCGTTGCTCATGTTGACAGATATATTACACTATCGCACAGAGAGAGATTAATTAGAAACATTATTGTGAACTCGGCTAGATATTGCCCAACCAATATCATCAAGATTCCGTTTTATGCTTCTTGTTAGACAACTGGATGGGTGTTGAATGTTCTATGCGATGAAGACAACAGCTTTATAAAATGGAGAAACATTCCTCTAACTTATCGTTATCTGGCTATGCAAGACTTTTCGAGTGAAAAATATCTGTATCTGCTTCCTTTCCTCATACCACGTTCTGCTTCTCGTTTCTCTCCTTCATCATCGTCGTATTCTTGTTCTTCTTCCTTCACCGTCTTCTTTATAATTGTCGTCTCCTCCTCTTCTTCCTCTACTTCCTGTTCTTCCTCTCTTCCTTCTTCTTCTTCCTCTTCTTCCTCTCCTTCCTCTTCCTCTTCTTCATCTTCTTCCGCTTCTTCATCTTCTTCTTCATCTTCCTTTTCTTCCGCGAATGTAGGAAATCAAATATTCAAAAAGCATTTGGTCAACTTTATCTCTAGCTACTGTTATCAAAGGAGTTATTAAAAATCATATCCAGTCTCTTCGGCATCTTCGTCCTTCGCGCAACCAAGACAGGTTCCGTTTATGAATATTGCCTACGCCGCCTTGCCATTGTCATGTAGATGTTCTATTGCAGATCTGGCCGGGATATCGCGAAAGCCGTCTCATACCGAGAAATTCTCACGCATTCTGCGTACGGCGAGTACTTCGAGGATATTATTGTCGGCCGATTGCATCAGGGACGTGGTATTGGGAGCGTCATTCGAGCATTTATCAAACAGGGTCGTGCTTGTGGAAAAAGAAGAAAATTGCTTGATCTCATCATAATTTTATTATCTGTCATCTGTCATATGTCATCTGTCAGCTGTCATCTGTCATCTGCCACATGTCATATGTCATATGTCATATGTCATATGTCATATGTCATCTGTCATCTGTCATCTGTCATCTGTCATCTATAATCTGTCATCTGTCGTCTGTCATCTTTCAAATTATATGTCCAATTCTATATTCATATCAACCTATTCTTGACACAGGGTAGCCAACTCGAAATATTTGCGGAGCACAACATTTATTGTGGAAAATAAGAATGCGAAGGGAAAATATTCTCTATGCTCCCATATATACTCGGTCTGAGTCTTACGGAACTCAATTTATCTAGCTCGAACCAAGTTTTGTTGCTGTGATCAAACTCATACATAGAAGAGTTAATTCGATCTGTCATTTTTTCTTGTGACTATTCTAATAATGCTGGAATATACGCGCACGCCACTGTGAGCTATTAGGTATTCTTCTGGTGTCTGACAAACACAATAGGGGTGGGGAAGAACATGTAAAAACGTGTTTTATCCCGACTAATACAATAAATGCTTCACTTCTTGTCCTACATACAGACAATTAAATTGTTGGGGGCTGCGTCGATTTAAAAAATTCTACAGAGTGAACCAAGACAATTGAAATTTGCAATAATAAACGAATTTGATCTTTTCCTCGTATAGGTATGAAAATTCTTTCTATCTCTTGACAACACATCTTCATCATCATCATCATCGACTTTTCGGGGGCTGGAACACCACTAACTCACTACCACAACTTTGCCGTTCTATCGATTGATGATGCTTAGTAGACCGAAATTTGGCCGGTATCGTGCCCGATAATGTTGGCGACCAACACAGGCTCGTCAAGTTTGTCGATTTAGAATCAGAATAGCATAATAGACAAAATTTCCATTGGGCATCGACCGTGGAAATATCCATAAAGAGGAAGAGATATATACCTTAGCATATATTATGTACAAAATATATGAATTGTGAAGGAAACTTACTAATATATATATATATATATATGTATTTGCTTTCATATAAAATATATAACATCAATCATAAAACAGTAGTCGCGCAACCTAGGTCGAAGTCTATACAAGGGGTGCGGCCTGAGTAATGTTGAATACTGTCTGTAAGTTTTTCGTGGAGGTGATACATTCATTTTCCAGCTTTTTTTCAATTTTATAACTTCTACTTCATTCTTCAGAAACGACGAGAGAAAAATCCCACAAAAAGCTGGAAAATGAACTCAGTAAGGTTGTTTGACTGAAGTGAATAGAAAATGAATAGAATGAAGAAGTGTTGATGCTCTAGTTCAATAATATGTGTTCAGAAGTCATCCCAATGATATTATACTTGAGAAGTGAACATTTACTGTGTTCGTGGTGTTACTCAGTGAATTACACAGACATTAACAATCTCCTGAGTTGAAGCTGCGTCAACTCATGTCGCAAACAAATAGAATATTTCCACTGAATTTGTTCTCTCAGACAACGTGAATTTCTTTGAGCCTCTTTTAATCCTCTCACATTCCCTAATAGTGTCGTCCCGAATGAGGCTATTCAGATTATTCAAAGATCCTTCACCAATGTCTTGTGATATCGTAAGAGTTCGCGAAGAATTTACTACAACTACTATATCTTTCCTAAAATTTCTTTTCTTAGCTCACAGTGTATGAGTCGCGAAGGTCTCGAGCAGGACAAAAGCCCGTTGAAAAGGGTCGGTCTAGATTTGTGAATTGTATTGGGGCAGGAGATGTGCCCATTGTTGCATTCTTATTATCATACAACAGGCAACAATGCGAAGCGAGACCACTTTTCTCGTTGTATGTGCCCTGATTCTACAATATAATCTAATGGAGCGGTCGGAAGAAAGAATGGCACAGAATTGAATGAGTGCTTGACATAATGAGATTTGGAGGATTCAAAGGATTTTCACGGCAAGGAAAGGGTAATAGAGCGCAGTGCAAGATAATAACCTATACGGTGGGTTCCAACTGACACTAATTTCCATGATCGATTTGTCAAATTGTATCAATCTGAGTATATTGTAGTGAACGTGATAGGTAAACGAAAATAGTTTGGTCGCGTCCATTCTTCATTGATGAATAATATTCAGATATCTTCCCATAAGTCATAGAACGGTGTAGTTGTGGATTTTTTCCCTGGTGAAGTCTCTCCTGATGCTCACGACCTCCACAGAAGAATTCCAATACCTTCCTTCTCCCTCCAACATCCCACCACTGGTTAACACCATGTCAACACCAACATGTTTCCTAGAATATCATAGGTATTCCATTCGTGTTGTTTATGCATGAAAATCAAGCAAGGCTTCCTCCATTGCAGATATGATTTTGAAAGCATATTCGTATATTGAATCAGGAACTACTAGAGAATATAGAAGAATAATTCCTAACTTTGAACACTATATACCTCATATGAATCTCAGATAGGACTTCTCAAGAAATTTTCAGCTATTTTGTAATATACTATTGAATCAGCATTCTGTAAACATTGGCCCGAAATAAAATAGCATGAAATCCTCAATATATCTTGATCATAAAACATCATCCCCAACCTTGAAGTGTACTAATTGTAACTAATTAGTATTTAAAGGTGCAGTTAAATCATCTAGAGTTAATTTATAACTCACACCGGCCTATTAAGACCCGTAGCAGAGTACTTTTTTCAGAAACAGACTTGAAGTATGTGATTATTTTTCACGATAATTAAAGGCAGGATACAAACTGTTATCTTTTCGATAGTTTGTGGACATAATGGTCAGATCGGAGCTTTTGATTGCCGGTATCGACAAACGGTATACAGCGTGTAGTGGACAATTTTTCTCGCCCTCGCTTACTGTTGAGAAACATTTTCGAGAAATATGATGAGTGTAATAGCAGTTGTGCCAGGTGTGTCAATTGCCTCTTCGATTTCCTACAACGAATAAATTCTGGATAGAACATTATCCTTTCCTGTATCATTATTCTACAAATATCGAATAACACAGCATCACAAAAAATAAAAAAAAAAATAAAATTATGTTCGAAGTACCAAACCGGAGACAACAGACTGACTGAATTATCAAGACCTGAAAGCTGTTAAATCAGAATAGGTGAAAAGTTATATATAGAAGATATCATTCATTGAGTTGTGTTATACAACATATTTTCCTCCTGCATCTGCTCTTTCCATCACATCATCGGTAATCCATGATATGTGAATTAATTAACCATTCCTCCATTGCGACTGAAACTTCCATCATCCTGCTAGTGATTCACTCTGTAAAGGTATTGAACGAAAACCCGCTCTCGTAGATTCCACCGTTTGTTGAGGAGCGCTAGGCGGAAAAAAGCGGAAAAATGAAAACGCGTTTGTTGCTGGCAGAATGCGGGATGTAAATCAAAACTAGCCGCAATTTATTCGCTGTATATGGAAAATAAAGACGAACGGGTCATTGCTAGCTGGCGCCTCATCATTGCTGTGCTGCCGCTGTTACTGTTGCAGATACGGTTGAAAGCCTTTACAAGATCACGCTCCAACTAATACTGTCACTCTTCAAGCGCCTGGACTCCATGACAAGTGAGGCGAGCCAAGTTATTTTGATCTGTTTACCGGATATAATAATATCAACTCGTGCTCTCACATTTCGTAGTTTGGACCCTGTAAGATCAATTGATATCAATTTGAATCGTGGATGAAATATTGTGCGTTAAGAACTGTCGACTACCCCTTCAGGCGGAATCATTCAGTCAATCATTCCCCCATGATAGATTCACTAATTTCTGTTAGTCCCATACAGATCTCTGACTTCATACAGATTTTTGGAACTAGCTATCCTAATACTGTCTATAAGTTATTCGAGGAGGTGGTACGTTCATTTTTCAGTTTTTCGGGTGGGATTTTCCCTATTCGTTCCTGAAAAATCAAATGAGATTTCCTCCGTCTGCCAAAATGTCACTTACCTGTATCAAAACAGCTGACAAAGAGAAATTTCGCGAAGAGAAAATATCCGAATTGTGTTGGAAACGGGAGCAGATTCGCTCCCGAAACGTCCACTGAGATAGAGGTTTTCTTTTTATTGAAATTATATTCTCATTTCGAGATTCCTCAAAAGGCAAGGTGTCACTGACAAATACATTTTCTTTCAGGTATCTGAAGGTTTATTTTGAAACGCAGTGACAAATCTTTGGACAGATCACAAATCTCTCTTCATATACAAATATATTGAAATAATTATAATAACTTCATTATTTTTTGGAAACGAGGAGAGAAAATCCCACTTGAATGAGCTGTAAGATCATTTTTGAGATTGAAAACGAAGAACGCGGAGAGCATGCTGTAGATAATAATGATAATAATAATACTTCCTCCATCAAATATTCGAACACCATCATGTATGATACATCATATGAAAAACATCGGATAAATAAACAAATATATGATAAATAGACAAAATACATAGATACGATACCATAATTCACACACCAAATGAATAAACATTGTCAGACCAATTTGAAATTGAAATCTACAACGGAATAGTAAGCATTGGATGATAGTTTTTCTTTCAATTTGATTTTCATCAACCATGAATAATTAATGCATATATAGTTCAGTAAAGTCACTAACAATTACCAAAACTTAATATATAATATAATCAATCAATAGTTATTGACCATCTCACTGAATGGTGCCAAAAAATGATTTGACTCTGAATACTACCAAACCAATATTTGGCAATACCAGCCGATCATACTGGCACTATATTATGACACCTAATTGAAATTTCATTACTCTTCACAATACACGAAGTCAGATTTGTCAGAAGTGATAACATTTTCCACGATATGGTACAATTAGGTACTAGGAATTCTTGAATGAAAATCTTGTCATTGTATTTCGATTGTTCTGGTCTCAATAGCCTTCATTCCCTTCTCTGCACTCTTATTTCTCGTTCATTGTTTTATCACTCTGCAAATGATATAAGAACTGTTTGGTGAGTTTTCAGAACGACAGCTTATTTCTTACTATCACAGAGTCGAAATTTCAGAAACTCTTTCCATAATCCAGCCAGTGAAACTGTGAAGAGTGTATTCTAGATCAATATCACGTGCTCTATGTGAATAACTGAGTTCAAATAGCAACAGATTTTGGATGATTCGAGGTGAGAAGGTATAAACTGGTATTTAAATTTTGACCACAATGACGTTGATACTGATCGATGATACGGGATTTCTGACAGAAATGTGAAACATTTCCAAGAGACCGATATCATTCATATTCCACAAGTTTTTGCGCATTTATTGAATGGCACATTATCTGGCGTATTCTACAATATAACAGCAATGTTGATCTTGTTGTGGAGGAATGCATTGGTTATTGCAAAGTATAATGCGAACCGGTACATCAGGAATAGAAAGCTGGACGACTGTTTGTTATGATTTATCTCAGTATACAATGCACGCATGTTGTTGTTTCATCCGGCAAACGCATTCATCTTGCACTTTTCTTCTGACCAGTATTCTCGGAATTATTAATTTACAAGTTTGTATATGTACACTCTATAAATTCTTGCGCAATTTTACATAAGAGATAGATGGCACTAGAATAATGTTGAATTTCTGTTGTTGCCTTGTTTAGCCGGGGAATATGAAGAGACTTTATGGTATGCAGCGGGGATTATTTCACAATAATTCATCTACTAAGTATTATCATTGTGGTCTACGTAAATGACATTTCTGCTGCATATGGGTTCCGAGAAAATATATGATTCATTGTCAATTTGAATGGGTATATTGTGGGAAGATATTCATATTCGTTCAACTGTTCGATACGGTTATATATCATTTTGAGAACAGGAAATCAAGAGAAGAGAAAGTTAGGAAAATGACAACTGATAAAATATCCATACCAACAGCATTCTACTCTCTTACCATTGATAGCTAGTTTAACAAATTTTGTAGCTGAGGATTTGATATTCAGGTAACTTTCAGGAATATATAAGATATATTGCTATACTGATACTGTTCTAACTCTGATCATCCTAGCACCCATCCTCATACCCATACAGTTTAACGACGGATTATGACCTAATTCAATGAATAAATATCATAACGAATGACCATCAAAAATTGGACCATATCATGAAAATTCGTTTCTAGTTCTATATTTGATTCAGATTATCCGTCAATGTTTCTTTCAGCCAACCCATTGAACATTTCAGACATTTCTCATCAAACGTCTTCCTACCTCAAACAGCTACTCAACAGCCAAACCTGCAATAAAGGTCCTAGGTTGAATCTTTATGAATGTTGAAAATCGAAAAATGCAATAATAATGGTAAATTCCATTATTGAAATGATCGAACTAACTGCGAACGCAACTTATTTTTCCCAGTCGGCACTTTGCATAATGAATCAAATATTATGATATAGTAGATCATTTCACCAATGCTCTCCTAGCTGTTAATAACAGTTTCTTCTTTTCGTCAATATTATTCTCTTCTATATAACATCTTATTTTCCTTCTTCTCCTTCTTCTCCTTCTTCAATCATCGTCTCATGTTTTGACCCGCATATGGTTTGATTCAACAGTTGACACGTTTGGGTATCGAGCATTTCATCAAATATGACAATTTTCAAGTGCAATATTCTCATGTTGCGCTTTTCTGGCTATTCGAATGATTTTCAAATTGCGTTGAAGATAAATACTGGAAAATCCCTAATGAAGTTTCAGCGCTATTCACAACTGATATTTTTTGATTCACACATATTTTGTTGATGTTGTCTACTTTTAGGTACTTTTTTAACATTTTTCGTCTGAAGATGGCCGAGTGCCGAAACTCGGAAATGTGTCTTGATGGTCGACAGTCTTGAATTTATTCCTCTCTTTTGAAGAATACTGGGCCACTGCGAGTATTGATGGTTTCCATGATTCAACTCCTCTCTATTATTCTCTAGCGTCCGTCGTCTGTCCACTGATCGAGAAGTCTCGCTATATGACGGGCAGAATACCTACGGCGATGCCGTCGACGATGGACCGAGTGGACGTCAAGAGAGCGAACAGTTGAATGGAGTCAATAAACCCGGTGCACCTGTTGGCCTCAGGTCAGCCGAGTACGCAGTCTTCGGAGGTACAGCCGCCGGCTGTGAAGTGAAGTCGAGATGGGCGATATATATATCGATGTTTCATGGATATCGATAATATTTCATGAACGTCTTCGTATAGAAAAATCGTTCTGAATTCTCTGGGACCTGTCACTTCCCCTCTCGCGATTGACAGGACCTTGAAGCTCTCCAAGAGCTCTGATTACTTCACCTGGAAAGAGATCTTGGGCGACGACGGAATGAAGTGTTTCTGTATCCACAAATTTCCGGATATCTGAGTCATTCAATGCATTTATAATGCATTGATTAATGCATTCATAATGAAGAATGGCAGACTCAAAGGATATTTGATACAGCTAGGCTCAAACAAGCACAGCTCCTGCAGCTTCTGAAGGAAAAACCACATCCGATTGAACATAATGGCATCATGCCATCCAAACTATGGAAGAAATGATACGAAAAGCCCTCGGAACATTCAAAATTTTCAAAAGAATCGAAATTTTTTTTTCGGAAATTATGACCTCTGAAAAGGCTGATATCTTCGAGTTGAGAAATACTTAAATGGTATCGAAATTTGGTTTTGCGTTAGGTGATATGAGGAGGGTTCCAACACTCGAGCCTAATATATGTTGCTCCGAAACGAAATTGTCATACTGTGAAAGTTTTTTAATAAAATGATTGAGTACCTATATTAAAGTTGATATATCAATCCACTTCGGATGAGATTCGGAGAGAAATTGTGCAGTGGCTGTGAACTAGTCACAGAGACATTATCTGTGAAGGATCCTTATTTTAACTGCACATCATCCAGCTCTGTCTCAGTTTTGATAATTGCCTCTTAGTGGAAGTTTCTGCCATTCGTCAAATATCATCATCTTTTTGTTTAGAGAGAATATTTCTCCATTTTCAAAATGATTTTTTTTGTCGATATACCGTCACATCAATATATTAATATAAATTACCGATTATCTTCGTATGTAACCATTGACCTTTTTTTGTTCGGTGTACCCATCTCTACGTCGGAAATGGACCGAAGGCTGTGAAGTGATGTCTTCGCTAATAGACTGGTCGAAAGTGATGTGTGAAAAAATCGACCAAACTCGCTAATATCAGTGGGAGAAACACGAGCTGATATGGGCTAATCAAGGCAACCAAAGTGCTCACACAGTTTTTCGGAATATGATTCCTAATGTTAAACTATGTTAAAATATGTTACAACAATGAAAATAGCCAAAATATTACAGAATATTCATGACACGATGAAACCTTGTTCGGTATATCATTCCTGAAGTTTTACTTGGTTGTTTCAGTTCCATTCATTCGATTTTTTCGAGTAAGTGCGGCCGTGAAGTAAACAAGTGAGTTTGACAGGAGAATACAAAGAACGTGACACTCCATGGAGGATATCGGATCCGTGAAACGTCAATCTTCATGTCAGCCGCCTAAAATAGTATAATACATAACTATTGTGGAAAGTGACATTTCCCTTGAGTAGATATTCAGTAGGAGCGGTGTAGCGGCAAGTGTGGAAATGTAACGAGTGCATGAAAGTTATGCATACTACTTTTCTTACGACCATAAATATTTGAATCATTATTCCAAGTTTCACCCATGTCCATTGTAATCCTTTGAAATTTCACGAACTAGTACTATTCGACAGCTTTCAGACAACCCAAAATCAAGCAGTCAGGAACGAGTGAACCCTAGCGAAGACCCTACGTACGTCGAGTCAATTATAGCACAAATGCAAAGATATTGTATCATTACATCCAACTACTTAACGATATTATATTTCATTGATTAACCTGTCACAATTTTTATCACCTCTGTGCTCTCATAGAATGAATACGGGGTATGAGCTACTCCACAGTTTGATAGACAATAACTATGTCGTGTCGTAAAACCAAATGTGTGCGCATAAGAATTATTGTTACAAGTTCGGCTACCTTCGGATATTTCGGCTATCATCTTCGGTACCAACTTCACTGAACTGAGTCAACGTCAACTCAACTGTGTAAGGTGGTAGGTGATTGTCACATAACGACGCATCTCGAAGAAGGAAGAAAGGTAGTGCTTTCAATCGTTCTCCGAAAGATCATAATGCAAAATCAATTTGAAATATAAGTACCATATATGATGATACCAGCAGTGAAAATTCCAGGTGGAATATCATTACATTCGTTAATCACTGCAATGGCCGTTTTCCGAATATTTCGACACGAGTTCATTTTAGTGACAGTGAAATGGACTACTTTATAAATATCGGAACGATGTTGGTCGTATCAAAAAGTATTCTTGAGCCTTTGTAGCAGTTTTTTGTACTACTGCTATAGTTTCATCGACATCGATATACTTCTGATGATAACTTCAAGCTATTCAAATCTATCGGTGTCTCGCAGCATTCCTTAAGGTCATCGGAGCGACTACTTTCCTTTTCTTCCCACCTGACGTATTAGATTTGGCATCTTCAACAGTGGTGGCGCTTATTGTTGGACACGGACAATATAAGGAACAGAAATTACAAAAGAAATAAATATATATAATGAATATATAGTTTTCCACCAATGGAGCCGTTATGACATTAATAATCATAAATTGCTCAAAGAATCGTTTCCACGTAATTTTTTTTACCTAATCATCATCATAGTGTCATAAATTATCATTTCCTCATTATCATGGTGGCATATTGTGTTTTACTTCGCACTGCTCAGAATTAGATTAGACTTCATAGATTATTATAGTTTCGTATCTGCCTTGTTATTGAGATGAAGAATTGCCAATACCTACTGGTGATATTGAAATATGAAAAAATAAGCTGGATGTTCAATATTTCTTATATTCGATATGAGATTCATTGTCTGATGCTATTCAGCTCCGAACAACAAACCCACCAATGATCGAAGCTATTCAGTCTCAATGTAGTCTGATATTAGCTATTTCTCAATAGAAAGATTTTATCAAATCAATGTTACCGAATACATTAATTCAGGCTCTTTTCAGTTCTTGTCTGTTCTTAATTTGTGGAATATTGTTGAAGGATATTAGCACTCTACATAGGTCTTGATTGTTGCAGTATCAATATTGTTAAAGAGTGGATGTGATGTTTAGGGATGATTGGAGTTTCTCTATTCAAAATATCTCTTTCGTAATTCTTATGACATTAATATTCATATTCTCCAATATTTTCAATCATTACTGGATATCAACGAAACCTTTGGTATTGCAAGAACACACGTGATTTGTTACCAGAACGTTGTTAAGTTGGAGGTTTCGAAAGTTACCACCCATAGTTTAATTTTATGTTTGCACATGTCACATTTTTGGAAACAGGCTCAGGAGAAAGCCTTCTGGCATGATGCTTGTATCCAATTTCTCATAAACAGATAATTACCACACGCAATATTCATGATGTCTTCTGATGAAGCAACGAAGCTTAGAATGGACAAGCAATATTTCTGAAGTGCTAAATCAACAAAGAAATAAATAGAAGCAGTGAGAAATCCTTCAGATGAAAACCTATGAGTACCACCACTGCTTTTCTCCATCTCAGCCTGTCACAGTCGCTTATCTCCGAGGCGCTCAGGATTTAATGAATTCGTAGTCTCTCTGTTATTTCACTGAAATGTATCTCAGTAAATTGATATTTAATTCTTGCATCTTCTTCGATATGCGACACGCTATACACTGGCGAATCAGTATCCCGCGACTGGCCAGACAAAAGATAATGATGGCCTTCAGTTTGCTATGTACATTAAACCACAATTAAGAATTTCTTGATGATGATACTGAAATTGTATTCACTTTGAGCCAGGTATTTCACAAAAAATGGAGCTCGAAGACTATAGGGCACTCCTTTGTGGAGGATAATGGATAACTGTTTTCTACGCTTCGGTAACCATATATACCCAACAAGCATGTGCTCTGAAATATGAGGTATAATAATAAAACAAAATCTCTGGGTAAAGCTATCATTCCACCTAGCTCCAAATTGTTTTGGAAATATCATGAGAGTGCGGTTTGATGAGCACATTGTTGATTTAATCATAATTATGAGCATGATTCGCCATTTATTCATGTCCCCTTCGCATAGAAACAATGACTTTCACTGGAATATATGAAATTGCTCGGGCGTCGAACCCAGCTAATATATCACTAAGCTTTCAGCACTTATCGTTATTTCTGATCCAGATAGCTCATGTGATCATAATTCCTAATACTACGAGCCGATAAGGAGCAAAGTTCATCAGGAGATC
This sequence comes from Gastrophysa polygoni, assembly GCA_963576655.1. NCBI lineage: Eukaryota > Metazoa > Arthropoda > Insecta > Coleoptera > Chrysomelidae > Gastrophysa > Gastrophysa polygoni. The sequence goes on from OY755084.1 coordinate 13,473,702, forward strand.
AACATTCTTCAAGCTGATCTGTATCTTCTCTTCCTTTGGAAGTGATTCGCATAAGCCATAACTATATGAACTAAATTCCACATAGCCAGTCGAAGTAGGTACATAATGGTGGACTGCTAATCTTCATACTATTCATACTAATAGAATAAATTATCCTACACTTTTTCATTCAAATTCAATACACGAATTTGAATGAACCTTCCTGAATATATCACTCCTTCTATGGTTCAATACCCACTGAATAAAATCTTTTCGAGTCTCCAAATCCTGATTTTGAAACCCAACTGAATCCTTCGAATAGGTCTGATGATTCTACATTCTTCTTCTCCTTGTTCTTCTCTACTATTTCTAAGATTGGTTCCAGTCAAACCGAGTCCTTCGTGAACTCATCTCAGATAGTCAGTCTGAGCCTTCCTTCAAGGTTCATCTGAGTGTCCTGGTATACTCTTGAAACTAACTTTTCTCATTTTTGCCAGAGCATAACTGATTGACTAACTTTTTCGTCGTCTATTCATTCTATCGATTTCATTTTATTTTATTCATGCACCATCCAACAGCCGAAGTCAATTGAAGGATGGGAATATAAACATCTGATTTCGAGTTACAGTTTAGATACAAACTAGACTGAGACAAACTAGATGATTTATCAAACTTTTGAATAGAGATGGGCACATCTGCGTATGAAAAGAGGAAAAAAAATTTTATATGCAGATATGCACACCATACCACACAATACTACAACAATGCTCTCTTTACACAAGCAATATTGGAATAGAGGATATCGAATGAATCTTAAGAAGACATATAATCTCAACATATTCTATAAATAGGAGAAAATTGCAGTAAATTAGATTGAGGTGTGTGCAAGTAAAAGAAATATTCATCTATACAGGGTGTCCTTAAAAGGTCTTTACAAAAAGCTACCACATATTCTTCAGACCAAAACAATTCGATACAAGCAAACTTACCTCAGTAAAAAGTTGCTTAGTTTGGGCGCTAGACGGCTCTGAAGTTGAAATTTTCAAATCGATTTTGCTTCATAACTTTTGAACGGCTCATGAGATTTTTTTCAAATTTGGTACGTTGGCATAGACTCATCGGGCAATGAAACTCATATCATAATCATAATGAATATCATTCCATGGGCGTAGAACTTGATTTTTTCAGTAAATAAACATCTAAAACTCCTACGCCAATGGAAAAAAATTAGTTTCAATATGAAATCTAAATTATTCAACTCATTCACTACAAAAAAGGTACTCTTGACAAAAGTCGATTCCTCTCATGGTTTCGACAAAATTTTAATTTTAGTGATTTAGAGCATAATTAATAATAAAACGATTAACAGATATTTCATAAAAATTGTTCAAAATGTTCACCATTTTCACGTATACAAAGATTTATACGACGCAAAAAGTTGAAATGTACTCTTTGCATAACTTCTTCATCGCCTGTAAGATTATTCGTCGCCTGTTGGATACGTTGCCATAATTGTTCTACAGTATTCACAGGGGTCTTGTAAACCGTAGACTTGAGATAACCCCATACAAAATAATCCATCGGTGTTAAATCTGGAGAACGTGGTGGCCAATTCACGGGTGCATCATTACCTCTACCTATCCATCTGTCTGGGTACTGTTGGTTTAAAAAATTCCTAACATCCACCGAAAAATGTGGTGGAGCTCCATCGTGCATAAACCACATATCTATACCCGATGTTGGAGTGGTAAATCTTCCAACAAATTTGGCAACGTATTTCGTAGATGTTGTAAATACATGTCTCCTGTTAATCTTTGTGGAAGTATGACAGGACCAATTATAAAATTTCCTATTATTCCAGCCCAAACGTTGATTTTGAATTCGTGTTGAAAATGGTTTATTTTAATGGAATGAGGATTTTCAATTGCATAAACGTGTTCATTATGAAAATTAGTAATTCCTCTTCTCGTGAAACAGGCTTCATCAGTGAACAAAATATTCTTTCCAAAGTTCAGATTCATTTCTCTTTGCAAATTAATGAACCTACAAAACATCAGACGACTTTGTGAATCATGGATTAATAAATCTTGAACTGGCGTCTTGTGGTATGGGTATAATAATTGTTCTCTTAGTACTTCATGAACGGCATTCCTAGAAACTTCTAGTTCATTACTTATCCGTCTAGTACTCAATTCTGGATTTTCTTCAATACGGTCTAAAATTTCTACTTCGACTTCGGGAATCCTTACATAACGCTGTCTTCCATAATCACCAGTTCTAGGAGCAAAATGACCGGTCTCCCGAAGACGTCTCTCAACTGCAGCAAAGGTTGGGTGGCTTGGTACGCGACGATTTGGAAACCTTGCCGAATACACCCTCACACTCTCTCGACCATTTCCTTGACAATATCCGAATACCAATAACATATCGGTGTATTCTTCATTGGTGTATTGTACGGCCATGATAAATCAGAAAAGTCCGATATCAACAATCAACGTCAATAAAACTCGACAAATCAACACAGATGAAACTATGGAATATCACTGTTTTCGAGCAGATAATAATAGTCTTCAGAAAAAAAACCAGTGCTACTTATTTTCAATAGAAATAACCTATGCAAAAAGTACATCTCAACTTTTTGCGTCGTATAAATCTTAATATACGTGAAAATGGTGAACAATTTGAACAATTTTTATGAAATATCTGTTAATCGTTTTATTATTAATTATGCTCTAAATCACTAAAATTAAAATTTTGTCGAAACCATGAGAGGAATCGACTTTTGTCAAGAGTACCTTTTTTGTAGTGAATGAGTTGAATAATTTAGATTTCATATTGAAACTAATTTTTTTCCATTGGCGTAGGAGTTTTAGATGTTTATTTACTGAAAAAATCAAGTTCTACGCCCATGGAATGATATTCATTATGATTATGATATGAGTTTCATTGCTCGATGAGTCTATGCCAACGTACCAAATTTGAAAAAAATCTCATGAGCCGTTCAAAAGTTATGAAGCAAAATCGATTTGAAAATTTCAACTTCAGAGCCGTCTAGCGCCCAAACTAAGCAACTTTTTACTGAGGTAAGTTTGCTTGTATCGAATTGTTTTGGTCTGAAGAATATGTGGTAGCTTTTTGTAAAGACCTTTTAAGGACACCCTGTATAATATACAGGGTGTTTAGAGAAGACACGGCAATTTTATGAAAAAAGTTCCTATAAAAGGGTGTTTCTGAGAGAGTTCGCCAATCAATCAATGAGGAGAAGATTGGATTCTTGGTGGAGGGAATCTTGAATCGAACCCTTGATTGAAAGAAAATGGTCCTTGTATAATAACATGTATATGCCTCAAAATGGTTTTTATTTCTTACTTGAAAAGTATGCGTCGTAAGTAGAATGAAAAGAGATGTTGAACAAGGAATGGACAACATTGTCTTATTTTCAGAGAATCCAGTGCCGTTCTATGTTCTTTTCATTGAAAATAGCCAGTGACGTACTCGCGCCGCTGGTGAGACTAAAAAATCGTTGTGTATTGCAAAGTATGCGTCTCCCATATCTATTAGCACGCCTAATATTCCATTACAATATCTCAAGTCGTTTCCAAAATATCCTGTTTCAATTGGTTTGTTCAATCAGACTTCAACAGCCTATAAATCGGTAACTGAGCGTGTTCGAACCTACATTTATATTGAATAAAATGGCCTGGGCGATAACCCCCTTCAATATTGCCGTTTCTTTTTCAAACACCCTGTATATCACAGGCAACCGAGTAACATGTATATTAATGAGAGATAAATTGTATGGAAATAAAACACCACTAAAAGTATGTAGATATATTCAGGTAATATAAATTATATTGGATCATAGTCGATTGCACTATTCCCTCTGTTTTAATGTAGCTAATCCCACACTCAATATCGCCTTTTCCATCAGGTCAGCCCTATTTGGACTATGATCTGGTGATTTGGACTTCAGCTATTACGTTTTCCTCAACAGTCATTTGATTGATCATGTGTTCTGTGTAGATTCCACCGAATTGAAAACAGGTGTTTCAACTAGAACAACAGTAGAAGGACAAGCGTAACTTAGAAATAATGTGAATAGATCTACGAGTAGTTGAAGTTCAGTGTAGCTCACGCGTGTAGCCTTGCACGTTCATAAACAACGTGGGGTTTGACAGATGGCCTGCTTCCCGCCAAGAGATCTCGTTCTTGATGGTAATTCAGTGGTTTTCGTGTGTTCAACGGCCGCGAGATGGCGTGTCGCCACAGCGTGTTGTCTACGACTGATTGTTTCTGGACGAACGCAGCAATAAATAAGGAATTAGAATACTGTCTGCATCTGAATGTGATGTCGAGGAGTATCTGTATGAGTAATTCCTCAGTGAATTCGTATCATCGAGCGGTGTTAAGAAAGAATATGTCTCTCCAACGTTCCATCGACTTGTCATAAAGGACATAGTCTCGTTCTCTGAGATGCGGAGTCCTAAATATTGACTGGTGTTCCAACTCCCTATAACCAGTTGCACGACAAATTTGTAGACCTCTGCACTACTTGATTATGTCTAATTTTCATACCTCACTAAGCATTCCAAGATCGACACAAGAAGTCATCAGCTCTGCCGATATCGAGAGATATCTTGGCAATTCTGGAAAAAACGATTTGAATTCGAAATTCTACAGGAATGCAAAAATTGAACCATTAGCACATAGGATCGATGTTATATTGTGAACAAACAACCAACCAACCAACTGCCATCATGATTGGAAGATATGATTGTTCAGTTGAAAAATCACTGAAATTTCACTCAATTTGTATCGCCCAATCGATGGATTTGATTTTTCACTCCCCTATGGAAGGACTGAGTGACTTGAAATTGGTGACCAGAACCGATCTATAGTCCGGAATGAATGAAACCTGAAATGAGTATTTCCCAATAATTTTTTCAGTTTACACCAATTATGGGTATTTAGCTTCATTTCATTTTTGAGTAACCTATTTTTCAGTGATCGGATCGAACGACAATATCAGATTCGTACCTAGTTCCATCACTTTTTAACGATCATCGGCCATATTGGTGAGAATATTTTTTTAGTTTCTCAGTTATTGAATCAATCAACCATATTAAATTCTGTTGAATCACTTCATAGACCCCTCATACATTGATTTGAAAATCATATCTGGTAAATACCGACATCACACACGTGGGTCTGTGTGACCAGTTTATTCCCTGCTTTTCCGTCAGAGTCAGAAGGGAGCAATTTTTCGCAGGTTCAATGAACGGTGAGAGTCCAGAAGTCATCAAGAAGGATTCGACAAGTTGTTTTCATCTTTATCTGAGTATAATGAAGATCCAATTTGAATAATGTCATGGGAGGAAAAATTGTAGATACACTCAACGCTCATTAAATAAATAGTCAGTCACTCCTAGGACTTTTTCATGATGTATAGGGTACAGCATCAGGAAGAAAATTAGTACGGTTCAAATTGTTTTTGAAGACATCACCGGGTCAACTTAAGGATTTCAATATTTCATTGTCCGTGCTGTTCTACTAACAAGTACCTGTTGAGGGTTTTCGAAAGATACTTCTATATAGCGTGATACTACAGATCGATACTTTAGTTAGTAGGTACTCCAATATCATTCGACTCCGTAAGATTGTATAAATTCTAATTAATTTCTATAGTAAAAGATTCATGACTGTTGCGTGACCCCTTCATCTATACCGTGGAATCGAAGTGTGGACAGTGAACAGCTTTTATATAAGTGTTCGTTATCACAGACCTTATCCCGCATGTTGCTCCAACACTCGGAGAGTGAAAACCCATTTGTTTTTTATCTAATTAATAGTAGTCCAGCAGGACCATGCCAGTCAGAGACCTACTGGGGTTTCATCTGTTATGTGGAGTCAGTGAAGTACTCGGTAGATGCCGCTGACCTATGAACAGCAAATAGAAAGATAATTCATTATGTTGAGACGAACCGAGCCCGAACGAAGAATATTTTTTACGTCTAAAAATTTTGTACGGGTCATAGTTACCATATGTGATATATTAAAAAGAGGATGTCTGACATCTCTCTTTTAGTATTATTAGTATTAGTTATTACTCATTCTTATATACCTATATGTACTCATTTTGATATTTCTTTTCTTATGCTACTTTTATGTTCGTGATGAATACTAGTTTCAGTACCAAAAGTATTCAAGGCCGGTCATTTGAGATGCATCTAATGCGAATGCTACACATACACATAAAATATCATGTGATGAACCTTCCATTCCTTGTTTGTTTCTATAGGTTCGTGGTCAGTTGATAATGATGCAAATAAAAAAGGCTCATAGGGTGGATCATGAATAAACCCTATTGTTGACGAAAGGTGAAGAGAATAGGTTTATTTCACCTTTATTTTCATCTTCTCCAAATCATATTTCATTGATCGAATCTGTTGCATCATTCGGAAGCTCTGGATACATCAGGCTACTGATTTTTCATGCATTTGTGGAGGCTGGTCTTACGACACCATGGATGTGGTTTCATCAGCAGAATTGCATGGAGACTAGGTTGGTCGATATGCAATATGAAAAGTTATTGGTAGTGGGAAAGAATAAAAAAAATCTGCATTAAAAATGCATAACATCTTTTCCGGAGATTATAGTTGAGCTGGGAATATCCATACTCATGCTGAAATCATGATTGAATAGTTGTAACAGAAAATATCTGCAATCAACGAACATAATGGCCCCAAAATCCTCCTAATGGAAATTACTTTTTTTTTCTTTCTCTCGACTGGACTGATTCAGGTAGAAATTAATAATCTTTTCATAGCCAACAATTGATATTTTCAATCCATTGTGAAGGTCAAAACGAGGCTCTGTCCATCACAGATTCCATTTTGGTTATTGTATAGGTATTTTGGACTTTGACTGATTCTCGCTATTAAAAAGGTTGTGTGTTCATTTGTTATTCTTCACCGACAAAAGTAGAAAGAGTCATTAGATTCGGAGAATCATTGCATCACGAAGAAAGATTCCGGACGCTGGATACCAACAGAAATTTTTATGTCTGAAGGTCATTTGCGGTAACAAAAAGTAATTTCAAACGGTTATCGGATGCCTCTTTGTATTTTTTTCATCGAGAAACATTTCTTGTCTAGGAAAATGTTAATGTTGTTATTCATTATGAGAACAGAGATATCAAGTTTCAGTGTAGTATCCATTCCCCTCCACGAATAAATCATTATAAAAGTCACAACACCTATGATCATGAACGTCAAATATTACATTCATATATGGTTAGCACTTTTTCGTTTCTCACTATCTCTTAGAGTTCAGAGCTTCAGCGATAGAAACATGTTCGAAAAGGTAAAAAAAAATAATGAATCAGATCAATCAGATCAACTTTATATTGTCTTTTGTTTCGGACATATACGAGAAGAACTGATTTGCTTTTTTTCTACAAATTTACTCCAAACAACTGTCGTTGATAAGTCAGTTATGATTCGTACAATTTGGATGCAAATTCCATTTGACGGTTTCGGTACCCGAGGAATCTGATGGCGATAATAATTTTGTTTTCATATGGTTCCATTGGGGAAACGAGCTATCCTGATGATTGTTCTCGAAATAATCCTGGAGCGAATATTAACATTAAAGTTTTAGAGAATTTTCTCAATCAGAACCCAGTAGCAAAGCAGAACTCTCAACACACTCCGGAAATTTAGTACTATTAGTTGTTGTGGAAGCATTGACGAGCCATCGCGCAGCTGCGATTTGTCGTAGTTAGATTTTTTGTGGGGATATGTGTTACTTCAAGGTAGCAAAAACAATCGCCGCATGACCGAACGAAAATATTCGTCAAACAATTGATTGAAAGAAATAGTTTTCCATGAATAATCGGAATGTGTGATCCCTCAAATGAAGCAGCAATTATTCGGGAATATTCAGCGGTGTTGTATCACATGGCCTATCCTCAAGAAATGTCGAAAGCAGTTCATATGAAGATCATTTTCGATCCACGATAGTAACTCAGATATAGACATGCGAGGATTTAGGTAAAAAAGCATCCGTGAAGTCTGCTGTGAAAGTATTAGAAATACCACAGAGAAAATGGTAGATTGGATACAGTGCATCATCCACTGCCATGCTTGGTTTCTTAAGGGATGCATGCTTCATGTTAATATTTGCCCTTGTTGCATCATTCAAATGAACGAATGTATATGTCCTCACGCATACACTTTGGCATCTCTTCCATTAAGTCTATACGTACCTAGAGGAGCTCAATGGAAGTGATTCCCAGCAGAAGGCATTGCAGATAAGAGGACTATGAATAGAATATTATGGCGAAATCATGGTCATATGAGAATTATTAGTTGTCAAAAGCTATCGTGTGGAACTGAAATCGTGTCTTGTAGCGTGTTCGTGCTTAAGATTTTTTTTTTCTCAATTTCCATTGTCCCAATATTACTGTCGCTTATAGATTTGTGTTGTGTTCCCAGCAATAGTATAGTTTTGTCGTTTCGTTTGATCAGTTTGTACTTCGTTTATATGATTTAGCTTCGCTGTATCTGACTTTTTTGTTCTGAGTTTCATTCTGACTCTTCGTTATTATGTCTCCTCTTATCTGTGCCGTTCTTTTTCGTTCATCCAGAAAGTTTGCAACAGTCCTCATTCATGGATTTCAAAGTTCTATTTCTCTGCGACTAAGTGGATACATTCGATATTGAGTGTTACATCAGGTAAGATGATCAGTGCCTTGATAAAAATCTGAAACTACTGATACTGATTCTCACCTCTCATTCAATCCAGGTGTTGAGGGTTACGAAATTGGGAACTACTCTGGTGTCTGTCTCAACTATTTCGAGAAGGAATGTATCAAGGTGACAAACCATGGGAGAAGGATGCTCGAAAATTCCGTTTCGTGATCCTCTCATTATCATCTAGGGCTGTAGGGAGGGTCGATCTCCACATAACTGCAATGCACTATTTATGAGTTCTAAACTTGAGTGACCGTGACTATACCCTGACTGCACCACGCTAAGAGTAAATATACTGTATAATTTCGATTATCTTGCTTATATAGGTTTGGGAAGTGTTTGACAGGGAAGCAACTGAAATCATTGGTTCCTCGAATAGAGCGTATGACGACAGTAGGTACTCTAGTTAATCCGCGCAGATTGGGCAGACCAGACCATGCAGCTGATTTAGCTGACATGGGATCGCACATTGACATTCTCTAAAATAATTCTCTATGCCGGAGTTCCTCCCGGATGAGAACATTTTCCGTGGGTGTACGGCCCAGTTTTGATGTTAGTTATTGGCTGCAGAACAAAGTGTCCCGCCCTGCAATGCCAACAAATGAACAATACCGATTGCAGGATTGACTCCGCCCGCCGTTGTCTGCGAACTCTATTGTTCCTGCGGAGCGTGCGCACCCTGTCGGAACAATGCCTTTCGACATGCCATTGTCCGAAAGACGTCGAAAGGCGTGTATCTACGCGCTATCCGCACTTCCGGGTAGGTCTTCACTTCCGGTAGATCGGCAGGCCAATCAAGAGTTGAGGGAGAACGATCGTTCAGGTAATTTAACTGATCGTCGTAACATCTGGAGTTCAGGAGGATTGGCGAAACTCACGACAATCGGAATTTTATTTACCATTGTGACAAACGTTCAGTTGTTTGGGATACGTTGGGTGAGGGGCCTCGTTATCCAGTATGCTTGTTTGTTTGTCAGGGTGCGAGTGAAATTATGAGTGATACCACAGAGGGCAGATGACAGATTGGATACAATGGATCCATCGAATGTCTTTCGTTTACTGTCTAGATTATTTAGCTAATATAGCCATTTCCATACCATCTTCGTGTTGATGCTAAGAGTGCTCAACACTTTGATGGCTGCTTGGCTATCGGATAAGATGACAATTTCCTTGTTCCGGTATCTCCTATAGAAATTGCACTGAACGCACCATTATATAGCGTATGTATTTCCGCTTGAGAAATGCTGCATGGGAACCGGCCCAGGGGTTCGGAATATTTGGTGCGAGGTCCAACTCCTACTCCTACTCTAGTTCCTCGGGAGTCTTGGACCCGTCCATATACCAAGTGATGCAGTTTCTTCCCAGCGCTTGAATTGATTCTATGCTCCATTCTTTCTTGTTATTGACTTCCGTCCAAAGTGGGACTCTCTGATGATTTAGTCAGTGGGAAGGTCAGCAAGGTGAGCATTGCCTGGTGTGCGGTTTTCATTTGATCCCGACCTTTGCTAACCTGACAAGTGCTTCCCACGCAGTTTTCTTCACTATGATATGAAGAGGTACGAGGTCCAAAATGACTTCTAATGCTGCTGTGGGAGTTGATCTCAATGAACAGATAAGTATAAGTATGCATCATAACTAGACTTTTGCATCTCTCCAAAGTACTAGAGGAGATATAACAAATTTTACTGTTCCTAAAAAAAATCCATCAACTTTCATATGGATGCTTGTAATGCCTAGCGGTACGTTTTCGATGGGCCACCCTGTATAATTGGAGTCTGTGAATCAGAAAAGTAAGACTTCCTATATGTATATGGAAACAATGACTGATAAATTGATCATTGTCCAGTTTTCGCTTTTGAATAACTCCAGATAGCTTTACTTCTTGAATACAATATCATACATACATACATACATACATAATCACATTCTACATATATTTTTGTCAACACAAGTGGAAAGCGAAAACATGAAATATATACATGTCCTCCAATAGATATTGCGGAGCTTTGGACGTTTGGAAGTGTACAGATTATTCATTTCATTAACTGTGTCATAGCTCTAATAGCATCAGGAAGATCCTCTGTCGTTGCTACGAGATCTAACATGACCTACAGTCAGTTGTCACTTGACCACCGTGTATTATAGTTCATTACGATAGCAATACCTATGTCCATTATTATATCAACTAACATTGTGTATTCATCACATTTTCAGGTGGGTAGGTACCAATAAATTAACTGATTCCGATTCCTGGTATTTAATGGCGGCAATTCTCCGAACTACTTTCTTCTTTCATGGCAGTATTTACGATTTTCACCTAACCGAATTAATTTAGAGGAATGGTATAGCCAATTTAACGATTAATGATGAGAAAATCACGCAGTACATCCATAAATCAATCGCACTATCATAAAGTATTAATTAGATATTAGCAGTTTTTCGTATCGATATGTAATCACCTATATAATATGATAATATATCTCGTATTGCTGCATGAAATTACTAGATATATGAAGCAAATATGATGAATAGAAGCGTGAAACTGCAGCTTCACATCTCATGGGTAGATTTCATTTTTGTAATTCATTCAAATAAGGGACCATTTTTTTATTGTGTGATGGTAGAGTTTCGGAAGAGATCGTAATAGGAATCGGTTCCTCTGCTAAATACATACATATAACCTCCGAACAACAAACCCACTAGAAGGATCACAAAACAAATATTCTGATGCTAACATGAATTCCCAGAATTATCATAATATTAGTACCCAATCGTCGCCAGTGTTGTCATATCCAATCATCAAAAAGTGATGAATAGTCCATAATATTTAAAGTCCTTTATGAATTCATGTAGTTCAATGCACAAATATAATAATAAATTTGGGTCATGACGATTATGAATCAGTTCTGATTGATAGAAGATTGCTACATTTTTCTGAGACTTAGCAATTTTACTTTTTTGGGGGCTCGAGGACCAGCATGGGTATCGTGAATACTTTTTGCTCAACGTTGCAACACCGCAACTTGATATTGACAGTCGACGGCGATTATTGCTTTGTTTGGTATCTGTCATTATTTACGTTTTTATTTATCGATATTATTCAACTTGTGTTCAGTTTTGTGTACTCAGAATTCATCAGAAACTCAGTTCATTTCCTGTTTTGGTGATTTGATCTAATGGTGAGACGTTGTGAGGTGTGTTAAAGACAATTTGAACCGGCGATCAAAACACGTCATTTCATAGGTGAGTTACCATTGTCGTATCATTCGAGGATTTGAAGCATTTTCCCAAATGGAATGGATAAAAATGAATTTAAATTGAATTGATTAGATTATATCGATTATACCCATAGGTCAGCTGCGACAGTATCTTGTGGTAAAATATGTAGCACTGATGAATGCTTCCTTATTTGTAGTCATAAAATGCGAAGCTGCTGAAAAATCACTGAGAATAATGATGAACTCAATCAATATTTTTGATAAAAAATATGAGAATATTTCTATACTTCTTCTACACACAACAATGAGAAATTTACCGGTGACTGTTTTTGGAACTAGTCAAACTGATTTGGAGAAATATTTTACTGTAAGACTTCATCATGAGGCAAATAAATTGAAAGATTCAACGGAAGTTAGAGTAAGAAGTATTTTAACAAAAACAATCCTATTCAAATATCAATGAATTATTTGTGTGATTATCTATGGTTGTTTTTCATTTCAGTCCTCTGTTAAATAAGAAACACTGCTATTTGCTATATCTTCACATGATTCATGATTTCATTGTTGATATAACATTTCGTCATAATACTTGTCAACACATTTTCATTATCGATTTTCATCTATCTACATGAAATGAAATAATCAGACATCAATTTTTTTCGTCAAAATATATGAATTCTGCTAAAGATGAAACCTCCTTCATTCTTGACGATATCGTGAAATGGTATAAACAAGTTTCATCTTCAGATCTGAAATTTACATTCAAATATGCAATCATATCTATTAGCCTTGAAAACGAGTTTTTCACTTTTTTGAAAATATTTTCCACTAGTAGGTACTGAACTTTGAAATCGTAAATATAATTACATGCACTGTCACTGATCGCCAAAGATATAAATGTTCATTATTGAAATTGGACGTTATTTATGTTAAAGTATAAGTAGACAACTTTATACTGAATAGTAAGTATATTGTTCCATATGGCGTTGAGAATTGAACTTTTTGTTGTGACGTGGTCATAATAAGTTTATTGATTACAAGCAAGTTACGAAAATCACCATAGGATTGTATGTATTCGAATTTCTCGTAACAATGTGAAGGAAGTATAAAGATTTTCATTTTCCCACCAAGAAATGCTAAAAAGTACCACTGAAATTGTTACGGATTTTCAATTTGGTTTCATCATGAATTAATAATAAATTCGACCCCCTCTGACAACACAGCACTGGTGCTGGGAGAATCAGGTTCTGCTATCCTTGTTTAGACAAAGATAGATACTATAGATGTTGCTTCCAAACAAACTTTATTGCCAGAGGTGTGGATTACTTATCTAGTCTGTTCAATGATCGAAGCATATAACTATTTAAAAAAATCCATAACGTACACAATTATATATGAGATGTATGATGACTGAATAATGACATTTCGTGTCATCTCGTGTAGTTGAAGATCAATTTAATTGCTGAACTCGCAGATAATGGCTATTATGCAAACCCGGTGTTCGTTGCATTTTGTGCTTGTTCAATAATGAATAAAGAACTCCAAAAGACTCGCAATCGTCCAAACAAATTATTGTACCAACCACATGAAATTTCTCCCGTCTCTTGGTAGCTCCTCGTTTGACTCCTCACCGTGAATCAATAGATACGTTTTTTCGACCAAATTCAATCTTATTTTGATAGTGTTATAATACCATCTGTTGACTGAATGAACAAACGCTTTCTGATTATTTTTCAATAAAAAAACAACTTCTGATGAAATGCTTCACAACATATCCGAAGGAAACTGTACAGTCAATAATAATTGAAGTTCCGACGCACTCCTGCAGAGTCTCTACCGTCATACAATGAGAAATGAACAGCAACAACTAGAAAAAGTTGTATGACAGTATGATCTCTAGTTCCATCAACGATGAAATGGTTCGAAACATGTAAAATTCACAATTCTTTGGAGAAATACTGTTTCTTGTATTAAGTGACATCTTCTCAAGAAACACCAAACTACATATCGACAGAGCAGAATCAATGGGATTTCGCATATACGATTTTTGATTTTCTGAATACCTCATCGAAAAAGATTTTTCAATAAGTAATTGCGTGAAGAAGAAATATTGAAAAACCGTTGTATAATGAATTAATGCTTCTCATAAGCGGAAAAATCTATATTTATGGAGATATGTCAGATCTGCCATCTGTCCTGGGAACTGGAAGTAATACCACGCAGATTGAATCCGATGATATGAAACCAAATCGAATCGACATCTGTAATTTTCGAACTTATAGGGAACTAGTTTCAACTCTTTCCCAGAGATAGCGCCACATTTTGATCTCAAATTTGTTATCGACTTTTGTAACTAAAACCGCTTTCCATGATATCTCATAGATTTCTCGGTGTATCTTGTCGAAAAATCAACTCCCTTCATAATATAGATGAAGAAAGCAGAAACTGTGAACCATATATTTATGTACCCTGTTACAGTGTTCGCTGAGAAATTGTGTGTGAAGAATCTGTAACGGTGACAGGTTTAGATAACCGTACATAGATGGCAGGAAGGAGATATTCATGAATCTGATCTTCAAGTATTCAACAGAGATTTTAATAATCTCTGATTCAACTGATATAATCAAGAATGTTATGATGAAATTCGATTCATCTCGATGAAATAATCGTATACATCGTGAGAAGAAGCTGGGAATCTTCCCATTTCTTGTATAGGTAATTCGAAATGTTGAAAAATGGTTCAGTGTGAGAATCCATTTCCATTCATTCAAGAGTAGGTATCATGTTGGTTCGCTTGTCGCACGCCAAAGATGAAAGATGAAGTTGGTCAACTTCTATACTCCTTCAATGTGGCATCCGGCAACGAACGCCAGCGGCTGAGACTCAATATTGATATCCGGCTTGATACAGAATCTATACGGTCCTCTCTAACAAGACGGAAATTCATAACTTTTTTCGTTCCCCGCTAGAAGTCTGTCAGAAATCTGCTCAAACTGCATTTACACAGTCGTTATCCTACTAGATCAGTTGTCAGCAATGAATTCTATATTACATGCAGTGGCTATAAAACCACTGTAAATTAGTCCATTCACATTGAACACGGTAATTCAGTGGTCTTCTTGGAGGTTCGCTATATTCAAAATCAACGATAGAGGGCCATAACTGAGAATGTTCGGTGCTGAGAAGGGTACAGATAGTGAACTTCGATTTGTTGAGTGGGGAGTCTGTAACGGCTCCAAGTTTGGATAGCAGGTCATAGATGGCAGAGCCAACAGTAGAATCGTATGGAACTGATAGATGGCGACGTATACATGTTTTAGTGGAAATAGGTGATGGATTAGTCTAAACCTTTTTTAGTTCGGCGGTATTGGTTTCTCTAATATGCTGTTCTACGGCTAATATGCTATTATGGAATATAACACATGTACCTTCTCAAATGGGCGGAATTATTTATTTGCAAGGAGTCCCCGATTACATTTGTCCCTGTTCATCTCTAAATTTGATTGAACTTTGAGTAAGATTTTGTCAAGTCTAAAATCATTTGACGTTGAAGAAATATAGTATGAAACTCGCACGGCATGTTCAATTCTCACAATATAAAATATATCAACACTATTTTCTCTCAGTGTTTCCATTTATTTATGGAATGTTTTCTCAAAATATATTAGTTTTCTATATTTGGCCGAAAATAGATAAGGAATTTGTAGATGGAAGAACATATCATATTTGTTTCGTTTATGCTATTATATTAGGAGTATTAAGTATTATCAAAAACCTAGATATAATTTTGTAGGGTACCTTGCATAATTCAGAATGAACAGTTTCTATTTCTATTCAGAGTACAAATTCCTCTCATTGTGTCTTCTTGTGCCCTCCTTCCCGCCATTCTCAAGATTCCTCCATGAGAGCTCCATCCTATGATTGTCTTGGGGCCTTTCCTGACTCTCTTGAATCCACTTTGTTATCCTTCTATTGTATTTCATATGCTTCATTTTCATTCCCTCACCAATTTAATCATAGATCCTCATTGCTGTGGTCAGCAGAGTTCTTTTCTGTGTTTATCACTATTTTCGTTGCATCATTTTTTATGTTATATAGAACTATCGATGCTACTCTCAAGTTTTATCCATACTCTTCTCAGAAGTCTCAACTCTCTCAAGTCTCACTTCTTGTAGCATGTCCAATATGATTTGTTTTGGTCGTTGTTATCTACTCCTATCTTATTTTGTGTCGGTTCCTCTTTAATATCCAGCGTCTAACATTTTTTGAACATTTCATGTAATGTTTATAACATCCTATTCGCAATTCTCACATACAAAATATTCCGTACAGCTTATAGGTAATTTGAAATAATCAAAAATCGATCACGAAACGTTCGACTGAATAATATGGCGCTATTTGAATTTTTTGTGTTGAAATATAATTTAAGCCTCTGCCCGAAACCTGAATAAAATCCTTCATTTCCATTTCCACCTCGTTCGCGACCGTGTTGCCTTGTCAAATTATTACATTCTGCTGTGGCCAGTCATGTGTGAGATTTCGATTACATTTCAGAACTTCCACTTCATTTACCAATGGCTGATTTCGTATCATAAGCAGTTGCCCATCTATCAAATTACATTATTGACGATATTCCACGAAATAATACGTGAGGGTGCATGCAGATGTTCCAAAATTGTATCGCATTCCTGTTTTCGATTGATTTATATTATTTGCATGTTGGATGTGACAATGAGAAAATCGCATTGTATAACCTCTCATGTATACGTCACCCTCACTTTCGAGAATGAGAAATATAGAGACCTTTTCATTTTTACACTGAAAAAATTATCGTGTGTGAAAACAATGAACACCATTCATCATAATTCTTTACATCGAAAGAAAGTAATTTTCATGATATGAACAAACAAACGATCATTACTCGAGTACCCCATTCATGATCATGATGTAATTGCGTTCATCAAGTACTGACGAAAATATTCAGTAACTCAATGAATATTTCCATCCCTTCGATACATTTCATTAATGAATTCAATGATTTCAGCATTGTATTAATGAATTTTTCCAATAACATCACTATTTTCAACTGATGAATGTGTAACATTACTTTGATGTTCAATTGTTTCAAAAAAGTAACTGTATTCATTCTAGTGATAACCAAGGTTTCCTATATATTGTATAAATACATCGGTTTATAATTCATTTCATGAGGATAATGAATTTTTGCATGACATATGGGAGAGCAAGTACGTTGTTTCAAGCAAATTAATTTGTCATTACAATGCACGCATTCATTGTCGAAATGATGTAAGGTTCAGATCAAATCATAGAAGTGAATATTGAGTACATGTAAGCGATAGTGGATAATTATTCGGTGCATTGTATTGAAGAAATGCGTTCATTGGTTTGATCTACACGTACATATATCGATGAACAGTTCATGAATAACATATACACCATGTATCGAATTGCTTTCGACAAATTATCCAGTACATCATTATAATGAATTGCGTACGTTGTTCCAATGTACGTACATAGATTGATGAACGGTTCATAAGAATAATGCTCATCATGTACCTAAGTGAATAATCGGTACATTGTTTCGGAGAAATACGTTCATTGTTTTGATGTAGACGTACATTCATTTATGATGTCATAGAAACAATGTATCTTATCGTTTTCAACTAATCACCCAGTACATGATCCTAACGAAATGCGTTTATTGTTTCAATGTATCCGCGTACATAGATTGATTGTAATGCTCGTATCATGCAATATATTGATGAACTCTTACATCAAAAAGAAGTATTCCTATTGGCCTGGAGAAAATTCGCTCGGAAAGTTTTTTTAGGATGAAGTCATCACACCGCGCTCAGGTCATTTCTAGTCCAGAAACACAAACGAAAGGTCGCTCAACTGTGCCGAAAGTGTAGCATTGATTTTGAATTCAACTGTTGTTTCACATTACAGAAGGTATGTTATCATGTTTTTATCATTAGGCATGATAATTATTGAGATGTTAGTTTTCAGATTGAATCTCTTTCTATATATCGCAATAAAAATCTAGAGTATAGGGACGGAGAAACAAAGTGAGAAACCGTGTAACTTGATCATATTATGTGAAGATGATGTGCTTCATTTGCAATCAACCAACCAACAAGGCTATCAGGAAAGATATAGGTGGAAAGAGAAACATAATAAAATATACCATAAAAACTCCCAGGAATCATTTCTTCACTTTGGGAAGAGTAACCAGGAGGTCGAGGAGCACCTAAGATTTTCGAAGTCGAAGAAAAGTGCTATCCAGCCATTCATTATATGTGTAAGTGAGGACATGGCAACTCCCACCGAAATATGTGTTTATTTTGATAATATTAGATATACCTTCTTCCATATAGTTAGAGCAGTAGATATATGTTTCAAAATTATATATTTGTTCAATCTTGATTTTCCTGCTGAATCAGAGATGTTTTGGTCCTCCATTGAACATCATTTCTATAAAATGAAAGGAAGCCTTTCTTTCCCAAAGGTACATATATTATCTGAAGCGCTGAAGGAAAATGAAGAGAACTGTCAAGCTACAATTCTGAATGTACCTATTTAATTTAACATGATCATTCGGTTTCATGTTAAGGTTTTTTTCTATGACAGTCCTATGTAGAATGAGTCTTTTAATAAATCGTTTCAATATGGAGAACAATTCGAATTATTTCCCTCATTATTATAGGCATTCAATCAATTCACTTGTGACTAACATTGACCATCGATTGTTCTTATTATGATCATCATATATATAAAGGACACATGCTTCCTATTTTCGGAGGAGTATTTTCTAAAGTTGAGGATATACAGAGTGAACTATAATTACAAAATCGAATTAGTTTCTTGTATCGAACAACTCATGGAAATTATTTCAAATTCGATCTGTGATTGTTTCATTATATCAGAATATTACACGATTTGATGGATATTTATGTCTTACGATCAAGAGAAAATAATTCAATTTGTCTTCACTCAATCTATGATTGTTATTTCGGAATTAAAATAGTTATAACAACTTTTCCTCTTCATCATTACACTCATTCGGCATTCGGAAGTGTTTCTTACTTTGCTATATTATATTCTCAGTATTTGTACCTATATTCTTTTCGAACCCCATCAGTGTCATTATGGATTTATTCTTAATGATGAAGGTCAAAACCAACTATAAGATTATATATACACTGTGTTCCATTAAGATAATTAAAATCTCTCTAAAATATGTATCAACCTGTATATATCATTCCAGATAATGTTCAGAGAATACTTGAAAAATCAACTATTTTTAATTAGGGAGATGTTATTCCTTAAATAAATCAACACAATGTACGTTCCATTTCGAATCCACGTAATTATTTCATTGAACCATGGAAGAAATATTTATGGAACCAGTGAACACGTTCATTCAAACAACGTACTAATAGGTATCGGAATAACGAACATATTCATCGGAATGGTGTAGAAATATCATCAAATCGATGGAATAATTCATTGATACAATGTAAGAATTCCATAATATCAACGTACTTACGCATTGAAATAGAGATTGAATGTGCTTTGAAACGGTAATTGCATTTATTCAAACAATAATAATATTTCATCACCGCAATGGATGCATATTATCATAGCTATCTTTCATTTCATTGAAATGATATTATAGTGTTCATTAAAGTAGTGAATGCATTGTTCATAGCAAGGTATTGGTTTTCGTGATACCAATGAACGTTCATCAGTTAGTGATTGCAGCCACAAGGTCATGAACGAACATACTTTGTATTAATGAAACTCTACTTTGGTTGAGATTTAATGATCACGTTTCTTTGTTTCAAATATTTTTTCATTGTATTTACGTACCTTTTTCGTTCAGTGTATCGTGTGTCCAATTATCACAGTTATCATGAAATCATATAATCATTCAGAAAGTTGGCAAAATGAAGGGAAGAACTTCAATTGATGATCCACGTTTTTCATAAAAAAAGATTGCGACGGCGTCACGTGTTTTTCTTACTTGTTGAAACTTAGGTACATTTTTTTTATGAATTACCGTTCCACAAACTCATTCCGATGATTTCTTGATGCTTGAATTTGAAGTAAATTTGGTACTGAAAAAATCCATTCAAATGGATATGCTTTCCAAAAACTTGACAATGATTTGAAAATGACTTTATATCGGACATAACAAAAGTTTGGAGAGTATTTCCAGAGAAAATCGAGAAATAATTATTCATTTCCTCGAAGATGAACACCTTATGTTTTATTAAAATCCATCTTTTGGATATGACCCTTCTTTCATACATTCTCGAGCTGTCACTATTACTTCAATAAAAAACTAGCCATGAATTATTTCCTAGATCGCAATAACAATTACAATACACAGGAATATTTTCGATTGTGAAGAAATCGAGTAAAAAATTTCAAATATTCATGACAAACTCGTTTGAATGAAATTTGATATTGTTATTTTGTAAAGAATTCGATTCTTATGATATATAACATCACCCTCGCCTGGAGCGAATTTACAAAAATCAAACAATTCAAGTTCGAAGTAGAGCCGGAAAGTTTATATCTGATGAAATAAACTTTCTATAATATCAGATTTGATGCCTAACATCTCATATATATTTATATCCATATCTGATTCCTCATTTGTGAAATGTCAGTTGGAGATTGTGGTATTCATATTAGACAAGTGAAGTCTTCGAATACTCAAAAAATCAGTGCTCCTGAAAACCTACAACACAAACCAATTTCACGTCTATCACGCTTGGATGGCTCTGTAAAGATTCTAGACCGATTGATTCTTCTTTTGTTGAACGGAATGAGACTTGTATAGTACGGTTTTTAATCTCCCGCTGAATGTAAAATCTGTGACGAGAAATGAAGTAAACAGGATGGCTTCCTGAAAGGATGTTCCGACTATTATGTTTCGATTGAAATATACATTCACATACATTAGATTTTGTATTTCAATTTGTACATATAACCCCTACTATTCCGAGCTATTTTCAATAAGAGTGACAATTGATTATGACTTCATCAAATATGGCCGATGTAGCATTTGATACAATGCTACAGCAATGCTACAATGCTGTCTACGACAATGTCTAGCATGTTATTGACCGAATCCAAAATTAGTGTATTAGAAGAGAGAACGACCACTATGAGAAGAGAAGGTTCAGGCTTCGAAGCTAGAGAAATATTGAGTGTACTATAGTTGCCGACAATTATTACAAAGAATGAGTTATGAAAACACTTCCTGTTTCAGTTTCGGCTTGATCCACCCTGTAGAGAAGGTAGATGATGCTCCAGCTTCTTGCTTTTCAGTTCGACACGGACGTTTTCGAGTGCATCGGGCGTGAATAAATCGTAGTCGAGGATTGGGGAATCATGTAGGTGGACAAGAGGGTCTGTAGAACCGATGCTTGAGATATACGAGACCATTTTGAACCATTCTCTCATATGTTAATCATAACAACATTTCAGATCCAACATAATGGTGACTTGTGTCGGAACTTATCACGGATACGTCACGCATTTGTGGTGAAATCATAAAAAATAAGTTCAACCCTTAGAAGTGTGCAGCAACATCCACATGATGAGTGTGGTAGGCTCAAAAATATATTCTCTACTGAATCGAGCTTAGAGAGAGAGGAGTTGAAACGACCATATAAGATGTAGAGAGAGACGTAGCGATCAAAAATAAGCTGCGAATTATTGCAATGAACTTGGGAACGATAACATTTTCGAATAGAGAATGGAGAGACCTTTCGAACGATATCACAAGCCTATATTTCTCATTCAAAAATTGGGGCTTGTAATCATCAGTCGAAGGGGGCTGAAGGTAGGGATCGCATTTCGATGTAGAAGATGATGAAGAAGATGTAGGTGTCAATTTTTAATTTAGATTCGATGTGTTCCGGGATTTCTCATAAATATGTACAGTAACCGAAATAATGAATTCATTCCGTTTGGCTTTCACAAAGAAGTGGCAGCGTCTCGACGTTCTGTGAAGGAATAGGATAGTTGAGGTATGTGATACTCAGGTGGAATTTGTACTGGCTGCGTACACGTAACTGAATCAATCAAAAAGAGTAGGTTGTGTTTCGTGTAAAAATATGTTATTTCAAATCGCAGAGCGCTTTCGACTATCAGGCCATCGTCAGTACCGGTACTCGTCAAGTATTTACTGAAAATTTTGAAGGATGGAAATACCTCTTCAGAGTGATGATCAAGGTTTGATCCTCCGAAACGGGATGTCACAAGTTATTTCATGTCTTTGACACTGAAGTTGGTGCATGTAGTTCACACTTTTTACACAGTGACTCAGTGACGTGACATCTCGTGAAAAAACGCATGCTACGCAAAAAAACGTGCGCAAAAAGTGTATATTCTCAGGTGATGATTTGTCACATCATGGACATCCTTGTGAGGAGGTCTAACTGTATCTCTGGCATCGGTTCCCTAGACTCCCGTATGGGATAGAAGCGTCCCGTAATATCCATTCGCATACACAACAGGAGCCTACTGCGATGACCGTTAGGAGCACTCATGGATGAACACAGATGTGCAAAAGCAGGATTTCTTGGAAAATATCCCTAATATTATGTGACTGCCGGATATTTTCCAGCAGCGTTATGGATCTTGGTCGAACACGGCCAACGTTGAGATTCAGCAGGTGTCTCTGAAATCGTTCACTCTGATTTCAGAATTGGGTGATGATTTGTGAAGAATTCGTTGCAAAATAACACGACGGAATATGGATAGGTATCTACTAGTAATTTGTATAATGAATGTCTGCGCTTCCGACATAAGTACTTTGGATTTCGGTACCCAACACAAAAGAATGGTGCCATATTTATTCGCACACTCTTCTTAGCTATTTTCATGTCACCACCCTATATTTGCGAATTGACTATTCATCGAACGATAATGATCCTCTTTCAAATACAATTTCAGAATTAAATAGTGCATATAGTTCTTCGAGGAGGTGGTATATTAATTTTTCAGCTTTTGATGGGATTTTCTCTCCTCGTTTCTAAAAAATAGAGTAGAAGTTATTAAAAATTATTGCAATATATTTGTAGTAAGGACAGATTTACGATCTGTCCCAAAATGTCACTGCGCTTGAAATTAAACCTTTAGATACCTAAAAGAGAAATTCTCTATTGGTCAGTGACACCTTGTTTTTGAAAAAATTTGGAGATACAAATATATTCAATAAGAATAAAACCTCTACTTATCTTGGTGTCAAAATCGGACACATTGAAAATAGTTTACGAAGAGAAAAATATTTCAATTGTGTTGAGAACGGGAGCAGATTCGTTCCCGAAACGTCCACCAAGATAAGTAGAGGTTTTATTCTTATTAAATATATTTGTATTTCCAATTTTTTTTCAAAAACAAGGTGTCACTGAACAATAGAGAATTTCTCTTTTAGGTATCTAAAGGTTTAATTTCAAGCGCAGTGACATTTTGGGACAGATCCTAAATCTGTCCTTACTACAAATATATTGCAATAATTTTTAATAACTTCTACTCTATTTTTTAGTGCATATAGTATTCATATTATAATATTATTATGTGAGTATTGATTATTCATATTATTATATTTCGCGAATGAAAGTGAAAATTATGCCTTATTGGTCGGAGTAGGATTATTTCAGAAATTTGGTGCGGAAATCAAAAAACTATCCTATCCATAAATTATATTTTCTAACTGTCAAGCTAGTATCTTTGAGAAAGTACTCTCAGTATAGTGATAAGCACAGTTTGAAATGTACTACATGCATATATAGTCACTCCCCAACTTTATGAAAAATATTTCTGCTCATCAAGGTTTTTTGGAAATATTCATCTAGCATCTATTTCATTTATGAACAGTTACTCTCCTTCTTGATTCCACATTTTCCTGAATTGAAAGCGTTAGAAAGAGATTGATTTCATTTCGACACTCTTCATGTCGAAACTCTTATTGTATTACTCTTACAATTTGCAAAATTTCTCGACATACAGGATGTTGCATGTTTTGTGCAAGATGTCATTCAGTAGCAGCTGATGAACTTCGCAAATTCGTAGTAATTTGTAGTTTTTGGAATACGAGTAATCTCAGAAATATATATAATCCTTGGTACTTTCAACACTTTCCTGATGAATATCTCCGGAACCATGTGAGATAGCTTGACAGCGTAATTGTGAAGGAATGTGGAATTAGGGTAGTTTAACAATTACTCACCACTCAAATTGGAATGGATGATTTGTCGAAGACGAAATAAATGAAATTCAGAGAAATTGAGTATCACAAAAACTGTCGAGGTACGTGACATGTGACAAATGATCGTTCTATATTCTTCACTTTCGCCTGCGACAGTAAAGGTCCATATAATTGGGTAAGTTCTTTCATTGACACATCTGCATCACAAAGTTATACTTGTCACTGCTAGGATTCTGAAGTTCCAATCAATTCATAAGTGTTGCCAATTCCATTCAGTAATCTTGTTATTATCCAGCCTCAATTCATGATTTTTTCAATGCAAAATGAAGAAAATAGTATTTTACACACTTATGATTGTTTGATGCAATCCTCGCTTCGCTCGTCCTGCTTCCTAAAATTTTTTTGGTCGATCAGAATTCCTTTCTGAATCCTACTATACATTTTCCTCAGAGGACAGTTTTCACACCTGGCCAGCACCACCTAGGGTCTTGTGACCTAGGGCACGTGCAAAAACAAATTACCTAAAAATGGAGAAAAAATATTCTTTGTTCACCTCGAATGCCCTCGAGAGGACGTCAATTATTTTCGGCGATTGTCATCTTGGCATACATTCAGGAAACGCAGCCAGCGTGAATTGGAATGTAAATATGTGTGATGTATACCTGGAGGTGGTGATTATGCTCCAATGATTTTTCTGTAAGAGTTGAATATATACCATAGTCACCTTTTTGAGGTTGCCGCTAAACTTGCAATGTTCTTCTAAAAATGTAGGAATATTGTTGGATATGGAGTAGTAGGAGGCTTATACGAGGTGTATCATAAGTAATGACCATGTCTTAATTTTTTTCCTCCGAAACTCACCGGTATACGGAAAACTCGAGGTACAAGAAATTTGTATTCATAAATATCGAATCTGATGAAATATCAAGCGAACAAACGGAAATAACAGCATCGTACAATGATGTTTCCCTGCACTGGAATCAATATTTCAACTATAATAACATCAAAATAAGCCCCTTTTCACTCCTAACAGATACACCAGTTTTTATGAAAAAAACGGCGAAAATATTTTCGAGTGATTGATGAATGACTGATCTTACATATTGACATCCTGTTTTTTGGAAACGTGAGATGTGCTGAACCTGTTTCACTGAATTCGCCTGTATTCACGTTCGAAATATTGACAGCGTGTAAATAAACTGACAATAAGAGAAAATTATTAGAAATATTGAAAAACTGTTTTCTAAATATGAGAGAAATACTGAAATATTGGAAAAATATTCAATTCTCCTTGAGAAACTCTCCAAAAAACAAATGAACAAAATTATGATTCAATATTGGACTCCGTGCTTAATCAGTTCATTTTTATTCTCTCCCATTCAACTTGATTGGAGACTGTCAAATTTTGTGACACCGTGTATATTTTCCAGATGAAGATCTCGTTGATATCGCCGAGATATCCAATTTCTTCTGATATGCAGGGTTCTAGTAAAATTTGTATGTCTGCTGCTCCAGTTAATTTTGATGCCAGAGTTTTCGACTATCCTTGAGGATCAACAGGGCTATTCGTTGTATATTTTGTGTTTCTTTCGTATTGTACAAGGTGCACAAAAATTAGTTCGAAACCTTCGATTTCATTATCTACTTGAACCGAGGACATTATTTTCAGAAAAATACCTATAACCATCAAGCAGTATTCCTTACCTCGCCAAAAACGCCAACAATAACCGCCCATACTTACAATAAAATTAATACGTAACATGTGAGAAGCAACAAAAAGTTCTTATTGTATTCATTGAAATCCAATCCAGCATGTAATCCAACACATGCAGGGTGGAGTTGCGTAACCACCCTCTTGGATTTTTGCGCCCCTTTCGAGCACAAAAATTCACGCTCAGAAGGATTTCTATAGTAAATGGTTTAAGCCTCACCATCATTCGCATGTTGATATCAATGACTCAATGACAGATGGGGAATTTGGATATTTATAATTGATTTAGGGTATTCAATGGATACAGGAATTGTGGCCAGGAAGCCAAATATGCAAATCTGATCTCGTAACGAATGTGCAATCACAAGATAGACTTCGTAAGAAAACCAATCTTTATAACTCAGTATCAAATTTTTTAATCTTCATCATCAGCAGAGCTGTCTCAATATCAGAAGTCGAATCTTCTGTTCGTAATACAATACAATGATGATTCAATAATAATTGAGTAGTTTCTCGAGGTTCATAATAATGATAATAATAATAAGATAGTAACGATGAACATTTCCATTGATGGGTATACGGTTTCGTTTATAGTGAATACATATTTTCATAACATAATTCAATGATTATTCATGGAAATTTCGCCAAAATAGAGCGGATTTATAGTGAATAAAATAAAACAAGGAATATAATTCAAGAAAGTTCAACATGCGTACTACCATGGAAGCGTTTATACACGAACTAAGTTAAAATAAGAAATAAGAAATGAAATAAAAGTTGATCAACTTTTAACTTTTATTTTATTTTATCTGAAAATAGATATGCGCAAGTGCGTAGTTATGATATTATAATAGACCATCATCCATTTTTCTTTATCTTTAATATTGAACTCCACAAGATGAGACCTGAGATTATTCAACTTCTAACTATTATTATTTCCAATC
Organism: Gastrophysa polygoni; assembly: GCA_963576655.1. Classification (NCBI taxonomy): domain Eukaryota; kingdom Metazoa; phylum Arthropoda; class Insecta; order Coleoptera; family Chrysomelidae; genus Gastrophysa; species Gastrophysa polygoni. Next base: position 13,500,557 of record OY755084.1, read on the forward strand.
CAATTTGTCACTTGTAATCTATCAGAAGATGACATGAGTCATTGTCCAACAACCGTGATTTGATTGGTTGATTGTTAATTGCTATTCTGTTTTATATGATCTGTATAAACTTCTCATATTTATCTTTATTCCTTGTCTTATTTTATGTTATTCCTTATTTTATTTTATTTACTGTATAAATCCGCTCATAATCAGCCTGGCAAAATGATTCGTTGCTGGAATTTCGATGAATGCAGGAGATACTTCACCATTATACAGATAACTATCCTGTAATTATTCCTATCTCATAGTTCGGGAACTTTCAATGATCCATTATTCCTTCGTTATTAGTCTCAAGAGGTGTCAACTTTGAAAACACAATAACTATCATGTAAATACGTCCCCATGCTAAGAGATGCTTCCCTATTTTTTTAATAGTGCTCCAATTTCAAGAAAAATATTTGTTGTTGGTCATTGCTGTCATTGTTTCCTACATTTCAATATTCGATTATTTTGATAATTTTGCAGAGAGATAGTCACAGCCATGATTGAACTGTAGATTATCTAAGTCATTACATGCAGGCATACCAATCTTTGAAAAACCCAAAACAAAAACACCTGAAGATCGTGTATGAATGGTGCTCACTTATACACGAAGAATCATGCATAAATTGAAGTAACAAAACAGAGAAAGTGCTTTCTTTCACTCAATCGATATGCTTATCTTCCATAATTATATCGAATTGTTTTGATATTGACTGCTAGTAATCCACTGTATTGTTCGAAGTGAAATTTGGTGAAGTTTCTTTACAAGACAACAGTCACCAAGTGAGATCATTGTTGCAAGCGATTGGGGTACTCTTAGATATTATAAGGACTAATTCGAACGTGCCAACCATGACACGCTTTCCATGGGTTGCAGATCTGGATAGATGCTATCCCACTCATCATCAGGCTGTTCTAGGCTTCAACCTGCACTGCCCATTCGGATATCCAGCATTGGACGAGTAATTCGTTCATGTGCGATACGGCCGATTCCAATTACATCGGCGAATCTAGTTTTCTTCAATTGAATGACCCCGGGCGAATCGGACCCAATATTCGATTCCATGGCCAACTAGTATCGGGCAAGTGCCCACCGTATATACGGGCGATATGAGGAGAGAATATGGGAGGAAACGGCTGGCGAATGCTAAATGTACTGGAACTTCAGCTCATCCGTGAGTGATTGATGACAGAATGCTCTTATACCTAGTGCAATATGTGTTATTGAAATATGAGATATACGACCGGAGTTCGTTCGATCAATTATAATATTGCACGTTGTTACTCGTGCTGCAACTTGTAGTCGCATTGTGTGCCATTTGTTTGTCGACATTATTAGGGATTGAAAGGGTTTGGTTGATTTACATCATCACTGATAATGACAACCATTTAATGCAATTATTGAGTATATGCATAGTACGAAAGCGCTGAACGGGTATGATGACTTTTTTTTTATAATTGCCAGTTTGAACTGGCAATTAGCACTAATTGTCAGTTTAAACTGGCAATTAGGTCTAATTGTCAGTTTGAACTGGCAATTATGGCTAATTGTCACTTCAAACAGGCATTCATCCCTAATTGCCAGTTCAAACTGGCATTCATCCCTAATTGCCAGTTTGAACTGGCATTTATCCCTAATTGCCAGTTTAAACTGGCAATTAGGGCAAATTGTCAGTTTGAACTGACAATCATGGCTATCCCGGGATAAATGCCAGTTTGAACTGGCAATTATGGCTATTTGTCAGTTTGAACTGGCAATCAGGGCTCATTGCCAATTAGGGCTAATTGCCAGTTTGAACTGGCATTTATGGCTAATTTCCAGTTTAAACTGACAATTAGTGCTAATTGCCAGTTCAAATTGGCAATTATAAAAAAAAGTCATCATGTCCGTTCAGCACTTTCGTAACATAGTATGGTGAATATCTAGAATGAATTAGAATTTCAAATGGATAGAGAATTACATGATATCCCAAAGAGTTATATCAAATTCTCACAGTGTGATGAAATTATCAATGAATAATTTCAAAAAGCTTTTTATCTCGTAGAACAATGGTTTCTTGTCCAACTCTTGAGGATGAGAAATGTTGAGAAAAATCGAATACCTTATTTTTGAATGCATATTTCAGTTAACGCCATTCTCAGGGTCAACACTAGTACTTCCTACTACTTGAGAGTCACTCGAGAGACTACTACTACTACTATGAGTAGCAAAACCTCTTCATCAAGTGCAACCGAACCTCTCATCTGTAGCCTGGTAGACAATACTCCAGGTCAAAATATCACTGTACCACACTCGAAATAGATCTGGGGTTCGATTTGAGCCAACGAAGAAATTTTCAAACATATTCTCGAACACATTCACCGTAATAATTTCATTTATTCTTCAATTTCGCAAGAATCCTGTCGAATATAGGAACTGGCCTTTTGAGTCACGAAAATAATATGATGGAAAACATGTGAGTATGGGCAATACAACCTAGTCTGCCAAAGTTAGGTTATGTTCAGTCAGGTTACGTTCGGTTAAGATAAACATAAACAATAAGCAACGGTAAATATTTTCTCTTACCTATTGTTCTCAAATTTCTATCGGCGGTGGAGATCATTCAAAATGAAAAAAAGCAAAATGGAAAATCTGGAAATGCGTCATTTTCACATCCCGAACTTTGCTGATGCTATTGCAGTTGAACAGAGCATATGCGATTTCGTGTTTTGAATGGTTCATGCAAATTCGTGTTCTTGAACAGGGTATGTGGTTGTCTCCGTGGCGATTCTTCACAGGCTTCACTTCGAAAACATATCATGAATTCAGTACTATTATGTTATTCCGTATTCTCAGTTGAATCACCATAATACGTCTCACAATATAAAATCCTTCTTGGGATCAATTCTCAACCTCTCTTTCTTGATTCGATTACTTGATACTATGTACTCTCACAATATCTATGCTGGAAGTACACTTCATGCATCGTGAAGAAACAGAATAGAGAAATAATCTCGGGAGAGTAATGAACCAGTTGTTTCACGAACGAACATAACCTCATTTGCCGACAATAATCCACAGACCAAAGAACCCATTTGCGACCAGTAAAACGTAATCAAATTTTTCATACCGCACAAGTTATGTCCTTTCGACAAAAAAACTGACGACGTTGTGTCTGATGTCCACTTGTTTCGCTCTCATAAAACATTATGTTGCAATGAAACAGTTTCTATTCGTCTCAAAATGATATCAAATCCAGAGTGCCTATATAATAGAAGCTGAGCAATAATAATCCTAATAAAGTTTATACATATGTAGGATTCTCGAAGTCAATCTCCAATCGAACCATCATCTCAGAAGTCATATTATGAAAAAATAGCGGCGCCGAAATACATGTCTGTGTACTGTTTTAAATATTGTACAACAAATACAATAGCATAATGATTCACACAGTATCAATTGTTTGAATCATTATTATGCTGAATCTAGAAGGTGATATTGCATTAGAAAAATCGGAATGTTCACAATCAAAACTGAAACAATATGACGCACTGTTAAAGTCTCGATTTGAAAATATTTATATTTCTTGATGTGTGTGTGTGTGTGTGACGTGTGTTAAATATGTCTAAATTAATTTTGAACTGTTCCGTCATTCCTTCTCAACTGTCAATGATGAACAGTATTTATCATCTCTATAATACATTCCGATGCCACACGATTTTATTACACTAACACTCTGATTAACAGGACATCAGTTCATTCAACAACTCTTATGTTTGCACTTCGACTCTTTTTAACTGACTAAACTTGCCCCTTACCTAGTATCTATAATTCTCCCAATATGTAGTTCATTATAGTTCTAGACAATTCTATTCTAGATCTTTGATAGCTAGGATTCAGCTTACAGGCAGTACTGATAGTTAGGATTTCTGAAGCTATCAACTCAATTCGAAGATTCATTAAAGACAAACGAATCGAAGTTCTTTCATTATTGAAAATACAAATTTAGGAATCCTTGGAGAGGCATTCGATCGATAAATGTTAAATGAAATGAAAGTACTCACATTAGGGAATACAGAAGAGGCATATCCCAAATCCTCATTGCTAAAAGTCACGGGACCAAAACTCAACTCAACTCTTGGTATTTGTAGATTATGTTTGATAATCCACGATTTTCATTTCATAAAAATGTTTTGTCACTAACGAACACAGATTGTGGTTGCGAAATAAATTATTCTTGATAATGAATGAATGAAATGAGAATAATGAACATGAATGGAGATAATATTGCTAACATATTGAAAATATAATTTGTAATATGGCCTCTCGTGGTAATATACTGTTCTGAAATATTCTTCCTATCACATTCTAGAATAATCAATGATAATCAATACTGTCTGAGTTCATCGAGATGGTGGTATATTGATTTTTCCATATTTTTTTTGTATTTCTTCTCCTCGATACTGGAAATAATCTAAATACAATTTGTAGTAGGGACAGAACGTCAAGAAAAATCAGAAGTTGCGTTGAATTTGAATGTCATATCAGTTTATTCACATGATGAGCGATGTTTTAAATGCATTGGGATAAACTCGATTTTCTATTGAGGCATTGCATATCGAATCTCAGATAGAAATGATTCCAATATTACTCTGCCTTTCGCTGGTTAAAAAACTGGGACTAGTGAACACATACAATGATATCGCAAAGAAAATACACACAAAACAGATATTCATTTCGAGTCGATCTTTTGAAGTGTAGCCATGCGTTCACATGTCTTTGGCTTTTTAGCAAAGTCACAAACTCATCTCATGAAAACCCTTCCTCGTGGACGTCCAATCTCTTTCTCCTACTTCCGCTCTTCTCGATATTCAAAGGGAACGTAAATGCATACCTATATGTACAGAAAGGAGATACGAGATGAGAATATGCTCTATGAAATGAAACATATACAAGATATACAGGCGGAAAGTCAGTTTCCAGGTATGATGGTGAAATTATTAGCAAATAACCAAGACAATGAATACTAATAAGCAAGTAGAGTAATAAAAGGAAAAAGTAATGAATACAGTATCTGGAAATATAAAGTTGGAACTGAGTAATTCTTGATGGAAGACTATAAATTTGAATGGAGTATATCGGGTCAATTTATCAAAGGCTCAGTGATGTACATTTCGTGTAATCTCGTCCATTGGAATATCCTGTTCTGGGATTTCTGTATACCTAGGATCTTTCCTAGCCGAAGTTTTAGTTGAAATAATAATCAAAATAGATGATGAAAAAACATCCAATTGAGCTTCGTTGCAGATACAAGAAATACGTAAAAATAGTGACATAAAAGAGAGAATATAGAGAGAACACCATGAAATAATTGAAAACAAGCACTGGCAATTGATGTAATACAGGAGATTTCGGAGATGGACTGGAAGACTGAAACGTAAGACTGTGAATCCAAGACATATATAGGTGATATAGATCGAAGTTGAACCTTAGGAATAGATTCTGGTGGAAGGGAAAATGTATTCAAGATCACAAAATGCAAAACGCATCAGAATAATATGTACTGCTGTCAGGTGATGGCAATCTCTATAAACGCCACATATAAGTATTTGATGGTTCATTAAGGCAACGGAAATTGTTGCTAAAATATATTACACAATCAAGTTATTGAGCTTCATGATATAACTTTGACGGTAGCTGTTATAGATATACAAGAATTTTTATTGAGAACGTACACTCGGCAAATGTTACATAACAAACCGATAAAGATGCGGCAACACTGTTCGTTATATAATTTACCCCGATTGTTTGGCCGCAGAGCGCACTTGACAAGTACCCAAGGGAATTTTTGCACGCGCTGCAATAACAAGTGCATCCCGGGACGGAGTTTGTTATGCGGCAATAAGCCTTTCGCATTGTAGGAGCCTCTAAAAGGGCTGTTATGTGGCTCTGAGTATAATGAGCATATATACGACTTGGCGTGAAGGTTTTTGTGATATAAATTAGATAAATGGAGTTGCAGTGACACTTTTTTAGGGGGTAATAAGGGTCACGAGATTTATATTCATTTTATATTGTTTATCATTTTATGATTGTTCTATATCATGCATATATTTGAGTATGAAGTAACTCTTTGCACGGGACAGGATGCCAAGTTTTCGTGGAACAGTTCTCGCAATGGACCTCATATGGTCGTCACATCATGTGACATTATGCTTCGATATAGCCTATATCGCCATGACATTCACATCATATCAGATCTGTTCTGTGTCTAATCAAATTATTTTTTCGAAGGTTAGACTTTGTCGGGGTTGCTCAAAATTGATTTCTCTTCATTTCCGAAAGAATATTATCATTTCGAAAGAGAAGCTATATTGTATAGAATGTTGTTTTATATTCATTTTCAGTATTCAATTTTGAATTCAACCACACTGTTCGGTCAATCATAGTACCTCGAATCACTCAGGCGAGCAATCCTATCACATCAGAATCTGCAAGAAACGAATGAAAATGCTCGATCATGAATGAAAAATTGATAATGTTGTGATGTTAATTGTAGAATGTGTTATTTGAGTCTTTCTCCTCTAGTGAAATTATCGTTTTTGCACTTGCATCAGTTCATATTTTTCTGGAGCAGCGATTTATATCATTTAGCATAAATACTGTGAAATGCGCTTTCACCCATCAGGATGAAAAACAAATTTGGACAGAATAATTATACATTATTCACTTCCTGATGATTCACTCAAAGAATCAAGAAACTTATATACACACCAAAATCATTTTTTTATTCTTTTCGTTGTATTGGGTATCTGATATTTTATGACATTCATCTCACACAATTTCCGATTATTATTGTATATTTTCATATATATTTATTTTATATCGTGATATCTGATCACTGAATTCTATAATGTTCATTTTTGATTCTATATCGATCCCTGCATGTACAAACTATGTTTCTTGAGATTCGGAAATGAAGTATAATACTGATTTTGAATGAGCTCCTCTTGCATTCATTTTTAGATAATCTATGAATGTATTCATCACGGTATTCCTCTATATCTTAATCAGCCATGAATCGATGAGAATCTTACACGATCCGTACCTAATTAAGGTGCACTCCGGCAATATTAAATGAGTTCCGGATCGCTTAATCCGAATTGCGACTGATCCCATCCTGATTCGCCACATTCTCCGGCTGCTCTCTTCACTAATCCCGATCGCTGATTCCCGCTTTATCTTTGTGCAGAGCCAACTGGATGGCGTACCTGCTTCACCTCGCCGAAGCATCATTCACGACCGCCTGGATTTCAATTAACCGTCAGAGTTGCTCATGCTGTCGTGGCTTTCAATTATATGTATGATAATTTCAACGCACTCTGGAACATGAAAGGAGGCACGCAGGCTCGTAGTTATGAGCTTCATTATACAACCAGAACCACAATATCATGATCAGCCTCCTTATTTCTTTCATTTATCAGCATCTTCCTTACCGCCACAAGCACAGGAGACTTTCGTTACTTCATCAGCATTGTCAGTACTTTGATCAGCCACTTCATCACCATTTTCATGTTCCTTATTATCTACATACTATAATCAGTACCACTATATCTTCTTAAAAATGATTAATATTCACTCCTACCCAGGCAACGCAAAGAGTACTTTGAGATCTACCTGCGACAACTTTCTAGGAGATTCTGATGCCTTTTGTCCGCCAAGAGATTGCCAAGAGCGCTATATCTCCTCCAAGTGCGTTCAAATCTTTGGGGAATACTCATACACATCCCTATAGCAAGAAGTATAAATTTCCTCTGGAATAGCAGGATTGAGTTATTCGCAAATAGTGCTTCTGGCGAGGTATATTAGAGCTCACAATGATACCCAGAATGTGATATTCACAGAGGAGCGAGGATTATTGAATTAATCCAGAATGACATTGAACATATCTAATGAACATAATTTTCCTCCTATGGAACACAATACAGGGTTTTCACTGAAAGTAACTCTATATGAGGTCAAGGATATCTGGAATACAAAGTTACAAAAATTCAAATTCCTCTCGATTATTCTTTTCATCTCTTACGCTGCCTTCAATGCCATTCTTGGAACAGAACATCAAATCTATTATTGATAGTTTACCTAGCTTGTCTCAAGACATCTGCAAAAATATATATAGTCCATAACATGAATATGACAGAAATAATAATGAATGAAAATGAAGAAAATAATATCAACCATGATATGAAACTAGGATAGGTACTAATATTTACAACCGAGCTGTCGAAACGATCTAAAGGAGCAAGTGATTGGTAATGTCCCGTAAGTAATGTTCTAACTCGAAACTCATCAGTGCAAAGGTGAAGTGTAATAATAAGTCTCCAACTCACGATCTATCTCCGTTCTCTGTCTATGCCACAGAATTATACATAATGTCGAGACATCTCTAAGACCTCTCAGCAAGAGATTTTCTTATTCACGTTACCTATGAGATCATTGTAGGTATTTCTCATTCAGGTCTCCTTCAAGACAATTTCAGATACTCTCGATAGGAACTTCGTGATCTGGTTACGTTTATGAGAACTTACGTTCATGATCTCCCAGAGATCCCGCGAAGAGGTCTGATTTACCTGGGTATAACATAATCTGTCTATTCATAACCTCAATAACAATACCAGCTATTATTTCCTTTATTCCATGATCAGTATGTACCTGCATTACCTACACTTGACATAAATCGGATCAATCGTCACCTCTTCAACATAATTCAGCCTAATGGCATGTTCATAAATCATGATTATCAGCTAAATTATGGCCTCTAAGTACACAATACAGGTTTATTTTCATTACTCTCTGTATATTCCTTGGTGCCATAAATATTTCTTTCTGAGCTTGGCTTAGCTTGGCTCTACGTATCAGGCGCCTGAACCTCTTCTATTACGGTTAGTGACTGATGTTATATTCTTCTACTCCGCTCAAAATCATACAGAGATGATATCCTTTCTGTATGGCATACATTTGATGGAGGTTATACCTATGTTATAATATCCTTTGAGGATGAAATACATCATTTGTTATTTTGGCCAACTTGTGATGATATGGCGACTATATAGCGTGAATTTCTAGGCTGAATTCATAATATAAATTTCCGAAGGATGACCGTAAATCAAACCAACAAATTAACTTCAAAACGCTATAACTTACTCCAGCTTCGGACGTATACAAATGTTCGCCATTAGCATAGACAGCGCTCCTGAGGGCTATAAATCAAATACAGGAGAAATAACTTGTTATATCCATTGTATAATGATGTTGTTTTCATCCCCTTTCATTGGTTATATGTAAAGTTTCTTCATCGTTTTCAGATGTTTGTGCTGGGGAGAAACTCGTGAGACATTGTATAGTGGTTTTTTATTAATGGGGCGATATTATTGATGCAAATATTTGGGAGTTCTTAGATCCAGGAAGATGAGCAGAAAGTACCGAGGGATCTGAGTGAGAGATGGATCAAATATTGTAGGTTATTTGGAGGATTGAAATCTTGAAGTGATGTTAGAATGGCACATGCCTCAATTCTCTTTTCCTACCACTTCGATGGTTTGTTGCAGATGAACATGAATGATGATGGAATATCAATTTCAAATTATAGAATTCTGCAACATATGGGAATCTCGAATACATGTCTACTTTATGTTTATATATTATCCATTATCTGTCCTTCAGCTGAATATTTTTCTGTCGAAATTTTGTATAAGTAACTATCAGGTACCTCTAACCGGCATAAACTATATTGTGTCGGAATATTCATGTTTAGATCATACACATGATTGAAGTTGTAGTCTAGGAATTGAATCATCAGGCAGGAAATTCTAGATAATCCTATTTCACAACCCATTTCATTCATAGAGATGACAGGAATAATTCAGAGAAACATGAGAGGGAAACCTTCGAGATTATTAGGCTCTATGATGATAACCTTCATGAACTTGACAATGACTCTTCTAGATGTGTAATACATATCACAGTATATAGTATGTAGATGCTTGCTTTTGTCACGTGAAGTCAAGAAAACTCTTCTGGAATTGAGAAAAATTCATGGGTTCTGAGAATATAGGGGCTCCTGAAAAAACTTGTACACAATCCAAATAAACGCAATATTTCGACGAATAGCATAAAAATAAAGAGACACAGTAATGTTTGAGTATCATTGAGCAATTTGATAATGAGACAAATACAGACAGATTGTGTTTGATTTGAAAGAGTTCGTGCAGACTAAAACTGTGATAACTGAAAAAATCTAGTTATCTATTCTCATGATCAAGAATAGCTCTCATGTTGATTTATCGAACCTCATCAATTACAATACGTATGTATCGATCATAGATGATTGAATAACAGCTAGTAGACACCCGTCATTGTGTATACACATTACTCCAGGAAAAATACGTATGCATTTGAAATAAAAATTATATGATTGAATAATACATGTTCTCACTTATTGGAAAGGAGCATGGTGAATATGTAAATATATATGAGCAATTATAGAAATTTATGAGACAGTTGAACGGATTTTCAACTCTAACACAAACCTGAACTTGCCGAAACCATGGCGAATAGCATCTAGTTCTACCAATAAGCCTGAATGAATTGAAAAAAAAAATCGTAACAATAATGGAAACCCAAATCTGGGCATCAGCTAGCAGAGGAATAACTCATATTCGACACAAAGCATAACGCGATTGAGGTCAGCATGTGAAATCAATTTGAAGCAATCAGATAAGGGTCGCGGACAGCACGAATTCGATCACATAAACATGTAGGCGGATTTTGGGATTGTGTGTAATTTCCCCAAACGCATATCGGTACGATTCCCAGTGTTTATAGTGAATCGGTATTGCCTTTGTTGGGCTTATCTCGGCTATCTGTAATGAGATCTCTGCCAGGTCCATGGTGGAGAGTCCCGGCCATTGTGCCCCAAAGTGATGGGGCATTGTGGGTGGTCGGACGATTTCGATACAGTAGCCCGACCGACTGTTTGTTGTGGAGATGTCAAGATTGTCGAGATTCTCTTATTGGCAGCAACAGAAACACAAGAACGGTAGCGAGAAGCGACTGAGGGTTGGGACTGAGACGTTTGTAATCGATTTCAAGAACGGATCTGTCAGGACAAGGTCGTAGGGTGAGATGATAATGTCTATGAACTCGTAGAGATTTCTTTAAAATTTCACAAGCTTCCCCTCTTTTTCCAACAGTCCATATGCGAATCAGTCGATCAAATCTCATATTTGCCACTCCAGTGAATGATGAAAAAATATACCTAGCACCTGTCGAACGAGTATGCGATCTCCGAATTACCAATTTGACAACTGCCTGTTACTGTTGTAATTTTTTCACGATAACGATGTACGGTATACTGGTGGAGCTATTTGCCTATCTGATCTCTCCAACCAGAACTCTAACGTACAGCTAACTTGATAACAGCATATTATTCAATTTAGCGTAAAATCACTCATTTGTTAGTTGTTAGATGGCGGTACAAAAATGACAACAAAATCAGTACTATTGATAATTGCATTATCTGTGTTATAAAAAGGTTGATTAAGGAGTAGTAATTTACTTCTCAATTTTAGATCGAACTACATAATTACAATCTCGAAACGTCAACTACTTGTACAGAAATCTGTAAAAATGTCACCATCTTCTGGGGAGTTTCATGACTATCAGTCCATTATAGCGGACAATGGTGTTAGCGCTGTTGACGAAACAAAACACCATCAGTGACTGCACCAGTATTTTGTACATCGTTTTCACGATGTAGCAAAAAAATTATCAAATCAATTCATGATCAGTAACTATAACAGTACAGGGTTTCCCACGTAACACAGGCATTCTCCTTATCCAGAAAAGGAAAACAAAAAAAAAACAAATGAAAAGTTGCTCACAGTCATGAACTTTTTAATTTTGATTCCGTCGACAATACAGGGTGATCCATTTGTCTGTAACAAACCAAACATACGTTTTTTTTTCAAATGGAATACCCTATATATTATTCTGTCACATTTTCTTATATAGAGCCCAATAAGACCAGTTCGCTTATAGATTACAACATAGATGTTCAATCCACCGTTTTGGAGTTATTCACGATCTTCTTCAGAAAATAGTCAAATTTCAGAGCCCTTCGAAAACTAAACTGATCAATTTATTGGGGATCAAGTCCAGTTTTCGTTTTGAATTCATGAATATCGTCTACTCTCTTTATCTTCAGTTGGAACACGGAAAAAAATAGTTTGCACTAAGCACTAAAATTCAGTGTTTGTAGCAAAAAAGTTCTGTTGCTATACAGACAGCTGAATATTCAGTGAACACTGCAAATTAGTTTACCAATACTAGCTGAGTAACTATCACTTGTGTATTCAGTAGTCATTACTGTTACAATTAGGTGATAGTCACTGTACGCGAATTAGCTACATGCACAAGCCAGTTGTCATCACTGGTATGTTCAGTATCAAATACTGATAATTTTATTATTCATCACTGAATACTCTCCTGATCCAAAACTGCATATTCAGTGCATCGTACTAATCACAATTACTATCCATCTCCGACTGGCCTCGTGGTTCATTGCTAAATATTCAGTGATCGATATGAATTGTGATCAGTATTCGTTACTAGATGATCTCATGACTCAATGCTCGATAATTTTAGTACTCGGTACGAACTGTAATCAGTGTTCATCACTTGATTATCTCATGATTCCAAGCTAGGAATTTAGAGCACAACACTATTCATCATACAGGGTGGTCCAGGGGGAGATGGAAATATTTCATGGACTTGACAAGGAAGCTGAAATGAACCAACTAAGTTAATATACTCAAGTCTAATTTTTATTTGTTCCAGAGATATTTTGTATAATTGTTTTTTAAAAACTTAAGGAAAGTTAATTACAAAATTATCAAAACGAATAAATACATTAAAACTACAATACAATAATAATGAATATAATATAATGAATATAATATAATGAATATAATGAATATATAAATATAACTAATTCTTTTTCTTCAGTTATAAGAACAAAGGATGTTCATCAAAATGTGCCAATATTGAAAAAAATAGTTCATTCCATTTACAGATACTCAAAAAAATTGAGTTAAACAGGTAACTTTGCTATGCGTAACCATGCTATGCGCAACCTCATCTCACATTGTCAGGTATATAACTTGTGGAGGTTGGTTTACAGAGGTGGACAACTCATTGAGACTGGTGTACGCCCAAGTAGTTGATCATTTTTTATTATCTGCTGGTTATGTTGGATTTTTATTCAGACCACTTGTCACTATTGACTGAATTATCCGAAGGTTGAATCATATTTCTGAAATTATTTTCATTTTTTTTATCAAAATTGCTTGAATACGATCATATATTGATTGCTTTTGTCAATGACAATATGGCTTACCTGGCGATTCTTCAAATAAATATTCTTCAATTTTCAGCCTCAATCCTTCATCTTTTCTATTTTTGAGGAATTTTCCGAAGGCTCCAGTAATTTTATCATAATTCGCAAAAAGATCCAGTTCTTTATCTTCATGTTATTTCAGGAAATCTTGTTCAAGCTGAAATATTTCCATGCATTATGAAAGATGATGTGAAGAATTTCTAATAACTAACCAGTTCAAATCAATTATCGACAGATAGTGCAGGAAAATGTTTGAAATAATCATGAATTTCACAATTTTTAATAAGTAATTGTCTTCTAAAATGGAAAGTTTGGTCCCAGTATTTGAGAATGGTTGACCAAGGACTCACACTATTCTCCAACCATTTGATAATATCTTCCTTGTTTTCATATGTTTCATTTGATGTACCTATGATAAACATGAAATGAAAATTCAGAATATAGACATTCCTATCATGAACAATATTTATATTTGCAGATGAAATCTGTGACTGAAGTGACCACAACGTTGACAGCCCAAGATATTCAGATTTTACTTTGAAATAATGTACTTAATGTGTTTTCAAAATATAGAAAGTATAAATTCTACCGTGTTCATGATGCCAATATTTTTTTCATATTTTGAAATGATTCAACTCACCTCCTGCAAATATCTTCATTCAATAGATCATCTACCAGTATTTCAACCAGTTTCTGTCTCGCTTCCTTATTGAAGATTCCATTCCTCTCATAATATGCTAAAACGTACTGTCCTTTGATGGATGATTTCAACAACTTTTCAATGAACATAAATGACTCATTTGCAATTTTTGGTTTTTTTCTGGCTGGGCCTGGTTCATCAACAAAAGTATCTACATCATAATCTAGAAGACGGATAGAATCAATAATTTTCTCCAAGAATATCGCCATTGTCAGAAGATATACAACAATGTAGTTACTCAGTTTGAATTCATTGCCCAGTTAATCGTTCATCATAATGTTATAGGTACTGAGCTAGCAAATATATCAAGATATTTGAGTATGTATAATATGAAGTGCTTACCCAATGCGTTTGTTTCCTCTTCTATTTCCGATGTTTCATTCAGCTCAATGAGTGAATATGGAGATGTTCCAGTTGACTGGACTCTATCAATCAAACAAAAAAAAATTAAGTTCACTGATTGGTACGTTTAGGAATAATAATGAAGGTTGTCAGTTTTGATCGAATATGAATTCATTTTAAATTTCTCCAATGAATTAATAATTATCAATTATGTTGACAGTGGATTTATAACGTCAAAACCTGGGTCAAAACTATGTGTAGTTTAATCAAGTTGGTGGTATGTTCATTTCTCGATTTTTTTCTCTCCTCGTTTATTTCAAGATTTTCGATTTCTACCCATCTTCAGCGAAGTAACGTCGGTAATAAAGTTCAGCAATATATATACAGTAAGGACCAAAAGTCCGTCGCCCTTCCCCCCGTAACTTCTTTTTTAACAGTACACTTTCGGCAGTTCCAATGAAAAAACCTTATTCTCACACGTTTTTCAAGTAAAAAAGGTATACTTCCTCAAAAATGCTGGAGGTGATCGTTTTTGAGATCTTTAAAATTTTCTATGTCGATGCACGTTACTTGGCTCCTAGGGGGCTAAGTGAAATTGCTGTGAACATTACAAGAACTGAGAATATGGTCGATCTCGTCAAAATGAACAACTTTTTCTTATAGAATTTATCGAAAAATGATTTGTTCTCGATTGTTGAAATTTTCCGAAACATGATTTGCTACGTCATAAATTTTTTGCAACTGCATTTATTATCATCACACTTTCTACGCAGTATACCTGGTACTTCTAACATTTCCGGACACAAATTCTTTTTTTTCTCAAAATTGTCTCAGGAATACGTCATTAAAATATTTATGTTACATCCTGTATATTCCATGATCGGTAAAATTCACCTCGCCCAACACGCAACACGCAAGTCTGTCCGTTTCTCAATGCGCACTAGCACAACAAAACTGTAGCAGATATGATGGGGAAATTCAGTGATATTAAGTTCAGTCTCAGTCTCAACACAGATCGGCCTGCTATAGGCATTTCCACTGTGACAGACTGTGACTTTAATTGAATCATTGCACATGAGGTTCTGTGGGCTGTTAACCTAGAAGTTTTTGGCATATACCTAATCATGATGAAATATCATGATTTCAATACGTCATTGATGTGATATTCATTACATCAATAAAATACGCCTATGATATGAAACAAATGCTTGTCTTTTGGTGAACTATATGGAGAACTATAGATACACGTGGCTAATATTCAACGCAGTATCGCGGAGAGACGAACACAAAGAAATACGTTCACTTACCTTTACATAACTCCACTAATTCTTCTAACCCCCAAGATTGCAGTAGGTCCTCCATATTATCATCCATGGGAATCAGTAAGTAACCTACTAACAAGTCACGGAACTTGAGCAAAATGGACACTACTCAATGGCTGAACGAACCTGTTGTATTGCCTGTGACGACCGATGACCGATGATCGAATCCCAAACACATTCCCATTCCCCATCAGGATCACATATCATCTCAATGCAAGCAGTGTTGCCGCGAGTATTTTTCGTGAATAATAATGATCATTGGGTATCATTGAAGTTATTAGGTATTCATTAGTCATGAAACAATATTAAAAGAATTTTCGGTTTTTGATGTTATGGGTTTGGATATACTGGGTGTAAATAAATAAGTGTAAAACATTCGAGGGGCTGATTCCTCATCGAAAAAAAAAGATAGGATCTTTCATATGAACAAACTTCATTGGAGCAGATAAATAAATTTTTGGGATTGCGTTTTCCACCCCGTAACGTTGGGGTTAACCAAATAAATTACTGGCTAAGTGTCTTTTTGGTAGTAGAAAATGACAAGTTAATTCCAATACTGTAACTTCTTTAGTGCTTGTGAAAAAAATTGTCAAACAAATTTTATGTACCCCCTTCAAGGGGCTGTATCTTAACATGGGATGCTCCAATGAAGTTTCTTTATATGAAAGATCCTATCTTTTTTTCGATGAGCAATCACCCCCTTAAATGTTTCACACTTATTTACTTACATAGCCAAGAAATTTTCCATATGTTTAAGAGGAGTAATAACAATTATCCTTCTAACAGTTTGTGATGATAACTTTGATGCGCGTGAGACAACCATAATGTATTATGTCTATTCAGCTATATTTACAAAAATCAAGCAGAAAGGTCAGATACACTCCATATGGACACAACACAACGGTTTTTCCTTTTTGTTTCATTGTACCTACACTTCCCATTTTTCTAGACAATATGACAACAATTAGATGAGATCTGTTCACGAAGCTTACTATTTGTTTGCTGATATCACGTGGTGTTTAGCGTGATGCAGCAAAGCTATAAACTGTGGCAGAACTATTTTGTCTCAGATACGAAAATTTCTTGTTTCTAACACTGTTTTCTTCTTGTCTAGCTCATCATTCGATATGAGTATTCACGACTATTAGTCAGGTTGAGATCACTGAGTATCAAAAGGAGTTAGTTGCTATATCTTTTAGTTATCGCTACAAACAGCGATTGGTCATCAAAACGATCCAGTTGTACATCACACTGGAATATCCAGTGGCAGCAACAGAACTCCATCAACTGAAATAATTTTGCTGTTACGACTGACCCATTTTTTTCCGTGAAAGGTACGTTATATAGGTACGTTCTATGTGAAAAACTATTCAGTCAAATCTATTTCAATTGTCTCATTATGGATTCTTCGTTCAATTCATCATGACTTTAGGATTAGAATAATGATATTGTTTTGGATTCTTGATGAATAGATAGTTTTTTATGGCACTTCATGCAACCATCAGCTATTGCTTCATCATTTTCGAATCAAAATATTATGAGAACGGTTCACAGTTATATTTATTTCACCAAGAGTACCTACCTCTTTGGAGTAGAATACTCACAAACTTGGACTGCAGAATCTAACCTCGAAAATGATCAAAAATGCTCTGTACGAACTGTGTAACTGGTGCCCTCTATCAGAGTCAGTAATGAAAATAAAGGTTCCAAAGCATATACCCACAAAATTTCATACCAATGTTGCCAGTAGTTTGGTCATGATAGACAAAAATGTGTGTACATGTTTTCATCCAAGACCGTGTATCTTGAATACGAATGTCGCTACGACAATTCTCTACTGATAAACTCAACATATTTTGCAGTGTTCTACGTATCCTAGCAACGGGGTCACGTCTCTGTGAAACACCTTGTTTATTTATCAATCATTTACTATAACTATAGATGACCTTTTAACTACCTGAAAGTGATTCGATTGTAACTCTCCATGAGCGATGCTTTTCAACCTTCCAACTTCAATTCATTTGGATCGATAATATTGGCCGCATCATGTACGGTTTGAATTTGATCTGGTTATTGTATATGATATTGTATCAAAATATTGTATTGGTCGAGAAACCGGATTTTCAAGACGGTTTCCTAAAAAACGGGTCACCTAATGTGATTAGTCCAGATGATTCCAAATTTGAACGGAATATTCTACATGCTGACAGATATGAATGACACTGTTGATAATACAGCAATGACAAAGGGATAACAAGGCCCGCGAACGTCACATTACTCACAAAATATTAATCGAATTTCGAGAGAAACGCACGCATCAGTGGTCGGACAAATTGTTTTATAAACTGATTACGTATTATAGTAGTTATCTGACGGTGCCATAATGTTTCGTTCCTAATCATATTTAAGTGCACTTCAGAGATATGAGACCGAAACAGTCGAATATAAGGACCTTCCGGCGTTGCGTAAGCCCCGGGGGTGCGTAATTTAACGTTCATTACATTGTGATTGCTATATAATACGTTTATGGATGAAGATGTAACGTTGAAGGGGAATTCGGTTGGAGATTTCATTGGGTTGCGGAGAGAAATTCGTTGGATTCGATCTACAAACTCGTTATATAACACTGATTTTTATAAGTATCAGATAAACAGGGTGATCAGTAGTCACATACGAAGGTAAATTGAAGTTATGGAGGAAGAAGTACGAATATGGTGGAGTGACATCGGTGAAATATTCATAGTGCTCAAAATGCTACTCTTAAGGCCTATTATTTTACAGGAAAGAGCAATTGATACCGTGATTCCTGTAGTCCTCTGTCGAGTTCCTCAAGGCTCTATTCTTAGACCACTCATTTTTATCATCTATATACTGTCGATTGACTATTCCATCAGATATTGTGGAGTTCAAGCACATGCCGATGATACTCAACTATACACACTTCGATAATGAATAAAGCCGATTCATTATGATTATCATTATTGAATATAATGGATAACCCTGTATATTAATCCTTTTCTGAGCAATGCACATGCGCGATGACGGCATGTCGGGGAGACATATTTTAGAGGAGTTGGAAATGTTGAAGTCAACGATATTATGAATAATGTCATCGTAATCAATGCGCGAGGAGCTCTCCTGAGTTTTTAGAATTATCAGTTTGACGTATCCATCAGTTTGAGTATAATATGACACTATGAATCTTTATACTTCAAAATGTATGAAACCGATTCATCAGTTGGTTAGACCTCATGATTTCTTCATTCTGTTTTGAATACCTTCGAGCTGCTATAGTTACTGTAAATTAATTCGTTTTCAAATTCTCATCAAGCTTTCATAAAAAAATTAAAAAATGTTGAACAAAATCAATGATGTGTTCGATATTGATGGGGAAGCCAACGATACGAGTGTTTCGTAGATACCAGAAAAATCGAAGAACACGGTATAAGTATAATTCTCAATATCTGATGTTTCGCAGAACATTAAAGTGAATTTACTAGTAGCTACTAGTTACTAGTTACTAATTACTAGTACTAGTAACTAGAAAGTTATCGTACGAAATGCACTTATATCGCCGACATACTATAGATCGCTAACATATTAGCTCAGTTTGAGATTATCAATAAATTAAATCAAAAATAATTACTCTGCTGATATCTTCGTGATTTCCTTCTTGGGTAAAACGCATCTGATGATTCAACCCACACTGATCAATGATAGCAAACACTTTTCTCAAGTCTACTACCACTGATACTGATTATTCGTTACTTCCGATTCGTTTGAAATTTGATAACAAAATTGTGGGCCACTTCCAGGACCAGGCTGGAACGATTTGCGATGTCACGTCATATTCATAATAGAATCTGTTTAGGATAACAATAATTCCAGTTTTTCGTAGTTTTTGAATGGTCGACACTTCTTTCCATCTGATTTTGTTATGATTTGTAATATTTTAAAATGAATTTTGAATTGATTTCATGAAATTATTCATTTTCTACTCATTCAGTTTCTCAAATACATATGTATTTCATTTCCATATTTTTGAATACTTGTTATATTTGTTATTTATCGATGTTTCATCCATGTAGTAGTGAATGAATATCTGAAATATTGGAATGGAAACTGGTGGCAACAAAAATTCTAATTCGGCCCTGTCTGTATCAAGCTCATTCCAAATAGGAGGGTGAGAATCGCTTTTTATTATTGCCCATCGTCCACCCAGAAAGTAAACCGAACTGAGAAAGTGTAACTGTCACATTAGGCGCTACAGGGGATGGATTTTTCTCCAGTATCACACTCGCCGATGAAGGGTGTTAAAAAAGGTTATTTCTCATCTCGTTGGCCACGAATGGCGACCACGTGGCCTGACAAAGTGACACGTGTCCCGTTATTGTCTCCCGGGCTTTCATGTTCCCGCGATGCCGCGTCTGAAGCTTCGCGGCGCCCTTTCGAAGCGACGACGGACGCCACTAAACACGCACCGTTTTTATATTATTTACGAGAATTGGCCAGGAATCGCAGCAAATCGGCCGTTCAGGAGTGTGGCGCAGCTTAAACGGAGTTGCGGCAATCTTGGGACACAAATTATTGTCCTTGTAATTGAGGGATTTGCATTCAGTTATGCTCCAGCGTGCTGGTCCCAATAATTTGGGCGATTCCCATGATGAATATGCACATTCAATGGTGAGCAAGGTTGAAGTTTCTATGTGTCTTTCTTTCTTCTTTGCTTCAATAATTCGGACAATTCTTATGATAAATATGCACATATGATTATGAGCAAGTTTGAAGTTTCTTTCTGTCTTCCTATCTTCTTTGCTCCAGCGTTCTTTCCCCAATAATTAGGACGATTCCCATGATGATTATGCAACTATAGCATATATGATGAGCAAGACTGAATTTTCTATCTGTCCTTCTTTCTTCGTTGCCTCAGCGTGCTGGTTCCAATAATTTGGACAATTCCAATAATTAATATGCACCTATGGTGATTGATATTCGATTCGATTCTATCGGAATTCTGAAATTTGTCACGGATATTCGGCGATTCAGGTTCATGTGCTGTTTATATGAACTGACTGACTCCATTACCTAACTATTTTGTGTTCCTTCGATCACAAAGAAGACAACTCGAGCACAAGTACATGCATGTATTCTGTACTTCTTGAGAATCTTCAAAAATTTTGTTATTTAAACTCAAAGACCTATGAAGCAGAATAGTATATTCAGGATATATAATGACATGAAAACCAGTGATCATCAATCATAAATGAATTAGTATCAAATTTATATATGCATTAAAAGTGAATACTGTCAAAAAATTGTATTTACAGTATACCATGTGTTTGTGGAGAATATTATACCGGTGAAACCAGCAGGCCTCTATCAGTAAGGATGAAAGAGCATAAGAACAATATAAAGAGAAGATATACTGACAAATCAAAATTAGCTGAGCATATCCTTACTGAAAATGGACAACATATGGCCGATTGGTGTGATATTAAGATCATAGGAAAAGGAGACAACAACCAAAAACGGAAAATCGAAGAGTCTGCTTGCATTCTCCTGAACGGAGACAATAATATTGCTTCTTGTTCGGTTGATATAGATAGAACTTGGCATCCACTTCTGAAACTTGAATATGAAAATGAAAAATTCGATATCAATCAATGAAAACACCTTGCAACCAGAATTCCTCCGTCTGTCAAAATCGGAAACATTGAAAAAAGTTTACGAAGAGAAAAATATTTCAATTGTGTTGAGAACGGGAGCAGATTCGTTCCCGAAACGTCCACCAAGATAAGTAGAGGTTTTATTCTTATTAAATATATTTGTATTTCCAAATTTTTTCAAAAACAAGGTGTCACTGACCAATAGAGAATTTCTCTTTTAGGTATCTAAAGGTTTGATTTCAAGCGCAGTGCCATTTTGGGACATCCTAAATCTGTCCTTACTACAAATATATTGCAATAATTTTAAATAACTTCTACTCTATTTTTTAGAAACGAGGAGAGAAAATCCCATTAAAAGCTGAAAAATGATTAAAAGTAAAGTTTGATATTGTGACCGAACTTTTGCAGAGTAGGGAGTTCTGTTTCGGAATACTCATCTATATCGATACTGATTCCGAACTCCACTGCATCATCTGGCTTTCAGTCCTTCGGGCATTATCGCTCACAGCCCATCCGACTATGAAATCACGAAGACTCAAACCGGAAAACACTTTTTGCGGAAGTCTGCGTGCTTCCTGCACCCTCATTTTGCATAGCGAAGTACATTCGAAAAATTTACAATTCAAACGGATCTCCAGGAAATTTATGTAAGAATGTCAAATTATTATTATTGTGGAGCTGCTTTGCATGAGACATATGGCACGTTCCCATAACGTAGTTCTGCATGGTAGTATAATGCTCGTGTATATGAAATTTATACAGGATATGTGGGTATATTGTCGTATGATAGTGGAGTTTTCGGAAAGTTTCAAGCAGGAATATATTATCAGGGATTCAAGCGAGAAGAGAATAAAATAGCGGGAGAAACAAGATATTCGAATAAATCCATTATAACGTCGAAAACACAATGATTGCTTTCAGTATCGAACAGTCAAAATGCCATTGATTGCTGCAGATTTGTCAAAACATTTGAAAACTGTTGTATTGTAGATTCTAGATTTGATATCAACTATAGATGTTGAAGTGATTCTAGCTTTCTCATATTTCGAACTGAATTTTTGCAATGAAGTATTTTCAAATATAAAAAAATCCATAGAAGTTGATTCGAATTCTTAGTACAGTAGAGGTTGAGTTCAGTTCAACACATTCCAGAGCGACAATGTGAACGGAAAAATCAGAGTTACAAGACGCTGAAAAAATATATCTGCTCAGAACACCGGAGTCACCAGTATTTCGGTATAGGTATAGGTAAGCATAAGTTTGTGTTCTCAAATCTTCCATGTTGAAAACAATCACTAGGTATACACGTCCCTCTTCTTCAAAAACTTTTAGGCTAGGACTCTGGTTCAATTTCGTGAAATTGGATCAGGATGAACTATTATATTGATGAGGTTCGGCAACGGTGTAGAGATTCTGATGGGTTCTATATCTTGTTGAAAAATACCGCAATGTTTCTAGAAATATGTCTCAAACGAAATAAATGAACTCTTCGCGGAAATACTACATTCACAAGAATCTGAAGTCTATTTGTCGATATCTCTTGAGACCGTTTTTGAGATATAAGTTAGAATGTACGGACGAATAACCAATGTTTAGTAGAACTTCGTTTCTATATATGAGCATGTTGGTAGAACATAGTTTACTCTAGCAGAGTATTGAGATATGCAATACATTATGATGTATTCAATTCCATTGACATGGCCGTCTAATTGCTGCATTCAATGCTTCGGTAGTCACGGGATTATTAGCATAACCCTGTGACTTCAGGTAACCCCACAGCCAAAAGTGTTGGGTTCCAAGAGTGCCACGGTCAATTCTAGTCACTAAATCGGTTGATGATACGACCATTAGCAAACTGGTGTGAGACCGTCAATGTTGATAGTGTTTAACAATCAGGACGCATGGTTCTATCATGAAATGCTCACAAGGAATTCACAAGGAATTCAAGATGAAATATCAGATACACATCTGAGGATTCAGAAAAAAATGAAAACTATTGAATATAAAACCTATGCATGAGAAATGACAAATTTGATTTGGGATCGAAAAGGTTGTGAACGAAAGCTGCTATATCACGGAGTTTATACCGAATGACGATGTATCTGGACTCCTATATACTTTCAAGTCACTTCAAACTATAGACATGATTATTGAAGCCATGAGGAATATTATATTTCATATTACCCAATATTTCGAGGTAATTCAAAATTAGACACCATGTATATTTTCATTAGAACTCCATTCGCATATGAATTTGGGAATATCCTCATTTCCCTAATACTTGACGAATGGTAGCCCAAATTCATATCAGTTTTATTACTGCTTAGTTCAACAAGCTATGCATCTTCATTTCAGATACACTCAACAGTTCAAATTCCCAATCCGAAGGCATATCTTGTATAAATAACCTTCAATATCCTGGAACATTTTCTTCGAGCATCTCGATATATCGAAACGGGAATTGTGATTGAACGACAAAAGCAGTTCACTATATATTTCCTTTCAGAAGTAGGTTTTGGTGGCTGAAAGAAGATTGCTCGGATATATGAGAAATGGTAAACGTAAAGGTACGATGAGTATATGGGGTGTATCATGTTCAACTTGCTTAACTTAGACAATCGAAAAAAAAATCAAACATTCAAGCATTCATTCGTTTTGTCGTGGAAAAACAGACCACAGAGTCCACCCAATTTCTTTCTTTGGTTTTGTGTTTCATTACTATTGGAAATAGAAACAAAAGCTACCACTTCGAAACTCCAGCAGGGTGGTTAGTATGAATATT
Source organism: Gastrophysa polygoni (assembly GCA_963576655.1). Classification (NCBI taxonomy): domain Eukaryota; kingdom Metazoa; phylum Arthropoda; class Insecta; order Coleoptera; family Chrysomelidae; genus Gastrophysa; species Gastrophysa polygoni. The sequence goes on from OY755084.1 coordinate 13,524,829, forward strand.
CAATAGTGATATGACCTAGATACACATTGATGTGTGTTTTTTCCAATTACTAGTGAAAGAGAACTATTATTAATTTTTCATCTCACTCTTCTTCTCCTTCGTTAGCTTGCGCATATCTTTTAATGATGCTTTTAATATTTTTAGAGTGCGAACAATATTATTTATGCTTTTTGCAAGAACTGGACCAGAAGATATACCATCCGACAAATGGATGAATTGAAAACAAGGCTTTCAAAACAAGACATTCAACATATCAACGCTATTTTTCAAATCTCAGATGACCACTGGAGGAACATCCGACTCGGTCAAAACTTTTTTTGATGATCATATCATGAAGCTTAGCAGAACCTCTTCCAATGAAATATATATTCATTTTCTGAGGAATAAATGATTGATTTCAATGAAACATGCCTCTCTTTCTTCGAATTAAGTTATATCTGATTGACTCGTATGTGATATTCTGTAACTGATGCTGAAATATAATTCTATTCTAATATGTCAAGTTAGACGAAATCTCTCGACTCAACATCCAATAAACCCATTTGACAGCTTCAAGGGCCGACTCTTTTAGTTTCGTTATTAAACCTTGCACAGATAGTGTCGAACATTTCAAATGTATGTCGCTAAATAGAGACGTCAAAGGAATAGCGAGTTTGGGTCGTGTGCTGGTCACGTGTTCGGAATATTAACGTTTTTTCTCTCGTCAATCTCACGTATGCACTCGCAGGGGTGTCGAATGCTAGTCATTGTAGCATTCGCAACGGCCCACGATGGGCTAAGATCCGTCAAATTGCTTTGTTACATAATTTTATAGGAATTATATCGTCGCTTGGCGGAGTAAATACCACGAAACAAAAGCCACGTGGCGTATTTTCATTCGACTTGTTGTATTATGAAAACAGTTATATAGGGGAGCAACAATCGGTAAAATACTGCGATAATGAATGTCGATGTGACAAATCCGAATCACGATATAAGTCAGTATTGGCAGAGTTTTGACCTTGATACCGTCTGGTTTCATTTGATTCATTCAGTGTTCCTCACTTTGCAGTACCTATTTGAGACTTCTATAATTTTTTTGTTGCTGGAAACGTTTGAGGTGAAAATTATTTTCTGATTTCTAATGATTTTGTGCAACAGTTACAAAAATTGTATATTCTGTCACAAGGGTAGAAAATGAGCTATAGCAGCCCTCGCTTTGCTCGTGCAGCTGGTAGCTGAGGGCTGCTGAACTGAGAATAAGAACTACGGCTAAGGGATAAGAACTTTGCTGTCACCATTATGAAGCCAGTTCATCTCTGAATGTCTATTCGTTCGTGAGAAATTTTGTTAGCGGGTGCCCTCGATATAATTCGTGTTTGACAAATTCATCTAAATATCAAACAGAGATGAATGGCGAAATATATTTCGACCATTATTGAGAATCAATTCAAGATCGTAGTTCCAAGATCTCATAAATATTCCGTGTTGTTATAATGAACAGAATAAATCACTAATTCAACGCGTTAGCATCCAAAGCCACAAAATTCTCATAAGTAATACATCAATGTTTTGAATATTTGAGATGATTTTCTCTGTACATCAACACAATTGACAGATGTGTTATCAGAGTCGCACTCGTGAGGATATATTCAGAACAGAGTGGTGCTTGCTAGACTATTTCACGAATGCGATGCCCGACAATCTTGAACGAAGTGACACATCTTGGCGTTGAGAACTATAATCTTTGATTGTCGGAATTTGCTTTTTCATATGAGTAGGTAATACTCCAATCGAATACGGAATATACATGGTGGTTCTTCATGATTCAAGTTGTCCTCTATTTATGTCTTGTCAGGTTGTGTGATAATTTAAAGAGTGAAATATTTCGCCTCCGGAAGATTCGCTGAATTTGCTGAACTTTGAAATATTTCATGGCCAGTGCTCTCCTGAAACAACTACAATTGTCTCTCCTGGAACAACCCATGTAAGGTGCTCTCCTGAACCAGCTGCAATCGTCTCTTCCGGAATGACCTTCATCCACTGAACTCAACTGGCGCAAGTATCAAATCCAAGTCTCAGTTGACTTTCTGCGCGAGAGACGATACGCTGCAACTTATATACGAGCTATATCCGAACCAATCTAGGCTCTAGTGTCAGTGGTCCTTTCACATTTTACACTATGGTAATCCACTTTCTAGAACCTTCAACGAATCTAGGACGACTGCGTTATTACCGGAGTCTAGTAGAAAGAGACGGTTCTGTAAAAGGAAGACTCAGTTTCATTTATCTCGTTTCGTCTTTTCTTCTGTGTGAACTTTATCATCTATGTTCATTGGAAAATGGAATTCATCAACTGTAAATATTTTCCGACAGATTTACAATGTGACGTTCTCCAAGGGAAGGATTAGCTATGATTCCCATCACCTATACCCATCCATACATCACCTATGAGTAAGTAGTAAGAATGTTGAATTTGGTCGCCGACTAGTGACTAGTTTGAATCCGCTGAACTAACTTCGAACGACGTCAAGTAAAATATGATTCGAAACGTGAAACCATTAATGGCCGGTTAGACGCGGATCATTAGCTTTTCGCCCACGGTCTCTGCGAAGTCGTTTCCGGCCCGCGGGAAAGATGGGGCACCAACTTCTGCTTCCTATGACTTTTCGTGTTCCTAATGTTGCTGCTATTGTCGTAATCGACTGTCTAGTTGCGGTGAATTATGACCGAAATTTCGGGGATTCGACAGGAAGGAGAGTGTTATTCAGGCCGCATTAATGTGTTTTGGTTGGTTACTATACTGTTTGTAATATCATTCAGATGACAGATGTTTTGGTGTCATCCCAAATGAGGTATCAGGATGATCTATCATGATGATACACAACGGAAGTGGAGAAGGAAATTGATATCAGAAGTGAGTATCAGACATATCATTGGTACGCTTCCTCTCGATTTCTCAAATAATATTTCAGAGTATTTTCAAGATATTCTGTCAGAGTGAAATGAAATAACATATTTCTGAAAGATAATGATTTCTTAGTTACATATTCTACAGTTCGAGAAACGTATCCCGTTATACTTCTATATCAAAATTTCCAGTAAAATTCATTCGGAATAAAAATAATGCAGCTGTGGAGCAAAGTCATCGGTTGGTTACAGTTTCAAGAACATGAAACATTGAAACATTAGCAATTATCAATTACTGCAAAAATGTTTCTGACGAATTCAAAATTGAAAATGTCTATAGTTCGTGCTGTAGACTCAAGTTTTTCCATTGAAGTATTGAGAATTGTGATGAAAGTTATGATAGTGAGAGAGTGATTGAGCTGAAAATGTGTGTATTTTATTGTTGTCATCAGAAAGATCAAAGGAACAGTAGTTTTCATTTCGTACATTCAAGTTTCTACAGACTGGTTGTCTGTAAGTTAATCGAGGAGGTGGTGTATTAGTATTTCTAAATTTTTGGGATCTTCTCTCCTCGTTTCTATAAAATAAAAATATTAATCATATTAGGTGAACATTCATTTAGAGATACATGATCTTTCCCGAAAACTGTCCTTAGTACAAATATATCGAGATAATTATCATAATTTATAAGAAGAGAGAATCCCAAGAATCTAGAAAAATGAAATTATGATTTTTTTTTCAGTTATGAGAATTTTTTCACTATAGTATGTAGATGAGCTTCATAATGTATGGTTGACTCTATGCAAACATCATGTGAGTAGACAAAGACTTCATGACGAAAATGAATGCGAATGATTAATTGTCCATATAGTACCTTCCTAACCTATGACATAAAAGTAGACTCTATTTTCAGCTAAGGGTTGTTACTCTCACAGCAATAAGAGGCCGCAAAAAATCTACTTGAAGAAGCTATAGTAACCTTATGAATCTTATAAAGTTTCATGAGCATCGATAGAAAACCATTTATCAATTTGAAGTGGGTTACGTTTGATTTCGTATGAAATATTCCTCCTGTATATCCTCTCAACATATTTCTATACAACGTGTGCATGTCGAATTCGACTCAGGACAAAATATCAATGTTAACGAGTGAATTTGGCGCATTTACCCTTTCATCTACTAACTTCATTGCTTCCATTTGATTTGTCTTCAGTTTTGAGAATTCAACAATGAAGTGAAATGCAATAATTTCCCAAGTAAAATTATCTAAATATCACTAAAAAACTCTTCCATTTGGAAAGAGTCTCGGCTTGCCTATAGTCAAATACGCCAAGAAGAAGAACAACTGCAGAAAAGGAAGTTCTTCGTTATTCAGCCACATTTTTATTCAAACGTAGGAACTACCCTACAACATTCCGTCATCAGTTTCATGGTATATTATCCTTGTCATAGTGAACTGTTGAAAGCATAATGACAAGGCGATCTGATCATGATGCAAACAAACCCCTACTATCAACACCCTCGCAAACGACATTTATGATGAATTGAATAAAAAGATAATGGTCCAGCGCTGAGAAAGTATCAGAGCTCTTCCTGTGGGGTGAACTGAGATCCAGAATTAACTGTCATGGATACTCGGCTTTCGAAACTCGGGGCGTAACACGATCGCGATTCTTTTGTTAATTTTAACTACTTACAACGCTGGCTATGATTTTATAATGCGACTAGGGTGCCGGCAGATTTAGATATTCAAATTCATATTTAATATACAGTTGCTGAAGAGTTATCCCTCGCGCATCAGGACCAATGAATATTAATTGTTCTTTTGTTGATCTTTTGGGTTTTTTTCAATGTTTCCTGAGAGGGATACCTATCAAAGTCATATTATTCATCTCTGAAACGGTGAATCATATGGAGAATTTGTGTGGATCCATGATGCCCAACAATATACTGTTGGACTTTGGCAACCTCTTTGTTTTATGACTGGGCATAAATTTTTATTTTCAAACGTTCTGATTACGAAAAGTGTTATTTTTATTTCTGATTTTTCTTCTGGAGATGATCATCAAGGCAGTTCCTGAAATGGATTTTTTTTATCTGAATAATTATCATTAAAATTCAATCTTCATGGAATGTTATATTGGAAGCCAATCTTAAGTAAGTATATGGATCATGAAATAGTTTTATTGTTTTTAGATGCGAGATTTACTATGCACATTTAGTGGTTAAAATTCATTCTTGAATCGTGCACATGATTCTTCCAAATTATCTACTAGTTTGACAAGTTTTATACACGATATACGATATATATATATATATATACTGTTGACAACACGAAATGGAAACATTATTTTTTTCAAATATAGGGCTTGCCTTAACTGCGTTTTAAAAGCAGCAGTAGCAAACGCATAAATTACTTTTCTGTTACCTATTTAATTTCCATCCATGATATTCGTTCGAGAGGTACTAGAATTTTGGAGTAAACTGAACACTTTTGGAAATATCCTAACGTTTGTAGATAATTGAATTGCTTCCATTCATAGTTTGACAATCATACTTTTTTCGCAGTAATTCAATCTAATGATCAGGAAATGTGACGAAAAATTTTACACTGAACGAAAAAGGTACGTAAATACAATGAAAAAATATTTGAAACAAGGAAACGTGATCATTAAATCTCAACCAAAGTAGAGTTTCATTAATACAAAGCATGTTCGTTCATGACCTTGTGGCTGCAATCACTAATTGATGAACGTTCATTGGTATCACGAAAACCAATACCTTGCTATGAACAATGCATTCACTACTTTAATGAACACTATAATATCATTTCAATGAAATGAAAGATAGCTATGATAATATGCATCCATTGCGGTGATGAAATATTATTATTGTTTGAATAAATGCAATTACCGTTTCAAAGCACATTCAATCTCTATTTCAATGCGTAAGTACGTTGATTTTATGGAATTCTTACATTGTATCAATGAATTATTCCATCGATTTGATAAATATTTCTACACCATTCCGATAAATATGTTCGTTATTCCGATACCTATTAGTACGTTGTTTGAATGAACGTGTTCACTGGTTCCATAAATATTTCTTCCATGGTTCAATGAAATAATTACGTGGAATCGAAATGGAACGTACATTGTGTTGATTTATTTAAGGAATAACATCTCCCTAATTAAAAATAGTTGATTTTTCAAGTATTCTCTGAACATTATCTGGAATGATATATACAGGTTGATACATATTTCAGAGACATTATAATTATCTTAATGGAACACAGTGTATATATAATATTATAGTTGATTTTGACCTTCATCATTAAGAATAAATCCATAATGACACTGATGGGGTTCGAAAAGATTATAGGTACAAATACTGAGAATATAATATAGCAAAGTAAGAAACACTTCCGAATGCCGAATGAGTGTTATGATGAAGAGGAAAAGTTGTTATAACTATTATAATTCCGAAATAACAATCATAGATTGAGTGAAGACAGATTGAATTATTTTCTCGTAATCGCAAGATATAAATATCCATCAAATCGTGTAATATTCTGATACAATGAAACAATCACTGATCGATTTGAAATAATTTCCATGAGTTGTTCGATACAAGAAACTAATTTGATTTTGCAATTATAGTTCACTCTGTATATCCTCAACTTTAGAAAATACTCCTCCGAAAATAGGAAGCATGTGTCCTATATATGTATTTTCTGAATAGTTTTGATGAGGGAATTATTATCATACAGTAGATGATCATAATAAGAACAATGAATGGTCAATGTTAGTCACAAGTAAATTGATTGAATGTATATCTAGTATTGCCTATAATAATGAGGGAAATAATTCGAATTGTTCTCCATATTGAAACGATTTATTAAAAGACTCATTCTACATATGACTGTCATAGAAATAAACCCAAACATGAAACCGAATGATCATTAAATAAATAAATTAAATTAAATTATATTATTATAATTAAATAAATTAAATTAAATAAATAAATAAAATTAAATAGGTACATTCAGAATTGTAGCCTGACAGTTCTCTTCATTTTCCTTCAGCGCTTCAGATAATATAATATGTACCTTTGGAAAAGAAAGGCTTCCTTTCATTTTATAGAAATGATGTTCAATGAAGGACCAAAACATCTCTGATTCAGCAGGAAAATCAAGATTGAACAAATATATAATTTTGAAACATATATCTACTGTTCTAACTATATGGAAGAAGGTATATCTAATATTATCAAAATAAACACATATTTCGGTGGGAGTTGTCATGTCTTCACCTACACATATAATGAATGGCTGGATAGCACTCTTCTTCGACTTCAAAAATCTTAGGTGCTCCTCGACCTCCTGGTTACTCTTCCCAAAGTAAAGAAATGATTCCTGGGAGTCTTTTATGGTATATTTTATTATGTTGCTCTTTCCACCTATATCTTTTCTGATAGCCTTGTTGGTTGGTTGATTGCAAATGAAGCACATCATTTTCACATAATATGATCAAGTTACACGGTTTCTCACTTTGTTTCTCCGTCTCTATACTCTAGATTTTTATTGCGAAATATAGAAAGAGATTCAATCTGAAAACTAACATCTCAATAATTATCATGCCTAATGATAAAAACATAATAACATACCTTCTGTAATGTGAAACAACAGTTGAATTCAAAGTCAATGCTACACTTTCGGCACAGTTGAGCGACCTTTCGTTTGTGTTTCTGGACTAGAAATGACCTGAGCGGGGTGTGATGACTTCATCCTAAAAAAACTTTCCGAGCGAATTTTCTCCAGGCCAATAGGAATACTTCTTTCTGATGTAAGAGTTCATCAATATATTGCATGATACGAGCATCACAATGAACCGTTCATCAATCTATGTACGCGGATACATTGAAACAATAAACGCATTTCGTTAGGATCATGTACTGGGTGATTAGTTGAAAACGATGAGATACATTGTTTCTATGACATCATAAATGAATGTACGTCTACATCAAAACAATGAACGTATTTCTCCGAAACAATGTACCTTAGGTACTTAGGTACATGATGAGCATTATTCTTATGAACCGTTCATCAATCTATGTACGTACATTGAAACAACGTACGCAATTCATTATAATGATGTACTGGATAATTTGTCGAAAGCAATTCGATACATGGTGTATATATTATTCATAAACTGTTCATCGATATATGTACGTGTAGATCAAACCAATGAACGCATTTCTTCAATACAATGCACCGAATAATTATCCACTATCGCTTAAATGTATTCAATATTCACTTCTATGATTTGATCTGAACCTTACATTATTTCGACAATGAATGCGTGCATTGTAATGACAAATTAATTTGCTTGAAACAACGTACTTGCTCTCCCATATGTCATGCACAAATTCATTATCCTCATGAAATGAATTATAAACCGATGTATTTATACAATATATTGGAAACCTTGGTTATCACTAGAATGAATACAGTTACTTTTTTGAAACAATTGAACATCAAAGTAATGTTACACATTCATCAGTCGAAAATAGTGATGTTATTGGAAGAATTCATAAATACAATGCTGAAATCATTGAATTCATTTATGAAATGTATCGAAGGGATGGAAATATTCATTGAGTTACTGAATATTTTCGTCAGTACCTGATGAACGCAATTACATTATGATCATGAATGGGATACTCGAGTAATGATCGTTTGTTTGTTCATATCATGAAGATTACTTTCTTTCGATGTAAAAAATTATGATGAATGGTGTTCATTGTTTTCACACACGATAATTTTTTCAGTGTAAAATCCGATTCAGAATTTTTTGTTGAACAAAATGTGTCAGGTGACAACAAAAATCTACATCACTGGGAGTTTTCGCTGTATATTTCATAAACAACAAGTACAGAAGAATCATCATCGGTTTACCTTTGTGAAAAGAACCGTTCGGTAAGCTGATGCGGAACTCAAATACCCTCTATTTCTGTTAAAAAACAGTGAATGTTCAGTGAAAATGTATTTGAACTCTATTCATCATTCAGCTTTGCTTACAAGACCTTCAATTTATGGTACTTATCACTGTATATCAGTAAAGCTAAAAAGTTATTTGTTCGATGTTCGATAGAAACACTGTATATTCTATTGAAGACATGTAATCCATACTCCATGTCAATAGAATCATCAGCGCGTGCTTCTCACTACACAATCCGATGCAACTAAATACAAAATAAAATCTGTCGTCAGCAGTGTCGGTAACTTTTTCTCTAATAGGGCACCTCCAAAGCAGGATTGTGTCTCGTGAGGTATCATTTTCCTCAAACCTCACCGCCCTGTTCATCCTCTACCGCCTCACAATGCCCCAAATAAGGATTTAAACTTGCGGGCTGATAATCACGAATTTCGCCATTGTGCTTTGAACAGAAGAAAGGGAAGATTTCGCAACGTTTTGTGATACGTGTGAGATACTAGTCCAAATTGCTTCTATTGTGTTTGCCTGTGAAAGTACCGCTTTCTATGGGGACTCTCTGTGATTTCCAGTTTGTTGGAGTTCTCATTTTATATTGAGGATGATCATTTGACTAAAGATGTTCTCTGTATAGGTTTTGATGGTTCGAGCAATAGGCAAGTAGAGAGAACACAATCAATAAGTATTTGGCAGAGGTTTGAATGGTGGTGATGAAGTTCCTATCCATTTCGATTTCTTCCTTATAAACATGTTTTCCCTCCATTTGTCTTAACGTTCGAAAGCCTTCAAGGGACATCCAATAAAATTACCTTCATTTCGAGATTCAACTTTGCATGCTATTGGAAAAAAAAGAGTGACTATGTGAGTTACTCTGTTGCATATGTAACCTACAGTTTGATAATAGTGAGACAGAATAAGATACTTGTTGCTCTCATATGCGTGAAAATCTGATTGTTTTTTTTTCCTATCATCAAGCATCAAAGATAGTTTTCAGAGCCGTATGATTATACCATCTTCCGAGATGCAATATATCATCGTTTTTCGTGACTAACTTTCCAAATGGAAACCGGTCTCTCAGTCTTCACGATGACGATGATACGCTTGCATTGGCAGTTTTCCATGATACCACATGCTCGATATATTGCTAAATGAGCAAAATATTTATATTCCATCGTCAACTATGAGATCTACCTGTGGACTGAAGAACATTCTCTTAATGAACATTCTCTCCATTCTCACTTAATGAACATTCTCTCAACATCCTCTCTGTTCTCTATGATCAGATTCTGCGTATGGTTGGCATATTTATATGTCTGGCAAATAGTTCGTATAGCTAATAAGGTACTTCGTTGGGTATTTGTAATCGAGTATTAGTCGTACAAATACTTGCACCATCTCGTACTGAACAGTATTATTATGTGTCGACTTTTCGAATGTTGGAGTATCTTACAAGTTTTCATCGATGAAGTATATTATCAATCAGTGATCCCAGCAGAATGATTACTGAATATATTCGATTTATTGTATTTAACCTCAGTTTGTAATTTTGTTATTCATTGCGATCGAATGTTCTTGACTTGGTGATCTTACAAAGTAAATTACTTGCTGAGGAATTGTTCAAGAACGTCGAGAATAATTGTTGATATCAAAGCAGTTCATGTTCTTTGAAATTCCATTTGTTGAATTTATCGGTATGGTAGAAATATTTTCTGTTGCACATATCCAAAAGTGGATGTCTAGTATCTAGAGTATTTCATAATCATTTCAATTACCTGATAGTTGACGTTTTTCTCCGAGGTTTACTAGTTTTATTTCCAGTTCCGCAGAGGAAATAATTCGATAAGTTGATTAAAACGTCGACATGGAACTCCATCGAAAACATTATGTTAAACGAAGTTTATTTTGACTAATCTTAAGTTTCGAATTAGGCGAATCTCCAATCTTGCTTCAATTCAGACATCTCCGTAGTGTTAACGGTTCATTGGTATCCCATATGCACGTTATTCCCAACACCCTGTATAACTACCTAATAAGAATTCTGTTCCGTATATGGATATGAGAGAGCATTTGGAGTTGCTACCATATTGTTCATTCTCTCGAATCAGAATAGAAGATTTGTCCGCATTGTTCCGTCGATCTTCAAATAGGTATTTTTAATTAGTACAATGCATCCCTCGAATATTCTTCCAACGAAACGTCTATTCTTCGAATGATCACGCACCAATGCGGCCACGTTTCAATATTCAAAGCCACCTAATGGGAAGTAGAGGCTCGCTACAGTTTCTATTCACGAAATTGAAAAGAATGCCGGTATAAAATAAATAAAAAACATAAAGATTGCCATGGGATGAGACTCATTGCAGCCAGCGAAAACAGTTGCCTATCAATAACGCTTCAGTGGTGGCAGGGGATGAATTTCGGTGTGTATGAAGAAGGAAGAAGAAGAGGGTATACGTGTATAGAGGTTATGGATTTGGAATATTGTAGAATGGAGACCGTGAAAATGGATTTTCGCATCATATAATTCAAATACCTCAACAGCCCTTTGATTTTTCAATGATTTGCCCACGGAATTGAGAAATTGTAGAACCCGAAGAGCATTGAGAAATGAGTTGAAATTGTGTACAGGAGTTCCCTAATATCCGATCACCACAGTTTGATAGTATTTGTCCACTTGTTCACCCAGAGCTTCCGATTTGAATTCTAATAATAGTTGTAGTTTTGCTCACTCTTTTTAGGTGACTAGTCCTATAAAATTGTGATATATTGTCTGAAGGGATGATGAAATTCGTTATTATTAATATTATGATCACTTCAATTTTCATCATTATTATTGTATCATTATTATTAAAGGTATACAGGACATAAAGGCCCTTTCCACACGTATTTTCGAGTAATCGCAGATGATGACAATCCAAAAGATAAATGATCCAAGAGTAACGACGTAACAGCACAAGTTGTATCAAAAACTCAAAAATTGGAATCGTGATGATAATGAAGATTCATTTTCAATATCAAAATTAAGTTGTAGTACAAAAAGGGTGAATATGATGTTCAAATCGCACGAAGGCGGAGTTCGATCACGACGGAGTAGGCAAAGTTCTTGATTGTTTGATCAGGACAATCCACTCATATCCTCTAGTATATTTCATCTTCGACTGTTCTGTTCTGTTCTCTTTCATATATCCGCAATGATCTATTTGACAGAACCAGTACATACTATAGTTAGTATATGAAGGATTGTCAGGCTTGACATCTCACAGTGATGAAAGAATATGAATTCATATCCATTTTGTTGGTTTGAACAGCCTATTCATACATTCGATAGAGTGTGAAGGAATAACACAATATACAAGTGAGAGTAATAGGAAAATACCATTGCAAATTGCAACTGACAACAAATCTGAACCGGAGATGCTATATAGGTAAAAATTCACAGAGCATCTAGCTTGGGACACACTGTAAATATGATACATTTCGGATGTAGGTAGATGCCGAGAACCTAACAAAAACAATTATTACCGCCTCAGAAAACAACGAAAAATCTAATTCACCCTTATTCCCAGAAGCTCATTTTTTTCTGTATAAATTTTGACGAGAACACTCGCTTTTGATGTTTACATTCGATTATCCCACAAGAATGTAATTAAATATTTCATGAAGTACATCTTTTGTCCGACTCTTACGAATGATAACTCAACAGAAAGCACGTACGATCGTGGCCGCAAAACATAAAGTTTGCAAAGTAAATTACAAGATTGCTACGGAAATTTCATATCATGAGGTGGAGTTCCACTCGATGTTAACAGGTCTAATTAATTTAGGAGTTAGGAGTTCATGAATAAGCAATTATCATGCTTTACTTTTGACGTTTCATGAAATTGTATTCACACCAGTCCACGAACAATATAAGAAGCGTAAGAAGAAGAAAAACAAGTAATGAAAACTTCAGATACAACAGAAATATAGTTGTTTTGATAACTTGAATCTTTTGGTGCATAATATAACCGATTAGGTTAATGTATTCCTGATACATCAACGGCACAAGTTCGCAGAGGTCCTTAGATACTCTGATTCAGAAAGTCAAATAATCTGTAGTAGCTCTGTAGTATGTCAAAAGATTTTGTGAGTTGAATTAGGACTGTCTTGGCGATATTTGCTAGGTGGTAATGCCAACACTGGGTACAGCTACAATATTCTGTAATCCTAGCCAATGTCTCAGAGAATTGGCGATAAGGTAAGGTGGTTCTACAACGTTTTTTTACTCTTTGTAACGTCTGTGTCGAAGTTCGTACTCTGGTTTCTATCATTCGGTTCTATTGTGGAATTTGATCGGTGTATAGTTCGAGTTTAATGAAGTGGATGTGATTCATGTGGAATATTATTGAAAAATATGTAAACACACAAAACGAGAAGAGAGTTGAGAGGGTTGGAGAAACAAGCAGGTTCACAAACTTTGTTCGGTGTCCAAGTTGAAATGCGGTTCGATCGGAAAACTATTCATCAACTCTGCCCCTCCACGACTATATGGCGATTATTCGGACTCGTCAAAACGTTATGTCGTTGAGATTTTTGTGAATTTCTACTGAATTTCTTCACTCAACTCCACTGGATGAGGTTTTTTAGTAACCGGAAAATGCGAGATTCTATTTGTAAAAAATCGTTCAGTACTCGAGATATATCCGATAAGTTAAATAATTCGTCCTACGATTACGCCATGACGACCAACGCTGTGGTCATCATTTTCCTTTCATTGATTATGTTATTCGACACCTCAACGGGTGCCATACTTGTGAAAAATTAGTCTTGACGGTTCTGTCACTATCTTCCGATCTTCGGTGATCAGGCCATGTACAAGACGGTCATGCGTGGGTCGTTAGTTGCTTGCCGTGAGACGCTGCATTCCTCTCATCATGGCAGGCTGCGGTATAGCTGTTCTGGTTATAATAATATCCAGACATGCGCATTTCACTTTCTCGCTCCCTTGGAAATTTCTATTGCTGTCGCAGTGAAAACAGAAGAATGCTGCTGTGCTACTCCTGCGCTAGAAGTGATACAGTTTAATGACATCAATACATCATACCTAGAGAAAACTATTGATCCAACTGCGTAGAATTGAAGACAAACTATTGGTAGCTCACTTCCTACTTCAGTTCTTATAGTTGTCGGAAGCCTTATTGCTGTATGTCATATTGATAATCTGAAACTTTCGTCATGCTACAACCGCGTAAGGAACATGATAATTGCCTATGACTTCAATCCTTCAGTTTCAACCAAGTTGAGACACTTGCGAAGCACCAAAATTGAGCCCTATGGTACCTCCAACTTTGATATTAGGATATCTGAATCAAATCATTTTCCATGACCGAAGGTTTACCTTGGGAATGGTAAAATATATTTACGCGGTTTCCAAAATCATTCGAAAAAAAATCTTGCATATTTGATAAAACTAACTCAGCTCATAAGCGAGGTGACAACTAGTGGAAACTAGGTAAGTTATATCACCATACGAATGATTGATTGGGTGATTCGATTATGAGAAAACAATGGTTTAATTGTCCGTACGATTTGTCGACAATAATAGTTTATGTGGCACATTCAATATCATAGTTTGATTATCCTTGGAAACTACCGAATCCGACATGAACAGTGGCAGATATATTATGTGCCAAGACAATGGCCACCGATTCTGTCCCGGACAATTCCGGATGCGCTCTGATGTGCTGCAAATTCCAGCAAACCGTTCACTGTGAATACGCTAATGCTGATTGATTCACCCTGTGGAAATACCCCTGATTAATGGCTTTGTATAATTGCAAATTCTTTATGTGCACTCCGAAGTAACCCCATTGTTTATCCTAGTTAAAACAAGTGAAGAAATAACTCATATATATATTATTCTACCCAGTGTTTGTTCTTGGATTTGGAATATATAAGCATTGTTTGATTGGAACACATCATGATTTCTTTTGCCTATAACTGAACATGTTGTTGATACTTCTCAACAGAAGGTTGATATATACAGTTAGTAGGGGTCTGAAGTCCCACTCCTCATGATAACTCTTGGACCACAAGAGATGTTTGGCAATTTGAAGATCTTAGGTGATTGGATTGTCAAGAAAGTCATGAGAAAGTCTGAATCAGTCATCATATTTCGTGGTTTCATATTGACTACATGTGTTTGGTAAGAAACGAGTGAAATTCAGGAGGTGGTTTTCATCGTAACTTTGTAATTGGCTGATTATTTTGGTAACGGTAATGGAGATTAGCATCTCAAATGAAAAATATCATTTGCGGATGTGAAATGATTATAGAGTTATAGATATCTTGAGTTGAAGGCATTATCGTCTTTTCTTCCTTCTGGGTAGATATATTTGGATATGAAAAGTTTTTGAGTTGCCATCAACCCAACTTATTTTTGTCGTCAACTCTAGACATGACCTCTTTCCTCCCACAACGTTGAACGTTTCTCCACTCTAATTATATCCAGCCAACCCGAATCGGGCAATATTTCTCTCTTCCGGACAACAAAAGAAACACATAACCCATCCCGGATTCACAAAGCCCGAATAAGATTCATCGTCCCATAAATCTGTCTATCGTCCCTAGCTAAGCATCCAATATATCGTCGCAGTTACGTGAGAGAGATCCACAGGAGATCCATGGACAGTTTATCCCGAATCCGGAGTCCTGAGATTGTCCACTCTCGTCCAGATTAAGCCTGAAATTGACCCGATCGAGTCGTTCTTCATTCACACGCCGCTGGACAATTCGAAAACTGTCACACTTCGAGCTGGAGCACATGGTGATTTGATATAACTGCTGACAACGGAATCCTACGGTCACCAATCGAAAACAGGGAAACTGTACGGAAATATGGTTTGATGAAGATGAATCAGTTTATGAACAATTATTTCTTTAGGTGATGAAGTATGAAATCCAAAATGGAGATAATCCATGCACGAGGAGGAATTCTTGTAACACGATATGTTTCGAATCTGATCACATGAAATCCTTCCAGGAGTATCTTCAATCGAGAACAATTTATTTTCTCGAAAGACATGTCATACAGAAGAAGTAATTTCAAACACGATAATTCAAGTGTTTCAGTTCTAACACGAGCTGATCCAACTGCTTGAGAACCTCTCATGAAGATTTCGCCCAATTACAAAGAGAATCGTGCGAAAATTGGAACACTTCACGAAAACAGGAAATATGCAGGACATATGTCATTGTCTAGGAATCAAAACAATTTCCGAGATGGAGTATGTCATCCATAAGAACATTTTTTTTATATTCGTGACTCACTTTTGGTAGGATTGCAAAACAAAGGTATCCCAGTCTTCAAAATGAGGATATGCTTGCATTGACGGTGATTCAATGTTTCAATTATTATTCTGAATGTCAAGAAATTATATATCTCTTAAAATAAGCTAGATAATGTTCCATTGTCAACCATCATCTCTATGATCGATGAACAGCCACCTGTTGGACTGAATGAAATTCTGTCAAAACGGTTAAGGATTGACAAAAATTTTTTGGATGGTTTTCTAGAGCAGCCTACATGCTTGAAGTCAGTATTCCACGGTCTTCGACAGTATCTGTTCGTATTCGTTAAATATTGATTCGAGAAAAAATATTTCTGATTGAATAGAACGACATTGATTTCAACCAGTTTATACAGTGTCTCGCATACAGTTCGCAGCATTTGAATATCTATTTCGAAGAGATTTTTTCGTTGCGAAATTTATGACAGACACATTCTATTCATCATAAAGATGATATATGCATCTGCCAATAATCTGTCATGATTCTACCAGAGACTACAATCAAGTATTTTGAACGGAGACAAAAATATATACTGAAAATCAATATTTTCATATTATTATTCACATTATATGAGCTCACAACATTTCTCACACATTCATTGTTTTCCAGTGCTTACCATTATTCATTGCTATCACATATAGTAACAGAAATTTTGGTATGGTTTGACATGTTCCTATTAATATATACTGTAGATTTTTTTCCGTGTTTAAATAATCTCCAGTGCGAAGCTCGAATAGTAAAGTAGACTGTTTTCCCCAGAAGTAGAAACTTGTTTGACTTTCATTCTCTTCGATTTTATGGTTTGATTGCTAACTGCTATTGTAGGATTGAGCTTTCGTATTCTTTCCATCCTCCCAATGCCTCAAATTTCTTCAGTATTTGTGTACAGATCGTCCCACACTGAACGAAAAAGGTACGTAAATACAATGAAAAAATATTTGAAACAAAGAAACGTGATCATTAAATCTCAACCAAAGTAGAGTTTCATTAATACAAAGTATGTTCGTTCATGACCTTGTGGCTGCAATCACTAATTGATGAACGTTCATTGGTATCACGAAAACCAATACCTTGCTATGAACAATGCATTCACTACTTTAATGAACACTATAATATCATTTCAATGAAATGAAAGATAGCTATGATAATATGCATCCATTGCGGTGACGAAATATTATTATTGTTTGAATAAATGCAATTACCGTTTCAAAGCACATTCAATCTCTATTTCAATGCGTAAGTACGTTGATATTATGGAATTCTTACATTGTATCAATGAATTATTCCATCGATTTGATAAATATTTCTACACCATTCCGATGAATATGTTCGTTATTCCGATACCTATTAGTACGTTGTTTGAATGAACGTGTTCACTGGTTTCATAAATATTTCTTCCATGGTTCAATGAAATAATTACGTGGATTCGAAATGGAACGTACATTGTGTTGATTTATTTAAGGAATAACATCTCCCTAATTAAAAATAGTTAATTTTTCAAGTATTCTCTGAACATCATCTGGAATGATATATACAGGTTGATACATATTTTAGAGACATTATAATTATCTTAATGGAACACAGTGTATATATAATATTATAGTTGACACTGATGGGGTTCGGAAAGAATATAGGTACAAATACTGAGAATATAATATAGCAAAGTGAGAAACACTTCCGAATGCCGAATGAGTGTAATGATGAAGAGGACAAGTTGTTATAACTATTAAAATTCCGAAATAACAATCATAGATTGAGTGAAGACAGATTGAATTGTTTTCTCGTAAACAATCACTGATCGAATTTGAAATAATTTCCATGAGTTGTTCGATACAAAAAACTAATTTGATTTTGCAATTATAGTTCACTCTGTATATCCTCAACTCTAGAAAATACTCCTCCGAAAATAGGAAGCATGTGTCCTATATATGTATTTTCTGAATAGTTTTGATGAGGGAATTATAATCATACAGAAGATGATCATAATAAGAACAATGAATGGTCAATGTTAGTCACAAGTGAATTGATTGAATGTACATCTAGTATTGCCTATAATAATGAGGGAAATAATTCGAATTGTTCTCCATATTGAAACGATTTATTGAAAGACTCATTCTACATAGGACTGTCATAGAAATAAACCTAAACATGAAACCGAATGATAATGTTAAATTAAATAGGTACATTCAGAATTGTAGCTTGACAGTTCTCTTCATTTTCCTTCAGCGCTTCAGATAATATATGTACCTTTGGGAAAGAAAGGCTTCCTTTCATTTTATAGAAATGATGTTCAATGAAGGACCAAAACATCTCTGATTCAGCAGGAAAATCAAGATTGAACAAATATATAATTTTGAAACATATATCTACTGCTCTTACTATATGGAAGAAGGTATATCTAATATTATCAAAATAAACACATATTTCTGTGGGAGTTGTCATGTCCTCACCTACACATATAATGAATGGCTGGATAGCACTTTTCTTCGACTTCGTAAATCTTAGGTGCTCCTCGACCTCCTGGTTACTCTTCCCAAAGTGAAGAAATGATTCCTGGGAGTCTTTTATGGTATATTTTATTATGTTGCTCTTTCCACCTATATCTTTTCTTATAGCCTTGTTGGTTGGTTGATTGCAAATGAAGCACATCATTTTCACATAATATGATCAAGTTACACGGTTTCTCACTTTGTTTCTCCGTCCCTATACTCTAGATTTTTATTGCGATATATAGAAAGAGATTCAATCTGAAAACTAACATCTCAATAATTATCATGCCTAATGATAAAGACATAATAACATACCTTCTGTAATGTGAAACAACAGTTGAATTCAAAATCAATGCTACACTTTCGGCACAGTTGAGAGACCTTTCGTTTGTGTTTCTGGACTAGAAATGACCTGAGCGGGGTGTGATGACTTCATCCTAAAAAAACTTTCCGAGCGAATTTTCTCCAGGCCAATAGGAATACTTCTTTTTGATGTAAGAGTTCATCAATATATTGCATGATACGAGCATTACAATGAACCGTTCATCAATCTATGTACGCGGATACATTGAAACCATAAACGCATTTCGTTAGGATCATGTACTGGGTGATTAGTTGAAAACGGTAAGATACATTGTTTCTATGACATCATAAATGAATGTACGTCTACATCAAAACAATGAACGTATTTCTCCGAAACAATGTACCGATTATTCACTTAGGTACATGATGAGCATTATTCTTATGAACCGTTCATCAATCTATGTACGTACATTGAAACAACGTACGCAATTCATTATAATGATGTACTGGATAATTTGTGGAAAGCAATTCGATACATGGTGTATATGTTATTCATAAACTGTTCATCGATATATGTACGTGTAGATCAAACCAATGAACGCATTTCTTTAATACAATGCACCGAATAATTATCCACTATCGTTTACATGTATTCAATATTCACTTCTATGATTTGATCTGATCCTTACATTATTTCGACAATGAATGCGTGCACTGTAATGACAAATTAATTTGCTTGAAACAACGTACTTGCTCTCCCATATGTCATGCACAAATTCATTA
Source organism: Gastrophysa polygoni (assembly GCA_963576655.1). NCBI lineage: Eukaryota > Metazoa > Arthropoda > Insecta > Coleoptera > Chrysomelidae > Gastrophysa > Gastrophysa polygoni. Next base: position 13,544,615 of record OY755084.1, read on the forward strand.
TCCTCATGAAATGAATTATAAACCGATGTATTTATACAATATATTGGAAACCTTGGTTATCACTAGAATGAATACAGTTACTTTTTTGAAACAATTGAACATCAAAGTAATGTTACACATTCATCAGTCGAAAATAGTGATGTTATTGGAAAAATTCATAGATACAATGCTGAAATCATTGAATTCAATTATGAAATGTATCGAAGGGATGAAAATATTCATTGAGTTACTGAATATTTTCGTCAGTACTTGATGAACGCAATTACATTATGATCATGAATGGGATACTCGAGTAATGATCGTTTGTTTGTTCATATCATGAAGATTACTTTCTTTCGATGTAAAGAATTATGATGAATGGTGTTCATTGTTTTCACACACGATAATTTTTTCAGTGCATTCGATGTCTTGCTTTCCGAATCTGATGTGCTGCTGATGATGAATATCTTTGAACCGTCTACTGTCTAGCATCTCTTTTACCGAATATTATAGTACAGAAGTGCTCTAATCACGTCAATTCCCATGGTTTCAAAACTTGGCTCATCTCGATTTATTTATTTCGTTCTCTCACGAGAATTTCCCGGAGAATCATTCTCTCCCGAACGGCATTATTCTGTTCATTGTCTATAAAATTCGAGGTTTCCTCCTGCATTTCCTCTTTTGATATGTTCTGAGACATTTCAGGTTATTCAAGTGGCTCAACTTCTGCAAGTTTGTACTGTGTGATGGTCCCTTCAGGAATAACCTTCGTGTTGCAAAAATTCTTCCTCTTATATAAGATCGTTGATTAGGAACGTATTCATCAACTAGGGATTCATTACCAGAGAATTGAAAAATCCATTCTAATTGGTGATGCACTGTGTGTAACTGTGGCAACATTCTTTCACGAGCATTCGACGATAAAATATATCTGGTTCACCCTATAGAGTCGAACGAAGTTTCCCAAGTGTACCAGACATAAAATTTGCTTCGGCGACTGACTATACGTTTCCCGTCCTTAACGAAGAAAATTGCAAAAAGCCCACCCCAGGACGCAAAAGGGGAGCGGTATGGCAAGCAGCAGCAGAATCGAGGAAGGGTCCGTCACGATATCCTGTAGTTCCGGATTATTCTTTAATTGATTCGGGCACGCAGACTGGAACTGCTCGCGCGTTAAGGCCCTATTATTGTGTCCCGATATCCCCAATCATTATCTCTTTCTATGCACTCTTTGATTGTCGAGTCCTCTCTTTTATTGTTGTATAATTGACAGCGACACAATGAATATCGCGATCATTTTTGAGGTTAGAATATGGTAACACGTGTTTTTGAACTGTCTCTTTTTGAGAGATGGCGTAAGCGGAACTGATACCATACTTAGAATCGTCCCTATCGGGAGATTATCCATGGGCAATAATAAATGATCATGACAAGTGGTTGCAGTGGTTATAGGAATAGGAATGATAATAACCGGCATCGTTATTTGAAATGAACGAAACATTTACAGACTTCTACCGGGAACAATGCAACTCGAGCTCAAGAAGAAGTTGGTCAGTCTTCATCTAAGCTTGGCAGAAAAAAATATGAGAGGAATATGCAGGTTGTTTCGCCAAAAAATCATCGCACTCAACGGCACTCAAGGAACTTTGAAATTTTCGAGAAATAAGTTATGATCAACCACCATTACCTCTCAATATTTTTTTGATTGTCGGGTAACTCTTTTGTTGTGATAGTGTGACAAAATCAATAACACTATTATTCTTCAGATCAGAATGGGGGTATATGTGTTTTTTGACCACTATGAAATTTTCTACGCGAAGCAATGACAAAGAAATGACGCGAAAAGACGTTACTTCTGATAAACCATATCGAAATACTGGAATAATGAATCTACAGGGTGTCCTTAAAAGGTCTTTACAAAAAGCTACCACATATTCTTCAGACCAAAACAATTCGATACATGCAAACTTACCTCAGTAAAAAGTTGCTTAGTTTGGGCGCTAGACGGCTCTGAAGTTGAAATTTTCAAATCGATTTTGCTTCATAACTTTTGAACGGCTCATGAGATTTTTTTCAAATTTGGTACGTTGGCATAGACTCATCGGGCAATGAAACTCATATCATAATCATAATGAATATCATTCCATGGGCGTAGAACTTGATTTTTTCAGTAAATAAACATCTAAAACTCCTACGCCAATGGAAAAAAATCAGTTTCAATATGAAATCTAAATTATTCAACTCATTCACTACAAAAAAGGTACTCTTGACAAAAGTCGATTCCTCTCATGGTTTCGACAAAATTTTAATTTTAGTGATTTAGAGCATAATTAATAATAAAACGATTAACAGATATTTCATAAAAATTGTTCAAAATGTTCACCATTTTCACGTATACAAAGATTTATACGACTCAAAAAGTTGAGATGTACTTTTTGCATAGGTTATTTCTATTGAAAATAAGTAGCACTGGTTTTTTTTTCTGAAGACTATTATTATCTGCTCGAAAACAGTGATATTCACATTCTTGGTTTCCATAGTTTCATCTGTGTTGATTTGTCGAGTTTTATTGACGTTGATTGTTGATATCGGACTTTTCTGATTTATCATGGCCGTACAATACACCAATGAAGAATACACCGATATGTTATTGGTATTCGGATATTGTCAAGGAAATGGTCGAGAGAGTGTGAGGGTGTATTCGGCAAGGTTTCCAAATCGTCGCGTACCAAGCCACCCAACCTTTGCTGCAGTTGAGAGACGTCTTCGGGAGACCGGTCATTTTGCTCCTAGAACTGGTGATTATGGAAGACAGCGTTATGTAAGGATTCCCGAAGTCGAAGTAGAAATTTTAGACCGTATTGAAGAAAATCCAGAATTGAGTACTAGACGGATAAGTAATGAACTAGAAGTTTCTAGGAATGCCGTTCATGAAGTACTAAGAGAACAATTATTATACCCATACCACAAGACGCCAGTTCAAGATTTATTAATCCATGATTCACAAAGTCGTCTGATGTTTTGTAGGTTCATTAATTTGCAAAGAGAAATGAATCTGAACTTTGGAAAGAATATTTTGTTCACTGATGAAGCCTGTTTCACGAGAAGAGGAATAACTAATTTTCATAATGAACACGTTTATGCAATTGAAAATCCTCATTCCATTAAAATAAACCATTTTCAACACGAATTCAAAATCAACGTTTGGGCTGGAATAATAGGAAATTTTATAATTGGTCCTGTCATACTTCCACAAAGATTAACAGGAGACATGTATTTACAACATCTACGAAATACGTTGCCAAATTTGTTGGAAGATTTACCACTCCAACATCGGGTAGATATGTGGTTTATGCACGATGGAGCTCCACCACATTTTTCGGTGGATGTTAGGAATTTTTTAAACCAACAGTACCCAGACAGATGGATAGGTAGAGGTAATGATGCACCCGTGAATTGGCCACCACGTTCTCCAGACTTAACACCGATGGATTATTTTGTATGGGGTTATCTCAAGTCTACGGTTTACAAGACCCCTGTGAATACTGTAGAACAATTATGGCAACGTATCCAACAGGCGACGAATAATCTTACAGGCGATGAAGAAGTTATGCAAAGAGTACATTTCAACTTTTTGCGTCGTATAAATCTTTGTATACGTGAAAATGGTGAACATTTTGAACAATTTTTATGAAATATCTGTTAATCGTTTTATTATTAATTATGCTCTAAATCACTAAAATTAAAATTTTGTCGAAACCATGAGAGGAATCGACTTTTGTCAAGAGTACCTTTTTTGTAGTGAATGAGTTGAATAATTTAGATTTCATATTGAAACTAATTTTTTTCCATTGGCGTAGGAGTTTTAGATGTTTATTTACTGAAAAAATCAAGTTCTACGCCCATGGAATGATATTCATTATGATTATGATATGAGTTTCATTGCCCGATGAGTCTATGCCAACGTACCAAATTTGAAAAAAATCTCATGAGCCGTTCAAAAGTTATGAAGCAAAATCGATTTGAAAATTTCAACTTCAGAGCCGTCTAGCGCCCAAACTAAGCAACTTTTTACTGAGGTAAGTTTGCTTGTATCGAATTGTTTTGGTCTGAAGAATATGTGGTAGCTTTTTGTAAAGACCTTTTAAGGACACCCTGTATATTCTCGTATAGGGTATATATTACTACTTTCAAACAAAACAAAAGCCAGCAAACTCATATATATATATATACAAATCCAGGCGTCCTATTTATTGTTTTTGCTGGCTCTCGTTTTGTTTGATCCTATTTGAATTGGTCTCTAGCCAGCAAAAACAATAGTACGCCTGGTTAGGCGTATCTCAGTATCTCAGTACAGTTAGCAATGGTAGTGGCCGATGTTACGAAACATAGAAGATGCTATTGCAGCAGTATTAATAAGGAGCTCGAGCCAGTGACACCCTGTTCATATATAGCTGAGTAGGCAAACCACCTATCGTCTAATGATTATCATGCATTACTACGATGTCAGAATGTTTTGGGGTGTGTGTGTCTATTTATTATTATCATTATTTTACCTACAACTTCGATAACATGAACCTTTCCCGCACAAACCTGTGGAAGTGATCGCAAGGAAGTTCATGAATTCATGAATTTATTATACGAATATGTTATTTGTTATATCAATACCCGAAAATATATGACGCAGAAATATCTCTATGATATCACATAATAGATCGTTACCTGGAGCAATAGTATTCTTGTTACTAGTGCAAAAATATACAGCAGAGACTATCCAATATAATGAAGCAATAGAATTTGTAATATGACCTGATAATATATGAAATTATTCAGCTGATGATATGAAAAAAAAAAACATTACCTTCTTAAGCCAGTATAGCATTTGCAATGATACCTAATGCATGGCTCATGGAACAAAAATATAAGCAAAATATATTGTCTCATGCATCATGACTATTTGAGATATTGGACAAGCTGACACGATAAAAATTAATCAAGAGGGAAATTCTGTTATATTTACATACTTTTCTGCTGTGTCTATGGTAATACATTTTTGGACCCTTCACTTGAATTTTAGTAGCTATAGCCAATCTTTCTTTCTATGATTATTACAGCTATTTGAAGAGATCCAATTCCCACATGTGAATATAACACTTCCTTTTTCTAACCCTAAAATATAAGAAAATTCTAGACTCTCGTCGGTGTACTCAGCATAAATTAATTTCATATATACGACAGAAAAACAAAGCTTTGGCACAAAAACATACATATAGATTGCCCAAACTATGAATTATCAGCTGAGAAAGCTGAAGTCCATTCCAAGTGATATTCAATTATGGTTCGATTTTGCCTATTACTGAACCCATATCAAGGAAATTAGATGGTTTTCGAAGGTAGTTATCGGTAAACTCTCTAAGCTTCATTCCCACATCTCGCGTCCACATTTATCACATCATTTTCGTTGATATGAAAGGACAGTATTTTCCAGTGCCCTGACTTCTACAACAAAAGGGCCATATGACGAATGACAACCAAGCGGAAGTGCGAAAAGGGCAGCACGTGTTAGCGATGAGGAGGACCGGAAGTTAACTTTTGCGAGCCGGATCAAACCCGGCATCATATTTTCGACGCGTGTTCTGATATAGAGATTTGATATCTATGAGAAATAATATGATGACCCCATAGTGATAAATGAGTATCAGAGTTGACTATAGTTATGGAAATTAGAAAAAAGTATATGGACTTGACATTCATTTTTTTCATCTTTCGACGACAAGGAAGGAACACCCTCGAGGAAACCAATGATGATGTTCGTGAAACATCGTCTGAGTCAACGGCAGAGTGTTGGGAAAAAAAAGAGTTAGTGGAACTTTTTTCTAAAGTTTGCAAGTTGCAAGCATCAGGCAGACTTCACTGGGCGGAGAATTCCAATTATTTCATTATTCTATTGATGAGCAAAATTGCACAGGTCTCGAGACTGGCAATGTAGGTCTGACTATAATCTAAGTTCATCAAGTATGTCTACCTGGAATCGCTCATGCTGTGTGGTTGTTTCCGATTGCTACCGGTTAGTAATCAGAGTAGTATCGGAATCAGTATACCGTTAGATCGTATAAGTATCTCTCCACGATGTTCTACAGAGGTCAAGCAGTTCTCACCTCAGACCTCACATGATCTTCTCACTTGAGAGCGCTGTTGGTGATGATACCAGGCATGGATATATATTTACTACTTCATATTAATAGTATAGATATTCAATATCATCGTGTGACTTCCTGGTGAAGAATGTCATAAGAATTTGTTACTCATTGCTTTCCATACACTACCTACCTATATCACTCATTGAAATCATGACAGTTGTTTCTGGGAAACTCTTTACCTTCCATGTGTATATATACATGAATTCTTCAATGACGTTTAATCGCTATTCGACTCAAAGCTAATATAATATTTCCAGGAAAAAATCCCAATCTTGACCTTCGCCTATCATGAAACGGTAAATTACGAGCGGTCAAACTTGTTCCCAGATGCGTTCCATGTATTTCTTTGAAGTGCAATGTTGCGACCTTCCTCGGTAGCCCCTCCCCCTGTGTGGTAGTTGCCAATGTGCATCGGAGCATGAGTAACATACCGCCCTCGGCCCGCCCCTCACCTCTATGCATACCTATCGAATTCCACTCCAACTTACCATCTATAAAAGTTCCGTGATTCTGGTGCCCCGTGACAATGCCGGCTTTGTAGGAAACTGTTCGAGCATGGCTAGCAAGCATGTGTTTACGATTATTAGGTTAATGCTTGTGCTAATAGGGCTGTATTTAGTATTTGACCTGATTTGCTTGTTAGCTCAATATTGTACGGATTGTTCGGTGCGTTGGCGTGGGATGTGTTACGGAAAATTGTCCTTTTATGCAGTTTCTCTGAATTATTATGCCAAGCTGCATTGCTCGATCTATTGTGATAGATTGGTGACGCAAAGCAGTTATAAAAATACCTGATGATTCTGTAATAAGTATCATGCACATGAAGTACCCCAACACTCACTCGCATCAATGATGAGTACCACGTATATATTTATATATATTTCTTAGCACAGTTCATTTGACAAGTCGTGCAATGACTGATGAATTATGTGGTCGAAGAGAACTTCAACTGTGCTCACTTCACAAATGGGCGAAAACGTGATCTCTGACAATACTACTACTATCAAAGGCCATTGCATTCAGAGTATTTATAGGAATGAAAACCTCATCCAGAATAGCCCCCACAACTTTATGTTCAGTAATTAAGAAGGCTCATATAGATGTAAGTCTCAGAATGTATTCAAGTTCTCAGAAAAACAACTCTATGCGTCAGGGATTCCATGGAAATATTCTGTGTACTTTATATGTGTATAGTTTCGTATTCAGAGAAGTACCAACGCTCGCATTGAGCTACTGAATCTCCTGTCGTGCCAATGGGTGGCTGCGGGATATTATTTCGGGGTATGAGAAGTGGTTTGGGTATCTTTTCAGGTCAATTTTGGCGTCAGCGTCAGTCGGAATCTGCTACGGAAGATTTCGAAGTATTGCGGAAATATCCTTTCGAGTTTGTAATGTGGAATCAACAGGATCACCTGTTCACCGGGAGCTGCTTCCAAAACTATAACATCTCAAAAATCCTTACCGATGTTGAAACTGGAAAATGTATAGCAGCAAGATCAACAAGCAATTGAAATGAAGTGAGTGATGACATCATATCAACAGATCACTACTTATATAGCTATAAATTCGTTTCCTATTTCATTACGAGTTCAAGAAGATACAAATGGAGACCACAATTTGGATGTGGACTTATACTAGCTCCTTCAATTGGAATCCTAAAAGCTGATGGGCACAAGGAAGGCATTGGATGATTCACAATGTATGAAATTCGTCTGATGAAATTCTTCTTCAGGGAAAGGTGTGAATTCATTCATTTCATAGATCCATCCGCTGGAGTATACCTTTCCTGAAATTTTATCTTTCATGGGTGGTATACTTCCATCATGCAGAAAACCGCTATTGGAAAATGTCTGGGACAATACTACGAAAATAATATCTCCTCAGAGACCTATTCTCTCAGGAATCGTATCCTCAGTTTTCAGTGAAACTCAAAGATACGTTGAAGTTGATCGTATCAGGTCGAAGCTGAAGGTGCGATGGAATCAACCCTCATATTTCCATCGGAATGAGAGTTGAATAATTGATTCCCAAAGACAACGGTCTCATCATAAAATTGAGGAATAATATTGTTTAGTTTTCCTGAGAATAAAATGAATGTGTTCACATGGAGATGGCGGATTTTTTGATTACTAACCTATTTCGACTATTCCCTCAAAATTCTCCACAGCCACAACGAGCACTTCACTCATTGCGGCACAACCAGTGGTCAAAAAAGAATATCGGGAAATGTTACGGCTCCATCGTGATTGAATGATATCAATAAGAAAGTATTTCTCTCGAATAAGTCATCTTGACCATGAGGCGAAACATTTTCTCTGCACGAAAGAAGAGGTTGGTTGGTTATGCGGTATATAGTCATCAATTCGACATCCGAATTGGCTCAACAATTTGATAATCACGAATTTTTATATAAAGGTACTAAAAATATCGCTATAATACAAGCATTCTCGTCGTTTGCACGTGAAAAACGCAATTTTAATCAATCTAAATGAAGATGGCAACCAAGGAAAAAGTTGATTGACCATGATAATAACTATGTGGAGTTGTTGATGTAGCAGCAAGATCAGCGAAAGGAAAGAAGAAAGAGAGACAAATAAAAGAAACTTCGACTTGAGTGGGCTGTGCTTTCCCACCCACCGTACTACCCAGATAGCATGCCAACAGCACCATCTATTTCGGTGCTTAGGTCACTGCATTCATGAAAATCACTATTGGAACCACCTTAACAGGGTGCTCATCAGCTTCTCCTATCAAAAGCCAAGAAAACTTCTTCTCCTTGTTTGCGCGTTGATGACAAGCGACAAGCGAAAATCGAACATATTTCGATCACTATTGAAACCACTTCAATATTGGAGGCTCATCAGCTCCTTCAACGAGAAGCCAAAAAACTTCTTCTATGCATTTTGTCTTTGCTAGCGCGTTGATGACAAGTGATATAAATTGACATTTGACATTGGAAAAATTTGGGTTACTTTATTGAAAGCTGAAATTTGATACTTCGGAGTTCATCAAAACTCTTGACAACCACGACTATCCCTTCACTCCCTCGTGACCACCTGTGCGAAAGAAGAATAGGAAATTTTCGGCTTCGTTATATTTTGATCCCCCTCAGATGGATATCCGGTCGCTAAGAAACGCCCCCTCGCGTTGGATATGAACAGGTAATTAAACGACGGTGCCACTTGTGCGCTTATTGTTGCGCGCCGCGACGCTTTGACTGATCATCTGACGTCGCTGCTCATTTCGATGGGCGCCTCTCGAGTGGAATCTAATGAAATTTTTCAGGAACGAATCGAACCACACGTGTTAGCGAGCATTTTCGGAATTTCTCGCAGGGGTTTGTTTGGGCCTAGCTGGTACTGATGCGGTATGGGGTGATACTTTGATGGATGAGCGGTGTTATTCTGTCCTCAGAATTCCTTGTTCATTATATTTATACCCACCTAATGAAACAAAAGATTCAGTGTTATTCATGTATATATTATCTGATTCAACTGAAGCAAAATTGATTTCGCAAATTTGAGAGAATTATAAAGTTACAGGAGGAATGGAATGTCTTTCCACCCTGACTTCGAAAGTATTCATTTCATCTGCATTTGGTTCAGTATTCTATTAGTAACCAGCCATCATGCTATAACGAAATATATATTGTCAGCAATATAATTCTTCCCAAGGTGAATATTTCGAATTCTGTTGTATTATATTCCTGGAAATGAACTGAAAAGACTCTCCTACTCGCTATCATTATATGTAGTTAAACTCGAAATATCCATATGAATTTTTTCATCTTCATCTTCTTCAAATGATAGTCAAAATTTACCTGCTTTTACACTTTTTTAAATCCAACTGCAGTGGGCGATCTATTAGCTTGAGTTGGAACATTTCAACTTCTCTTCTATGATATGCGGACGATAACAAAGTGAATCGATACAGTAGTCACTCCTAATAGATCTCCAGGAATTCTGAAAAGCTACAAAATTTTTCGAGGTCCATTCGTGGAAACGCAAAGATATTGATTATATCAAATGATTCAAAATAAATTTCAATATCTTCTCATCGGTCTTATGTCTATATAGGATTATCCAAGCTGTTCTTTCCATTCGAACACACTCAACTTCCATTATAATCGACTTTTGTTGTCCACTCTTGACCATGCCTGTACCTGTACAACATACACAGAGTTATCTCTTGTTGTCAGTGTTATAGTTGGAATAATGGATCATTCCATTTTTTTTTTTCAAGAGATCATGATCACACTATCTCATGAACAGATGAAAGAATACGGACAATATTGGAAAGTTGGAAAGCTGAAAACAATAAAAAAAATTAAATATGTTCTGATACTGAGCTGGGTTGCATGTTCATACACACACTCATACCCCAAAACAGAATTCTGAGAATTATTTATAAAAACCTGTTATAATCATGTGATTAACTTTTTTGTGGTCTTTGAAAAAAGAACATGTTTGGTGCGTCCTGCATTTCTGGGTCACCCAGTATATTTCGAAATAAGTTTGTGATATGTCATGCAAGTCAGTCTTGATTTTTGTGCGATGAACTTGTCCTCTGAATCTCATAGCGACAAAGATATTGCACTTCCACACACTAAAGGGCCACCCTTCATAATATTCGATATCTCACATAAGTATAGTGAACTCTTCAATCCCTGAATTGATTAGTTGGAATAATAAATTCGGATTATTCAGAGAAAATTGTTTTTCTATGCTTATAGTGAGAGTGATTTGCTGAATAATTGAAAATAAGAGTTGCTCATCTTGGAACTACGATATTCTCTCAATACTCTTTCCATTCCAACTCATTGAGAAAACGTTAAAATATTAGACTGTATAGGAATCAATATACCCAGTTCATCTAGAATGAATAACTATTTTTTTTTACAGTCCAACAGTTCTTTTGAATTGAATCATTTATATATATTGGTAATGAAGACTGGATAAAATTAGTTCATTAAACGAAGCATTAAACCTAAAAACATTAACATATAAACGAGTTATGCAAGGGTGTCGACAATCAAATGAAAAAATTAGCATCACGGATTTCACTCCCTTCATGCACACACTCTCCTAGTCAATATTTATCAGTTGACCGATCATACTGAATGTGCTGAATTAAAATTTGTATATGTATTAGTGCTCAATTCTAAATGCTATCGCGCCATACACATGTCCAAAGCACGGAAAGGAAACACGGGGTACGAGGGGTAGAATAAGCCCTCTATATCAGAGCAAATTCGATTTGTATAAATGGTATTAAAACAGAGCTGTTCAAAACAGGCAAATCCGTATATGAACCTATCGACCAAAATGTTGAATATCCCATCTATGAAAGGCGATATAGACATTTTATGTTACGTTTTTGCACTATATCGTATCAATGAGCTTTTATAGTCTCTTCCTGAAAGCCGCATGTTTACGATGAAATCTGATGGATTGAAAATGTTCCGAATCCATTTCGAAAACGAAACACGCAGTCAACATCCTGCATTGTTTCGACTCAAAACATTTTCGGTTCACTGGTGAACCAAGAATATAAAAAAAATATGAAATATGATTGATTCAACTCCAGAAACTATATGAAAAAGAAAGTAATGATCTGATCAGGAACCGAATGATTGATTGTGTGTGTCGATAATAAGTCCATGCAGTTCGAATATTTTTGATGACGACTTTGAAGTTTTCCAGCAACAATTACATTGGCGAATTTCCTCTGCACTATATGACATCTACCATATTCATCTTCTATAATAATAATAATAACTATAATGATGTAATAATATTCATTGCATGAGAATGATGTTCATTTACATTTGCCAGTACGTTATACATCATACCCAATAGAACATTTGAATATCAATAAAACACAATATCATATAAAATTTTGACTGAACACTGAAATATTAACAAAAAACACTACAAAAGCAATTTTGAGCAATATGCTAAGGACTAGATAGAATATAAATTTGTGGCGGAATATAAAAATTCGAATCTAAAACATTTGAAATACATATCAGCAACTTTTGTGTGATAGCGGTACATACTCCAGTCAAGAGCAAGAGATCCAGTTATCTTGTGTATCACTTCTCGATCAGTTTGTGAAATGTACGATTTCAAATAGTCTTCGAACATTCTAAGACTATTCTCCTTCAGGGGATCATTCACATATGAGATTAATCGAGTTTATTGAAGATTATTGAAGAAAGGTATGTATAGCACTTCTATCAAATCGGAGAAACAACGTTGTGGTGTTCAAATCGCCAGAAGAGTGACAAAACAAGTGATATCTATACAAGGTGCTCCATAACCTCGATTTTCCGGCTTGAAAATGAAAATGTGGGAAATCCCTCGGACCCGTTGATATTGATATTAGTTCCGAAGCGAATATCGTTTCTTTCCGGTAATAGTAATGCTATCATTACTGGATTCATAATGTTGAGTAGAGAGTTAGATGATGAATCTTGACGCACGACGTTATTCTAGTATTTCGACGAACAAAACAAAGAGATCTTGAAAAGATCGAGTGCGAGAATATTTCTTGAAACGTGTGTAATATACTTTTCTTTATCAATTCTCACGAAAGAAGATATATGTACTGAATATAATCACTGGGATATTGGAAATGTTTGACAACACAAGATTACCTGAACACGAGATTATTTGATTTTGTGTCCTATAGGACATTGTATGTATATTGAATGAATAAACGTACACTGATGAAACAATAGATACTTCAAATTGATTACAGTAGCAAGCGACATTGTTTCAAGAAACAATGTTTACTGCAAATGGTTCTGAAAAAATCTACACGTGTGTGTATGAAATTGAATTCCGAATTGCTATAGTGATAAATTACTAAGCGCTGACAATTCTGTTGTGTCAATATTATGGAAATGAAAGTTGTGTATCCGAAGTCATAATTTGACTTCTTCAGATGATTCATTCAAATAATTTTGAACTATGAGAATCTCAAACAACATCTAGAATCTGATGAACAAAGTTCACCCAATCCAGCGAATTCTGGAGTAGTTACGCTAACTAGAGAAAAAAGTACCTATTTGTCTGGAAATTCAGCAAATTCAACGAAGAAATAAATTGGTATTGTATATGCCAGCACGACAAAAAAGAACGAAAATGAATATAGCGAATGTTGAGGGAGTCTGAAAACCTTTTCTTATTATTCTTTGAATAAGGTCTCGAATGTTTTATGTTCGACTAATGAGACTCTCAAACTTCAACAACTTCGAAGGAATTTATTATTAAAACCTAATAAAAAGACATAGGTATACCTCTCACTGGATAATTATGTGAGGCAAAGTTCACTGAAGAGAAAAGATGAAAATTAATTCAAAGAGCCAAGAACGTAGTGGATACTTTTGAATTGAATTTTTCCCCAGATAGTGTCGTCAAGTGTCAATTATAATTTCTTTCGCTAGAAAGGCAATTATAATTAAAGTTGGGTAGCATCTCAGCAGTAAATCATATACGCAAATACAGGGTAGGAGGAGAAAGTCTTGTTTTGGAGTCTTGTGATGATGGATGAATATACGTTAACTTCGAGAAGATCTATGAAATGTGCCCCAAATTCGATAGTCATAATAGATAATATAAATATAGATAATAGGAAAAGATTGATTGCTGGAGGTTTCAATGAACCGAATCTTGATATTTGAAACTGTATGTGATGATGAGTATTGGATCGGCTATACATGGTATATGCAGGATGTCACCCTCACATTATTATAAATAGTCTGGACAGTGTCAAAAAAGATCAAATAGTTGATGAATAATCAAGTGCAATGAATATATGCGTGCGCTAAACGTCAATTTTTTCAAACAGCAATTTGAAAAATAACGATATCATCAGAAAATAACAGTTCTGATTCAGTTAAGGACGAAATGAAAAACAGCAGTCAACTATATCGATGGCCATTTCCGGTTACTGACTCCCTGAGTTCGGAATAGGTCCCGGCAGGCCATGGCAGGGCTTCCAAGCGCATCCATGCAAGGGACCGTTAAATGCCCGTTTCACGGCTTGCTAAGTTGAACCGTGTAATTTTGCGTTTGCAGTCGAGGAAGGTTTTCTAGTTAAGTGGGCCACGAAATTCTGCAAGTATATATAAGGATGGTAACGAATTTCTGGAATCCAGTGGAAATTTCGTAGCGAGGGTGTACAGACATACGCTGTTGTCTCGAGAAAACATCAGTGATTTGGCAAAGAACGGCAGAGGAAATATACGAGACGAGTGAAGTGCTTGAATATTTTGATGAAGTGATCAGTGATGAATGGATAACTTTCAGCTTGGATTAGGGAGGACAATCTAAATATATATCGAATGACGGTGTGACAATCTGGCTCTATAATTAGCAAAATTTGAGCAAATGAATTTGACAATTTTTCTAATATGAACGAATCGGCTGGAAGTAAATTGCATCATTTCTCTTTCACTATCATGGAAACAGACACAATCAAAGTTTTCCTAAACTTCAACTAACTATTTCTCAATGTTTATTCATCAACTTTGCAACAAGCCTTTCAATTGCAATTATTTTTTATGATTGATAGCTTCAATGGATAATGTTATTTCATCACTGTAGCTGAGAAAGCGATATACCACATATCTTAACACTATGAGGGTCACTCGACTGGAGTATAAGAAAGTGACAGTTTGAAAATCCGGTGCTTTCTAGCTGACTCTGAATCGTTTTGTCATGAAACGAGGGAATATTTCCGATCATGTTGAAAGTCTCTGGTTTCTAGTCAATTCCCAAAAAGTTATGGAGAACTCTATCATTATGGAAAACACGTCAAGACATTCGGATACCACATATATCATTTCTGATCACCAACACATCAGCGTTTGACGAATAGGATGAAGAGGCGACATCCTAGCATGTCGATATGTACCTCGTATCTACGTGTAATCTAGGTCAATTATACATTGTACTCTGAGTGTTCGACCGTCTATGGCAATAAAAGCCTTATATGCCAATGAACAAATTTTTTTGTTTTGTTTATCGATGTTTTCATGAGCACAGCCTATATCAGCACAGGAATACCACAGGGCTCTAGTATTCCTCCAGCACTTCTTTACTGCTCATTCTTAATTTGTTGCAAATGATGACCAAACCAGTCATCAAAGTTTTGCTAATGATACCACCCTCATTGTTCCATTCTCATCCGATGCATCAATAACAGTTGCGAATAACCAGGCATTACCGATTGCGAAAACTTCGGTCAGTAAATAATGATTCGATGAAGATCCATGAGAAGTAATGTGATCTTCTGATCGTTTTTTTCAAACCTCACAGAATGAAAGAAATGTCACTTTTATACTGCTACTACATGAGGAAAGGTGCTCTCCTGGAATATAAATCGAAATATTGCCAAAACAGAAATCAAGCACAAGTACCAAATTGTTCAAAATTTCTTCAACCATCATCGTTTCTTTGACACCACTGTGATTTCATAGTTTCTACTAATTACAGAGGGTTCATTATGCCATTCCATCATGTGTTTTCAATATCAATATAGGAAGGACAAATATACAACTTCAGACTGTTATATCTCTGTTCGAATTTCTGACGGCTAAGTATAGGTATTTATACAGAGTGTCTCACATCTGATAGAAGCACCCCTGTATTTTCCTTACTTATTGGGGTTAGTTTCTGAAACGCGCAAGAGCGAGAGGAATACCAAAGATACACTCAACGATCAATTGGGGTCATCTTCAGTAATATACACTGCTCGCCAGCAGCCATGGTTACTACGAGATATCCAGAAAATGATATTATGATACAAGTTAGGCCAAAATCTCTTCCGATTCGAAAAAATCTCGAGTTGGAATATTTTCATTTTGTCACACTTGATGATATCAGTAATATTATTTAACTTTATGAAATTCAGATTCTTCCAATTCTGCTTGGAATAAATTGGAAACTGAAATGAATATTCCGAAAACTGATTTTTTTTCAATTTTTCTTTTCACTATGAATCATTATTTGTCCTGAGCTATATACAATCTTATACAATCATTTGAGGGCACCCTGTACATGGACCTTCCGACAAGAGGGTGCACCTCCGACCTCCATACAACCACTTCAACCGCAAATCCTTTCGGTATCGCAAAATTCTTGGATGCCCTTGAGATGCTTCGACAGTGATTCCGTGATGGAGAGCGGATTGAAATGGCAGATATAATGGAGAGATATGAAGGAGACCGCATCAGGAGGCTCGTCATCGGTATTCGAGTGCACGGACCGGAAATGATCCGGGAAGGAACCGGAGATAGACAGGACGAGGAGAGGTAGACAATGCGATCGAGGCAGATGCGACCGAATGGATTTTTAACAATAAAATCATGCTTCTGGGTTAGTACTCTGATTTGAGGTTTCCTTCGAATGATGTTAGTAACTATGTGCTATATGGAATAACTGAATATCTTTTTTCACAACATCGTCAGTTGTAGAGTTCATTGGTCATGAATATTGAAGATGCCAATTCATTTCATATCAGCAGTCAGTCAGTTGGTCTTCGAATCTGTTCTGCTCAGAATCCCTGAAATAGTTGTTTAGTCCGAATAGATCGACAGCTGAGAAGAATCGTTAGGCTTCAAATGAATTAGAAACATTTTTGGTTTAGAAAAAAAAAAAACTATGAGAAGAGCAAGCACCAAAACATTGTTGCAGGAGGATTGTCAAGACTGGTGGAATGAATGCAGGAATGAGACAGACCGAAAAAATTATCGAGAAAATGAGTACAACTAAATCAACCAAATCAATCTTCGCAAGAAAACAAATATGATTACAATTGACAAGACAGAAAAAATCACAGTAGAGATTTTACCAGTAAGAGGAGGAAAAAGTTGTACACATAGTATAAGATTACTACTTTTCAAGACTTAGGTTTCTTATGATAGGAAAAGTGAAACCAAGAGCTCACAGATATACGGGAAGTAACTTGAATGATTTCATCAATTTCAGGTGGAGATATTTGATTGTCATATTTCATGAAAAAAGTTTCACATGAACATTTGCTCTTACTTGCTCTGATCCGAATTACGGGGTGTGCAAAGTTTGAGGAAAAATCTGTTTTTCATCATTAATTATTCAAAATACTTCTCGCCGATTTTGATCAATTGTGTTTTATTCGTGATACGATGCTCTTTGTCGTGAAATTTGATTTTGAATTTTGTTTCCAGTGGTGTCGCAGAGGCTGACATGATTTTTATCACAAAGATCATTGAGAGAACCCTCTGTGACGTCACTGGAATTTTGAGCCGTAAACTATGGAAAGAAGCTCCTTGAAGACTTTTGAGATATTGATAAAAACCTTCTAGTATAGTTATAGTAACGCTTCGACACCTCGTTACTCGGAAACGAAAAAAGTTAGGACCTACGTTCATATAGACTTTTTTTCATGAAATATGACAAGGAGCCATTTCCTGGAATCAATTGCATCATTTTAAACCCTGTATAGACGATCTAAAAACCTTCATCTATCCATTCAATGTCAATCTTGAGTGTTCCTTCGGAATTAGAAATTTCTTTTACTCTCCAAGCTGACTGACTCATGATACTTTATTTGGAAATCTCCTGTGATAAGTACATCTGACTCATATATCGCACTATTGGAAGAAAAATGATGCGAAGCAATTCCCAGATATGACGATTTAAGTTTCTTTCATTTCATATCATTGGTTACCTGAGCAGGAATAATTTTACAAAAGAAAAAATCAAAATGCAGTAACTTGCTAACCCCCCCCCCCCCCAGTAAATCCTATCTCTGCGATTCCGTAACTATGAGTCGAAACTTTTTCATAAATCAATCTGATGAGTTACGAGAGTTTTCCTGATATTCGCTGCTGAATATAGGAGGAATTAGCAAATCATCCTCTACTATATTTCATTCTGGAAAAATAGATCTCGAATGAGGCGAGAATTTCGACTTCGGCTCTAAATAGTTCACTCTTGGATGTAAATTTCCATTTGTATGTAAATTGTCTCATGTGAACGAAAGGAAATAGTAATGATAGAATATTGAGAGTTTGATTCTCGCAGGAAAGCATTGAAAGCACTATTCAGAAACCTGCTGAATAATGGAATGGTTTTCAGATGGATGAAAAATCAACAGGAATTGTAGGTTGATGAGAGGTGAGGGGTATAATTTGGAATCATTTGAAGATATGAGTGGCGTGTTGAGGTTGCATATTCCAGTGGAATCAGTGGATAAAATTCCAACAATTTGAGATTTCAATTCATACGGTGGTGATGGTGGCGTATAAAACTTATTTCGATCATAGCGGATATTATGGAAATTGATCCAAAAACGAATTGTCAGATCACTACATTCATCAGTTTTTGTATTTGATAAGTGATAGTTAATCCCATTCAACAAAAATCAATCAGATATAAGAATGGATTGTCTTTTGAGAATTTCCTGTGAATCTTGTAGGGGATAATGATTATCCATACGAAATGAGCACAGTTCATATTTTCATGCAAAAAAATGAAGAAGAAAGAACAACATTGAGGTAAAATGAATAATTCGCAAGATCACCATCCTTTTCCGAATACAATCGTATTTACTTCGCGAATTGAAGAAAGATTGACATATTTTATCAACATGATTTTTCTACTCCCACGCTGTAATTCGTTCATTACAACTTTCCATTGAGATACAAGTTTCCAACGATAGAAAGGCAACACTCAGTGATATTCTGTCAATATTAACTAATTTTGACAAGACATACGATATTGATACCTATTCCCAATAAATTTCACAAATTAAGAGTTGATTTCATCATGCCATTTTGATTGTTAATAGAAGAAATAGTGAATGCAACTTACATTCAATGACTGCTAGGATTCTGAGATGGCTGTGACTCAATAACCTTCATGAATTGGTCGTTGCATAATACCAATACTGATACTTAGGTATCAGTCTCAGAAAAAGACATACTTTATTCCTTCTATCATATGGGGTGTTGGTATTGTCTGACAAACATATAATCGATGAATAAGTAGGTTACATTTATAGTGGATCACCCTGTAGAAGAAACGTCATTATTGCCTTGAGCCCTTCGATTATCTCTTTATTGAATCGCATATCAGTATCCTCTTCACTACAACCACCCCACATTAATCTTCCGCATCATAACATCCATATCTAACGGAAACCCAAAAATCAATCTAATGAACCACATCTGCCAAAGCTCGAATAATGCCCAAAAATACTTCGGCCATTTTCGAAACATTCCCAACAATGGCATCCGAGTTAATAAAAAGAGTCTAGTCTGGCTTACCGCACTGGTTTTGCATTTATTAATGACAATACAAATACTTTGACTCATCTTCCCTATGCTACCAGGGAGATACACCCCGTGTTATGTCACCTGCCCGGGGGTACGTTTTTCAATCAGTTAAAACGGGGCGTATCCAGGGAGTCTATACTCCCTGCCGCAATATACACGGACAAACAGAAACAGACAATGTATACAAACTTGAAGAGTTGTTTAATATTGTTCGAATTTACAATGTTTATTTTTCTGGAGTTGCATCACCGTTGTGAAGGTACTACAAATTCAATGATACCAAATCGAAATTCCGACTGTTCCATTTATTTTTCAATCCTCAAATTGAGTGACAAAATGAAAATGGTATCAAAGGATGCCATTCAATAGACTTTTGATTCAGAAATTTCAAATTTATGCAGAAAATGTAGCTCCTCAAAGCTTATTATGATTATCACATGAAAAATGATAAATATAAAAAATAAAGAGAGATATAGAAGATAAATAAAATAAATAATGAATAAGTACGCACCAGAAAGTCCAGATCCATATTTAGAAAAATCAACTGGCGATGGTCATTCAACAAAAATCAACAGGATGATGGCCCAAACGCGTTAAAAGCCGAAACGTCAATTCTCTGATTCAATATTGTCATTTTGTAGTTTTGGCAAGTACCAATGGCAATGTTGTATTATTTCATCTTTTTGTTTCCGAATGGAATCATTGAGAATTGAAAACAAAATCGCAGTTTTTTCCAGTATGTATATCTTCTAAAATCGTCGGAAGATTGCAGATTTCTTGACCCCATGTTTTTAGCTTCCATTTGAAGTTTGCTCTATCATCCACATTCCCGAGATTCAGATATAATCAGATATAATCGAATTTGTATCAGCCTGTATACAGATCGTTTTTCAACCTCTTCAACGTTGGGATCTCGTGAACTAGAAGAGATACAAGGTTGGTCGAATTACAGGAAAGTTTGTAGTTTTGATGCTGAACATTAAATATGGTCCTGAAATTTTTGATGACTAGATTATGAGGTGAATCTTAAATTTCCTTGAGGGGATAACAAGAAATTTGGAAAATATTGACTGTTATAATATCGAGTGAACTGTTAGATACAAGTGAAACAACATTTTGATCATTCTTTCGCTCTTCGCTGGTACTAAAAATCCAATATGGCTGCCACGTGAAATCCTGAAATTGGGTAGAGCAACTGGAAAACAGTTCACTTAGTGCAAACCATGATATCTTCATGATATCAAGTATATATATTGTGTATTATTTGGGTTGTGCATAACAAAATCAAACTCCGTAATGCATTCATGAATGGAATGATGTTCGACAGAAAAAAATCTTGATTCCTAATTCATCATATTCCGAGAGCATTACATTCATCAAATTACGTCATACATGAATGTTCAGCAAAGAAACCGGCCACTCATCTCTAATTTGACCAACCCTATATCTTTACCATATAGTTCACTAGATCCAGAGATATTATAGTATACATTTTCTACTAGATAGAGCATAGACAGAGAGGAATTGATACGATCATAAGAAATAAACTCATCAGCAATGACCGTTGGCATTGGTAAAACATTTTGATGTGTCATGCCCTCCGAACACAAACCCACTAGAAGGATCACAAAACAAATATTCTGATGCTAACATGAATTCCCAGAATTATCATAATATTAGTACCCAATCGTCGCCAGTGTTGTCATATCCAATCATCAAAAAGTGATGAATAGTCTATAATATTTAAAGTCCTTCATGAATCCATGTACTTCAATGCACAAATATGATAATAAATCTGGGTCATGAGGATTATGAATCAGTTCTGATTAATAGAAATTGCTACATTATTCTGAGACTTAGCAATTTTACTTTCTTGAGGGCTCGAGGACCAGCATGGGTATCGTGAATACTTTTTGCTCAACGTTGCAACATCGCAATTTGATGTTGACAGTCGACGGCGATTATTGCTTTGTTTGGTATCTGTCATTATTTACGTTCTGATTTATCGATATTATTCAATTTGTGTTCAGTTTTGTGTACTCAGAATTCATCAGAAACTCAGTTTATTTCCAGTTTTGGTGATTTGATATAATGTTGAGACGTTGTGAGGTGTGTTAAAGACAATTTGAACCGGCGATCAAAACACGTCATTTCATAGGTGAGTTACCATTGACGTATCATTCGAGATTTTGAAGCACTTTCCCAAATGGAATGGATAAAAATGAAATTAAATTGAATTGATTAGATTATATTGATTATACCCATAGGTCAGCTGAGACAGTGTCTTGTGGTAGAATATGTAGTACTGATGAATGCTTCCTTATTTGTAGTCAAAATATGCGAAGCTGCTGAAAAATCACTGAGAATAATGATGAACTCAATTAATATTTTTGATAAAAAATTTAACGATATTTCTATCCTACACACAACGATGAGAAATTTACCGTTGACTGTTTTTGGAACTAGTCAAACTAATTTGGAGAAATATTTCACTGTAAGACTTCATCATGAGGCAAATAAATTGCAAAATTCAACGGAAGTTAAAGTAAGAAGTATGTTAACAAAAACAATCCTATTCAAAAATCAATAAATTATTTGTGTGATTATCCATGGTTGTTTTTCAGTTCATTCCTGTTTTGAATAAGAAACACTGCTATTTGCTACATCTTCACATGATTCATGATATTATTGTTGATATAACATTTCGTCATAATACTTGTCAACACATATTCATTATCGATTCTCATCTATCTACATGAAATGAAATAATCAGACATCATTTTTTGCGTCAAAACATATGAATTCTGCTCAAGATGAAACCTCCTTCATTTTTTACGATATCGTGAAATGATATAAGCAAGTTTCATCTTCAGATTTGAAAATTACATTCAAATATGCAATCATATCTATTTGCCTCGAAAACGAGTTTCTCACTTTTTTGAAAATTATTTCCACTAGTAGGTACTGAACTTTGAAATCGTAAATATACTTACATGCAATGTCACTGATCGCCAAAGATATAAATGTTCATTATTGAAATTGAACGTTATTTATGATAACGTATAAGTAGGCAACTGTATACTGAATAGTAAGTATATTGTTTCATATGGCGTTGAGAATTGAACTTTTCTTGTGACGTGGTCATAATAAGTTTATTGATTACAAGCAAGTTACAAAAATCACCATAGGATTGTATGTATTCGAATTTCTCGTAACAATGTGAAGGAAGTATAAAGATGTTCATTTTCCCACCAAGAAATGCTAAAAAGTACCACTGAAATTGTTAAAGATTTTCAGTTTGGTTTCATCATGAATTAATAATAATTTCGACCCCCTCTGACGACACGGCACTGGTGCTGGGAGAATCAGGTTCTGCTATCCTCGTTTAGACGAAGATAGATACTATAGATGTTGCTTCCAAACAAACTGTATTGCCAGGGGTGTGGATTACTTATCTAGTCTGTTCAATGATCGAAGGTCATGCCATTGTATTGAGGAATACGACTTTCACAGTTATTTTCATTCGATTCGAGTTAATAGTGTAAGATCATCCTCTCAAATCTATCGTTTAGCGAAGTAAATCGATCCATAAGTGTGTCAAGACAAAGATGCATCTATATAGGATGCATCTGGAAGAGAATTGAAAATATCATATCTTTGACTAGATCCCAATGGTGAGAGAGATGGAAATATCGATTTGCGTATATCAAGGATAGCAATAGCCCCAAAACAGAACCTTGTGGTACTCCATACTCCTCTGCCGATAATAATTAAAAAAAAAACCTAATTCCGTGAGAATACTGTCAGTAAGTTATCTGTTTGATATAGATAGAACTTGGCCACCACTTCTCGAAACTGAATATGAAAATGGCAAATTCAATATCAATTGTTGAAAAAACACCTGGTAACCAGGATTCCTCCATCTGCCGACTTTTCATTTTTCAGTATCAAGACAACCTAACATCAAAAATTCTGCAGAGAAAATTATATACGAATTGTGTTCAGAACGGGAGTAGATTCGTTTCCGAAACGTTCACTGAGATAAGTAGAAGTTCTGGTCTCATTGAAAATATATTTGTATTTCAAAATTTTTCAAAAAACAAGGTGTCACTGACAAATAGAGAATTGTATTTTTAGTGTTCTAAACGTTTAATTTGGAGTGCAGTGACATTATGAGTCAGATCACAAATCTTTTTCACTTCTTTTCAAATCTTTAGAAACGATGTGAGAGAAATAAAAAAAAAATAGAAAAATTGATGTCTTAGTTAGGTCGTTAAGGAGAAACTTTTTCATGGTACACTTCATGACCGACGAATAAATATTTGGTCTACACACTCGATCCCATCAGCCGAAATCGGGATTTTCATCACGGCATCAGATAAATTAGGCACGCTCGAACGGGACCGCCGATCCGGGGGATGCGAAGTCGGTCGCGAGGGGCGGAAAGGGGCGGCGCGGGCGGTGTTTCCGACGTGTGTCAAGTGCAGCCAGTGCAGCGCCGCTCCCGATGATTCGGCTCCTCTTAATTGGATCGGATTTTTAATTAATATGAAAATTCGCATACTCATTTGCCGGCGAACACAATGGTCCTCGATTCATCGAATCGGTCAACAGCGTGTTCGACAGGATGATACAGGGTGCACCCTTCTTTTCTGCTTCGATACAGCGTCAGTCATATTTTGCCACTTCTGGAGGATATAAAAAAAATCAGAAGTTGTAGAGTTTCATACTGTAAGTAAATTATTCGAGGAAGTGGTATATTGATTTTTTTAGTTTTATGGATCCGTTTCTGGAAAAAAATAGAGATAATAATAATTATCCCAATATATTTGAAGTGACAATAGACTTATGATCAGCCCCAAAATGTCACTGCGCTTGGAATTCAACCTTGTTCAGAAATCTATAAGAGAAATCCTCTATTTGTCAGTGTCACCTTATTTTCGGAGAGATGTTGGGAAGACGAATATATTAAACGAGTAATATACTTATCTTGATGTAGTGGACTTTTCGGAAACGAATAATCTGCTCCTGCTCTCAACACGATGAGTAAATAATATTTCTCTTGGTGAAGTTGGAACGTTCGTTTCGATATTGAAGAGTAACAGTTGTCAGACAGGAATAATTCTGGATACCAGGTGTTTAATCCGTTGATCGATCTTGAATTTGCCATTCCCATTCATATTCAGTTTCAAGAAGTGGATACCAAGTTCACTGAACAAGAATCAATATCGTTGTCTCCGTTCAGAAGGATGCGAGCAAATTCTTTGAATTTCGTTTTTGATGGTATTATCTTCTTCTCCTATGATCTAAGTACCATTCCAATCGGCCATCTGTTCAGTAAGGATATGTTCAGCTAATTTTGACTCGTCGATATATCTTTTCTTTACATTGATCTCATGTTCTTTCATCCTAACTGATGTGATAGTTTCACTTCTATAATATTCTTCAAGAACACATGGTATACTGTGAATACAATTTGTTGATAAATTATCTTCATTTCTCGGTTTTGTATGAGTCAGTCTCTATTTTCGGTTTCGATAATGGAGGAAATGAGTTTTTCGGTTAGTCAAATGAACATTTTTTCATATATGTCAGATGATATATAGGATAAGAATATTTTGTTTGAATAGAACACCCTATATATACCCACATTTTCTTCGAAATCTTGTTTTCCTGTTTCCTTATACACAGATTGCTTGTTTTACCCTTCTTCCCCATTGGGATGTCGTAAACTAGTATAGAGATGCATGCAGGGTCGGTCAAATTAGAGAAGGTTTCCGCTATTTTTATTGGCACTAATATCCAATATGGTTCCCTTAATATCTGATATTCAATGTTCAATAATCTGACATGATAAGGTATGTGTATTATTTGGGTGGTGTATCAAAATACAACAAGACGATACATGAAATCATTCAAGGAAGATGGTGTCTCCTCTGCTATAGGATTACCTATCTGATATCGGTTTATTAGAGAGATTCAACTTTTATTCTCTCGAAAATAGGATAATATTTCCACACTGAGATTTCATGCGAAGTTGAATTCGATGCAATAAAATCTATTTTACCTCAGAGTACACTACAGAACAATACAGAAAAACTCACCTTCATATAGAATTTGCAGCAATTACGATAAATGTTACATCTCCTTCTCCAAGATTCTCCAGTTTTTGATATTATTTCCCTCTTTTCATTTTGTTTCATATCTTCACTTTTTATATTTATATTCATTCGATTATACTCAGAATTTAAATACTCTGTGAGTTCTTCGAGGGGGTGGTACATTCATTTTCCAGTTTTTCGTGGTATTTTCTTTCCTCATTTCTAAAAAATAGAGTAGAAGTCATTGAAAATTATTTCAACATATTTGTAGTGAGGACAGATTTTGTGATCTGCCCCAAAATGTCACTGCGCTCGAAATTAAACCTTTAGATACCTAAAAGGGAAATTCTCTATTGGTCAGTGACACCTTGTTTTTGAAAAAATTGGAAATGCAAATATATTCAATAAGAAAAAAACCTCTACTTATCTTCAGAAACGAGGAGAGAAAATCCCACGAAAAACTGGAGAATGATAATTAGAATTTGTTTATACCTATAATTTTTCCACCCTGTATGGAAGACAAATCTACTGGTGACAGCTTCTGATGTGTCGAAAACTATGACATCTAAACGTATCGAACGATCGAATATTTTTATTCGTTTATACGTGACCTATGTAAACTAATGTTTTCAGTAGTATAGTTCAAGGAAATCTTCATGAAACCCAACAAATTTCTCTTCTGACTCTCATAATGAAATAGTCAGGAGGGACGATGCTCAAAATAGAGTGACTGAATCGTACCAACCTTGAAAAGTTCATTTTTGTCAGTTGGAATACCCTTTATAGTATCTTGTATCCAAGGAGAGCTTCCTTTTCGAAATAACAAGAGTATGGGTAAATAGTAACCCATATAAAGTGAGATATAATTCATTATTGAGAATTCAAAATTCGAAATATTTCCTAACACCTTCGATACCATTCTCCACAGTTGAGCTGATATAGATTGCATACCAATACCTATTGAATGAGAGAATAGATGAGAAAATATCGAGATGCGAGTTCCGCAAGGTACAGTACCTACTTGGCCTCTTAATAATTGTTTTCCATAAACCTAAATTATTCCATCCTGAATCAACTTCTTTTCATAAAGTATCAACGCCTATCCTATGTTCCCAACAAACAATTCTATCACCACAAGAAACTATCTGTGACTTGGACCAAAATTATTCCTGTGTTCTTGTTCATTCCACTCCAATTAAACATCGAAAAGTTGATGCACCTAAACGATTCGATAGCTTATTTGATCGCAACATTCGATCTCCGGCAAGTTGAGCTCCAAAGTGAGTAATTCAATTTTTAGCTCGTCATGCATCACCAGATAAGAGTCAAAGCACCAGGCTTACGGCTACTAGGCTAGGCATAATTATACGCCGTATATATCTTGCTTCACACGGATTAACGCCAAAAAGGACCAAACTGACCCTATTATTTATTTATGATCTTTTCCAACCAATCGACCAAAGTGAAATTCTCGGAATTATTGAGTTTTGAATAATTTCGCTTTTGACTGAAATATCTCATTCTTCTAGCGGTGCCCCGTATCAAGAATATAAATTTAAGTAATTAACAAGAATCTCGAAAACTGCCACGAAATAACGATACTGCACTTGTTTCGTATATATACATAGAGACAATAGACATCGTGATCACTTGAGTAATGTATTAATATAAAATGTAATACTTATGAGATAAAATACACCATAAGTAACTACAGAACAATATAAATAGAAATAAAATAGTCGAGCTGAATTGCTAAGTATATAAAACTAACACAAACAAACAAGAACAATCGATAAGTGATTGAACACTTGTTTCGATATAAATAAAACATATATATATATATATATATGTGTGATATGAATTGAAGATATCGTATCGTAAATGTTTGTTTGTTTGTTTCGATATTGAATACTTTGTGGTGGCTACGTTTGTTCTGAATAAGTCATCGAATTGTGTAAATCCAAACTAGCACTCATCAGAAAGTCACATTTTCAAATGCACATATATATTTATAAGTTATATGCAATATGTCATCATCATTCACGTCTACTATTATATCCTTGGAACATCGCCTTCATTCCGTGAACACCCAGTGTACAACGAAGACGATGAGGACCATCCAAACGATATACGACTAAACAGTTACCGAAAGCAAAAACAGTAGCACTTGCGTCCCCCCTTTGTTTACTGCATAACAACTGCACTCGAAAGCAACCTTTGGGCAATAGAAATCTCCGACACATAAACAAAATTACCAGAAACATCGCGACAGATTGTCGAGGACCCTCAACGATAAGCGAGGTCTTTCTGGCCTGTACAACGGAAACAAATGTAGAACATAATTCGGCGCACAATGAACGGCTCGCTCCCCGAGAATATAGCAAGGGCACTCTGGAGTTGGATGCAATTACTACATGACTTGCTGTTACTGAGAGTTGATTTCGGTGCCGAGTGATTTGCCTGCTCGAGAGCTCGACTGCGGATCCCTTGATGGCTTTTCCACTCAAGAACGTTAATATCGATCGAATTAAAGAGAAATGTCTACGTCATCACATCAGAGTAAAACCGATGAAGCGTCGTCTAATATTTTGTGAGTGTAATTTCAGGCACCCGACTCGAAAATTATATTTTCCGGCAATTTCAGACTGGAAAGTACTTGTCTGCAGTTCGAAAAATATTTCTTTCTCTGGACTAGTTTCAATGATATCACAGGGAATGCAATTCACAAGTTCTAACAACTAACATTCATCATTTTTTATTTAATGTGAGTTGCTGCTTTCTACATTGACATTGAACATAACCGATCATCGTCTGTAAAAATGGCACATCTGAAAAAATTGTTAAATGAGTAAACTCTATTCAATCACTCACATACAAATTCACCTCTAGGTCGCTATCACATTTAGAGCATTTCTGGAAGCGTCTTCTCTCAACACTGGCCGAGTCGTAGTCTTAGGCAGTCATCGAGGAATGATCTTGTGTCTGCCTACTTTCGTTTCGTGACAGTCGTACAAAGTTAGGTAGGCTATTTGGATAAATACATTAAGTATACAAGGCTATTCTTTTCTTCCAATGATTGAGCTGAAGAAGCAAAGCAAAGCATGATGTCCTATGATATGAACGTGAATTCTAACTTTTTCGCTCATGGGACGCTTTCATTGCATAGGCAGGCATAAAAAAATTCCACTTGAATCATTATAATTATGAAGATAATAATTATTGAGAATTATTATAGAAATTATGGTGTCCTGTTAGTTCCGTAGTTGTAAAATAATCAGTTCAGATTGCTTTTCAGGATTCTTCAGGGTTTTCAAATTAGGGTTGGATTAACCTTTGATCACTTAGTTTCAATGTAATTCAATGAAACCCTATGTGAATATAATATTTTATTAAAATATCGAAAAATTAACAAATCAAAAAACAATAATGCGTAAATCACAATCAGCTAATGGAAATTACAATACTGAATTAGAAAATAATGTGCGTGACCATGTATGAACTAATTCAAAGTATAAGAATATCGAATATATATGTATGAGGAAGGATTTATCTACCAGAATTTGTTAACATATAGAGTGTTTTAGTTTATCGAGCCAGAACAACTCTAGCATTGAATGCCCAAATACAGAATTTTCATAATATTTCAATCTCTTTACTAGATATAACTTCGATTTCCACACCAACAATGTTCAAACCCTGCTGAATATAATATCATAAAGCATCTCTATATAATTTCTAGACATGGGTATCTATATACAATCATTTATATTGAAACGAGCTACAAAAAATGGAAGATATTCATTCAAAGATCAAATTTTATATATAGAGTGGGGTGAATTATGGTGTGACTGCGAAAAAGTGATCCAATGACATGTGAAATATCTCATGAACAAGCATATTGCTACCTACATATATTGAAGTTGAATCGATTGAGCAAATATCTGCAAGAACTTACATCAAAATACAGATAAAAATAGGACATAGTGCTACTTATAACCAAAAACCACGCGATATTACACCAGTAGTGTACCTATGTACGTTCTGAATTCAGATGGCCACCAATACTTATGACAGATATTATCGTTTGAGGGATGTCATTTGACAGAAGACATGAGTTGGGATGGCGTATCGCCCCCATCAGTATTGCACACTTATGTTTTTGTTTTTCACTACAAATGTCGACGTCATCTGTCTTACTTCATGACATGTAGATACACTATTTACACAGCTTTGAATATGATATGAACGGTATGATCCAGATTTTCCTATAGTATTGACATTATTTCATAGATTTCGCAGTGAATTAATAAATTGTATGTATGAGCGTTATAAAAATTTCAACAATATGAGGATGAAATTGTGCGAATATCAGTTACATTCGAGCAAGCGTTTGCAGTAAATATTCGAATCCAAATACCCACAAATTTTCATTCCCACATTGTTTTCACTTTGGCAACTCTAGAATATCTCTTCAAGTTATCAACGAAAACGGATCAGCTTCCTTAGCTTGATGAAGAACTAAAATTTCAATGGAGTGGGTAGTTGAGAGGGGTTCTGAACCAAGGAGAGGGGGGAAAAGCTTTTTGACAGTCGGCGTGGCCTACTCATTGTTACAGGCTGAGACTAATTATTGGTCCTGAATTGAGTGTGGCCTCCAGAGACATAGATCGGAATGACGCCACCTGCTTCATTGCTGAACATAGGAACTTTAAGTGTGATAAAGCTGGTCCATTTTCAGTAACATTTTTGGAGGCGATTATTGAAGATGATTCTTTTATCAAAAGTGGATAAACTATGAATTTACTTACGTTATACTCTCAGCATTCTCGCTTAATTCTACATGGTCTTTTAATACTGATGCAAGTTTTGTGAATTTGGATATAGATATTTCTGCCACATTTCAAGCATGACTATTTACGGTTGATTCGTAAAGTTTTGAGAAATATTACAAATCGTTATCTATAATCAAAATCAATATAGCCAGATATGAATTATGTTGCTGAACAAGAATGAGATGACAAAAAAATTCAATTGTGAAGTATGATGATGGTGACATTCGAATTGTGGCACAGAGGATTTCGAAGTAGCCAAAACATCACTGGCAGTGTTCTTCTTCCATTAACACATCGGCCTGAGAAGAAAAATGTAATCATATATATGTTCTTGAGGTTACATTCCAACTACATATTGAGATGGATGATGGATGATGATGATAGATGATATTCAAATGAAATATTCATCGGATGAATTCACTTCAATTCATGACAATCAATGACTAGTATTCCATATTATAGACAGATGAGAGATTGTATAGTCCTTATCATTTCGAATGATCAATCGAGTACCTTATTCAATCCCAATATCATAGTTTGTAATTTTATGATACAAACTTGTTCGTGAACAGAGCAACACTAGAGTCACGGATATTATTGGAAATGTAATATATATTTTCAAGATACAACTTACTGACAGCATAAGTTTCAAGCGGTAACAATATAGTAGACTGAATAAAAAATGAATAACTATCAATACGAATCAGTTCTTCGATATGGTCTTCACTATTGATTATTTCTTTGGGGAACTATCCGATACTCCCTGCCTGTCGACAATTGAAACATAAAAAAATCAACCTTCTTGAACTAGAATGTGGAAATTGTATTCATGTATTCGAGACCAGGAATTTTAAGATGAGGTAAAGTAAAGAAGTGAAGTAAACTTGGTTTATATAGAGGATGATTTACCCAATAATGCAAGAATTCATTTAGTGTGTTGACCCAACCAAACGGAGTGTGAACCAACTGAAATTGGAAAGGAAGAATGCTGGAGAGGAAGTACTAGAGGAAGAAGGAATCACTCATGATGAATTATTAGTCAATGCACGCCCATCATGGGCGAATCGAAATTGTCGTGATAAGTAAACTCGGATGGAAAAATTTCCTACCTATTCACGGAAGAAAACATTCCCAAACTTTGTGCATGCGTTGTAGAAGCAGACACGACGAAATTTGCATACACTATCAAAAAAAAACTGATCACGTAAAAATTACTTTGCAATTCAATTCATAACAACTGTGAATCAGACATTCCAAATGGAACTGCAGGTTACCGTTTGTACCGGTTGTCATCGTGGCTGTAGCATCGACCTGAGATATATTCGTGCTACCATATCTTCTCTTCGATTCCTTCCGCTTGAACAATGTTCACATACGAAAATATGAGTAGGAATTAAACGAGTATAATCATAGGGTATTGAAGGAAGTTTTTGGTCTCATCAGATTCTCAGGGTGAATACGTTCTTGTATATATCGATTGTGTAGTGAGACTTGTATTCATTCTGATGGGACTCATGCTGCAGTTGGCAACACCAGGAGGTCACTCGGAGAAGAGTGCATCAATATTTGTTTGGGAAGGAAAGTTAATTCTCTGCTAAGCTGCTTATTCTTCTAAATTCTATAAATTCATCCGGATTGCTCTGAAACTTTCCAGGCAATTTTTTGAAGAATAAAAATACACAATATTTTCTTTGCATTCTCAGGTGAATAACCCTCTATGATGGATACGTTGGTCGTCCTTACTGAGGAATTTTCTCATAAAATTCTGATGGTCAATTTGAAGATTCCAAATTCCGATAATTTTGGAAAACGTAGAAACGTAACTTATAACGTTAGGAAAGAGCTTGTGACAGGATGCTACTTCGGGTGAGCACTATCGAATGATGGAATATATTTTCTTGTAAATGCCCATGAAAATCTACAAAGCCAATTACCTCATTTCCTTGGAATTGTACTCCGCCCACACTACCCTTTCATCTCCCCTTCCGTCGGGGTCCTTTGAGGCCCCACATCCACGGGTTCCGCAGCGATAGAAAGCGTTAACGGCTTCATTTTGAGGGGATGGCCATTTAGTTTGCAGTCTGCTGATCGGGTAGAAGCGTCCTTGAAATCCCTGCTGTTCGAAGACACTGATCCAGGACTCACGGCTGGTTTGTGATTGTCACGACTCGTTTTAGTCTTGCTAGTTACCTGATCACGCAGCGCCATCTGGTATGCCAGCTCGAATGCTTGACCAAGGGTCAGGATGATATCGATGGCTTGGTCCTGAGAAGGAATGGGGAATCTACAGTGATCCAATTCCACATCCGAAACAGTGTAATATGTTATACAAGGTTGTCTAGATTTTAGATATTAATTTTGAGACAAGAATTTTCTCTTTGAACATACCTCCAGGAATGCACCATACCTTAAGTACAATAGCTTTCAATTCCGATTCAACCTTTTTCATCTTTACATATCTAAGAAACTGCAGTACTGATACTGATCCTTCTCGGATTTGGCATATTCTTATGCCAAATATATAACTATGCATAGTTAAAGGAATACATAGGCGCCGATACAGGGGTTATACATGTACCCTATATAAATGAGTAACACATAACAGTACATAAAATATAACAGAAAACATTCCAGTGGATTTGTGACAAAAAAAAATCACCTTCGATTCATTTGCAGTGGAATTCTCTTGTGTACGTTCGGGATGAAGGAGTTACCGGCCCCCTAACATAGATTCGAACAAATTTTTTGATGGAATGTATCACAAATTACGAAATCAACAAAAAACTCAACTTTCTGATTATGGCTCACCTCAATATAATGCATAGAAATCTGGACCATCTTGTATATGGAGAGATATTGAAGTTGAATGATTTTTGTTCTTCTAAATCGTATGGGTAATATCAAGGAATAACAAATTTTCATATCCCCAATAACGGTTCGTTCAGGACCTACAGGCCATTAAGATGCTTCGATGGTGGAAGGCGATACAGTTCTTGATAGATATCTTTGGGACTAGGTGATTTACACAAAATTCTCGAATTATAATTACCAATGTCATGATATTTGAAATGTGTCTGGAAAATAGTTCAAATAACGAATTTCTTCGCATATCTTTTTTTCTGTTGGAATCACCGTATCATGTGGGTATCAAATGAATAAATCCATGTGCATCATATTTTCTCCAATTCTCTAATATATATATATTTTTTTCGGAATATTCCTTTTCATGAAATATGAGATTCTTTTGCAGGAACAGAAAAATTTATGCAATGAAATTATCCATTCAAACCTCTCACCTATGCGTTGAGTAATATATATATATATATAAATATATATATAATATATATATATAGTGTAGGAATTCCAAGATTTTTATAACAATTATAAATATATCGGAATGATGCTGTATCGCTCAGGTTCTCTTTTACGCCTTCTCGCACCTAGTCTAGTTAACGCTACTTAGAGGTATATAAGTAAGTTCTAGATATTTTTAAATCTATCACCCACATCATTTCTTCAAAAAAAAAATCTCTGTGTATCGACATAAAGTTCGGATAGGATTGTCAAAAACTCACCGACGACTCTGCTTGGAACACGTGGCAGTAAAAAGAATCACAATCTTTCGTAATATAGGCAAAAAACAACTGGTTTTCTGGATCTTGGCAGACGCAGTTCATATTTTTGATCTCGTGTTCACAAATGATTTTCTGTAAATATTTGAGGTCAATATACAAAAATTCATACATAGGTATACATCTCGTTACCTGTGCAATGGGGTTTATGAACTTCACCCCCTTGTAGGATATCGAAAGGCATATTTCCTCGCTCGGATGGTCTTTCGACTTCATCACCCTCTGAATCGATTTCTTCGTGGACTCTGTCCCTTTGAATTCCAAAATGGTAGTGGAGCCCAAATACTGGAAGGTTCGATTTCTGAAGGTGACTACATACTTGCAATGTTCGTTTGTTTTATCATGGAATAAGTGTCCAAAATATGGACACTGTGGTGCACGAGTCTGTAGAACTCACCTGATTCATTGCCGAGTTTCGATATCATGTTTCGATTGATAGTCTTTTTGTTGTTATTTTGCAGTATGTGGCAGTGAAATGTTATTCATTCTAATTCGAATGATGCTATACAAATGTTCAATAATTGGTCGATACACCCACAGTTTCTACAACTTTATGGGAAATGTACCTATGTATATTCGCATTGTAGAATTCAAAAGTTGTACCATCTTCTTTGAAATTAGTTCGCTTTTTGCAGTAAAAATTCAACAGATATTTTCGATTGTTGATAACATGTTCGACGAGGAGAAGATTGAGGAGACGAAAAGTTTGGATAGCAACAAATCTATATCCACCTCTTCTCTTTCTGGATCTTCTCGTTATTTGTTATTTGTTGTTATGTTATTTGTGTATAACGCAAGAAGAGAGAACTTAAATATTTGCGGATAAGTTCGCTGTTGAATGTAAATTTCCAACAACGAACCTTACATGTAAATGATATTGTAACATAAAACTCACATTAGCGGCATATTTCACGCATCCTGTTATCAGAAGCATAGGCTGGTGTCTCCACTGGGATTTTATCGAGTTAGTTCCTCCCACAAAAATCTCTCCTGTTGATTTTTTCTCAGGTTCAGCTTGTTTAACTGGTGGTTGGGGTGCTGGTCGAGATTTTTTATGCCTATGCCTAATTGTACCGGTATTGCTATTCACAGAATGTGTTGATGGTGATGGCAAGTCTGGTACAGTTTGGGTTCTCTGAAGCAACAATATAGGTGACACCTAACTTCTGAGTAAATCAAATACATTTGAAAGAATTCCGCATCATTCATACCACACAAATATTTTGAATTCATAGAAAAATACTCACCAATAGATTCATATCTGTGATTTCTTCTAGTTTCGGGCCAGATGAGATATGTTCTCCGCTACTCACACTACTCAGTATCCTCTTTCTATGGCCAATTTTCTCGATATCAAGCACAGCAGAAAGCTCCACATCCCAAATTCTTTTAACTCTCTCCATATCGTGATATAAATGTTTGGCGAACGTATCGTAATACTGATCGAGGTTAATATTCTTCAACCAGAGTCGTACTGTGTTTTGTTCATTATTGTTATTACAAACACTCGCTGGGTTGTCGTTGATTTTCAGGGGTAAATGTTTGATTGAGTCTAGTAGTAGTTTCCTTTCTAGTTCGCTCGTGATTCCCATTTCTCTCAAGTCGTTTTCCTCGATAACGCCGTTCTGAAAATTTTGATTGAATACTACTGGAGAATATAACTGCAACATTCAGAATCATCTCTCAAATAATTGGCTTTCGACAAGGACAGAGCACTCTTACGTCTAGACCCGTGGAGTATACATAGAAGTCACAGTCACCTACCTGACACGACCCTATACCTACGTTCAGTATTTCACATACATTTGAGTTGATTTGACTGATATCGTTTTTAATCAGTAATATCTTTTTAATATTGGCCACGTTCATACAGTGTGCACATTTGGTAGATACTCTGACCACGTTGACCATAATAAATTCAGACGAAGAGAATGAGTTACTGATTTGGGTACTTTGATAATCATTTAGATTACATCTTGATGGAAAGTCAAAGCACACCATACAGTACAGTTCCCCATATTGGTCATCTATTTTGGTCAGGAATATGCAACATTGTTCGATACTGAACCAAGCTGGTTACCTGATCAAGTATCCTGTTTACACCAAGATGACCAAGGGTATCTGGTTGAAATGAAGTCATTTGTCAGCTTAGCTCACCTAGAGAATGTTTGAACTTGACCATTTCCATGTTGTGTATGGTGTGTACTATTTTGATTAACCTGGATATCACGGTAACTAGAACGATGAACCATTCTGTTTGAGAACTTACTAAGCTGAACTTTAAAGTACCTCTGGATTTTGTTCATGAAAAAATCAAATGCTTTCACGAAATTATCGAATTCAAAGACAAAACCCAATAAAATCATTCATTTTATCTTATATTGAAATATGCCACCAAAATGAAATGAATCCATGTCTTGATGATATGCCAGTAAATATACTTATCCATTGGTTCATTTTTATATCATATCAATGGAAAATCATTTTCAATTTTTCCAAACTAATATAATTTATAATGATAATTGATGGTTGATCATAGCTGAATTGTTGTAATAATCGAAATTTCTTGAGTATTCCTATCGAACGTTACTTCAGCTGGATATATTTTGAAATTATTCCTTACAGATAACAAATATGCTCATGCTCGGTTATTATAATAGGAATCATTTATCAGGTTTCCATTGTATGCATTCACTTTTTGTATACTCAATGTCAAGGCTCAGTTGAAGACTCATGACCTCTTTGAATAAGAAGCCCTGAAGTCTGATGCTACCGCACGACTCCTTGCACGACTCCTTATGTATTATAGCCTCGAAGATGAAGGCGCTTTCTTATGATTCAACATCAGTTGAGTATCTCTGGCGCATCAAGTGAAATCGGTGAAGTTCATGGTTGATAAACTTCAGGCGTAAAAATTTGACAAAACTAGTTAAATGGTCCCAACTAGATCGGCTGTCCTTGAAGGTTTAGAAGTACTCAATCTCCACCTCAATGATTCATGAATTGAAGAAAGTCTATTGGAGTTAGATAGGGCAAACGGCAATGAAAACGATATTCGGGATACACAATTACTTCAAATAAAATGATCAGTAAAGAGTTTTTGAAGGTAATTTTGCTCATTATCTCCGTCCGGTTCATGACTCTGAAGAGAGCACGATAATGATAAACTCCTATAAGAACTCCAATATAGCACTCTCACTTTCTCACTATTTCGAATCAATTTCCGAATATTATAAACCTCTGATTGATTATCTGAACCAATTTTGTTAGGATGTTTGGATAAAGAAAAGGATTGCGCTGAACCGTTCATTCGGGATATCCGTCGATCAGACAATCATTCGGATTCGTGGGCAAAATCATAAACATGGATTGTTCTCATTCAAAAGTCGTCAGTATTCCACATGAAGTTCCATGAAGTCTACCATCCATTCTTAATTAGAAGAAGGCCAAGAAATCCAGGAAATGGTTATGAAAACATATGGTAATCAACGGCGATGATATTATAATCGATTTTGTCAACCAAATCAATCAAAAATATTCTTTATTGTCCTAGATATATGAATCTCATTGATGAAGCTCAGTTGACTTGAACACTGATAATAATATATTAGATACTAAAGAATAAATAGTGAAGTGTGTGTGTGTCAAATTACTATGAGATAGTTTAAAAACAATTGAATAAAAAAAAATATGGGAACACACTTATATTCAACGGGAATGCAGAGAATATTGGAAGAATTCAGGAATGATCAGGACTTGATATTATGTACTTTACAATAATTTCTCGAAGAATGATTGGAGTCATTGCGATACAATCGAATGATTCGACTGATGGATCATGAATAATAAATGCTGACTCATAACTTGAACGACAGAGCTTGAATTGATTAATCCCTTGTGGAATCAAGATGATTGACTGATAGAAGTTTGACTTGAGAACTCACCAAGAAAGCCACATCGTCGAAGCCGTTCGCCATGAACAGTCCAATATAGTCTGTCATACCCAATTCTTGCAACCACTTCTCCACAGTGGTGGCCCCCATTGAGCTAACATTTTCCAAGTTGTTCTGCGAACAGCTGATAGTCATCAGCCTACTTTGGAATTCCTTCTCCAATTCGGCAACGAACACGGACTCCCGGACTATTCCGGTGCCGAACGAGGCCATAATTTCCTGAATCTTGGCCCATTCTTCTTGCTCGTCGAACGGGCTGAGGGCCGATGCCCTTTCCTAGAGATGGACATATGGAACAAATACATCGATGATCTACAATGTATACAGGGTGATTTGCCTCCCCCACTTATGTTGCCTATTCGTACTCTCCTCAAATGAAGAAGTTACTCGGTGCTGTTTCTAGCCAATCGGATGCATGCATTCTGAATCATTATAAAACTCATTCACTTCGAGAAAAAAAAGTCGTGATCGTCCGGCCCAACAGTAGGAACTGGACCCTTTACCTTGCCACAGTTTTCACCTCGAAGAAATATTGCGATAATGGCATGTGATGCAGTATACATATGAAAACTCCGTGGTATGTGCTCAGTACATTAGGGAATTTTCGACAGAACCCAAAAAAAAATTCTGAATGCAATTTCACAATACCGTGAATATTATCCACGAGTGGAATAATGTGATTAGGTAAACCAAAATTTGATTCGGCACTTACGAAAGTGTATTGAATTTGATGATATTCGAAAATGTCTTCAGACTTTTACTTGACTGTTTTACTGTGTTGTATTCTGTGGTTGTAGTTACTCTGCGAATATCGATATCATTCTTTGTTTTTTCCAGTTGTGTGAAACTAATCGTGTCTTGAGAAATGGAAATCGACCTCTTGGGAGAACACAATCCACAGGAATCCAAGAAGGAATTTGGTTATTGCTGATAAAGGTAACAAACCTAAGCCAACAGCATGCCTGAAAACACAATAAGCCTCTGAAACTCTGGCTGGTCAATCAGATTGAAACATTGGATCATTCAAACAAATGTCCTGACAGGATTGGGTTGTATCAAATTCTATTCAGAAGCTGGCCTTGACAGAAAATATAACGTATTTTTTCTCAATTCCACATCGTTCAAACCCATTTGGGTGAGGACCACCCATTGAATAATTTTTTACGATCTCAAATGAAGCAGTTAATCACCCTTTTTAATTGAAAATCCATCATTCCAAAAAACATAGATAATGTCGTATCCAAATTTGAGTTGACTAGTCATCGATGTTTGGAGGGGAATATCGATATTTATAAGATATTGAATCAATCAATCAATCGAAGGATTGGGTTGTATCAAATTATATTGAGGAACTGGCTTTCACAGAATATATGACGTATTTTTTCTTGATTTCACATCGTTCAAACCCATTTTGATGACTACCACCCACTGAATAATTTCTAAATGAAGCAGTAAATCACCCTGTATGATAGGAAATCCATTATTTCAAAAACATAGATATTTGATAGATATTTGGAGGTGATGATCGAGATATCGACATATTTTGCAACCCCTACCCTTTCTTTGTTCTCCTTGTTGTCGGATTCCTTCTCGGAGCTCGACGATTTCTCGTTGTCGCTCCTCGTTTCCTCCCCGTTGGAGGTTTCGTATACGCGTTTGAGTTTCTTGAGGGTCTTCGGACGCTGAGCAGGAGTGTTAGGGCTGATGTTCTCTAGGACCTTTTTGGTCGAGCCCTTTATGAGACCTGGAATGAATCGGTAGCCCTCTGTCACCGACCAGGGAATTCTTAGCTTGTAGTATTCTAATCAGTGCGAGATTATATCTGAGAGAAAGTATCTCGGGTGAATTTATTAGAGGCCCTCAACATTGTTTTCTACGTTATTGTAAGAACATATGGGAGGAGTGATTTTTATTTGATTTCGGGAAAGCCACCGTCCGTATGTCCGTATAGAGCTGTTTCAGGCTTTCGCAATTGTCAGAACGGCTATGTGACAGTTATTCAAATAAACTGAACGATATGCGACATCTATCATTCGTTAGTGAAACTAACTAATGCATGTCAACATCCGATATCTCGGTTCGTCCGTAATGTAACCGACAGTTATAAATGTTCTTTCCTTTCAGCGTCCTCGCCCTAGGAAGTCGATATATGTCACGAATTGGTAGAAATCAAAAAAGCTACATTATCGAAATGTTGTTTCATATAAGGATGATAGATGTAATATCTATTTTTATTACATCCTACTATCAACTGTTCTTTTTGAGAAAAGTTGCATTTTCTGCGTGCGTTTATAGAACTGCCAAGTCACATAATAATTTTCGAGATATCCATAGAAATGCGAGAATGGTTGAATATTTATTTCTTATAATAATTATAAGTCTGAGTTTTTATGAGAATCTTTCAACTGATCTACAAATTGACATCATCCATTATTCTCTCTTATTATCTACTTCTCGAATTATCACTATCGACTAATATTTTTGAAACTATGGAGCTGGATGTTTTATTTATCCTCTCCAAAAAATTCCTCTCTCCGACAAAATCATTCATTATTGAACTAATTCTGAAGACATTTGGGATGGTACAAGGAATGCGTATGTGGATGTATACATTTTTGATCAATTTCTCAATTCTTCCTCATATCACACGATATTCAGGGGCTCCCAGTTTTCTCATTTGAATCAAATTTTTTTTTCAATATCGTGATGGAAAGAAATGAGCCTTGAGAAATTTCACTAGTTTTCCAATTCGATCTCACCAATCTCACAACTTTTGAAACCTCACCGAAAAACTGAGGCAGCCTTGTGCCTTCAGTTTTCTTTCCTTTCAAGTTTTTGAACATTGACACTCGTGAAGGACATGGATTGCGATAAATTCATTATCCACAGACAGAACCGAAGGCTTTCATGTGCTTTGCTCAGGTGCATACTCCGATACTATTTTCACCAGATATGTACTCGCAAAAACTTGCAGTAGTCGCATCTTGCAGTATTTCAAATAAAATGAAGCTTCAGTGATGGCACTAGTTGAACACCAATTTTCCTCCAGTCCGATCGACAGAAAAATTAGTTTCCGGGTCATCACTGCAGCAAGACAGTGATGACATATCAATCAAATCTTGAAGAGATTGCTCTACTCTAGGTTCAGCATGACATTTCCAATATTCCCAAAACCGCACTTGAAATGGATCTCCGAACAAATTCACATTGTCTCGCAGCGCAACTTCACTTATTTCACATCGTAGTAGAAAAATAACTCCATGCTCCGAAGAAATCATGGAATTATTCTGCCACATGAGCTGATTTCGCTCCTACTTCAGGAGAGAGCTAACGTTGGCATATGAAGTTGCTGAGTTCCACAGTGTGGGAACACAGTTATGATATGGGTAATGTAATTGAATTCTTCCTGTAAGCGGCTGTGGATCTGACACGAGTCAAATATTCTTCGAGTGTGTGATGTGAAATGAACGAGATTATTCACTAGGAGCACCGGCCAATTAACATAAATAAAATTTGCACCAACCTGCGAACGGGATGTCAGAGTGATACTCTTCTAGCATGTTATCCACACTTCGATCCGATAAAGAAACGCTGCTGGAAAAACTCCCGCTGGAGCCTTCGTACACGAGCAGATATTCGTCTTCGATCTCGGTTTCCATGTCTCTGGATCGCCTCTTGTACTCCTGGTGGATCCACGAATGCCGGTTTTTATAGATAGTAAAGTGTATTGAAGCATGCCGGGTTGTGCTTTCTAAGACATTCGACTGTACCGGAAATATTTCCAACAATCATGCTATAATGCTAATACAAGACTGATCGGTGAGAACATAAGAGAAAAACTTCCCTCCAAGTGTAGCTATTTCGAAACTCATGGATATATTTTTCTGCCCAAATATAGTTTGGTTTGCGAAAGGAGTCTAAGGGAAAGAATGTTAGCCCAGAACACAATATGAACGTTGCGGTCTTCAATTAATGTGGATTCAAAACGTCCACAATCTCTGTCATCTCAACAGCTAACCAGAAGGTGTAAATTTGTCACAAGATCATTAACAATAAATTTCCTCGTAGAATCGGTATTTCAACAAATATATTTGTCTCACAAGATGACAAAAAACTTGAAATTTCACCTTCCGGAAATATTTACCAATTTCACAAGTTCTGTATTTCCGAAACAATAGGACTCACAGAGTCGCTGTTCAGCTCCAATGATGGCCAATTCAAGCAAATTTGAAGAAGGTTGGCGTCATTTTCTAGGCATCACACTCACCAACTTCAGGAATTAATCAGCAAAAACACAAGATACGAAAATTTTGCTTTGCGAATATCTTAACACGCTATAGGAAATGTCGTTGACTAACTTTAAATTCGTATTCGGCACCCCACAAAACATATAGGAAATGATAATGGAACCCACTGATGGATTCACTGTGATGAGAGGTCGTTTTTTTTTATACCTTTTGCTCTGGTTGGATTGTAAGTAGCTCAAATTTTGTATGTATGTATGTTACACTGCTCTTCAAATTTCCAAATTTCAGTTGCTCATTCCATATATGCTTTTTGAGGTGCACACTATTTCTATCGCCGAATCAGCTCGAGTGGCATGGTTGATTGAATTAGAAGAGATTTGTCTTCTGTGAAGCTTAATCAAGTTGCATTAACGGCAGTGCTACATCTCCAGAGATTTCTGAGATATGGAGACAAATGGAGAATTTCCAATATATTGCTGAAACTATTGGTGACCGTGAAAAAGTGTTATATCAGGAACGTGCATACTCCTGTGTGATTTTTGATGACCAAGTCATTCCTGTTTATAGTGGTATAGTGGTGTCCTGCTTTGAAGTTGGTCACGATATATATTTTTCGGAGTTTCGACGTATATAATCAATAATTGATTCCATTTCCTCTTGGTATGGCCCTGATTACTCGACAATCACGATTATTTCTTTAGATTACCTTCAATTTTCTGAATGAATCAATTTTTTCTGCCTCAGTATATGCAATTACACATAAGATAACATGATTGAGTTTCACAAAAGTCAACTATTTTCTAACATAAAATCCATCCCTTTCGGACACAGCATTAGTGTAGGCATCTAAGAATAAATATCGAAATAACCACACTCGGTAGTAGCTCGCGATGAACAAAAATGCAACAAAATCCAGGAAGCTGAAACCACCATCAATAAGAACACAAACAAACCAAGCTGAATTTGCAACACAACACACATCTATCTAATTTGGATTCGATTGCAATATCAGTTCACGTGCCAGAATTCTGAACTTATGCTGAGTAAAGAGGAGCAAATCAACATATAGTGGGATCCAAACCACTTCTGGGGGACCCAACCAAAATCCCCTTGATACCGCCAGGAGGAAAAGAAGAAAGATTCCTCTTCAACTAATTCCATATTGTATATTTATC
This sequence comes from Gastrophysa polygoni, assembly GCA_963576655.1. Lineage (NCBI taxonomy): Eukaryota > Metazoa > Arthropoda > Insecta > Coleoptera > Chrysomelidae > Gastrophysa > Gastrophysa polygoni. The sequence goes on from OY755084.1 coordinate 13,588,061, forward strand.
TATAATTCATCAGACAATACAGTTTCTTGTGCTTCCTCTCATAGTTTACTTTTCGAATTCAACTCTTGAAATTCACTTGTGGACTACAGAGGAATGAAAAACATAGTGGTGATTTAAAGATTTATTTCATCATTAACAAATATTATATCCAACGATAACACTATGTAAAAAAACATAAATAACTAGGGTAAAATTATCAGTGAGGTGATACCAATTATGCTTGAACTTAGTTTCATATATATTTAATATAATCATAACATGGACAAGATTTTTTCCCGTATTGAGAAATCCCCTGGGCAATCTGTGCTACATTCAAACCGATTCCGAGTATGTTTACAGAGGGTTTCTCCAGGAAATGCGACGCTGGATACAGAAAATTATGTTGATGAAGGCTATCTGTTTTTTTTTCAATATTTCCAAGAATATGGCACTTTCAGTGGTACTGGAGGTAAACGTCAACTTGCTCATTCAGAATGAGGCCTTCTGTTGATTATGTTCTAATTCTATGCAGAATCCTGAACAAATCACTTTCAGTTAAGAATTGCACAGTTAAACAGTCCGAAATAATGTTTCTTCTCTGGAGACTTTTATTTCTGATTATGAATTGATTTCTTCATTGAAGTGTAACAAATTCATCAATTGAATATTGAAAATAAAACAAGACTGGTAACATTGCTATTTTTAGTTTTTCTTGATTTGTCAATATTCTGGAAACTGTCGCCGTCGATAATAATACAAAGTTGACCTCACTCTGGACCTTCAATAGGTTTTCAACTTCATTCACATGACTGGTGAATGTCTATTATAACTTTCATCGAATTCCCACCAGAATCAGACTCATAATGAATTCGTGGTCCTGTGCATTAGGAATTATCATCATACTTCGACTTGGATCATAACATTCAGAATCATACAGAATGCAGAAAAATTATTGAATAAGCAAGTGAACATTCACTTTCGATACAATTGAGAGTGCAAGATTCTTGGAACCGGTTCAAATTTGGCCTGGGCACTTGTTATTCTCCATAAATCGGTCAGTTCAGTTCCCGGAGGGACACCTTGTATAATAAAAAATTGATGAATGGATCGAAAGAATGAATGCACTAATTCACTGATCTAAGTGACATGATAAACATATATTCTCCAATAGATGCAAATTTCTACTTTACTACTTTACTTTCAATCGTAATTGCATCATTATAATCACACGTTAGATCAGGCAAACGTATCTGACGAGCAAACTAACAGGAATGATTACAACAATAAAGTGCACGAACCCTAATCGAACAAAAAGCATGCTAGAGTGCTCCACGAATAATACTGATACCAAAATACAAACATGCCTTCATGAGCTCACCTGACTCAGCGGTCGCATCTTCTCATATATGATATTTTCAGCCTGCACAGCAGATGGTGGGGGATGATCAGGAGTAGGTGGTTGAAGGTAATGCGAAGGTGATAGGGGATAACTAATAGAGAGTTTCTTCTCGTTCTTTATAGTATTGGATTTTTCTTCGTTATCATCAGATATCATGATGAAGGCATTAGTAACAAAAGTTGGTTCAGGAGCTGATGAACTAGCAACTGTTTCTTGTTTGCATTTTCTCCTGAAGTCGTAGTCTTCGTAAACCTCAGGATTCCTTCTGAGCTTCCTCCTTGGATTCTGCTGCTTGATTATCACGTTTTCGTACATCGAAGAGATAGCTGTAGGTTCTTTCTTCCTGCTATCCAGATCTTCACTCTTCCCTCTTTGTAACTCGCTTCTTGGTCTCTCAGGCTCATCATCCAAGGAAATATCGAAGACGTTCGTCTCGACGTACTGATCCATGCTTCTACCGTGACTCAACCTTTCTCTTCGGTTCTCCTTGTTGAAGTCGTTGAGATTGCTTTGACTCCTGGTGCCCGTATGTGCTAGGAAAAGGTATTCGTAAGCACTGTTGCTTACACCATCAACTGACATCGACATTGCCTGTATGTGCGTAGGTGAGACGGATATGTTGCGACGTGGTGGTTTTTTAGGAGGAGTAGGCTATGGAAAAAGGTCGAATTGATTTTCGAGAAGCTATTGAAGCAGCTAGCGCCACCAGTACAACTTTTGATTTCACATGACGAGCATTAGCCGAACTGTCAAACCGATACAGTTTATGCGCTACTGTTTGCATCATCAGAGGTTGTTCATTGGATAGCGGCTTGTAATGAAACATATAATGATATTTTCGTCCTGTGGTGCCCTATGAGCACCGAAGAACTTGCGCTAACAAATCAGCCAAAAGTAAACGCTCACTGATGACTGAATTAACGATTTTTAACGACAGAGTGCAGTGCGAGCAACGAACTTACGACCCTTGGCATCAAAACTTTCACACAAATATACGTGCAATATTAAATCCTTATTACTCTTCGAGCTTAACAGGTTGGCGCTTGTTCAATATCTGGAATCGAGAGTTGTGTTAGTGGCGGTAGCCGTTGAAATTATCAGAATGACATAACGTTTTCAGGAACTCGTATCTCGGTAACCATTGTGTGGAACCATGAAACATCAGAAACCATGGATCATCCATTCGTTCATTTCAATAACTATCTGAAAGGAGCATTGTGCTAAAATTTGTTTGAGCAAATATTTATGGAACAGTATCTCGTGATCACTTGAAATAATTTTAGTGCAAATCACAATGATAGTTCAATTTGCTTCAGATGTTTGAAGCTCTCATAACTGCCTCAATACCACTTATATTTCCTGCTGGCTTAGCGAGAAAATCAGTTATGGCTCTCCATCTTGATTGGACTGATGTAGGCTTCTGATGAGTTTTGAGATGTTGTTGTGGATCTTTATGTATGAGATCCTGAAATAGTGATGGATACAACATTTTGCAGTTCTGTGATATTTTCCATCCACCGCCATACGTTGTGAGTATTGCAGCTGAGCTATGAGGAAATTGCAAATCAATGACTCTGAAGGTTTCCGAATACTGAGCACTCGTTCTCATCTCACGCCACTTTCCTGTCATGCACTCAAATGACCAAACGACTGAAGATAAATCGCTTACCGAAACTTTGCTGTTATAACCCGGACTATGGCCACCTCTCGAATTATTCATGGGCATATAAAGAGGTACGCCGCCGCTATCCGGTCTCCTAGGATAACCACAACTCGATGCCGTCGAAGAAACGCTGATCTGATCGGATTCTCTGCTGGCGCTTAGATAGTTTAGATCATCAGAATAGGCGCTGGTGTCCATGAACTGTCTCGGCACGCAAGGGATCTGATACAAACTATTGTCTGATTCCCTAAAAGATCCAGAACTACTCAAATGAGAAGTAGCTCAGCGAAGATATCTCCGACAAAAATATCTCGATAGTTACGACGAAGTTAAAGCATCACAACAACAGAATGGCAAAAACAGAATCACCAAAGAACTGACTTCTCCTGCTCATGATGTCATTTTCAGTTGCAACTTTGACATCTACAATGAAGCATAATCATCAATCACTATGAACTGTAGTTGTGAGTTGTGTGTCAACACATCGACAATGACCACTAAAAGAGAAACTATCTGGGATGAGAATGGAAGCCTCAATGAATACTGTCACAAATATCGTTATGAAATGAGTAGGCATGTGTGATGACTGCCAATATAGTATGAGTATAGAGAAATCAAAGGAAATTCTGAATAAACCATGTAGGAATGCCTGTATGCTTAGTTGAAGCTCCCCTCCATGAGTTGCGCATCCTAGTAGTTTTTTTTACTCGATAAATGTTATTCTGGTCCTGCGAAAAACTTCTCATCATCTTCTCAGTAAATTGAATCAGCCATTCGACACATCTGCACAAGTGGAGTGAAGAGCTTTGAAAAATTGTCAGCTATATCAGAAGGCTTCAAAAACATTCACATCTCCATTGAAATCACCTTTCAAAACTTCAGCTAATCACAGAATTTTGGTGTAGTCCCTCACGACAGGCATCAAGAATGAAGTTATGAATTGAAACGTCAACATATTCCTCAATGAAAGTTTGCAACTTGTTCACAAAGACAAATCAATATCAGTTTAAGAGATCGTAGTTGTTTTTGTGAAAGAGTAGCTGTATGGAATTTTCCACAAAGGATAAATTGTCAGAGATACTTCGCTATTCGATACCTACTTCAAAACAATCGACATAAAATCTACGACTGGTTATAGATTTATGAGATTTCCAACGTCGATCTCATGACTGAATATTTTTTTTCTTACTGTGTAGATGAATCTGAGTTACTACGCGAGCCACATTGTGAACCGCAGTCTATCGCTGAATGATAGGAGGCTGTGGAAGCCGCAGATTTGGTGGAAGCAGTGCTGCTTTTGCGCATGTCCAGCTGTTCTTTGAAATTGAACGTGATACCCTCCAAAGGAGCCTGCTCGACGCGAAAGGGTCTAGATCTCGTGCGTTTAGGTATCGGAAGACTCTTGTAAGGTTTCGAGTTACGCCTAGAACATGCAAACATGCAAAATGCAAAAAAAAAATTGAAAGCGGGCCAAAATATGTTCACGTTCATACTTTTTCTTTTGATACTGTCTTATCATACTTATCGACAATCACATTCGGAAATTATCACGGAACTCAATTCCATACACACAATGAGCAATGAGTCATGCATAACTATTTTGACTACATTTGTTGTTTCAAACGAAGTTTCAGCCATTTCAGTTTGATTTGTTTTCAAATTCATCAAAGTGATGGAAGTGCAACATATTTTGTGTGAACAGCCCAGAAAGCACTCAACATCCATCGCAAAAAATATCAAAATGAGAATATCTAACAATCAGGGAGATAATACCCAACTGCTGTGCATGCTTTATTGTATAAATAGTTTTTTTTCTGAGTAGGTTAGACTTCGTGAATATAATTCCATGCACATTCAATGGATGAATTCGGAACAGAATATTGTTCCATTCTTTGTACAAACTATTTCCTAAATAACCGTACTCTTCGAATACTCAACAACTAATGAGAGAACCACTTATTTTCGATTTCATTGAAATGAAAAGAAATGATTGAAAAGTAAATGATAATAATGAACACACCAAAGTGCATAGACACCCTGTATTTCGAAAAGTATGGGTCACTTGGAAAGGATTATATTAACTGTAATTTTATTGAACACTCCACAACAGCTGAATATCCGATATCATTCGTATCGATATTGAGTTTCCGAATATTAGTTCTTGTTAGATATTCTGAGATGAAACTAAAACTAGTTAGTGTTGGTGTCAACATAAACTATGTCAAGCATAAAAAATAAAAAGTCCTTACATTCCAGTGTATGACATTGGTACATAGGTGTCATCATTTTGATTGATATCTCGTGTTGGTGGTAGGATGTGGTTGTTCATGCTGTCGAAATCATGCAAAACAAATGAATCGATTAAAAATAATACGGTGAAATGTTATTCGCAAATTCAGTTGTGAAGTCTCAAACCCATAAGTTCTCAAATTTACTAAATGAAAGTGAATTATGTGGAACGTCCATTCAGCAATGAGAGTTCTGAATGACTAGTATCTAGAGGTATCCATAACCGAATTACTATACTTCTACGACACAAAATTGAAACAACAAAATAGAAGTGAAAAAAAAATCGATGATTTTACGCGACGCTACTGAATTCATTTTTGACATGTGACTGTTGCTTGTATTCTCAACTAGGAGATGTTTATGAGTTTGTTATAAAATTGAGTCGAACAGTTTTCAATGAACGGCAACCGTGGATATGATTTGATATGTCAAATATCAGAAGATTCTGAAATTTTGATTGATAGATCATCTAGGATAGTGAATATGTTTGTCCATTGTCCTTGAAGGAGTAGAAACAAATGGTTGTCTCAACTGATATCGAACTTCATGAAAGACGCATTGTCTGTGATGAACTTCGTGCAGCTATAACCACGGTTAATACATCCATAACGAAGATTTTTTGACAATGACAAATGGTGAGAAAGAGGCCTCAGTTTGGAAAGAAATTCCATGAGAACGTGACAGTTCGATAAAGCTAACATATCCGTGTAACGTCCAGTTGCCTAAGAAATAGTAGAAATTGAACGATAACTATTTGTTCAGAGTCGAAATGGATTCAGGCCCAATCCAATAATCACCTTCTTTATTGAGACACAATCGTTTCTTAATCTCCCATATCGAAAAATTAGAAAAGTTTGATTGGAATCTTCTCGATTCATCAAAAATATACAAAAATTCTTGTTGAATTCATGTGTAACATCAATTTCAAATCATCATTATCAATCGTTATAGTGAGGCTATTCATTTTCGAAATGAAATTAAGTTTAATACTAATAGTTCAGTTGTTTCAACAGTTTGACAGGACTCTAAGATCAGGTTCTCTTTTGGTATCACGTCATTGTAGATTTGTATAAGTATCGTCAGTCAACTCGGTTCAGGGGGTCGTTATGAATATGTTTTTCGACACGATAATGATTTTGACATAACCTATCCAAAACATGTAATTATCACTTCGTGTTGGTGCTGATACGACATACTACTAAGTGAAATTATGACGCGAAGTCGACTGAAAATGAATGACAACGTTCGAAAATTGTTTGCTTCCTCAATCGATATCAGAGAAAGGGATCCTACACTCTTGGATATCCCCCACACAAGCGAATCGCATCACTCTCAAATCATAACGATTCCCTTCCATTTCTTGCAACAAGAGTTCACAGAGATCTATGGAAAAATGTAATGAATTTCTTACATGGATATTCTTCTATCATCGAAAGCTTCTGGAGGCCGAGCGTGTCTCATGTAATCCCATCTCTGGGGGGAAGTGCCAGGAGACGGGTCAGTAGTCACTGACCTCGTGTTCTTTGATGACGGTCTCACGTTCTCGTACGGACTTCCTAAAGGAGCAAATGATGGATATACCAGTCAAAAATTGATACTTGTCTAGATAGTTGTTGCCAAAGATTAGGAAATGAGGGTCATCTCATTAACCATTAACCATTGATTGATCGATGTTGATGGACTGTGCTCATTTTCCTTGATTCATATAAAGTTGTACTTTTCTTCGAATAAAGTATGTTTTACCTCACGTGTGAGCTTACGTCACCAGTGAGTTTCAAGTTAGCACAATAATTGGTTCTTCAAATTAGGGAAAAGACATGGAACTGGGCATTTCATGACGTTACTTATCAACGTGTGGGATGATCAAGATAGTCTATCTTCTATAACAACATCCAAATAGTTCAACCGTTCTGCCATTTTCTGAATTTCCAGTAGAAAACATTATTTCTTGGATTCTATCCTCATTCCATTTCAAGTTGTTAACATGTCATGCTGATGAAGATCTGTTTCGAATCCAGTATTGAGCAATATTCTGTTGTCTCAATAAGCTAATATGCATTTATTAAGAAACATGGAGTGGGAGCACAACGTGGGATGACCAAGATCGTTAACAACATCTAAATAGTTCAACAGTTTCACCATCATCGAATTCCAATAGAGAACAATAATTCTCGAATTTTCGAGAATTATTGAATTTCGTTCTTCACTGAGAGAATATAATATCATGCTGATGAAGATCGGCATCAAATCCTATATTCATGAATATACTTACCTAAATCAGAGTCCGTATTTGGCACAGTTGGAAAAGGATGACTAATACTCTCTCCATCACTGTCTACAAGTGGTAATCCTCTTTTGTGACCTATATTTGAGAAAAACATTGAGCTACCCTAACGTCAGTTTATATCATTGACGAATAATTTCGGGAACTTAATGCATGGAGGAAACTGATAGTCTATGAATATTTCTCGGTTAAAATGGGATATTGTATTTTTATGCAAATGGCCTTGGTTATCGCAATTACTAGGAATTTATATTCCCCCACGTGTTATAGCCTCGATGAAAAGGTCGAAGTCGTTTGTTCATTCAAATTGACAGGTCTATTTTTGAGTTTCTGTGAAAAAGTTCGAGAATAGCTGAGTAAATAAATGATGACAATAATCAATTCAATGAGATAATTTTCAATAAAAATGAGAAGTTTGTATTCCTTCGAATGAATTCCAACATGGAAATAACCGATATTTAGTATCTCTGAAAATGAAATTATAATGAAGTGAATTCTAATTGGGGCTCATTTTCATAGCGAAAATCAATTATCAGAAGGAAAAATTAGATTGTTATTTAAAAGAAATGATATTCTCTAACTTTCCATATTGACTTCTGAGAAGCATATACACACCCTGCAAATTATTGAGTGGATATAAGGGCTCAACTTTGATTCAGATGTGAGTCCAATGGCGAGATCGATTTTGTTGGTTAGGTGAAGAATGTGCCTCGAAACATGGTTATCATATTGAATCGGATCGTCTCATCTTATTGGTCTTGTACATATTTGCTCATTAAATGCAGATTTATTGAGACGATTCGCTGAAACTTCATTTTGAAATAATTAAAATTCATGAAATGAACTCTCTTCAGTCACATGTATACATGCCAGAATATCACATTGTCCGAAATGATTTTGTATTTTTTGAAAAAAATATGAAAAATGGAACCTTGGAAATGGAGCAGAAGTGGTGCGCAAATATACGGAAAAATCCTGCTCCTTCATTTTTCGATATGAAGATGACAATAACTGCAATAACTGGTTTATATACTTCGTATAGATGAAAATTATCAGTTTCCATTCATGCTCATTCGAAACATTTCACCCCCATAGCCATCTTCTACAACTCACGCTTCAGTATGTTTATGATCTCCTGAGACGCAGGAGCGGTATTGAACTGGTTCAAGAGATCCATCACCGTGTAGTTCTTCACGTTCCTGATGGACGTGTTGACCCCGTGCTCCAACAGAGTCCTGACCACCTCGACCTTGCCACACAGAGCGGCCTCGTGCAGAGCCGTACCTGCCTTCGTTCTCATGTTGACATTGAAGCCCGCTCTGAGAAGTACCTCCACTACAGCCCTGCAACAACATCGGTCAGTCATAGTACATCTAGGCAAATCCATTCCCAATAGAACGAGAAAAAGTTCGAGTAAAGTCTGACACAAGATTTCATTGATTCGTAGACTGAAATTCATTGACCTCTCAGGTATTTCTCCCTGATGTGAACTTGATATGTGCTGTCAAGTGATAAGGGGAGTGAATACTTCGATTGCCGAATCTGTTTCGTCAAATTTCTCAAAACTTAACGTTGATTGGCTGATTGACTCCATATGAATGATAGAGAATCCTACATAAACAGCTTGTAGTTACGAATCAATTGAAATTAATTTCTGAGTGTGAGAAATTGCATGACAAATGAACAAGACAATGAGTGAGTACAAAACAATCAGATGTGTTTTATCATCACTTTTTTTCGAATGATTGCATATCATCATCATCTTATATGCATATTACTCATATTTCTTTCTATTGATTGACTTGCATTATTATTCCACGCTCGGCACTATATGCGTAGGAGGACCGTTTTGCGAAACGAATTGCTATTTCAATATCATGGCATTTTAGAAGCATATCCAGGAGGAGAATAAAGTTATACAGGGTGTTGAAATATTCAAGTGACGTATACCTGAGACAATTTTAAGAAGAAAAGTCTATATACACTTGTGTTCGGAAATGCTTCGTTCGGAAGATACAGGGTGTAGAAATTGTATTTTTTTGTTCGCTTTTCAAACATACCTTTTGCAAAAAATGAGTTATTTGCACGAAATTTGGTACCTGGGGTCTTTTTGACGTGGGAAATCATAATTTCGTAATGATTTTCATGTAACATCTATAGGGAGCTGCGTACGTTGTCATTATTTATTTCAAATTGCCCAAACATTTCTGACAGTGAACTTTTGGTACTTTTTATGAATGAACCTCATTCATTCCCACACCTTCCCAAGTAAAAAAGGTACACCTCCACAACAACGCTGGAGGTGATCGTTTTCGAGATATTTACAATTTTCTATATCGATGCATGATGCATGTTCGAGAATTTCTTGTTTCAACTGATGATTTCAGTTTTAGATTCAACATAATGGCATTTGGAGGCATCTAGGAAGAAAATAAGAAAAGTTATAGGGAGGATTGCATTTGAAAATCAATAACGATATGATCTAATAATGGTAGTGAAAAGTGAAAATAAAAAATGTTCAAGTTGTGTTCAGAATATATGTCGAATATATATATATTCTTGTTATGATGAATATGGAAAGTACATAACTCAATAAATTCCACTCTACTAGAGCTATCCGACAAACTATTTATGACAAAAAAATCACCTAGGAATGGTAAACGAATACCTTGTGATGAATCATGCAAGCTATTTGAAACAGATTAGTCAGCATATCCCAAAATCAACAATATGACCCATTGACGGTAGCAAGTACCAAACTTCGTATTCAATGCAGCCAGAGGTATCTCAGCGATACGGTTTATTCGTTGAAACGAATCAACTCTTTCTTCAATCAAATATTCTTTATCCTAACTCGTATTTCATGCAGATATTTTGCTGTCGCAATGATTACTTTGAAGTACTAATAGAAAAATTTCTGTGTTGGTGGAGTGACAATTCTATCAATGATTATTCTTATGTCAGTAATGGACAGCCAATTTGGTATCTTCGAGATGACATACACTGTCCCACGTAGTTGAATCCTCTAAAAAACCTTTAATTATCTTCGTAACAGTAGCGGATAACAAATCTCAGTCTGAACCAATGCCGAATAACCACAATCGAATACATTTCCACAGCTAATAAGCAATTATAGATGTCAGTGGTGTGTTATGGATTGTCGAATATGTCTAGTTGCAATTACAAGCGATGCAGAAAGCGATCAGTCTAGCGAATATGATCCAGAATTGCCGCATTGATGTGTTTATAGGTAGATGTAGTAAACAAGCTGTTGCAGGCACCCTAACTGGCGATGATGTGTATAACGAGAGTGGTATTTCACGCGTTGCCTCGCGTTTTCTTTTTGAATATACAGGCTGTTTCATCTGAATCGCACATTAGATGTTTTCTGGGTTCCAATGGTGATACAGTACTTTGATTCAAAAATGACTGAGTTATCGATTCTCAACGAAGACGGTGCAAACTCAATTTTCCTTTTTCGAATCCGAATATTCCGAAAACGACTAGACTTAGGTATAGGGAAGGCTTATGAAGATCATGCCAAAAAAACCTGAAGAATCTGAAAACGCAATGAAAAATATAGCATTCCATTTCACATCCAATTTGGCATTTACGTCTAATTCCGGTATAACCGGAAGTGCCACAATCTTGAAAACATTTTCATTAGCCAGCAAGTCTAATGTGCGCCTTGATGAAAAGGCCTGTATACAGGGTGTCCGCAAATTATGCGCAAAAAATCAAGGGGGTCATTCTGCATGAAAAAATTAGTAATTCATTCCATATGTACGTGGGTCCGGAAATGCATAGTTTTCAACACACAGTGTGTTGAGCTTTTTGAAAAAAATCGTTTTTTTTTGATTATATCAAATATCCTTTCACTGATTTTCTTGAAATTTGGCATTGTTATTTTTTATCATGAGAGGCTGATATAGCCATAACTGAATTGGAATTATGGAATCCAGTGGCGTCCCGGGGGCACCCTACCAAATATTATTGTCAATAAAATGTGTGCCACTAATTTCATATCCTATTGACCAACTGAAAATATAGAATTTTGGTCTCTTGAATTGTTTTGATATTTTGCTACGTTTCCGCGCAAAAAAATAAGTACGAATTTATTGTGTAGAAGAATTCCTTCAAAAACTGGGGTGTATCCATGTCCATAGACATAGAATGAGATTGAAGATTCATTTTCTTCAGATATTCCATGATACATATTTGACACACTTTGTATTATTGAAAACTACGCCTTCCTGGTAATGGTCATGGTCATCCCACGAGTGAGCGACGTTGGTAGTGGTAACGAGTATGGATATTGACGACTTCATAGGAAAAGTGTTACCTCATATATATTGGAATTTGTGAAGATACAAACTTGATTTTCAGGTCCCCTCTTCAAAATTCTTGGCAGATCTTCGTTTATATAATCGACCTGTCTGGCACTTTTGGCCATATTCGATAATGAGAGGGCTCTAGAGGAGGAGATGGTATGGAGTGTACTATTATCCAAAAATTTTGGCTGGGAAGGAGGTCATATCCAATAAATGATGAGGATGTAGAGAAAAATCAAATTGTTGCCATGACAACACCTTGTGGAATGCCATCATTGAAAGTCATTATATTATAAAGTGATCTATCTGTGAGGAATTTCTATAGTAAATGATGAAGTTGAAGCGGCAAACCATGTGACGTAAGTTTTACTAGGTCTTAGTGCCAAACCCGATCAAATGATTCGCAGCTACACCAAAAACTCCCTATGTTTCTCGATTGATGACCACGATATTTTTTTTCCTCAGGCGAGCGATGTCTGGTGACGAGTCATATTGCGAACCGTCCACGATTTTTAAGCTCTCTAGATATCGTTTGTGTTCATTGCTATTTCCATAACTTCAGAGATTAGATGATATGATATGATATGATATGATATATTTATTCAGACATGTTTACAAGAGAATTTTATGAATTTGCACTAGGTGCGTTGTCTAAGCCTTATGGCTTGTATTACAACTTACCCCATGCTAGAGAGTCATTTTACAAAGGAAAAAAAAAAAAACCTCAAGCTAAATTTGAATATATATACCTACATCAAAAATAAGATTGGTTGGTAGACATTATCAAAAGAGAAGGAGAAGAGAAAAACTGCGAAAGTAGAGCGAGAGAGAAAGAGAGAGAAGATTAATGGTTTCAATACTATGTATGTATGGTGATATCGACATGTTTTACACAGTAGTTTAATGCATACCTATTTATCAGTAAACAATGTTTTTTAGCTTGACATAGTTCACTTCAACGAATTTTTTCAATTCTATAGAGAGCTTAACTTTTGATTTGATTTTTCGTATATATACTGGAACCATATTGAGAAGTTTTGGGCCGAAATAAGTTATGAATCTTTGTGGTAGAGACTTTTTGTAGAATGGAACAGACACTAGATTATTGGAAATAGACCTCGTTTTGTAGGAATGACTAGTATATGTGTAGGTTTTGGTTTTCATCATCCATAGAATACATTGGTATATATAAATTTGTTTAAGATTCAGTAAGTTAGCTTCACGATATAATTCATTTGTGGAAAATAAATTTTCTTTTTTAAGTATAATCTTTATAATTGTATTTTGAGTGATTTCTAGATCACATAAGGCTGTTTTGTACACACCCCCCCAAATAATGACACAGTATCGTATAATGGACTCTGCTAGTGCATTATACACCATCACAATTGTTTTTCTGCTTAAAATATTTCTCAGCTGATAAAATTCACGTATAAGTTTGCGAAGTCTCTGAATTGTATATGATACATGCTCAGACCATCGTAGGTGTTGGTCTAAGATTACACCCAGATATTTAATTTTTTCAATTTTTTTTTATAGTGCGGCATGTGCAATGAATATGGTCACAGGTTTTTTTTTTATTGTTATTTTATCAAACTCTGGTTGATCTCTAATATCAGCACTGAATGTGATAAATTTTGTCTTATCAGTATTTAAGCTTAAAAGGCTACATCTATGTAGTCAAAATATATATTTAACTCTTGTTCGGCTTGTTGGTATACTTTTGTCCAAGAATCTCCAAAAAACATTATCGCTGTGTCATCTGCATATGAGATTACTGAGCTTTTGGTGTTTCTCAGTACTCCAATATTGTTTATATAAATTAATAAGATAATAAGACAATTGAACTATAGTCGCTAGGGAGGGTTCTATCATCCTTTCTTCAGTAAGAAGGAAACACCAAGTTGGAAAAAACCGTGAACAACTTTCAAAAAACTAAATTCAGTTCTGGGACAATATGCGAAATTTCGTCTGGATAACCATTGGTATTGGCATTGAGGCCTAGCAGGATGTGTCTGATTGTGCGTTGTGCTTATTGATGGTAGCGTAGGAATGTTTCTTGGCCTTATGGATCCAAAGTGGAATTTGTTGCAAATATTTCTTCTCGTGATGTTGTAGCCACTGTGCTATTTACTGTTGAAGCAAGGAAATGAGATAGAAGTGAAATTTGCCCCAATGGTTTATATGGGTTTTATATGTCACTCCAGAGGCATCTGTCATTTCAGATACTCATAGCCATTTTCAGTACCTATTTTAAATACCTGAAAATTGAACATCCAGATTTGATATCATATGATTAAAGTGTTTGCGGTGAGTAATGCGAATAATGCAATCAACTCAATTCCAAAGGATTCACTCTTTAATTTGTACCGAGGCACACAAGGATTTCGATGAAGCCCCAGATATTGAGAACAAGAGTGTGCCGATTTCAGAAAATTGCCATATCTCATTGCATTAGTTCAAATACAAATTATAGTAGCAATAGAGACGCAAGTCAGAACACCCTGTAGTAACAGTAGTTCACGAAGTAGTAACGTGAATTATTTAAACACGAGATGTCTGCCAACAAAAAGAAACTGAGAACCTACTATAACTGTACTGGAGTGTTTGGTTCTTGAATTCACAAAATTATGCATTATTCTTAACGTCAAATATTTTATGATACTGTATACTCGCTCATTTCCATTCATATGTAATATATATCTATACATATCTTGTGATAATTGCTGGATTCTACGCCTCAATACAACATACTTTTTCCATATCCGACGTTGACAGCTGTATATTTATTCGAATTGTGTGACATATATTTCCATTTATGAGGTATTTCACTCTATACCCGACTCTATATCAACTCTACTTATCTATCGTCTGACAATTTATTCAATACAATAATTGATAAGATACATTTTTGAAAACTCTTTCATAGCTTCTATATAGACTCTCATATAACATACTTGCTTCAAAAATCACTCAGTGTGGTTGAATAAAACCACTCAATAGCAAGTGAGCCTGGAGCATCAAGTGCGTATCAGAAGTGAGTAACCTACACATATATTATCATCTCTCAAGTTTGCAAAACCTGCTAGGGTGACTTTTCTCGTTGGGGAAGTTTTCCTGAATCAAGTACCAAAAAAAGTTCCATATTCTCGAAATAATTTAATTGAGAGAGTAAATCAGTTGAAGGTTTGAGTTCATCAAAAAACATTTCGAAATGGCGGTATTCCTGTGACAATGGTGTGAGTTCCTATCTTTTCAAACCCGTATTTAGTTTCTGACACTCATGACACTCTGATTTCAAACCAAATGTTCACGTCTCCTCTGGCATCCTTTTTGGTAGTTCTTATCTTCACAAGAGAGGGAAAAATGATTCAAGAATCTCTTCAACTTTCTACGAGGAATCGCCATCTGATTTTTTCGTACTTCCCTCACACCCTGTATATTTCGACTCACTGTTACTCCAATGTTTTTTCCTATGTGCATATTTTGCAAGGTATTTCATATCAAACCACATCCTTTCAGAATTGAGTTTCTGTAATTTACATACGAATGATAGTGTTTTGTTTGCTCGTATCTCTTTTCGAGCCCAAATTTGATTTAAAGAATAAATTATTGTTTTACATTCTTCGTTGAAAACTGGATTTGAGAAGAATTTCACAATAAAGTGCGAAGAAACTATTTCTTCTTCAACAAAAGAGCGAGATGAAGAATGAATAAAAAGAAGGACATTTGTCTATTCAATTGTTTGGCACAATGAATATAAAAATTGCTATAGAGATAGTTTTCCGAACGGTCAGAAATTCATTGGTTCGCCTGAAGGCAACCCTGTGATAAATCAATAGGATAATCCCATGAATTAGTTGATTTTTCCAAGATATGATGAGATATTCTCAACTACCTTTTGTGTCCAGGAAAGAAAACTATCCGGGCTGAATAATTCTCACTTATTTTGAGAAATCCGATCGAGAGGGGATGTTATATAATATTGATACACCCCGCACCCTGTATAAATTTGACATGGCCTCATCACATTTAAGGTTCATCAATCAACTTCAGGTGTGACACATCCTTCCCAATGAAGTTCCAGCTGTACCTTTCAATCTTGTTAACTCTCCTGCAAATATCCAGTAGCTTCTTCCAGAACCAGTTTGGCATCCGCGATCTGGACAAAACGAATTTCAAGACGGTCATCAGCAGTAATCCATACACCCTCGTAGAATTTTACGCCCCCTGGTGTCCCTATTGCAAAGAATTCGCTCCGGAGTATGAAAAAGTAGCGAAGATTCTCCGAGACAAGAACGTGCCTGTAGAAGTTGCCAAAGTTGATGCAACTTCCGAAAAGGATATCGCAAATGAGCAACATATTGATGCATATCCGACAATGAAGTTGTTCAAGGACGGCAAGTCGTTCAAGTACGATGGACAAAGACAGGCTGAAGATATTTACAGGTGGTTATTGAGTAATACTGATAAAACGTACTGAGAATAAATGACATATTTTCTTGCGATGTGTATTTTGCTAAATTCGGCTGATGACCAAACTTCATATACAGAATGCGTCATCGTCGAATTCGTCATTTGCTCATAACGCGTAGTGAGTGATTTTTCTGTCATTGATTCGGCGACCACAGGGCGAATTACAGGGTGTTTCATCAATTTTGCACGAAATTTCGAGGTAAGATCTCTCAAGACCAAACATGATGTGAATATAAACTGGTGTTCCAACTCCCTATACCCAGCCACTGGAAAAATTTGATTATGTCGAATATCAATACCTCATTGAGGTAGCCTGAAATCGAAGTCAGATGGCATCACCTCCTCCGATCTCGATGGTTTGGGACCTCTGGAAAACATGATTTGAAATTGAAATTCTACATAAATGTGAAAATTGAACCGTTAGCTATCTATCACTCTCAGATATCCATCAATATCAATAGATTTGACGTTTGACGCGTTCTTCAGCAAAAAGTATATAGGAGCATAGCATAACTAGTGATGAATCGAAAGCATAAAGGTGGTTGAAGCCATAAAGTTTTGATGTGATAACTAGTTATTGCACAAGGACTAGTTATTGCATTAAGGACAGCATGTGTAGGTTTTGATACCGAAAAATAATGAAAGTTTTTACCCTTTATAAAGGTGGATGCTATGTGAAACAAAAGAATGAGAACCCAACAGGCAGACTCAAACATAATCAATCTATTATTATATTGAACTATCAATATATATATACATGTATAATTAGTGAGCATCAGCTATGTACAGAAAGTGAGATCCGAACACGTCCGAGCATCAATCAATCCGTATAGGTACCTTTGGAGAGTATTTTTCTGCTTCCTGGTCTCCTTGTTTCGTTCCTGTGGTATATATTGTTTCGAATTGTTGAATTCTTGAATTTCTGTATCATTTTTATATTTCTACATTTCAATTCCTGTATTGTATTGTATTGTATTGTATTGTATTGTATTTTATTCCCTTGTATTTCATCCTGTGGAAAAGCGTTCAAGAAAAGAATTCTCAAATTTTCAATGTTTTTCAATGTTTTTCAAAACAACCCATTGTGTTGGAAACGGATTCCGAAACGTTCACTACGCTAAGACGTAGAAATTTTGATATTCTTTCAATATATTTGTTAGGTGTGACTGACAAGAAAGGGAGAATTCCTCTCTCAGGTATTGCAAACGTAGTAACATTTTCAGGCAGATCATAAAAATGTCCTGGCTAAAAATTTATTGGAATTATTATTATGGTTTCTATTTACATTTTTAGAAACGATGAGAGAAAATTTCATAAAATCCAACGGTTTACAATCAGATAATGCTGACCTATTATTGTTATAGGTATCATATTATGTTATCACACTCAATATCTTTTCAATTAAGTCGTTTCCATCACTGCAGTTTCGTGAAACACTAGAAATTATAGCATATTTTCATTTTACAAATATGTTGAATCATCCAGAAGAAGATTAATACGTGTTGACATATATAACGCATAAATTATTATGGCGAACTGGTGCCATCATTGATCACGTGACAGAGTCTTTTGCCCTACACTAACGAAAAGTGAAGAATAGGGAAATATTTTGGACGAATCAAAAAATCTACAATGTATTCTCATGAGATCCATAAGGAATGACGGAGTGTGTGTATAAACGGTCTCAGTGGCCATCAGTACGTTAGCTGACAAATTGCACGAACTGTTGACACTTGCAACTCGTACTGAATCACAACTGAGCTCAATTTGACCTGAATGATTAAACTTGTGAAATATAAAATAGAATGATTTTCATTTCTCAGATACGATTCAATTATGAAAATCTCATTATTTCCATTCAGCTATTCAATATTTGTAATGCTTAAAGTAATAATACTATGAATCAGAGGTTGTTGAGATCATTTCTGTTATGTTTATCCTACAGGTCTACATGGAACTATTTCAAAGACCGCAGTGGTTGGATTCAACTTGTATAATAGTATAGTAACAGTACCAATATCCTCAATTATTCTCGTCTTCGTCGTATGCCCCACAGTTTCACTTCACTGTGAGATGAAATTAGCACTGTGTTCTCTACTGTGTCAGTGAAATATTTCTATTGATTCATGTTAACCATGATAGTTCAAGAAGGTAAATGTTGTCTTCACGTTCAATATACTCTTCTATCGCCTTTTTCCTCAATCTTTATCGAAATATCTTGTTTGGCTTTTGTATATAATATAAAGTTCGCGGTGGGTCATCGTAATCCACCAGGAAAAAGTCATATTTTGACCTCGAATACAATATTTGCCAATATTGGTTTTTGGTCGAAAAAAAGAAAAACTATCACATCACATTCAGACTTAGATATCATGAGATCGGATTATTCCAAAGACTCACTTGTGTCCATTTCGACTAGCTAAATGCAGTGGAGTATGTGGGAATACAGTATCTGGAGTGGTTCTCTTCAGGCACTGTATCAAAGATGGATCTGTCCTGACCAGCAGTTCCACAGTATCCAATCTGGAAAAAGCAGATCGAAATTTTCTATGAAATACTCATATCGAGCTCACAACGGAAGGAAAATTTGATATGACTATTTTCTATACATGGTGGCTTTTTAGGTTTGTACACTGAGATTGCTATCTCCAGAACGTCTCGAGTTACGGCGTCAGTTGGATTATAGAAAATTGCCTTCTGTGAAGCTCGTTCGAGATGCCCTCACGGTGTCTTCGCATTGAGTCAGGTTTTTGATATGATCAATATAATCAGGTTAATGCGAAAATTCAATTGACTCATCATGGAACTATTTTGAATAGAGCAGGAGTGTTGATTACAAAGATGGATATATCTGTTTTTATTTAAGTTCATCCAGTAACATATAACTTTCCATGAACAATCCTATTTTTTCTGCATTTCTGCCCACCCTTTCCCAATTTGGAGCAAAGTTTCATACATTTCTAGATACAATCCGAGAATTGAAACAAAAGGGGGGAGTTCCGGGAGTTTCTAATTTCATTGTTCATTAAGCTAATAACGAATTCAATAGTCACCTTATGGACGCACTGTATATCTTACTAGTGCACATGTATGTTCAAATTTTGTTTTATGGGTTTTTCTTTCAATTTTCTCCCAAAACCGATTTCCTGTGTCCGTAATTGTAACAGATAGATTGAATAAAGTGGTGGTACCTTCCATATTGAGCAGCGAGTTCCAATGCAGTTTCCCCTCTACAATTCCTTATTCCGGGGTCACAGGCATGTTGAAGTAGGAGACTGACCACTTGAGTGTGACCATACTGGGCAGCGCAGTGGAGAGCAGTGTCATCATCTTTTGTCTGAAATGAGAAAAAAATGGCTAAGAAAATCGTGGCATCCTTCCAGATATTGACGAGTATCCTTACTCTGAGCGGCAAATATGTAGACCTTCTATCAGTTTGGGGAAACCATTTTTTGCGTGTATCGATGATGTTGAAAAATTTCTGCTCATTCATCGAAAAAGATATGGGGTGAGAAATGATAGTTTTGTTCATTTTTCAGCTTTTGTGTGGGATTCATCCGTTTCAACACAATTAGAATATTTTATCTTCACAAAATTTTCCTCAATGTTGAGTTGTTTCGACACTGAAAATTGACAATTGTGTGTTTTTCATTGATTGATATTGAATTTGAAATTTTGAGCAGTGGATATATCTACATCAACTGAACAAGAAGCAGTATTATTCCCTCCGTTCAGAAGAATACAAACATATTCTTTGATTTTTTGTTTTTGGTTGTTGTCTATTACAAGTTAATATTACTCCAATCGGCCATATTTTCAGTAAAGATGTATTCAGCTCATTTGGATTTGTAGGTATATCTTTTCTTTGTATTGTTCTTATGCTCTTTCATCCTCGATGATAGAATCCTCGAGTAACTTACACATTATCAATTAACAATTTCCGCTCACTCCAGAATTTTCATCTGAATCAAGTTCAATCTCACACCTTACTGAACTCTTATATCGATGATTCTGAAAGACTTTGAACAAAACATCTGATGGATAACCTACTTGAATTCACGAATCATTCCTGTATTTTAAATGGGACATATTTAAATAGATAGAAAATAAATAGGAAATATTCAATTATGAACACTATGTTCCACGAAAATTGAAGGATCTAAAAAAATGTTGGCTGATAATACTCTATCTATTATTACTCTATCTATTATTACTCTATCTCATATTATTAACTCACTCATATGATTTCTTTTCTTCTTTATGATCTATTTAGGTGAAAAATGATTTTTTTTTTCATTTTTTTTGTTTCCAATTACCACGAAAAGTGTGTTGAAGTACGCATACTATAACATAGATGTCCCACATAACATTAAACAATATTTTCATTCACTCTGATGTCACTCTGATGTCCCACATAACATGAAATAATATTTTTATTCACTCTGACTTCTATGTATTTTAATGGATGTAAACCTATGTTGCCGCTTTCTTGGGTTGAATGGAAGAGCAGTTGCCTTCTTCCTTGGAAGGAGGTGACTGGATTCCGCCTTTTCTTACACGAATAAAGACATCATTATTATTATTATCATCATCATTATTATTATTATTATTATTATTATTATTCATGCTCATTTTGTCTTCTGTGTCACCCGGGATATTAAAGCACAGACTAGCAACGATTAGGAGTTTTTGTTAGCAGTTTATGTGCTGATTTGAATTTTTTTCTCTTCAAAAGTAATAGTGGGCTCACGATATTCATAGCATGCGTAAATGAAGAAAGTGAATTGTTGCTAAGCGATGGAAAATATCGTTTCCCTACTTCGCGTCTTTTGATGTCACTCAAAAATACATGAATATCACTAAACTGTCACATCCGAAAATCACGGAAACCAATTCCATACACACAATGAGTAATGAATCCTGTGCAACTTTTTCAACTGCGAACATTGTGCTGGTCACTGCAGCCATTTTGAAGTTTCAATAATACAATCAGTGCTGCCACTCAATTCATGAGACATATCGTCACACTTGTTTTTTATTTTTGGCTCTCCTCTCTCTCTCTTTTTTTGCTTGTCGTACTCAAAGAAACTCCAAAAGAACTCCATAAGAACGTCTTATGGAACTTGTATACATATTAGTAATTTTCATTCGTTACACCGCAGTGGTTATTATTTCACACAATACAGAATGCTACAATCTGTTGTTTTCCCACCGTTTTCCGAACTTTCCGATGCAAAACTTGCCACGCTCTTTCCTGTTGGTCGTCCGTCGCCTCTGAGGCGAAACTAATCCGGAAACTGTGCAACCTGCCACTTCCAGTTGAAGTTGACGAGCCTTTTCATCCCAGAAGCGACTTCTGCTGATGGCACACGAATCGTCCATTTACATTTCCTAACAGAGTATTTTTTCGCATGGTTCAGTTCCTTCGAACGTGAAAGAGCCGGAAGACACTTCTGATGCGCAAATTTTGGTCGAGAGTTCAGTGAAATATTTTTGTTATAATGTCATACATGAAGTGTCAAGATTTTTCGTGAACTTTTTCAATCAGTTCTTTGCGTTACACTTTGATATTTCCAATTTGATAAAGATCGATCTTCTATTCAAGAGTCATTCATACATACGTAAGTATCTCCTGAAATTGAGTCAGTTCATTTCAAGATGATTAAGGCTGACCAGCGTCCAGAGAGGACGAGATATCTGCATCAGTATGATACCAAATAATTAGCAAGAGTAACGCATTGGTTTTGGTTGAAATAATCAAAACCTAACATTTTCGAATTGGGAGAAGGTTCGCAAATTAAACTTCCAAATGAAACTACAAAACTTTTTCAACTCACTGTATATGCTTTCTAATCATTTCTTGGAAACATTCGATAGTATTCATTGTTTTTAAATTTTCTGAGGATATTTCTCCAATACTCACATCTGCGAACTCAAATTGCACATAAAATAAAGGTTATTCGAACTAATTAACATGATCTGAAATTAGTACATAATCAAACAGTTGACTATACAACCTGTAGCAAGTGTATGACGCATATATATCAGAACTGGCACATCAATTGTCCTGTCCGAATCTAGTGAATTAGGTCTGAAATCCAAGTGATTGGCAGTATAAGAGCCCATTTGTGCAAATTAATCACCATTTCCCTGTATAATAGTTCGCTGGGCCCTTTCACGATGGCCACTTCAGTATACGACCTTTTGACAGACCTACCGACTATGTGACGTGTCATTCGGCCGGCAATCGTACGCCGATATTCGACCCTTCGCCCCATGTCGTTCAGTTGATAATGAAAGAAACTCAGAAACAATTAATTATCTCATACTAATACTACTCATCAGCTCCCGTTCCAGATGCAAGAGCATCTATCGGCTCAAATAACCTCAGTATTCAGAAGATGAAATTAGATGAGAATGTAGATGAGAATTGAATGTTGGAGACGTGGTACAAATTATAGCACATGTACAAGTACCGCATTCTACAACTACATTCACACGCTAAAAGGTACATACCTATAGGCATATCTATTTTCTTCAACTGCGAGATTGAGGATGGAATAAAATGTATCTGTATCATAGGTAACACTACACACTGTCGACCTACTGTACCATTCTAGGGATATAAATCTCGATATTCTTGAAGAATACAGTAATGAAGAATTCGAATAATACTACGAAAGAATTCAGTACAAATGATCAAACTGAGAGATTATGCATTTTCAGATTCAAGGAGTTCCTACTAACATTTTTGTGTACAAGAAAGTACCTTGTAGCATGATTCATGAATCAAAAATTGGATGTAGTTTAATTCCGAAAATTGGAATGGCAGGTGAACAGTTCTCGAACATTTGAACTTTCTGGAAAGGTGTAGAGATAAATGTAAATATATAATACTGTAATTGTATATCATATAACTAGTTTGAGAAGTGGCATATTTTGCACGAATGAGACCTTCAGCACGAATCGTATGGCGTCGAGTGAGGAAACGTAAGTAGAGAAGAAAAATTCACTTTTCAACGAGTTTACATTTTGGGTCAGTAAACTTTTGGTTTGTGATAATCGCGCCGGACGGCTTCAACTCTCCTCAACTCTGTTTAACTCAACTTAAAATCCACTTCAAGTGCTAACCTGACTTTCCGAGGTAGAAATCTATGATACCTTGATTGTCAATACGAAATATCACGTTTGTGGTCTATTTGTGATTTAAAAAGTTTTTCTTCAATTGAATATTACAAACACTATTTCTCCTACGACCATCAATATTTATGGTATGAGATTAAACCTTCATCCTGACGCGATATAGCGATCGGAAAGTGATTTACCGTCAAGTTGACATTACAGATGGATGGTCCAGACAGGAGCAGCCTGACTATCTCGACGTTGCCAGACCAGGCTGCTAAGTGGAGGGGAGATGAACCCTTGCTGTCGACGATATTCGTCGAAGCATCGTGGTCCAGCAGGAGCTTGACGATTTCCCTAGGAAATAAATAGAGTTTGAAACATCTAAACTGTAAGGGATAAGCATGATATGAATCGCAAACAAGATGAAAAATTCACGAAAAATAATATAAGCTCTTCTGGAGTTCCTTCGAGTTTGATGATAAAATCAATAAGTTCTCCAAGAGATCGCAAAAATTAAGAAAAGTTATCAGAGTAAGCCTCAAACAAGAATTTTGAAACAAGTGCATGTGATACTCCATTTGTGAAACTAATCATTTTCACTGGAGGATCTACATATACAAATATAGAGACGATGCTCTCTGGTAGATGAGAAAAACGACTGTGAGAATGGTATCTTGGAGACGAATGTGAAACTGCCAAATATTATAAGGACTCCAGATTCTTCTGAGGAGGGTGAATAGAAGTATCTCGAGTCCATAGGTCGAGATCATATGACCTTGTGTCGGGTGATTGGTAGGCTCTTCTCAAAAACTGTAAGAGATATCGACGAACAGACTTCAGATTAGTGTTAAGGAAGGTCGATAAAGGGGTGAATAGGGTGGTCTCCAGGTTATAGGTCAAGGTCATGTGACCTCTAGCTATACAGAGAGGCTCTCCTGCAAATTTTCGATGCAGCAAATGTATATAGCATTTTAGCGATTCACTCCATCATACAGAGTGAAAGAAATAAGACATTCATATCTAACATCAATAGGAACCAGTATCATTTCGATGGATACAAATTGTGGAGGAATGAACCACGGTTGAAATTTCATTTTTGTTAGGCGTTCCAGTGGTTAATTAGGAAAAAATTTTTAGTTTTCTAACATTTGATTTGAGTTCAACAAAGATATCCAGTTGTTTGTATACCAGATCAACATACCGCGGTCCACTCCTCGCAAAATGTAATATGATCTAAAAATGTATATGACTTACTTGTGTCCATTCAGTGCAGCATGATGAAGGCATGAATATCCACTACTATCTTGTACATTTGCCCCTGGACCCCTCCGAAGGCTATAACAAAGTGTTTCGTTATGAAAACCTAAACTGAGTAATTTTTTCAAATTGATTGAGGATAATTCAACTCCGACTCTATGAGTGAGTGAGGGATACGATATCGAATCAACAATTCAGTAAGAAGTAGCTTGAATTCTTGTTACTTTTCGGTTCTGGCCTGGGATATTGAAACTTCTGTACGGGTTCCAAAGTAGACTTGGTTCTAGCGGTTGGCCAACCACCATTTCACACTCGTGAAGAATGATTTCGGCATATTTTATGCATTCATTACTGGCAAAACCTACATCTTTCTGAATAATCCAAATTTTCGTTATTGAACTTGGTGCCTCAGATGGCAACGATCATATCTTGATATGAAATTTTCAGCTAGTCTTCGACAGGAAGTGCTTATTCGTCTGATAGAGCTTTTTACCTCTCCCCAGGCTCAGATAACCCCTCTTTTATAGCTTTTTAATAAGCTAGGTTCAGGTACAAGAGGTAGTGTCTTCAGAAAGAACTCTCCCTATTCCGTTTCTTCCAATTGATCCACCTAAGAATGCGATGACTCAATCGATGAATTGCTTTCATTCGAGTACATCAAACTTCTCATGTCAACTCTACCCCACACACGGAAATAAATATCGATTCTATATTTTTATTGTATCTGGTCGTCGACCATCAAGAAATTTTCGTACGGAGAAGCGAAGAAGTAAGCATACGTCATGGCATAGGTACACTATTTGTTGTTCACAACAATATCTCGAAATCGATCTGAGACTTGATGATCATCATGATGATGGTATCATATTCACACATTCACATTTGCTCCACATCATACCGCCTTCTCCTCATCATCCAATGAGGCCAGAGGTGCAAGACGGAGACCTTCGATACTTCAAGCACATAAAGAAAAATTGAAATTTCGAAGTGAATGAAGTATTTGAATTTCCCAATTCCCTGTTTGATTAAGTGCCGGTTACGTATTGCCGAAATCCATTTATATTCAGGTTTCACTCGAGGCTTCCATAGATCTATCAGCTGTGAGTATTCTTACTCACAGATGTCTAACACAATTTGAGTATGTCAGATAGAATTATGGAAAGTTAGTATATAATCCTTCTTTCCATTTCTTGTATCCTTCATCTTGTTTCTATAGTTGGCTACAGTGGGTGGAAATGCGAATTTTTTTGCTTCGACATATTTTCAATGGGATTGGTTCCACTATTGAGTGGCACTCGATTTCCTCTGAAACTTTGCAAGCACTTTCTCTGATGGCAAATTATTTCTCGCATTCTTAGGTAAACGTCTGTGTACACAGGGAGGGCTATCTAATGAATTTTTGGGTGTTCTTTTCTTTCGAAGGAAACTTTATTCACTCTAATAATCCACTGTATAGCAATGTTTGCTCCTCTGTAGAGGTCATCGTAAAATAAAATTGTACTCGTATTCAATGACTGTGCTAATACAGGGAATGAGATAAACACTCAGACATCCGAATTGGCGTAGTTCTATCACATTACCTTCAGGTGATGGCAATAAACCGTCAATTATCGCGAATAATAAGGACTCTTGAGAAAGCAATAATGCTCTGAAATGTGCTGAAAGCCAATATTAATATCAATGTTACTATTTGTCCTTGTATTTCCCCTTCAATATCCGTGGGTTGAACCTTCGTATAGACCACTGGAGAATAATTGATGCACAGATCTCATAAAACTGTCAACCGTCAATCAAGCTACCATTCGAAGAGTGAAGTGTAGATGAGTGTTATGGTAGCTGATGACGAATGCGTGCATCAGTAGAGAATTGGAACAGAGCAATGAAAATATTTCCTTCATGAAATATCATTCCGCACTCTGCACGATTGGAAAAAAATTTAGTAACGGTAGGTATGGCTGATACGTGTTACGAATTCGATTACAGAATAATGCCATTGACAATTTCCTCTCAAAATTGAAGCATAAGAAATGTCAACCCATAAAAGAAGACGAAACTCGACCAACGAAAACTATTATTTTTTTTTATATCAATATAGGATCTTGTATAGAAACGAAGAACAACAAAGTTTCATAACATTCCAGACAGACATGTCAATTTCACAATATACACCGTTTTGTTCTCTTATATTCATCATCAACCATTTTTTTTTCAATACAGTAATTTTTCATGAGATATGTGTTTTTTACTTCTTTCTTATCCTATATATTCACTGATGTTGCATGTCCCGAATGATTCGGCCACCATCAGTGTCTCCTGACCG
This sequence comes from Gastrophysa polygoni, assembly GCA_963576655.1. Classification (NCBI taxonomy): domain Eukaryota; kingdom Metazoa; phylum Arthropoda; class Insecta; order Coleoptera; family Chrysomelidae; genus Gastrophysa; species Gastrophysa polygoni. The sequence continues at coordinate 13,615,184 of OY755084.1, forward strand.
AGCTCCTGACTTCAGTAAATATTTATGTATACTTATTTATGTAGTATAATTCCCGAGTTGAATTTAACACTGCTTACACTTTCAATATCAAACTTGATTTGATTGTATTCGAATAATTGTTGATTGATTCATGAAGTATTATTCCCCACTGTTTTATGGCATATCCATTAGTGATTTGAACTTATGAAATACCCACTAGTGAGTATAGACCGTGAAACTTGTTCAAAATCACTATAGCTACAGCTTTATTGTCGAACGATGTTGGATGAACGTTTCAGTTATTTCATTTGTCACATTCCATTTATCGACCACGTCAAAACACGGCCCTTGTTTCTATGTTCGACCTAATCATCAAGATCTCATCCGATATATATCGTGGACTACGAGGTGGACTATATGATTGCTACAGAGCAATTATCGTAATTTTACTGTCTCCTTCACCACCCTACTTTCGCTAATCAACACACCCGAACTTGTTATACCGAAAAAGGAAGAGTGTATAACTGTGTGCTATCATTGGGGTAGGGTGTGGCAATACCAACAGGTTTCAGTGAAGCATTTTTGTGAATATTGATCGAATAACGCAGGACATGGCTTCAGGCCGCGAGATATCAAGAATCTTCAAGAGTATTTATAAAGGCAGAAGCATTACAGATTCATAGATCACATTGGATATATATATATATATATATATATATATATATATATATATATATATGTATGTATGTATGTATGTATGTATATATCACATCTCCTGAGAGGAGGGGGGGTCACTTAGAAATTTCAAACGGGAACCCCAGTTTTTATTGCAGATTCGGATTCAGTAATGTAAAGAATCAAGCTTCCATACAAAAAAAATCGCTCTACGAAAGATGGCGTTCCCATTTGAGATTTCGAAGTGACCCCTCCTCCCTCCAGTGGGCGATGGGGAGGAACCCTCATTTGTTGTTCGCTAGATACTCGGGGGGTACGGGTGTTCTGAAACACCCCGTATATCAATATAGATTCATATACATGAGAAGATGTTACAAGGAACGAAAAAATTTGGATGCACCAAGTTGCAAGTTGAAATCCATTTCCAATAATTTCATTGGAAACCTCGCAGGAAACGTAATTAGACGTTTCGAACCTGAGAGTTCAAAAGCGAGAACAAATTTCAATCTATTTTATTGAGTAAGAATGAGTTCTGTGATAGAGCGTTATGTTGTTTATTATTACAATAACACGTGAAAACATAGGTATGGTATATAGAAGATATTTTGGGCAAAGCAAAAATCAAGATCATCCTCTTATTATTTGAGTTGAGAAATGAATTGACATTATCAAGATAATGTACTCATTCAAATTGTACAATCAATACACAGACCTACGAGCTTCTCAGAATCGTTGAAAGATGAGCAAATATTCTAGAATCTAGATATGATTGATCAGTATCTAGAATTACCTACACATGGATTTCTAAATGCTAGTGAAAATTTCTTATCAATTTTGTAATTCATTATTCATTCGTTATCCTCAATTGAATTGAACCTAAGCAAACACTAACAAGATTAGTCGGCCCAGCACTCTCGATAAGATATGGAACTTATTACAACAAATGAGAATCACAAACTTTTATGTCTCGCCTCGCATTGTGAACTTAACAATGTCAACATGTCGAGGTATCATACCTGTAACGACCAACCTTGACCCACACGGTTACAGTCTGTTGCTTGTGTTTGGACTCTATTTGTGGTGAACTCTATCTACTTCCCCAACCACAATGACGAATGCGTGTTTGCTTTAGTTGATTCAGAAGGAAAATTTCCATTTTTCGCTGGTGAATCATTTTCTTTATCTTGTCACGACTTTGGTAGGTATTGTTCGCCAAAAATCATATTCGTACATGAATTAGTAGAGATTGAACGAATTCAGAATATTTTTCGTCTGAGTTGATATAATTCTATATATATATATATATATATATATATATATATATATACACTATACCAACTGTGTATCTACTTCTAGGCTGAATATTCTATAACCTAAGTACATACAGGATAGAAATTGATAGATAGATAGAAATTAATTTACTGCTATCTTTCAAAAATATGTTGAATGTAACCAGTGGGAATGAATATAACCTGTGAAATTTATGGCTTCGAGAAAACTGAGATCGAATGGAAATGTCTATCTACCCTTGTCGTCCTAATATGTCTTCTTCATGAGGTATTTCAAATGAATTGAGAACTATGAAAAGCAAGTCAATGCGCCAGTTTTGTGGTGGAAATAATACCTCGCAGAAATTTCAGAAAAAGAAGGAAGCAAGCACTTGTAAACTGTAAAATCCAAACTTAATGAAACTGCATCTATACCTATCCTGACTATTGAAACTGTTACGAGTTCATAGTGTAGTGCAGGTAAGAAAGAATACATGTTTTAAAGAAATTATCGAATAACTTCTTCATCACATCAATTATGGAATTAATTTGTGACTCTCTGACTATTCAAGGTCATACATCCGTATTACGATATGATGAATCATTTATGTTTATTCCCGACTCACAAACCGCTGCTTTTTTTGTTCCTTATGAATCCAATCAGAGAAGTCTATAATATACCTATACATGATATAAATATCTCGATCATCAAGAATAATATATCTCAATATGCTTGTATATATATATATTTATCTCGGCTATTATAAACACTTATTATGAAAGTAGAATGAACAAGAATTGTCCAACACAATTCATTCAGTAGAAAATTCACTGAAATTCCACTACTCGTCTAAAAACACGATATATTGACAGCTGATTCTAACCCACCTTGCCAATGGACCACTCCTTTTCGCTCTCTGACCCAATATCTTCTCCACCACGGCTGTATTACCCTTTCTAGCAGCCTCTAACAATTCCTGGTCTTTCCCCATGTCCCTTGAACAGGCCTTTTATTCATTTGTAAGTCATAATTTCACGAAACACTACTTCACACACACCCGTACTACGAATTCATTGATCGTGAGCGGCCATCTTTCAACTACTGCGCTTCTCGTGCGGCGTTGCCGCCGTTATCTTAGAAAAATACTTTGATTTTCCGTGATGAGTGATCGATAAGTGTGTTCTTCTATGAAACAAAGCACAACAGTCTTTACGATCAACGACAATGTACATTTCTGGTGAGGTACACGTTTGATGATCACATCAGAAGATTCATTATTCACTGTGGCTGTGATGAGTTATCCCTGTTGCTCACGAAATATTTCACGACTGGGAAGTTTATACAACTTTGGCAACAGTGCTCTAATTTACAACACGAGCCCTGACGTCACGAGTTGCGGAAGCCGATCACTTGTTTTGTTTGTTGAAGATCGCTTCCCAGCTGTTGTCAGTCTTCAAATTCTGTCTTTGTCGTTAATATCTATAACTGTGAATAAGTGGGTTTACCTGTGGTTAGAAAACGTACTGGATATGAAAACTGATCTGCTACTGCTAGTAGATAACTCAAGATGAAATTGATATGTTGTATATTTGTCAATCTCTTTATTCTGTGTTGCGGTAAGTAGATGTGAGACGTTAACAACGATGTAGAAATGAATGAAGCAATACAGACTCTTGATGTGACACCTATGAATGCATTGTGATGATTAGGATGACTCTATGGCGCTAACATTTGTTCCAAACAAATATGGGGCTACGGCAGTAGTACGATGGCTAACATAACCTCACTTTATTTGCAGTTGGATGTGAAAGCATCAATATCGATTTGTCCCGTTTTCACCCAGGGGATGAGAGTAGAAGCTTGTTAAAAAAATTCTACACTATTTCGGAGGATTCTACAAAAATCGACATCGAAAATATCAACGATGATGTTGGAACTTTCATTATACAAGTACACACTTTTGTAGAAAATGTTACTCTGTCGACAGATTCGAAACTGTCCCCCTCGAACTGTGTGAGCGGGACAAATATAGGATTACTATGGGGATCTAAAGAAAGTAGCGCAGTGTTTTATCTGATGAGGAATATCATCGTTGAAAGTGATGTGACTTTATTATTGGTGATATCTATTTACGACGAATATGGTAGGTCATCGAATGGTTTAATAACATGTTACATTGAAACTTCATTATCACTTTCGTTTATAATTATATTACAGACCCAGTACCAGGTGGATGTAACCTTAGTTTCAACACACCTGTTGCTCCATACCAAGTGACAACATATAATGATGAATATATATCGGTCAACAGTCAGGCACCTTCAGCGTACGGGGTGAACTGTGATGATGATAAGGTAGAAGTGACAATGTATCATTTATACCTACCTGAATATGACAATGACAACGAAACTTACTTCAGCGGAATCGGAAAAATGTTGACTGTGAAGGATATCATGAAATTCGGGAGGAAGGTCCCGGTCCCAGGGAATTTTTACTTGTATCATAGGCTGTATAGTTCTTATAAAGGAACAGGGGAGATTTTTGCCATTGTCGCTACTTTCAATAACAGGAGTGCAGCATATGTACCGGCGGTGTCTTATGGCTGTGATTTACTAAATTGGCAGCTGAGTTGTGTGGGTCCAGGTTAGATTAAATCCATGAGCAACATAAATTCATGTGGTCAGTTGATCTCGTTTTCATTTTCAGTAACTGATCATTGGAAATTCAGCATGGCTGTACAAGTAATTCTGGGACTCTTCATTTGTTTCATGGGTCACAAATATTTCAAAATGACGTTGTATACAATGGGTTTCACGTTTGGGGTTCTGATAACCTATTTGGCGATATCAATCGAAGACAATTTCACAATCAGCGGTTAGTAATTTCTTCTATCTCCATCTGTATACGTTTCATACCCGGTTTAATTGTTGAGACTAACGTCATTATTGATGAATGATGGTGACATAATTGCACTACGAACAATAGTAGTAACTTTAGTATTTCTATCTATCCGAGCTCTTGATTTGAGTTAGTGTTCATGTATTTCTTCAATCAGCTGATCCTCTCGAATGCTCCAAAAGATAGTTAGCAATTTTTCGATGGTACTTGGAGGGATTAAGTAATGAGACTGGGCAAAACTATTTCCATAAAGTATTTGCAATTTTGTTTTTTGAAATCATCATTAGTCAATATGTTTGACACACACATATTTTGATAATGACGTGATTCTCAAGCTCGAGTGAAAAACCTTCAACATATATGTATATTATATTTGCAGAGAGAGCTGTGACATCATTCATACTAGGCTTTATATATGGCGTTATCTGGATGTTTTTCTGGTGGAAATTTGGAATCCCATTATTCTCTGTTCACTTGGCGTTTCTGTTAACAGGATTTCTGATCGCCTCTACAGTTTTCTACGCCGGCTTGGGTAAGATTTGATCACAGTCAAAGATCGTGTTTGCTAATATCATTATTTTCAGCTGATATACCTGTGTTTAGTAACAGCGTAAATTATTGGGGAGCGTTTTCTAGCATGATTTTGATGAGCTTAATATTGTTGATACCTTTCACAATGTACGGTCATATTTTCGCATGCAGCTTCCTCGGATCGTATGCTTCTATAACCGCTCTTAACTATTACGTTGGCGGTAATCTACAGTACATTATAATTAATACGTACCGGAGAGTGGCTGTGAAAAACTTCAACTATGCTGTAATTGACCCACCTTTTCAAATGATTGGTAAGAAAGAGACTGAAAAGAATGCACACAACTAAACTGCAAAATTGTGAGAGTTTCCAAATCGCCGTTGCATTACGAACTGAGAAATTTGTACAGTACTCACCACCAGCCTGAGTCCGATAATGACAGGAAAATAAGGTCGTCAAACAAGACCAGGATATCATGATATATGAGCGTACAGTCTACAGAGCTGAAAGTAATCTAAGAATGGGAACTGAATTCGTGAAACAGCACTTCAAAATCGCACAATTTCATCATTCTAATAACCTGTCTTAAACTCAAGCAAACGAGATGGTTGATCATTATTTCTGGCTATCGCTTGAGATGCCGAAGTTTGTCGCAGTTTCATTTTCACATTGAGTAAGGACAGCCACTTTCATATATTTTATAAACCATCCGACTTTCCGTCGGACATTTCGCAAGCCGAACTCTGAACTTGCTGGTTGATCTGATGGATTTTCAATCATTCATCATGTTCACCATATGTATCACACAAATTACATATGTCAAATAACTAGCGTAAGTTGCGTAATGTTTCCAGCTGTAGAATATGAGTTATAATTCTGTTGTTACCTTGACAAATGGTTGAGGTGAAATTTCTCCATCAAAATAGGAAGATGGAATTATGATATTGAGCGTATTCGTCCCAAAAACGTGCAGAAATTGATGAAATATAGGGTGTAACTAAATAAGTGTAAGATATTTGAGGAGGGGATTCCTCATCGGAAAAAAGATAGGATGTTTCATATAAAGAAACTTCATTGGAGCATCCCATGTTGAGATACAGCCCCTTGAAGGGGGTACATATGCATGCGTAATGTTAAAAAGTTAGACATATTGAACATTTACTATGATGTCTACATGTTGTATGTTTTTTTATTGATAAATCAATTTTGTTTATTTTCCTTTGATTATTCAATGCAGGTAGTAACTACAAAATAACAATCAATCTAGTTTGCATTTATGACGATGTATCTCTGTAGTTGTTCGTGGAATAAATTCTTGCTGCGAACTGGTTTATTTTGGGCAAAAAATTCAAGGGACATTTTTTGTTGAGAATGAAACAGGCTATCGGAGATGAATTTTTAAATGGTAAACAAATAATGAGACAAGGAGTTACATCAGAAATAAATTTTAGGGGTTGCGTTTTCCACCCCTCACAACCATGGGGCAAACCAAATAAATTACTGACTAAGTGTCTTTTTGGTAGTAGAAACTGTCAGATTGATTTCAATACATTTTTAGTGCTTGTGAAAAAAATTGTTGAACAAATTTTATGTACCCCCCTTAAAGGGGCTGTATCTTAACATGGGATGCTCTAATGAATTTTATATGAAAGACCCTATATTTTTTTCGATGAGGGATCACCCCCTTGAATGTTCACACTTATTTAGTTACACCCTGTATATTTTCAAAACTTATCTCTTACAATCCCAAATCAACGCGCTTTCAGTAGAGCGTATCCCGATCGAAGCGTTCCACATGGAGAAACAATTGGCGATTAGTAAACGCATTTTTATAAGCCGGTGAATCGAGTGTTTGCCTATGTATGTATCGATACAAAATTCAATCTGTGTTCAAACTAGTTGAAGCAGAACCCAATTCTTGACATAACTTGGGGATGAGCGATTAGGCGAATTTTTGCATTCCTTGTCGTGTTCAGAAGAAAAATCATCGTTTCTTGGAAACAGAAAATTTTCGATCTCTTTCGAGAGTAAGTGCAGTTCTATAAAAGGGTCGTTTGATGCGCATCATGCCCGAAAACATCAATTAGTCTTTCTGATCTTCAGGAGGGTCAATTTGCCGTTACTGATAATGAGGATCCTATATAGTGAAAAATGGTATCGAACAATGATACGTGAATTTTGGCATCCTACAATCTATATATATGACAAACACTATACAGTGCGTGGAACAGATATTTTCGATGCCAGGCTGCCCTCAAAATATCGAGCTATTGAATGGCAACCCCATTCTCCATATTTTTTGTTTGGGTATCTTGAATAAAGTCCAGAATATTGATTGCTTACAGATTTTATAAGTCTTGTCAGCTGAAATTCGTGCAGAAATTGCTCAAATTCAAGCTGAAATATTGCGTAAAGCAATGGTTCAAGCTGATCCAATAGTTTCCTCAAGATATAGTATATTGTTCAAGAAGCACGAAACAATACTAATTTCCCAAGAATCTGAAGTTTGCAGCATGATACGTAGGCGAATGCTGCAAATCATACGACTGTTAAATGAGCTACGGCTAGGTATAATATTCATTTGATTTCTGAGATTTCACTAAATTATGCATGCGTAACACATTAACTGAATTTGACTCAAGAGACTGACACGTGTTGGCACAGGCGCAGTATTTTTTGCTTGAAATTTGACATTTTATGAGAGATATTATCGATTCATTGTATGAAACCAATAACACAATGTACCTCATTGTTTTATCAAGGACAGTTGAGAAAGATGAGTTTCGTGTTATAGCCGCAGACAAATATTTTTTCGCTCGATTCTTTTTTCATATTGAAGAAACTTATATAGTTATATTTTGCCGCACCTCAAACCTGCAGATTGATATCTCAGGTATAGGATAGCGGTCGCATTCACTTAACGGCCGCCCTCATTCCAACGATGCATAAAGAGTTGGGACAGAAGTACGAATTTTTGATTTTCGTTTGTATCTTCGGTCTAATATGTGGTTGATTCAGCCAAATCGAATGAAATTATTTTCAATTCTTCAAGACCCCAATCGGAGTATTCAATCGCTGAATCAGCCGCCTAAAAAAATTATGTGACCAAATGATCTCTGGGTTTTCACCTGATTTCACCTGTAATTCACGGCCTTCATAGACAAATAACTATCATCGCATACAAATTCTCAACTTCCGAACGAAAAGAAAAAAGCGTTTGGTTGTGTGTAGTTCTTAGCATCATCAACATACGATGTTAATAAACAATCACTCGTCTACTATTTTACTTACCTCTTTAGATACACTCCACTCTCTGCTGTGGATTCTACTGCTATTATTTGGAATCTTCGTCCAGATTAGGGACCAAAGAGGCAAACCTCCGTTTCCACCCAATAGGCATGGAGTTGTAGAAGCAGAAAGAATCGCAGAAACAGTCACAGAAAGAACATCTCTCCTTCGTGATGCACCTCCACCTCCAGAATATACGTGATTTTCTATAATTATTAATAGGTAAAATAAGGTAGGTATTGAGGAGGTTTTTCCAACTTGAAGTTAATGTCGGAAGAAGTGGAAGTGCTTTACATTTTCACAAAACAGAATATAAACGGCCTCCAAATTTGCATTCAATACACAAAGTGGTGCCAGTAGTCAAAAAATCGTATAGAAAACGGAAATTGGTGCATCGATATGAACGTGTTTTAATTTTATGTTCTCAACTAACTATCCGACAGATCCGTTTCGAGAATTTGGTAATATGCATACCTGGACATAGTGGACATGCTCTACCTACTTAAATATTTTCGACAATTCGGCGTTGTCGCTTCTACTAGAAAGTAGTTAAAACTTCGATATTTCAAATAGTTTAGTTGATATTTCTCTGAAGCTTGAGATGAAAAATATGAAAACATTACCTCAAGAAATTGCTGATGATTTATGGGCTCTCAAATAACAATTGAAACTTTTACTCACTTCGTACAGTCTAGTGAAAAAATACAAATAGCTTGTTGTCTTTTTTTTGATGGTGTCTCATGTTTATTTCCTTCATGGTGCTTCCAGACTGGTGTAAACTATCGCCTATTCTATCTATCCTATCCTATCCTATGCTATCCTCAGACACAAGGAACATTTGCAGATTTCTGCCACCTTGATTTCGTCTAGGTTTAATAACTAACTGAGGCTACCCAAGAACGAAACTAGATAGCGTCACTTTTGCTGATCGCGATGGTTATCTTTAAGACACGATTTGAATTTGAGATTGAAGACGAATGCAAAAATTGTATCACTGTCAGATGTACGTCATTATCAGTAAAAGCGGATACTTTATAAGATCGTCATCTACTCAATGGTGGCGGCCTTAGTAAGGCTGTTCGATAGGTCTACATGATTTGGAAAGGAACATTTGTGGTTTCACCATCTAATATACACCTTGATTATATCTATAATATCAGATCTGTCAACTGGTTCGTCCGAAATGTCTGACCAATGTTCATCGTGATGCACCCTGTATACTATTTCATAACCTGTAGGGAATAACTCAGACTATGCAATTAAAAAACTGGTACATGAAGTATGTAATATAGTGAGAAAAAAGGGCACTGCAGAATCTGTGATAAAATCCCCTGATCGTAAATCAGTAAACCCGTGAACACAGTTGGCTAACGCAGGCAACGTTGGTTTTCGTGCTCTAATTCATTACTCAATGCACATGTCTTTCCTCTCCTAGTCACGACCAGAAGAATAATCTAAAATGAATTGAAAAACTTCAAGAAAGACAGTGGTCCATTGCGGTTACGAACTTTCGTACGATTTTTTGACTCTGGTAACTTGTCAACTTGTATGTATAGGCAATGAAAATTCGCATCGGGCCGATATTGCCCAACTGCATATTTCTTGCATAAAAAGGTTATCGAATATTTCTTGTTCCTGCCATACCTACCTTGACTGTAGTGACTGATTTGAACATGATGTGCCTCTCGATAACAATCATGACTGAATTATTATATAATGACACACAAATATATTTTTAAACTCATCTAGGACCAACGAACAAAATTGAGATCTTGGTGATTTCTAATCAGGACTCATTCGACTGATATCATTTATATACTTTCCTGTTTCTCCACACAAATATCATATAAAACACAAACTTCAGCATATTTCAATTATCCAAATAGTCCCTATAACATCATTTTCACTTCTGGCCAACTAATTAGAGGCCCTTTTTCACAACCATTACGCTGTTAAGTCTGCACCGAATGCAGAGCAAGTGTGACGATTGAAAAGGAGGACTTCTCATTGGTCGACGGGGCCAAGTTCTCAAAAATGTAGAAGTGAGGCTGGTAGTAGTGCACAAATTCATATCATATGATTTTTGTTGATGATTCATTGTTCTTTGTAAGATTGTGGGTAATGTCCCGCTTCCAAAAAATTATTGCATGTTGTTTCTACTCTATGGTTGAATAATTGATTTGACATATTTGGGTAGCAATAAAAAACGATCATAAGGTACTATTATTGTTTTATTTATTCACGAACTGTTTTTTTAACACAACTGTACTACACAAATATCAACTAACACTATATTAACTGCATTGCATTGCGGTTATTTATTTTTTGTTTTAAATTAATCACAGCAACAGTAATTTACACAACATCTATCAATAATACTTTTGGATATCACTATACACTCTATATTAATGGGAATCAAATAAGCTTCAGAAATTTGTGAACAAAAGAGTATTATAAATAATCAAGTTTTGGTATACATTCACATTGAGTATTCACAAAGATAAATCAATGATATAGATTTATTGCTATGTTACAAATAATATGAGAGCGCTTCGTAGAAGAAGTAATACAGATCAGTAAGAAAATTCGGAAATCATTATTTCCACCTCCAATTAATTATTGCGAAAGTTCACTGACAAGAAAATTTGTTACAGTATTTATTTACAAATAAACTATTTACATTTTTCATTGCTTTCGTGGAGAAAGAAAATCTCGAGAGTTTATCTAGTGTTTTTATTTGTTTGTCACGATTAGGAAACTAGGTACCTACTCTAAATATTTGGCCTAGGTTTTCACTATTATTTACAACATTAAAATTTCCCGTGATCTATATACATTATTCACATCGTACCCTGAAATTCGGCAGCCATATTCAGATTTCACCAGTGTTGCCAAATGAGCGAGTAACCGTTGAAAAGGAGAGATGGAAGCAAAAATATTGCGAAATCGTCTTGATTTTCCAGTTATTCTCGAAATAACTCGTCGAGCGAGCAGACCAGCTGAGTCGCTTCTAAAATTCTCAGAACTTTCCAATTGACTTTTCATTGCAAAGACAAATCTTAATTGATCTTTCAGATGACGATGGGTTGAAAGAATATCAATGAAATGAAATCGCTCCGAACAACAATTTTTTCATATTCATAACTGTCATTGCCAGTGTAAAGCCGTTCAGAACTTATACAGGGTGGCTGATAGGTATGATACCAGTCTTATATCAAAGCTTCAAAGAAAACCACGAAAAATATATCTTTCGATCATCGGAGCTCGATTCTATGGTGATATATGAAATAATATAGTTCTCAAAATGCTGTTTTCGAATTATTTTCTTATCTGAACCCTGTATGTTGAATTTCCACTGTATCGAATCCATCTTTAGAGTATTACTAGAACCTCCAAAACATCGATAAATTTGGAATGTGAAAAGTGCCGTCAACAAATATTCCAGAGACAAAAAATTAAAAGAATCAATAAGGGTTATTCTGGTTATGCTCATTCCAGTTTTGATTCTTGCAATGTTCCAAATTCACCGTAGTTCAAGTATATGTGTTGGATAATGATTTCTTCCAATTTTTGAATGCACATTAATATCGTGTAATATATAGGATTCTTGAATAGGTAAATTTTTTTTCCTGTAGGACCTTTCATATTGATCATCTCAGTTCGAACAATAATCGACTATTTCTATAAATATATATATCAACGGCCCAATGAAAGAGACAACATTGCATATATCATCTCCCCAATCAGGCAAACGCATAGTATACATTTTCATGATTTCTAAGTCGGTTCAATATATAACAGCCACCCTTAATACAAGCTGTGTTCTTTTTCTTTCGAGGCATTATTGCGTTCATGAAAATACACGGCAAATATCTGGCTGGAACTTGCTGTGACATTCTTGAATAGATGTTAGAGCAAACTTCTGAGAATCCGATATAGGAGATTGGAAGTTCAGTTCACTCGCCCATCATTGACAGATTGAAACTGGTGCTCCCGGTTAGGCACTTTCTGACGAATCAACTTTGGTGGATCAACTTCGGTTCATCAATCAAGATTTTCGGTCCTACGGGTCACACATTTGAATCTCACACCAGTCGAATAGACTAGAAAGATCAGCATGAAGCAGAAGGATCAGTGTGAAGAGTGGCTGATGTACCTTATGCATATTTTCTATAATCTGTAGTTATTTAACTATTCAGCCTACTGCTCCAAAGACAATCACATCACCTGTTAAATGATTGGCGTCCACTATTACTGTCTGATCAGTTTCGAACAACCCACTTTCGAATGATTTGAACCTCTAAGATACCTAACTTGACGAATAAAGAAGCATAGGTATAGGTACCTACTTGAAATATCATGTTCTCACAGCAACTTTTTTTATGATTTTAGTTGATCCAATGGAGTTAATAAACTGAGGTTCAATCGCGCCAAAACCGTAAAAATTATATACACAAACTAGAATGCGTATACATTGATAATGATTAATTGACGCCTAGTGTTTATTCGCTCAAGCATTTATGAGTTTGCGCATTGGAAAACGATACTACATGTGATTCAAAAGGTAGTCAGAGCCGGTCTTTTAAATTCTCAGTTACTGAAACGCGCAGAGGTACTTTTCAGATGACCGATTGAGACAAAATGTTACTGAAACTTCGCCTGTTCACGTACATTAACAGCTATATAGCCAAGTTGAAAATGAATATAGTACTTTGTATTCAATTTTGGATTGTCATATTCCTCTGATGACACAAGTACTTACCCCAAGAATTGCGCGAATGATTGATTGAATATTTTCTTGTCCACAGATAAAAAAAGAATAGTCAACACAATAACTAGTAATAAAGGCGTGCTAGTATTGTTCTGAAAGTCATGAATTCTGTGTAAAATAACCCAACCCAAATATTTTTATACATCCCTCGATATAAAAGTTATTGTTTTCATGAATATGGTACATTATTATATGATGGTTCAGAATTGATAGACAAAATACCACACTTTCAATCAATATGTTCATCTTCATAATTGCATTCATATTTGAGTTGAATTTCATCCTATTTACAATAATTCCCAATTTTTCGAGAGAACGTTCGTTCACCATCTAGATATTGAAAAATTGTGATTTCCGACATCCATCACGATAGTAGAAACCCATTTGCTCATTGCCAGTTGTCAATATCCGATAAACTCGCGAAATGATCAATATGAGACGAATCAGAACTGAAATTAAACAGTTACCATAGTTATGGCTATATTAACATGTTTGATGAATTGAGCTGCGTTTTCAAACTTTGCAAAAGCCACAGATTGTGAGCTTGTGTTGAATCGATCATATTTTAGCGTAGTGAATATGTGTACACTGAGAGACATTTCAGTTGTAATAGTAAAACAACTAAATAGCCGATTATTATTTTCGTACGATATCAGTTGACCCACAAAAGTTGCACGTGAGAACGCGCCTTATAGTCAGTATAGCAAGTTCTCCACGGAACCGCGCCGAAACCGGCTTCTCTGCATCCCGTGACAGTTTACCTGCCGACGGCGCCATCTATCCGCAGCGTCGCGGATTAGGACGCGTCCTCGGCGGCGGCGGCGGCCGACGACGCCATGGCGGCGTGCAGCGGCGGGTTCTCCTGCGACACGAGCAAGCTCGGCGGCGGGAACCCGAAGAGCTGAGATCACTGGAGGCGGGGCCAGTAGCTGGACGCCAGGTCGGCGGCACTCGACTGGCTGGGGATCTGGACGGGAACCGAGACTCCTGCCGATATCACGCCTGGAATGAAACGGAAAAATATTGACTTTGCTGCATCAGAATGCTACTGCAGCGTTTCGAATTTTGATTCTGCATCAGTGTCGCGGCCAAAGATATGATATTATATATTCTCTACTGGATGCACCTGTGCCTCATCGACTTATGAGGAACACTGAAACGAACATAGGGAGAAGAAAGAGCTGTCGAATTCGTTTGGATGTGCAACAAAGAAAGGTGAAATTTTATCAACAGTCAGCTGATCACGCCAACCGCTCTCTCGTTTGCTGTTTTCATTGGTTGGATTCCTCTGCTTTTCTCTAGGCGCGAACTAATCTATCTTTGAATCTATTAGTTCAGTCATAGGTTGAACAGTTCAACACCAATTCGAAAAAAGTTTTCAATACCTTCCTCGGCTCGATGTGCTCAACCAACTATCAAGATTATTCACCAATTTTCAATATTCAAACAAGTAAACTGAGTCTCTTTGTTTCAACCCACCTTTTGATCAATAAACTTCGCTTAACAATAGATATGAGTGGGTAGTCTTACACTATTAACCCGATTCGAATGAAAATGATTTTTGGCCGCTGCGTGTCTCTCACATGGTCGTTTGAATTCCTCTCTCTCTCTCTCTCTCTCACACTCTCTCTCTCACTCTCTCTCTCACACACTCTCTCTCTAAGCTCGATCTGATAGAGAATATATAACATCATATCTTTGGTCGCGGCAGCATCTCGAATTTACACTGTAGAACAAACCTGAGTGACTGCATTATTATTATAGCGAATTAATCTTCCAAGTAGAATTTCTAGTTGAACTTTGAAATCGAATTGATCAAGATTGTAATCACAGTTGGAGATGAAGTGACGGAGTCAAGGCCCCTCATCAAATTCGGTACCTCATATGATTTTCAAATCAAGGTACAAGGTATTCATGAAGTGATGCAAGTTCTACACGAAACCTGATATGACTGGATGCATGGACTATGGTATATGCTTATGGCCAATAGGATTGAACTGGGAAGGTAGATACCGGTTTGGTCAAATGACTAAGATTTGCTCGAAAATGATTTTGGTGATGTGACCAGTGATCGTTATGATAGTAGAACTAGGTACGTATCTTATGGTTGTTTGATTCAATTGCTGAAACATAACTCAAAGATTAACTGAACTTCATCAAATCTGCGGGAAATTTGGTTGGGCTGGATGGTACTAAGATAGAACTCGAATATTGAGTCACTGAGTTCAATTTCACTCCCAGTATATTGTACAATCAACTCTTCGGGGTGTGGTCAGAAATTGGGACAAAATTGAGTGATTTCTGAGTGAAATTCTAGTCTTTTTGTTTTCAGTCTAGATGAAAGATTTCAGAAATGAAGTATTCATAATTTTGCGGAAGTTCATCAATCAATCACCTAGGAAATGCAATATCACGCAAGAACACGTTTACATGTGAAAAAAATTATATTTTTGAAAAATTTTCTGCATTATCCTAAGAAGAACGAATTGGTATTTCGATGTACAGTATACTTATAGCAGTCGAGTCATTCTTGGAGTAAACTCTCCATGATGTCATCTGAAGTATCTATATGAATGGATTATGAATTTATTTTCCAAAAATCGACGAGAAGAACGTTACATCAGATTGGTTAATTCAATATTAGTCAATCTGAATATATATAATCCATCGTTGAATGGAAACGATGGATCCATCCCACTGATTGAAAATTTATTTCAAATGAACCGTCGAAATGATGAATTCATTTATCTCAAGGATATGAACTGATAGTTCAGGAAGATGATGAGATTGTCATCCGAATGAGTTCTCCACAGAATCAACCTGGTGGCCAGTCTTCGTTAACCGTGAACCCTCTTATATCTTCTTCAAATCCGAGAATTCTTCATATTTTAGAAGAAACAGGGGAAATTGCGATATGAGTGGAATCCCTCACTTAGTCCATGGAATGATTTGTAATAACGAAGACTCACTTTGTTCTGTGTTCGCACGCTTTCATAGATATGACAAGTATGACGGTCATGATGGATTTTTGTGTTCTTTCTACTATATACAGCCATCAGAGAACAAAAAATATGACTGTTCTTATCATCTCCGTATCGGGGTATTATAATAATAATAATGACCGAATTTGTTGATAGGTGTGAGAATTACATCAGTTTTGGCAAAACGAACATAACTACAAATGATACTGCCAGGTGCAGCTTCTGGTGGTCTAACTCTTCCACCCCATTTTCTATCCAACCAGTGAATATGTAAACAAACATGAGTATGGTCAATTCATAATTACAATGAGAGACAAAGAAGTCAAGTAATATGGAATGATAGATTCCCAAGTAAACACTGCCAGGTGCAGCTTCTGGTGGTCTAACTCTTCCACCCCATTTTCTATCCAACCAGTGAATATGTAAACAAACATGAGTATGGTCAATTCATAATTCCAATGAGAGACAAAAAAGTCAAGTAATATGGAATGATAGATTCCTAAGTAAACATGAATCGTCTCTACAGAACATAAATTCGAAGATATGTTCAGCCCTTGAATGAAACTCAGGGGTTTGATAATTCAAGAGATGTTCACTACAACGATTCATCATTATAGTGACTAAATCTATAAGGTTACAAACATAATCATTCGGACACTCTTTGTTCATAACAAAAAAGTGCACTTTCCCTCGATATCTGCAGATATGTGACGTGAAAAAAACTTGCAGGAACGAATAAGACACCGAATCATAGCGAATCCAGAGTTACCAAAAAAGATTCATCAGCAAATCCCCATCCGATATTAGATGAAAAACGAAAGCAGCTAGTCTAGCAGTTTTGCCGGTCTGCCGCCGCAAATTCATCGCCCGTGATCAGTTTAAAGTGCCTTCGGGAAGGGCGGTTTTCCAATTCTCTGCTCGACGAGCGCTCAATAATGTGCGAACTAAAGCGGGGGTGGGGGCGACGTTGTTTCTGGTTGCAAGCTTCGTTTGGTACCTTCTCTCTCGGGAGCCCACTTAACCCCAGCCCGTGTGCACGATAAAGATGTGAATGGAAACTCCCAGAGGAGACTTTCCTCGCTTTGTCTGAGTCTTCCGATGCCCTATGATGATGACTCTGAGCTAGATTATTCAGTGCAATGAAATAATATGAGTGATGAAATCATCCAAATTGCAGTTCAACAGTTTCTATTCTTGGAGGTGACTGTAGCTTCATGGACAATACTGTGAATATATCCAAAAGCTTTGGGCTTGATATATCCAACAAGCCAAGAACTAAGAATAATGACAACACCAAAAGAGTCTACCATCATCCTGAGCTGAGTGACTGCCGCTCAAATCAGAAAGGTGGGCAAAAGCTAAACGCCAAGAAACGTTCTTCAATATTCACAATTTCAAAAGCCTTATTTCAATATGTTACGTACACCATCAATACAAACGATTCTTACACATCGAATGATATTTGAATGCAAAGCAAAGCCAACGTAAAAGTACACAATTATCGCCACCACCATCCAGGATTTGATTTCATTCGTTCTACTTGAACTAAATATAAAATATATTTTTTTAGATTTCTCAGATTGAAAATGAGTACCTTGTTTATAATAGAAGAATCTGTCTTCACTCTCACTGATATCTAACTCTAACTGCGAAATGAATCTCAGAACTAATATTTGAACACAATTATCTAGAAAAAATTGCGACTGAGACCATCTTTTCATACGGAAATCAACATCAATTCAATTCTCTCAGTGTATATTGCTAATATCTCCACATAGTGATACAGTGAAAACTATAAGAACGCATAGATGCAAAGACAATCACAAGGATGATGGAATTTGCTGAACAGTTTATCAAAACACAATCTATTTTCTTTGATATTCCTCATGTATGTTATGAATCACATAACTAAAATGCAATCCTCACTTGATTTCAGTAAGAAACCAGCTCGATTGAGCTGAAAATTGAATCGTATATTTGATATATCCATTCGTCATAGGCGAATGAAACTTGGAATGCTATGAAGTCGCGTACCTGAGATATCGTCAGATGAATAACTTCGAACTCTACTTAGAGAACAGATACAATGAATTTGAAAAGGTCACGATGCAGAAGATGATGAGCCCGAAAGCTTTTAGGTCAATTCAATCTAATGTTCACAGTAGTAGATCCTCACTGTTGACGACAATATCTTTCATGATTGTGATTTGTGTCGATTAGTTGCTAGCAAAATACCCGCACAAAAATGATTATTTCATCGAATGGAGTATGCCAAGCTCATCCAAGTGACATATCAGATTTGTCAATACTGAAAATCCATTTTTGAATTCAATGATGCCGCGAAAAAGTTCAGTTTTTTGGTCCTACAAGATATTCTGATCAAGAATCCGTGAAATAATTGGTATCAATCACTTTCTGAGGAAACTGTTGTTGTTGTTGTCCTGTGCAGATTCCCATTGGAAAACTTCCTCCGTAGTGAACCACATGAATGATATCATATGAAACCGGCGAATGAAAGAACTCATATTTGCTGAAAAGAATACAATCCTACTCCATATATTGATTCGATCGTTTCACGCCTTGTCATAAGACGCGAAAGTTCTTGTAGAATTTCTACATCAGTAGTTTCACTCGCGTTTTTCGCGAGACAAGGGTGAAATTGCCTTTATAACGTTGCATTTATGTCTTGACGGCAAAAAATACAGGAGAATATTCAATTTACATGTTCACAACATGGATAAAGTTTCCGATGCAGAATCATTGATGAACTGATGGTGGAATCCTAATGATACTATAACCGTACTAACGGCCACCTTTGAAAGTCAAGAATCAACAGTATACCGCTATTCAGAAAGGTCGTTGCTGGATGGATACTTGAACGTGATTATTTGAATGAAACCACCTCCAAGGTATTTGCCACTAGATATGGCTCAGAAACGAATGAGATGTCATCATCGTGAAAAAAGTGTCACACTTCATGGTGAGAGCATGGTGAATCTGTGATGAAAGCATGTCGCTTGCATTGAGCCTTTTTTTATTCAAATCTTCGCTAGTCGTAAAGAAATCATACGTTTTTAACTCGTTTGAAATTTCAAAAGTCAACTTGAGGCTACCTCCAAGTTATTTCACGATATGAAACTCGTTCGATAAACAGTTGGTTCATCGAATGTTCATTCGACTAACAGTCTCTCGGTTATCTACGTTAATGATCTCATCTAGGCCATCGAAGCTTCTTCTTCTTCAGCGCCATCTAGTTGCGACTGCATTTTAGAAGCGGATTCAGTCATTTGCTGTGCTGAACTTCATCTATAAATTCAGTATAGTGAACTCACCGGTGCCAGTCGAAACAGGTACTGAAGAAGGAGCTGATGGTCCATAAGCTGGATGCGTGGTAGGTTGAGCATGTGCCACTGCAGGATTACATCCTCTTGGGTTATAAGAAGAACTCAGCGTATGAAGAGGGTCATGGAACATGTAGGGGTAGCCTGTGGCTTCCCTTTGCTGTAGACAACTCGATGTGAGGCCATTCTGCATTGAACTGAAAATAAAAATAATACCACGATGTTTCATTGTCTAGGAAAATGAGTTATCGTCCACCAGAACAAGGTATATCATTATCACACATCACTTCATGTAGAACGGTACCTTTTGGCTTTGGTACCTTTTGGAGAATTGGCACAATTGGACAATATGTCATAAACAACATTCATGTAACGTTCAAGTAATCACATATAGGTATTTGACTTTGAGTAATCATCTCAAAGTTCATTCTGGAAATATCATTTCCTGGACATATCCATTGAATGTGTTTGCCATATCGAATTCGTAATGACTCACTGATGAATTCATGAATTGTGTGCTCAAAAGAACAGATTATCAATTATTGTTCGAAAAGTGATCAAGTGACAATAGTTCGCAAGAGTGTCGATTAAATCTAGGATCATTGTTTTATATCGTCAGTGGTCAGCCGAAAATGAAAGGGAGGACTGTTGTGGGTATTTTCCATTTTGCACTCTTTAACCACCATTGATGACGTAATTCCCAAATCAGAGTGAAATAACTCCACTACATTATCATTTCATGTACTGCCGCCGATTCGTTGGTCAATTGACATCATCGTACAATGGAAATCTTACCAAGCATATCTTTCACATAATGACCAACTCTAGCCCTAATAACATCCCAAATACTATTCTCACAATATTTATGAACCTGTCACTGAGGGCATTACATAATAAGGCTCTGACATGTACGTGGATTCAGAATAAGGCATGTCACTCACTGAAGACCGAACTTATAAGCAGCGTTGCCAACTAAACGGTAAAGGCTGAAGATATCTGATCACAGCCGCTTGTCGTTCGAAAGAACATAAAATTTTGAAAAAGTAATCGTCAGTTTGAAAATGACGGAAATCAGTTGAGACACAATATGTGAGTTATGTATACTCTACAGGACATAGCAGAACATGAAATGAATTTGAACAAATACATAGTAGTACAAAAATCGACGCAAGCTGTAATTCCGCCAGTTATACCATCCGATATGAACAAATGAAATCAATCAAATGGTGTGAAAATCCTATGAACCAGTATCGATGAATTTTTTTTCCTCATCAACTAAGATTCTAAGAAAAATTATATTTTTCGTTTCAAACTTACTAATATAATTTTCATAGGAAAATCATATTTTCTGTTCCAGACGCAATGATGCATGATTCATTGCATTGTAGGACCACACAAAGATGCACCACGAGTTGATAATTAGGTAACATTTTGCCTGTAATTTCTTCGAGGAGGTGGTACATTCATTTTTCAGCTTTTCATGGGATTTTAGAAACGAGGAGAGAAAATCCCATGAAAAGCTGAAAAATGAAGGTAACATTTTGTGGATAAAAATGTGCACTGTCATGACAAAAAATAACAAATAGAAACATCAAGATATGGAAATAACACTCTCTATGTTCCCAATATATGTTATCATTATACAAGCACTGACATTTGATTTCCATCAGAAATAATAGACGTTTTGACATTTTTGTTAATCATGCTTAATTATGTCATGGCTGAATTGACGATGATTTCCACATAAACTGTTACTCATTATCAACTTGTGTTACATGATTGAATTCAGGAGAAAATATGTGATGAAAGTTTTGGAGTTTGGATGAATGAGTTTTGCTAGAAAAAATAAAAAATAAACCACCGTGTTCAGAATACTGAGTATTTCAAGTATAAGCTCAGCAAGTATTCAAATAAGTATTTAAATATATTATATATATTATATAGTATTTAAATATAGTGACTATATATATACTTTTTTTACGACATCGAGAAACTCAAAATATATTCAGCACTTAGCTGGTGTTGATGTGACCATGAACATAAATCATTGGAGAAGTGAAATCAAACAGTAGCATGTATGAGGAACTGAGTTTTCATTATGAATTTCTGATACTTTGAATAGATCACAGATTGTGAATCTGTGATTCAAATCATATTGAATATAGGTACATATCCGTGTGCTAAATGCAAGTCAGTAAACGTTAGACAGTTAATTTGGAATGAGGGTAACACAATAAACTCCTAAGTCATGTAGTACGACTAAATAATAGTCGAATGGGTGCATTCTGTTATGAGCATCTCTTCAGATATCCCAGGTTGATTTACTCGAAATATTCTTTGATCCGCTATATAAAACAGATTTTCGAGTGAAATACCATAACTTGGCAACACAGCTCTTCAATACCCAGTGTCCGCATCATCTTTCTCCCCCTGTTGCATCAGAAATTTCCGCTCAACAAAGGTGTCCGTCGGCATCCAGGAATAACGTGACAGGCTCGTAGCGGTCACGTCAGATGTCATGTTAGCAGGCGGCCAAAGCTTGCTTTGGCTACTGACGGCACGGTTGTCAGATTTGAGCAGTTTTCCCCTGAATGCCTTATATGATGATTCAGGAAATCAAACCAACACTCTCATTGCCGGAGTTTCATTTTAGAAAAAAATATCACCGAAATTGCTCAGAAAGGTTATGAAATGAACTTTTTCCATAACTATTGACTTCTGAATTTCGTAATTTCGTCATACATTGACCACCAATCGCAATCCTTTTTGAATTTCTACGATTTACGGATTCACCAAACATACGGCTGCAAATAATGATAGTAGTATTTGCTTTCCTGCATGACTCAGGTCATGATTCACAACAACATTATTTTTAAGAGTATCAAAGTTAGATAACACTCATCAACGAGCACATATCGATGTTCATTTTGAAGGCATTTCTTGTTTTGAAATCTAAAAAAAGTGGAACACTTGAAGTACGTTACAGACCAACTCGAACCCCAAGCTCAACTCCTCGAAAATGTACCTCAGGGGTCCAATCGTTTTTTGAATTCAAACCGAAAAAGTGCCCTCAAATTGCATTGGTTCGTTCCTGCTGTGGGAATTTTTCCTAACAAGTATGTGCTATTTATCACAGTGCGTCAAGTCGTGAATGACGAAAGCAGGGTTCGATTACTGTGGCGGTGTTTTTTTTTTCATTTTTTTTCTACTTTTCAAATACTTGTCCAAATTCTCAAGTTTTTCAATTCCCATTGCTGTTTTCATCAGAGAAATGTATTAGAGAGAATTAAATTGAAAGTTTACTTTGGTAATTCAGAACGAAGCCTTATCGTCAATTTGTCTATCGCCATTCATGATTTAGACACTTCACATTCTGGTCAGATTGCCTATAGTTATTATTCTCAGTGCCACTTCGGCCGATTCTAGGGTGATTTTTTGCTCGATGACCTTTTTACGTTATTGATAAATGTAGTTCTTTCTGTTTCATGTTCATATTAAATGATAACTATGGCATCAGCGTGAGTCATTTCACAGTTCGAATTCAATGAAGGCCCAGTAGGAGGTCCCTCTCGTGATAGAATAAGGATAAGAGAAAAAATCTCACAGCGGCTACTGGTGATTTATAAATTCCAGAGGAATGATTTCGAGAGAGGATAGAATGTCAGATTATTCTCGATTAATATTATAACATCCTTCGTAATGTGCTCCTGTTTGTCCAGTAGAAATATGTCCATGTCAATTACGGGTGATTGAGTGGAATTCTGCATGATGTCAATCATCCGAAACTTGTTTGAGTACAAGCAATGTCGGCTTAGATTAGCGGACAATCTATTGTTTTGATTTTTCTTACTTTCGACCCTTTTTAAGAATCTCATTCGTGCTTATTCCATCAGAGGGACACACATATCTTAAGGTATAAGATATAAGATTCAAGATTACTGATCTTTCTCGAAACAAAATTCGCAATATATGCAAATAGCATCAATCCTGAGGTATTCATTCTTTTCACTACCACACTGAAGTAATTCCTTTTTGAATATTGTCGTATATTGTCCAGTTTTTCAGACAATGAACTCAAAGATGTGACTGCTGGTGTTTCTGTCCTATCTAGCGGTGTGAACGTTAAACTAATTATTCCAATATATTTGTTATAAGGACAGATATGAACTGCTCTAGAATTTCACTGCTCTTGGAATTTGAGCTTTGAATACCTCAAAGAGCAATTTCCTTTTGGTCAGTTTATTTTTCAGTCATCAACGAAAAATTTATCTTCAATTCGATAAACACTTCAAAGCAAAGTTGACGAAAGATATTTAATGCTCCTCACCTGTAGCTATCGGCCATTGTGGCAATGGGCTGCGGTATGGAGTACATGGAATTGAAACCAGAATTGATGGGCAGTCTTGGTGCAGACGTGGGAGGACTAATAGCCCCTACGTGGTCCACAGACCGTCGCTGATTCCTTAACTTTTCTTCCCGTCTCCATTTGGCTCGCCTGTTACTGAACCAGACCTGGAAGGAAAACAAAATTCGAATTCGAACTTTTCACTAATCCCGCATATAGTTACATAAGAGGCCCGAGTACAACGAACAAAGCGAGGAGTGCTCCAAGGAACGAGTGCGTCAATATCTCATGAAACGAGTGTAATATAATAAATTTAATATCATTCCCATGTCAAGGTAGGTACAACTGTTACGCTACTGACATTCGTCCTGGCTTCTCAACCCCCGCTTATTTGCAATCTTTTTCCCTCTGTCAGTCTTTATTTACCTATGACGATAAATATTGCGGTATGAAAGATCAGGACTCTGTATGATTGTATATATTCACCCCTACGCTAACGATATCAAGTGCTTAAACGTCATATTGAAAGGAGAATAAACTAATAAGGCTGGTTTGTTTTCTGAGTAAATTGAGTGTTTGAGCAAGAAAGAGGGTAGATTGGGGTGGTCTCCATATTAATAGACAATGGTAAAATCAGGATCAGTTCTGATTGGGAAACGTAATGGAGAGGTTTCTTGACGTTTCCAAGCTAACATTGCGAATACTTGGTATCCCCATTTTCGAAATGAACAATTAATAAAAAGGTTTTTACGCCTATCTCTATCCAAAGTATACATTTCCTGGTCTCATTCTATTAGTCAAGTACGGGTACTTCCGGGGGATACCAGCTCTCACTTCTAGTGGTATTCAATTAACCATGATCAAAGCTGCACGTCTAACATTGGAATGGATAATTAATCTACCACAAATTGAAAATATTTAGAATACAAGAATGAAAATAACGTGCCTATGAGTTATACTGTACCTACTTCTTAGTTTGGGTTCTTCAAAAAATTTTGTTCCATGAATAAATTAATGAAAAATGACTTGTTATTTGAGGGAGGCGGAAAAATTATATGTATAACATGGGGGTGAAGTGCCTTTTCCTCCCTTGAATGATAACTACCCTCCGCAACTCGTCGGGCAGTGAACTTCTCTGGAGAAAAAGTAGCACTTTCCTCCCTATTTATACAAATAGCTATCATATTTCAAATTCAACGCCGACGTATTTCCTCCTCTTCGTTGTCTTGTGGGAAAAATATAAGAAATAGTATATGAAATACCTATAATATGAAGTAGAAACTAGGAAACAATTCGCAATCATAAAGTTCTGGTTTTTTCAGAGCATGAGATTGAACGAAAATCATCACATTACCATGAGTATTTCATCTAATAATACCCTCAAACGGCGTTATGATTTTTCAACAGTTTTTCATGGACTTTCGAAAAACAACCGTTGGTTCTCAAAGGAAGTATAACATCATGTAATATATCGTTCGAAATCTAACGGAAATTGTGATGGAATGATGAAATAATCCAATGGGGGGCAATAATTTGAAAAAATGAAATGTTACGGGTGTTATGTTAAAATGATACGAGAACTGTGAGAGGTATTCATAATTTAGTTTTATCAGTAATGAATTCTCTCTATGTATTGAGAATGTATTATTCATTTATTTATTCGACTCATGCTTATCGGGATACGGAAGTTATCCAAACCGAGGCTGTGTAGAGTGGCAGAAAAAATAATAGACAGATGTGGTTTGCGCCATTTTTTCACGAAAATCAACCCCAGGACACCTTCGCTCACCATGTACAGTTAATGCACTTTAGTTTGTCTTCGAATATTTCCGCTTTTACAAATTCTCTCAGATCCTCTTTATAAAATAATACGTCTCTCCGTAATCACTCCATCTAAAACCGACTGTGCGCTTATATTCATGTATAGAGGGCCTTTTTGCCCCTTTTCACCAAATGAAAACGTTGGTCTTAATTTAGATAAAGTAGTGTATGGCAAGCGAATGCGAGTCGACTCTCATTCATTCTCCTTTACTTATACAAATTGCAACATTTCTAAAGGCCGTTTTCATCATAATGTTCTCATTACGTGAAATCTTCTGAGGGATCGTACACCATTTTGCTGTATTTTTTTCGGATCGGATCAACGAATCTATTTTAGATGAACTGAAAAGTACATTTCATCGCAACTGAATTGCTGATTTTACAATATTGTTATTATTCGAACAATTAATCAAGGTATATCTACTTCATTATCTGAATGATGAATTGATTGAATACATGTCCTGAACACCAAGTATTGAAAAAAAAAACGATTAAACTCTCGAAATAATGTAGAAATATAGTATAAGAAATCTGAATGAAGATGATTTCACAACGGACAAGATTGAAGAGTGCCTCAGCCTCGATTTCCATTTTGTCAATGATATCATGTAAGTTATAGGTATGCATCACACATCCATTATATTCAACATTCCGATGTACTGATCTCATTTTCTATTCTGTACCACAAGCCTATCCATTTTTCGCACATTATACACCGCAGTTAATAGAGAACTAGTGCACAATGAAGAACAGTATCATAATGTATAACATTGATGAATTGTTATCAAATATATTCATCGAAACATGTGAGTTATTTTCATTGACAGTCGTAGATGGCAACTAATATTCAATATTTAGTATATTCGCTACTGAAATATTCGGAAATCTTACTGGTATATCTATGTAGAATGGACTTTCTGAATGACTTTCTTTCAACATTTTCATTCGAAGTAATTTGTTTCGATTGACATGCACTGACGAACACAAATTGCATCATTTTTCGATTCCCAATAAATAAATATCAATATCTGTACACTCCGAATATATACCTACATAGAGAGGAATTACCTGGTGAAATAGGCGGATCGTTGTTGACGCATGTTTTCAGGGTTCGTTGGTTGGGTGTTATTGATCACTGGCAACGAACCTGAATCGGATGTTCGCTTCCACTTTTTCGCCCGAATTTGAACACATATTTATGCGTGTCAATTTTTCAGCCCTTCGCGCCTGATAGGAATCCATATGAGCTTTTGTTTGTGACCTTTTTGCAGTGTGAGCTTTCATACCCATGCTTTCATTATTGCGGAATATGTGTGTACAGGCATTTTGAGAAAGCCATTCGGAAAATCAGAATCCATGTGAATATATCATTCATTTGAAACAGTCCTGAATGCCATGTAATGAGTGTTATGGTTTATTCGAAAAAAAGGATATATATTTCATGGAAATTCCAATACGAAAACTCTCTTGATCTTTTGATTGTAGAAGATATTGGCGCGGTCAACAAATTTAAGTAGCTCAAATGAGACAGGTAAGATATTTTTCATATGTGAGTGATAGCTCAAAAAGAACGATGTAGGAAATAATGTCGAACCAATGGTGAAGCTACTCTGTCCAATCCCCATCTAATTCATTCGGTCAAAACTTAACTCAACCCAAAATAACGCACATCCAATTTGATGACACCATTTTATTCAGTATAGCGGAAAATCACTCGGATGTGAACCGACAATGATGGCGACACAAAAATTACATTGAGATTATTCTCATTGAGAATTGTACAATCAAATGTATTGCAACATTGATTTAGGAGCAGTAATTTCAGGCTCTCCCAGTCCCCAGTTCGATGAAATCTGTCTTTTTTGAAGGTATCGTTGAATTCAATCTACTTCCTCGTGAAATCAAAGAATCTTCTTCCATTAAATTGTTCAAAAGCAAATTAAGAATTATATGAAAAATTGAATATTATTATATAAATTTATACTAGTTGGCTCTTGATGTGGGTATATTAATTGATCATTTTTAATATCATTATTTCATTTATACATTTGATATTTCATCATTTCATTTATACATAGTGTGAAATTTGTTGTTTTATACCATTTTTACTTTTTTATATTTTTACATTGTGAACTGATTATCTGATTATAAATGAAGCATTCATTCATTCATCCATTCAATGATCAAGATACATAATTACAATCTTGAAACATCAACTTATTTCACGGTGATCTGCAAGAATAGCGCCATCTTCTAGGCTGTTTCATAACCATTATATCATTATAGCGGAAAATGCCGAACATGAAAATTTCGAATGTCGTGTGACACATTTTTTAAAAGGTCCCTTCATACCTTCTTCATATTTCCCGTCTCTTCGGTGTTGAAATGAACTCATAATAACTCATTTCAACACCCAAGTGAGTATCGAGTACATTTAGATATGCTGATTCCAGATTCTAGATATTGTTATTACTCGCACTCCTTTGGAGCATAGCATCCGCCACCTCTAATGAAACTTTTTTCACAATATACTATAAAATTTGATAACATCCGAATGATCCATCCACAAACTCCATAAATTTGTTTTCTCCATGTTTATCAATTCGTTCGGTACAATCAGTGTCATATTATCGGAAGTAATCAAAATACTCTTAGATAATCTCATAGAGCTTCAACAACGCATTATCGAATTGGAGGAATCAAAGATTTTCCTATATTTTTCATTACATGTAGAGGGTTCGATTGAATGTATCTATATGAATTTAGAGCCAATGTCTCCGATGGATCGAGAAGACTTTATATCCACTCTGGGATTATGATTGTTTTGATATAGAACAAGTATGATTCACTGATACCCCAAAATACCAATGGAAAATTTCCGACGATAAGAAGATATCTCTCCAAAATGATGAAGCTGGCGTCTTCTATATTCATTGAAATGAATTTTGTTCTGAATTTCAGTGGATCCACTGAATTTTACTGAATTCATACGACCTATCTGGAATACCACAAATCTACACCAAACTCTCCAAAGATGTCGAAAGTATGAGTTGGAGAACCTATGTATCTATTTATCCAGTACATTTTTCATCGAAGAATTTGGTGATTGGGAATGTGAAAGGGTTCTGAAAAAAAATGGTTACCTGGATACGTGCCTCAGGTAATCCAATTTTCTCTGCTAACCGCTCTCTGGCAAAAACGTCTGGATAGTGAGTCCTTTCGAATTCTGGAAATGAATGAAAAAACATGTATTTTTCATTGAACCACCAACAGTCGAGAAATTATCCAAACATACTAAAATGACATCATTTCGTAGTTCTTCATCTCAAAAGTTATCTCATAAGGTGAATGTATGAGTTTCCATATCAAATGTACAAAAAAATATCTTCTGAGTATAGACGATAAGTATAAGATTAGAACTAAGGAATTGAAAAACATCATCACAAAATAAAAGTAGTGAAATATCCTATACATATTCTTCATCATTCATTTCTATGAAGATTTCTTAGAAAAAAATTTCGGATTGTTCAATATTCGCTATAGTATCCATCTTAATATTATATTACAGTATCATCTCATTATCATATGAAATTATCAAAGAAATTGTGAAATGAAAGAATTCATTCACTCATTCTCATGGTAATTACAGACCATGAGAAAATGTTATCTTACGAATATATAATTTTTGGGATTCATAATTGTTGCACAAAATACTTCAGTATACATCAGTCATTCACATTATACCCAGTTCCATGGTTATGTTGGATACTCCGAAACTTTCAAGGTTTCATAAAACTAGAAAACTGTAAGGATTTTGAAAACTAGGAAAATTAATGAAAAATTCAGGTTGCCAATAGAAGAGTATCGGAATCATTCAAAAGAGAAAAAACGAAAATAGATATGATTGTGTTCAACTCAGTGCTACTTCATCTCAGCAGATACGCATCCTTTTCTATATTAAATTCATCGGAATACAATTTGATGTTCGGCTCTCGCCAAAAAAAACGTAGTTCGACCAAACTTTGTATTGATGTTTCGTGAAATATAGACACGTGATAGACGGCTGCGAACCTTCGCTTCACAAGAACACTCAGTAATGATAACTTCTGTTCTTGAAAATTGAAATCGATGATATTTTTTAGCTCTTCTATGCATGGGATCCCTTGTATTGTTTCATGAAATCTATTGTTTCCTAGTTTTCCTGTTTTTCTTTCTTGAAATTTCTGTATCTTGAATAGATATAAATCCTGAAGACGTTACGGTTGGTACTACCTCAGTTCAGATGAAGTGTGACAAGTTCGGCTCAATGTTCGGCTGAAGATTCAGCTATGAAGGTTCGCACTAATGATCCCAACCTGACGCTTACACAGCAGAGAAATCAATTGATATTCTTACTAACCTTTCTCTAAACTATCGATTTGCTCATTCGTGAAGGACGTCCTGTTCCTCTGCAGCTTCCTCTTGAGCCTCAATCGCAGCTGGGAATCCTCGTCGCCGGAAGAATTATGTTCTGAGTTTCCGTCTGAAGTATTCTCGTGCATCACTTCGGCTGAAACAACAAAACGGCATTTGGTGGAGGAGTTTTCCATTGCTGAAGTTTTGCCATAACTCCCGGCTCTTCTGGAAGTTGAAGACTCGAGGTCTAAGAGGAGATACTGGTGTGATTCCTTAGTTGAGATCGATACTTAGAGTTTGAGAAGAATAGATGTAACAACACGATTAGTCGAAGAGATTGAAAAATTTATCGTTAGGAATGCGTGAAAAAAATCAGAACTATCAATCATTTAAGTTTCTGGAAAGTGTTCCAGAAAACCCAGAAGTAACAATGTTGCAGGGCCTCAGGGTTTCTCATCTCACTTTCCAATAGTAATAAAATCCAAGGAACTATTGACGTGTTCGTTGATGTGTGAAAGTTATTCATTAATTTTTTTTTGACTTGAACTCAACTCCATCCGAATTGGTTAGTTAGAAAAATGCCAAATTCAGTATCGATAAATGAAAGTACACCTGGCAACCAGAATTTCCACTGTCGAAACAAGCTAACAATGAAAAAAAATATTCGAATTATGTTGAAAACAGGAGCAGATTCGTTCCCGAAACGTCCACTAAGATAAGTAGAAATATTGTTTTTATTAAAAATATATTTGTATTTCCGAACTTTCTTTCAAAAAACAAGGTGTCATTGACAAGTAGAGAATTTCTCTTTTAGGTATCTAAAGGTTAAATTTCAAGCACAGTGACATTTTGGGGCAGATCATAAAACTCCTCAATACAAATATATTGAAATAATTATTAAACTTCCATTATATTCTCAAGAAACGAGGAGAGAAAATCCCACAAAAAAGCTGGAAAAATTGACTCCAGTATGAAGTTTTTTTGCTTGACATATCTGAGACTATCTATGACCATATCTATATTTTTTCTTACCTTCCTCAGTTCTCGATAATACTCGGAGGTCTTTCACCTTTTTGAGTTTTTCGAACAGAAATCACCATGTATAGTGGTCCAAACGAAATCGAAAATCAACTACGACTCTCTGAAGCCAACCGCGAATAATTCGAGTTGTCGGGAGGCATTTGGAAATGAACATAACTTCCATGCCAGTGAATCTGTTTTGCCCAATCTAAACTAGTAATTGTGTTAGCGGTAAATTTCCTCGAAATACCCGACAACGGCACTCGCAGAGAGCACCGAATCAACTAGCTCGATTAGCACACTGGAAAAATGTCAACGCTTCCGAAAAAAAAAAAAAAAAACAAATTGAAATGCAGGAGGAGAACGTAGATTTCGGAATACGTACGTATTATTGCTGTAGATATTGATAATAGTAGAATCGTCTTTGCTATTTTCATTATTCGAGTTGCACAAACCGGTATAAATGACGAAGTTCAAAGATATAGAATGAAGACGTTTTCTCAACGGGCGACTGGACTGATATCGAATATTTGACATTCAACTATGCCATCGTATTCTTATTGAACTCAAATATTTTCCACATCCTGTCGAATGGTATCCAATACCTACAATACATACATACAATACATATACATACATTTGTTGAACTTCGGAGCTTATTTCCAACAAACGACTGCTAATCTCTTCACCTCACGCTTTATTATTTCAGAGAATTACATCCTGACGAAATGATTACACTCCTTCATAGGCATGATATCACCATGAACCACAATTAAAATCAAGTAAAATCAAAAACACAACTGATATCTATTATAAAAGGACCACATCCAACATTATAACATTAACAGAATTTTGTGGTTAATATCAGATTTCCATCTATCTCACTGGCCTATATGCGAACTTGCCTCTTTTGTGAAATGATATGTCCAGTGTGAATTACTCGGTCTCCTATCAAGAATCCATGATAAGTATGTGGCCAGTGTATCAGAAGTGAAGAATTCGGGATCCCCACATTATGAACATAAAATATCAATTTAGGTATTGGTTGATCAACAAATAGTTTATCGGTTGATTCTGAGTCTAATATGTATTTGGATATTCAGCAAATTTGTAATTTCATCATGCCTTCTGATTGAATCGTAAATTTTGAACCGTTTCATTATCATGATCTATCATTCCACAAAAAAAAAACAACTCTTGTAATAGACTATGAGAGATACTACTAGATATGTACTACAACATGTGGACCTGTCAAATAACCTCATTTGGGCAGCACCGTTTGAGTATAGATGGCGATACGATCGTCGATCCTGTCGAGTCAAATATCAAATACGGGACCTTCAAGATCAGCAGAGGTGACGCCATCTAGTTTCGATATAAGGAAGACTAAGTAGGGTATCGACATTTGATATAATCAACATAACATAGTATGGCTGGGGATATTGAGTTGGAACACCAGTCTATAAACACCATGACTCCACCATTATGTGAATGCAATGTGACTTTATTGAGTGCTGTGGCTGTCATAATTATGAAACTAGTTATTATATTCGTTATTTTTTCTCCGCCTATTCAGATATTTCTATATCTATCCAGTTAATACGATACGAACATGTGGGGAAAAAGTATCTGTTGCATCCCTACGATTACGGCTCGAGACGGAGTGGACAAAAATAGATAGATATTTTGTTCTAATAGTCACACGAATGACTATTTTCGAACGAACGAATGGCAGTCTCTTTCGGTTATAGTGGCTCTAAATCAGACGATCTCCATAATTTTCACAATTTTACAATTTTCTAGTCTTCTTAGTCATCGTGGGGTAGAGTATATGATACAATACTTTTTGCTCTTAGCAAAACAGTACACCAGTTCTTCAAGCGTACTGGTCAGCCAGCACATAGCCTAAAACATCTCATGAATTTCCCCATCTAATACCCAAAATCATTATCACGCGCCAACACGGCTGTCATCTGTGATAGTATTGTATGCGTTACGTTTTTGTCAATATTAAATGCTGTTTTAAAAACCATTCAGTTGTTATGAATTTCTGATAAACTTTTTGAATAATGATTTAGGCATATAACAAAAGGGAACTGCGAAAATTATTTTCAACAGATTTCATTCCAACCAGGTATTTTTGCATTTTTCCACCTGACTCGAACGATTGGCACAATGAATGTTATACAAGGCGGAGGAATATTTATTTCATTGCAGCGTGATCAATTTTCGATGATATTACTGATGGAAGAGAAGAGCATTATACGTCTGATAATGATAGCGCCCTGAAAGAATCACAAAAATTGGAAATTATCAAGAATGCAATGATAATTTGGTACTGTTTGTTATGTAAATTGTAAATTCAATTATATTTCTTAGCTCTTCTATGTATGGAAACCCTCGTATTGTTTTATTGAATCAATTGTTTTCTTGTAACTCTGGCTGTTTTTGAGTTTGAAATTTCTGTACCTTAAAAAGATATAAATCATGAAGACATTACGGTTGGTACTATCTACGTGTCTGAGGAGACATCGTTCGTATAAATAAGACTAGTGATATCCCGGCTTGAAATTGAAATCTAGCAGCATCCGTCTTCCTGTCAAGAAACTGTCTGGAAACGAGACAGCAGGGAATCGTATGTGCGGTGCGGATGTGGGGAAGAAGGGCGTCCAAAAAGCCGGCACACCAGCAGCGAAGTTAACGTTCCTCTGTATATTTCCCACCCTGTTGTGCGCGTCCCCATTTACTTCCGCTCCCGTAAACTCCACCCCATTTCATATCCACCCTCGCTATTTCATTCTCCTTGTTTTATTTCATCTTCTGATCCTGTCTCCCCGCGCCTTGCGCATTTCCCCCCCATCGACCTTGTTTATGTTTTCTGCCGACGAATCTCTATTCGGGAATTTACATAATTTTAGATTCGAAAAAATTTTCTTCTTCGATCATGGCATAAACGAATTATTGCAGATTCACGTCTCGCTGGAGCTTCGAATTGAATATTGTATTTTTTGATCTGATTCGATGGATCTTCTATTTGTTCCAGGAGATTGAAGATAGCAGAAAATATGACGAAATGATCATTTCTCAAAATGAATGAATCATCTCTTCTCCTTCTGTTAATACAAATATATACGAATAGTAAATTCATCGAAGTCAGAGAGTCAAAATCTCCTAAAATAGGAGCACATTGTTCCAAATGAAAAAATCTTGAGCCAATAAGTTTGAATATAGACATAGGTGGATGGACTATCTTTTATCAGATGAATGATTAAAAATTTCAGAACCCATATATGTGACAGTTTCTGATGTTTCCTGTTGTCACACTGGTATGTGTGTTTATGTAAGATTGATAACCCATTAACATAAGCATTAGGAAATATCCATCAGCAGCTGCTGTTGCCTTCATTCAAGATATCAATATTGGCATGTCCTATTGAAATGTTTTTTGTTTGATCAGAGACATGACTCAAGTGAAGTACACAATCCTCAATAAAGAGATTCTGGGATTTTGATTGTGTTATCAAAGTGTGTTGTGAAGTCAGGGATGTTCACCACATGAATTTGAACTCATTTTCAAATGATGAAAGAAATTTGGAATCGTAATTCTTTATATACCCTGTATGCAAATTTCACAAATATTGAAAAGACATCTGGAGATGTCGTGAAACGCGTGAGTGTCATGAATTGGCATGCTTACTCAATCGAGCTTTCGATGAAATCCTACCTCTTTTCTGGATATCGTCCCTCGAGATGTGACTAGTGAGGGGCGCTGGGGGTAATCCCAGATGTGGAGCTGAAGGGGTACCGGGATACCAGGCCCAACCAGGAGTTTGGCCGTTGAACATCCTCAGCTTGTCGTAAACTGACTCATTCTGGGCTGACGCTTGCTGTTCTTTTTGCGAGGCCAGATTGCGCAGGACCCGATTTATTGAGGAAACCTGCGGCAATTAATACTGTCAATTACTATTGTAGTAGTAAATTTGACCTGAAGAAAAATTTAATGTAAATAAGATTCATTTCCACTACAAAATACAATATAATGTAAACAAAGGAATGTTAATGAACTTGATATTCACAGGAGCTGAATAGCAATACAGTTTGAACGTGATTTAAGTGATGGTTCTATTATTGTATGAAACATGATGATCAGCATGATGATGAACATACAGAGATACATGGATGGCATTAGTATAATTACATATAATGATGACGTAATATGAAGAAAATATAGGACATTGTGAATGAATTCATTGATTAATTATTTTATATAGCGTTATTGACTAGATCATGAAAAAACTGACGATGATTTTGCAAAATCCATTTTTTTCATTTGTTCTTGTATAACTTAGTTTTTTTAATTTTCTGACATAGTCAGATAATTTGTTAGCGAACTCACTACTGAGGTATGCATAACTTCATTATAAGGCGTGTATATATATACCGGGTGTCTCAGAGTTTTCAGGCCAGCAGATATTTCAGTAATTTGCATCAGAAGATAATTGGTAAAAAAATACGTGCCGTAGGAGATCATAAGCTCGTTCATGCAGCATAGGAAAATCCACCCCTTGGCAAACAACCCCCGAGAAACCCCCCAAACTTTCATTTTTCAAATTGCCTCCCATGTTTGTTTTGGTTCAGCTGACAGCCCGTTTCATTTCTCATCCAATGGTAGCTGAAATGGCATGCAGAATTATGGCGAATAAAAATACAAATGAAATTTCCTATATTCTATTCTATAGCTCATCTGTATTTTGAATGATACTATCTACAGAAATTGTTCAAAATGTTGGCCGAATCTGCGGACGAGTATGGGAAGCTGTAATCATTTCCGGAGTAACGGTATTACTAGCCTCAGAAATTTCCTGGGTTGAATCTTCAATATTCATTGGTCAAGTACCGAAGACAACTCGTTTCAAATATCCCCATAGGAAAACTATTTCCGATCTACCCACTAACGAATTCTATCTTCACAACAACATATTATGAAGTATCGTTGAATGAAGAATAGAATGGACTGTCAGTTGAACCAAAACCAACATCGAGGTGCAAATTAAATAACAAAAGTTAGGGGTGGTTTCTCGGTGGTTGTTTGCCAGGGGGTGGATTTTGCTATGCTGCATGGATGAGCTTATGGTCTCCTATACGACACGTATTTCTTTCCATTTTTTTTATGCAACTGACTGTAATATCTGCTGGCCTAAAAGCTCCAATAGATCACCATAGTAGTCACAGATTACAAAACTCCCTTCTCATTCGAAAATTTTGGGTAATTTTATGGCTGATAATAACTCGAGGAAGCCCAATTCGAGTTATATTTCACTTCTGGATTAGCACCAATAAGAATTGAATTGCAGAGACTAACAATGAAAAAGGTCATAACATATAGATATGATGATAATGATATGAGAAGAGAAATGTTATTCAACTTTTTTGATCCCATCAGAATCACGTTTTATCATCATTGCAACGAATAACAAATTGAACAACAAAATATAAAATATTGCAATAATAGTTCGTGCTGAAATGGATGGGAATATTTTCCAATGTTGTTCAGAGTTCAGGGTTCATTCATCACTTGGCAGAACATCATCAATGAATCAATGAGAAATTCAAAGATTCTTTTTCATCTGATGTGTTCATATCTAGACTGATGCTAGTCCAGACCTGTATTCATGCATCGCCATTCATTGATAAATTCATATAATCATCAACCCGAGTGAATTCAGAATGAAACAAAAGATAAATACCCGCTATTTCCGTATTAGATATTTCAAATCACCATTGGAAGGCATTCCACTCCTAAATATTCAAATTCAACTAGCCGTGCTATGAAATATTCCGCATGTCCACAATGCGAGCAGCGACCGTATGATTGCAGTTTTTAAAGCGAGTTCGCCAATTACACTAATGAAATCAACGAAAATGCAAGCGGTATTGTTGAAGCCACAAGCCACATGTCACAAAGTCGGGCTTGTTTCTGACGTTTCAGATCCCCAAAAAGTGATATCTGATTTGGCACAACCGCGGTTTACATACGATTCACGACTCAATTGGCAGTGGCGGGCCATTTGGGGAATGATACGCCATTTGATTTATACTTTCATTGACGATTATTCCTTCACAAAGGGTTACTGAAATACATCATTTCTGAATCAACTCAGGTATTCGTGAGTTTTGGACAGAGCAGCTGAATATTCTGAATGTTATGAACACTTCTTCAATGTTGTTTTACATATTATAAATTATATATTATAAAAAACTGATTTGTCTTGACATGAAACATGATATTAGTAAGTTACGAAAAGTAATCAGCCTTTGGAAGACCTTTATGAGTAGCAAAATACAGGGGTAACCATAAAACCTTGTACGTAGCACATTCAGAAACTCAGAAATACTCCATATAGGAATTATGAACTTTCAAGTGGCCTGCTGTAATGTGCCTGCGCACCCCTTGAAGATGCTTTCTCCAGACGTAAGGTTCTAGATACATTCAACAACAATTCTTCATGCAATTTTTACTAGGTTATGCAATTAAATATGATGTCAGTTCACGAGAAAGTATTTTATTTTTATTAATATTTTATTAAGTATTTATGGCGAATTTTATGTTTGGGTTAATTCTGTATGCCAGATAAGTCAGTGTCAGACTTACTTTCTCCAGTGTATCAGCAAATTCTGGTAACTCAATTGATCGATATCTTGAAGTAATTCATACATACTCTAGGGATATATTAGGGAACTGAATCTTCATGAAACGATGCTGTGATTTCGTTGGAACCAGCGGCAGCTTCCTTGGAAATGACAACTACTGATGGTTGCAAGGTAGTGGGTATTCAGTGGGTATCCAACATATGCATAAAAACAATGACTTCCACTGGTATATGGAATGGCTCTAGCGTTGACGTACCTTTATCAAACCCAGCTGATTTAAAGCCAACTATTGAACACTTGTCGTTTTTGTATTCAATCAGATGACTTCAAATTTTCCACACTACCTCGCCTAATATATTCCAGTTACGCCTCTGTCAAATGAACTTTCCGATTCGGACAAGATAAAAAGAAATCGGTGCGGTTGTGTGTGGAGGGTACGGGATAAAATACAGGATAGAAAAGGGGGCGCGAGGGGTAGTTTTTTGAATGAGATCACCAAAGCGTGTTAGCCCATTCGAGTTCGGTCATATGTGAAATAGTCGGAGGTGGTTAGGGAAACTGGAGGGCTGTAGAAGGGCTGCGAAGAATCCTTGGCAAGTCTTCGTCTTTTGAAACAGATTTTCAGCTGCTCATCAAGTAGTACGCGAAAGCAAGATTCCAATTATTGTTTCGATACTTCCACCTACTCTCTCAGTTTTTTTCATGGCATTGCCAAAAGATTTTGTGAAATTTATTTATTTTCTGGTTTCTGTTTCCGATGATCACAAACTACCATCAGATGTAGATAGGTGATAGTCAAAATGCTTCAAATACAGGTACACAATAATTATTGACATTGAAAGAACGGAAGAGCTTGTTCTGCAGGTCTACCCCAATGGATTCCACAGTTGAGCTGCAAACCATGCCTGGGAATTTGAGAACGCCTGCAGAACTTTTTTGCTATCGACGGTATATAATAAAACTCATTTTTCATCTTCCTCTCGCGGCACGAAATCATCAACACTTCGTCAGCCTTCTCTTATCGAGCTCTCCATTTTACCGACAAGTTATATGTGGCCTTCAGCCGCTTCATGTAATATATTATGGCATTTTCTCATCTCGAGACAAATGGATCCATATTCTTGATTCACGAGATAATTATTGCCGTAAGTGGTATTATATTATAGTATAAGTAGTAGTATTCACGTTCGTACAATTCAATTCATTTGATATCCAAATGATAGCATAATCTTGTCTCAATAATATCAAAAATAGTGCTCTCACACTGCAATAGGAACAGAAAGTTTGGCTGCATGGAGCTGCCGATTTTTCTCCGTAACATGTTAATTTGTAAAGGACTGAGAAGTGGGTGATGTAGGCTTTTCAGGCATGTGTTGGGAATTCAAGAGATTATTCAAAACTAGAAAATTTTGTTGCATGAAAACTTAAATATCACGGCAAAGATATATCAAATAGTTCAGTTCAGTTTTCAAATCAGTTTATATGTATTAGTGGATTGAATATTTGGTACATGGTATATATACAATCCTAACGAAAGCAGTGGTCAACCATATCGAGATAATTGCAGAGTGTATAAAAGGAGTACTAGATCATATTGACTATTTTTCTGATCGAATAATACAACGTCAATATTTGTCAACTCGTATCTCTCCGCTCCTCCGAAATCGATGTTCAAACTTCCTGCTTTAATTTTCGGAATTTAAAATGGCTCCAGAGTAGTGATTATCATCAAGATGGCATTGTCCTCAGCATCGCTCGAGGAATGAAGCTCGGTCTACCGTGAGGGAAATCACTGTGGTTTCAGAAATTCTACAATTTCATACCGAGAAATTGAATTACATTTCACGTTACATTTCTTGCCGGTTCGTTTTGGAATTCGAATTGGCTCGAAGGGCGACGGTGATGCGGTTTGTTGAGGTGGGAAATGCACTGGCGAAGAAATTATATATAATGGAGAATTTCAGTTCATCATTTATGCGACAAATAATCAACGAGATGTGGATTTGAATATTTTTTTGTCACTCTTGATTTTGTGTTGAGCTTCTGTTGATTTGTTCGTTTTCTAGGTTGGCAAACTCGTCGGTGAGGGATTTTTCATAGATTTCGTATAATTTTTCATACATATTCAATTTTAGAATATGTTTTCCTATGGGAAATATAATATGCCTTATGAATG
This sequence comes from Gastrophysa polygoni, assembly GCA_963576655.1. Lineage (NCBI taxonomy): Eukaryota > Metazoa > Arthropoda > Insecta > Coleoptera > Chrysomelidae > Gastrophysa > Gastrophysa polygoni. Next base: position 13,655,326 of record OY755084.1, read on the forward strand.
ATAGACAATATAGAATGATTTCGTTCCTCTTCTCTCATTATCTTCTAGTATGTAAATGATTCATTGAAACTGATAAAATGACTCTGGCATTATCAAGGCTATACTCGAACTTACCGAAAATATTTCACATAACGCAGGACCAGATTCTTTTCTGTGAACTCAGTTCCCTCCTCCTGTTGGGAGTTCGCAACTTGAATTTCAGATAACCCCCAAAGAAAAAAATTATTCAATTATTTGCGTTCGATTTGAATAGATTTCTTCTCTCATTCGCGGAAATATGTTCATATAAACAAGTATAAAAACCAAAAGTCGTCAGTGAATATGATCATATGAATATGATTGTGATTATTCTTCAGTGCAGTAAGACAGCTGTCAAATTTCCAAGTTCAATGTGGGGTTCTGTAAGCGAGGAATCCTCCTTGCGCAAACTCTCGAATGACTCGACCAAATTTAATAAAATTAGCTGGAAAAGTGTCCCGCTCTTTTGGCAGCAAATTTGTGGGAAAGTCGCGTTCCCGAACAATGCCCGCGCCAGATGCAATCCGGTGCAACTCACGCACCACTAACACCCCGCCTAACTGGCTTATCCCTATCCCTGGATGCTATTATGCCCTTATTCTTCGCGGCTATCCATCTGGAAGCAGAACACCTCATCACTGTGCGTGTCAGAGCCAGTTCTCCAAACTCTCTGGTAACCCTCTACACACGCAATTCGCATAATTCATACTGCGTCATCGACAAATATTCAGTCGTCATTAGCTGCATCACAACAACTGAGGTAAATTGGTGGAAGTCGCCCAATGTTTCTTATGGAAATTCATCACATCCAAATGAATGGGGAGTAACTATATCGATTGTCTTGTTTGCCATTAGGCTAACTGAATAACACTGTCACTGTCAAATGATCTATTTTTTATCCAGTTTATTTCATTATTTTGAACAAACAGTTGTCTTGATGATGTGCAGATTTCGTTTTACCATTCATTGGAATGGTGGTATACTTGTTTCGAACATAACTGAGATAATTATAGTGTCACTGATACATGATGTTAATATAGACTGGTGACCCAACTCCCTAGACCCAACCACTAGAAGAAGTTGTTGACTTTCGCCGTCTCGATTATGTTGAATTTTGATACCCCACTATGGCTATCGAAGATCTGAACTACATGGCTTCACTTAGAAACTCTGGAAAACACGATTTGAATTTGAAATTCAACACAAATGCAAGATTCGAACCATTAACTATCCAATACTGTCAGATATTCGTCAATATGAGTTTGAGCGGATTTAACTTTACAGGATCGACGAACGTTTTGCCATCTCTACTCAAACGGTGTGGCCTTAGTTGTTTGACACGCCTGTCTACATGCTTTTAGAAAGAAACAATTGAAGATACAATATTACAATAATACAATATTATCACTCTACATATTCACTTGGGTGTTTCTGTTTCCATCTAACTTTTTCGAAACGTGTCTTCTTGTTTTCACGCAGTTGTGAATTCTCATTTTCCTTTATCTTTGAAAGCTTGATGCCTTTCAGTTTTCAGGTTCTCTTTCTCACCTACTGATTTCTTTTAATTCCTTATTATCTTCTTCTGTTCCTTTTATTGGTCTTCTGTTACTTTCGATATTCTCAATGTGTTCCAATGATATTTTTTCAAATTTGCTGTTTGCTGTTCGCTAATGTCCTTCTAGAAGTAGAAGACTCCATCAATATAAGTGTTACGATCCGTTATCCAAACTCTCTGACAACCCACACACACGATATTCGTATAATTTATACTGCGTTGTTGACGATACCACGACAACTATATTATCTGAGACATAGAACTCCCTCCAGAGTGTCTCAATGGTCTCGTATAATTACGAATCTTGTCGGTTCAACAGAATATTTCAACTGTCAAACTGACACCACTTTATAGTTTATAGTGTTACTACTCATCTTAATATTTCGTATATATTCTAATCGCTTTCAACTTTGTATTTTTTCAACACATAAGTAACCCACGTTCTCTGTTTCACGCACCGAAAACCTTCAAGTACCCCAAACAGTAGCGATTAGCAGTAGATTTTGTTACTGTTTATTCTCTATAGGACATCGCTACCGTAGATGTAATGCTTCTATTCAGGGGATTTGAATCATTTAGTTATTAGGGGGTAACTGATACGTGTAGTAAGTTCAGATCCTATTGAATGTTTTCCAGTTGACGAAGATAAATATAGTTACTGATTTAAAGTTAATCTTTGAGAATGTTTCATCTTCCACTTGTTTCTTAATGTCATCTGTTGACACGAACCGCACCTTCAAGGAAGACGAAATTCTATTTACAAATCGAAATTTGATTTGGATAGCTCCATAATGAGGATGACGAACTCGGATCTGAACATAGTATACTGCTTAATTTTGTATCTGTACCTTCAGCACAAAGAGTAAATACTGTTAGTACAAGGGTCTCAGTTTGTTCAAGATCTCTCTATACGTATCCTCAGGCCTATGTTTAGATAAGATGTCGCATGTCACTGCTCCACAAACTCTATTAGTGACAAGAAGCAGCTTTTGTTTACCGAGCTACGAGATATTCTGCCAGGTAGATGGAGTGATCGAGAGAAAGAGCAAAAGCCAGGGACGGACTGTCAAATTTCCTTGGCAATTCGAGGAAACACCTGTTATATATATATATCACGGAAATTCGAATGAATGGCATTGAACTGCCTTCAGTTATTTGTGAGGATTAGGAGAATAATTTAATACCTGATGAAAATCACAAGCGATGTCAATAATAAGAAAATACCTGCCAAGTGGTCGGAAAATCTAGAGAGATGATTATGCCATTGGATTTCGGGTTAACCTATGCTCTGCACAATGTATATCATGAATTTTTTAAAATAACTAGAACAAATGTCATAGTGATTTGGATTCGACTGTGGATCTCAGTTAAATTTATTGGCACAAACCCCTCGAGGACTTGCGAGGATAAGTTCGGCAACTAAGGAATTATAAAAATTGGGATTCTTCCTTTTTCCTACTGTCATTCATTCATCAGACATTTATTAGCTGTACTTGAATGAGGTTCACTGAGATCTCCATCAATTTGAATTTTCCATCAAGAATATATAAGTTAAGGTAACCGCAAGATGCAAAACGCAATACTCTGTCAACATCAACTATTGCTTTGCACACCTGACAGATCTATCCATGCACCATACCTAGGTGGATGAAGGATGATGAAACTCTTCAATTGTTTCTCAATCTCCAATACAACCAAACCTTACTGAGGCCACACCGCATGAGTATAGATGGCGATACGATCGTGAATCCCCTGAATTCAAATCCACTCTTACTGATAATGACGGATATCTGAGAGTGGTGGATAGTCTACGGTTTTTGGTTTCCAAATTCAAATCGTCTTTTTCAGAATTAACCATAGAGATCATCAGAGGTGACGCAATCTGGTGTTGATCATGGAAAGCCTTAGTGAGGTATTATAATTCGTTATAATCAAGTAGGCAGGAGTCTACAACTCATTCTAGTGGCTGGGTATGAGGAGTAAGGACACCAGTCTATTCTTACTATTCACCTCCTTGCAACGACATTAAAAACCTACTCAATTGAATTCCCAGTGAATCTTCTTGTGTTGTATGAAAATAAGTCATTTCCATAAAAGTTTCCACATTGACCTAAATTGCTTACTATTGATATGAAAAAGTATATAATAACAAGATCATGACAAGTTGACGATGCCTATTTTGGAATCAGAGCTTATGATATTGTGCCAGTCCCTTCCTGCACTACAAGTTCGCTATCTCACCTCACAATAGATTCCAACAATATACCTACCATTTCTATTGACATTGTAAAGGAATTTATCGAAATGATACTTGAAGACGATAATGGGCAATTTTCGAAACATATTGCGACAAATGCTCCTGTCGACACTACAAGAAGATTTATGCGTATTCTCGAGTATTTCTATGAGGCCACTTTTGTAGATAAAATTGCATTCAGCTTGGTCAAAGGAACCGATTTAAGAACGTTATATGCTTTGGCTTATACGTGAATGGCGTATCTGTCACAATTTATGTTTTCGGGTCTCTTTCGAGGGGCCTTGTTGAATGAATGGATCTTGTACCTATTTTCGAAAAACACATTGTATCGCTGATATATAAATAACTGGATGATTTATTGTGGAATCCTGGTCAATAGATCCGAAATTCTCCAATGAATCCTACGAAATAGGAAAATGATTCAGCAATAGAGAGCTAGAAATTACATGTTATTATGAATGTTCACTAATATCATAGTATTTCAGAATGAGTAACTTCGAAAGTGAACTTACCATCAGCTATACATATTATCTATCATGATATCTATATAATCTGTGTATGTACCTGGCTATGATAGTTTTCATCAGAGTTTTGTATTATGACTGTATCATATATATTCGATGATAATTATTGAAATAATATGTCAATGGTTGTGCACTTCAGATTTGACTAGTTCATCCATTACAAAATCTAAATCATCGATCACTGCAAGCAATCGTTTCATTCGAATATTTCCACAATAAGTGCATTTCCCTTGCGACTTCGAACATTGTTGAAAGCGCTGTTTTCATAAACGGTCGTTCATCCATTACAAAATCTAAATCATCGATCACTGCAAGCGATCGTTTCATTTGAATATTTCCACAATAAGTGCATTTCCCTTTCGACTTCGAACATTGTTGAAAGAGCTGTTTTCATAAACGGTCGTTGGAAAAAAATAAGTTCACGTCATTGATCCGTAATCGAGCTGTTCCAGGACTTGCGCCAAACCCGAAATATCTATTCATAATATCGATCCAAGATACATCGTCCTCTCTCTATACGCTGCGCATTCCCATTCATATCGAAAAAAAAACATTGATCAGAAATACTCTTCCTTCGATAGTTTCATTGCATCCAAGTCATTCATTGTTGATGGAAGGCCAATTACTCGCTTGGTCCCTCTACAAGAATCCTTATATCTGCTCGTAAAGTGTCAGTGGGAGTGAATCGACTATCCTCAACACAGTGGGAAACAGTGGAGTAGGAGAACGATAGGTCAAACAATCGCTGTGCACTCGAATGTGAACAGGAAATGCCAATGTAAGGAGGAAAATGCCTGTAAATGGGGTCGGAATAGCCGGCCATTCGATATCGAACCGTCCGTTCACGATCTCGATGAAAACGGGTGAAACTAACTTTTGGTTTGTGTTTCGGGATAGCTAGATATTGTTCTCGGATGGGAACCAATCGGAAAACCGTTTTTATGAGCAGCAGTGACGAGCATTTTAGTTCACTCGAGATATGAACTGAAATTTTTCTCAAGACAATGAAAATGATCAGAAGGTTTCAGGTTCATATTCGAGTCTACCAGGTATGCAAGTTATATCCGTCAATAGACGGACATATATCTTTGCTCCAGTTGGGAGGGAGGGATGAGGGGTTATTCGCGAGATATAAGGTGGGAGAGAAAGGTTGTTAATGTCAGTTGGTTGTTCAATATCGATAACGAAAAGCATAGTCTAGTCAAATTCACAAATGATATCTAACTTCCAAATAGGAATGAAAACACAATATCCAGTTCTCAAGATGATTTCATTTTATTCTAAATGATCCTTCTAGAATTCTAGTTTTGCATTACTAGATTTGTTCATGATTCTGTCGTTACTCAACTTCATCTCTCTATAGATTCAAACATTAAATGATATATCTTAAGGACACGATTTACTCCTACTGAAGTTTGGGAAATGTTGGTCTCCTTGAATTGCGTTGTTTATACACCTCTCACTGCTTCTACGCCAGTGAAAACATGTTCACACACTTCCCAAAATGAGATTGAATTTGTAACGTGTACCCCAAGGATGTTAAATGTTGAGAAGCCAATATCGGAAGCACCTAAATGGTCACTCAATTTCTATATACCTCTAACGATTATGACTGTCTATATAGACATTAAATATACTGTACTATTGAAGTAGGAACTTTCATTTGAACTTTGTCGATGAAAGTTTATTCCTCAGACGAATAAGTATGTATGTATCTATCATTGATCAATCATACGAAAGATTTCTTCTTCGATAACTATGCAAGAATTTATCAGAAACAATGTCCTGAATCGTTTTTTTTTTGGGTATTGAAGTTTCAAGTTTCGAAATTTTCATTCCTGATGTATTATCGATATATCAAGATTCCTCACGCCTTTTGGGATATGCTTCTATGCTTCGTTATTTGGTAAATGATAGTACTCGGTAGGTATATGCATGTAATATTTATTTACAAGATGGAATAGAAAAACTCGTCTGCGGAAATGATAGTGCTTGGTTGAACAAATTCGGTGTCCTGATGAAATTGGCCTATACGGCCCTGTGAAGATTCCCTTTCCAGACTCATTACGTAAATCACTCATTACCAAGTTTTTGTCTGCTCAATCACTGATATCGCATCCGGAAACACAACAACTATCTGCACCTAAATATTTTGGGATTCATTCGCTCTTTTCCACGAATCGCTATCAAAACGAAACACCCACCATTTCCCTTAATCTGTTTCCATTTTTGTAATCCTCGCATTCCTCCAAACGCACCCTCCATTTTACCAGCCGTAGTCATAGCGACGCATCCCCAAAATATCTCCACACCAATTTTCCCCTCTTCATATTCGCAGTAAATATTCCGTAAATATTTTCGCTTGATGCGATAACTTGGACTTTTCTGGGAAATATTTTCAAAATAAGAGAATGAGCTCATGTGGTCAAAGTTATTTCATTTCTTCTCGTTTGAATGTATATTTCGGTTTGAGAGAATATATATAGCGAATATATTTCGTCTGATTCACTGCAGGGATGTGAAGTGAGTACTGTGAAAAAATGCATGTAGGGTTATAAGATATCATGGTACCAGTTCAAAAGAACATAATTAGTATATATTTATATCCTTTTCCCGCGATTGAATAAATAAGGATAATTTATGAATTGTGATTGAAAATAGATTACTTTTGAATACTCATATATGTCCTCGTATATGGCGTATAGATAACTCAGTTTTCAAATCATTGATTTAAATATTAAAGAATGTCATAATTCGAAAATTTTTTATGAGACGTGAATCTCGATGGATGAGATTTAGCAATCTCAACGATGTCATGAGATACTCGTATTTCATTTCCTATATCTGAGAAACGATGACTGATGAATACTTATATACCTACTATTGGATATAAAATGAGTAAATATGCTTATGTTTCCAAGAGCAATACGAATATGAACTCATGGAAAACCAACCAATAATTTTGCAAAAAACATCAAATTCATTGATAATCAATAAAGTTTTTCTTTTGATGTTTTTATTTTGAAAAGAGGGAGATAGAGGATCTCATTTCGGATACCCTGTACATTTTGCTACTTGGTGTGAGTGAATCTACGTGTATTGTATCAGATAGCAACGAATAGAAATATTACAATATGTTGTTGCCGCGCATTATCATGTCAGATCTAATTGGATCTCCATTCTTCCCTACTGTCAACGTCAAAACAGACCCAAGGGAATCTCAACTGTCCCATCATCATAACGAATTATAACCCCTATCTTTGCCAGACGCAAACCTCAATGGCAAACACAAAAGCACCTGGTCCTAAATAGCCCATCCCGCCCCTATTATCATAAAAACAAACAAGCCCATCTGCCCAATGGCGAACCGGAACTCCGCCATTTTCTCTGCTATCTTCTTCGGGCCCTCTTTTAATCCGCAGACTAGATTCTACCGGCTGGTCCTTCCGTTGTCTTGTTTGGTATTCTCACGCATACTGCGTAACGCACTTATCGATGCGAATTTTGCGCACGCGCTATCAGAATCATTTTTATTACGAATTTATTGGTTGGAAAGTAATGATTTCCACCAATTTCCAATGCGAGCTTAACAAGTACAAACATGGGTTCACCGGAAGTGAAGCGGGAAGCGTTCAAATCGAAATGGGGTTTATCGATAAATGACAATAATTGACGGAAAGAAACTAGAGAAATTGGTAATAATAGATCATCGTATGAGGAGTGACCATTTTTTGAACTATACTGATGGAAAGTTGAGAAATCATGAATAAAGTTAGTTTGTTCTCATTTTCTAAAAACAACTCTGATGAGTAAACGATAAAAACAGGTACACAACAAAATGGACAATGGAAAATGGAAATTCACGAGGAGAAAAGTGAAATAAATGATGAATCGAATCGAATATAAGGAAAATCCAAGAATGATGAGGCGGAACTAAAGGACCTAATATCTTGTGAGTGAATAAGAACTATATCAATACAAGTTATGAAAGAATGGAACTCGAATTAGAAAATGAAGTGAATATAAGCTATACTACTTACTGAATGAGATATTGGGCAAGAGAAATTGAGGATTGAGACAAAAAAAAACCCAAAGAGGTATAGATCATGGAATAGTTTAATATCGACCTCCTCATAATATCCCAGTGAGGAACTTGAATAACGACAAACGAACAAAATAACTATGGTACAACTGGTTTTGTCACATGATTAGTATGGAAACTGTTAGAGCAGCAAAGAAGAAACATAAGTAGATATCATTAAAAAAGGAGAAGAGAGATCACGTGAAAATGGATGTAGCAAATACCAGAGGCAGAGAAAAGGATATGTGATTTGCAGGAGTTGCAGAAAATGGTTAATAGAAAGGAAGAAAGAAAGAGCATCGTGAGAAAACAATTTCTCACCGAATGAAGATGAGAATTGTTAGTTTACAGTATGGGCTGATCTAGATTATATTTCATTCATTTCCTGGCCGATTTCTGAATCTCGGAAATCTCAAATACAGTCATTATCCTCAACACACGTTTTCGAATGTTTCATAATCTTTCATGGAGAAATCTTCGAATCTTTCGGAAAAGAGACACCTCATGATGTAACGAAATTGCTGAACTACAGTCAACATACTGTATATACATGAACCAGTTGCGAAATGTTCATAGGTAAATATATCCTTTGATCTTCACTGCTGAATGTGGAAACATGAAACTCTGGAAAACATTCTTCAGGGAACAAATTCTATAGGATTCAAGAGCTAGTATGGAAGTTGCTGTGGGTATATATTATTTCGATATCAACTTGGCATAACTTTAGATTGACTCAAGAGTCGAAGACTTGCAACTGATGTAACAAGAAATATCAAAACAATTCCTTTCTATACAAATATCGAGATCTCATCACATTATAAAGAGCCCTGCTGAGTATAACTTTTGGCGTGTTATTTTGCTGCACTTTTGACATCTGATTTCTGCATTGTATTACCTATATTCCGAAACTTTTATGTTTCCTTCCACCTCGTCTTTCAAAATGTATATTTTCAGTTCTTTCGATAGATCTATTGAGTTGTGACTGATGATCCTCAATTAAGAGTTATTTCCTCTCATGTATATTTACATGCCATCTCATTCTCACTTATTTGATGATTCTGAAGTACATTTATTGCCAAAATGCTCCTCTCTTGCTGATTGCTTTCTCAGTCTTCCATTTCCATTCCTGATCAGTGTGTCATGCATACTATATTCCTCTCATTTCTCATCTTTTCTACCTCATCGAACATTCGATCTCCACTCCAAGACCTGAGCTTCTCAAAAACAAGAAAAGATACTGTCATATACTGTTATCAAATATAGTAGTTGCATGTTCCATAACGAAATATCGTAAATTATGCATTTGTTCGGACAAGCACTTGTGGGGCATCACATTTATGAACATATCCATACAATCCCCTTAACATAAAGTAGGTTATGAATCGGATTACATGACCTCGTGGGGTGTTAGAGATGAGGAAAGAAAAGCACAATTGGCGTCAGTTACAAGTACAACCATACACCTAGCATGTTTATAAATACACAATCCTTTTAAAAAGGGATCAGTTATGTTCATAATGTTCTTAACGATAATAATTCCATGTTAGAACATGAGCAATAACTAGTCCTCTGGTATGTAGGAGGTGGAATGGTCGTTTGTTTTTGAATAAAAGCTCATTTCCATCGACAATGTGAACTTTGCCATTGTTGGTTGTTTGTTCACTATGGTTAGTACTTTCGATTTGTTCAGAATATTTGATAATCGACATGATAACGAAATGATAAAGTGTTTAGGAACAAAGTTGGAATTGCAAAACAAGCAGAATAGCGTTTTTCTCCATTCTGGGCACGGTTTTGATGGCATTATTATCCTTTCGACAATATGGAAGTATTTTTTTGTGATATGAGCGAGATTGTTCAAACCCCGGTTCGAACATAATACATGATAAATCATTTTCATTTTCAAGTTTACTGATCCCTCCACAGATTCAGTTCATACTGATACCTATTGGGTGAGTCAATTGTTGTTGTTTCACAGTAAAAATTTTTTTGTGAGGAATGAGGAGGTGATTTAAGTTGCAGGAGGTGTTCAAACTGTTCAGTTTTTCGATTTCGTGTCTCCAATAGAGTCATTAGATACGATTTCAACGAAACTCCAGAGTGGTATACAGTGTTAGCAATATTTCGTTCTCCACTATTGCTATATCCTAGCTTCAAAATCTATATGGAGTGATAAAAAAATCTATTATCGCTATCAGATTTCTGAGATCTCGGAACCTTCGAATGATAATTTTGTTCAAAATAGTAGGAATTATAACTGAGTTATCAAGATCAATTGGGGCGTTGATGAAAGAAAAAATACTTCTGATATAAACATGATATTTCTCAATGAATTAACTCCAGTCGATCGACAGCTTCGTCCTCAAATTATTGAGCTCATGATAGCAAATGGAAGTACTGGCCAAAAATTTGTTGTTTTTTTCTTCGTGTTTCTTTCAATCAACTGAGAATTCAAGTTTAAGGACTTATGAGGTTTCTTTCATCAACGCCTCAATTTTTTGCAGCAAATTTTAGTTCTCTTCATGTATCTTCAGAACAAGAAACGACAGAGTAGAAATGTTTCAGCAATCATAGAGTACTGAGAAGTAGACAATTTTTTGTCTCATTTGAACGTTTTTCTATTTATGACGGTCTAGAAAATAGCATGAGTGAGAAATGAAAATGGCATCAAACTATTTTTATCAATACAGTCATCTTATGTGTTCAACACTAGTTTGGAAAAAAAACGAAAGTCAATTCCATAATAACAACATAACAACAATCAGTCCAACAACATGATAGGTACTACATCTAGAGCTACTTTCTGAACTGCGAACGTTGTCTCATCATGTCTAAAATAGTACACTCTTCGTCTTGGAGCAATCCTCGCATTGCCCGTCGTCGTAAAGTATTCTAGCTGTTCAGAAATGTACAAGAAAATCTACGAGTGATTATTGAAAGTGCGAAATCACTCACGCTGGGGATGTTATCGTTGTTGCAGACTCCTTCCGACAGCAACCGGTCTCTGATCTCCCACGCGAAGATCGACGGGCACTCTCTCTTGAAGTCGGCGATTTTGTTGACCACTGGCGTAGTGGCCACCCTCGGTTTCGATCCGCCGATGGCCCTCGGCTTGATGGACCCCGTCTCGTAATACCTGCAATCGTAGCTGCAATCAGCCGAACATAAGAAGACGGTGTCGTCCTTGTTCGCCGTGCAAAGGCAAAACAATGTATTCGCAAAATTTGCTCTTCTGGACCTTAGTTGAGATAAACAAAAATATCTTCACGAAGCACGATAAGAATCTGATAGATAATTCCATTGACGAAACTGGTTTCTCACTAGTTTCCAATCAGTATTGTATTATTGACACGTGATAGATTCTTTCGAAGCCGAAAACTGTGCATTCCTAATTCCCTCCTCCCTAATTCGAAGAGAACTATCCAAAAGTAAAGATGGCTGAATGACGAAATTAATGACGACATCAATACCTCAGCTTCACCGATGAATGGTGAGGATCAGAGATCAACTATATGAACTAACAAGTGGATGAACAAGCCATCAATCCTATATTCACATCACCGATTGGCTTCCTCGACATTTTATATATTTCATTCATTTTTCAGCTTTTGATGGGATTTTCTCTCCTCGTTTCTAAAAAATAGAGTAGAAGTTATTAAAAATTATTGCAATATATTTGTAGTAAGGACAGATTTAGGATCTGTCCCAAAATGTCACTGCGCTTGAAATTAAACCTTTAGATACCTAAAAGAGAAATTCTCTATTGGTCAGTGACACCTTGTTTTTGAAAAAATTTTTGGAAATACAAATATATTTAATAATAATAAAATAATAATAAAAATAAATAATAAATAATAATAATAAGCAGATTCGTTCCCGAAACGTCCACCAAGATAAGTAGAGGTTTTATTATTATTGAATATATTTGTATTTCCAAATTTTTTCAAAAACAAGGTGTCACTGACCAATAGAGAATTTCTCTTTTAGGTATCTAAAGGTTTAATTTCAAGCGCAGTGACATTTTGCGACAGATCCTAAATCTGTCCTTACTACAAATACATTGCAATAATTTTTAATAACTTCTACTCTATTTTTTAGAAACGAGGAGAGAAAATCCCATCAAAAGCTGAAAAATGAATGTACCACCTCCTCGAAGAACTTACAGACAGTATATATTTCATCATTTTCAAACATGCACTATTGTATTGAATTCCAACGACATTATTGAAATCGTGCTATAGTTCAAAACTCCATGCACCAGTCCTTCCGGAGGACTACAAAATATGCACTCAGTGCTCACGGGTTTTCCATTGCAGTAAGTCTCCTCATCGATTTTAATCTTGGTGCAAAAAAAATATGCTGTACGACGGGGTTTTCGGTGAAGTTAGGGATCAAGTTCCCGTTGACCCTTCACTTATATTTACATTAACAGAAATTCTACATCACTTCGGTGGCATCCCTCAACTCGAGCCAATGTTCTTCCAATTATTTCATGAATATGTAATACACATTTGGGTAAAATTGAAAAATCTTTTCCACTTTCCATAATTCCCTTCTAGATTCATTGTATGACTGTAGATGGAGTCGAGTAATTTCGAAACATGCCCTTCCCATAAAGGTTTACCACCGAGATCAACGTGGTGAAGTTGTATGGATTTTCAATGTTATTCAACAATATCACTCTATTTTGTGATAGATATAATGGACTTCGACCAGAGTAGAAGATTTTGATTGGAAAAGTAAGAGATATTGACCCCCTAAAGGTTTCACCAGTTTGCTGGCATATCAAGTTTTGAAATCAAATGAGAAATATTTAGGTGTAACATGAGATGTTCCATGTCAGACCTACAAATGGTAAAATCTGGAGTGAGTTTTAGAAAAAGTTAAAAGGCACACGTACAAACAGGTCCCATTTGTCAATACACTTCAATAGTCGGTTACCAATACCGTTTCTGATATTCATTTGTTCTCAAATCTCAAATGTGGCATTGTTAATATTCGAACCATTTGAACTGTGAGGAGTGAAAAAATGCGTCGTGTTATACAACGTTTATGGCTCATTTTGTTCATTGGATCCACCCACTACTATTTTATTAATGTATACAGTGTAGGTTCATTCTTAAAAAGCTTGACATGAGCACATTGTAACTCGGTTAACAAACCTCTATTCTTATTTCAAACGTATTTTCCACGTGTTGAGGTATAGAATCAACTGTTGATTTTTCGGAAGAAGACAAATTGGTTTCAATGATATGCAGAGTTCCTGTCATGTATGGAAAATTCATGCCAGCTACTCATCGGTGTTGTCTAATCCGATAGTGATATTGGCAATGTTGTCAAGTTCACCATTTTCGTAATTGAGTTTGTTATTTTTTCATGATGGAATTTCTCCATTTATTATTAGAAATAACCCAAAATGTCATTTCTCAAGAAAGAGATCCCAGCCAGAAAGAATTCCTACATCAAAAGTTTCGACCATATCTCCGTAGTCTTTCGTGATAATACCAATCAAACTAGTATCGTTGTGTTCATAATGATGAACCCTAGCTGATCATCCAATGATTACAGGGTGTGTCTATTGACATTCAGAACTCGTCATCTCTCTTTGTGATACTGGAAGTAGAAAACATTCATTATTGATATGTCAAAAAGTAACATTCAGTAATTATTCATTCAACATTTTCCAAAGAGACTATTGTTGTAACACGATCCTGGGATACCAAGTATGTACCGTCTTCCTCTAATAATTGCAAACATTAAAAATCAACACTTAGCCGCAAAAAGGTTTAAACTCTCCCTAGCTCTATAATTACTCTCATAATACATTGTTTTGCCTTTTCACTGTTGATCTATTACCTTCCCAGTATCTTGGAGACGCAACCGTTGGACACCTGGAGGATCCTGGAAATGTCGCACGGTCTGGCACCACTGTGCGCCAGCTCGACAATCTTTTGGCGAGTCGAGTCTGGTAGCGGCCGGCCGTTCACGTAGACACCACCTAGTTGATTGATGCCGCTGTGGCCGGCCGAGGAGCAACCGAAGATCGTGTTCTGGCCCATCGTGTGGTGCATGAGGTCCTCTTCTGGAAAGAAAAAACCTGTTCAAACACTGAACTGTTATTAGCTATCTGATAGGGACTCTCATTTCACATAGAAAAATACCAAAGCGGCGGTGAGGTGTGAGGAGTTACTTACAGGAACTTACACACAATAAATGTTTCGAAGGATCAGTTCTTCATGATAGGTAAAGGATGAGAAGATTGGATTATCGAGAGAATATGTTGTTTTCATTTCTCTCAAACGAAACACATACTCCAGTAAAATTATTACTGATTCGAACAATTTTTCTGCCTCCTTCATAGGATGTACGTTATTTACACTGAAGATAGAATCAAATTCTCGAATAAATCAGGTGTATCTGAATTGATTTTGCTCTAATTCTGGATGTGGAGTTTGTGAGTTTATTATATAGTTTATGATCATATCCGTATTATTGATTAGATATGTCGAATTTTTGCAATGAAGGAAATAACTCATTGCGTCAGAAACTTTCAGAATCATCGTACCCACACAAAAAATACTATGACCAAGTGTATGAATGAGCAGATCGAATTCAATAGTTCCACTATGCCAATTTTTGTGAATTCGGTTTCATTTCTCTGAAGCAGAAAAAACTGATTTTCAATCTCTATATATATGCTTCAGGGTATCTGAAATTTGTATTTCTTCTAATTGGGCTATATCAGCACCATCATCTTTCACGTTCAATCTCAACGTTTTAAGAATTACTCATCACTCTGTCACCAATGAAAAAAATCTTACAAAATAAAACCCTTCTTGAACCGTCTATGTTTTAATAATTGATTCCAATGATCTATTGAAGCGATCTCTGTCGATTTTCACAACCATACGTAAACATTTCTATGATACAGCTTATTTCTCCTAAATACCTCCCAAAATACGCTAATGAAAGACTGAGCCTTCAAAACATGTTTTCAATTTCTTCGAACTTCAGTTATTCTTTCTAATGGAGTTGGTAAGGCTCTGAGTTACACTTTCCTATATTTACATAAATTAGTTAAAGGAGAGACTGTTTATCTCAGCTGTTCTCAATGCAATTATTTCCTGAGTTCACTCATATTTGTCAATGAAATAATTGTGTCACATTCTTCTCTATCCAATAAAGACTGAATCTCTATGAATATCTTGCAGGTATATCATTCATTGTGATGCACAAATCATTATGCACACTGTATATTGATATTTTGCTCAAATTATTATTAGATTTCGATTTTTGTGAGGATGATCAATGATTTTGTACAAGATAACTTTTATGATAATCTATTACCTTTTAATTTGGAGTTTCTTTTGTATAGCGCCTGCTTTGGTTCTCGAAATGAGGGGGTTGAATGAAGACATTGTTTCGAATATCTCTACACAAAGTAAATGAAACCAATTCAATAAAGAAAACACGAGAATAACTGAAACTTGGACATAGAGCCATTGAACCATAAGTAGGTTATATATTTCGCTTATTGAAGTTCTATTACTGAATCGAGTGTCATCAGTTCCATTCCTAGATACTTAAAGAAAAGAAATGAATCTGCCTATTCGGAAATCTATATTTTTCTGCGTATGCACCAACCCCAAACTCAGAAGCTAAGAGGATTTGGAGGCATTTGAAAGCAGCAGCAGTACCAGCAGTGGTAACGATTAAGTGCGTTATAATCTGATAATACATTAGTGAATAGTGGTCTCGAGTATTCTCTCTGCAGCACATAATAATGGGGGATGGGGATGGATAGGGATTCCGAAGTTGGTAAGTTGCTTTGTAACTATTCAATGCATATGCCTGTATTTGATGCGCCATATTATACCAATTTGCAGACACAATGGATGTTGGGATTGAATAGATAGATTGAACTATATATTGGCGGTATTCGTATTTGGGAATCAGAAATCAACCGGATACTTCAACAGATCAGTTGAAATGGAATATGGCAGATGACGTTTCAGGGAAACAAATCACCGTGAATGGGATGAACTATGGAACTTGCATACATTACATCTATTCCAATAGCCGCTGAGAATTCTCGAGTGTGTCATTTCAATGAAAGTTAAAAAGCCAGCGAGATGTTTCAGTGAATGATAAAAATGAACCTTGCTTCCTCAAACGGGTATGCCGCGTGAAGTATCTGTTGCAATAATCATTTCGTCAACTGTTGCTGTTGAGTTGTTTGCGTTCCATCCAATACGAAGAAGTTCCAAAATGGTAAGATTTGATCGGGAATTGTTGAAGAGATCTCTACGACGAATGAAAATTGTCGATTGATCTCCTCAAAATACATTAGAGATTGATTTTTTGTTAGTTAAAATACATTATATTCAGTGTTTAACATCATTTGCTTGAAAGCTTAAGTGTCATTCCCGTGATTGTGGATGTCTGCCGCGCCAAAATATATTATATAATATAAATGTTATTCCTGTTGAGTGACAGAATGTAAGTGTTGTGTGAAGTGCAAACAACTCATCATCAAAAGCAGAAAATATCAACAAACACACAACTTGATTGGTGTAACATTAGTCGGTAAGGACTTATCGGATTTTAGGTGATCCTTATTTTGACTCTAATGAAAATGATATTTCTCTTGTGAAGGTAGAATAGCGGAATGTGCCATATCCTATACATGTATAAAGCAGAGTAGATGAAAAACGCGAATGAATAAAAAGAGTGCTGCATTTCAACCTGGAACCATTTCAATATGTTGTTCATTTAATGTACAGTCAGCAAGAGACAGGTTGATGTTCATCAATAAATACAAAAAATAACTTTGTCTCTTGTTTGTTTTGTTCATCGAAGATAATTCAGGGGTGCATGGTCATATGAGATTATCACCCAAACACCTTTCGAAATCCCTAGATTAGTAGTGTTGAGGTAGTATACCTATTTTGATGTGTAGGCAGAATCAAAATTTTCTCCAATTCCATCACTTTCTCCAGATATGTTTTATTGAATTTTGGTTCCATAAAACTCTCACAAGAGGGAACCTCGCACTAATGAAAAAAAGAGTTATCCTCCACTTCTTCTACGGTGTTTCTTTACCACATCCGATACATAAAAGAGCCCAAATTTTACTTCAGACCTAGTGACACACTTGAGCGCATTTTTGAGGCGATAATATATCACAGTGAATACTAGAAAGCTTGGTTTCAACAGTCCACATTTTCACATTCCGCCAAATTTCATCATCATTTTTGGCACTTGCTACGAATTTTAGTATCACTTCACATTCGATCTCTCGAATCTTTGGAATATGTAGTTACCATGATTTTATCCTGATTGATTCCAATTTTGTTTTTGAATAGGCTCATATTGGATGATTCAATAATATTCCTGCGAAATTCCTCTCTTTGTTGAATATCGTGAATAATTCTCTTCCCACGATTCTAATCAACACGCTCTAATGCGAAAAGAAAAATATCCAGCAATTTCCCACATATCGATGAAGTAAAGTCGTCCTAAGGACTTCCTGCGGCTAGTGGAGGAGTTCAGACGTTTGTGCTTTTGAGTACCGGCAGCCACCCCCTTAATAATCACACCCCGTTGCATAATAGCCCACCCTCGGATGCGAGCACGCTGCGCTCTTTAATCAAGCAGCAATTAAATGAAGTTTTCCCATTCTCCCTTCTCATAATGAACCGGTTAATATAGACGCCACGACGTGTAAATCGCCTTGTAGAATCGCCTGTGATTTCGAAAAGATCACAATTTGGTGGATTGCATAAACAGGGACTATTTTGACGATCCATGAATTTTTAAAATCACGCTGCCTTCACCTGATTCTGGAAGTTGGCAGATCAATCGAACTACCCACTCATGGAATATATTTTTGAGTTATCATTGTTCACGTGACACTTCCGGTATCACCGTATTCATCTAATGTGCCATATTCAAAATGAATAATTAAGAATTATTCAGGTTTTCCGATAAAAAAGACAGATTGCTTCGAACACCCGCCATTTTCATGTGAATTATATACCTCCATCGATTTTCTTCAAAATTGATCTCGACCGTGTTTACAACACGAAAGGTAAACCTATAATATTCGAGGAACATCGTGTTAGTCAGCCGTGGAATTTTGGGAAAGAAGAAATGAGTTAGTCATCATTATCATGTATTATTTCACATCATTTATATCTACTTCCTCTCTATTGACATCGATACTTCCGAATGTAATATTCGAAATTCAGAAGAATAATAATATGGAAATATGAGAGATAATGAAGAAATCCATTTGAATTATTTGTAAAGATTTCAAAATGTAAGATCCACAGTGGGGTCACCTAATATGATGCTATTTTTTTTTGGGAAATGTTCACACAGTGTATCAAAATTATCTAAAACCTGTTTTTGGGGCATCAATCCATCCTATCACTTGATTTTTTATCTTTATCTCCTATTTCCTATTTTTGTATCCAAGACAAAAACTGTATTCACATTATCTCTGAAGGACCCAGTGTATCTGCTCCTATGGTATCTGGATTCCTGAATTCTTCATTGTATTCCTTTTACCTCTTTGGATCCTCATATATATCATGAGACCTCGGATTTCTGAGCTCTGAGATCCTCTGGATCCAGTGGAATTTGAGACGATCTCCTGTATAAGATCAGTTGATATAGGTAAATGATGATGACATGATTACAGATATTACAATTTCTCGAATGTAGTTTCCTGAGATATCTTTCATGACATTCCGTGACTTGAAAGAGCTGATGGAGCACAAGCAGTGATTAGTTATTTTCAGCTGCGATAGACATCTACGAGGATCTCTATCATCCTGGTGGAGAGAAATCTGGTGAGCTGTGGTTCTACTGAATCCTTCATGGATGTGTTCCAAGATCATCCTCCCTGTTCTATTCTATCTATCTATCTGTTCTATCATGACTATTCCGTCCTATTCCATCATGATGAATTTGAATGATATGGAACACTGCTACTACTGGACAAAGAGTCCAGAAGAGTAACTGAAAAAGTATCTTTGTATATAGTTGATTTGTGGATCTGTTATTGGACTTCGGTTGCTAGTTAACAAAACGAGTATCTATCGAAGCTGATCTCAATTATGCTGCACTGTCCTCAATATAAATATTGAAAAGTAATTCTATCTGATCAGACTCTCTCTGGTCGTGAACTGAAGATGTCCTTTCACTCCTCTGCAGCCCTTCACGTTTCCGTACATCCTCAATTCGCCATGTAATGTCGAGGTTAATGCGATTTAAGCGCCGAGAGTCGCGAACTCGGAGTTACCGAGTCAACAAGGAGACGCCATTTTCACAAGTTCCGAATCGAGCCGGAACAAGAACGGACTATTGAAGACGAGAAGGAGACACGGATGCAGAAGCGAGAGGATGGAATATTCCTCAGGGAGTGTCGAAAGTGCCTGCCAGTCTGCTGGTCTTTCGAGTTTGTATTCTCAGGCTATATTCTCCGGGGATAAGGAGTTGAGGTTTCCGGATCGGTTTTGATTCTGGTGATTTATTGACGTATGGATTAATGTGATTCAGATATTCGACAGCTGGTCAGTTAGTCAATGCTGTTTGAGTGGAAACCATGAATAGAATTCAAGTTAGCCTGATCCTTTACCGAAGATGAAACTTCTATTTTATGATGTACGATGTATTATTGGGTTATCTAGAATAAGACAACTCAAGAGAGTGTTGTATAGAAGTAAGACTATCAAATGAATGCATTTCATCACTCTGAAGAGTTACCATAAGAGGTGCAACACAGGAACCCAACTGGAGATTATCCTAAAATTTTGAGAGCACATACGCTTTGCGAAATCGAATCATCTGACACATACTTTTGCGTATCGCTGAAACTGTTCATAAGCTATTGAACTCTGCCACAGCTGTTCGGACGAAACTATCAATGGAATTGAAATTATAATGCTCTGCAGGGAATTATTCTTCTGTTTCTGAAATATGTCTTCTAGTATTAGATGATTTGGAATTGAACTTCAACATTATATTGAACTGAAGATATTCTTCATCTTGGTTCAGACACCATTTGTTTCGCGTAAGCAATGTGAGGGAAGGAGAGAGTGATATCAAAGAGAAAGGTAATGACATTTCCAGGAAGGGAATGACAAAACTGCTAGGCTTATCATGGTTTGGCAGGGTATTATATCGACACATTCTGTCGATACTTCGTGGTCTCCTATCTATCATCTATTTTTTTTATTTGTATAGTTTTTCATATCGCTACTGTCGTTCTATTTATATTTTGCATCAGTTGGATATTATGTTATGATATTTGTTTCAAGTCATTCGACTTGACATTTATACCTCTGAATCTTTCAGCAAGGTTCTTTTTCTCATGTGTAGTGTAAATGAATATACTCTTTTCGACAGAATAATGACTATAACAAGAATTTCACTCATTAAAATATACCGTGTCTTGATATACAGGAGAAAATGGAAGTGAATGTAATCCTCAACAAAGATTTATACAGGTGATGTTGCGATGCAAATGCGTAGGAGCGCGAACACTACTTTAAGATAGGATTTAATCTATGTCCTATTTTCTGCTCACTCGAGCATGATTTACTCTGAATTCACACAAGAGATTACTGAATAGAGTGGAATCCTCGAATTAAACAAATTTATTCCGTGCATTTATCTAACTTGCGGAACTCAGAGGAATTTGAGCTTTGATATATTTCCAATGTTGCTGTTTCTTCAGATGTCCCTAAATCAATTAACTGGTTTTGTTTGTCGGCTTCCATTATAGTTTCGTGGAATGAAGCTGCTCTTTCTGGTCCTCAAGACATCTATAGAAATTATCTGGTGAATGAATTCTATTCTATTCATGTCAAATATGCATCTAATATTTGCAGCTATTTCCAATATCTGAGATTTTGTCGACCATGATCTCCTGAGGGGACACAAGACGCGCCCTATTGTATTTTGGAATATCAAGCGGATCAGGAACATACTCTGCAAGCTCAAATAGAAGATTTTGTAGTTTCCTGTGCAACACAAGTCTCAGGTGTTTCTGAAAGCAACACTTTCTAACACTAACAATTTCAAGTTCCAGAATACTATCTACACTTCTGTCAAGCTAAACGAATGAAACAAAATGAAATTCCATAGTTGGACATTTCCTATTGATTCTTGAATATACAAGGTGGCTTGAACTATTGCTATCTATGAAAAGACTCAAGTTACATTCACGTTGCGCTTTACGCCGATGCAACACATTCATCGTGAATTTTGACTGATTTTCATTTATTCATCAGTTCAGAATTGGTCTATCAGAAATAGATGATAGGACATACCTTTGTGAGGCATCTTCCAGAAGGCCTCTGCACAGGAAGATTCCCTTAGAGAGAGCGTTTTCGCCGCAGAAATGACTGGAGAAAACCCGCCCGGAGTCGGGACGGGTCCGGATGTGGCTCCCAGATTGAACTCTGAAAAAAAAATACTTCATTTCCATCACATTATAATATCTTTTTGTATTTTGCTCCTTCAATTCAATCGCAAATGCTAATCGAAACTGCTTCTATTACGACGAGAACTTGCTGATGAAATGCGCCTTGCTGACACTCGCAATGAAATTGCTGATGTCCAATGTTCCATCACATTTTTTCATCAGGGTGACGCCCAACAGACTGGCCATCTTTTAGGTCTCCAGTATGTTATAGAAAGCATATAAATCATACCATTTGACAATCAGACTTCGACTAGTCAAGCTATATAGGAAATCGTAGACTTTCTTGATGAACAATTTTGACTAAACTTACTCATTGCGCTGCAACTTGAGACTGAATCAGTGAATAACAAACAGGGTGTTGCACCTAACCTTTGGGTCGAATTTTTTGCGTCGAAGTATGAACAAAAATAGTACATTGTCTCAGAAGGGCAGAAAACTAGCTTCAGCAGCCCGCAGCTATCAGCTACACCAGCAATGCCAGGGCAGCCGGTAGCCAAGGGATGCTGAAGCGTTTCTTGCATGTGTGATACACAACTGTTCTTTGCCCACCATAAACAGAGAGAAACGGGGAATATAACAAAAATGTTCACAATTTTGTTCTCTTGATTTCAAACATTGATTCACCTGACGTTTGATGGAAATTAATATATGTGGAACGTCAGAATACGCATCACGCAAGTGACAGTCAAAGATGTCTAGCTGGTGAAAAACTACAACATCGTGTTGTTATGAGTTTTGCAGCTCAAGGGACGATATAGATTACTTTCGCTCATATTTTAGGGTCGATAGATTCAATTTCAGATATGACGGAAAATCATATGTTTATTTGCCCGAAAACGATTCGTTTCTGGAGGTAAATACAGGTTGAAATTCATCAAACACGGTTCTTTTCAGAAAGGGGTTCGACCAATATATTGATGAGATCTATATAGCAAGTTGTTTTTCCAGTGAGGTGCCCGCGGCTGTTGCCGACGGGGCTAGTTTGTTAGTTATTTACATTATTCGAAAAAAAAAAAAAATGAAAACCAAACGCGTTGGTAATAGGTACCCTCAAAAATTAAGAACGCTCGCTAAGAAAATAACTGATGGGTCACTACTGCTTCTACAAGAAGTAAAGAATATTATTCATGACCTCTGATAAAAATGTATCACTCCTTGTCTATACTACATAAATTATGATGGATGTGCCATAATAAACACTCACACAATATAATTGAAAAACTCGACTGTGCCACTACAAAATCCAGCCGATAAATCATTGACATCGAATTATTGAGAGTCAAAACGATCGCTTGTCAAAACTTCGTATAGGTTAACATCTTGTTCGTCGCTACCTCCGATGTTCCATTGTTCGGCTGGTTGGGAAACCGACTGGAGGGTGATATATGGACATGAGCAGCGAAGGAATCAAGAGATCCATGACAAGGTTTATTCTATTGTTCGCAGCGAGCGGTCGGTAACCACCGTAAGTAAATGAAGACAAATTTTAACCGTTTTGTCGACTCCTTTTGTTGGTAAGTACCGCTGATTGCTTGTGATCTCTTCGAGACATCTGAATTAAAGACAATGTCATATGAATGATCCTCGCCGGTGTGGATTTTTTCTTGCATTATCTCTTCTCGATATCTCAGGTTGAATGGAACTGATGCTATCACTAGGTATCTACAGTTTCCGTTGATGATTCTGGTATACCTATGGAATTCATTAGAAAATCGCCATAAAAATATATCCAATACGATTGCTCCATCCAGTGTATTCAATCTCAGTGAATTCAATTTCAAATACTCAATTATTCTCAAAATTGCACCTTCATTTTCCTTTCTGAAATATGTAGATACGTATAGTTGAATTTTACGAAAATTACATCATGTATATGTTAATAGAGTTAGCTCAGGCTGAAATAATACAAAACTCACTTCCGAATCAAATAATAAAAGTTCAAAAAATCAGAAGAATTCAAGAAAAGATTGAGTGAATACATCTCTAACTTACCACTTACAGAGGTACATAAATTAGTGTATATGTTCATGTCGCTAATGTTGTATTATTCAAAGTACTGTGAATTTCCATATATATATAATAATGAAAGTCTATAAACGTATACGTCTAGTAATCTTTCATGAAAATATCGAGTCATGAATGATCCATAAATGAATTCAATTTCAATCTATTCTTCTCATGATATCTCACTTCCCAATCATCACAATCACACACATACTGATAATAGTCCACGTGACTTTTCTTGTTTAATAATTCAGTTATTTTAACTTGTATTCAAACACTTCGACTAAAGTTGATGGAGTTGTTATCATTATATATACTCTACATTATAGGTTCCCCTTTCGTGTTGTCAACAGATCTAAAGATCTTAAGAAAGTATTGCTGACCTCAGTTCTGATATAGGAGGTTGATTGCAACTCAATAAAACTTATGATTCTCTGCAAACCATGAAGTATATAGCCGGTTGGTTTTATCATAATAATTTCTTCTTTTTATTTGGGTACAATTCTCAATCAGATCCTTCAGAAACTCATCACACGTTTTTCAACAAGTTTCGTGTACTTCCTAAAACTACCTCAGCATATCTGCCAAATTCTCTTGTCTAAAGATAAAATGAATCGCAACTTTCCAAAGGAGGATGTTGAAAACTTCACAAGCAGTTCGCCTGCATTATTCGCGAAAATAGTTAATCATACAAGTCACTCATACAGTTTGTCGGTATTTATCAGAGAACTTCTCACTGAAGGAACGAATACTCTGTCTATTATAATGCACCAGCTTTCCGGCGTCTTTTGAAAGTTATTTCGGAAGTTGGAGCTTTCATGACGCTGCAAGAACATATTTGTGCTTTTGACGACGAATTTCTCTATACAAGTCGTTGCCGTTTTATAGCAAAAGCGTAAAGCCTCCGAACTTTCGATGTTGAAACGATCTTTTATATAAATCCCCAGACTTCGAAACTTGCCTATACACTGAACTGTATGTAACCTTTCCCTCGACGTACTCTCGGCATCAAATGAAAGAACTCTTTTGATCCTCTTCCACTTTCAGCACAATTATATAAACCTACGTCATTAAACGAGGAATGCTAGAAATGTTTTCGAAAGCTTTATTTTAATTATATTTCAAATGCACTTGAAGATCTCAGGAATAGAACATTTATTTCTGCTAAAGAAGTGATAATTCGATTTGCACTATAGGTCTTTGACTATTCTCATGAATTTTTCGAACGCCGAATATTTGAAATTTCAGTCGGAAGAATGCATTTTTTCCAAGTGCATAAGGTACTGAGCTGTTGACAGACGTTTCGAATGAGTATGAAGATGAAATATCAAATGATGAAACCAAATTATGTGGTGATACATAATTGATGTTGTTAGTTGAATTTCCTATTCTACAACTTTTTTCGCAGGTATATAACCATTTCATTCTGCACTTCAATATGCTCCACCAGTGTTTTTATTATTATGATGAATTCATTATTATTATTATTATTATTTTTATTATTATTATTGGAATTATCATTTCATGTGATTCACTTAGTCTCGACTAAGTGACACCATGCACGCATATTGGACCTAGAGGGAACCATGCAGGTACCATTACCCACAGCCGTAGGGTTAATAATCCATGTGCTCTGAGTAATGAATCTTTATCAACACCATTCATATTGTTGAATGAAATTTGCAATGGCCTCTTCTCTTTTCGAAAGATCATGTCCTTTTTCTGTTAATTTGCTGCTATCATCATTTTTTACTTGGATTTTGACTTTCCTTCATCATCAACGCTTTTCATTATATATGATATTAATAAACTTCAACAATGTTTTATCAAGTGAGGCAATGTCATTGAAGATGTACAATTAACTCGACAATTAACCTCATTGTATTGTCAGAAACATTTGAAGAAAGGAGCTGTTCTATCCATTATAGACGGAAAAACCACATGAATGTGCTGAGAGAAGAGGGTCATTTATCATGACTTATTGTGCCGGTGCTTTCATGATTCCATCAGAAAAACTGCCATTGCTAACTAGTTTGGTCATACAATATTGTAATTGTGACATTCCGATGGAATGTGCTATGCAATTCAAAATCGATTCACTGATTGCTACCGATGAAACTAGTGAAGTAATCTCTTTTGATGTAGCTCATACAATAATTATGAATTCACCTCGTTAGCTTCGAGTCCTTGTAAAAATCTGTTTGACTGCGGTTTCTAATTTGTTTGAAGGGTTCGTCTGATCTCGTCCGATTTGTATAGTCGGGATAGCCCTCGATATCGACTGTATACAACCGGTACTGAAAGCAGATCCAAAGCCGTCTCATAATAATTATTATGGAGAGCAAGTCGCCTGTGTCAAAGGCAGAGAGTGAATAGATCAAAGATCGAATATTCGAAGGAAAGAGTTCGTTGAAGTATTGACATGAAAAATGAACGAGTCTGAGCAGCGATGGAAGAGAGCTATAGATATTATATATCTCAAAACGATGTATGGGATGACTACAAGGACAACCTGATCCAGACAGGAGTATGTTCATCCCAGTTTCCCTGACTATTTTGAAATCAATAATTGAATAAGAAACAGGCTGTTACCAATCAATAATAATATTGATAGTGAATTATTCTTCTTGTTGTTGTTCATACAAACATAGTCGGACAGAATTCAGCTCAAATGACCATATAATATCCTTACTCTGGACATCAATTTATTTCAGAGCATATCTTGGAAACGGGATGATACAGCAAAGTTCAGATAATGTTCAAACTGCATAACATGATAGAAATAGAATTTCATCCCGAAATGAATCTCATTTTCAACAATTAATTTTAGCCTGTTTTCCTTTGTATGAGTGATCTGGATTTTGTTCATTTATCATTGGGCATTTCGTTAGAAACCGTATTGTACTATTTTGCTTTTTTTGTTATTTTGCCAAATTCTCAACATTATCCGAAATTCCCATAACTTATGAACTTCATGAGTGTTTAATTCTGATAGACTCATTCTGTACAAAACACAACACATATATGATCCGTTAGCACAGATGAATATAAAAAAATAATAATGAACAAAAGCAATATTCATAAAGAGAAAAAATGTTGAATGAATACATTTGCAGTGTAGATCGCCAATCAATTCATGGTATGATAAGTAACAATTTTTCTTAATTTTTGTACATACATATTTCTGTATATTACTGTATTTCATCATGAATGATCATCATTATTATTTATTACTATTATTAATTATACATATTCTACTAATCAGATTTCACAGAAACTCCTCTTGTAATTGGTTGATGCATATTGCATGAATATCTATATAGGTGTTTCACTACACTTTATGTTTTGCTATATCGAATTATGATAATGATCTTCAACAAATCGCATTAGGTTAATACCTCCGTATTTTTCATCATGGAAGTGCTCACTGTATTGGCTTAGGTGTCCAATGGGAACACTTCGTTTTATTTTTATTGTATGAGAACTGACACTTTTGGATCTATCCTATTAAGAAGCACCTGCAGTTTCACATGCATGTTTATAATAATGAGATAAATCAAATGATCTGGATGATTTTCCTTCTGAATTTTAGTTTCTTGATCTTCAGGAAAGTACCTATGTATCCTACTGATTTTCACCAACTTCAACATGAATAGCGGGTGACTGACATACTGTAATTTTGGAGTCACTGAATCAGGTGACAACCGAATTCGTATTGAAAATTCACCATGGTTTGCTGATTTGAGAATGATTAATAACAGTGGAGTAAAGACAGGCTAGATCAAATTTTCACATTCATTTTTTTATATCTAACTCCTCAACCTTTCATGATGGACTATAGTAACATGGATAACATTTCAACATCGTGTAATGACGTTAATTTAAGGTTCGGTCGTGGGGATCTGGTCATGACCTAGGAATGATCAAAACTCACAGTTTACAAATCATTCAAATTAATCTGTAGAAAATAACAATATGAAGATCCTCCTCAGTGGGTTCAGACAGCACTTATATATTTGAAGCAGTTAGTGAGGAACATTCGTTCCAAAGATGAGATTCAAAATTGGACTGGACATTGATTGGTTCAATCATTAGAAAATTCTAATCGAAAATTGAGAATGATCTAGCGATCTATATCGACAGAATGTTCAACCTTCATTATTTTGTATAGGATATTTGGCTACTCATCACAAGGAAATTGTGATTAGAAATTAGTGACTTGGCATCACTGACGCGGTGAATTGGTTGTCATGCTCAACGAAGTTTCAACATCTACTTGGTGCTGCCTTTTCGTACGTTCGTATCATTAAAATATAGGGATTAAATATTCACTAGATGAAATCTCAGGATTCACCTGTGACTATTTGGGTAACATATATAATGTGTCTCTAACATTTGGAGATGAATATCTGCACAAGTTCCAGGAGAGATTTAGTACCCTCATTCCGGTTCAACCATCGGAAGGACTCGGACGAAGTCATGAACGAAAATTAAAAAAAAATCAAATATAAGTTAGGTCCTCCCACATCTGATGAAGGAAAACGGCTATTGTATCTTCTGGATAAGAAACAATCGATGGGAGTAGATCTTTGGTCTCCTACCTTTATCTCCAATCAGTGATGGCAATCATGAACAGAACTGAGTCCAAAAAGTCACTTATCAAACCCAAGTGTCCACCGAAACCAGTTCGCAACCAAGCGAGCAGAATTAATTCTCGACGAAAAACAAACAATCTTCACGGCCGGCAAAGATTTCTACCCGATTAAATTCGCGGGCGTACACCAATCACGCCTCAGTTCACGATAATTGACGCTGTTCTTTGTGGTCCGATGGTCTTTCGGGAACCACCACGTGCTCGAATGGTATATTTAGCAAGGATTCTATGTGCTTCACCACACGAAAGGATACAGAAGACTGGCTTCAACACCACGTCACTCTCTCGTTCAAGGGTGACTTGATCCGAGGTACAACAAGGCGTGACTGGGCGTCGCCCCGCCTCCTGGAGCGCGAGGGTGGGAGGCACGCGATCAGCTCAAGACCCGATAAGAGACATAATCTTTTGTTGATCGTCGTGGATCTACGATCTACCTCATCGAAGACAAAATGTGAGGCAGAGTCTTCTTGTTGCGATTTTGGCTAGAGTTGGACGTTCAGCAAGAATTCGCAGCTCTTTTTTACGATGATATTTCTTCGACAGAGGTGAATTTTGAATGGGCGTATCTCGAGCATTAGGTCTGCCTGAGTGGCCGCGATAATCTTCGGGTTCGATTGGCGGGAGGAGAGACGCCATTGTCCGGATGTTCAAAGCGACGGCGCATTTCATTTCGACGCTTGCTTGATAGCTTGGCGTCGAATTGGCATTGTCGTCCCGACGTCGTCCACGGTGCCAGCGAATTTTCAAAATGATTGTTCAGTTTACTTGATGTAATTTGAGTTCATTTGGTCTTTGGTGTGTTTGTATTGGTGATGGTATGATTGTGGATGGAGGTGAGATGTGTTTTGCATGGGATCAGATCTCTGTTTCTGAATGGTATTCGTATCAATTCGTTCTGTCGATGAAGTGTGCTCTGAATTTTCTTTCAATCTACAGAAATGTTATCATTCTTTGATCAAATCTTCTTTTCTTCATGGGATCTCTCAGTTTTGGGTAACTCTTCAGGTCTGTATGCTGAGAAATTGTTCTGCAGAAGAGTGCGTGTCAAGTGAAATGATTAGTATTGTCAGTGCACGCTAATCTTCATCAGAAGATATGGTATTCTAATAACAACTCATGTACCTAGCATATAGATACATACATTCGAAAACAACGTGCCTTATCATACCGAAGTCAGTGATCCAACACACATCCACCTATTTCGGATTATCTTCAACTAGTCAGAACCACGAGGATTTTTTCCGCTATTAGCTCCAAAACAAAGTGTTATCCATCATGTTTATCACATGAAAATTCAATTACCGCTACTCATATGTACCCAAATAATGAACGCTGATATGTACTTATACGACGTTTGCATTCAACACTCACTTCGATACTTCACAACAAAACTGTTTGCTTGCAATAGGTAGATATAAACCTTGGTGTAGAAGTGATCTATAGGTATATATATTCTCACCTCGTTACTATTATTGCTCTTGATGATGCTGAAGCATGTCGGAAATCAAACAGCTCGTCTATCATGTCTGATAATCATCTACAAGTCAATTGTTAATATTTATGAACTTGATATCTTCAACTCTGTCGATATTCAGGTATTCATTTACATAAGTTTCGTAAGTTTGAGTAACAGAATTTCTGAAGATCATCAAGAAGTATTACAAAATTCAAGCACTTGTGCTCAGGTTGTCTTCTTTCAGATCGAACCAACACATATATTGCTATAGGTACCCGTATATTTTCGAATCGAAAAAAACTGTATATAACCTGTAACTCAATAATTACTTCTCCTTTGTGGTAAGTGTAAGCTTGATAATTCAAATGCGCAACATCTTCCATCGCATTTCCTCACAACCTGTGGAACTGAGAATATTTCAGGAATTTTGCAAAATCATGTCCCATTTTGTAAGATTCAAAACATTATGGGAATACTTCAAAAGTCGCACCATAAGTATGAACGACGGATTCTAGAATACATTCTACAGTGAATTTTGAGAGAGGCTTACCAATAATGAGTCAAAAATAGGGACAGGTAACAAAAAGCAAAGGTGTGTTAATATCATCATTATAGAGAATGGAGTCAGATAATATATGAAAGATTGAACTGAACAGAAATAACAAAATTTCATTCGTTTCAAACGTCTGTTGCGTGACGGTACGGAGGAATTGTTTAAATTCAATTGAGAGTTGAAAGATGATAATCACATCTTCAATCCAAATAGAAATTCACAAATTTTACATGAGATCAATTCTGAAAATTTCAATGGATCGAATTTTCTTGAAGATCTGCAGATTAACAATGAATAACTCAATAATCATCATCTGTTTTCTGAAGGTTCTGCTGGTCATTGGCCTTGGGGCATATCTGGTGTGAGTCGAGTTCTTGCATTAGACTTCCACTGATACTTATTGCCCCTGAGCTGATGTCTGACAGAAATTCTGAGATTGAGCAATGAAAATCAAAACATTTCTTTTTGTCTACCATGCAGCACTCTCTTCCTCGGGTAGCTTGATTGATTTCTTACGAAGTTGACTTTGATTATGATGGTGGATGTCTGAAGACGACAGTGTGACAATAACAATATTCTCGAATATATCCGTACCATGTGCTCTTCGAAGTGTAATAGATACAGTTATTCTTTTGTACTAAGAATGAAACACTTCATGCAAAATGGATCAGCCTGTATGATAATTGTCAGAATGCCCTCGTATCATTCAACTACTGGACAAATCACTTTTCCCGATTTAGTCTCATCAGTCACCAAATCCACACAATCATCTCTTTTACGTACTATTTCTTTTTTTTTATTTTCTCGGACTGCGGTGGATAACAAGGCAGAAACAAATGACAAGCAAAACGATGTCTATCCAGTTGGCCGAGAAAGCTTCGAGGTCTGCGAATGTTCTCAATTACGCAAATTAATTAGGAGAGATCGATCTCGGAGATTGGCTCAGTTTCTTTGCGGCATCTCTTTATCCTATTTATAAATGTCCGGACTGTTATGGATATATTTATCGGTCTTTGCGGTATGGATTAAGACATTTTCAGGTTCATGGTTGGTGGAAGCAGATCGAAGGAAATCGGTTGGAACAGGAATGAGGCCTATAGGTCTAGGAATGAAGTTTATCAGATCACAAGAAAAATAGACATTTTCAATTCTATACCTACTGAAATTTTCCGATTAGATATACCTTACTCTCATTCAATTCGCAGAAAAGCAAATAAACAAATCAATCCCCTTATTTTCCATATTACATTCAGCAGAAGATTGATATTGATAAACGAATTGGTCGAAGATCAAACTTGATACTTCCAGTTCCACTCAATAATTAGGTGACGATAAATTATTGAATAATATTGAAGTTCATGGTGGTCAATTATTATCAGTTTATGTGATCCCACAGGTATTATTCTCACTATAGCAGCAACTCATATTGCAGAGGTATTAATAAACCGCTATCAGAATGAATAATTCTGTCAGAAAAAGTGATAATATCACTGCAATATTCAAGGAAAGCTGAAAACATTGATTTTCCAACCATACACAAGTTGAAGAAGAAATCCATATTTGATAGTCTGAGATACATTCATAGAGTGAGTGTTCCCTTCATGAGAATCCTGTTTTTCCTAGTTTTTTTTTTTTGGGAAGAGTAGCTCGAGAAATCTGTGAGTAATAACAGCTAAACATTTCACAAATAACTATTCATCTGATGTAGACTGTTTTGCTTCCTATAAACATTGAAAACAGGACGAAGAAATATCACGATAATCACTTATACCTTCGCATCATCCTCATTCACTTCAGATAAACTTTTATGTAGCGAAATATAGAGTAACCACAGAACGTTGTAGGTAACACATCAAGAAACGATTTGTACAGTAACGCATTGATCAAATCTGGTGTTCCAATAGGATCTGTCTTGTTCCTAATCACCGATTTGTCAGACGTGACCTGCTGCCCTGTCTATAGCTTTGCGGATGATAGTACACTTCATACCGCCTCCTGTTCTAGATGAAAATGAAAAAAGCCTGTCGCTCTACCAATCATCATTTGGGAAAGATAACGAAGTTGTGGAATTCTCTGCTTAGTGGAGTATTTGTTGATGCATACACGACATCCGAACTTTCGAGAAAAATTCCTCTCAATTCAAGCCCTGGTTCACACGATATTCCATGAATATCTATTATTATGAGGTATTGCTTTCGTGTGGTCTATAGATACGAGGAATCAAAATGTTTATATTCAGAAAAATAATAAGTACCTAGATATTCAGTGTAACACTGAAATTTCAACAATAAGACTCGTATTTGAGGAATTATTCATGTATTGAAATGAGTATGAACATTTCTAATATCATTTTTATTTTAGCCCTAATTTTCTGGGAATGTATGCCTTTTTCCTACGATCAATACATACGATAAGTTATTACATTTCAGTATACTTATTTACAGTGCAAAGAGTAGGTAAGTTACTTCGATTACGAAATCCATACGATAAGATCAGTAACCAGAGAAAATTACTCTAATGAGTGTTAATCCACGGACTCCAGCGTTCGACAGTAAAATTTGCAAGAAATACATTCCATTCGTCTGTTTCAAATCTGAATGTTCAGAAGACACATTTCAAATCAATTCGATCATAGTTATTGAGCATCGTTATGCTATGCACGGTTCATGATTCTTGCATCAGATAGGTATAATAATTTTTCACCCTAATAGTTAGACGATTATCAAAAGATTATAAAAAAAATTGCATCAATTCAGCATGGAATTCATGAAATGATGAGACAATATTAAAGTGGTTGAAAATAATCAATATTTGATTCATTATCATTAGTCTCATATGCCGTGAATGACTTCTGAACACCAGTTCAAGTAGGTAATCACATGTTTTTTCTTTCATTTTATTCAGTGATTTTTTTCACATATTTTGAATAGAATATTTCGATCCTCGACATGAACTTCCGCTTCCAGCACATTGATATAAGAATCATCAAAGTAGGTATTTTCTATTTGGCCAACTCAATGAGTCATGATACACCTCTTCCCGAACGAAAACAGCATCTTACCATGTTTACACATGTCATAATAGGGGTGTAACTGTTGTGTTTTGGATGAGGTATGTATTGCAAATGAAACGACTGTCAAAATAACCCAAAGGAGGACTTACCTGGATTCCTTTCTTCCTCGCTTCTGACCATTTGACGGGGTTGCAACCACCTATCCACGAAATCTTTGTGGACTGTATAATTTGTTATGCTGGTTCAGTGAATACTTGCGTTGGAGATAGGACTACGATATACCGGTAGCACTATGATAAAATTGTAAAGTTCTCGCGAACCGAAACAAAAATCACAAGAGATATGTGATTCCGATAGAGTACAGAGTGATACTAATCCTCGATTGGTTCTTCACGATAAGCCCGCCAGGGAAATTTTGACAGGCATGCGTTAAAAGAAGCAAAACCGAACTTATTTACAACTATATATGTAGTGAATATTTGAATACGAATCAATTATAACAAAAAAATTAAAATAAAATCGAAATCTTCAAATCACGAAGATGAAGGAAAAAAAGGTGAACTAAAAATATACCTACCTACATAACGCGGGTGTTAACATTCCGCCCACCAAAATACATAGTATTTTCTACAGGTTATAGTGGTGGCAGAGGGCAAAGTTTTACTAACGGCCTTTGGAATAACCCTTGAACTGTATGAACGGTCGCCACCCGCACAACTCCATCAGACCCAGGGTGAGTTTTTACAACTCTTCCTAATCGCCATTGCAAAGGCGGTAAAGTTTCATTCTTGATCAGGACTAGATCGCCAACATTTAGAGATCGACCATCAGTATACCATTTTTTACGCTGCTGAAGAGTATGTAAATATTCAGAACTCCATCTCTTCCAGATATCTTGTTGTAGCCGTTGCACCAATTGCCACCGATTAAGAGTATTCATTCTCAGATGGGAAAGATCTGGATCCGGAACAGAGGTGAGAGGTTCCAAGGTAAGAAAATGGCCCGGAGTGATTGAAGTGAGATCGTTAGGATCGGAACTTTGCGCACAGAGGGGTCGAGAATTCAACAATGACTCGATTTGGACCAAAAGGGTATATAATTCTTCGTATGTCAATATTTGGGATCCTATCGTACGGAAAAGATGTGTCTTGATAGATTTAATACCGGCCTCACTCAGACCGTTAAAGTGAGGAGAACCAGGAGCACTAAATGAAAAGGATATTTTTTCGGCTTCAGCAGCTTGTTTCATGAATTCAGAAAGAACTCTCTGAGACCCAATGAAATTGGAACCCTGATCACAAAAAATTTTACCAAGACGTCCTCGTCGACTAACGAAACGCCTGAGAGCAGCGATGAACGCGTCTGTAGATAAATCAGAGGCTAGTTCAATATGGACTGCCTTAGTGGCAAAGCACACAAACAAGCAGAGGTAAGCCTTTTGAGATTTGATTCCTCTACCTTTGCTCATCGTTATGTGGAAAGGTCCTCCATAATCCACTCCCACGACTGAGAAAGGTTTGACCTGATTAATTCTCAAGGCTGGAAGGTTACCCATAAAGGGAGTCAAGGGAACAGGGTTCAACCTGAAACATTTATGGCATTTTGAGAGTACGTGTCTGATAGTTTGTTTTGGAGAGAGTATCCAAAAGTTTTGTGCCACTAAAAAGTGAACAGTTTGAAGGCCAGGATGGAAGTGTTCTTTGTGAATGCTTTCAATTATCAACTCAGTGAGACGGTGCTTTCGCGGTAACAGAGCAGGATGTTTCTGCTCATAGGCTAGCCCAGACGCATGCAAACGTCCGCCCACCCTGAGAACACCATCTTCCCCAATGAAGGGGTTGAGCTTTCTAAATACTTTTGATAGAGGAATTTTATTTTCTAAATGAGAAATTTCTGACGAGAAAGAGGTGTGTTGAACACGTTTAACCAGCACCAACAGGGAATTATGCAACTCTTGCACGGTGAGAGGGGTGGAAACCCTTTTAACTGGATTTTTCATATTTTCAACAAAACGGATACAATGAGCAATTATTCGCTTTATCTTATTGAGAGAGGAGTAGCGTTCTAGAAGTAAGTCTAAAGAATCCAATGACACGAAAGAACCAAGAACAATCTTCTTTTCTTCCTCTAAGGCATCAGAGGAATTGAACTCAGGAGTATAAATCGGCCACTGTTTCTTAGGGACAGTTAACCAGTGAGGTCCATGGAACCAAAGGGTGTGATTTAGAAGTTCCGATGGTAACAATCCTCGAGACGCACAGTCTGCCGGATTATCTTTAGATCTGACGTGGTGCCAGTGAGATGGACCTACTTTGTCTTGGATAGAGCTTACTCTATTACTTATAAAGGTTTGCCAACGATGAGATGAAGATTTTATCCAAGTGAGACAGACCATAGAGTCACTCCAGGCATATATTTGATCGAAACAAATAGAATCCTTCAAGGTCAGCGAAATATATTCCATGAGTTTCGATAACAATACACATGCACATAACTCTAGCCGGGGAATCGACAGTTTTTTGAGTGGTGCCACTTTAGATTTTCCACAAAGCAGCCTAGTGTCGAATTCGTCCTCAGATATTTTTAATCGAAGATAAACTACAGCGGCGTAGCCCCTCTCTGAGCTATCTGCGAAGCCATGCAGCTCATAAGCATGAGAGTTCGTTAACAAGCAATGTCGTGCAATTCTCAAATCCGAAAGCAAAGGAATCTCTAACTTGTACTGCGTCCACTTTTTTACAATATAGGCTGGAGGAACGTCATCCCACTTACAACCTAAACTCCAGAGATGCTGAATCAAGAATTTTGCAAAGAAAGAGAGTGGCGCCAAGAAACCGAGAGGATCAAACATCCTGGCGATTTCAGAGAGAATACTTCTTTTTGTGCAAGCTTTATCTAGGCATTTGATATCATAAAGAAAATTATCAAAGGAAGGATTCCATTTGAGGCCTAGAACTTTGATACCAGAGTCATTTGAATCAAACGAGAGTTCAGACTGTTGACAATCTTCGGGGGGAAGATTCTCGAGAAGAGAGGGGTGATTGCTAGACCATTTTCTCAAATGGAAACAACCAAGTTTGATCAAAGATATCAGTTCCATCTGTAGAGATTTTGCTTCATCTAAGGAGTGACTTCCAGAACAGATGTCATCCACATAGACATTTGTCTGTAGTATTTTTGAAGCGCGAGGAAATCTGTCTTTTTCATCTTCAGCCAGCTGATTCAGAACTCTGATGGCAAGGAAAGGACTTGCAGATACTCCAAAAGTGACTGTCGTCAATCTGAAGTCCTGGACAGGATCTTTCGTAGAAAACCGCCATAAGATGCGTTGAAAATCGCAATGTGATTCTTTTACTGCAATTTGCCTGTACATCTGCATTATATCTGCGGTAAATACGAATCTATGCAGACGAAAATTCAATAAAAGGCCCACCAGGTCCTGTTGGAGCTTTTTTCCCGTTAAGAGGGTATCATTCAAAGACAAACCAGAGGGAGACTTTGCTGATGCATCGAACACCACTCTGAGTTTGGTAGTTGAACTATTGGGATTCGTCACGCAATGATGAGGAAGATAATAATTATTTTCCAGTGGAGAGGGAACATTCACAGCTTCCATATGGTTATTATCAAGATAATCTTTCATGAATTTAGAATATTCGGAAAATAAGAGAGGATCTTGATACAAGCGTTTTTCTAATGAATAAAAACGTTTGAGAGCCAGGAAACGCGTGCCATTGAAATACGGATCACTGTCCTTAAATGGAAGGGAAACGATATACCTTCCAGAACTGTTGCGGTAATGAGTATTTCGAAAAATGTTCTCACAGTGGGAATCTTCTGGAGATATAGAGTTAATGACAGGTACTTCTTCGATTTGCCAAAACAATTTCAAAGTATCGTCTATCGAAGACTCACAAGAGACAAAAAAGGAGTTAACCTGCGTAATAGAGGTTGATTTCATTTTTCCCATTACGATCCAACCAAATATCGTATTGAATGCAGTAGGTCGATCAGGTGTTGACAATTTTCCATCCAATAAAATCATAGAAAATATATCAGCGCCAAGCATCATATCGATCGGTCCAGGAATATTGAACCGCTTATCCGCTAATGTGATATTTGCAAGTTGAGGCCATTCTTCAATAGAAAAAGAAGTAACAGGCATCTGGGAACAAATTTGAGGGATAATGGACGCGTTGACATTTATTAGTGGTTGACATTGGCCTACGGGTCTTATACTACATAAGGTTGAGGAAGAAACCGCTGAGGTCATATTTCCCAAGCCTTTAATGGAAATGCGGGAATTTTCTAGAGGTAAATTCAAACACTTTGCACAGCTCTCTGTAATAAACGAACCTTGGCTCGCGGAGTCCAAAAGAGCACGTATAATCTTAAAATTCCCTCGAGAATCGAGAATTTCAACTTGGGCAGTAGAGAGCAAAACTGTCGTAGTCGAAGAAATACTGGTTAAAGCATTTACTTCCGGCTCCAAGAGAGTTGGAGTCGCTGAGGAAGCGGGCAGTTCTTTGATATCACCGGAAGACGATTTTGTGTGGGTGCTATTGAAATGCAAAAGCGTGTGGTGATGAGGACTATTACAAGTAAAACAAGCAGAGTTTGATGAACAATTTTTTGCAGTGTGTTTGAATCCTAAACAGTTTATGCACCACTTATTTTGCTTAACAATCTCATATCTTTCCTTTGCTGTCCTAGATAAAAAGTTAGGACATTTATATATAGTGTGATCTGAATTACAAAGAGGACATTTTTGTTTACTATCTTCAGTATTCGTTAACATAGTGGATGAATACTTGGGAGAGCTTGAGGAGGTGCTATGATATTTTTGAACTGAATAACCCTTTCTATTATTAACGTTGTGGTGTAATCTGGTCGGTGCCTTCACGAAAGAAAGAGAATTCAAGGCAAGGCAGTGATTATCCAGAAACGAGTACAAATCAGAATACGTAGGTACGTCGGAGGAGGCATGTTTCATTTCGAAACGTTTGAGGGAGTCATCATCAATCTTTTTTGAAAGCAAAGTGAACAGAACAAAATCCCATTGATCGACAGGAAATTCTAAGTTATCTAAAGCCTTCAAATTATTATTGAAGGTATCTAATAATTTTCTCAAGTCAGAAGGTGATTCAAGATTGATTTTGGAAGCACTAGTGACTTCGTTCCAATAAAAGGTTGCTAGAGCTCGCTTATTCTGATAACGACCACACAAATTCTTGTAAGCAATATCATAATTATCATTTTCAAGCGGGAGATTTTTTATTAATGAGAGTGGCTCTCCAGATAGTAGAGATAATAAATACTGGAATTTTTCAATTTTAGAAATTGAATTGTTACCGTGGATTAAAGAATCATATAACCCTTTGAAGGTAGTCCAGGATTTTAGGGTGCCATCAAATAATGGAACATTAAGTTTTGGAAGTTTAATATTAGAGTTCGTGAGAGGGTTCTGAGCTATAGGAACACTTTCGAAGAGGTCATGATGAATCGATTTTATCTCGAAATATTGGCGATCCACCTGGGAACGAATGTCTTTTTCAGGGCCCAAATCTGCACCGTCCTGTACAGCAAGAGCTTGAACTATCGCATTATGCTGTACATTGAATTCTTCATATATTCCAGACAGTTGCATAAACCTCATTTTGAAAACTGTGCGCTTATCGCCATCAGTGACTGCAGATTCTGCACTCTGCCATATTTCTAGAATTCTATCACTAGCAATATCTCGAGAAGCGCGATATTGCTTTATTTTATTAGCCATTTTATTTAGAGGTCCTTACTTGTTTTTTTTTTTTTTTTTTTTCGATAGAAAATTCAGAAAATAAAAAATATTAAACTTTTGATGCAAACACAATACCGACAGGTATTGTATTCATAAGCCGGAAGGCGAGTAGAGAAGGCAGAATGAGTAATGTCAACTGAATAGAAGCTAAATCTGAGTAAAAACTAGTCGAGGTGGCGAACGTTCAGCGAACCAAAAAGTTCTGCAAAAAAGGGGATTCCGACTTGCAAATTGTCGACTACTAGATGAATAAATTCAAGGTCAAATGAAATTTATTTCGAATAGTTTTAAAGAGGAAATGTAATCGATATAATAATTCAAATATTCACTGACAATCCAGCTCGAAGTTGACCAAATAATGTTGTGTTTTGGATGAGGTATGTATTGCAAATGAAACGACTGTCAAAATAACCCAAAGGAGGACTTACCTGGATTCCTTTCTTCCTCGCTTCTGACCATTTGACGGGGTTGCAACCACCTATCCACGAAATCTTTGTGGACTGTATAATTTGTTATGCTGGTTCAGTGAATACTTGCGTTGGAGATAGGACTACGATATACCGGTAGCACTATGATAAAATTGTAAAGTTCTCGCGAACCGAAACAAAAATCACAAGAGATATGTGATTCCGATAGAGTACAGAGTGATACTAATCCTCGATTGGTTCTTCACGATAAGCCCGCCAGGGAAATTTTGACAGGCATGCGTTAAAAGAAGCAAAACCGAACTTATTTACAACTATATATGTAGTGAATATTTGAATACGAATCAATTATAACAAAAAAATTAAAATAAAATCGAAATCTTCAAATCACGAAGATGAAGGAAAAAAAGGTGAACTAAAAATATACCTACCTACATAACGCGGGTGTTAACAGTAACATATCTTGTTACATCGATATTGAATGCAACGCAAGAGTGCGTGACCCAAACCGTTGACGTATTATTAGTTGCGTAATGAAGATTAGCCTCCTAGAGAGGGCGCCACCCCATTCGCAGCTCCCTCGCTGTTTACATTATTTGTAACGAATCATTTTCTATTGCTCGTAATGAATAGGGTGATTTCATCCCGTGTAACGATATAAGGGCAATCCATGAATTGATCGAACAGTTGTAGCTTCCCTCGTCAAGTTGATTGCTGATAAGCATGTGGTGTTCAAAAGTCTCACTTGGACTGTAGATCACTATACGTAATATGGACACAACAATTTTTTAACAATATTTCAATATTTATGCGGAATGATAGCACCGAAATCCAAACAAATCGAAAATCTCTAGAGGTTATTTTTTTGTAAGAAAATTGCAAAAAATGGTCGATTTACATCTCAAGTGACAAGGTACAAGATACGAGTCCACTGTCATAGTAGAGTGATTGTTGAAAATCATGTTAATCAGCCTATTCATATACATCAAATCATGTTATGGATCGATGCACCAACTCAGTGAACCGTGACTGTTCAATAATCGTCTCGCCAAAGCAAATTCAATGATCTGGAATATGGAATAGGACAAAGTTCTTGGTTCAATATTTGGTTCTTATAACAATAATCGAAAATGCTTTCCAGGCTGATAAATTCACATTTGTTTATTCACATGTTTGAGAAGTTTAAAATTTCCTGAGGATTTGGATGATGACAGTCTCAAGGAAGTGGTATGGACAACGCTTGATTTATCCAACCAATTATACAAAGTACGAGATATCGAATGTACTTCTCATATTTCGATGAGTTTGTCCAATATATTTCATACTACAATGCATTTCGTACATTCCTCATTTCTCATTTAAATTGATTTTGGCTTATAGTTGACCCAATGAACTTCAATTGGTATTTTTTGCTGTAATGGAAGCTACACCGAGCTGTTGTGATTTGAAAATGAATTGAACCACTTCCCAGATCACTTCAACTTCAGGTGTTTCGAACTAAACTTCACTATAAGAAATTTGAATCTTTGAAAGTTATAGTAGCACTGTCAAGAACACATTTGAATTCAATATGAGATAAAATCTACTCAGGAGTATGGCATGTGATCTACGAAAAAAAAAGTTTGGTACCTCTTTCCAGTTCCTCATGAAGGAGGTTCGCAAAACTCTAAATATGTACTTTGTGTTCACTATGTCCACCACCATATTCATTCATTTATCAGCATAGCGTAGGGGTTGTAGAAAGAATCATACGACGTATATGGAGCATTTCAATCGCGAATATACTGACAATGGCGATTCATTTCCTCGCGTCTCGAAATAATGTGGAAAAAGAATACCGATGTCTCAGAGCATATAAGTGCTTTCTGTAAGTCCAGATAAGCCGCAACAATCTTTTCGGATCCCGAAGCCGCAATATTGGCGCTGCTCGATACCTGTGCCTTGTAATCCCTGTAATGTGAAATCCTAGTCCCTCCGCTGGCTTACTGAAGTTTTATTCTTCTTCGAGAAATTTTTAGGGACTCAAAGGGACCGACGATTATCTATGTAGTTCATAAGCTATATACAGTTTTTTTTAGGTACCGGTATATCGATTATGATCGTCTTTCGTTTTTCCACGAGATTCTTTTCGGTTGCTTTGAAGCGGAGATACAACTTTTTCGAATCATCCTAACAGACAAATGAAAGTTATTGATAGCGGTTACGGAATCTCAAAAGAAAGGTTGGGGTATTATTTTTTATATAAGAGATTCAATCTTGTGTATAAACAATCCACACCCCACCTGATATAGTGTATGTGTATTTCTCCACATATTGTAGGATAGTTCTATGAATTGAGACGTTAGGTATAGGTTTATGATACATAGGACTTGGACACATTTCAGAATTTGAATGGTTCACAAGAAAATCGAATCTCTCACAGAGCTGTCTTGCTTCGATTTGACTCCATCAATACTCACTTTCATTGAAGAAAATCACCACTGAATCTCGTAGAATCAGAATGGCAATTTTGAAGATGAAGTGAGTTCTGACAAATATGGAAATGATGAAGTAAGTTCTTACGAAGATGGAAATGATCAAGTTGATGAATAAAAAACCCGATATCTCTGTTCACCAATTAATTCTATTTGTAAATGAAGAGAACGAAAATATTTCTCAATTATACAATTGTTCCATCACATGTCGCCAAAACGTTGCATGGCACTGCTGACGGAAACCTGTGGAGTTTTGATTGAATAATCTCTCTGAGGTGAGTTCACTACTAATAGTGATCATAATTCAAATGATAGGTCATGATCCAATGATATTGGTGGTAGTCTGTGGTACTAACGTCTGAGGTGTACGTCAAATTGAGGAATGAGAACCAATACAACCCGAAGTAGTTCACGAGCTCCTTTAGGTTCATGCGGTTGTGCATTTTCCTATAGAAAGAACACTTTATATTGATTTGGAGTTGAGGTGGAATAACTGCACTAGATATTGAACATGAGCTTCAACATCTGTCTCTTTCAGTTCTGATCTGACTTCACCAAGTTGTATGGTGACAGGAAAGTCAATGATTAGGTAGAAAAAACATAGGAGTTCTGAACAGCTGGAAGAGTTATGATATGCTGAGTGTTCGTAAATGATTCAAGATGCAGTTCTACTTCCATTAGAATTTCTTAGCTTTGATTGGATGGAAGCAGGTTGAAATCTACCACGCACTGAGTCTGTCTACATAAACAAGTATTACATTCTCATCGTTCATGAATGCATACCCATCAGAACATTTATCATCACGATGTATAATTATTGCCACCGAAAATATCTCAGGTCTGATTGAAGTTGCGATCAAATGAATTGAAAGCATATGAATATAAATGTTTCATAGCCTAATGATGCCCCAAACTGAATAGCCTATAATTTTGAATAGATACGAATCGTGCATCGGTAGCCAACAAACAGAACCATTCTATCAAGAACAAGAAACTTGTAAAGTGAAGATCCTCCACGCAGTAGCCGAGACGCAGATCTGTGATCAAAGGCGGCTGGAGATGACTATACTGAAATTCTTTGAGAGAATTATGAAACATCCTAACATCGGCTTCTTTCATAAAGAAACAGTCGAATGTGAAATTGAATTAACAAAGTATGAACCGCTAGTCTTTCTGAGGTAATTGTAATGTGTCTTCATCTTCTTCCTACTTTGTGGGTTCGGCTCTGATATGTTCAGTCGTGCAAGTAATGTATGTGACGGTGTGGTTTCATCAGTTCATTTCGCACTCTCACAGAAAACATCTGTGTTCTTCTGAACAAATCGAACCACATAATGTACTCTAGATTTTGCATCTCTTGCAATCAGCACCATCGTAAATATTCAAGATACATAAAATATTTGCAAACAAGTGTAGGCGACTTTTGGAATGATAATTCCATTTGCAACTCTGATGCAATCTAACCCGATTCTCGAATAGCGAATCAGCTTCGATGAACCTTCGAATTCTTGGAAAATGAAGAAATTCAGTGGATGACATCATCAAAACGATATCCATAGCCCAGCCAGACGAAAAAAAACTTGGCTCTTAACACACTCTTTCAGCACACAACATTTCAGCGGAATACTGTATACTTATGTACCTACTGTACTGTATTCAAGTGTGCCTAATCATAGGTGATATTTTTCCATCACCAGATATCCAGCAAATTATTATATTCTAGACATATAATAGTATAATAGTTGCATATGATTCAATGTTTTCCTCATATAATATAACTATTAGTAATTTTGGTATCGAAATTTGAATAAAGTAAATGACGGAAATAATCTGGTAGATGCACTATTTTCTCTACCAGATTCCTATCAAACTGAAATATCATAATATAGGATGATACCTAATGCTTTCTCAAGTGTCTCTATCTTGTCACTATCTCTCAAATGAATCACATATATTGTTCTCTCTAGTACCAGTTACTCGAATGAACCATCTAAGAACTTCTTGCTGTACAATTGTCTTTATTTTGTTTTCACTTCTGAACATATCTGTCCATCAAAAATTCCATGTCCATTCTCGAATAATTCAGGAATTGTAATCAAGATTATTGTTGATTTGCGTTCATCATGAGGATTCTTCAAAATATCGTAATGATGTTCTCAAGGTAAAGGTAGGTATCTCTTTATAATTTCCTCACAATAAGCATGAA
The DNA here is from genome assembly GCA_963576655.1 of Gastrophysa polygoni. NCBI lineage: Eukaryota > Metazoa > Arthropoda > Insecta > Coleoptera > Chrysomelidae > Gastrophysa > Gastrophysa polygoni. Next base: position 13,699,838 of record OY755084.1, read on the forward strand.
ATTTGAATAATGACGAATTCGTCTCTCGAATTTACCATAGAAACATGATAATGAAAACATTTTTGAGATTTGTCTTTTAATATCGACATCATAGTTCAGTCAGCGAGATGTTGTCTAAAAGAGGCCTGCTAGCATATTTCTCAACGGATTCATCCTGATGATTCCTGAGATTGAAATTGGATAGGGAGTGTCATCAGGAATTGAGCATTTTGATCAATTTTTCCTTTCAGTTTCGGCGCAGTACGAAACCAGTATACAGTTCAGTGAAAGAAAAAGACTCTTTTCTGTAGTCTCATCTGTTACTAACAATACCTCATGAAGCGGGTAATTTTATACTGAATTTTATTTTCCTAAAAATATGCTGTTTTAGAACTCAATAATTGAGTGGAAATTGTAGACACTAACTGATAAATCAACAGAAGAAAATCTAGAATTGATGCAGCAAAAATAACCTGAATAACGAATATGAATAAAATTTTCACTTTATATACTGGTGGAGATAGACGTTCGCTCTCATCTCCTGTATTAGAAATACTGTACTGTGAAGTTACCAAATACATTCAGAATTCAAGAAATCAATCAAAAACTGATTTGTGTTTCTTCTACTAGTGTAAATGAATTTCAACATGAGGCGACCCTACTTTACGAGGCATCAAAAAAATATACCTCAAAATTACTAATTACTAGCTGATGAATTCATTAACGAGCCATCACTATAGGTGGTCACTCCATTTAGGAATTCTGAGGGGTGGTCCGTGGAAACGAAGGGTTGACGTCATATGTATCTCAACGGAAGGTCAGTCTTATTCTCAGGAATAGTAGGGATTCAAGGAGATAATCGTTTTTGAAAAATATATCAGGGTGAGTCGTGAGGAAAAGGAAATATTTCAAGTACGTCTTCGGGACTCAAAATGAACACAAATGTTCCTATGGGTTCGATTCCCGGCCGTTACCGCGATACATGAATAATAATAGTAATAGTGAATTAAATCTTCGAATAATAATATAATCAACAATAATATTGAGTAAAATGAATATTCAGATTATTTTTTTCTAATTATTTATAGCAGCCTTTAGTATTCAACTCATAGTACATGATCAAGGATAACAGGTATTATAGGCTAGGTTTTGAAGTTTTCAAAAATGCCACCGTTTACTCTTAGTCAGCTCTCTGATGGAAAGCTCCGATCGCTCTTTGAATGGATGCGGGTTTGTTTCTTATATAGTTACTGTCGCATTTATTATTCGATCAAGTAATGCATCTCTCTAGTGTGTATTTCACTGGAATGATTCGAACCATCCTCAGTGACAATAATCTTTATAGAGGATTAAGGTCTAGCGATCTGGGTGGCCTACATATTCTTCCGAAAATAACAATGAAACCAAGCCTACCTGTTATGAATAATCAAATAAAGAAATCAATTCGAACAATGTTCACCCTGTATTTCGGTAACGGCCGGGAATACAACCCATGATTGAAGGAACTTTCATGTCTGTTCCCCCGATACGTCCTCAAAATATTGACATTTCCTCCCGACCCTGTAGATATATCGTAAGCGGAGTTTTCCACTCTGTATATGTTCGGAGTGCACTGAGGGGCGGTATGTGGTTGTTCAGCACTACCAGCAATTACTTTCAACATAATGAGCACAATGGATCACCCAGTGCTTCCTTTTACCGATCCGTGATACAAAAGGTGCCGCTCTTTACACAGAAATCGAGATGGGACCAAGGATTATCTGTTTCGAGAGATTTTCGGTAATGTATACCGTACCAAATCTGCAGAAAATTGGCGAGTGAGATCTCATGCTATTCGGGAAGAACGGGGCTCACTTTGAGTACTTGCATTTCTAAGTGATGTCCTCCTTCAGCTGGCTTTTGACGTCGCCAAAACCACTGGACTGAAAATGTTTTCATTTCCGTTTCTGTATACAGGGCGATTCATCGATAAGCTCAGTGATAACGTTGTTAACTTCTTCTAGCAGTTGACTATTGGCGGCGATTCAATCAAAACTTGTTCATTACCAGTTGCTTGCTTCAAATTTCCGTTCATTTTACATCACTTCTGCATAATCAGCAATATTGGACAATCTGAGAGTATCGAACCTATCTGCAGTCAAGTATCTAACGATTTGTTCATTCCCATATGGTCAGAATGATTGGTTCATCAAATTTCGATTGGAGAATATAAAAAATATTTCAAAAAATGATTAATCAATTCAATAAACGAGATTTTGCGCGGCGGGTACATTCCTTTGGCTTCTCAGCCTATTCATCGGCCTTATATGAGTCTTCATTACTTCCGCCTCCAAACATTGGAATCACCCGAAGGGATGTCAATTTGGGGTACTCGAAAATATTCGAACGGCTGTAATCGGCGAGCAGATAATATGTAGTATTTTCTTCAATGAGTAAATGATGATTACTATTATTTTCGAGGATGAAAATTCCAAAACTAGCGAGGCAAAGGCGAGTTTTGGAATCGTCCGAGACATTCGTTGCAAGATAAACATGTTCGGAATTGTAACAGCTCGAAAACTGGCTTAGGAAGAAGAGCATGTGTTCGAATTAGCAACTCCGGTCACAGCTAGTGATGGATCCTGAGAATTCTAAGTTTGGGATTGGTCGACATGTATTGAATAAAGTTCTGATCTCCGCTGCTAGATAATATCTTTGATTCGTCAATAATCAAGCTACATGTGATAATTGTTGTAGTTGACAGTTAAGACAGAACATTTCAGTATCTGAAGAATCTACTCAAAGATGATTCCAATAAAATAGTTAAACTGACATGTGTCTTTCTGACTTCCTTCTCTGACCTAGATTGAAAAATACATCCCTAGCTACATTTTTTTGAAAATACTCAGAAGTATTGAAAAGGCTGTAACCGACCAGATAAGCGCAACCAATTTCCGAGTACTGCTTTGAGGATTGGAAGAATGAGGAAGTTATTTTGAGGGAGATTTAATATCGAGTGTGATTCTATTTGAATAAAAATAATCGAAACAATCAGTCTTATAACTAGATTAACACACCTCGTATTCCATCTGTTCCAGCCTCCTAACTCGGATCTCATGAATCATCCCATATTTACCCACTATCCGTTGGATTTTCAACAGGCTTTCGCAAACAATATTGTCCTCATCAGTCCACTCGAAAGCCCCATTCGGCGAGTGTTTTCTTCCTGTCAGCTGAAGGACACGATATGAATAGGCGAATCGCATTGGCGAAGGACTTTTTGTATCCCCAATCTATCTGAGGTACTGGATCTGAGCATACGTTATACCTAATCTCTGATTGAGAGAAGAGTTTTCAATGAAATAATATCTAACCAATCACAAATCTAAGACAACTTGTATTATCACTTGTACTATCCATTGTAATTCCACTAGGATTTATGTCTCAACATTTTCTGGACCTCACGATAACTTTCTGCGAAACTGAGACAGTCATTTGTAAGATCTAATCACAACAGTGAGGAGAATATGATCGAACTGAATTGGCTATAGCAGGGTATGAGAAAGGGAAGAAAAATACCTGAATTCAAAATAAATATTGGCACGAACTTTATATTTATTATTCATGATTATTATAAAACACGTTTTATCAATGATAATCGAAGATTCTTGTCCTTCTTCATGACGAATAATGTTGCTCCAGCTGTAACATAATTCTTTGCCCAAAATCAGTGGAATTTTCTTTTCATTTTGATTTGCGTATCAGCGTTGGTGTTATGAACAATGCAATATCCATGCAACAATTGACGATTACAATGCTATTGCAGTTGTAAACGTCATCACGTGTCGCGTTGAATTCGATTGTTCAGAACTGTTGAATATGAATATATCGATATATTCCGTAATCTGTTTGTTAAATACCTTCTGAATGTAATAAATGTATATGTGGGGATGATATGAAAGAAATTATTTCAATAGATATTTCAAATGAAAATAAACTCCTTCAGCGCAAAAAATTGAAACAATAGTAAAATATCATAGCTTTCAATATATGGGAATAATAATAGCCAAGGATTTATTTATCTGCTCGAATTAAGAATCTTGCGGTACCTACCAAAACCCGGTCACAATGATCTAGTGTCTCGATTTCCTCGCAGGAGCGACTTCATATGGACCAACTGTTTGTTTGACGACATCTTTAGTGGAGAATTATGATAATATGGTCAATGGTTGGTCCTCCCATTCAGCGAAATCATCGAAAATCGCCTCTTGAACGGTCTCCAGAAATCGGATTCTATATTGTGATGGAGGTAATCAACAGGAAATAGGGCTCTTGATGTGGAAGGACATGGTGATTTATTGACGACAATACAACAATGAAATATGGTGAATATTTCTTGTATCATCATTGTGTTTGGAACGTAAACACTCAAGAATTATTATATTTACATACAAATATTGGTTTGATTACTTATATCTTATGAATATCAATATCAAGATGGATTGCATGGATGCTGCTTTAGCGCGCGATTCATATCTCAGCTACAGCCCAACCGAATCCAAATAAGGGACAGAAAACCCTCCCTAACAACTAGAGGCCGATTGCACTACTATATCTGTGATCTGTGGAGTAATAAAAGAAGCAATCAACACCAAGCTCATCCGATATCTAGAGAGCTCAAGAATCGTGAACGACCAGAAATATGGCTTTCGTCACCATAGGTCAACTTGAGACTTGTTTGCCTATGTGACACATGAATGGTAGCTGATCGAGAAACATGAGGAGTCTGCTGTAGCATCAGATGTCTCCAAAGCATTCGACCGAGTTCGGCACCAAGGCCTCCTATATATATGCTCGGTTTACCGCCCTGACTGTGTCTTTTACTATCGACTTCCCTTGCAGATAGATCAATCTATGTGAAGGTAGTAGATGAGGTCTCGTCTGTTGGAGTGCCACAAGGCTCTGTCTTGGCACCAACTTTATTTTTGGTCCACATCAATGATTGTCGCCTATTCCTCTAGAGCCCCTATATCATCCAATAAGGCCAGAGTTGCAAGACGGAGACAGATCGATGCTTTCTTCAGGATTCTTGAATGGGGAAATCTAGTGGAGTTCAATGCAACAAAAACTCAAGCTTGTATGTTCACCAGGAAGGCAGATCACACTATGCCCAATATGATGATATCGAGTACTACTATACCTATGAGGTCGTCAATATCCATGATTGGTATCACTACCAATAGCGATCTCTCATGAAAAGATCATGTGAGGTTCATTGCCAGGACTGCTTCACAAAAACTTGGCTTTCTATCCCGTGCGAAGAGGTTCCTCACTCCCCAGCAACTGCTCATGATCTATAAAGCACGAATTCGACCTGTCCTGGAATTCTGTTGACATATTTGAAGAGACGAGAGCTATTCTCTGTCGGTGATACAACACTCACTAAATCAATCGACTTCTCTAGCACATCGTGGCTCAGGCTGGTCATCCGTACACATCGCTATCATCATTCATCAATAGAACGGCAAAGTTGTGAAATTCTTTGCCCAGTGAAGTCTTTCCCGAAGCTAACAACCTCCATACTTTTAAGAAAAATTCTAGTGCTTCACCAAAAACTGAGAAGGTAGTAGTTACCAAGGTATCTGTTAATATAGATAGATAGATAGATATTTATTAACTACATTATATAAAAACATTACATTTGTAGCAGGTCATGGGTACATTACGTGTATATATATAAATAAACACGTATCACTAAATAAGACAAAAGTTACATACGGATTAAAACAATAAAATTATAAGTAGGTAGTTATATAGCAGTTGTCAAAATGGGCAACATTCTAAGATGGAAAAATAATGACAAATCTGTGAGTATTTGTCATAAATTAATGAGAGAGAAAAAAAAAAAAAAAAAAAACAAAATTTATATATTACAGGTCATAAATTCATCAACTGAGTAGAAACAGTGGTGGGAGCATATTTTATTTACTTCTGCTTTATACTGTCTATAATTTAGGCTTCTAGTTTTTTCAGGTAATTTATTATACAGCTTAATGTCAGCTGAATTTCTGGCTGATTTACTAAGACGGAGTCTAGGTTCTCTTATCATGTTTTTATTTCTTGTATTATGGCTATGATACTCTGCATTAGTTGAATAGATATTTTTGTTTTTATGTATATGTAGCAGCGACTGGTATATATATACAGAAGGTACGGGCATTATTCCATATTTGGCAAACAGCGGCCGACAGTGATCCCTATATCCTGCATTAGCTATGACTCTTATAGCCCTCTTTTGAATAATGAAGACTTTTTTTGAGTTTGGAGAATTGCCCCAAAGAATGGCACCATAATTCAAATGGGATTGTATGAGACCATGGAAGGCACTCAGTAGTGTATCTACGTTTGCAAACTTTTTCAGTTGACGTAAAACGAAAACATATTTGGAGATTTTTTTGCATAGTTCATCTATATGTGCGGACCAGTTCAGATTATCGTCCAAAGTAATTCCTAAGAGATTAGCAGTGCCACCTTCCGATAATGTGTGATTGACGAAGAAGTTCAATTTTTGTGTTTTATTTCTGTTCAAGCAAAGGAGATTATTTCTGTACCAGTGATCTGCAATATGCTCCACCTCATCTTCAATGTATTTAAGGGTGCGTAAGTCTGAGTTTTTGTTAATTAAAGTCGCATCATCAGCATACATGACAATAGTGCTAGGAAATAGGTAGTAAAAAAGGTCATTAATATAAATGATAAAGAGAAGTGGTCCAAGGACCGACCCTTGGGGCACGCCGTATTTGATTTCACGTAAGTCAGATAGCTTCTGGTTATCAGAGACACATTGAGTTCGTCCTGAGAGATAAGATTCTATTAGTTGGAGGGGTGGACCTCTGATGCCATAATGTTCTAGTTTTTTCAGTAGAAGATTGTGAGAAACACAATCGAACGCTTTACTGAGATCTACAAGTGTAATTGATGTATAAATTCCTTCCTCAAAACCGTCAACAATGTTTTTTACAACCGTATATATAGCATCGAGTGTTCCCAGGTTTTTTCTGAACCCAAATTGAAATTTATGAATAAGAGAATAATTTTCGAAGAAGCTGGTCAAACGTTTTTTCAATATAATTTCAATCACTTTTCCAATAATAGGGATCAGAGATATCGGTCTATAGTTGACAGGATTATTAGGATCGCCTTTTTTGAAAACTGGGATAACTTTGGCCGTTTTTAAACAATCTGGAAATATACCGGTTTTGAAGCATATATTTATCAGAGTTGTTATTGGCCGAATAACAAAATCGATAATCTCCTTCAGGATAACTGAGTTGATATCGTATATATCGAAACTTTTCGTATTTTTTAAAGACATTATCGCTTCCCTGATGTCAATTACAGTCACAGGTTCAAGAAAAAAGGTTACATTTGGGGGCGAAACGTATCTCAAAAAGTCTTCAGGATCACAGTCAGCAGCAGGCAAATCTCTGATAACATTTTCCGCTGCAGTTGCAAAGTAATCAACAAATCTATCACAAGTTATGGTGCTTTCTATTTTGGGTGAAGTGGACTTCCGTTGGTAGTTAATTATTCTCCAAGAGTCTCTAGGTTTGTTAGACGAGTTATTAATGAATGAATTGAATGCAACTTTTTTTGCCCTTGTAATTGCGGATCGGTAGTTTTTTTTAAATGTTTTGTATGCCTTATGGTCATTTTCGTTTTTTGTGACGTCATACACTTGTTTTATGGCAGCAAGAGATTTTCTCATTTCTCGAAGATTGTCGTCGAAAAAGTTCAACGGAGCTTTATTCGCAGATATAGTTTTCAACGGGAGATGTATGTGAATTAAATTTTGAAGTGTATTTACTAAGTATGCAGAGGAAGAGTGTATGTCGGCGGCTGGGTTGTCAAATATGGTATCCCAGTCAATTCCAGTCAGAGAGTTTTTTACTTCTTCTATTCCTTTTATAGTAATTATTCTCTTTTTTATTGGTTTAGAACGTGAGCTGCTATTTCCCTTGATCGAAATGACTTGGCCAAAGTGGTCCGACAAATTTGGATCAAGAATTCGAGTATCGTAGGTGTCAGGATTTAAATTGGTTAAGACATTATCAATGCAGCCAGTAGGCCGTGTGAACTCTGAAATAGTGATATCTAGTTCGAAAGATGATGTTAGACAGACAAAATCACTCAAAGTCGTGGAATTTCTTTCAAAATGTATATTAAAGTCACCTAATATTATGAGTTTTTTGAATTTGACTGCTAGAAAATTTAAAATTTCTTCAAATTTCGTCATGAAAATTGAGACATCGCCTAAACATGATCGATATACTGTAACAACAACAGTTTTCATATGAACCAGTTCAATAGCACAAAATTCAGCATTAATTTCATCGCAAAATCGAATTACATCGACAGTTTTGAAGGATACTTCCTCTTTTATAAAGATTGCTACCCCACCATGTTTATGCACGTTTCTACAGAAAAAACTAGCTAGGGTGTACGAATGTATATTGACACACGGTAATATTTGATTTGATAAGAAGTGTTCTGACAAGCATACTATTGGAAATTTCTCATCATTTAAGAAAAAGGTTAACTCATCTACCTTATTGGCGAGGCATTGTATGTTTAAATGAAATATACTCACAGAATTGTTTAAAACAGAATTTTTGTTTATTTCTTCTCTACATGAGATTTCGTCGTGTCTAAAAAAGTGTCCTGGGAATAGTTTCTTGGAAAAGTAAATCTTCTGACGGCTGCGCCAGCAGGCCATATATTTGGATTATAAATATCCATGCAACGATCGATAGGCAGGGATAATTTGAAGGACGTGGTAGTATCTGTTTTTTTCAGAATTTCGCATGAAAAATCGATGTCTGGGGCAGTTTCGCTAAGAGTTTTCAGCATTTCTTCGCAAGTAACGTTTGGTCCGCACCGGTACACGTGAAGATATCCAAGTTTAGGAACAGTGTGCAAGTTTGTATTTTGTCTTGTTCCGATAATCGGTTTATTTCTATTTCCAATACGCTGATTTTTTGTTGATGTTTTTTGCGGATAGGGATTTCTTGCTTGGAGAGGTCGATTATCTTGACTCGGTTTTTCTGTGGACTGAGTTTTTACCGCTTCAGCATGGGTTTTTGGGCGATTTGAATATTCGGGTCTAGGTACATCTGTATTGTTTACGAGAATTGGAGTATGGTTTGTGAGTTTCTCAATAGATGGCTGGATTTCGTTGGCGTTGATACTGGCATTATCACGAATAAAATTGCATTTTTCTTTCAATAATAGTATGAGATCTTCCTGCTCCTGTGTTCTCTTCTCAAGGTGAAATGTTAGTTTCCTAAGAATTTCCAAATCACTTCTGCTCTTAGTGCATATAACTTTTCCACATACCGCATCTGGACTGGAATGGGTCGGGTCACTTCTCTTTTCATTCACTTTAGCACTAAAGATATTTGTCACAAAGTTTGTCAATAATTCACTGTTAATATTAGTCGGTAACTGCTGTTTTATTATAAGTTCTATCAATTCATCTTTCTTTAATTTATTGAGCTCCTTAACGAGCACAGTAACGTCTGCTTCGTTCGACATGTTCGTATCGTTCTAGGGAACAATGAACGGATATGAATTGGTATATCCATTCTGTTACCTTCAACCATTCCATATATCGTGACATAATTGGACAATAAACGAGTGAGAGTATAAAAATGTAGTTATCCTTCTGTCTCCCGTTATATGGAACCCATTTATCGAAACCAATGCAGATCCTTCCCTGATAGCAGCCTATCACAGTTCGGGTAAACAGCTTATTGACATTTTAACGTCGCCGACTGATTCCTAACACAGATAGAACCATCTCTATGAGGTATGGAATTACCTGTGTCAAAAGAACGGCTTCGGTTTCACCTGTCCTTTGTCAACCGACGACTCGTCTTGATGCTGTAGGGATGCGGTTTGGATTTCGATTTCTGGGGCACGGCGAGAACTTTTATCTCTACGGTTTTGTTTTCGGGCCAGATCCAAAATATCTTATTTCGTTCTCGAACGAGCGGCATTTGGAAATCTAATCCACTTGAAGACATTTCTATGTGGGAATCAAACGGTATAGGCTAATAAAAATTATATCAACTGAAAACAGGTGGTGTGTTTTCGGGAGGAAGCTGTGGAATTTCTTCAATACATTCCAATTCCAAGCGGAATCATTGGAATACAAATCTGATCCAATAATCGAGATCAATAAAAGTTGTTTTGAGTATGTTCCAAGAGATTTCTATCATCTCGAAAAATAAAAGAGTCATGTTTTGAAAATTCAGGATTTTCGATTTTCCATATTTCAACACATCGTACAGATCCAACTGCGAACGGAGTTTTATTACTAATGAAATCGTCTAAAAATTTCCTTATTCCCTTTCCTTCCATTTCTGATATCCCAACAACCTCACCAATTCTGGACATACCGTATAGATCAAAGTGGGTGGTACGCAATCATATTCAATTACACACATCGAGTATATCTACAAGTAATTGTACACAAGGGTATCTGAAAAATTAGATGAGCGAACATATCCATATAAATAAGCGATATCCATATAAATAAGAAAATTGTTGAATATGGCTTCCTTTCTGTCGACAACCGATTGAGTGGATTTTTCACTCTATTGAAAATGGTGAAATTTGGTAACTTGGAAATGGTGATCAGAACTGATGAATTTTTCTCCATTCTTTAGTTCTTTTTCAGTACTATTCGACTCATTGCGGTTCAAATACATCAGGAAATGATTATTCCAATCTTCATTCATATGAATGATTCTTTCCAGTCATTTTTGATATCATTTTCAATTCGAATAATATGATCAAAATCCAACTAATTCATGAATATACAAGATCATCGAAATATTTGCATCAGTTTTGTTAAGGTTCATTCAATCTGTGAGTTATTTTCCACCGATTATTCACTCCACATATATGCAGTCACTCAGATATTCTTTTCTACAGTGTGTCAATCTTTATCAAAGAAATAAAGAAGAGAAGTCCTCTCCTATTTAATGCCTAGTTCCTATAATACCTAATTCATTGTGGTTTTGCACTTGACAGCGTTCAGGTTCTGATATACACAATCCATATACATAGTATTTTAGTAGATCATTAAACAGATCCACGCATTATGTGACTTATTCTTGGATAAATCAGTCGCTGTTTTCAGATAGTTTGAGTAAGTAATTTCGTTGCAATCGACAAAAAAGAAATATCCGTTTGGGAAAAAACCGCTTCAACTGAATTCCATCCTCAATATTGGGCGATCAACTCTATATCGAGTCCTCAAACTCTTGAGGGAAAGACCACCAAAGGCTACGAACGCGATGCCCGATGTTCCTCGACTTCGATATATCGCGATAACAACATGTCATCCATCATATTTCCGAGCAGGGACACTTCTTTAATGAACCGACAGCCGCCATACGGACTTTGTTCTTGTGGGAGATAATGAGAAACCCGTATCACCGACAGTATCTCTGTTTTTGAGATCCGAGGGCTCTTGTATCGCTGTTGAGAAGATTGGTCTTGATTTGGGAGGTTTGTGCAACACAGTAAAATATTCACGTTACACCTTATGCCCTATAAATATTCATAAATATCACTTTATCTACCGTAATAATAATATTTCGATACTTGCTACTATAGTACATAGATTCATACTGTGTATACCAAAGATAGAACTGAAAGCCAATTCGGTTTTTAATAATTGTGTTCCTTTGGGCTTTCACCTGATGAAGTGACTTAACATCCTAGTAACTCGCCCCATTTTTCAAATTATTTTCGAATGAATCGAATTTTTGAGAATATATATCCGTTTTTTCACTGCGCATTGAGTTTGAATCCAGACAACAAATTTTCTCCACTTCAGACTCATCATGTATATTATGTGAAACACACTCGGCTATAATTTTGATACATACATATAATATCAAATTCATTATGAACAAGAAGAATTGAAATTCCATCAAATTCTATATTTTCAGAAGGATTGAATTTATATAATGACATTCCGACATAATTACATTTGGTTGAATATTCACTTTTGATCCCAAAAGCTCATACGTCTCCATACTTATGATGAACCCTACCGAGGATGGAACAATAATTCAAAAAAATCAAATCAAGGATCAAATGTATATAATAATTATTTCCGATATGATTTGTTTCCATTTTCTGTAGTCGTAGTACACTCTGTACATATATATTCTTCGTGTTCTAAATGATAAAAAAAAAACATTGACGGCGGTAGTCGGCATCCAGAAAGGCCACATCAAAAGAAGGCTTCTTTTATGCCCCATAACAAGTAACATGTCTACAAATCTATAGCTATTGAATTCGGTCCTTTATTATATTTATCTTCGCAGGTTCCTCATTGTAATCGCCCTATGGATTGAAATAACAACTGTGGAACTGTGTTGGCTACTGTGAGAATCAACAACTTCTCAGTAAAAAACCAATAACTAAATGATGACGATTGTTTAACAGATTATATACCAAGACATTTGTTATATACGTAGATTAGACAGAGGAAGATGCAGAAATTCATATATGTAGGCGTGCAGATAACTATAAGCTACAGACAGTAGGTACTCGATCAAAAATAAAATTTCTTGTAAGCACTATCTTCATAACACTCTGAACATGATATTGATTTTTCCAACTGCACTTATTATGACTTCATTTTTCAAGTACAGTTTTTCATAACAAGGTTAGGCTAGTCAAGTGATTTGAAAAGGTTTCATCACAACGGTACCGAGAAATAATCATGTCAGTTTTGAAATTCAACAGAAATCAATTGAAATATGGATATAGTAACTGGATATGAAAGCGACAGTTCATCAGAAACTAGTTCACATACAACTCCTCATTTGTTATTGACTGAGAACTAATTCTTATTGTTCCCACCGAACTCATGATGTGAGAATCGAAAAACTTTATCACTGAAATTGATTTCTCATGTGATTTCTGTAGCAACAAGTAAAAATATAATATATTCTAGACGTTAGATGTAGTGTGGTCAGAATAGAATGATTGAGAAGTAACATATTCGAAGCTGAAAAATGAATAATTACCTAGTCTGGCATTATTTATCAACTCACAATCTCGAGTGCGCAGGTACTCAGCTATTACACTCAGGATAATGATCTTATACCTGAAATATCACAAAAGCAAACTGTGAATGAAGAACTATATTGTCAAGCCGCTACTACAAAGGTATAAATATATATCTACTGCCGTTTTCACACAGCAGTAAATCACTGCCTGTTGAATAGGTATTTGATCTTTCGTCAAGGTCATTAGTGACTTGCCTATGACACATGACATATGAATTGATTGATTGTTTCGAACATGCAGTGTTTTTCAGTTAGATATAGGTAATATGCTTATGGATGTGAATTTTTTGCAGTTATGATTCATCTCACTGATTTTCTGGAATTGTATATGTATATGTTTCATGCATTTTTCAAAATGAGACATCAGAAACCCTATACCTACACCTGTACTATGATGAAACTTATGTTTGTATTCATATTTTTCAATAGAGGGTGTAACGTTTGGAAAAAACACATGTTTTGGCACCACAGAACAACATCAGGTTTTCATAGGTAGGTAGTCAACAGAAAAGAAAATTTCATATGATTCTTGGTCTGACATTTTGTTATTACTCTAGCGGAAATGGTATGTTTCATTTGAAACAGTAATCCCTATTAGTGATGTAATCAGAATAATTTTCCAACTACGAACTTGTTTCTCGTTTTGACATAGAGGCACGTATCACAAAGTTTATTTTACTCAGCTCTGTACAATTTGTGATGAGTACGTGAACGAAAGCTTAGAACATATTTTCTTCGAATGCCCGCTTTATGAAAATTTGAGAAACTCCTAACGTTCAAGAATCACGAACCTGGCTGGTCTCACTGATGCCCTCGACAATGGTTCCCACAAAATCCTTTTTGCAATCTAAGATTACGTAATTAACGTTCTCAAACTGCGTTCCTTTCATACAGAATGTACCTGCTAATTATTGCTCTCCAATTTTTCTACGCGCGATATCTCATGCATGCTCGTATTCATCTTGTGTGTATATAATAACATCATTCCTACAGAATTTCTTTTTCTTTGTGGTTTTCTGCTATTGAGAATATAGAGGCATATAGGCTGTAACTTAGTACCAAACCTCTTTTGATAAGAATGTAAAAATTTCTTTCGACACAATGAACTAATTGAATCGAATTGCCTAAAACTCTTCCTGGTCCTCCTGAATAGTGACACTACTCAAAAAGAAACAGTTTTTTGAATCGGTCCAAAAAAACATCTGAACCCTCGAAACAACATATATATGACATGAATCATTACGACCAATCGCAAACATGGAGTTCTTAGGATCCATGGACTTTGACAAATGACAAATTTCAAACATAATAGGCTCTTCTCTCCTGACGTATGTCAGTTTTTGAACTATCAAGCAATAAAAATATTATACGTTTAACGCTCATTGAAGAACAACTATCTAGAAACTGAGTTGACGTTTATAATATTTGAAAAAGCTACAGATTGTAAATCATATTCACCACGGTATACAGAATCGTATACTAACTAAGTATCCCATTCTAGTTATGAGAATTATTATGAAAATACAAGAAAGACTCTTTCCGTTTCCCTTCACAACTGTATTACCTCCATATCAAATGTCAGATCTACTACGGATACATTCAACCGCATATGGTTGAAACAGTAGCAAGCAGTCACTTTCACGTCATTTCATCAGACGATTTCTTCTTCCCGCTGCTATTTCATGCTGAATCCACGGGACGCCGACCCAGGTAGTCTGATACCCAGATAAACTGAGCAGCATGAGAAAAACATGAAGGAGGTCTTGTAATAATTACTTTGCCATAATTTCATTCACAAAAGACATCTTCATTCTCTGAGAAGGCAGGACGAGCCTTTCGTTCCTAACTACTGTAAGTAATAAGTGAGCATTATTATGGGCATTATTTCCCTTATTGTTATATGTGCGAGCTGCTTGTTGTCAGAAGTTTCTAAAAAGGATTATGATGAGCCCCCTCATGGTGGATTTTAGTGGGATGAATGTTTCACACAATCATAATGCATTGAAAGAGTTGAGTAGTCACCGAATGGATTTGGTGTCTGGAGGATTTAGCATGTTCTTCGAAATGAGATACACTTACTGAGCTATTGGATACTTTTAATTCTAGAAATGATATAATGAACCATTCATTTCATCTACACTGAGTTTGCGATTATATATTGGTGAAATTAATCATGATCAAGATGAGTTATGTAGTATATTACATAACTAGTGTGGGAAGTGACAAATTTCGCAGTAGATATTGAGCACTAGATATCAAGCAGGTACTGACCGTGTAGCGGCAAGTGCAAAAATGAAATACATTTTCCAGCGAGTTGAGTACCTTGTTTTTTCTACGACCATCAATATTTTGACCATTTTTATCTCAAGTTTCACCCACTGTTCATTGTCGTTCTTTGAGATTCCACGAAAAACGCTTATACTTCTAACTGGCTAACACGATGTTCCTCGAACATCATAGGTTTCCCTTTCGTGTTGTCCACAGATAAAAAAAAAAAAAAAAAAAAAAAAAATACTCGAATTCGAAAGTTTTCCAAGTTTCGCTCATCGTCAACATACCACGCAACCAAAAATACAGCAGTCAGGAACAAGAAAACCCATATGATAGTTTGAGAAACTAATATGTCAATATCATGAAAATGAATGTTTATGCCTATGAATTGTTATAAGTTCGGCAGACTTCGGATATTTCAGCTATTATAATTCAACCAACTGCAACTTCACTCAACCAACTCCACTCAACTGAGTGAACGTAAGCTTCATTGTTCATCATTGTCATGAATGATGGAGTTTCCTTTCTCATAGTATTTTTTTTTCAATTCATAACATCCAAATTTCACGGAAAGTTAGGACGCAAAATCAATGGCGTGCGGTTTTTAAACTATTTCCACAGTGAATTCTACTTTCGACGTGCTTTGATGAAAAGGGCTACTTTCCAATGTACGAAGCAATGTTCGAAGCGATGTTTTCATAGGTGGTCGTAGGAAAGTAAATATTTCGATACTCATTCATAATAGACACGAAATCATCAGAGACAAGAATCCATATCTTGTCCAGAATCTCAAGAAAAATTCCTACACCTTCCTTCTCTCCCAAAGTTCCTCGAACATTATAGGTTTCCCTTTCGTGTTGTCCACAGATAAAAAAAAATCTGTTTGAGTCTGACCAACTATGTTTTATTGAACATTCATATATATTTTTTATTATTTGCATATTTGAATTTTGAAATTACGTAGTTCAAATGCAACACACCTCATATATATATTCTTGAAAAACCAGAACAGAGATCTCTTTTCAGATGAGAAACATTCAACAGGGTGTTCCATTTAAGAAATTGACGACATGTCGAAATTAGCTATTTTCGGGAATGACTTTGAGTTTTTCACCAGAAATTTTGATGACAATCATTATTCATCATTTTTGAAGACAACTGTAGGTTGGGAGCAAAAATATAATAAGGCAACCGTGTATCTGTTTAATTTTGACTGAAATTGATTTTGCTGATGAACCTATCCATACGAGAAGACGTTTTAATTATTTTACTCTAGCCCAAATAAGTGATAAGTTCAAAAATTGAATTATCTCCAATATCTAAGCATATAATATGCGATGTGCTAGACACGGACGCTTGCGTGTTAAGTGATGCATAAGTGACTTTAATTACCCCCGCATATGGTATTATGACGTTAAATGTAGTGTAAAAATCAGGCTGACTAGTATACGTGATATAGACTAGGTATACATAGTTATGAATAATTTGTTTGGAATTAGTGAATACTTGAACGTTAATGAATTCTTCAATGGATCACTAATATGAATTTTTTCAGTCAAAAAGTAATTATTCCATTAAATAACATAAAATGTGTTTTTAATTCCATTGCACCAACACTGTATTGTCGGAATATCAAATTGTTTCCAGTGAACTAAAGGACAATATCATGAAAACTGCAAAGCCCTGAAACAAAACTAATTTGATTAATTTTTTCATGAGAGCCAAATTAGGTTTGTTGACTGCGCTTTCCACAGTTTTTTTTAATTAATGTTGAATAAAACTCTATTTGTGTTTGAAATTACATTGAATAATTCACCAAAGTTGGTGGTTATAACCATGTTTCATGCCTTTTAATCATTCATTACAAGCATCAGGTATACACCAGAGGACGAAATAATGTAACCAACTACAATTTTCATTTTCATTTGCAGAGTTGTGTGCTCAGAAAATTGAATTTCATATTACTATGCGAAAATGCATTCCCACATCATTCGCAATTCAATTCAACATGCTCGTATACATACCTATTTATTTGAAGTGACACATTTTAAGGATTAGAATATTCATACGAGCAGAAACAAAACATTTCAAATTATTCGACATCAATTGACAAATTAATATAACGAATGATAACTTCAAGAAAAGGCTCAAAGAAAAATAGGGCTACGTGAAAGAGAAGCAGCCACTTTGACGAAAGATTTCGTTGGTATTCGAATCCTTCTATCAGCGATGTTATTTTTCATATTTCTGTCGTCTTTCAATAAACGTGAAACAGTTTTCTCATTTTACTCCCACAACTATGAAAAATTGCCATATTCACTGCGCTAAATGATCTATTCAATCACAAATTCAAGAGCTAATTATTATTAGGATATTAATATTATTTCCATGATTACCTACCCGTCATCAAATAGTGTCAACATAACTGTATACATATCAAAATTTTAACCACCGAACATTTCCTACTTAGCTAAAACCGCTAGCAATTGTCAATTGTGAGATATACTAAATTAGGAGCGTATGGGCACATATAATAAAAAATGTAACATGGTCAGCACTTATAAAATATATATATGTAATCATCAAGAGCACTTCAGATGATTACTATCGAAAACAATATCTTCGTAGCAGTTCTCCATGAAATGATGACAAAATTTCAATTATCTTATATAATTTACACCCTTACTGACAGAGCAAAGTGATTTCATGAAACCAAGATGCAAGTTGAACATTTTTCCGGATACTAAACATTAAACTGGAAATTTTCAAGAAATTATTTGATTAAGGGTTTTTGATCTTAGCATAATAATTTGAAAACAGGAATGATAATGTGAAATCAATACTGGAGAGTATATCCAACTATACATTTTAATTTCAATCTGCGTATTAGGTAGAGTACGGAATACATAATATTGTACAATTGTAAATTTGTGTTGTAGATTTGTGTTGTCGAACAACATTTACATCAATACAATGATCAAATACCTGGGAGCACTTGCACGAATGAATGAGAATGTGAATGCTATACGGTTAGCTGTTGCGAGCCATTGACCTTGGCTCCTCTGCCGACCGCCTTTCGCTTTACCTCTTCTCCGCGGCTGGATATAGTGTAATGATGAAAGTTTCACTATGGAAACAGTTACTCATTCTGTTTTGGAAATGTTCAAATAACAATGTCACGTTTATATTCGAATTTCATTCTGAATGAAGACTTCAATTTGTTACTCTTGTATAGCTGAACATTCATGGGCTATTTGAGTAGGTATTCAATTTTTTATGACCAAAACCATGAATATCTGAAACACATATTCAATCTCATTGGAGGGTATCCAATTTACAATGAACTATTTTTTCATTTTAAATCATGTCGATTCATCCAATTCGAGCAGCCTGTGCCACCTATCGGCTCTCTGAAAAACTTCATCGAAGAAAATCTAAACAAACTACAGTTCTATAATCATGTTCATGCATGGTGCTAGACACTTTTCCACAGAAATCTGTAATTGCAGCTCCCTGTCCTCGCCCTTTGAGAATCAATACTAGAAACGAACTCAGCTCCAGAGTTTCCCATGAGATGGCAGCAAAGATCGACTATTCCGATGTTGTTCGACCTGATGGTTAGTCGTGCCAACTTAGATTGTTATTGCCATATCTTTATTGCCGAAATCGCATTTGAAAATACTATTTCTACAACTTTCCAGTAGATGGCGAAATCTAGGCAGCTCAGTTGATATTCCTTATTTTTCACTTTTCCAGATATCTATTCAACTATTATTACCGAAAAAGTAGCGATATAGGTATCATTCGAGATGAATCTCAAAACTATATTCCTTGACTTGTTGGATGGAGCCAACGATTCTAAGGAAGTGATAAAAAATCCTCAGATTTGTGATCAGCGTTCAGATGAAACACACGGGAGCAAAAAAAAAAACACACTTTCAGAAAAAATATTTCTATTTTGTTTCAAAATCGAAGATACTCACAGTCTAGAAATATACTGAGTAATAGCCCTCTACGCGAACGCCGCACGCTACCTTTCCCTTTTCCCGTCTAGACCGCAGTAGGCTAGCACTAGGCAAAACGGCACGAATGCCATTGAGTATATTTCTTCACAAGAGAGACACTGATTTTTGAAAGGTTGATGTCTGTTCAATAATGATGACGAAAGTTTGAGAAAGACTCTGATTCTTCCCATACAATAAATGGAAAATTGAAAAAGTGGTGCTGGTAAGAGTGACACTGGCGTTTATGTATTTGAACATTCAAGGGTTTGCACGAATGGGTATGTTTAGCAAAAAAAATGTTTCTTCATTTGACAGTACTCAACCAAACTTGCTCTCTGGCACGAACCGTTTTTCTCTAAGGACTTCTCACGATTTCATGCCATTCGGCTGTAATAAGTACTGAATGTAAGTAATGAAGTGATGCAAAAATTTCTCATTCATCACTAGACACGTATCGACTATATTTGTATATCATACTCTCAGTTTCTGACAGAGATGACAGTACTCTTGCGCGGAAAAAACTGGCTAGAATAATCGTTAGAATGAACATGAGAGGAAGAATATTCACCTAACCTGCCAAATACTTAGGCAGGATAATGACGTCACCATTTTGAATGGGCTTCTGGACAGTACTGAGTCTTGAACTCGAAAATAAAGCATGCCAGTTATCCTCCAGATTGGGAATTCGATGGGCATGTACACTCCCATTGGCGCTTATACAATTGATATGCCAATTGAAATTAGATGAGTAATTCCTCGTGAGTGTTGTTTATGCCATCATGATGAAGAACAAAATATCATTCCAACATTAGAAGAAATTCCCATCTTGAGAACGATATTATCATCTTGAATATTGCTATGTGAAACTGTGAAAGTATTGGAAGGGTGAAGACATTACAAAAACATGATCATTACAAAACAAAAGACTCAAACAAACAAAAAACTGACGTGACAATGATATAGAAGAAAATTTCCACTCAATTCTCAGACTCTAGATATGAAATCAAATCCCCTGATGTTCAATTCACATGCACGGATCGTCTTCAGTGACGGTTATTTGGAACCAAATCGTAGGTTGAAATATAATTCGAAATTCATCGGCGTTGGAAACGTTGGTTGGGACGTTTCTGCAGTTTCTGCAGTTTCTTCAGTTTCTTCCGCGCCGTAATCTTCATCTGCGAATAATGAAATGGCATGAGTGCCAAAAAAACAATACCATTTTTGAAGTAGTTCTATATGTCATATAATATCATAAATATATATTGATACCTATCTAGAACATTGAAAAACTTTGGATAGTTGTACCTGAATACCATTTTTCAAGCATATATATCGTTCGTTGTGTTTATACCAAGGGAGTGTTTCATGATTCTACTTTGGCATAAACGGCTCATATCCTTCCTGAAACTTACGAATTCGAATGAATGCTTCAACTTCCATATAATCATTCACCATTGGCGCTTGTGCAAAAAAATCCGAATTCTGGCCATTTCTTCTATGTATACGCCTTAGCTATTGGATGCAGAATGATTAATCTTATTTTTTGGTACCAAACCATTTTGGCGTTCTTGTCGTTTTGGCACTGAAGTGTCGATATATAGATATATCACACCGTGAAATTAGAGCACGTACATATTACTAATTGTTCACCCCCAAGGCGTTGAATGCGGAAAAAACATCGAAGGAAAGACGGAGAGAGACAGAACTGGTGTATCATTCTTGACAATGATATACTCAACTGAAACAATCGTTATGTTCTCGAATATGATGAGATAGTGATCAGACGAGAGATATTCCTGAGCAGCGAGAGGTTCTCAACTTTCTTCAATAAACGTCATTTTTATCGTTTCAGTCTCGCCTTATTTCTTATCTCCATATTTAGGTGATAAAGTCTTTCGGAAGTTTCCCAATTGACAATATCCCAAGCCACTAACACATTTTTTTGTCCATCGTCTCAATGAAGGCGTTATTCGATTCTGCTCATTTGAATTTCAAATGAACGTGTTTCTTTTATGTAATGCCCATTGGAGCACAACTCCATCTTCAATAATGAGATTGAGGTCGTGGTGAAATGCTCCTTTCCTTCGTTATTTCCTTCTTATCTGAATTTTTCGTGTGTTTCCGCATGCCAGTTTCGTCGATATTACTATTGTATCTATTCTATGATAAGGGTTGTTGTTTTTTTTTCCAGCGAAGAATCCAAATCAGGATTCTTGTCGCTATAGAATATACAACCAGATATATCCACTTCTACTGATTATATGGTGACTAATATGTATTACCCATATCCAACAGCTGAATAGTTCTGTATTGTTAATCATAATATTCTCACCTTGAACAGAAAGATTTATCGTTGCAATATATCAAAATATCACGATCATCAAACATGAATATGGCCTGTAGGTTATTCGAAGAAATGAAATCAAAAAACATATCAGGATTATTTGAATATACTCAGTAAGTACACGTAGTGGAAACAGATCAATTATCTGCGCAATGGAAATTTTTTTTGGCAAATGAGCAATACCCATACACACATGAAACTCAACGAAATTCTCCGAAGGGGTGTGCCAGCTATGAGTAACCAGAATATCAACATATATGCGAAATGGTTATAGGTTTTGAGATTTTGATAGTTTTTCTTTAAATTTCGGAAACAGACATTTCCGTTCAGTTTTTCAAGTGCCACAGCTACAAAACTGATCCATATTTTAATATTCTTATTTTTGTTGAATGTTGAATTGTCTGAATCCGGCAAAAACATTCTTCCTGAAAAGGCGGACGACAAATTGAAATCTCAAAATATGGAGTTTTGTGGTTGTGGCACTCAAAATGCTGTTCAAAGATCTCGATTCTCACGAAATTTTGAAAAGTGCAAATATCTTGAAAACTCAATAGTTGACTCAGGTCATGTTTTGATATTTTAACTATCACCACAATACACAGGATGACGTTGCGATTTCGGCACACCCAGTACACATGAATCACTCACCTATTGGTGTTTTTTTTACGAGAGCTTCCCTCGGCAGTAGTTGAGTCGGTTTTGTAGTTATGGAAGTACCTGTGCTCCATATATCTTTTAATAACTATAAAGATATCATCGACAAGGACACAGTTTTTCCGTAAGTGTTGTGATAGTTAGATTAATCATCAATTCATTGTTCATAGTAGGGAGGAGGTAAGCAAATTGGATGTTGTAGAGAACATTCCGATTGGAACTCTGAAACATCTATCAGCCATTGTAATTACTTCAACAATCAATCAATCGAACTGTTCCTGTTGTTCTTTCTTGTGCTCCTGAACGTGTTTCGATAACTCGAAGCTCGATCTCTAGGATGGGGACTTTATAGTGTTATCCATATAGGTATTATTAGATATATATTATGCACCTCCAAGCTGAATTGATTTTTTTTCACCTCATAGGATCATCTGTTCTTTTCTGCCCTACTAGAAAACATGAATTCAGTCATGAGTTGATGTTTGAGTTTAGTGTCAACTTCAACTGTGTTATCCCACTGTAATCAGGTGCTTGCACAGTGGACAATTTTATGACCAAGCTAACACCGCTCGATGTTAATTTGTTCTCGACATCAACTTCACTAGGGTGTTTCAATAATTGGAGACATGAACACAATTTTATTTATATTGATTTTCTCTGTGATTATTATTTTTTTTCGCATGATAACAACAATATATTAGCAGAATGGCAAAACGTGAGATACATATTGGTTCTCTTTCTCTTCTCTTTCTTTTCTTTCTTTCTCTTCCGGAACGTCATTGATTCCAAAATAAACTCCTTGAAAGACGTATTTGTATCTATTAACGCCCATTCATGAATATTACGATATTTCTATTTTTTTTAAGTGATATTCAACTGGACATTATCACTTCACTGTTGCCCAACTCATGGCTGATGGAGCGTAAGAAATATAAAATGAAAAATTGTACCGACGTGAAAACAAAGGCAACGTCAGTTGACTATGTAACGACTTCGCGTGTAAACTGATCGGAGAATCAACGCAAGCAAGGATGGAGGCTTCAAGATAACACCGAATTAATTTGTTCTGCGTTATTTCAACCACTTGAGAATACAATATAACTAATCATCAAGTGTCAAAATTGAGTCTGCGTTGGTGCTGAAACGGAGGAAACAAAGTTTTCCTGATGGAGTATACTGATACTGTGCGAAGTATGTATTCTACGATAAGACCAGAGCAGATACTAGCAGTGTCAGAATGCACAGTACGAGTGTCTGTGAAAGACTGGACCTTAGGAAATAATGAAAACTACTGGGAAATTATCAGAGGAATCAGTCATGGAGAAGGGAAACATCGAAGAACCAAGTCTAAAAAAGAACTGCAGAACTGTTCACTCTGAGCAAGTTCTCTTAACAGGCCACCTCAACAACTACAACTGCGACCCCAACTGCAGGCTATGTGGAAAAGCTCCACAAACAGTTCAATAATATACTCTGTTGCAAGGCAGGATCATACTGGAAATGGTGGAATAGAGCAACAGGCAAGATACAGTGGACCAAGAGGTAGGTATACTCCAAGCTAAAGTCGAGGACATCATCACACAAAGACAGGTCTTGCGTGATATCCATGAACGATTTCAACAAACTCTCAGGAAAAAATACACATTACAACAATATGGTGTGAAATATTAAGCAAATTTCATACTGCATGATGATCTACATTGGGGGGATATCGTTCCAATCCTACGGACGCGAATATTTGTCAACAAAGAAATAGTTCAAATGAAAGATTAAACATTATCAATGAAATTTTCAAGGACTCGTGGTATTACATATGATTATATCTATTCTCATAATCAGAAAATCGTTATTTTCTGGAGTTACTTCAATTATATTATATCAGTTATTCATGATCGAAATTCCATTGCATTTGGAGAGACACTCTTTTTTCATTCCTTCAAAACAGGACGGACTTAAAAATCGAGACTGACAATCCGAAGCGACATTTCCACAGTAGTTAATTTTACTGAATGGGCGTCTTCTCCCTAGTCGGCTATAAAGATCAGAATCCCTATAAATCCTGACTGGTAGCAGAGCGGGTCGAAACATAGGAAATTTGTGAAGTCTCATAAAGATGCCCTGGAGAATTTAATTCATTGAATTCACTATGTATATCTAGCATCCTATACTTCTATGACAATAAAAAATAATAATGGATATTCGAACGAACGAACAGATGAAGGTTCTTCTAGAACTTCTATAATTTGAAGCTTTTGTTTTCGAGATACTGTTAATTGGAATTCCATTTCCAATTTTATTATCGACAAATTTGCAATCATTGCTATTCTGGAATTTTTGAATATATTAGGGATTAATGAAGCTCAAAAGAAAGATCATCACTATTTGATTTCAATGATTGTTTCTCCGCAAGAAATGTGAGAGAGGAGAAAGCTGTGTGTTAAAATTTTCTATATGAAAAAAAAATTATATTTCTCATGTTCAACAAACTGAGTTGACCTCAGGGACGCCACTGGAATGAATGATGTGAATATAATCACTTCAAAAGTTACCTTCTATTATCGCAAACAGATCTGCCCAGTTTGACAGGAATCGGCTGAGAGATTTTAGAGTTATGAAATGTTTCCGAAACTCCGTAACTCGAAAACGAAGCTCCAAAACTGACTATTTTTCATTGTAATTTCCCGTCGATGAAAATCTAAGACAATATTAATCGATTAAGAAGCAATCATTGTCTCCGTTCAATCATTCTGATTTTTCTTTTTTTGGTTCATTCCTCATTTTCATATGATTTTGATTCCATTCCAATCAGCTATATATCGCTCATTTCCATATAGAAGTTCGGAAAATGAACACACTACAAGCTCAATTAACCTGCAGTTTAAATCTCATACCCTCGAATGTGTGGAAACCATGACTTGTCTACACTTGGTATACACAAGTTACTCCCGGTATATGGACTCCTGTAAGTTATCAATCTCTTGATAACAAGCATTCTCCGGTGAAGCGAGTGCTCTTCCATAACTGATAACCGGCAATTTTTCCTGCCCCTCTCACGTGCATCGCCATCCCAACATCTCATCTACGTAGATAAGTGAAATCGCAGCTCCATCCCACTAATGGCCAAATGGAAACGGATGGGCCATTCTGGTCCAAACAAAGTATTTTAGAACACCATCAAACATCCGGACGTAACTAGCGGCGTCGTATTAAATAACTCTCTCGTAGGAAAGAGATCTAAATTACTATAGTTTGTAACAAAGTGGCGGGTTGTGTGCGCTTGTGCCGGCTCGTCTGGACCCCACGATTTTCCGAATTTCCTCAGTTGCGGGCGCATTTTCACGAACGAAAGTCGGCCGTTCGCGTTGGAGGGGTAGGAGTTGCGATCGTGTGGACTTTTGAGGAATACGTTTTTCCGTATGACACCATGTGGATTTGGCACGTTTTTCAGCTGAGGGTGAGTCAGATTATCAATCTAGTTGGAAATCATCAAGGAACGTCGAGATTATCATTTGTTTTGATTCTGGATTTTTTTCAATAATATCAGAAATATATTCGAGTGAAAACAAACTACAGATAGTCTTTCCAATTGATGGAAACCCTATATTCAATTGCATATCTGGAAAGAGATTTTCACTAGGAATACCACTAGAGGTCAAATTATTTCCGGATTCAATATGAACTCGTGTGGTATTCGGTGAGAAAATTCCACACCGAATGTGTTTCCAACAACATCAATTCTCGTCTTCACCAAGTTGACAAAACCTGTCATTATAAACGTCAAAAAAATTTCCAGTATAATTCGCTCTTGGGAACCCACCAGGAGAAAATTTCCAGTGAAATTCATCCGTTGCTATGGTGATCTGACAGAAATACACGTTCTGATTGGTCAAAAATCACATGTGTGGAATTTTCATCACAAGGTGAACGATACTGTGGGTTCAATGGGGTTTCCGGCGCAAATTCCAGACTCTCATTATTTGTAAGACCCCGGGAGATTTGACAAATCTTCTCTCCTTCGGCTCAGGAAGTGTTGAGTCCACTGAGCGCATGATCGATGAGAATTCTTTCTTCATGAATTCAATCATCTTTTAATCTTACGACAACGTAGTTGTAGTATTTTTGCGAGTAATTCAATGGGTCACAATATTAGCGGATTCTTTTTCGGTGACCTTCATTACAGTCAATTCTTCTAGTTCATCTTCTGGAATACCTTCGTTGTATTAATCCTTTTCTTCGTTGATCGCATCTTCGAACGCTTTCTATGGAAATATTCCGGTGAGTCGGATGAGTTCGGATTGATTCGTTTTGATCAAATCAAATCAAATCAAGAAATATATTAAAATAGGTTGTATCTTCAGACTGCAGATTCTTTCACTAATATGTCCTTAGTGTGATGGAGAAATATTTTCAAGCATGTCAATTCAAACTCTATGTTAAACTTTTCGAGAATATTAGTATAAAAATTCACAATATCTCTGTGATATAGTCTTCCGACGTAGGTAGCTCCTTCGTCAAACAAACTCAGAAATCTGAACCGTAATGGAACTCTTTATATATAGAAATATGGAATGGAATATATTGATGTTTTACTTGAAAAATTTCAACTTCGTGTTTCTACTCTATCAGCGATCACCTTGTCTCTTTCTTCGATGTTTTAAAAAATAAAATCGATGTGTCCAAGGTTTCTTGCAATCAAGATCTCTTGAGATATTCTCTAGGAAATGATATTCGAATCATCGACCGTAATTGTCGATGTCAACGACAGCAATTTTATACAGGGTGGCCGAACGAAATCCTTCCACGACCAGAATTGTTTCGACTGGCACAAAAAAAAACATAACTTCAGGCATTCAATTGTGGGAAATGAAACATGAACGTGACCACACCAAACTCGAACTGAGTCATCCGAGCATTTCACATTCACTAGATGAAATGATGAAAACATTTTCAATTTTTTTTTTGTTCGTATGCAACCTAGAGAGAAAATTGTGAAAGCCTCCAGACTGAAGAATTCCACTACTGAATTGACAAAGGTTTTTCTCTTGATTTCAAAAATGTGTTCATACGAATCATTGAATTCTTTTCGTTGATATTCAGTACCTATGATTCTAGATAGAAGTACAGTCTTGGGCAAATTGCCCAATATCTCTTTTTGGTAAACGTTCATTAGTCAAGATTGGAAAGGACTCTCCAAAGAAAAAAGTTCCAGCATTTTGGAATATAATCCACGATTTTCAACAGACTCCACAGATGAGAAGTTTCTTGTCGTGGTCATATATATATATGTGAGTTTTCAACTCGCAATAACAAGAATGGGGGACATACAGGGTGTCCTTAAAAGGTCCTTACAAAAAGCTACCACATATTCTTCAGACCAAAACAATTCGATACAAGCAAACTTGCCTCAGTAAAAAGTTGCTTAGTTTGGGCGCTAGACGGCTCTGAAGTTGAAATTTTCAAATCGATTTTGCTTCATAACTTTTGAACGGCTCATGAGATTTTTTTCAAATTTGGTACGTTGGCATAGACTCATCGGGCAATGAAACTCATATCATAATCATAATGAATATCATTCCATGGGCGTAGAACTTGATTTTTTCAGTAAATAAACATCTAAAACTCCTACGCCAATGGAAAAAAATTAGTTTCAATATGAAATCTAAATTATTCAACTCATTCACTACAAAAAAGGTACTCTTGACAAAAGTCGATTCCTCTTATGGTTTCGACAAAATTTTAATTTTAGTGATTTAGAGCATAATTAATAATAAAACGATTAACAGATATTTCATAAAAATTGTTCAAAATGTTCACCATTTTCACGTATACAAAGATTTATACGACGCAAAAAGTTGAGATGTACTTTTTGCATAGGTTATTTCTATTGAAAATAAGTAGCACTGGTTTTTTTTTTCTGAAGACTATTATTATCTGCTCGAAAACAGTGATATTCACATTCTTGGTTTCCATAGTTTCATCTGTGTTGATTTGTCGAGTTTTATTGACGTTGATTGTTGATATCGGACTTTTCTGATTTATCATGGCCGTACAATACACCAATGAAGAATACACCGATATGTTATTGGTATTCGGATATTGTCAAGGAAATGGTCGAGAGAGTGTGAGGGTGTATTCGGCAAGGTTTCCAAATCGTCGCGTACCAAGCCACCCAACCTTTGCTGCAGTTGAGAGACGTCTTCGGGAGACCGGTCATTTTGCTCCTAGAACTGGTGATTATGGAAGACAGCGTTATGTAAGGATTCCCGAAGTCGAAGTAGAAATTTTAGACCGTATTGAAGAAAATCCAGAATTGAGTACTAGACGGATAAGTAATGAACTAGAAGTTTCTAGGAATGCCGTTCATGAAGTACTAAGAGAACAATTATTATACCCATACCACAAGACGCCAGTTCAAGATTTATTAATCCATGATTCACAAAGTCGTCTGATGTTTTGTAGGTTCATTAATTTGCAAAGAGAAATGAATCCGAACTTTGGAAAGAATATTTTGTTCACTGATGAAGCCTGTTTCACGAGAAGAGGAATAACTAATTTTCATAATGAACACGTTTATGCAATTGAAAATCCTCATTCCATTAAAATAAACCATTTTCAACACGAATTCAAAATCAACGTTTGGGCTGGAATAATAGGAAATTTTATAATTGGTCCTGTCATACTTCCACAAAGATTAACAGGAGACATGTATTTACAACATCTACGAAATACGTTGCCAAATTTGTTGGAAGATTTACCACTCCAACATCGGGTAGATATGTGGTTTATGCACGATGGAGCTCCACCACATTTTTCGGTGGATGTTAGCAATTTTTTAAACCAACAGTACCCAGACAGATGGATAGGTAGAGGTAATGATGCACCCGTGAATTGGCCACCACGTTCTCCAGACTTAACACCGATGGATTATTTCGTATGGGGTTATCTCAAGTCTACGGTTTACAAGACCCCTGTGAATACTGTAGAACAATTATGGCAACGTATCCAACAGGCGACGAATAATCTTACAGGCGATAAAGAAGTTATGCAAAGAGTACATTTCAACTTTTTGCGTCGTATAAATCTTTGTATACGTGAAAATGGTGAACATTTTGAACATTTTTTATGAAATATCTGTTAATCGTTTCATTATTAATTATGCTCTAAATCACTAAAATTAAAATTTTGTCGAAACCATGAGAGGAATCGACTTTTGTCAAGAGTACCTTTTTTGTAGTGAATGAGTTGAATAATTTAGATTTCATATTGAAACTAATTTTTTTCCATTGGCGTAGGAGTTTTAGATGTTTATTTACTGAAAAAAATCAAGTTCTACGCCCATGGAATGATATTCATTATGATTATGATATGAGTTTCATTGCCCGATGAGTCTATGCCAACGTACCAAATTTGAAAAAAATCTCATGAGCCGTTCAAAAGTTATGTAGCAAAATCGATTTGAAAATTTCAACTTCAGAGCCGTCTAGCGCCCAAACTAAGCAACTTTTTACTGAGGTAAGTTTGCTTGTATCGAATTGTTTTGGTTTGAAGAATATGTGGTAGCTTTTTGTAAAGACCTTTTAAGGACACCCTGTATAATAGGGCTAGCGGTAGAATTTTGGGAGATAAGGAAGATATTGGATTTTTTTCTTGAGAGTTTGGAGTTCGTTTTTTCCCTCGAAAGTTTGGAACTCTACTAGATTCCACTCGAGATTTCCAGATCCTCATTTCAAAATTCTTGCCAGATCTTCTCTTGAGCAGGTTATGAACTGGTTACTACAAATTTTTTGTTATCATTTGCTCATCGTCCAAAACTCCATGTAGTTGATGAGCCAGTCAAATTTGAGAGACTTCTGGTTTTTTTTGAGAATTTCCATAAGAGTGAAATATTCCAAATAGTCCAATCCTTATCTCGTGCAGTCCACTTGTTTCAGATAGAGCGATAGTAATATCCTTCAGAACAGATGATGTTTTTATTGATCCATCATTATAATTGTAATCATGAATTTGAAATGAAAATTCAATACAATCTCCGAAGAGAAATGGGAGATCGTCAAATTCTTTGAATTATATCAATGCCAATTGTCGAAGGAAATAATCCCTTGAATATTCGGATTATATATTCAAGAAGTAGCAGATGGAGAATAATGGTATTTATTATTCCCCAACGGAAGGAACTTCGAGCTTCTTGTCGTCACTATCAGGTCAGACTAAATCAGTAATCCAATATTATCTTTGGATGAGATGAGATTTCAGATATTGCGTCCTAAAAAGGAAATTCATCGCTACGCTGCGAATTCGACACATGACACATCAGACGAACCATGTGAATTATTCATGATTTATGATTTTCCCCACAGAATTGAAAACAGTTTTATATCGCTGAAAGGAGCAGGAAATCGAACAATTTCATGCAGGAATAAATTGTTTCAATGACAAAACATGGCATGTCACTACGAATAGGAACGCTGTGGTGGAAATGGATGTGGAAACATATTGCATTGAATTTATATTTTGAGTTCACAGAGTAATCATCATAAAGTCAGTTGCACATGTGCCCGAGTTTTAAATTGGTGATTGATACAAAAACGCTGTACTGATGTCTGTCATATCTATTATATGGACGTTAACCATCAGTATGATAATAAAAATAACGATTTATAGATTGTAAATACACAATAGACATTACTTTTTCATCGATAAATATAATTCTAATCATTTGGATTTTTCATTTGCGAAAAATCATGAAGCTCAGGAAAGCAAAAATAATGACAGCTTCTAGAGTGATTTCTTGGTTCATGTGATTCTGAATTTTTTGTCAAATGATAATAATACTTGAATATAATCCATAATATATATTTCTTCCATTGAAAATTGATCTTGTGTGAAATTCACACAACTACTTGGAGTAACATTGCACAGATTCTTCAATATCTTCTACCATTCCTTAAAATGAGAGTAGCCTGAGACTGAATCTCACAACACTCTTAATCTCTCTGTAACCTCTACTCTTCGACTAGATCTCGTTATGACATTCTTTCCTTTTGAATAATGGTTGATTTTCTCCTTCGTTGGTCTTATCATTTCCTACTATGGAATATTCCTTCTCATAGAAATACAAGGATTCACATCAACTCTGCTATTGTTGTTCATTTCTGAAATGACTGAAATAATGCGTTCAAAGAACAAGATCAACGTTTTCTTTTCACCAACAACAATTTCTGAAAGGGATATAAATTTATTTCATACTTTTCTTTCTCACATTATACATTATACCATCATAAATAATTCAAATTCAATCGTTTCGATTCAACATCGATATATATTGGAGTCTTATAGGCAATGTTTTGCTCATGGGAATCATCAATAGAAATATTTACTCATTCACAATTTTCGAAGTTAGGAGGCACAACTGAAGATGAGGTACTCACCGCATCATGAATCATCATGGAACAAAGTAGACTTTCATTATATGGGTTGATTATTTCCCTTCATCTTCTTAGGAAAAGCATCAGTTTCGCTCCAAATGGAATCCTCAATGTAAGATTCTGCCACAGTAGATGATTTCCACCCACTTTTCGGTTTGAGGGTGGTGATATAGCTTCCAGTGTTGACTATAGACGCCTTTTCGCGTCGTCTCAAATAACTCAAGAATTACTACGCTTCCATCTTCCATTGAATCTATTGTTGAAATGCTAGATATGAAATATGACGAACAAGAAATGATTCAGACCGAACACTAAGACTGTGGAAACTGGAAGGAAACTTGTTCATCTATTGACACGAAACACGAAAGGAAAACCCTAATGTTCGAGGAACATCGTGTTAGCCAGCGGTGACACTCTCTTGATGATAACTGGCGAGGTTGACTCAGATCTGAATTAATAAAATCATTCGTCAGTTATTAGTTCCCACCTAGTTGAACTCTCTTGGCATTTTGGCCATATTGTTGCATGCCTCCGAAATCAAACCAAGATCCATGAATTCAGACATATCAGGTTTCTGATGGAACTTGCATCACTACATTTGAACCAGAAGCACTAAAAAGTGTGAGTGAGTGTGACTGAGTTTCCGCAGGTATTTCCACATTTACGAAAGTTAAAGTAGAAGTCACCAAGAAAGGGTTATCTCATTTGGTTTTCTTTTTACATGAGTGAAATGTTTTGAATTTGTTTTCAATATTGTCATAAATGGGGAAAATTGTGGATGCACTCAATATTGATGGTGAGTTGACTCAAAAATCTCACTCCGAACATTACACTGAACTAAATTTTGACTCTCACTAAAAAATATGAAGTCACTCTGCAGGCTTACTTTTACAGTAGATATGTATTTTCCAAATATAAATGATATCGTTTAATAATATGACAATGATAATTCTCTCCATAAATATTGGAATATTGTGATTCACTCATGTAGCTTTTAGTTATGTTGATTATCGAAGGGCAATGAGAATTATAAGTCAGCTTCGACAATATTGTCTGTGAACGTAGACATAATATTGATTCGTGGAAATTATTATTATGAAGTCGACTGGGAATAGATAGAGCGCTCACGGATTCTAACAATCAAGAGATAATTTGGAAGCAATTCGGATGCATTTATATCCCCAATCTTCATGTTTATATCATCTGACTAGTGAGGATATGTATTACTATTGTCGCGATTGAGTGATCGTATTGGTTGGTGCAGGGATATACCGGGCGACCTCGAACCAATCTACCCATTCCATATCTCCTTTGATATTTTGATTGGATTATTATAAATTTGTTACATCGATTTAATGTTGTGAACGTACGATTCAGCAAGTGTCAGAGTGGATTTGGCTTTTCCGGTTGAACCACGATGGTCAGATTTTCAATCTTTCATTCTGTTATTGGGTTTTTCAGTATCTTGCATGCAAGTGTGATCCGTCTGAGGATGTGAATATATCATAGTATGTGAATATGTGGATATATCACAGAAAGTGACTGAGGAATATGAAAGCAATTTATAATATCTATCAAAAAATAAATCTGCATTGAGAATTCATTTCATTCAAAATAAAACCTCAAAATACTAATTTTGAACGAATGATGATAGAATGAATAACCGATTTCTGCCTGTGCATTGTGCTATGAGGGTTCTCGGAATTATGAACCCTATTACAACCCCTGGCAGTAACAAACGTTGACCAGAGCACATAAAATAAGCGAGAGTTTGCAACTCCCAGTAACAATACAGCAAATAGATCGAGCCCTATGAATCAGTTGTCCGCGAAACTTGATATTATCTACTTACACAATGAAGTCACCTAATGATAGTTTCAGAAGCAAATAATATGAGATATGAGAGAATGAGATGGAAATTCCCTATTTTCCCCACATCGACTATTGAGCAGCTTCGGAGCATTGCATAATTTTGTTCAATGTGGGTATTTACTCCTATGCCCAATAGCATTAGATGCTATCAATGAAATACTTGAGATACTGGAGGTGAATTTATATGAAAATCATTCATATTCAGAACAACAACTCAACATATCAACTCTTTGGAATGAAAGTCTACGTAACATCATGGAACGAATGATTCTGTGCCTTTGTATCTCTCTATGAGTGTTTTCAAAGAATGAGCCCCCATTTCAATCCCTGGCAGTAACAAACGTTGACCACAGCACGTAAAATGAAACCTTACAACGATACAGCGAATAGATCGGGTCCTATGAATCAGTTGTCCGCAAAACCTAATATTATCTAGCTACACAATAAAAGCACATAGCTACGCGGCAAACTCTAAACTCCCCTGTCGTTATACGTGTACTGCAGATTCCGACTTCCAACTATGTTTTACTGCTGGCAACAACGAAAGTTTCCACCGTACCAAATAGAGCAACAATGTCCAATATAACTTTTCGAGGGCCGCTGTTATATACCGATAATTTAGTGGTTTTTCTTGGCCGATTCTATTTTGATGATGCCCTTTTTTGGTGACAACTTCCAGAGTTCGTTTCAGATTGTCGAAGTTTCCTCCGATACTCTGGTTTCGTGCAGGGTTGAACCGGAAATCGACAGAATCGAGTACGAAAAGATTTATTTCGTTCATTCTTCCATCTATTGAGGTGGAGTTTTTCAATACGCAGAATTCTATATAGGATACCTTTCAGAACATTGTGACGCCTTCTACCCTATATAATCTGCAGGATCTCAATGAGGACTCAGGGATAACACAACTAATTCATACATGTTCCTGGAACAATAATAGAGAGATCTCTCATTCACCGGGTGCTAACATATCATTTAAATAAGCCATGGTTTCCAGAGTTCCAGGGTTATGAGATTCAAACTTGAATGTGTTGGATTCAATATTGGAAAAATTGGTCAATATTCCATACACTTCCATCACACTTCCATCATAACCCTAACTTGGGGATGTCAAATATCATGTATATTTTACCTCTGTAAGAATGGGAGAGATATCAGCCATTTTTCACCTTATAGACAGGATTGTATGCACAAAGAGAAATTATATTCCCTCAACAAAAGTTCTATTTAGTATAGGCACAACCAGATTTCCTCGTTACTGTGAGAATTTTTCATTGTTTTCATAACAATATTCTGGTTATTGTGATGTTAGAACATTGTTAGGATAACGAGATCATATGGTTGTGCCTAAACTAACCAGACAGACATTTTGAGATCATGTCACTCAAATTTGTGATCTGTTTTCATTTGAGTACTATCATACAACTATCCAAGATGAATACGATATCCCAGAAACAATGTTTTTCCCCTATGTTTTATCAAAATAATAATAATGATGATGATAATGATAAACTGTGTATCAGTTTCAAATATTATTTCAACCAATAAATATAAGTCAAGAACAGAAAAAAATAATGGACGGACTTCAAGTTTGTTGGTGTAAACTCAACCTCTTCTTTTACTCAATATAATAAGTATATACCGAATGTATCTCAATTTTCACTGACTGATCGATTTTTTCTGCGTATATGTATCATTTATATGTATCGAATATGTTTCGAATGTATATACCATAGTTTGAAAAAGTATTTGTGACCCAAAATACTCATGATTCCGGAAGCAGAGTCCTACGTTGGCTGTGTGTAGGATATTGTATTTGCTAGGGTCGCTTCATGAAAATTTACTGACGTCACATATCCCACAGGCAACTTAATGGAGAATAATGGTCATCCATAAATTCTTGCATGAATTAACCCGGAAAACAGGTTCAGCAGATTTTTCATTCGAATCCGAAATATTATCGTTGAATGAACATCGAGAACCATCAGAGTGAAATTTTCGAAGATATCACTTCCTTCATTCAGTAGTTGATATGCAGTATTATCTCACTTGTACTTCACATAACGTTTCATTACATTTTTCGCTTTTTTACATCATTTCACAATATTCTTTCCGACAGTAATCAAATAAAAATATCTGATGATGTTCATCTTGCAACAAGTTCTGGCATAAATGAAACGTTTCAGATGTTAGAGTAGAGTAGAGTAGAGTAGAGTAGAGTAGAGTAGATTGGTGTAGCTGATTATAGCAAATCTTTACACAGGTCATCAGAAAGAAACATTTCACAGACATCAACGCTGTAAATATGTACGTACACGCACTCACATATATATAAAAAATATATATGAAAATTCCAACATGTTCAATGATGAAATGAATGAATCACAAATAGGTTTAAGTGAAGTGCCCCATATACACTTGCACACTTAATAAGTTTAACTTCATATGTGGAAAATAGAGTTAGGTGAATCGAAGTTATCTTGTTAATTA
Source organism: Gastrophysa polygoni (assembly GCA_963576655.1). Lineage (NCBI taxonomy): Eukaryota > Metazoa > Arthropoda > Insecta > Coleoptera > Chrysomelidae > Gastrophysa > Gastrophysa polygoni. The sequence goes on from OY755084.1 coordinate 13,736,010, forward strand.
TAAATAGTGTTTGAGGATAGTGTGAGGTTCTTGGTTTCCTCCGGTAGTTTATTGAAAAGTTTTATATCCGAGCTATTTTTGGCTGAAATTTCCAATCCAAAAACATTATTAACAAGGTTGTTGGCATTTCTCGTTTGATAGCGATGATGTGTCTGTGTCAGAAATCTTTTAGAATTTTTGTGGATTTCAACAAGCGACTGATAGATGTACTCGGCTGGAGGAGAGTCATAATATGAAGGTTCACAAATGAGGGTCTACACGAGACCTTATAATTTGCGTTTGCAACTATTCTAATTGCCCTTTTCTGCAACAGGAACACCCGAATTGAAGATGATGAGTTGCTCCATAGATATGTGCCATATGATAGGTGGAAATGAAAGAGAGCGAAATAGGCTTGACGGAGTATAGTAGGACTCATGCTCCGAACAACAAACCCACTAGAAGGATCACAAAACAAATATTCTGATGCCAACATGAATTCCCAGAATTATCATAATATTAGTACCCAATCGTCGCCAGTGTTGTCATATCCAATCATCAAAAAGTGATGAATAGTCCATAATATTTAAAGTCCTTTATGAATTCATGTAGTTCAATGCACAAATATAATAATGAATTTGGGTCATGACGATAATGAATCAGTTCTGATTAATAGAATATTGCTACATTATTCTGAGACTTAGCAATTTTACTCTCTTGGGGGCTCGAGGACCAGCATGGGTATCATGAATACTTTTTGCTCAACGTTGCAACACCGCAATTTGATATTGACAGTCGACGGCGATTATTGCTTTGTTTGGTATCTGTCATTATTTACGTTTTGATTCATCGATATTATTCAACTTGTGTTTAGTTTTGTGTACTCAGAATTCATCAGAAACTCAGTTTATTTCCTGTTTTGGTGATTTCATATAATGGTGAGACGTTGTGAGGTGTGTTAAAGACAATTTGAACCGGCGATCAAAACACGTCATTTCATAGGTGAGTTACCATTGTCGTATCATTCGAGATTTTGAAGCATTTTCCCAAATGGAATGGATAAAAATGAATTTAAATTGAATTGATTAGATTATATTGATTATACCCATACCCAGCTACGACAGTGTCTTGTGGTAAAATATGTAGCACTGATAAATGCTTCCTTATTTGTAGTCAAAATATGCGAAGCTGCTGAAAAATCACTGAGAATAATGATGAACTCAATTGATATTTTTGATGAGAAATATAAGGATATTTCTATACTTCTCCTACACACAACAATGAGAAATTTACCGTTGACTGTTTTTGGAACTAGTCAAACTAATTTGGAGAAATATTTCACTGTAAGACTTCATCATGAGGCAAATAAATTGAAAGATTCAACGGAAGTAAGAGTAAGAAGTATGTCAACAAAAACAATCCTTTTCAAAAATCAATAAATTATTTGTGTGATTATCCATGGTTGTTTTTCATTTCAGTCCTGTTTCAAATAAGAAACACTGCTATTTGGTACATCTTCACATGATTCATGATTTTATTGTTGATGTAACATTTCGTCATAATACTTGTCAACACATATTCATTATCGATTTTCATCTATCTACATGAAATGAAATAATCAGACATCAATTTTTTGCGTCAAAATATATGAATTCTGCTCAAGATAAAACCTCCTTCATTTTGACGATATCGTGAAATGATATAAACAAGTTTCATCTTCAGATTTGAAAATTACATTCAAATATGCAATCATATCTATTTGCCTTTGAAACGAGTTTTTCACTGTTTTGAAAATTATTTCCACTAGTAGGTACTGAACTTTGAAATCGTAAATCGTCGCTGATCGCCAAAGATATAAATGTTCATAATCGAAATTGAACGTTATTTATGATCAAGACTAAGTAGACACACTGTTGACTGAATAGTAAGTATATTGTTTCACATGGCGTTGAGAATTGAACTTTCCTTGTGACGTGGTCATAATAAGTTTATTGGTTACAAGCAAGTTACAAAAATCACCATAGGATTGTATGTATTCGAATTTTTCATAACAATGTGAAGGAAGTATAAGGATGTTCATTTTCCCACCAAGAAATGCTGAAAAGTATCACTGAAATTGTTATGGATTTTCAATTTGGTTTCATCATGAATTAATAATAAATTTGACCCCCTCTGACAACACGGCCCTGGTGCTGGGAGAATCAGCTCCCGCTATCCTTGTTTAGACAAAGATAGATACTATAGATGTTGCTTTCAAACAAACTGTATTGCCAGGGGTGTGGATTACTTATCTAGTCTGTTCAATGACTATGAGCTGATTTGCCTCAGGAGAAATATTTGTGTCGACATTCTTTCACACAGCTAGCTGTCGAAAGGTCTTATGCATATTTATATTCTTCAATTGATCGATCATCGGAGAGATGTGAACGGTGAGACTCTAGTTAGAATCCTGCAGCGGTTGATTTCATTTAATTAATTTTTTTGCATAATCAACTGATTCCCTATTTTTTTCATTTTCATATCACGCAGTGTTCGTGTCAAAGTGTCAAAGTACAAGATATATAAAACGATGCATGGAGAGTTCACTCTGGTGATGCAGAATCAACCCTCATCAATTATTATGTGTTTTATAATCTATTGTCACTTATGACTCAGATACAGAACGTTTTTATCATTGTGTGAAGTCTTAGAGAAAGTACCACTCGCTTATGATGGCTATTATTCTCTCCGTTGATTCCTCAACTCTTGTGAGGCTTGGTTTCATCCTTGAGAATAATCACCGTCATTAGACGCTCGTCGAAAAATATTCCAAGTATATTCATTCCTCAAAGAAATTTATTTATTATTTTCAAACTTCCCCAAGTAGGCTACTTCGTGAACTTCCTTATTATTCCAGCCTTCAACTATGCCAAACTCGTTTCCATGTAAGGTTAAGGTTGAAAGATGCTTCAAAGCATAATCTCCGAATCGATATACTAATTATCCGGAATAACGCTCTATAATAACCAACAAACTTCGATTTTCCGCAGGTGGTCCTGAGATAATTTAATTAAAGAAGGGGCATCGTGAGATTATCTTCCCGCTTTTGTGCTGATCTGACGGAGTTCAGCTTGTTGTTTACGAGTCTAATTGGCTGCGTATTTCGAATCCGTATTATTTGTGTTACGAAACACTGGATGCCGAGGAATATAATACGAGAAAATAATGTATTGTTTTCGAAATAACGCTAGTATCACATTCTGGCTTTTCAACAGCACGTAGTCGATTTCTTTTCATTATTATGTTCCGCAGCTTCTGAAAAAAACTAAAGAGATATTAAGTCAGTGATTTCAGGTTGGGTGAAGGAAGATGGGAAGATGGACAAGGGAATTTCTGGTGGGCGGACTTTTAGCATTGGTGATTCACCCAAAGATTGCATATATTTATTTAGTGAGCTGGTCGTTGTCACCACCAAATGAAGTATCAGCCAAGTGAAATTTGAAGAAATGATCAAATGGAAATAATAAATACCTTATGATTTTCAGGCACTGCACGCCAAGGAATGATGGTAGACATTGTCTTCACGGAGACTTTCACAATGTCATATTTATTTGCTCACGTGAATCTTTTCATGTGACTCCAAAAAACCAAATCCATCTCGAATTTTCAACATTTTCGTGGTAGGTATTCGAGAGGCGAACTTTTTTGATAACGTATTCATCTATACATGTCTTGAAGACAGCATAGACACAACTGTTTCCAATCATGGTATCGGTCGGCGAACTGTCATAATATAGTTATTGAAACATAAATTCTGATATCTTGAGAAGTAGAAGTTTGCATGTAGAGATACTATTGATTAACAATTGACCACTTTTTTTCACGTATAGAGAGATCGTTTTTTGCAGGACATCCTTGCATGTCCACCTCCGTCATAACAGTTCTGTCACGAATTAACACCAGAGGAGTGAAAATTATTTTAAAGGGGCTAATATGGATCTTGTGTATTCATTGAAATGAATACTTGAAATTTTGCATCGAAACTTCGTTATGGTGTGATCTATAGAGTATCTTCGGTAACTTGAAAATAATTCGTTAATCAAAAGTATGCAGTTTGAATAATGCTTGGCGCCAAAATGAGAGAATCTTGTCGCCTCCATTCTGAAGCATCGAAAATATCAACCTGACCTAGCCTCTATATGCTGGAAGTCTCATATTTGTGCAAAAATATAAGCCTAAATTCATCTTCTCAAGTGCGAATACCAGACAAAATAATACCACCATTCTACTTCCTCAAAACACTACAGCTCTTTATCAGAGAAGTGCAATGTTTATTGGTGCCAAATTATGTAATGAATCACCAGCAACATACAAAAGATTGAGTATCAACCTGTTTAATGAACGATTGAAGAATGTTTCGATTGAAAAATCCTATTACAGTCTTGAAGAATTTTCTGAAGATGATAATTTCCAATTGATAATGAAAGGTATAGTATTTTTGTAACTACTTTGTCAAAGTAGGATGTATTCTTAAGATAACATTTATATTCGATAGTTTAGTTTTCATGAATGTCAAATGCATATAGATAGAGTTTACTTCACTTTTTCAAATATAATAGATGCAAAAGTGAGTGAATTAACGAACGCTCAGTTCATATTTCGTGCAACTTATAGCCTCTGAATGTCAATTATTTTGTCCAACCCGACAATAGTTTTCAACTGTTCAATGAAATATTGAGAACATGTCATTCACACATGAAGAAAAATGAAATATGCTCTGCCACAAGGTATCATCAGTGAAATACTGGTCCTCATTCAACTGAGAACCTCAAAAAAAACTTGATGAAGACGTCCTACAGCCGAATGTCAGACTCTCAATTTGATTCAGTATCGTTTCGTTGATCATAAAGAGTGACAACGACGATGTAAAATCTTTTTTTTTTCATTTCGTCTCTGAATGAATTCATCAGAGGAAAGGATCAAAATATCAGTTTTTCTGATCAGAAGCAATAATGTTATCGAAAATAACCTGAATTTTGTAGATACCCTGTAGACATCTCGCACTATGCAATTTTGTCACCATTTGAACTGCCGTATCTTTCATAGTTCCCAAATTCTACACCTTAGAATTATTATTCCAAGAGAGTTCAAGGTTCGAAGGGAAATCAAAAAATGGGAACATGAAGATTGCAAGCTCGAAGATGGTAGGGACCAGAAAGATATCCAGGAGATGGCAAATATCTTCATATAGTAGAGCACGCTCAATAAGAGTAACATGTTCAGTTCAAAATATATGCCTTAAATAAATGATAGGTTATCGAAAGCCTCTTCTTCCAGCAATTCCACTTCCTGCAAACCAATGCCGAATAGTTTTTGCAATGTTCTATTCGTGCGAATATATCCCATCTATATTCACTTTCGCATTCCATTTCCCTAGGTTCTTCACCCTTTTCTCTCTTCATGCACTTAATGCTGAAAGCTTGACGAAATTAGGGAAATTGAGATTGGTGGACTTTGCCCATGGGATCTCGACGTTATCCACTTCTCGAATGAGAGGTGAAATGGATTTTCTTTGTGAGTGAGGAATATATTATGATAATGGCTCCTGTTCTCGGCAGTCTCTGTATCTAGAATAAACTATATGCGAGGATGTAGTTCTTGGCGGAAATTGGTGTACAGCGATCTTCTTTGATTAATCTTGACTTCGTGCTTAGACTGAATTTGGTTATAGTTGTATACGTTAGGCCATTTCGTAATGAGAGCTGCAAAGTTTTTGCTGTGCTTTGTCTCTCCTACCATGACGCGTGATCAACAACTTCATCCTTCATAGGATCGAGTTCGTGGATGTCCCCGTACTTATTGCGGACGGACCTATCAATGCTACTTCTTCTCCAATTATGTTTTTACCATTGCACATGACAACATACAGACATGCATACAACATACAGACAAACAGACATGAGCTATCAGACAGATGAAGAATATAAATATAGAAGATATTGAAGTAGCTGTGAATATCTATCACGGACTATTTGATAGCGTGACGAGTTATGGATGATTGAATTAGTATATATTAGTATAAGATATCAATGATATAGTTGAGAGCGAATTTTATATATTTTGATTATCATATATTGAAGTATAACATTACCTTTGTTTGTGATATATTGTCATCTTTTGCATGTTGAAAAAAATTCAAATTTTTTTCTAGAGAAAATGATACGAGAGAATTATGCATAATTAAATAACAATACTCTCATGCAATCTCTTAGAGTTATTTATATACGGTACCTATTCATATCACTTTCAATTATATTTCTGAATACATAAAATATGCACCCTTCATCATCCTTCAAAATCAAATTGAGGAAACATCTATTAGCCAAACTGTTCTTCTCCAGATTTCTATTCCGATTCGATCTGACAATATATGTTTTGTGTGTGTGAATTATTTGATTTATTGTGTCTATATAGGTATTCAATGTCATCTGTATCTGGTCAGTTGGCACTTGTAGTTTATTTATTTCATTCGACTCGTGTTGTACTCAAATGACAATATAATTATTATCATTACCTTTACCCTGTTGATCTTGTGTGAGATTCTGGGGTCGGCTCCTCAGATTCAAGAGTTATACCTCTATATCCACACCTTATCATTTTCGCCACGGTGGGTACTGGCTTGAGGATGGGAAGTACCTCTTAGTGTGCGAAAAGGGCGACAAGAGAATTTGGGCAATAAGAGGATAGAACAAGTATCGAAATCATTCCTAGGCATTATTGCGACAAATTACTTCATCCAATAACGGAAACCAAACTAGATTGACTTAGAACTGAAACTAGGAAGAGAAAAGAGGTTGAGAGACATGCTCTAACATACTCTCCACCTTTTGGTGAATACTTTCAACAATGAAATAATTGGGCGAAAAGGGACATTAGCTTGATCAAAGGTCGCTTATGTCCCACAGTTGTTCGAACTTTCGTCACACGAGCCACACCGTCTTTACTCGCCCGGGTGTAGTTGGATAATTTTCGCGGTTCTTGACAGCAAAGGTGGATCGTTTCCTTTGTCTTCAAAATTCGATAAACTTCAAGATAAAGATCCATCATAATTCGCCCTTCAGTGCTCGCACTGCCTCCGTGAAATTATAGATATATTGATTTGTGAGCACTTCACGGTGGAAAGATTGGGAAACCAAAGAATGCGATATATGAATATCGATCTAAAGGTCCGTTATGTCACTCTCCTAACAATCCACTTCCATCATGTCGTAATACGACAGCTACTCTGATTGAATTATAATGCTCAATTGCTCAACTTCCAGGAATGTTTACATTGAACTGAACGTACCGTTACGCCAACTAAAAGACTCCTGTAATTCGATGCGCTTTATTCATAAATCGAATTTGAAAGTTTTCTCACAACATGCACAGACGAACATGAGGGTTTTATAGATAGATGTATATTCAAATCATGAATCAGAATGGAATATATCGACAGAGATAACCACCTATACTAGACTGCAATTTCGTGTGTCCACAAAAAATTGGAGAATTTTACAAAAATTACAAACTACCATTCTGACAATTCTATAATTTGTTCATACTATAGTATATACCAGGTGTCTACGTTTCATTCAAACAAGCCATGGTTTCCAGAGTTCTGACAGTATGAGATTCAAACTTGGCAGAGAACTCCGGACTTCAACTTTTCTGGTGGACGTGAACGAAGAAATATCGGAGAATTGTTCAATTTCTGAAACCAATGCCCCTGATGCTATACTGCAGTAAATTATGTTCTTGAAATGAGTACAAGAAAATGGTTGTCTCCTATCTTTCCTAATTTCTATCTGATAAATTTTCAACGACTTCCGATATAACATTCTGACAAATATCAATATTCATCTGGATTTCCAAGAGGCCTTCTCGTGACACTGTCATTATGTTGGATTTTCAGGGAGAGATACATTCTGATGGAAGTTTTAAAATTCAGCGGCATGGAATGGTCCGGAATGATACTTTTCGCTACAACGACCTGACAGTGCAAGACTCTCGGGAATTCAAACGTTGCTGCGACTCGGAATTACAAAGCAATATTAATATGTGAAATAAACATAAGGATTCAGCTTATTTGTGAACTGTCTTTGAGGTTTCGAAATCATGAGGAGTTAAAGCAAGCGACGAGGGAAATGTAAGTTCATTCCTCTTCCAACTGTGGCTTTCTTCCTGAAAACAAAATCACATATTCGAAAACATATTCATGATATGCAAAATCCAAGGGGGGATACTTTTCGGTCCACGTAATGAGAGTGCATGTCCATTGAGCCCCTCACCCTCTGATCTTTCCGCTCGTTTTTTTTTCTTCAAATGGTATGTTGCCAAGTGAAACGTTATGAATTATACTCATGTTCTTCGAATCAACTTTCATATTATTATTTTTTCTCAAATTTGAATGATACATAGATTTTTTGGTTCGCTAATTTTCGAGTGCCCAAATGTACCTTGATAATGTGTCAGAGAAAGTACCTGCGCGATTCCAGAGCAAACTGAGTGAAATTATGGATTTTTTTCGAAATCAGAACCCCAAGTCACTTCTGGGTTTGAAAACAGGTAATTCAAACTTGATCTTTCTGTGGCATGACTAGGTAAGTGAAAAGTAAGTCAAATTGGTGCTGGAGATAGATTAATCATTAGTTCAGTTTATCCGTTCACTTCTTTTGAGTAAGAATACTTGTATTTCTGAAAACGTTCAGAAGTCCATCATTAATCTCCGTTCATTCTCAGATGGATATAAAGCCTAATCACGGGTAATTCCCTGTATATTCACATCCCCCGTTTGTGAAAATGATATAAGTAAGAATGGCAGTTTATCGTATCGATATTTATATCATTATGGAATTGATTTCAGGGAACTTTCCATGAAACACACTATGAATAATTATATAACATCATTTTCGAAATGATGAGATATATTTTCTCTTATATAGTTATGTTAGCCCATCAAAAAAATACAGGATGTTTCGAGAAGATACCGAAACATACCAAGACATAGGAAACAAGCAGTTTTGTTCATATAAACATATGCCCGCACATGAGCCGTTTGGGCTGTAAAAGCAAAAAAACTAATCGAATCATACGCGAATAATTAAAGAATTTTATTATTTGAGGTTATCTGAAAAGTTTCATCCACAAAAAATCTGTTCGTATTGAGGAAGATCTGTTGGCAAGGATAATGGCGATTTGTACCCGTGTAGAAGCTATTCCTGGAATGTTCCATTAATGACCCGACGGTGCAATCTTTGCGTTGAAGTAAATGGTCAACATTTTGAACAATCATTGTAAACCCTGTAAACTATGATTTAATTATCGCTCAGTATGATAATTACCGGTTCATTTGCGGACATATGTTTATATAAACTGAAAATGCTTGTTTTGATGTCTCTTAATACCCCTCAAAGTTTGTCCGATCACCCTGTATATTGTTTTCGGAGAGGGCTGTGCATCTGAGCAGATCTAGCATTGATGTGTTACGTCTTATGAGTAACTGTTATCGTATAAAGAATTATCATATTCTCGCACTGAATAATTCATGGAAGGCTATTCATTCCAGGAAAATTAGAAATGGAAACTTTTCTGTCTTTGCCTGGTGTCGAACATTCTCCTTCCAAATTAAGAACTTCTTGAGTTCCGTGATCAAATTAGAGTTTTCATGCTGAGGTGAGCTTCATTTCGCACCATTGGTTTCATGACTTTTGCGATATTTCTCTCAGCTTCAATGAAATATCCATCTATCATGAGTTTGTTCTACTCATTTTCTATTCGGTTCAACTATGAAGTTTTTCCCTCAATAATCTGAAAATACCAGCATCTTCAGAGGAATTATTGAATATGGTGTGTGAATTATTATTGGTGGTAAATTTGATGAATCCAGGATTTGCTTCTACTAAAACGTTCATCTTATGCATGCTATTCTCATAAATATTATTCTGTTCACGGATTCATTGCACTTTGAATATTTTGAAGTATATTCTTTATTTATTCATCTGAAAATCAAACGCATGGTCGTAACCTTTATCCGCGACTACAGTTTCATAGTATACAGATGTTTCAATTCCATTGCAGCGATAATAACAATAATATAAATGATAGAAGATATCCTCAGCGCTTAGAACACTAAAGAATTGGAGGTTCTTCATTTGTATCTCACCTTGAAAATACTTCCCACAATTTGATGGAGTTTTAGTATATCACAGAGAATGAGCAATAATGGGAAGTCATATTACTTGTTTAATAGATGAATGTACTATCACTGTAGTTGGTTTTTCTAATTTTCATTGAAAAGAAAATCAATGAAAACTGGAACGGATCAACTGAAGAAGAGTTGCTATCATATAAATTTGATAGTTTGCGCAGTGGTGAGTGTTATACAGTGTGGAACAGCCAAATGGAATAAATTCGACAACAAATGAATGAGGGTGTGTTGAGAAAAATGCTTGGACACGTCGATTTGTATTTTCGAATACGCATTTCGCAAAGAAATTTCATTACATAGAGTGTGTCATGTGACAGTAGCTAATACCAACTTCCTTATTTCAGATGGAACGCCCTATATTTCATCCCATTTTAAATTCTCACTGAAGAGCAGATTTCATTGATACACCACACTTGGGGTCTAGCGGAATTGATTACAGAGATATAGGGTGTGAAAAATCGAGATTTTTCAACGTAATGATTTTTTTTGTCGAAACTATATGCATTATTGGTCGAAACGACTCACATGTTTCTATCTTAATTTTCGATATACTATCTACTGACATTCCTTTGGGACAGATACAGGATGTTCAATTTTCTTAATTCTGCACCACCCTATATTTGTTTCAATCAATATGAAAAGTTTATGAATCGATTGTAGATTATGTAGAGTATGTCGCATAATCTACATCTCTCGAGTTTCCATTCCATTACAGTTTCAATTAATTGACTACATCAATTACAACAATCGTAAGGCATTCTTCGGAAAGTTTTCTATTTTATGTGAATCCTAGCGCAACCTTGTGCTTGTAGGTATGCTGATGTTTATGGTATCGTTAAAGTTTGCAAGAGATACAAGAGCGAGAAGAAGGTAATAGACAGAACGAGGATTTCAGGAGTTCAAGAGTTCGCTTGGCTTCAAAATCAGGAACAAACTTGCACTTCCGCTAGTCAAATATAAATTGGTTATTCAAAGGAGGGTTCATGTAGGATTACAACATAGGAAACTTAAGAAGTGGAGTCTAGAGATCATTGATTGATTCATATGCGACCTCATCGTAATATATATATGGCTAGCATAAATACAGGTTGCTCGTTTTTCGATCCCAAACACCATAGAAATCTCATTCATTATAACAAAGCAGAGGTCAAACAAATGAGACCAATTTCATGCTGAACATTCATCTGAAAAAAGATTCCATCCCTAAATGCAGTTTGAGACATTTGGGTAATTTGATCTCTCAAATCGTTCGGTAGGATAGAAAACATGATATAATATACAGGGAGGTGCGTAACTCGTAACCGATGCTATGAAAATGTCCCATATTTTTATTCACAATTCATCTCATTTATTGTAGTACCAGAATACGATTTCCCAAACATTTCCACACGAACCCTTTCCAAGAAAACTGTAATTTTCCATTTTCATGTACGAAACAATTCACCTAGTGAATAAGTTCACTCTTTAAATCAACATGGACTGAGTAACGAATCCTATTTTGTTATGCGAATGTCCTAGTTCACTATATACTCACTAGATTACTGGAAAACGGATGTTTTTACCTTTACCTTTCTCCGCAAGGGACGCCCATAAATAGAATTCTCAAATTTTGAGTTTAGATCCTCATTAACCATCAAATAATCATCACGTACACTATAATAATAAAAGGTTTCGAAGTTGTAGAGAAAAAATAGTCTTGAAGGTGTTCTATTCGAAGGGACGTAGCTCTCTCAGGAAAAATTTCCGTCCTCATATTGATGAGAATTTTTGCCTTATTTCTTGCAATGATTACGCCCCCGGAAGGATGCCGACTATTTTCGAATCAGTCTGTATATTCCAACTTTACAACTCGAAAGGTATGTGTGCCATATCGCAGACAGCAGAAGGTACATCATGTCCATCATCGTAACACATTCAATTTCCTTCCAAAATCACATTTTCAGCTGAATATTTCATCACGGAATTAATAGCATTCCTCAGAGAATTGAGTGAAGAAAAAATCACATCATACTCAGAAATAACAGCCGAAATTCCTCTCAAATCTGAAGATAAAAACTTTAATCATTCAGCGTTCGGAAGCATATGCATAGAAAGATAATAACTTCGAAATTGAGAACTTATCGTGCCATAATTCTATATTTATTGCGGTCATGCATGGGGTAATAATAGTCCTTGAACGATAAAGTCCGATATAATGCTTACCATTTCTGCATTTGATATGGAAATGATATGATGCATATCTGAACTAGCACATCGATAGAATATTAACGGTTTTGCATTCTGGAATGTCGAAAGAGAAAGGCTCATTGACACAGTCGACTCTAACAGCCAGGAAGAAAATATAATTGGCAACATTGATGTTTGTTTGATGTTCACCAATTTGTTATGATAGTTTTCAATAGGGTATAGACAGAGGATTTGTCAATTTTGTTTCGAGAAGAGAAGAGAACTTTTCACTGTGTTTGTAGTGTAGTCGTACGCATTGTCATGTGATTCTACATTGAGTCAAGAAACACAACAATGGTAATCTCTAAGCATTATCATGTTCCTCAATGTGATTATTCTGATTATAGGAAATTCTGGAGAATGATGAGTCAGAAGAGAACTTTTTTATTTCCTAAGAATGTTGATCCAAGAAGAGGCCATTCCTCCGAAGGAGTGCTAATTGTAGTGTTCATTTCGGGGTGATATCATCATCAGATATTACATATTAAATGATAACTCGTTGATGGAGTTCAATTAGGGAAGAGTTGGCAATAATTCGATCACTAATGTATAGGCGTGGGTAATTGAAAGAAGGCTTATATTGAATACTGTCTGTAAGTTTTTCTAGGAGGTCATACATTTATTTTCCAGCTTTTTGTGGAATTTTCTTTCCTCGTTTCTAGAAAATGAAGTAGAAGTTATTTAAAAATATTTCAAGATATTTGTAGTAAGGACAGATTTTCTGATCTGTCCCAGAGTGTCACTGCGCTTGGAATTGAACCATCAGATACCTGAAAGAGAAATTCTCTATTTTTCAAAGACACCTTATTATTGAAAAATTTGGAGATACAAATATATTTAATAAGAATAAAACTTCTACTTATCTTGGTGGACGTTTCGGGAACGAGAACGGGAGCAGGCTTATATTTTTCACTTCGGAATCTATCAATGCTTACTCCTCTATCGAAAATGAACTCTAGATAGGTAGATCATAGTCAAAAGGCAACGCCAACAAAGGTGTATTTGTGATTAGTTCCATATTGAATCAAACAATTCACACCGAACATGATCAGATATATCGAATAAATGTCAGTTGTCTCAATGTTAATGAACTGTTATCAATTGGCAATGCCATAGGTGACTGAAAATGAACGATTTCGATTGGTTTTATATTGAAGCAAAACCAAACTCTTTATTCGAAGAGGAAAATCTTCATCAACTGAAATCTCGCTGTTTGCGAGACCTCTCTGAACTTTTCCAAATGAAATATGTTCTGTGGTTTTATCGAGGAGAACAGAGTTGTCACCACATCTGATTCATGGCAAGAGCGTCTGAGGCTATAAAATTTTTTTAATGCCACATTCGCAGTTGTTTGTATTCGGAGAATAAATTTATCGTCGCAGAAAATATGGAAACGGTTTGCATTTTTATTTTGTGAGCTCGGCTGAGCATCTGCCGGCGTCATACACAGTAGTGTGTATGAAATATTTGATTATCTTCTTTCTTCATTTCCGCCGTTTTTATATCCGGCGTCTCTTTCCGTATCTATCTCAGTGGCAACTTCTTCGGAATTGGTATAGAGCAGGATATGATCAATGGATGGTGGACTAGAATTAAACAGTACAAGAAAGACGAAAGTGATACTGAAGTCAGGCACTGAACTGGAAGAACAGTTTCTATGATGTGGAGGCCTATCTCGAAAATCGGCGAATATTAGTTATACTCCATCTGAAGACAAATATGGAAAATAATACTCATTTATCGAATAACAAACTGTCATATAGCTATGTTCCACTGTTTCAAACTCACAATCTCAGATTATTGATCAGAATATTGTTCGAATTGGCTTTAATTTTTCAATTTGCTACCACTGAAACTCAACATTTAATAATCAATTTACATATTTCCAGTGCTACAAACCGAAATACATGAAAGTCATTAAGAGTCATTAGTAGGCTTTTCCATAGCTCTAATTCATGTTCAAAATGGCAGTGACAGAAAGTTATTCTATTGATATCATTATGAAGACAATTCAACGAGAGTGATTCGACATGCAGTGATTCAAACGACGAGAGATGAATTAGATGAATGAGTTTCTCCATTGGGTTATACAGAATCTTGCGAATGTTTCATGAATTTCACGAGAACCGAATTGAACATTTCATTTCATACTCAGAAAAACAATTAACTCTCCTTTTCGATTCAGGCACTGCTGAAATATCATGAAATTCTTCCAAGCAATATCTCGTACAGGGTGTCAGATATATGATGGCAAATTCTCAAATTTTCGCTGTTGATTCACCCTGTATTGACACTCAAGAAGTTCATGTCACCGGTGGAGTGTCAATCGATGAAGAAATATATTGAATACTCAGATCCGAAGTTTTATCTATATATATCTTTTGTCGAAAATCGAAAAAAACTAAAGTTGGGAGTAGTAATCACTATGATCGTATGATTCATAATTTTTTTCTAAAAAGATAGTTATTGATACGAAAGGAACGTCTACATTATTTGAGCATTTTCATAAAGTCACCTCAAAGTTTGGTGAAGTCATTCATTCCATTCCGCCAAAATCATACTACATGACCATTTCGAGCAGTCAGACTGTGAATTTTCTAATAGGCTTTGGACATTTGTATTCATCTATCATTCTGTTTGTGTTACATTTCAAGTTCACCCTTGATCCAATTACTTTTTCTGTTATTTCGATAAAATATAGTGATAATATTTCTGAATATACTTTTACTAATTTTCTGTTGATTCATAGACATATCTTTATGTGAAAGTTATCAAGATGTGATATAGAATATGTTTTTTTATCAAAGTTCAACTAGCAACAACGATCTCAATGCTCTTATTGTGCATTCTATTGTATACTTGAGGCCTTCAGATATAATATATGCAATTCAATTCACCTTTTGCACTCTTGTTGGTTTGTTTTCACTAACAAAAAACTTCTGATCCAATTAGTACGTCTTTGACAGTGAAATTATTAGTATAGTAAATAGTATTTTCCACCATATCTCAAAGTGAGGATACCGAATTTACTCTGATTAACTGAGTTCATTATCATGTACGGAGTTTCATAATTGAAATGTTCAATGATCCAACACTAGAAAGCCATAGCAATTTCCCTCAGCAATATGATATAAATACATTATACTTGCGAATGCACAAAATGGCTTTTCATCATTTCCAATGATTGTTACTGATTTGTATTTGAATAGGATTACTTCATTAGCCTCAGCCACATAAATTCAATACTACATAATTTATCTGACACTTTAATATTTGTTATGGCCCTGATATATTGGTTACGTCTGTGATCTGCTCTGACGCGATTTGAATATCAGCATTTTATGAAATAATGTTCAATTATGATAACAAAAAATAAATCAAATTGAATACAACCTTTCGAATCAGCCACAGTTACGAATTGAAATCGAAGTGATAAGAAATTGATTTACTGCGCTCAGGAAATTATACTCACATCAAATCATGTATTGGATATACTCATTAGAGTTAGAGTTAGAGAAAAATATTCATTTGTGTTTCTGTCTCTCTTGTGAAAGATCAATTATCAAACTCAACAAAAGAGGAACCTGCATTTTTGTGATTTTATCATTGACTGAGTACCTTTCTCATGTTCATTGATCATTTTTTATATCCATCATTTTCTATATCCAAGGAAGAATGAGTGATTATTTGGAGTCATAAAACTTTTTTTTTGCTATTCGAAGGAACTTTTGTTATTCGGAAGTGCCTTCTCAATAATATCAGCTGAGGTTTTAAGGGTTGTTTGGTGACGCAAACCCACATGCTCGCTACGAGCGCCAACCACCCTTAGTTACGGCTCTTTTGATGAAACTAGAACACGCGTTATGAACAGATGAGCCTATGAAACGTGTTATACGTATACGTAGGAAACGCTTTGTACATGCCCTGTAGAGATGCCATTTTTGCGCTCATCAAGTGAACTACTACATGAACTAATATTCATTGACATTATCCTCAGATACAAAATGTTCATGAAGTATGTTTTTTTTTGTGAAATATTGCAGTATCCGTCAGGCATTTTTACAAAATTCAGTATTTTCTCAGGTGAATATCACTGCGTTCACATACAGTCTCGTGTGATACTGTGAAAGTGACATATAAATATCTAGTATCACCTGAAAGAAACGGGAATATGAAGAAATTTAGTGGGATTCTGGTACCCATTCTGCAATCTTTGCGCATGCGCACGCGGCATTCGATCAAGAATCTTAACCCCCCCCCCATCTCTATTTACATTCTGATGCAACCATTTTGTGAGTGCCATTATATAATATCAGTGTGTTTTTAATTGATGCTCATGCTGGTCACCCTTACACTGTCAGGCTCGAGACCTGTCGAACATCGCTATACCAAACATCATTCATCAATAGAACGGCAAAGTTGTGTTATTCTTCGCCAAGTGAAGTCTTTCCTGATGCTTACAACCTCCAAACATTCAAGAAAAATCCCAACACCTTCCTTCTCTCCCAAAATTCCACCGCTGGCTAGCACGATGTTCCTCGAATATTATAGGTTTCCCTTTCGTGTTGTCAACAAAAAAGTAGGTCAAAAAATTTCGTTGTTCATGTGTCAACTGCGCTGTGGTTTTCCCGAGTCATAAAATATTCAAACATGTGTTCAGGAATCACCGAAGGAGTATTTCCTGCAGACCAGGTGCTGTAACACAGTTATCATTCGATATATGTTCGA
Organism: Gastrophysa polygoni; assembly: GCA_963576655.1. Lineage (NCBI taxonomy): Eukaryota > Metazoa > Arthropoda > Insecta > Coleoptera > Chrysomelidae > Gastrophysa > Gastrophysa polygoni. Next base: position 13,753,171 of record OY755084.1, read on the forward strand.
AAATGATCGATAATGAAGAGAAATCTTCCATATCACAATAGTTGAATGCTCTTTGAAGAAAGACTGCAACAGATTAACAATTTTTAAATCTAAACAGCATGATCGTCTTCACAGGGCTCGAAAACAATTCCTGATAGGAACCACAGTGTTGGAGAGTACAGTTTGCAGCCCGGCTAGCAGTGATCAGATTGAAGATCTGTGTAGCGATATTGAGGCTTCTACTCAATCTATCCGAATAGATTGTGATGATTCGAATGTTGCGATAAAAGCAGTGATTTCGAGAAACTCTGTCTTGAATTTCTTGCAACTATGTATTCTCCATGAATGAAATGAATGAATATATATACTTATATATTCATTATGTTTTTTAGCGCAGAAGCTTCATTCGTAGACACTTGGGCATTCATCTATTGTAGCCCAAACTTTTGTCCGTGTGACTACCAATTATGCCTGGATCGCTTGAGGAATAATTGGGGTAGCTTGGGTTCTTGTGCTCAACTGGTCCTATACTCCCACTCTTGTCGATATCTATAGATAATTTCCCTCGCGAATGGTGAATCAGTACACGTGCGAACCTATTCTGTCTATTAAACCGTATCCGGAGATGTTCTTCGTTCTGCGATTCCATACGGATAACCCGAATCCCGAAACGGCATTGTCTTCCACCACACTCGAATTAATTCGAACGAATAAGATTAATAGATCCGCACGGAGATATTTACGAGATCTTAATTAAATCGCGCTGTAACTGTTTGTTTCTGTGTAGTTTTAGTCTGGAAACGCGGTCGCTGAGGCCTCGCTACGACACAATACAAGCACACGCCGCGTCGTCTCTCATCAAGATGCTGCGTGAATCGCTGAGCAAAATTACACATATTAACTGTCTGTTTCCTAGAGGAGAAATATTGCTGGAAGAACAGTGTGGAATACACGCGGGATAGGCTGAATTCGATAAGATTTGGGGTTTTCTCTGAAACTATTAGATTTAGACAAAAATCGATCAAGGTAGTACTACTATTCCAAAGCAAATTCAGTAAGCTTACCAACCATATTGAAAATTAAGGGTGATTCATGAGGAAAGTCCCACAGTCTGATGAGAGAATGAAAACGTCGGTTTAATTACATGGAGAGTTTTCTTGCCGTCCATTCATAAATAGAACGGCAAAGTTGTGGAATTATTTGCTAGTGAAGTTTTTCCTGATGCTCACAACCTCCAAACTATCAAGAAAAACTCCAACACCTTCCTTCTCTCCCAAAATTCCACCGCTGGCTAATACGATGTTCCTCGAACATTATAGGTCTCTCTTTCGTGTTACATGAGATTATGTATATGGATTTATCGTTCAACTATGACGATTTTCAGGAGCTTTCCATCGTAATCCAGTGAAATTTATCAGCAATGTATCGTCATAGACAAACTATATGAAGTGGTATAATGAAAAAAGGATTCCACTGCCAGGAGATTAATTTTCCATTCTCAAGACATTCTGCCAGATTCTGAAGGAGCAGGCGACTCAATTTGCACGATTCACTTCGACGAGTTCATTTTGAATCGTTTCGGAGCAGAAGTTTTCGAATGGATTCTCAATTCGGACCTGGCGTACCACTGGAATGATTTTTGTCTTGATCCACTCTATTCACCATTTGATTATGAGACTTCTCTAATGAACCACTCTGTATACATCTGCATAACCTATATGCCATTTTTTTCGCTGCTATGTCCTCGCCTATATCACATCGAATATCGATCTAGTTGTCAAGAAAACTGAAATGTAATCCATAAATGGAAAATGATCTCACAAAACAAAAGTGAATATCTGTGAGTGAATATGATTTTCATTGATTTGGTTGTGGATAGAGGAGATCGAAATAATTCTCTCATAGTCTCTCAAAAATATCGAAGCGAGATGAGAATATGAAGAAATTGGGCCTTCTCGGTTTCCATGGAATTTTTAACTTCGATGTTTTCCCTCTGCCTCGTTTGAAATATCACTTTCAGTCTGTATAATATTCTTATACGTTTTTCGAATAGGCATCGACATACAAGTCATGTCGTATATATCCAAGCAGGCTGCCTTTGATTCATAATAGGGTATTTCTCACCCTGTCTCTACTTGGAACCCACGTTTTCATCTTGAAATGTCAGGCGTAGATGTATGTTGTCGCCGAAAATATGAATTTTTCATCATTTCCTCACGCACCGCTATATTTTTGGAGAATGAAATCAAAATCATAAAAGAGGAAAACATAAGGGAAGTTGCAGAAATGTATAGAGTGGCTATTTATCAGATATTTCCATCATACGAAATTTTCAAGAATTCTTCACTTGATATACATTTTGAGTCTTCTCTATATCTCCAGGTATTCACAAAATACAGACGTCTGATTCTGACACTTGAAGATGAACTGATAATATTTGGTCAATTTCATCAAGATGACGATAGGACGTCATAACAAGGGAACATTTACAGTTTCCATGTTATCAAAGCATAAATCCATGCCATGACGGCATGAAAATGTAATGAAATTTCACAAGGAGATGAAGAAGTGTCGAATAGCATACCACGATCGTATGGAGACCATTATTTCCTTAAAAAAATTAGAATTATCATGATGAAGAGTATTTCATGAAGAAGTTTGAATTTTACTGTACTGAAATTTTTCCGATAGATTTCGTGTAGATTCACTACCTACTCAATGTCACGACTATTCTATAAAACTCAATATATATGTGCAAGCTGAAAAAATGTATCAGTATGACTGTTTATAAATCATATGTTTTTCATCGTGAGACATTTCATCTTTGATCCATTGAAAAGCTCCTCCATCCAGATTATGCAAACAAATATTTGAACATTCGTCTGAAGAAAAATCTGTTCCTTTCCTTGTCTCTTCATGTCCTTTATATTCTTCTGGTTTTGTACTTGGGTCGATTTTTCTGACATTATGAGTAACTACTGTTTCCGACATCTTGTTCACGTGAGATCATGTCTCGAACATCGCCGATGCATTGTGATCCTTTTTCATTTTCAAATATTTCATTATGGTGTTTGTCGCTGTCTGATCGAATTCAGATGCCATTCCAATGGATTTATTATATACACCTGACGAGTAAGTCACCTCATTTTTCACTTTTCCAAATTTCAATAACTTTTTCATCCATATTCATAATCTCCAATCTTACTTACAGGTGTGGCGATCAGCCACAGAAATGGGTGGAAATCCCGTATGGGTTTTCCACCCATAGTATTGCGTGTGCATGTTCATCACATTGTTTGGTTCATTTGTCACCTTATGCCATTCATGTCATATCGTATACAACTATGGATTTTGACTTCAGTACGTCTTGTAAACGATCCCCACATTACAGGTAAGCACTGAATAAGTGCGCTACTGAGATTTCAATACATCAAACTTTTGCACGAAATACCAATTTCTTTCTTAGATAATATCGAAACGTGCACACACCCTGACATATCGCTTCCACCATAGACTCATTATCACTCTTTTCTACTACTACTATGGAAGATTCGCTGCTGAATTACCTGCTACTGTCACTCCTGAAAAGACCTAGAAAATTTTGTTACAAGCATTCAATCTTCGTAGGATATCATCAATTTGGATTTCTCAAACTGTAGATATCTTCCAAAGAGAAAAACGCTTGATTTTGTCCTTCAGTAACAGTATATCCGCTCGGCGTTGAAGGTCTATCATCCAATGAGCATTCCATCAACGAGATATGAGCAGTAAATACCCTATATTTTGATCGATCTCATTCCTCTCTTATCCACGTAGGGCAGTAGACGTTATGAAGAATTCAACAAGTTACCCAAAGCGAGGCAAATTCTGATGGAAATAAGAAGAAATAAATTATTCACGGAATACGACTCGCCATTTCCGAGATACACTCCATTTTCTTTTCCGTGAATATCTCGACCCAGATAAGCGTGTTCCAACTGCTCATTTATTGGACGATTCGCCTAACAATAAAATTCAGACGGATGCAAGTACAGAGCCAAGAAATCATTCCAATTTTATTCTTATTTGTCTACCCATTGTCGAGTGATAATATTTTTTCTACGGTTATATAGCTGATTTGAAAAAAAATTAGAGTTCATTGTGTTATTTTTCTTATTTTTTTTTTCATTTGTTGAAAACACGAGAGGGAAACCTATGATGTTCGATTGTGACATGACAGAAATAAATTCTACAGAGATTGCTGCTGCCACAATTCTGGCTTGTGCGATACGGATGTACACACCTTTCAAATTTCCAAATGAAATCGCCTTCTTAATGATGTTCACACATATAGAAACATCATTCAACGGCATCATTCGTTTTGAAAATTTTCGAACACAACTAACAGCACTAATCACCAAACCAATTGAACTGGTGATGATATCACCCAAACTATTTGTTACATGCCAATTTCCAAGAGCGACCATTGAGGTTGCCAAGATAACCGAACAAAAAATTCGAAATTGATACCAAGATACGACAGGAAAACAATTCAAAATTGATACCGCATGATGTTCAATGGCTGTGGTATTTTATATTATAGCCTTGAAAAAATATAGTTCTATTCATTTCGCTATGATGGATGAATATGAAGGTGATCGATAGGAAACTGAAGATGAATCAATCCCAATTTTGTTTTGAAAATTTTGCAATTTTCCGATGTCTCAACTAACAAAAGAAGCTAATTGTACAATTTTAACCCTCCAAAGCATTCGTGTTCAAACCTCGTATATTGAACTGACCATTGGTCATTGATTTATATTGTATCATATCTGCCCTTTATATATATATATATATGTATAGTCTCGTATAGTACGAAGAAGCTTCGTTATTAACAATTTCAAAATTTAGTACTGAAAAAGTTAGCTATCAGAGATATATCGTATAGCTGTAGAAAAATTATAGTGTGGTATAACTCGAGCGGAATGCTCAATTTTTCTCTATATAGTATCCGCATACACAGCTGTAGGTTTTGGTACGCATTACATTACTTCTAGAGTCGTAAAATTTCCAGTAAGCCAATTTCTCCCTCACGTTCTATGAAATTACTTCTAATGAAAATGAATTGTCTCTGTCATGAATCGTCTCGCAGAATACTGTTTCTTCAGATTCGTTCACATAAATTTCCATTCTTTCACTCGCAGTTTTTTATTTGGGTTGAAATCATCCGAACCAACGAATGAGATGAAATCACTTGTCACTGACTCGTGAATTCACTTTCTTCATATTTCTGCCAGAAAAGAGTTTTCGTGGAGAATTAAAATTCATCGATTCAGTTCGATGGACTCGTGGTATTAATCCAGAAAGAGGAATAACCCACTACAGTTTCTCAGATTTCATCATGCAGAGATCGTTGTAAGAGATTCTATATCCCGTAGTTTTCGAAATAAAAAGTGATGAATTGTCATGATTTTAGATTTTTTTTGCAGGATATGAAGAAGATGGAGCGGTACTACATCTACAACGTATTCAGCACACTCTAAATACCAGCACTGCCTTCGAAATATAAGCCTAGTTCTAGTTTTAAGGTAAGGAAATATTGCCAATTTTTATACTATTTCCTTCACTATCCGTTTCCGGTGATCGAATGTGCAAGTTCATACACATGATGATATTCTATCAAAAAATGTTACCTCATAAGATAATGGATCCTATAACAACGCTAACCAATTGGAGCGGAATATGATAGCACACGTTCTATAATGTAGACCTGAGTGAATCGTGAATAATTGGATTACCGAATGTGCCTACTGATAATGGAAAATCAACAAGGGAATGAAGAGTGATCCGTATGTAGAGTCTATTGTTCTGAATGATTACCAATTGACTATATTAATACTACCTACTGGTTTGTTATGAACCCTACAAGATTTTCGAAAATATGAATTTGGTAGGTATTTAACAACTGATGATGACTTGTTGAGGAATCAAACCCTAATCGTATTGGGGAAATCATGTTCATTCGTAGAATACAGGGTGTATGTCTTTCGAGCTTGGACATGGGTATCTCGGATATCTTGAGAGATACGGAGTTGATTGGAATAGGACAACGCTACGCATTTTTCTAGTGAACGGTGATCTGGAAAGAAATTTGACCAAATTCGATTATTTCTTCAATTAGGTTGAGCGAACATACAGAATAACGTGATTTTCGTTCTCTACTTTTTATTGAGATATTGTGACAATGCCAGACAGATATCCTTGTTTTCTTTAATGAATGGAGTTTCATAAACAGAGTTTACAGTCTATTTTTCGATTCCAGCATGAATGGTATAATAAATCTTTCTGAATGTCTTAACGGACACTAGTTCGACAACCTATAAACTTTCTTAATACTTGGTTCTTCCTCCAAAATAAAAAAAGAGGAAAACCACGAAATTCTGATATCCCGAGATATTTGAGAAAATAATTATCGAATCAATATACATTAATCTATACACATTTAATAAACTAGATAATATGCGATAATAAACTCTCTTCAGCACATATCTCCACTTGCCCGATATATACCTACTTATCTTGGAATAGGACCAGCTTTTGAAAGCACGTTTCGTGAACAACTCCGCATAATGAACAGGATATGAAACCAAGAATATTGTTCATGTTTTCATGTTCATGATATATGTTCATGTTCATATTGTTGTTGTGGATATGGAATCCACAAACGAAAATTTTCTCCTAGCTGCTGCGAACTCAGTGCGACCGTTGCGATACCAGACTATCTGTATCCCATATTTTCTCATGTTCAGTTCATATCCAGCTGAGGAATAATCTCGGAATAGATGATGTTATAGCAAATACATTCAAATATGGTGAAAACATCAGAAGATCTCTATCGTTCCAATATAGAACACCTGAACATCTTCAACAATATTTGTTATATAAACGCAGCTAAATGATCTCAACGATGCAAAAAAAAAGAAAACATAATATTTCATTCCGCTCACTTACCTGATGTAGAATCTGATCAGAACTTCTCACCCAGTTATAGAATCGAACTCAATTGATTGGAGGCTAATCACCATAGAAGTCGATGCCAAAAAAAGATATAAATGAAAATAATAATAATAATAAAGCTACTCTCCAAGCTATCAGAACATTCAATACATGCTCATATTATATTCTGTCCCTGAATTCTGGTCTAAACCAAATCCAAAACGTAAACCTGCCATGTCATTATGCGTATTCAAACGTGTTATTTCAAGTGCAGTGACTGATTCAACAAACCTTTCTCAAATAATTCACGGGTATGAATAGGATTGGATAATCTAGTTTCGATTCACGTGGTAGTGAGTTACAGAACATATCCGAATTATAGGTAGAACCACTCGCGAACAGTGACGTATAATATGGTATAATAAGGCATTGTCAAAGTTATATGGTGTCTGACATTCGGGGTGATGATTCATTAGCACCTTATGTATGATATGTTATGATATATCACGATTATGAACATATCCAACCATTGAAGTTGATATAGGGAGAGCTAAACGTGATTTTATAGTTCCAGGAATGAATATATTATAATTGGAATGTTGGTACCCTCCACATTTCCTTGAATATTCCAGATACCAGGTGAACTTTGGCAACGCCTAAAATACATATAATTCCCAATGTGCCAAACAAACCAACCATTCTCCAAATATTCTCAATCAATGGCGTAGTATCAGCTATACAACGTACCTTGTGTATCAGTAAACTGAGGCGATGGAAAGTGTTACTGACATTAAATTTAATGCAATCAGATACGAACAAGAATGTTATTTTTTGGTATTGGGTTTTGGTGTTCAATAGGATACCATTAATTTCTATCAGCAGGATGAATTGAAATCAACAAAGATGTCGCAGCTATTAGTCTTTGCTGAACAACTGCCTTTCCTTTGGTCCAGCTGGATTGTGTTGCATCCGGAGTTAGAGTAATCATGTTGCGTCTCTTTGTCAGATAACGTTTTCTTCTCTCGGTTGTTCACGACTCGCTATTCATTTACTTGGGCATTTGAAGTAAAATAAATATGAGTACTTCTTGCTTTTAACACTCAAAATTACATAAGATGATTGAGATATATAGCATTCAGGAATGAAAAAAAATCCATCCTGAATATTGCTCAATGTTTGATGATGTGAGTGGATGGAATATTGCAGGATTCATATGAATGGATATTTGTAATGAATATCAAGCTCTTGAGGAAACAGGATATTGAACTAGCTTTTCTTCGAAAACTCAATTAGGGAATCTTTGATGGTTGTCATATACATATGTGGAAATAATCGTTTTTTTTTTATATATTATGTTATATAATATGTATCTGATTCCTGATGGACATCAAAGAAAATAAGTGTACTTGACTATTGAAACATGATAAGAAAGTCAGTCAGATGTCCATTCGAAAGATGTCTATTTCATTGTAATGCCTGAGTCGAGTGATTATGACATAATGAAGTTATAAACCTCACAAAAATTATTCCAAGCTTTGAACGAACTCATCCAAGAGCTACCTGATGCATTGTTCACAGGAATATATATATCATGTGTTTTCGTGGCACGAATGGAATTGAATGGGTTCAACAGATGTCTGACAACTTCGTATTTAGCGTGAAAACAACTGTCTTTGTTATCGAAACAAAACTCCGTGGGAGTTCACTCTTCCAAATGGAAGTCATTCATCAGCATGGTATTACCATAATTCAAAACTGACACGAGAAACAAACAATAATAATAGGGCGTCATATCACAGAGAGATTCCAACGGAGCGTGAATATGTGAAGAACATCATGTGCTCAATACTAGGGAAGATTCAACAGAGTCAAATGAAGTTTTCGCAGGTCATGGTGTTGGTCCATCATTCTTTTTCCAAAAGGTCAAGTTACTAGAGGTCACCACAGGAATTTGAGATTATCGTGCAGTACTCCAGGCGCTATAAACTTCCTCTCGATCCAAATTCTTTTTCAATTTCAGCCGATGACACAGATCACTTCCATTATCTGATAGAATCAATTTTAATATCATCATCCGGGAAATCATACGCTTCAATATTATATCAGTCGTTGCTGTGGATAGTTCTAGTGAAAATTGACCTGCACCATTTATCTTCTCTCTTTCCCTCTGGAACATTCATAGATATTCATAAATAGAATAGAATAGAATAGTCGAAGGCGAATGAGATGAGATAAGCAAAAAGTTCAGAGAAATATATAAGGTGACATTTGAAGACATAAGGTTGGGGTTACTTCCAGTCAAACAAATGGTTCAAAGGGAGCGCTATCATTGATTACATACCTACGATCATACCTCCTGTGGTTTTGATGTTTTCATCACTCCAAATACATATCTTCTGCGTCATCCGGTATAGAAGCATCTTTGTATTGTCTGAAATTACTGTAGCATGTAGAAGTTCACAGGAGCGAGAGAGAAATCAGTGGCTCACTTGATCAATGGTTGCGGAAAATACAGAGATGATTCCATAGAAGTGACACAAAATTGGATGTTTGAGAGCTGAACGTATCATCCAGGAATAAATAGAAAATATTGAATATCGTCGTATATTTGATATCCCGATTTTGATTCCGACGAGATTTTCAACCTCTCTCGCTTCTTGATACCATCCTGTGGAAATGTCGTTGATGACCTAGCTGATGATGTCAATGAAGTGTAAAAATAGATCCCCTGCACTTGATAATTCTTGACCACACTGTACAAGGCGTATCGAAATAATTGCTTCCTGATATCTGGACCTCATAAACCGCAGCAAGGGCTTACTCTCGTTCAAATAGCTCTGGAAAATATTGCCTTGTTGAGCTCGTACATTTTGTGGGATCTCCCAAAGATGAAGCCATCGAATGATGAGCCAATTGCGCTCCAACATGCACTTCAACCATGATGAGAAGCGTTTCTCGTAGTATATTCGGAAACGATCCAAAAAGAAACGGAGGGAGATCCAATAAATTCGCAAATTCTCTGTTATCCTCGGCAGAAAACTGACTTTCTTGTTGAGCAGGACTGAGAGGTGGTTTGTGTAAATACTCCCATTGTGACAATTTGGAGTTAACGAAGCTTGTTCAGTAATGAATTTGAAAGGAGAGATACGTGCATTCTATATGCTCTAGATGGCTCATGTGTGTCATTCCATTATGTCAACATTGGATGAGAAATAAGAAAAATTGTAGATGAAGAATACAATATGAATATTCTGGAAAATTTGAAGGATCTAGAGATTCTCATAATAGTTTATCATTATACACGTTGAACAGACATAGACAATGAGTGAAATATGAACATTTTCACCGAGAAATTAGGAATAGGTGCTGAATTCTTTCACATCTATATTCAAGATGTTTGGAATAATGGCTACACTAACTAGTTCAACCTTCGCAGAAAGAGAACTGGCCGAAATTGTGATAAAAGATTCATTTCTCATTCTGTGTATGAAATTGAACTCCATAATTTTTGCATGCGGTGTTCAATGTGTGAAATAAGTGTATCGGCAAAAAACAATATGATAGCATATATTTGACGTATGGATGATAGTCTTTTCATACCTAATAGTCTTTCAATATCATTATATTCAGCGTTGTACGTTTTGCTATCCTAGTGAGGATTCAAACTTGAGTTTTTGTTGCACTACAAAATTGTCAGACCCCCATTTCAAAATTCTTGTTCTTGACCTGTTCCTTTTTGCTCATATGGCCTCACGGGATGATATAGGAGCTCTAGAGGAGAAGGCTGTATAGTTGAAGGTAATTTCAGATATAGAAAAGTTATGGGGTCATTACTCACTAATTCTTAGTGCATCATCTTGTATGATATGATTGGATATAAAGTTATTTCATCAAGGTCAAAAACTAAATCATCAATTGATACTTTTCATGCCTTTCGAAATGAAAGTCATTTTTTAATAAGACTGGTGAGATAAGAACTCTTTATATTTGGGGCTTATCCACATATTTTGCATATTTTAATAAAATGCGAAAAAGAGGAGTCCCCGAAGCACACTGCAAGAGGTCGTAGATTTAAAAGTATTAGATCTCCTAACGACCTCTGCACACACAATCATAGACGTACGATAAAAAGGTTCTTCGCAAGGAAATATGAATGAATACTTTGTTCGCTCTGAAATTCCGGAACTATCGGAAACTCCGAGTTGTAACTAGGAATTCAGTGGAATTCTTCATTATTGTGGGGAGATCATTGAACATTCATTCACAGTATATTATGATTCCCTCAAACTGTTAGAATCATGAGTTTGTCAAATGCATATAAATATATTCTCTTCATGATTAAAGAATGGAATTTTCCTACGACCCTCCATGAAAACAGCGCTATCACCATTGTTTTGTTCTCCAGAAAGTAGCCCATTCCAATATGGACACAAGAAATTGGAACGCACTAGTGTGGAGATATTCAAAGAAAGCACGCTTGCAGTGATTGATGATGATGATTGTGTTGATATTTCACACGCAAATTTTGCTGCTGGTATGATCATATAATGATATGGTACATTACGGATACCAACCTCGAAAAAAATACTGCGAATACTCACATGACAATAACATATCCAGGGGTCGACGTCAACAGTTTTGAAATATCGATCATAGATGATCAAAACTTATCTTAATCATTTATTTATCGATGATATCGATTAGTTTGATGATATTTATGATATCAATGATATCGATAGGATCGGATGATATCAATACTATCGAAAAAATCGTCAATATCGATGATACCGATAGTATAGATACTATCGATAATATGGAAAATATGTAATATTATGTTATCATCATGTACTTTCATGCAATCACCATGAAACCTCGTGTACTCTCTCAGGAATATCATCATGATCGGATCGGTTCCTCATTTATTAGTTTAGTTTCGCAAAGTTCCGCATGACTTCAGTCATGTTCCGTTTTCTCGAAGTTCATCGAATGAAGAAGCGGTTATGTATGGCAGAATTAGGGGAATTGCAGTTGCTGAAAAACCAGTCCATTCAGACTGTCGAATCTATAGACTATATCAGTGAAAATTGTGTGTACCGTTTCTATTTCTAAAGGTTGTAAAACGAAACATGGAAATGCTAAAAAAGTAGTAAAAAAGTAGATGTTTCCTATCATTTCTTTCATCATTCTCTATAGGATGAGTACACTCTCAACTCAAAGAACTCAGATGCAACGTAGATCAGAATATTGATGTCCTTTTTGTCATAATTCGTCATAATCAGTGATTCGTCTCTGTTGGACCAAAACTGTATAATCAATTACCACTTGAATTGAAAAATATCAACGGGATCAGAACATTAGAACAAATGCTGAAAAACTTCTTGAAGAACAACTTTGGATGCATAAAAGTGGAATTATATCATTTAATGGTTACTCATATCGTGTAAGCTTAATTTAAAAACTCCGCAGATGTAGCCGCAGTTGACATAGCCGTTGCCGTGCCATGATATAATGTATAAAATATGTACATCCGTTCACAAACTTCGCAGCTGACGCATTTGCCGTTGACGTAGCCGTCGAAGATAACCAACTTTTTTCTTGAGGGGCTACGGCTACAGCATCCAATCACAGATGAGTACCAGTGACAGCTGACAGATGAGAGTGATCAGATGATATATTATTTCGGTTTGTTCATTTTATTCTTGTAAATTGCACATCACAAGGACGAATTAGTTTGAAAAATGGCTGAAAATTGACGTCCCAGAATGATCAACATTTTCATAACTCAACAGTTAACCGACAATAGTGACAGAAAATTATCCGTTCTGTGCATGCGCCTGCGGAGATTTCATTAGTTCACAAATCGAGCAGTTTTCTTACTACTGCAACAGCAACGGCAACTGCGGCCTTATAAATCGAGCTTTACTCTCCAATATGATTCAGTCATCTGCATTTTCAACCTACTTATTGTTTCCAATTATTAGAACGATGATGCTTCAACACAAGTTTGCTTAGACCTCATGCAAACATGACTTTTCAACTTTTTTGTCCTGTTTTCATTTTTCAAATGATGACACGTATATCTCAGACACCCTGTATGAGTGCTATTATATCCAACATAATGAACTTGAAGGAAAATCGTAGGAGAACATGAAGAGGTCTCGATGGCATCACCATTTCTGGTAGTGTTCAATCGAAGTCGTGCTTGGAATAGCTGATATCTAGTTACCAGCATGTAATGTACAAAAATATGTCCGTCGGATCCCAACACTCATGAATTATGCAGACGCAAGAAAAGTGCAGACTTTGTAAGTGCGTCTGCTACTATACTAGGATTGGAAACACTCGAACACGATGAAATTCGCTAAATACACAGGGTGTTTCCTAACTACAGTACGAAACTTCAAAGAATTATTCGTAATGATATTTGATTGATATGATACCAAAATTGATCTCATTATCTGTTCATCGAATGGTCTTATGATTGAAGGTTAGAAAACTTCTTTTTCAATCTGTATGTCATATATTGATGTTTAGCGGGTATTTGTTCTCTCGAAATGACCCAACGAAACTCCCTGTATGTATTGCAGATTGTTTTTTGTAACTCTCTCATCATTGGGATAACAAGTAGAGATATAGGATTGGTCAAATCAGGAACAAAATTATCAGGAACAGAATATGTAAAAGTATGTCGAAAAAAGTGAAAACTGCATTTGATGAACGGATGATGAGGTGACTTTTGATACGCAACCAAGAGATAATTCACAATGATCAACAGTTTTTCTCATGGACATACCCAATGGACATACTGGGAAATGGTGCCGTAAACAAGAGAAAAAAAAATTGAAAATTATGTATAACTCACCATTAGCCTTGATTAGGTGAATAAAGTCCCGTAAGAATTGCCGTTCTCTTCGATGGCACTTAGATCCATCATGGCTTCTATACGAGAGACTGAAGTTAGGTACTGTTTCCGGAAAATAGTTCACCCTTTATGAAATCAGATATTTTCATGATCCTTGTGTATTATTTGGGTTGACCAGAATTCACCCCATTATCTGTTGATCAAATGGAGTGGTAATTTGAAGAACAAAATACTGTCTACCGTCCCTTCTCTTTGTGCTGTTGTTTCTAAAAACAAAAATAGATCATAGAAAAAATATATTTGTCGAAAGGTCAGTTTTCTGATCTGCCCCAGAATGTCACTGTACTTGGAATATTACCGTCAAATACCGAGAAGAGAAATTCTCAATTTGTCTGCCAGTGGCTTTTGGTTTTCAAAAAAATTGAGAACATGCATATATTTTCGATGAATATCATAATTTCCACGCATCACACATCCTACTTCAATTTTTGAGAACGAGGAGAGAAAGCTTCAAAAATTCTAGAGAACTTCAATTGATTTCCAATTCTTCCATCATATTTTGGGAGCAGTATTGCCAATACAATTGATATGGTTTCTAAAATCGAATTCATTATTGTGAAATGCAGTTGATGCTTTCTGACATCGAACTGACTTTTTTGGAATTGAACCCAAAACTTTCTGAAATTTCACTGACAATTTCGAAATTCAACCCATTGAAGTGAAGAGTACCAAAAAGCTCAGAATCTCCATGAAATTTATGATTGAGCTCAGAATATGAGGTTTAAAAGAGGGATATTCACTTCTCTATTTTTTTTGTGAGATTTTTTCTCCTCGAGGGGAATTTTTCGGATTGATAAAAATCCATTTTCAACATTTTCAAAAGTTATGAGTGACCGTCTAGTCTCAGCTAAATTGAATTGAACGCATTCTCAATTAAGAAGGACCTCGTGCCCTCGGGAGAAGCAACATAACGGGCTATTAGAATGGCGGGCTTCGTGCCATTGAGAACGTGTTACATCAGGCGGAATATCAAGGATGATATCGCCAAAGCCGAAAAAACATGTGATAAGCTTGTGCTCTACAATAGGCCAAGGAAACAAAACCAATCTTCAAGAATTGAAGCAGCCGAACAAAATTCGAAACCTGAGAGTACAACATGATTATTCTTATCCCCAGCACAACCCACTATTTATAAATGTCAGATGATCAATCAAACATTGTACGACTGTCAGTTTAGTAATTCTATTAGACCCCAATCTACCACTACAAAGAGTTATTTATCTCCGAGAAAACTCGATAGTAAAAGACATGGTTGGATATTGAACATCTTTGAGAAGAACATGCATCTTCACTTGGATATTCAGGACCTAAAAAATTTATTGTGAGCGTGTCTTACATTGCAACAAGCAATTTTCGAGATGACCATCACCATCACATTTGCTAGAGAATGTATACGTGGAAATTTGAATTCGGATTGTTCACCTACTATAAGTAAATATATGTTTCGCTTCGATGTATGTTGATATTGATGAATGAATCATTTTGTTCTTGCTGCACACTGTGGTTGCAGATGGAATTCTTAATTGTTGATGTGCACATCCACAGTTCATGATCTATGATGTAAAATGATGTAAAAATCCCCACCAACTCTCAGCCCTCTCCCCATGTGTTCAGTTCCAGTGCTTGAAATTTTTTATTTCATAGGAGGCGTGAATAATTGTATAATAATATCTTTCATATAACTTTCATCAAGTCAGGAAATGGAATTGAAGTCATACAATGCACCCTATTGTTTTGTCAAAAATAGTTGATGAGTATTTGAAGCAATAGTGGAACTCAGTTTTCGCATATAATTAGTCGTGGCCACAATGCCGTAGCACAGTGGGAACGTAGACTATTCTGTAAACCTTTAGATCCGACAGACGTGAGTTCGACCTCTGCCATGGTTTATTCGTCGCTTCTGTAGTCTCGGTCCTCCAGAAGTGGTTCGGAGTCCACTATAAAACACTCCTCCTCTTCTCGACCCGCTCAACTTATGGGACGTTGAATCACAACGTTGGATTGCGATGAAAAAACGTAGTGTTATAATTGCATATTGAACTGAAGACTCTGGGTCTCTAGATTGTTATTCGCAGTGATGAAAATGATGAAGACATGTCGTTCATCCATTTCAGAATATTCGTGAATATTCTATGAAAAACCAAAGTCCTCACAAAAGTAGACATCTATAACAATAGTAAACAATCACACGTTTCGCCACACATAATAAAGAATTCATGTTGAGACGGACCCTCATCACGAAACGGACACAAAAAGCTTGCCAATAGCTTCCGAATCGATATTATCAAAATTCTCTAGACGTCGAGTGTGACGATTATTGTCCCTTTATAACGCCGAAAATATTATTTATCGAAGGCGAAGGAGTATCATCAATTATTTTTCGGCTGACGTCCCGAAAAATAACTTTTTCGTTGTCAAATTCAACATTGAAAATCTCGATAATAATGCTTGTTAATGTCCTCCACGCTCTTTGTCCCGATCACGGAATCGTTGGCAGCTTTCAACCGATTGAGAAATCGGAAAATATATTCTCTTCGCTTATCAATCATTTGTCACAAAATCGGAAGCCGATTATCAGATATTTTATGATCTATTCGAGACATTGTAAATGACGTGTTCTGCTATTGGATTTCTGTATATCTTCATGAAGAATTTGCCGTCTGAAATGAATGGTGAACAAGGTGAAAAGATACCTAAAAAGGTGAAAGTTGTGTTCATCGACAAAACAGCCTGTTCTTCAATTGTAATATTTAACAGTAACTGGTATCAATTTCGAAAGTCACATGATTTTTTCAGACCATAAGCGAAAAATATGATCTTCATGTAAATTATATTGAATAATATGTTGGCATTTTGTGGCAAGAATATTTCAGATGATAATATGTTTACTTAAACTGTTCACGTTTAAGTTTACTTTTCGAACGAAGGATCATTCGATATTATTTACTATTTTTGTCAAGCAATCCCTTGTGATCATTGTGTAATATTGATTCTCTCAACATATCCGTACAAGACGGTGAAAAACACTCCACAGCAAACTTCCATAATCATCTCCTTGGAAAAATCATATTCACTGTATGACTTTCCGCTCTCGTGATAATCAATACGAATATTGAATTTTCATGATGAATATCACCCCAATTCTCGAAATATATATTCATGAAGCATTTGAACCCGTTATTCTCAACTAACGGACATATATCACTTGCAATGAAGTGAAGCTCCTTCAGGTTGAAGATAATTGAACTACTGAAAAGTGGAATAGATGAAACAGAAACAACCTTTTTTGATGTACTTTGGGTGTTTTGAAACCTCTCAAATTCATTTTCATTGAACTTTTTGCAAATGCAGTGTAACGCCTCCCCCTTCTTGGGGGGGGTGTTACTAGGGTGGTGCTCAACGGGGTATGTCTATATCTAGGATAGACCGGGGTTGCCTCGAGCGCCAGTTGGATTATAGTGGTGAACTCCACTTTCTCCCAACCAGGATTTGTTGGGAGGCCTAGGTAGCAACACAGTCGAAGCGACGGTATGCCAGGGGTCGAAGGCCTTCTGGACTACGAAAAGATCACAAGGGGGTGAGGGCTTTAAGTTCACCCACTTGGTTTCACCCTGGTATACGGGTTGCTGCGGGTGTTTGGTATATCACTCAGAACAAATAATCAGAACTAAAATTCACACTTAAACAGGATTATTCACTGGAAACAATTAACAGATCGAATTTATCTCTCACAATGATTATTATCATAACCAAGAAAATACGATCACGAGGAAATTCGGATGACAGAATATGTCGACAGGAGTCAGTCACAAGATAGCAAAAATTCCACAGATCAAATAATCTCAGGGTAGATTATCCTAACCACATATATCTACGGGTGACAATTAATTAAGCAGGGTGACTTAAGCAGGGTGACAGCTAATCTGACTGGTATTCAAAGAGTAAGCCGTGCAACGTGCATCCGGGAAGCGCCTATGCGAGTTAAAAAGCTCTACCCCTGCAAAACAAGTTCTGGTCAATGTACGAAGACTATTCACCCCTCTGGGGTTTGCAAGATAATTACTATCAGGGTGGTCTCGACGCTGACTATAAGCCTTATGCGACCAGGAGACCGGGATGCTCACAACCCTGGTGACGCTTGGTGTTGACTGCTACGCAGACCAAGAACCTCGACCGTTACAAGGGTTGTTTTCCTGATGAAACTCTTTACGTTAGGATTTCAAACCACTGAACTTATCCTGCAGGTCATTACAAATGATACCTATATATGCAACAGGGCAGTTCCAATGCTTACTCTGTGCTGGATTCTGAATTTCACTGGCCACTGTCAACCGTCACGACAAATGTCACAACAACTGGATTTATACTGGAGAATTATTTGATCTATAAAGTTGAGCTGCAGTTTGATAGAACTATGAAAAAATGCAGTGAAATCAAAATGCAGTTAACTCACACTTGACTGGTAATATACTTCACGGGTGAATCGTCGGCAGAAAAAGCTCTGGCTCACTTTTTCAACTTTGTGTAACACAAAAACGGAATGTAAATACAGGAAAAACTTCGAGCACCTTGATCACTTTTTATAACGGTTATACGAACTGAATCAAACGGTAAGAGTCGGACTGAATCAGAATACTCACTGCCAAATGGAATCTATCTAACTATCTATCTATCTCTCTATAACTGTCGATCTATATCTATCTATATATCTGTCGATCTGTCCCCTCGGGCCTCTGGATTTTGCTACTTATACTCTTTTCAGGTTTGGCAAAAAACAGAGCGAGGTCGGGATTCTGATTGGTCGGGCTGGTCTGGCCTCGAGCTGACCATGATTTGTTTTCTCAAGGAAAAAGTGAACACTACTTGCCCTTGGGTCTGGAAACTTGCGGTGGAAATCATTTTTCCTCAAAACCGGTAGTATCAAAGTGCTTGGCATTCCATGTTTGTGCTACTGAGCGAATTTGATTGCAAAATTACAAAGGATAACAAAGTTATGACCTAAACAATATCACATGACCCTGAAATATCTTTCCAGGTATGAAAACCATTCTAACTCTTTCCAAAATCATGAATACACTCTCCATAGGCAATAAGAAGTCTTAGTCTCTGGGTTGATCAGGATTTCCGGATGCAAAAATCATTGCAAGATGAATAAAGCAAGTAAACGGATAACATACTGGACTTCTTATTTCCCAGGGCTCTGGACGGTCATTATGCAATCAAATCCTACCAATACTAATATCAAGAGTCTGAACATGATATGTATGAAATCATTAGCCTGGTAGTGCTTTCGAAACGGAGGCAGGGGTGTCATGAAGTTGATTACCCTCAGCAGGGTGCAACGGTGCTAAACAAGGTTAGTCTGGGGTAGGGCTCTCTGGGTGGCTCAAAATACTAGCCAAAGGAGCTCCTTGATTCATGAATTTGTCAATCAGGTATACAGGGTGACTCTAAAATGGCCTTAACCTCATTTCCCGTATGAGGCTCGTACACCGAAGCCTGGTAATGAAGCTGGTGAGAAAACACTTCATTACAGCAGGTACATACTTCGAAACTCAAGAAAATCGTCACACGTGACGCACTTGTGGATGGAGGATAGAAAAAGCGTCATAAATATGCATTTCAATAGAGGATCTTTGATAATCTTTGGTGTTTGTTTCTTGTCCTCAGTTCTGAAATCGAAAAAAAAAATTGACAAATATTTTATTTTATCAATGTTTGAAAACTAGAGGAACAGAAAGAACATTCATACATTAGACTCGCCGTGTTGTGTTTATACTTATTATGTATGTTTATGCAAGTGTTCATCAACGATCATCGTCTGTAGGCAAATCAGCTTGGCTCATGAATGAGCAATATGAGCATGTTTATCGACACTGCTTCGTATCTTGAAAAAACAAGATGACTTTCGTCACATAAAGAACAATTTTAAATCACGTAAATTTCTGTAAAATTGTGTAGACATCTCTATAAATATGTGACTACTTGTGAAACTATATGAAGACATGTGATATCAATGTGAAATCATGTATACTTCCCAGGTTTTACAGTGAAATTCATACCTTGCAAGTCTTCCTCATGCAAGTTTCCACCGTTCTTTTATGGTGCAAAGTAAACATTTTCAATGAGACAACTTCGAAATTGATATGGTGATTGATTCACTGAAATGTACCAAGAACAGATGTTCTCATCCAAGATTGTTGAGCTGCTGAACTTTTTCAAGCTTGTTCGAATTCTAAATATCATATTTCTAGTCCCGATTCCGAAGAAAAATAGGTTTACGTGCCACAACCACGCGATAGAGGCGATTCCGTCCGACCTCGTCGTTGATAACATCAAATTGCTGCGGACAAAACACAATCTCGCAGCTTGTAAAACTTTTCCGAAGACGCTGCTCGTCCGAAGGAATTGTTTTCCGCTTTCCGGGCCTCCACTCGTTAAGAGTTCGGACGATAATGACATTATTTAGCAGTTCTTTTCGAGAATGCGGTTCCAATTCCGTGCAGACACGTATAGGTAACTCGATTCACGAAGACGTTCGATGTTCAGCGGATGGATGCAGGAAGGACAGCATTGTCAACAATTTGAAAAGGAGGAGGGAAAATATGAGTCCTTCCATGAGGAATATCAAAATGAAATGAGGGTGTTACTTCCATCATCAGTGAAATTATTTGGTTCCAAAATGAGATCAGTCGAAGATTTTCAGTCACTTTTGATGGGATTGAGGTTCCTGACTCCTCGTCCTATTCATTCCCGGGAATCAAAGAATACAGTTGTGATTCTCGGGATCCCCCTAAAATATCAATTGTTCAATTCATTTCTTGACAAAGACAACAATGCTTTTATTGTGTCAAACGGTCACTTCATTCAAATAATCAATTTCCGGAAGTGTATGTTTTCTCTTTCTTCCTCTCAATCTGATATATCATGAAAAACAAACTTTTGTGAAATATATAGTACACAATATCGAAACAGAAAAAAATGGAAGCCCTCTTCTCTTGGAAATAATCATACGTACTTAATATGTTTGTTCTTGCGTACAAGTGACACAAGGAACAATGGTGAAGGTACTCTGTCCAATTGCATTCTGCCAGAACTCTAACGTACAGCTAATTTCATACGAGTATTCCATTCGTTAAAGCGGAAACTCACCCAAATGTTTTTAGCTAGATGGCGACACAAAAATTGCAACAAAATTGGCAGGTATCATTGATAATTGTACATTCAGTGTTATAGAAAACGTTGATTCAGAAATAGTGATATAGGTAACTTCCCAATTAATGATTAATAATAATTATATAATAATAATTAATTAATTATAATATAATATTAATAATAATTAATTGATCATTAGATCAAACTACATGACAACAATCTCAAATACTATCTGATCTGAAATCTTCGACAGTTCTAATTACCTCAAAATTCTCACACAACCTGACTAATCATGAGCTGATTTTCAATCCCAATCGGCTTTTCCACTTTGTTGTTCTCGATGATGAAAGCATGGCAGAGCTAAGATTGATAGTTCTAAAAGCTGACATCTAAAGAATCGTACCTATTTCACTTTCCAATTCACGTGAGATTCTCACTCCGATTCAGATTCCCAGTTGTTTGAAGGAATTTGTGTAGCACTCACAACTTCAAAACACTGTTTTTACATTTTCGGAAGCACTAGGTTAATTCTATATCGCCTCTCATTCCTGTTTCTCACGAGAACTCCTGATAATCGTCTGCAACAACCTTTCTTCACACTCTAATGAATTCACTAACTCTCCTTTCCTTGAAACTATCTTCGATGTAGATACCCATTCCCCTAGAGATATCATGACAATCACCAAAAATTTGGCAACCTCTCTACAATGCTATATCTCTTCACACATCTTCGATTCGATTCTTGTCACTTTCCTGAGATATCCTGATAATCGCCGACAACCAGGCAACGCCGCCTACATCTGGACGTCCGGTACGGTGTTCCTTATCTATTTCCTGTCTCGGGAAATCGCGGCCGTGTGCCATACCGGAAACGGAAGTTGCGATAGGAGTTGTCGAATAGGAGAGGGAAGGATGAGGGACGATTAGGGTTTCGGCCCAGGGACGACGGTCCTTAGTTGTCTCTGGTTCACTGATACCATCCCAAATTTATCACCACTATCCAGCGTAAAGTCGATTTTCCGATCTGGAATATGGAATCGAAACTATATGTATATGTAAATGTATGCTGCTGGATAAAGGAGTTCTCGTTAGTGTGAAATTCATTTTTTCGTCATTTTTGCATCTCCATTGGAGTGAGTCATTCAAACACCCGAATTTCCAATTTGTCAGCAAACCAAGGGCGACTGATGAGGCCTCTGGAGGGCCGAAAAAGATCTGTCTCACTTTTGCTCGACGAATTGGGAAAATCTTCAACCAACCAATATCTTTCATTCAGATGGGATGTGGAATTTCCACAGTATTCATTCAGGTAAAGCCTCCTACACAGTAGATCTGTAGCTACTAACTAACTCATCTGTTACACGTACAGTGTAGGTGCTGGCTTCGAAAACCATAGGTATTTGGTAGTTTCTCTGGAACCTACCTTGGATTTTCTGCCGATAGATGGCTTTGAACATGCAACACCACATGTTATACCCAAACTCCCGAACGTCTCTCTTCTAAATTTGTCATAACTCATGACAGAATATCTCAAGATGAAATGAAGGAGAAGGGCAGCAAGAAGCTCGAACTCTTCTCCATGAGATCAATAGACATATTTCGGGCAAGTCAGAATTCATCTTCATCTCATTTATAAGTTCTACAGCAGAGGATGCTATGAAAATATAAAATAAAGTTCATTAGGACCATTACGAGCCAACTTCGTCTCTCTCCACTCCACTCCACCATTACGAATCGAAAGAGTTGCCTACTGTCAAATCGTCACGATTCCACTCCTTCTCAAGCGAACATGGGTTTCTATACCGTAGACAAGGGTTGCATACACGAGGAAACATCTTATTCCCAAATTGTTGTGTTGACCAAATTCTATTCGTTTCCATTCGTTTGGATCTGAAGGTATATCACTTTGTAGACGGTGCATGAAAGTTCAATAAGATATTCCAAGGATTCACCACGTGCGGGATAAATATTTCAACTAAGATTTTATATATCCACCATCTATCGATTCAATACCCAGTTCAGAATGCGGGGTACTCAGGAGTCAGGATATTTATATGACGACCTAGATTTTTTATGAGCTTACGCACTTTCGCGTACGCAAGTTGTTTCTTAAATATATCTCTATAGGTATATACTGTTTACTCAGATATTTTTATGTTTGCCGGTCTCATCGTTTCCCTCCAAACATGGTTTCCTGAGCAAGAAAAGAAATATTCAGATATTTTCTTGCATGCGGCAACAGAAGTAAACATAATCGGAATACCTATCTATTTTTCTTAGTTATTATTTGAACGTCCTAACCTGGGTGTCGATAATTGGAGATGACCGACATTCGCTATAAAACAGCTACTGTTTTACAGAAAGTGTTGATATCAGAGGTCAGTAACTGGTTAACTTCATCATTGTTTATGTTCTCTCTTCTTCTCACGGAAATTGTAGATAAATGTAGTAATCAACAAGACTTGACGAGGTGAGTCCAACGGTATAACTTTCAGGGTAGGGAACCAACCACGAAAAAAGTTTCACCACTTTCAATTTCCTAAAAATCCGATAAATAAATAAATGCGCAGAGAGCATCAAATATCCTATAAGGGTTGACTTGAAAATCAATGTATTTCGACAAAGATTCGGCAATATTTGAAATATGACTCGAAAGTAATCCTGGGAAAAAGCATCCTGCAAACGTAGACGTGAACGCAAAGAGGTAACAGTATCAACGTTATTTTACGGGCACAATCACTTACTGAATACTGATTTCACGTTTCGTCTTCTCGACCCATAGACATGATATATGTGAAACTTCTTTCCGAAGTGAAGCTATACTTTTCATCCAATTGTTTACGATACCAGGTGAGGAGTGAAGTTCTCTGAAACTTTTCATGGGATAATCACACTTCCTGTTTTTAGGATCAGATTATCGGCTGTAGTTGTTTCCTCATATTCTTCATCAGTTCACCCTACACTGATATGAGAAGCAGCGGCTGTCAAAAATCCATGGAGATAGTTTTCAGATTAATGTGGAGAACATGTAACCTTCAGAGTTCATTTATGACTTTTACAAAGAAAATTTGTTTAGTAAAATGGTCCTCTGGCGGTTTTCAGCTTTGATGTTTACAGTATGAAAAATTAATGAGAATTTCGGTCTGTGGAAAATCGATTCTCCTCTAGTGTTTACCCATTTATTGTGTTGTGCATTTTTCGGCGAGGTTAAGTGTATTGTTCAGTAGTTTCAATGAAGATTCCAAATGCAAAGAGGGGCTTTGACCGAGTTGTTCGTGCAATCCAGACTTTGTCCTTCCACTTGGGCTCTCGAGGAAAGTAGATATGAAACAGGATTATCATTATTAGGTGAATATTCAGGGTTTATTCATATATTTTTGCACTTCACCTATAAGGATTACAAAACAATACATTTCTGTTCTATATTCAAATTCTAGTACAATATATAAATCTTCACATACTCATTATAAATATTCCGAATCCTACACAGTTCGAACTTGATATTCGAATGATATTGAGTGAACATTTTATTTGATACAACATGCACCCACGTCTAGGATACCTAATTGTGCGATAATTCATGACTCAATTGAGAGATTCTTAGGGATTTATTTCCTCCTTTGCAACTATCGTAAATCAGAACTACACCCCAATAATTTCAAAGATAGTTTCTTGAAATACTACAGCAATCTTATATCCAAGCAATTCGTGAATGAATTGAAATCATTCTTCATTTGTAAATTCTACTCAACGTAGAGAATATATTACATTTATTAGGGTTTCTGATATCGATAGGCAGCATATTCTGGGGGCTAGACTCTTCGCAAGATATATAAAATTCTGTGAATATCAGTTTTTGAACACAAATAGACAATTCAGATCATTTTGAAAGTTATCAAGAACCAACCACGAAGTGACTTCTACAAGATGATTCATCTTGGAATGCAAGAAAACGGTCTAAGTAAATTTATAATATTTTTCTTAAGTTCAACCTGTATTGAAGCGGAACTGAACAGCAAAATCACATTTTCCATTCAAAAACAGGTCGAAGAACACTTACACACCTGCGCAAATTCCTCTGATGGTGTCACCAACAGTATCACAATAACAAGACGAAAGATGCCAGGATATGGAAAGAACGCTTCTTCAAGTTTTCCCAATACGATATCTTGAATATTGTTCCCCATCTCTGAGTGGAATATACCTGATACCTCTAAGGAAGCATAAAAATGAGGGACCTCTGACCACGCAATTGGTAAACAAGGGCCAATTCAACCTCAGCATACCATGATTATCCAGACATAAAATTACTGTTCCACAATTATTTCCTTCTCCTAGACCTTCTACACCACAAAAGACGCTCTGAAAGCTCCTCAGGCTGAGCGTATTAGCAGTAGAAAACGCGACCGTAAAAATTGAAAAGCTCTGCCACCAATTTTGGGTCCACCGTTATGAAGCTATCTAAAAAGATGATATGAGGACCACTCGAGGAGGAGAGCGGTTTGGAAGGCAAGTCTTTGGGGAATTGTATGTATCCTGCTCGATGAATGGAAATGTTCAAGGATGGGACTCACAATAACAGGAAAATAAACCAGGGGGAGGGCTATAATTATTCTTGTTCATTTTCAACCTTATACGAACTATTCCGTTGCTGCCGGCACCCTGTGCCGAGAGCGGGTAGTTTCCGCACACGCTGCCTTCCTTAGATGTGGTTTCTCAGGCTTCATCTCCAGAAGGAAATCGTTGACCTTGTATTGTCATCAGTTCTTGACGAGTGAGCAAAATTCCAATCGAATCTGTCGTTTTGAAGTGGGTGAAAATCACGTTTACACGAACGAACAAATCGAAGATTTCGTCAGAAACAAACAAATATACCTACATATGAACAGATTGAAGTTGATTTGAAACCGTGTTATGTAAGAGTGCGAAATTTTTTTTCAATCTGGCATCTTGAATCAGGTGAATATTGCGTTCGAATATTTCGTTGCAAACAAAGAAACAAACAGTCAGGTTGAGCTAATGAAAGCGTGTCAATTGATAAAGGAAAGATACTGAAGATGGGCTGAGGCATGGAACTTATATTGTTCCATTTTTTTGGTATGGAGTCATGAAACTTTAACGAGAGAATATCAAGAGAGAATATCAGAGACTATCGCATTTCAACTGCTCTTACATATAGTTTTATTTCGATTATTTTTGAGTGATTGTGTTTTAACCTCTATGCATACAATATTTCACCTTCACTCATTTTCAAACCTGAAAACTACACCGTGAATTATTCGATCGAGCAAAGAAAAATAGGTCTGCGGTTCATACCCTTCAAGCGCAATACGGCACTCAAAAACATAACCTCACTCCTTGGGCCATAAACTTTACTGCGCACTTATTATGACCGTTTCAGATCCAATTCGATGTAATATAAGTCAAAGGGTCGATAATTCATCTGAAATAATATATGTGTAACATATATTTGACATGGATTTCCGTTTTCAGGACGATATAAAGATGATAAATGTACTTGAATTCTCGCTTTTTTCACGTGAAATGTATTATAATTACATGTATTAGGCGAATTCACATTCTACAAGCACCACTTATAATGATCATTATTTGATTAACGGTATATAATGATACCCGCTTATTCTCGTCACGATTTCATTTGCTTGAAAGCTATTTTTCGTGAGGTACAAACAATAATATTGAATGATTGACACTTCATAGATCGTATCGTATTCAGAATTCCAAGATTAACATATGTCACTTCAAAAACGTCGCGTTTTGCCATTATAATAAAATCACACCGAAAATGAAGCATGATTCTTTTCGATTCACTTCGTACATAAACTAGAAGGACAATTTTTTTTTCATTCAACAAACTATTACATCTGCGTTTTCCATTTCATCCACGATCTTCAGTGAATCCTAATCATGAGCAACGAACAGGGATGATTTTGAAGCGAAGATTGCAATAGTCTTAATATGTTATAAGAGGGGTGCTGACAAGAATCAATTTAGTTATAGAGAGAATGAGACTTCTGTTATAACATTCATAAATGTTCCACTACACAATACACTTGATTTATCCGAAAAAGAACAGATCTTCATGAAGATATATGAATATAGTCAGAACACATTTGAATTTTGAATTCGACATACCTCATTATATTCGTAAGGAATTAACTTTCAAACAGTTTTTCGAATAGCTTTTTTCAATATCGTGGCATTCAATCCTCAGATTTTTCTTCTTCATACGCATTTATCAGATTTGCCACAATACCAGTGATTACGTGACATGTATCAAAACCAATTTTTGTCGGACATGTCCAATCGACCAAGCATAATTTCTTCGATACTCTAAAATAATACACTTTCTTCCTACAATATTTCACGTACGGACACTGTATATCTCTGGGAAGAGTAATTTTGAGATCTATATACAACTGAGTATACATGGAAAGTATTTAGAGTTCTATTAGGAATTCGTGAATTGAACTAGAAGTGATGTTAAATTGATTTTGCGCCAATTGCTCATGGAGTGGTTCCAAATATATTTTTATTTATCATTCAAAATGATGGAATCCAAAAAAAAAAACAAGGCAGTATAAATAGTACGGACAGAAACGACAGAATAATGAATATAAAATTCCAGTTCACAAGGTATCTAAGGTTGCAAAATCGAACTATGCTTTCAGTTACTTCCCATTTGGAATTTCCGTAGGTATCTATGAAATCAGCCCAAACTTCAGGCAATTGAGGCATCAATCATAAACCAAGCTTTATTATGGAGATCATAAGGCGAGTGCTGTTAACTAATGTTTCACAGCAAGTGAGTTGTCGACAAGTTGTGAACAGCCGATATATTCACTTGATGAACGATTTAATGGAGTCGAATATTAAACTTCCATCCGGGCAGAAATATCATTTCAAAAACACGAGAATGAAGTTTATTTTGTTCATTCCGGCATAATGCTCGCGGCAGTCGTATTATGCAATATGTATATGTGTATATACACATTTATTAAAAAGTTGTTAATTGAAATATATTCCGCTGAAAAGTTACATTATTACTCCATGTTATCATCAGAAAAGTGACTGGTGGCATTAGAGCGTGCGTGAGATGTGACTGTTATATATATACCGGGTGACCCCGAACGAATATGCCCACCCCCAGTTATTTCAAATAGATGCTTCGGAGTTGGCACATCGTTTGGATGTCGTGAATACATTTTTCAAAATATGTCAGACTGTCTATGACACTTGCGGTTTGATCGAAAGTGCACCCAAATTATTCAATCGAAACTAGAACACCTTTCTTGAGAAATAACGATCCAGCAAGAATTTGTCTCCCCTATGTATATAATGTATAATGTAATAATGTAATATAATCCTACTCCCGATCAACAAACCGATGATATTATTATGATTTCACTGAATTTCAACTTTCTATATCCACTCGCAGAAGAAATATTTTCATGGAATTCGTGTCGTAAAAAATCAGGCAATAGCATGTTACATGTTCTGACATGTATTTATGACATGAGGACGATCACTATCCTTCCAACTCTACGTTTTCTTTGGTTTACAAGATCAATGAACTGATTTATTTTCAATACTGATATACTATCAATGTATTTTTTTTCTGTGGTCAAGTTGAGAAACAGCTGAAGCTGATTCATCAGTCACTCATTTTGTTCTCTTTTTGTTATAGTAACTGAAATGATGAATAAAGCCGCTTCATTATTATTAATATTACAATGTCCATATGATATCGTTGAAGATTGTTCATATTTCTAACAAGTATTTTCTTTCCGAATCGGAAAAGTTAGGCGCCATTTCAGTCAAACCAACAGGGTCATATTCAGTCTGATATTTGCTATATTGTGAATTCATGACATCAATGTACCAAATTTCAGATAGCTGATCAAAATAACAACGGAGAACCTCAGTGTTTTCTCATGAACGCCATAGAGAATAACAGTGAGTTGTATTCCTATTGTATATGTGTGATTAGTTCGTGATTGATTGAATGAATGCACGAATATGCAAGTGAAACTAATATAACATTCGTTCGCTTCATGAATTGTTTTTGCAAGATGACAGTACCTACTTGTCAAATGAGATCAGACCTTACACAGCTTTCGAGAGAAAAGGCCTTCCTCAAATGGAGTACAACGAGGAATATATATGCGGGCTTATACAGGGTGAGTCAAAAATGTGTACCGAGCTTTCTGGGGGTGATAGAACATTGAAAAATAAGTGTAGTTTGATGATTAAATTCATGGCCAAAAATGCATATTAAGGGAGATATATCCTTCCAAAGTTGATAAAATTAAAATAATTTCTCCGCATAACTTCTGAACGATGAAAGCCACCCGATTGAAATTTTGTGCATGAATGTATGTTGTCAAAATACATTTTTTCGTCACACTTCCACATTTCTGATATTGTTATAAAGGGTGTTTTCAGAGGGTGAGTCATGATTTTTTCTAAAAAACTTTTTTCCCTGTATTATTTTCGGTGGAAAAACAGGAGCATTTGATGAAGCGAAGAAAATTACATGAAAAAAGGTACTCTTGTTCAAATACAAAAAATTGAGCCGTTCGTGAGATATTTGAGTTTTTGTAGTTACATGATATCTGCAGATTGATTTTATTCATCGCGAGATTCATCGGTATAACGATATTTCAGCAGGCCATGAACAATTTTGTTTTTAATTTTGTCGATAATATCACCTCCCTGTGCCACGTTACTGAGCAATGAGTACATAGCATAAGTCTGTCCCAACAAGGTTTGAATAAAAATAAAAGTTTGATAATGTTTTTGGTACTTTTAATTAATACATAATTTTGAATGGAAGAAAAAGGAAAAAAACAAATCAAAGTAGCTGTTCGAAATGTCTACCGTTTTCGGTTATACATAATCTGAGGCGTTTACGTAAATTATTCATCAAACCGTTCATAGTTTGGTGATCATTTTTCAACAACGTAAATTCGTTCACAATTTTTTGCCTCAGCTCCTCAACATTCCAAATTTCGCTTGGATAAACCCTAGATTTCATGTAACCCCAGATCGAAAAATCTAGTGGATTGAGGTCAGGCGAACGAGCGGGCCAGGAAATAGGAGCGTCTATGCCTCGTCCTATCCACCTATCAGGAAAATTATCATTAAGCCATTCACGTACAACTCTTACATAATGAGGTGGTGGTCCATCATGCATAAAGCAGATTTCCCTACGTATGTTGAGAGGAATGTCTTCTAATATCGTACCTAACTCATTATCTAAGAAGTTGAGGTACATTGCACCATTCAGAGACCCTGGGAACATGTAGTATCCAACGAATTTGTCTTCTAAAGTCGCAGCCCAGACGTTCACTTCGAATTTATATTGAAAATGCGTTACTTCAACAACGTGTGGATTTTCGTCAGCCCAGAAATGAGTGTTGCGCGAATTGAAAACACCGTTTCTAGTGAAAGTTGCTTCGTCTGTGAACAATATTTTGTTTAAAAACTCAGGACATCTTCGAGTTCGTTCCAGCAACTCTTCGCAAAATCTCAATCTCATTTCATTGTCTCGTGGTAACAGTTCTTGTACCTGCAAATAATGATAAGAATGTAGCTGTTGCTCTCTGAGAATCCTGGTTACATTCGCTTGTGTTGTGTCTATTCGTCTTGCTAATTTCCTTGTACTTATTTCCGGATCCTGTTCCAGAGTATTTAATACTTCTTCTTCAACTTCTACAGTTCTCGCACTTCTGGGTCGGCCACCATTTCTATTATTGGTTTTCAAACATCCTGTTTCACGCAGTCTTTGTACAATCCTCAAAATTTTTCTCGAATTTGGAACGCGTCGAGCGGGAAACATCTCTGCATATCGTCTCACAGCAGCATTTGCATTTCCGAAGCACTCGCCAAGCATTAGAAGCATATCAGTTTGTTCAGAGAACGAATAACCTGCCATATTTCTTAAAATCTCAGTTGATAATCGCAGTGATGAATGACACAGAAAAACCACACGAACAAATCGACTACAACAATGTTGACTCGAATGTTGATGACATGAACGTCAAAATTGAGAACAAAATTATTCATCATGGCCTGCTAAAATATCGTTATACCGATGAATCTCGCGATGAATAAAATCAATCTGCTGATATCATGTAACTACAAAAACTCAAATATCTCACGAACGGCTCAATTTTTTGTATTTGAATAAGTGTACCTTTTTCATGTAATTTTCTTCGCTCCATCGAATGCTCCTGTTTTTTCACCGAAATTGATACAGGGAAAAAAGTTTTCTACAAAAAATCATGACTCACCCTCTGAAAACACCCTTCATAACAATATCAGAAATGTGGAAGTGTGACGGAAAGATGTATTTTGACAACATACATTCATGCACAAAATTTCAATCGGGTGGCTTTCATCGTTCAGAAGTTATGCGGAGAAATTATTTTAATTTTATCAACTTTGGAAGGATATATCTCCCTTAATATGCATTTTGGGCCATGAATTTAATCATCAAACCACACTTATTTTTCAATGTTCTATCACCCCCAGAAAGCTCGGTACACATTTTTGACTCACCCTGTATAAGCCAGCATATATATATATATATATATATATATATACTAATAGACTGAGAGACGATGAATATTTGTGCTTTCAAGAAATTAAATCGAAACAAATCAGTAGACATCAATGGAACCGAAATGAAAGTCACATTCTCTCTGAGATTTGAAAAAAAAAAAAATTTAATGGTTGCCGAAAGATGGAACATTAATTGGTAAACCTGGGAGCATCACTTTGTAACTGATGAAAAGTGACATTGAAAATATGTTGTTAGCTTGAGGCTTGATATAACGCTAAAAATAACGAAATTATCGATATTCAGATTCTCGCGGAAGTACTCGGATAATCAAATGATTCAAAATAGTTATCCATGTACGAAGGGATCAATTACCGATGACAAAGTTTGCGTCCCGAGGGCCTCTGGCCTGAGGGACAACAATCGCCTGAGGTTAGTTATTGAGAATCATTAATTCCCGAGGTATACTTACTTAGTTGATTTCATTCCTGACCGATTTCAATGATATCTTGTTCATTTTTAAAACGGTATGAATATACCAATTCATAACCTTTTCGCCATATTTGAATCAGGTACCGTTGATCGAAGGAGTTTTGTTGTTGCTGTGTTGACGAATTTATAGAATCCATGATATCCCAAGGGAGTTATGACCCTCTTCATAGCGTGTCTATGACTATATGAGCTTATAATATCCCGATCAGAATTTAGCTTCAAATTGCGAGACTTTGATGATTGCCATGACTTGTAGCTTCCTGTCAACGTTGTGGTCGGATTTGAAGTACTCTGTATATATTCATGGATGACCAGGCTTGATGTATAGTGCTTCATAAGATCGGCATACAATATGCCCCTTTTCTCAATTGTTTTTTTCATTTTGTTGTTTAATATATCATATAAATAATATATATAATATATAATATATATAATATATTCAATATATAATATATATTATGTATATATTTAATATATATAATATATATAATGTAGGACAACATTTTTTCAAAATTTTGGACTGCTCCAGAAGAAATTTCTAGCGATATTTCTTGGCAATGTATACGAATCCCATTATATTCATCGCTCTATTACTTATACTACTTCCCTGGAGATAAGTCAAAAGTCGCATCGAGTGGCTGTCGATGATACTAATAGCTGATAAGGAATTCTCTTTGTCGTCCATTCCCTCCCATTTTATCAAACGTTTGATCACATAATCCACCCCAGAACTTTTCCAGACACCGCCCCGATTCCATTGACACTGCATGTCATAATCTGGAAAGTTGAGAACAGATAATTGCGAAAAAGCGACATCTTTAATATTTCAGTAATTAATGGCTGCCTTCCTAACGGCTTTGAGAAAGTCGTGAGCAACAGAATTCCATTTCCATTGTGTTATCTCGAAAGGAAAACTGGGTAGTTAATTAGGAGAACGGGAAACAGAAGGGAATGTCTTGAGAA
Organism: Gastrophysa polygoni; assembly: GCA_963576655.1. NCBI lineage: Eukaryota > Metazoa > Arthropoda > Insecta > Coleoptera > Chrysomelidae > Gastrophysa > Gastrophysa polygoni. The sequence goes on from OY755084.1 coordinate 13,786,242, forward strand.
ATCCAGAAAACCCACGTAATATCCACGAACCCTCAGTCTGGATTATTGTTTATACTCTTGGCGATCACAATGCATCACCATATTCAACAGAAATCCTATTATATCGTAATTATCCCGCTGAAAATTATTTTATCAATCTGGCCCTGATAACTTTCATCATCATGGCGGTTCGTGATTAACAATCAAAATTAATTTGGAATTTCATGCGGGGTTCTACTCGTTGAACTATTTTCATGCAGCACCTTCCAATAACATTTTGATGCTGATTTCGATAACCGATGATAATTATTCAACAACAAAACGATTGATGGGATTACGAACCGACTTGATATCCATAATATTCATTTGAAAATAGAGAAGTTATGCAACGATACTGTTATACAGAGTTGGGCGAAAGACCGGAATAAGAATATTACTGTTGAACCATTGCAAAAAATGATGAAACAAGTGAGATTTTACGTTGGACGTAATTGTTGCCAATGAAATGATTTTTTCTTCTTCAATGCCTCAGCTGGAACCCAACCCAACTTTTTTTGTCAGATCCAAAGGTATTTCGTGTTGAGTGAGTGAGAGATTGAGATGAGATTTCATTTTTCACTAGCTTTTCAATGACCATACATACTAACTGGTTGAACGAATAATGATTTTATTCCGGACTCACGTACAAAATTGTATTATCAGTCAGATTAATCTCATTTTTGTATAACTAGTCACCATATTTCCATTTCTGAGTTAATTGAAATCCTTGTGTGTGAGTAATACAAGTTACTGAGATTTATGCTCATAGACTTTTGAGACACCTCGTTGTCAAAATAGGTTCATTATCTTCCAGCGGTCAGCTTCTCGTGTTTTCAAAAAGAGATCATAGGATTTGTCTCAGATAACAACACAAAATGCAATAGAAATCGAAGTATGTTCCATGTACCATTGCCCATATCCGAATTCAGATATCGAAAAATTCAGGATTGCGCATATCAGTAACTGAGACCACGTCCTTGAAAGACTAGTCGATGATAGTTAGTGGTCAACAGTTCGAACCTTCAATTTTCGTTTCCCGACCTTAAACATTGTGAAAGAAATACTGTAGGATAATACAACCTACTTCAATTCCATGCAGAATTCATAAATAAAACGAATATGATTGTTCATGTCGTCCTTTGAGTCAGCCTGTGTACATGGATTTTCCATCGAGAAAAACGCAGCCGGAAATGAAAATCGGCGAATCCGAGCGTTTTCTCACAAATCAAACAGCATATGATTGTGGTTATGATGAAATAGCCAAAATTGGATAGCCAATTTGAATGAAGTGAGAGATTACTTATTCTTCTTTTTGTCATTCGAAAGTGTGTGTAGCAAAAATGTGTTGATCTGTTTCGATTGTTGAAATATGCGGAAAACAAACAACATGAACAGAATGACCTGCTTTCAATGATAGCCATCCAGCCTTACATTGATAGTAATTATTCACTGAAAAAAATTCATCGATATAATGCACTGAACAGTCATATTGATGAAAAAAAAACAATAATTATTCAATAACTTGGATGAAATGGATCGTCTGGATCTGAATATTATCTCGCTGTTTACATTTTAAATAGCGTTAGGATCATTTCTAATTTTTTTCAAAGCGTTATCTATGCCTCCCAAAAGTTTTTCTCTTGTGTCCCAAACAAAATCATGAAAACTGAAGTGAAATTCAGTGATTTGGGAATTCAGGCATGAGGTCTACCTGAACTCAAGTTGGGAATATTTGGCAATACTGAAATGAATTGGCCTATTGATATTAATAGTGAGATATTCAAATTCGAAGTTTAAATAATACACGAATCATCTATTTACTTTCTGTTTTTTGATTTCCAAAGTAGATTTTGTTTGAATCATGTTCTCGAAATGAACGCCTCAAAATTGCCAAAAAAATAATTTGAGACTATCAGGCAAACATTACCGATTGGATGCGCGATGGATCATTGGCTTACGTTATTTTGTTCAGTTTCTTGCTCTCTTTAAATATCGAAAGAGATCCACAAAATTTTGCCTTATTGGGTGTTGTTCAAGTAGTATAAAAAGTGGTGAGTTTTTCCTTAACTCGCTATTCTAACTTTCGATTTCTATACAGTTTCAATATGTAATATGAGAGAATATTGCAAACTTAGTATACATAGATGATATCAGATAATTCTGAAGTTATGCACAGAATATTTGGTGGAAATGAAGGTAATGTCCTATATCTCAGTAATATGATACAGTATAGAAACATGAATGCGGTTAAGTTTAAACCATCTAGGTTTTCTCTATCTGCAGGTATAGTATGTAATGTACATTCAAATTCGAAACACCCTGTATTTTCTATATTTATAATATTCATGAGAATTGAGTACGTACTCCTGAATTTCGTTTTATTACGTGTATGAGTTGAACTGTCGAGAATCCAACTTTTCGATGCATTGGGATAAAATTAAAGTTCATCAATATGGATTTCCATGTATGCGACAAATTAATATTTTCCCTCGAGCATACCTATATAAATAATTCACTTGGAAAACAGTTATATTATATGGACTACATTATTGTTATCCCAATTTCCACGTCAAATCCATTATTCATTATAAAATTTCCGTACGTGCTGACGATACAAATAAAAAAATGTTATAGGCAATAATTTTCTAATGGATAATACATAGCGAACAAACATGTTTTTGGCTGTTGAAATATCGTTCCAATATTTCACTATATTTAAAAATCGGGGTCATTGTATGATAACACTCCGTGTACACTGTACTCATCTATGTTATTTTTATATGTTTCTTCATTATGACCTACCGGCTGCATTGTCACCTCGTTTACCATCGTGTACTATCGGGAGCTTATCATTTTTCACTCGAACTTCTATAGGCACATTCATGTGTAATAGGGATAGTAACAAAATAACAATAAGCAATGATTCTTTCATGAAATAGTACTCACCTATTCGATCTTCGGAAAGGAAATGTTGCATTGCACTTGATGTATTATTCAACAACTATCACATTAATTAACAGTGCATGAACGATTCAAATCATTGACTAGGTCTCATACGAGTTTTCGTACATCACACGAAAGATTTTTTGAAAGTCTATAAGAAATATGAGTAGGTTTAAAGTCCTGACAATTTTAACTATTTCAAGGACGAAACCTAGTCGATAGTGATCATGATTACGATGGTAAATACGGATTCAAGTTAGTGATAATGATCAGGATGATATGATGATGATAATATGATGAAATTATTTGGTCTAGGTGTTGTATTAGTTATACATAATATATGTCACGATGTCATAGATTTTCGGACACCGAACTTCATGTTTAACTCATCAAATGAAAAGCCATGTCCAATCAAAATTGTCGTGGTTGGTCATCGGTAGGTGAAGTTTTTCAAAATTCACACGAATTAAATAAAACATTCCTGAAATTGTATACACGTGTTCAAGCTGACAGATTTTTGATTGTGGTACTAGGTATAGGTATTCGGTCGGCGAACTTCTCATATGTATTTAGCATAATTTATATTAACCGGAACAATCAGATCTTCATCTAGAATATTTTTATCATAATATCAAAAGCCCATAGCGTATGATTTTTTTTTGTATCGATGATAATGATGTTTAGTGCATATGTATGTTTGTAAAAATTGTGAGTATTTCTGTAAACCTATACATATATGAATAAACCTTAATCATTATTTATATTACTCAATTCATCCTGAATATCCATTTTATAATGATACAAAACTGTTTTCTCAGAATCAAGTAATTACTATTCCCATTCTATCATTCTTGGTACACTTATATATGTGAACCATCCCACTAACGAGTGTCAACGCATCATTGGGACATCCATGTGCTCATTTGCTACTCGCGATCAATAATTATTGTAACCTGTTATTCATATGTAATCATCCGCGAGTATTCTATTCTATTATATGCAATCTTGATCATCGCGGCGACATAGAAGTTTGAATGAACAAAACAAAATTCAACAGATGATCACGAGATTGATTCTTCGAAATTCAATTCAAAATGACGATTGAGCATTGCTAACAACAAAATACCTGCTCTTCTCGTTCGGAAGTTCGAGAATTTGAGTTATATGGGATAATTGTAGGAATAATATTAGGATATTGAAAATAGTTATCGACTTTATTGGGTTTCCATGGTAAATTTGTTGTTTTTGTCGATTTTGTAGTCAGATTTTCCTTTATATCGATGCGGCAATCCCTTATATCTACCTTGTTGCTTATGATCGAGTGGACATACTTCGCTCCGTCACATATAGAGCGTCCTATAAACCTTCTATGATAACATATTTTCCCATGTCGGACTGTATACTTCTGGTGCAAGATGGTGATAATCTTTGGAAAGCGGGTTTGAACATCAATGGTATAACATTATGATGTTCAATCTATTGTAGATATCCATGTTGGATGGGATAGAAGGAGTTATGGAAAGCACACAAAACCTCTCCAAAAGAATAATGTTTTCCACGAGTATTGTTATGATGGTAACGAGGTAGATGTGAACTAGTTTCATTCATGTGATATTCGATACCAACGGAAAAGAAATTCAGTTTCTGATTCTTCTACAGATTTTCGCTTCGATATCAAATACTTTTGTCGGGTATGAACATATTCAAAAATATTGAGTGAATTCTCAGGAGTGTGAGATGGCTTCCGAATTCAACTGAATTCGAACGAAATGGAAAGACACCATGATCACGTGATGATTTCTGATGTTTGAAAAACAAGCCTCTCGGGTGTATTTGAATGAATTATTTCAAATCAGATCACACAAGCCGTTTCCTACGCGGATATTTATTTCCCAATTCGAGAGGCGTACTCTCCTATTAAAATCTCCATCTATATTCATAAGCACTATGGGGATTTTCTTCCGTCATTATCCCTGATATACCTGATCTGATCGCAGTTACGTTAGAGTCTCATTAGCAATCGACATTGCTCCCGTACAACGGATAAAATAATTTTGTATTTACTGAGGTTAACAGCCCATGTAATTGGATGAAGTAGATAGATAGGTGGCAAGGGTATTACCAATTCCCAACTCCGTATTGTAGGCATCGTATTACAAGCAGATAATAAAAACAATTGTGAAGTACATAAATTGGATTCTTATTTGGGGTGTTATTCATCTAGTAGCTCGACCGCCAATACTCGGTTCAACACTTATCAGTAGTAGCAGTAGTGGTAGTAGAACAATCAATTATTTCACCAACCCTTGACCTCGAAGAGCCATGAAAACCGCAGCGGCAGCTGCTGCGACTCAAACTATAAATCCAGCTTTAGTGTGCATCTTACTCAAGCGATAATATATCAGGCCAGTTACCAGAAGAAGTACGGTGATATCTGAATATTGAAGTAGACAAAATGAACTGATTGTCTTATGCATTTCGAAAAATGATTCCTTTGTCATTCTGTAATATTGAATAATTCCTGTGGAAATCTTTCTTGCATAAGCTTACATAATCGGCTGGAGTATCAACAACTACTGGGCAACTTTGAGCTTTCAAAGACGATAGTCACAACAGAGTACCATCTTGCTATAATATTACACGAATGAGATTACTTTCACTTGCATCATCAAGAGTTCATTACAGTAAAAAATGAAGCAACTTGTCTTGACATCTGAAACTCCAGCTATAATCTGTCGGAATGTCAAAATTTGATTTTTCATGGTTTCATCGTAGAAAATATTAGAGTTGATAATAGGAGTTGCCCTTGGTTTGTGATCGATCAGGTTGCATGAGGATTTCCAGATGAGTCGAATAGTTGGGTAGTTCGATTGAATGTCGATCGGGTGTTCCGACTTGAGAAAAATCCACTCTCTGGAATAGAAATTCAACAATCTCTCGGAAAATACAGTTTTCACTTCTCTCTCTCTTCTCAACTGAAATTGGTATTATTCGACAATGTTGAAAGATCAACGCCGGTTGGAGAGTCAGAAAAGTGTTCAAGCGACAAGAATAATGCGAACAAATTAGATTGTGTGTTCGTAGACAGGTAATCTGATAAGGCATCTCCAGAACGGCCGGCAATTATAAAAGAACGCCGTTTTCCGTAATTAATCAAATAAAGTCGCATTACGTCAGGCGGCGCATGAAAGTCCGTCCGAAACAAGGGAGCTTCGCGTGAGAGGACAATAAAAAAATTCGCGTGCTTCTGTATCGTGCCGATGCCGGAAAATCCGACAGAAACTACTGAGAACTGTATATCGACATTAGGCGAGTTGCTGTTCTGAAATTGCAGACCTGCAACCGATACCGTATTTCTTCAATCTTTATTGAAAAATCGATAACTGCGATTAAGCCAGCTACCTATATAATTCATTTCGCGACGCTACTAAAAATACTCGAATAATACAAGAATAGTTATAATGGCATCATGGCGCTCGAGCGTGGATTCAATATTGTTGCAAGTTTTGATCGATCCTAGGAATACAGTGAATTCTTTCTCGTCTTCGTCTTCGTCTTCGTCTTCGTCTTCGTCTTCGTCTTCGTCTTCGTCTTCGTCTTCGTCTTCGTCTTCGTCTTCGTCTTCGTCTTCGTCTTCGTCTTCGTCTTCGTCTTCGTCTTCGTCTTCGTCTTCGTCTTCGTCTTCGTCTTCGTCTTCGTCTTCGTCTTCGTCTTCGTCTTCGTCTTCGTCTTCGTCTTCGTCTTCGTCTTCGTCTTCGTCTTCGTCTTCGTCTTCGTCTTCGTCTTCGTCTTCGTCTTCGTCTTCGTCTTCGTCTTCGTCTTCGTCATCGTCATCGTCATCGTCATCGTCATCGTCATCGTCATCGTCATCGTCATCGTCTTCGTCATCGTCTTCGTCTTCGTCTTCGTCTTCGTCTTCGTCTTCGTCTTCGTCTTCGTCTTCGTCTTCGTCTTCGTCTTCGTCTTCGTCTTCGTCTTCGTCTTCGTCTTCGTCTTCGTCTTCGTCTTCGTCTTCGTCTTCGTCTTCGTCTTCGTCTTCGTCTTCGTCTTCGTCTTCGTCTTCGTCTTCGTCTTCGTCTTCGTCTTCGTCTTCGTCTTCGTCTTCGTCTTCGTCTTCGTCTTCGTCTTCGTCTTCGTCTTCGTCTTCGTCTTCGTCTTCGTCTTCGTCTTCGTCTTCGTCTTCGTCTTCGTCTTCGTCTTCGTCTTCGTCTTCGTCTTCGTCTTCGTCTTCGTCTTCGTCTTCGTCTTCGTCTTCGTCTTCGTCTTCGTCTTCGTCTTCGTCTTCGTCTTCGTCTTCGTCTTCGTCTTCGTCTTCGTCTTCGTCTTCGTCTTCGTCTTCGTCTTCGTCTTCGTCTTCGTCTTCGTCTTCGTCTTCGTCTTCGTCTTCGTCTTCGTCTTCGTCTTCGTCTTCGTCTTCGTCTTCGTCTTCGTCTTCGTCTTCGTCTTCGTCTTCGTCTTCGTCTTCGTCTTCGTCTTCGTCTTCGTCTTCGTCTTCGTCTTCGTCTTCGTCTTCGTCTTCGTCTTCGTCTTCGTCTTCGTCTTCGTCTTCGTCTTCGTCTTCGTCTTCGTCTTCGTCTTCGTCTTCGTCTTCGTCTTCGTCTTCGTCTTCGTCTTCGTCTTCGTCTTCGTCTTCGTCTTCGTCTTCGTCTTCGTCTTCGTCTTCGTCTTCGTCTTCGTCTTCGTCTTCGTCTTCGTCTTCGTCTTCGTCTTCGTCTTCGTCTTCGTCTTCGTCTTCGTCTTCGTCTTCGTCTTCGCCTCCGTCGTATACGGAGATGTGCCGAGCAATGAGCAATCTCGAGCACTGAACACCGTCATAATATCTGTTTACGGAATTCAATTGCAAGTCTAAAAATTTGCTACATGCTTGATACATTACAGATACAGAATATGGCTGTGTATCATTCTCATTTGTTGACAGCTCGTATCTTGATAGAAAATGTGTATTTCAATGAAGTAGAGGCAAGTAATGACTTATGAAGGGAACAAAGTATAGGAGAAGAGGAAAATATATTGATTGTGATCTCTAATTGAAAAAATTTCACCAGTGTCAGAAGAATCGCATTTCTATGGAGACAATAACACTCATAACGTCAGAACGAGTTGATTAAATGGTATTATTGAGTGAAAAGTACCATCCAAGAAGTTGCAGACTTGTTAAGAAAGTTTTCGGAACTTACATACAACTTTCCTCAACCAACAACTCAGCAAAAATGTCGATGAGACCTTATACTTTCCGGGCGTATATTGAATTATCGTCAAACGCTGATCGAAAAGATCTTTCTTTATTCACTGGTGACTCCACAATTCCTTTCAATAGGAAGCTGGCATTAGATATTCCATTCCGAATCTAGTCCAATTAGGGAACTGAGACATGAGTTGATGTATGCAGCATTTCTAAGGCTAATGCTGTTAAATTCATGTCAGCTCGAGGAAGATCAAAGAACAAAAGTGAATTTGCATGTAGCTGTCTCTATATGTGACTTGCATTTGATAAGATATACATGAAACTTTCAGTACTGTAATCATCCAAGAGATCATTGAGTCATGAACTTTTTTTATAATTGCCAATTTGAACTGGCGATTAGCACTAACCGTCAGTTTGAACTGGAAATGAGCAGTAATTGCCAGGGTGTCAGTTTGAACTTGCATTTAGCCATAATTGCCAGTTCGAAATGGCAATCAGCCCTAATTGCCAGTTCAAACTGACAATTATAAAAAAAAAATCATAATGTCCGTTCAGCGCTGAACGAACATGATGATATGTTTTTTATAATTGCCAGTTTCAACTGGCAATTAGTGCTAATTGGTCTAGGTCTGAAATTAGGATGAACTGACAATTAGTGCTAATTGCTAGTTCAAACTGGCAATTATAAAAAAAGTCATCATGTCCGTTCAGCGCTTCCGTACTATGCAGATATCATGCATATTGTATTCATTGAAACCAAAAATGTTGCCTCCGCCTCTTCCGTTCTTGAGCAATCTGAAATATATTTTTTGTTCTCATCTTCTGACAACACGAGAGGAAATGTTGGGAGATAAGGAAAGTATTGGAAATTTCCTTGAAATTTCGAAGGCCGTAAGTATCAGGAAAGACTACTACTACTCTTCAGACCCAAATTGAGCGGTTCCTAATGCATCCATTATTTGCGAGAAAACCCATGAAACACAATTCGTGAGTTTAAAATGTTAGATCCACTTCTTCTGAGGAGAATCGTACAGACGATAATTGTGAAAAACACTAGGGAAACTCAAATGGAAATGCAAAACTAAGACCGATCCGTACTCAGCGAGTTTGGTTCCAGGATGTATATGTTATCCTGTTCCTGAAATATAGAATGTTTAGTTTCTCAACAGTTTATCAACATGAGGAAATTCAATATTGATGATGAGATGGTATTTCAATTCAGAGAGTACTCTTTCGTGATAGATTCAATTTGATGGAGTCTAACCTACAATGTTATACAACTATATAACATTGATACATTAACAGTTCATATTTTGGTTTAGGTCTTCATAATAGGAATCAAATCAATTGTTTCTGTTCATTCTGCCATCATCAAGGCAATAGAAATGTGAACTACAATTTGTCATTTATTATCGATGACAAAAGTCAAAACAACATAAAACCAAAACATGACTTCAAAAACAAGAGGCTTCTCCTCGAACGTTCCCCTCGAATGCTAAAATCACTACTTGCTGCTACTATCACTTCTACTACTGCTACTGCTACTGAGAAATTCATCGAATTCCAATGTAAAATCAACGACTGAACAGATTGAACGAAAGCTACGATAATCAGGAATATTTTCTTCTCCTAGCTAACAATCTGGGGTTGATGACGTACTGGGAGAAACACTGGCTGAAGAACTTCATACATGCTAATTCTCTACAACAATAAATGATTTCATCGAAATAGGAGCTCATATTGGAACTTCTGTTATTCTTTGTCATCTTGCATGATATCTGGCGCATCGTGAGTTATATCTTGAACAATTCAACTAATTTGGAATGACCTATGACCCGGCTGAAAGCTCAGGAATTATTGCTCAGACGGTGGTGTCAAGAGAAGTAAGGCGCTACTGGAATTTTAATGTTCAACTTAGAACTGAGAAATTCTCGCCAGCAGGCGTCTGACCTTTGCACAGTGATACACATTATGAAATTTATTTCTTGCTGCAACGCCTGCTCCCTGGAAAAATGAAATTGTGAAACACAATTCTCTTATTCTTGTGGGAAAACTTGTTACGGATTTTCATTGTGAGTGGAAAACGTATCATCTCGTTTACTTACAACAGAAACTTCGAATTTACGCTCGAATCTGGATTCTGAGCAGGTACAGTTGACAAATAATACAGGTCTTAGAATAAATAACGCACACTCTGAAACAAGTCACGCTACGGAAGCAATCATAGTTCCATATTTGTTTGTGAAAAAATCTCGACCAAAGCTACCGACGATATATTTTCGATTCCAGAATATCTTTTCTATTTATATTGTGAGTTTTTCATATCATCCAGAAACTGGATTTGTGATGACAATGCGAAATATGTAAATTCCATTACTCTCGCACATATATCCGACGTTTTCTCATACGCATTCCCACTAAAAATGATATTATTAAACGTACCCATCACATTTTCTTTCCAAGGAAAGAACGCAACAGAGTCGAACTATACGTCTCGATATGAGACCTCCCAGTTGGTCAGTAGCTGGTATACCTCTCCCAACCTCCTCTATACTCAATTGAATAATCTCCAGAAGTTACTCCTCAAATATGGCTGACATGACGTATGACCAAAGATGGCATATAATGTGTGAGACATGACGTTTCTCAAATAACGAATGACCCATGTCAAATGTCCTAAGACAAACAGCCTATGCAAAATGAGTTTTCATGCAATGGTCATGCATAGGTCGATTGTAATACGTAATTTGTCATACGACATAAGTCGTCATATCCATATCATGCACCATCTGCCAAACGCCATCTGCCATGCGTCATCAGACATGAGTCGTTTGTCATCTGTCGTCTGTCGTTCATCGTCTGCCATACGTCATCATTCTAACGTCATCTTTCGTTTATCACGGCGGATGGATAGAGAGAGAGGAGATGCAGAGTTTGCAATACAGGAATCGAACTGCTAAACATAACATTGCAGTCACAGAGTGCCGGTCGAAGGAAGGTTCAATCATCTGGAAGATGGCGAGATCTTTCGTAGTATGTATCAGTTATGATAATTATTACAACTTCTGCACGTGGTTTGAATCGATCAAGTCGTTGATAGGAAGGGTTATCCTCAAAGATCATACTACTATATCAGTTGGAGCCAAGTATAACTACTATTTTGAAGTTAGTTAGAATCCCCAATTGGCACCACTTTGGTATTTGGTACTGTGAGGATTCGCAAAGCTCAGGTTTTACCTACAAATCTATTAGACACTCCTTCCTATTCAAAGACACAAATGACCGTAGTCTCCGATGACCCTTAGACATGTAGGACCATCGAACTTGCCTGATATGAACCCCAATTGTTGCATCTCCTATTCGGAACTGTTCGTCCTTCTCGAATCAGATGATTCAGAATGGATTTCGGAAACTCAACTTGAGAAATGAAAGAGTAGAATGGATGCCACTTGAAGTAATTGACGAAGAAAGTGAAAAATGATATCTTCGGAGACTAGTCGAAACATGTTGAGTGTATATATATTCATATGCTAAGATTCGAAGTAAACTTGTCGATGATGTGTCATTCATGGGCCCAAAAAGCTCTCCTTCAAACCGAATTCAGCAATATTATGAAAAGTTCCGGGGCGGAGCCCCGAACACTCTAACAATATTCAACTGATGATCGGATTTGAGCATTATAGAGTCAATAGCTCTTTGATTGTGAAGTACTTTTTGGTGAGAATGATGAATCACAGCTCCTATGAGGCTGCATTGTGGGAGTTAGCGGTATGGTTGACTTACACACGGTTCGAATCAATCTGAAATAATGTCTTTTGTGTTCCCAGAACGTTGAATTGGACATGGTTGTGGTCGCTCTATTCTAAAATCTTCATGAAATTCACCTATTGGATCTGTTGTTTTCAGTGGCTCTAGTTGGTCTCAACTGATATCGGTGGATCTGATGAGTACGATGCATCATTAACAATAGGGTTGAATCAGATTAGTTTGGAATTTGCTTGCTACATGCTGCACTCTATGTTCTTGGTCAAGCCCAGTGTTTTTCACCCTCATCCATGAGTTCATGGACCAATTCATAGTTCTCCAATGTATCTGGGAGCTGTCGGTACTATTTCTCCCATCGTTAGAGACCTCCATAGTTGCGAAGTATGTGTACTGCTGTTTACTCTTCTTCCATGGCAAAATCTGCAAAGCCAACTTATATTCTAGTTTCAATCTCTCGCCCCATTTCTTGCTTATTATTTCACCATTCTTCAGATTTCTTCTGTATTCATGTGGTTGTGGTTGAGCACCTGGGCTTGTTGTCATGTACATGAAATTATTGATGTGCCTAACAAACAATATTGGAGGTATTATCATCATCGTCATCAGGTCATCTGTTCTGGCAAAATCTGCATAGCCAACTTATATTCTAGTTTCAATCTCTCGCCCCATTTCTTGCTTATTATTTCACCATTCTTCAGATTCCTTCTGTATTCATGTGGTTGTGGTTAAGCACCTGGGCTTGTCGTCATGTACATGAAATTATTGATGTGCCTAACAAACAATATTGGAGGTATTATCATCATCGTCATCAGGTCATCGACACTGATACCAATTCAATTTTCTAACTGAATAAAAGCACGTCACTGCGCCAACCAGTTAAGATATTCCCCTTGTAGGAACACAATTCCAAATTGGTTTTCCCTCCTCCTCAGTGGCTCAGTGTTTGCGTTCTCTGATCGATGTCCACAAAGTAACGACTTCTCTTAGGGAAGAAGAGACTCCTTTCTCCTGACCCCTCCACTCATCCTCACCACCACGCCGATTGGAAATAGCGACCCCGACCCTTGAAAATCCCAGGCAACGTCAAAGCCGACCATCTTTCTACAAAGGAGTGCAGAGATGATGGAACGACGTGTACTGATATCCATATAATGTTTTTTAGCCAAAGACCCGAACGTATCTTTCGCTAGATGGTACCATGAAAGTCAGCAACAATAGTTTTCATATGAAGGAAATTGATAGATTTTCCAAAGATAATGGTGATTGCTCTTCCATACGATCCATATCTTCTATTCATATATGAAACAAATTTGTTCCCAACACGTCCACTAAGAAAAGTTTTGTTTACATTGAAAATATATTCGTATTTCCAAATTTTTTGGAGAAAAAAGTTGTCATTGACAAATAAAATTTCTCTACTAGGTATCTAAAGGTTTAATTCCGAGCGCAGGGACATTATATTTGTTATAGATTTTTTTATTCCGTTCAAATTCCTGTCTGAAGATATCTCGAAGCAACAAGCCCATAATATAAAGAAGATGATAATCTGCCTCGTGCATTACACACACTGTGCATGCCTCAAATCATGTAATATCAAATTCAATATCATTATTCAATAAATTCAATGCAATACTATATGTTTCCCTATATTTCATCATACCGAAACACAATTTGTTATCATAGCCAGATCGTGAAAATATGTTTTTATAAACCAAGGAATGCAAGTGTATTTTTCAGGTCATGGACCATGTTTGCAAAACTGACAAGCGATAAAACTAGCAATTCTCTCAAAAATCTCATTCGGAATTCAATATGAAGATTCATAATTTCTGACATTTCCGCTATTCACGAATGATTTTACAAAATGATATAAATCATACTAGAAGTTTTGATATTGTAGCAGAAGAATGAAACGAATGAACGAATTATTTGAATGAACGTTTCACAATTACCCATAAGGTGTAAGTGAAACTTTCAAAGCATTAATACACCTCAAAACTGCCACTTTCTCAGCTGGCAACCATGTATCAACCACTCTAGCAGCTCATGCCTCCTCTAATTCATAGTTCTGTTGAGACAATTATGTAAAGGAAAAACCGCCATCATTAGGCAACCTTTGTATTATGCCGTGCTCTACAAAACAAGTACGATTGTCTTGTGAAACGAATGTATATCATACTATTTTTCTGTTACTTTTGCCTCAGTTCTTACTGAAAATTATCACTGCTGGAGACGCTTGTGGAAACTTCCGTCCTTTTCGAATGTGGAAATGGAAGTTGTGATTATCAAAAAGGATGCTATGTGATTTTTTCATTAAATACGTGAAATACAAAATTCAAATTTTCGATTATGAATTATATGAATGAAGTGAGGCTATCCGTCAAAAATAAAACACGATCAGTGATTCCACCATTCTCTCTACATCATCATTCTTGCGACGTTCAGGGCACCACAGAACAAAATCGAAGAGCGCAAAGTGGCTCTCAAGAAGCAACGTTTCAGCCACTCCGACGACGATTCCCGAAAGAAACAGGATCAAACGCCGGAGGAGCCAGGCGATAAACGCGCAGGCCGCGATAAGAGGTCTCCAACAAGAATATGGCCCGGAAACACGTGAAATGTACCGGAAACGATGGTTGAGGAAGTGCCGAAAGAAGGAGCCGGAGCCAGATATACGATGCCATGGCAGCCAGTGGCACAGTACAGCATTGTTTTTTTATCAACTAAGCAGCCTAATTCTTAATGGCAATAGGAGAGTGAAACTCAGTAGTGTGAAAATATCAGAAAAACTCACTAGTGTGGGAATACTGGAAAAAAGCACGCTTGCATTGATCGATGAATGTAATGATATTTCACCCGGGCATTTTCCTACTACATTTCAGATTGATTTTGCATCCTTAGCTTTCGGGAAATGATTCCACTCATTACCTTTGTTCCTTCTTCGAGATGCATCTGGTAATGCGACCGTCCCTTTTATGATTTTGATCTTTGTGGATATTAGATTTGTAGATATCAGAACGAGAGGTCGAAAATGCTCAGAAAACTCACATGACACATATTCATGACAATGATGAACAACGAAAGCACGGTCTATCAACAGAACAACGTTGACGTTGACTCGGTTGAGTGAAGTTAGTTACCAAAGATTTGTAGCTAGAATATACGATGTAGATTTCTGATACTCATTATTGACATCGAACCCATGATGAGAAATCATGATACCTCCTTCGCGATGGATAGAACTTAAGTATATACAAAAGTACATCAATAACTTTGTACTATACGTAACACATTCAGAAATTTCCTTTGCATGACTTGTATGCTTTCAATCGTTGCTCTCGGCAATCAATGAATCGACTACCATGTCAACAGGGTTCAACCCTGTATCATTTGTTTATTACAACATCACATCACATCCATCATTCGCCAAGCAATCCCCATTACTAATCCCTGGGGGAATATAGCGGCGCCATTCTCGCTAGAAAATGTTCACTTTAACTGCTTTTTCATAGGAGAAGTGCCGCTTTAAACGCCAGTTGGGCCTTTTTAATATCTGCGGTCTGTTTATAGTCCCAATAAAATTAACCAACCCAATGCGGGTGTGTGATGGAATCTCCGAAAGGTGAGTGAGATTCAAAATGAGCACAAAGGTGGGAAAAATTATCATCATTCATATACAGGTATTCAGATAGGAGGATAACACTAGAGAAGTCGAATTGATTCATCACAGTTTCCAAGGTATTCACATATTTTGAATGTTCCTTGCGATTCATGAAAATTGGTTATCCTACAATCCTCAAGAAACAACCCAAATTTCATCTCAAATATTCTTCACCTGGTAAATAACTGAGATCAATTTCAATTACTTCTCCATCGAATACAAAATGAATTTATAATAAAGTTCTCATTTGTATTGAAGTTCTGAAGAAGGAATCGAGAAGTAGCAGTTGTATCGAACATTATTTTTGAATAGAAGAAACCTTCAGTTCAGAAAACCGTCATTCACCAATTATTATTTCTTGTTCTCGAAGGAATAGTTATTTACCCATATTAAACATACGCACACATACACTGTACCACAGTACAAGAGTTCATCCTCAGCAAAACAAGCTTCGTATGTTGAAGAGGATCCTGACAACTACCTCAGGATCTACCCAACCTGCAACCACTATATACCTTGGGATTCCTGAGGGCTATGGGACTGTGGAACTGAGCCGAAAAAATTACTCCTCGTCGAGTATAATAGATAAAGGGATGTAATAAGTCATTGCATATCAGAGTTTATCTATCACCCTCAAGAGCTATCATGTATTCTGTTGTTATGTCTTTCACTATATGTTCTGACTATTGTATGTTTCTCCTGAGGAAAATTCATTTTATTCAAATATTCATATCAACTTCGTCATATACCGTGAAGACAATATTCATTTTGTTCCACTTCAAACTATAAAACTCATCTATTCATTTATTTCATAAAGCTCGATGTGATGTGATACGTATGTCGTTGAAATGGCCTTCTGAACATGAGCATGTCTTGTATTGGACGCCACTGGACACCATCCAACTTGTCCACTTGATTTTCCGCTGTCAAAAATTAACACCATAAGATGATTCGATTTCGGTTCAATGAACACTGAAAGAGAATGGGATTCTCTTTCGATATGTTTAAGTCTTTGGTCAAGCGAAGTGAAACGAAAATGATTTTATTTTTCACTTGCATATTATGTGATGCTAATGATTTCGGTTACTATAAACACACTAATAATGCTCTAGGGCATCATGCATTATGCATTATGAGAAAAAAATATTTTGATTCCACAGTAGGTTACTTCTCAAAAAAGAGCTAACCGCATGTTCCAATTTCGTCATGGCCGAAAAAACTATACCCATGAGTAAATATTCATATATACATAACTAATTGATTGATTGATTGATTGATTCATTCATCGATTCATTCATTCATTCATTCATTCATTCATTCATTCATTCATTCATTCATTCATTCATTCATTCATTCATTCATTCATTCATTCATTCATTCATTCATTCATTCATTCATTCATTCATTCATTCATTCATTCATTCATTCATTCATTCATTCATTCATTCATTCATTCATTCATTCATTCATTCATTCATTCATTCATTCATTCATTCATTCATTCATTCATTCATTCATTCATTCAATCAATCATTCATTCATTCATTCATTCATTCATTCATTCATTCAATCAATCATTCATTCATTCATTCATTCATTCATTCATTCATTCATTCATTCATTCATTCATTCATTCATTCATTCATTCATTCATTCATTCATTCATTCATTCATTCATTCATTCATTCATTCATTCATTCATTCATTCATTCATTCATTCATTCATTCATTCATTCATTCATTCATTCATTCATTCATTCATTCATTCATTCATTCATTCATTCATTCATTCATTCATTCATTCATTCATTCATTCATTCATTCATTCATTCATTCATTCATTCATTCATTCATTCATTCATTCATTCATTCATTCATTCGTTCATTCTTTCATTCATTCATTCATTCGTTCATTCTTTCATTCATTCATTCATTGTTCATGCGAATCATGATTGTTTAATTGACAAGAAATTTGGTAGGTTCACAGAAACTACCTACTTATTGAATTAAGGTATGAATTCTAAATGAAAGTTCAGCCTAAACCTGAATATGAACTACTATACAAACACATTCACATACAGATTTATGTGAATGAAGACATTGACACGAACACATTGCTGATATTGATAAGGCAGTTTCACAGAAGCTGAAATTTCTCATTCGCGACGAGATATGAATTGAACCACATTGCTGCTTTCGAACTCAAGTTATAACATTACTGTCGCATGTACGAAGTTTGGATCGAAAACATGTCTTGAATTTTTCGGAGTCGGTTCATAGGATAGACATCGACTCTGACAAGATTATTCGAAATCTTAAATTAAAAGAGTGTCGCAGACTTCTGTTATTGTTCCTAACGTGGAAGATCGGCTGATATAGCTGTAGCTCCTTGAATGACCTCCGAACGCCTAACTCGACTGTGGTTCAACTATATCATATCCGAAACATCGTATACATGGATTACTCCTGGGGCTTGCATGGCATCGCTTCGGAAGTGGATGATGTATTTCCGGATAATTACAATTCGACGTCTTTAGAGAGAAGAATTCACAATTGTTTCCTTCAGGGCTCCCGTGCTTTCGTGGCCTTATAGGTTGATCTCATTGCGAGCACTAACAAGAGCTAGTGCTATTATTTGAATTCATGAAATCATCAATGATAAATAACTCTTGTTCAAACAAGAACAGACGCATATTCACTGAAAAAGAGAAAAGTCGAAGTCTCGAGGGGAAAATCTGATATCCATATTCCCCTTGGAATGAATATCGCTGTAATTGCTGCAAATACGGAGCACAGTCATGAATCAGAAGAGCAGGTATTTTATCAGGCCCCATCGTATTTTGAGGCTTGATCTTCTTGAGAGCTTCAAAAACTTCACTTTCGGTAAACTCGGTGATCATTAAAGCATCGTTCGTTAAGTTGACAGTGGGATCATTTCGATTAGTTTGACCAGGTATAGCGAAAGAATTTCGAACATATATATATATATTTAAACAATAGGAGCTCAAGAATCACACTGGAATTTCTAAAACTCCTTTCTGAACTTTTCTGAAAAATTTGAGTTTTAATGATAGTATCAACTCACGTCGATGTCTCATCACGCCACCTAGCTTTCCTACCAGTTTTCTGCATCTCCCGAACACACTGTGTGCATGATATGATGATTTTTTATTTGCTGGATCTCCTCATAATCTTTCGGTGGTTGAATCAATGTTTGTATCACCCTGTATAATGCCTTTCGATCTCTCTAATCTCGAGTGAATACGAGAGCACCAATGATTCGAACCGTCAGTAGACTGTATTGAGCACAATGAAATGGAGTCCATGCGTGAGAGGTTTGCTCTCATTTTTCTATTGAAAGAAATCGCCTTCACCAGATTATCACGAAGCCGGTATTGAATTTCTTTTGGACGATGGAGTCTGATCTGATGGAAATATTGAAAAAAAATATTCGAGACTTTCCGCTGTTTCACTTGGGAGAATCCAATTATAAAGAAGACATTGAGGAATATTGTTTTCCAAGTTTTGAAAAGAGGAGAATTAATAACTACGGCATATTGAATGTATACATATTCTTAGTAATGGTTTCGGTTGGACAAGATTTCATGAGGTTGCGACGTAGAATTATCTCTTTCGAGTATTCAACAGAACTAGTGGAAGAAGAATTATCATTCAGATTATTGAAAATGGTGTTAACAGAGATGATATTGAAGAGATTTGATATATATATATATATATATATATATATATATATATATATATATCTATTGGTTTCAGAATAATGAAGTTCCAAAACTCAATCATCACAACTAGCTCTCATTTATCTAATGAGTATTATGGATGAATTCATGATTCATCATTGGAAAATTGATTCATGGGTTTCTTCTATTTCGAGAAGAGGGTGACCTGAACAATCAATTAGAACTTAGGCAACCCTGAATTCTTGACATGTCGCGATAGTGTCTTCCCAAACATAGATTTCTGGAGCACCTTTCTTCAGGTAACATTCTCACGCCTGAACTGTAGAAGTATTACTACTAATGAGAGATGAAGTTCACCATCTTGTTGGTACCTGCCCAAATTCAGGAATTTCACTCGGAATCGAGAATTAAAAAAATTAAAGTCACCTCGATTTATGATTCGGGCTAAGAACAATATGGCGATCCACCATATTGCAGGCGTCATCTTGAATTTTCCAATCTCAAATTCTTGAAATGAATTTTCAAACCAGAAATCTCAAAACAGAAGAATGTATGGTGAGGATAGGCTCAAATGAAGAATGGAATTCTGAAATGAGAAATTTCCATCACTACTCCAAGCTTGATCGATCCGAAAAAAAAAGAGCTCTTGATGCACTCCATTCATTGTATTATAATCTGCTGCATTATCGTGAAACCAGAATGTTAATAGATGCGAATTTAATGCAAACCGATGAATGATGCTCGAAATTAGCGACAGTGTGTCATGTTCGTTCACATAGCCATTGTGCTTTATTCAGCAGATAATATTGATATGTATTGTATGTTCATACATGAGTTCGTACACCAACCAATTATTCACTCGGTGTGAAACGTCATTCTATGTTGGACAGCAGCAGGGTGGTGTGATAGGCTATTCCCATGTGCCAATTTAACAGTAGCAACAAATCAGGCTCTATGGAGAACGTTTCCCAAATTTTCCAGAAATCAGAAAATTCTGGATTCATATATCTCAATTGTGCACTATTTGAAATCTCAGAAACGAAGATGATTTTGTCGGGGTGTATTGTATTTCAAGGAAAACTAACAATCCAGATTTGATAGATTCTGATGATTCAATAAAGAGTTCTAATTCGGTAGCCCCCACAGCAAGGAATAAACTTGGCAGGACTAATCATACGTTTTCTTGAAACCAGATCATTCGTTATAGATGAATGCATGCCTCTCATCAACCTCTTTTCATTTTCCACATTTCATTTTACTCAATGAATTTCTTTATTTCAAGTCATTGTTAATATGTCAATGCACATGACTCCTTCCATGTGATGTTGAATTTCGAATTTTGGATAATACAATGCATTAGATAGAATATAACATATCGTGTTCATACTTCCTTCAGGAGTTTACCACGAAATGGAGTCCAATCTGGAATACCAACGAAACTGTCATAGAGCTCTATTCCAACTATAACTCAGTCCCAGCAGTATTCTTCGGACCTCATCCAGTCTTGATTATCAGACTCCTATTTGCTAGTGTAATCTGATGTCGATCATATTGACAACAAAATCCAAATGAATACTTTGGTGGAATTGAAGGACACCTACATCTATCAGACAAAAAGATTCAGGTTTTGTGGATTGGAATATGAAACATCTATATACATACCGATGTGATGTGTATGGTAATGTGGTCAGCAAATCCAGAAGATACCTCATCAAAGTAGAAGATTCAACCTATCTGAAAAGGATTTGAGGATTATTTGAGCCAATGGACAAATTGCTCGATATCTCGACAAGAAAGACGAGTCCTGTTCGACAGGCAATCAAAGCTTTGAGCTATTCCCATATCAGTTCAAAGGAAGTATGAAAATGCCCACAAGAATTGGAATTCCCCGCATTACCCAAGGTGATCTCACTCTCCCAGGCAGGTCGGAATACAAGGAAAAAGAAATACTGGAAGGAAGAGCAATGTCGAGGGCTCTGAATAGATCTGAATCATTTCGTATTCTCAGGAACATTTATATCCAGTGAGTACTTGACACAGAGAATGAAGCAATAGAAAAGACTGGGATTTCCGGAATTGTGCCAAGCATTTGCAACATAGAGTAACCAAAATATTGATCAACAAGACAAATTCTTCATGACTGTTAATAACGTCTGGAAGAAACACACTGGCTCAAGTACTACTAATCAGTCGATTGATTACTAATAGGAACTATAATTCGAATTACGGATCTATCGAAATCGATTTTTATTTAGGACTTTGGATATATCCGTACAACCGAACCTTCACCACCGTCTGATGAAAATTGTCATCCACGTCGTTTGACGCGTAGAATAGCCTTTGCGGAAGGAGCAAAAGAGACTTTCCAGAGCAGTTCTGCTGGCCGGGCCAGTAATTACATTTCCATAACTCAGTTAATATGCAGATGCGGCTTTGCTATCGCCTTTTTACCGTGTTTATAGCGGTCTGACTGTCCTGCGCACTTTGCGATAACGAGAACGACTACTGTGCTAATAAAAATTAGGTATGTGACATCGCGCTTTTCATGCATGTCTGTGTATAAAGCTTCGTTTGTGCCGGAAAATATGTGCATGAATTAGGGCTTCCGTTTTTTGACACGTGTTATGATCCTGTTCTTCGTCTCGGGGATCATATTAGGGAGGATGATGTGGTGAATCGGATTTGATTTGGTAAGTAGAAGTTTATTCATATTGTTGACTGAATTCAATTTGCAGGAATATTGAATAATTAGCACTATATCTGGAAATAGATGGAATTCAGAAGAGCCTGAACACGTATTTTATCTGTGACTCTCGATGGTAATTTATGGAGACTAACTTGAGAGATAGTAAGGTGTCCCTAATTTCTTTCACTCATCAGGTTTAATGAAGATGGCAACTCAGTTGCCTGAATACGTATTCAGGCTTCTCTGAATATTATTGTCGTAACTGGATTTTCATCCACTTTCTCCACCAGAAATGGTAGGTTCGATTTTTCTATATTTCATCACAATACCTACCAACATTGAATCATTATTTCTCAGATTTTTCATATTGTATTGGATGATGATGCAGGAATAATCATCATTTGAAATATGTTCCATTTCATTTTGTTCCACGACATTGAAGAAATTTCATGGTGAGTTTAGAGTGTTATTATACTCTATGTGAGCTGGACTGTATAATGTTCAAAGAAGTTTATTTATTAAGTTTATAACTGGTGAGAACATCGAAGATGACAGCATCTTCTGAGTTATTGATAATACCAATACTTGTCACCCGGAACCTAAGCAGGACTTGTAATGACTTCAGCGCAGAGACCATTTATATAAAACCAACTGAATTACAAAACAAAGGCAGTACCTGCCCGAGCAGATCTATTTGACTTGACTTGTATCTCAAAAAATGAAGTATACTTGTTGAATATCTCAGGACATACTTATACTGATCACTATATTCAGATATCATCAAACCATTGAGAATATTGGAGCAATTAGAAGGTACTCATTATCCTATTATTATCCTATTATCCTATTTTCAATTTCTGATTTCCATTGCGTTCATGTTTGAACCTAATCTGATTGAGCATCTGGCATTTCACTTAATCACTCTGTTGATTCTTTTAGAGCTCTCAAGACAGTTAATTCCAATTAGGGTCCATATCAATTCATAGGCTCTAGTGGATTGAAAACATAATTAGTTTTCTTTGGCGCAGTCAACTCAATCATGAACTCATCATAAACTCTTGGATATTCAATGGTGTCACATTATTCCATTATCTCTCTGGAAAATCCTATGGAATGATTGGAAACAGATTGCAGAATATATTCAGCTGAATACATTGGTCGACATTTACCAGATACCTATAGGAAGGACAAGAGTACATAACCCAGAGAAGTATATTTGTCTGTAAACTTATGGCTTTGATACGAAACCAACACGAATCATTCAATTTCTGGCACATGTACTGGAATTCTCAGTCAGAAATTGATTATGCTGAATAAACTTCCATCACTCAGGAAGGAATTGCAAAAAGGAAGAAAATGTGGTCGGAAAAGTAGTTCATTCAAACCCAAAGTTTGGAATTTGATTTTGAAATATCACGATTTTGAGCGATGTCCTTTCGAGACCTGATGAAATCATTCCATGATTTCCATCGATCATTCATCCTCGAATTATTCACGTAAAAATATAGATTTATATTCGTGTTTCACTTCAATTCCAGTTACTTTTTTCCTAACGATATCTCATGTACTTTATTCTTTTCGCAGATTTCTTCCCTGGTTTCTCTTATCCTCTCAACTGAACTAGGAATAGAATACCAAATTCGACTGAGATCAAGCCCCATTTTCACCTGCCTCTGTTTTCCTAATGTCCTCCTACTTTCTCCTTTTGTTAACGTAATCAGTTTAGACCCTTCCAATAATTCAACCAAGTCCAGGATGTCTGAAAATGAGTTGAACTGCTCTTGACAACCTGATAGATTTTTATGCCATGAAAAGAAATGGGGACTTGAAACAGTAGCGTCAGATTTTTTCCCAATCGACAATTAATTTCATTATTGGAAAAATCCATTCGAAATGACGGAGGTATCTCATGAATGAGGTAGGCTCATGAATGAATTGGAAAGATTTGGGCGAATCACTTCATGTGTTCTCAAAGTGAATATTTCAATTCGAACCAACTTAATTCATCCAGTTATATAATTTAGATTCTATATGTACCAAATGATTCTATGTATATATACTGTATGATTCGTTTGGCAACATTACTCTTGGGGAGCAAGATATAAACAGGAAATAAGAACCAAATCTCTGATAATAAAAGACCTTCGAAGATCATCCAATCATCATCATCATCATCCAAGATCATCCAGGGAGTGGAATACATCTGAATGATCACTCTTCTTAGCTCTTCACATTCAATCGCAGCAATGGAATATCGCAAGTATGCTAATAACGTTTGTTCTATCTATTTCATCGAAATGCTCTACCGATTCCAGTGAATTATTTATTTTCAAGTTTCCTTATTTTCCAATCACAATTTCGAAATGAATCGTTAACTTCCTGGTTCCATCCTCATCATGTGTCCAAATGATTCAGTGTTCTTGTCATTGTTTCACTACTTATTTCAGCTCAATCTATCATCGAGTACGAGCATATCTATACCAAAGATATGATATTTAAGTTCTTCACTAGATCAACCTCAGAGAGAGAGAGAGAGAAATTGAGACGACCATAGAGACGATGAAAAATCACTGAAAAATGACTGTTGACATTGTCAAAACATTTTGATATATCATGCCATTGTATTGAGAAGAACGACATCTCCAGTTATTTTCATTCGAATCCTGGTAATAGTGTTAGATTATTCTCACAAACCTATTGTTAAGGGAACTGTATTGGTCCATGAATGTGTTAAAATAAAGAGACTCATTTCGAAAATTGGTAAATAATACTAGCTTCTTCAGCTGGTTCAGCCCATCTAGTCAAGGGAGGATTTTGAAACTTTGTTGTTGTCCAGTTCAGCCTATTGCCGTACATCCAGGCAAATCGATAGCTCTTTCTTTTCCATGTTCGCCTCAATGCACCTCATAAGTCGATGGGACAAGAGTGCAGTTTGTAGAGAATAAATTATATTATATCTTCGATTTATGAATAATTGAATCTATCTCTTCAATGAATTCCATTGTGGATCTTTTGTGAAGGTCAAATTTCAATTGCGTATATGAATGGTGTATATGAGTGTAACAAATGTATTATCTATATCGGAGTTTTGATTTAGTGTTATCCTAATTCTTCAGAACCAAATTACGGATCACAAATTCATTCCTCTGATAATTTCGATCATAATATTCTTTATGAGAATTCTGCCAATCTCTCCTATCTCTGGAACTCGAATTCAATTGTTTCAGTTTGATGGAACACTTGTAGTGCTCGGAGAAACGATGTTGACAAGACTCAAAGATTTCTTCAATATCGGTATAACCTTTCGAAACTCCGTCCTTTCTGATGTGCCTTCGAATACATTCCAGCACATATGAATAATTTATTCGACTCCAGTGGCAGGATAAATTTGTCGCGATCCCATTTCGTCTCAATGGGTTGGCCCTGCTCGCAAATAGAACAAAAGTGTCGGCATCGGTGGTGAAATTAATTGTTATAGAGGATCATTTGAATATAAAAGCTTGGTAACGACTGTTCGCATCTGAATTGTCTAAGCCTTTTGGTAGGACAATGTTGCCGTAGTAGATCGGTATCACAAAAAGGAAGAAGATTAACCAATTTCAGATGAGGAAGAATCAATCACATTCATTTCAATAAAAATAATCGAAGGAAGACGAAATGAAAAAGTATAACGATCACGAGAATTTCTTCCGATAGGGTCGATACAACTAGAAAAAGAGTATGAGAAGTATATATAATCAGCAACAACTATGAATGACATCAGCAAGGAATTAGCTCTCTCTCGAAAAAATTCACAGTGGCAATATATTGGAGACTGTGTTGATCATGAAATAATTATTTCAGTATAAGAAAGAACCACCTAGTCTGATGTTAACTGAAGGAACATGCTGGAAGGAACTATCGATTTCATGAGTATCCATCACTGTCCAGGTCACAATATCTTCAGATGGTCCAGAATTTGAACATGTTCTCTGATTTGGAATAAATAGAATCAAGAAATCACATTTTTCTTTCTTGATGAATTTTCTCATTGATTGAACTATACTGTGAATACTGAATCGATCGATTATATAGGCAATCATTGCTAGATTTGATATCCGAAAAGTCGATAGAGTCCGACACGTACCTACTTGGTTTAGTGAACTCCGGTAGGTGTTATTTCAATTCTGAAGTTTTGCGTAGAAGAAGTATGGAATGAATGGATTAACTCATTCATAGGTTAATTCTTCTGATTTTCAAATATGCGAATTTTTACGTGTTTGGGAAGCGACATCATCACTGAAGGCATGTATTGAATATTTTTTCCAAAGGAACGGCAATCTTTCCTTTACTTCCGTATATTTTCAAATGAAGAAAGTTCACAGGATGTTATGATCAGATTGATAAGAAGGTCCAACGAGTTCTAGAATCTGTTCAATCCTGATAGATACGGTCTATTATTTACTCAACGTAGAATAGTTTGGAATTATCACGATCCACAGCATTGAATTCATGAATTAGCCGTGAAAGAGACACACACACCTCACTCAATCATTTCATAACAAAAAACCTGAGATGAGTCGCTTTTTATTTTAACATCTGTATTAATTCAAACAGGGAGGTAGACAACATTTTGTGTACAACATCTGCAGAGAGCATTTTCGTTGCATTGTTGAACTTCATGCTCAGTGCAAGGCATGCACTTTTTACAGTATTCACATAATATTCTTGTCGAAACCAGTTCTCATAATGTGATCATACTAGTACTCATCTGATGTATTTTGTGATGGCCTACATGGTCCAGTTGTCCTCTTATTTACATAAACAGTTCGCAGAACACAAACCGTGCAAAAATATATACTGAACACGTAGCTCGCTTTAATTTTCCAGCACATAATTCACGATCCCGACCATTATAAAGTGTGAGTTCGTTTTGTGTGGAATCAGACAAGTGACCATGCTGAACATTGTTACAGGCTTCCTCATGTCCAGCATGCCATCTGTGATGCTATATTGTTATAACGTTCTCAGTGTTTGGAAAGCTTTTCGCCCATATTAATTCCCTTTAATTGTGCGTTTCTATCCCTCTGGAAATTCATTGTTATTTGACGGTTTACTTCGGAGATTTCTGAGCTGGATGCTCATGCAGGATAAGCTGGGCATCCAGATTGTTATGGTGACGATCATGTTTGATAATTTAGTTTCCGCTTGGTTAGATTGGACAAACGTTTGTAGACGAGTGGACCAAATATTCAACACCGTTTGTTGTGGGTAGAAGTTGATGAATGCTAGTGCTTCATTAGTTCCATTATATTTACATGAGATATTTCTTTCATCAGCTCCATCTTCATCTTTTCCTGCCCGGCAAATTAGAGTCATGGCTACCCTAGATCATATAGTCATGTGATGCAGGTATGTCGTAGCCTCGATTGTGAAAGATACTGCTCGGAATGGAATTTTCTAGAAATCAATCTTCCAACTTTTCAGTCAATGAAATTTTTATCGAAGATCTAACTACTGCAACAGATCAAACAATGAAAATGGAAATAGTGAAGTACAGTTCGAGTTCTCCTATCTAGAATCTATTATTCACAATTTCAAGTATCTGGTTTTGGTAAATATTGGCAGGAATGAGTGGTGAATGATGATGCTTCCAACGAGACATCACACTTCCTGAAGCTATATTTCAAATGTTAATCATGTTATCAGGAATCATGACCATCATGAATATAATGTTCATATAACTTGAATTTTATTTGAAACTAGAAATGAAAGATTTATTCTCTATAATCCACCATGGAATTCATTGTATTTTCACGATACAGCACATCACATCCACGTCAGTAAATTTCAAAACAGTATTTCATAGAAAAATCATCTATACCCCAGATGTATTCAAAATCTTCTCAGATACGAATAATCTTGAATTTATACGAGTCAATCCTCGGAATTTACGATTGTTTTCCGAATAGGAGTTACTTTTCGAAATGCTGAACAACGTTATAGGAAAATAGTACTTGGGAAGGTCCCCGAGAGCAATTTTCCCTACTTTAGAGCACTCTAGGGTATCTAAATAGACGTTCCTCGCTGGTAACAGGCCACTGAGTTTATATCTGCGAGACCGTCAGAAGAAGGCAGTACGAGGGGCGGCGCAAGTTTTATTCGAGAACTTCGTACAACGAAAATCCTGCTCGGACATCAAAAATGGATGAAATTCCGGCGAAACGGAGGAAGTTCTGCCAGCTGACGGAAGTATTCCTATTTTCCCAACTAATGCACACACAGAAGATGAATTAATTATTCATTTCACCTCCGACTTCTTAGCAGTGCTCAGTTTTTTTTATTGATGGCCGGTAATGTACCGGGTGTACAACTAAGAAAGGACGCCGGCTGTAACTCGAGAACCGATCATCGTACAGCTTTCGGATGAAAAAAAATATTATGAAAGTTGCCAAGGGAAATTACTGGCACAAGAGGGCGTAATTCCAATGACAAATGAAAAAACGGTTTTTCATCGAAATATGATATATTATAGTATGTCGAAAATTCCACCAAATTTCTGAATTTCGAACGTTACAAGTTTTGATTTCGACTATATTTCTGATAGCAAATTCAATAGTTCACCTGCCAAAATGTAAATCTCCTACTTTTATATGCTGTCATTTATATCCTCAGTTATAACTTGCAGAAATCAATCGCTCTTTTGCTTTTCTTTCTTAAAAAAATCGTCGTTTGTGACAATTATATAGTCACAACTATCATGTCTGGATATACGAGTCTGGATACATATTTTTCAAACGCCAACACTGCATTTTTCGACGCGATGACCTAATTCTCAACTGAGAATGAACGAGGTTCAGAATATTTGGATTTGGTCGAATGGAGGTGTACACACTCATCGATTTCCAACTGAAAGCACGTTTCTAATGATTTCATCATACAAAAACATCATGTAACGACATCATTCCTTCTCACATGTTATATTTTCGAATTCGAATTACAGCAGCATACAAAAACCCATTCAAACTGGTGACGTAATTATCATGATGTTGTCATTCCTCTTCATGTTTTACCGCTAGAAGCTAGACTCATGTCAAAGGTTCTATCCAGCCGTCTTCATAATTGTTATCTCTGTCAGAATACATACAAATATTGTCGAAACGTATGTCGTAATAAATGAGGAACGTATGTCGTAGTGGATAAGGAACTTACGCAATAATTTTGAGTGGTCAACCTATATTGTCAACCTATATAGTTCATCTGTGTTCAGGGGTGGCAGACGTATGACGCGGCTATTGAAGTCACTAGATCTGTTCGTTTCCTGCTATTATGAAAATTTTCGCGAATTTCAATATGAGTACTATCGAATGATGAAATAACATTTTTTTGCTAAACATGTCCATTCTCTCAGTGTTCATAGATACGCATCTCTACAATATCGATTCACAGATACCGCGTTTCTACACAATCGACTCACGGACGTCGCATCTCTACACAATCGCCGATATACCGCCGTCCTGATCCGTCTCGACGGCGATCCATCACCGATCCCACGGACGTCGCGACGCCCCTCACGACGAGGCGGTTGCGGTCGGCCATGGCCGTCGTGATCTATGCATAACCTGCGGCCGCGACCGCCGGACAGGGTGAACTATGGCCCGGATTTAGGGGATGTCGGAATCGTGACAGAAGATTAGGGTTAGCAACTTTGCGATCAGCGCGAATTTGTCACTTCATTGTTTCGATTTTTTTTTTCTAATTGCTATCTAATCGCTATTTTGCTTATTTAAAGTACAGTGCATTTCAATTTGGTTGAGAATGCCAGGTTTCTGGTTTTCACGTTCCTGTCCTACTTTTTCTTGAAACTCATGAACATCGCAAATGCTACTGCTACTGTCGAACTGATGTACATAATAATATAAGTATTTTCTCAGTTGATACCCATCTCTAATCGAAATAAGACAGTGACAGCTCAGTTCACATATGATTTGTGACATTTTGAGAATTGATTATTATTCGTAATTCAAAATATTTTTCATAAATAATAGAAATAGCTTCAGGCTGTAGTAGATTTCTCAGTCTTATCTATATCTCTTTTACATTCCGGTTGATAATGAATGTTTAATTGGTTGCATTGATATCGGTATCTACGTGTGTATACTGCCTATCATCGACGCTATTGACAGTTCATTATTTAGTTTTAGTGAAATTTCTCCATCATTTACTTAGGTCAAAAAAGTAGTACTTCTAATAAGAGGAATTCCTTGAATAATGCTCATCAGTCTCCCTACTAGTTCATTAGGACTTCATCATGACGTTTCCTGACTCATCAAAAGAACATTGCTATAAAAATGTTTTTATGTTGCTGCCTCCATGTCATCATTAAAATGTTGTGAGGTTCGTTGTAAAGCAACATCAGACTTTAATTGAGCCCATATACTGTTTACGATGTAGAAAGAATGGAATGGGCTAATTCATTTCCCCTCCATCACTCAGTTCCTCCTTTTATGGTTTGTGAAGGTTTCCATAGGAAGATGTCATGTTGAGCATTGGCAGCACGTAAGGATCGAGAAGTATCAATCATTATAATCATTATTGTCTATGGAATGAGTGTGAATCAAGAAAATGAATCAAGAAAACTAGTGAGAATAGACAATGACAGTGAAACTTCGAGAAATCAACTCCTTTTGCTCCCGATTGTATGCAAATCATGAATTGTCAAAAATATACTGATATTCTATATGCATATAAAAACGTCAAACGTTTAACAAACATCAACGAAGCAAGATGATATTTGGTATTTTCAATAGAGAAAAAGAAGTAACCTGAACTTCCTGTAAATCCCATGACGAAGAGCTGGAATATTTAATGCTTCCTGTTAGTGCAAATGTTTCCAGAGTGACATGTCTCCTCTTGATCATCGGGTAATAGTTATTTCCAGTGTCTTCTCTATTATTCTCATTGAATTGGTATGTTCATCTGAGAATAGTGGGAATCTGTGTGCTGTCGAAGTTGAACGTAGGACATTTGACATTTGATTTATATATTACAAGTAAATAGTTAATTTCTCACTATAGTACCTACCAACTTCACAATCAAGAATGTTCTTTATTCACTCCTTCCTAAATTCCATTACCAATCCATCTTGCATAGACAACTGTATAACTAATGTTAGGAAAGCTAGCGAAATAACCCTAGTTAACTGTTATATGTCCGATCATATCGGTTTGAAAAATAAATACACACTAGATTCTAAATTCAAAATGAAAGGGGAGACCTGCATCATTGAATTCAGGCCAATGTCAGATGAGGCAATCAAAAAGTGCATCTATCTATTGAAGCAATATAAATGGGATCACCTAGAAACACTCCATGATATTGATAATATTTTTGAAATTTTCTTTGACATACTTCTAAAAACAATAGATGAATGTTTTCCAAAAAAGACAAAAACGAAACACTCAAACAACGTTTCTAAAAAATGGTATAATGAAGAACTGAGATTACTCAGAGATAACTTATCACTTCTCACTGAATTAGCAAAAAATAACAAGATAACTAACATAGATGAGGAAATTAAGAAAGTAAGAAGAGTTTACAGAAATAAAATTCAGGAACAAAAAAGAAATTTTACATCCAAACAGGTAATCGAATCGTCAAACAATTCTAAAGCAATGTGGCAAATTATAAATGAACCTAGAAGGAAAAACTTGGAAAAAACCATTTGTAAAATATTTCCAGAAGATTTTAATAATTTTTTCATAAACATTTCCACTGCTCTCTTAGACTCACTACCCTCAACAGATAGAGATCCCATTAAGCAAGTTCCTCAAATCTACAGATCCAGAAAATCGTTATTTCTCTCCCCCACTACACCCCCAGAAGTCGAAAACATTATAAAAAACATGTCAAATAGTTCTGCTTTGGACATTTACGGACTAAGCAACAAACTCTTAAAAGTCATATGTGAAGGTATCTCTCACCCTCTTGCAATTATTATAAACAAATGTTTTGAACTTGGGGACTTCCCCACAAAATTAAAATTCGCTAAGGTGATACCGATATTTAAAAATAAGGGGGACGAAAATATTCTTGACAATCACAGACCAATATCAATAATTCCTATTCTCTCCAAACCTATAGAAATAGCCTACAAAAATAGATTAGTCTCATACCTGGATAAAAATAACTTCTTATCCCCTTCACAATTTGGTTTCAGGGAAAAATTATCCACCAACCATGCAATAATAGAACTAGTCACTACCATTGTAGAAGCCTTCGAAAGGGGTGAAATAGTAACAACTACCTTCTGCGATCTTTCGAAGGCTTTTGACTGTGTCAACCATAACATCCTCCTAGGTAAGCTTGAACTCTATGGTATCAGGGGAAACTCTTACCGTTTCACAGAGGCTTACTTAAGTAACAGATCACAACTGGTGGAACACAACTGTGTTAGATCTTCAACACAAAACATACTGGCAGGAGTCCCTCAGGGCTCAATCATTGGACCTTTACTTTTCATTTTATATGTGAATGATTTCTCAAGCAATATCAACTGTGCAAAATCCATCCTTTACGCTGATGACACCACTGTCTTTCACTCCCACCAAGATCCATTAAACTCAGAAACTATAAACCAAAATATAAGAGAAGAAATAATATCCTGGTTCACATCAAACCAACTAAGTCTAAATCTAAGCAAAACAGTCACTCTAGATTTCACTCTTAGGGATTTCAATGGGGATATAGAAAACATAAAATTCCTTGGACTTTTTCTTGACACAAAATTAACGTGGAAACACCATATCCAAACTCTATCAAAAAAACTTGCTAGTATAACTTTTTTATTGAGAAAACTCTCACAAACAGCTTCCACAGAAATTTGCAGAGTGGCCTATATGGGACTATTTCAGAGCCAAATTTCTTATGGTATACTAATGTGGGGAAACGCCACAGAATGGAAAAACATTTTTAGCATGCAAAAAATGGCTATCAGAGCAATAACAAATACTCCCTACAACGAATCATGTAGACATATCTTCAAAAACCTAAACATATTAACTCTCCCAGCCTTATTTGTCTATCACTGCCTATATTACATTAAATCTAATGAAAGCAATTTCGAAAAACAAAATACCTTACATTCACATGACACAAGAAATAAAAATAATTTGATAATTCCCCAACATAGACTAACATTAACTCACAAAAGCTTTATTAACATCTCTATTAAACTCTTCAATAAACTCCCAACGCATATTAGGGACCTTCAAACATCAAAATTCAAATTAAAAATAAAGAAAATCCTTCTAGCACTCAACATCTACACCATCGAAGAATTCATAGAAGCAGATCTCTCCTCAGTACTAAGATTTTAACTGTATTGTCTTTCCTGTTTTTTTTTTTTTTTTTTCTTTATATGTCTTTATACTATGTTATGCATACTTAAAATGTGTGAATGTACTTTTATACTTACTACATATACTTTTTATATATAAGCAAACAAGAAACCAAATTTTTATGACGATGCTAAAACATCTTTTGTTATTTTGGGCAAATAAAGTATTCTATTCTATTCTATTCTATTCTATCTTCCTTCCCCTTGGCAAGAATTATTCTCTAGACCTCTCTGCTTCTTTGAAATTCTTCCTGTACGTTTTTTTTGCCATTTCGACGATAAAGTTTAGATCGAATGAGTTTGATTTTGTTTATCTAATTCTGAAAAAGTTCTCGTTAATATTTTGCTTGAGTTGCCTTGTCTTCATAAAAAGCTTGGTACAGACCTGAACTTGAGCTGAACGAAAAACAAACCTAACGGCAATGGGAACACCAATTTAGCCGTGTCTACTAGAGTGTTTGCAAACAGATTCGCAAATCCTCGTCATTCGGCAAATGGTTTGCGGCGTTCTTTTCACTTGTCGGTTTTTTCACAGGCGAAAAGATCTTTGCTAGTGAACCTACTTTAAAGAGTATTCCTTGTCGTGTCTTCCGAGTGAATCCTTTCTACACAATGGAGTGGACAAAATAGAGATGTCTTGAATTGATTAATGTTCATCAAAAGAAGAAGTTATTGTGGAAAGCAAAACATCCACAACACTTCAATAGAATTCTAAAAGAAGATGATCTTTCCTTCAACGAATATTAAAAATATAGGTGAAGGGTGTTGAAATTTCAAGAAGAATATGAGTTTTTCATCATAATTTTTTTTTACCCTCAGATATTCTTATGAAATTTCGTACACACCTTTTCATCATTAGGTGCATTTTTTGACGTGAAAGATTTTTCCAAGTTTTCACCTGCGATTCCGTCCGTGAATATTTGTTCATTCCCTCGACTTCTCATTGCCGTCGGAACAAACCGTGAGGGAAATGTATTCATATCTCATTCATTTGGAAGGGAAGATTATTCAGAATATTATCTGAGCAAAAATATTTCTCATTCAATTCGTCATCTCCGTGTTAGTAGGTTATCAACAACGTTATCCAACTAACGTTCCGTTTGTTGTTCGGATCTTCGAAATTTAAGATGATTACGAATTCATGATCCATCATGAACTCCAAATCAATATATATATATATATATATATATATATATATATATATATATATATATATATATATATATGCATTTCCGTAGTGGTGTGCCAATAATTATTGATTCACTCGAATGTTGTCTCGATTTCTTACGGATGCAAATTATAGAGGTTGAAACATTCTCAGTATAAAAATGATTCATGTTTGTGAACATAAAAGATTTGTTGTCATCGATCGAATGAAATATGAAACTGATACTTATGCGATGATATATATTATTGTGGAGGATATTTATACTCAAACCTTCCTGATTTATGGATCAACCATATTAGAACCAACCCTGGAATTTTCATTGACATACCATCAATAATTCTGTTTGTTGGTCATTGTGAATCAGTTCCATTGATTCCGTGATTCAGAGGAAGATTGAAAAAAGCAATTGAACATGCAATTCAAAATATATGAACAATGCAGATCAATCAATCTTCTGATTGAATGAATTGCACGCCATTTGTATATTAATTACCAGGATAATATGCGGAAGCCAAAATAATTGAAGCATGCATGGGAGTTACAATCACATTTTCAACTTCTGCTTACTGTACATTGGCTGCTCTATCTGTCGGAACGAGGTATTTAATTCAGGCGAATATGTTATTCACGTTACAAGACCAGAAAATAGTGTTCGGTAGTTGTACAAGCGAGGCCTGGAAATTATGAGAAGACCTGCAAAACACGGATTTTAGCAATGTCATAAAAATTTTTTTTCCACCACTAGCCCAAGAACTCACTATCATGTACACCTTTTACATTTCATGTAGACTTCTTTTTTTCGTGACATATTATCATTTTTATATGATAGTTCATTGCCTCAATATTGTTTATATATTTTTCTCATGTAGCATCATTTGTTGATAAAAAGTGATATATTACCAGGGTCGCTTTCATGTATAGAGACGGTTTCATATCTCAGGAGCGGCACTGAAGAAAATCATGGAAATTTATACAGGACGGTAATTGGTGTTGTTCGATTCGATGGTGATATTTGCGATATTGCCAAGTTCACCGTTTCCATGATAATGTGGGTTACAATTGTGATCCAAACGGGAACCCATTTCAATTACTCACATTACTACAACCTTATTATTTTCAAATCCTCATTCATCTCTGTTCACATGATTTGACAACACACATTTTTGTGTGAATCTTGCTGAAAAACGTCTATTGAGCTAATAGACCATCAAGTTACCTGTGAAAGTTTCTACATAGCTCCATAAGAACACCGCGTCGTGCTTTCGTCTTTTAGTGACGATCTTGACAACAGATGACGAGAATACATTTTGTGTGAAAATTTTCGCGCAAGAGATATGAGGCTGTTTTCATGAATGAAAGCGACCCTGTATACACAACTCACTTGAGTTTTCATAGTAACTGAAACAATACTCGTTTTTCCTTCAGTTTCGTAGCAGTATTTTGCACACGCCTGGAATCAATTCAAATGTAGGTATCAGCAAAGAGATAAGAGGGATCGGCAGAGAATTATTCTGATGACCATCTGTGCAAACTATCTACATCGTGTGCGAAAGTGAACCCACGCCATGCACTCTCGCTAGCATGTAGATACGTTGTATGAATGGTTACACTATTTATTGTTATATTCGATACTCAATATCACTGATCTACTATTACAAAATTTTCAAGAAAATAAGATGCGATTTTCTTCTGTTCATTGATTCCTTTTATGATTATTTGTTTATTTCGTCGATTTCTCATTGTCTGTCAGAAAGGAAAATGTATTCATATCTATTTTTTTTTCTGGTGCAGGATTATTCAGATTAATTTCTGGGCGAGAATAATTTCCATTCAATTCGCCACCTCTGTGTTATTAGGTCATCAACAACGGTATCCAACCAACCGAGAATGCTCTTTCCACCGACATTTCCTCGAATTGCAATTAGGAAACTGTTTCTCTGCGGAAAATGCAATAATAAGCGTGAAAATGAATTCTCCACACATCGGCTCCCAGAGGAAAGGACAAAATATTAATCCTAATTCTAATCAAGAGAACTCGAACACAGAGGGACTGCAAGTTCGCTTCTGTTTATATAAAGGGTGTTCGAGATAAGGAGGGCCAATATGGGGATATCGGAACACAATGTGTGGTACATCATTGAATTCAGAATGAAAAGGACTTTCCACATGAAATCAGGACTGCATTTTAGAAAAATGAATTGATGGCGGATTCTCGATGACAAAGTTTTGAATAGAGAGGATAGATAAAAATATATTGGAAGTTGCAACGGACCAGTTTTATCAGTTCTGTTATAAGTTCACTATTGACACCAGAAAAATCCAAATGAGGAATTCGAAAATTGAGGTTTCGTTTGTATCACTTAACTCTTTACTATTTCAACCAAATTTGTGTTTCTTTCTGTTGCCTACATACCTATACTGCCTCTTCTCATCTTGGCAGATACTCTAGAAGTGTCCCAGGTTTCAACACCCAGGATTTCTTCAATCGATAGAAATATTCAATCAGAGAAGAAAATTATATGTATCTATCATTCATAAATCTAATGAATATAGGTCGTGGAGGTCATTGTTTGCCAGATACAGGGCGTCAGTATTGATAATGAAATTGTCATTCATCTACCAACTGCGTAATCATCTGATAACGCTTGTGGTGCATACAAGATTAAATGTTTCACTGAAAACTCCATGATTATTTTCATAAGTTGAGTGAGCTGATTCATGATCCAACCGATTCGCATTAGATTTGACTTTATTAAGTTGTCTGACATTGACGATTATCGATATTCCGACTTTATGCCAATAATTTATGTACTTATATACTGATGAAACATATGATAACATCAATATTCAGGAGAGCCTGAATACGTATTTCGGCAGTAGACCTGAGAAGAAAAAAAGGTTAGTGACTCGATCTTCACTATGTTTCAAGACGTTCCCTAGAAATTACCATCGAGAGTCAAAATTATCACTGACAATAGTACTCAATTTTCGAACAATCTCTTGAAACAGAGGTGTCGCTGATTTTTTTTACTTTTCAGGTCTATTGGAAATGGCAACTGAGTTGCTAAAATACGTATCCAGGCTTTTCTGGATATTATTGTGGTTTCACGATAACGATTGTGGTTTCATTTTGATGATTATGATTTTGATAAGTTTTGGATCCATTTTTCCAGAATGTGAACCATCATTTAAACAAATCACTACAAAAATAGGTTATCGCAGTAATCGGAAAAAACCTGTGATAATTTCAAATCGCTATGTCAGTGAATTCATCTGCAAATCATCCTGAGTATAATATTATAAAATTGTCTGATCATGAAATTTCCAGCTTCGATCGCACCCTGTATCAGTAACATCTAAGACCTTCTCTTAGAGAAACTTTCATTCTGAAAATGGTTTCTTGCATCGATTAACTGAGACCTGCTATCAAAACTTAAGACAACCTGTATATACATCATTAGAAGAAAACAGCTCCAGCTTCACGACCCACAATAGAAATTCATTTTCGAAATTTGTCTCAATGACGATGTAAATACGTTAACAAAATATTTTGTTTGAATATGATTTTTCGAAGAGGTATTAGTTTATGTAGTAGTTAATTAGGCACTACAATTAATTGATATCCTGAATTTCAGGACTCACAGTTTGTGAAGTTTCAAAAAGTGTCTCAAAATATGGCAAATGCAACTTTCTTCATCTTCACTTCCCAAGGAACCATCAGAAAATCCTTATTATCTCTCGAAATTATTCGTGGTTTCGAAATCTTAGAACTGATATAAAGATGAAAGAAAAAGATATGTAAATTCGTTCATGTCAAGATACTGAAGTACTGATGAAAGAAATTGATTGCAATCAGATTTTTCATACACATTTTTTCCTGAACCTGTCTGCTTTTCTGTGCAGCACTGATGCTCTATCAAATCGAATTTTCAACTGATGCGCTCGTACAGTGACCAAACGGTGAGAATTTTCATTTCTGCGTGATTGGTTTTTATTTAGAGATTCTGCCTGCAAATGAAACAGATATTTTGAGGCTCAAGTATTACTCTATTGTTACTTGATAATGATAATACAATGTTCCGGAGGTAATACCGCTAGTCTTTCTGGAATATAAATACTCTCATATTCGGCAAAAATGTTGATAGAATCCGATTCGATCTCATTGTGTTTGTTTGGATGATTTTGCCTCAATTCATTTCATAGAGTTCGAAGGGAATTTTACATTGAGTGAGACTGAATTTCGAAATTTCGAACAAATTGGTAGAAAAACTTACTGGGAATCATACATTGTTTGTTGCAGACATTCAATCATACATCTCTCCTCGCTGCGTATGCGTTGAATTCAGTGTTGCGTGTATACACGGTGACTTGATTTAACTTTGAAACTTTTATCCCATCGTCACGAATTTTTACGTAGATGTCGCATTACAAACTGTGAAGAACATAGAAATTGTACACTGGAATAGTTCGATGGTAGGTTTGCTAGTGCGAAAGTTTTTAGGTGAGTCGAAAATTGAAAGGGTTTTCTTTATGTGAACAAAAACTTCAAGGCCTGTCCTTGAAAAGTTACACGTTTCCAAGAAATGAAAAAAAAATCGTTTTCGCCTTTGTTGAATTGTCGGAGAGTCAAAGAGAATCTATTTTGAGATCTGCCTATGAAGAGGCTACTTATGATTTTTTTCAATTTTGTTATGATTCCTTGAGCTGGTGAAACATGTAACTCCCATCTCAATTTCTACCAGAACTTCTCAACCGATTGATATTTGTTGATTCGAAAATATCTGTGGAAGAAATTTTAGTGCTGAACTTTTCCAACTCTTGTATTACTTCCGTGAAAGCAATAATTTCTTGATGAAAATTATTTAAATATCGCGCGTGCATGGTCTGTGAAAAAATCAAAAAAATCTAGTAGGTAGCTGTCACGTTCCGTTTGTACAAATTAGGACTTTAATGGTATTATTTTGTTATGAATCCGCAATAAATATTATATTCAATTTATATTCAAATTCACAAAAGCAAAAACAACTATTTTTTTCTCTCTTCTCTTTTTCTTTCATTTTTTTGTTTTCATCAAAAAACCCCCTTTGATTTTCGACGAGGAGTCACCTCCTGAAAACTTTTGCACTTATTCGGAAACACCCTGTAGGTAACCCAAATAAGCTCTCAAGAAGCATTATCTTCAGATCAAAGCATACCAAATTCATCTCATGCATTTCAAATTCAACAGGCATCTGAGAGACAGACTACTATCGGATTCGTATTTGAGGTGGCATATAGAATGAATGGGTCACATTTCGTGGCTGATAGAACCGGTCAAAGTTTAATGTTCGGCCGGTTCACCTTGCTTTTTATTGTTTTGTCACCGCGTGTATGCCGCAAGCATTCTTCCGCTTCCATCTGGTATAAATAACACGATGGGGATTCCAATTACTCCGGAAAGAGGAATAAATACGAGCGCAGCAGAAAATTTGTAGCGTTTACCAGAAATGGATTCGAATAAAACGAATAGAATGATTTGTGTCGTTTCACTTACGATTGAACGTTGACTAATATATGAAGCCTCTATGGAGTGTTGGGAGAGTTTCCATCGTGAAAAAAGCTTGGATGGGAATTGTAGGGATTGGCCAGGATATTGGAAATATTCAAGGCTTCCGAAAAGAAAAAGAATCAATAGAGAACAGAGTGCCTATATGAATCTGGTATATTTTATTTCCTTGTACAATTTGGAATTGAAGAGCAGGAAATGTGTTCACAAGATTCCTTATAACAAAAACCTATTGAGAATAAAAAAATGTAAAGCTACAAATATTGTTACCAATGCTCCGAATATGTCCTCCTCGTGAGGTCCAACAATAATGTTTCAATAATCTCTCTACTCCAGCAGGTGGTGAAGATTACAGTCGCTTCATACAAGGAAGTATGGCGACAATGCGTCAGCATTTTGATTGGCTGTTGTCCTATTGAAAATATCAAAGTTGACGTCTCTTCCGGAGAAACCGGAAGTATCACAATAACAAGAATATCTTCAATTTTTCAGATTGTGTGTGGGATTTTCCATTATTCCTGGAAAATGAAATAGGAGTCATTAAAAATTTCTTCAATACATTTGTAGTCAGGACAGATTTGTGATCTGCCCCAGAATGTCACTGCACCTGAAATTGAACCTTCAGATACCTGAATGAGAAATCCTCTCTTTGTCAGTGACACTTCGTTTTTTGAAATATTTGGAGATACAAATATATTCACATGAAGAACAAAACTTCTACTTATCTTAGTGGTCGTTTCAGGAACGTCGTCATCATGAGTAATCTTTCTATGACACAAAATGTGGAAGAAACTCCATAAATTAGTGTTCAAAAATAAAAAGTCTGAAGGAATTTGCGCATTCTGGAGAAAATGGTTGAACAATTTCCCTCGGAGCTATTGCAAATCTGTGACAATGGATGCATTCCGTGAACACCTAATTACTACGACCTGAGCGATCTGCACCATCTGACCTCTCAGGCAAAACTCATAGTCATGCAAAGTGCCCAATCCAATCAACTACTTCATTATTCAGCACACTGCGTGAGCGCGGAAAGTGACGAATAAAGTTCCAATTACTGACATGTCAGTGTATCGGTATCGTTAGCGATACCACGAAACTGAACGAGCAATTTTGAATGTGATTGCGCTTTGGGATCGCTCGCAATCTTGAGCGCATAGAGAAATCCACTTCAGAGACCAAGTATTTGCAATTATCCAGACATCGAGTCAAATAAGTGAAAAAGGAAGAGAGTATTAAGAAGCATCAAGTTAACACAGCGTGAAAGACGAGTTGAAAAACACGATCATGATGCCAATG
The DNA here is from genome assembly GCA_963576655.1 of Gastrophysa polygoni. Lineage (NCBI taxonomy): Eukaryota > Metazoa > Arthropoda > Insecta > Coleoptera > Chrysomelidae > Gastrophysa > Gastrophysa polygoni. The sequence goes on from OY755084.1 coordinate 13,827,590, forward strand.
CCAGGAAAATGCTGCAAAAAACTAGAAACTAGGGAATAATGTGTGATGTGTGATCATCCAATTTTCATTAAACGCTATTTTGCCGCATGAGTCTATTTGAAGACTTTGGTACGAAAACCGGTCAAGTCCAAATTTTACAGTTAGATGTGATTCGATGATGATGATGAACTTTCCAAAATTATAATGAACTTTCAGAACAGTGAGATATTTTTTAATTTGACACTAAAAAACCGTACCAACCTGTATAAGATGAACTTTCTTCTGTTTTTTCACTAGTATGTGATGATTGCATCGTACCTACAACTTTTTATGACCTGTCTTGTTTCATGTTTTTTTTATCTGTTGACACCACGGAAGGAAAACCTATGATGTTCGAGGAACATTGTGTTAGCCAGTGGATGAGAAGGAAGGTGTTGAAATTTTTCTCTTGTTTGGAAAGTTTGGAGGTTGTAAGCGTCGGGAAAAACTTCACGTGGCATATCGATGAATGATGCTTGGTATATCGATGTTCGACCAAGCAAACAACCGAAAAGAGGGATGGATAAATGAATCTATCTACTAGAATGACTTCATCTATCTATTTGTGTCCGCTATTGTCCTGAAGAACTTCTCAGAGTATGTTGGCTTGGATATGAAGCAAATCTGACGTTGGCACGTATTCTATTCCGCCTTTCTATTGCAAACTAAGCAATTTCTTTGATAAATCAACGTTATCATAAGATAATAATGGAATCACATTAACAAAAAAAGGAAGAAACAGAAACCTGGACTGTTTCCAATGGGTCACCTAGCATACACAATCATACCCGTAGGTCAGAATTTCATTATTGCGAGCCTAAATATCCAGATTTCAGACGGATTTAACCAACATTTGGTGAAAATACTATTTCATGTTCAGAGCACTGTCACGATATATCATGATGTCAAACTCTCGTTTATTTTCAGATGCAATTAGGCAGTTACCTGCCTACTAGATTGGCATCGGCATTGGTTTTCCTTCAGACGGCTCTCTTCACTTCCCTCCTGCCTAGCTGTCCTCCTGAATGTATTTGTCTTTCTCAAACACAGGTGAGTAACAGCATATCATTCGACGAGCAAATTATGATGGCTATTGCCCACGATCATGAGAGTTGCAGCACGAGCCAGTTCAAACTAACCGATGTCAGGAGAGCGAAGCCTACGTTTGAATTTTGTCGTGTAGTGATAATTGTAAATCCTGGAAATCCATCGTTTGCTATTGGCCTCATCAATAATGTGTGACGGTAACTAGAGTCTAAGGATCAGAGATTTAACTGCAGAAATTATTTGTCTAAACAATGAGTTCAGAACCATATAATAATCTATGATATCATCAATGAAAATATTGACAATCTATAGACCGACTTTGTGTTTGAGAATTCCACGCCAAATGATCTGATATCAAACTGATGTTTCCATGTCAAATTCAGATAGCTACACCTTTACTGCAAACGTGATTACTTCGTTATCTTTTGGCAATAATCGCTGATGTTCAATTTAGCCGGATTCTGGAAGTCTCGAAAATGTGAGTCAGCATATCCTCTGTTTTAGTCTCGAGCTCGAAGGGAGTTATAGTCATTAGCAAGTGAGACTCATAGGCGTTTGACCTGTATGCAGGATATCAATGAGCCGTGATGCAATATCGCATGTTGAAAATAGTATTTCGTTCAAAGAGGATGGGTTAATAATCATTCTCCACTACCAGCATGTTTGTCATGAGCTGTAGCCGGATACCAAACTCCTTCTACGATCGATTCATTCAAAAGCGACATGATTATGTAATAGGAATAGTTCGAACTTCAAATACATTTTCTGAATTTCACGAGGTAGCATTTTCTCTTTGCCAATCTGTGAATGATAGTTCGTCTGTTCCATATTTTCTTTCCACAATTCTTGGAAGAACTACTTATTCTGAAATCTAGTTCCAATCAGTTGAAATCAATGAACTGGAGGCTCACAACGTACCTGATTCTTTTAACTATAACAGTTCAGAAAGTAGAAATCCATATTGAAAAATATTGGAAAAATATTGATAGACATTATTTTTGTCCTTGGCTTCCTCTAACACCTGAATATTCTTTTAGAGTCAGACTCAATGTTCTCAAATAGATTTTGTTTTTGTCTCTGCTACCTGATTTCTGCCCACTATATGTACCATGTATAATAGCTGTTTTAATACGATATACGATTATTCTTCGTTAGTATATTAGAATTTCAGTTCTGATAGCAGATCGAGGTTTCAAGTGAATAATTCTTTATTTTCCGTTATTTTTTAAATGAACGCACTGCATGTCTTCTACTTCGACACAATCCACTTATGTTTTGTCGCGATTTCCAAGAAAATGTATTTCTTGCCGCTGGAGTATCTCGTTTCTCGATGGAATTGTAACAGCTGATTCCAAATATGACCAGTTCTGGTCACGAATATCTATCGTTCGCACGCTATGGCTGATAAAGCACTATTCTTTTCAAAAAACCACAATCATTTTGTGGTATCCCATACTCGACTCGATGGAAAATTGCAAATTCTTGTCGACTTATAAATGTAGGCAAAGTTGACGAGATAATCAGTAGGAAGTCTCCTGTCGGGGGCTTGAAATTCTGCTCCAAATAGTTTCTCTATATACTATATACTATCATAAATCACTAGATGTGGTAATCTTGTACTGGGTCCAGTTCAAGATAAACTAGAAAAACGGGGGTAATATCCACTCCACCCTTTGGACTGCAGAAAGGAAATATTTTTTTTTCGAAAATGAATTATTCATTGAGGTAGGTACACTACATTGAAGGCGAATACTGGATAATCAGTTTTCCCACAATGTCTTCTGATCGTTTCAAAATATCCATATTTACCCTCAGGAACAGGACATTCCGTTGCGCACTATCAATCCAACACAATATGTATTAAATATTTCATATTTCAATCACAATATTCATTTTCAGATCTACATTCAGGAGACTGTATTCGAAGAAGTAGCTTTTTCTTGGATATATCTAGACAGCTAGGCATTGTGAGGAAAAGCCAATATTGCCGTGTTTCCCAAACAAATAGCTAATATCTTCTCTGAAGATAGCAGGGCTCCTGTTTCGTGGCAAGAATCATTACTTACGTCTCCATTGGGATTATTAGAAATTCTGGAATGATCTGAGAAGAACTTTCAATCTCCCTTCCAGAACACACCATAGCAGCCATTGTCCATCATTTTGTTACTGTCACGACTTTCTGTCAATCCCAAGTTCACAATGAGATGAAATATATCAATTCTGAATCTATATCTACGACATACCTGATGATCTTCTTTTCGAGCATGCCTAATATTCTACGTCATGCATGAAGCTTTAATGTCCTACTCCAATGTTTTTTTTTATCTGTGGACAACACGAAAGGGAAATCTATGATGTTCGAGGAACATCGTGTTAGCCAGCGGTGGAATTTTGGGAAAGAAGGAAGGTGTTGGAATTTGTCTTGAATGTTTGGAGGTTGTAAGCATCAGGAAAGACTTCACTAGGCAAAGAATTCCACAACTTTGCCGTTCTATTGATGAATGATGCTTGGTATAGCGATGTTCGACAGGTCTCGAGCCTGACAGTGTAGGGGTGACCAGCTTAAGCTCGTCTGGTTTGTCTACTAGGAATCGCGCGTGGTGGCATAATAGATGATATTTCCGTTGAGCACCGACCGTGAAAGTACCTATAAAAAAGGCAAAGATCGCCGACCTTTCTACGATGATCTAGAGAGGTCAATGATTTGGTGAGTGTTGTGTCATCGACTAGGCGGATAGCTCTCTTCTGAATTGAATCTAAGAGCTTAAGCGTATGTTTGGGGGCTGAGCTCCAAACATGTGAACAGTACTCCAGGACAGGTCGGATTTGTGCTTTGTAGATCATAAGCAGTTGCTGGGATGTGAAGTATCTTTTCGCACGGAAAAGAAAACCGAGTTTTTGTGAAGCAGTTTTCGCAATGGATCTCACATGATCGTCCCATGAGAGAGCACTGTTGGTGGTGACACCCAGCATGGGTATTGACGACCTCATAGGAACAGTGGTACCCGACATCATCAAATTGGGCATTGTGTGATCAGCCTTCTTGGTGAACATACAAGCTTGAGGTTTAGTTGCATTGAACTGTACTAGATTCTCAGATCCTCATTTCAGAATTCTTGTCAGATCCTCATTTAAAGCATCAACCTGTCTTCGCCTTGCACCTCTGGCCTCGTTGGATGATATAGGGGCTCTAGAGGAAAAGGCGGAATGAAGTGTACTATCATCCGCAAAGCTATGAACTGGGCTGGAGGTCATATTCAACGAATCATTGATGTGGAGCAAGAACAAAGTTAGTGCCAAGACAGAGCCCTGTAGAACACCAGCATTGATAGTCACCGTATCAGACGACACCCCGTCCAACACCACGTAGAGTGATCTATCTGCAAGAAAACTCGATAGTAAAAGACACAGTTGGGGCGGCAAACCATATGACGGAAGTTTCGCTAGGAGGCCTTGGTGCCAAACTCGGTCAAATGCTTTGGAGATATCCAAGGCTACAGCCAGAGACTCCCCATGTTTCTCTATTGACACCTGCCACTTATGTGTCACATAGGCAAGCAGATCTCCAGTTGACCTCTGGTGACGAAAGCCATATTGCCGGTCGTTCACGATTCTTGAGCTCTCTAGATATCGAATGTGCTCGATGTTGATTGCTTTTTCCATTACTTCAGAGATCACAGATAGTAGTGCAATCGGTCTATAGTTGTTAGGGAAGGTTTTCTTGCCCTTCTTTGGACTCGGTTGGACCCCAGCTTTCTTCCAGTTAGAAGGAAATACGCCGAGTTCGTACGAAAGGGTAAACAACCTGCAAAGAACTGGTGTTAGTTCTGGGGCACATTTCTTGAGAACAATAGGCGGTATTCCGTCAGGCCCCATAGCCTTCTTGACGTTGAGGCTAAGCAGAATGTGTCTGATTGTGCGTTGCCGGAAGACAATTTCTGGCATACGGTTATCGATGGTAGTGATTTTGGGAAGTTCCTGGCCTCGTGTATCCAAGGTAGAATTGTCTGCAAACATTTTGTGAGGGGAGGAAATGAGCTAGAAGTGAAATTTCTCCCGATTGCCTTGGCAAACGTCCAAAATGAACGGGAACCATTTGGACACTCTATGAGCTTCGATCTTATTTTCGTGTTGTATGCCTCTTCAGACTCATCTATCGTTCGATTGCATGTATTCCTAGCTTCAACATATTCAGCTCTAGTTTGAGGGCTTGGGTTTCTGCGCCAACGACGGTATGCTGCTTGCTTCAGTGCGACAACCCTAGAACAGGTTCTATTGAACCATGGTTCACCAGTGGTTCGTGATTTGGTGCTATGTGGTATGTAAGTTTCCATTCCCAGCATGATGATTTCCGAGATCTTTTCAGCACATTGCGTAGGATCTCCCGATTCAAAACACATTCTCCTCCAAGGAAACTCAGAAAAAAACATGCGAAAGCCATCCCAGTCGGCTGAAATGTAATGCCAAACAGTGCGTGGGGGTGTTGGACTGGTTCGCGGAGTGATGTAAGGACATATCGTGGAGATGAGTGTGTGGTCTAGGTTTCCTAGTGGTGCACGGACTTTCACTTCATACGGTTCCGGATTGTTAGTGAGGAACAGGTCGAGCGTATTGGCATAATGATTGCTAATATCAGGGATCCGAGTGGGTTCGTTTATCAGTTGCTCGAGACCATAGGTGATAGCGAAAGCCTCAACCAGACGTTCTGCGTCGTCTGTTTTGTTCGAGAATTTGAGTCAGGTGGAGTTGTGGACATTGAAATCCCCTCGGAAATCCTTCATGATGATGATTTCAGCTGTTGGGTGATTCTGTTGAATGAAATCAAGTTCCAGAGAAAGGAATTCGAAGAGGTCACCAGGAGTTGGTTCGTTTGGTGATAGATGAAGGCAGCAGATGAACTTTGTCTGTTTGTGGTTATCGATCTTGAGCCACATTACATCGAATTCTTTCGGTTCCAGTTCCTCCTCACGATGGCATGAGAGATCATTTCTGGAAAAGAGACATAAACCTCCTCTGAATCTGAAACGGGTATGCAGCTCATATCCAGGGCAGAGCATATAGGTCGTATTAGTTGATGAGTTGACCTGCGTCTCAGTTAAAGCCAGTATATCTGGTTTCTCAGCCTGTAGATGGTAATGAACATCGTTTATATTTTTGTTCAGACCTCGGATGTTACAAAGGTCTATTTTTGAATTCACATGTTTCGATGGTGAACCCCCTCGAGCACCTCTCGCCCGGAAATCCGAATGTTTCCGGAGTGTTTCACCCTAGGAAAATTTATCATCTAGATTTTTCTTCAGCTGAAATGGGTGGTTTGGGTTGGGAAGAAGGAGATAGGGTATGGGGATATGACCGGAAGCATCGACCAAATACTGAAACATGGGAGTTACCCATTTCACAGCACCTCTGTCGATGTGGTGGTGTCGCACCGGGCGATGATGGGAACCATCATCTTCCACCTATGTTAAGGGTGTCTCTCGGTGAGCGATATCTTGTGAAGCGTGTCTGGTCATGCGGAATCTCGAATCGGACACCCAGTATATCATTGTATTCTTCTGGAATAATTATCAGGTTGATTTCAGTACTACCGTTCTTAGTAAAATGACATGGCACACTAGGGAGTATGACTGCTGTAAGGTTTTATTTATTTTTGAATTGAACTTCAGATTTGACGAAATGAACGAAACATATGAATTGATATCTATTCATGTCTGAATGTGAGAGTGAATTAATCGAACTCAGTTTCTGAAGTTGGCTACGAGTAAAGAGAGTCTGTCTTGGTGAACTTCTCACTTGTCCTGGATAGATATAAGATTGATATGAATGAAATGCTAACTGCGCAAAATCAGGAATGAAATTCACAACGTCAGGAGATAATTAGAACAGTTTCCGTTGAAGGTATACTAGAAGAAATCCTGATATTTGCATATTTCATGAAGCATTCGAAAAGCTTTCCCAGGTACATACAATTCATTGACAATAGCTATGAATTTTTGATGTAGTACAGCGACATTAGAATCGATTTGTTCTGCAAAATTAAATAATCACGCCAGCGCAAGTCTAGGTGCCACTATAGAAGAGCCAATTCCATTTCATTCAATTAGAAGAGAATTCTACCAGCACCAACCAAATCATTTCATCAGTAGAAACAGTCAGAATCATTCATTACCAGGCACATGCAATCAACATCTGACAATAGCTTTCTTTCCGATCGTGAGAATGGAATAAATTTCATACTGACAGTTCATTTGATTAAGAAATTCATTTTCAGAACATGTAAATTGAAGATAAATCTGTCGATTGAGCTTCAATTGAAAGATAAATCTAGCATATAGCTTCAACCTCTGGAAAATAATGATAATTTCAATAATAATGATAATAATAGTGATAATAGTGCAAATAATAATGATCATAATGATAATAATACTCGTCATTATCCAATTCGATGACAATGACAATACAGTAGTAACAATGAAGGATGAAAGGCGCGTGATCAGTTTGAAACTGTTCTACCTCACGAAATATTGAAGCCAAACTCAACTTGATTACAATACATACACCTGCATACAAAATATACCCTATTCGAATGTTGCAGCATCAATTATTCTCTTATCATTATTCCGTACAGTATAGAGGAGAACAGAAAAAGAGATAAAAACGAAATTGATGAATCATGTTACCTATAGATCCTGCCCACTGAAATATTTTTCAAAAACTATTTCTTCGAATTTTTATCGGCTTGTTATTTCCTTGGATTCGGTCGGTAGACTATTATAATCCTTAGATATTATTGAATTCCTTAGATATTTCATACTCCTTAGATTCAATCTCGCAGCTATATGAAAATTATATAAAAAAAATTGTGTTGATATTTCCGTTCAGCTCTTTCGTACAAAACGGCTATGATATGAGAAATGATATGATTACGAATAATATCACAAGAATATATTCAACGGGCGAATATAAAGAATCATCTTCCCAACGATTATCACACATTTTCGAAGAAGACAGTTTCAAGTTGTCGAACCGACAGATTGCTACTCGTTAGAAATATTGGATTGCATTGGTTCGAATCCAAAAATCCTCAAGGTGATAGCAGTTTCTAATCGGGCATGTTTTAACGTTCATTGAATTGTTTTGTTGGGCTAGAGCCTACTGAAGTTGTTCGCCCATCTCAGCATATCAACATTTGCGTTAGAATTCTAAAGTGTACTCATTGATTCTAGGTGTTATGCAACTCTGGGGGTCTCCGGGAGATTCCGAAGAAGCTTCTTCCTCCAACAGTAGAACACCTATCCCTCACTCGCAATCATTTTCCAGTCATCAAAAGCGACTCCTTCGCTGGTCTTCGCTACTTGAGAAAACTCTCAATAGATGGAAACAACATCTCTATCATAAAACCATTCGCTTTCAGAGGTGAGGAATATATTCAAGGTGCTTTCACGCTCGACTTTGCTACTTTTGAAGTTCCTGAGATAATCAGGAAAATGTGAGAAAGGACATAATTTCAATTCTGATATATTTCTGAGACAGTTGCATGTTTTCTCATTCATCAGTCTTCATGAAAAGATTTCCATCCGCGTGTGTGACATTGAATAACGAGTTAATTTCATCGACTCATTATTTTTTGCATAGCATTTGAAAAAAACTGATGAGTGTGTATGGTATTTGTACGAATGAACGAATGATAGTTGTAGGCTCAACTTTCAACTTTTGAATGGCCACCGATTATTCCTATGATTCATTTTTGTGTAGAAGTTTTCGCAATTGACCTCATGTTGTCCAATGAAAGAGCGCTGTTGTTACTGATACCAAGCAAGCAAAATTCTTGCCACATCATCATGTATCATCGACCTGTCTACATCTTGCATCTCTGACCTCACTTGATGATATAAGAGGAGGAGGTTGTATGGAGTGTACTATCATCCGTAGAGCTAACTGTTTGTTGCTGTGGAGCGAGAACAAAGTTGTGTAGAACATCAAAGTTGAATGTCAATATATCAGATGCTACCGTGATCAACTCCAGTTCAACGAACAGTTCAAGTTCATCTTGAAAATGCATTGCTGGTAAAAATTTCAATTTGACTGTTTGTTTTTTCTGCCACCAACTAAATATATCTTTACCATCAAGTTGATTCATGATGATTGTGATAGGATAAGTCAATGTCATGTGAAATACGAATCCCATCGGAATCAGATACTTCGAATCATTCGTTTCCGTTATATCTACTCAGCAAGTGACTTTTCATTTCCTGTTGCAGGACTGCCACGTCTACGAGAACTGTCAATTCAACAGACTCCTTTGGTGACTGTAGCACAATTCGCTTTCGCTGGACTGCAGAACATCAGCGCCATCTACCTTAGCCACAACAGAATAAGACAAGTGGAATCATACGCTTTCGCAGGCACTACCAATCTCAAGTTGTTGGTTTTGGCCAACAATCCTATCTACAAACTCGAAAGTCACGCGTTCAGCGGACTCAATAACGTCGAAAGAATTACTTTTCCTTCAGGTTAGTATGCTGGCGAGAAGCTATGAAGTTTTATCATACACTGAGAAAAATCTACCCAACCACATTCCTGAGTTGATATTTCTTCAATAATAATGATGTTATTATTGAATATTGAATATTTGGAAAATAATTGGAAAATATACAATATTTAACCTTATTTCCAACAAATAGCATAGATGATCTGCGTTGGATTGATATGTATGAAAATAAATTACTGTCATTCTCTGGAGTAGACTCGACTTGCTTCGATCCAAATTCAAAACGACAATTGGCAGCCACAGTTTCGCTAAACAGGGCGTGTTTTTTCAGTTCCTTGAAATGTCACAATATTTACATAGTTACAAGGACAATAATTTTCATAACGATAAATGCGAGTCATGTGAGAACTAGGTAGCTTAACTATGACTGATGAAACTGGGTGAATATTTCTGAATATTCACTTACAGAAAAGTAATGATGAATTAATGTTTTTTTCTTTCCGAATTGTGATGATGAGAAGGTCTTTCGTACCCAGTTCGAGAGTTACTACCACTACCACATTACTATTCATTTGTGTGTATCATTTGAGTCTGAATTTTGGTTCATTCCCGGTTTCCATTCTCGTCTATGTCTCCACATCAAAAACAAACAAGAAATATAGAGACCAACAAAAATTATTCATGTTCGAGCCGAACCTAATACAACGACTGCCGACACCTAACGGATATCTCGAGTCAGGGCGAATACAACTTCCGACAACTCCTGAATGGGTTTGAGACTTCATGAACATTGTCACGTCATGTCAGACGAAATTGTGGAATAATGAAGTCACGTTCATCGACGAACGTAAATGAGCATGATCAGGAATTAATCATATTTTGGTTACCACCCAGTGTTCAAATAATTATTCGGGATTATTGATATCACGTGAACATTCGCGTGAGATTCATTTGGAAATCGTTGAATGTTGCACTGGATGATTTTCTTCAACTTTACCAATTTTTCGAAAATCTATGGTTGGTACAATTCTCCGCCTCCTCTACCCATGATCATTTCTTGGAAATGTACGGGCTGATCATAACGATATTCCAATTCTGTTGAAATTCAAACTCGTTCAAATTTTGTTCAAAATTAAACAGAATTGAGATTTCATTACGACCACCCTATACATTTCCAGAAAATGATCATGAATCGAAGTGATGGAGCATGGTTCCAAATCATCGATCTCTACAAAAGTTTTTGAAAATTTCGAGAGGTGAGAATTTCCATTTTCTCCCGTAGAGGTCTGAAATTTCATGAAAATCGATATAGCTTTGCCACGCCGCAATAGATTTCCAAAGATAAAATTTTCAGAGAGCAAAATCATCATAGAATCAACTCATTATTGGATATGAATATACAAAAAGTGTTCCATTATTAAAAGAACCTAACTTCGAAATGCCACTTCTCCGGATGATCCTCTACAACGGAAAATGATTCCCAATTGAACCTCACGAGAATCTACACTTAGAGTGGATTTTCGTTCTTCTATCTCGAACAGATCAGCCGCTATCTTCCATGAACACACTGTTGACTCACTCGGCATATAATAATGAATGAGATAAAAAATAAAATCTGCAGTCGGTTCTCATTTGTATAGCAAGTGTAACCTTCAATAATTCTTCTCATTTCATCATGGTGGTACGAGACTATAATAATGAACACCTAATGAGATGAACAATCATTCTGTAAAGTTCCACTAAAGAAGTTCAGACGTTTACAATAGCCGGATAGTTCACGGATATATTAGAATGGATTATGAATAGTGGTTTGTGAACAGTTGAAATAAAAATGAATAACGAATCGAAGCATAGCCTCCTATCTAGTCGTTCCACCCTCTTATAATCGTTAGGAATGAATCGAATGAAGGTAACGAAAAATTTGTCAATATTGTTTCATATCAATTGACCAATTGAACTAATGGCCCCATGACGGATTGAACAATTGATATTACGAATTTCATTCCAATGTATTCAGTATACTATCGAAACTCTTGAAAAGTATAATAAATCGGATTATCAACCAAAAACTGTTCTTCTTATGTAGCAAATAATTCTTTCGAGGAACATGTGGTTGCTATTCGCGCCTTCACAATAATTATCATGATTCTGCTCGATCTGGCATTCTGAATTATATACTGAGTGACCATGAATGAAATATACTCCGCAATACTTCAACAGAAAAGATTTACAATTTTGAGCATGTTCTGTCGCACTGAGCGCGCAACTTCTGACATCTCACTCGATTTGTCAAAATGTGCCAAAGTTAGTTATTTTGAAAGCCACCCTGCTCATTCCTTTCTTCTATCCAATCCAAGATCACAAGTATTACCAGCTGATATTCATTCTCGAATTGACAGAAACATCAGCGTATTCATCAGAATTTAGTACTCATCATGTCATTTCACGAGAAAAAAAAATAGCTACTTCATATTTGAAATAAATACAAAGCTGTCGAATTGAATTGCATTAATCATCAAGATCTCCAAGTTCTCGGTATTATTGGACTTTTCTTCCTGATAAATGAAAAGCATTCACGATGTTGACATGACAAAAATACCTGAAATACTGCAGTGATTTCTATTGATTTCTTCCTGAATCGATCATGATGAGAAATATTAAACGATTGTGAAAATTGCAATAACATGCGAAATATATTCGGCCAATCGCCGGAAAAAATAATTACATTCAGGTAGCAAAGCAGATAGTAGAATTCTTATATCGTCGATACGCTCGGCTATGATGTACCAGCGTTGGCAATCAACCTACTGGTTGCTACTTTGAGAAATTGATCGATGGAGGAATAGTTAGTCCGCTGAGATTGCAAATTTCAGAATATACTGTCACAAAGACACAAGGAAGGAATGGAATTCAGAACTAGATTATCATAGTGGAATAAAAATACTCAATGAAAGATTTCACGTGCACTGAATCTCCAATGTGAAATCTGGACTCTTTTCCATTCTTCTCTAGTTATCAAAATCTATTCGATGAGATATGCATCTGAATGATGTCATAGATCAATTTACTCCGATGGAACCAAGAAAATAGTTCATTTGCATGGTGTCTTCATTCCGTCTCTTCCTCCAGAGTCATACTATATCATCCAGTGAGGTCAGAGGTGCAAGACGTAGACAAGTCGGTGCTTTTAATGAGGATCCGACGAGCGATTCCTGGTGGATAATTCTACACTGTCAGGCTCAAGACCTGTCGAACATACCAAACATCATTCATCAGTAGAATGTGGAATTCTTCGCCAAGTGTTAAGTTTTTCCATATTCTTACAACCATATCAAACTTTCAAGGAACATTCCAATACCTTCCTCCTCTTCCGAAATTCCTTTCGTGTTGTCAACAGATGAAAAATCAACAAAAAATTCCTATGAAAACCGGCACTGTACATATATAGACCTGAATCCATCCCATTACTAGATTCATTGAAATTCCTGTTCCAATGAGTATATCGCTGAGGATAATTCATGCTCTAATTTATGAAAGTGAAGGTATGTCTTTCATCACACTAATTAATAATCTTTCGCTCAGTGGAATTCGAAAAGCTAATTAATTAGTGAAAATACTGAGCTTAGGAATGTTTGTTAGAATAATCATGGTATGTCTCTGAGTACCTTCCAACTGGGATTGAGAATGGTTTATTTGATCCCAAGAAACTAAAGAGAGGCGTCTGAATCCTCGGAACTGGACTCTGTTCGAGTATATCCACTAACATTATTGACTTTTCATCCACTTCATCATTGCGACTATTGATATTGCACATCGTATATGCATTTTCCTTGATTTTGTATCGAAGAATCAATTGAGAACTTCATTGAAAAAGAAAATTGAATTATTCATTCATAATCGGACCAGAAAATGGCATGTCAATTTCTTTCTCAGATGATATAAATTTCAAAAAGGAAATCCAAAAATCGTGATTCATTGGTGAAAGATATACTAGTTTTGCATATTTCGAAGATACAGTTATACTTCACAACCACATATGAAATCTGTACATCCACGCATCCCAATTTATAGGTTAGGAATTCTTGGTCGAAAAGACAAAGTGTCGTTCTTCGAAAGAGAAATCCGGTAATTCGAAGAATGTTTCTACGAACATGTTTCTATATATCGAGTTGATGACTATTTTCAAAAGATCAGAAGAATTATGTGGAGCATTATTCACACGATTTGTTTACTTCATAGTCAATCTAATTTCAATAAGAATTCAGTAATTTCAAGTGTACGAACTTTTTATCTAACGATTCATTTATGGGAAAAGCATCATTCTTTAAAATTTCTCAACGCCAAATCAGGTTCCTACTTCAGTCGCTGACATCGAGATATTTTCCGTACTGTTCCAATACATGAAAATTAGGGTGAGACTCAAAAAGATATTTATATATCAAGGAGAATATACTATTTCGAGGAGTAGATGACAAAGTTTGTAAGAGTACAACAGAACAGATCCCTCAATTATTTCGACTTGGCTATTTCGAATAATTACGTTCTTGCCTTCCTTGATAGCTGGAGAAGTATTGATATCCTGATGTTGAGGTTATGGTTTCAATATCAAGGAGACAGCCAAAATTACCTCTGCCAGAAGAAGAATCAAAGAAACGATATCATTTCTCATAATCGAAGTTTAAAAACTATTCAAAATTTCTGTCTCATTTTGATATAAGTGTGTTAATAGAGAATATCTTGATGGCATACACCGGGTAACACATGAACTTCCTTCCTTCCTTCAATTCATTATATTATCATGACGTTGATTTATTGACCACCTGTTTGAACGAAAGCTACTCCAACTCCTTTTTCAACTGTCACTCTGTATACTTCCCTAGCCTATCTTAGTTGGCTGTTGTCTATTTCGTTGAAATATATCAAGTTGGTGATAACTCGTTAACACGATCAAATAACTTCCGACTGTCAAACAGAAATAATTTTGTAAACACTCACTATATATGGCAAAATATTCCTGGGAATAGACTTATCGAGTTTTGAATTGATCTATTGGGAGAAACATTACAATTACATGTTTCCTAATGTAGATAGATTCGTCACTAGTAGCCAAATTGAAGAAAATATATATCTGTTTCTATACCAGTTTTCTCGATATTGTGGATGATTTCTCCACTCCAAGAAGCTACTAACAACCTGCAGGGTTCGATCAGGGTATAAAATCTGAAATGATATCTGGATTTCAAGTGCTGTTTGCTCTATCATCGAATTCAGTCAAGAAACGGCTATAAATTTGTGGAACATTTTCGAAGCTCGGGAAATATACAGGTTGACAATCAAAAGAGTTTCAACATTACATCCGGCCAAACAGGAGGTTGAATCAATGGACCTAATCCCTTGATATGAAATAGTTCCTTCCTCAGTTTTAAATACATTTATCATAACATAACATTAAATCAGTATGAATTTATGATGATTATCAGGGATCCAGAGTATTTAATACCAACTATTATGAGCCATAACGAGTATGTGATTAGAGTATCTAATCTAATTAGAGTCGAAACATGAAAAATCAGGATTTTCTATTTTAACTTCTCGTTTCTTGAATTTCGAGAGGCTGTAGCTATCGGAATCGAAACGAATTTGTGATGAATCTCCACTATTCGAAAAGAGAAAGAAGATCTGAGTAAGGTATGAATTATATACATCCGTTCTGTATTTTATTTTTCGATGAAGAAATCTCGGTATCTGTGAAGCGAGATGTTTCTTGAAGAACAGTATATGATACATGCTATTTATTGATATGAAATTCCTTCTACATGTCTCACCAGGAATGATTCCCAAAGTATTTCTCTTTTCTCCAGGTATAAGACTGATAGAACCAGACGCCTTCGATGGTCTCGACACCGTGGGCTACATAAAACTCGCCTTCATGGACCTCCCAGGGCTGACCCCGGGCATCTTCCGAGGCCTGACGAACATAGGCGTCCTATCCATCCAAGAATCCGACCTGGGCATCATAGAAGGCTCTGCCTTCAACGGCATGACCTTCATCAAGTCCTTCAACGTCCTCAACAACAAAATCGACGCCATCGAATACCTCAACCTGACCCAGGAGCAGCGAATCGGTCACTTCAAAATGCAAGGTAACCACATTTTGGAGGTGCCAACGTCGGACACGCTCATTGTGGAAGTGGACAAACTGACTGTGATATCCAACCACTTCCCGTGCAACTGCCACATCCATTCCCTTTTGGAAGGCCCGCTCACGAATGGGAGTATCAATGAATTCATCTCCAAGAACTATTGCATATCACCTCTAGAGGTCAACGGTCTGCCGATGAATACTTTGGACATCGGTGCTATAGGTAGGTGCGAAGAAGAAGTCACTAGAGAGAATTTAGAGGCTTCCAAGGACTACTCGAATGGGTCCACAGGGTGCGACGTTGTTAGACAGTTGTATTGTGTGTGTTTGCTAGTCGTGACTATTTTTGCTAGGTGAGACTTGTCGGGAATGTGTCGGCACACGTTCGTAGAGAAAATGAAACCGGTTGTTATGTAAATTTTTTACATTGGTGTCATTTAGTTTTCTGTACATAATAAATTGTATAAACATGGGATATACGATTAATATAGATTGGATTTCGAGAGACTGCTTTTATTAATCCAATAACGTGATTCAATCCACCTGTGCTCATGGCCGGAACAAAAATATGATATGAGTCTCATACGTTGGAGAAAGAACTTGACAAGTAGCAGTTAATCAAGCATTTTCAAATTCGCAAAGTTACATTTTGGAGGTGTCAAAGTCTGACAAGCTCATTGTGGAAGTGGGCAAACTGACTGTGCTATCCAACCACTTGCAACTGTCATTTCCATTCCCTTTTGGAATGTCCGTTCAAGAATGGGAGGTATCAATGAACTCATTTCTGAGAACTATTGCATATCACCTCTTGAGATCAATATTCATTTTTTACATAGTTGTCATTGAGTTGACTCTACATGATATATTGTAAAAACGCGTATGATGTATGTCTCATGCGTTTGAGAAACAATTACGCAACAATATCAGAGGTATTAATATCTTCACCTAAGCTACAAAACTTAATTCCACAATATCTTATGGAAACGAAATTGAGTCAAATAGGGGAAAACTGGCTTTTTGGTCCAGAGTTCGATTTTCATCAAACGTCGATTGATGAAAACCGCCTCTGACTAATTGGCATTCGACCGATTTCTTCAAAATGTCATATCTCTATCACTAGAGAACTTTTTTTTCAAACGGTAAAAACTTTCTGCAGGCACTTTTTCACCAAGAATAAGATACAAACAGTTGAAAACAGTACGAGAATTCTCCACCTTGGTAGACATCATAAACCAATTCCAGGACAAAGGAAAACTAGTGATGGAGAACACATTGGAAAGTAACGAAAATTGAAAATATTATAGATACCTTCTTACACGATGATGAGTCGTGATTGATTTCCACACAAACATTAGAATAAGGAATTCGAATTCAAATATTCAAATATGAATGAATGACATCTGTCACACAAAACCCACGGAAATCAAATTGTAATGAGTTGGGCAAACAATGTCGTCATTTCACACTCCCCACTACCCGCGCAACCCTCAACCTGAAGCCCCCATGTGAGGTTACCTAGTTTATAAGGACCTTGGGTAAGTAACACTACTGAGGAATATTATGATCTCTCAAAGTACTCTTGGGTAGAGTAGGAACAACCACCCAAATATATAAATATTCTTGGACCTTTCATTTGGAGGTGGAAAAAAATGTGATAATCTTCAAACGTAAAGGCAGACAATTCAATAGCTCAGAACCAATTGAGTGACTTTTGAAACAATGTTGTTCGATTATTGTAGTTCGATTAGATTACCGTATCACATTGGAATTTGAATAGGTTTCATAGTCAGATAAAGCAAACAGCTGTAAATATAGAGTGAGGGTGACCATATAACATCCACATAATCTGTTTCGGAGCTTCAAAAGCTCAACTCATGGTATTTCCAGTTGCCCACAAAATTATATTGTAGGAGAGAACCGAGCTGACCTTTGCATAGAGTGAACATCTAATAGATGTCTATCTTCTGGACTACATAGAGCATGAAAACTCCTGCTGGTCCTTTCACATACATGATTGAAATGATATAAAAGTGCAGCAACAAATTTTCTTATGTCGATACCATTAAAAAGTGTCTAAAGAATTTGCAGTCGCACTCTCGGTCGACCTACCTATACTTAATGTCTCGAATTTCATCACTCATATTCGAAACTCAGAGTTGTATCATGATCTTTTGAGTAACCCTTTTCATTCCATCAGATTTTGGAATCTGATAATGTGACAAATACAAGTATCTATTCCTCCGCTCCAATATCAAAGATAATATACGTATTTTTCAGTTAAAGATGAAGCATCACGTCTACGAGAATATTTCAGTTGAATACTTCATTAGTTCTTTACACTCAACAAATACTGCTAATCTTCAGATTCTTTGAATTTTTTATTCATGGATATCATAACCTCGTTGTTTCACTCACGATCCTCTATTGTTCTGGGACACCCTGTATATTTCACCACGCTGTTGACCCAAGTATTCTTATTCGCTTTATAGTGGCGTATAGTATGAGAATGAATGTGCTGCGCTCCGCCTTTTTTTTGTCTCCGTGACGAAATTAAATTTGTTTGAAGACGAGTTGAATCGTTTGAATGCCCCATTCGTATAGTTTTTAAAGAGGGTTGTTTTAGTGGATTTGCCCGGGTACATAATCAGGGACAAACTTTTAGAATGAGGGCGAACAAACTCTAGGGTAATTAGAGGACGGATTTTCCTTTCAACGTGATGAAGTTTGATATCGCCAGGTATACTATACTGGAACTAGTACGGGAAGTCATTAACAAATGGAAAATGATGATTGATGAACTATCATTAGAAACGCACTCTGTCCGATTCGATATCAATTGGAATGTGATTAAAATTATATGTGACAGACAGTTGAACGTTGATTCCTAGAAGATACCGATTAGTTTTATATTTGTTTCTCATCATACATCTCATACATACATATATTCAGGAACTGTATTTGTGGGCATGAACTTCACTATTTCTGATAATAATTGTGCAGGATGTCCGAAATGATATGCTCCATTCCTTTTGATTTTGTTGAGAACTCATTCATACATCGTCAGGCATCGAATTCGTTTATAGAATCATTGTACTCGCCCATGTTCAGAATTTTTCTTCAACTTCCAAGAAATTACATTAACTTTCGTATGGAACACCTTGAAAATTTCATAGGTATGGTGACTTCCAAATGACGCTATAGAGTAGCTTTTTCTAGCTACAATAATTTTTTCGGACAGATGAAATGTTAACTATGTAATATCAATGGAATCACAAGTTCATGGAGATTCCGAAAATATAATAATGTACAGTGTGCTCCATTTGGAAATCGAAAGTTAATGTCATATCCGGAAGAACCCAAAGTTTAAATGAATTTCTGATTCAATCGAAAAGTGAGCATATCTGATGTTCTGAATTCCAGAATTCCAGCCATAGAAACGAAGGAGGAAAGGGCGTGTAACATGAGTCTACCCCTCTCTTTCCGAATTGTGATTGAAATAACTATAAACATGAGAATATCATTGAAAATTTTATTACAAAAAAAATATTCCGAAAAAGATAGTTTTGCATGAAGAAAAAGTACATTATTTCTTTTTTCGGAATGGCATTTGAAATCGCTCGAAGCTGAAGAGAACGAAAATCAGTATTCTGGGAATCAATTCGAAGAAAGTCAGATGGAATGAGCCCCTTTTTATACTAATGGAAACAAACTGTATGTTGATAATACATCTCTTGATATAGGAGTCGTATTGAAAATCGAAGAAATTCAAGAGAATCACTTCTTACGAAAAACCCATAATGCACCAGCAACTCCTGCTTCGCAAAATCGAACCCAGTATGTAGGAATTGGAGATGAACCCGAGACAGGAGAAAAACCAGAGAAAGTTATTCGAACAGTCAATTCTAATTCATGACTAGTGAAATGAAAGAGTTATCAAACCAATTGCTACATCAGGACATTATTCGAAAGGAAGAGGAAGACTTCGATCGTATTCTAAGCAAAACTAGATCTCGTTTGTTCATGTGCGAAAGGAAGGAATATTGTTTCCATCATCAATATATTAATGAATTCATTCTTGTTGAACTGAGACGCTATGGATCCTTTGATTGGAGGCTATAACCATAGTCCAATGAATGCTGTGGAGTTAGATAACGCCTGTATGTTGCAAGACTATTCTTAAAAATCAGAATACTCCATGAATATACAGGGTGTCCTTAGAAGGTCTTTACAAAAAGCTACCACATATTCTTCAGACCAAAACAATTCGATACAAGCAAACTTACCTCAGTGAAAATTTGCTTAGTTTGGGCGCTAGACGGCTCTGAAGTTGAAATTTTCAAATCGATTTTGCTCCATAACTTTTGAACGGCTCATGAGATTTTTTTCAAATTTGGTACGTTGGCATAGACTCATCGGGCAATGAAACTCATATCATAATCATAATGAATATCATTCCATGGGCGTAGAACTTGATTTTTTCAGTAAATAAACATCTAAAACTCCTACGCCAATGGAAAAAAATTAGTTTCAATATGAAATCTAAATTATTCAACTCATTCACTACAAAAAAGGTACTCTTGACAAAAGTCGATTCCTCTCATGGTTTCGACAAAATTTTAATTTTAGTGATTTAGAGCATAATTAATAATAAAACGATTAACAGATATTTCATAAAAATTGTTCAAAATGTTCACCATTTTCACGTATACAAAGATTTATACGACGCAGAAAGTTGAGATGTACTTTTTGCATAGGTTATTTCTATTGAAAATAAGTAGCACTGGTTTTTTTTTCTGAAGACTATTATTATCTGCTCGAAAACAGTGATATTCACATTCTTGGTTTCCATAGTTTCATCTGTGTTGATTTGTCGAGTTTTATCGACGTTGATTGTTGATATCGGACTTTTCTGATTTATCATGGCCGTACAATACACCAATGAAGAATACACCGATATGTTATTGGTATTCGGATATTGTCAAGGAAATGGTCGAGAGAGTGTGAGGGTGTATTCGGCAAGGTTTCCAAATCGTCGCGTACCAAGCCACCCAACCTTTGCTGCAGTTGAGAGACGTCTTCGGGAGACCGGTCATTTTGCTCCTAGAACTGGTGATTATGGAAGACAGCGTTATGTAAGGATTCCCGAAGTCGAAGTAGAAATTTTAGACGGTATTGAAGAAAATCCAGAATTGAGTACTAGACGGATAAGTAATGAACTAGAAGTTTCTAGAAATGCCGTTCATGAAGTACTAAGAGAACAATTATTATACCCATACCACAAGACGCCAGTTCAAGATTTATTAATCCATGATTCACAAAGTCGTCTGATGTTTTGTAGGTTCATTAATTTGCAAAGAGAAATGAATCTGAACTTTGGAAAGAATATTTTGTTCACTGATGAAGCCTGTTTCACGAGAAGAGGAATAACTAATTTTCATAATGAACACGTTTATGCAATTGAAAATCCTCATTCCATTAAAATAAACCATTTTCAACACGAATTCAAAATCAACGTTTGGGCTGGAATAATAGGAAATTTTATAATTAGTCCTGTCATACTTCCACCAAGATTAACAGGAGACATGTATTTACAACATCTACGAAATACGTTGCCAAATTTGTTGGAAGATTTACCACTCCAACATCGGGTAGATATGTGGTTTATGCACGATGGAGCTCCACCACATTTTTCGGTGGATGTTAGGAATTTTTTAAACCAACAGTACCCAGACAGATGGATAGGTAGAGGTAATGATGCACCCGTGAATTGGCCACCACGTTCTCCAGACTTAACACCGATGGATTATTTTGTATGGGGTTATCTCAAGTCTACGGTTCACAAGACCCCTGTGAATACTGTAGAACAATTATGGCAACGTATCCAACAGGCGACGAATAATCTTACAGGCGATGAAGAAGTTATGCAAAGAGTACATTTCAACTTTTTGCGTCGTATAAATCTTTGTATACGTGAAAATGGTGAACATTTCGAACAATTTTTATGAAATATCTGTTAATCGTTTTATTATTAATTATGCTCTAAATCACTAAAATTGAAATTTTGTCGAAACCATGAGAGGAATCGACTTTTGTCAAGAGTACCTTTTTTGTAGTTAATGAGTTGAATAATTTAGATTTCATATTGAAACTAATTTTTTTCCATTGGCGTAGGAGTTTTAGATGTTTATTTACTGAAAAAATCAAGTTCTACGCCCATGGAATGATATTCATTATGATTATGATATGAGTTTCATTGCCCGATGAGTCTATGCCAACGTACCAAATTTGAAAAAAATCTCATGAGCCGTTCAAAAGTTATGAAGCAAAATCGATTTGAAAATTTCAACTTCAGAGCCGTCTAGCGCCCAAACTAAGCAACTTTTTACTGAGGTAAGTTTGCTTGTATCGAATTGTTTTGGTCTGAAGAATATGTGGTAGCTTTTTGTAAAGACCTTTTAAGGACACCCTGTATAAGTAGTTTATCTAGGCTGATGAATTTCGGATCATCGTCAGTCAGATCATTGTTAGAATCAACTGCATAGTATTGAGTGGAACATGGAAAATCGACGACGCTGATTCATCCATTGTCGGTATTCCTAATTGAGATTGAAGAATTAGGTTAAATTATGAAAGTAATGAAACTTGGTTCATAACAGGAGTAATACTGGTGTCCATTCCTATGTGTTAACAACTTCAATGTTCATCTACGAGATAATCTGGAAAAAACAATTCGAACTGATTGTCATAATATCTTATGCAATTGCAATATCAACAATCAGAATCTTGGGATATTTCTATACGTTCTAGGACGTAAAAACATCAGCTCTGAAATTAACTTTTCGAGGATGTCTAGTATATTGAATCATGAATCGATATCAACATTATTTTCTCTAGTTTTGTGACTCATCTCTCCCTTTCTTCTGAAGAATGGAATAGAAATGATCATCTCAATTTATTTCTAGTGAAATTCATGATCTGCTCCAAGATGTCACCGTGCGTGGAATTCAACCTTCAGATACATGAAAGAGAAATTCTCTATTTGTCAGTGACACCTTATTGTTTTATTTAGAAAATATCAAAAATCTCTACTTATCTCAACGAGAGAGAGAGAGAGAGAGAGAACGAATCTGCTTCTTTTTTCTACACAATGAATGGAATATATTCGAAATTGAAACATTCGTCTTTGACACTGAACGGAGAAGAATATCAATTATTTATTGAGTTGCATAAAGAGAAGTAGAAATTTTAATATTTGTGGAATATAATCGTCTTTCAAAAAGATTTCCGAGAAGAAGGTGTCACTAACAAATAGAGAATTTCTGTTTCAGGTTTCTGCAGACTAAATTTCAAACGCAGTGACATTTAGGGGCAGATCATAAATCTGTCCTCGTTACAGATATATTGAAATAATCATCATTATTTCTATTTAATGCTTCAGGAACGAAGGAAGGAAATGTCACAAAAACTAGAAAGATAATTATACCAACTTTATTGAATAACTAACAGATAGTGTTGTGTTTTGGATGAGGTATGTATTGCAAATGAAACGACTGTCAAAATAACCCAAAGGAGGACTTACCTGGATTCCTTTCTTCCTCGCTTCTGACCATTTGACGGGGTTGCAACCACCTATCCACGAGATCTTTGTGGACTGTATAATTTGTTAGGCTGGTTCAGTGAATACTCGCGTTGGAGATAGGACTACGATGTACCGGTAGCACTATGATAAAATTGTAAAGTTCTCGCGAACCGAAACAAAAATCACAAGAGATATGTGATTCCGATAGAGTACAGAGTGATACTAATCCTCGATTGGTTCTTCACGATAAGCCCGCCAGGGAAATTTTGACAGGCATGCGTTAAAAGAAGCAAAACCGAACTTATTTACAACTATATATGTAGTGAATATTTGAATACGAATCAATTATAACAAAAAATTAAAATAAAATCGAAATCTTCAAATCACGAAGATGAAGGAAAAAAGGTGAACTAAAAATATACCTACCTACCTAACGCGGGTGTTAACATTCCGCCCACCAAAATACATAGTATTTTCTACAGGTTATAGTGGTGGCAGAGGGCAAAGTTTTACTAACGGCCTTTGGAATAACCCTTGAACTGTATGAACGGTCGCCACCCGCACAACTCCATCAGACCCAGGGTGAGTTTTTACAACTCTTCCTAATCGCCATTGCAAAGGCGGTAAAGTTTCATTCTTGATCAGGACTAGATCGCCAACATTTAGAGATCGACCATCAGTATACCATTTTTTACGCTGCTGAAGAGTATGTAAATATTCAGAACTCCATCTCTTCCAGATATCTTGTTGTAGCCGTTGCACCAATTGCCACCGATTAAGAGTATTCATTCTCAGATGGGAAAGATCTGGATCCGGAACAGAGGTGAGAGGTTCCAAGGTAAGAAAATGGCCCGGAGTGATTGAAGTGAGATCGTTAGGATCGGAACTTTGCGCACAGAGGGGTCGAGAATTCAATAATGACTCGATTTGGACCAAAAGGGTATATAATTCTTCGTATGTCAATATTTGGGATCCTATCGTACGGAAAAGATGTGTCTTGATAGATTTAATACCGGCCTCACTCAGACCGTTAAAGTGAGGAGAACCAGGAGCACTAAATGAAAAGGATATTTTTTCGGCTTCAGCAGCTTGTTTCATGAATTCAGAAAGAACTCTCTGAGACCCAATGAAATTGGAACCCTGATCACAAAAAATTTTACCAAGACGTCCTCGTCGACTAACGAAACGCCTGAGAGCAGCGATGAACGCGTCTGTAGATAAATCAGAGGCTAGTTCAATATGGACTGCCTTAGTGGCAAAGCACACAAACAAGCAGAGGTAAGCCTTTTGAGATTTGATTCCTCTACCTTTGCTCATCGTTATGTGGAAAGGTCCTCCATAATCCACTCCCACGACTGAGAAAGGTTTGACCTGATTAATTCTCAAGGCTGGAAGGTTACCCATAAAGGGAGTCAAGGGAACAGGGTTCAACCTGAAACATTTATGGCATTTTGAGAGTACGTGTCTGATAGTTTGTTTTGGAGAGAGTATCCAAAAGTTTTGTGCCACTAAAAAGTGAACAGTTTGAAGGCCAGGATGGAAGTGTTCTTTGTGAATGCTTTCAATTATCAACTCAGTGAGACGGTGCTTTCGCGGTAACAGAGCAAGATGTTTCTGCTCATAGGCTAGCCCAGACGCATGCAAACGTCCGCCCACCCTGAGAACACCATCTTCCCCAATGAAGGGGTTGAGCTTTCTAAATACTTTTGATAGAGGAATTTTATTTTCTAAATGAGAAATTTCTGACGAGAAAGAGGTATGTTGAACACGTTTAACCAGCACCAACAGGGAATTATGCAACTCTTGCATGGTGAGAGGGGTGGAAACCCTTTTAACTGGATTTTTCATATTTTCAACAAAACGGATACAATGAGCAATTATTCGCTTTATCTTATTGAGAGAGGAGTAGCGTTCTAGAAGTAAGTCTAAAGAATCCAATGACACGAAAGAACCAAGAACAATCTTCTTTTCTTCCTCTAAGGCATCAGAGGAATTGAACTCAGGAGTATAAATCGGCCACTGTTTCTTAGGGACAGTTAACCAGTGAGGTCCATGGAACCAAAGGGTGTGATTTAGAAGTTCCGATGGTAACAATCCTCGAGACGCACAGTCTGCCGGATTATCTTTAGATCTGACGTGGTGCCAGTGAGATGGACCTACTTTGTCTTGGATATAGCTTACTCTATTACTTATAAAGGTTTGCCAACGATGAGATGAAGATTTTATCCAAGTGAGACAGACCATAGAGTCACTCCAGGCATATATTTGATCGAAACAAATAGAATCCTTCAAGGTCAGCGAAATATATTCCATGAGTTTCGATAACAATACACATGCACATAACTCTAGCCGGGGAATCGACAGTTTTTTGAGTGGTGCCACTTTAGATTTTCCACAAAGCAGCCTAGTGTCGAATTCGTCCTCAGATATTTTTAATCGAAGATAAACTACAGCGGCGTAGCCCCTCTCTGAGCTATCTGCGAAGCCATGCAGCTCATAAGCATGAGAGTTCGTTAACAAGCAATGTCGTGCAATTCTCAAATCCGAAAGCAAAGGAATCTCTAACTTGTACTGCGTCCACTTTTCTACAATATAGGCTGGAGGAACGTCATCCCACTTACAACCTAAACTCCAGAGATGCTGAATCAAGAATTTTGCAAAGAAAGAGAGTGGCGCCAAGAAACCGAGAGGATCAAACATCCTGGCGATTTCAGAGAGAATACTTCTTTTTGTGCAAGCTTTATCTAGGCATTTGATATCATAAAGAAAATTATCAAAGGAAGGATTCCATTTGAGGCCTAGAACTTTGATACCAGAGTCATTTGAATCAAACGAGAGTTCAGACTGTTGACAATCTTCGGGGGGAAGATTCTCGAGAAGAGAGGGGTGATTGCTAGACCATTTTCTCAAATGGAAACAACCAAGTTTGATCAAAGATATCAGTTCCATCTGTAGAGATTTTGCTTCATCTAAGGAGTGACTTCCAGAACATATGTCATCCACATAGACATTTGTCTGTAGTATTTTTGAAGCGCGAGGAAATCTGTCTTTTTCATCTTCAGCCAGCTGATTCAGAACTCTGATGGCAAGGAAAGGACTTGCAGATACTCCAAAAGTGACTGTCGTCAATCTGAAGTCCTGGACAGGATCTTTCGTAGAAAACCGCCATAAGATGCGTTGAAAATCGCAATGTGATTCTTTTACTGCAATTTGCCTGTACATCTGCATTATATATGCGGTAAATACGAATCTATGCAGACGAAAATTCAATAAAAGGCCCACCAGGTCCTGTTGGAGCTTTTTTCCCGTTAAGAGGGTATCATTCAAAGACAAACCAGAGGGAGACTTTGCTGATGCATCGAACACCACTCTGAGTTTGGTAGTTGAACTATTGGGATTCGTCACGCAATGATGAGGAAGATAATAATTATTTTCCAGTGGAGAGGGAACATTCACAGCTTCCATATGGTTATTATCAAGATAATCTTTCATGAATTTAGAATATTCGGAAAATAAGAGAGGATCTTGATACAAGCGTTTTTCTAATGAATAAAAACGTTTGAGAGCCAGGAAACGCGTGCCATTGAAATACGGATCACTGTCCTTAAATGGAAGGGAAACGGTATACCTTCCAGAACTGTTGCGGTAATGAGTATTTCGAAAAATGTTCTCACAGTGGGAATCTTCTGGAGATATAGAGTTAATGACAGGTACTTCTTCGATTTGCCAAAACAATTTCAAAGTATCGTCTATCGAAGACTCACAAGAGACAAAAAAGGAGTTAACCTGCGTAATAGAGGTTGATTTCATTTTTCCCATTACGATCCAACCAAATATCGTATTGAATGCAGTAGGTCGATCAGGTGTTGACAATTTTCCATCCAATAAAATCATAGAAAATATATCAGCGCCAAGCATCATATCGATCGGTCCAGGAATATTGAACCGCTTATCCGCTAATGTGATATTTGCAAGTTGAGGCCATTCTTCAATAGAAAAAGAAGTAACAGGCATCTGGGAACAAATTTGAGGGATAATGGACGCGTTGACATTTATTAGTGGTTGACATTGGCCTACGGGTCTTATACTACATAAGGTTGAGGAAGAAACCGCTGAGGTCATATTTCCCAAGCCTTTAATGGAAATGCGGGAATTTTCTAGAGGTAAATTCAAACGCTTTGCACAGCTCTCTGTAATAAACGAACCTTGGCTCGCGGAGTCCAAAAGAGCACGTATAATCTTAAAATTCCCTCGAGAATCGAGAATTTCAACTTGGGCAGTAGAGAGCAAAACTGTCGTAGTCGAAGAAATACTGGTTAAAGCATTTACTTCCGGCTCCAAGAGAGTTGGAGTCGCTGAGGAAGCGGGCAGTTCTTTGATATCACCGGAAGACGATTTTGTGTGGGTGCTATTGAAATGCAAAAGCGTGTGGTGATGAGGACTATTACAAGTGAAACAAGCAGAGTTTGATGAACAATTTTTTGCAATGTGTTTGAATCCTAAACAGTTTATGCACCACTTATTTTGCTTAACAATCTCATATCTCTCCTTTGCTGTCCTAGATAAAAAGTTAGGACATTTATATATAGTGTGATCTGAATTACAAAGAGGACATTTTTGTTTACTATCTTCAGTATTCGTTAACATAGTGGATGAATACTTGGGAGAGCTTGAGGGGGTGCTATGATATTTTTGAACTGAATAACCCTTTCTATTATTAACGTTGTGGTGTAATCTGGTCGGTGTCTTCACGAGTGAAAGAGAATGCAAGGCAAGGCAGTGATTATCCAGAAACGAGTACAAATCAGTATACGTAGGTACGTCTGAGGAGGCATGTTTCATTTCGAAACGTTTGAGGGAGTCATCATCAATCTTTTTTGAAAGCAAAGTGAACAGAACAAAATCCCATTGATCGACAGGAAATTCTAAGTTATCTAAAGCCTTCAAATTATTATTGAAGGTATCTAATAATTTTCTCAAGTCAGAAGGTGATTCAAGATTGATTTTGGAAGCACTAGTGACTTCGTTCCAATAAAAGGTTGCTAGAGCTCGCTTATTCTGATAACGACCACACAAATTCTTGTAAGCAATATCATAATTATCATTTTCAAGCGGGAGATTTTTTATTAATGAGAGTGGCTCTCCAGATAGTAGAGATAATAAATACTGGAATTTTTCAATTTTAGAAATTGAATTGTTACCGTGGATTAAAGAATCATATAACCCTTTGAAGGTAGTCCAGGATTTTAGGGTGCCATCAAATAATGGAACATTAAGTTTTGGAAGTTTAATATTAGAGTTCGTGAGAGGGTTCTGAGCTATAGGAACACTTTCGAAGAGGTCATGATGAATCGATTTTATCTCGAAATATTGGCGATCCACCTGGGAACGAATGTCCTTTTCAGGGCCCAAATCTGCACCGTCCTGTACAGCAAGAGCTTGAACTATCGCATTATGCTGTACATTGAATTCTTCATATATTCCAGACAGTTGCATAAACCTCATTTTGAAAACTGTGCGCTTATCGCCATCAGTGACTGCAGATTCTGCACTCTGCCATATTTCTAGAATTCTATCACTAGCAATATCTCGAGAAGCGCGATATTGCTTTATTTTATTAGCCATTTTATTTAGAGGTCCTTACTTGTTTTTTTTTTTATAGAAAATTCAGAAAATAAAAAATATTAAACTTTTGATGCAAACACAATACCGACAGGTATTGTATTCATAAGCCGGAAGGCGAGTAGAGAAGGCAGAATGAGTAATGTCAACTGAATAGAAGCTAAATCTGAGTAAAAACTAGTCGAGGTGGCGAACGTTCAGCGAACCAAAAAAGTTCTGCAAAAAAGGGGATTCCGACTTGCAAATTGTCGACTACTAGATGAATAAATTCAAGGTCAAATGAAATTTATTTCGAATAGTTTTAAAGAGGAAATGTAATCGATATAATAATTCAAATATTCACTGACAATCCAGCTCGAAGTTGACCAAGTAATGATGTGTTTTGGATGAGGTATGTATTGCAAATGAAACGACTGTCAAAATAACCCAAAGGAGGACTTACCTGGATTCCTTTCTTCCTCGCTTCTGACCATTTGACGGGGTTGCAACCACCTATCCACGAGATCTTTGTGGACTGTATAATTTGTTAGGCTGGTTCAGTGAATACTCGCGTTGGAGATAGGACTACGATGTACCGGTAGCACTATGATAAAATTGTAAAGTTCTCGCGAACCGAAACAAAAATCACAAGAGATATGTGATTCCGATAGAGTACAGAGTGATACTAATCCTCGATTGGTTCTTCACGATAAGCCCGCCAGGGAAATTTTGACAGGCATGCGTTAAAAGAAGCAAAACCGAACTTATTTACAACTATATATGTAGTGAATATTTGAATACGAATCAATTATAACAAAAAATTAAAATAAAATCGAAATCTTCAAATCACGAAGATGAAGGAAAAAAGGTGAACTAAAAATATACCTACCTACCTAACGCGGGTGTTAACAGATAGGATACTGAGATATTCAAAACATAAGCGCGATTTTTCGAAATTTGGCTCGAAATAGAGCAAGAGTCTTGCTATTTAATTCATTGGTACACCTCGATCGTTGAATATTTGAATGGAGGGTTTTTTGGATTATATTACAAGGTACTCCTGTCAGATCAATAATGGGCATATGTAAAAATAAATATTCTATTTCATCATTCATCACCCAAACTGGCTCTCTGGCATAAACCGTCTTTCTGAAAGTACATCCTACGTTTTTTCAAATAATCATTGAAATTTGCGATTTCAATATTAGCAGAAAACGATCAGATCTAGTGACGTCAAAATCCGTGCCATTCGACCGCCACCCTGAATACAGATAAATGAGTAACCCATTGAAATTGATGCGAAGATCATGACATATGTTTCGAGTATATTCATAAGTCATATTCATAGTTTCTGACAGAGATAACAATACTCTCGACAATACTCTTGTATGAAGTCGAACGGCTAGAAGCGTTGATTGATATAAGTATCAATTTCGTCGCCTCGCAACTTTTTCACATATCTCCAACAATCCAACAAATGTCGAACAAAGAAAGAATGGTCCTCGGCAGTGATCATTGAACGGTCCTCTCAGAGAAGAGAAGGACCATTCGATGTGGGTTACTGAATCATATTCCATTTTTTCATATTCCATTTTTTCTTCATTCTATGTCGTTACGGCTTGGACCTATGTTGATGTAATATGAAATTATCATTCGTAAAATAATCGTGCTGTATAAGCTGATATGTTACATTTCCTATCAGTGACTTTGCAGTTCTTCTGTGTTTACGAACAAGTTTGTATCATTGTGAAATTTCTAATTGTATCTTCTGAATTAAATCAGCTACAGGTCAATCATATTCATTCGTCATAGCAAGATGAATACAACTATTTGATTTTTCATGTGGCACTATAATATAATAACAGTCATTGGATATCATGGTAGTAGTTTCGGACTCGTAACAATTTTTTTTTCGGGTACTTTGGAAGCGTTGATATAAGCTATCCTCATGGGTTTATCACAAAATGAGGTGGTGCCAAATACTTATTATTCAATTACGTCACCAATTTGGATGGATTTCCGAATAGTGCTGTGATTTGAAATCGAAAATAAAGTATGTGACTCAACTTTCAGGACGAATGATGCCGTTTCACGTAAACATGATGTTTTCGTTTGAGAACATCATTATGAAGATGTTCTCAGTTGGAAAGTCTATAGGTGTGTACACCCTCATCATTAAAAAGTTGACATTCAGACGTTTCTCTCGTGATGTTGCCGTGGTAACTTCAAAACACGCGAGTTGTTGAAACTTGGATTCAATTACGCTGAGACGTACTTAGACTAAGCAAAATAGGGTATCACTCGGATCCGTCAGTGTTACAGAATGTCATGAATCTACGTGATCATCAAGGTGGATATAGAATGTGAAATAACTCTTCGATTGTTTCTTTCCAAAACATGTATATCTTTCAAACAACTTCACTAAGGCCGCAACACTTGAGTAGAGATGGCAGAACAATTGTCGATACAGTAAAGTATTTTTCAGAGATTCCAAGGTAACCATCGAGATCAGCGTAGGTGACGCCGTCTAGTGTTGATCTTGGGAAGCCTCAGTAAAGTATCAAAATCCAACATGATCAAAGTAGACGAAAGTCTACATCTTCTTCTAGTGGCTGGGTGACACCAGTCTATATTTACGTCATGGTAAACATAATTTAGGGCTTTGTATGTCGAGAAGCCAGATCAGTCACGAAGAAATTTGTTCAAGTTCCACTTCTGAACCAGACAACCTGTCGCTGATCCTTGTCTTTGTTATGGCATGTTTTTCAATACTCACTTTCTGTTCGGATCGGTTCGCCAGGTCATTAAAAAAAGTTGTGAAACTCACTGTTTTTTTTTTGCGTCGTCGACATAGGGATACAGTTTCTCAGTACACCGGTAATATGTGATGGTCTGAAAAGTTTCACCAGCAGGCAGTCTGGATGATATTGGTAGTGATGAAATGGAACTGCAAGTTTTCAGGAGGATGAATTAGGACTAATTTTGAGGTTTCTGCAATCATCAGATCTAACGAATAAATTTCCCATATCATCGCTAGATTCCCATCAACTACCTCACAGAAGATGTTAACAATGAGAAATTTGAATATAATCAAGGGAATAATAATTTCAGTCATGACAAAAAGTGCAAAAAATAGTTTTTAGAGATTTGGCAAAAGCCTTCGATAATGTTGATCATGAAATTTTATTCAGGCATCCTACACATCTGCGTGCATCGTCCTCATGCTCATGAGTTAATAAGCATTCATTTGTGTTATTGAAATATCATCGTCATTAGGATCCGGAGCTGCGACTCATTTCATAGTTATATATACGGCAAAGCTATATGAGCATACATATTTTCATCAACTTCGTATAAGTGATTCACGATATACATACCCTGTATACTGGAATGTTCATCAAAGCATGACAAAAGATGAATAAATCGAAGCTGAAGTTGGTATACTTTCAAAAGTGAATAAATCAGTTTTCTAAACATCAGGATCAATTACCCGAGACTGGTTCCTTTCATCCCCATCATATTGAGATCTAATACCTATACAGATTGAATTTCGAAGAGGTTACCAGCTTTCCTTTACCCTGGAACGATGAAGTCTGAATAGGTCAATCTCTTTGTGGAATCTAGTCCAAAGATTTGCTATTGCGATACTTTTAGTCAAAGCTTTATGTCAAAAATATGATTAAATACCGATGGCGAAGTATTCAGAGTAGAAAAGGCAAAAAAATGAGATTCCATCCTGAATTCTTGTTGGAATGATGAATTTTCGTCCGATTATCCTGCACACGTCGCTATCAGACATCCTTTTGTGTTTCCTGCCTAATCAATTTTATGAAATAATAATATTGTATAGGGCAGCGCTCATGACCGAGGGATCGATGATGGTTGAATGAAAGGCCGACATGGATTTTAATTGAAACAGGCACACAGAATTTTGTTTGTTGTTGTTCACACTGTCAAGGGCGTAGGACAAATGGGGAGTGGAGGTTAGCACCAAGTTTTGCAGGTTATTATTCAATATCTCTTGTGTATGAATTGTCTCATAGTCGTTTTCGAAACTCCGACCCCAGTAAGCAACAAATAGAAGGCATTGAAAATACGAATATTCCGGATCTGTCCACATTTTCGGAGAGAGCTGATCAAGTACTATATATTATATATTTTTCGTTTTTGAAAATTGTTCGACGGGTCTCAAAAAAAGAGGATGTTGCTGTTTGAAATAGCCCACACTGAATATTCATGAATGTCTGATACCGAATTGAACCGACACTTATACATGGTGCCCGTTTCCAGCTCCACCACAGCGATCTCAGTGATCATGAGAGCTACAAGGTCGTCCAAATTGGAGCATAGTTGTGCATTTTTATGCTGAACAATCATCTGAAAGGAAATTCGATGTGATATTTCCAGTTTTTGAATAATTGGTAAAAATTGTGATTTTCGTTTTT
Organism: Gastrophysa polygoni; assembly: GCA_963576655.1. Taxonomy (NCBI): domain Eukaryota; kingdom Metazoa; phylum Arthropoda; class Insecta; order Coleoptera; family Chrysomelidae; genus Gastrophysa; species Gastrophysa polygoni. The sequence goes on from OY755084.1 coordinate 13,860,913, forward strand.
ATTTTCTCACGCAAAAGCCAAAAGAACCAGGCATGCTCAAATTGGGTGTTCTTGCGGCATTTATTCACAAGGAATCTATAACCGTTATCGTATTTTCCAAAGCGTTCTAGATGCCAGATTTACAACACTCAACTTTGGTTTTTCTGATGGGTACCACAATGTGTTTTTGCATTTTCAAAGTCTTTTTTTCTGATTCCAACGATGCTTTTGAAAAAATGTCAGCGGATTTCCTTAACAAACTAAATTTCATCAGTTCGATACAATTCGGATCTGAACAGAAACATCATGAGTTTATTCTTTGCAAAACGAACTAAACGAAAGTTATAAAAGATACCCGAATAGTCCATCTCCCACTTCTCAACACAATATCACTTGGTCACACAATCATATCGTGTGCTGAATCGAGTTGATGTTGATCAAAGTTCAGTATTGCAACTCTGGCATCGAGAATGCCTTGAAAAAAATCACAGATTAAGATACCTCATGAAGTGCATCGATAATGTCCTAGGTAAAACGTATGTTCTTCATTTACAAAAATACAGACGAGAATAACGAATTAATAATTTTCCCAATATTTTGCGAACAAAGAAATCAATCATCTCAGATAATTATTCAGCATGATAATGCGCAGCTTTGCACTCATATGATCGACCTGGTATCTCTAAAATTATCTGAGTTTCCTATATTGGGCTGTATAGCCCATTCTGAGACATATCATTATCATGATACCGAGAATAATAGAATAAACAAATATTAACGAAGTTGCCGAAATCTTCAATAATCTTGCCAACTGACACATTATTTGGGAAATCAATATGAACTTCTGAAAAAATACCTTACTCACCAGGAATTTCTGCATCTGGTAAAGTTTCACTGTGAATATAACACGAATAAAGAAATGAAATTCATGGCTACATTATAGACAAAAGCTGCAATTCTCCGTGTACTACAATGTTAAATTGGTCGTTAGCTATCAAATGTGAATTCGAACGAAGCTAGAAAATGTTCATTCAGATATGAAATCAGGAATCTAATTCTATTCCCAAGTTATCTGAATATTACGATGAGAAATTATATCATCCGTATTTCTGCCCAGTCATGACTTTTGCTTTCGATCTCTGCGAATATGGAAATCATGAAGTTATTAATCTTTGTTACCGCCCGAGTGTGAAAAATAACGTTGCTCGAATAATTCTTATTCGCTCTATTGAAAACCAGGCTGGAAATCCGACACGGAAAATGAATCGTTCTTTCTGGCATAACTCGTACCTATTGTGTTTGTCTTGTTTTGTTTCCTTTCGTTCGAAATGTATCGCTTCCCCTTCTATTTGCATCGTATCAAGATCTGATCCTCCTAAATACAATATGTTTATGAGTATATATATATATATATCTATATACATATTTTTTGGTGAGTTTTCATTGTTGAAAACGAGTTGGAATTATTCATTCATTTAACACGGCGAGATTTCAAATGTAGATGAAACCTCAACGTGTCAAAATGGCAGAAGTGCGCTTTTTTGTTTTTTTTTTTCGTGTGATGACTTATTTCAAGGTCTACAAGGTCTTTATTCAAGCTCAATATGAACTCAGACATCCAGATCTTTCGAATGAGCCATTTCTGCTTGCAATTTATATTTGAAAAATCACCAACACTTTCTTTCACTTCATCATGAGTTATGTACAATATTTCTGGATATCTGAATCATTATCATTCCAAGTTCACTGTCAATATGTCATTCAGTGAAATTTCACGAAATACGCCTACTTGAATTCGGAATATTTCAGCTATCGTCATCACTTTCTACTTTCCTGTTGCCATAGTGAAATGGGTTACTCTCTGATTAACCAAACAATGTTGGAAGCGCTGTTTTCATAGGTGGTCGAAGGAAAATATTTCATGTTCACTGTATGACCTACTAATACAATATATCTTTCAGAATTTCAGCTTGGAAACAATACTATTAGATTTGAGCGAAGAATATCGAGTACTATAAGACTACTATCGTTCTACCGTCTATTATGTCACAATATATCTAATCTAACAACCAAACGTCTTGGCAATTGTACAGAAACAACTACAAACGATCTGCAACCCCAAACAATGCGGTTATTCGCTGTTTTCGGCTGTACAAGATATTGACAGACACGAACTTTCTAACCCCCGAGGGCGTTAAGATATGGTTGCTATACACTTATCGTTCATTTCAGAGTTTGTATACTGAACAACCTTTATTCTGAAAGACACCGCAAGGTACAAAGACAATTTGAATGCATACAAAATAGCGCCTTCAGTTAAACCAGCGAATAGTCTGATTTTGTTGTTGAAAATAGGTCGATGTTCGCCCTGAAGGAACTAAGACTTTGTTGTTAGTTCGAGGGGAAATGAGAACGTGGTATATGATAATTAGGAACGATGTAGAGTTGAAGGTAACTATAATATATCATCTTCTACTGTATAATGTTATTCAGTTTTTCAACTAAATCAAATCTATTCATTTATTCTGCATAGAACATGAAACTAACTAGAGTGGCATGGAATACTTCGACACTTTTGCTATCATGAGAATACAGATACTATGAAATTCAGCGACCACAAAGTCTCCATTAATCAAGTATGTACCAAAAGGCTTGTCACTGTATTTTGCAGGTGAAGGATATAGTTTGCAAATGAATCCCTCTAGAATATGGAAGAAGAATTTTTTTCTGAGTTTCGGATGTTATACTTCCATATCATTGAGAAAATCTGAACCTTCAAGTCTCTACACGATAGTACAACTTCGACTTCGACTATGTAAAGTAGTCGTCATGATGATCTGCAAATAAAAAAAAAACTGAGAAACGCCACTCATTGATGGACATATGGATGAAGAAGTCTGAAAAGCATGCCAGTATTGGTCTGAGAGTCATTGATCTAGTGGAAAATAACCCAACTCTACTCAAAAGTTACCGCATTTTCATAGATCAGTCAGTAGAAGTATACCTTTAATTAGTATGGATATCTTCATAGTTGCGTTCATTATTATTTGAAATTCATCGAGTATTCAATAATTCATTCCTTGAGAGTACGTGCTTTCATATCATCATCTAGATATTGAAGAATTATAATTTTATTTGATATTTGCAATCCATCACGACAATTAACCTAACTGTTCATTGTCACTTGGACAATGATAGAACAGGCTCCTGTCAGGTGCTTATGACATGATGACATTAAGCCATCATGACATTTCAGCATTAGGACCAAGGTGGATATAGGATAAAGTATTGTTATCGCCACGGTGTATTTTGGGTTACATGATAGTTGGCAACAATGGGTGAAGTGGAACTCGAAATGAATTTCTTGTACTCACAATACACGTTTTCAAAATATTCAATGTCGTACCAAACAAAGCGAACATAATATAAAACATATTCATTTTTTCAGCTTTTTTGTGGGATTTCCTCTCCTCATTTGAAAAATATGAAGTAGAAGTCATTATAATCATTTCAATATATTTGTAGTGAGGACAGATTTGTGAAAAAATGTCAAAATGATACTGCTTTTCAAATCAAACCTTCTAGATACCTGGAAGAGAAAATCTCTACTTGTAAGTAACACCTTGTTTTTTTTTTTTAAAAATTGAGAACACAAATATATTCTTGATAGAAACAAAACTTCTACTAATCTATGTGGACGTTTCGAGAACGAATCTGATCCCTTCTTCTACACTTATCAGTGTCGAAACAACCTAACATTGAATAATTTTACGAAGAAAAAATATACGAATTGTGTTGAAAAAGGATTCGTTCATGAAACGTCCACTGAGGTGAGTGGAAGTTTTGTTTTCATCGAAAATATATTTGTATTACTATCATCAAAATACGAGTTTTTTTGACCACCTCTTCTCGCATGCTTGATAATGAGCAGAGCTCGCAAAATGAGTAATCAGGCTTCGATACGGTATATCGAGCCTTGGCAGTCCACAGAGGACATTAGCATACATTAGTCCTCCCGGTGTAGCGTATACGTGCCAGCCCCCAGGTTCATTAAGGATGAGAAAGTCCTCGACGCAGAATAGGCAATAACTCGGGGTGTCCCTCAGAGCGCACAAAGGATCCGACTCGCTTTGGCTCGGTGTCTGTGCTCTCTTTTCTGATGCTAATCGTCATCAATATGCGCACAGGTAGCGAGACTTTTCCATAGCTGGACAATAGACTGGCAGCCAGACAGGGAAACCACAATAGTACAAAATCCAGATTTGAGGCTCCGAAAGGAAATATTTTCTATATTTGATTGGCGAGTAGTAGACTACAATAACTCCTCTCTACGCTCGTGTAGATACCGCAAGAAGTTCCATTTTTTGATCTAGTGCGAACATTTTTTTCCCAATGACCACCCAAGAAAACAGCGCTTTCATTTCACTATGGAAACAGAAAATGAAAACTCACTAGTGTGGAAACATTGGAATAACTCACTAGTGAAACTTGGAATGATAATTATTCAAATATTCATGGTCGTAGGAACTAATATACATTTCCTCACTCGTCGCCATGCGGCTTGTGGTGAATATCAACTCGTGCGAAATGAGTCACTTTCCTCCTTTGTTGTGTAATATACTATTTCCTTCGGAGAACTATGAAAACAGTGGACAACAGACTGTTTCGTTATATTGCACGTATAATATTGTTATTCAAGAAATCATTATATTTCCGCACTCGCCGCTTCGAGGCTCTCACTAGATATCTACTCGTGCAAAATATGCCACTTTCCACAAAAGTAATACAATATACTAGTATCGGTCAGAGAATGAACTCTATTTGAGAACACGATCAGACTTCGGCTCCATCAAAGCAATATTTCTGTCTCTCAATCAACTAACAGGGGTAAATGTTCGAGAACAAATCATCTCGAAGACCCTGCCATCGGACGCTGTACATGTTTTCTTTTGATCCCGTTTTCCACCTCTTGCCTCTGGAGACTTGCTTGCTCACAGTCTATCCTTGAAAGTTGTCAAAAGTTCTACTAGAAGCGACAAAGAACAGTTTTCAGGTATGTATAGCTGTTCATTCGGAACGAGGAGAAAAAGTGCTTTCCTCCTCAAGGAATATCTCGGTTTTCTAAAGAAGAAACGATGTTCCTAGTAGATAGGTATTTCGTTAGACCGCATCGAATAATGATGTGCGTGAGGATGGTGCGGGTACTTGTTTCAGAAATCAGTTGTCAATCATTATGAACAAGCTTTAATGTGGCTGCAGATACTAGACTTGTTCTACGAATAATCGTATAGAGATAAAATAGTACATGATCACTCCTTTCTATCATTCATTATTTGAGTTCTCTCCGAGAATGAGTGGCATTGAGATGGGTTGACTCGCCTGGAGGAGTCAGACTCGAGCCGTGTTGTCTTTGTAGATTGAACCCCATCAAACCCAGTATCATTGAATTTCTTATTATGGACCATAACCGAATGTAGTATGAAATGTAGGGAGATCCGTTTAGATGAATCAAGTGACGAAATCGAACTTTCTGAAATTTCGATGTACTGATGAGGCTATATCCATCGAAAGAAGACTTTCCAGAATCAGAAGAGTTCGAACTTTACCCCAAAAAACCACCTCTAACAATCCTGGCAATGAATTTCCTCGTATTCCTCAGGAACCATTGGTAGCACAGAAAATTCAATCCGTACTAAAGATATACCTTATGAAATCTCCTACGAGAAAATTCTCTCCTGATATTTTGATTCATTCAATAAATTTCGAGCAACGAGTAATCGAAGTTAGATGATGCTCCCAGCGTAGATTTCTCATACATAAGTTTCGTTTATCTGATTCTGCAAATCAAACATGATATCAATTCGATGAATACAAACACTTTGATATGTTGAAATAATGTTCGATTGTTGCAGAGAATGAACATTTTTGTGTATTTATCGTGTAAATCTGTTATCAATGTTTTAGCAACCTCTATAAACTGCCGGTTGAGGTCTCAGTGATATCCATATTACTCCCGTTCAAATCATCATTCCTATGTCTTACACACTTCTATATTTTATATTCTTATATTTAATAATTCAAAATTCTCAATATCGTGTTGGTTCGAAAATTTGACTCAACATATTTCACTGCTAGATATTCAGGATGGGTTCAGTCCGAAATCATTCATGATTAGAAAATCCGTATACTAATATTACTTCGAGTCATAGTCTATAAGTTGAGACACCTCTGTGGCACATAATTGTATAATCGTTCAAAAATCAGGATATTGCATTATTGGTTTACGTCATGAATCTCTTCATGGACGGATATGCGAATGAATACATTGAAATCAATTCAATGGAAATGTTTCATGTTCTTTTCGTGTTTGGTAGGAAAAGCTTGCTAACGTCAGTAAATTACCTGAAAACCCTTCCGCTAACAAAAACGATTAATTGAGTCAACGAAATATACTTAGTTGCTAATTAGTTCCGAAGTATTTCCAAACTCACAACTCACAAGATGGTAATAAGATCCATAAATTAGCACTAAGAATGTTCTGGAAGGATAATGAGTGCTCGCAATATTTACGGGTATCAAGGAGCCAGGCAATTACTTTTTCAAACATCGACAAAAAAGAGATGTCTGAATTTATATAGATTCTTCACTACCTGATTCATTATAGGGTAGTGTATGAGGCAAATAACGATTGTCTATATTAGTCGACATAGTTGAAACAAACCGGAGCTTTTCGTTATCATACATGATGTCGTGAAAACAGAGTGCAATAGTTCATCAGCAGCTATGACCGAAATCTGTATGTATAGTGAATCTCGATATTAGATTGGGATGTTATATAACTGTCTTGATACACGAAATATCATAATAATATTATGAGTTCCTCAAGAAAAGTAAATGGGTATCTAATTTTTGTGTGAAATTTTCCAAAAACTGCTCTTCAGTTGGCAATTGATCAGAACATTCAACGTGAAAAAGTACTAGTTATCTAGAATACGGTGTTTATACAGTGTTACCAATTCTCAATACTCTTGCGAGTAATCTAAGTTGTTTTTGGAGATAGAGAGAGGAAGTTTTTGCATAGCTGGCCTTTCCTCTTATCAAACGAAGATGTATCGGATAGAAGGCTTTCAGGAAATTCATGGGACACTTACTTCTTTCTCATAAACATCATTTCTCAGAGAATAAAGTCAAAATATGAGATTACATTTTTAGTTTTCTATTTTCGCTGTCTCCCAAGAACAAGAGTTCTTCCCACGGTATTTTGTTCCACAAAAAATTGCGAAGATGTGCATATCTCTAAGTGAATTGAGATACGTAGTTACCTCCTACTACACAAAATATCGACAAGCAGATACATTGTGCAAGTCTCTGCATGATTTAGGAAAATCTAGAATAGCCTTTGATGTAACTTTTCCAGACACTCTTTATATAGGTTATTCATCTGTTGATTTTCCTATATATCATATTAGCTATCATCATAACTATCAGTCCCTCGTGGCAAAGCCAACTTTGATAAACTGCCAGTAATGCGTTCGAAGCAGTTTCAAACAATTTGTTAGAAAGCAATCCCAGGATATCCGCAAAATCAATTTATAGGTATCGCAGAAATTTATAGGAGTTTGTCGAATATCCGCGGAGAAGTCTTAAAACTTCAGATCGAGCCAGTGTTGCCCGCCTTATCTCGTCCAAGAGAAAAGGCTGTCGAAACTTGACAGGTTTTTGTTGCCTTCGATATAATTAAATCCGCACGATTCGCGGCTCTGTCGGATTATCCCGAAAACTGTTATTGCCTTTTCTAATTTCTGTGAGAGGATGGGGATTTTATTGTTTTGGCACCGCTCAACCAATTTGCACGGTAGAATAAGTTCACTCTAAAGAGAAATGTACAGTGTACAGTACATGTTCGTTCTTAATCATTGTACAGAGTGGCTCATTGAAAAGGAGTACCCAAAATCTTGGATGAACTAACAACATAAAAGAAGAAATACTGGTCAGGTAGACTTCATTTTTAATCAATCCGAAAAATTCGTTAGTTACTCCGACTACTCCGACATATGATTTTATTATCATTTAGAAGTTTTCCCTAGCGAAATTAGGGTTCTTAAACCTATTTTTCACTGCTTCTAAGCTTGTGGAATGGAAAAATGTTTATTTATCTGATCTTTGTTTTGATTCGAACTATAGAATTCATTCGTCTCAGAAATATCTATAGTCATTCGTTCTGCCAATACTGCAATGAATATCCTTGGGTGGGCAATTTCCCGTCGAAGAAAAATCTTTGTTTCTGGCTTTCCTGAACATTCTATTCGATGAAGGATTTTGTAATCGAAGAGTCATTTGGAGAACAATGTGTTACTTTTCATAACGTTCGACTTCAATTCACGAACAAATATTTCGCTACAAGAAATTGATATGCAAAAATTCATCAAAGATGTGTTATATGAACTATATGTTTCATATCATTGATTGAAATGGTTTGTATGTACGTTTGTATGCACTTCTCGTATTTTTCACTCTCTCATTTGATACTGGCATATTTCCTGATATATGGAAAAATACATTCATGTACTGAAATTGTATAAAAGAACTGAGGGACCAATAATGATCTGTAATGTTCATGGAATGCGAGGTGATTTCTGAGGAAACATTCCATAAGCAGTGCAATCGACTAGGAAACTATCGAAGAGAAAATTCGATGCACATTGTCGAGTTGCAATAGTTTTTCAAACAGTGCACACCAACATTGTATCTCATATACATCCTCAGAATACTAATCGCGAAGAGTCGATGGGGTGTGGAATAGCACAAGGTCGCTCAAGAGGTTTGAGCTGTTGTACCATGAGTCGTACACTTACGCATGGGAATTTTGCATCATTGAGATATTCAGAGTGGGTCCCTTGTCCCTTTCAAAAAATTACCTCGTTTAGTGTTCTTGTTCGTGTCCTGCACACTGCCACACTTCTCAGTTAGTTATTGCTTAACGATATGGCAGATAACCAATGATAATCCTACAATTCAGCTCTATAATGAGAACCATAATCTCCTGAGTGCCGCGTGATTATGTTTGATATTGCCAGCTGTCCTCGACTTTGATGCATGTTTCAGAAGCTTACCTGTTGATGCCGTTTTATGTAATCAGATGATACGTGTGTAGTTCAAATGTACAGCATTGCAGACAATTTAAGGCATTCACAATCATGAGTCTGACTAAGAAACTAACCTTCATTACCAATTGAGGGTTTGCTTTTTCTTTTGGCATGGTGAAGTGGAATTTTCATTATGTTATGTAGCCCTGACAAAATTGATTGGTGACAGGAATATCTCTTTAATGAAATATTGATGAATAGCGTGGAATTTTCTCAGACTGTGAAATGAAATATTTCAGTGAAGTTTCTTTTAGTTGAACATCATGTGATCCAAATGAAGAGAAGGAAGGTATTGGAATTTTTGTTGGAAGTTTGGAGTTCGTAAGCATCAGGAAATAATTTGTCGTTCTTTCGATGAATAATGCTAGGTAAAGCGAAGTTCTCAATCCTGAGACAATGTAGGAATCATCAGGCTGCGCTCATCTAGTTCGTCTACCTGAAATCGCTCCTGGTGAAATAATAGACGAGATTTTCGAAGATATCCGATAGAATCTGAGAGCTTCCGTTATGTCGAGTAATGCACTGAGAAATATCCTTTTCTTTTTCCCTTGTGACGACATCTGTCGGTATCAAGATGATAGTTCCGTAGATATCCTCTTTTTCAATAAACTCGACGGACAAAAAACTTGATCGATGAATTGTCGATTTGTATGATGCTGTCAGTCCCTATGTATCTAACGACAAGAATCAATGACGAAAAAATATCCAGCTAATCTATTTTGGAACCATGGGAGGATGGAACCTAGTAAATCAGTAAGAAGGTACATACACATTCAAGAGAATACTGGAACAGCAAATAGAGGAAGGAAGGAGGGGAGGTTTGCCCCCTGGCAAACAACTGCACCCCCATGTTCGTTTTGGTTCAACGTAAAGTCCATTACATTCTTTATTCAACGATACATCATAATATGTAGTTGTGAAGATAGTTAATCGAGAAAATTCAATTCGTTAGTGGGTAGATTGGAAATAGTGGACCTGTTTGAGGGCCTGCACGTTCTCCAGATCTCACACCACTGGACTTCTTCCTATGGAGATATTTGGAACAAGTCGTCTTCGAAACTCAACCAATAAATATTGAAGATTCAACCTAGAAAATTTCTGAGACTTGATGCATGTGTGGCAAGTGCTGGCCAACATTTTGAACAATTTCTGGAGTATAATGTGTTATTCAAAATACAGATGAGCTGATTTTCATGCCATTCTAGCTAATATTATACATCATTGAAATGAGTAAATGAATAATTGTTTTTCTTTCGGGCATTGTTTTCAGGATATGACACGAAATCATATTTTTTTCAATGGAAAACCTTGTATTCCATTCTCTCATTGGATTCTTCCTGTTTCTCCCTTCAAACTTATGTATATCACTCTATAGATCGTAATCTCATGGATGCTTAAAACACTAAATCATTACATCCTGATGAATTTTTGATAGTATGCCATGCGCATTTTCCATATGGAATGATTCCATATGAACTGGTTTCAATTCTTGAAAGGAATTGTCGAGCACCACGTGCGTGCCTCAACACTAGGGGTGGGCGATAACAGTTTTGAAATATCGATTATCGATAATCATAATGTATCGGTATTATCGATATTATCGATATCATAATCGATATTATCGATATTATCGATATCATCGATATTATCGATATCATCGAAATTATCGATATAAGAATTATCAATATTATCGATATTGCCAAAATAATCGAACTGCTGATAGTTTTGATAATCTCAATATCACTGATAATGATTTTCGTCGACTAAGTATTACTTCGACCTATGGCATTGCCCAGCTATTGTAATTTCGGTAATATCGAAAATATTGATGATTTCCAAGATTATCGATGATTATCGATAAAATCGGTCGAACTGGAAGTGGAAAAGAATTCGTTTGTATGTCAATACACGTGACGTTTATCAACTTTGTTATGAGTCATTCCAAATTTCAATCATTCATCTCTCGAACTAAAGGAAGAAAAGGGCGTGTACCATGATCCTGTTACAACCGGTATACCGGATATCAATAGATTAGACTAGCACTCTTGTTTTGATCCTGTTTTAAGGAACTATCGGAATGAAATTTGATAGGTTTGGTAGCCTGTTCAAAAAGAATATTCAGACAGTAATTGTTTCACTATTTCTGGCTTCACCGGCTGACTAATCTTCCATATTCAAAATGGAACACTGATATCTCTGATAATATCGACAATATCAATAATTTCGATTATATCGATAATATGGAAAATGTCGATAATTTCCAATATATTATCGATAATATCGATATCGATGATATCGATAAATATCGATATTATCGATAAATCGATACTTTTTTTCCCAAATCATCATCGATATTATCGATAATTATCGATAATCATCGATATATCGATAAATTTTCCCACCCTTACTCAACACATACTCTTGTTTACCCATCCCCGTGAATTCCAAGGACCTTTCGCAACGCTGAATACTTGTTACCATAAAGCCTCGTTCGGCAAACATTTGACGGGTGTCACCGCAACAGCCGAACAACTAACTCCTCGGCTTTGGATTTAATTAGTGAAGAACTTCTGAGGGTCGAAACGGTTATATCCGCGCCTCGCTCGACGTCAGCATAAGCGATATGAGGTCTTATACGCAACGCCTTTTCGCTCAATCCTCTACGGATGCGACTAAATTAGTTAATCCCCTTCAAGAAGTCTGCTCCCCGAGGTCTTTCACAACAGATTCGCACTGTGTCATTCGGATTGTCACAAATTAATTGGATTTTAACACACCAGAGGTTGGTGGAAAATATAGTTCTGAACAACACTTCCTCCAGCACTATTCCAGGATAGTGCTCGAGTTGAATTTCAGGAATCGTTTGTAGAATTTCAAAAATACGAATTTCATGTCCGCAAGAATCAATTATATATATCAAAAATATGCTCTAATGGAAATTCGAGAGGAATCTTCCTTTATTTTTCATAAAGATCATTGATTCTGGCTTAGAGGATATGGGCATACCAGAAGCAGAAACTTGAACAGTCGAAAAGAGAGCAGAATCAATCACAACTGATGTGTACGATTCAGGGAAGAATAGTGGAATTACTGATTGTCTTCCGTTCTGCCATGCACTTCATTATCTGAGACAGCGGTATGAAAAAAATTAAACATTGTGTGGTTTCATGAAACCAAGATGCAAGTAAAATTTTCGGAAAATCATTCGTTTCAGGTTATGAAAATCGCAATTTTAATCTGAATTTACGATTGGAAAATAGAAATCAGAATGTGAAATCAATAGAAGAGAAGATATGCAACTATAAATTCTGATTTCCATCTGCACATCAGAGTACGGAATACATAATATTTCTCGATTGTGAATGTAGATTTTCAGACTTGTAATGTCAAACAACAAAATTCACATCAATACACTGATCAACATACACAAATACCGCAGAGCACTTGCACGAATGAGTGTGAACATGAATGCTACACGGTCGGCTGATGCGAGCCATGGGCGCCGCCATATTGATCTCGGCTGCTGTGCCGATAGCCTTTCGCTTCATCCCCACTTTGCGGCCGGGTAACACGACATGCGATACATAGATGAAAAATTTCGGGCGATGTAATGAAAGTTTTGCTTCAGAAATATTGATTTCGCGGGTCGGAGGTAACATACATAAAAATATTTTCCAAAGCTAGTAGTGGTGAAACATTTATGTTCTCGACTTTCCCAATGGAATTTCATTCTTTTTTCTCCTTATTTTTCCTTATTCTTATTATGATCGATTTATCGATTGATGAGTAGCTTTCAGGTTGTTACAGTCACAGTAAGCTCGAGAGTTGAACCTCTTCGTCATTGCACTTGTTCGATCGTACATTCATCGAACGTGGCCAAGTCGGAAAATCCGTTTTTCCGCTGACCGGCCGTTAATCTGAATAGTCCCGGTAATTGATATTCGCGGGAGGGCCTCGAAATTAAAGTCCGCCGACTAGAAACCGGGCCACGTAGCACTAAAATTCCCGCTTAGCAAGGGAGTCCCGCCGAACGGCCAGCTAGGCGACTTCTTTATTGTTGAGTCCGGAGCCTGGACCGCAACTGCTGAGCTCGACCTCTACCGAATGTCTTGCAAAACACCGGATCATGCCGTTTCAGTTAGCGCTATGGAGCCGGATATACTGCTGTCCGCTAGAAATGGTCCATAGAACCAGCAGAAATCAATTTACGCATTATATGGCGATAATGAGCTTCGAAAAGACATTTAAACTGAGATGAATTTTACACTGAAACTCATGAGATAAAAGGCCATATGGCACTGGCGTCCAACTCTTTCATCAACTGACCAGACACATTTTCACATAGATGCCTGGTTAAATTAGGATTATCTTCATGTTCAGTTGGTGTTTTCCTTCCTAGTTATAATTATTGATGACATACTTTTCAAATTAGTTGAGCAATTTTCATTCATCATGCATTCATTCTGATCTATCTCTAGTGAAGTTTCCATCTCCCCAACTAATTCTACATGAACACCACAGTTATTCTTCCATGTCATGAAATCCATCAAAATCTTGAATGCACTATTTCAATTGAGGCTGCATAAACCCTTGTTTGTGTACACGGTCTTTCAGTTATTATCACTTCCGGTTATACCAGAAGTGGAAATCCAACTTCCTCATTTCAAATGAAACACCCCATATGATTTCAGATGCTTGGAATCTACAATGAAATTAAGTGAAACTTCGTCTGAGACATCATATGTCAAAAGGGCTTCATTTTTGGGAAATAATTTTCCCATATCAAAAAGAATCAGATTGAAAATTTTTGGAATTTTCCTAAGTTGAACCTACTGCTTTCTCAATCTTCGAAAACCTGATGAATTCTCCAATAAAATAGTCCAAGGAAATACTCAGCAATTTCTAATCACCTTGAATAAATATTTTGAAAAATTTCCAAAGATTCCAAAGATTCAATCCTGAGTATTTCGAAATATGTCAGAGAATTTCGAAAAAAAAAATAGAAAAAGCTGACAAATAGAGACACATCATTCATATGAAATATCGACTTAATTCTGGCACGACCAGAAATGACCGAGAACTGAAATTACTCGAGCCTTATATTGAGGTTGGCAACTGAAAAACTCGTCCTGTCTTTACATACATTCATTATATTTTCAAATATAATGAGGCGATTTTCATAATTATGTAAGAATTAGATTCCTGAGATACATTCCTATAGAGCCTTTGAATTCTCCACATTTTTGTTAGGGGCGGTAGTAACCGATAGATAGATCAAGATTCCATTCTTAGATCTCGATAATTATTGGCAGCATCTTATATCAATTCAAACTATCTATCACTGAACCCCGCATATCAACACATCATATATGTGGTAAGTGACCAGACGTCTATCTTAGGTATTCATATTAGAGATACAGATTCACTGGCCTATGACATTGGGATCTCTCATTCTTATTGGCAATTTTTTTTTGCATAATGCCTCTTGTATCCAGTCCCTGATGTGTACTCCATACAAATATTCCATCATATCACTTCCCCATCTTGTATTCCTGTGCCCTTTTTCTTCCTCTCAATGACATTCCTTCCACCCATCATCAATTGAAAGTATCCAAGCTCCGGAACCAAAATGAGAGTATAATATATGAATGCTGCATGTCTAGTGGTCATTAACTTCCTCATTATCTCATTTTCATATATTCAATTTTCTCATTATCTACCATGTATGTCGATGTATCTCAGCTTGCTTACAATCCCTGACTTCTCACTGTTTCGGTCTGTCAGTTCTTCTTTCCACCAGATGTAAGCTCGTCATCATCAAACACGAGACTCTTCTGTGAATACTCTCCTCATTGAAATAATCGAAAGATTAGGAGATCATTTTCCAACTATCCTGTGCATTTCTGTTCAAACTGACGAGTGTATGTTATATAGTGATATCTACTATGATTTCAATCCATTCCATCTGGAGAAGTTGAATATCTGAACGATCATGAGAACAGAAAAACATGATGAGTAAATGATGACATCGTCGAAATCAAAAGAACCATTCCTCTCGATAGTGGAGCAGTGTATTTTGCCCTGTTAATGCCCGGACGCTGTTCACCGTCGAAACTAATTAGAATTTCCTATGGATTCCATGTTACCCAATAATTGGAGAATCGATGAGTGATGGGTACAGGTGTGGGATAATCAGTTTTCCTTCATCATTCGTACGAATGAACTGTCGACTCTGAATTCGAAATGTCAAAAATGTTCATCTTAGAAACATGTCCATCGTTCTCCATGGAATTTGCAACACTATATCATTGTCTGTAGAAAAAAAAATTAGGTAGTTCATGTCTGAATTTCTTTCAGTTGCAACCAGAAGCATGCAGATTCCAGGGGACACTAAATATTCCTGTCTCCTCCATAATAAATAATATCCTTTATAATTTATAATAATATATGATATATAAACTGACATTGAAGTCGAATATCTCATCTGGGTGATTTTATTTGATATAAATATATTCCATCAGATATTTGGAGCTGATCTTCAGCAAATGAATATCCGAGCTATCGTCAAGTGAATCTGTTTTCTTGCGGTTGGTCTGAGCAAAAACAGACCACATCAATCTATTTAACCTATTAGCGAGAACGATCCATCCGCATTAATCCCAACTTCTTGATTATAATTGAGGGCATCATTCATTTCAATAGAGCCACACATTTTGTGGTGGTTCATTGAATATCTCTAGACCAAACGTTTCCTAAAGGCAGCTGAAGACAGGGAAGTAAATTTAACCGGGTAAAGCATTCACTAGATAATTTTACTCGCTATGTGAAATTCTCATCTCCTGTGATATTTCACCAGTCAGAATGATAGTATACAGCTCCTTTTGCTCTTGAGTCGGTTAAGACTACGTCCCAAATGGACTATGGATAATACATCTTGCATGACTCAAACGACATTAGTAGTCATTAGGTATATATTGAGTCGCTGTATAGCAAAGTCCGGATTTTGTCCCGAGTCTGGACCCAAAACTGACACCCTAACTTATCATTCAAGTCTATTTGAGTTACCCATTTGTGACAAAGTGATGGTACATCCTAGTCGTGTCCCTCACATTTTTCAATCACTCTCAAAGTAACTCCACTCTCTTCCACTTTGGAATAATATGACTGCCAAAATCAATTGGAAAATATTATATTATGTGGCGTTAGTCTTTTTACTAGTAGTAAGGAATACATACCACCAGTAGATACTATGGTTGATGGGAAATAATGTACCTACTTATATAGGAAACTCATGAGAATCACATTCGGTCTATACTCACACCAGAGGTTGCGGTTGGTTTAATGACAAATAAGAAATAATCTGTGACTTGTTTCTTCAGGAACAATAATGGATTGGCTGAGTGTCAACATGAGATGCTTTCATGTCAACACCATCTAATAGTGAAATAACCTATTGTAAGTTTAGAAATAAAACTACAGATTGCTATGCCGGCATCTAGTTCTTGTTTTGTTGACGTGCTATGAACCTCTGATTCGAATAGTTAGATGAATATATCTATATGTCTTGATGTTGCGTTTGTTGGTGCAATTCCTACATGAATTCAGATAGCGCTCTGTTCTGTCTTATATTTCATACAAATTGATATAAAGTACATGACACATCATACGAATATGTCAAACAGCCCTTTGATTTTCATTTTGATCTGACATGAAGAACCCTATCATTTTTTCTGTATGCTGCAACTGACATGTTCTCGCATTGCGAAGCAATATACGAAATTATATATTATTTTGCTTTCCCTCACATTTCGCTAACTATAACGCTCGCAACTCTCAAACCCTGTTTGGGCTTCATACCTAATTAAAATTTTCTAGTCTTCATGCCAACACACAGAGGCGTCTCAAGTTGAGACTCTTTACGAAATCGATTGAAGTAACAAATCTTCATTAGATAACACAACAATTGAATCTACCAATGAGATGGATATTGATTCCTGTCGAGAGTTAACAGATAACAGATGACTAAGTAAGACATCATCTGGAGCGATTGTGAGATAGCATGAAAGAATTGCTGTGATTCTATAGGTAAACGAACAATTCTTGATGAAACTAGTGAATAAATAGGATGTACATATCTGAAGAGTCGAAGAAGCTACAAACACCAAAGGAAATCGATAATTTCAACAAGAAATCTTTTATATTTCATACCAGAATATCTGAGGCATTCCAGGACAGAAACGCATGCAAATATGGAATTATCAATCAGAGTGATTCAACTAGATGGGTTTATTCAATATTCATTCATTTGAAGACTAGACTCCCCTTTATATTGCTGATACTGCAGATTCGTGTTCAGGGGGTCAATAAAGGGGTAAATAAAGGGGATCTCGAAGTCAAAGGTCAAGGTCTAGATTTGTAATGAAGATTGGCAGGTTCTCCTGCACATTTGCGATGTAGCAACTGTATCATTTCAGCAAATTCAATTATGCATTGTTCTACAGAATCCCCAGAATGAATCCTTACAGGTAGATAATATAATAGTTTTACTCATGTGCACTGGCAGATAAATATGAGTGATGATAAGAAAACTGTAGTTGATTCAGTCCCAATATCACAATTAGAATTTCCACAGTGATCCAGAATTATTCGTGAACACAACGACGGAGTTGAGTAATTATTTGAAATATCAGCTGTCAGCACTATTCTCTATCATTTGAAATTTTGAGGTGAAGTACACTTGGTCTTCTCTGATATTCATTTCAATTGTCTCTTGCCTCTCTTGCTCATACGACAGCTTTGGTGTCTATATCAGAAACTATCAATATGACAGATTTTGTTTACGTATGTCTTGATAAATTTTGTGTCGTGGTTAATGAATTCTCTCATGAATTTTCAATGTTTACCTTGACAGTTCTTCTCGGTTTCAAGGTGGTGACAGAATGACTAACGTCTCTGAATCTTAATTATTGGTTTGATGGAAATGGGAAGTACTCAGAGAAGTACAATTCGTTCCAGCAAGCTAGTTTGTGTGAGTACTATAGAGTGATGAAATAAATTTGTTCTGCTGAACACGCCCATTTAGATCATATCCATATATATATTCCTCTGCTATTCTGAGAGAATGAACCTATCTATCTATATATGTGTTCACAATTATCTCCACCAAATAATTATTCAATATCCTTGCACGTCCGAATCATGAACGTCAAATGGTCAAATGAATGCATCAATGCTGCTTCAGGCTATCATTCACCTGATAAATTACAGGACAGTGGTTTATTAGGAATCTTGTTGAAAGCTTCTCTAACTATGTTCAAATGCGAATTCTACTGATATCAAGGTTGACGAGCCGCTACTGCTTCTCTGTTGTTGCTAAGCCGTCAGTTCGACTATGTTCAGTATCGCGTTCCAATTGGCGGTTGCTTGAAATATGTCGGCAGGTGTGGGATTGAGCGAAAGAACTTGTTGCCTCTAACCTCATTCTCTGCAATGTCTGCAATTTTCTGAGTACAGGTAATTACTAGAATACAAAGTTTGTCTGCAGAAATAATGCTCTATAACGAAAGAATACATATATTAATTGATATTCCAATCATTCTTGATATGAGAGTGTCACCAGAAAACTATATATCATCAAAGGGACCCATTTCATCAAAGATCATCGGTACAACCTTCAGAATAATTGAATGAGAAATTCAGGTCAAATTCCAATTTTGAAAAAAAAATAATGAATATCAGTGATAATTCGATAATGTCTTGGAAAATTTGTAGAATCGAATTTTTCGAGCAGAAAAATCATGTAAACACTGTGTATTGTTTTTGAGACCGAAAGATATCGATTGTATTGAAAATGATTTTTTTATTAGTTTCATAATTTAAGTAATGTCGTGGAAGCTGCATACGATATGTCAACCATGTTGCGTGAACCATGATAACCTACAAAAATGGTAATATCTATCTGATATATTCAACATCGAAGCTCCCAATGTTATGAAGATCAATACATCATAACTACATCTTAAAGAATCACTTCATATGTATGTGATTCGAAATTGAGAAAACATAAGTGAAGATTCAATATTAATATAGTAATAGACGTCATGATGCAGTAACCATTAGGAGGAATTCAATAATACAGAAAAACCTGTCAGAATATATAGGGAAATAAATTTTGTTAGGTACCAAGTTTTTCACCATATACGATACGTGTCTCTCTGTATATTGATCCATATGGTTTTAACATGGTATACCACGATTCCGTAGAAATATACGCATGGAAGATTTCGACATCAGAATCAGCAATAGCATCACGATTAAGGAGGATGAAAGAACCATCTTGTATGAATGTTGTTTGAGAGAAATGAGAAAATATTTGTAGATTGAAAAATATCGTGTCAGTAACGATTGTGAAATATCTGATGATGAAAATGTTTCAAGATTTCCAACACATATGTGTGTATGAAAGTGAATTCCTCAATTTTCCACAAGTATTATCGAGAAATAAGATATTACTGTACCAGAAAATGATATGATGTCATATATGACGTTCGGCTGAAACTTCATCTATACCAATTTCAGGAAAATGAAAGTTATAGATGGAGAAAGATAGAAGGAGAAAATGAGAATATGAAATTGAAGATTCTCATCCAAAGGTAGCAGTCGCATGATTGTCAGTGTATTATAATGGCCTCAAGGACAAAATGTCCGAAATCTTGGGACAAGAAGTGTGTTAGAGTTAGTTAAGACTTCAGGAAAGTTTCTGGTGTGGTGGTGTCGGCATTAGAGTTCTAAGGGAGCTGGCAGGGCATTCCCTCGGGAACCGTAAAACGGGTCAGCTGGAACATAGTCTTGACAATTTATTGCATAATTAAAATAACGTCCAACTGACTCCATATTGTTGGAATGTGTAGTGCTACAAGAATCTTTCTGTTCTCATAAGATTTCGAAATGTATCATGAAACAAAGTTGAATAGAGATTCACAAGATAATAGCGTATTAATGTTGTATTTTTACGTTCGATGTATATGCATCAAATAATGGAGGGTCGGCTAGTTCATTCCTGTTAATTATTAGACTCATTCGTGTAGATGAACATAATTCGATCGAAGAGTGTTGAGTGTTATCGGTGCGTTCTTTTGAAGTGAATCTTTCATTACATCATCTCATTTTTTTTTTGTTAGGAGAGCAGAAATGCGATAGTTTATGCCGTGTCAACCCTAGTTCAACCAAACAATTTCCGTTTGAATTCCATTCATAAGATGCAATCGGAAAATGAGTTTCAAGAGAGCAGAAGTCTTAGGGTTCCCAATATCAATCTCCGTATTTGAGCACAAGCTTTCATTCCATTTCGACAGACAAATTCTGATATTAGTATCAGGAGAGCAGAAATGTATGCTGACTAAAATTCAAATTCCATGTCGATGACAAAATCAGGAATTGAATATTAGGAGAGCAGAAAATGAGATGAGGACTGTGGATATCTAACTAGAATATTTGGATGTCTATCAATATACACACAATATACACTCAGCCTTTTTCTGGAAGATTTCACTCGTGGGAACATTTCTATTTTCTAGAGGGAGCAAGTTGGGTATTTTGGTAGTAATATGAGTGAGGAACCTCTGATTAGCATTGTTATAATGGGAAGTTATATGAAAAATGAAGTTATATAAAAATGAATTCAAATATTCGTTTTTGTTGAATAAGTCGGAGGAGGTTTAGCGCAATGAGTCCGGAGTTTGACGTTCTGAGATTCTCTTATGGTGTTTTCGATTTTTTTTTACATAGTTGAACTACCAAGATATATGCTACAACTTTTCATTAATGGAATATCATTATTCTGAAGAAAAAAATTGAAATGATCCGAAAAAAATGTATCCAGAACGTCAAACTACCAACACCATGTTTTTGAACCGTTTCCGAAATATTGAGAATCCAAATAAGTATACAAAAATTGAGGTTTTTTCATACAATCCTTGATTATATACTCAAGGATATAAATCAAGGAAGATCGAGAACTTTGCTGATATAACTGACTTCCTATTTATTATATTTTCTGAGATCCCAATGGTGAGCCTGGAATTTGGGACATGTATATTTAAAATATGAAAAATGTGTTTCTCAACACAAGTATATGATTCCGAACATTTAAAAGTTTGGGATTTGTGAAAATCATGGTGATCCGCTGATTCCAAGGATAGTCGAACGGGAAAAAATGGTAGGAACCGATGCTTCAGGATGTAAAGACCAAATCCGACAGAGACATGAACTTCATCGCATCGATTAACGTTTTGGCGCATTCCAACGATTTCTCAAGCTATCCCTCAATCTCCTTAGAGACTACCAAAGTCGTACGCCGGAGTCACGTCCCTGCCGGATTTCTTCGGGAGCGCCTCAGGTATATAATTAGGTGAACATTAGCGGGTTTGTCAGAAAACAGACGGGGATTCCGAAATGGCGTGCCCTGAGCCCGAATGAATATGTTATAAGTGTCGAGAGGATGTGGCTGAGAAAACGGTAATTCCTTGCTCGGGATCAGACAGGGTGTGGAACTTATATCGATACGGTGTGTCGTATCGCCAGCCTGAGACGTGAAAACATTTTTCAGTGATAATCCAGTTAACGCCTATACTTGGAAAGAATGGCGGGAGAGGCTGAAGAGAAGAGATGTCTTAGTGTCAGTTTACTGACCACTATCTTTATTCCAACGCACAGATAATCCAGCAAGATCATGCTGCTGAATCAGCAGAATCATCTTGCTCAATGAGCGAGATCACTATATTGCTTGATAAGAAATAAGCGGGATCATCTCGCTTGAGGAGCAAGTCATTTGGAATAATTGTTATGGACTTGTTAACCATTTGATTTTGTACTATATTGTATAATTCAATATCTTATTATTTTCATATAACTTCGAGGATGACGAACAAAGAAACTGAGATTATTGAACTGCAATATATCAAATATGTTGTATTGATGATAATAATTTCCATTCCTCAAAATTACCATAACTTTACCTTCCTGCTTCGGAGTGTCACCATTATAGTCGGTGGGGCCCAAAGAAGTATAACCAACTCAGTTCTAACTCTTTTCTTTACACCAGTGAGTGTTCATATTATAGTTCTCAATGTGTGACTACCAATACTTGGGAGCATGTAAGGAATGCCGAATGATGTTTCATCTACACCAAATCAATGTAATTAATGTATTTGGTTTGGAAAAGTCAATAATCCTTTTTCATTATTGCAGATATTCAGTAAAGGTTAACAAAGATCAATTCAACACAAAGATAACACCAGCTGGTGTTTATACCATATCACAACGTATTCAAGTGAAATCAAAATTGAAAATATAATCAGTGTTCCACAACCTTTATACATTCACACCAGTTAATGTAGAGGGTCTCTCATATTATGGTCCATCCCCACTTCTATGAGCTGATGAAGATACAAAAAAAAGGTATCGAATGAGAAAGTTGTTCAGAAACCTTTGTACTCTCTTTTTCAGTGTACTGACTACTATATAGGGTGAATCTAAACGCACAACATATCCGTGTGAAATGAATAATGTATGATCAGTGTAGAAACACAATGCATATTTACACTATGCTGAGTGTTTATAATCTTTTCTTCAGTAGTATGTATAATATATAGGAAATGCCTATTACTTGCATGCATGGACTCCATTTTGAAATTTGTCATTATCCAAATCATTCCATACAGTTCCTTGTGATGTCTTGATGACTCTTGCCATGAAGAGAGTAACTCTGAAAAGGCGAAGGAAATAGGGTATCGTAAAGAATGTGCATCTCGTGCACAAGAAAAGAGCGATAACCGACATCTCGTCTGCCAGCGAACAAATTTCCATGGCATTATGGATTACAGACTTTATGAATCCAGACTTGGGAATTAATGAAAAGGGAGCTAGTGAATCTCAACGGAGATATTTCATGAGTAGAATTATTCGTTATACGCTACTTAGACGTTTATATCATGGTAAATTCTATTCTGATGAAATAGATTTGTGATTGATTTCGAAGGATCACCTGTCATTCTGATACAAGAAATGACCTGTAGGTTAGTGAGCAACCATTCACCACTCTGTTGATATGATAGCAGAGAATCGGAAAGTAAGTTGAAGAAGATCGTAAGGAGTGCCAAAGTTTGGTATTGTATAATTTTCTAAAAATGTACCTACGAACTATTGAGACAGTCTGTTGCTGGTAAATCATAGCAATCTGCCAAAACTGTAGGAATGCGAAATGTCATTTCAACTTATTGAATGGTGAATCTTCGTTCACAAACGTGATTATTTTGTTCACTATTGAAATGACTCACAAATAAAAAGGATAGGCAGCAAGACATTGAAACTTGAAGACACACATATGTGTGATACATATGGGTACAAAAGATGCTACGACAAAATATTTCCAGTCTTTTCTATCTCTAAAAATAGTGACAAAATAATTCAAAATGGATTTCACAAATATTCACTCTTATCTATTTGACTGGAAAACTATGTATATATCCGATAGCGGAACTTTCTTCCCTTTCCACAGAATTTGAATTTCCAACCGATTCCGAGATCCTCATGCTGTATATCCTTACCTTGGACACGCTGTTTAGTTTGAGTGGAATATAATCGTGAGAGAACAGGATATCAATCCTCTCCTGTTCACGACTCAAGTATACAGTTGGCAGATAACGTTTGATTTGATTCGGGTAAATATGAATTGTATCAAAATAACTTCGAATTCAACGAAAGCATTCTATCTGTGCTAGCATTATCAAGATAATGCATTGCCAACCCGTGGGAATCGAATGAATATTTCGGAAAATGTAATGCCCCGCTTTGATAAAACAAAAGCGGGTCCCCTACATACATCTTTCCTATTCCATTATTCCGTTATATCCCGAAAATTTGCCAATAAAATAAACGCGCCCAAAAGGGAATTCCTAAGAATCGTCATAAATTATGCACAATCCTCGTTACATTATCGTTGTTCACAGAGCTGAAAGCGGAAATATATCTGATATATGTTGCAACTAGGATTCTGACCATCAGAGGCGGCACCAGATAATGGAAATACTCATTATTGGTTCATGCTCATCAGATTAAATTCAACTCGATTAGCACCATTTGATTCGAGTACTTATTGTTGTTGAATGAGTTGAAGAAATTTGCTTGAATAAGGAGATCGAATTCAGTACAACAAAATAATTGATTGATAGGAATAATAATAAGTTGTTGAATAGGTTCTTGTTGTTAGTATATTTTCACGTTATAACACCTTCCATAAATAGAGAACATGCTTCTGAAAATTTGTTGAGACGATGGAGGAAACATTGAGAATCCAACTGAGATATTGTTACTGTGAAGCATCCGGTTTCTCTGGAAGTGACGTCATCTTTGATATATTCAATGAGGCATTCTATGTTCTTTAGAATTTTTGGATTTCCCTCATGATACCGTTTAAAATGCATGTACTCAATACCTGAAATCAACCGTCTTTGAGTTATTCGAGTTCTCTCTGAAAAAGTGAACATGAGCCATTCTCATGTGAATTACAAATTTTGATTTACTCAATCATGAATATTGAGGGTTGAACGGGTGGTTCCTCATCATAATCACAACCACTGAATATATCAAAGAGTGCGCAGGAAAGTGGGACCAGAAAGTTGAAATTGAAATTTTCAATAGAGTTCATTTTTATAACAGAATTGAATCATGAGAATCATAAGAAATGGGCTTGCATTTGATAAAATTGGAATTTTTAATGTATTTCATTCACTTTTTGGTCCCACATTTCTGCGCACCTTGTGAATTAGTGGTGTGATTATGGTGAGGGATTCGTTCAAACTTCAATATCCATGATTGAGTAACTACATATCACTTAAAATTGTACTTCACATGGAAATTCTTTCTAAATCTTCGATAGGTTGAATTATGAGTCACTTTTTTCTAGAAATATTCGAACAAGTAAAAAACGGTGCATTTCAGGTATTGGGTATGATGCAACAATTCGAATCAGAATCCTATGATGGAAATAACAAAAATGACGTTACTCACGTATATCGACAAAAAAATCAGATGTATCCTCAATGTTTCCTTCCTCGTCTGTACAAATATTCAGAATCATGCTGATTTCAGTTTCCTAGATCACGTTCACTCATCTCATATATCATTCCCAGAGCCAAAGGTATCGATTCTTATTTCATCTACATATTTAGAGATGATGAGTCGTTCAGAAAACGACTTGGTGTTATTTCCCATATTGTGACTTCGTTATGTAAAGAACTTTGTAAAGCCCTAATGGCAGCTTTCCGAGAAATCGCAATTTTTTCACGATTCCCAACAGAGACGTAGGCTTTCTGTCCTACGGTTGTTATTTTTTCCGTGATCATACATGAAATGAAATCACTGAATTTGTGGGAAATGAGACTATTCAGTAGTAAATGTATTGCAAGCAACATAATTCATGGAAAACTATCGATAGTTTGGCACTATGGAAACCATCAATAATATTCAGAGACTATCGGTGAACTACCGGTTCGAAATTCCGTACAAAAATCGGTCATTCTTGCGACGACAGACAACACCAAATGAGGAGAAGATTCCGAGAATTGTTCAACTTCAAGGAAATAGAGATACTCATTGTATAGAGTTCAGTAAATATTTTTGTTTATTTTTCATAATGTGTTCGTTACCACCAACATCAATTTAACTGGGCAACAATAATTGAAAAAAATCAAACGAATTTTTGATGACATTCTACATCATGCTTTGAAATGAACTATCCATGGCATTAACAATCGAGAGTATCTCATTTCTACCATAATTATTGAATAGAATATATTCGACATGAACAAATTCAAAAACACATCAGAATATACACACAAATACAAATGAGCACAGAAATGTCTGACAAGTAACTAAAACTAAACTGATCTAGTTGAGCTATCAGCCTCCTTAGCTCATTGTTGGATGGAAGTTCCGTCTGGGGTATTCCAAGAAACCAGTAGCGGAGCAACATTGGAGGCTCTTATTTTGATTCTCGTCTCATCCCACAAAAATTGAGAGAGACGGAGCTTGTACAACAGAGCTCATCTGAGCAACTTCTCCTTATTGATCGAATGGAGGGCTTGCCCTAGGAGGCGATCTGTCGAACTGGCCGGCAATCGTTATTGAATGACAGGTGATTTGAACTTAGCCAACATCAGCTGGCCCTGTTGGGACCGACGGGGGGTTATCACATACTTCTATCTGTGATATATACAGGGTGAGTTGGCAGGAAATGTCGATGTATCAAGTACTTATTTGAGGGCCTGAAATAAACATGAATGTTCCTATGAACATGGGACATTCCCGACCGTTACCGAAATACAGGGATGAACAATATGAAAGTAAATAGTAGATATATGCCCCAAACAATGAGACCCTTTTTGTTTAATTCGATATTGGAATCCGCATTGACAAGAAGTGTAATGATCATACATTATATATATACGACATCAGAGTGATGCCTTTGCATAGTGAAGAAATTCAAGAAATTAGAGAGAGGAGCGAAAATAAACGGACTGAGAATCAATGAACAAAAAATGAAATAATCAATTTGTGAGATGATGGAGTATTTCCGGACTTGACTATGAACACAGTGTACTTATTTCAGTTATATATTATATTTTGACATTTTCCATGGAAGATATACTACAAACAATATAATTTTGTTGCGAAATTTATCACAGACCATGTACATGTATTGATATATTATGAAAATAACATGACGATGATAGATGCATTTGTCGAACAATCGATTCTACTAAAAATCATGATAAACTGTGTTGGACAGAATCAAAAATATGTACGTGTTGAAAATCTGTATGTAAAATGGAAAAATAAAATGTATTGCTATCCACATACACCAAGTAACAGAACTTTTGGTATAGAGTAACATGTTACCGGTCATATCTGATATAAACTCCTCTTCATGTAATCTGAACAGCGGTTGACTGATTTCTGGTTTATTTATAGACTTAAGACTTATTGAAAGACCCCTGTGTACCGCCCCTGGTTAAGTGTACAAATTCCGTTTCCGCCCGACGATTCTCACATGCGGCCACTTAGCATGCCCGCAAGGGTTTGCACATCCATCACCGATGGGTATAGGTAGCTAGGCTCTTCAGCCAGAAAGGGCATTTTCCTCGGCATTTTCCCGGCATGGTCCGACCTTTTCTCGCGCCGCTAGACCCAACTGAGAATGAATTTTTCGTGAATCTGCATTACAGTTTGAGAATCCATGTGGTTACACCAGAAATAATATTAAACGCAAGCAGATAAGTTATGTTATATAGAAATATCTCAAAATACTGTTAGACCTTGAGTATAATATCCTAAAATATTCCAATAGAGGCAGAATTGATGGTATCAGATATTATTCTTCCACATAAATAGAAATTTGTAGACCACTATTGATAAACCACAAAGTTCCAAGGTTGATCAATCGATCATATCAGGAATCGTGGACAAAATACACGAATTTATTGAACAACAGGCAGCATTCTACATGTATACAATAAATATTCCTCATAAATTCATGAGTATGTTTAATCAATTATCAGTGTCGCTGAGGACACAGTCCATTTCGGATCTTTCTGGAAGAGAACTATCCACTGAAGGGCATTCGACAGAAAAAAACATGTTTGTAAATTTTAATACCATATCATATCAGTACCTATCCATATCAATGCCTACAATGTAGAATTATTTCCGCTAATTTTTTCATTTTCAATATGCATTATATATATTTATATACAGGGTCGCTGATATGTATGGAAACGGTCGATTATTTCCTAAAGTAAGATAGCTAGCGAAAAATGTTAGGATACAAAAGTTGTAGTGTTCTTCAAAATCCATTAAGCTAATGAAAAATTAAGTATACAGGATGAGTCAAAAAGTCAGGACGAAACAAAGTTGCTTTTTCTCTAATGGGACACCCTGTATATTATTCCACTTTTCAATTCTGCTCGAAATTCTGAACAAAATTGATGAAGCGCTTCATTTCCTAAATTCAACCGATTTCGAGATATCGAATTTTGAAAATAACTTATAATAAATTATCCAAAAATGTTAGTCCATTAAGTTCATAGTCCATCAAGTTACCTTTGAAAGTTTCCAGCTCCATAACAACGCCGCGTCGTTCTTTTGTCTAACAGTGATGATCTTGACAACACATGTCAAAAATACATTTAGTGTAAATAAGTTTCGCGCAAAAATGGCACGTTTAACTAATACTGAGCGTATTGAAATTTTAATGATCATAGGATTCGGTGATAGAAGACGAAGTTGTGACCAAGTAGTGAATATTTTTAATGAATTGCATCCAAATCGGGAACCAATTTCTAAATCAACCGTTTCAAAAACATTGCAGCGTTTTCATGAAACTGGAGATGTCAAAGATTGACCAAAAAGTGGAAGACCAGTAAGCGTTACAAATGAAGAAAATGCTTTGAATGTCATGTTAGATGTGGTGGAAAATCCAATAAATTCGGCACAACAGAGGGCTTTGAATCATAACATGAGTCGATATTCCATTCAAAAAATTTGCAAACTGCAAAAATTCCATCCATATAAAATTCATTTGGTACAAGAATTGAGTGAAGACGATTTTGATCGTAGAATCCAGTTCTGTGAAGTTATTATGGATAAATTAAGCGAAAATGTCAACTTTGTCAACCACATATTGTTTTCTGACGAATCTATATTTTGTTTAAACGGGCACGTAAATCGACACAACTGTAGGTATTGGTCAGACCAAAATCCACATTGGATGGAGGAAGTTCACACTCAACGGCCACAAAAAGTAAATGTCTGGTGTGGCATTATTGGTGGACACGTCATAGGACCCTATTTTATAAACGGAAATTTGAACTCTGAACGATATTTACCACTTTCACAACAGCATATTATTCCAGAGCTTAGACGATTATTCCCGAATAATAACAATCCCAATTTGCCGGCAGAACAAATATGGTTTCAACAAGATGGGGCTCCTCCACATTTTGGACGTATGGTACGCGCATATCTAGATGAAACTTTTCCTAATAAATGGATTGGACGCAGGGGAGCAATTGAATGGCCAGCTAGGTCTCCCGATATGACCCCACTTGACTTTTTTCTATGGGGTCACATAAAAAATGTAGTCTACAAAAATAGGCCGCCAAATATCGAAGAGTTGCAAGAAAGAATAAGGCATGAAATTTCTACCATTCCTCCTCACATGATTTTAGATTCACTACAAAATTTTGTTCAGCGAGTTCATTACTGTCAGGAGGTAAATGGTAAACACTTTGAGCACCTTATTAAATAGAATTCCAAAGAAAAATTTGTTGTTTATTAAAACTTGTTTTCTCTCTTCTCCTCCTGTCTTAACTATTGTTTTGATAAAATTTTAAATATCCTGGACATTCATTAAAAAATACATTTTATTGTTTTAATTGCATTTTAATCAACCCTGAACAATTATGCTTTGTTTATTTTCTGTAAAAAAATTATAATTAAATTGTAATCATAATATCCACATACTCCACCTTTTGTGACTTTCATAATAAATATGCATCATTTCGTGCTTTTTCTTTAATAAATTTGAGAGTAGTAAAAAGTTATTTTCAAAATTCGATATCTCGAAATCGGTTGAATTTAGGAAATGATGCGCTTTATCAATTTTGTTCAGAATTTCGAGCAAAATTGAAATGTGGAATAATATACAGGGTGTCCCATTAGAGAAAAAGCAACTTTGTTCCGTCCTGACTTTTCGACTCATCCTGTATACTTAATTTTTCATTAGCTTAATGGATTTTGAAAAACCCTACAACTTTCGTATCCTAACATTTTTCGCTAGCTATCTTACTTTAGGAAATAATCGACCGTTTCCATACATATCAGCGACCCTGTATATATATATATATATATATATATATATATATATATATATTGATAATGAAGAAGCTCATATTATATCTTATTCGGAACATATCTTGTTCTCTTGTTCAGAACCACATCAACAGAACATAATTTGAAACTCAACAGAAGCAAATATCATCTCATATCATTCGGTAGTAAAAATGCAAGATTGTGCGTCTCACAAGATATATCTATTGAAATCGATGGCACCTCTTCACCAATTGAGGAATCTACGAAAAATCTGGGTATTATCTTTGACTCTGATCTGAAATTCACCTTGCATATCAATGGTCTGCTCAAGAAATCATTCAGTTCTTTGAAAAATATCTACCCTTATAGGCACTATCTCAATCCACCCATACGGAAGTTACTCAGTGAATCACTGGTCCTCTCTAGGTTCAATCATGCTGATATTGTTTATGGTGATTACTCTCTAAATTTGATCAGAACCGTATCCAGAAAGTACAGAACTTTTGTTGTCGATTCATTTTCTCCGTTGGAAAATACGACCACGCCTCCAATAAAATAATGGAACTGAATTGGCTTACAATGGCTAATCGCACTACATACAATTTATGTGTATTCCTATATAAAATGATAAGGAACAGAATTCCTCTGCCCCTATATCGTAAATTAATCCCTAGGTCATCTCTTCACTCCTTAGAAGTGAGAAACAAACATCATTTCAATGTTCCTCGTCACTGTTTAGTCATGTTTCAAAAATCCTTCACCTATCAAGCCGTTAAATTCTACAACTCAATACTTATCAATCACATTCATTCATCTGAATACAACATCAAGAAATTTTCGAAAGCAAAATTTCGTGAATCCTAAAAATAGATTGAGGCTATTAGCCCAGTCAAATCAGTCACGTGTTTGCAATCAGTTATATGTTTGACAATCTTTGACGATTATGTTCCTTTTCTTCTTTTCTGTCTTTATCACCCAAATTTCTCCTAGCAATTGTACAATTTGGGTTGAATGTAAGAGTAGCTCTAGCTGAACTTCGCCTACTTTGTATCGAAGAAAACTAAAGACGATTTATTATTATTATTATTATTACATCCAAATTTGACGTGTTTCTCATCTTGGATAGTTTTTTTTTTGAGGAAAAAAATGAAGGAATATGATCTATATCTCTCTGTATGTTAGTACTGAAGCATCGCACCCACAATAATCCGGACCATTGATTGTAAGTTCTTTTCAACATAATTTATCGAACAGTTTTCATTATTCAACACAATCGTTCACAACAAATGCAAAAGATATTCTGAAACTTGGAATAGAAAAAATGTTAAGAATGCTGTATTGTAAATGTGACCTTTGATGTATCTGATGCCTTGAAAAAAATTAATATTTTTTTCAATCTATATTCTTTCGGTTTTCCAAATCCACTTCATTTTCACAGCGACATTCTTTAGTCCCGTACACCTCTCCATTGCAATTGACGTGAACTTGAATGATGAAGCATCATGAAGTCTGACTGCTCAAGACACTGTGACGGGCTCTAATAAGTAATTATCTCAAAACACTTCCAGACAGGATCAAAGAAACAATTACGCATCGGCGAGCCGCGAGTGTCTGGATTGAATAGCGAGATGGTCTCTCTACTGGATGTTCAGTATGTTTGGATTATGGAGGTCATACTGTGATTCTTGAACCACACCAAGTGATCACCTAATCCCTGCCCTTCTTGCGTGTGATCGTCACATGAAAGAACAGGGATTATGTGCGAACAAGTTATGTGCTTCAAAAATCATAATATTGTACTTTTTTTTCTTATCGAGAATGTGAATGCGCCAGAACTTATATAGCTATCATCTCTGACGATGTTGCAGACAAGTTGTTGTTTCACCTAGATTTCTCCCACACGTTCATAGAAATTGATAAAGAACTATAATCCTCTGATAAAGCTGGCATTAGGAAGCTGAAAACATGCGTGAAAGGTGAATAGGTTGAATGTATTCTGTATGGGTATTTTTTATTCCATGAAGCGCTATCGACTATTAAGTCATCATGTGCTTCCTGCATTTTGATTATACAGTCAATGAAATCTCTTTCATTTCTCGAACATACGGTTTTATAAAATCCAAGCACAGAAAAATGCGTTCTTACTAAAGGTATCACCAAAATGAGGTTTTGCCATTTGAAAAAAAAAAATGATAATGTAGTCATGACTCGAACAGTGATGATGTCATTGAAAATATGAGTAGACCAAGACATGCGCAACTGAAAAAATAAATCGACGTGTCTGAGCTATTTTTCCCCAATGAGCTTTCAATGAATTTGTTCCAACCTTTACCTGCTCCCTGTATATCATAATCGTATAAAGCGCACTGCGAATTCAAAATGCAATGCAACAATGGGAATACAACCTATTTTCTCCCTCGCTACTTTAATCTACTGATATCCTTAGATACAGTACTTCAAAGAGACTCATGAAAATATACAGGGTGAGTCAAAAATGTGTACCGAGCTTTCTGGAGGTGATAGACCATTGAAAAATAAGTGTAGTTTGATGATTAAACTCATGGCCCAAAATGCATATTAAGGGAGATATATCCTTCCAAAGTTGATAAAATTAAAATAATTTCTCCGCATAACTTCTGAACGATGAAAGCCACCCGATTGAAATTTTGTGCATGAATGTATGTTGTCAAAATACATTTTTTCGTCACACTTCCACATTTCTGATATTGTTATAAAGGGTGTTTTCAGAGGGTGAGTCATGATTTTTTGTAGAAAACTTTTTTCCCTCTATTATTTTCGGTGAAAAAACAGGAGCATTTGATGGAGCGGAGAAAATAACATGAGAAAGGTACTCTTATTCAAATACCAAAAAATTGAGCCGTTCGTGAGATATTTGAGTTTTTGTAGTTACATGATATCAGCACATTGATTTTATTCATCGCGAGATTCATCGGTAACGATATTTTAGCAGGCCATGATGAATGATTTTGTTCTCAATTTTGGCGTTCATGTCATCAACATTCGAGTCAACATTGTTGTAGTCGATTTGTTCGTGTGGTTTTTCTGTGTCATTTATCACTGCGATTATCAACTGAGATTTTAAGAAATATGGCAGGTTATTCGTTCTCTGAACAAACTGATATGCTCCTAATGCTTGGCGAGTACTTCGGGAATGCAAATGCTGCTGAAATATCGTTATACCGATGAATCTCGCGATGAATAAAATCAATCTGCTGATATCATGTAACTACAAAAACTCAAATATCTCACGAACAGCTCAATTTTTTGTATTTGAATAAGAGTACCTTTTTCATGTAATTTTCTTCGCTCCATCGAATGCTCCTGTTTTTTCACCGAAAATAATACAGGGAAAAAAGTTTTCTACAAAAAATCATGACTCACCCTCTGAAAATACCCTTCATAACAATATCATAAATGTGGAAGTGTGACGAAAAAATGTATTTTGACAACATACATTCATGCACAAAATTTCAATCAGGTGGCTTTCATCGTTCAGAAGTTATGTGGAGAAATTATTTTAATTTTATCAACTTTGGAAGGATATATCTCCTTTAATATGCATTTTGGGCCATGAGTTTAATCATCAAACTACACTTATTTTTCAATGGTCTATCACCCCCAGAAAGCTCGGTACACATTTTTGACTCACCCTGTATATTTCAACACCATTTCTTCAATTCATTATGTTCGAAAGATTTACACTTTGTATATGTTTGGAAGGAGTGGTTTCGGAATTTACGTGTCTCAGAAACGGACAAGATCCAGATTTGATGAAAATAATGATGAAATGAAAGGATAAATAATGATGAACTGGAAAATTAGATAATGACGATGGGTTTACTTCAAACATGAACTGAAATTGATATTGAAATATCTATATATATATATATATATATATACCTACAAGGCTAAACAACTTTCTGGAAAGAAACCTGCAAAGAAATCATTTGGCAATCAAGGACCATCATACCATTTATTCAGGTGCTGGAAGTGAATGTGGTTGAATTGAAAAAATATGAATGGAAATAGCAATAACTAGCAATCACCCTATTCAACACTTTGGAATACTATGGAAAGCTACTGATGAACTTTGTTAATGATGTGTGTAACAAGAATGAACTCCTCATCATCAGCAATTTTGATAATGAGACGTTTCAGTTATTATTTCTTTTCGTGTTATCGAAAGAATGTGTGAATCTTGAACCTGGAATCTTGATGTTCGCTGCGCACTATCAGGCATGAGGAGTAATTTTATTTTTATTTTTTTGGCGCACGCTCTGAAAATAACCTAGGAAAACATACTGTGGCAATGCGCGTATTCGCCATTTTTGCGATAATCCGAACAAGTAATTCATCAGGTTGTTCTTTAGACTTCAAAACCATATTCAATCGAAATCTGCTATATCAGAATCTAGAATAGAATTAAGGATCCGACTGACATGGTATCAATCGTACTCAGTTGTTCTTTATCATATTGCGGACATTATTTTCATTTATTTCAATAATTTGGTGAATGACCACAAATTCAAATAATGCGCACCCGCCACTTATTGAATTATTCGAACAGAACATCCGTTTTTGATCGTTTCTCATAAACTTATATCATTATCTCTCAATAGAAACTGAATCTTCTACTTTCCACAAATGCGTGATTTCCAACTACTGCGAATCATCAAGTACACTGCCGTCAATTCATTATCTTGGAGTATTCACATTTCTCTCCATTTATATCCTACCAACAGTAAGTCCTGAGGTTGGTTATTTCTTCATAGTTCCACACATTTTTTTTTTCATGCCAATGCCTAATCTGTGCTCGGGTTTGAAGAATCGAATTGACAGACACAATTTCCACATGTTATTTAACGCCACAAAATGTTCAAAGTTTGCATGTACGGGGGACGGTAACAGTTTCTCTAACGCTTGGAAATTTTCCAGTTTTTGCGAAGTTCTACGTATGCTATAGAGGTGGATGTTTCTGTTGTCATTTTGAAGATCCTATCAAATCTTAACTCTTCCTAATGTGGTTCGATAATGGATCAGACGGGGTAAAAATCCGTAGGTTGGATAGCATTTGAGTTCTTGGTGCTATGGGGATGAATTCGTGTGCTGTAAGGAAACCTTTGGCAAAGTCAGATTTGTGGGGTGAACAATGGAAAAACGATATTATTGTCGGGAACAAAGTGGAAAATCGATATTTGTGTGTGATTTGAAATTTCATTGTTTGATTGTGATTATTGAGTTTCTGGTAACTGCGGAAGAGAGGCTGTTATTGATGTGGCGTACTATGTCAAGGAAAATCTGTGAAATTGAAAAACCTTGAAAACCTCAGAGAGATATGAAGGGGGGACCATGAGATCAGGAGCTCACTAGGGATTCAATTCAAATCTTCGCTCATCAGTACTGATCCTTATATATAGGGGATAATAATAATAATTAGATGAGAGCTTGTACCTCATTAGAATGCCATGTTAATATAATACTGACGATCATATATGGTTCGAGAATGGAAAATTAATTCATCCGTATACCCCATCACCTCTCTATTTTGTATTATTCAAGAACTAGGGCTTCTTATGCATCGAGAACAGATAATTAGGGTTGCATGAGTAATTAATATTCAAGCGGTACATAACCGAGTTTGAAAACTTAAATTAGTAATAAAGGTTTTGAGCTCCACTGCAAGAATTAATTCCTATATAAAACGAATATATGAGGGCGCTTTCAAAAGCCCTGAACAAAACGAGACCACTCGGCGGCTATTCAAAATTCATTCCGTACAGAGTACTTAACAACATAATCGAGAAACTTTAAACAGGAGGCCGAGTTTCTGGAGGAATCTGCGTGTTCTGAGGTTATGGCTTGGCACTTCTGATTCGTTGCCGTCAGGGTGAGATAATCCATAATCGAGCGAAGCGTCACGTACACAACGTATCGTTTGAAATATATTTCAACTAGCTCATGACATTTTTGGTATCAGTTAAAGTAGATGATGAACTACCTGTAGATTAGATTATCAAAAATGAAATAATAATATTTAAAAGACAAAAATATTCATAATAATTTGTTTCCATCAAAAATTCAAAAATCTGACCACTCAAGATATGAGGAGTGATCATAACAGCAGTACATCATATTTCTGATTTGAAAGAAAATCAGTATCTACACCATTTCATAAACATCTCATCCTCAAATTTTCTAGAGTTCAAAGAAAGTACGCTGGAAATATCCATCTTGAATTTCAAATGATTCCGTTCGAAACAAGATTCTTGGACTTGGTGCTAGTGACGAATGAGGAAAAAGGGCAATTTAATATCTCACATATCGAGGTATTTGAATCGTTGGTAGCGACTAGCGACCCCACATCGAACGAAATGGAAATTACGGAAACAATTACGCTGACAATGCATTGTCGCCACTGCCTTATATTGGAAGCGACGGTAGGGAACACTATTTATCACTCATAACTATTTACTTTGGTTTATATTTTAGATTTTTAGGCCAGGACATAAACTGTTCAAAAACCAATCATCAGTTCTACCAACGCTGAGTCAAATCAAAATTATTGTCAAAACTGTCATACTACTGGAAATAAAATATACTGAATGTCAACGTCATTGGGGCCAATATTTTGAAATAGGGATGGCTGCTGTAGTTACTACGGGCTCCAAATTCTTGAGTAAGTTTCTGAATTTCTATTGAATATCTTCACTATCAGAACGTACAGACGAAGATCTCCTCTTCTATAGCTTTATTTATAACAATTGATAATATTCGTTGTTACATAACCTAACCTGAGAGTTTTCAGAGCCACAGTTAGGAGTTATTGGGATCGCATACGTCCGTTCCAATAATTACAGTACAGATGACAAAGTTTATAACTTGGCCAGTTTGAAAAGGGGAACTGGGGGAAGATCAAGTTTCAACGGAATAGTTGCTACTGTATTTGGAGCCACTGGCTTCATGGGCAGATATGTTTGCAATAGACTGGGAAAAATAGGAACACAGGTATCAGATTGGCATTTCCTACTATAATATCGCAATCCCATCCATAATTTCAGCTCATTATACCATACAGAGGTGACAACTATGAACCATTCAGGCTCAAAGTTGTTGGAGATTTGGGACAAGTTTACTTTCATCCCTACCACTTGAGAGATGATGAGTCAATCATGAAATGTATCAAGTATTCCAATGTAGTTGTGAACTTGGTTGGTAGAGATTGGGAAACCAAAAACTTCAAGTTTGATGATGTTCATGTAGAAGGTGCTCGACGACTAGCAAGGCTTGCCAAAAAAGCTGGAGTAGAGAGATTCATACATTTGTCCGCCTTAAATGCTTCTGAAACTCCCGAAGAGGTAGTAATAATTTGCCAATTCACCTTTCGTGTCTATTGCAATATATTTTTTAGGCTGGTATCCTTAAAGGTGGTTCTAGATTTCTAGCTAGTAAAGCGAGGGGTGAACAGGCTGTCTTAGAAGAATTTCCTGAAGCTACCATTTTCAGGCCTTCAGATGTGTATGGACAAGAAGATAGATTTGTTAGGTAGGTACTACTAAAAAAAGTTATTTGGATTGTAACAAAACAGCCAACATGCAGTTGTTGCCTTCTGTTCCATGCTGAAATGACTATGATGATAAAATGAACAATGATGAATTCAGTTACACAATCTAACCACAGATTATATGAAGAGTATATGTTACCTGTAACTACAGGTTTATCCAAAGCTGGAAGTCAATACTGTGCAACAGTTGCTAAAATATACTCATCAATATTCAAGTGATGAATCAAGACTCTCAAATGAAGTTCCAGGCTCTTATTTCTATTCAGAGTAGAAACATTTTGCATGGTAAATTTAGGCATCAACATGTTGAGTATAACCCAAAGTAACATGTATTTAGGATTGAGATTTCTTACAAGGTGTATGTGTTTTTTCTTCTTATTGTTTTATTTCTGTTAGGTATTATGCTCATGCTTGGAGGAGAAATGGTCAGTATTTCCCATTGTGGCATAAGGGTGAAAGAACAGTAAAGCAACCAGTAGCAGTATCTGATGTAGCAACAGGGATCATCAATGCTATCAAAGATCCTGATACTGCTGGTCAGATATATCAGGCAGTTGGGTAAGTCTGTCCACTGGTCATAACAATAAAATTTTCCATACCTAGATATCCAAATATGAGTAGTACCAGAAACAAGGTATGATCTATGATCTTCCTAATAGGAATTCATTATCTTTTCATCATGCAAATCAATTGTTAGATTCAAGATTATCTTTGTGACACAGAAATAGGAATTTCTAGATCCATTGAAAAACCTAACTTGCTTCTTTTCCCATTGGATGAAGCTGACAGGTCACATATCATGTTCCACCCAGAAACAAAATTTTTATAAATTTTGTTAGCACCATTGTAAGTAGCGGTCAGGAACTTGAATTTGAATTCTCCATGATCACGTGACCTATATTGACATCTGCATGCATTTTCTCACTCTCATTTGCGATGTGCAACACTGAACTCAGCATCAGTCCACATGCTTACCATCTTATTTCCGCTTCAGTCAATGTAAATATGACATCGGTCCTTTGTCAAGAACCCTAATCTATTAGATTCAAAATAACAAAACCAGTGGATTGAGCCATGAAAATATATGATTTCTATGGATTTTGCTCACATGCCATATTTTTCTCTCAGATGATGTAATGATGACACTATATTTTCTGATATTTTTTCAGTCCTAAGTCCTACCTTTTGTCTGAACTAGTGGACTATTTCTATCGCATAATGCGTAAGGACGACGAATGGGGCTACATGCGTTACGACATGCGTTGGGACCCCTTGTTTCAACTCAGAGTCACTCTGACCGAAAAGCTTTCTGTGAATTGGCCAATCGGCAACCTGCATTGGGAGAAAATCGAAAGGGAACACCTATCGGACGACGTCAAGTCCGATATACCAACGCTTGAAGATTTGGGAGTGAATTTAACAACCGTGGAGCAGCAGATGCCTTGGGAATTCAAGCCCTGGACGTTCGGTATCTACAGGGGGCAGGACCCCGATGAGCCTCAGGCCCCAGCAGCGCATCCCAAGGTTTTTGCTTGAATGGAAGTGATACAGTTTATAGTCGCATGATTCAGGTTCTCCAGCAGACATAGGAACCTATGAAGTTTCGATTTTGTAATATATGTATTGTCATACAAATATCCAACATTTATATATAATTTATTTGGTTAGGAATGTCACACAATAATGATATGATGAATGTTGTCGTTTACATTCACTATCAAATACAAATAAAAATCCTTGATGCTTCTTCTTGATATCCACGATTGTGTCTTGCATCTAGAACAGTGGAAAGTGACATCTATTAAATGTTTTAGATGCAGCTCTGAACTACAGGAAATGTCAAGTTGGCGGAAAATTCCGCATCACTTGATTGAAACCTTTGTATATGTTTCCTCTCATATCCTCCAAGTACAGAATTACGATTATTCAAACATAATAGGTGAAAATGGTATGATGATGGTGACCTTGCTTGTTTATTCGAAGCCAGAATGAATGATAATTTCTCACTTTGACAGAAGATCCCGAGACATAAATCGTGAAATGACAAATCACATCACAGATAACATGTATATCTACCTATACTCACATTTTGCAAAAATGTTGATATAGTTTGGTAACTTGTATCGTAGATTAATGCAGATATCTATGTTCTTATCCAAAATAATCAGAAGAAAAATCAGAACATTCAAAATAGTAGTTATGACATATCCCATTCAAAAAATTTGAAGAATGTTACTAGGAATTGACAAAGAAGGAAATGAACAATCCAAACAATATTCATTAGAGAATATATTCTCTAGACATATATGAATAATTATCAACATGAAATTTCTGAATAAGAAAATAGATGTCACTAGCTATTTGACGACAGTTTCCTAAAATTTGGTCAATTATACCAATCAGAACATTTATAATATAGCTGTCTCAGAATACTGATATTCTCTTTGGCTTTTCTATACTTATATAAGTACATAATTTTCACCCAGTTGATGTAAAATATTACTGGTCCATCCATTATATAAAAATATTTTGATTAGATAGACACCAAAAATAATTATCAGACGATTAGTGATACACATAGGAAGTACTCATAGAAGAAATGAAATGAAAAATCTATTTGAAAGCATCAACAAGGTTGACGATCAAAATTTCAAATGATATGACCTTTTCTAAACGATTTTTTTTCAATTGATTCTTTCTGTGAGCA
Source organism: Gastrophysa polygoni (assembly GCA_963576655.1). Lineage (NCBI taxonomy): Eukaryota > Metazoa > Arthropoda > Insecta > Coleoptera > Chrysomelidae > Gastrophysa > Gastrophysa polygoni. Next base: position 13,901,255 of record OY755084.1, read on the forward strand.
TTCCTTTCGAATTCATTTTTCAAAAAGACGATAAAAATAGCATTTTTCAATCGCTATCATCGTTTTGAGGGTGATGTGCTTCTCTGAGTTGCAGAATGTGTTCTATAGGCTTTGGCTTGCCGTCCGCACCAACAGTGCAAGGTTTTATCGTGCCACACTTCATCAAGCTATCCATGAGCTCCACCAACTTCAGTGCCTCGTACTCTTTCTGAAAAACATGAAATTCAATGATAAATGGTAATTAATGTAAACAAGAATGGTCGGTGAAAAATTATATAGAAACGAAAGCGAATTAGTTCAAACGTTTCATCGACTAGTCAACAAGATTAAACTTGAAATCAACCTTATCCAATTGACTGTTTCGCTACTTCTGACACTGACGTACGGAAGGTGATGTAAAATTCAATTTATATTGTTATAAATTGATAGATTGTTATGAATCAACAAGAATGGTCAGTGAAAAATTATATAGGAACGAAAGCGAATTAGTTCTAACGTTTCATCGACTAGTCAACAAGATGAAACTTATTGACTGCTTTGCTACTTCTGACACTGACATACGGAAGGAGATGTGAAATTCAATTTATATTGTTATAGATTGAGAGATTGTTATAGATTGAGAGATTGTTATAGATTGATGATAGATAATTTGATATTGATATAGATGTTAACGATTTGAACCTATACATTTGAATTCAAATACAGAAATCAAAATATTGATATATATATATATACAGGGTGTCCTTAAAAGGTCTTTACAAAAAGCTACCACATATTCTTCAGACCAAAACAATTCGATACAAGCAGACTTACCTCAGTAAAAAGTTGCTTAGTTTAGGCGCTAGACGGCTCTGAAGTTGAAATTTTCAAATCGATTTTGCTTCATAACTTTTGAACGGCTCATGAGATTTTTTTCAAATTCGGTACGTTGGCATAGACTCATCGGGCAATGAAACTCATATCATAATCATAATGAATATCATTCCATGGGCGTAGAACTTGATTTTTTCAGTAAATAAACATCTAAAACTCCTACGCCAATGAAAAAAAATTAGTTTCAATATGAAATCTAAATTATTCAACTCATTCACTACAAAAAAGGTACTCTTGACAAAAGTCGATTCCTCTCATGGTTTCGACAAAATTTTAATTTTAGTGATTTAGAGCATAATTAATAATAAAACGATTAACAGATATTTCATAAAAATTGTTCAAAATGTTCACCATTTCCACGTATACAAAGATTTATACGACGCAAAAAGTTGAGATGTACTCTTTGCATAACTTCTTCATCGCCTGTAATATTATTCGTCGCCTGTTGGATACGTTGCCATAATTGTTCTACAGTATTCACAGGGGTCTTGTAAACCGTAGACTTGAGATAACCCCATACAAAATAATCCATCGGTGTTAAGTCTGGAGAACGTGGTGGCCAATTCACGGGTGCATCATTACCTCTACCTATCCATCTGTCTGGGTACTGTTGGTTTAAAAAATTCCGAACATCCACCGAAAAATGTGGTGGAGCTCCATCGTGCATAAACCACATATCTACCCGATGTTGGAGTGGTAAATCTTCCAACAAATTTGGCAACGTATTTCGTAGATGTTGTAAATACATGTCTCCTGTTAATCTTTGTGGAAGTATGACAGGACCAATTATAAAATTTCCTATTATTCCAGCCCAAACGTTGATTTTGAATTCGTGTTGAAAATGGTTTATTTTAATGGAATGAGGATTTTCAATTGCATAAACGTGTTCATTATGAAAATTAGTTATTCCTCTTCTCGTGAAACAGGCTTCATCAGTGAACAAAATATTCTTTCCAGAGTTCAGATTCATTTCTCTTTGCAAATTGATGAACCTACAAAACATCAGACGACTTTGTGAATCATGGATTAATAAATCTTGAACTGGCGTCTTGTGGTATGGGTATAATAATTGTTCTCTTAGTACTTCATGAACGAAATTTCTAGAAACTTCTAGTTCATTACTTATCCGTCTAGTACTCAATTCTGGATTTTCTTCAATACGGTCTAAAATTTCTACTTCGACTTCGGGAATCCTTACATAAGGCTGTCTTCCATAATCACCAGTTCTAGGAGCAAAATGACCGGTCTCCCGAAGACGTCTCTCAACTGCAGCAAAGGTTGGGTGGCTTGATACGCGACGATTTGGAAACCTTGCCGAATACACCCTCACACTCTCTCGACCATTTCCTTGACAATATCCGAATACCAATAACATATCGGTGTATTCTTCATTGGTGTATTGTACGGCCACGATAAATCAGAAAAGTCCTATATCAACAATCAACGTCAATAAAACTCGACAAATCAACACAGATGAAACTATGGAAACCAAGAATGTGAATATCACTGTTTTTGAGCAGATAATAATAGTCTTCAGAAAAAAAAACCAGTGCTACTTATTTTCAATAGAAATAACCTATGCAAAAAGTACATCTCAACTTTTTGCGTCGTATAAATCTTTGTATACGTGAAAATGGTGAACATTTTGAACAATTTTTAATCGTTAATCGTTTTATTATTAATTATGCTCTAAATCACTGAAATTAAAATTTTGTCGAAACCATGAGAGGAATCGACTTTTGTCAAGAGTACCTTTTTTGTAGTGAATGAGTTGAATAATTTAGATTTCATATTGAAACTAATTTTTTTCCATTGGCGTAGGAGTTTTAGATGTTTATTTACTGAAAAAATCAAGTTCTACGCCCATGGAATGATATTCACTATGATTATGATATGAGTTTCATTGCCCGATGAGTCTATGCCAACGTACCAAATTTGAAAAAAATCTCATGAGCCGTTCAAAAGTTATGAAGCAAAATCGATTTGAAAATTTCAACTTCAGAGCCGTCTAGCGCCCAAACTAAGCAACTTTTCACTGAGGTAAGTTTGCTTGTATCAAATTGTTTTGGTCTGAAGAATATGTGGTAGCTTTTTGTAAAGACCTTTTAAGGACACCCTGTATATATATATATATATACAGTTCAATAGGGATGGAACCCTGTAGCGCTCTCTATCAGTAACCACAAAATTGAGATCATATTTGAAAGATATTCGAAAAACCCAAAAAAAAAATTAAAATTCAACACCCAGTATCTTTTAACCGAAGGCGGACCCGTGTTCATGGGAACTTTTTTTCTCTATTGTGTGGCACTATGCAATATACTTTTTCCCATGTCACCCTGTATATATGAGAAATATTAAAATTCACAATGAATGAATGAATGAAATAACTAGATAAAATACTACTTCAGCTTCCTCTTGGAGACAGCTACTGTAGATGAAACTCTAATATTGATCGAAAGATCATTAAATTCGCTGACACACCTTAGAAAAAGTGAATTTTATGAACTGCAGGAGTTCTGAGATTTTCTCGATTTCTTGTATTGTATTGATAACAATAGAAAATCCGTTGAAGGTACAAAGGTAATTCACATATTCTAATTTTGTATATAAATAGGGTTCTGGAACAATATGTGTCGCTTCATTGACAATATTTATTCCAGTGTGTCCAACATCGAACTCACGGAATCAAGACGTGAACAGCAGAGTATAATTCACATGGCACGTTTTTCTAACTTCTGTTATCGCTGTATCTGATTTTGATTCAGTATAGTACAGTTGCACAATAATTGAAGTGAGCTAATATCAATGTATTATATATCACAATCTTCTCTCATTTTGATAGAGACTGGGAACACCTTCACAATGAAATATTCTTGATGACATCATAAGCGTGTTCTTTGGACTGCAATTTGTGATACACTATCACTCTTGAATATTTGAATTTTTCCACTCTATTTAGCACAACTTTACTGATGAATATATCTATTTGTGACTCCATGCCAAAGGAGGCGATTTTTCTTTTTCAAATTATGGAAATGGTAGAGCTCCACCATAAAGTTACTGACATGACAGCTGATGTCATTATTAATAATACTGAATAGATTGAACTTCCAGAAAAGATTTTAGAATTCTTTATATCCAGTGAATTCATGCTTCAATACACTTGTTACTACTTGTTACTATTTTATGCATTTGAAAAGCTCCTCTAATTTTAAGACATGACAACACCACAAGCATCAAGTGCAGCAAAAATATGTTTTGAAACAAAATTTCATCATATTGATACAAAATAAGTACCATAAACAAAAAAATCTCTGAAAACATTTACTTGATGGGAGTCTTTTTGCGAATTCAGGTACTTAATGATGCTATTTATAATTATTAATTGAGTAAACATTCAATCTACACTACCTGTAAATCAACAGTCAGTTATCACATGATAATTTACTGGTAGCAAAGAACACCAGCTTTTCGAGCAGTTCAAAGATACTAAGAAGAAGAAGAAATATTTGGAAGAATAGATATCATGACAGGTTGAAGTCTTGTGAGGTATTTATGAAAAGATCTCGTGTGTCGATTATTTTTTTTAGAGTTTCACGGCAATTTTATCTTAACTTTAATGCTGTAGCTCACTTGTTCTTCTGACAAACTGTCCATGGCACTGGGATGTGGTTCTTCATAGCACCCTATTACTGGATTTATGCCGTGTTTATGGTCAGCATACTCTTCAGTCTCGCTATCTTCACTCTCAGAGCTGAAGTCCTCTTCTTCTTTGCTATGCCCACCTGCTAGAAGCCCCCTTTGTGCAAAAAGTCCTGCTGCATTACCATAACCAGTGTATTTAATCATTCTTGATACTGAAATAACATAAGGACAATCAGAATAGAAAATAAAACTGGAGATGAGTGAAGGAAAATCTTGAACAAGTCATCAAGTTTGTTCATAATTGTATATTTCCATATAAATCATCCAATATTGCATATCATTCTTTATTTTCTTCATTGTCACAAAAACGTATATTGACATACAATTCTAATAAATACAAACACTTGATCTTGAGAAGGTAATGAAATACCTAACAAGTGACTGAATGAAATTTGTAGATCTACTTCAAAGATGAAGTATTCATTTTTTTTTCCTCATATGTTTCGACTCATCAAGTAATATGATACATAAAAAAACTATTTCATTATGATTGCTTCCAATGTTGGATTTATATTGACGAGCAATCAAGAAATTTGATTGTCTTGTTTCAAAAGTATTTATCTCATTTACGTTTACTATACTTTAGAAGTTGAATTTGGAACATTTGACTTCTTCCTGACAAAATGGATGAAACAATAAATCTTGTGTTGATATAGTGGAATTGGATTGAGTGAATAAATCTTTGGGATTGTATAGATTAACAGTTGGTTGCATGAAATTTCAATTAAAACTGCATTTTAGTATTTCATTCTGTAATTTCATCATAAGCTTCAAATTTATAATATTTGTACATCTCAGAATAGATATCAAATATTCTGAATTTCAGAATCTGACGCTGAAGGAAAAGATGAGTAGAATGCCTATAAGATTCAGTTTCTTTCTCAAAAAACATTCTCAACTGAGTCAATATTTTTCCCAAATCATTTTTTATATCGATAAATCATAGTTTCTATATTCATTTGAGAATTATTAGAGAGAGAGAGAGAATGTAATTAGAATAATAAAAGGAGTAGTTCTTACCACTTTTCTTGCATAGGATAAATAATAACTCAGCATCCAAATCTCTCAATTCCATAATAGGTGTTGTCAATAGCCTACACAAATGATTTCTGAGAGTGTTACCCTCTTCTGGTCTAGTGTGGACATCTGTCAAGGGGGGCAGGATGTGGTTTCTAAGAAACTTTCTGATCACTCTATTACTTGAAGCACCTTTCAGAAGCACTGTGACAGTAGGTGACAGAATTTCATGTTGGTTGTTCACTTTCTAAATAAAAAAAGGAATAGATGTTACTATGATATTCTTGACTCACTCTGACAATCTGGGGTACACTCTATCTATAATCTGCCTTGAATCTTGGACAAGATCTTGGAGATCTCACCAGACCAACCTCAAATCTTCAATACCTAAAATTTCTCTTCGAACCTGACAATATTTCTCTAAATCTGAGAAATCTCATGAATCATGTGAAAATGATACAAATCTGAGCTTGAATATAAGGAATATAGAATAAAACTGTAAAACTATCAAATTCCTGAATCACCAATATATCTTGTAATAACTTCATCTTCGATAAATCTCACAATTGAAAAATCGCTGGATATTGTGAAAAAAATTGATCTAAATCTTGTGGAACCTAGCAAATATTACAAAAATCCGTCAAATCTCAATATTTCACAAGTTATCACAAATATTTGAAATTTTGAAAAAATCTCTCAATACCTGTGAATTTTGCATATCTCTTGGAAATCATCAAAAATATTTGAGAAACTTCATAGATGTTCAATGAATCTTGTGAAAAATGCATATTTTGTTGAGTTGAGACACTCCTAAAATATTCCTCAGCGAAACAAATTTTAGTTATAGATATACAGACATACTTACCAACTGGTCATTGAATTTTGCTTTCAAAAACATCAGAATTTCATAGATAGCAGTCAGATTGTTATTTTCAAATACCAAATTATTTGGTACCCTATGTCCTTCTTGCACTGGCAGAATCAATGATTTGTAAGTCTCATCAGGCATATTGGTGAGAAGATTAATTACATTGTTCCTTAAAGCCCAAGTTTTCTCAAAATCATTGGATGAAATGAGAAGATAGCTACGAAGAACTTCCACTAGGGAATAGCATTTTGCTAATACTTCTGCATCAGACTCATCAGTGCCTACTGTTATGTTGAAAAGAGCTTTCAAGGTTTCATTAATCAAATCAACCTGAGTATCCTACAAAAAAAACAATATTCAATGAATATGAATAATTATCACTATTCAACATACCAATAAATGGAGAGGGGGAAGATCTTCATGTCCAAAATGATTCTCAGCAGCTTCTCTTAGTTCTTCAATCAACACATTTACCAATGTATCAAACATGTGTTTCATATCAGTTCTTGCCCCAGAACTTAGTGCAGTAATCAAGAAAAACAGTTTCATATCAAAAAACCTAACTTCATCTGGTACTTTTTCTTTTCTAAAAAGGTATTGTTACATAAAGATAGTTTATTGGAGTCCTACTAAGATATTTCAGTATTTTCTTTTCATAACTCACTTATAATCATTTATCCTTCTTTGCAAACCTGCCAGAATTCCATTAGTCCTGAAATCGTCTACCAAACCCCTACTGTTGAACATTATATTGGATAGGCCCTTAAGAACCTCTATGCAAATTGGAGTTGTCTGATCATTGAACTCAAAATTTGAATCACATAGGCCTGAGTATTTTTTTATTAAAGCCTTCCATTCTTCATTGATCAATTCTGGTAGACTCTGTTTCTCACGACTGATGAAAAAAATTAAAACTAAGTGTCCTTTCATGAATTCAATGATGTTATTCATACCTCAACAATCTCATTGCTACAAAGCAATCCTTGATGACAGAAGGATTTTTCGAATTTTTAGCAATATGGAATAGGCCCTGCCAAGCATCTTTCCTTCTGGACCCCTGTAGTAGCTCCGGAAACATGTAACACCCTGATGCCTGGAGGTGAACACAAATATAATTTCATGTTATCATTCCACTTCCTACTTCGAGATTATAGAATTCCGAGCCACATGTCTTACCTTCTCAATGAAAGCTTTCAAGGCAGGGCCCCGCACTTCATCATCAAAAGGGACTGAAGCTATGATAGATTCAATTTCATTATTCATCTTTGTTTCCCCCATTTGGTAGATGAGAAGTTAGTTGACACAAATATTGCAAGACTGATTGTGTACTGAATTGGAAATCAAAGATGAGCTATAAAAGTAGGTATTCACATTTTCAAGGTGTTTGTTTTTACTTTTCAACTACACCTGTTTTCTGTTTCTAGTTTCTATTCTAAAGTCTTGTCTTGTGAATATTTGAAACTCATCTACTTTTTTTTTGAGCGAATTAGCCATTCTGTCGAATCAAGAGATAAGAGTAATTCACTGGTCGAAAAATAAGAAGAGATAAGACACAGAAGAGGGATGAAAAGTTTGAAACAGGTTAGGGCTACAAGATAGGAGTGTAAATATATAGTGTGAATTGTGAATACATTAAAAATATAGCAATTACGAAAATTAGTACATTTCTCATTTTCAGAAAATAAAAATGTTGCCAAATTCTATCAGACTCTCGTTTCGCATGTCTGCCAGTTCTAGAGAAGGTTCGTTTTTTCGACGGACATATTTTATACTGTTTCATTTTACTGAGAGAACATTTCATATAGGTATTTTTTCAGGCCTCAGAGGATTATCGTCGTCCATAAAACATCTTATGAACAATTCAGTTAGGACAAAACCTGATAAATTGAAGCAAGAAATTCTAGAATATCGTCATGTCTATCCAGAATTTTTACCTGACCCCAAAATTGAGTTCAGAAACTCTATAAAAGAAAAACTAGAACGCGGTGATATGATAGCTAGGAGGCAAAATATCGAGATACCAGAATTCTATGTAGGATCAATTATGGCAGTAGAATCGTCTAATCCCCACACTCCAGGAAAAGTACACAGATTTGTGGGAATTTGTATTCAGAGAGGTGGTTGTGGTTTGAGAGCACACTTCATCTTGAGGAATGTCATAGATCATCAGGTTTGTACATTGATTGAGTAGAACTGTATATCAGATCTCTCACAAATATTTGTAGGGGTTAGAGGTTCAGTATGAAATGTATGATCCAACAATTGTGAAAGTGGAAGTTCTCAGATTAGAAAAACGCCTAGATGACCAACTATTGTATCTTAGAGATGCTTTGCCAGAATATAGTACTTTTGATGTCAATATGGAGCCTGAAATTCTGCCAGAAGGTATTCAGTCGCGGACCCCGTATTGATAGTACTGATTGTGTAAGTTTTTTACTCTTCATAGGGACACCTGTAACAGTGAATCCTATCAAGGTGAAACTCAAACCCAGACCTTGGCTAGAAAGATGGGAAAGGCAAAATCTTCAAGGTGTGCAAGATCTTGGATTGGACGAGAAGTTTTACAAGAGAGCAGCAGAACTGGCAAAACCATGGGAGAAATATGACCTCATGAAAGAATACATGTATGATTTCACTCAATTTATTCATACGTGAATTCAACTAATTTCAACTATTTTGGGAAACATTTTGCATGTTTGAAGTAATATCATTAATGGATTCGAAAGTGAACAAGTGACATTCTATGTGGATAACTGAAAAAAAAAAATAGTATATGGATCTCAGAAATATTCTGTTGATTTTAGGAGAACAATTCCTGAAGAGGAACAAACAGAAATATTCAGTGAACTACAATCTAAACTGCAGAAGGTTCATGGAAAGACAACAAAAAGGAAGAGGGTATTTGTGAAACCTACAAAACTAGCTTAGTGAATATATAATCAAAGAATAAAATTGAATCAACAAAAACATATTTCTTGTTTTTATTATGTATATTTTTTTCATTTCAAAACATTGAAAATGATAATTCCATGTCTGTAAAAATATATTTAAAAATTACAACAGACATATTTTCAATATACAAGGCAAAAATAAATACATAATTGTGACAAAAAATTATTTTGAACAATTTCTGAACAATGTACAAAACAAAATACAATAATGTTTTATTCTTGATTACATAGGCAGTCGATTCACTGATATTTACAATATATGTAGCTATCAAAACAAAAAAAAAGTCCGGCGATCTGGATACCAGAAGAAAGCTGAAAAGTAGAATGGTGGTAAGATTGTTGAAATTGTATAACAGTGGAATGCATTGATGTCAATTGCAAGAGAAACTTTCAACATAACTTAAAAACAATGAATAATATTTCTAATTATTGGTTTTGCATGTAAATACAATTTTTCACAATTCAACTTTCTACATAGTTCATCAAGCTCAAAAAAAATCTGACCTGTCCATGATTCTGTCTGAATTTATAAACATTTTCGAGATTTAATCATTTCTAGAGCATTCAAAACGGCATTGGATTAGATTCTCGGTAATTCGGAATAAGGAAATACGTGGTTTCTCATTTCTAAAATTGATTTCATGTTTTTCCCACACTCTGTATCACCATATTAGGCATTCAGTTGCATCCATTAATAAATACAATAATATTTCTGAATAACTATAAGGCCTTGTCGGAATTGTCATGATATCTCAATATAGATCTGGATATTCCTGATCCCGATAAAAATCTAGCGAGTTACGAGAAGGTTGAAGGAATCAAACTATCAAACCTTGAAGGCTCATCGATATACAGGGTGTTTCAATGATATTGTGGCAGATTCATTGCAACATTTACACTTACCAAGATGCATGCAAAAAGTTTTCATCAATTTCTGAAAATACTTTTTTTCATTCCTTCCCTTGAAATTTAGTAGTCGAATTTCACGAGTAGAGTTTGGAGACTGGAGGTGTGGATGCTGATGCCATAATCTTTTTATGTTAACGTTCAGAAGTATTTCGTCCTTGCTTTTGTTTTTTGTTTGACCATTTTGGTGATATGGTTGAAATTGATTTCATGGTGCAGCTGAATGCCTAAGTATTTTATGAGGGTTTGAGGAAAAATTTGATTTAGTAGGGTAATTGTCGGACAGCTACGAGATGAAATGTTGCTGAATATAAGGTATTGGATTCGCCAGTAATCTCCGTTTATTCAGTCACCCTTTGAAGCTCAACATTTGTTTTCTTCACGTTCTTTTTTTGGAGTCAAACAAGTGCCATATTGTCAGCATGTGACTAATTGCAAACATGTATAATATATTTTCTCATTTCAAGCTGAAAATGATGAATCAATACTGAATATATTTACCTCAAAGTAGCGACTGAGACAGCACATCGTTTACAAACAGAATTGAAATATTTCAATAAACTTTTTTCTCCTGAGAATGACGAAACTCCGTATTTTTTCAAACTTTGATACCCTATTTGGAAAAGTACGTGTCTTTGGAATTGGTGTATCGAAACTATATTCTGATTTTCTTGCAATTGGACTAATGAGAAAGGGCAGCGGTAGCAGAACCAATTGAAGGTGTTTTGAACAATAATTCCATAGTACACTGATATCGATGCCTCACCTTCAGTTAGAGACCAACGCTGCTCCATAACCTCCGAACCCCCAACACACCTCCGACCTGCAAAAAGAACCCCACTAACTGCACCGATTATTGAAACCGGCCTTGGGAACCCCTGAGCCCGCCTGCATCTGCTGCAAGGAACTGACGAACTGCTTCTGGAAGTCGTCCTGATACCCCTCCTCCCCTTTTCCGTTCTTCTTATTATACCCCGACGAGCTGGAAGAATTGTCGTTCTTTATCGGCGAACAGGACAACTTCTGCAACGCCTTCAAGTTTTCCATGACCATCTGGATGTCGTCCCCATCGGCCTTGGATATTTTCGGCGTGGAAGAGGAACGGGGGTTGGCAGTGGCGGCGAACACGTCGGGCGATGTAAAGGCGCGTATCCGATCGGACAAGTCGATGCCGTGGCAGTGGCTGGCTTTCGTTATCACAGAATGGTGATCCTTTTTCGGGTCCTGATTGGCGGGTTGTTTTGTTAGGACGGTGTTTTCTTCGAAGATCGTCGGAATGTCAAGTCGCAGCCTGAAAAGTGACATGCAATAGAAATGATAATAATAAACGTCTTTCATTACCATGAAAGAACATAACACAGCGTATGATTATATACACTGATGACAAAGTCAAGATCAAGCATATTCATAAAAAAAACAAAAATTCTCGAATAACATAGCTTAATAGAATAGACCTCCGAACAACAAACCCACTAGAAAGACCACAAAACAAATATTCTGATGCTAACATGAATTCCCAGAATTATCAATATATTAGTACCCAATCGTCGCCAGTGTTGTCATATCCAATCATCAAAAAGTGATGAATAGTTTATGATATTTAAAGTCCTTTATGAATTCATGTAGTTCAATGCACAAATATAATAATAAATTTGGGCCATGACGATTATGAATCAGTTCTGATTAATAGAAGATTGCTAAATTATTCTGATACTTAGCAATTTTTCTTTCTTGGGGGCTCGAGGACCAGCATAGGTATCATGAATACTTTTTGCTCAACGTTGCAACACTGCAATTTGATATTGATAGTCAACGGCGATTATTGCTTTGTTTGGTATCTGTCATTATTTACGTTTTGATTTATCGATATTATTCAACTTGTGTTCAGTTTTGTGTACTCAGAATTCATCAGAAACTCATTTTATTTCCTGTTTTGGTGATTTGATATAATGGTGAGACATTTTCCCGAATGGAATTGATAAAAATGAATTTAAATTGAATTGATTAGATTATATTGATTATACCCATAGGTCAGCTGCGACATTGTCTTGTGGTGAAATATGTAGCACTGATAAATGCTTCCTTATTTGTAGTCAAAATATGCAAAGCTGTTGAAAAGTCACTGAGAATAATGATGAACTCAATTAATATTTTTGATAAAACATATAAGGATATTTCTATACTTCTTGTACACACAACAATGAGAAATCTACCGTTGACTGTTTTTGGAACTAGTCAAACTAATTTGGAGAAATATTTCACTGTAAGACTCCATCATGAGGCAAATAAATTGAAAGATTCAACGGAAGTTAGAGTAAGAAGTATGTTAACATAAACAATCCTATTCAAAATGAATTATTTGTGAGATTATCCATGGTTGTTTTTCATTCCAGTCCTGTTTAGTTTCATCTTCAGATTTGAAAATTACATTCAAATATGCAATCATATCTTTTTGTCTTGAAAACGAGTTTTTCACTTCTTTGAAAATTATTTCCACTAGTAGGTACTGAACTTTGAAATCGTAAATATACTTACATGCACTGTCACTGATCGCCAAAGATATAAATGTTCATTATTGAAATTCAACGTTATTTATGAAAAAGTATAAGTAGACAACTGTATACTAAATAGTAAGTATATTGTTTCATATGGCGTTGAGAATTGAACTTTTCTTGTGACGTGGTCATAATAAGTTTATTGATTACAAGCAAGTTAAAAAAATCACCATAGGATTGTATGTATTCGAATTTTTCGTAACACTGTGAAGGAAGTATAGGGATATTCATTTTCCCACCAAGAAATGCTGAAAAGTACCACTGAAATTGTTACGGATTTCCATTTTGGTTTCATCATGAATTAATAATAAATTCGACCCCCTCTGACAACACGGCACTGGTGCTGGGAGAATCAGCTGCTGCTATCCTTGTTTAGACAAAGATAGATACTATAGATGTTGCTTCCAAACAAACTGTATTGCCAGGGCTGTGGATTACTTATCTAGTCTGTTTAATGATCGAAGGAATAGACAATAGAATAATGACGTGAGACCAGACTAGGTAATGTTAATATTAGGAGCTATTGCATGGAATATGCTGAATTTCATTCTGACAATGCTTGTTCATGATCAACTCATTCATTCAATAAATTCATTTATTCAATTTGAAAGTAGGTAGTGGCAATAGCATAGAATAAACTTGAGAAGCGTCGAAGTTGAGAAGCGTGAATTCAAATGCGTCAAAAAAGCATGAACGAACCGATAAGTGTTGATGAAGCATGAAGCATGGTTTTATGAAACCACGATGCAAGTGAAACTCTCTTCGGATCGTAGGTATTTAATCGAAAATTTTCGGAAAATTATTCGATTTAGGGTATTAAAATCGCGTTTTCAATCTTGACTTAATAGTTGGAAAATGGAATGATAATGTGAAATCAATAGTAGACAAGATACTGAACTGCATATTACTGTACAGAATACATATTTTACAATTGTAATTGTTGATTTGTGTTGTCAAACAACAAAACTCACATCAATACACTGATCAAAACACAAATACCGCAGAGTACTTGCACGAATGATTGAGAATATAATTGCTACACAGTTAGCTGATGCGTGCTAATGGCCTTGGCTGCTCTGCCGACCGCCTTTTACTTCACCCCTACTCCTCGGCTGACTGTAACGCGACATGCAATAGATGGACAAAAAAAATTGAGGCGATGTAATGAAAGTTTTACCTCGAAACATTGAAGAAACGGGGAAACGTGGGAAACGTCGAGGAAGCGTGAATGAGGGTCTAAATGAGGGTCTGAAGAAACACAAAAAAAGCGAGAAAACTTGGAAGAATCATAGACGAAAAGAAAGTTTAAATGAAGAGCGAGAATCTTGAAAGAATCGTCGAAAAACCGTGAACGACAGCAAGTTTACCAATTTGAATTCTGAATGTGGTATTCATGTACAGGTTGATTCACTCAAGAATGCAAAGATTCATTCAATAGGTTATCCCTACCAAATGAAGTGTGAACGAAGTGAAACTCACATCAAACTCGTTTCCAAAAGTCTTTTTCTAGCACTGAGTCATAGAATAGCACACACAAAACTTCATGTACCTCCAAAAATGGAAATCCATATAAAAATAATAATGATAATAACAACTTCATGAATTTACTATTATATACTACTATACTATATACTACTATATAAACTATTATACCATGTTTTCTTTGCATTCCTAATAATTCTCATCATAGTTATAATACCTGTATGAGAAACAATTTTCAATGCTCACATCGCGATCAACTCCATATCTTCATTCCTTTGAAACAGAATGAGCAGCGGTTGAAAGAATTTTTAAACATGAAATCAAATATCTGCTTCATGAAATCGGCCTATGCAGATGATCAGTTTTTTTTAATTTTTACAAAATTGATTTATATAAGTATTCTTGTTATGGATTGACTCATTTTTTTTGTTCTTTTATTTGTTACCTACTTCTATTGTATTATACAAGAGTGAATACATCGTAGAAGCGTAAAAAAACGTCGTTGAAGCATGAAAAATATCAAAGAATTGTGAAATGGCCACAAAGAAGCTGAAACATAGATGCTTATTCCACTACTCATGCTTTGAACAAAATCATACCAACCTGTGCGCGTTCTTCAAAGGCCCCTCGCTTCTACTTTCCTTGTGTTTGGAAGAAGACGGAGTGGAAGGAACACCGGAAAACTCCCCATGAGACTTCCCCTTCTCCTTCCTCCTATGGTTGGGATCCGCGTACGGCTTGAACATCTCGAACTGCGAAAAATCCTTGGACTTGTCTGACTTGTACCCGTGCCTGGACAAGTCGGACGGCCTGTCCCCGGACTCCAAACCAAACGTCTCCGGAGGAGTTTTGGTGTCGTTATCCGCGTACGGTTTGAACATCTTCGATGGCATCGAGAGGTCCGAGGGCAAATCTTCGGTCCCCGAAGGTATGGGCGGTTTTTCCCCGGCGTGCTTGGCGAACTCCGACGGATCCGCGTGTGCTTTGACCGTGTTTTCAGCGAAAACCTTATGTTTATCGAGCTTCAAGGAGTGTTTTTCCAAGTTCACTGGATGTTTCGGCACTTCCGGTTGCGATTTGAAGATATCCACGGGTTTCTCTTTGGGATGCTTGGGTGCCTCTGTTTGAATAGGTGGATAGATAAGATTTTTTGAAGAGGGATCACTTGAGTATAAGTATGTGTAATTCATGAGAATTTTGTATATTCTCAAGCTCAATACAAAACATGTTATTATAAAGTGCTTCAATAATATAATATGAGATTTAATAGATTTCAAATTGAACAAAAAGATGTTCAAAAATGCTTGATTTTTGAGAATGATGAGGAGTTCTATAATTATAACTTATACATGCAATTAGCACACTACTGTGACTGTATTTGTAACTGTTACTCTATTTGCAAGTATTCCTCTTTTTCTCAATTGACTAATCTATTGAGTTTAATATATAGGGTATATATTCTTGGTACTCTTCTTTGTATAATATTTGATCAACAGGTAAATTCTATTATATTCTAACAAACAAAAAATACTGGTTGAATCATTTTTCTCTCTATTTTCTCCATATGAAATTGACTACATTCGATTTTCACCTCCATTTGCCTACAGCTTATGATTTTCCTTAGATTTCTATCTCTTCGCAAACACACTCAATTTTGCCGCTCTGAGCATAAGCCCAGCTTACCCCTCCCCCTTTAAATCGTGCCCTGAACACCTATTACTTTTTCTTGCCGGTAGAAAAAAATTTATATTTGTCAACTATCTTTGTCATCTGCTTCATTCCTTTATATTATTTCTGGTAAAATGGTACAGTAGACTACCTTGAGGCTTCACGGCGTGAACTGTCACTTCACCGGATATACTCGGAAGGTTCGGCTTGAGCTCGTTTTTAATCATCGGGGATATTGTCGTACTCTTGAGGCTGTTGGAATGTAGAGAAATACTGCTATTGTTGGCAGATCTGGTATTGTCGGACGCCATGCTGTTGTAGACTTTTTTGAGGTTGTTCAGGTACATCCAGCCTTCGGGCCACATAGGCATGATGACAGTTTTCATGTAGAGCACAACTTGTTCTTCCAGCTTGTCTTTTTGTTTTCCTTCTCGTATCAGGCATCGTTTCTTGAAACTTAGTATATCCTTGATCAGTTTCCTGAAACATGATAGACAATGTTCAATATTAACTACGTATATTATGAGCATTCGGCGCCATCAGAAAATCGTCAAAAAGCTGATGCCAATGTGCCAATTTTACAAGAGTATATAAGTGATAAGAGAAAAAAAAACAGTTAGTTCTAACAATTGTGTAGAGGATTCATGATCAGAACAGCAATATTATTATGTTTCTTAAATAAATGATCTTGACCTAAGGATATTGACTATTTTCAAAAAATATTTGGTCAGCAATAACTAGATTATAAACAAACAATCTTTGATTCATAATAGTAACGATCGGGAAATGAAAAATAATATAAAACATTGATTCATCTTCATTTTGTTACATACTGGATACTTTTGAGCAGAGTCAATAGAGTATTCAATTTTGTGTAGTGATACATCATATGGAATCGGGTAAGTGAGTGTGGGACTCGGATGCAAGATTTCAATAATAAATATCTGCTTGGGTTCTTGGAAGTATCAAAATATTTACATGAAGGGGTACTGGGAAGTTATTGAAAGTTACGTAAGAATGTATATTATGTTTAATGTGTGAAGTGTTTCTATGAAAAAAACGACTATATTATTATAAAGTATTATTGACTATATTATTATATAAATAATACGTATTATTGACTATATTCAGGTCATTCCATCAACCAAGGGAATTCGAGTAAACCAAACAATGGTTCGAGGAGCGGGAAACTCAAGCCAAAAACAGGAACAAAATGCAAAATAATGAAGCAAGACCAAAAGAAAGAAATTTCCACGAATGAGTCGTGAGAAGTGTAAAAAAAGGTTGATAATGGGCAAAAGAGGAACAACAAACTTAAAGAAAGAATGTGAATAGGCGTGAACAAGATAGAATAAGCAAAAACAATAATAAGGAAGCATAAATCATGCAGAATAAGCTCAAAAAAGTGCGAATGACACGAGAAAAGCGTCAAAGAAGCATCCCAAAGAGTATTAGTCGAAGAGGCAGAAACGTCAAACTGAGATGTAGAAGAAGCGTGAACATCAAAACGTCGAGGAAGTATGCAACGCATAGAATAATTTCGAAAAACATCACCAAAGCAAACATCGAAGAAGTGAAGAAAGCTCTGAAAATTGTATACAAACATCGAAGAAGCATAGTAAACCATGAAAGATGTGGATTAAGCATGGAAGAATAGAAGTTTTGACGGAACCCAAAACTTTAAAGGAACATAAAAAACGTCTAAAAAGCACGAACTACATTGCCAAAGCAAGAAAAAATCGAAAAATCATGAAAATTGTTGAATAAGCATGAAAACGAACGAGATCAAGGAATAGTGGAATTTGAATAGTGATAGAGAAAGTTGAAAAATCATCAATTGAATGATTGAGAGCAGCGATGAAGTTTGAAATGCGTTGTATAATATTGAAAACGCGAGGAAGTGGAAATAGTATCGTTTGTAGCATATTTACTTCAGTCCAAACACAATCATATAAAGATCACAATGAAATGAAAAATATACCAGATAAGACACTCACCTACACTCGTCAGTCCATTGAAACTTCCTCCTAGGCATTTTCAAGGCTTTTAGCTCTTCACACTCGGCGCTCTCTTTGGAAAACCTACAATTGAGTGGATTAGAATGAAGATGTTCAAAGTTTCCCCACTTGTTTACTTTTTAGCCAAGATGACTTGACACTCCTGTTCAAACTTGGCTATCAGGGAAGGCATTACATAGTCAATTTTATCTTTCAGTTCGACTTCTAGCTTTTTAAGCCTTGTCTCCTCTTGGTCCAGAATCAAACTTCGGGCTCTCTTCATCAAAGTGTCCTTTTTGCAAACGACCACAAACGATGAAAGGTATTCATACACTCTGAGCCTTGAAGATTTTCCAAGAACTCTGCATTTCCTTTCCAAACTGGAAAATATAACAAATCCATGTCAAAATAAGCAGATTCTGATTAAAAATCCACGTGATAACACAACAAATAAACTGTATGTAACTATATCACTTTGCTATATTTTGATATGTACTTTTTATACACTATTTGATATTTGACTTACAATTAACCATCTGAAAATTCATGAATAATATATATATATATATATATGTATTCAAGATTATTGTATTGTAATGTCAGGTACAATAAACTACTCAAAATGAAAAAAAAACCTCTCACTTGAGCAATAGCAAGTTGACTACATCCGTGAAGAAGGCCTTCTTGCCTTCTCCCTTGTAATTAATTCCCGCCGTTTTGATCTTTTCTACTAATTCCGAAATGTCGGAAGGCAGATTCTCTGGTAACTTGGTAACTTCCTGCCTAGATATGGCGTTGACGTCTTGACTAGATTCTAAGTTTACTGGGACTGTCTGAGAATTTTCGGTTACTGAAAAATTTTACTTGTTGATCTGAGGATTGGTCAATCCATTCAGGAAATATTGCTTGCTTTTCAAAGTTTTCTCTCAGTAACATGTATTCATTTTTGAAAATCACAGAAAAAACAAGAAATTTGAGATGAAACTGATGATAGCTCAGAATTCATCACGTCAAAATTACTTTGTTTATGTCCTGATTCCTAATATTTTTGGAAGATTTGTAAAATAAACATGCTGAACTAACTTGAACAAAATCAATCAATCCGTTTTGGAGTTATGGAGAAAATGAAAAATAAACAATGAGTTACTCAAGTGCTCAGCATGTTTGAATTTGAAGCTTTGAATGAATTTCTTTTGAAACTTTGAAAACTAATATTCACGATTTGCTGATGAAGAAATCAGTTTGTCTGAAAATATCAAGTTGTAATAAATTGTTGAACTTGTTTACATAAACCAATTTTGTAATTTGGAGGCAAATAATATCTTATCTTATCCTAAATCATAGCTATGATTGATCAAATAATCTATAGTATCTATACTGAAGAGAATGTAGTAATTAAATATAATAAACTAATTAGAAAACATTCTTACCACTCTTATTTTTACTCAAATCAGTTGTATTTACATCTACAGTCTGCATATTCTGATTCTTATCATAATTCACTTTATCAACTACTTGTTTGACTACAGACTCTATGGCATCTGTCACACTGGTAATACTCATTGGTTTTTTATTCTCTTTCAGAGAATCCTTCTCCACAGTTCCTAAGAAACAAAGAAAAATATGTAAAATGTTATCTCAATGAATATAAGAAAGTGTATTAAATAGGAATTTTTTCCTTGTAGTTTATATAAAATTATCAGCCAGGTATTTAATATTAGTTTTCACAAATGATCTATTTTTACTTTGTAATTGAATTTGAAAAAATATCAAAATAGTACCGGGTGACATCATCCTCGATAACTTTTTTGCAGGTTTTACAGGAGATCTTTTCTTCTCCTTGATATAATCAATAATTATTTCAGCAGTTCCGGTTTCACTGGAATACTAAATGAATTTTGACCTTCGAATGGAATAACCTGTATATTATGCCATGATCATTAAGAATCAAATGATACAGGGTTTGATGGTGTTATCTCAAAAGAAACATCAGAAAATATTTCCTAACCATTTTATTGATTCTTGCAACAACGCTAACATCGATCACAAAATATTTTCAAGAAGGTATCATTTATTATGATAATACCTTGATAGCAGTTTATTCACTTATCAACTCTGTTCACACTGATTTCATAAAATATGTCAGTTGAACGCGCTGAAACTCATCAGTTGCAATATTTTGAAAATGAAAATAAATCTGATCATTTTGATATTCAAAACTTGAAATTCAAAACAACATTCAAACAGAATTTATCTGAAATAAACTTAGGAAAGATATTACCTCCAATTTCTTTGAGCTCCTCTGGAATGGTCATTTCCAGATCTTCACGTTTTTCTCTCAATAGGTCCTTGACAGTCTTCTTCATGGGATCTATTGGGTTGTTCTTTTTCACTTGATTTTTTTCCGAACTAAACAGCTTCTTCTTGATGACTTGGTGCATTGTCGTTTTCACGTTTTGCAATTTCACTTTCTGCAAGATGGAATGAACTAAGATAGATAAATAGGTAGATAGATAGATGGATAGATAACTTTATTTTCCTCTCGATGTTATTTTGAAATTTCATAAAAGTGCTTTATTGTTCATAACAAATATAATATTATAATCAATTGGCCATCGACTGAGGTCCTTCAGCCAGCGGAGTTACATTTCATGTTATATCTGTATTTTTGACAAAGGGGTATTATTGTTCTGATAGGAAAAAAAAGAAATATTATTCACTATATAACTAACAATAATATAAAGTTAACTTCTTTCTGCCAGCTCTCGCAGAATGGTTATAAGCGACTGGGCTGGAAATTTGTGGCGTGGTCTTACATCATCCCTCTCTAGTATTAGGTGGTCCATTAATTCCATATTCAATGGTTTGGGGGCGAATTTTTTTGACAGCATTTCCATTCTCTTTGGGATTTTTTTTACTCTGGTCTTTATGCAGTTCGTTTGGTTGCCATATTTTTGTTATGGAACGAAGTGCAGTGGTTTCTGCCACTTGTAAATTCCTCTTTGCAGGGTTTCTGCAGTTAAGGTACAGAAGATGGTCATATTCCAAAAGGGGTCTGCAGATTGACTTATAAATTTTGCTTGCAGTTGAAATTGAAATTCCTTGGTTTCTATGGGTTAATTTTCTGAAATGTTTCGCTCTTGATATCACCTTTCTTTTGATTAATGCATTATTATGATTGAAATTTAGCATGTGATCCAGATATACTCCCAAATATTCTACTGGCTGGCATGGCTGGATTTGATGATTGTTGATCATGATGTTGGGAGAATTGTCTGATGGGATGTGGTTGAAAATTATGAACTCTGTTTTTTGTGGGTTGATCTGGAGTCTCTGAATCTGGAGTTGATTATTGTATTTTTCTAACTGTCTTCAAAGTGAATTACAAATTTATTCTTGTCTAATATGGTTTACTTTATTCTATATAATCATCAAGCTTTGTCAACAGAATATTTCTTCTAACAATAAAGCATATTCATTATTATTATTAAAATTGAAATTATTTAAAAAAAAATATATTGAAAAGAGTTACCTATCACCTCTTACAAAGACGGGAAATTTAAATGAAGAAATCGTCAGGAAAAACACTGGATCACAGTGGAAAAACATGAGGAATTTGGTTACATGGTTTACCTTTTCTACTTGGGATGTACTGGCAGTTTCGCTATCGCTGCTGGACGAATCCAAGACACGCTAGAAGAAAATACAAAAATAATAATGATAAGTGAAGAAACAAAAGATTTTCTCGAAATGAAAATCTATAAAACAGTTACTGCCAATTGTCATTTAATGCAGACTAATATAAAAATCTACAGTTCATCAGGCATGCAGAAATTTGCCAGCTGTATGGCTTTGCAGGAAAACAGATAAACCGAAAATTTGTCTTATTTATTGGACGCACATATTGATGTAATATGATGTGGTATACAATTAGGTTTTCAATTCTTTTGTTGATGTTCATTTCCTTTCTTGAAATGCAAATTGAAAAATAAATTCTCACCTGTCTAATGTCATCTAGAAGAATGAATGTTTTGAAATAATGGATCTCTGTATTCACCTTTTTACTCTTATTGGGTTTATCCTCTTCTCCACTTCCTCCAGCACCTCCTTCTGTAGCATCTTCCTCCTGGTCTTCCTGATCAGAAGATTCGCTTGACGAGCTGGAAGACTCTGCAGCTGAACTAGCATCTTCATCAGTCTAGAAAGATATGGAAATATTGATTATGAAACTTGTGATGAATAGATATTTTTCGTTTATTTTGAAATATTTTGTCTCAATTCAACGAAATTTTCACACCCAATTTGTCAATGTTCAATGATTCTATATTCTCATGCATTTGCAAAAGTTATCCGAATTTTTGAATTTCTGAAAATTCGCGAGACATGAGGCGTTAACATTTCGAGAGATGTACAAAACAATTCGAAGGATCCACAACAATAGTGAGAATTGTGAAAATTTTGAATATTCATGAGATCTGATATTTTGGAAAGATTCTCAAGATCTTTTCTAGTTCGATAGATCTATGAATCATTTCTATCCTTACAATATATCCGGGACTGAAGAAACTTGACGATTGATTGATATATTTGACAAAAAAAATTTATGAAATCTTAAGAGTCAAGCTGAAATTTTCAAAATTGTTACAATACTTCAAAATATTCTCAGATCTAATGAAAGATCCATATATTTGACAGAGGTATAGATAGAATTGAGGATTTCTGATTTTCAAGGTTGAATTTGTAAGATTGTCAGAACATTTCTGAAACTTCTCTGATACAGAGAGAAATTTTGTGGATTTTGAAGACTGAATTTTGGATTGAATAGAATTACAAGATTTCAAGTGAATTATACTCCAGATTGCAATCCCTTGCTTTGAATGAGTGATGAATTATTTCACTGTTTTCATGGAATTCATTCAGAACAAAAATTCATTCTGCACAATCTGTTGAACAGATTAGTTGGTTTGAATTTGTTTTATCTCTACTACGAATGTCTTTGAGCTGCATTAGTATTCGGCAATGAGTTTATTGTGAAATCAAAAAGTCTGAATTTCTGACATTCATGCTAGTTTTTATGAGCAAAATATGGTGAAAATAGTTTTGATAGTGCCAAAGGAGCCCAAGAGACATGGGCTTCACAGATGCCCAGAAGAATTGAAGGAACAATATCTTTTGAATATTTGAAGACCAAAAACTAGTACACCTCACAGGATGTCCACAGAAATTTACTTTCATAGCATATAGAGTCAAATTCTGAGTTTTTGGAAATAGAATATATTAACATCATAATTTCATAACATTGACTAGCTTCAAAAGTGCCTTCAAACATCTTCAATAAGACAAAGCAAACACCAAACAAATATTTCAACACTTGATTTTTGAATGACATATAATCTCAAAAGACAAGGATACAAGGCAAGATTGAAATTTTACAGTTAGGTGTTTATTTGCACAATGATAAATCTAGCATACTTTATTCATTTCTGCTGATTTTTTTGTTGATGAATGAACATCATCATTATTGTTAGTATTATATTATTATCAAATACCTTGAACTCGAGAGCCCCGCAATTGATGTAGAACCCTCCGTGCAACGTGGTGACGTTCTGGGGAATAATCTCGTCGTAACCGTCTGTGTTGTCGATGAAGGAATCGGATTCGTCATAGCCCATGCCGATGTCGGCGTAATCGTCTTTCCGACCCTTGCGCTTGCGCCTGTTATTGTTGGCGTAGGCGCCTCCCAGGGCTGCGCCCCCAGATCCCGTCACTCCGGAGCCCTAAAAAACACATTTAATTTTATTCATTTATTCATTAGCTGAAGAATATTTTGTACAATATGGTATTCATGATTCGAGTTATAAATCAGTTATGCGTGAAATTATTGAAATTGTCAAAATAATTATATTAATTGTCATTGTAAATGTCAAAACAATATTGATAATAATAACTCATTCTTTACCCAATTACCTTCAGACAATAAATCATTATGGTACAAAAATCTTTTACTATACATAGGTAGTACCAATCCCTGCTGATAATTTTCATCATTCCATTTAATAGGAAAAATGTTGATAGGAAGATTATTTATTTTTTATTTATTCATTATATGATCACCCTGTACATTTATTTGTATATCTTATTTGTGAACATGAAGGAAAATTGCAATATTACTTGAGATTTTGAATTTCATTCTGGATTATGGCTCCACACAGCTCGTGGCAGAGCTCAATCAGTCAGACCAAAAAAGGAACAAATTGGACAATAAATAATATTTTTAAATGGGTTCCCTACTTTCATATCGGTCACTGTGTATCATTGAATTTCCCAATGGTGATTACTTACATATTTTGCTTCCATTTCGAGAGCAATTCTTCGGACATCGTCATCATTGTCGAAAGGATCCAGCCCATTTTCAACAGAATTGGTATCTTTGACTTGCTTTGATTTTTTCTGAAACAACAGTATATGATCATGCACAATGGTTCAGTATGAAAAACTAGTTTTGAAGTGCTGTTCATCTTTTCAAGGACAAATATCTACGTATTTGATGCATGGTTTTTTATCACCCATTATGATAATTGATAATATTAGGTGATATCTCAAGTTACGTTGATTCTATTGTTCATTTTTCAATAAGATAAGTGATTTTTTTCACAGACAATCTGAGAAAGTGGATATTATTGCAGAACTATTTTTTTTTCACTGAGCTATACCATTTCATTATTTTGATATAATTATGGCAATATTGTGTTCTAGAAAAATAGGAATTGATTGTTGTCACAGCCTATATGTGCTATGTTTTCTGGAGAAAACTACCTATTTATGAAATTATATTGAAAAATGTTTTGTTGTTGACTCAGTTTTTCAATGGATCAACAATTTTATTCATGAACTGAAGCACTTAAAAACAGATGAGATAATGATGAATGATATATTTAATGAACATGGTGGTACTCAATGTAAAAGTTGGGTATCAACATAGGCACTTATAGATAAAAGTTTCATCCATCATCAATTCATTAAGATGTTCAATTATTTTAATCTTCAATTTTACCTCGAGAATTTCTCTTCAGAATATAACAGTAGGCAATATAACTCGCTACAAGCATTGCAATATAACAACTTACCAACTTATAACAGTAATTTGTAGATGCAATATTATCAGACTCCTCCTCATAGTAGAACAAATATGTACTCAAAACATGCACAGTAAAATATCAAATCTACCCCAGAAATTATAGAAAACAGTCAATAATCTTGTGAGAATAATAAATGAAACCAGATACAGCATCAAATTTTTATTATTGTGATGACAGTGAAATCTGTAAGGTGTATATGAGTTACTAGTAGGTATTCTGAACTAAAAACGACAAATGGGAAAAAAATTTGAATAGCTAATACTAGTTATTATTTTCAATTCCTGAACAACTTTTATTAATTTTTCTAAAATTTTAGTCAAGAATAAGGCTACTGGTGGTCAAAATTCCTACTTTCTTCCCACATCATACCATTTAGAAATGCCAATGAAGTTTTTTGTAGTGCATCAACTTTTAAAATGAATATAATTATCTGGCAAATCGATACTCAAACATGTGGTACAATTTTGACACTCACTCTCACTGTATAATATTGAAAGTGTTGGCATTTCACATGCACTTTTAGAGTATTCAGTGTCAAAAGACAGCTTCTTAACGAGTGTAATGACAACAATGTCCGATGTTATTAGTTCGGTTATTTTTTTTTTTACTTTTTTAAACCGATTTCCCAGCCACTAACGCCACCGCTGGCTCAGCCCAACTCACTTGCTGCCGGCACCATGGACCTCTTTACCCACTATCGTTTCTGTTCTCCTGATATTTGCGCGCTCAAATCCTTCCACGGCAACGTGGAAAATGCATATAACGAGCAAAAAAACTATGCAAGCATGTTCTTTTGAATGATTTTTCCCAAAATAATTTCTCAGGTCCAGTAGTTCAATTTGATAATTTTAGGTCTTTTATGTGGAATTAAACAGCACGCTGTTCATGACTCTTATGAAGTCGGCAGTGGCTATATGGAAATCTAAACGGGTCAATCTTGTCTACCTCCCGCCAATCATAGGAGTGCGTTCAAGTATTTGAAAAATTTAGGAAAAAACAAATCAGATATTTCAAGTGACAAAACATAGAAATTCCGACTAAAACATCATTTATCATGGTACCCAATATGATTCATATATTTTTTGAAACGGCCCAGATTACTCTTTACAGGTGACAAGTTATTTTTTTTGTTAATTCTTTACATAAATTACTATTCTCACGTACAGTCAAATCAAAGATAAATATGACGAACACTTTTCTTCTCTAATTCCAACAGCAGTAGGTGGAACCAAATTCTGGTGCCTTTCATGAAAAACTAATAAAATGTGAATAACCTTGACTTGCCTTCAATGATGAATAATGACACTATCGGAAATAAATTATTTTTATGTATAATCTAATATTATATGGGTGCATACAATGTTTATCTAAGCAATTATATCTAGAGTGTTTCCGAACGAATACCTACCTACTAAATCAAATTTTTAGTTCCCCACAATTTCTACGAGACTAGCGGTTTGGCAACATCGCTGAAAAATAGTTTATTGTTAATTAGACATCCAACCCTAGTAGTGATAAATAACTGAAAGTTGTCGACGTTAACGAACATATTGATGGAAAGAATTCGGAATACAAGGAAAGTGACTATCACGTACTGTATTGCATTGCTTGCGTCAGAGAAGACCAGATTGCAAATATTGCAGTGCATACCATAGGTTTCGACGAATAAAGGACACAAACGTGATCGATTTCGCAGAAGAGCCCTGGGAGTTGGTTTTCAGACAGGGCTTTGCTGAATCGTGCATCATAGAGACATTAAATCGTCTGAAAGTAGTGCAAACTTGATCGACGATTTTGGCATGATTTTGAAATGCAAAAATGTGTTTTTTACTAAATCTAACTCAAACATGGCGACGTTTATGCTATAGCCTTATAATTAAAGTGAAATTGTCGATGAATACTTGACAAAACTCGGTGGGGCCCCAGTTGTAAGTCTGGAACTTCCTCTCGAAATTTTGGTTTGACAACTGTTAGAAAATCGTCCAATTTTGTACGGCATGCTAGTGGTAGCTTCTCATACATTTATGCTCGATCTAAAATCCAATTCGTGACCATTTTCTCTCATGACTTACCTTTACAGCAGCTAGTTGGTCCTTATAGTTATATTCAGGGCAGTTGTCTTCATTTGATTCCGGTAAAATCACAGATATCCTCACTGTTTTGCACAGTTTTTTATTCACTTTATCACTCACTTTTTGCGGTTCAAGTGTAGTTAATGAAACACGTTTTATTTCTGACATATTTCATCACAATTTCCATTAAAACAACACAACCCGGTTTCGCTCCAACATGTTTAAAATGCACTCCGCTCAAACAATCTCCTCCTATGAAATCTGAGACCTCGCGCAGCTGTTTGCGCATTGCATGGCTCGTGATCGGACTAGTAGCACACTGTAGAATCAAAATTCAATATTCATTTCTAGTTTGAGTTTTCATTTATAGATGGCGAAAACGAGATCTGAATTCACTGAATTCCAGAGTCGATTCATCGTTCGACTGTGATATATTAGCACTCATAGAACACTCATCCACATACATTTCACTATTCACCATTCAATCGATCGATATATTTCTGATGTGCATATTTATTCCAATTCGATTCGACCTCGTTTCAACAACAAAAAAGTTTCAGTGGAACTGATGAACATTTAACAAGTAAGTGAGATGGTCAAAAGTAAGATGGTTATATAACCACCTCAGTCAAAAGAAAACCATCTCATGTGTAAGTCAGCGTACAAATGTATGTACGTTATTAGTCCGACTTGTCCGACTCTCCTATTATCTTATCTCTGCTGCTA
Source organism: Gastrophysa polygoni (assembly GCA_963576655.1). Taxonomy (NCBI): domain Eukaryota; kingdom Metazoa; phylum Arthropoda; class Insecta; order Coleoptera; family Chrysomelidae; genus Gastrophysa; species Gastrophysa polygoni. The sequence goes on from OY755084.1 coordinate 13,929,217, forward strand.
CACAACAGAATACTCGATACTCAAATACTCAGAATACTCAAAATAACTCGCTTATACTAAAGATGTCCCTGATATCGAAGATGATGTATACCATCATCTTTGATGTACGTCATGTACATGTAAAGAAGAAACCTTGACCGTTGCTAGTAATGTTTCAATAAATTTCAGATAGATGGAAGCAGAGTTAAAAAACGTAATGTTGGTAGACCTTCATCAGTTCAACCAATCTCAAAGATTGAGTTACTGAGGCTGAGGGTGACTGTATGCAGGGTTCAGGGTGATTACCCTAAGAATGTAAAAATTCATTCATTTGGTTGCCCCGCCAAATGAAGTGAAACCAGGTGAAATCAAAAAAATAAATAGGAAAGGAAACATAACTGAAAACTATAGTTCTACGCTGTCACTTTCTAGCTCTGAGTCACGAAGTCATAGGTTTCCCAACACCAAAAATTTCATTTAACTCTACAAATGGAAATCCATATACAATATTAATTGTGTCCTGTGGCTAAAATCACTGGGCGAATGTTTCCAATGTATTACGAAAGAAAAAAATCCTAAACTTTGATACAGGCTTAACAGACATAGACTCTTAACTGTTTTGTTCATTCGACGAACTTCCTGAAGAACTTACGAAAAATTGAACTCGGAATTTGAAATGGAAAATGCTTTGCTACTCAGTGTCTCATCTTTGGGTTCTCACTTTGAACAAATTTCATGAAATTTTGCAGACACTTTCTCTAACATCATAATGTGTACCATATTTCCTTTCTATTCTTATGTGAATCACCGTGTATAAATGTATAGAAACATTCATCATTGGGAATTAATGATTTATCATTTATCACTCTAGAGATAATAGAGATGCCGATGCATTATGACATAAAAATACTTTCGATTTGAGAGTTATTTGAAGCTTTGTCGATCGATTTTTCATAAAGTGCACATAAAAATTAAACTGGGAAAAATCCAATTGTCATTGTATTTTCTTTTATACCCAATCACACTACAACCATTTTGAATGAAAGCGGTTTGCAAAATCTCAACTACAATCTAACAAAAATGCGTATTTCTCATTTTCTTTCATTATTGATTCATTGATGGCATTTTAACGAGTCTTGATTACATGAACAATAAATTGTATTTTTATGTTCCATCTGGCCTAACTGATAATTAGTGTTGAATGTAAGGTGGTAAATCTTAGATTATTATTATTTTTCATGGACCCACCCTGGCTATTCAATATTTTTTCACACTTCGAATAGGTCATTGCAATGAATGAATAATGTTGAAATATCACTGCTTATTATGGTCAATGAATGTACTAATGCAAGTAATCTCCATGTATACCTTCTATAGAAATATTTGTTAACAATTTATTAACACTACTACTTTCACTGTGTTCTATTGGTACACATATAATGAAGCTAGACAAATTGATAATTACTTCTGTTTCCTTAGCGAATCTTGAATTCATCATCAAATTCCAAATCAGATGCGTTTTGGCTGAAAATTGTAAACTTCATCAATATTGGCAATGCGAGTCTTGAAGACGAAGTAGGTTAATGAACTCAGATGCTCGTTGTATTGGCAGCTTCCATCACGTTCCGAATAAGTCTTGGGCGATCGTCAAGTTTCACCAGAATTTTCGTGAGAATTTTACAGATAATGAAGATCACGTCTACGGAAAAGACTTCGGCGATGTCCTTTTCTTTTAGTCCCTGGACGTTATTTGCAGAGGCGGATCTGGGTGGGGATATCGACATCCAATATGTGTAAGTGCTTATTTATTTACACCGCGACACAGTTCTGTAACAGAAGCAGGAGAAGATTTTGAAATGGAAATTGAGGAAGTAGCTGTCAGACTTTTCATCTGATATTTCTACTAAATCGCTAAAATATTTTTTTCTTTTTATTCACGCTACTGGTTGTTGGGCATCAATTCGAATTAGGGTTCGACGATTAGGCCAACGCTGTTGTCAGATTTTGATACATCGAAGAGCTTTCGCTTGTGTGCGGGACTAGCATGTGACAGATTGCTATTAGGGCCGATAAGTATGAAGAATTCCATGTAGTTTCGCACTTGAGGTGCCTTCATCATCTTTTCAGCATGCGCTATATATTGCCATGAAATTTACAGGCGGTAACTGATCAATCTTATGTAGAGAGTTGTATTTCGTATAAATATTCAATTTCAGCCATCAGGCGTTCATCAGTGCGATACCTGCAAGTAAGTAATGTTTAAATAAATGAATTGATATATAAATAAATGAACTTTATTTTCTTTTCTACATTTACAGTAAAAATTGTATAGGAATCGTCGATATTGACCTACAAACTGAATGGACATATATTCCTCTAGACTGTTACACAGGAGGAAGTCTTTCAACCTCTTTTCAAATGAAGCCAAAGCTTTACAGTTCTTTATAGTAGCTGGCAGTAAATTGATAATTCTGGGAGCCATGAGGTTAGGAGAATTGAAGGCCAGTTTATCTTTACCAAAAGGGACATACATATCATTTTTGTGTCTGGTATTCACATTATGTTTCAATTTGTTGGACACAAAATTTTTTTCAACATTTTTATATGAATCCAAACAACATTCAAATATAGGGAGACAAGGCAATGTTAAAATGTTATACTAAATAAAAGAATTTCTGCAAGATTCATTCATTTAGGAATGTCTAGCATTGCTCGTAATGACCCTTTTCATGACTTCTTTCCATTTAGAGGATGAGCCCCAGAACTACAGACCATACCTAATGTCAGCAGTTGATCACAGTCCAAAACTTGTTTCAAATTTCAATGTGATATGAACTAATATGAACCTTCGTATAGATAAAATAGCCGTTCACGTTTCGGAAAATAGCAGTTCCTATCATATGTCTTCCCAGAGAATTGAAATTGGAAACATTCGGACAAAAGAAGAACATTCATCAGTATTCATGTACTCGTAGTGCCTCCATGGCCTTCATCCTTTTTGCGAGATTTTTTCCCTTGTTTGTGAACATAACATTCTCTGAACTTCATGCTGACTTTGCAGATCCAACATTAGCGAATCGGTAGGTAGGTAAATTCGCCTTTGACTCTGAAAGGATTTGGAGGTTGATCTGATCCAGCAAACCTGGACATTTAATTCGAGGGCTAATAACCTTCGCCCAGAGCACACTTTTTCCGGCAAGCCATACGAACAAATCCTGCTAGGTAATCCTGCCATGTTCCGACCTATAAAGGTTTGTCTTCGCCGTAGACGATTGCTGAATTGGCCATCCTGGGAGCAGACACCACACATTTCGGTATGGGACGCGATTTTCCAGATTAGTTTCCAGACATAAACTCCGGCGTTGAACGAGCCGATCCTAATTTTCAATCTCTTTCCCGGATTCAATTAAACGGTTCCCGCGTAATTGAAATCTCCGTCTCGAACAGGAATGGGATTGGTGCGGGACCACGTACAGTATATAGTTGAAATTGATCAGATCTGTTCGTATATTTTGGGAGGCCATCGAGGTCGATTTTCGATTTTTCCACTAGGAAAGGATAGAATAAAATACGATATAATCAATTATTTGACCAATTCATCAGCTCTCCACCGTTGGACTTGAATATTTGATTGAATCCTCAGATTCATCTGAGATGAGTGATTGAGTTTCTTCAAATATTCAACTATCGTCTCTTAGAACAAAAAATACAATACTCAACTTTTTATGGTAAGGATAATGGAAATAATTGAAAATAATTTCGGGAAGTCCCAATTGACAAGAAAATTCATATTGAACCCTAATTGAGACAAATACGAATATAATACAATTACAAATACAACACAAATTTGAAACTTTCGTCAAGCATATTTTTGTCACATATCTAGAGGATATTCTCGAGGTTTTGTATCTAAGTATCGATGATTTAGAAGCTAGATTTATTCCAGTTGCTTTCTTGAAATTAGATGTTTACCCACTGAATAGAAATAAGGTACAGGACAGGGTATATTGGAAACAAATATGTGATGCACAATAAGCCACTGAGGCTGCAAAGACCTGTTATAGAAGCACTCACACAAAACATACTCAGTTGGAGCAAATACCTTTTTGACAATTCGAAAAAAGAGGACATGAGTTTTTCAATAGCAATAATCCTAATTAATTATTGGATAATAAATAAAACAAAACCACCCTTCCTTCACCTTGGGTTATTTTTGGATGAACTCCAAAAAGGTATCATTTTAGTGTCCTAAAATGTTATGCCCTTGAACTGTCGGAGATCGTTCTGGGAATATATCAAGCTGAAACTTCACAGTAACTCCACATAAAACTATAAACTGTACTGGCGGCGAAAATGTGGAGAATAAAGATATTTTAGTGCATTGTTGCCAACCATAAGTTCATTCTCAAACATTATTTGTTTTGAATTCAGAAGTGGTATACAGTATGGCCAGACGATTATAGGATGCATAAGATATAATACATACCCTGAATTGTAATAATATAACTGTAAATGATAAAAATATAATATGTTGAACTCACAATATATTTTTGTGAGTATGAAAGAATCTTCTCCTCTCAAAAAATCGCATTTTGAACCGTCATAGAGGTAGGAAAAATGATACGTTGTTGATTAATTTTTTTCTCTGCAAAACTAGTTATTTTTGTTAATTCAAAAGTTCTCTCTCTGAGATCTTGCCCAAAACTATTTTCTTTTTGATAGAACAATGATTCGAGAATCAGCATCAGTCCATCAATAGTTTATTTTTCATGATAGAAGTTTTTGAATCACCATAATTTGTAAAATTCGCGTTTAAAGATCAACACGTTAGTTTAGCTGCGCACACGGCTCGAGGTTGCCTTCCCAAAAACTTAGTCGCCTGGTGCTATAGCACCCGAAAACCGGCACCATAGATTGAATTGATGACATCTTACTAATTTCATATGTTTGTGAGATGAGACAATTTTCGTGGAAAATGCGAATTCATCGATAGAATATGTACGAGTCGTATTATAAAAACATTTGAAAAATTATTGGTATCAACAATGAACTCATATAAACATTTTGATAGCAACCATATTTTATTTAATTCTTCTTTTTATTTTGATATATCAGATGGGAATTTCGCGTTTTTTATCCATTATCTCATCCAAATCCCACCTCAGATGATCGTTCAGATTTCGACACCCTAAATCGCCTTTTTTCGCCACTTCCTGGCCGTGTTTCGAACATTTCGCGAGATAACGCTCGCCGTTTTTCTCCTACTTCCCCCGTTTTTTGTAGGATTTACCACAAATGGTTTATTTCAATTAACTAGATGGCCTTTGTTCGAATTCTTTTATTGTTGGGATTTATTTCGCCCCGAGGATCGCTTCGATGTGCTTGAGTATTCTGTGGGCTGTAGACAGAATTGAGAATGAATAGAGGCGCCAATGATTCTATACTATTTATCGGGTTTTCTAAGCCGATTTGTCTCCTGTCAATGAAAAGGCTCGTGCCAGAATTCAGTAGTAGAGAATTTTCTTTCCTTGATTTTTATTTCTCCTAAACAAACAAACAAACGTTATGGAAAGCAGGAAATATCAAAAATGAATATTTCACATGTTTTGAAATTTGTGGAACATTTTTCACGTTATTGCGATTGAAATTGAAAATGATTTGACATTGGTGTATGAATCAGGGTGAAGCTGATTTCGACCTTAAAACTGTTTTGGCCCTTAGAACATACTGAAAAAATCATAAAGGCCCTAAGGTTTCGAAGTTTGGTTACCATTGAACAATCGTTCTCCAGTGAATCGTTTCGTAAGATATGTATTCCTTTACGATTCATAGTAAAATTTTGAGAAGATGTTTTCATCGGCACCATTCTAGTTTTTGAGATAGCAATAGTGACAAACGAGATAGTGGTATTCATTTTCCAGATTTTTGGGATTTTCTTTCCTCGTTTTTGAAAATGAAAATAGAAATTGAAATTATTATTCGATTTTTATTATAATGATGATTAGAAGCAGTGAATCGATTGAGAAGAGAAACATTTTTCACTATGTTGTGAACGGAAGCAGCTTAGTTCCCGAGATGTCCACCTCTAAGATTTATAGAAATTTTGATGTGATCATGAATCATACATGAAATATCTTTCCTCATGACAAATATATTGAAATAATTATTATGATGTTCTTATTTTATAGAAATGAGAGAACATCACAGAAATGTGTGGAAATGAATGAGTGTATCACCTCTTCGATCAATCTGCAGACAGTATTTAAGAAAAAAAAAGTGCTCTCTATTCAACAGATATTTTAATTCTCCCAGTATCCTAATCATGAGTGGATGTCTGATGAGATATACATATACAATATAATATCTATAGAAATTGCTCATGATTTCAGTGTGATGGAGACAGGAATAGATAGGATCAGATAGAAAGAGCAAACTGCAAATGGGTGGTACAAATGATATCATTAAAAAGAAATGAGAAAGAAACAATACTGGGAAGAAAAGAAGTAGTACTTTTCCGGAAAAGTAATACCACACAAAATTCTCATTGGTAGGGAATATTAATATTCATTTATTAGCTGTAGAATATCTAATGCAAATTGAGTAACTCTTGGAAAAAAAAAATAATATTTCTTAGGTGTAAGTTGAATCATTTGTCTCTGTTTTGGCGTACGAAAAAGGGTCACTTTTGCGCACTTGTTAATGAAATTACTATAGGCGTGTGTGAAGAGGGATGTAAGATTTGTTTGGATCCATTTTGAATTACTTATATGTGATCCTTCAAGAAAATCTAGTCCATTCTAGTTTTTGGAATTAACCACTGAATTTCTGTCTGTAATGATGTTACGATTATTCAATCTTGAGTGAAGATCGAAATCAGATCATAAACGAAACATATTCTCAATTCTCAGAATTTTCATCTCATTATTACTCACTTGCAGGTTCGCATTGAATATGACCTAGCATGATGATTTATTGATGACACATTTCATATCTTATATTTTGAAATGTTTTAAAAATGCTCTGAGACCATATTTGATACACTTACTAGGCGTTGTAGCGAAACTGAACTGATACCGATACAAGAGATTGTCGCGGCAATGTTATATTTATTTTGTATAGAGGCATATACTGAAGGGTACTAGTCGATAATTGAATAACAGAAAATGATGTTGGTGGATTGGTTTCTAGATGATTCACATTCAATCAAAGTTGGGAGTTCTCCGGTCGGCGATTCTCCGATATATAGAACGGTAACCCTAATGGAATTTCCCGACAGTAACAACGCTGCCGGCGTCCCTCGGGATACGACCCGGCACTTTGGCCTCACCCGTCCATCTCTAACAAAACATCGGCTAGATCTTACATACCGAATCAAATATTTAACGCTCACGGGCGCGATCTCATCGATTTTTCCATAATGTACTCCGCCACTTTGATTCGGGAAAAATGAAATTTCCGCTTCGGTTCGGAAAGTTCTCCGTCAGCCGTCGAACGACCTTCTGTACTAATAAAAATCTGCCCATGGAAGACCGAGATATGGAATGAGAAACTCTCGTTTGTAGTCGTTTACGGAAAAGAAGAGCTTTTGCAAGCTTCGCAGAATATGGTGTGGATGTCAGAATGTGACTTGAATTAAGAATGACATAGATTGTCTCGAGACAAAAAAAATGTTCTGAATGCTTTATAATATTCACTAATGGGACCGTCAATGAGACTGGAAGCAACAAACCAACGAGGATAGTTAAATTTCTTGTGAATTGACTATTTTAGATTGTAGGGGAGTCATAAATGCTCCTCAACCTCACAAGCACTTCGACCGCAATTAGATCTTTCGTGCATATTCGACACCAGGTATTCCGAGACTACTTTTGAAGTTTATCAGTTTCCTGGGAGCAAAGTTCCTGAGTCTCTTGTAGAAAAGTGCCCGGCTTCCTCATATCAACTCGAGAAACTGTTGGCTCACTAGCCTTTTTGCTTGCATGTCTCTGTTCTGGCACTCTATTCCAGTGTGATTTCATTGTATCGATTTCCCAGCGCCGAAACTCCTCTTCCAGATGTGCTTTGAAGAGTCCACAGAAGATTTCTGGGCAGGAATATTCTTTGTTTGCCCCTTCCTCGGCAAGTCCCAAGTAAGCTCAGACTCGCGAGTGAATGATTCCAGAGCTTTCAATGCTGCTTGGCTATCTATCTAATAATATATGGATTTCATCTAATAATATATGGATTTCTGTCCTCCGGGTGCCCCTTTCCAGGCACTCCTATGGGCACATATTTCTATAGCATTCATTCAAGGATTTTTGAGAGCTTGAATCTTGACCCTGTAATGCCCACTCCAGTCCTCTCATTCATCTCTGATCCGTCAGTGTACCACACTGATGCATCCCTTCCCATCAGTTCAGGTCCATTATCTGTGCAAATTTGGTGATTGTTTATGACCAATTACAACTGCATTAGTAAAATGTGTTCCAGAATCTCCAGATATCAGATCAAATTTCCTGCTCGTGAGTTCACTGTCTGGTTCAGTCTGAAGGGACTGGTTGCTGCTTCTTCCATCACACATAGGTGTAATGACAGGAGGTTCAGCATTACCTCTGAAGCTGCTGTAGGGCACGTGAACTTCCTGCAGTTGATTTGACCATTTGAGCCGGTCGATCCAAAACTAATAGAAAACGACAAGTGATGGAGTATTGAATTATTGAATATCTATGCCTAGAACAAATTGGATCAAGAATAGAAATAGAATAGAAAAATGAAGATAACCATATCGGGAGAAGTCAACTATGTGAAATCTTACCATGGCTATCTGGCAAGTTGATTATAGAATTTGACGCTTGCTGAGGCCTTCATGGAAGAAATTAATTCCTCAATAGAATATCAGCCAACTTTCTCAATTATTGAATTATTCTCAATTCTTCAGCTCCTTTCATGAACACCGCCACTGTATCACGCGGTTTTATGTTATTTATAGTGTTAAATTCGTCATCATCATATCATCAAGTTTGAATTTCATGCTTGCATGAATCCACCACCTTGAGTCCTCAGGATCAAACTCCAAAGAAAATAAATCTACTGTAAAGTGAGACGAGATATCTCGAGAACTCCTGGTATGGATATATAGATTTTTCCTCACAATATTCCTGGACTAATTACACGTGCACCTGAATTGAATTAGGATGATCTTGGAAGATGAACACCTCCCTATTAGCTAATTATAACCGAAACCTTGTTAAGTTCTGAGATGATTACTCAACACTCTAGTGATATTTGAATACTTGCAAAATCTAGAACAATTAGTGAGTTTAGAGAAAATTGAATATAATGTTACTGATATCATGAAATGAGGTAGGTACGTGAGACATTTCAGGATTATTTTCATGAGATATTGGCGAGGTGAAAAATATATAAGTATAATATATAAGTATAATATATAAGTTTCTTCCTTATTCACTGATTTAAGTGTTGAATTTGATACAAACCTCTCATTCGGATCTCATATCGAAAGCACTATATTTGATGGAAACAGGATGTACGGATTCAAAATCTCTGAAGATTCCTCTGATCCAGCCTCTTCAAGATTATTGTACTTCGCCCATCTCAGTACAACGGCGCTTCCTTGGATGCGATAACGTTAATCCACCAATCGGTTTTGCTATTGATGCATCATTAGATATACATGTCATGGATAGCATGAGTTCCCGTCGTGATTGTCAATCTACAGTATTTTTCGAAACATATCATCAGTGAACCTAGTTTCATCGTCCAACGGAGTCAACGAACCAAAAATAACAACTTTCGACTCGAGGTGAATGTACATTGTTGATATATACATGTCCCATGATAAGCCTGCTAAACTTCACTAGAGGTTTTCACGACCAAAAATAAGATGAAAAATTTTGAGTGAACATTGGTCGACAAATGACTCCAAGTAATTAATTTGAATATTAATATTTCCTGAATATTTCCGGAAATTGATTTGATATATTGGCAATGTTGTACATAATTTGTGGGGTGTAACAATATTTTTTGATTGACTTGCAATTAACGATGCAAAACAAAAGCACTGTCCGCTCGACCGCTCGTAAAACAATTTGAATATTCATAATCCGACATCAAATCGTTGGAAAATCTGCATACGAAAGAGTTAAAGTGATATTTGACGTGACCCCACCCTGTTTTCATACTCTCCTCAATGGAATTGTGAAATTTTTCTCCCTCATGAAACATGAATAAAAGTTCATTTCCCAGCTTCTGTGGGATTTTCTCTACTCGTTTTCAAAATATGGAGTAGAAGTTATTGAAAATTATTTCAATATATTTGTAGTAAGGACAAATTTTGTGATCTGCCCCAAAATGGCACTGCGCTTGAAATCAAACCTTTAGATACCTCAAAGAGAAATTCTCTATTTGTCAGTGACACCTTGTTTTTGAAAAATTTAGAAATATATATAATATATTCAAATATATTCAATAAGAATGAAACCCCTACTTATCTTCATGGACGTTTCGGGAACGAATCTGCTCCCGTTCTCACCACAATCAAAATACTTTTTTCGATATGTTGTCGATTTTGACACTGAAAAGTGACAATTTGGTAGACGGAGGAATTCTGATCACGAGGTGTTTTTCATCAATTGATATTGAATTTCCCATTCTCATATTCATTTTTCAGTTCCATGCATCTATATCAACTGATCAAGAAGCAATATTATTGTCTCCGTTCAGGAGAATGCAAGCAGACTCTTTGATTCTCCGTTTTTGGTTGTTGTCTATTTTTCCAAGTTAATATCACTACAATCGGCCATATGTTGTCCATCTTCAGTAAGGATATGTTCAGCTAATTTCGATTTCTAAGTATATCTTTTCTCTATATTGTTCTTATGCTCTTTTCTCCTTACTGATAGAGGCCTGCTGGTTTGTATATACCATGTATATACAAACGAAAAACTTACAGACAGTATGAATAAAAGTTGCTTCTCGAGGAGGAATCTGTTTCTATACGCATTTGGGCGACACGATTTCTTCGCAAGTCGCAAAATATAATAGTATATTACGTAACAAAAGTTGAAATCGCATGTTACGCATGAAGTGGAGAGAGTTACACAAGTAGCCGCACAGCGGCGAGTGTGTAAGAAGAAATTAGAACGATCATAATATCAAGTGAAAAATTTGTCTTCGTTGAGGTTGCCATGTATGGGTACCTATATTGGATGAACATCTTGAAGCAGAAATATACAACATATCACACTTTGGGCAAACTGTGTGTAAGGAAAAGCTTTCTGCGATTGTTTTTTGTACGTAATCACCAACTTACACTAGTGATCGTACGAAAAGATCATTTATTGAAATTTCAACTTATCCATGAGATATATAAGACGTTAAAAATGAGGAAGTATACTGTCTGCGACTCGTTCAAATATATATTAGAATATATTGATTCATTTTCTATAGAGCAACATAATCTAATCTATTAAATGTATTATGCTGTGAGGATCAACTTTCGTTTTGATGGAACTGACAATCATGCGAAAAATATAAGATTGATGAATCGTTATACATCACTCCCATGTAGGCATACTGATGGGTTGACTCCGTCGTGAATCAAATATTGATTTAATTCTCTTGGAGCAAAGAAAGTGGATATCTTGGAAATGAAAGAGGGCTATATTGGTGTAAGAAATCTGGCATAGGCGTCTATCGCCTCGACAATAATTTTTTTTTCGATTTTGTGTGTACTACTATCTCCAAGAAGAGATTCCAATCAGAATTGATAGAAAAGCTGATGAATATTCATGATTCTCGAACGTTTTGTTGATACACTGTTGGATGCAATAAATCCCAATCGAACGAATGATCTAGTTTGCTATTCAAAATGAATCAACGTATATAGAATAAGGCATCCCACAATTCCACTATCAATGAGCAATATCTTCTTCATTTGAGAGATTAGAAGAAATTACTACGAAAATTTTACAACCGTCAGGAAAAAAAACCTTTTTTCCAACGACCCCTACCACTCTATTCGACTAAGACCAGAAAGTATCTCTTTTTTACTGCTCCAGCAACTGAGAAGATGAGTAACACCAACAAGTATTTCCTGATGCTAACGACCTCTGAAATTTCAAGGAAAATTCGATACCTACCTCCTCTCCCAACATTTCACCGCTGGCTCACATGATGTTTCACGAACATTCCAGATTCTACTGGAGATGTGAAAGACCTGAACGTTTCATAATCGTAACACGTCCATCAGCAAAATTTCAAAAGACTCTCACAAAATCTGACAAAAATATGCTACAACCGTGGAGCATCAATCGCATCAATCGATAAAAAGTGAAATTGTTGGTCATTTTTCTAAGCGAACTTTGTTTGTTATTCACTTCACCGGTAGTAATAACGTAAAAATAGTATAAGACTCCATCAGAGTAATAAAACCACTGCATAATGATGACCATTGTATATCTACCTCGTTAGTATTGTCAATTATTTGTATTCATTCATCTGTTAGTTATTCATCGAATGACAATATCTTCTCTTTCATACCGTCAATCAATATTATACGAATCGTCTTGTATTCGACGCTTCTTTTCAACATCGTTTTCAGTGAATATCAAAGGAAAACATTCTGAGTGTCTCGTCAATTACATCAATTTCAGCTGGCGATGCATTATTTGGAGATTCGAAGTGGAATTGAAATGTTGAATACGTTTGTTGGGAACATCTTCAGCAGTTTACTTTTTCATGCAAATGAAATCGGAAAAAGCTATGATAACGAGATGTGAGGCATATATCATGAGAAATGTTCAATTTGCCAATGTGCCAATTAGGGGTATTGTTCCACTACCTTTGTTTTCTTCTTGCCCCGTTTCAACTAGCGATTCACACGAGACCAACGAGACCAGACTTTCATGAAGTCTCGTCTCGTCTCGCCGATGAAATATGAAGTCTTGTCGTGTCTTGTCTCGCAGCCATGAGTCTCGTCTCGTCTCGCAGCCTTGAGTCTCGTCTCGTCTCGCAGCCTCGAGTCTCGTCTCGTCTCGTGTGAGAGTCTCGCAAATGTATCGTAATTTCGTCATGCATAATCTTGTTCCAGTCTAGTACGGGATAATTACCTTGAGCTACTTTTTAGGTATAATGTAGAAGTAGGAAGAGAAAATTACATCAAAATAACATTATTTATTGGAAAGTAAGTACCTAATAGGTACATACTATGGCAGTCGGAATGGATTGCAAAGCATGAAAGGCGATAGGCGATGAAGAGAGAGAAAGTCCGTTTTCGTTTCACGCATTATGTCGTTTTACAACAATCATGGATTCTGTTTTAGAAGTATATATGAATGGGATGTTTTGTCTATCTGTGCTGAATAGTCTAAATTTTTTCTGGATATGTTGTATGAGGAATGAAGTATGCAGTCGGCTCGCAGAAATATTTACTTGCGAGACTCTCGCACAAGACGAGAAGTCTTGCACGGAACGAGACGAGACCAATAAAAGTCTCGTCTCGCCTTGTCCGAGTCTCGTCTCGAGTCTTGTCTCGAAAACGGGACGAGACCATGCGAGACTCTCGCGGGCACCACTAGTTTCAACTCCAACTTTGCCAGTAGATACCAGGTTATCTAACCTCTGTATTCACAAAAATACAGGGTCGCTGATATGTCTGGAAACGGTCGATTATTTCCTAAAGTAAGATAGCTAGCGAAAAATGTTAAGATACAATAGTTGTAGGGTTTTTCAAAATCCATTAAGCTAATAAAAAATTAAGTATACAGGATGAGTCAAAAAGTCAGGACGAAACAAAGTTGCTTTTTCTCTAATGTATTATTCCACATTTCAATTCTGCTCGAAATTCTGAACAAAATTGATAAAGCGCATCATTTCCTAAATTCAACCGATTTTGAGATATCGAATTTTGAAAATAACTTTTTACTATTCTCAAATTTATTAAAGAAAAAGCACGAAATGATGCATATTTATAATGAAAGTCACAAAAGGTGGAGTATGTGGATATTATGATT